>CM060843.1:33409368-35864368 GCA_030762175.1 Metallyticus violacea | reverse complement strand
ATAACTGGTTCTCTTTCATTATACTAGTTTGATAGCCTCAGTAAAGCATATTATGCGTAAAGAATCGCGAAAAGAAAAAAAAATTTTTTCGAAGTTTGGAAACTTCGTTAGAATCAGTTTTTTTCCGTTCTTGTTTGAGATAACTGGTTCTCTTTCATTATACTAGTTTGATAGCCTCAGAAAAACATATTATGCGCAAAGAATCTCGAAAGGAAAAAAATTTTTTTTCGAAGTTTGGAAACTTCGTTTGAATCACTGTTTTTCCGTTCTTATTTGAGATAACTGGTTCTCTTTCATTATACTAGTTTGATAGCCTCAGTAAAGCATATTATGCGCAAAGAATCGCGAAAAGAAAAAAAATTTTTTTCGAAGTTTGGAAACTTCGTTAGAATCATTTTTTTTCAGTTCTTATTTGAGATAACTGGTTCTCTTTCATTATACTAGTTTGATAGCCTCAGAAAAGCATATTATGCGCAAAGAATCTCGAAAAGAAAAAAAATTTTTTTCGAAGTTTTTAAACTTCGTTAGAATCACTTTTTTTCCGTTCTTATTTGAGATAACTGGTTCTCTTTCATTATAATACTTTGATAGCCTCAGAAAAGCATATTATGCGCAAAGAATCTCGAAAAGAAAAAAATTTTTTTTCGAAGTTTGGAAACTTCGATCGTATCCCTTTTTTTCCGTTCTTATTTGAGATAACTGGTTCTCTTTCATTATACCAGTTTGATAGCCTCAGTGAAGCATATTATGCGCAAAGAATCGCGAAAAGAAAAAAAATTTTTTTCGAAGTTTGGAAACTTCGTCAGAATCACCTTTTTTCCGTTCTTATTTGAGATAACTGGTTCTCTTTCATTATAGTAGTTTGATAGCCTCAGAAAAGCATATTATGCGTAAAGAATCTCGAAAAGAAAAAAAATTTTTTTCGAAGTTTAGAAACTTCGTTAGAATCACTTTTTTTCCGTTCTTATTTGAGATAACTGGGTTCTCTTTCATTATACTAGTTTGATAGCCTCAGAAGAGCATATTATGCGCAAAGAATCTCGAAAGGAAAAAAATTTTTTTTGGAAGTTTGGAAACTTCGTTTGAATCACTTTTTTTCCGTTCTTATTTGAGATAACTGGTTCTCTTTCATTATACTAGTTTGATAGCCTCAGTAAAGCATATTATGCGCAAAGAATCTCGAAAGGAAAAAAAATTTTTTTCGAAGTTTGGAGACTTCGTTAGAATCACTTTTTTTCCTTTCTTATTTGAGATAACTGGTTCTCTTTCATTATACTAGTTAATAGCCTCAGTAAAGCATATTATGCGTAAAGAATCGCGAAAAGAAAAAAAATTTTTTTCGAAGTTTGGAAACTTCGTTAGAATCACTTTTTTTCCGTTCTTGTTTGAGATAACTGGTTCTCTTTCATTATACTAGTTTAATAGCCTCAGAGAAGCATTTTATGCGCAAAGAATCTCGAAAAGAAAAAAAATTTTTTTTGAAGTTTGGAAACTTCGTTAGAATCACTTTTTTTCCGTTCTTATTTGAGATAACTGGTTCTGTTTCATTATATTAGTTTGATAGCCTCAGAAAAGCATATTATGCGCAAAGAATCGCGAAAAGAAAAAAATTTTTTTTCGAAGTTTGGAAACTTCGTTAGAATCACTTTTTTTCCGTTCTTATTTGAGATAACTGGTTCTCTTTCATTATACTACTTTGATAGCCTCAGAAAAGCATATTATGCGCAAAGAATCTCGAAAAGAAAAAATTTTTTTTTCGAAGTTTGGAAACTTCGATCGTATCACTTTTTTTCCGTTCTTATTTGAGATAACTGGTTCTCTTTCATTATACTAGTTTGATAGCCTCAGTAAAGCATATTATGCGCAAAGAATCGCGAAAAGAAAAAAAATTTTTTTCGAAGTTTGGAAACTTCGTTAGAATCACTTTTTTTCCGTTCTTGTTTGAGATAACTGGTTCTCTTTCATTATACTAGTTTGATAGCCTCAGTAAAGCATATTATGCGCAAAGAATCGCGAAGAGAAAAAAATTTTTTTCGAAGTTTGGAAACTTCGTTAGAATTACTTTTTTTCCGTTCTTATTTGAGATAACTGGTTCTCTTTCATTATAGTAGTTTGATAGCCTCAGAAAAGCATATTATGAGTAAAGAATCTCGAAAAGAAAAAAAATTTTCTTCGAAGTTTGGAAACTTCGTTAGAATCACATTTTTACGTTCTTATTTGAGATAACTGGTTCTCTTTCATTATACTAGTTTGATAGCTTCAGAAGAGCATATTATGCGCAAAGAATCTCGAAAGGAAAAAAATTTTTTTTCGAAGTTTGGAAACTTCGTTTGAATCACTTTTTTTCCGTTCTTATTTGAGATAACTGGTTCTCTTTCATTATACTAGTTTGATAGCCTCAGTAAAGCATATTATGCGCAAAGAATCGCGAAAAGAAAAAAAATTTTTTTCGAAGTTTGGAAACTTCGTTAGAATCACTTTTTTTCAGTTCTTATTTGAGATAACTGGTTCTCTTTCATTATAGTAGTTTGATAGCCTCAGAAAAGCATATTATGCGCAAATAATCTCGAAAAGAAAAAAAATTTTTTTTGAAGTTTTTAAACTTCGTTAGAATCACTTTTTTTCCGTTCTTATTTGAGATAACTGGTTCTCTTTCATTATACTACTTTGATAGCCTCAGAAAAGCATATTATGCGCAAAGAATCTCGAAAAGAAAAAAATTTTTTTTCGAAGTTAGGAAACTTCGATCGTATCACTTTTTTTCCGTTCTTATTTGAGATAACTGGTTCTCTTTCATTATACTAGTTTGATAGCCTCAGTAAAGCATATTATGCGCAAAGAATCGCGAAGAGAAAAAAATTTTTTTCGAAGTTTGGAAACTTATTTAGAATCACTTTTTTTCCGTTCTTATTTGAGATAACTGGTTCTCTTTCATTATAGTAGTTTGATAGCCTCAGAAGAGCATATTATGCGCAAAGAATCTCGAAAGGAAAAAAATTTTTTTTCGAAGTTTGGAAACTTCGTTTGAATCACTTTTTTTCCGTTCTTATTTGAGATAACTGGTTCTCTTTCATTATACTAGTTTGATAGCCTCAGTAAAGCATATTATGCGCAAAGAATCTCGAAAAGAAAAAAAATTTTTTTCGAAGATTGGAAACTTCGTTTGAATCACTTTTTTTCCGTTCTTATTTGAGATAACTGGTTCTCTTTCATTATACTAGTTTGATAGCCTCAGTAAAGCATATTATGCGCAAAGAATCTCGAAAAGAAAAAAAATTTTTTTCGAAGTTTGGAAACTTCGTTAGAATCACTTTTTTTCCGTTCTTATTTGAGATAACTGGTTCTCTTTCATTATACTAGTTTGATAGCCTCAGTAAAGCATATTATGCGTAAAGAATCGCGAAAAGAAAAAAAAATTTTTTCGAAGTTTGGAAACTTCGTTAGAATCACTTTTTTTCCGTTCTTGTTTGAGATAACTGGTTCTCTTTCATTATACTAGTTTGATAGCCTCAGAAAAGCATATTATGCGCAAAGAATCTCGAAAGGAAAAAAATTTTTTTTCGAAGTTTGGAAACTTCGTTTGAATCACTGTTTTTCCGTTCTTATTTGAGATAACTGGGTCTCTTTCATTATACTAGTTTGATAGCCTCAGTAAAGCATATTATGCGCAAAGAATCGCGAAAAGAAAAAAAATTTTTTTCGAAGTTTGGAAACTTCGTTAGAATCATTTTTTTTCAGTTCTTATTTGAGATAACTGGTTCTCTTTCGTTATACTAGTTTGATAGCCTCAGAGAACCATATTATGCGCAAAGAATCTCGAAAAAAAGAAAAATTTTTTTCGAAGTATGGAAAGTTTTTTAGAATCACTTTTTTTCCGTTCTTGTTTGAGATAACTGGTTCTCTTTCATTATACTAGTTTGATTGCCTCAGAGAAGCATTTTATGCGCATTGAATCTCGAAAAGAAAAAAAATTTTTTTTGAAGTTTGGAAACTTCGTTAGAATCACTTTTTTTCCGTTCTTATTTGAGATAACTGGTTCTGTTTCATTATACTAGTTTGATAGCCTCAGAAAAGCATATTATGCGCAAAGAATCTCGAAAAGAAAAAAATTTTTTTTCAAAGTTTGGAAACTTCGTTAGAATCACTTTTTTTCCTTTCTTATTTGAGATAACTGGTTCTCTTTAATTATACTAGTTTGATAGCCTCAGAAAAGCATATTATGCGCAAAGAATCTCGAAAAGAAAAAAATTTTTTTCGAAGTTTGGAAACTTCGTTTGAATCACTTTTTTTCCGTTCTTATTTGAGATAACTGGTTCTCTTTCATTATACTAGTTTGATAGCCTCAGTAAAGCATATTATGCGCAAAGAATCTCGTAAAGAAAAAAAAATTTTTTCAAAGTTTGGAAACTTCTTTGGAATCACTTTTTTTCCGTTCTTATTTGAGATAACTGGTCCTCTTTCATTATACTACTTTGATAGCCTCAGTAAAGCATATTATGCGCAAAGAATCGCGAAAAGAAAAAAAATTTTTTTCGAAGTTTGGAAACTTCGATCGTATCACTTTTTTTCCGTTCTTATTTGAGATAACTGGTTCTCTTTCATTATACTAGTTTGATAGCCTCAGTAAAGCATATTATGCGCAAAGAATCGCGAAAAGAAAAAAAATTTTTTTCGAAGTTTGGAAACTTCGTTAGAATCACTTTTTTTCCGTTCTTATTTGAGATAACTGGTTCTCTTTCAATATACTAATTCGATAGCCTCAGTAAAGCATATTATGCGCAAAGAATCTCGAAAAGAAAAAAAATTTTTTTCAAAGTTTTGAAACTTCGTTAGAATCACTTTTTTTCCGTTCTTATTTGAGATAACTGGTTCTCTTTCATTATACTACTTTGATAGCCTCAGAAAAGGATATTATGCGCAAAGAATCTCGAAAAGAAAAAAATTTTTTTTCGAAGTTTGGACACTTCGATCGTATCACTTTTTTTCCGTTCTTATTTGAAATAACTGGTTCTCTTTCATTATACTAGTTTGATAGCCTCAGTAAAGCATATTATGCGCAAAGAATCGCGAAAAGAAAAAAAAATTTTTTCGAAGTTTGGAAACTTCGTTAGAATCACTTTTTTTCAGTTCTTATTTGAGATAACTGGTTCTCTTTCATTATAGTAGTTTGATAGCCTCAGAAAAGCATATTATGAGTAAAGAATCTCGAAAAGAAAAAAAATTTTCTTCGAATTTTGGAAACTTCGTTAGAATCACTTTTTTTCCGTTCTTATTTGAGATAACTGGTTCTCTTTCATTATACTAGTTTGATAGCCTCAGAAGAGCATATTATGCGCAAAGAATCTCGAAAGGAAAAAAATTTTTTTTGGAAGTTTGGAAACTTCGTTTGAATCACTTTTTTTCCGTTCTTATTTGAGATAACTGGTTCTCTTTCATTATACTAGTTTGATAGCCTCAGTAAAGCATATTATGCGCAAAGAATCTCGAAAAGAAAAAAAATTTTTTTCGAAGATTGGAAACTTCGTTTGAATCACTTTTTTTCCGTTCTTATTCGAGATAACTGCTTCTCTTTCATTATACTAGTTTGATAGCCTCAGTAAAGCATATTATGCGCAAAGAATCTCGAAAAGAAAAAAAATATTTTTCGAAGTTTGGAAACGTCCTTTGAATCACTTTTTTCCGTTCTTATTTGAGATAACTGGTTCTCTTTCATTATAGTAGTTTGATAGCCTCAGAAAAGCACATTATTTGCAAAGAATCTCGAAATGAAAAAAATTTTTTTTCGAAGTTTAGAAACTTCGTTAGAATCACTTTTTTAACTTTCTTATTTGAGATAACTGGTTCTCTTTCATTATACTAGTTTGATAGCCTCAGAAAAGCATATTATGCGCAAAGAATCTCGAAAAGAAAAAAAATTTTTTTCGAAGTTTGGAAACTTCGTTTGAATCACTTTTTTTCCGTTCGTATTTGAGATAACTGGTTCTTTCATTATACTACTTTGATAGCCTCAGAAAAGCATATTATGCGCAAAGAATCTCGAAAAGAAAAACATTTTTTTTCGAAGTTTGGAAACTTCGATCGTATCACTTTTTTTCCGTTCTTATTTGAGATAACTGGTTCTCTTTCATTATACTAGTTTGATAGCCTCAGTAAAGCATATTATGCGCAAAGAATCGCGAAAAGAAAAAAAATTTTTTTCGAAGTTTGGAAACTTCGTTAGAATCACTTTTTTTCAGTTCTTATTTGAGATAACTGGTTCTCTTTCATTATAGTAGTTTGATAGCCTCAGAAAAGCATATTATGCGCAAAGAATCTCGAAAAGAAAAAAAATTTTTTTCGAAGTTTTTAAACTTCGTTAGAATCACTTATTTTCCGTTCTTATTTGAGATAACTGGTTCTCTTTCATTATACTACTTTGATAGCCTCAGCAAAGCATATTATGCGCAAAGAATCTCGAAAAGAAAAAAATTTTTTTTCGAAGTTTGGAAACTTCGATCGTATCCCTTTTTTTCCGTTCTTATTTGAGATAACTGGTTCTCTTTCATTATACTAGTTTGATAGCTTCAGTAAAGCATATTATGCGCAAAGAATCGCGAAAAGAAAAAAAATTTTTTTCGAGGTTTGGAAACTTCGTCAGAATCACTTTTTTTCCGTTCTTATTTGAGATAACTGGTTCTCTTTCATTATACTACTTTGATAGCCTCAGTAAAGCATATTATGCGCAAAGAATCTCGAAAAGAAAAAATTTTTTTTTCGAAGTTTGGAAACTTCGATCGTATCACTTTTTTTCCGTTCTTATTTGAGATAACTGGTTCTCTTTCATTATACTAGTTTGATAGCCTCAGTAAAGCATATTATGCGCAAAGAATCGCGAAAAGAAAAAAAATTTTTTTCGAAGTTTGGAAACTTCGTTAGAATCACTTTTTTTCCGTTCTTGTTTGAGATAACTGGTTCTCTTTCATTATACTAGTTTGATAGCCTCAGTAAAGCATATTATGCGCAAAGAATCGCGAAGAGAAAAAAATTTTTTTCGAAGTTTGGAAACTTCGTTAGAATTACTTTTTTTCCGTTCTTATTTGAGATAACTGGTTCTCTTTCATTATAGTAGTTTGATAGCCTCAGAAAAGCATATTATGAGTAAAGAATCTCGAAAAGAAAAAAAATTTTCTTCGAAGTTTGGAAACTTCGTTAGAATCACATTTTTACGTTCTTATTTGAGATAACTGGTTCTCTTTCATTATACTAGTTTGATAGCTTCAGAAGAGCATATTATGCGCAAAGAATCTCGAAAGGAAAAAAATTTTTTTTCGAAGTTTGGAAACTTCGTTTGAATCACTTTTTTTCCGTTCTTATTTGAGATAACTGGTTCTCTTTCATTATACTAGTTTGATAGCCTCAGTAAAGCATATTATGCGCAAAGAATCGCGAAAAGAAAAAAAATTTTTTTCGAAGTTTGGAAACTTCGTTAGAATCACTTTTTTTCAGTTCTTATTTGAGATAACTGGTTCTCTTTCATTATAGTAGTTTGATAGCCTCAGAAAAGCATATTATGCGCAAATAATCTCGAAAAGAAAAAAAATTTTTTTTGAAGTTTTTAAACTTCGTTAGAATCACTTTTTTTCCGTTCTTATTTGAGATAACTGGTTCTCTTTCATTATACTACTTTGATAGCCTCAGAAAAGCATATTATGCGCAAAGAATCTCGAAAAGAAAAAAATTTTTTTTCGAAGTTAGGAAACTTCGATCGTATCACTTTTTTTCCGTTCTTATTTGAGATAACTGGTTCTCTTTCATTATACTAGTTTGATAGCCTCAGTAAAGCATATTATGCGCAAAGAATCGCGAAGAGAAAAAAATTTTTTTCGAAGTTTGGAAACTTATTTAGAATCACTTTTTTTCCGTTCTTATTTGAGATAACTGGTTCTCTTTCATTATAGTAGTTTGATAGCCTCAGAAGAGCATATTATGCGCAAAGAATCTCGAAAGGAAAAAAATTTTTTTTCGAAGTTTGGAAACTTCGTTTGAATCACTTTTTTTCCGTTCTTATTTGAGATAACTGGTTCTCTTTCATTATACTAGTTTGATAGCCTCAGTAAAGCATATTATGCGCAAAGAATCTCGAAAAGAAAAAAAATTTTTTTCGAAGATTGGAAACTTCGTTTGAATCACTTTTTTTCCGTTCTTATTTGAGATAACTGGTTCTCTTTCATTATACTAGTTTGATAGCCTCAGTAAAGCATATTATGCGCAAAGAATCTCGAAAAGAAAAAAAATTTTTTTCGAAGTTTGGAAACTTCGTTAGAATCACTTTTTTTCCGTTCTTATTTGAGATAACTGGTTCTCTTTCATTATACTAGTTTGATAGCCTCAGTAAAGCATATTATGCGTAAAGAATCGCGAAAAGAAAAAAAAATTTTTTCGAAGTTTGGAAACTTCGTTAGAATCACTTTTTTTCCGTTCTTGTTTGAGATAACTGGTTCTCTTTCATTATACTAGTTTGATAGCCTCAGAAAAGCATATTATGCGCAAAGAATCTCGAAAGGAAAAAAATTTTTTTTCGAAGTTTGGAAACTTCGTTTGAATCACTGTTTTTCCGTTCTTATTTGAGATAACTGGGTCTCTTTCATTATACTAGTTTGATAGCCTCAGTAAAGCATATTATGCGCAAAGAATCGCGAAAAGAAAAAAAATTTTTTTCGAAGTTTGGAAACTTCGTTAGAATCATTTTTTTTCAGTTCTTATTTGAGATAACTGGTTCTCTTTCGTTATACTAGTTTGATAGCCTCAGAGAACCATATTATGCGCAAAGAATCTCGAAAAAAAGAAAAATTTTTTTCGAAGTATGGAAAGTTTTTTAGAATCACTTTTTTTCCGTTCTTGTTTGAGATAACTGGTTCTCTTTCATTATACTAGTTTGATTGCCTCAGAGAAGCATTTTATGCGCATTGAATCTCGAAAAGAAAAAAAATTTTTTTTGAAGTTTGGAAACTTCGTTAGAATCACTTTTTTTCCGTTCTTATTTGAGATAACTGGTTCTGTTTCATTATACTAGTTTGATAGCCTCAGAAAAGCATATTATGCGCAAAGAATCTCGAAAAGAAAAAAATTTTTTTTCAAAGTTTGGAAACTTCGTTAGAATCACTTTTTTTCCTTTCTTATTTGAGATAACTGGTTCTCTTTAATTATACTAGTTTGATAGCCTCAGAAAAGCATATTATGCGCAAAGAATCTCGAAAAGAAAAAAATTTTTTTCGAAGTTTGGAAACTTCGTTTGAATCACTTTTTTTCCGTTCTTATTTGAGATAACTGGTTCTCTTTCATTATACTAGTTTGATAGCCTCAGTAAAGCATATTATGCGCAAAGAATCTCGTAAAGAAAAAAAAATTTTTTCAAAGTTTGGAAACTTCTTTGGAATCACTTTTTTTCCGTTCTTATTTGAGATAACTGGTCCTCTTTCATTATACTACTTTGATAGCCTCAGTAAAGCATATTATGCGCAAAGAATCGCGAAAAGAAAAAAAATTTTTTTCGAAGTTTGGAAACTTCGATCGTATCACTTTTTTTCCGTTCTTATTTGAGATAACTGGTTCTCTTTCATTATACTAGTTTGATAGCCTCAGTAAAGCATATTATGCGCAAAGAATCGCGAAAAGAAAAAAAATTTTTTTCGAAGTTTGGAAACTTCGTTAGAATCACTTTTTTTCCGTTCTTATTTGAGATAACTGGTTCTCTTTCAATATACTAATTCGATAGCCTCAGTAAAGCATATTATGCGCAAAGAATCTCGAAAAGAAAAAAAATTTTTTTCAAAGTTTTGAAACTTCGTTAGAATCACTTTTTTTCCGTTCTTATTTGAGATAACTGGTTCTCTTTCATTATACTACTTTGATAGCCTCAGAAAAGGATATTATGCGCAAAGAATCTCGAAAAGAAAAAAATTTTTTTTCGAAGTTTGGACACTTCGATCGTATCACTTTTTTTCCGTTCTTATTTGAAATAACTGGTTCTCTTTCATTATACTAGTTTGATAGCCTCAGTAAAGCATATTATGCGCAAAGAATCGCGAAAAGAAAAAAAAATTTTTTCGAAGTTTGGAAACTTCGTTAGAATCACTTTTTTTCAGTTCTTATTTGAGATAACTGGTTCTCTTTCATTATAGTAGTTTGATAGCCTCAGAAAAGCATATTATGAGTAAAGAATCTCGAAAAGAAAAAAAATTTTCTTCGAATTTTGGAAACTTCGTTAGAATCACTTTTTTTCCGTTCTTATTTGAGATAACTGGTTCTCTTTCATTATACTAGTTTGATAGCCTCAGAAGAGCATATTATGCGCAAAGAATCTCGAAAGGAAAAAAATTTTTTTTGGAAGTTTGGAAACTTCGTTTGAATCACTTTTTTTCCGTTCTTATTTGAGATAACTGGTTCTCTTTCATTATACTAGTTTGATAGCCTCAGTAAAGCATATTATGCGCAAAGAATCTCGAAAAGAAAAAAAATTTTTTTCGAAGATTGGAAACTTCGTTTGAATCACTTTTTTTCCGTTCTTATTCGAGATAACTGCTTCTCTTTCATTATACTAGTTTGATAGCCTCAGTAAAGCATATTATGCGCAAAGAATCTCGAAAAGAAAAAAAATATTTTTCGAAGTTTGGAAACGTCCTTTGAATCACTTTTTTCCGTTCTTATTTGAGATAACTGGTTCTCTTTCATTATAGTAGTTTGATAGCCTCAGAAAAGCACATTATTTGCAAAGAATCTCGAAATGAAAAAAATTTTTTTTCGAAGTTTAGAAACTTCGTTAGAATCACTTTTTTAACTTTCTTATTTGAGATAACTGGTTCTCTTTCATTATACTAGTTTGATAGCCTCAGAAAAGCATATTATGCGCAAAGAATCTCGAAAAGAAAAAAAATTTTTTTCGAAGTTTGGAAACTTCGTTTGAATCACTTTTTTTCCGTTCGTATTTGAGATAACTGGTTCTTTCATTATACTACTTTGATAGCCTCAGAAAAGCATATTATGCGCAAAGAATCTCGAAAAGAAAAACATTTTTTTTCGAAGTTTGGAAACTTCGATCGTATCACTTTTTTTCCGTTCTTATTTGAGATAACTGGTTCTCTTTCATTATACTAGTTTGATAGCCTCAGTAAAGCATATTATGCGCAAAGAATCGCGAAAAGAAAAAAAATTTTTTTCGAAGTTTGGAAACTTCGTTAGAATCACTTTTTTTCAGTTCTTATTTGAGATAACTGGTTCTCTTTCATTATAGTAGTTTGATAGCCTCAGAAAAGCATATTATGCGCAAAGAATCTCGAAAAGAAAAAAAATTTTTTTCGAAGTTTTTAAACTTCGTTAGAATCACTTATTTTCCGTTCTTATTTGAGATAACTGGTTCTCTTTCATTATACTACTTTGATAGCCTCAGCAAAGCATATTATGCGCAAAGAATCTCGAAAAGAAAAAAATTTTTTTTCGAAGTTTGGAAACTTCGATCGTATCCCTTTTTTTCCGTTCTTATTTGAGATAACTGGTTCTCTTTCATTATACTAGTTTGATAGCTTCAGTAAAGCATATTATGCGCAAAGAATCGCGAAAAGAAAAAAAATTTTTTTCGAGGTTTGGAAACTTCGTCAGAATCACTTTTTTTCCGTTCTTATTTGAGATAACTGGTTCTCTTTCATTATACTACTTTGATAGCCTCAGTAAAGCATATTATGCGCAAAGAATCGCGAAAAGAAAAAAAAATTTTTTCGAAGTTTGGAAACTTCGATCGTATCACTTTTTTTCCGTTCTTATTTGAGATAACTGGTTCTCTTTCATTATACTAGTTTGATAGCCTCAGTAAAGCATATTATGCGCAAAGAATCGCGAAAAGAAAAAAAATTTTTTTCGAAGTTTGGAAACTTCGTTAGAATCACTTTTTTTCCGTTCTTATTTGAGATAACTGGTTCTCTTTCAATATACTAGTTTGATAGCCTCAGTAAAGCATATTATGCGCAAAGAATCTCGAAAAGAAAAAAAATTTTTTTCAAAGTTTTGAAACTTCGTTAGAATCACTTTTTTTCCGTTCTTATTTGAGATAACTGGTTCTCTTTCATTATACTACTTTGATAGCCTCAGAAAAGGATATTATGCGCAAAGAATCTCGAAAAGAAAAAAATTTTTTTTCGAAGTTTGGACACTTCGATCGTATCACTTTTTTTCCGTTCTTATTTGAAATAACTGGTTCTCTTTCATTATACTAGTTTGATAGCCTCAGTAAAGCATATTATGCGCAAAGAATCGCGAAAAGAAAAAAAAATTTTTTCGAAGTTTGGAAACTTCGTTAGAATCACTTTTTTTCAGTTCTTATTTGAGATAACTGGTTCTCTTTCATTATAGTAGTTTGATAGCCTCAGAAAAGCATATTATGCGCAAAGAATCTCGAAAGGAAAAAAATTTTTTTTCGAAGTTTGGAAACTTCGTTTGAATCACTGTTTTTCCGTTCTTATTTGAGATAACTGGTTCTCTTTCATTATACTAGTTTGATAGCCTCAGTAAAGCATATTATGCGCAAAGAATCGCGAAAAGAAAAAAAAATTTTTTCGAAGTTTGGAAACTTCGTTAGAATCATTTTTTTTCAGTTCTTATTTGAGATAACTGGTTCTCTTTCATTATACTAGTTTGATAGCCTCAGAAAAGCATATTATGCGCAAAGAATCTCGAAAAGAAAAAAAAATTTTTTCGAAGTTTTTAAACTTCGTTAGAATCACTTTTTTTCCGTTCTTATTTGAGATAACTGGTTCTCTTTCATTATACCAGTTTGATAGCCTCAGTGAAGCATATTATGCGCAAAGAATCGCGAAAAGAAAAAAAATTTTTTTCGAAGTTTGGAAACTTCGTCAGAATCACCTTTTTTCCGTTCTTATTTGAGATAACTGGTTCTCTTTCATTATAGTAGTTTGATAGCCTCAGAAAAGCATATTATGCGTAAAGAATCTCGAAAAGAAAAAAAATTTTTTTCGAAGTTTGGAAACTTCGTTAGAATCACTTTTTTTCCGTTCTTATTTGAGATAACTGGGTTCTCTTTCATTATACTAGTTTGATAGCCTCAGAAGAGCATATTATGCGCAAAGAATCTCGAAAGGAAAAAAATTTTTTTTGGAAGTTTGGAAACTTCGTTTGAATCACTTTTTTTCCGTTCTTATTTGAGATAACTGGTTCTCTTTCATTATACTAGTTTGATAGCCTCAGTAAAGCATATTATGCGCAAAGAATCTCGAAAGGAAAAAAAATTTTTTTCGAAGTTTGGAAACTTCGTTAGAATCACTTTTTTTCCTTTCTTATTTGAGATAACTGGTTCTCTTTCATTATACTAGTTTGATAGCCTCAGTAAAGCATATTATGCGTAAAGAATCGCGAAAAGAAAAAAAATTTTTTTCGAAGTTTGGAAACTTCGTTAGAATCACTTTTTTTCCGTTCTTGTTTGAGATAACTGGTTCTCTTTCATTATACTAGTTTAATAGCCTCAGAGAAGCATTTTATGCGCAAAGAATCTCGAAAAGAAAAAAAATTTTTTTTGAAGTTTGGAAACTTCGTTAGAATCACTTTTTTTCCGTTCTTATTTGAGATAACTGGTTCTGTTTCATTATATTAGTTTGATAGCCTCAGAAAAGCATATTATGCGCAAAGAATCGCGAAAAGAAAAAAATTTTTTTTCGAAGTTTGGAAACTTCGTTAGAATCACTTTTTTTCCGTTCTTATTTGAGATAACTGGTTCTCTTTCATTATACTACTTTGATAGCCTCAGAAAAGCATATTATGCGCAAAGAATCTCGAAAAGAAAAAATTTTTTTTTCGAAGTTTGGAAACTTCGATCGTATCACTTTTTTTCCGTTCTTATTTGAGATAACTGGTTCTCTTTCATTATACTAGTTTGATAGCCTCAGTAAAGCATATTATGCGCAAAGAATCGCGAAAAGAAAAAAAATTTTTTTCGAAGTTTGGAAACTTCGTTAGAATCACTTTTTTTCCGTTCTTGTTTGAGATAACTGGTTCTCTTTCATTATACTAGTTTGATAGCCTCAGTAAAGCATATTATGCGCAAAGAATCGCGAAGAGAAAAAAATTTTTTTCGAAGTTTGGAAACTTCGTTAGAATTACTTTTTTTCCGTTCTTATTTGAGATAACTGGTTCTCTTTCATTATAGTAGTTTGATAGCCTCAGAAAAGCATATTATGAGTAAAGAATCTCGAAAAGAAAAAAAATTTTCTTCGAAGTTTGGAAACTTCGTTAGAATCACATTTTTACGTTCTTATTTGATATAACTGGTTCTCTTTCATTATACTAGTTTGATAGCTTCAGAAGAGCATATTATGCGCAAAGAATCTCGAAAGGAAAAAAAATTTTTTTCGAAGTTTGGAAACTTCGTTTGAATCACTTTTTTTCCGTTCTTATTTGAGATAACTGGTTCTCTTTCATTATACTAGTTTGATAGCCTCAGTAAAGCATATTATGCGCAAAGAATCGCGAAAAGAAAAAAAATTTTTTTCGAAGTTTGGAAACTTCGTTAGAATCACTTTTTTTCAGTTCTTATTTGAGATAACTGGTTCTCTTTCATTATAGTAGTTTGATAGCCTCAGAAAAGCATATTATGCGCAAATAATCTCGAAAAGAAAAAAAATTTTTTTTGAAGTTTTTAAACTTCGTTAGAATCACTTTTTTTCCGTTCTTATTTGAGATAACTGGTTCTCTTTCATTATACTACTTTGATAGCCTCAGAAAAGCATATTATGCGCAAAGAATCTCGAAAAGAAAAAAATTTTTTTTCGAAGTTAGGAAACTTCCATCGTATCACTTTTTTTCCGTTCTTATTTGAGATAACTGGTTCTCTTTCATTATAGTAGTTTGATAGCCTCAGAAGAGCATATTATGCGCAAAGAATCTCGAAAGGAAAAAAATTTTTTTTCGAAGTTTGGAAACTTCGTTTGAATCACTTTTTTTCCGTTCTTATTTGAGATAACTGGTTCTCTTTCATTATACTAGTTTGATAGCCTCAGTAAAGCATATTATGCGCAAAGAATCTCGAAAAGAAAAAAAATTTTTTTCGAAGATTGGAAACTTCTTTTGAATCACTTTTTTTCCGTTCTTATTTGAGATAACTGGTTCTCTTTCATTATACTAGTTTGATAGCCTCAGTAAAGCATATTATGCGCAAAGAATCTCGAAAAGAAAAAAAATTTTTTTCGAAGTTTGGAAACTTCGTTAGAATCACTTTTTTTCCGTTCTTATTTGAGATAACTGGTTCTCTTTCATTATACTAGTTTGATAGCCTCAGTAAAGCATATTATGCGTAAAGAATCGCGAAAAGAAAAAAAAATTTTTTCGAAGTTTGGAAACTTCGTTAGAATCACTTTTTTTCCGTTCTTGTTTGAGATAACTGGTTCTCTTTCATTATACTAGTTTGATAGCCTCAGAAAAGCATATTATGCGCAAAGAATCTCGAAAGGAAAAAAATTTTTTTTCGAAGTTTGGAAACTTCGTTTGAATCACTGTTTTTCCGTTCTTATTTGAGATAACTGGTTCTCTTTCATTATACTAGTTTGATAGCCTCAGTAAAGCATATTATGCGCAAAGAATCGCGAAAAGAAAAAAAATTTTTTTCGAAGTTTGGAAACTTCGTTAGAATCATTTTTTTTCAGTTCTTATTTGAGATAACTGGTTCTCTTTCATTATACTAGTTTGATAGCCTCAGAGAACCATATTATGCGCAAAGATTCTCGAAAAAAAGAAAAATTTTTTTCGAAGTATGGAAAGTTTTTTAGAATCACTTTTTTTCCGTTCTTGTTTGAGATAACTGGTTCTCTTTCATTATACTAGTTTGATTGCCTCAGAGAAGCATTTTATGCGCATTGAATCTCGAAAAGAAAAAAAATTTTTTTTCAGTTTGGAAACTTCGTTAGAATCACTTTTTTTCCGTTCTTATTTGAGATAACTGGTTCTGTTTCATTATACTAGTTTGATAGCCTCAGAAAAGCATATTATGCGCAAAGAATCTCGAAAAGAAAAAAATTTTTTTTCAAAGTTTGGAAACTTCGTTAGAATCACTTTTTTTCCTTTCTTATTTGAGATAACTGGTTCTCTTTAATTATACTAGTTTGATAGCCTCAGAAAAGCATATTATGCGCAAAGAATCTCGAAAAGAAAAAAATTTTTTTCGAAGTTTGGAAACTTCGTTTGAATCACTTTTTTTCCGTTCTTATTTGAGATAACTGGTTCTCTTTCATTATACTAGTTTGATAGCCTCAGTAAAGCATATTATGCGCAAAGAATCTCGTAAAGAAAAAAAAATTTTTTCAAAGTTTGGAAACTTCTTTGGAATCACTTTTTTTCCGTTCTTATTTGAGATAACTGGTCCTCTTTCATTATACTACTTTGATAGCCTCAGTAAAGCATATTATGCGCAAAGAATCGCGAAAAGAAAAAAAATTTTTTTCGAAGTTTGGAAACTTCGATCGTATCACTTTTTTTCCGTTCTTATTTGAGATAACTGGTTCTCTTTCATTATACTAGTTTGATAGCCTCAGTAAAGCATATTATGCGCAAAGAATCGCGAAAAGAAAAAAAATTTTTTTCGAAGTTTGGAAACTTCGTTAGAATCACTTTTTTTCCGTTCTTATTTGAGATAACTGGTTCTCTTTCAATATACTAATTCGATAGCCTCAGTAAAGCATATTATGCGCAAAGAATCTCGAAAAGAAAAAAAATTTTTTTCAAAGTTTTGAAACTTCGTTAGAATCACTTTTTTTCCGTTCTTATTTGAGATAACTGGTTCTCTTTCATTATACTACTTTGATAGCCTCAGAAAAAAATATTATGCGCAAAGAATCTCGAAAAGAAAAAAATTTTTTTTCGAAGTTTGGACACTTCGATCGTATCACTTTTTTTCCGTTCTTATTTGAAATAACTGGTTCTCTTTCATTATACTAGTTTGATAGCCTCAGTAAAGCATATTATGCGCAAAGAATCGCGAAAAGAAAAAAAAATTTTTTCGAAGTTTGGAAACTTCGTTAGAATCACTTTTTTTCAGTTCTTATTTGAGATAACTGGTTCTCTTTCATTATAGTAGTTTGATAGCCTCAGAAAAGCATATTATGAGTAAAGAATCTCGAAAAGAAAAAAAAATTTCTTCGAATTTTGGAAACTTCGTTAGAATCACTTTTTTTCCGTTCTTATTTGAGATAACTGGTTCTCTTTCATTATACTAGTTTGATAGCCTCAGAAGAGCATATTATGCGCAAAGAATCTCGAAAGGAAAAAAATTTTTTTTGGAAGTTTGGAAACTTCGTTTGAATCACTTTTTTTCCGTTCTTATTTGAGATAACTGGTTCTCTTTCATTATACTAGTTTGATAGCCTCAGTAAAGCATATTATGCGCAAAGAATCTCGAAAAGAAAAAAAATTTTTTTTCGAAGATTGGAAACTTCGTTTGAATCACTTTTTTTCCGTACTTATTCGAGATAACTGGTTCTCTTTCATTATACTAGTTTGATAGCCTCAGTAAAGCATATTATGCGCAAAGAATCTCGAAAAGAAAAAAAATATTTTTCGAAGTTTGGAAAAGTTCTTTGAATCACTTTTTTACGTTCTTATTTGAGATAACTGGTTCTCTTTCATTATAGTAGTTTGATAGCCTCAGAAAAGCACATTATTTGCAAAGAATCTCGAAATGAAAAAAATTTTTTTTCGAAGTTTAGAAACTTCGTTAGAATCACTTTTTTAACTTTCTTATTTGAGATAACTGGTTCTCTTTCATTATACTAGTTTGATAGCCTCAGAAAAGCATATTATGCGCAAAGAATCTCGAAAAGAAAAAAAATTTTTTTCGAAGTTTGGAAACTTCGTTTGAATCACTTTTTTTCCGTTCGTATTTGAGATAACTGGTTCTTTCATTATACTACTTTGATAGCCTCAGAAAAGCATATTATGCGCAAAGAATCTCGAAAAGAAAAACATTTTTTTTCGAAGTTTGGAAACTTCGATCGTATCACTTTTTTTCCGTTCTTATTTGAGATAACTGGTTCTCTTTCATTATACTAGTTTGATAGCCTCAGTAAAGCATATTATGCGAAAGAATCGCGAAAAGAAAAAAAATTTTTTTCGAAGTTTGGAAACTTCGTTAGAATCACTTTTTTTCAGTTCTTATTTGGGATAACTGGTTCTCTTTCATTATAGTAGTTTGATAGCCTCAGAAAAGCATATTATGCGCAAAGAATCTCGAAAAGAAAAAAAATTTTTTTCGAATTTTTTAAACTTCGTTAGAATCACTTTTTTTCCGTTCTTATTTGAGATAACTGGTTCTCTTTCATTATACTACTTTGATAGCCTCAGAAAAGCATATTATGCGTAAAGAATCGCGAAAAGAAAAAAAATTTTTTTCGAAGTTTGGAAACTTCGTTAGATTCACTTTTTTTCCGTTCTTGTTTGAGATAACTGGTTCTCTTTCATTATACTAGTTTAATAGCCTCAGAGAAGCATTTTATGCGCAAAGAATCTCGAAAAGAAAAAAAATTTTTTTTGAAGTTTGGAAACTTCGTTAGAATCACTTTTTTTCCGTTCTTATTTGAGATAACTGGTTCTGTTTCATTATATTAGTTTGATAGCCTCAGAAAAGCATATTATGCGCAAAGAATCGCGAAAAGAAAAAAATTTTTTTCGAAGTTTGGAAACTTCGTTAGAATCACTTTTTTTCCGTTCTTATTTGAGATAACTGGTTCTCTTTCATTATACTACTTTGATAGCCTCAGAAAAGCATATTATGCGCAAAGAATCTCGAAAAGAAAAAATTTTTTTTTCGAAGTTTGGAAACTTCGATCGTATCACTTTTTTTCCGTTCTTATTTGAGATAACTGGTTCTCTTTCATTATACTAGTTTGATAGCCTCAGTAAAGCATATTATGCGCAAAGAATCGCGAAAAGAAAAAAAATTTTTTTCGAAGTTTGGAAACTTCGTTAGAATCACTTTTTTTCCGTTCTTGTTTGAGATAACTGGTTCTCTTTCATTATACTAGTTTGATAGCCTCAGTAAAGCATATTATGCGCAAAGAATCGCGAAGAGAAAAAAATTTTTTTCGAAGTTTGGAAACTTCGTTAGAATTACTTTTTTTCCGTTCTTATTTGAGATAACTGGTTCTCTTTCATTATAGTAGTTTGATAGCCTCAGAAAAGCATATTATGAGTAAAGAATCTCGAAAAGAAAAAAAATTTTCTTCGAAGTTTGGAAACTTCGTTAGAATCACATTTTTACGTTCTTATTTGATATAACTGGTTCTCTTTCATTATACTAGTTTGATAGCTTCAGAAGAGCATATTATGCGCAAAGAATCTCGAAAGGAAAAAAAATTTTTTTCGAAGTTTGGAAACTTCGTTTGAATCACTTTTTTTCCGTTCTTATTTGAGATAACTGGTTCTCTTTCATTATACTAGTTTGATAGCCTCAGTAAAGCATATTATGCGCAAAGAATCGCGAAAAGAAAAAAAATTTTTTTCGAAGTTTGGAAACTTCGTTAGAATCACTTTTTTTCAGTTCTTATTTGAGATAACTGGTTCTCTTTCATTATAGTAGTTTGATAGCCTCAGAAAAGCATATTATGCGCAAATAATCTCGAAAAGAAAAAAAATTTTTTTTGAAGTTTTTAAACTTCGTTAGAATCACTTTTTTTCCGTTCTTATTTGAGATAACTGGTTCTCTTTCATTATACTACTTTGATAGCCTCAGAAAAGCATATTATGCGCAAAGAATCTCGAAAAGAAAAAAATTTTTTTTCGAAGTTAGGAAACTTCCATCGTATCACTTTTTTTCCGTTCTTATTTGAGATAACTGGTTCTCTTTCATTATAGTAGTTTGATAGCCTCAGAAGAGCATATTATGCGCAAAGAATCTCGAAAGGAAAAAAATTTTTTTTCGAAGTTTGGAAACTTCGTTTGAATCACTTTTTTTCCGTTCTTATTTGAGATAACTGGTTCTCTTTCATTATACTAGTTTGATAGCCTCAGTAAAGCATATTATGCGCAAAGAATCTCGAAAAGAAAAAAAATTTTTTTCGAAGATTGGAAACTTCTTTTGAATCACATTTTTTCCGTTCTTATTTGAGATAACTGGTTCTCTTTCATTATACTAGTTTGATAGCCTCAGTAAAGCATATTATGCGCAAAGAATCTCGAAAAGAAAAAAAATTTTTTTCGAAGTTTGGAAACTTCGTTAGAATCACTTTTTTTCCGTTCTTATTTGAGATAACTGGTTCTCTTTCATTATACTAGTTTGATAGCCTCAGTAAAGCATATTATGCGTAAAGAATCGCGAAAAGAAAAAAAAATTTTTTCGAAGTTTGGAAACTTCTTTAGAATCACTTTTTTTCCGTTCTTGTTTGAGATAACTGGTTCTCTTTCATTATACTAGTTTGATAGCCTCAGAAAAGCATATTATGCGCAAAGAATCTCGAAAGGAAAAAAATTTTTTTTCGAAGTTTGGAAACTTCGTTTGAATCACTGTTTTTCCGTTCTTATTTGAGATAACTGGTTCTCTTTCATTATACTAGTTTGATAGCCTCAGTAAAGCATATTATGCGCAAAGAATCGCGAAAAGAAAAAAATTTTTTTTCGAAGTTTGGAAACTTCGTTAGAATAATTTTTTTTCAGTTCTTATTTGAGATAACTGGTTCTCTTTCATTATACTAGTTTGATAGCCTCAGAGAACCATATTATGCGCAAAGATTCTCGAAAAAAAGAAAAATTTTTTTCGAAGTATGGAAAGTTTTTTAGAATCACTTTTTTTCCGTTCTTGTTTGAGATAACTGGTTCTCTTTCATTATACTAGTTTGATTGCCTCAGAGAAGCATTTTATGCGCATTGAATCTCGAAAAGAAAAAAAATTTTTTTTGAAGTTTGGAAACTTCGTTAGAATCACTTTTTTTCCGTTCTTATTTGAGATAACTGGTTCTGTTTCATTATACTAGTTTGATAGCCTCAGAAAAGCATATTATGCGCAAAGAATCTCGAAAAGAAAAAAATTTTTTTTCAAAGTTTGGAAACTTCGTTAGAATCACTTTTTTTCCTTTCTTATTTGAGATAACTGGTTCTCTTTAATTATACTAGTTTGATAGCCTCAGAAAAGCATATTATGCGCAAAGAATCTCGAAAAGAAAAAAATTTTTTTCGAAGTTTGGAAACTTCGTTTGAATCACTTTTTTTCCGTTCTTATTTGAGATAACTGGTTCTCTTTCATTATACTAGTTTGATAGCCTCAGTAAAGCATATTATGCGCAAAGAATCTCGTAAAGAAAAAAAAATTTTTTCAAAGTTTGGAAACTTCTTTGGAATCACTTTTTTTCCGTTCTTATTTGAGATAACTGGTCCTCTTTCATTATACTACTTTGATAGCCTCAGTAAAGCATATTATGCGCAAAGAATCGCGAAAAGAAAAAAAATTTTTTTCGAAGTTTGGAAACTTCGATCGTATCACTTTTTTTCCGTTCTTATTTGAGATAACTGGTTCTCTTTCATTATACTAGTTTGATAGCCTCAGTAAAGCATATTATGCGCAAAGAATCGCGAAAAGAAAAAAAATTTTTTTCGAAGTTTGGAAACTTCGTTAGAATCACTTTTTTTCCGTTCTTATTTGAGATAACTGGTTCTCTTTCAATATACTAATTCGATAGCCTCAGTAAAGCATATTATGCGCAAAGAATCTCGAAAAGAAAAAAAATTTTTTTCAAAGTTTTGAAACTTCGTTAGAATCACTTTTTTTCCGTTCTTATTTGAGATAACTGGTTCTCTTTCATTATACTACTTTGATAGCCTCAGAAAAAAATATTATGCGCAAAGAATCTCGAAAAGAAAAAAATTTTTTTTCGAAGTTTGGACACTTCGATCGTATCACTTTTTTTCCGTTCTTATTTGAAATAACTGGTTCTCTTTCATTATACTAGTTTGATAGCCTCAGTAAAGCATATTATGCGCAAAGAATCGCGAAAAGAAAAAAAAATTTTTTCGAAGTTTGGAAACTTCGTTAGAATCACTTTTTTTCAGTTCTTATTTGAGATAACTGGTTCTCTTTCATTATAGTAGTTTGATAGCCTCAGAAAAGCATATTATGAGTAAAGAATCTCGAAAAGAAAAAAAAATTTCTTCGAATTTTGGAAACTTCGTTAGAATCACTTTTTTTCCGTTCTTATTTGAGATAACTGGTTCTCTTTCATTATACTAGTTTGATAGCCTCAGAAGAGCATATTATGCGCAAAGAATCTCGAAAGGAAAAAAATTTTTTTTGGAAGTTTGGAAACTTCGTTTGAATCACTTTTTTTCCGTTCTTATTTGAGATAACTGGTTCTCTTTCATTATACTAGTTTGATAGCCTCAGTAAAGCATATTATGCGCAAAGAATCTCGAAAAGAAAAAAAATTTTTTTTCGAAGATTGGAAACTTCGTTTGAATCACTTTTTTTCCGTACTTATTCGAGATAACTGGTTCTCTTTCATTATACTAGTTTGATAGCCTCAGTAAAGCATATTATGCGCAAAGAATCTCGAAAAGAAAAAAAATATTTTTCGAAGTTTGGAAAAGTTCTTTGAATCACTTTTTTACGTTCTTATTTGAGATAACTGGTTCTCTTTCATTATAGTAGTTTGATAGCCTCAGAAAAGCACATTATTTGCAAAGAATCTCGAAATGAAAAAAATTTTTTTTCGAAGTTTAGAAACTTCGTTAGAATCACTTTTTTAACTTTCTTATTTGAGATAACTGGTTCTCTTTCATTATACTAGTTTGATAGCCTCAGAAAAGCATATTATGCGCAAAGAATCTCGAAAAGAAAAAAAATTTTTTCGAAGTTTGGAAACTTCGTTTGAATCACTTTTTTTCCGTTCGTATTTGAGATAACTGGTTCTTTCATTATACTACTTTGATAGCCTCAGAAAAGCATATTATGCGCAAAGAATCTCGAAAAGAAAAACATTTTTTTTCGAAGTTTGGAAACTTCGATCGTATCACTTTTTTTCCGTTCTTATTTGAGATAACTGGTTCTCTTTCATTATACTAGTTTGATAGCCTCAGTAAAGCATATTATGCGCAAAGAATCGCGAAAAGAAAAAAAATTTTTTTCGAAGTTTGGAAACTTCGTTAGAATCACTTTTTTTCAGTTCTTATTTGGGATAACTGGTTCTCTTTCATTATAGTAGTTTGATAGCCTCAGAAAAGCATATTATGCGCAAAGAATCTCGAAAAGAAAAAAAATTTTTTTCGAATTTTTTAAACTTCGTTAGAATCACTTTTTTTCCGTTCTTATTTGAGATAACTGGTTCTCTTTCATTATACTACTTTGATAGCCTCAGAAAAGCATATTATGCGCAAAGAATCTCGAAAAGAAAAAAATTTTTTTTCGAAGTTTGGAAACTTCGATCGTATCCCTTTTTTTCCGTTCTTATTTGAGATAACTGGTTCTCTTTCATTATACTAGTTTGATAGCCTAAGTAAAGCATATTATGCGCAAAGAATCGCGAAAAGAAAAAAAATTTTTTTCGAGGTTTGGAAACTTCGTCAGAATCACTTTTTTTCCGTTCTTATTTGAGATAACTGGTTCTCTTTCATTATACTACTTTGATAGCCTCAGTAAAGCATATTATGCGCAAAGAATCGCGAAAAGAAAAAAAAATTTTTTCGAAGTTTGGAAACTTCGATCGTATCACTTTTTTTCCGTTCTTATTTGAGATAACTGGTTCTCTTTCATTATACTAGTTTGATAGCCTCAGTAAAGCATATTATGCGCAAAGAATCGCGAAAAGAAAAAAAATTTTTTTCGAAGTTTGGAAACTTCGTTAGAATCACTTTTTTTCCGTTCTTATTTGAGATAACTGGTTCTCTTTCAATATACTAGTTTGATAGCCTCAGTAAAGCATATTATGCGCAAAGAATCTCGAAAAGAAAAAAAATTTTTTTCAAAGTTTTGAAACTTCGTTAGAATCACTTTTTTTCCGTTCTTATTTGAGATAACTGGTTCTCTTTCATTATACTACTTTGATAGCCTCAGAAAAGGATATTATGCGCAAAGAATCTCGAAAAGAAAAAAATTTTTTTTCGAAGTTTGGACACTTCGATCGTATCACTTTTTTTCCGTTCTTATTTGAAATAACTGGTTCTCTTTCATTATACTAGTTTGATAGCCTCAGTAAAGCATATTATGCGCAAAGAATCGCGAAAAGAAAAAAAAATTTTTTCGAAGTTTGGAAACTTCGTTAGAATCACTTTTTTTCAGTTCTTATTTGAGATAACTGGTTCTCTTTCATTATAGTAGTTTGATAGCCTCAGAAAAGCATATTATGCGCAAAGAATCTCGAAAGGAAAACAATTTTTTTTCGAAGTTTGGAAACTTCGTTTGAATCACTGTTTTTCCGTTCTTATTTGAGATAACTGGTTCTCTTTCATTATACTAGTTTGATAGCCTCAGTAAAGCATATTATGCGCAAAGAATCGCGAAAAGAAAAAAAATTTTTTTCGAAGTTTGGAAACTTCGTTAGAATCATTTTTTTTCAGTTCTTATTTGAGATAACTGGTTCTCTTTCATTATACTAGTTTGATAGCCTCAGAGAACCATATTATGCGCAAAGAATCTCGAAAAAAAGAAAAATTTTTTTCGAAGTATGGAAAGTTTTTTAGAATCACTTTTTTTCCGTTCTTGTTTGAGATAACTGGTTCTCTTTCATTATACTAGTTTGATTGCCTCAGAGAAGCATTTTATGCGCATTGAATCTCGAAAAGAAAAAAAATTTTTTTTGAAGTTTGGAAACTTCGTTAGAATCACTTTTTTTCCGTTCTTATTTGAGATAACTGGTTCTGTTTCATTATACTAGTTTGATAGCCTCAGAAAAGCATATTATGCGCAAAGAATCTCGAAAAGAAAAAAATTTTTTTTCAAAGTTTGGAAACTTCGTTAGAATCACTTTTTTTCCTTTCTTATTTGAGATAACTGGTTCTCTTTAATTATACTAGTTTGATAGCCTCAGAAAAGCATATTATGCGCAAAGAATCTCGAAAAGAAAAAAATTTTTTTCGAAGTTTGGAAACTTCGTTTGAATCACTTTTTTTCCGTTCTTATTTGAGATAACTGGTTCTCTTTCATTATACTAGTTTGATAGCCTCAGTAAAGCATATTATGCGCAAAGAATCTCGTAAAGAAAAAAAATTTTTTTCAAAGTTTGGAAACTTCTTTGGAATCACTTTTTTTCCGTTCTTATTTGAGATAACTGGTCCTCTTTCATTATACTACTTTGATAGCCTCAGTAAAGCATATTATGCGCAAAGAATCGCGAAAAGAAAAAAAATTTTTTTCGAAGTTTGGAAACTTCGATCGTATCACTTTTTTTCCGTTCTTATTTGAGATAACTGGTTCTCTTTCATTATACTAGTTTGATAGCCTCAGTAAAGCATATTATGCGCAAAGAATCGCGAAAAGAAAAAAAATTTTTTTCGAAGTTTGGAAACTTCGTTAGAATCACTTTTTTTCCGTTCTTATTTGAGATAACTGATTCTCTTTCAATATACTAGTTCGATAGCCTCAGTAAAGCATATTATGCGCAAAGAATCTCGAAAAGAAAAAAAATTTTTTTCAAAGTTTTGAAACTTCGTTAGAATCACTTTTTTTCCGTTCTTATTTGAGATAACTGGTTCTCTTTCATTATACTACTTTGATAGCCTCAGAAAAGGATATTATGCGCAAAGAATCTCGAAAAGAAAAAAATTTTTTTTCGAAGTTTGGACACTTCGATCGTATCACTTTTTTTCCGTTCTTATTTGAAATAACTGGTTCTCTTTCATTATACTAGTTTGATAGCCTCAGTAAAGCATATTATGCGCAAAGAATCGCGAAAAGAAAAAAAAATTTTTTCGAAGTTTGGAAACTTCGTTAGAATCACTTTTTTTCAGTTCTTATTTGAGATAACTGGTTCTCTTTCATTATAGTAGTTTGATAGCCTCAGAAAAGCATATTATGAGTAAAGAATCTCGAAAAGAAAAAAAATTTTGTTCGAATTTTGGAAACTTCGTTAGAATCACTTTTTTTCCGTTCTTATTTGAGATAACTGGTTCTCTTTCATTATACTAGTTTGATAGCCTCAGAAGAGCATATTATGCGCAAAGAATCTCGAAAGGAAAAAAATTTTTTTTGGAAGTTTGGAAACTTCGTTTGAATCACTTTTTTTCCGTTCTTATTTGAGATAACTGGTTCTCTTTCATTATACTAGTTTGATAGCCTCAGTAAAGCATATTATGCGCAAAGAATCTGGAAAAGAAAAAAAATTTTTTTCGAAGATTGGAAACTTCGTTTGAATCACTTTTTTTCCGTTCTTATTCGAGATAACTGGTTCTCTTTCATTATACTAGTTTGATAGCCTCAGTAAAGCATATTATGCGCAAAGAATCTCGAAAAGAAAAAAAATATTTTTCGAAGTTTGGAAACGTCCTTTGAATCACTTTTTTCCGTTCTTATTTGAGATAACTGGTTCTCTTTCATTATAGTAGTTTGATAGCCTCAGAAAAGCACATTATTTGCAAAGAATCTCGAAATGAAAAAAATTTTTTTTCGAAGTTTAGAAACTTCGTTAGAATCACTTTTTTAACTTTCTTATTTGAGATAACTGGTTCTCTTTCATTATACTAGTTTGATAGCCTCAGAAAAGCATATTATGCGCAAAGAATCTCGAAAAGAAAAAAAATTTTTTTCGAAGTTTGGAAACTTCGTTTGAATCACTTTTTTTCCGTTCGTATTTGAGATAACTGGTTCTTTCATTATACTACTTTGATAGCCTCAGAAAAGCATATTATGCGCAAAGAATCTCGAAAAGAAAAACATTTTTTTTCGAAGTTTGGAAACTTCGATCGTATCACTTTTTTTCCGTTCTTATTTGAGATAACTGGTTCTCTTTCATTATACTAGTTTGATAGCCTCAGTAAAGCATATTATGCGCAAAGAATCGCGAAAAGAAAAAAAATTTTTTTCGAAGTTTGGAAACGTCCTTTGAATCACTTTTTTCCGTTCTTATTTGAGATAACTGGTTCTCTTTCATTATAGTAGTTTGATAGCCTCAGAAAAGCACATTATTTGCAAAGAATCTCGAAATGAAAAAAATTTTTTTTCGAAGTTTAGAAACTTCGTTAGAATCACTTTTTTAACTTTCTTATTTGAGATAACTGGTTCTCTTTCATTATACTAGTTTGATAGCCTCAGAAAAGCATATTATGCGCAAAGAATCTCGAAAAGAAAAAAAATTTTTTTCGAAGTTTGGAAACTTCGTTTGAATCACTTTTTTTCCGTTCGTATTTGAGATAACTGGTTCTTTCATTATACTACTTTGATAGCCTCAGAAAAGCATATTATGCGCAAAGAATCTCGAAAAGAAAAACATTTTTTTTCGAAGTTTGGAAACTTCGATCGTATCACTTTTTTTCCGTTCTTATTTGAGATAACTGGTTCTCTTTCATTATACTAGTTTGATAGCCTCAGTAAAGCATATTATGCGCAAAGAATCGCGAAAAGAAAAAAAATTTTTTTCGAAGTTTGGAAACTTCGTTAGAATCACTTTTTTTCAGTTCTTATTTGAGATAACTGGTTCTCTTTCATTATAGTAGTTTGATAGCCTCAGAAAAGCATATTATGCGCAAAGAATCTCGAAAAGAAAAAAAATTTTTTTCGAAGTTTTTAAACTTCGTTAGAATCACTTTTTTTCCGTTCTTATTTGAGATAACTGGTTCTCTTTCATTATACTACTTTGATAGCCTCAGAAAAGCATATTATGCGCAAAGAATCTCGAAAAGAAAAAAATTTTTTTTCGAAGTTTGGAAACTTCGATCGTATCCCTTTTTTTCCGTTCTTATTTGAGATAACTGGTTCTCTTTCATTATACTAGTTTGATAGCCTCAGTAAAGCATATTATGCGCAAAGAATCGCGAAAAGAAAAAAAATTTTTTTCGAGGTTTGGAAACTTCGTCAGAATCACTTTTTTTCCGTTCTTATTTGAGATAACTGGTTCTCTTTCATTATACTACTTTGATAGCCTCAGTAAAGCATATTATGCGCAAAGAATCGCGAAAAGAAAAAAAAATTTTTTCGAAGTTTGGAAACTTCGATCGTATCACTTTTTTTCCGTTCTTATTTGAGATAACTGGTTCTCTTTCATTATACTAGTTTGATAGCTTCAGTAAAGCATATTATGCGCAAAGAATCGCGAAAAGAAAAAAAATTTTTTTCGAGGTTTGGAAACTTCCTTAGAATCACTTTTTTTCCGTTCTTATTTGAGATAACTGGTTCTCTTTCAATATACTAGTTTGATAGCCTCAGTAAAGCATATTATGCGCAAAGAATCTCGAAAAGAAAAAAAATTTTTTTCAAAGTTTTGAAACTTCGTTAGAATCACTTTTTTTCCGTTCTTATTTGAGATAACTGGTTCTCTTTCATTATACTACTTTGATAGCCTCAGAAAAGGATATTATGCGCAAAGAATCTCGAAAAGAAAAAAATTTTTTTTCGAAGTTTGGACACTTCGATCGTATCACTTTTTTTCCGTTCTTATTTGAAATAACTGGTTCTCTTTCATTATACTAGTTTGATAGCCTCAGTAAAGCATATTATGCGCAAAGAATCGCGAAAAGAAAAAAAAATTTTTTCGAAGTTTGGAAACTTCGTTAGAATCACTTTTTTTCAGTTCTTATTTGAGATAACTGGTTCTCTTTCATTATAGTAGTTTGATAGCCTCAGAAAAGCATATTATGAGTAAAGAATCTCGAAAAGAAAAAAAATTTTCTTCGAAGTTTGGAAACTTCGTTAGAATCACTTTTTTTCCGTTCTTATTTGAGATAACTGGTTCTCTTTCATTATACTAGTTTGATAGCCTCAGAAGAGCATATTATGCGCAAAGAATCTCGAAAGGAAAAAAATTTTTTTTGGAAGTTTGGAAACTTCGTTTGAATCACTTTTTTTCCGTTCTTATTTGAGATAACTGGTTCTGTTTCATTATACTAGTTTGATAGCCTCAGAAAAGCATATTATGCGCAAAGAATCGCGAAAAGAAAAAAATTTTTTTTTCGAAGTTTGGAAACTTCGTTAGAATCACTTTTTTTCCGTTCTTATTTGAGATAACTGGTTCTCTTTCATTATACTACTTTGATAGCCTCAGAAAAGCATATTATGCGCAAAGAGTCTCGAAAAGAAAAAAATTTTTTTTCGAAGTTTGGAATCTTCGATCGTATCACTTTTTTTCCGTTCTTATTTGAGATAACTGGTTCTCTTTCATTATACTAGTTTGATAGCCTCAGTAAAGCATATTATGCGCAAAGAATCGCGAAAAGAAAAAAAATTTTTTTCGAAGTTTGGAAACTTCGTTAGAATCACTTTTTTTCCGTTCTTGTTTGAGATAACTGGTTCTCTTTCATTATACTAGTTTGATAGCCTCAGTAAAGCATATTATGCGCAAAGAATCGCGAAGAGAAAAAAATTTTTTTCGAAGTTTGGAAACTTCGTTAGAATCACTTTTTTTCCGTTCTTATTTGAGATAACTGGTTCTCTTTCATTATAGTAGTTTGATAGCCTCAGAAAAGCATATTATGAGTAAAGAATCTCGAAAAGAAAAAAAATTTTCTTCGAAGTTTGGAAACTTCGTTAGAATCACTTTTTTACGTTCTTATTTGAGATAACTGGTTCTCTTTCATTATACTAGTTTGATAGCTTCAGAAGAGCATATTATGCGCAAAGAATCTCGAAAGGAAAAAAATTTTTTTTGGAAGTTTGGAAACTTCGTTTGAATCACTTTTTTTCCGTTCTTATTTGAGATAACTGGTTCTCTTTCATTATACTAGTTTGATAGCCTCAGTAAAGCATATTATGCGCAAAGAATCTCGAAAAGAAAAAAATTTTTTTCGAAGTTTGGAAACTTCGTTAGAATCACTTTTTTTCCGTTCTTATTTGAGATAACTGGTTCTCTTTCATTATACTAGTTTGATAGCCTCAGAGAAGCATATTATGCGCAAAGAATCTCGAAAAGAAGAAAATTTTTTTTCGAAGTATGGAAACTTCGTTAGAATCACTTTTTTTCCGTTCTTATTTGAGATAACTGGTTCTCTTTCAATATACTAGTTTGATAGCCACAGTAAAGCATATTATGCGCAAAGAATCTCGAAAAGAAAAAAAAAATTTTTCAAAGTTTGGAAACTTCGTTAGAATCACTTTTTTTCCGTTCTTATTTGAGATAACTGGTTCTTTCATTACACTACTTTGATAGCCTCAGAAAAGCATATTATGCGCAAAGAATCTCGAAAAGAAAAAAATTTTTTTTCGAAGTTTGGAAACTTCGATCGTATCACTTTTTTTCCGTTCTTATTTGATATAACTGGTTCTCTTTCATTATACTAGTTTGATAGCCTCAGTAAAGCATATTATGCGCAAAGAATCGCGAAAAGAAAAAAAATTTTTTTCGAAGTTTGGAAACTTCGTTAGAATCACTTTTTTTCCGTTCTTGTTTGAGATAACTGGTTCTCTTTCATTATACTAGTTTGATAGCCTCAGTAAAGCATATTATGCGCAAAGAATCGCGAAGAGAAAAAAAATTTTTTTCGAAGTTTGGAAACTTCGTTAGAATCACTTTTTTTCCGTTCTTATTTCAGATAACTGGTTCTCTTTCATTATAGTAGTTTGATAGCCTCAGAAAAGCATATTATGAGTAAAGAATCTCGAAAAGAAAAAAAATTTTCTTCGAAGTTTGGAAACTTCGTTAGAATCACTTTTTTTCCGTTCTTATTTGAGATAACTGGTTCTCTTTCATTATAGTAGTTTGATAGCCTCAGTAAAGCATATTATGCGCAAAGAATCTCGAAAAGAAAAAAAATTTTTTCGAAGTTTGGAAACTTCGTTAGAATCACTTTTTTTCCGTTCTTATTTGAGATAACTGGTTCTCTTTCATTATACTAGTTTGATAGCCTCAGTAAAGCATATTATGCGCAAAGAATCGCGAAAAGAAAAAAAATTTTTTTCGAAGTTTGGAAACTTCGTCAGAATCACTTTTTTTCCGTTCTTATTTGAGATAACTGGTTCTCTTTCATTATAGTAGTTTGATAGCCTCAGAAAAGCATATTATGCGTAAAGAATCTCGAAAAGAAAAAAAATTATTTTCAAAGTTTGGAAACTTCGTTGGAATCACATTTTTTCCGTTCTTATTTGAGATAATTGGTCCTCTTTCATTATACTACTTTGATAGCCTCAGTAAAGCATATTATGCGCAAAGAATCGCGAAAAGAAAAAAAATTTTTTTCGAAGTTTGGAAACTTCGATCGTATCACTTTTTTTCCGTTCTTATTTGAGATAACTGGTTCTCTTTCATTATACTAGTTTGATAGCCTCAGTAAAGCATATTATGCGCAAAGAATCGCGAAAAGAAAAAAAATTTTTTTCGAAATTTGGAAACTTCGTTAGAATCACTTTTTTTCCGTTCTTATTTGAGATAACTGGTTCTCTTTCAATATACTAGTTTGATAGCCTCAGTAAAGCATATTATGCGCAAAGAATCTCGAAAAGAAAAAAAATTTTTTTCAAAGTTTTGAAACTTCGTTAGAATCACTTTTTTTCCGTTCTTATTTGAGATAACTGGTTCTCTTTCATTATACTACTTTGATAGCCTCAGAAAAGGATATTATGCGCAAAGAATCTCGAAAAGAAAAAAATTTTTTTTCGAAGTTTGGACACTTCGATCGTATCACTTTTTTTCCGTTCTTATTTGAAATAACTGGTTCTCTTTCATTATACTAGTTTGATAGCCTCAGTAAAGCATATTATGCGCAAAGAATCGCGAAAAGAAAAAAAAAATTTTTCGAAGTTTGGAAACTTCGTTAGAATCACTTTTTTTCAGTTCTTATTTGAGATAACTGGTTCTCTTTCATTATAGTAGTTTGATAGCCTCAGAAAAGCATATTATGAGTAAAGAATCTCGAAAAGAAAAAAAATTTTCTTCGAAGTTTGGAAACTTCGTTAGAATCACTTTTTTTCCGTTCTTATTTGAGATAACTGGTTCTCTTTCATTATACTAGTTTGATAGCCTCAGAAGAGCATATTATGCGCAAAGAATCTCGAAAGGAAAAAAATTTTTTTTGGAAGTTTGGAAACTTCGTTTGAATCACTTTTTTTCCGTTCTTATTTGAGATAACTGGTTCTCTTTCATTATACTAGTTTGATAGCCTCAGTAAAGCATATTATGCGCAAAGAATCTCGAAGAGAAAAAAAATTTTTTTCGAAGATTGGAAACTTCGTTAGAATCACTTTTTTTCCGTTCTTGTTTGAGATAACTGGTTCTCTTTCATTATACTAGTTTGATAGCCTCAGTAAAGCATATTATGCGCAAAGAATCGCGAAGAGAAAAAAATTTTTTTCGAAGTTTGGAAACTTCGTTAGAATCACTTTTTTTCCGTTCTTATTTGAGATAACTGGTTCTCTTTCATTATAGTAGTTTGATAGCCTCAGAAAAGCATATTATGAGTAAAGATTCTCGAAAAGAAAAAAAATTTTCTTCGAAGTTTGGAAACTTCGTTAGAATCATTTTTTCACGTTCTTATTTGAGATAACTGGTTCTCTTTCATTATACTAGTTTGATAGCTTCAGAAGAGCATATTATGCGCAAAGAATCTCGAAAGGAAAAAAATTTTTTTTCGAATTTTGGAAACTTCGTTTGAATCACTTTTTTTCCGTTCTTATTTGAGATAACTGGTTCTCTTTCATTATACTAGTTTGATAGCCTCAGAGAAGCATATTATGCGCAAAGAATCTCGAAAAGAAGAAAATTTTTTTTCGAAGTATGGAAAATTCTTTAGAATCACTTTTTTTCCGTTCTTGTTTGAGATAACTGGTTCTCTTTCATTATACTAGTTTGATAGCCTCAGAGAAGCATATTATGCGCAAAGAATCGCGAAAAGAAAAAAAAAATTTTTCGAAGTTTGGAAACTTCGTTAGAATCACTTTTTTTCCGTTCTTATTTGAGATAACTGGTTCTCTTTCAATAGCCTCAGTAAAGCATATTATGCGCAAAGAATCTCGAAAAGAAAAAAATTTTTTTTCGAAGTTTGGAAACTTCGATCGTATCACTTTTTTTCCGTTCTTATTTGATATAACTGGTTCTCTTTCATTATACTAGTTTGATAGCCTCAGTAAAGCATATTATGCGCAAAGAATCGCGAAAAGAAAAAAAATTTTTTTCGAAGTTTGGAAACTTCGTTAGAATCACTTTTTTTCCGTTCTTGTTTGAGATAACTGGTTCTCTTTCATTATACTAGTTTGATAGCCTCAGTAAGGCATATTATGCGCAAAGAATCGCGAAGAGAAAAAAAATTTTTTTCGAAGTTTGGAAACTTCGTTAGAATCACTTTTTTTCCGTTCTTATTTGAGATAACTGGTTCTCTTTCATTATAGTAGTTTGATAGCCTCAGAAAAGCATATTATGAGTAAAGAATCTCGAAAAGAAAAAAAATTTTCTTCGAAGTTTGGAAACTTCGTTAGAATCACTTTTTTTCCGTTCTTATTTGAGATAACTGGTTCTCTTTCATTATAGTAGTTTGATAGCCTCAGTAAAGCATATTATGCGCAAAGAATCTCGAAAAGAAAAAATTTTTTTTCGAAGTTTGGAAACTTCGTTAGAATCACTTTTTTTCCGTTCTTATTTGAGATAACTGGTTCTCTTTCATTATACTAGTTTGATAGCCTCAGAGAAGCATATTATGCGCAAAGAATCTCGAAAAGAAGAAAATTTTTTTTCGAAGTATGGAAAATTCTTTAGAATCACTTTTTTTCCGTTCTTGTTTGAGATAACTGGTTCTCTTTCATTACACTAGTTTGATAGCCTCAGAGAAGCATTTTATGCGCAAAGAATCTCGAAAAGAAAAAAAATTTTTTTTGAAGTTTGGAAACTTCGTTAGAATCACTTTTTTTCCGTTCTTATTTGAGATAACTGTTTCATTATACTAGTTTGATAGCCTCAGAAAAGCATATTATGCGCAAAGAATCTCGAAAAGAAAAAATTTTTTTTTCGAAGTTTGGAAACTTCGTTAGAATCACTTTTTTTCCGTTCTTATTTGAGATAACTGGTTCTCGTTCATTATACTAGTTTGATAGGCTCAGTAAATCATATTATGCGTAAAGAATCTCGAAAAGAAAAAAAATTTATTTCGAAGTTTGGAAACTGCGTTAGAATCACTTTTTTTCCGTTCTTATTTGAGATAACTGGTTCTCTTTCAATATACTAGTTTGATAGCCTCAGTAAAGCATATTATGCGCAAAGAATCTCGAAAAGAAAAAAAATTTTTTTTTGAAGTTTGGAAACTTCGTTTGTATCACCTTTTTTCCGTTCTTATTTGTCATAAATGGTTCTCTTTCATTATACTATTTTGATAGCCTCAGAAAAGCATATTATGCGCAAAGAATCTCGAAAAGAAAAAAATTTTTTTTCGAAGTTTGGAAACTCTGATCGTATCTCTTTTTTTCCGTTCTTATTTGAGATAACTGGTTCTCTTTCATTATACTAGTTTGATAGCCTCAGTAAAGCATATAATGCGCAAAGAATCGCGAAAAGAAAAAAAATTTTTTTCGAAGTTTGGAAACTTCGATCGTATCACTTTTTTTCCGTTCTTATTTGAGATAACTGGTTCTCTTTCATTATACTAGTTTGATAGCCTCAGTAAAGCATATTATGCGCAAAGAATCGCGAAAAGAAAAAAAATTTTTTTCGAAGTTTTGAAACTTCGTTAGAATCACTTTTTTTCCGTTCTTATTTGAGATAACTGGTTCTCTTTCATTATACTACTTTGATAGCCTCAGAAAAGGATATTATGCGCAAAGAATCTCGAAAAGAAATAAAATTTTTTTCGAAGTTTTTAAACTTCGTTAGAATCACTTTTTTTCCGTTCTTATTTGAGATAACTGGTTCTCTTTCATTATACTACTTTGATAGCCTCAGAAAAGCATATTATGCGCAAAGAATCTCGAAAAGAAAAAAATTTATTTCGAAGTTTGGAAACTTCGATCGTATCCCTTTTTTTCCGTTCTTATTTGAGATAACTGGTTCTCTTTCATTATACTAGTTTGATAGCCTCAGTAAAGCATATTATGCGCAAAGAATCGCGAAAAGAAAAAAAATTTTTTTCGAAGTTTGGAAACTTCGTCAGAATCACTTTTTTTCCGTTCTTATTTGAGATAACTGGTTCTCTTTCATTATACTAGTTTAATAGCCTCAGTAAAGCATATTATGCGCAAAGAATCTCGAAAAGAAAAAAATTTTTTTCGAAGTTTGGAAACTTCGTTAGAATCACTTTTTTTCCGTTCTTATTTGAGATAACTGGTTCTCTTTCATTATACTAGTTTGATAGCCTCAGAGAAGCATATTATGCGCAAAGAATCTCGAAAAGAAGAAAATTTTTTTTCGAAGTATGGAAAATTCTTTAGAATCACTTTTTTTCCGTTCTTGTTTGAGATAACTGGTTCTCTTTCATTATACTAGTTTGATAGCCTCAGAGAAGCATATTATGCGCAAAGAATCGCGAAAAGAAAAAAAATTTTTTTCGAAGTTTGGAAACTTCGTTAGAATCACTTTTTTTCCGTTCTTATTTGAGATAACTGGTTCTCTTTCATTATAGTAGTTTGATAGCCTCAGAAAAGCATATTATGAGTAAAGAATGTCAAAAAGAAAAAAAATTTTCTTCGAAGTTTGGAAACTTCGTTAGAATCACTTTTTTTCCGTTCTTATTTGAGATAACTGGTTCTCTTTCATTATAGTAGTTTGATAGCCTCAGTAAAGCATATTATGCGCAAAGAATCTCGAAAAGAAAAAAATTTTTTTCGAAGTTTGGAAACTTCGTTAGAATCACTTTTTTTCCGTTCTTATTTGAGATAACTGGTTCTCTTTCATTATACTAGTTTGATAGCCTCAGAGAAGCATATTATGCGCAAAGAATCTCGAAAAGAAGAAAATTTTTTTTCGAAGTATGGAAAATTCTTTAGAATCACTTTTTTTCCGTTCTTGTTTGAGATAACTGGTTCTCTTTCATTACACTAGTTTGATAGCCTCAGAGAAGCATTTTATGCGCAAAGAATCTCGAAAAGAAAAAAAATTTTTTTTGAAGTTTGGAAACTTCGTTAGAATCACTTTTTTTCCGTTCTTATTTGAGATAACTGGTTCTTTTTCATTATACTAGTTTGATAGCCTCAGAAAAGCATATTATGCGCAAAGAATCTCGAAAAGAAAAAATTTTTTTTTCGAAGTTTGGAAACTTCGTTAGAATCACTTTTTTTCCGTTCTTATTTGAGATAACTGGTTCTCGTTCATTATACTAGTTTGATAGGCTCAGTAAATCATATTATGCGCAAAGAATCTCGAAAAGAAAAACAATTTTTTTCGAAGTTTGGAAACTGCGTTAGAATCACTTTTTTTCCGTTCTTATTTGAGATAACTGTTTCTCTTTCAATATACTAGTTTGATAGCCTCAGTAAAGCATATTATGCGCAAAGAATCTCGAAAAGAAAAAAAATTTTTTTTTGAAGTTTGGAAACTTCGTTTGTATCACCTTTTTTCCGTTCTTATTTGACATAAATGGTTCTCTTTCATTATACTACTTTGATAGCCTCAGAAAAGCATATTATGAGCAAGGAATCTCGAAAAGAAAAAAATTTTTTTTCGAAGTTTGGAAACTCTGATCGTATCACTTTTTTTCCGTTCTTATTTGAGATAACTGGTTCTCTTTCATTATACTAGTTTGATAGCCTCAGTAAAGCATATAATGCGCAAAGAATCGCGAAAAGAAAAAAAATTTTTTTCGAAGTTTGGAAACTTCGATCGTATCACTTTTTTTCCGTTCTTATTTGAGATAACTGGTTCTCTTTCATTATACTAGTTTGATAGCCTCAGTAAAGCATATTATGCGCAAAGAATCGCGAAAAGAAAAAAAATTTTTTTCGAAGTTTGGAAACTTCGTTAGAATCACTTTTTTTCCGTTCTTTTTGAGATAACTGGTTCTCTTTCATTATACTACTTTGTTAGCCTCAGAAAAGGATATTATGCGCAAAGAATCTCGAAAAGAAAAAAAAATTTTTTCGAAGTTTTTAAACTTCGTTAGAATCACTTTTTTTCCGTTCTTATTTGAGATAACTGGTTCTCTTTCATTATACTAGTTTGATAGCCTCAGTAAAGCATATTATGCGCAAAGAATCGCGAAAAGAAAAAAAATTTTTTTCGAAGTTTGGAAACTTCGTCAGAATCACTTTTTTTCCGTTCTTATTTGAGATAACTGGTTCTCTTTCATTATAGTAGTTTGATAGCCTCAGAAAAGCATATTATGCGTAAAGAATCTCGAAAAGAAAAAAAAATTTTTTCAAAGTTTGGAAACTTCGTTGGAATCACTTTTTTTCCGTTCTTATTTGAGATAATTGGTCCTCTTTCATTATACTACTTTGATAGCCTCAGTAAAGCATATTATGCGCAAAGAATCGCGAAAAGAAAAAAAAATTTTTTCGAAGTTTGGAAACTTCGATCGTATCACTTTTTTTCCGTTCTTATTTGAGATAACTGGTTCTCTTTCATTATACTAGTTTGATAGCCTCAGTAAAGCATATTATGCGCAAAGAATCGCGAAAAGAAAAAAAATTTTTTTCGAAGTTTGGAAACTTCGTTAGAATCACTTTTTTTCCGTTCTTATTTGAGATAACTGGTTCTCTTTCAATATACTAGTTTGATAGCCTCAGTAAAGCATATTATGCGCAAAGAATCTCGAAAAGAAAAAAATTTTTTTTCAAAGTTTTGAAACTTCGTTAGAATCACTTTTTTTCCGTTCTTATTTGAGATAACTGGTTCTCTTTCATTATACTACTTTGATAGCCTCAGAAAAGGATATTATGCGCAAAGAATCTCGAAAGAAAAAAATTTTTTTTCGAAGTTTGGACACTTCGATCGTATCACTTTTTTTCCGTTATTATTTGAAATAACTGGTTCTCTTTCATTATACTAGTTTGATAGCCTCAGTAAAGCATATTATGCGCAAAGAATCGCGAAAAGAAAAAAAAATTTTTTCGAAGTTTGGAAACTTCGTTAGAATCACTTTTTTCAGTTCTTATTTGAGATAACTGGTTCTCTTTCATTATAGTAGTTTGATAGCCTCAGAAAAGCATATTATGAGTAAAGAATCTCGAAAAGAAAAAAAATTTTCTTCGAAGTTTGGAAACTTCGTTAGAATCTCTTTTTTTCCGTTCTTATTTGAGATAACTGGTTCTCTTTCATTATACTAGTTTGATAGCCTCAGAAGAGCATATTAGGCGCAAAGAATCTCGAAAGGAAAAAAATTTTTTTTGGAAGTTGGAAACTTCGTTTGAATCACTTTTTTTCCGTTCTTATTTGAGATAACTGGTTCTCTTTCATTATACTAGTTTGATAGCCTCAGTAAAGCATATTATGCGCAAAGAATCTCGAAAAGAAAAGAAATTTTTTTCGAAGATTGGAAACTTCGTTTGAATCACTTTTTTTCCGTTCTTATTTGAGATAACTGGTTCTCTTTCATTATACTAGTTTGATAGCCTCAGTAAAGCATATTATGCGCAAAGAATCTCGAAAGGAAAAAAAATTTTTTTCGAAGTTTGGAAACTTCGTTAGAATCACTTTTTTTCCTTTCTTATTTGAGATAACTGGTTCTCTTTCATTATACTAGTTTGATAGCCTCAGTAAAGCATATTATGCGTAAAGAATCGCGAAAAGAAAAAAAATTTTTTTCGAAGTTTGGAAACTTCGTTAGAATCACTTTTTTTCCGTTCTTGTTTGAAATAACTGGTTCTCTTTCATTATACTAGTTTGATAGCCTCAGAGAAGCATTTTATGCGCAAAGAATCTCGAAAAGAAAAAAAATTTTTTTTGAAGTTTGGAAACTTCGTTAGAATCACTTTTTTTCCGTTCTTATTTGAGATAACTGGTTCTGTTTCATTATACTAGTTTGATAGCCTCAGAAAAGCATATTATGCGCAAAGAATCGCGAAAAGAAAAAAATTTTTTTTCGAAGTTTGGAAACTTCGTTAGAATCACTTTTTTTCCGTTCTTATTTGAGATAACTGGTTCTCTTTCATTATACTACTTTGATAACCTCAGAAAAGCATATTATGCGCAAAGAATCTCGAAAAGAAAAAAATTTTTTTTCGAAGTTTGGAAACTTCGATCGTATCACTTTTTTTCCGTTCTTATTTGAGATAACTGGTTCTCTTTCATTATACTAGTTTGATAGCCTCAGTAAAGCATATTATGCGCAAAGAATCGCGAAAAGAAAAAAAATTTTTTTCGAAGTTTGGAAACTTCGTTAGAATCACTTTTTTTCCGTTCTTGTTTGAAATAACTGGTTCTCTTTCATTATACTAGTTTGATAGCCTCAGTAAAGCATATTATGCGCAAAGAATCGCGAAGAGAAAAAATTTTTTTTCGAAGTTTGGAAACTTCGTTAGAATCACTTTTTTTCCGTTCTTATTTGAGATAATTGGTTCTCTTTCATTATAGTAGTTTGATAGCCTCAGAAAAGCATATTATGAGTAAAGAATCTCGAAAAGAAAAAAAATTTTCTTCGAAGTTTGGAAACTTCGTTAGAATCACTTTTTTACGTTCTTATTTGAGATAACTGGTTCTCTTTCATTATAATAGTTTGATAGCTTCAGAAGAGCATATTATGCGCAAAGAATCTCGAAAGGAAAAAAATTTTTTTTCGAAGTTTGGAAACTTCGTTTGAATCACTTTTTTTCCGTTCTTATTTGAGATAACTGGTTCTCTTTCATTATACTAGTTTGATAGCCTCAGTAAAGCATATTATGCGCAAAGAATCTCGAAAAGAAAAAAATTTTTTTCGAAGTTTGGAAACTTCGTTAGAATCACTTTTTTTCCTTTCTTATTTGAGATAACTGGTTCTCTTTCATTATACTAGTTTGATAGCCTCAGAGAAGCATATTATGCGCAAAGAATCTCGAAAAGAAGAAAATTTTTTTTCGAAGTATGGAAAATTCTTTAGAATCACTTTTTTTCCGTTCTTGTTTGAGATAACTGGTTCTCTTTCATTATACTAGTTTGATAGCCTCAGAGAAGCATATTATGCGCAAAGAATCGCGAAAAGAAAAAAAAATTTTTTCGAAGTTTGGAAACTTCGTTAGAATCACTTTTTTCAGTTCTTATTTGAGATAACTGGTTCTCTTTCATTATAGTAGTTTGATAGCCTCAGAAAAGCATATTATGAGTAAAGAATCTCGAAAAGAAAAAAAATTTTCTTCGAAGTTTGGAAACTTCGTTAGAATCTCTTTTTTTCCGTTCTTATTTGAGATAACTGGTTCTCTTTCATTATACTAGTTTGATAGCCTCAGAAGAGCATATTATGCGCAAAGAATCTCGAAAGAAAAAAAATTTTTTTTGGAAGTTTGGAAACTTCGTTTGAATCACTTTTTTTCCGTTCTTATTTGAGATAACTGGTTCTCTTTCATTATACTAGTTTGATAGCCTCAGTAAAGCATATTATGCGCAAAGAATCTCGAAAAGAAAAAAAATTTTTTTCGAAGATTGGAAACTTCGTTTGAATCACTTTTTTTCCGTTCTTATTTGAGATAACTGGTTTTCTTTCATTATACTAGTTTGATAGCCTCAGTAAAGAATATTATGCGCAAAGAATCTCGAAAGGAAAAAAAATTTTTTTCGAAGTTTGGAAACTTCGTTAGAATCACTTTTTTTCCTTTCTTATTTGAGATAACTGGTTCTCTTTCATTATACTAGTTTGATAGCCTCAGTAAAGCATATTATGCGTAAAGAATCGCGAAAAGAAAAAAAATTTTTTTCGAAGTTTGGAAACTTCGTTAGAATCACTTTTTTTCCGTTCTTGTTTGAGATAACTGGTTCTCTTTCATTATACTAGTTTGATAGCCTCAGAGAAGCATTTTATGCGCAAAGAATCTCGAAAAGAAAAAAAATTTTTTTGAAGTTTGGAAACTTCGTTAGAATACCTTTTTTTCCGTTCTTATTTGAGATAACTGGTTCTCTTTCATTATACTAGTTTGATAGCCTCAGAAAAGCATATTATGCGCAAAGAATCGCGAAAAGAAAAAAATTTTTTTTCGAAGTTTGGAAACTTCGTTAGAATCACTTTTTTTCCGTTCTTATTTGAGATAACTGGTTCTCTTTCATTATACTACTTTGATAACCTCAGAAAAGCATATTATGCGCAAAGAATCTCGAAAAGAAAAAAATTTTTTTTCGAAGTTTGGAAACTTCGATCGTATCACTTTTTTTCCGTTCTTATTTGAGATAACTGGTTCTCTTTAATTATACTAGTTTGATAGCCTCAGTAAAGCATATTATGCGCAAAGAATCGCGAAAAGAAAAAAAATTTTTTTCGATGTTTGGAAAGTTCGTTAGAATCACTTTTTTTCCGTTCTTGTTTGAGATAACTGGTTCTCTTTCATTATACTAGTTTGATAGCCTCAGTAAAGCATATTATGCGCAAAGAATCGCGAAGAGAAAAAAATTTTTTTCGAAGTTTGGAAACTTCGTTAGAATCACTTTTTTTCCGTTCTTATTTGAGATAATTGGTTCTCTTTCATTATAGTAGTTTGATAGCCTCAGAAAAGCATATTATGAGTAAAGAATCTCGAAAAGAAAAAAAATTTTCTTCGAAGTTTGGAAACTTCGTTAGAATCACTTTTTTACGTTCTTATTTGAGATAACTGGTTCTCTTTCATTATAATAGTTTGATAGCTTCAGAAGAGCATATTATGCGCAAAGAATCTCGAAAGGAAAAAAATTTTTTTTCGAAGTTTGGAAACTTCGTTTGAATCACTTTTTTTCCGTTCTTATTTGAGATAACTGGTTCTCTTTCATTATACTAGTTTGATAGCCTCAGTAAAGCATATTATGCGCAAAGAATCTCGAAAAGAAAAAAATTTTTTTCGAAGTTTGGAAACTTCGTTAGAATCACTTTTTTTCCGTTCTTATTTGAGATAACTGGTTCTCTTTCATTATACTAGTTTGATAGCCTCAGAGAAGCATATTATGCGCAAAGAATCTCGAAAAGAAGAAAATTTTTTTTCGAAGTATGGAAAATTCTTTAGAATCACTTTTTTTCCGTTCTTGTTTGAGATAACTGGTTCTCTTTCATTATACTAGTTTGATAGCCTCAGAGAAGCATATTATGCGCAAAGAATCGCGAAAAGAAAAAAAATTTTTTTCGAAGTTTGGAAACTTCGTTAGAATCACTTTTTTTCCGTTCTTATTTGAGATAACTGGTTCTCTTTCAATATACTAGTTTGATAGCCTCAGTAAAGCATATTATGCGCAAAGAATCTCGAAAAGAAAAAAAAAATTTTTCAAAGTTTGGAAACTTCGTTAGAATCACTTTTTTTCCGTTCTTATTTGAGATAACTGGTTCTTTCATTACACTACTTTGATAGCCTCAGAAAAGCATATTATGCGCAAAGAATCTCGAAAAGAAAAAAATTATTTTTCGAAGTTTGGAAACTTCGATCGTATCACTTTTTTTCCGTTCTTATTTGATATAACTGGTTCTCTTTCATTATACTAGTTTGATAGCCTCAGTAAAGCATATTATGCGCAAAGAATCGCGAAAAGAAAAAAAATTTTTTTCGAAGTTTGGAAACTTCGTTAGAATCACTTTTTTTCTGTTCTTGTTTGAGATAACTGGTTCTCTTTCATTATACTAGTTTGATAGCCTCAGTAAAGCATATTATGCGCAAAGAATCGCGAAGAAAAAAAAATTTTTTTCGAAGTTTGGAAACTTCGTTAGAATCACTTTTTTTCCGTTCTTATTTGAGATAACTGGTTCTCTTTCATTATAGTAGTTTGATAGCCTCAGAAATGCATATTATGAGTAAAGAATCTCGAAAAGAATAAAAATTTTCTTCGAAGTTTGGAAACTTCGTTAGAATCACTTTTTTTCCGTTCTTATTTGAGATAACTGGTTCTCTTTCATTATAGTAGTTTGATAGCCTCAGTAAAGCATATTATGCGCAAAGAATCTCGAAAAGAAAAAAATTTTTTCGAAGTTTGGAAACTTCGTTAGAATCACTTTTTTTCCGTTCTTATTTGAGATAACTGGTTCTCTTTCATTATACTAGTTTGATAGCCTCAGAGAAGCATATTATGCGCAAAGAATCTCGAAAAGAAGAAAATTTTTTTTCGAAGTATGGAAAATTCTTTAGAATCACTTTTTTTCCGTTCTTGTTTGAGATAACTGGTTCTCTTTCATTATACTAGTTTGATAGCCTCAGAGAAGCATTTTATGCGCAAAGAATCTCGAAAAGAAAAAATTTTTTTTCGAAGTTTGGACACTTCGATCGTATCACTTTTTTTCCGTTCTTATTTGAAATAACTGGTTCTCTTTCATTATACTAGTTTGATAGCCTCAGTAAAGCATATTATGCGCAAAGAATCGCGAAAAGAAAAAAATTTTTTTTCGAAGTTTGGAAACTTCGTTAGAATCACTTTTTTTCAGTTCTTATTTGAAATAACTGGTTCTCTTTCATTATAGTAGTTTGATAGCCTCAGAAAAGCATATTATGCGCAAATAATCTCGAAAAGAAAAAAAATTTTTTTTGAAGTTTTTAAACTTCTTTAGAATCACTTTTTTTCCGTTCTTATTTGAGATAACTGGTTCTCTTTCATTATACTACTTTGATAGCCTCAGAAAAGCATATTATGCGCAAAGAATCTCGAAAAGAAAAAAATTTTTTTTCGAAGTTTGGAAACTTCGATCGTATCACTTTTTTTCCGTTCTTATTTGAGATAACTGGTTCTCTTTCATTATACTAATTTGATAGCCTCAGTAAAGCATATTATGCGCAAAGAATCTCGAAGAGAAAAAAAATTTTTTCGAAGTTTGGAAACTTCGTTAGAATCACTTTTTTTCCGTTCTTATTTGAGATAACTGGTTCTCTTTCATTATAGTAGTTTGATAGCCTCAGAAAAGCATATTATGAGTAAAGAATCTCGAAAAGAAAAAAAATTTTCTTCGAAGTTTGGAAACTTCGTTAGAATCACTTTTTTTCCGTTCTTATTTGAGATAACTAGTTCTCTTTCATTATACTAGTTTGATAGCCTCAGAAAAGCATATTATGCGCAAAGAATCTCGAAAGGAAAAAAATTTTTTTTCGAAGTTTGGAAACTTCGTTTGAATCACTTTTTTTCCGTTCTTATTTGAGATAACTGGTTCTCTTTCATTATACTAGTTTGATAGCCTCAGTAAAGCATATTATGCGCAAAGAATCTCAAAAAGAAAAAAATTTTTTTCGAAGTTTGGAAACTTCGTTAGAATCACTTTTTTTCCGTTCTTATTTGAGATAACTGGTTCTCTTTCATTATACTAGTTTGATAGCCTCAGAGAAGCATATTATGCGCAAAGAATCTCGAAAAGAAGAAAATTTTTTTTCGAAGTATGGAAAATTCTTTAGAATCACTTTTTTTCCGTTCTTGTTTGAGATAACTGGTTCTCTTTCATTATACTAGTTTGATAGCCTCAGAGAAGCATATTATGCGCAAAGAATCGCGAAAAGAAAAAAAATTTTTTTCGAAGTTTGGAAACTTCGTTAGAATCACTTTTTTTCCGTTCTTATTTGAGATAACTGGTTCTCTTTCAATATACTAGTTTGATAGCCTCAGTAAAGCATATTATGCGCAAAGAATCTTGAAAAGAAAAAAAAAATTTTTCAAAGTTTGGAAACTTCGTTAGAATCACTTTTTTTCCGTTCTTATTTGAGATAACTGGTTCTTTCATTACACTACTTTGATAGCCTCAGAAAAGCATATTATGCGCAAAGAATCTCGAAAAGAAAAAAATTATTTTTCGAAGTTTGGAAACTTCGATCGTATCACTTTTTTTCCGTTCTTATTTGATATAACTGGTTCTCTTTCATTATACTAGTTTGATAGCCTCAGTAAAGCATATTATGCGCAAAGAATCGCGAAAAGAAAAAAAATTTTTTTCGAAGTTTGGAAACTTCGTTAGAATCACTTTTTTTCTGTTCTTGTTTGAGATAACTGGTTCTCTTTCATTATACTAGTTTGATAGCCTCAGTAAAGCATATTATGCGCAAAGAATCGCGAAGAAAAAAAAATTTTTTTCGAAGTTTGGAAACTTCGTTAGAATCACTTTTTTTCCGTTCTTATTTGAGATAACTGGTTCTCTTTCATTATAGTAGTTTGATAGCCTCAGAAAAGCATATTATGAGTAAAGAATCTCGAAAAGAAAAAAAATTTTCTTCGAAGTTTTTAAACTTCGTTAGAATCACTTTTTTTCCGTTCTTATTTGAGATAACTGGTTCTCTTTCATTATAGTAGTTTGATAGCCTCAGTAAAGCATATTATGCGCAAAGAATCTCGAAAAGAAAAAAATTTTTTTCGAAGTTTGGAAACTTCGTTAGAATCACTTTTTTTCCGTTCTTATTTGAGATAACTGGTTCTCTTTCATTATACTAGTTTGATAGCCTCAGAGAAGCATATTATGCGCAAAGAATCTCGAAAAGAAGAAAATTTTTTTTCGAAGTATGGAAAATTCTTTAGAATCACTTTTTTTCCGTTCTTGTTTGAGATAACTGGTTCTCTTTCATTATACTAGTTTTATAGCCTCAGAGAAGCATATTATGCGCAAATAATCTCGAAAAGAAAAAAAATTTTTTTTGAAGTTTTTAAACTTCTTTAGAATCACTTTTTTTCCGTTCTTATTTGAGATAACTGGTTCTCTTTCATTATACTACTTTGATAGCCTCAGAAAAGCATATTATGCGCAAAGAATCTCGAAAAGAAAAAAATTTTTTTTCGAAGTTTGGAAACTTCGATCGTATCACTTTTTTTCCGTTCTTATTTGAGATAACTGGTTCTCTTTCATTATACTAGTTTGATAGCCTCAGTAAAGCATATTATGCGCAAAGAATCTCGAAGAGAAAAAAATTTTTTTCGAAGTTTGGAAACTTCGTTAGAATCACTTTTTTTCCGTTCTTATTTGAGATAACTGGTTCTCTTTCATTATAGTAGTTTGATAGCCTCAGAAAAGCATATTATGAGTAAAGAATCTCGAAAAGAAAAAAAATTTTCTTCGAAGTTTGGAAACTTCGTTAGAATCACTTTTTTTCCGTTCTTATTTGAGATAACTAGTTCTCTTTCATTATACTAGTTTGATAGCCTCAGAAAAGCATATTATGCGCAAAGAATCTCGAAAGGAAAAAAATTTTTTTTCGAAGTTTGGAAACTTCGTTTGAATCACTTTTTTTCCGTTCTTATTTGAGATAACTGGTTCTCTTTCATTATACTAGTTTGATAGCCTCAGTAAAGCATATTATGCGCAAAGAATCTCGAAAAGAAAAAAATTTTTTTCGAAGTTTGGAAACTTCGTTAGAATCCCTTTTTTTCCGTTCTTATTTGAGATAACTGGTTCTCTTTCATTATACTAGTTTGATAGCCTCAGAGAAGCATATTATGCGCAAAGAATCTCGAAAAGAAGAAAATTTTTTTTCGAAGTATGGAAAATTCTTTAGAATCACTTTTTTTCCGTTCTTGTTTGAGATAACTGGTTCTCTTTCATTATACTAGTTTGATAGCCTCAGAGAAGCATTTTATGCGCAAAGAATCTCGAAAAGAAAAAAAATTTTTTTTGAAGTTTGGAAACTTCGTTAGAATCACTTTTTTTCCGTTCTTATTTGAGATAACTGGTTCTGTTTGATTATACTAGTTTGATAACCTCAGAAAAGCATATTATGCGCAAAGAATCTCGAAAAGAAAAAATTTTTTTTTCGAAGTTTGGAAACTTCGTTAGAATCACTTTTTTTCCGTTCTTATTTGAGATAACTGCTTCTCGTTCATTATACTAGTTTGATAGGCTCAGTAAATCATATTATGCGCAAAGAATCTCGAAAAGAAAAAAAATTTTTTTCGAAATTTGGAAACTGCGTTATAATCACCTTTTTTCCGTTCTTATTTGAGATAACTGGTTCTCTTTCAATATACTAGTTTGATAGCCTCAGTAAAGCATATTATGCGCAAAGAATCTCGAAAAGAAAAAAAATTTTTTTTTGAAGTTTGGAAACTTCGTTTGTATCACCTTTTTTCCGTTCTTATTTGACATAAATGGTTCTCTTTCATTATACTACTTTGATAGCCTTAAGAAAAGCATATTATGCGCAAAGAATCTCGAAAAGAAAAAAATTTTTTTTCGAAGTTTGGAAACTCTGATCGTATCACTTTTTTTCCGTTCTTATTTGAGATAACTGGTTCTCTTTCATTATACTAGTTTGATAGCCTCAGTAAAGCATATTATGCGCAAAGAATGGCGAAAAGAAAAAAAATTTTTTTCGAAGTTTGGAAACTTCGTTAGAATCACTTTTTTTCCGTTCTTATTTGAGATAACTGGTTCTCTTTCAATATACTAGTTTGATAGCCTCAGTAAAGCATATTATGCGCAAAGAATCTCGAAAAGAAAAAAAAATTTTTTCAAAGTTTGGAAACTTCGTTAGAATCACTTTTTTTCCGTTCGTATTTGAGATAACTGGTTCTTTCATTATACTACTTTGATAGCCTCAGAAAAGCATATTATGCGCAAAGAATCTCGAAAAGAAAAACATTTTTTTTCGAAGTTTGGAAACTTCGATTGTATCACTTTTTTTCCGTTCTTATTTGAGATAACTGGTTCTCTTTCATTATACTAGTTTGATAGCCTCAGTAAAGCATATTATGCGCAAAGAATCGCGAAAAGAAAAAAAATTTTTTTCTAAGTTTGGAAACTTCGTTAGAATCACTTTTTTTCAGTTCTTATTTGAGATAACTGGTTCTCTTTCATTATAGTAGTTTGATAGCCTCAGAAAAGCATATTATGCGCAAAGAATCTCGAAAAGAAAAAAAATTTTTTTCGAAGTTTTTAAACTTCGTTAGAATCACTTTTTTTCCGTTCTTATTTGAGATAACTGGTTCTCTTTCATTATACTACTTTGATAGCCTCAGAAAAGCATATTATGCGCAAAGAATCTCGAAAAGAAAAAAAATTTTTTTCGAAGTTTGGAAACTTCGATCGTATCCCTTTTTTTCCGTTCTTATTTGAGATAACTGGTTCTCTTTCATTATACTAGTTTGATAGCCTCAGTAAAGCATATTATGCGCAAAGAATCGCGAAAAGAAAAAAAATTTTTTTCGAAGTTTGGAAACTTCGTCAGAATCACTTTTTTTCCGTTCTTATTTGAGATAACTGGTTCTCTTTCATTATAGTAGTTTGATAGCCTCAGAAAAGCATATTATGCGCAAAGAATCTCGAAAAGAAGAAAATTTTTTTTCGAAGTATGGAAAATTCTTTAGAATCACTTTTTTTCCGTTCTTGTTTGAGATAACTGGTTCTCTTTCATTATACTAATTTGATAGCCTCAGAGAAGCATTTTATGCGCAAAGAATCTCGAAAAGAAAAATTTTTTTTTCGAACTTTGGACACTTCGTTAGAATCACTTTTTTTCAGTTCTTATTTGAGATAACTGGTTCTCTTTCATTATAGTAGTTTGATAGCCTCAGAAAAGCATATTATGCGCAAATAATCTCGAAAAGAAAAAAATTTTTTTTTGAAATTTTTAAACTTCGTTAGAATCACTTTTTTTCCGTTCTTATTTGAGATAACTGGTTCTCTTTCATTATACTACTTTGATAGCCTCAGAAAAGCATATTATGCGCAAAGAATCTCGAAAAGAAAAAAATTTTTTTTCGAAGTTTGGAAACTTCGATCGTATCTTTTTTTTTCCGTTCTTATTTGAGATAACTGGTTCTCTTTCATTATACTAGTTTGATAGCCTCAGAGAAGCATTTTATGCGCAAAGAATCTCGAAAAGAAAAAAAATTTTTTTCGAAGTTTGGAAACTTCGATCGTATCCCTTTTTTTCCGTTCTTATTTGAGATAACTGGTTCTCTTTCATTATACTAGTTTGATAGCCTCAGTAAAGCATATTATGCGCAAAGAACCGCGAAAAGAAAAAAAATTTTTTTCGAAGTTTGGAAACTTCGTCAGAATCACTTTTTTTCCGTTCTTATTTGAGATAACTGGTTCTCTTTCATTATAGTAGTTTGATAGCCTCAGAAAAGCATATTATGCGCAAAGAATCTCGAAAAGAAGAAAATTTTTTTCGAAGTATGGAAAATTCTTTAGAATCACTTTTTTTCCGTTCTTGTTTGAGATAACTGGTTCTCTTTCATTATACTAATTTGATAGCCTCAGAGAAGCATTTTATGCGCAAAGAATCTCGAAAAGAAAAATTTTTTTTTCGAACTTTGGACACTTCGTTAGAATCACTTTTTTTCAGTTCTTATTTGAGATAACTGGTTCTCTTTCATTATAGTAGTTTGATAGCCTCAGAAAAATATATTATGCGCAAATAATCTCGAAAAGAAAAAAATTTTTTTTTGAAATTTTTAAACTTCGTTAGAATCACTTTTTTTCCGTTCTTATTTGAGATAACTGGTTCTCTTTCATTATACTACTTTGATAGCCTCAGAAAAGCATATTATGCGCAAAGAATCTCGAAAAGAAAAAAATTTTTTTTCGAAGTATGGAAAATTCTTTAGAATCACTTTTTTTCCGTTCTTGTTTGAGATAACTGGTTCTCTTTCATTATACTAGTTTGATAGCCTCAGAGAAGCATTTTATGCGCAAAGAATCTCGAAAAGAAAAAAAATTTTTTTTGAAGTTTGGAAACTTCGTTAGAATACCTTTTTTTCCGTTCTTATTTGAGATAACTGGTTCTGTTTCATTATACTAGTTTGATAGCCTCAGAAAAGCATATTATGCGCAAAGAATCGCGAAAAGAAAAAAATTTTTTTTCGAAGTTTGGAAACTTCGTTAGAATCACTTTTTTTCCGTTCTTATTTGAGATAACTGGTTCTCTTTCATTATACTACTTTGATAACCTCAGAAAAGCATATTATGCGCAAAGAATCTCGAAAAGAAAAAAATTTTTTTTCGAAGTTTGGAAACTTCGATCGTATCACTTTTTTTCCGTTCTTATTTGATATAACTGGTTCTCTTTCATTATACTAGTTTGATAGCCTCAGTAAAGCATATTATGCGCAAAGAATCGCGAAAAGAAAAAAAATTTTTTTCGAAGTTTGGAAACTTCGTTAGAATCACTTTTTTTCCGTTCTTGTTTGAGATAACTGGTTCTCTTTCATTATACTAGTTTGATAGCCTCAGTAAAGCATATTATGCGCAAAGAATCGCGAAGAGAAAAAAATTTTTTTCGAAGTTTGGAAACTTCGTTAGAATCACTTTTTTTCCGTTCTTATTTGAGATAATTGGTTCTCTTTCATTATAGTAGTTTGATAGCCTCAGAAAAGCATATTATGAGTAAAGAATCTCGAAAAGAAAAAAAATTTTCTTCGAAGTTTGGAAACTTCGTTAGAATCACGTTTTTACGTTCTTATTTGAGATAACTGGTTCTCTTTCATTATAATAGTTTGATAGCTTCAGAAGAGCATATTATGCGCAAAGAATCTCGAAAGGAAAAAAATTTTTTTTCGAAGTTTGGAAACTTCGTTTGAATCACTTTTTTTCCGTTCTTATTTGAGATAACTGGTTCTCTTTCATTATACTAGTTTGATAGCCTCAGTAAAGCATATTATGCGCAAAGAATCTCGAAAAGAAAAAAATTTTTTTCGAAGTTTGGAAACTTCGTTAGAATCACTTTTTTTCCGTTCTTATTTGAGATAACTGGTTCTCTTTCATTATACTAGTTTGATAGCCTCAGAGAAGCATATTATGCGCAAAGAATCTCGAAAAGAAGAAAATTTTTTTTCGAAGTATGGAAAATTCTTTAGAATCACTTTTTTTCCGTTCTTGTTTGAGATAACTGGTTCTCTTTCATTATACTAGTTTGATAGCCTCAGAGAAGCATATTATGCGCAAAGAATCGCGAAAAGAAAAAAAATTTTTTTCGAAGTTTGGAAACTTCGTTAGAATCACTTTTTTTCCGTTCTTATTTGAGATAACTGGTTCTCTTTCAATATACTAGTTTGATAGCCTCAGTAAAGCATATTATGCGCAAAGAATCTCGAAAAGAAAAAAAAAATTTTTCAAAGTTTGGAAACTTCGTTAGAATAACTTTTTTTCCGTTCTTATTTGAGATAACTGGTTCTTTCATTACACTACTTTGATAGCCTCAGAAAAGCATATTATGCGCAAAGAATCTCGAAAAGAAAAAAATTATTTTTCGAAGTTTGGAAACTTCGATCGTATCACTTTTTTTCCGTTCTTATTTGATATAACTGGTTCTCTTTCATTATACTAGTTTGATAGCCTCAGTAAAGCATATTATGCGCAAAGAATCGCGAAAAGAAAAAAAATTTTTTTCGAAGTTTGGAAACTTCGTTAGAATCACTTTTTTTCTGTTCTTGTTTGAGATAACTGGTTCTCTTTCATTATACTAGTTTGATAGCCTCAGTAAAGCATATTATGCGCAAAGAATCGCGAAGAAAAAAAAATTTTTTTCGAAGTTTGGAAACTTCGTTAGAATCACTTTTTTTCCGTTCTTATTTGAGATAACTGGTTCTCTTTCATTATAGTAGTTTGATAGCCTCAGAAAAGCATATTATGAGTAAAGAATCTCGAAAAGAAAAAAAATTTTCTTCGAAGGTTGGAAACTTCGTTAGAATCACTTTTTTTCCGTTCTTATTTGAGATAACTGGTTCTCTTTCATTATAGTAGTTTGATAGCCTCAGTAAAGCATATTATGCGCAAAGAATCTCGAAAAGAAAAAAATTTTTTTCGAAGTTTGGAAACTTCGTTAGAATCACTTTTTTTCCGTTCTTATTTGAGATAACTGGTTCTCTTTCATTATACTAGTTTGATAGCCTCAGAGAAGCATATTATGCGCAAAGAATCTCGAAAAGAAGAAAATTTTTTTTCGAAGTATGGAAAATTCTTTAGAATCCTTTTTTTCCGTTCTTGTTTGAGATAACTGGTTCTCTTTCATTATACTAGTTTGATAGCCTCAGAGAAGCATTTTATGCGCAAAGAATCGCGAAAAGAAAAAAAATTTTTTTCGAAGTTTGGAAACTTCGTTAGAATCACTTTTTTTCAGTTCTTATTTGAAATAACTGGTTCTCTTTCATTATAGTAGTTTGATAGCCTCAGAAAAGCATATTATGCGCAAATAATCTCGAAAAGAAAAAAAATTTTTTTTGAAGTTTTTAAACTTCGTTAGAATCACTTTTTTTCCGTTCTTATTTGAGATAACTGGTTCTCTTTCATTATACTACTTTGATAGCCTCAGAAAAGCATATTATGCGCAAAGAATCTCGAAAAGAAAAAAATTTTTTTTCGAAGTTTGGAAACTTCGATCGTATCACTTTTTTTCCGTTCTTATTTGAGATAACTGGTTCTCTTTCATTATACTAGTTTGATAGCCTCAGTAAAGCATATTATGCGCAAAGAATCTCGAAGAGAAAAAAATTTTTTTCGAAGTTTGGAAACTTCGTTAGAATCACTTTTTTTCCGTTCTTATTTGAGATAACTGGTTCTCTTTCATTATAGTAGTTTGATAGCCTCAGAAAAGCATATTATGAGTAAAGAATCTCGAAAAGAAAAAAAATTTTCTTCGAAGTTTGGAAACTTCGTTAGAATCACTTTTTTTCCGTTCTTATTTGAGATAACTAGTTCTCTTTCATTATACTAGTTTGATAGCCTCAGAAAAGCATATTATGCGCAAAGAATCTCGAAAGGAAAAAAATTTTTTTTCGAAAATTGGAAACTTCGTTTGAATCACTTTTTTTCCGTTCTTATTTGAGATAACTGGTTCTCTTTCATTATACTAGTTTGATAGCCTCAGTAAAGCATATTATGCGCAAAGAATCTCGAAAAGAAAAAAATTTTTTTCGAAGTTTGGAAACTTCGTTAGAATCCCTTTTTTTCCGTTCTTATTTGAGATAACTGGTTCTCTTTCATTATACTAGTTTGATAGCCTCAGAGAAGCATATTATGCGCAAAGAATCTCGAAAAGAAGAAAATTTTTTTTCGAAGTATGGAAAATTCTTTAGAATCACTTTTTTTCCGTTCTAGTTTGAGATAACTGGTTCTCTTTCATTATACTAGTTTGATAGCCTCAGAGAAGCATTTTATGCGCAAAGAATCTCGAAAAGAAAAAAAATTTTTTTTGAAGTTTGGAAACTTCGTTAGAATCACTTTTTTTCCGTTCTTATTTGAGATAACTGGTTCTGTTTGATTAAACTAGTTTGATAACCTCAGAAAAGCATATTATGCGCAAAGAATCTCGAAAAGAAAAAATTTTTTTTTCGAAGTTTGGAAACTTCGTTAGAATCACATTTTTTCCGTTCTTATTTGAGATAACTGCTTCTCGTTCATTATACTAGTTTGATAGGCTCAGTAAATCATATTATGCGCAAAGAATCTCGAAAAGAAAAAAAATTTTTTTCGAAATTTGGAAACTGCGTTATAATCACCTTTTTTCCGTTCTTATTTGAGATAACTGGTTCTCTTTCAATATACTAGTTTGATAGCCTCAGTAAAGCATATTATGCGCAAAGAATCTCGAAAAGAAAAAAAATTTTTTTTTGAAGTTTGGAAACTTCGTTTGTATCACCTTTTTTCCGTTCTTATTTGACATAAATGGTTCTCTTTCATTATACTACTTTGATAGCCTCAGAAAAGCATATTATGCGCAAAGAATCTCGAAAAGAAAAAAATTTTTTTTCGAAGTTTGGAAACTCTGATCGTATCACTTTTTTTCCGTTCTTATTTGAGATAACTGGTTCTCTTTCATTATACTAGTTTGATAGCCTCAGTAAAGCATATTATGCGCAAAGAATCGCGAAAAGAAAAAAAATTTTTTTCGAAGTTTGGAAACTTCGTTAGAATCACTTTTTTTCCGTTCTTATTTGAGATAACTGGTTCTCTTTCAATATACTAGTTTGATAGCCTCAGTAAAGCATATTATGCGCAAAGAATCTCGAAAAGAAAAAAAAATTTTTTCAAAGTTTGGAAACTTCGTTAGAATCACTTTTTTTCCGTTCGTATTTGAGATAACTGGTTCTTTCATTATACTACTTTGATAGCCTCAGAAAAGCATATTATGCGCAAAGAATCTCGAAAAGAAAAACATTTTTTTTCGAAGTTTGGAAACTTCGATCGTATCACTTTTTTTCCGTTCTTATTTGAGATAACTGGTTCTCTTTCATTATACTAGTTTGATAGCCTCAGTAAAGCATATTATGCGCAAAGAATCGCGAAAAGAAAAAAAATTTTTTTCTAAGTTTGGAAACTTCGTTAGAATCACTTTTTTTCATTTCTTATTTGAGATAACTGGTTCTCTTTCATTAGTGTAGTTTGATAGCCTCAGAAAAGCATATTATGCGCAAAGAATCTCGAAAAGAAAAAAAATTTTTTTCGAAGTTTTTAAACTTCGTTAGAATCACTTTTTTTCCGTTCTTATTTGAGATAACTGGTTCTCTTTCATTATACTACTTTGATAGCCTCAGAAAAGCATATTATGCGCAAAGAATCTCGAAGAGAAAAAATTTTTTTTTTTGAAGTTTGGCAACTTCTTTAGAATCACTTTTTTTCCGTTCTTATTTGAGATAACGGGTTCTCTTTCATTATACTAGTTTGATAGCCTCAGAAAAGCATATTATGCACAAAGAATCTCGAAAAGAAAAGAAATTTTTTTCGAAGTATGGAAACTTCGTTAGAATCACTTTTTTTCCGTTCTTATTTGAGATAACTGGTTCTCTTTCATTATAGTAATTTGATAGCCTCAGAAAAGCATATTATGCGCAAAGAATCTCGAAATGAAAAAAATTTTTTTTCGAAGTTTGGAGACTTCGTTGGAATCACTTTTTTTCCGTTCTTATTTGAGATAACGGGTTCTGTTTCATTATACTAGTTTGATAGCCTCAGAAAAGCATATTATGCACAAAGAATCTAGAAAAGAAAAAAAATTTTTTTCGAAGTTTGGAAACTTCGTTAGAATCACTTTTTTTCCGTTCTTATTTGAGATAACTGGTTCTCTTTCATTATACTAGTTTGATAGCCTCAGAAAAGCATATTATGCGCAAAGGATCTCGAAAAGAAAAATTTTTTTTTTCGAAGTTTGGAAACTTCGTTAGAATCACTTTTTTTCCTTTCTTATTTGAGATAACTGGTTCTCTTTCATTATACTAGTTTGATAGCCTCAGTAAAGCATATTATGCACAAAGAATCTCGAAAAGAAAAAAAATTTTTTTCGAAGTTTGGAAACTTGATTAGAATCACTTTTTTTCCGTTCTTATTTGAGATAACTGGTTCTCTTTCATTATACTAGTTTGATAGCCACAGTAAAGCATATTATGCGCAAAGAATCTGGAAAATAAAAAAAATTTTTTTCGAAGTTTGGAAACTTCGTTAGAATCACCTTTTTCCGTTCTTAATTGAGATAACTGGTTCTCTTTCATTATACTAGTTTGATAGCCTCAGAAAATCATATTATGCCCAAGGAAACTCGAAAAGAAGAATTTTTTTTTCGAAGTTTGGAAACTTCGTTAGAATCGCTTTTTTTCCGGTGTTATTTGAGATAACTGGTTCTCTTTCATTATACTAGTTTGATAGCCTCAGTAAAGCATATTATGCGCAAACAATCTCTAAAAGAAAAAAAAATTTTATAAGTTTGGAAACTTCGTTAGAATCACTTTTTTTCCGTTCTTATTTGAGATAACTGGTTGTCTTTCATTATACTAGTTTGATAGCCTCAGAAAAGCATATTATGCGCAAAGAATCTCGAAAAGAAAAAAAAATTTTTTCGAAGTTTGGAAACTTCGTAAGAATCACTTTTTTTCCGTTCTTATTTGAGATAACTGGTTCTCTTTCATTATACTAGTTTGATAGCCTCACAAAAGCATATTATGCGCAAAGAATATCGAAAAGAAGCAATTTTTTTTTCGAAGTTTGGATACTTCGTTAGAATAACTTTTTTTCCGTTCTTATTTGAGATAACTGGTTCTCTTTCATTATACTAGTTTGATAGCCTCAGTAAAGAATATTATGCGCAAAGAATCTCGAAAAGAAAAAAAATTATTTTCGAAGTTTGGAAACTTCGTTAGAATCACTTTATTTTCCGTTCTTATTTGAGATAACTGGTTCTCTTTCATTATACTAGTTTGATAGCCTCAGTAAAGCATATTATGCGCAAAGAATCTCGAAAAGAAAAAAAATTTTTTTCCAAGTTTGGAAACGTCGTTTGAATCACTTTTTTCCGTTCTTATTTGAGATAACTGGTTCTCTTTCATTAAGGTAGTTTGATAACCTCAGAAAAGCATATTATGCGCAAAGAATCTCGAAAAGGAAAAAAATTTTTTTCGAAGTTTGGAAACTTCATTGGAATCACTTTTTTTCCGTTCTTATTTGAGATAACCGGTTCTCTTTCATTATACTAGTTTGATAGCCACAGTAAAGCATATTATGCGCAAAGATTCTGGAAAAGAAAAAAAATTTTTTTCGAAGTTTGGAAACTTCGTTAGTATCACTTTTTTTCCGTTATTATTTGAGATAACTGGTTCTCTTTCATTATACTAGTTTGATAGCCTCAGAAAAGCATATTATGCGCAAAGAATCTCGAAAAGAAAAAATTTTTTTTTCGAAGTTTGGAAACTTCGTTTGCATCACTTTTTTTCCGTTCTTATTTGAGATAACTGGTTCTCCTTCATTATACTAGTTTGATAGCCTCAGTAAAGCATATTATGCGCAAAGAATCTCGAAAAGAAAAAAAATTTTTTTCGAAGTTTGGAAACTTCGTTAGAATCACTTTTTTCCGTTTTTATTTGAGATAACTGGTTCTCTTTCATTATAGTAGTTTGATAGCCTCAGAAAAGCATATTATGCGCAAAGAATCTCGAAAAGAAAAAATTTTTTTCTCGAAGTTGGGAAACTTCTTTAGAATCACTTTTTTTCCGTTCTTATATGAGATAACTGGTTCTCTTTCATTATACTAGTTTGATAGCCTCAGAAAAGCATATTATGCGCAAAGAATCTCGAAAAGAAAAAAATTTTTTTTTTTTTTGGAAACTTCATTAGAAGTACTTTTTTTCCATTCTTATTTGAGAGAACTGGCAATCTCTCATTATATTAGTTTAATAGCCTCAGAAAAGCATATTATGCGCAAAGAATCTCGAAAAGAAAAAAAATTTTTTTCGAAGTTTGGAAACTTCGTTAGAAACACTTTTTTTCCGTTCTTATTTGAGTTAACTGGTTCTCTTTCATTATAATAGTTTGATAGCCTCAGAAAAGCATATTATGCGCAAAGAATCTCGAAAAGAAGTAAATTTTTTTCGAAGTTTGGAAAGTTCGTTAGAATCACTTTTTTTCCGTTCTTATTTGAGATAACTGGTTCTCTTTCATTATACTAGTTTGATAGCCTCAGTAAAGCATATTATGCGCAAAGAATCTGGAAAAGAAAAAAAAATTTTTTCGAAGTTTGGAAACTTCGTTAGAATCACTTTTTTTCCGTTCTTATTTGAGATAACTGGTTCTCTTTCATTATAGTAGTTTGATAGCCTCAGAAAAGCAATATATGCGCAAAGAATCTCGAAATGAAAAAATTTTTTTTTCGAAGTTTGGAAACTTCCTTAGAAACACTTTTTTTCCAATCATATTTGAGATAACATGTTCTCTTTCATTATACTAGTTTGATAGCCTCAGAAAAGCATATTATGCGCAAAGAATCTCGAAACGAAAAAAATTTTTTTTTTTGAAGTTTGGAAACTTCGTTAGAATCACTTTTTTCCGTTCTTATTTGAGATAACCGGTTCTCTTTCATTATACTAGTTTGATAGCCTCAGAAAAGCATATTATGCGCAAAGAATCTCGAAAAGAAAAAAGTTTTTTTTCGAAGTTTGGAAACTTCGTTTGAATAACTTTTTTTTCCGTTCTTATTTGAGATAACTGGTTCTCTTTCATTATACTAGTTTGATAGCCTCAGTAAAGCATATTATGCACAAAGAATCTCGAAAAGAAAAAAAATTTTTTTCGAAGTTTGGAAACTTCATTAGAATCACTTTTTTCCCGTTCTTATTTGAGATAACTTGTTCTCTTTCATTATACTAGTTTGATAGCCACAGTAAAGCATATTATGCGCAAAGAATCTGGAAAAGAAAAAAAATTTTTTTCGAAGTTTGGAAACTTCGTTAGTATCACTTTTTTTCCGTTCTTATTTGAGATAACTGGTTCTCTTTCATTATACTAGTTTGATAGCCTCAGAAAAGCATATTATGCGCAAAGAATCTCGAAATAAAAATAATTTTTTTCGAAGTTTGGAAACTTCCTTAGAATCACTTTTTTCCGTTCTTATTTGAGATAACTGGTTCTGTTTCATTATAGTAGTTTGATAGCCTCAGAAAAGCATATTATGCGCAAGGAATCTGGAAATGAAAAAAATTTTTTTTTGAAGTTTGGAAACTTCCTCAGAATCACTTTTTTTCCAATCTTATTTGAGATAACTGGTTCTCTTTCATTATACTAGTTTGATAGTCTCAGAAAAGCATATTATGCGCAAAGAATTTCGAAAAGAAAAATTTTTTTTTCGAAGTTTGGAAACTTAGTTAGAATCACTTTTTTTCCGTTCTTATTTGAGATAACTGGTAATCTCTCATTATACTAGTTTGATAGCCTCATAAAATCATATTATGCGCAAAGAATCTCAAAAAGAAAAAAATTTTTTTTCGATGTTCGGAAACTTCGTTAGAATCACTTTTTTTCCATTATTATTTAAGTAAATTGGTAATCTCTCATTATACTAGTTTGATAGCCTCAGTAAAGAATATTATGCGCAAAGAATCTCGAAAAGAAAAAAAATTATTTTCGAAGTTTGGAAACTTCGTTAGATTCACTTTTTTTCCGTTCTTATTTGAGATAACTGGTTCTCTTTCATTAAGGTGGTTTGATAGCCTCAGAAAAGCATATTATGCGCAAAGAATCTCGAAATAAAAAAATTTTTTTTCGAAGTTTGGAAACTTCCTTAGAATCACTTTTTTTCCGTTCTTATTTGAGATAACTGGTTCTCTTTCATTATAGTAGTTTGATAGCCTCAGTAAAGCATATTATGCGCAAACAATCTCGAAAAGAAAAAAAATTTTCATAAGTTTGGAAACTTCGTTAGAATCACTTTTTTTCCGTTCTTATTTGAGATAACTGGTTCTCTTTCATTATAGTAGTTTGATAGCCTCAGAAAAGCATATTATGCGCAAAGAATCTCGAAAAGAAAAAAATTTTTTTTGAAATTTGGAAACTTCATTAGAAGCACTTTTTTTCCATTCTTATTTGAGATAACTAGTAATCTCTCATTATATTAGTTTGATAGCCTCAGAAAATCATATTATGCGCAAACAATCTCGAAAAGAAAAAAATTTTTTTTCGAAGTTTGGAAACTTCATTAGAATCACTTTTTTTCCATTCTTATTTGAGATAAATGGTAATCTCTCATTATACTAGTTTGATAGCCTCAGAAAAGCATATTATGCGCAAAGAATCTCGAAAAGAAGAAATTTTTTTTTCGAAGATTGGAAACTTCGTTAGAATCACTTTTTTTCCGTTGTTATTTGAGATAACTGGTTCTCTTTCATTATAGTAGTTTGATAGCCTCAGAAAAGCATATTATGCGCAAAGAATCTCGAAATGAAAAAAATTTTTTTTCGAAGTTTGGAAACTTCGTTGGAATCACTTTTTTTCCGTTCTTATTTGAGATAACGGGTTCTGTTTCATTATACTAGTTTGATAGCCTCAGAAAAGCATATTATGCACAAAGAATCTAGAAAAGAAAAAAAATTTTTTTCGAAGTTTGGAAACTTCGTTAGAATCACTTTTTTTCCGTTCTTATTTGAGATAACTGGTTCTCTTTCATTATACTAGTTTGATAGCCTCAGAAAAGCATATTATGCGCAAAGAATCTCGAAGAGAAAAAAATTTTTTTTTTGAAGTTTGGCAACTTCTTTAGAATCACTTTTTTTCCGTTCTTATTTGAGATAACGGGTTCTCTTTCATTATACTAGTTTGATAGCCTCAGAAAAGCATATTATGCACAAAGAATATCGAAAAGAAAAAACATTTTTTTCGAAGTTTGGAAACTTCGTTAGAATCACATTTTTTACGCTCTTATTTGAGATAACTGGTTCTCTTTCATTATACTAGTTTGATAGCCTCAGTAAAGCATATTATGCGCAAAGAATCGGGAAAAAAAAAAAAAAAAATTTTCGAATTTTGGAAACTTCGTTAGAATCACTTTTTTTCCGTTCTTATTTGAGATAACTGGTTCTCTTTCATTATACTAGTTTGATAGCCTCAGAAAAGCATATTATGCGCAAGGAATCTCGAAATGAAAAAAATTTTTTTTCGAAGTTTGGAAACTTCCTCAGAATCACTTTTTTTCCAATCTTATTTGAGATAACTGGTTCTCTTTCATTATACTAGTTTGATAGGCTCAGAAAAGCATATTATGCGCAAAGAATCTCGAAAAGAAAAATTTTTTTTTCGAAGTTTGGAAACTTAGTTAGAATCACTTTTTTTCCGTTCTTATTTGAGATAACTGGTAATCTCTCATTATACTAGTTTGATAGCCTCATAAAATCATATTATGCGCAAAGAATCTCGAAAAGAAAAAAAATTTTTTTTCGATGTTCGGAAACTTCGTTAGAATCACTTTTTTTCCATTATTATTTGAGTAAATTGGTAATCTCTCATTATACTAGTTTGATAGCCTCAGTAAAGAATATTATGCGCAAAGAATCTCGAAAAGAAAAAAAATTATTTTCGAAGTTTGGAAACTTCGTTAGAATCACTTTTTTTCCGTTCTTATTTGAGATAACTAGTTCTCTTTCATTATACCAGTTTGATAGCCTCATTAAAGCATATTATGCGCAAAGAATCTCGAAAAGAAAAAAAAATTTTTTCGAAGTTTGGAAACGTCGTTTGAATTACTTTTTTCCGTTCTTATTTGAGATAACTGGTTCTCTTTCATTAAGGTAGTTTGATAGCCTCAGAAAAGCATATTATGCGCAAAGAATCTCGAAATAAAAAAATTTTTTTTCGAAGTTTGGAAACTTCCTTAGAATCACTTTTTTTCCGTTCTTATTTGAGATAACTGGTTCTCTTTCATTATAGTAGTTTGATAGCCTCAGTAAAGCATATTATGCGCAAACAATCTCGAAAAGAAAAAAAATTTTTATAAGTTTGGAAACTTCGTTAGAATCACTTTTTTTCCGTTCTTATTTGATATAACTGGTTGTCTTTCATTATACTAGTTTGATAGAGGCTATCAAACTAGTATAATGAAAGAGAACCAGTTATCTCAAAAGCATATTATGCACAAAGAATCTCGAAAAGAAAAAAATTTTTTTTGAAATTTGGAAACTTCATTAGAAGCACTTTTTTTCCATTCTTATTTGAGATAACTAGTAATCTCTCATTATATTAGTTTGATAGCCTCAGAAAATCATATTATGCGCAAACAATCTCGAAAAGAAAAAAATTTTTTTTCGAAGTTTGGAAGCTTCATTAGAATCACTTTTTTTCCATTCTTATTTGAGATAAATGGTAATCTCTCATTATACTAGTTTGATAGCCTCAGAAAAGCATATTATGCGCAAAGAATCTCGAACAGAAGAAATTTTTTTTTCGAAGATTGGAAACTTCGTTAGAATCACTTTTTTTCCGTTGTTATTTGAGAAAACTGGTTCTCTTTCATTATACTAGTTTGATAGCCTCAGTAAAGCATATTATGCGCAAAGAATCTCGAAAAGAAAAGAAATTTTTTTCGAAGTATGGAAACTTCGTTAGAATCACTTTTTTTCCGTTCTTATTTGAGATAACTGGTTCTCTTTCATTATAGTAGTTTGATAGCCTCAGAAAAGCATATTATGCGCAAAGAATCTCGAAATGAAAAAAATTTTTTTTCGAAGTTTGGAAACTTCGTTGGAATCACTTTTTTTCCGTTCTTATTTGAGATAACGGGTTCTGTTTCATTATACTAGTTTGATAGCCTCAGAAAAGCATATTAATAACAAAGAATCTAGAAAAGAAAAAAAAATTTTTTTCGAAGTTTGGAAACTTCTTTAGAATCACTTTTTTTCCGTTCTTATTTGAGATAACTGGTTCTCTTTCATTATACTAGTTTGATAGCCTCAGAAAAGCATATTATGCGCAAAGAATCTCGAAGAGAAAAAATTTTTTTTTTGAAGTTTGGCAATTTCTTTAGAATCACTTTTTTTCCGTTCTTATTTGAGATAACGGGTTCTCTTTCATTATACTAGTTTGATAGCCTCAGAAAAGCATATTATGCACAAAGAATCTCGAAAAGAAAAGAAATTTTTTTCGAAGTATGGAAACTTCGTTAGAATCACTTTTTTTCCGTTCTTATTTGAGATAACTGGTTCTCTTTCATTATAGTAATTTGATAGCCTCAGAAAAGCATATTATGCGCAAAGAATCTCGAAATGAAAAAAATTTTTTTTCGAAGTTTGGAGACTTCGTTGGAATCACTTTTTTTCCGTTCTTATTTGAGATAACGGGTTCTGTTTCATTATACTAGTTTGATAGCCTCAGAAAAGCATATTATGCACAAAGAATCTAGAAAAGAAAAAAAATTTTTTTCGAAGTTTGGAAACTTCGTTAGAATCACTTTTTTTCCGTTCTTATTTGAGATAACTGGTTCTCTTTCATTATACTAGTTTGATAGCCTCAGAAAAGCATATTATGCGCAAAGGATCTCGAAAAGAAAAATTTTTTTTTTCGAAGTTTGGAAACTTCGTTAGAATCACTTTTTTTCCGTTCTTATTTGAGATAACTGGTTCTCTTTCATTATACTAGTTTGATAGCCTCAGTAAAGCATATTATGCACAAAGAATCTCGAAAAGAAAAAAACATTTTTTCGAAGTTTGGAAACTTGATTAGAATCACTTTTTTTCCGTTCTTATTTGAGATAACTGGTTCTCTTTCATTATACTAGTTTGATAGCCACAGTAAAGCATATTATGCGCAAAGAATCTGGAAAAGAAAAAAAATTTTTTTCGAAGTTTGGAAACTTCGTTAGAATCACCTTTTTCCGTTCTTAATTGAGATAACTGGTTCTCTTTCATTATACTAGTTTGATAGCCTCAGAAAATCATATTATGCCCAAGGAAACTTGAAAAGAAGAATTTTTTTTTCGAAGTTTGGAAACTTCGTTAGAATCGCTTTTTTTCCGGTGTTATTTGAGATAACTGGTTCTCTTTCATTATACTAGTTTGATAGCCTCAGTAAAGCATATTATGCGCAAACAATCTCTAAAAGAAAAAAAATTTTTATAAGTTTCGAAACTTCGTTAGAATCACTTTTTTTCCGTTCTTATTTGAGATAACTGGTTGTCTTTCATTATACTAGTTTGATAGCCTCAGAAATGCATATTATGCGCAAAGAATCTCGAAAAGAAAAAAAATTATTTTCGAAGTTTGGAAACTTCGTTAGAATCACTTTTTTCCGTTCTTATTTGAGATAACTGGTTCTCTTTCATTATACTAGTTTGATAGCCTCAGTAAAGCATATTATGCGCAAAGAATCTCGAAAAGAAAAAAAATTTTTTTCCAAGTTTGGAAACGTCGTTTGAATCACTTTTTTCCGTTCTTATTTGAGATAACTGGTTCTCTTTCATTAAGGTAGTTTGATAACCTCAGAAAAGCATATTATGCGCAAAGAATCTCGAAAAGAAAAAAAAATTTTTTCGAAGTTTGGAAACTTCATTAGAATCACTTTTTTTCCGTTCTTATTTGAGATAACTGGTTCTCTTTCATTATACTAGTTTGATAGCCACAGTAAAGCATATTATGCGCAAAGATTCTGGAAAAGAAAAAAAAATTTTTTCGAAGTTTGGAAACTTCGTTAGTATCACTTTTTTTCCGTTCTTATTTGAGATAACTGGTTCTCTTTCATTATACTAGTTTGATAGCCTCAGAAAAGCATATTATGCGCAAAGAATCTCGAAAAGAAAAAATTTTTTTTTCGAAGTTTGGAAACTTCGTTTGCATCACTTTTTTTCCGTTCTTATTTGAGATAACTGGTTCTCCTTCATTATACTAGTTTGATAGCCTCAGTAAAGCATATTATGCGCAAAGAATCTGGAAAATAAAAAAAATTTTTTTCGAAGTTTGGAAACTTCGTTAGAATCACTTTTTTCCGTTTTTATTTGAGATAACTGGTTCTCTTTCATTATAGTAGTTTGATAGCCTCAGAAAAGCATATTATGCGCAAAGAATCTCGAAAAGAAAAAATTTTTTTCTCGAAGTTGGGAAACTTCTTTAGAATCACTTTTTTTCCGTTCTTATATGAGATAACTGGTTCTCTTTCATTATACTAGTTTGATAGCCTCAGAAAAGCATATTATGCGCAAAGATTCTCGAAAAGAAAAAAATTTTTTTCGAAGTTTGGAAACTTCGTTAGAAACACTTTTTTTCCGTTCTTATTTGAGATAACTGGTTCTCTTTCATTATAATAGTTTGATAGCCTCAGAAAAGCATATTATGCGCAAAGAATCTCGAAAAGAAGTAAATTTTTTTTCGAAGTTTGGAAAGTTCGTTAGAATCACTTTTTTTCCGTTCTTATTTGAGATAACTGGTTCTCTTTCATTATACTAGTTTGATAGCCTCAGAAAAGCATATTATGCGCAAAGAATCTCGAAACGAAAAAAATTTTTTTTTTGAAGTTTGGAAACTTCGTTAGAATCACTTTTTTTCCGTTCTTATTTGAGATAACTGGTTCTCTTTCATTATACTAGTTTGATAGCCTCAGAAAAGCATATTATGCGCAAAGAATCTCGAAAAGAAAAAAGTTTTTTTTCGAAGTTTGGAAACTTCGTTTGAATAACTTTTTTTCCGTTCTTATTTGAGATAACTGGTTCTCTTTCATTATACTAGTTTGATAGCCTCAGTAAAGCATATTATGCACAAAGAATCTCGAAAAGAAAAAAAATTTTTTTCGAAGTTTGGAAACTTCATTAGAATCACTTTTTTTCCGTTCTTATTTGAGATAACTGGTTCTCTTTCATTATACTAGTTTGATAGCCACAGTAAAGCATATTATGCGCAAAGAATCTGGAAAAGAAAAAAAATTTTTTTCGAAGTTTGGAAACTTCGTTAGTATCACTTTTTTTCCGTTCTTATTTGAGATAACTGGTTCTCTTTCATTATACTAGTTTGATAGCCTCAGAAAAGCATATTATGCGCAAAGAATCTCGAAATAAAAAAAATTTTTTTCGAAGTTTGGAAACTTCCTTAGAATCACTTTTTTCCGTTCTTATTTGAGATAACTGGTTCTGTTTCATTATAGTTGTTTGATAGCCTCAGAAAAGCATATTATGCGCAAGGAATCTCGAAATGAAAAAAATTTTTTTTCGAAGTTTGGAAACTTCCTCAGAATCACTTTTTTTCCAATCTTATTTGAGATAACTGGTTCTCTTTCATTATACTAGTTTGATAGCCTCAGAAAAGCATATTATGCGCAAAGAATCTCGAAAAGAAAAATTTTTTTTTCGAAGTTTGGAAACTTAGTTAGAATCACTTTTTTTCCGTTCTTATTTGAGATAACTGGTAATCTCTCATTATACTAGTTTGATAGCCTCATAAAATCATATTATGCGCAAAGAATCTCAAAAAGAAAAAAATTTTTTTCGATGTTCGGAAACTTCGTTAGAATCACTTTTTTTCCATTATTATTTGAGTAAATTGGTAATCTCTCATTATACTAGTTTGATAGCCTCAGTAAAGAATATTATGCGCAAAGAATCTCGAAAAGAAAAAAAATTATTTTCGAAGTTTGGAAACTTCGTTAGAATCACTTTTTTTCCGTTCTTATTTGAGATAACTAGTTCTCTTTCATTATACTAGTTTGATAGCCTCAGTAAAGCATATTATGCGCAAAGAATCTCGAAAAGAAAAAAAAATTTTTCGAAGTTTGGAAACGTCGTTTGAATTACTTTTTTCCGTTCTTATTTGAGATAACTGGTTCTCTTTCATTAAGGTAGTTTGATAGCCTCAGAAAAGCATATTATGCGCAAAGAATCTCGAAATAAAAAAATTTTTTTTCGAAGTTTGGAAACTTCCTTAGAATCACTTTTTTTCCGTTCTTATTTGAGATAACTGGTTCTCTTTCATTATAGTAGTTTGATAGCCTCAGTAAAGCATATTATGCGCAAACAATCTCGAAAAGAAAAAAAATTTTTATAAGTTTGGAAACTTCGTTAGAATCACTTTTTTCCGTTCTTATTTGAGATAACTGGTTCTCTTTCATTATAGTAGTTTGATAGCCTCAGAAAAGCATATTATGCGCAAAGAATCTCGAAAAGAAAAAAATTTTTTTTGAAATTTGGAAACTTCATTAGAAGCACTTTTTTTCCATTCTTATTTGAGATAACTAGTAATCTCTCATTATATTAGTTTGATAGCCTCAGAAAATCATATTATGCGCAAACAATCTCGAAAAGAAAAAAATTTTTTTTCGAAGTTTGGAAACTTCATTAGAATAATTTTTTTCCATTCTTATTTGAGATAAATGGTAATCTCTCATTATACTAGTTTGATAGCCTCAGAAAAGCATATTATGCGCAAAGAATCTCGAAAAGAAGAAATTTTTTTTTCGAAGATTGGAAACTTCGTTAGAATCACTTTTTTTCCGTTGTTATTTGAGATAACTGGTTCTCTTTCATTATAGTAGTTTGATAGCCTCAGAAAAGCATATTATGCGCAAAGAATCTCGAAATGAAAAAAAATTTTTTTCGAAGTTTGGAAACTTCGTTGGAATCACTTTTTTTCCGTTCTTATTTGAGATAACGGGTTCTGTTTCATTATACTAGTTTGATAGCCTCAGAAAAGCATATTATGCACAAAGAATCTAGAAAAGAAAAAAAATTTTTTTCGAAGTTTGGAAACTTCGTTAGAATCACTTTTTTTCCGTTCTTATTTGAGATAACTGGTTCTCTTTCATTATACTAGTTTGATAGCCTCAGAAAAGCATATTATGCGCAAAGAATCTCGAAGAGAAAAAATTTTTTTTTTTGAAGTGTGGCAACTTCTTTAGAATCACTTTTTTTCCGTTCTTATTTGAGATAACGGGTTCTCTTTCATTATACTAGTTTGATAGCCTCAGAAAAGCATATTATGCACAAAGAATCTCGAAAAGAAAAAAAATTTTTTTCGAAGTTTGGAAACTTCGTTAGAATCACATTTTTTCCGCTCTTATTTGAGATAACTGGTTCTCTTTCATTATACTAGTTTGATAGCCTCAGTAAAGCATATTATGCGCATAGAATCGGGGAAAAAAAAAAAAAATTTTTCGAAGTTTGGAAACTTCGTTAGAATCACTTTTTTTCCGTTCTTATTTGAGATAACTGGTTCTCTTTCATTATACTAGTTTGATAGCCTCAGAAAAGCATATTATGCGCAAAGAATCTCGAAAAGAAAAAATTTTTTTTTCGAAGTTTGGAAACTTCGTTTGAATCACTTTTTTTCCGTTCTTATTTGAGATAACTGGTTCTCTTTCATTATACTAGTTTGATAGCCTCAGTAAAGCATATTATGCGCAAAGAATCTCGAAAAGAAAAAATTTTTTTTTCGAAGTTTGGAAACTTCGTTAGAATCACTTTTTTTCCGTTCTTATTTGAGATAACTGGTTCTCTTTCATTATACTAGTTTGATAGCCTCAGAAAAGCATATTATGCGCAAAGAATCTCGAAAGAAAAAATTTTGTTTTCGAAGTTTGGAAACTTCTTTTGAATCACTTTTTTTCCGTTCTTATTTGAGATAACTGGTTCTCTTTCATTATAGTAGTTTGATAGCCTCAGAAAATCATATTATGCGCAAAGAATCTCGAAATGAAAAAAATTTTTTTTCGAAGTTTGGAAACTTCCTTAGAAACTTTTTTGCAATCTTATTTGAGATAACTGGTTCTCTTTCATTATACTAGTTTGATAGCCTCAGAAAAGCATATTATGCGCAAAGAATCTCGAAACGAAAAAATTTTTTTTTTTGAAGTTTGGAAACTTCGTTAGAATCACTTTTTTTCCGTTCTTATTTGAGATAACTGGTTCTCTTTCATTATACTAGTTTGATAGCCTCAGAAAAGCATATTATGCGCAAAGTATCTCGAAATAAAAAAATTTTTTTTCGATGTTCGGAAACTTCGTTAGAATCACTTTTTTTCCATTATTATTTGAGTAAAATGGTAATCTCTCATTATACTAGTTTGATAGCCTCAGTAAAGAATATTATACGCAAAGAATCTCGAAAAGAAAAAAAATTATTTTCGAAGTTTGGAAACTTCGTTAGAATCACTTTTTTTCCGTTCTTATTTGAGATAACTGGTTCTCTTTCATTATACTAGTTTGATAGCCTCAGTAAAGCATATTATGCGCAAAGAATCTCGAAATAAAAAAATTTTTTTTCGAAGTTTGGAAACTTCTTTGTATCACTTTTTTTCCGTTCTTATTTGAGATAACTGGTTGTCTTTCATTATAGTAGTTTGATAGCCTCAGAAAAGCATATTATGCGCAAAGAATCTCGAAATGAAAAAAAATTTTTTTCGAAGTTTGGAAACTTCGTTAGAATCACTTTTTTTCCGTTCTTATTTGAGATAACTGGTAATCTCTCATTATATAAGTTTGATAGCCTCAGAAAATCATATTATGCGTAGAGAATCTCGAAAAGAAAAAAATTTTTTTTCGATGTTCGGAAACTTCGTTAGAATCACTTTTTTTCCATTATTATTTGAGTAAAATGGTAATCTCTCATTATACTAGTTTGATATCCTCAGAAAAGCATATTATGCGCAAAGAATCTCGAAAAGAAGAACATTTTTTTTCGAAGTTTGGAAACTTCGATATAATCACTTTTTTTCCGTTCTTATTTGAGATAACTGGTTCTCTTTCATTATACTAGTTTGATAGCCTCAGAAAAGCATATTATGCGCAAAGAATCTCGAAAAGAAAAAATTTTTTTTTCGAAGTTTGGAAACTTCGTTTGCATCACTTTTTTTCCGTTCTTATTTGAGATAACTGGTTCTCCTTCATTATACTAGTTTGATAGCCTCAGTAAAGCATATTATGCGCAAAGAATCTCGAAAAGAAAAAAAATTTTTTTCGAAGTTTGGAAACTTCGTTAGAATCACTTTTTTCCGTTTTTATTTGAGATAACTGGTTCTCTTTCATTATAGTAGTTTGATAGCCTCAGAAAAGCATATTATGCGCAAAGAATCTCGAAAAGAAAAAATTTTTTTCTCGAAGTTGGGAAACTTCTTTAGAATGTCTTTTTTTCCGTTCTTATATGAGATAACTGGTTCTCTTTCATTATACTAGTTTGATAGCCTCAGAAAAGCATATTATGCGCAAAGATTCTCGAAAAGAAAAAATTTTTTTTCGAAGTTTGGAAACTTCGTTAGAAACACTTTTTTTCCGTTCTTATTTGAGATAACTGGTTCTCTTTCATTATAATAGTTTGATAGCCTCAGAAAAGCATATTATGCGCAAAGAATCTCGAAAAGAAGTAAATTTTTTTTCGAAGTTTGGAAAGTTCGTTAGAATCACTTTTTTTCCGTTCTTATTTGAGATAACTGGTTCTCTTTCATTATACTAGTTTGATAGCCTCAGTAAAGCATATTATGCGCAAAGAATCTGGAAAAGAAAAAAAAATTTTTTCGAAGTTTGGAAACTTCGTTAGAATCACTTTTTTTCCGTTCTTATTTGAGATAACTGGTTCTCTTTCATTATAGTAGTTTGATAGCCTCAGAAAAGCAATATATGCGCAAAGAATCTCGAAATGAAAAAAATTTTTTTTCGAAGTTTGGAAACTTCCTTAGAAACACTTTTTTTCCAATCATATTTGAGATAACATGTTCTCTTTCATTATACTAGTTTGATAGCCTCAGAAAAGCATATTATGCGCAAAGAATCTCGAAACGAAAAAAATTTTTTTTTTGAAGTTTGGAAACTTCGTTAGAATCACTTTTTTTCCGTTCTTATTTGAGATAACTGGTTCTCTTTCATTATACTAGTTTGATAGCCTCAGAAAAGCATATTATGCGCAAAGAATCTCGAAAAGAAAAAAGTTTTTTTTCGAAGTTTGGAAACTTCGTTTGAATAACTTTTTTTCCGTTCTTATTTGAGATAACTGGTTCTCTTTCATTATACTAGTTTGATAGCCTCAGTAAAGCATATTATGCACAAAGAATCTCGAAAAGAAAAAAAATTTTTTTCGAAGTTTGGAAACTTCATTAGAATCACTTTTTTTCCGTTCTTATTTGAGATAACTGGTTCTCTTTCATTATACTAGTTTGATAGCCACAGTAAAGCATATTATGCGCAAAGAATCTGGAAAAGAAAAAAAATTTTTTTCGAAGTTTGGAAACTTCGTTAGTATCACTTTTTTTCCGTTCTTATTTGAGATAACTGGTTCTCTTTCATTATACTAGTTTGATAGCCTCAGAAAAGCATATTATGCGCAAGGAATCTCGAAATGAAAAAAATTTTTTTTCGAAGTTTGGAAACTTCCTCAGAATCACTTTTTTTCCAATCTTATTTGAGATAACTGGTCCTCTTTCATTATACTAGTTTGATAGCCTCAGAAAAGCATATTATGCGCAAAGAATCTCGAAAAGAAAAATTTTTTTTTCGAAGTTTGGAAACTTAGTTAGAATCACTTTTTTTCCGTTCTTATTTGAGATAACTGGTAATCTCTCATTATACTAGTTTGATAGCCTCATAAAATCATATTATGCGCAAAGAATCTCAAAAAGAAAAAAATTTTTTTCGATGTTCGGAAACTTCGTTAGAATCACTTTTTTTCCATTATTATTTGAGTAAATTGGTAATCTCTCATTATACTAGTTTGATAGCCTCAGTAAAGAATATTATGCGCAAAGAATCTCGAAAAGAAAAAAAATTATTTTCGAAGTTTGGAAACTTCGTTAGAATCACTTTTTTTCCGTTCTTATTTGAGATAACTAGTTCTCTTTCATTATACTAGTTTGATAGCCTCAGTAAAGCATATTATGCGCAAAGAATCTCGAAAAGAAAAAAAAAATTTTTCGAAGTTTGGAAACGTCGTTTGAATTACTTTTTTCCGTTCTTATTTGAGATAACTGGTTCTCTTTCATTAAGGTAGTTTGATAGCCTCAGAAAAGCATATTATGCGCAAAGAATCTCGAAATAAAAAAATTTTTTTTCGAAGTTTGGAAACTTCCTTAGAATCACTTTTTTTCCGTTCTTATTTGAGATAACTGGTTCTCTTTCATTATAGTAGTTTGATAGCCTCAGTAAAGCATATTATGCGCAAACAATCTCGAAAAGAAAAAAAATTTTTATAAGTTTGGAAACTTCGTTAGAATCACTTTTTTTCCGTTCTTATTTGAGATAACTGGTTCTCTTTCATTATAGTAGTTTGATAGCCTCAGAAAAGCATATTATGCGCAAAGAATCTCGAAAAGAAAAAAATTTTTTTTGAAATTTGGAAACTTCATTAGAAGCACTTTTTTTCCATTCTTATTTGAGATAACTAGTAATCTCTCATTATATTAGTTTGATAGCCTCAGAAAATCATATTATGCGCAAACAATCTCGAAAAGAAAAAAATTTTTTTTCGAAGTTTGGAAACTTCATTAGAATAATTTTTTTCCATTCTTATTTGAGATAAATGGTAATCTCTCATTATACTAGTTTGATAGCCTCAGAAAAGCATATTATGCGCAAAGAATCTCGAAAAGAAGAAATTTTTTTTTCGAAGATTGGAAACTTCGTTAGAATCACTTTTTTTCCGTTGTTATTTGAGATAACTGGTTCTCTTTCATTATAGTAGTTTGATAGCCTCAGAAAAGCATATTATGCGCAAAGAATCTCGAAATGAAAAAAATTTTTTTTCGAAGTTTGGAAACTTCGTTGGAATCACTTTTTTTCCGTTCTTATTTGAGATAACGGGTTCTGTTTCATTATACTAGTTTGATAGCCTCAGAAAAGCATATTATGCACAAAGAATCTAGAAAAGAAAAAAAATTTTTTTCGAAGTTTGGAAACTTCGTTAGAATCACTTTTTTTCCGTTCTTATTTGAGATAACTGGTTCTCTTTCATTATACTAGTTTGATAGCCTCAGAAAAGCATATTATGCGCAAAGAATCTCGAAGAGAAAAAATTTTTTTTTTTGAAGTGTGGCAACTTCTTTAGAATCACTTTTTTTCCGTTCTTATTTGAGATAACGGGTTCTCTTTCATTATACTAGTTTGATAGCCTCAGAAAAGCATATTATGCACAAAGAATCTCGAAAAGAAAAAAAATTTTTTTCGAAGTTTGGAAACTTCGTTAGAATCACATTTTTTCCGCTCTTATTTGAGATAACTGGTTCTCTTTCATTATACTAGTTTGATAGCCTCAGTAAAGCATATTATGCGCAAAGAATCGGGAAAAAAAAAAAAAAAAAATTTTCGAAGTTTGGAAACTTCGTTAGACTCACTTTTTTTCCGTTCTTATTTGAGATAACTGGTTCTCTTTCATTATACTAGTTTGATAGCCTCAGAAAAGCAAATTATGCGCAAAGAATCTCGAAAAGAAAAAATTTTTTTTTCGAAGTTTGGAAACTTCGTTTGAATCACTTTTTTTCCGTTCTTATTTGAGATAACTGGTTCTCTTTCATTATACTAGTTTGATAGCCTCAGTAAAGCATATTATGCGCAAAGAATCTCGAAAAGAAAAAATTTTTTTTTCGAAGTTTGGAAACTTCGTTAGAATCACTTTTTTTCCGTTCTTATTTGAGATAACTGGTTCTCTTTCATTATACTAGTTTGATAGCCTCAGAAAAGCATATTATGCGCAAAGAATCTCGAAAAGAAAAAATTTTTTTTTCGAAGTTTGGAAACTTCTTTTGAATCACTTTTTTTCCGTTCTTATTTGAGATAACTGGTTCTCTTTCATTATAGTAGTTTGATAGCCTCAGAAAATCATATTATGCGCAAAGAATCTCGAAATGAAAAAAATTTTTTTTCGAAGTTTGGAAACTTCCTTAGAAACTTTTTTGCAATCTTATTTGAGATAACTGGTTCTCTTTCATTATACTAGTTTGATAGCCTCAGAAAAGCATATTATGCGCAAAGAATCTCGAAACGAAAAAATTTTTTTTTTTGAAGTTTGGAAACTTCGTTAGAATCACTTTTTTTCCGTTCTTATTTGAGATAACTGGTTCTCTTTCATTATACTAGTTTGATAGCCTCAGAAAAGCATATTATGCGCAAAGTATCTCGAAATAAAAAAATTTTTTTTCGATGTTCGGAAACTTCGTTAGAATCACTTTTTTTCCATTATTATTTGAGTAAAATGGTAATCTCTCATTATACTAGTTTGATAGCCTCAGTAAAGAATATTATGCGCAAAGAATCTCGAAAAGAAAAAAAATTATTTTCGAAGTTTGGAAACTTCGTTAGAATCACTTTTTTTCCGTTCTTATTTGAGATAACTGGTTCTCTTTCATTATACTAGTTTGATAGCCTCAGTAAAGCATATTATGCGCAAAGAATCTCGAAATAAAAAAATTTTTTTTCGAAGTTTGGAAACTTCTTTGTATCACTTTATTGCCGTTCTTATTTGAGATAACTGGTTGTCTTTCATTATAGTAGTTTGATAGCCTCAGAAAAGCATATTATGCGCAAAGAATCTCGAAATGAAAAAAAATTTTTTTCGAAGTTTGGAAACTTCGTTAGAATCACTTTTTTTCCGTTCTTATTTGAGATAACTGGTAATCTCTCATTATATAAGTTTGATAGCCTCAGAAAATCATATTATGCGTAGAGAATCTCGAAAAGAAAAAAATTTTTTTTCGATGTTCGGAAACTTCGTTAGAATCACTTTTTTTCCATTATTATTTGAGTAAAATGGTAATCTCTCATTATACTAGTTTGATATCCTCAGAAAAGCATATTATGCGCAAAGAATCTCGAAAAGAAGAACATTTTTTTTCGAAGTTTGGAAACTTCGATATAATCACTTTTTTTCCGTTCTTATTTGAGATAAATGGTTCTCTTTCATTATAGTAGTTTGATAGCCTCAGTAAAGCATATTATGCGCAAAGAATCTCGAAAAGAAAAAAAATTTTATTCGAAGTTTGGAAACTTCGTTAGAATCACTTTTTTTCCGTTTTTATTTGAGATAACTGGTTCTCTTTCATTATTGTAGTTTGATAGCCTCAGAAAAGCATATTATGCGCAAAGGATCTCGAAAAGAAAAATTTTTTTTTTCGAAGTTTGGAAACTTCGTTAGAATCACTTTTTTTCCGTTCTTATTTGAGATAACTGGTTTTCTTTCATTATACTAGTTTGATAGCCTCAGTAAAGCATATTATGCACAAAGAATCTCGAAAAGAAAAAAAAATTTTTTCGAAGTTTGGAAACTTTATTAGAAGCACTTTTTTTCCATTCTTATTTGAGATAACTAGTAATCTCTCATTATATTAGTTTGATAGCCTCAGAAAATCATATTATGCGCAAACAATCTCGAAAAGAAAAAAAATTTTTTTCGAAGTTTGGAAACTTCATTAGAATCACTTTTTTTCCATTCTTATTTGAGATAAATGGTAATCTCTCATTATACTAGTTTGATAGCCTCAGAAAAGCATATTATGCGCAAAGAATCTCGAAAAGAAGAAATTTTTTTTTCGAAGATTGGAAACTTCGTTAGAATCACTTTTTTTCCGTTGTTATTTGAGATAACTGGTTCTCTTTCATTATAGTAGTTTGATAGCCTCAGAAAAGCATATTATGCGCAAAGAATCTCGAAATGAAAAAAATTTTTTTTCGAAGTTTGGAAACTTCGTTGGAATCACTTTTTTTCCGTTCTTATTTGAGATAACGGGTTCTGTTTCATTATACTAGTTTGATAGCCTCAGAAAAGCATATTATGCACAAAGAATCTAGAAAAGAAAAAAAATTTTTTTCGAAGTTTGGAAACTTCGTTAGAATCACTTTTTTTCCGTTCTTATTTGAGATAACTGGTTCTCTTTCATTATACTAGTTTGATAGCCTCAGAAAAGCATATTATGCGCAAAGAATCTCGAAGAGAAAAAATTTTTTTTTTTGAAGTTTGGCAACTTCTTTAGAATCACTTTTTTTCCGTTTTTATTTGAGATAACGGGTTCTCTTTCATTATACTAGTTTGATAGCCTCAGAAAAACATATTATGCACAAAGAATCTCGAAAAGAAAAAAAATTTTTTTCGAAGTTTGGAAACTTCGTTAGAATCACATTTTTTCCGCTCTTATTTGAGATAACTGGTTCTCTTTCAGTATACTAGTTTGATAGCCTCAGTAAAGCATATTATGCGCAAAGAATCGGGAAAAAAAAAAAAAATTTTTCGAAGTTTGGAAACATCCTCAGAACACTTTTTTTCCAATCTTATTTGAGATAACTGGTTCTCTTTCATTATACTAGTTTGATAGGCTCAGAAAAGCATATTATGCGCAAAGAATCTCGAAAAGAAAAATTTTTTTTTCGAAGTTTGGAAACTTAGTTAGAATCACTTTTTTTCCGTTCTTATTTGAGATAACTGGTAATCTCTCATTATACTAGTTTGATAGCCTCATAAAATCATATTATGCGCAAAGAATCTCGAAAAGAAAAAAAATTTTTTTTCGATGTTCGGAAACTTCGTTAGAATCACTTTTTTTCCATTATTATTTGAGTAAATTGGTAATCTCTCATTATACTAGTTTGATAGCCTCAGTAAAGAATATTATGCGCAAAGAATCTCGAAAAGAAAAAAAATTATTTTCGAAGTTTGGAAACTTCGTTAGAATCACTTTTTTTCCGTTCTTATTTGAGATAACTAGTTCTCTTTCATTATACTAGTTTGATAGCCTCATTAAAGCATATTATGCGCAAAGAATCTCGAAAAGAAAAAAAAATTTTTTCGAAGTTTGGAAACGTCGTTTGAATTACTTTTTTCCGTTCTTATTTGAGATAACTGGTTCTCTTTCATTAAGGTAGTTTGATAGCCTCAGAAAAGCATATTATGCGCAAAGAATCTCGAAATAAAAAAATTTTTTGTCGAAGTTTGGAAACTTCCTTAGAATCACTTTTTTTCCGTTCTTATTTGAGATAACTGGTTCTCTTTCATTATAGTAGTTTGATAGCCTCAGTAAAGCATATTATGCGCAAACAATCTCGAAAAGAAAAAAAAATTTTTATAAGTTTGGAAACTTCGTTAGAATCACTTTTTTTCCGTTCTTATTTGAGATAACTGGTTGTCTTTCATTATACTAGTTTGATAGAGGCTATCAAACTAGTATAATGAAAGAGAACCAGTTATCTCAAAAGCATATTATGCACAAAGAATCTCGAAAAGAAAAAATTTTTTTTTGAAATTTGGAAACTTCATTAGAAGCACTTTTTTTCCATTCTTATTTGAGATAACTAGTAATCTCTCATTATATTAGTTTGATAGCCTCAGAAAATCATATTATGCGCAAACAATCTCGAAAAGAAAAAAATTTTTTTTCGAAGTTTGGAAACTTCATTAGAATCACTTTTTTTCCATTCTTATTTGAGATAAATGGTAATCTCTCATTATACTAGTTTGATAGCCTCAGAAAAGCATATTATGCGCAAAGAATCTCGAAAAGAAGAAATTTTTTTTTTCGAAGATTGGAAACTTCGTTAGAATCACTTTTTTTCCGTTGTTATTTGAGATAACTGGTTCTCTTTCATTATACTAGTTTGATAGCCTCAGTAAAGCATATTATGCGCAAAGAATCTCGAAAAGAAAAGAAATTTTTTTCGAAGTATGGAAACTTCGTTAGAATCACTTTTTTTCCGTTCTTATTTGAGATAACTGGTTCTCTTTCATTATAGTAGTTTGATAGCCTCAGAAAAGCATATTATGCACAAAGAATCTAGAAAAGAAAAAAAATTTTTTTCGAAGTTTGGAAACTTCGTTAGAATCACTTTTTTTCCGTTCTTATTTGAGATAACTGGTTCTCTTTCATTATACTAGTTTGATAGCCTCAGAAAAGCATATTATGCGCAAAGAATCTCGAAGAGAAAAAATTTTTTTTTTTGAAGTTTGGCAACTTCTTTAGAATCACTTTTTTTCCGTTCTTATTTGAGATAACGGGTTCTCTTTCATTATACTAGTTTGATAGCCTCAGAAAAGCATATTATGCACAAAGAATCTCGAAAAGAAAAGAAATTTTTTTCGAAGTATGGAAACTTGGTTAGAATCACTTTTTTTCCGTTCTTATTTGAGATAACTGGTTCTCTTTCATTATACTAGTTTGATAGATTCAGAAAAGCATATTATGCGCAAAGGATCTCAAAAAGAAAAATTTTTTTTTTCGAAGTTTGGAAACTTCGTTAGAATCACTTTTTTTCCGTTCTTATTTGAGATAACTGGTTCTCTTTCATTATACTAGTTTGATAGCCTCAGTAAAGCATATTATGCACAAAGAATCTCGAAAAGAAAAAAAATTTTTTTCGAAGTTTGGAAACTTGATTAGATTCACTTTTTTTCCGTTCTTATTTGAGATAACTGGTTCTTTTCATTATACTAGTTTGATAGCCACAGTAAAGCATATTATGCGCAAAGAATCTGGAAAAGAAAAAAAATTTTTTTCGAAGTTTGGAAACTTCGTTAGAATCACCTTTTTCCGTTCTTAATTGAGATAACTGGTTCTCTTTCATTATACTAGTTTGATAGCCTCAGAAAATCATATTATGCCCAAGGAAACTCGAAAAGAAGAATTTTTTTTTCGAAGTTTGGAAACTTCGTTAGAATCGCTTTTTTTCCGGTGTTATTTGAGATAACTGGTTCTCTTTCATTATACTAGTTTGATAGCCTCAGTAAAGCATATTATGCGCAAACAATCTCTAAAAGAAAAAAAATTTTTATAAGTTTGGAAACTTCGTTAGAATCACTTTTTTTCCGTTCTTATTTGAGATAACTGGTTGTCTTTCATTATACTAGTTTGATAGCCTCAGAAAAGCATATTATGCGCAAAGAATCTCGAAAAGAAAAAAAAATTTTTTCGAAGTCTGGAAACTTCGTAAGAATCACTTTTTTTCCGTTCTTATTTGAGATAACTGGTTCTCTTTCATTATACTAGTTTGATAGCCTCACAAAAGCATATTATGCGCAAAGAATATCGAAAAGAAGCAATTTTTTTTCGAAGTTTGGAAACTTCGTTAGAATAACTTTTTTTTCCGTTCTTATTTGAGATAACTGGTTCTCTTACATTATACTAGTTTGATAGCCTCAGTAAAGAATATTATGCGCAAAGAATCTCGAAAAGAAAAAAAATTATTTTCGAAGTTTGGAAACTTCGTTAGAATCACTTTTTTTCCGTTCTTATTTGAGATAACTGGTTCTCTTTCATTATACTAGTTTGATAGCCTCAGTAAAGCATATTATGCGCAAAGAATCTCGAAAAGAAAAAAAATTTTTTTCCAAGTTTGGAAACGTCGTTTGAATCACTTTTTTCCGTTCTTATTTGAGATAACTGGTTCTCTTTCATTAAGGTAGTTTGATAACCTCAGAAAAGCATATTATGCGCAAAGAATCTCGAAAAGAAAAAAAATTTTTTTCGAAGTTTGGAAACTTCATTAGAATCACTTTTTTTCCGTTCTTATTTGAGATAACTGGTTCTCTTTCATTATACTAGTTTGATAGCCACAGTAAAGCATATTATGCGCAAAGATTCTGGAAAAGAAAAAAAAATTTTTTCGAAGTTTGGAAACTTCGTTAGTATCACTTTTTTTCCGTTCTTATTTGAGATAACTGGTTCTCTTTCATTATACTCGTTTGATAGCCTCAGAAAAGCATATTATGCGCAAAGAATCTCGAAAAGAAAAAATTTTTTTTTCGAAGTTTGGAAACTTCGTTTGCATCACTTTTTTTCCGTTCTTATTTGAGATAACTGGTTCTCCTTCATTATACTAGTTTGATAGCCTCAGTAAAGCATATTATGCGCAAAGAATCTCGAAAAGAAAAAAAATTTTTTTCGAAGTTTGGAAACTTCGTTAGAATCACTTTTTTCCGTTTTTATTTGAGATAACTGGTTCTCTTTCATTATAGTAGTTTGATAGCCTCAGAAAAGCATATTATGCGCAAAGAATCTCGAAAAGAAAAAATTTTTTTCTCGAAGTTGGGAAACTTCTTTAGAATCACTTTTTTTCCGTTCTTATATGAGATAACTGGTTCTCTTTCATTATACTAGTTTGATAGCCTCAGAAAAGCATATTATGCGCAAAGAATCTCGAAAAGAAAAAAATTTTTTTTTTTTTTGGAAACTTCATTAGAAGTACTTTTTTTCCATTCTTATTTGAGAGAACTGGCAATCTCTCATTATATTAGTTTGATAGCCTCAGAAAATCATATTATGCGCAAAGAATCTCGAAAAGAAGAAATTTTTTTTCGAAGTTTGGAAACTTCGTTAGAATCACTTTTTTTCCGGTATTATTTGAGATAACTGGTTCTCTTTCATTATACTAGTTTGATAGCCTCAGTAAAGCATATTATGCGCAAACAATCTCGAAAAGAAAAAAAATTTTTATAAGTTTGGATACTTCGTTAGAATCACTTTTTTTCCGTTCTTATTTGAGATAACTGGTTGTCTTTCATTATACTAGTTTAATAGCCTCAGAAAAGCATATTATGCGCAAAGAATCTCGAAAAGAAAAAAAATTTTTTTCGAAGTTTGGAAACTTCGTTAGAAACACTTTTTTTCCGTTCTTATTTGAGATAACTGGTTCTCTTTCATTATAATAGTTTGATAGCCTCAGAAAAGCATATTATGCGCAAAGAATCTCGAAAAGAAGTAAATTTTTTTTCGAAGTTTGGAAAGTTCGTTAGAATCACTTTTTTTCCGTTCTTATTTGAGATAACTGGTTCTCTTTCATTATACTAGTTTGATAGCCTCAGTAAAGCATATTATGCGCAAAGAATCTGGAAAAGAAAAAAAAAATTTTTCGAAGTTTGGAAACTTCGTTAGAATCACTTTTTTTCCGTTCTTATTTGAGATAACTGGTTCTCTTTCATTATAGTAGTTTGATAGCCTCAGAAAAGCAATATATGCGCAAAAAATCTGGAAAAGAAAAAAAATTTTTTTCGAAGTTTGGAAACTTCGTTAGTATCACTTTTTTTCCGTTCTTATTTGAGATAACTGGTTCTGTTTCATTATAGTAGTTTGATAGCCTCAGAAAAGCATATTATGCGCAAGGAATCTCGAAATGAAAAAATTTTTTTTTCGAAGTTTGGAAACTTCCTCAGAATCACTTTTTTTCCAATCTTATTTGAGATAACTGGTTCTCTTTCATTATACTAGTTTGATAGCCTCAGAAAAGCATATTATGCGCAAAGAATCTCGAAAAGAAAAATTTTTTTTTCGAAGTTTGGAATCTTAGTTAGAATCACTTTTTTTCCGTTCTTATTTGAGATAACTGGTAATCTCTCATTATACTAGTTTGATAGCCTCATAAAATCATATTATGCGCAAAGAATCTCAAAAAGAAAAAAATTTTTTTTCGATGTTCGGAAACTTCGTTAGAATCACTTTTTTTCCATTATTATTTGAGTAAATTGGTAATCTCTCATTATACTAGTTTGATAGCCTCAGTAAAGAATATTATGCGCAAAGAATCTCGAAAAGAAAAAAAATTATTTTCGAAGTTTGGAAACTTCGTTAGAATCACTTTTTTTCCGTTCTTATTTGAGATAACTAGTTCTCTTTCATTATACTAGTTTGATAGCCTCAGTAAAGCATATTATGCGCATAGAATCTCGAAAAGAAAAAAAAATTTTTCGAAGTTTGGAAACGTCGTTTGAATTACTTTTTTCCGTTCTTATTTGAGATAACTGGTTCTCTTTCATTAAGGTAGTTTGATAGCCTCAGAAAAGCATATTATGCGCAAAGAATCTCGAAATAAAAAAAATTTTTTTTCGAAGTTTGGAAACTTCGATCGTATCACTTTTTTTCCGTTCTTATTTGAGATAACTGGTTCTCTTTCATTATACTAATTTGATAGCCTCAGTAAAGCATATTATGCGCAAAGAATCTCGAAGAGAAAAAAATTTTTTTCGAAGTTTGGAAACTTCGTTAGAATCACTTTTTTTCCGTTCTTATTTGAGATAACTGGTTCTCTTTCATTATAGTAGTTTGATAGCCTCAGAAAAGCATATTATGAGTAAAGAATCTCGAAAAGAAAAAAAATTTTCTTCGAAGTTTGGAAACTTCGTTAGAATCACTTTTTTTCCGTTCTTATTTGAGATAACTAGTTCTCTTTCATTATACTAGTTTGATAGCCTCAGAAAAGCATATTATGCGCAAAGAATCTCGAAAGGAAAAAAATTTTTTTTCGAAGTTTGGAAACTTCGTTTGAATCACTTTTTTTCCGTTCTTATTTGAGATAACTGGTTCTCTTTCATTATACTAGTTTGATAGCCTCAGTAAAGCATATTATGCGCAAAGAATCTCAAAAAGAAAAAAATTTTTTTCGAAGTTTGGAAACTTCGTTAGAATCACTTTTTTTCCGTTCTTATTTGAGATAACTGGTTCTCTTTCATTATACTAGTTTGATAGCCTCAGAGAAGCATATTATGCGCAAAGAATCGCGAAAAGAAAAAAAATTTTTTTCGAAGTTTGGAAACTTCGTTAGAATCACTTTTTTTCCGTTCTTATTTGAGATAACTGGTTCTCTTTCAATATACTAGTTTGATAGCCTCAGTAAAGCATATTATGCGCAAAGAATCTCGAAAAGAAAAAAAAAATTTTTCAAAGTTTGGAAACTTCGTTAGAATCACTTTTTTTCCGTTCTTATTTGAGATAACTGGTTCTTTCATTACACTACTTTGATAGCCTCAGAAAAGCATATTATGCGCAAAGAATCTCGAAAAGAAAAAAATTATTTTTCGAAGTTTGGAAACTTCGATCGTATCACTTTTTTTCCGTTCTTATTTGATATAACTGGTTCTCTTTCATTATACTAGTTTGATAGCCTCAGTAAAGCATATTATGCGCAAAGAATCGCGAAAAGAAAAAAAATTTTTTTCGAAGTTTGGAAACTTCGTTAGAATCACTTTTTTTCTGTTCTTGTTTGAGATAACTGGTTCTCTTTCATTATACTAGTTTGATAGCCTCAGTAAAGCATATTATGCGCAAAGAATCGCGAAGAAAAAAAAATTTTTTTCGAAGTTTGGAAACTTCGTTAGAATCACTTTTTTTCCGTTCTTATTTGAGATAACTGGTTCTCTTTCATTATAGTAGTTTGATAGCCTCAGAAAAGCATATTATGAGTAAAGAATCTCGAAAAGAAAAAAAATTTTCTTCGAAGTTTTTAAACTTCGTTAGAATCACTTTTTTTCCGTTCTTATTTGAGATAACTGGTTCTCTTTCATTATAGTAGTTTGATAGCCTCAGTAAAGCATATTATGCGCAAAGAATCTCGAAAAGAAAAAAATTTTTTTCGAAGTTTGGAAACTTCGTTAGAATCACTTTTTTTCCGTTCTTATTTGAGATAACTGGTTCTCTTTCATTATACTAGTTTGATAGCCTCAGAGAAGCATATTATGCGCAAAGAATCTCGAAAAGAAGAAAATTTTTTTTCGAAGTATGGAAAATTCTTTAGAATCACTTTTTTTCCGTTCTTGTTTGAGATAACTGGTTCTCTTTCATTATACTAGTTTTATAGCCTCAGAGAAGCATATTATGCGCAAATAATCTCGAAAAGAAAAAAAATTTTTTTTGAAGTTTTTAAACTTCTTTAGAATCACTTTTTTTCCGTTCTTATTTGAGATAACTGGTTCTCTTTCATTATACTACTTTGATAGCCTCAGAAAAGCATATTATGCGCAAAGAATCTCGAAAAGAAAAAAATTTTTTTTCGAAGTTTGGAAACTTCGATCGTATCACTTTTTTTCCGTTCTTATTTGAGATAACTGGTTCTCTTTCATTATACTAGTTTGATAGCCTCAGTAAAGCATATTATGCGCAAAGAATCTCGAAGAGAAAAAAATTTTTTTCGAAGTTTGGAAACTTCGTTAGAATCACTTTTTTTCCGTTCTTATTTGAGATAACTGGTTCTCTTTCATTATAGTAGTTTGATAGCCTCAGAAAAGCATATTATGAGTAAAGAATCTCGAAAAGAAAAAAAATTTTCTTCGAAGTTTGGAAACTTCGTTAGAATCACTTTTTTTCCGTTCTTATTTGAGATAACTAGTTCTCTTTCATTATACTAGTTTGATAGCCTCAGAAAAGCATATTATGCGCAAAGAATCTCGAAAGGAAAAAAATTTTTTTTCGAAGTTTGGAAACTTCGTTTGAATCACTTTTTTTCCGTTCTTATTTGAGATAACTGGTTCTCTTTCATTATACTAGTTTGATAGCCTCAGTAAAGCATATTATGCGCAAAGAATCTCGAAAAGAAAAAAATTTTTTTCGAAGTTTGGAAACTTCGTTAGAATCCCTTTTTTTCCGTTCTTATTTGAGATAACTGGTTCTCTTTCATTATACTAGTTTGATAGCCTCAGAGAAGCATATTATGCGCAAAGAATCTCGAAAAGAAGAAAATTTTTTTTCGAAGTATGGAAAATTCTTTAGAATCACTTTTTTTCCGTTCTTGTTTGAGATAACTGGTTCTCTTTCATTATACTAGTTTGATAGCCTCAGAGAAGCATTTTATGCGCAAAGAATCTCGAAAAGAAAAAAAATTTTTTTTGAAGTTTGGAAACTTCGTTAGAATCACTTTTTTTCCGTTCTTATTTGAGATAACTGGTTCTGTTTGATTATACTAGTTTGATAACCTCAGAAAAGCATATTATGCGCAAAGAATCTCGAAAAGAAAAAATTTTTTTTTCGAAGTTTGGAAACTTCGTTAGAATCACTTTTTTTCCGTTCTTATTTGAGATAACTGCTTCTCGTTCATTATACTAGTTTGATAGGCTCAGTAAATCATATTATGCGCAAAGAATCTCGAAAAGAAAAAAAATTTTTTTCGAAATTTGGAAACTGCGTTATAATCACCTTTTTTCCGTTCTTATTTGAGATAACTGGTTCTCTTTCAATATACTAGTTTGATAGCCTCAGTAAAGCATATTATGCGCAAAGAATCTCGAAAAGAAAAAAAATTTTTTTTTGAAGTTTGGAAACTTCGTTTGTATCACCTTTTTTCCGTTCTTATTTGACATAAATGGTTCTCTTTCATTATACTACTTTGATAGCCTTAAGAAAAGCATATTATGCGCTAAGAATCTCGAAAAGAAAAAAATTTTTTTTCGAAGTTTGGAAACTCTGATCGTATCACTTTTTTTCCGTTCTTATTTGAGATAACTGGTTCTCTTTCATTATACTAGTTTGATAGCCTCAGTAAAGCATATTATGCGCAAAGAATCGCGAAAAGAAAAAAAATTTTTTTCGAAGTTTGGAAACTTCGTTAGAATCACTTTTTTTCCGTTCTTATTTGAGATAACTGGTTCTCTTTCAATATACTAGTTTGATAGCCTCAGTAAAGCATATTATGCGCAAAGAATCTCGAAAAGAAAAAAAAATTTTTTCAAAGTTTGGAAACTTCGTTAGAATCACTTTTTTTCCGTTCGTATTTGAGATAACTGGTTCTTTCATTATACTACTTTGATAGCCTCAGAAAAGCATATTATGCGCAAAGAATCTCGAAAAGAAAAACATTTTTTTTCGAAGTTTGGAAACTTCGATTGTATCACTTTTTTTCCGTTCTTATTTGAGATAACTGGTTCTCTTTCATTATACTAGTTTGATAGCCTCAGTAAAGCATATTATGCGCAAAGAATCGCGAAAAGAAAAAAAATTTTTTTCTAAGTTTGGAAACTTCGTTAGAATCACTTTTTTTCAGTTCTTATTTGAGATAACTGGTTCTCTTTCATTATAGTAGTTTGATAGCCTCAGAAAAGCATATTATGCGCAAAGAATCTCGAAAAGAAAAAAAATTTTTTTCGAAGTTTTTAAACTTCGTTAGAATCACTTTTTTTCCGTTCTTATTTGAGATAACTGGTTCTCTTTCATTATACTACTTTGATAGCCTCAGAAAAGCATATTATGCGCAAAGAATCTCGAAAAGAAAAAAAATTTTTTTCGAAGTTTGGAAACTTCGATCGTATCCCTTTTTTTCCGTTCTTATTTGAGATAACTGGTTCTCTTTCATTATACTAGTTTGATAGCCTCAGTAAAGCATATTATGCGCAAAGAATCGCGAAAAGAAAAAAAATTTTTTTCGAAGTTTGGAAACTTCGTCAGAATCACTTTTTTTCCGTTCTTATTTGAGATAACTGGTTCTCTTTCATTATAGTAGTTTGATAGCCTCAGAAAAGCATATTATGCGCAAAGAATCTCGAAAAGAAGAAAATTTTTTTTCGAAGTATGGAAAATTCTTTAGAATCACTTTTTTTCCGTTCTTGTTTGAGATAACTGGTTCTCTTTCATTATACTAATTTGATAGCCTCAGAGAAGCATTTTATGCGCAAAGAATCTCGAAAAGAAAAATTTTTTTTTCGAACTTTGGACACTTCGTTAGAATCACTTTTTTTCAGTTCTTATTTGAGATAACTGGTTCTCTTTCATTATAGTAGTTTGATAGCCTCAGAAAAGCATATTATGCGCAAATAATCTCGAAAAGAAAAAAATTTTTTTTTGAAATTTTTAAACTTCGTTAGAATCACTTTTTTTCCGTTCTTATTTGAGATAACTGGTTCTCTTTCATTATACTACTTTGATAGCCTCAGAAAAGCATATTATGCGCAAAGAATCTCGAAAAGAAAAAAATTTTTTTTCGAAGTTTGGAAACTTCGATCGTATCTTTTTTTTTCCGTTCTTATTTGAGATAACTGGTTCTCTTTCATTATACTAGTTTGATAGCCTCAGAGAAGCATTTTATGCGCAAAGAATCTCGAAAAGAAAAAAAATTTTTTTCGAAGTTTGGAAACTTCGATCGTATCCCTTTTTTTCCGTTCTTATTTGAGATAACTGGTTCTCTTTCATTATACTAGTTTGATAGCCTCAGTAAAGCATATTATGCGCAAAGAACCGCGAAAAGAAAAAAAATTTTTTTCGAAGTTTGGAAACTTCGTCAGAATCACTTTTTTTCCGTTCTTATTTGAGATAACTGGTTCTCTTTCATTATAGTAGTTTGATAGCCTCAGAAAAGCATATTATGCGCAAAGAATCTCGAAAAGAAGAAAATTTTTTTCGAAGTATGGAAAATTCTTTAGAATCACTTTTTTTCCGTTCTTGTTTGAGATAACTGGTTCTCTTTCATTATACTAATTTGATAGCCTCAGAGAAGCATTTTATGCGCAAAGAATCTCGAAAAGAAAAATTTTTTTTTCGAACTTTGGACACTTCGTTAGAATCACTTTTTTTCAGTTCTTATTTGAGATAACTGGTTCTCTTTCATTATAGTAGTTTGATAGCCTCAGAAAAATATATTATGCGCAAATAATCTCGAAAAGAAAAAAATTTTTTTTTGAAATTTTTAAACTTCGTTAGAATCACTTTTTTTCCGTTCTTATTTGAGATAACTGGTTCTCTTTCATTATACTACTTTGATAGCCTCAGAAAAGCATATTATGCGCAAAGAATCTCGAAAAGAAAAAAATTTTTTTTCGAAGTATGGAAAATTCTTTAGAATCACTTTTTTTCCGTTCTTGTTTGAGATAACTGGTTCTCTTTCATTATACTAGTTTGATAGCCTCAGAGAAGCATTTTATGCGCAAAGAATCTCGAAAAGAAAAAAAATTTTTTTTGAAGTTTGGAAACTTCGTTAGAATACCTTTTTTTCCGTTCTTATTTGAGATAACTGGTTCTGTTTCATTATACTAGTTTGATAGCCTCAGAAAAGCATATTATGCGCAAAGAATCGCGAAAAGAAAAAAATTTTTTTTCGAAGTTTGGAAACTTCGTTAGAATCACTTTTTTTCCGTTCTTATTTGAGATAACTGGTTCTCTTTCATTATACTACTTTGATAACCTCAGAAAAGCATATTATGCGCAAAGAATCTCGAAAAGAAAAAAATTTTTTTTCGAAGTTTGGAAACTTCGATCGTATCACTTTTTTTCCGTTCTTATTTGATATAACTGGTTCTCTTTCATTATACTAGTTTGATAGCCTCAGTAAAGCATATTATGCGCAAAGAATCGCGAAAAGAAAAAAAATTTTTTTCGAAGTTTGGAAACTTCGTTAGAATCACTTTTTTTCCGTTCTTGTTTGAGATAACTGGTTCTCTTTCATTATACTAGTTTGATAGCCTCAGTAAAGCATATTATGCGCAAAGAATCGCGAAGAGAAAAAAATTTTTTTCGAAGTTTGGAAACTTCGTTAGAATCACTTTTTTTCCGTTCTTATTTGAGATAATTGGTTCTCTTTCATTATAGTAGTTTGATAGCCTCAGAAAAGCATATTATGAGTAAAGAATCTCGAAAAGAAAAAAAATTTTCTTCGAAGTTTGGAAACTTCGTTAGAATCACGTTTTTACGTTCTTATTTGAGATAACTGGTTCTCTTTCATTATAATAGTTTGATAGCTTCAGAAGAGCATATTATGCGCAAAGAATCTCGAAAGGAAAAAAATTTTTTTTCGAAGTTTGGAAACTTCGTTTGAATCACTTTTTTTCCGTTCTTATTTGAGATAACTGGTTCTCTTTCATTATACTAGTTTGATAGCCTCAGTAAAGCATATTATGCGCAAAGAATCTCGAAAAGAAAAAAATTTTTTTCGAAGTTTGGAAACTTCGTTAGAATCACTTTTTTTCCGTTCTTATTTGAGATAACTGGTTCTCTTTCATTATACTAGTTTGATAGCCTCAGAGAAGTATATTATGCGCAAAGAATCTCGAAAAGAAGAAAATTTTTTTTCGAAGTATGGAAAATTCTTTAGAATCACTTTTTTTCCGTTCTTGTTTGAGATAACTGGTTCTCTTTCATTATACTAGTTTGATAGCCTCAGAGAAGCATATTATGCGCAAAGAATCGCGAAAAGAAAAAAAATTTTTTTCGAAGTTTGGAAACTTCGTTAGAATCACTTTTTTTCCGTTCTTATTTGAGATAACTGGTTCTCTTTCAATATACTAGTTTGATAGCCTCAGTAAAGCATATTATGCGCAAAGAATCTCGAAAAGAAAAAAAAAATTTTTCAAAGTTTGGAAACTTCGTTAGAATAACTTTTTTTCCGTTCTTATTTGAGATAACTGGTTCTTTCATTACACTACTTTGATAGCCTCAGAAAAGCATATTATGCGCAAAGAATCTCGAAAAGAAAAAAATTATTTTTCGAAGTTTGGAAACTTCGATCGTATCACTTTTTTTCCGTTCTTATTTGATATAACTGGTTCTCTTTCATTATACTAGTTTGATAGCCTCAGTAAAGCATATTATGCGCAAAGAATCGCGAAAAGAAAAAAAATTTTTTTCGAAGTTTGGAAACTTCGTTAGAATCACTTTTTTTCTGTTCTTGTTTGAGATAACTGGTTCTCTTTCATTATACTAGTTTGATAGCCTCAGTAAAGCATATTATGCGCAAAGAATCGCGAAGAAAAAAAAATTTTTTTCGAAGTTTGGAAACTTCGTTAGAATCACTTTTTTTCCGTTCTTATTTGAGATAACTGGTTCTCTTTCATTATAGTAGTTTGATAGCCTCAGAAAAGCATATTATGAGTAAAGAATCTCGAAAAGAAAAAAAATTTTCTTCGAAGGTTGGAAACTTCGTTAGAATCACTTTTTTTCCGTTCTTATTTGAGATAACTGGTTCTCTTTCATTATAGTAGTTTGATAGCCTCAGTAAAGCATATTATGCGCAAAGAATCTCGAAAAGAAAAAAATTTTTTTCGAAGTTTGGAAACTTCGTTAGAATCACTTTTTTTCCGTTCTTATTTGAGATAACTGGTTCTCTTTCATTATACTAGTTTGATAGCCTCAGAGAAGCATATTATGCGCAAAGAATCTCGAAAAGAAGAAAATTTTTTTTCGAAGTATGGAAAATTCTTTAGAATCCTTTTTTTCCGTTCTTGTTTGAGATAACTGGTTCTCTTTCATTATACTAGTTTGATAGCCTCAGAGAAGCATTTTATGCGCAAAGAATCGCGAAAAGAAAAAAAATTTTTTTCGAAGTTTGGAAACTTCGTTAGAATCACTTTTTTTCAGTTCTTATTTGAAATAACTGGTTCTCTTTCATTATAGTAGTTTGATAGCCTCAGAAAAGCATATTATGCGCAAATAATCTCGAAAAGAAAAAAAATTTTTTTTGAAGTTTTTAAACTTCGTTAGAATCACTTTTTTTCCGTTCTTATTTGAGATAACTGGTTCTCTTTCATTATACTACTTTGATAGCCTCAGAAAAGCATATTATGCGCAAAGAATCTCGAAAAGAAAAAAATTTTTTTTCGAAGTTTGGAAACTTCGATCGTATCACTTTTTTTCCGTTCTTATTTGAGATAACTGGTTCTCTTTCATTATACTAGTTTGATAGCCTCAGTAAAGCATATTATGCGCAAAGAATCTCGAAGAGAAAAAAATTTTTTTCGAAGTTTGGAAACTTCGTTAGAATCACTTTTTTTCCGTTCTTATTTGAGATAACTGGTTCTCTTTCATTATAGTAGTTTGATAGCCTCAGAAAAGCATATTATGAGTAAAGAATCTCGAAAAGAAAAAAAATTTTCTTCGAAGTTTGGAAACTTCGTTAGAATCACTTTTTTTCCGTTCTTATTTGAGATAACTAGTTCTCTTTCATTATACTAGTTTGATAGCCTCAGAAAAGCATATTATGCGCAAAGAATCTCGAAAGGAAAAAAATTTTTTTTCGAAAATTGGAAACTTCGTTTGAATCACTTTTTTTCCGTTCTTATTTGAGATAACTGGTTCTCTTTCATTATACTAGTTTGATAGCCTCAGTAAAGCATATTATGCGCAAAGAATCTCGAAAAGAAAAAAATTTTTTTCGAAGTTTGGAAACTTCGTTAGAATCCCTTTTTTTCCGTTCTTATTTGAGATAACTGGTTCTCTTTCATTATACTAGTTTGATAGCCTCAGAGAAGCATATTATGCGCAAAGAATCTCGAAAAGAAGAAAATTTTTTTTCGAAGTATGGAAAATTCTTTAGAATCACTTTTTTTCCGTTCTAGTTTGAGATAACTGGTTCTCTTTCATTATACTAGTTTGATAGCCTCAGAGAAGCATTTTATGCGCAAAGAATCTCGAAAAGAAAAAAAATTTTTTTTGAAGTTTGGAAACTTCGTTAGAATCACTTTTTTTCCGTTCTTATTTGAGATAACTGGTTCTGTTTGATTAAACTAGTTTGATAACCTCAGAAAAGCATATTATGCGCAAAGAATCTCGAAAAGAAAAAATTTTTTTTTCGAAGTTTGGAAACTTCGTTAGAATCACATTTTTTCCGTTCTTATTTGAGATAACTGCTTCTCGTTCATTATACTAGTTTGATAGGCTCAGTAAATCATATTATGCGCAAAGAATCTCGAAAAGAAAAAAAATTTTTTTCGAAATTTGGAAACTGCGTTATAATCACCTTTTTTCCGTTCTTATTTGAGATAACTGGTTCTCTTTCAATATACTAGTTTGATAGCCTCAGTAAAGCATATTATGCGCAAAGAATCTCGAAAAGAAAAAAAATTTTTTTTTGAAGTTTGGAAACTTCGTTTGTATCACCTTTTTTCCGTTCTTATTTGACATAAATGGTTCTCTTTCATTATACTACTTTGATAGCCTCAGAAAAGCATATTATGCGCAAAGAATCTCGAAAAGAAAAAAATTTTTTTTCGAAGTTTGGAAACTCTGATCGTATCACTTTTTTTCCGTTCTTATTTGAGATAACTGGTTCTCTTTCATTATACTAGTTTGATAGCCTCAGTAAAGCATATTATGCGCAAAGAATCGCGAAAAGAAAAAAAATTTTTTTCGAAGTTTGGAAACTTCGTTAGAATCACTTTTTTTCCGTTCTTATTTGAGATAACTGGTTCTCTTTCAATATACTAGTTTGATAGCCTCAGTAAAGCATATTATGCGCAAAGAATCTCGAAAAGAAAAAAAAATTTTTTCAAAGTTTGGAAACTTCGTTAGAATCACTTTTTTTCCGTTCGTATTTGAGATAACTGGTTCTTTCATTATACTACTTTGATAGCCTCAGAAAAGCATATTATGCGCAAAGAATCTCGAAAAGAAAAACATTTTTTTTCGAAGTTTGGAAACTTCGATCGTATCACTTTTTTTCCGTTCTTATTTGAGATAACTGGTTCTCTTTCATTATACTAGTTTGATAGCCTCAGTAAAGCATATTATGCGCAAAGAATCGCGAAAAGAAAAAAAATTTTTTTCTAAGTTTGGAAACTTCGTTAGAATCACTTTTTTTCAGTTCTTATTTGAGATAACTGGTTCTCTTTCATTAGTGTAGTTTGATAGCCTCAGAAAAGCATATTATGCGCAAAGAATCTCGAAAAGAAAAAAAATTTTTTTCGAAGTTTTTAAACTTCGTTAGAATCACTTTTTTTCCGTTCTTATTTGAGATAACTGGTTCTCTTTCATTATACTACTTTGATAGCCTCAGAAAAGCATATTATGCGCAAAGAATCTCGAAAAGAAAAAAATTTTTTTTCGAAGTTTGGAAACTTCGATCGTATCCCTTTTTTTCCGTTCTTATTTGAGATAACTGGTTCTCTTTCATTATACTAGTTTGATAGCCTCAGTAAAGCATATTATGCGCAAAGAATCGCGAAAAGAAAAAAAATTTTTTTCGAAGTTTGGAAACTTCGTCAGAATCACTTTTTTTCCGTTCTTATTTGAGATAACTGCTTCTCTTTCATTATAGTAGTTTGATAGCCTCAGAAAAGCATATTATGCGCAAAGAATCTCGAAAAGAAGAAAATTTTTTTTCGAAGTATGGAAAATTCTTTAGAATCACTTTTTTTCCGTTCTTGTTTGAGATAACTGGTTCTCTTTCATTATACTAATTTGATAGCCTCAGAGAAGCATTTTATGCGCAAAGAATCTCGAAAAGAAAAATTTTTTTTTCGAACTTTGGACACTTCGTTAGAATCACTTTTTTTCAGTTCTTATTTGAGATAACTGGTTCTCTTTCATTATAGTAGTTTGATAGCCTCAGAAAAGCATATTATGCGCAAATAATCTCGAAAAGAAAAAAATTTTTTTTTGAAATTTTTAAACTTCGTTAGAATCACTTTTTTTCCGTTCTTATTTGAGATAACTGGTTCTCTTTCATTATACTACTTTGATAGCCTCAGAAAAGCATATTATGCGCAAAGAATCTCGAAAGAAAAAAATTTTTTTTCGAAGTTTGGAAACTTCGATCGTATCACTTTTTTTCCGTTCTTATTTGAGATAACTGGTTCTCTTTCATTATACTAGTTTGATAGCCTCAGTAAAGCATATTATGCGCAAAGAATCGCGAAGAGAAAAAAATTTTTTTCGAAGTTTGGAAACTTCGTTAGAATCACTTTTTTCCCGTTTTTATTTGAGATAACTGGTTCTCTTTCATTATAATAGTTTGATAGCCTCAGTAAAGCATATTATGAGTAAAGAATCTCGAAAAGAAAAAAAATTTTCTTCGAAGTTTGGAAACTTCGTTAGAATCACTTTTTTTCCGTTCTTATTTGAGATAACTAGTTCTCTTTCATTATACTAGTTTGATAGCCTCAGAAGAGCATATTATGCGCAAAGAATCTCGAAATGAAAAAAATTTTTTTTCGAAGTCTGGAAACTTCGTTTGAATCACTTTTTTTCCGTTCTTATTTGAGATAACTGGTTCTCTTTCATTATACTAGTTTGATAGCCTCAGTAAAGCATATTATGCGCAAAGAATCTCGAAAAGAAAAAAAATTTTTTTCGAAGATTGGAAACTTCGTTTGAATCACTTTTTTTACGTTCTTATTTGAGATAACTGGTTCTCTTTCATTATACTAGTTTGACAGCCTCAGTAAAGCATATTATGCGCAAAGAATCTCGAAAAGAAAAAAAAATTTTTTCGAAGTTTGGAAACTTCGTTAGAATCACTTTTTTTCCGTTCTTATTTGAGATAACTGGTTCTCTTTCATTATACTAGTTTGATAGCCTCAGTAAAGCATATTATGCGTAAAGAATCGCGAAAAGAAAAAAAAAATTTTTCGAAGTTTGGAAACTTCGTTAGAATCACTTTTTTTCCGTTCTTATTTGAGATAACTGGTTCTCTTTCATTATACTAGTTTGATAGCCTCAGAGAAGCATATTATGCGCAAAGAATCTCGAAAAGAAGAAAATTTTTTTTCGAAGTATGGAAAATTCTTTAGAATCACTTTTTTTCCGTTCTTGTTTGAGATAACTGGTTCTCTTTCATTATACTAGTTTGATAGCCTCAGAGAAGCATTTTATGCGCAAAGAATCTCGAAAAGAAAAAAAAATTTTTTGGAAGTTTGGAAACTTCGTTAGAATCACTTTTTTTCCGTTCTTATTTGAGATAACTGGTTCTGTTTCATTATACTAGTTTGATAGCCTCAGAAAAGCATATTATGCGCAAAGAATCTCGAAAAGAAAAAAATTTTTTTTCGAAGTTTGGAAACTTCGTTAGAATCACTTTTTTTCTGTTCTTATTTGAGATAACTGGTTCTCGTTCATTATACTAGTTTGATAGGCTCAGTAAATCATATATTGCGCAAAGAATCTCGAAAAGAAAAAAAATTTTTTTCGAAGTTTGGAAACTTCGTTAGAATCACTTTTTTTCCGTTCTTTTTTGAGATAACTGGTTCTCTTTCAATATACTAGTTTGTTAGCCTCAGTAAAGCATATTATGCGCAAAGAATCTCGAAAAGAAAAAAAATTTTTTTTTGAAGTTTGGAAACTTCGTTTGTATCACCTTTTTTCCGTTCTTATTTGACATAACTGGTTCTCTTTCATTATACTACTTTGATAGCCTCAGAAAAGCATATTATGCGCAAAGAATCTCGAAAAGAAAAAAATTTTTTTTCGAAGTTTGGAAACTCTGATCGTATCACTTTTTTTCCGTTCTTATTTGAGATAACTGGTTCTCTTTCATTATACTAGTTTGATAGCCTCAGTAAAGCATATTATGCGCAAAGAATCGCGAAAAGAAAAAAAATTTTTTTCTAAGTTTGGAAACTTCGTTAGAATCACTTTTTTTCAGTTCTTATTTGAGATAACTGGTTCTCTTTCATTAGTGTAGTTTGATAGCCTCAGAAAAGCATATTATGCGCAAAGAATCTCGAAAAGAAAAAAAATTTTTTTCGAAGTTTTTAAACTTCGTTAGAATCACTTTTTTTCCGTTCTTATTTGAGATAACTGGTTCTCTTTCATTATACTACTTTGATAGCCTCAGAAAAGCATATTATGCGCAAAGAATCTCGAAAAGAAAAAAATTTTTTTTCGAAGTTTGGAAACTTCGATCGTATCCCTTTTTTTCCGTTCTTATTTGAGATAACTGGTTCTCTTTCATTATACTAGTTTGATAGCCTCAGTAAAGCATATTATGCGCAAAGAATCGCGAAAAGAAAAAAAATTTTTTTCGAAGTTTGGAAACTTCGTCAGAATCACTTTTTTTCCGTTCTTATTTGAGATAACTGCTTCTCTTTCATTATAGTAGTTTGATAGCCTCAGAAAAGCATATTATGCGCAAAGAATCTCGAAAAGAAGAAAATTTTTTTTCGAAGTATGGAAAATTCTTTAGAATCACTTTTTTTCCGTTCTTGTTTGAGATAACTGGTTCTCTTTCATTATACTAATTTGATAGCCTCAGAGAAGCATTTTATGCGCAAAGAATCTCGAAAAGAAAAATTTTTTTTTCGAACTTTGGACACTTCGTTAGAATCACTTTTTTTCAGTTCTTGTTTGAGATAACTGGTTCTCTTTCATTATACTAGTTTGATAGCCTCAGTAAAGCATATTATGCGCAAAGAATCGCGAAGAAAAAAAAATTTTTTTCGAAGTTTGGAAACTTCGTTAGAATCACTTTTTTTCCGTTCTTATTTGAGATAACTGGTTCTCTTTCATTATAGTAGTTTGATAGCCTCAGAAAAGCATATTATGAGTAAAGAATCTCGAAAAGAAAAAAAATTTTCTTCGAAGGTTGGAAACTTCGTTAGAATCACTTTTTTTCCGTTCTTATTTGAGATAACTGGTTCTCTTTCATTATAGTAGTTTGATAGCCTCAGTAAAGCATATTATGCGCAAAGAATCTCGAAAAGAAAAAAATTTTTTTCGAAGTTTGGAAACTTCGTTAGAATCACTTTTTTTCCGTTCTTATTTGAGATAACTGGTTCTCTTTCATTATACTAGTTTGATAGCCTCAGAGAAGCATATTATGCGCAAAGAATCTCGAAAAGAAGAAAATTTTTTTTCGAAGTATGGAAAATTCTTTAGAATCCTTTTTTTCCGTTCTTGTTTGAGATAACTGGTTCTCTTTCATTATACTAGTTTGATAGCCTCAGAGAAGCATTTTATGCGCAAAGAATCGCGAAAAGAAAAAAAATTTTTTTCGAAGTTTGGAAACTTCGTTAGAATCACTTTTTTTCAGTTCTTATTTGAAATAACTGGTTCTCTTTCATTATAGTAGTTTGATAGCCTCAGAAAAGCATATTATGCGCAAATAATCTCGAAAAGAAAAAAAATTTTTTTTGAAGTTTTTAAACTTCGTTAGAATCACTTTTTTTCCGTTCTTATTTGAGATAACTGGTTCTCTTTCATTATACTACTTTGATAGCCTCAGAAAAGCATATTATGCGCAAAGAATCTCGAAAAGAAAAAAATTTTTTTTCGAAGTTTGGAAACTTCGATCGTATCACTTTTTTTCCGTTCTTATTTGAGATAACTGGTTCTCTTTCATTATACTAGTTTGATAGCCTCAGTAAAGCATATTATGCGCAAAGAATCTCGAAGAGAAAAAAATTTTTTTCGAAGTTTGGAAACTTCGTTAGAATCACTTTTTTTCCGTTCTTATTTGAGATAACTGGTTCTCTTTCATTATAGTAGTTTGATAGCCTCAGAAAAGCATATTATGAGTAAAGAATCTCGAAAAGAAAAAAAATTTTCTTCGAAGTTTGGAAACTTCGTTAGAATCACTTTTTTTCCGTTCTTATTTGAGATAACTAGTTCTCTTTCATTATACTAGTTTGATAGCCTCAGAAAAGCATATTATGCGCAAAGAATCTCGAAAGGAAAAAAATTTTTTTTCGAAAATTGGAAACTTCGTTTGAATCACTTTTTTTCCGTTCTTATTTGAGATAACTGGTTCTCTTTCATTATACTAGTTTGATAGCCTCAGTAAAGCATATTATGCGCAAAGAATCTCGAAAAGAAAAAAATTTTTTTCGAAGTTTGGAAACTTCGTTAGAATCCCTTTTTTTCCGTTCTTATTTGAGATAACTGGTTCTCTTTCATTATACTAGTTTGATAGCCTCAGAGAAGCATATTATGCGCAAAGAATCTCGAAAAGAAGAAAATTTTTTTTCGAAGTATGGAAAATTCTTTAGAATCACTTTTTTTCCGTTCTAGTTTGAGATAACTGGTTCTCTTTCATTATACTAGTTTGATAGCCTCAGAGAAGCATTTTATGCGCAAAGAATCTCGAAAAGAAAAAAAATTTTTTTTGAAGTTTGGAAACTTCGTTAGAATCACTTTTTTTCCGTTCTTATTTGAGATAACTGGTTCTGTTTGATTAAACTAGTTTGATAACCTCAGAAAAGCATATTATGCGCAAAGAATCTCGAAAAGAAAAAATTTTTTTTTCGAAGTTTGGAAACTTCGTTAGAATCACATTTTTTCCGTTCTTATTTGAGATAACTGCTTCTCGTTCATTATACTAGTTTGATAGGCTCAGTAAATCATATTATGCGCAAAGAATCTCGAAAAGAAAAAAAATTTTTTTCGAAATTTGGAAACTGCGTTATAATCACCTTTTTTCCGTTCTTATTTGAGATAACTGGTTCTCTTTCAATATACTAGTTTGATAGCCTCAGTAAAGCATATTATGCGCAAAGAATCTCGAAAAGAAAAAAAATTTTTTTTTGAAGTTTGGAAACTTCGTTTGTATCACCTTTTTTCCGTTCTTATTTGACATAAATGGTTCTCTTTCATTATACTACTTTGATAGCCTCAGAAAAGCATATTATGCGCAAAGAATCTCGAAAAGAAAAAAATTTTTTTTCGAAGTTTGGAAACTCTGATCGTATCACTTTTTTTCCGTTCTTATTTGAGATAACTGGTTCTCTTTCATTATACTAGTTTGATAGCCTCAGTAAAGCATATTATGCGCAAAGAATCGCGAAAAGAAAAAAAATTTTTTTCGAAGTTTGGAAACTTCGTTAGAATCACTTTTTTTCCGTTCTTATTTGAGATAACTGGTTCTCTTTCAATATACTAGTTTGATAGCCTCAGTAAAGCATATTATGCGCAAAGAATCTCGAAAAGAAAAAAAAATTTTTTCAAAGTTTGGAAACTTCGTTAGAATCACTTTTTTTCCGTTCGTATTTGAGATAACTGGTTCTTTCATTATACTACTTTGATAGCCTCAGAAAAGCATATTATGCGCAAAGAATCTCGAAAAGAAAAACATTTTTTTTCGAAGTTTGGAAACTTCGATCGTATCACTTTTTTTCCGTTCTTATTTGAGATAACTGGTTCTCTTTCATTATACTAGTTTGATAGCCTCAGTAAAGCATATTATGCGCAAAGAATCGCGAAAAGAAAAAAAATTTTTTTCTAAGTTTGGAAACTTCGTTAGAATCACTTTTTTTCAGTTCTTATTTGAGATAACTGGTTCTCTTTCATTAGTGTAGTTTGATAGCCTCAGAAAAGCATATTATGCGCAAAGAATCTCGAAAAGAAAAAAAATTTTTTTCGAAGTTTTTAAACTTCGTTAGAATCACTTTTTTTCCGTTCTTATTTGAGATAACTGGTTCTCTTTCATTATACTACTTTGATAGCCTCAGAAAAGCATATTATGCGCAAAGAATCTCGAAAAGAAAAAAATTTTTTTTCGAAGTTTGGAAACTTCGATCGTATCCCTTTTTTTCCGTTCTTATTTGAGATAACTGGTTCTCTTTCATTATACTAGTTTGATAGCCTCAGTAAAGCATATTATGCGCAAAGAATCGCGAAAAGAAAAAAAATTTTTTTCGAAGTTTGGAAACTTCGTCAGAATCACTTTTTTTCCGTTCTTATTTGAGATAACTGCTTCTCTTTCATTATAGTAGTTTGATAGCCTCAGAAAAGCATATTATGCGCAAAGAATCTCGAAAAGAAGAAAATTTTTTTTCGAAGTATGGAAAATTCTTTAGAATCACTTTTTTTCCGTTCTTGTTTGAGATAACTGGTTCTCTTTCATTATACTAATTTGATAGCCTCAGAGAAGCATTTTATGCGCAAAGAATCTCGAAAAGAAAAATTTTTTTTTCGAACTTTGGACACTTCGTTAGAATCACTTTTTTTCAGTTCTTATTTGAGATAACTGGTTCTCTTTCATTATAGTAGTTTGATAGCCTCAGAAAAGCATATTATGCGCAAATAATCTCGAAAAGAAAAAAATTTTTTTTTGAAATTTTTAAACTTCGTTAGAATCACTTTTTTTCCGTTCTTATTTGAGATAACTGGTTCTCTTTCATTATACTACTTTGATAGCCTCAGAAAAGCATATTATGCGCAAAGAATCTCGAAAGAAAAAAATTTTTTTTCGAAGTTTGGAAACTTCGATCGTATCACTTTTTTTCCGTTCTTATTTGAGATAACTGGTTCTCTTTCATTATACTAGTTTGATAGCCTCAGTAAAGCATATTATGCGCAAAGAATCGCGAAGAGAAAAAAATTTTTTTCGAAGTTTGGAAACTTCGTTAGAATCACTTTTTTCCCGTTTTTATTTGAGATAACTGGTTCTCTTTCATTATAATAGTTTGATAGCCTCAGTAAAGCATATTATGAGTAAAGAATCTCGAAAAGAAAAAAAATTTTCTTCGAAGTTTGGAAACTTCGTTAGAATCACTTTTTTTCCGTTCTTATTTGAGATAACTAGTTCTCTTTCATTATACTAGTTTGATAGCCTCAGAAGAGCATATTATGCGCAAAGAATCTCGAAATGAAAAAAATTTTTTTTCGAAGTCTGGAAACTTCGTTTGAATCACTTTTTTTCCGTTCTTATTTGAGATAACTGGTTCTCTTTCATTATACTAGTTTGATAGCCTCAGTAAAGCATATTATGCGCAAAGAATCTCGAAAAGAAAAAAAATTTTTTTCGAAGATTGGAAACTTCGTTTGAATCACTTTTTTTACGTTCTTATTTGAGATAACTGGTTCTCTTTCATTATACTAGTTTGACAGCCTCAGTAAAGCATATTATGCGCAAAGAATCTCGAAAAGAAAAAAAAATTTTTTCGAAGTTTGGAAACTTCGTTAGAATCACTTTTTTTCCGTTCTTATTTGAGATAACTGGTTCTCTTTCATTATACTAGTTTGATAGCCTCAGTAAAGCATATTATGCGTAAAGAATCGCGAAAAGAAAAAAAAAATTTTTCGAAGTTTGGAAACTTCGTTAGAATCACTTTTTTTCCGTTCTTATTTGAGATAACTGGTTCTCTTTCATTATACTAGTTTGATAGCCTCAGAGAAGCATATTATGCGCAAAGAATCTCGAAAAGAAGAAAATTTTTTTTCGAAGTATGGAAAATTCTTTAGAATCACTTTTTTTCCGTTCTTGTTTGAGATAACTGGTTCTCTTTCATTATACTAGTTTGATAGCCTCAGAGAAGCATTTTATGCGCAAAGAATCTCGAAAAGAAAAAAAAATTTTTTGGAAGTTTGGAAACTTCGTTAGAATCACTTTTTTTCCGTTCTTATTTGAGATAACTGGTTCTGTTTCATTATACTAGTTTGATAGCCTCAGAAAAGCATATTATGCGCAAAGAATCTCGAAAAGAAAAAAATTTTTTTTCGAAGTTTGGAAACTTCGTTAGAATCACTTTTTTTCTGTTCTTATTTGAGATAACTGGTTCTCGTTCATTATACTAGTTTGATAGGCTCAGTAAATCATATTATGCGCAAAGAATCTCGAAAAGAAAAAAAATTTTTTTCGAAGTTTGGAAACTTCGTTAGAATCACTTTTTTTCCGTTCTTTTTTGAGATAACTGGTTCTCTTTCAATATACTAGTTTGTTAGCCTCAGTAAAGCATATTATGCGCAAAGAATCTCGAAAAGAAAAAAAATTTTTTTTTGAAGTTTGGAAACTTCGTTTGTATCACCTTTTTTCCGTTCTTATTTGACATAACTGGTTCTCTTTCATTATACTACTTTGATAGCCTCAGAAAAGCATATTATGCGCAAAGAATCTCGAAAAGAAAAAAATTTTTTTTCGAAGTTTGGAAACTCTGATCGTATCACTTTTTTTCCGTTCTTATTTGAGATAACTGGTTCTCTTTCATTATACTAGTTTGATAGCCTCAGTAAAGCATATTATGCGCAAAGAATCGCGAAAAGAAAAAAAATTTTTTTCTAAGTTTGGAAACTTCGTTAGAATCACTTTTTTTCAGTTCTTATTTGAGATAACTGGTTCTCTTTCATTAGTGTAGTTTGATAGCCTCAGAAAAGCATATTATGCGCAAAGAATCTCGAAAAGAAAAAAAATTTTTTTCGAAGTTTTTAAACTTCGTTAGAATCACTTTTTTTCCGTTCTTATTTGAGATAACTGGTTCTCTTTCATTATACTACTTTGATAGCCTCAGAAAAGCATATTATGCGCAAAGAATCTCGAAAAGAAAAAAATTTTTTTTCGAAGTTTGGAAACTTCGATCGTATCCCTTTTTTTCCGTTCTTATTTGAGATAACTGGTTCTCTTTCATTATACTAGTTTGATAGCCTCAGTAAAGCATATTATGCGCAAAGAATCGCGAAAAGAAAAAAAATTTTTTTCGAAGTTTGGAAACTTCGTCAGAATCACTTTTTTTCCGTTCTTATTTGAGATAACTGCTTCTCTTTCATTATAGTAGTTTGATAGCCTCAGAAAAGCATATTATGCGCAAAGAATCTCGAAAAGAAGAAAATTTTTTTTCGAAGTATGGAAAATTCTTTAGAATCACTTTTTTTCCGTTCTTGTTTGAGATAACTGGTTCTCTTTCATTATACTAATTTGATAGCCTCAGAGAAGCATTTTATGCGCAAAGAATCTCGAAAAGAAAAATTTTTTTTTCGAACTTTGGACACTTCGTTAGAATCACTTTTTTTCAGTTCTTATTTGAGATAACTGGTTCTCTTTCATTATAGTAGTTTGATAGCCTCAGAAAAGCATATTATGCGCAAATAATCTCGAAAAGAAAAAAATTTTTTTTTGAAATTTTTAAACTTCGTTAGAATCACTTTTTTTCCGTTCTTATTTGAGATAACTGGTTCTCTTTCATTATACTACTTTGATAGCCTCAGAAAAGCATATTATGCGCAAAGAATCTCGAAAAGAAAAAAATTTTTTTTCGAAGTTTGGAAACTTCGATCGTATCACTTTTTTTCCGTTCTTATTTGAGATAACTGGTTCTCTTTCATTATACTAGTTTGATAGCCTCAGTAAAGCATATTATGCGCAAAGAATCGCGAAGAGAAAAAAATTTTTTTCGAAGTTTGGAAACTTCGTTAGAATCACTTTTTTCCCGTTTTTATTTGAGATAACTGGTTCTCTTTCATTATAATAGTTTGATAGCCTCAGTAAAGCATATTATGAGTAAAGAATCTCGAAAAGAAAAAAAATTTTCTTCGAAGTTTGGAAACTTCGTTAGAATCACTTTTTTTCCGTTCTTATTTGAGATAACTAGTTCTCTTTCATTATACTAGTTTGATAGCCTCAGAAGAGCATATTATGCGCAAAGAATCTCGAAAGGAAAAAAATTTTTTTTCGAAGTCTGGAAACTTCGTTTGAATCACTTTTTTTCCGTTCTTATTTGAGATAACTGGTTCTCTTTCATTATACTAGTTTGATAGCCTCAGTAAAGCATATTATGCGCAAAGAATCTCGAAAAGAAAAAAAATTTTTTTCGAAGATTGGAAACTTCGTTTGAATCACTTTTTTTACGTTCTTATTTGAGATAACTGGTTCTCTTTCATTATACTAGTTTGACAGCCTCAGTAAAGCATATTATGCGCAAAGAATCTCGAAAAGAAAAAAAAATTTTTTCGAAGTTTGGAAACTTCGTTAGAATCACTTTTTTTCCGTTCTTATTTGAGATAACTGGTTCTCTTTCATTATACTAGTTTGATAGCCTCAGTAAAGCATATTATGCGTAAAGAATCGCGAAAAGAAAAAAAAAATTTTTCGAAGTTTGGAAACTTCGTTAGAATCACTTTTTTTCCGTTCTTATTTGAGATAACTGGTTCTCTTTCATTATACTAGTTTGATAGCCTCAGAGAAGCATATTATGCGCAAAGAATCTCGAAAAGAAGAAAATTTTTTTTCGAAGTATGGAAAATTCTTTAGAATCACTTTTTTTCCGTTCTTGTTTGAGATAACTGGTTCTCTTTCATTATACTAGTTTGATAGCCTCAGAGAAGCATTTTATGCGCAAAGAATCTCGAAAAGAAAAAAAAATTTTTTGGAAGTTTGGAAACTTCGTTAGAATCACTTTTTTTCCGTTCTTATTTGAGATAACTGGTTCTGTTTCATTATACTAGTTTGATAGCCTCAGAAAAGCATATTATGCGCAAAGAATCTCGAAAAGAAAAAAATTTTTTTTCGAAGTTTGGAAACTTCGTTAGAATCACTTTTTTTCTGTTCTTATTTGAGATAACTGGTTCTCGTTCATTATACTAGTTTGATAGGCTCAGTAAATCATATTATGCGCAAAGAATCTCGAAAAGAAAAAAAATTTTTTTCGAAGTTTGGAAACTTCGTTAGAATCACTTTTTTTCCGTTCTTTTTTGAGATAACTGGTTCTCTTTCAATATACTAGTTTGTTAGCCTCAGTAAAGCATATTATGCGCAAAGAATCTCGAAAAGAAAAAAAATTTTTTTTTGAAGTTTGGAAACTTCGTTTGTATCACCTTTTTTCCGTTCTTATTTGACATAACTGGTTCTCTTTCATTATACTACTTTGATAGCCTCAGAAAAGCATATTATGCGCAAAGAATCTCGAAAAGAAAAAAATTTTTTTTCGAAGTTTGGAAACTCTGATCGTATCACTTTTTTTCCGTTCTTATTTGAGATAACTGGTTCTCTTTCATTATACTAGTTTGATAGCCTCAGTAAAGCATATTATGCGCAAAGAATCGCGAAAAGAAAAAAAATTTTTTTCGAAGTTTGGAAACTTCGTTAGAATCACTTTTTTTCCGTTCTTATTTGAGATAACTGGTTCTCTTTCAATATACTAGTTTGATAGCCTCAGTAAAGCATATTATGCGCAAAGAATCTCGAAAAGAAAAAAAAAATTTTTCAAAGTTTGTTAACTTCGTTAGAATCACTTTTTTTCCGTTCTATTTGAGATAACTGGTTCTTTCATTATACTACTTTGATAGCCTCAGAAAAGCATATTATGCGCAAAGAATCTCGAAAAGAAAAACATTTTTTTTCGAAGTTTGGAAACTTCGATCGTATCACTTTTTTTCCGTTCTTATTTGAGATAACTGGTTCTCTTTCATTATACTAGTTTGATAGCCTCAGTAAAGCATATTATGCGCAAAGAATCGCGAAAAGAAAAAAAATTTTTTTCGAAGTTTGGAAACTTCGTTAGAATCACTTTTTTTCAGTTCTTATTTGAGATAACTGGTTCTCTTTCTTTATAGTAGTTTGATAGCCTCAGAAAAGCATATTATGCGCAAAGAATCTCGAAAAGAAAAAAAATTTTTTTCGAAGTTTTTAAACTTCGTTAGAATCACTTTTTTTCCGTTCTTATTTGAGATAACTGGTTCTCTTTCATTATACTACTTTGATAGCCTCAGAAAAGCATATTATGCGCAAAGAATCTCGAAAAGAAAAAAATTTTTTTTCGAAGTTTGGAAACTTCGATCGTATCCCTTTTTTTCCGTTCTTATTTGAGATAACTGGTTCTCTTTCATTATACTAGTTTGATAGCCTCAGTAAAGCATATTATGCGCAAAGAATCGCGAAAAGAAAAAAAATTTTTTTCGAAGTTTGGAAACTTCGTTAGAATCACTTTTTTTCCATTCTTATTTGAGATAACTGGTTCTCTTTCATTATAGTAGTTTGATAGCCTCAGAAAAGCATATTATGCGTAAAGAATCTCGAAATAAAAAAATTTTTTTTCTAAGTTTGGAAACTTCGTTAGAATTTTTTTTCCGTTCTTATTTGAGATAACTGGGTTCTCTTTCATTATACTAGTTTGATAGCCTCAGAAGAGCATATTATGCGCAAAGAATCTCGAAAGGAAAAAAATTTTTTTTCGAAGTTTGGAAACTTCGTTTGAATCACTTTTTTTCCGTTCTTATTTGAGATAACTGGTTCTCTTTCATTATACTAGTTTGATAGCCTCAGTAAAGCATATTATGCGCATAGAATCTCGAAAAAAAAAAAAAATTTTCGAAGTTTGGAAACGTCGTTTGAATCACTTTTTTCCGTTCTTATTTGAGATAACTGGTTCTCTTTCATTATAGTAGTTTGATAGCCTCCGAAAAGCACATTATGTGCAAAGAATCTCGAAATGAAAAAAATTTAATTTCGAAGTTTAGAAACTTCGTTAGAATCACTTTTTTTCCTTTCTTATTTGAGATAACTGGTTCTCTTTCATTATACTAGTTTGATAGCCTCAGAAAAGCATATTATGCGCAAAGAATCTCGAAAAGAAAAAAAATTTTTTTTTGAAGTTTGGAAATTTCGTTTGTATCACTTTTTTTCCGTTCTTATTTGAATTAACTGGTTCTCTTTCATTATACTACTTTGATAGCCTCAGAAAAGCATATTATGCGCAAAGAATCTCGAAAAGAAAAAAAAATTTTTTCGAAGTTTGGAAACTTCGATCGTATCACTTTTTTCCCGTTCTTATTTGAGATAACTGGTTCTCTTTCATTATACTAGTTTGATAGCCTCAGTAAAGCATATTATGCGCAAAGAATCGCGAAAAGAAAAAAAAAATTTTTCGAAGTTTGGTAACTTCGTCAGAATCACTTTTTTTCCGTTCTTATTTGAGATAACTGGTTCTCTTTCAATATAGTAGTTTGATAGCCTCAGTAAAGCATATTATGCGCAAAGAATCTCGAAAAGAAAAAAAAATTTTTTCAAAGTTTGGAAACTTCGTTAGAATCACTTTTTTTCCGTTCTTATTTGAGATAACTGGTTCTTTCATTATACTACTTTGATAGCCTCAGAAAAGCATATTATGCGCAAAGAATCTCGAAAAGAAAAAAATTTTTTTTCGAAGTTTGGAAACTTCGATCGTATCACTTTTTTTCCGTTCTTATTTGAGATAACTGGTTCTCTTTCATTATACTAGTTTGATAGCCTCAGTAAAGCATATTATTCGCAAAGAATTGCGAAAAGAAAAAAAATTTTTTTCGAAGTTTGGAAACTTCGTTAGAATCACTTTTTTTCAGTTCTTATTTGAGATAACTGGTTCTCTTTCATTATAGTAGTTTGATAGCCTCAGAAAAGCATATTATGCGCAAAGAATCTCGAAATGAAAAAAAAAATTTTTTCGAAGTTTTTAAACTTCGTTAGAATCACTTTTTTTCCGTTCTTATTTAAGATAACTGGTTCTCTTTCATTATACTACTTTGATAGCCTCAGAAAAGCATATTATGCGCAAAGAATCTCGAAGAGAAAAAATTTTTTTTCGAAGTTTGGAAACTTCGATCGTATCCCTTTTTTTCTGTTCTTATTTGAGATAACTGGTTCTCTTTCATTATACTAGTTTGATAGCCTCAGTAAAGCATATTATGCGCAAAGAATCGCGAAAAGAAAAAAAATTATTTTCGAAGTTTGGAAACTTCGTTAGAATCACTTTTTTTCCGTTCTTATTTGAGATAACTGGTTCTCTTTCATTATAGTAGTTTGATAGCCTCAGAAACGCATATTATGCGTAAAGAATCTCGAAAAGAAAAAAAAATTTTTTCGAAGTTTGGAAACTTCGTTTGAATCACTTTTTTTCCGTTCTTATTTGAGATAACTGGTTCTCGTTCATTATACTATTTTGATAGCCTCAGTAAAGCATATTATGCGCAAAGAATCTCGAAAAGAAAAAAAAATTTTTTCAAAGTTTGGAAACTTCGTTAGAATCACTTTTTTTCCGTTCTTGTTTGAGATAACTGGTTCTCTTTCATTATACTAGTTTGATAGCCTCAGAGAAGCATTTTATGCGCAAAGAATCTCGAAAAGAAAAAAAATTTTTTTTGAAGTTTGGAAACTTCGTTAGAATCACTTTTTTCCGTTCTTATTTGAGATAACTGGTTCTGTTTCATTATACTAGTTTGATAGCCTCAGAAAAGCATATTATGCGCAAAGAATCTCGAAAAGAAAAAAATTTTTTTTCGAAGTTTGGAAACTTCGTTAGAATCACTTTTTTTCCGTTCTTATTTGAGATAACTGGTTCTCTTTCATTATACTACTTTGATAGCCTCAGAAAAGCATATTATGCGCAAAGAATCTCGAAAAGAAAAAAATTTTTTTTCGAAGTTTGGAAACTTCGATCGTATCACTTTTTTTCCGTTCTTATTTGAGATAACTGGTTCTCTTTCATTATACTAGTTTGATAGCCTCAGTAAAGCATATTATGCGCAAAGAATCGCGAAAAGAAAAAAAATTTTTTTCGAAGTTTGGAAACTTCGTTAGAATCACTTTTTTTCAGTTCTTATTTGAGATAACTGGTTCTCTTTCATTATAGTAGTTTGATAGCCTCAGAAAAGCATATTATGCGCAAAGAATCTCGAAAAGAAAAAAAATTTTTTTCGAAGTTTTTAAACTTCGTTAGAATCACTTTTTTTCCGTTCTTATTTGAGATAACTGGTTCTCTTTCATTATACTACTTTGATAGCCTCAGAAAAGCATATTATGCGCAAAGAATCTCGAAAAGAAAAAAATTTTTTTTCGAAGTTTGGAAACTTCGATCGTATCCCTTTTTTTCCGTTCTTATTTGAGATAACTGGTTCTCTTTCATTATACTAGTTTGATAGCCTCAGTAAAGCATATTATGCGCAAAGAATCGCGAAAAGAAAAAAAATTTTTTTCGAAGTTTGGAAACTTCGTTAGAATCACTTTTTTTCCGTTCTTATTTGAGATAACTGGTTCTCTTTCATTATAGTAGTTTGATAGCCTCAGAAAAGCATATTATGCGTAAAGAATCTCGAAAAGAAAAAAAAATTTTTTCGATGTTTGGAAACTTCGTTAGAATTTTTTTTCCGTTCTTATTTGAGATAACTGGGTTCTCTTTCATTATACTAGTTTGAGAGCCTCAGAAGAGCATATTATGCGCAAAGAATCTCGAAAGGAAAAAAATTTTTTTTCGAAGTTTGGAAACTTCGTTTGAATCACTTTTTTTCCGTTCTTATTTGAGATAACTGGTTCTCTTTCATTATACTAGTTTGATAGACTCAGTAAAGCATATTATGCGCATAGAATCTGGAAAAAAAAAAATTTTCGAAGTTTGGAAACGTCGTTTGAATCAATTTTTTCCGTTCTTATTTGAGATAACTGGTTCTCTTTCATTATAGTAGTTTGATAGCCTCCGAAAAGCACATTATGTGCAAAGAATCTCGAAATGAAAAAAAATTTTTTTCGAAGTTTAGATACTTCGTTAGAATCACTTTTTTTCCTTTCTTATTTGAGATAACTGGTTCTCTTTCATTATACTAGTTTGATAGCCTCAGAAAAGCATATTATGCGCAAAGAATCTCGAAAAGAAAAAAAAATTTTTTCGAAGTTTGGAAACTTCGTTAGAATCACTTTTTTTCCGTTCTTATTTGAGATAACTGGTTGTCTTTCAATATACTAGTTTGATAGCCTCAGTAAAGCATATTATGCGCAAAGAATGTCGAAAAGAAAAAAAATTTTTTTTTGAAGTTTGGAAACTTCGTTTGTATCACTTTTTTTCCGTTCTTATTTGAGATAACTGGTTCTCTTTCATTATACTACTTTGATAGCCTCAGAAAAGCATATTATGCGCAAAGAATCTCGAAAATAAAAAAAAATTTTTTCGAAGTTTGGAAACTTCGATCGTATCACTTTTTTCCCGTTCTTATTTGAGATAACTGGTTCTCTTTCATTATACTAGTTTGATAGCCTCAGTAAAGCATATTATGCGCAAAGAATCGCGAAAAGAAAAAAAAAATTTTTCGAAGTTTGGTAACTTCGTCAGAATCACTTTTTTTCCGTTCTTATTTGAGATAACTGGTTCTTTCATTATACTACTTTGATAGCCTCAGAAAAGCATATTATGCGCAAAGAATCTCGAAAAGAAAAAAATTTTTTTTCGAAGTTTGGAAACTTCGATCGTATCACTTTTTTTCCGTTCTTATTTGAGATAACTGGTTCTCTTTCATTATACTAGTTTGATAGCCTCAGTAAAGCATATTATGCGCAAAGAATCGCGAAAAGAAAAAAAATTTTTTTCGAAGTTTGGAAACTTCGTTAGAATCACTTTTTTTCAGTTCTTATTTGAGATAACTGGTTCTCTTTCATTATAGTAGTTTGATAGCCTCAGAAAAGCATATTATGCGCAAAGAATCTCGAAAAGAAAAAAAAATTTTTTTCGAAGTTTTTAAACTTCGTTAGAATCACTTTTTTTCCGTTCTTATTTGAGATAACTGGTTCTCTTTCATTATACTACTTTGATAGCCTCAGAAAAGCATATTATGCGCAAAGAATCTCGAAAAGAAAAAAATTTTTTTTCGAAGTTTGGAAACTTCGATCGTATCCCTTTTTTTCTGTTCTTATTTGAGATAACTGGTTCTCTTTCATTATACTAGTTTGATAGCCTCAGTAAAGCATATTATGCGCAAAGAATCGCGAAAAGAAAAAAAATTATTTTCGAAGTTTGGAAACTTCGTTAGAATCACTTTTTTTCCGTTCTTATTTGAGATAACTGGTTCTCTTTCATTATAGTAGTTTGATAGCCTCAGAAAAGCATATTATGCGTAAAGAATCTCGAAAAGAAAAAAAAATTTTTTCGAAGTTTGGAAACTTCGTTTGAATCACTTTTTTTCCGTTCTTATTTGAGATAACTGGTTCTCGTTCATTATACTAGTTTGATAGCCTCAGTAAAGCATATTATGCGCAAAGAATCTCGAAAAGAAAAAAAAATTTTTTCAAAGTTTGGAAACTTCGTTAGAATCACTTTTTTTCCGTTCTTGTTTGAGATAACTGGTTCTCTTTCATTATACTAGTTTGATAGCCTCAGAGAAGCATTTTATGCGCAAAGAATCTCGAAAAGAAAAAAAATTTTTTCGAAGTTTGGAAACTTCGTTAGAATCACTTTTTTTCCGTTCTTATTTGAGATAACTGGTTGTCTTTCAATATACTAGTTAGATAGCCTCAGTAAAGCATATTATGCGCAAAGAATCTCGAAAAGAAAAAAAATTTTTTTTTGAAGTTTGGAAACTTCGTTTGTATCACTTTTTTTCCGTTCTTATTTGAGATAACTGGTTCTCTTTCATTATATTAGTTTGATAGCCTCAGTAAAGCATATTATGCGCAAAGAATCGCGAAAAGAAAAAAAAAATTTTCGAAGTTTGGTAACTTCGTCAGAATCACTTTTTTTCCGTTCTTATTTGAGATAACTGGTTCTCTTTCAATATAGTAGTTTGATAGCCTCAGTAAAGCATATTATGCGCAAAGAATCTCGAAAAGAAAAACATTTTTTTTCAAAGTTTGGAAACTTCGTTAGAATCACTTTTTTTCCGTTCTTATTTGAGATAACTGGTTCTTTCATTATACTACTTTGATAGCCTCAGAAAAGCATATTATGCGCAAAGAATCTCGAAAAGAAAAAAATTTTTTTTCGAAGTTTGGAAACTTCGATCGTATCACTTTTTTTCCGTTCTTATTTGAGATAACTGGTTCTCTTTCATTATACTAGTTTGATAGCCTCAGTAAAGCATATTATGCGCAAAGAATCGCGAAAAGAAAAAAAATTTTTTTCGAAGTTTGGAAACTTCGTTAGAATCACTTTTTTTCAGTTCTTATTTGAGATAACTGGTTCTCTTTCATTATAGTAGTTTGATAGCCTCAGAAAAGCATATTATGCGCAAAGAATCTCGAAAAGAAAAAAAAATTTTTTTCGAAGTTTTTAAACTTCGTTAGAATCACTTTTTTTCCGTTCTTATTTGAGATAACTGGTTCTCTTTCATTATAGTAGTTTGATAGCCTCAGAAAAGCATATTATGCGCAAAGAATCTCGAAAAGAAAAAAATTTTTTTTCGAAGTTTGGAAACTTCGATCGTATCCCTTTTTTTCTGTTCTTATTTGAGATAACTGGTTATCTTTCATTATACTAGTTTGATAGCCTCAGTAAAGCATATTATGCGCAAAGAATCGCGAAAAGAAAAAAAATTATTTTCGAAGTTTGGAAACTTCGTTTGAATCACTTTTTTTCCGTTCTTATTTGAGATAACTGGTTCTCGTTCATTATACTAGTTTGATAGCCTCAGTAAGGCATATTATGCGCAAAGAATCTCGAAAAGAAAAAAAAATTTTTTCAAAGTTTGGAAACTTCGTTAGAATCACTTTTTTTCCGTTCTTGTTTGAGATAACTGGTTCTCTTTCATTATACTAGTTTGATTGCCTCAGAGAAGCATTTTATGCGCAAAGAATCTCGAAAAGAAAAAAAATTTTTTTTGAAGTTTGGAAACTTCGTTAGAATCACTTTTTTCCGTTCTTATTTGAGATAACTGGTTCTCGTTCATTATACTAGTTTGATAGCCTCAGAAAAGCATATTATGCGCAAAGAATCTCGAAAAGAAAAAAATTTTTTTTCGAAGTATGGAAACTTCGTTAGAATCACTTTTTTTCCGTTCTTATTTGAGATAACTGGTTCTCTTTCATTATACTACTTTGATAGCCTCAGAAAAGCATATTATGCGCAAAGAATCTCGAAAAGAAAAAAATTTTTTTTCGAAGTTTGGAAACTTCGTTAGAATTTTTTTTCCGTTCTTATTTGAGATAACTGGGTTCTCTTTCATTATACTAGTTTGATAGCCTCAGAAGAGCATATCATGCGCAAAGAATCTCGAAAGGAAAAAAATTTTTTTTCGAAGTTTGGAAACTTCGTTTGAATCACTTTTTTTCCGTTCTTATTTGAGATAACTGGTTCTCTTTCATTATACTAGTTTGATAGACTCAGTAAAGCATATTATGCGCATAGAATCTGGAAAAAAAAAAAAAATTTCGAAGTTTGGAAACGTCGTTTGAATCAATTTTTTCCGTTCTTATTTGAGATAACTGGTTCTCTTTCATTATAGTAGTTTGATAACCTCCGAAAAGCACATTATGTGCAAAGAATCTCGAAATGAAAAAAAATTTTTTTCGAAGTTTAGATACTTCGTTAGAATCACTTTTTTTCCTTTCTTATTTGAGATAACTGGTTCTCTTTCATTATACTAGTTTGATAGCCTCAGAAAAGCATATTATGCGCAAAGAATCTCGAAAAGAAAAAAAAATTTTTTCGAAGTTTGGAAACTTCGTTAGAATCACTTTTTTTCCGTTCTTATTTGAGAATACTGGTTGTCTTTCAATATACTAGTTTGATAGCCTCAGTAAAGCATATTATGCGCAAAGAATCTCGAAAAGAAAAAAAAATTTTTTTTGAAGTTTGGAAACTTCGTTTGTATCACTTTTTTTCCGTTCTTATTTGAGATAACTGGTTCTCTTTCATTATACTACTTTGATAGCCTCAGAAAAGCATATAATGCGCAAAGAATCTCGAAAAGAAAAAAAATTTTTTCGAAGTTTGGAAACTTCGATCGTATCACTTTTTTCCAGTTCTTATTTGAGATAACTGGTTCTCTTTCATTATACTAGTTTGATAGCCTCAGTAAAGCATATTATGCGCAAAGAATCGCGAAAAGAAAAAAAAAATTTTTCGAAGTTTGGTAACTTCGTCAGAATCACTTTTTTTCCGTTCTTATTTGAGATAACTGGTTCTCTTTCAATATAGTAGTTTGATAGCCTCAGTAAAGCATATTATGCGCAAAGAATCTCGAAAAGAAAAAAAATTTTTTTCAAAGTTTGGAAACTTCGTTAGAATCACTTTTTTTCCGTTCTTATTTGAGATAACTGGTTCTTTCATTATACTACTTTGATAGCCTCAGAAAAGCATATTATGCGCAAAGAATCTCGAAAAGAAAAAAATTTTTTTTCGAAGTTTGGAAACTTCGATCGTATCACTTTTTTTCCGTTCTTATTTGAGATAACTGGTTCTCTTTCATTATACTAGTTTGATAGCCTCAGTAAAGCATATTATGCGCAAAGAATCGCGAAAAGAAAAAAAATTTTTTTCGAAGTTTGGAAACTTCGTTAGAATCACTTTTTTTCAGTTCTTATTTGAGATAACTGGTTCTCTTTCATTATAGTAGTTTGATAGCCTCAGAAAAGCATATTATGCGCAAAGAATCTCGAAAAGAAAAAAAAATTTTTTTCGAAGTTTTTAAACTTCGTTAGAATCACTTTTTTTCCGTTCTTATTTGAGATAACTGGTTCTCTTTCATTACACTACTTTGATAGCCTCAGAAAAGCATATTATGCGCAAAGAATCTCGAAAAGAAAAAAATTTTTTTTCGAAGTTTGGAAACTTCGATCGTATCCCTTTTTTTCTGTTCTTATTTGAGATAACTGGTTATCTTTCATTATACTAGTTTGATAGCCTCAGTAAAGCATATTATGCGCAAAGAATCGCGAAAAGAAAAAAAATTATTTTCGAAGTTTGGAAACTTCGTTAGAATCACTTTTTTTCCGTTCTTATTTGAGATAACTGGTTCTCTTTCATTATAGTAGTTTGATAGCCTCAGAAAAGCATATTATGCGTAAAGAATCTCGAAAAGAAAAAAAAATTTTTTCGAAGTTTGGAAACTTCGTTTGAATCACTTTTTTTCCGTTCTTATTTGAGATAACTGGTTCTCGTTCATTATACTAGTTTGATAGCCTCAGTAAAGCATATTATGCGCAAAGAATCTCGAAAAGAAAAAAAAATTTTTTCAAAGTTTGGAAACTTCGTTAGAATCACTTTTTTTCCGTTCTTGTTTGAGATAACTGGTTCTCTTTCATTATACTAGTTTGATAGCCTCAGAGAAGCATTTTATGCGCAAAGAATCTCGAAAAGAAAAAAAATTTTTTTTGAAGTTTGGAAACTTCGTTAGAATCACTTTTTTCCGTTCTTATTTGAGATAACTGGTTCTGTTTCATTATACTAGTTTGATAGCCTCAGAAAAGCATATTATGCGCAAAGAATCTCGAAAAGAAAAAAATTTTTTTTCGAAGTATGGAAACTTCGTTAGAATCACTTTTTTTCCGTTCTTATTTGAGATAACTGGTTCTCTTTCATTATACTACTTTGATAGCCTCAGAAAAGCATATTATGCGCAAAGAATCTCGAAAAGAAAAAAAATTTTTTTCGAAGTTTGGAAACTTCGTTAGAATTTTTTTTCCGTTCTTATTTGAGATAACTGGGTTCTCTTTCATTATACTAGTTTGATAGCCTCAGAAGAGCATATTATGCGCAAAGAATCTCGAAAGGAAAAAAATTTTTTTTCGAAGTTTGGAAACTTCGTTTGAATCACTTTTTTTCCGTTCTTATTTGAGATAACTGGTTCTCTTTCATTATACTAGTTTGATAGACTCAGTAAAGCATATTATGCGCATAGAATCTGGAAAAAAAAAAAAATTTTCGAAGTTTGGAAACGTCGTTTGAATCAATTTTTTCCGTTCTTATTTGAGATAACTGGTTCTCTTTCATTATAGTAGTTTGATAGCCTCCGAAAAGCACATTATGTGCAAAGAATCTCGAAATGAAAAAAAATTTTTTTCGAAGTTTAGATACTTCGTTAGAATCACTTTTTTTCCTTTCTTATTTGACATAACTGGTTCTCTTTCATTATACTAGTTTGATAGCCTCAGAAAAGCATATTATGCGCAAAGAATCTCGAAAAGAAAAAAAAATTTTTTCGAAGTTTGGAAACTTCGTTAGAATCACTTTTTTTCCGTTCTTATTTGAGATAACTGGTTGTCTTTCAATATACTAGTTTGATAGCCTCAGTAAAGCATATTATGCGCAAAGAATCTCGAAAAGAAAAAAAATTTTTTTTTGAAGTTTGGAAACTTCGTTTGTATCACTTTTTTTCCGTTCTTATTTGAGATAACTGGTTCTCTTTCATTATACTACTTTGATAGCCTCAGAAAAGCATATAATGCGAAAAGAATCTCGAAAAGAAAAAAAAATTTTTTCGAAGTTTGGAAACTTCGATCGTATCACTTTTTTCCCGTTCTTATTTGAGACAACTGGTTCTCTTTCATTATACTAGTTTGATAGCCTCAGTAAAGCATATTATGCGCAAAGAATCGCGAAAAGAAAAAAAAAATTTTTCGAAGTTTGGTAACTTCGTCAGAATCACTTTTTTTCCGTTCTTATTTGAGATAACTGGTTCTCTTTCAATATAGTAGTTTGATAGCCTCAGTAAAGCATATTATGCGCAAAGAATGTCGAAAAGAAAAAAAATTTTTTTCAAAGTTTGGAAACTTCGTTAGAATCACTTTTTTTCCGTTCTTATTTGAGATAACTGGTTCTTTCATTATACTACTTTGATAGCCTCAGAAAAGCATATTATGCGCAAAGAATCTCGAAAAGAAAAAAATTTTTTTTAGAAGTTTGGAAACTTCGATCGTATCACTTTTTTTCCGTTCTTATTTGAGATAACTGGTTCTCTTTCATTATACTAGTTTGATAGCCTCAGTAAAGCATATTATGCGCAAAGAATCGCGAAAAGAAAAAAAATTTTTTTCGAAGTTTGGAAACTTCGTTAGAATCACTTTTTTTCAGTTCTTATTTGAGATAACTGGTTCTCTTTCATTATAGTAGTTTGATAGCCTCAGAAAAGCATATTATGCGCAAAGAATCTCGAAAAGAAAAAAAAATTTTTTTCGAAGTTTTTAAACTTCGTTAGAATCACTTTTTTTCCGTTCTTATTTGAGATAACTGGTTCTCTTTCATTATACTACTTTGATAGCCTCAGAAAAGCATATTATGCGCAAAGAATCTCGAAAAGAAAAAAATTTTTTTTCGAAGTTTGGAAACTTCGATCGTATCCCTTTTTTTCTGTTCTTATTTGAGATAACTGGTTCTCTTTCATTATACTAGTTTGATAGCCTCAGTAAAGCATATTATGCGCAAAGAATCGCGAAAAGAAAAAAAATTATTTTCGAAGTTTGGAAACTTCGTTAGAATCACTTTTTTTCCGTTCTTATTTGAGATAACTGGTTCTCTTTCATTATAGTAGTTTGATAGCCTCAGAAAAGCATATTATGCGTAAAGAATCTCGAAAAGAAAAAAAAATTTTTTCGAAGTTTGGAAACTTCGTTTGAATCACTTTTTTTCCGTTCTTATTTGAGATAACTGGTTCTCGTTCATTATACTAGTTTGATAGCCTCAGTAAAGCATATTATGCGCAAAGAATCTCGAAAAGAAAAAAAAAATTTTTCAAAGTTTGGAAACTTCGTTAGAATCACTTTTTTTCCGTTCTTGTTTGAGATAACTGGTTCTCTTTCATTATACTAGTTTGATAGCCTCAGAGAAGCATTTTATGCGCAAAGAATCTCGAAAAAAAAAAAAATTTTTTTTGAAGTTTGGAAACTTCGTTAGAATCACTTTTTTCCGTTCTTATTTGAGATAACTGGTTCTGTTTTATTATACTAGTTTGATAGCCTCAGAAAAGCATATTATGCGCAAAGAATCTCGAAAAGAAAAAAATTTTTTTTCGAAGTATGGAAACTTCGTTAGAATCACTTTTTTTCCGTTCTTATTTGAGATAACTGGTTCTCTTTCATTATACTACTTTGATAGCCTCAGAAAAGCATATTATGGGCAAAGAATCTCGAAAAGAAAAAAATTTTTTTTCGAAGTTTGGAAACTTCGATCGTATCCCTTTTTTTCTGTTCTTATTTGAGTTAACTGGTTCTCTTTCATTATACTAGTTTGATAGCCTCAGTAAAGCATATTATGCGCAAAGAATCGCGAAAAGAAAAAAAATTATTTTCGAAGTTTGGAAACTTCGTTTGAATCACTTTTTTTCCGTTCTTATTTGAGATAACTGGTTCTCGTTCATTATACTAGTTTGATAGCCTCAGTAAAGCATATTATGCGCAAAGAATCTCGAAAAGAAAAAAAAATTTTTTCAAAGTTTGGAAACTTCGTTAGAATCACTTTTTTTCCGTTCTTGTTTGAGATAACTGGTTCTCTTTCATTATACTAGTTTGATAGCCTCAGAGAAGCATTTTATGCGCAAAGAATCTCGAAAAGAAAAAAAATTTTTTTTGAAGTTTGGAAACTTCGTTAGAATCACTTTTTTCCGTTCTTATTTGAGATAACTGGTTCTGTTTCATTATACTAGTTTGATAGCCTCAGAAAAGCATATTATGCGCAAAGAATCTCGAAAAGAAAAAAATTTTTTTTCGAAGTATGGAAACTTCGTTAGAATCACTTTTTTTCCGTTCTTATTTGAGATAACTGGTTCTCTTTCATTATACTACTTTGATAGCCTCAGAAAAGCATATTATGCGCAAAGAATCTCGAAAAGAAAAAAATTTTTTTTCGAAGTTTGGAAACTTCGTTAGAATTTTTTTTCCGTTCTTATTTGAGATAACTGGGTTCTCTTTCATTATACTAGTTTGATAGCCTCAGAAGAGCATATTATGCGCAAAGAATCTCGAAAACAAAAAAAATTTTTTTCGAAGTTTTTAAACTTCGTTAGAATCACTTTTTTTCCGTTCTTATTTGAGATAACTGGTTCTCTTTCATTATACTAGTTTGATAGCCTCAGAGAAGCATTTTATGCGCAAAGAATCTCGAAAAGAAAAAAAATTTTTTTTGAAGTTTGGAAACTTCGTTAGAATCACTTTTTTCCGTTCTTATTTGAGACAACTGGTTCTGTTTCATTATACTAGTTTCATAGCCTCAGAAAAGCATATTATGCGCAAAGAATCTCGAAAAGAAAAAAATTTTTTTTCGAAGTTTGGAAACTTCGATCGTATCCCTTTTTTTCTGTTCTTATTTGAGATAACTGGTTCTCTTTCATTATACTAGTTTGATAGCCTCAGTAAAGCATATTATGCGCAAAGAATCGCGAAAAGAAAAAAAATTATTTTCGAAGTTTGGAAACTTCGTTAGAATCACTTTTTTTCCGTTCTTATTTGAGATAACTGGTTCTCTTTCATTATAGTAGTTTGATAGCCTCAGAAAAGCATATTATGCGTAAAGAATCTCGAAAAGAAAAAAAAATTTTTTCGAAGTTTGGAAACTTCGTTTGAATCACTTTTTTTCCGTTCTTATTTGAGATAACTGGTTCTCGTTCATTATACTAGTTTGATAGCGTCAGTAAAGCATATTATGCGCAAAGAATCTCGAAAAGAAAAAAAAATTTTTTCAAAGTTTGGAAACTTCGTTACAATCACTTTTTTTCCGTTCTTGTTTGAGATAACTGGTTCTCTTTCATTATACTAGTTTGATAGCCTCAGAGAAGCATTTTATGCGCAAAGAATCTCGAAAAGAAAAAAAATTTTTTTTGAAGTTTGGAAACTTCGTTAGAATCACTTTTTTCCGTTCTTATTTGAGATAACTGGTTCTGTTTTATTATACTAGTTTGATAGCCTCAGAAAAGCATATTATGCGCAAAGAATCTCGAAAAGAAAAAAATTTTTTTTCGAAGTATGGAAACTTCGTTAGAATCACTTTTTTTCCGTTCTTATTTGAGATAACTGGTTCTCTTTCATTATACTACTTTGATAGCCTCAGAAAAGCATATTATGCGCAAAGAATCTCGAAAAGAAAAAAATTTTTTTTCGAAGTTTGGAAACTTCGATCGTATCACTTTTTTTCCGTTCTTATTTGAGATAACTGGTTCTCTTTCATTATACTAGTTTGATAGCCTCAGTAAAGCATATTATGCGCAAAGAATCGCGAAAAGAAAAAAAATTTTTTTCGAAGTTTGGAAACTTCGTTAGAATCACTTTTTTTCAGTTCTTATTTGATATAACTGGTTCTCTTTCATTATAGTAGTTTGATAGCCTCAGAAAAGCATATTATGCGCAAAGAATCTCGAAAAGAAAAAAAATTTTTTTCGAAGTTTTTAAACTTCGTTAGAATCACTTTTTTTCCGTTCTTATTTGAGATAACTAGTTCTCTTTCATTATACTACTTTGATAGCCTCAGAAAAGCATATTATGCGCAAAGAATCTCGAAAAGAAAAAAATTTTTTTTCGAAGTTTGGAAACTTCGATCGTATCTCTTTTTTTCCGTTCTTATTTGAGATAACTGGTTCTCTTTCATTATACTAGTTTGATAGCCTCAGTAAAGCATATTATGCGCAAAGAATCGCGAAAAGAAAAAAAATTTTTTTCGAAGTTTGGAAACTTCGTTAGAATCACTTTTTTTCCGTTCTTATTTGAGATAACTTTTTCTCTTTCATTATAGTAGTTTGATAGCCTCAGAAAAGCATATTATGCGTAAAGAATCTCGAAAAGAAAAAAAATTTTTTTCGAAGTTTGGAAACTTCGTTAGAATTTTTTTTCCGTTCTTATTTGACATAACTGGGTACTCTTTCATTATACTAGTTTGATAGCCTCAGAAGAGCATATTATGCGCAAAGAATCTCGAAAGGAAAAAATTTTTTTTTCGAAGTTTGGAAACTTCGTTTGAATCACTTTTTTTCCGTTCTTATTTGAGATAACTGGTTCTCTTTCATTATACTAGTTTGATAGACTCAGTAAAGCATATTATGCGCATAGAATCTCGAAAAAAAAAAAAATTTTCGAAGTTTGGAAACGTCGTTTGAATCAATTTTTTCCGTTCTTATTTGAGATAACTGGTTCTCTTTCATTATAGTAGTTTGATAGCCTCCGAAAAGCACATTATGTGCAAAGAATCTCGAAATGAAAAAAATTTTTTTTCGAAGTTTAGAAACTTCGTTAGAATCACTTTTTTTCCTTTCTTATTTGAGATAACTGGTTCTCTTTCATTATACTAGTTTGATAGCCTCAGAAAAGCATATTATGCGCAAAGAATCTCGAAAAGAAAAAAAATTTTTTTCTAAGTTTGGAAACTTCGTTAGAATCACTTTTTTTCCGTTCTTATTTGAGATAACTGGTTGTCTTTCAATATACTAGTTTGATAGCCTCAGTAAAGCATATTATGCGCAAAGAATCTCGAAAAGAAAAAAAATTTTTTTTTGAAGTTTGGAAACTTCGTTTGTATCACTTTTTTTCCGTTCTTATTTGACATAACTGGTTCTCTTTCATCATACTACTTTGATAGCCTCAGAAAAGCATATTATGCGCAAAGAATCTCGAAAAGAAAAAAATTTTTTTTCTAAGTTTGGAAACTTCGATCGTATCACTTTTTTCCCGTTCTTATTTGAGATAACTGGTTCTCTTTCATTATACTAGTTTGATAGCCTCAGTAAAGCATATTATGCGCAAAGAATCGCGAAAAGAAAAAAAAATTTTTCGAAGTTTGGTAACTTCGTCAGAATCACTTTTTTTCCGTTCTTATTTGAGATAACTGGTTCTCTTTCAATATACTAGTTTGATAGCCTCAGTAAAGCATATTATGCGCAAAGAATCTCAGTTTGGAAACTTCGATCGTATCACTTTTTTTCCGTTCTTATTTGAGATAACTGGTTCTCTTTCATTATACTAGTTTGATAGCCTCAGTAAAGCATATTATGCGCAAAGAATCGCGAAAAGAAAAAAAATTTTTTTCGAAGTTTGGAAACTTCGTTAGAATCACTTTTTTTCAGTTCTTATTTGAGATAACTGGTTCTCTTTCATTATAGTAGTTTGATAGCCTCAGAAAAGCATATTATGCGCAAAGAATCTCGAAAACAAAAAAAAATTTTTTCGAAGTTTTTAAACTTCGTTAGAATCACTTTTTTTCCGTTCTTATTTGAGATAACTGGTTCTCTTTCATTATACTAGTTTGATAGCCTCAGAGAAGCATTTTATGCGCAAAGAATCTCGAAAAGAAAAAAAATTTTTTTTGAAGTTTGGAAACTTCGTTAGAATCAATTTTTTCCGTTCTTATTTGAGACAACTGGTTCTGTTTCATTATACTAGTTTCATAGCCTCAGAAAAGCATATTATGCGCAAAGAATCTCGAAAAGAAAAAAATTTTTTTTCGAAGTTTGGAAACTTCGTTAGAATCACTTTTTTTCCGTTCTTATTTGAGATAACTGGTTCTCTTTCATTATACTACTTTGATAGCCTCAGAAAAGCATATTATGCGCAAAGAATCTCGAAAAGAAAAAAATTTTTTTTCGAAGTTTGGAAACTTCGATCGTATCACTTTTTTTCCGTTCTTATTTGAGATAACTGGTTCTCTTTCATTATACTAGTTTGATAGCCTCAGTAAAGCATATTAAGCGCAAAGAATCGCGAAAAGAAAAAAAAATTTTTTCGAAGTTTGGAAACTTCGTTAGAATCACTTTTTTTCCGTTCTTGTTTGAGATAACTCGTTCTCTTTCATTATACTAGTTTGATAGCCTCAGTAAAGCATATTATGCGCAAAGAATCGCGAAGAGAAAAAAAATTTTTTTCGAAGTTTGGAAACTTCGTTAGAATCACTTTTTTTCCGTTCTTATTTGAGATAACTGGTTCTGTTTCATTATACGAGTTTGATAGCCTCAGAAAAGCATATTATGCGCAAAGAATCTCGAAAAGAAAAAAATTTTTTTTCGAAGTTCTGAAACTTCGTTAGAATCACTTTTTTTCCGTTCTTATTTGAGATAACTGGTTCTCGTTCATTATACTAGTTTGATAGACTCAGTAAATCATATTATGCGCAAAGAATCTCGAAAAGAAAAAAAATTTTTTTCCAAGTTTGGAAACTTCGTTAGAATCACTTTTTGTCCGTTCTTATTTGAGATAACTGGTTCTCTTTCAATATACTAGTTTGATAGCCTCAGTAAAGCATATTATGCGCAAAGAATCTCGAAAAGAAAAAACATTTTTTTTTGAAGTTTGGAAACTTCGTTTGTATCACTTTTTTTCCGTTCTTATTTGACATAACTGGTTCTCTTTCATTATACTACTTTGATAGCCTCAGAAAAGCATATTATGCTCAAAGAATCTCGAAAAGAAAAAAATTTTTTTTCGAAGTTTGGAAACTTCGATCGTATCACTTTTTTTCCGTTCTTATTTGAGATAACTGGTTCTCTTTCATTATACTAGTTTGATAGCCTCAGTAAAGCATATAATGCGCAAAGAATCGCGAAAAGAAAAAAAATTTTTTTCGAAGTTTGGAAACTTCGTTAGAATCACTTTTTTTCAGTTCTTATTTGAGATAACTGGTTCTCTTTCATTATAGTAGTTTGATAGCCTCAGAAAAGCATATTATCCGCAAAGAATCTCGAAAAGAAAAAAAATTTTTTTCGAAGTTTTTAAACTTCGTTAGAATCACTTTTTTTCCGTTCTTATTTGAGATAACTGGTTCTCTTTCATTATACTACTTTGATAGCCTCAGAAAAGCATATTATGCGCATAGAATCTCGAAAAAAAAAAAAAATTTTCGAAGTTTGGAAACGTCGTTTGAATCACTTTTTTCCGTTCTTATTTGAGATAACTGGTTCTCTTTCATTATAGTAGTTTGATAGCCTCCGAAAAGCACATTATGTGCAAAGAATCTCGAAATGAAAAAAATTTAATTTCGAAGTTTAGAAACTTCGTTAGAATCACTTTTTTTCCTTTCTTATTTGAGATAACTGGTTCTCTTTCATTATACTAGTTTGATAGCCTCAGAAAAGCATATTATGCGCAAAGAATCTCGAAAAGAAAAAAAAATTTTTTTTGAAGTTTGGAAACTTCGTTTGTATCACTTTTTTTCCGTTCTTATTTGACATAACTGGTTCTCTTTCATTATACTACTTTGATAGCCTCAGAAAAGCATATTATGCGCAAAGAATCTCGAAAAGAAAAAAATTTTTTTTCGAAGTTTGGAAACTTCGATCGTATCACTTTTTTTCCGTTCTTATTTGAGATAACTGGTTCTCTTTCATTATACTAGTTTGATAGCCTCAGTAAAGCATATTATGCGCAAAGAATTGCGAAAAGAAAAAAAATTTTTTTCGAAGTTTGGAAACTTCGTTAGAATCACTTTTTTTCAGTTCTTATTTGAGATAACTGGTTCTCTTTCATTATAGTAGTTTGATAGCCTCAGAAAAGCATATTATGCGCAAAGAATCTCGAAAAGAAAAAAAAATTTTTTTCGAAGTTTTTAAACTTCGTTAGAATCACTTTTTTTCCGTTCTTATTTGAGATAACTGGTTCTCTTTCATTATACTACTTTGATAGCCTCAGAAAAGCATATTATGCGCAAAGAATCTCGAAGAGAAAAAAATTTTTTTTCGAAGTTTGGAAACTTCGATCCTATCCCTTTTTTCCTGTTCTTATTTGAGATAACTGGTTCTCTTTCATTATACTAGTTTGATAGCCTCAGTAAAGCATATTATGCGCAAAGAATCGCGAAAAGAAAAAAAATTATTTTCGAAGTTTGGAAACTTCGTTAGAATCACTTTTTTTCCGTTCTTATTTGAGATAACTGGTTCTCTTTCATTATACTACTTTGATAGCCTCAGAAACGCATATTATGCGTAAAGAATCTCGAAAAGAAAAAAAAATTTTTTCGAAGTTTGGAAACTTCGTTAGAATCACTTTTTTTCCGTTCTTGTTTGAGATAACTGGTTCTCTTTCATTATACTAGTTTGATAGCCTCAGAGAAGCATTTTATGCGCAAAGAATCTCGAAAAGAAAAAAAATTTTTTTTGAAGTTTGGAAACTTCGTTAGAATCACTTTTTTCCGTTCTTATTTGAGATAACTGGTTCTGTTTCATTATACTAGTTTGATAGCCTCAGAAAAGCATATTATGCGCAAAGAATCTCGAAAAGAAAAAAATTTTTTTTCGAAGTTTGGAAACTTCGTTAGAATCACTTTTTTTCCGTTCTTATTTGAGATAACTGGTTCTCTTTCATTATACTACTTTGATAGCCTCAGAAAAGCATATTATGCGCAAAGAATCTCGAAAAGAAAAAAATTTTTTTTCGAAGTTTGGAAACTTCGATCGTATCACTTTTTTTCCGTTCTTATTTGAGATAACTGGTTCTCTTTCATTATACTACTTTGATAGCCTCAGAAAAGCATATTATGCGCAAAGAATCTCGAAAAGAAAAAAATTTTTTTTCGAAGTTTGGAAACTTCGATCGTATCCCTTTTTTTCCGTTCTTATTTGAGATAACTGGTTCTCTTTCATTATACTAGTTTGATAGCCTCAGTAAAGCATATTATGCGCAAAGAATCGCGAAAAGAAAAAAAATTTTTTTCGAAGTTTGGAAACTTCGTTAGAATCACTTTTTTTCCGTTCTTATTTGAGATAACTGGTTCTCTTTCATTATAGTAGTTTGATAGCCTCAGAAAAGCATATTATGCGTAAAGAATCTCGAAAAGAAAAAAAAATTTTTTCGAAGTTTGGAAACTTCGTTAGAATTTTTTTTCCGTTCTTATTTGAGATAACTGGGTTCTCTTTCATTATACTAGTTTGATAGCCTCAGAAGAGCATATTATGCGCAAAGAATCTCGAAAGGAAAAAAATTTTTTTTCGAAGTTTGGAAACTTCGTTTAATTCACTTTTTTTCCGTTCTTATTTGAGATAACTGGTTCTCTTTCATTATACTAGTTTGATAGACTCAGTAAAGCATATTATGCGCATAGAATCTGGAAAAAAAAAAAAATTTTCGAAGTTTGGAAACGTCGTTTGAATCAATTTTTTCCGTTCTTATTTGAGATAACTGGTTCTCTTTCATTATAGTAGTTTGATAGCCTCCGAAAAGCACATTATGTGCAAAGAATCTCGAAATGAAAAAAATTTTTTTTCGAAGTTTAGATACTTCGTTAGAATCACTTTTTTTCCTTTCTTATTTGAGATAACTGGTTCTCTTTCATTATACTAGTTTGATAGCCTCAGAAAAGCATATTATGCGCAAAGAATCTCGAAAAGAAAAAAAAATTTTTTCGAAGTTTGGAAACTTCGTTAGAATCACTTTTTTTCCGTTCTTATTTGAGATAACTGGTTGTCTTTCAATATACTAGTTTGATAGCCTCAGTAAAGCATATTATGCGCAAAGAATCTCGAAAAGAAAAAAAATTTTTTTTTGAAGTTTGGAAACTTCGTTTGTATCACTTTTTTTCCGTTCTTATTTGAGATAACTGGTTCTCTTTCATTATACTACTTTGATAGCCTCAGAAAAGCATATTATGCGCAAAGAATCTCGAAAAGAAAAAAAAATTTTTTCGAAGTTTGGAAACTTCGATCGTATCACTTTTTTCCCGTTCTTATTTGAGATAACTGGTTCTCTTTCATTATACTAGTTTGATAGCCTCAGTAAAGCATATTATGCGCAAAGAATCGCGAAAAGAAAAAAAAAATTTTTCGCAGTTTGGTAACTTCGTCAGAATCACTTTTTTTCCGTTCTTATTTGAGATAACTGGTTCTCTTTCAATATAGTTTGATAGCCTCAGTAAAGCATATTATGCGCAAAGAATCTCGAAAAGAAAAAAAATTTTTTTCAAAGTTTGGAAACTTCGTTAGAATCACTTTTTTTCCGTTCTTATTTGAGATAACTGGTTCTCTTTCAATATACTAGTTTGATAGCCTCAGTAAAGCATATTATGCGCAAAGAATCTCGAAAAGAAAAAACATTTTTTTTTGAAGTTTGGAAACTTCGTTTGTATCACTTTTTTTCCGTTCTTATTTGACATAACTGGTTCTCTTTCATTATACTACTTTGATAGCCTCAGAAAAGCATATTATGCTCAAAGAATCTCGAAAAGAAAAAAATTTTTTTTCGAAGTTTGGAAACTTCGATCGTATCACTTTTTTTCCGTTCTTATTTGAGATAACTGGTTCTCTTTCATTATACTAGTTTGATAGCCTCAGTAAAGCATATAATGCGCAAAGAATCGCGAAAAGAAAAAAAATTTTTTTCGAAGTTTGGAAACTTCGTTAGAATCACTTTTTTTCAGTTCTTATTTGAGATAACTGGTTCTCTTTCATTATAGTAGTTTGATAGCCTCAGAAAAGCATATTATCCGCAAAGAATCTCGAAAAGAAAAAAAATTTTTTTCGAAGTTTTTAAACTTCGTTAGAATCACTTTTTTTCCGTTCTTATTTGAGATAACTGGTTCTCTTTCATTATACTACTTTGATAGCCTCAGAAAAGCATATTATGCGCAAAGAATCTCGAAAAGAAAAAAATTTTTTTTCGAAGTTTGGAAACTTCGATCGTATCCCTTTTTTTCCGTTCTTATTTGAGATAACTGGTTCTCTTTCATTATACTAGTTTGATAGCCTCAGTAAAGCATATTATGCGCATAGAATCTCGAAAAAAAAAAAAAAATTTCGAAGTTTGGAAACGTCGTTTGAATCACTTTTTTCCGTTCTTATTTGAGATAACTGGTTCTCTTTCATTATAGTAGTTTGATAGCCTCCGAAAAGCACATTATGTGCAAAGAATCTCGAAATGAAAAAAATTTAATTTCGAAGTTTAGAAACTTCGTTAGAATCACTTTTTTTCCTTTCTTATTTGAGATAACTGGTTCTCTTTCATTATACTAGTTTGATAGCCTCAGAAAAGCATATTATGCGCAAAGAATCTCGAAAAGAAAAAAAATTTTTTTTTGAAGTTTGGAAACTTCGTTTGTATCACTTTTTTTCCGTTCTTATTTGACATAACTGGTTCTCTTTCATTATACTACTTTGATAGCCTCAGAAAAGCATATTATGCGCAAAGAATCTCGAAAAGAAAAAAATTTTTTTTCGAAGTTTGGAAACTTCGATCGTATCACTTTTTTTCCGTTCTTATTTGAGATAACTGGTTCTCTTTCATTATACTAGTTTGATAGCCTCAGTAAAGCATATTATGCGCAAAGAATTGCGAAAAGAAAAAAAATTTTTTTCGAAGTTTGGAAACTTCGTTAGAATCACTTTTTTTCAGTTCTTATTTGAGATAACTGGTTCTCTTTCATTATAGTAGTTTGATAGCCTCAGAAAAGCATATTATGCGCAAAGAATCTCGAAAAGAAAAAAAAATTTTTTTCGAAGTTTTTAAACTTCGTTAGAATCACTTTTTTTCCGTTCTTATTTGAGATAACTGGTTCTCTTTCATTATACTACTTTGATAGCCTCAGAAAAGCATATTATGCGCAAAGAATCTCGAAGAGAAAAAAAATTTTTTTCGAAGTTTGGAAACTTCGATCCTATCCCTTTTTTTCTGTTCTTATTTGAGATAACTGGTTCTCTTTCATTATACTAGTTTGATAGCCTCAGTAAAGCATATTATGCGCAAAGAATCGCGAAAAGAAAAAAAATTAATTTCGAAGTTTGGAAACTTCGTTAGAATCACTTTTTTTCCGTTCTTATTTGAGATAACTGGTTCTCTTTCATTATACTACTTTGATAGCCTCAGAAACGCATATTATGCGTAAAGAATCTCGAAAAGAAAAAAAAATTTTTTCGAAGTTTGGAAACTTCGTTAGAATCACTTTTTTTCCGTTCTTGTTTGAGATAACTGGTTCTCTTTCATTATACTAGTTTGATAGCCTCAGAGAAGCATTTTATGCGCAAAGAATCTCGAAAAGAAAAAAAATTTTTTTTGAAGTTTGGAAACTTCGTTAGAATCACTTTTTTCCGTTCTTATTTGAGATAACTGGTTCTGTTTCATTATACTAGTTTGATAGCCTCAGAAAAGCATATTATGCGCAAAGAATCTCGAAAAGAAAAAAATTTTTTTTCGAAGTTTGGAAACTTCGTTAGAATCACTTTTTTTCCGTTCTTATTTGAGATAACTGGTTCTCTTTCATTATACTACTTTGATAGCCTCAGAAAAGCATATTATGCGCAAAGAATCTCGAAAAGAAAAAAATTTTTTCGAAGTTTGGAAACTTCGTTAGAATTTTTTTTCCGTTCTTATTTGAGATAACTGGGTTCTCTTTCATTATACTAGTTTGATAGCCTCAGAAGAGCATATTATGCGCAAAGAATCTCGAAAGGAAAAAAATTTTTTTTCGAAGTTTGGAAACTTCGTTTGAATCACTTTTTTTCCGTTCTTATTTGAGATAACTGGTTCTCTTTCATTATACTAGTTTGATAGACTCAGTAAAGCATATTATGCGCATAGAATCTGGAAAAAAAAAAAAATTTTCGAAGTTTGGAAACGTCGTTTGAATCAATTTTTTCCGTTCTTATTTGAGATAACTGGTTCTCTTTCATTATAGTAGTTTGATAGCCTCCGAAAAGCACATTATGTGCAAAGAATCTCGAAATGAAAAAAATTTTTTTTCGAAGTTTAGATACTTCGTTAGAATCACTTTTTTTCCTTTCTTATTTGAGATAACTGGTTCTCTTTCATTCTACTAGTTTGATAGCCTCAGAAAAGCATATTATGCGCAAAGAATCTCGAAAAGAAAAAAAAATTTTTTCGAAGTTTGGAAACTTCGTTAGAATCACTTTTTTTCCGTTCTTATTTGAGATAACTGGTTGTCTTTCAATATACTAGTTTGATAGCCTCAGTAAAGCATATTATGCGCAAAGAATCTCGAAAAGAAAAAAAAATTTTTTTTGAAGTTTGGAAACTTCGTTTGTATCACTTTTTTTCCGTTCTTATTTGAGATAACTGGTTCTCTTTCATTATACTACTTTGATAGCCTCAGAAAAGCATATTATGCGCAAAGAATCTCGAAAAGAAAAAAAAAATTTTTCGAAGTTTGGAAATTTCGATCGTATCACTTTTTTCCCGTTCTTATTTGAGATAACTGGTTCTCTTTCATTATACTAGTTTGATAGCCTCAGTAAAGCATATTATGCGCAAAGAATCGCGAAAAGAAAAAAAAAATTTTTCGCAGTTTGGTAACTTCGTCAGAATCACTTTTTTTCCGTTCTTATTTGAGATAACTGGTTCTCTTTCAATATAGTTTGATAGCCTCAGTAAAGCATATTATGCGCAAAGAATCTCGAAAAGAAAAAAAATTTTTTTCAAAGTTTGGAAACTTTGTTAGAATCACTTTTTTTCCGTTCTTATTTGAGATAACTGGTTCTCTTTCAATATACTAGTTTGATAGCCTCAGTAAAGCATATTATGCGCAAAGAATCTCGAAAAGAAAAAACATTTTTTTTTGAAGTTTGGAAACTTCGTTTGTATCACTTTTTTTCCGTTCTTATTTGACATAACTGGTTCTCTTTCATTATACTACTTTGATAGCCTCAGAAAAGCATATTATGCTCAAAGAATCTCGAAAAGAAAAAAATTTTTTTTCGAAGTTTGGAAACTTCGATCGTATCACTTTTTTTCCGTTCTTATTTGAGATAACTGGTTCTCTTTCATTATACTAGTTTGATAGCCTCAGTAAAGCATATAATGCGCAAAGAATCGCGAAAAGAAAAAAAATTTTTTTCGAAGTTTGGAAACTTCGTTAGAATCACTTTTTTTCAGTTCTTATTTGAGATAACTGGTTCTCTTTCATTATAGTAGTTTGATAGCCTCAGAAAAGCATATTATCCGCAAAGAATCTCGAAAAGAAAAAAAATTTTTTTCGAAGTTTTTAAACTTCGTTAGAATCACTTTTTTTCCGTTCTTATTTGAGATAACTGGTTCTCTTTCATTATACTACTTTGATAGCCTCAGAAAAGCATATTATGCGCAAAGAATCTCGAAAAGAAAAAAATTTTTTTTCGAAGTTTGGAAACTTCGATCGTATCCCTTTTTTTCCGTTCTTATTTGAGATAACTGGTTCTCTTTCATTATACTAGTTTGATAGCCTCAGTAAAGCATATTATGCGCATAGAATCTCGAAAAAAAAAAAAAATTTCGAAGTTTGGAAACGTCGTTTGAATCACTTTTTTCCGTTCTTATTTGAGATAACTGGTTCTCTTTCATTATAGTAGTTTGATAGCCTCCGAAAAGCACATTATGTGCAAAGAATCTCGAAATGAAAAAAATTTAATTTCGAAGTTTAGAAACTTCGTTAGAATCACTTTTTTTCCTTTCTTATTTGAGATAACTGGTTCTCTTTCATTATACTAGTTTGATAGCCTCAGAAAAGCATATTATGCGCAAAGAATCTCGAAAAGAAAAAAAATTTTTTTTTGAAGTTTGGAAACTTCGTTTGTATCACTTTTTTTCCGTTCTTATTTGACATAACTGGTTCTCTTTCATTATACTACTTTGATAGCCTCAGAAAAGCATATTATGCGCAAAGAATCTCGAAAAGAAAAAAATTTTTTTTCGAAGTTTGGAAACTTCGATCGTATCACTTTTTTTCCGTTCTTATTTGAGATAACTGGTTCTCTTTCATTATACTAGTTTGATAGCCTCAGTAAAGCATATTATGCGCAAAGAATTGCGAAAAGAAAAAAAATTTTTTTCGAAGTTTGGAAACTTCGTTAGAATCACTTTTTTTCAGTTCTTATTTGAGATAACTGGTTCTCTTTCATTATAGTAGTTTGATAGCCTCAGAAAAGCATATTATGCGCAAAGAATCTCGAAAAGAAAAAAAAATTTTTTTCGAAGTTTTTAAACTTCGTTAGAATCACTTTTTTTCCGTTCTTATTTGAGATAACTGGTTCTCTTTCATTATACTACTTTGATAGCCTCAGAAAAGCATATTATGCGCAAAGAATCTCGAAGAGAAAAAAATTTTTTTTCGAAGTTTGGAAACTTCGATCCTATCCCTTTTTTTCTGTTCTTATTTGAGATAACTGGTTCTCTTTCATTATACTAGTTTGATAGCCTCAGTAAAGCATATTATGCGCAAAGAATCGCGAAAAGAAAAAAAATTATTTTCGAAGTTTGGAAACTTCGTTAGAATCACTTTTTTTCCGTTCTTATTTGAGATAACTGGTTCTCTTTCATTATAGTAGTTTGATAGCCTCAGAAACGCATATTATGCGTAAAGAATCTCGAAAAGAAAAAAAAAATTTTTCGAAGTTTGGAAACTTCGTTAGAATCACTTTTTTTCCGTTCTTGTTTGAGATAACTGGTTCTCTTTCATTATACTAGTTTGATAGCCTCAGAGAAGCATTTTATGCGCAAAGAATCTCGAAGAGAAAAAAATTTTTTTTCGAAGTTTGGAAACTTCGATCCTATCCCTTTTTTTCTGTTCTTATTTGAGATAACTGGTTCTCTTTCATTATACTAGTTTGATAGCCTCAGTAAAGCATATTATGCGCAAAGAATCGCGAAAAGAAAAAAAATTAATTTCGAAGGTTGGAAACTTCGTTAGAATCACTTTTTTTCCGTTCTTATTTGAGATAACTGGTTCTCTTTCATTATACTACTTTGATAGCCTCAGAAACGCATATTATGCGTAAAGAATCTCGAAAAGAAAAAAAAATTTTTTCGAAGTTTGGAAACTTCGTTAGAATCACTTTTTTTCCGTTCTTGTTTGAGATAACTGGTTCTCTTTCATTATACTAGTTTGATAGCCTCAGAGAAGCATTTTATGCGCAAAGAATCTCGAAAAGAAAAAAAATTTTTTTTGAAGTTTGGAAACTTCGTTAGAATCACTTTTTTCCGTTCTTATTTGAGATAACTGGTTCTGTTTCATTATACTAGTTTGATAGCCTCAGAAAAGCATATTATGCGCAAAGAATCTCGAAAAGAAAAAAATTTTTTTTCGAAGTTTGGAAACTTCGTTAGAATCACTTTTTTTCCGTTCTTATTTGAGATAACTGGTTCTCTTTCATTATACTACTTTGATAGCCTCAGAAAAGCATATTATGCGCAAAGAATCTCGAAAAGAAAAAAATTTTTTTTCGAAGTTTGGAAACTTCGATCGTATCACTTTTTTTCCGTTCTTATTTGAGATAACTGGTTCTCTTTCATTATACTAGTTTGATAGCCTCAGTAAAGCATATTATGCGCAAAGAATCGCGAAAAGAAAAAAAATTTTTTTCGAAGTTTGGAAACTTCGTTAGAATCACTTTTTTTCAGTTCTTATTTGAGATAACTGGTTCTCTTTCATTATAGTAGTTTGATAGCCTCAGAAAAGCATATTATGCGCAAAGAATCTCGAAAAGAAAAAAAATTTTTTTCGAAGTTTTTAAACTTCGTTAGAATCACTTTTTTTCCGTTCTTATTTGAGATAACTGGTTCTCTTTCATTATACTACTTTGATAGCCTCAGAAAAGCATATTATGCGCAAAGAATCTCGAAAAGAAAAAAATTTTTTTTCGAAGTTTGGAAACTTCGATCGTATCCCTTTTTTTCCGTTCTTATTTGAGATAACTGGTTCTCTTTCATTATACTAGTTTGATAGCCTCAGTAAAGCATATTATGCGCAAAGAATCGCGAAAAGAAAAAAAATTTTTTTCGAAGTTTGGAAACTTCGTTAGAATCACTTTTTTTCCGTTCTTATTTGAGATAACTGGTTCTCTTTCATTATAGTAGTTTGATAGCCTCAGAAAAGCATATTATGCGTAAAGAATCTCGAAAAGAAAAAAAAATTTTTTCGAAGTTTGGAAACTTCGTTAGAATTTTTTTTCCGTTCTTATTTGAGATAACTGGGTTCTCTTTCATTATACTAGTTTGATAGCCTCAGAAGAGCATATTATGCGCAAAGAATCTCGAAAGGAAAAAAATTTTTTTTCGAAGTTTGGAAACTTCGTTTGAATCACTTTTTTTCCGTTCTTATTTGAGATAACTGGTTCTCTTTCATTATACTAGTTTGATAGACTCAGTAAAGCATATTATGCGCATAGAATCTGGAAAAAAAAAAAAATTTTCGAAGTTTGGAAACGTCGTTTGAATCAATTTTTTCCGTTCTTATTTGAGATAACTGGTTCTCTTTCATTATAGTAGTTTGATAGCCTCCGAAAAGCACATTATGTGCAAAGAATCTCGAAATGAAAAAATTTTTTTTCGAAGTTTAGATACTTCGTTAGAATCACTTTTTTTCCTTTCTTATTTGAGATAACTGGTTCTCTTTCATTCTACTAGTTTGATAGCCTCAGAAAAGCATATTATGCGCAAAGAATCTCGAAAAGAAAAAAAAATTTTTTCGAAGTTTGGAAACTTCGTTAGAATCACTTTTTTTCCGTTCTTATTTGAGATAACTGGTTGTCTTTCAATATACTAGTTTGATAGCCTCAGTAAAGCATATTATGCGCAAAGAATCTCGAAAAGAAAAAAAAATTTTTTTTGAAGTTTGGAAACTTCGTTTGTATCACTTTTTTTCCGTTCTTATTTGAGATAACTGGTTCTCTTTCATTATACTACTTTGATAGCCTCAGAAAAGCATATTATGCGCAAAGAATCTCGAAAAGAAAAAAAAATTTTTTCGAAGTTTGGAAATTTCGATCGTATCACTTTTTTCCCGTTCTTATTTGAGATAACTGGTTCTCTTTCATTATACTAGTTTGATAGCCTCAGTAAAGCATATTATGCGCAAAGAATCGCGAAAAGAAAAAAAAAATTTTTCGCAGTTTGGTAACTTCGTCAGAATCACTTTTTTTCCGTTCTTATTTGAGATAACTGGTTCTCTTTCAATATAGTTTGATAGCCTCAGTAAAGCATATTATGCGCAAAGAATCTCGAAAAGAAAAAAAATTTTTTTCAAAGTTTGGAAACTTTGTTAGAATCACTTTTTTTCCGTTCTTATTTGAGATAACTGGTTCTCTTTCAATATACTAGTTTGATAGCCTCAGTAAAGCATATTATGCGCAAAGAATCTCGAAAAGAAAAAACATTTTTTTTTGAAGTTTGGAAACTTCGTTTGTATCACTTTTTTTCCGTTCTTATTTGACATAACTGGTTCTCTTTCATTATACTACTTTGATAGCCTCAGAAAAGCATATTATGCTCAAAGAATCTCGAAAAGAAAAAAATTTTTTTTCGAAGTTTGGAAACTTCGATCGTATCACTTTTTTTCCGTTCTTATTTGAGATAACTGGTTCTCTTTCATTATACTAGTTTGATAGCCTCAGTAAAGCATATAATGCGCAAAGAATCGCGAAAAGAAAAAAAATTTTTTTCGAAGTTTGGAAACTTCGTTAGAATCACTTTTTTTCAGTTCTTATTTGAGATAACTGGTTCTCTTTCATTATAGTAGTTTGATAGCCTCAGAAAAGCATATTATCCGCAAAGAATCTCGAAAAGAAAAAAAATTTTTTTCGAAGTTTTTAAACTTCGTTAGAATCACTTTTTTTCCGTTCTTATTTGAGATAACTGGTTCTCTTTCATTATACTACTTTGATAGCCTCAGAAAAGCATATTATGCGCAAAGAATCTCGAAAAGAAAAAAATTTTTTTTCGAAGTTTGGAAACTTCGATCGTATCCCTTTTTTTCCGTTCTTATTTGAGATAACTGGTTCTCTTTCATTATACTAGTTTGATAGCCTCAGTAAAGCATATTATGCGCATAGAATCTCGAAAAAAAAAAAAAATTTCGAAGTTTGGAAACGTCGTTTGAATCACTTTTTTCCGTTCTTATTTGAGATAACTGGTTCTCTTTCATTATAGTAGTTTGATAGCCTCCGAAAAGCACATTATGTGCAAAGAATCTCGAAATGAAAAAAATTTAATTTCGAAGTTTAGAAACTTCGTTAGAATCACTTTTTTTCCTTTCTTATTTGAGATAACTGGTTCTCTTTCATTATACTAGTTTGATAGCCTCAGAAAAGCATATTATGCGCAAAGAATCTCGAAAAGAAAAAAAATTTTTTTTTGAAGTTTGGAAACTTCGTTTGTATCACTTTTTTTCCGTTCTTATTTGACATAACTGGTTCTCTTTCATTATACTACTTTGATAGCCTCAGAAAAGCATATTATGCGCAAAGAATCTCGAAAAGAAAAAAATTTTTTTTCGAAGTTTGGAAACTTCGATCGTATCACTTTTTTTCCGTTCTTATTTGAGATAACTGGTTCTCTTTCATTATACTAGTTTGATAGCCTCAGTAAAGCATATTATGCGCAAAGAATTGCGAAAAGAAAAAAAATTTTTTTCGAAGTTTGGAAACTTCGTTAGAATCACTTTTTTTCAGTTCTTATTTGAGATAACTGGTTCTCTTTCATTATAGTAGTTTGATAGCCTCAGAAAAGCATATTATGCGCAAAGAATCTCGAAAAGAAAAAAAAATTTTTTTCGAAGTTTTTAAACTTCGTTAGAATCACTTTTTTTCCGTTCTTATTTGAGATAACTGGTTCTCTTTCATTATACTACTTTGATAGCCTCAGAAAAGCATATTATGCGCAAAGAATCTCGAAGAGAAAAAAATTTTTTTTCGAAGTTTGGAAACTTCGATCCTATCCCTTTTTTTCTGTTCTTATTTGAGATAACTGGTTCTCTTTCATTATACTAGTTTGATAGCCTCAGTAAAGCATATTATGCGCAAAGAATCGCGAAAAGAAAAAAAATTATTTTCGAAGTTTGGAAACTTCGTTAGAATCACTTTTTTTCCGTTCTTATTTGAGATAACTGGTTCTCTTTCATTATAGTAGTTTGGTAGCCTCAGAAACGCATATTATGCGTAAAGAATCTCGAAAAGAAAAAAAAAATTTTTCGAAGTTTGGAAACTTCGTTAGAATCACTTTTTTTCCGTTCTTGTTTGAGATAACTGGTTCTCTTTCATTATACTAGTTTGATAGCCTCAGAGAAGCATTTTATGCGCAAAGAATCTCGAAAAGAAAAAAAATTTTTTTTGAAGTTTGGAAACTTCGTTAGAATCACTTTTTTCCGTTCTTATTTGAGATAACTGGTTCTGTTTCATTATACTAGTTTGATAGCCTCAGAAAAGCATATTATGCGCAAAGAATCTCGAAAAGAAAAAAATTTTTTTTCGAAGTTTGGAAACTTCGTTAGAATCACTTTTTTTCCGTTCTTATTTGAGATAACTGGTTCTCTTTCATTATACTACTTTGATAGCCTCAGAAAAGCATATTATGCGCAAAGAATCTCGAAAAGAAAAAAATTTTTTTTCGAAGTTTGGAAACTTCGATCGTATCACTTTTTTTCCGTTCTTATTTGAGATAACTGGTTCTCTTTCATTATACTAGTTTGATAGCCTCAGTAAAGCATATTATGCGCAAAGAATCGCGAAAAGAAAAAAAATTTTTTTCGAAGTTTGGAAACTTCGTTAGAATCACTTTTTTTCAGTTCTTATTTGAGATAACTGGTTCTCTTTCATTATAGTAGTTTGATAGCCTCCGAAAAGCACATTATGTGCAAAGAATCTCGAAATGAAAAAAATTTTTTTTCGAAGTTTAGATACTTCGTTAGAATCACTTTTTTTCCTTTCTTATTTGAGATAACTGGTTCTCTTTCATTATACTAGTTTGATAGCCTCAGAAAAGCATATTATGCGCAAAGAATCTCGAAAAGAAAAAAAAATTTTTTCGAAGTTTGGAAACTACGTTAGAATCACTTTTTTTCCGTTCTTATTTGAGATAACTGGTTGTCTTTCAATATACTAGTTTGATAGCCTCAGTAAAGCATATTATGCGCAAAGAATCTCGAAAAGAAAAAAAATTTTTTTTTGAAGTTTGGAAACTTCGTTTGTATCACTTTTTTTCCGTTCTTATTTGAGATAACTGGTTCTCTTTCATTATACTACTTTGATAGCCTCAGAAAAGCATATTATGCGCAAAGAATCTCGAAAAGAAAAAAAAATTTTTTCGAAGTTTGGAAACTTCGATCGTATCACTTTTTTCCCGTTCTTATTTGAGATAACTGGTTCTCTTTCATTATACTAGTTTGATAGCCTCAGTAAAGCATATTATGCGCAAAGAATCGCGAAAAGAAAAAAAAAATTTTTCGCAGTTTGGTAACTTCGTCAGAATCACTTTTTTTCCGTTCTTATTTGAGATAACTGGTTCTCTTTCAATATAGTTTGATAGCCTCAGTAAAGCATATTATGCGCAAAGAATCTCGAAAAGAAAAAAAAATTTTTTCAAAGTTTGGAAACTTCGTTAGAATCACTTTTTTTCCGTTCTTATTTGAGATAACTGGTTCTTTCATTATACTACTTTGATAGCCTCAGAAAAGCATATTATGCGCAAAGAATCTCGAAAAGAAAAAAATTTTTTTTCGAAGTTTGGAAACTTCGATCGTATCACTTTTTTTCCGTTCTTATTTGAGATAACTGGTTCTCTTTCATTATACTAGTTTGATAGCCTCAGTAAAGCATATTATGCGCAAAGAATCGCGAAAGGAAAAAAAATTTTTTTCGAAGTTTGGAAACTTCGTTAGAATCACTTTTTTTCAGTTCTTATTTGAGATAACTGGTTCTCTTTCATTATAGTAGTTTGATAGCCTCAGAAAAGCATATTATGCGCAAAGAATCTCGAAAAGAAAAAAAAATTTTTTTCGAAGTTTTTAAACTTCGTTAGAATCACTTTTTTTCCGTTCTTATTTGAGATAACTGGTTCTCTTTCATTATACTACTTTGATAGCCTCAGAAAAGCATATTATGCGCAAAGAATCTCGAAAAGAAAAAACTTTTTTTTCGAAGTTTGGAAACTTTGATCGTATCCATTTTTTTCTGTTCTTATTTGAGATAACTGGTTCTCTTTCATTATACTAGTTTGATAGCCTCAGTAAAGCATATTATGCGCAAAGAATCGCGAAAAGAAAAAAAATTATTTTCGAAGTTTGGAAACTTCGTTAGAATCACTTTTTTTCCGTTCTTATTTGAGATAACTGGTTCTCTTTCATTATAGTAGTTTGATAGCCTCAGAAAAGCATATTATGCGTAAAGAATCTCGAAAAGAAAAAAAAATTTTTTCGAAGTTTGGAAACTTCTTTTGAATCACTTTTTTTCCGTTCTTATTTGAGATAACTGGTTCTCGTTCATTATACTAGTTTGATAGCCTCAGTAAAGCATATTATGCGCAAAGAATCTCGAAAAGAAAAAAAAATTTTTTCAAAGTTTGGAAACTTCGTTAGAATCACTTTTTTTCCGTTCTTGTTTGAGATAACTGGTTCTCTTTCATTATACTAGTTTGATAGCCTCAGAGAAGCATTTTATGCGCAAAGAATCTCGAAAAGAAAAAAAATTTTTTTTGAAGTTTGGAAACTTCGTTAGAATCACTTTTTTCCGTTCTTATTTGAGATAACTGGTTCTGTTTCATTATACTAGTTTGATAGCCTCAGAAAAGCATATTATGCGCAAAGAATCTCGAAAAGAAAAAAATTTTTTTTCGAAGTTTGGAAACTTCGTTAGAATCACTTTTTTTTCCGTTCTTATTTTAGATAACTGGTTCTCTTTCATTATACTACTTTGATAGCCTCAGAAAAGCATATTATGCGCAAAGAATCTCGAAAAGAAAAAAATTTTTTTTCGAAGTTTGGAAACTTCGATCGTATCACTTTTTTTCCGTTCTTATTTGAGATAACTGGTTCTCTTTCATTATACTAGTTTGATAGCCTCAGTAAAGCATATTATGCGCAAAGAATCGCGAAAAGAAAAAAAATTTTTTTCGAAGTTTGGAAACTTCGTTAGAATCACTTTTTTTCAGTTCTTATTTGAGATAACTGGTTCTCTTTCATTATAGTAGTTTGATAGCCTCAGAAAAGCATATTATGCGCAAAGAATCTCGAAAAGAAAAAAAATTTTTTTCGAAGTTTTTAAACTTCGTTAGAATCACTTTTTTTCCGTTCTTATTTGAGATAACTAGTTCTCTTTCGTTATACTACTTTGATAGCCTCAGAAAAGCATATTATGCGCAAAGAATAACGAAAAGAAAAAAATTTTTTTTCGATTTTTGGAAACTTCGATCGCAACCCTTTTTTTCCGTTCTTATTTGAGATAACTGGTTCTCTTTCATTATACTAGTTTGATAGCCTCAGTAAAGCATATTATGCGCAAAGAATCGCGAAAAGAAAAAAAATTTTTTTCGAAGTTTGGAAACTTCGTTAGAATCACTTTTTTTCCGTTCTTATTTGAGATAACTGGTTCTCTTTCATTATAGTAGTTTGATAGCCTCAGAAAAGCATATTATGCGTAAAGAATCTCGAAATGAAAAAAAATTTTTTTCGAAGTTTGGAAACTTCGTTAGAATTTTTTTTCCGTTCTTATTTGAGATAACTGGGTTCTCTTTCATTATACTAGTTTGATAGCCTCAGAAGAGCATATTATGCGCAAAGAATCTCGAAAGGAAAAAAATTTTTTTTCGAAGTTTGGAAACTTCGTTTGAATCACTTTTTTTCCGTTCTTATTTGAGATAACTGGTTCTCTTTCATTATACTAGTTTGATAGACTCAGTAAAGCATATTATGCGCATAGAATCTCGAAAAAAAAAAAATTTTCGAAGTTTGGAAACGTCGTTTGAATCAATTTTTTCCGTTCTTATTTGAGATAACTGGTTCTCTTTCATTATAGTAGTTTGATAGCCTCCGAAAAGCACATTATGTGCAAAGAATCTCGAAATGAAAAAAATTTTTTTTCGAAGTTTAGAAACTTCGTTAGAATCACTTTTTTTCCTTTCTTATTTGAGATAACTGGTTCTCTTTCATTATACTAGTTTGATAGCCTCAGAAAAGCATATTATGCGCAAAGAATCTCGAAAAGAAAAAAAAATTTTTTCGAAGTTTGGAAACTTCGTTAGAATCACTTTTTTTCCGTTCTTATTTGAGATAACTGGTTGTCTTTCAATATACTAGTTTGATAGCCTCAGTAAAGCATATTATGCGCAAAGAATCTCGAAAAGAAAAAAAATTTTTTTTTGAAGTTTGGAAACTTCGTTTGTATCACTTTTTTTCCGTTCTTATTTGACATAACTGGTTCTCTTTCATCATACTACTTTGATAGCCTCAGAAAAGCATATTATGCGCAAAGAATCTCGAAAAGAAAAAAATTTTTTTTCGAAGTTTGGAAACTTTGATCGTATCACTTTTTTCCCGTTCTTATTTGAGATAACTGGTTCTCTTTAATTATACTAGTTTGATAGCCTCAGTAAAGCATATTATGCGCAAAGAATCGCGAAAAGAAAAAAAAAATTTTTCGAAGTTTGGTAACTTCGTCAGAATCACTTTTTTTCCGTTCTTATTTGAGATAACTGGTTCTCTTTCATTATAGTAGTTTGATAGCCTCAGAAAAGCATATTATGCGCAAAGAATCTCGAAAACAAAAAAAATTTTTTTCGAAGTTTTTAAACTTCGTTAGAATCACTTTTTTTCCGTTCTTATTTGAGATAACTGGTTCTCTTTCAATATACTAGTTTGATAGCCTCAGTAAAGCATATTATGCGCAAAGAATCTCGAAAAGAAAAAAAAATTTTTTCATAGTTTGGAAACTTCGTTAGAATCACTTTTTTTCCGTTCTTATTTGAGATAACTGGTTCTTTCATTATACTACTTTGATAGCCTCAGAAAAGCATATTATGCGCAAAGAATCTCGAAAAGAAAAAAATTTTTTTTCGAAGTTTGGAAACTTCGATCGTATCACTTTTTTTCCGTTCTTATTTGAGATAACTGGTTCTCTTTCATTATACTAGTTTGATAGCCTCAGTAAAGCATATTATGCGCAAAGAATCGCGAAAAGAAAAAAAATTTTTTTCGAAGTTTGGAAACTTCGTTAGAATCACTTTTTTTCAGTTCTTATTTGAGATAACTGGTTCTCTTTCATTATAGTAGTTTGATAGCCTCAGAAAAGCATATTATGCGCAAAGAATCTCGAAAACAAAAAAAATTTTTTTCGAAGTTTTTAAACTTCGTTAGAATCACTTTTTTCCGTTCTTATTTGAGATAACTGGTTCTCTTTCATTATACTACTTTGATAGCCTCAGAAAAGCATATTATGCGCAAAGAATCTCGAAAAGAAAAAAATTTTTTTTCGAAGTTTGGAAACTTCGATCGTATCCCTTTTTTTCCGTTCTTATTTGAGATAACTGGTTCTCTTTCATTATACTAGTTTGATAGGCTCAGTAAAGCATATTATGCGCAAAGAATCGCGAAAAGAAAAAAAATTTTTTTCGAAGTTTGGAAACTTCGTTAGAATCACTTTTTTTCCGTTCTTATTTGAGAGAACTGGTTCTCTTTCATTATAGTAGTTTGATAGCCTCAGAAAAGCATATTATGCGTAAAGAATCTCGAAAAGAAAAAAAATTTTTTTCGAAGTTTGGAAACTTCGTTAGAATCACTTTTTTTCCGTTCTTATTTGAGACAACTGGTTCTCTTTCATTATAGTAGTTTGATAGCCTCAGAAAAGCATATTATGCGTAAAGAATCTCGAAAAGAAAAAAAATTTTTTTCGAAGTTTGGAAACTTCGTTAGAATCACTTTTTTTCCGTTCTTATTTGAGATAACTGGTTCTCGTTCATTATACTAGTTTGATAGCCTCAGTAAAGCATATTATGCGCAAAGAATCTCGAAAAGAAAAAAAATTTTTTTCGAAGTTTGGAAACTTCGTTAGAATCACTTTTTTTCCGTTCTTATTTGAGATAACTGGTTCTCTTTCAATATACTAGTTTGATAGCCTCAGTAAAGCATATTATGCGCAAAGAATCTCGAAAAGAAAAAAAAATTTTTTCAAAGTTTGGAAACTTCGTTAGAATCACTTTTTTTCCGTTCTTATTTGAGATAACTGGTTCTTTCATTATACTACTTTGATAGCCTCAGTAAAGCATATTATGCGCAAAGAATCGCGAAAAGAAAAAAAATTTTTTTCGAAGTTTGGAAACTTCGTTAGAATCACTTTTTTTCCGTTCTTGTTTGAGATAACTGGTTCTCTTTCATTATACTAGTTTGATAGCCTCAGAGAAGCATTTTATGCGCAAAGAATCTCGAAAAGAAAAAAAATTTTTTTTGAAGTTTGGAAACTTCTTTAGAATCACTTTTTTCCGTTCTTATTTGAGATAACTGGTTCTGTTTCATTATACTAGTTTGATAGCCTCAGAAAAGCATATTATGCGCAAAGAATCTCGAAAAGAAAAAAATTTTTTTTCGAAGTTTGGAAACTTCGTTAGAATCACTTTTTTTCCGTTCTTATTTGAGATAACTGGTTCTCTTTCATTATACTACTTTGATAGCCTCAGAAAAGCATATTATGCGCAAAGAATCTCGAAAAGAAAAAAATTTTTTTTCGAAGTTTGGAAACTTCGATCGTATCACTTTTTTTCCGTTCTTATTTGAGATAACTGGTTCTCTTTCATTATACTAGTTTGATAGCCTCAGTAAAGCATATTATGCGCAAAGAATCGCGAAAAGAAAAAAAAAATTTTCGAAGTTTGGTAACTTCGTCAGAATCACTTTTTTTCCGTTCTTATTTGAGATAACTGGTTCTCTTTCAATATACTAGTTTGATAGCCTCAGTAAAGCATATTGTGCGCAAAGAATCTTGAAAAGAAAAAAAAATTTTTTCAAAGTTTCCAAACTTCGATCGTATCACTTTTTTTCCGTTCTTATTTGAGATAACTGGTTCTCTTTCATTATACTAGTTTGATAGCCTCAGTAAAGCATATTATGCGCAAAGAATCGCGAAAAGAAAAAAAATTTTTTTCGAAGTTTGGAAACTTCGTTAGAATCACTTTTTTTCAGTTCTTATTTGAGATAACTGGTTCTCTTTCATTATAGTAGTTTGATAGCCTCAGAAAAGCATATTATGCGCAAAGAATCTCGAAAACAAAAAAAATTTTTTTCGAAGTTTTTAAACTTCGTTAGAATCACTTTTTTTCCGTTCTTATTTGAGATAACTGGTTCTCTTTCATTATACTACTTTGATAGCCTCAGAAAAGCATATTATGCGCAAAGAATCTAGAAAAGAAAAAAATTTTTTTTCGAAGTTTGGAAACTTCGATCGTATCCCTTTTTTTCCGTTCTTATTTGAGATAACTGGTTCTCTTTCATTATACTAGTTTGATAGCCTCAGTAAAGCATATTATGCGCAAAGAATCGCGAAAAGAAAAAAAAATTTTTTCGAAGTTTGGAAACTTCGTTAGAACCACTTTTTTTCCGTTCTTATTTGAGATAACTGGTTCTCTTTCATTATAGTAGTTTGATAGCCTGAGAAAAGCATATTATGCGTAAAGAATCTCGAAAAGAAAAAAAATTTTTTTCGAAGTTTGGAAACTTCGTTAGAATCACTTTTTTTCCGTTCTTATTTGAGATAACTGGTTCTCTTTCATTATAGTAGTTTGATAGCCTCAGAAAAGCATATTATGCGTAAAGAATCTCGAAACGAAAAAAAATTTTTTTCGAAGTTTGGAAACTTCGTTAGAATCACTTTTTTTCCGTTCTTATTTGAGATAACTGGTTCTCGTTCATTATACTAGTTTGATAGCCTCAGTAAAGCATATTATGCGCAAAGAATCTCGAAAAGAAAAAAAATTTTTTTCGAAGTTTGGAAACTTCGTTAGAATCACTTTTTTTCCGTTCTTATTTGAGATAACTGGTTCTCTTTCAATATACTAGTTTGATAGCCTCAGTAAAGCATATTATGCGCAAAGAATCTCGAAAAGAAAAAAAAATTTTTTCAAAGTTTGGAAACTTCGTTACAATCACTTTTTTTCCGTTCTTATTTGAGATAACTGGTTCTTTCATTATACTACTTTGATAGCCTCAGTAAAGCATATTATGCGCAAAGAATCACGAAAAGAAAAAACATTTTTTTCGAAGTTTGGAAACTTCGTTAGAATCACTTTTTTTCCGTTCTTGTTTGAGATAACTGGTTCTCTTTCATTATACTAGTTTGATAGCCTCAGAGAAGCATTTTATGCCCAAAGAATCTCGAAAAGAAAAAAAATTTTTTTTGAAGTTTGGAAACTTCGTTAGAATCACTTTTTTCCGTTCTTATTTGAGATAACTGGTTCTGTTTCATTATACTAGTTTCATAGCCTCAGAAAAGCATATTATGCGCAAAGAATCTCGAAAAGAAAAAAATTTTTTTTCGAAGTTTGGAACCTTCGTTAGAATCACTTTTTTTCCGTTCTTATTTGAGATAACTGGTTCTCTTTCATTATACTACTTTGATAGCCTCAGAAAAGCATATTATGCGCAAAGAATCTCGAAAAGAAAAAAATTTTTTTTCGAAGTTTGGAAACTTCGATCGTATCACTTTTTTTGCGTTCTTATTTGAGATAACTGGTTCTCTTTCATTATACTAGTTTGATAGCCTCAGTAAAGCATATTATGCTCAAAGAATCGCGAAAAGAAAAAAAAATTTTTTCGAAGTTTGGAAACTTCGTTAGAATCACTTTCTTTCCGTTCTTGTTTGAGATAACTGGTTCTCTTTCTTTATACTAGTTTGATAGCCTCAGTAAAGCATATTATGCGCAAAGAATCGCGGAGAGAAAAAAAATTTTTTTCGAAGTTTGGAAACTTCGTTAGAATCACTTTTTTTCCGTTCTTATTTGAGATAACTGGTTCTGTTTCATTATACGAGTTTGATAGCCTCAGAAAAGCATATTATGCGCAAAGAATCTCGAAAAGAAAAAAATTTTTTTTCGAAGTACTGAAACTTCGTTAGAATCACTTTTTTTCCGTTCTTATTTGAGATAACTGGTTCTCGTTCATTATACTAGTTTGATAGGCTCAGTAAATCATATTATGCGCAAAGAATCTCGAAAAGAAAAAAAATTTTTTTCCAAGTTTGGAAACTTCGTTAGAATCACTTTTTTTCCGTTCTTATTTGAGATAACTGGTTCTCTTTCAATATACTAGTTTGATAGCCTCAGTAAAGCATATTATGCGCAAAGAATCTCGAAAAGAAAAAACATTTTTTTTTGAAGTTTGGAAACTTCGTTTGTATCACTTTTTTTCCGTTCTTATTTGACATAACTGGTTCTCTTTCATTATACTACTTTGATAGCCTCAGAAAAGCATATTATGCTCAAAGAATCTAGAAAAGAAAAAAATTTTTTTTCGAAGTTTGGAAACTTCGATCGTATCACTTTTTTTCCGTTCTTATTTGAGATAACTGGTTCTCTTTCATTATACTAGTTTGATAGCCTCAGTAAAGCATATAATGCGCAAAGAATCGCGAAAAGAAAAAAAAATTTTTTCGAAGTTTGGAAACTTCGTTAGAATCACTTTTTTTCAGTTCTTATTTGAGATAACTGGTTCTCTTTCATTATAGTAGTTTGATAGCCTCAGAAAAGCATATTATGCGCAAAGAATCTCGAAAAGAAAAAAAATTTTTTTCGAAGTTTTTAAACTTCGTTAGAATCACTTTTTTTCCGTTCTTATTTGAGATAACTGGTTCTCTTTCATTATACTACTTTGATAGCCTCAGAAAAGCATATTATGCGCAAAGAATCTCGAAAAGAAAAAAATTTTTTTTCGAAGTTTGGAAACTTCGATCGTATCCCTTTTTTTCCGTTCTTATTTGAGATAACTGGTTCTCTTTCATTATACTAGATTGATAGCCTCAGTAAAGCATATTATGCGCAAAGAATCGCGAAAAGAAAAAAAAATTTTTTCGAAGATTGGAAACTTTGTTAGAATCACTTTTTTTCCGTTCTTATTTGAGATAACTGGTTCTCTTTCATTATAGTAGTTTGATAGCCTCAGAAAAGCATATTATGCGTAAAGAATCTCGAAAAGAAAAAAAATTTTTTTCGAAGTTTGGAAACTTCGTTAGAATTTTTTTTCCGTTCTTATTTGAGATAACTGGGTTCTCTTTCATTATACTAGTTTGATAGCCTCAGAAGAGCATATTATGCGCAAAGAATCTCGAAAGGAAAAAAATTTTTTTTCGAAGTTTGGAAACTTCGTTTGAATCACTTTTTTTCCGTTCTTATTTGAGATAACTGGTTCTCTTTCATTATACTAGTTTGATAGACTCAGTAAAGCATATTATGCGCATAGAATCTCGAAAAAAAAAAAAAATTTTCGAAGTTTGGAAACGTCGTTTGAATCAATTTTTTCCGTTCTTATTTGAGATAACTGGTTCTCTTTCATTATAGTAGTTTGATAGCCTCCGAAAAGCACATTATGTGCAAAGAATCTCGAAATGAAAAAAATTTTTTTTCGAAGTTTAGAAACTTCGTTAGAATCACTTTTTTTCCTTTCTTATTTGAGATAACTGGTTCTCTTTCAATATACTAGTTTGATAGCCTCAGAAAAGCATATTATGCGCAAAGAATCTCGAAAAGAAAAAAAATTTTTTTCGAAGTTTGGAAACTTCGTTAGAATCACTTTTTTTCCGTTCTTATTTGAGATAACTGGTTCTCTTTCAATATACTAGTTTGATAGCCTCTGTAAAGCATATTATGCGCAAAGAATCTCGAAAAGAAAAAAAATTTTTTTTGAAGTTTGGAAACTTCGTTTGTATCACTTTTTTTCCGTTCTTATTTGACATAACTGGTTCTCTTTCATTATACTACTTTGATAGCCTCAGAAAAGCATATTATGCTCAAAGAATCTCGAAAAGAAAAAAATTTTTTTTCGAAGTTTGGAAACTTCGATCGTATCACTTTTTTCCCGTTCTTATTTGAGATAACTGGTTCTCCTTCATTATACTAGTTTGATAGCCTCAGTAAAGCATATTATGCGCAAAGAATCGCGAAAAGAAAAAAAAAATTTTTCGAAAATTGGTAACTTCGTCAGAATCACTTTTTTTCCGTTCTTATTTGAGATAACTGGTTCTCTTTCAATATACTAGTTTGATAGCCTCAGTAAGGCATATTATGCGCAAAGAATCTCGAAAAGAAAAAAAATTTTTTTCATAGTTTGGAAACTTCGTTAGAATCACTTTTTTTCCGTTCTTATTTGAGATAACTGGTTCTTTCATTATACTACTTTGATAGCCTCAGAAAAGCATATTATGCGCAAAGAATCTCGAAAAGAAAAAAATTTTTTTTCGAAGTTTGGAAACTTCGATCGTATCACTTTTTTTCCGTTCTTATTTGAGATAACTGGTTCTCTTTCATTATACTAGTTTGATAGCCTCAGTAAAGAATATTATGCGCAAAGAATCGCGAAAAGAAAAAAAAATTTTTTCGAAGTTTGGAAACTTCGTTAGAATCACTTTTTTTCAGTTCTTATTTGAGATAACTGGTTCTCTTTCATTATAGTAGTTTGATAGCCTCAGAAAAGCATATTATGCGCAAAGAATCTCGAAAACAAAAAAAATTTTTTTCGAAGTTTTTAAACTTCGTTAGAATCACTTTTTTTCCGTTCTTATTTGAGATAACTGGTTCTCTTTCATTATACTACTTTGATAGCCTCAGAAAAGCATATTATGCGCAAAGAATCTCGAAAAGAAAAAAATTTTTTTTCGAAGTTTGGAAACTTCGATCGTATCCCTTTTTTTCCGTTCTTATTTGAGATAACTGGTTCTCTTTCATTATACTAGATTGATAGCCTCAGTAAAGCATATTATGCGCAAAGAATCGCGAAAAGAAAAAAAATTTTTTTCGAAGATTGGAAACTTTGTTAGAATCACTTTTTTTCCGTTCTTATTTGAGATAACTGGTTCTCTTTCATTATAGTAGTTTGATAGCCTCAGAAAAGCATATTATGCGTAAAGAATCTCGAAAAGAAAAAAAATTTTTTTCGAAGTTTGGAAACTTCGTTAGAATTTTTTTTCCGTTCTTATTTGAGATAACTGGGTTCTCTTTCATTATACTAGTTTGATAGCCTCAGAAGAGCATATTATGCGCAAAGAATCTCGAAAGGAAAAAAATTTTTTTTTGAAGTTTGGAAACTTCGTTTGAATCACTTTTTTTCCGTTCTTATTTGAGATAACTGGTTCTCTTTCATTATACTAGTTTGATAGACTCAGTAAAGCATATTATGCGCATAGAATCTCGAAAAAAAAAAAAAATTTTCGAAGTTTGGAAACGTCGTTTGAATCAATTTTTTCCGTTCTTATTTGAGATAACTGGTTCTCTTTCATTATAGTAGTTTGATAGCCTCCGAAAAGCACATTATGTGCAAAGAATCTCGAAATGAAAAAAATTTTTTTTCGAAGTTTAGAAACTTCGTTAGAATCACTTTTTTTCCTTTCTTATTTGAGATAACTGGTTCTCTTTCAATATACTAGTTTGATAGCCTCAGAAAAGCATATTATGCGCAAAGAATCTCGAAAAGAAAAAAAAATTTTTTCGAAGTTTGGAAACTTCGTTAGAATCACTTTTTTTCCGTTCTTATTTGAGATAACTGGTTCTCTTTCAATATACTAGTTTGATAGCCTCTGTAAAGCATATTATGCGCAAAGAATCTCGAAAAGAAAAAAAATTTTTTTTGAAGTTTGGAAACTTCGTTTGTATCACTTTTTTTCCGTTCTTATTTGACATAACTGGTTCTCTTTCATTATACTACTTTGATAGCCTCAGAAAAGCATATTATGCTCAAAGAATCTCGAAAAGAAAAAAATTTTTTTTCGAAGTTTGGAAACTTCGATCGTATCACTTTTTTCCCGTTCTTATTTGAGATAACTGGTTCTCCTTCATTATACTAGTTTGATAGCCTCAGTAAAGCATATTATGCGCAAAGAATCGCGAAAAGAAAAAAAATTTTTTTCGAAGTTTGGAAACTTCGTTAGAATCACTTTTTTTCAGTTCTTATTTGAGATAACTGGTTCTCTTTCATTATAGTAGTTTGATAGCCTCAGAAAAGCATATTATGCGCAAAGAATCTCGAAAACAAAAAAAATTTTTTTCGAAGTTTTTAAACTTCGTTAGAATCACTTTTTTTCCGTTCTTATTTGAGATAACTGGTTCTCTTTCATTATACTACTTTGATAGCCTCAGAAAAGCATATTATGCGCAAAGAATCTCGAAAAGAAAAAAATTTTTTTTCGAAGTTTGGAAACTTCGATCGTATCCCTTTTTTTCCGTTCTTATTTGAGATAACTGGTTCTCTTTCATTATACTAGTTTGATAGCCTCAGTAAAGCATATTATGCGCAAAGAATCTCGAAAAGAAAAAAAATTTTTTTCGAAGTTTGGAAACTTCGTTAGAATCACTTTTTTTCCGTTCTTATTTGAGATAACTGGTTCTCTTTCATTATAGTAGTTTGATAGCCTCAGAATAGGATATTATGCGTAAAGAATCTCGAAAAGAAAAAAAATTTTTTTCGAAGTTTGGAAACTTCGTTAGAATTTTTTTTCCGTTCTTATTTGAGATAACTGGGTTCTCTTTCATTATACTAGTTTGATAGCCTCAGAAGAGCATATTATGCGCAAAGAATCTCGAAAGGAAAAAAATTTTTTTTCGAAGTTTGGAAACTTCGTTTGATCACTTTTTTTCCGTTCTTATTTGAGATAACTGGTTCTCTTTCATTATACTAGTTTTATAGACTCAGTAAAGCATATTATGCGCATAGAATCTCGAAAAAAAAAAAAAAATTTTCGAAGTTTGGAAACGTCGTTTGAATCAATTTTTTCCGTTCTTATTTGAGATAACTGGTTCTCTTTCATTATAGTAGTTTGATAGCCTCCGAAAAGCACATTATGTGCAAAGAATCTCGAAATGAAAAAAATTTTTTTTCGAAGTTTAGAAACTTCGTTAGAATCACTTTTTTTCCTTTCTTATTTGAGATAACTGGTTCTCTTTCATTATACTAGTTTGATAGCCTCAGAAAAGCATATTATGCGCAAAGAATCTCGAAAAGAAAAAAAATTTTTTTCGAAGTTTGGAAACTTCGTTAGAATCACTTTTTTTCCGTTCTTATTTGAGATAACTGGTTCTCTTTCAATATACTAGTTTGATAGCCTCTGTAAAGCATATTATGCGCAAAGAATCTCGAAAAGAAAAAAAATTTTTTTTGAAGTTTGGAAACTTCGTTTGTATCACTTTTTTTCCGTTCTTATTTGACATAACTGGTTCTCTTTCATTATACTACTTTGATAGCCTCAGAAAAGCATATTATGCTCAAAGAATCTCGAAAAGAAAAAAATTTTTTTTCGAAGTTTGGAAACTTCGATCGTATCACTTTTTTCCCGTTCTTATTTGAGATAACTGGTTCTCTTTCATTATACTAGTTTGATAGCCTCAGTAAAGCATATTATGCGCAAAGAATCGCGAAAAGAAAAAAAAAATTTTTCGAAGTTTGGTAACTTCGTCAGAATCACTTTTTTTCCGTTCTTATTTGAGATAACTGGTTCTCTTTAATATACTAGTTTGATAGCCTCAGTAAGGCATATTATGCGCAAAGAATCTCGAAAAGAAAAAAAAATTTTTTCATAGTTTGGAAACTTCGTTAGAATCACTTTTTTTCCGTTCTTATTTGAGATAACTGGTTCTTTCATTATACTACTTTGATAGCCTCAGAAAAGCATATTATGCGCAAAGAATCTCGAAAAGAAAAAAATTTTTTTTCGAAGTTTGGAAACTTCGATCGTATAACTTTTTTTCCGTTCTTATTTGAGATAACTGGTTCTCTTTCATTATACTAGTTTGATAGCCTCAGTAAAGCATATTATGCGCAAAGAATCGCGAAAAGAAAAAAAATTTTTTTCGAAGTTTGGAAACTTCGTTAGAATCACTTTTTTTCAGTTCTTATTTGAGATAACTGGTTCTCTTTCATTATAGTAGTTTGATAGCCTCAGAAAAGCATATTATGCGCAAAGAATCTCGAAAACAAAAAAAATTTTTTTCGAAGTTTTTAAACTTCGTTAGAATCACTTTTTTTCCGTTCTTATTTGAGATAACTGGTTCTCTTTCATTATACTACTTTGATAGCCTCAGAAAAGCATATTATGCGCAAAGAATCTCGAAAAGAAAAAAATTTTTTTTCGAAGTTTGGAAACTTCGATCGTATCCCTTTTTTTCCGTTCTTATTTGAGATAACTGGTTCTCTTTCATTATACTAGTTTGATAGCCTCAGTAAAGCATATTATGCGCAAAGAATCGCGAAAAGAAAAAAAATTTTTTTCGAAGTTTGGAAACTTCGTTAGAATCACTTTTTTTCCGTTCTTATTTGAGATAACTGGTTCTCTTTCATTATAGTAGTTTGATAGCCTCAGAAAAGCATATTATGCGTAAAGAATCTCGAAAAGAAAAAAAAATTTTTTCGAAGTTTGGAAACTTCGTTAGAATCACTTTTTTTCCGTTCTTATTTGAGACAACTGGTTCTCTTTCATTATAGTAGTTTGATAGCCTCAGAAAAGCATATTATGCGGAAAGAATCTCGAAAAGAAAAAAAAATTTTTTCGAAGTTTGGAAACTTCGTTAGAATCACTTTTTTTGCGTTCTTATTTGAGATAACTGGTTCTCGTTCATTATACTAGTTTGATAGCCTCAGTAAAGCATATTATGCGCAAAGAATCTCGAAAAGAAAAAAAATTTTTTTCGAAGTTTGGAAACTTCGTTAGAATTACTTTTTTTCCGTTCTTATTTGATATAACTGGTTCTCTTTCAATATACTATTTTGATAGCCTCAGTAAAGCATATTATGCGCAAAGAATCTCGAAAAGAAAAAAAAATTTTTTCGAAGTTTGGAAACTTCGTTAGAATAACTTTTTTTCCGTTCTTATTTGAGATAACTGGTTCTCTTTCAATATACTAGTTTGATAGCCTCAGTAAAGCATATTATGCGCAAAGAATCTCGAAAAGAAAAAAAAATTTTTTCAAAGTTTGGAAACTTCGTTAGAATCACTTTTTTTCCGTTCTTATTTGAGATAACTGGTTCTTTCATTATACTACTTTGATAGCCTCAGTAAAGCATATTATGCGCAAAGAATCTCGAAAAGAAAAAAATTTTTTTTCGAAGTTTGGAAACTTCGATCGTATCACTTTTTTTCCGTTCTTATTTGAGATAACTGGTTCTCTTTCATTATACTAGTTTGATAGCCTCAGTAAAGCATATTATGCGCAAAGAATCTCGAAAAGAAAAAAATCTTTTTTCGAAGTTTGGAAACTTCGATCGTATCCCTTTTTTTCCGTTCTTATTTGAGATAACTGGTTCTCTTTCATTATACTAGTTTGATAGCCTCAGTAAAGCATATTATGCGCAAAGAATCGCGAAAAGAAAAAACATTTTTTTCGAAGTTTGGAAACTTCGTCAGAATCACTTTTTTTCCGTTCTTGTTTGAGATAACTGGTTCTCTTTCATTATACTAGTTTAATAGCCTCAGAGAAGCATTTTATGCGCAAAGACTCTCGAAAAGAAAAAAAATTTTTTTTGAAGTTTGGAAACTTCGTTAGAATCACTTTTTTCCGTTCTTATTTGAGATAACTGGTTCTCTTTCATTATAGTAGTTTGATAGCCTCAGTAAAGCATATTATGCGCAAAGAATCGCGAAAAGAAAAAAAATTTTTTTCGAAGTTTGGAAACTTCGTTAGAATCACTTTTTTTCCGTTCTTATTTGAGATAACTGGTTCTCTTTCATTATAGTAGTTTGATAGCCTCAGAAAAGCATATTATGCGTAAAGAATCTCGAAAAGAAAAAAAATTTTTTTCGAAGTTTGGAAACTTCGTTAGAATCACTTTTTTTCCGTTTATATTTGAGATAACTGGGTTCTCTTTCATTATACTGGTTTGATAGCCTCAGAAGAGCATATTATGCGCAAAGAATCTCGAAAGGAAAAAAATTTTTTTTCGAAGTTTGAAAACTTCGTTTGAATCACTTTTTTTCCGTTCTTATTTGAGATAACTGGTTCTCTTTCATTATACTAGTTTGATAGCCTCAGTAAAGCATATTATGCGCAAAGAATCTCGAAAAAAAAAAAAAAATTTTCGAAGTTTGGAAACTTCGTTAGAATCACTTTTTTTCCGTTCTTGTTTGAGATAACTGGTTCTCTTTCATTATACTAGTTTGATAGCCTCAGAGAAGCATTTTATGCGCAAAGAATCTCGAAAAGAAAAAAAATTTTTTTTGAAGTTTGGAAACTTCACTAGAATCACTTTTTTTCCGTTCTTATTTGAGATAACTGGTTCTGTTTCATTATACTAGTTTGATAGCTTCAGTAAAGCATATTATGCGCAAAGAATCTCGTAAAGAAAAAAAATTTTTTTCAAAGTTTGGAAACTTCGTTAGAATCACTTTTTTTCCGTTCTTATTTGAGATAACTGGTTCTCTTTCATTATACTACTTTGATAGCCTCAGAAAAGCATATGATGCGCAAAGAATCTCGAAAAGAAAAAAATTTTTTTTTCGATGTTTGGAAACTTAGATCGTATCACTTTTTTTTCTGTTCTTATTTGAGATAACTGGTTCTCTTTCATTATACTAGTTTGATAGCCTCAGTAAAGCATATTATGCGCAAAGAATCGCGAAAAGAAAAAAAAATTTTTTCGAAGTTTGGAAACTTCGTTAGAATCACTTTTTTCAGTTCTTATTTGAGATAACTGGTTCTCTTTCATTATAGTAGTTTGATAGCCTCAGAAAAGCATATTATGCGCAAAGAATCTCGAAAAGAAAAAAATTTTTTTTCGAAGTTTTTAAACTTCGTTAGAATCACTTTTTTTCCGTTCTTATTTGAAATACATGGTTCTCTTTCATTATACTACTTTGTTGGCCTCAGAAAAGCATATTATGCGCAAAGAATCTGGAAAAGAAAAAAATTTTTTTTCGAAGTTTGGAAACTTCGATCGTATCCCTTTTTTTCCGTTCTTATTTGAGATAACTGGTTCTCTTTCATTATACTAGTTTGATAGCCTCAGTAAAGCATATTATGCGCAAGGAATCGCGAAAAGAAAAAAAATTTTTTTCGAAGTTTGGAAACTTCGTTAGAATCACTTTTTTTCCGTTAATATTTGAGATAACTGGGTTCTCTTTCATTATACTAGTTTGATAGCCTCAGAAGAGCATATTATGCGCAAAGAATCTCGAAAGGAAAAAAATTTTTTTTCGAAGTTTGAAAACTTCGTTTGAATCACTTTTTTTCCGTTCTTATTTGAGATAACTGGTTCTCTTTCATTATACTAGTTTGATAGCCTCAGTAAAGCATATTATGCGCAAAGAATCTCGAAAAAAAAAAAAAAAAATTTCGAAGTTTGGAAACGTCCTTTGAATCACTTTTTTCCGTTCTTATTTGAGATAACTGGTTCTCTTTCATTATAGTAGTTTGATAGCCTCAGAAAAGCACATTATGTGCAAAGAATCTCGAAATGATTAAAATTTTTTTTCGTAGTTTAGAAACTTCGTTAGAATCACTTTTTTTCCTTTCTTATTTGAGATAACTGGTTCTCTTTCATTATACTAGTTTGATAGCTTCAGAAAAGCATATTATGCGCAAAGAATCTCGAAAAGAAAAAAAATTTTTTTCGAAGTTTGGAAACTTCGTTTGAATCACTTTTTTTCCGTTCTTATTTGAGATAACTGGTTCTCTTTCATTATACTAGTTTGATAGCCTCAGTAAAGCATATTATGCGCAAAGAATCTCGTAAAGAAAAAAAAATTTTTTCAAAGTTTGGAAACTTCGTTAGAATCACTTTTTTTCCGTTCTTATTTGAGATAACTGGTTCTCTTTCATTATACTAGTTTGATAGCCTCAGTAAAGCATATGATGCGCAAAGAATCGCGAAAAGAAAAAAAATTTTTTTCGAAGTTTGGAAACTTCGTTAGAATCACTTTTTTTCCGTTCTTATTTGAGATAACTGGTTCTCTTTCATTATAGTAGTTTGATAGCCTCAGAAAAGCATATTATGCGTAAAGAATCTCGAAAAGAAAAAAATTTTTTTTCGAAGTTTGGAAACTTCGTTAGAATCACTTTTTTTCCGTTTATATTTGAGATAACTGGGTTCTCTTTCATTATACTAGTTTGATAGCCTCAGTAAAGCATATTATGCGCAAAGAATCTCGAAAAAAAAAAATTTTCGAAGTTTGGAAACGTTTGAATCACTTTTTTCCGTTCTTATTTGAGATAACTGGTTCTCTTTCATTATAGTAGTTTGATAGCCTCAGAAAAGCACATTATGTGCAAAGAATCTCGAAATGATTAAAATTTTTTTTCGAAGTTTAGAAACTTCGTTAGAATCACTTTTTTTCCTTTCTTATTTGAGATAACTGGTTCTCTTTCAATATACTAGTTTGATAGCCTCAGAAAAGCATATTATGCGCAAAGAATCTCGAAAAGAAAAAAAATTTTTTTCGAAGTTTGGAAACTTCGTTAGAATCACTTTTTTTCCGTTCTTATTTGAGATAACTGGTTCTCTTTCAATATACTAGTTTGATAGCCTCTGTAAAGCATATTATGCGCAAAGAATCTCGAAAAGAAAAAAAATTTTTTTTGAAGTTTGGAAACTTCGTTTGTATCACTTTTTTTCCGTTCTTATTTGACATAACTGGTTCTCTTTCATTATACTACTTTGATAGCCTCAGAAAAGCATATTATGCTCAAAGAATCTCGAAAAGAAAAAAATTTTTTTTCGAAGTTTGGAAACTTCGATCGTATCACTTTTTTCCCGTTCTTATTTGAGATAACTGGTTCTCTTTCATTATACTAGTTTGATAGCCTCAGTAAAGCATATTATGCGCAAAGAATCGCGAAAAGAAAAAAAAAAATTTTCGAAAATTGGTAACTTCGTCAGAATCACTTTTTTTCCGTTCTTATTTGAGATAACTGGTTCTCTTTCAATATACTAGTTTGATAGCCTCAGTAAGGCATATTATGCGCAAAGAATCTCGAAAACAAAAAAAATTTTTTTCGAAGTTTTTAAACTTCGTTAGAATCACTTTTTTTCCGTTCTTATTTGAGATAACTGGGTTCTCTTTCATTATACTGGTTTGATAGCCTCAGAAGAGCATATTATGCGCAAAGAATCTCGAAAGGAAAAAAATTTTTTTTCGAAGTTTGGAAACTTCGATCGTATCACTTTTTTTCCGTTCTTATTTGAGATAACTGGTTCTCTTTCATTATACTAGTTTGATAGCCTCAGTAAAGCATATTATGCGCAAAGAATCGCGAAAAGAAAAAAATTTTTTTCGAAGTTTGGAAACTTCGTTAGAATCACTTTTTTTCAGTTCTTATTTGAGATAACTGGTTCTCTTTCATTATAGTAGTTTGATAGCCTCAGAAAAGCATATTATGCGCAAAGAATCTCGAAAACAAAAAAAATTTTTTTCGAAGTTTTTAAACTTCGTTAGAATCACTTTTTTTCCGTTCTTATTTGAGATAACTGGTTCTCTTTCATTATACTACTTTGATAGCCTCAGAAAAGCATATTATGCGCAAAGAATCTCGAAAAGAAAAAAATTTTTTTTCGAAGTTTGGAAACTTCGATCGTATCCCTTTTTTTCCGTTCTTATTTGAGATAACTGGTTCTCTTTCATTATACTAGTTTGATAGCCTCAGTAAAGCATATTATGCGCAAAGAATCTCGAAAAGAAAAAAAATTTTTTTCGAAGTTTGGAAACTTCGTTAGAATCACTTTTTTTCCGTTCTTATTTGAGATAACTGGTTCTCTTTCATTATAGTAGTTTTTTTAGCCTCAGAAAAGCATATTATGCGTAAAGAATCTCGAAAAGAAAAAAAATTTTTTTCGAAGTTTGGAAACTTCGTTAGAATTTTTTTTCCGTTCTTATTTGAGATAACTGGGTTCTCTTTCATTATACTAGTTTGATAGCCTCAGAAGAGCATATTATGCGCAAAGAATCTCGAAAGGAAAAAAATTTTTTTTCGAAGTTTGGAAACTTCGTTTGATCACTTTTTTTCCGTTCTTATTTGAGATAACTGGTTCTCTTTCATTATACTAGTTTGATAGACTCAGTAAAGCATATTATGCGCATAGAATCTGGAAAAAAAAAAAAAATTTTCGAAGTTTGGAAACGTCGTTTGAATCAATTTTTTCCGTTCTTATTTGAGATAACTGGTTCTCTTTCATTATAGTAGTTTGATAGCCTCCGAAAAGCACATTATGTGCAAAGAATCTCGAAATGAAAAAAATTTTTTTTCGAAGTTTAGAAACTTCGTTAGAATCACTTTTTTTCCTTTCTTATTTGAGATAACTGGTTCTCTTTCATTATACTAGTTTGATAGCCTCAGAAAAGCATAATATGCGCAAAAAATCTCGAAAAGAAAAAAAATTTTTTTCGAAGTTTGGAAACTTCGTTAGAATCACTTTTTTTCCGTTCTTATTTGAGATAACTGGTTCTCTTTCAATATACTAGTTTGATAGCCTCTGTAAAGCATATTATGCGCAAAGAATCTCGAAAAGAAAAAAAAATTTTTTTGAAGTTTGGAAACTTCGTTTGTATCACTTTTTTTCCGTTCTTATTTGACATAACTGGTTCTCTTTCATTATACTACTTTGATAGCCTCAGAAAAGCATATTATGCTCAAAGAATCTCGAAAAGAAAAAAATTTTTTTTCGAAGTTTGGAAACTTCGATCGTATCACTTTTTTCCCGTTCTTATTTGAGATAACTGGTTCTCTTTCATTATACTAGTTTGATAGCCTCAGTAAAGCATATTATGCGCAAAGAATCGCGAAAAGAAAAAAAAAATTTTTCGAAGTTTGGTAACTTCGTCAGAATCACTTTTTTTCCGTTCTTATTTGAGATAACTGGTTCTCTTTAATATACTAGTTTGATAGCCTCAGTAAGGCATATTATGCGCAAAGAATCTCGAAAAGAAAAAAAAATTTTTTCATAGTTTGGAAACTTCGTTAGAATCACTTTTTTTCCGTTCTTATTTGAGATAACTGGTTCTTTCATTATACTACTTTGATAGCCTCAGAAAAGCATATTATGCGCAAAGAATCTCGAAAAGAAAAAAATTTTTTTTCGAAGTTTGGAAACTTCGATCGTATCACTTTTTTTCCGTTCTTATTTGAGATAACTGGTTCTCTTTCATTATACTAGTTTGATAGCCTCAGTAAAGCATATTATGCGCAAAGAATCGCGAAAAGAAAAAAAATTTTTTTCGAAGTTTGGAAACTTCGTTAGAATCACTTTTTTTCAGTTCTTATTTGAGATAACTGGTTCTCTTTCATTATAGTAGTTTGATAGCCTCAGAAAAGCATATTATGCGCAAAGAATCTCGAAAACAAAAAAAATTTTTTTCGAAGTTTTTAAACTTCGTTAGAATCACTTTTTTTCCGTTCTTATTTGAGATAACTGGTTCTCTTTCATTATACTACTTTGATAGCCTCAGAAAAGCATATTATGCGCAAAGAATCTCGAAAAGAAAAAAATTTTTTTTCGAAGTTTGGAAACTTCGATCGTATCCCTTTTTTTCCGTTCTTATTTGAGATAACTGGTTCTCTTTCATTATACTAGTTTGATAGCCTCAGTAAAGCATATTATGCGCAAAGAATCGCGAAAAGAAAAAAAATTTTTTTCGAAGTTTGGAAACTTCGTTAGAATCACTTTTTTTCCGTTCTTATTTGAGATAACTGGTTCTCTTTCATTATAGTAGTTTGATAGCCTCAGAAAAGCATATTATGCGTAAAGAATCTCGAAAAGAAAAAAAATTTTTTTCGAAGTTTGGAAACTTCGTTAGAATCACTTTTTTTCCGTTCTTATTTGAGACAACTGGTTCTCTTTCATTATAGTAGTTTGATAGCCTCAGAAAAGCATATTATGCGGAAAGAATCTCGAAAAGAAAAAAAAGTTTTTTCGAAGTTTGGAAACTTCGTTAGAATCACTTTTTTTGCGTTCTTATTTGAGATAACTGGTTCTCGTTCATTATACTAGTTTGATAGCCTCAGTAAAGCATATTATGCGCAAAGAATCTCGAAAAGAAAAAAAATTTTTTTCGAAGTTTGGAAACTTCGTTAGAATAACTTTTTTTCCGTTCTTATTTGAGATAACTGGTTCTCTTTCAATATACTAGTTTGATAGCCTCAGTAAAGCATATTATGCGCAAAGAATCTCGAAAAGAAAAAAAATTTTTTTCGAAGTTTGGAAACTTCGTTAGAATAACTTTTTTTCCGTTCTTATTTGAGATAACTGGTTCTCTTTCAATATACTAGTTTGATAGCCTCAGTAAAGCATATTATGCGCAAAGAATCTCGAAAAGAAAAAAAAATTTTTTCAAAGTTTGGAAACTTCGTTAGAATCACTTTTTTTCCGTTCTTATTTGAGATAACTGGTTCTTTCATTATACTACTTTGATAGCCTCAGTAAAGCATATTATGCGCAAAGAATCTCGAAAAGAAAAAAATTTTTTTTCGAAGTTTGGAAACTTCGATCGTATCACTTTTTTTCCGTTCTTATTTGAGATAACTGGTTCTCTTTCATTATACTAGTTTGATATCCTCAGTAAAGCATATTATGCGCAAAGAATCTCGAAAAGAAAAAAATTTTTTTTTCGATGTTTGGAAACTTAGATCGTATCACTTTTTTTTCTGTTCTTATTTGAGATAACTGGTTCTCTTTCATTATACTAGTTTGATAGCCTCAGTAAAGCATATTATGCGCAAAGAATCGCGAAAAGAAAAAAAAATTTTTTCGAAGTTTGGAAACTTCGTTAGAATCACTTTTTTCAGTTCTTATTTGAGATAACTGGTTCTCTTTCATTATAGTAGTTTGATAGCCTCAGAAAAGCATATTATGCGCAAAGAATCTCGAAAAGAAAAAAATTTTTTTTCGAAGTTTTTAAACTTCGTTAGAATCACTTTTTTTCCGTTCTTATTTGAAATACATGGTTCTCTTTCATTATACTACTTTGATAGCCTCAGAAAAGCATATTATGCGCAAAGAATCTGGAAAAGAAAAAAATTTTTTTTCGAAGTTTGGAAACTTCGATCGTATCCCTTTTTTTCCGTTCTTATTTGAGATAACTGGTTCTCTTTCATTATACTAGTTTGATAGCCTCAGTAAAGCATATTATGCGCAAGGAATCGCGAAAAGAAAAAAAATTTTTTTCGAAGTTTGGAAACTTCGTTAGAATCACTTTTTTTCCGTTAATATTTGAGATAACTGGGTTCTCTTTCATTATACTAGTTTGATAGCCTCAGAAGAGCATATTATGCGCAAAGAATCTCGAAAGGAAAAAAATTTTTTTTCGAAGTTTGAAAACTTCGTTTGAATCACTTTTTTTCCGTTCTTATTTGAGATAACTGGTTCTCTTTCATTATACTAGTTTGATAGCCTCAGTAAAGCATATTATGCGCAAAGAATCTCGAAAAAAAAAAAAAAAATTTCGAAGTTTGGAAACGTCCTTTGAATCACTTTTTTCCGTTCTTATTTGAGATAACTGGTTCTCTTTCATTATAGTAGTTTGATAGCCTCAGAAAAGCACATTATGTGCAAAGAATCTCGAAATGATTAAAATTTTTTTTCGAAGTTTAGAAACTTCGTTAGAATCACTTTTTTCCTTTCTTATTTGAGATAACTGGTTCTCTTTCATTATACTAGTTTGATAGCTTCAGAAAAGCATATTATGCGCAAAGAATCTCGAAAAGAAAAAAAATTTTTTTCGAAGTTTGGAAACTTCGTTTGAATCACTTTTTTTCCGTTCTTATTTGAGATAACTGGTTCTCTTTCATTATACTAGTTAGATAGCCTCAGTAAAGCATATTATGCGCAAAGAATCTCGTAAAGAAAAAAAAATTTTTTCAAAGTTTGGAAACTTCGTTAGAATCACTTTTTTTCCGTTCTTATTTGAGATAACTGGTTCTCTTTCATTATACTAGTTTGATAGCCTCAGTAAAGCATATTATGCGCAAAGAATCGCGAAAAGAAAAAAAATTTTTTTCGAAGTTTGGAAACTTCGTTAGAATCACTTTTTTTCCGTTCTTATTTGAGATAACTGGTTCTCTTTCATTATAGTAGTTTGATAGCCTCAGAAAAGCATATTATGCATAAAGAATCTCGAAAAGAAAAAAATTTTTTTTCGAAGTTTGGAAACTTCGTTAGAATCACTTTTTTTCCGTTTATATTTGAGATAACTGGGTTCTCTTTCATTATACTAGTTTGATAGCCTCAGAAAAGCATATTATGCGCAAAGAATCTCGAAAACAAAAAAAATTTTTTTCGAAGTTTTTAAACTTCGTTAGAATCACTTTTTTTCCGTTCTTATTTGAGATAACTGGTTCTCTTTCATTATACTACTTTGATAGCCTCAGAAAAGCATATTATGCGCAAAGAATCTCGAAAAGAAAAAAATTTTTTTTCGAAGTTTGGAAACTTCGATCGTATCCCTTTTTTTCCGTTCTTATTTGAGATAACTGGTTCTCTTTCATTATACTAGTTTGATAGCCTCAGTAAAGCATATTATGCGCAAAGAATCTCGAAAAGAAAAAAAATTTTTTTCGAAGTTTGGAAACTTCGTTAGAATCACTTTTTTTCCGTTCTTATTTGAGATAACTGGTTCTCTTTCATTATAGTAGTTTTTTTAGCCTCAGAAAAGCATATTATGCGTAAAGAATCTCGAAAAGAAAAAAAATTTTTTTCGAAGTTTGGAAACTTCGTTAGAATTTTTTTTCCGTTCTTATTTGAGATAACTGGGTTCTCTTTCATTATACTAGTTTGATAGCCTCAGAAGAGCATATTATGCGCAAAGAATCTCGAAAGGAAAAAAATTTTTTTTCGAAGTTTGGAAACTTCGTTTGATCACTTTTTTTCCGTTCTTATTTGAGATAACTGGTTCTCTTTCATTATACTAGTTTGATAGACTCAGTAAAGCATATTATGCGCATAGAATCTGGAAAAAAAAAAAAAATTTTCGAAGTTTGGAAACGTCGTTTGAATCAATTTTTTCCGTTCTTATTTGAGATAACTGGTTCTCTTTCATTATAGTAGTTTGATAGCCTCCGAAAAGCACATTATGTGCAAAGAATCTCGAAATGAAAAAAATTTTTTTTCGAAGTTTAGAAACTTCGTTAGAATCACTTTTTTTCCTTTCTTATTTGAGATAACTGGTTCTCTTTCATTATACTAGTTTGATAGCCTCAGAAAAGCATATTATGCGCAAAAAATCTCGAAAAGAAAAAAAATTTTTTTCGAAGTTTGGAAACTTCGTTAGAATCACTTTTTTTCCGTTCTTATTTGAGATAACTGGTTCTCTTTCAATATACTAGTTTGATAGCCTCTGTAAAGCATATTATGCGCAAAGAATCTCGAAAAGAAAAAAAAATTTTTTTGAAGTTTGGAAACTTCGTTTGTATCACTTTTTTTCCGTTCTTATTTGACATAACTGGTTCTCTTTCATTATACTACTTTGATAGCCTCAGAAAAGCATATTATGCTCAAAGAATCTCGAAAAGAAAAAAATTTTTTTTCGAAGTTTGGAAACTTCGATCGTATCACTTTTTTCCCGTTCTTATTTGAGATAACTGGTTCTCTTTCATTATACTAGTTTGATAGCCTCAGTAAAGCATATTATGCGCAAAGAATCGCGAAAAGAAAAAAAAAATTTTTCGAAGTTTGGTAACTTCGTCAGAATCACTTTTTTTCCGTTCTTATTTGAGATAACTGGTTCTCTTTAATATACTAGTTTGATAGCCTCAGTAAGGCATATTATGCGCAAAGAATCTCGAAAAGAAAAAAAAATTTTTTCATAGTTTGGAAACTTCGTTAGAATCACTTTTTTTCCGTTCTTATTTGAGATAACTGGTTCTTTCATTATACTACTTTGATAGCCTCAGAAAAGCATATTATGCGCAAAGAATCTCGAAAAGAAAAAAATTTTTTTTCGAAGTTTGGAAACTTCGATCGTATCACTTTTTTTCCGTTCTTATTTGAGATAACTGGTTCTCTTTCATTATACTAGTTTGATAGCCTCAGTAAAGCATATTATGCGCAAAGAATCGCGAAAAGAAAAAAAATTTTTTTCGAAGTTTGGAAACTTCGTTAGAATCACTTTTTTTCAGTTCTTATTTGAGATAACTGGTTCTCTTTCATTATAGTAGTTTGATAGCCTCAGAAAAGCATATTATGCGCAAAGAATCTCGAAAACAAAAAAAATTTTTTCGAAGTTTTTAAACTTCGTTAGAATCACTTTTTTTCCGTTCTTATTTGAGATAACTGGTTCTCTTTCATTATACTACTTTGATAGCCTCAGAAAAGCATATTATGCGCAAAGAATCTCGAAAAGAAAAAAATTTTTTTTCGAAGTTTGGAAACTTCGATCGTATCCCTTTTTTTCCGTTCTTATTTGAGATAACTGGTTCTCTTTCATTATACTAGTTTGATAGCCTCAGTAAAGCATATTATGCGCAAAGAATCGCGAAAAGAAAAAAAATTTTTTTCGAAGTTTGGAAACTTCGTTAGAATCACTTTTTTTCCGTTCTTATTTGAGATAACTGGTTCTCTTTCATTATAGTAGTTTGATAGCCTCAGAAAAGCATATTATGCGTAAAGAATCTCGAAAAGAAAAAAAATTTTTTTCGAAGTTTGGAAACTTCGTTAGAATCACTTTTTTTCCGTTCTTATTTGAGACAACTGGTTCTCTTTCATTATAGTAGTTTGATAGCCTCAGAAAAGCATATTATGCGGAAAGAATCTCGAAAAGAAAAAAAAGTTTTTTCGAAGTTTGGAAACTTCGTTAGAATCACTTTTTTTGCGTTCTTATTTGAGATAACTGGTTCTCGTTCATTATACTAGTTTGATAGCCTCAGTAAAGCATATTATGCGCAAAGAATCTCGAAAAGAAAAAAAATTTTTTTCGAAGTTTGGAAACTTCGTTAGAATAACTTTTTTTCCGTTCTTATTTGAGATAACTGGTTCTCTTTCAATATACTAGTTTGATAGCCTCAGTAAAGCATATTATGCGCAAAGAATCTCGAAAAGAAAAAAAATTTTTTTCGAAGTTTGGAAACTTCGTTAGAATAACTTTTTTTCCGTTCTTATTTGAGATAACTGGTTCTCTTTCAATATACTAGTTTGATAGCCTCAGTAAAGCATATTATGCGCAAAGAATCTCGAAAAGAAAAAAAAATTTTTTCAAAGTTTGGAAACTTCGTTAGAATCACTTTTTTTCCGTTCTTATTTGAGATAACTGGTTCTTTCATTATACTACTTTGATAGCCTCAGTAAAGCATATTATGCGCAAAGAATCTCGAAAAGAAAAAAATTTTTTTTCGAAGTTTGGAAACTTCGATCGTATCACTTTTTTTCCGTTCTTATTTGAGATAACTGGTTCTCTTTCATTATACTAGTTTGATATCCTCAGTAAAGCATATTATGCGCAAAGAATCTCGAAAAGAAAAAAATTTTTTTTTCGATGTTTGGAAACTTAGATCGTATCACTTTTTTTTCTGTTCTTATTTGAGATAACTGGTTCTCTTTCATTATACTAGTTTGATAGCCTCAGTAAAGCATATTATGCGCAAAGAATCGCGAAAAGAAAAAAAAATTTTTTCGAAGTTTGGAAACTTCGTTAGAATCACTTTTTTCAGTTCTTATTTGAGATAACTGGTTCTCTTTCATTATAGTAGTTTGATAGCCTCAGAAAAGCATATTATGCGCAAAGAATCTCGAAAAGAAAAAAATTTTTTTTCGAAGTTTTTAAACTTCGTTAGAATCACTTTTTTTCCGTTCTTATTTGAAATACATGGTTCTCTTTCATTATACTACTTTGATAGCCTCAGAAAAGCATATTATGCGCAAAGAATCTGGAAAAGAAAAAAATTTTTTTTCGAAGTTTGGAAACTTCGATCGTATCCCTTTTTTTCCGTTCTTATTTGAGATAACTGGTTCTCTTTCATTATACTAGTTTGATAGCCTCAGTAAAGCATATTATGCGCAAGGAATCGCGAAAAGAAAAAAAATTTTTTTCGAAGTTTGGAAACTTCGTTAGAATCACTTTTTTTCCGTTAATATTTGAGATAACTGGGTTCTCTTTCATTATACTAGTTTGATAGCCTCAGAAGAGCATATTATGCGCAAAGAATCTCGAAAGGAAAAAAATTTTTTTTCGAAGTTTGAAAACTTCGTTTGAATCACTTTTTTTCCGTTCTTATTTGAGATAACTGGTTCTCTTTCATTATACTAGTTTGATAGCCTCAGTAAAGCATATTATGCGCAAAGAATCTCGAAAAAAAAAAAAAAAATTTCGAAGTTTGGAAACGTCCTTTGAATCACTTTTTTCCGTTCTTATTTGAGATAACTGGTTCTCTTTCATTATAGTAGTTTGATAGCCTCAGAAAAGCACATTATGTGCAAAGAATCTCGAAATGATTAAAATTTTTTTTCGAAGTTTAGAAACTTCGTTAGAATCACTTTTTTTCCTTTCTTATTTGAGATAACTGGTTCTCTTTCATTATACTAGTTTGATAGCTTCAGAAAAGCATATTATGCGCAAAGAATCTCGAAAAGAAAAAAAATTTTTTTCGAAGTTTGGAAACTTCGTTTGAATCACTTTTTTTCCGTTCTTATTTGAGATAACTGGTTCTCTTTCATTATACTAGTTTGATAGCCTCAGTAAAGCATATTATGCGCAAAGAATCTCGTAAAGAAAAAAAAATTTTTTCAAAGTTTGGAAACTTCGTTAGAATCACTTTTTTTCCGTTCTTATTTGAGATAACTGGTTCTCTTTCATTATACTAGTTTGATAGCCTCAGTAAAGCATATTATGCGCAAAGAATCGCGAAAAGAAAAAAAATTTTTTTCGAAGTTTGGAAACTTCGTTAGAATCACTTTTTTTCCGTTCTTATTTGAGATAACTGGTTCTCTTTCATTATAGTAGTTTGATAGCCTCAGAAAAGCATATTATGCATAAAGAATCTCGAAAAGAAAAAAATTTTTTTTCGAAGTTTGGAAACTTCGTTAGAATCACTTTTTTTCCGTTTATATTTGAGATAACTGGGTTCTCTTTCATTATACTAGTTTGATAGCCTCAGAAGAGCATATTATGCGCAAAGAATCTCGAAAGGAAAAAAATTTTTTTTCGAAGTTTGAAAACTTCGTTTGAATCACTTTTTTTCCGTTCTTATTTGAGATAACTGGTTCTCTTTCATTATACTAGTTTGATAGCCTCAGTAAAGCATATTATGCGCAAAGAATCTCGAAAAAAAAAAAAAAATTTTCGAAGTTTGGAAACGTTTGAATCACTTTTTTCCGTTCTTATTTGAGATAACTGGTTCTCTTTCATTATAGTAGTTTGATAGCCTCAGAAAAGCACATTATGTGCAAAGAATCTCGAAATGATTAAAATTTTTTTTCGAAGTTTAGAAACTTCGTTAGAATCACTTTTTTTCCTTTATTATTTGAGATAACTGGTTCTCTTTCATTATACTAGTTTGATAGCTTCAGAAAAGCATATTATGCGCAAAGAATCTCGAAAAGAAAAAAAATTTTTTTCGAAGTTTGGAAACTTCGTTTGAATCACTTTTTTTCCGTTCTTATTTGAGATAACTGTTCTCTTTCATTATACTAGTTTGATAGCCTCAGTAAAGCATATTATGCGCAAAGAATCTCGTAAAGAAAAAAAAATTTTTTCAAAGTTTGGAAACTTCGTTAGAATCACTTTTTTTCCGTTCTTATTTGAGATAACTGGTTCTATTTCATTATACTACTTTGATAGCCTCAGAAAAGCATATTATGCGCAAAGAATCTCGAAAAGAAAAAAATTTTTTTTCGAAGTTCGGAAACTTCGATCGTATCCCTTTTTTTCCGTTCTTATTTGAGATAACTGGTTCTCTTTCATTATACTAGTTTGATAGCCTCAGAAGAGCATATTATGCGCAAAGAATCTCGAAAGGAAAAAAATTATTTTTCGAAGTTTGAAAACTTCGTTTGAATCACTTTTTTTCCGTTCTTATTTGAGATAACTGGTTCTCTTTCATTATACTAGTTTGATAGCCTCAGTAAAGCATATTATGCGCAAAGAATCTGGAAAAGAAAAAAAATTTTTTTCGAAGTTTGGAAACTTCGTTAGAATCACTTTTTTTCCGTTTATATTTGAGATAACTGGGTTCTCTTTCATTATACTAGTTTGATAGCCTCAGAAGAGCATATTATGCGCAAAGAATCTCGAAAGGAAAAAAATTTTTTTTCGAAGTTTGAAAACTTCGTTTGAATCACTTTTTTTCCGTTCTTATTTGAGATAACTGGTTCTCTTTCATTATACTAGTTTGATAGCCTCAGTAAAGCATATTATGCGCAAAGAATCTGGAAAAAAAAAAAAAAATTTCGAAGTTTGGAAACGTCGTTTGAATCACTTTTTTCCGTTCTTATTTGAGATAACTGGTTCTCTTTCATTATAGTAGTTTGATAGCCTCAGAAAAGCACATTATGTGCAAAGAATCTCGAAATGATTAAAATTTTTTTTCGAAGTTTAGAAACTTCGTTAGAATCACTTTTTTTCCTTTCTTATTTGAGATAACTGGTTCTCTTTCATTATACTAGTTTGATAGCTTCAGAAAAGCATATTATGCGCAAAGAATCTCGAAAAGAAAAAAAATGTTTTTCGAAGTTTGGAAACTTCGTTTGAATCACTTTTTTTCCGTTCTTATTTGAGATAACTGGTTCTCTTTCATTATAGTAGTTTGATAGCCTCAGAAAATCATATTATGCGTAAAGAATCTCGAAAAGAAAAAAAATTTTTTTCGAAGTTTGGAAACTTCGTTAAAATCACTTTTTTTCCGTTTATATTTGAGATAACTGGGTTCTCTTTCATTATACTAGTTTGATAGCCTCAGAAGAGCATATTATGCGCAAAGAATCTCGAAAGGAAAAAAAAATTTTTTCGAAGTTTGAAAACTTCGTTTGAATCACTTTTTTTCCGTTCTTATTTGAGATAACTGGTTCTCTTTCATTATACTAGTTTGATAGCCTCAGTAAAGCATATTATGCGCAAAGAATCTCGAAAAAAAAAAAAAAAATTTTCGAAGTTTGGAAACGTCGTTTGAATCACTTTTTTCCGTTCTTATTTGAGATAACTGGTTCTCTTTCATTATAGTAGTTTGATAGCCTCAGAAAAGCACATTATGTGCAAAGAATCTCGAAATGATTAAAATTTTTTTTCGAAGTTTAGAAACTTCGTTAGAATCACTTTTTTTCCTTTCTTATTTGAGATAACTGGTTCTCTTTCATTATACTAGTTTGATAGCCTCAGAAAAGCATATTATGCGCAAAGAATCTCGAAAAGAAAAAAAATTTTTTTCGAAGTTTGGAAACTTCGTTTGAATCACTTTTTTTCCGTTCTTATTTGAGATAAATGGTTCTCTTTCATTATACTAGTTTGATAGCCTCAGTAAAGCATATTATGCGCAAAGAATCTCGTAAAGAAAAAAAATTTTTTCAAAGTTTGGAAACTTCGTTAGAATCACTTTTTTTCCGTTCTTATTTGAGATAACTGGTCCTCTTTCATTATACTACTTTGATAGCCTCAGTAAAGCATATTATGTGCAAAGAATCGCAAAAAGAAAAAAAATTTTTTTCGAAGTTTGGAAACTTCGTTAGAATCACTTTTTTTCAATTCTTATTTGAGATAACTGGTTCTGTTTCATTATACTAGTTTGATAGCCTCAGAAAAGCTAATTATGCGCAAAGAATCTCGAAAAGAAAAAAATTTTTTTTCGAAGTTTTTAAACTTCGTTAGAATCACTTTTTTTCCGTTCTTATTTGAAATACCTGGTTCTCTTTCATTATACTACTTTGATAGCCTCAGAAAAGCATATTATGCGCAAAGAATCTCGAAAAGAAAAAAATTTTTTTTCGAAGTTTGGAAACTTCGATCGTATCACTTTTTTTCCGTTCTTATTTGAGATAACTGGTTCTCTTTCATTATACTAGTTTGATAGCCTCAGTAAAGCATATTATGCTCAAAGAATCGCGAAAAGAAAAAAAATTTTTTTCGAAGTTTGGAAACTTCGTTAGAATCACTTTTTTTCCGTTCTTGTTTGAGATAACTGGTTCTCTTTCATTATACTAGTTTGATAGCCTCAGTAAAGCATATTATGCGCAAAGAATCGCGAAGAGAAAAAAAATTTTTTTCGAAGTTTGGAATCTTCGTTAGAATCACTTTTTTTCCGTTCTTATTTGAGATAACTGGTTCTCTTTCATTATAGTAGTATGATAGCCTCAGTAAAGCATATTATGCGCAAAGAATCTCGAAAGGAAAAAAAATATTTTTCGAAGTTTGGAAACGTCCTTTGAATCACTTTTTTCCGTTCTTTTTTGAAGTAACTGGTTCTCTTTCATTATAGTAGTTTGATAGCCTCAGAAAAGCACATTATGTGCAAAGAATCTCGAAATGAAAAAAATTTTTTTTCGAAGTTTAGAAACTTCGTTAGAATCACTTTTTTTCCTTTCTTATTTGAGATAACTGGTTCTCTTTCATTATACTAGTTTGATAGCCTCAGAAAAGCATATTATGCGCAAAGAATCTCGAAAAGAAAAAAAATTTTTTTCGAAGTTTGGAAACTTCGTTTGAATCAATTTTTTTCCGTTCTTATTTGAGATAACTGGTTCTCTTTAATTATACTAGTTTGATAGCCTCAGTAAAGCATATTATGCGCAAAGAATCTCGAAAAGAAAAATTTTTTTTTCGAAGTTTGGAAACTTCGTTAGAATCACTTTTTTTCCGTTCTTATTTGAGATAACTGGTTCTCTCTTATTATATAATAGTTTGATAGCCTCAGAGAACCATATTATGCGCAAAGAATCTCGAAAAGAAGAAAAATTTTTTTCGAAGTATGGAAAATTCTTTAGAATCACATTTTTTCCGTTCTTGTTTGAGATAACTGGTTCTCGTTCATTATACTAGTTTGATAGGCTCAGTAAATCATATTATGCGCAAAGAATCTCGAAAAGAAAAAAAATTTTTTTCGAAGTTTGGAAACTTCGTTAGAATCACTTTTTTTCCGTTCTTATTTGAGATAACTGGTTCTCTTTCAATATACTAGTTTGATAGCCTCAGTAAAGCATATTATGCGCAAAGAATCTCGAAAAGAAAAAAAATTTTTTTTTGAAGTTTGGAAACTTCGTTTGTATCACTTTTTTTCCGTTCTTATTTGACATAACTGGTTCTCTTTCATTATACTACTTTGATAGCCTCAGAAAAGCATATTATGCGCAAAGAATCTCGAAAAGAAAAAAATTCTTTTTTCGAAGTTTGGAAACTTCGATCGTATCACTTTTTTTCCGTTCATATTTGAGATAACTGGTTCTCTTTCATTATACTAGTTTGTTAGCCTCAGTAAAGCATATTATGCGCAAAGAATCGCGAAAAGAAAAAAAAATTTTTCGAAGTTTGGTAACTTCGTCAGAATCACTTTTTTCCGTTCTTATTTGAGATAACTGGTTGTCGTTCATTATACTAGTTTGATAGCCTCAGTAAAGCATATTATGCGCAAAAAATCTCGAAAAGAAAAAAAAATTTTTTCGAAGTTTGGAAACTTCGTTAGATTCACTTTTTTTCCGTTCTTATTTGAGATAACTGGTTCTCTTTCAATATACTAGTTTGATAGCCTCAGTAAAGCATATTATGCGCAAAGAATCTCGAAAAGAAAAAAAAATTTTTTCAAAGTTTGGGAACTTCTTTAGAATCACTTTTTTTCCGTTCTTATTTGAGATAACTGGTTCTTTCATTATACTACATTGATAGCCTCAGAAAAGCATATTATGCGCAAAGAATCTCGAAAAGAAAAAAATTTTTTTTCGAAGTTTGGAAACTTCGATCGTATCACTTTTTTTTCCGTTCTTATTTGAGATAACTGGTTCTCTTTCATTATACTAGTTTGATAGCCTCAGTAAAGCATATTATGCGCAAAGAATCGCGAAAAGAAAAAAAATTTTTTTCGAAGTTTGGAAACTTCGTTAGAATCACTTTTTTTCAGTTCTTATTTGAGATAACTGGTTCTCTTTCATTATAGTAGTTTGATAGCCTCAGAAAAGCATATTATGCGCAAAGAATCTCGAAAAGAAAAAAATTTTTTTTCGAAGTTTGGAAACTTCGATCGTATCCCTTTTTTTCCGTTCTTATTTGAGATAACTGGTTCTCTTTCATTATACTAGTTTGATAGCCTCAGTAAAGCATATTATGCGCAAAGAATCGCGAAAAGAAAAAAAATTTTTTTCGAAGTTTGGAAAATTCGTTAGAATCACTTTTTTTCCGTTCTTATTTGAGTAAACTGGTTCTCTTTCACTATAGTAGTTTGATAGCCTCAGAAAAGCATATTATGCGTAAAGAATCTCGAAAAGAAAAAAATTTTTTTTCGAAGTTTGGAAACTTCGTTAGAATCACTTTTTTTCCGTTTATATTTGAGATAACTGGGTTCTCTTTCATTATATTAGTTTGATAGCCTCAGAAGAGCATATTATGCGCAAAGAATCTCGAAAGGAAAAAAATTGTTTTTCGAAGTTTGAAAACTTCGTTTGAATCACTTTTTTTCCGTTCTTATTTGAGATAACTGGTTCTCTTTCATTATACTAGTTTGATAGCCTCAGTAAAGCATATTATGCGCAAAGAATCTCGAAAAAAAAAAAAAAATTTCGAAGTTTGGAAACGTTTGAATCACTTTTTTCCGTTCTTATTTGAGATAACTGGTTCTCTTTCATTATACTAGTTTGATAGGTTCAGAAAAGCATATTATGCGCAAAGAATCTCGAAAAGAAAAAAAATTTTTTTCGAAGTTTGGAAACTTCGTTAGAATCACTTTTTTTCCGTTCTTATTTGAGATAACTGGTTCTCTTTCATTATACTACTTTGATAGCCTCAGAAAAGCATATTATGAGCAAAGAATCTCGAAAAGAAAAAAATTTTTTTTCGAAGTTTGGAAACTTCGATCGTATCCCTTTTTTTCCGTTCTTATTTGAGATAACTGGTTCTCTTTCATTATACTAGTTTGATAGCCTCAGTAAAGCATATTATGCGCAAAGAATCGCGAAAAGAAAAAAATTTTTTTCGAAGTTTGGAAAATTCGTTAGAATCACTTTTTTTCCGTTCTTATTTGAGTAAACTGGTTCTCTTTCATTATAGTAGTTTGATAGCCTCAGAAAAGCATATTATGCGTAAAGAATCTCGAAAAGAAAAAAATTTTTTTTCGAAGTTTGGAAACTTCGTTAGAATCACTTTTTTTCCGTTTATATTTGAGATAACTGGGTTCTCTTTCATTATACTAGTTTGATAGCCTCAGAAGAGCATATTATGCGCAAAGAATCTCGAAAGGAAAAAAATTTTTTTTTGAAGTTTGAAAACTTCGTTTGAATCACTTTTTTTCCGTTCTTATTTGAGATAACTGGTTCTCTTTCATTATACTAGTTTGATAGCCTCAGTAAAGCATATTATGCGCAAAGAATCTCGAAAAAAAAAAAAAAAATTCGAAGTTTGGAAACGTTTGAATCACTTTTTTCCGTTCTTATTTGAGATAACTGGTTCTCTTTCATTATACTAGTTTGATAGGTTCAGAAAAGCATATTATGCGCAAAGAATCTCGAAAAGAAAAAAAAATTTTTTCGAAGTTTGGAAACTTCGTTAGAATCACTTTTTTTCCGTTCTTATTTGAGATAACTGGTTCTCTTTCATTATACTACTAGATAGCCTCAGAAAAGCATATTATGAGCAAAGAATCTCGAAAAGAAAAAAATTTTTTTTCGAAGTTTGGAAACTTCGATCGTATCCCTTTTTTTCCGTTCTTATTTGAGATAACTGGTTCTCTTTCATTATACTAGTTTGATAGCCTCAGTAAAGCATATTATGCGCAAAGAATCGCGAAAAGAAAAAAATTTTTTTTCGAAGTTTGGAAACTTCGATCGTATCCCTTTTTTTCCGTTCTTATTTGAGATAACTGGTTCTCTTTCATTATACTAGTTTGATAGCCTCAGTAAAGCATATTATGCGCAAAGAATCGCGAAAAGAAAAAAAATTTTTTTCGAAGTTTGGAAAATTCGTTAGAATCACTTTTTTTCCGTTCTTATTTGAGTAAACTGGTTCTCTTTCATTATAGTAGTTTGATAGCCTCAGAAAAGCATATTATGCGTAAAGAATCTCGAAAAGAAAAAAAATTTTTTTCGAAGTTTGGAAACTTCGTTAGAATCACTTTTTTTCCGTTTATATTTGAGATAACTGGGTTCTCTTTCATTATACTAGTTTGATAGCCTCAGAAGAGCATATTATGCGCAAAGAATCTCGAAAGGAAAAAAATTTTTTTTTGAAGTTTGAAAACTTCGTTTGAATCACTTTTTTTCCGTTCTTATTTGAGATAACTGGTTCTCTTTCATTATACTAGTTTGATAGCCTCAGTAAAGCATATTATGCGCAAAGAATCTCGAAAAAAAAAAAAAAATTTCGAAGTTTGGAAATGTTTGAATCACTTTTTTCCGTTCTTATTTGAGATAACTGGTTCTCTTTCATTATAGTAGTTTGATAGCCTCAGAAAAGCACATTATGTGCAAAGAATCTCGAAATGATTAAAATTTTTTTTCGAAGTTTAGAAACTTCGTTAGAATCACTTTTTTTCCTTTCTTATTTGAGATAACTGGTTCTCTTTCATTATACTAGTTTGATAGGTTCAGAAAAGCATATTATGCGCAAAGAATCTCGAAAAGAAAAAAAATTTTTTTCGAAGTTTGGAAACTTCGTTAGAATCACTTTTTTTCCGTTCTTATTTGAGATAACTGGTTCTCTTTCATTATACTACTTTGATAGCCTCAGAAAAGCATATTATGAGCAAAGAATCTCGAAAAGAAAAAAATTTTTTTTCGAAGTTTGGAAACTTCGATCGTATCCCTTTTTTTCCGTTCTTATTTGAGATAACTGGTTCTCTTTCATTATACTAGTTTGATAGCCTCAGTAAAGCATATTATGCGTAAAGAATCTCGAAAAGAAAAAAAATTTTTTTCGAAGTTTGGAAACTTCGTTAGAATCACTTTTTTTCCGTTTATATTTGAGATAACTGGGTTCTCTTTCATTATACTGGTTTGATAGCCTCAGAAGAGCATATTATGCGCAAAGAATCTCGAAAGGAAAAAAATTTTTTTTCGAAGTTTGAAAACTTCGTTTGAATCACTTTTTTTCCGTTCTTATTTGAGATAACTGGTTCTCTTTCATTATACTAGTTTGATAGCCTCAGTAAAGCATATTATGCGCAAAGAATCTCGAAAAAAAAAAAAAAATTTTCGAAGTTTGGAAACTTCACTAGAATCACTTTTTTTCCGTTCTTATTTGAGATAACTGGTTCTGTTTCATTATACTAGTTTGATAGCTTCAGTAAAGCATATTATGCGCAAAGAATCTCGTAAAGAAAAAAAATTTTTTTCAAAGTTTGGAAACTTCGTTAGAATCACTTTTTTTCCGTTCTTATTTGAGATAACTGGTTCTCTTTCATTATACTACTTTGATAGCCTCAGAAAAGCATATGATGTGCAAAGAATCTCGAAAAGAAAAAAATTTTTTTTTCGATGTTTGGAAACTTAGATCGTATCACTTTTTTTCTGTTCTTATTTGAGATAACTGGTTCTCTTTCATTATACTAGTTTGATAGCCTCAGTAAAGCATATTATGCGCAAAGAATCGCGAAAAGAAAAAAAAATTTTTTCGAAGTTTGGAAACTTCGTTAGAATCACTTTTTTCAGTTCTTATTTGAGATAACTGGTTCTCTTTCATTATAGTAGTTTGATAGCCTCAGAAAAGCATATTATGCGCAAAGAATCTGGAAAAGAAAAAAATTTTTTTTCGAAGTTTGGAAACTTCGATCGTATCCCTTTTTTTCCGTTCTTATTTGAGATAACTGGTTCTCTTTCATTATACTAGTTTGATAGCCTCAGTAAAGCATATTATGCGCAAGGAATCGCGAAAAGAAAAAAAATTTTTTTCGAAGTTTGGAAACTTCGTTAGAATCACTTTTTTTCCGTTAATATTTGAGATAACTGGGTTCTCTTTCATTATACTAGTTTGATAGCCTCAGAAGAGCATATTATGCGCAAAGAATCTCGAAAGGAAAAAAATTTTTTTTCGAAGTTTGAAAACTTCGTTTGAATCACTTTTTTTCCGTTCTTATTTGAGATAACTGGTTCTCTTTCATTATACTAGTTTGATAGCCTCAGTAAAGCATATTATGCGCAAAGAATCTCGAAAAAAAAAAAAAAAATTTCGAAGTTTGGAAACGTCCTTTGAATCACTTTTTTCCGTTCTTATTTGAGATAACTGGTTCTCTTTCATTATAGTAGTTTGATAGCCTCAGAAAAGCACATTATGTGCAAAGAATCTCGAAATGATTAAAATTTTTTTTCGAAGTTTAGAAACTTCGTTAGAATCACTTTTTTTCCTTTCTTATTTGAGATAACTGGTTCTCTTTCATTATACTAGTTTGATAGCTTCAGAAAAGCATATTATGCGCAAAGAATCGCGAAAAGAAAAAAAATTTTTTTCGAAGTTTGGAAAATTCGTTAGAATCACTTTTTTTCCGTTCTTATTTGAGTAAACTGGTTCTCTTTCATTATAGTAGTTTGATAGCCTCAGAAAAGCATATTATGCGTAAAGAATCTCGAAAAGAAAAAAATTTTTTTTCGAAGTTTGGAAACTTCGTTAGAATCACTTTTTTTCCGTTTATATTTGAGATAACTGGGTTCTCTTTCATTATACTAGTTTGATAGCCTCAGAAGAGCATATTATGCGCAAAGAATCTCGAAAGGAAAAAAATTTTTTTTTGAAGTTTGAAAACTTCGTTTGAATCACTTTTTTTCCGTTCTTATTTGAGATAACTGGTTCTCTTTCATTATACTAGTTTGATAGCCTCAGTAAAGCATATTATGCGCAAAGAATCTCGAAAAAAAAAAAAAATTTCGAAGTTTGGAAACGTTTGAATCACTTTTTTCCGTTCTTATTTGAGATAACTGGTTCTCTTTCATTATAGTAGTTTGATAGCCTCAGAAAAGCACATTATGTGCAAAGAATCTCGAAATGATTAAAATTTTTTTTCGAAGTTTAGAAACTTCGTTAGAATCACTTTTTTTCCTTTCTTATTTGAGATAACTGGTTCTCTTTCATTATAGTAGTTTGATAGCCTCAGAAAAGCATATTATGCGCAAAGAATCTCGAAAAGAAAAAAATTTTTTTTCGAAGTTTTTAAACTTCGTTAGAATCACTTTTTTTCCGTTCTTATTTGAAATACATGGTTCTCTTTCATTATACTAGTTTGATAGCCTCAGAAAAGCATATTATGCGCAAAGAATCTGGAAAAGAAAAAAATTTTTTTTCGAAGTTTGGAAACTTCGATCGTATCCCTTTTTTTCCGTTCTTATTTGAGATAACTGGTTCTCTTTCATTATACTAGTTTGATAGCCTCAGTAAAGCATATTATGCGCAAGGAATCGCGAAAAGAAAAAAAATTTTTTTCGAAGTTTGGAAACTTCGTTAGAATCACTTTTTTTCCGTTAATATTTGAGATAACTGGGTTCTCTTTCATTATACTATTTTGATAGCCTCAGAAGAGCATATTATGCGCAAAGAATCTCGAAAGGAAAAAAATTTTTTTTCGAAGTTTGAAAACTTCGTTTGAATCACTTTTTTTCCGTTCTTATTTGAGATAACTGGTTCTCTTTCATTATAGTAGTTTGATAGCCTCAGAAAAGCACATTATGTGCAAAGAATCTCGAAAAAAAAAAAAAAAATTTCGAAGTTTGGAAACGTCCTTTGAATCACTTTTTTCCTTTCTTATTTGAGATAACTGGTTCTCTTTCATTATACTAGTTTGATAGGTTCAGAAAAGCATATTATGTGCAAAGAATCTCGAAAAGAAAAAAAATTTTTTTCGAAGTTTGGAAACTTCGTTAGAATCACTTTTTTTCCGTTCTTATTTGAGATAACTGGTTCTCTTTCATTATACTACTTTGATAGCCTCAGAAAAGCATATTATGAGCAAAGAATCTCGAAAAGAAAAAAATTTTTTTTCGAAGTTTGGAAACTTCGTTAGAATCACTTTTTTTCCGTTCTTATTTGAGTAAACTGGTTCTCTTTCATTATACTAGTTTGATAGCCTCAGTAAAGCATATTATGCGCAAAGATTCTCGAAAAGAAAAAAAATTTTTTTCGAAGTTTGGAAACTTCGTTAGAATCACTTTTTTTCCGTTCTTATTTGAGATAACTGGTTCTCTTTCATTATAGTAGTTTGATAGCCTCAGAAGAGCATATTATGCGTAAAGAATCTCGAAAAGAAAAAAAATTTTTTTCGAAGTTTGGAAACTTCGTTAGAATCACTATTTTTCCGTTTATATTTGAGATAACTGGGTTCTCTTTCATTATACTAGTTTGATAGCCTCAGAAGAGCATATTATGCGCAAAGAATCTCGAAAGGAAAAAAATTTTTTTTCGAAGTTTGAAAACTTCGTTTGAATCACTTTTTTTCCGTTCTTATTTGAGATAACTGGTTCTCTTTCATTATACTAGTTTGATAGCCTCAGTAAAGCATATTATGCGCAAAGAATCTCGAAAAAAAAAAAAAAATTTTCGAAGTTTGGAAACTTCGTTAGAATCACTTTTTTTCCGTTCTTGTTTGAGATAACTGGTTCTCTTTCATTATACTAGTTTGATAGCCTCAGAGAAGCATTTTATGCGCAAAGAATCTCGAAAAGAAAAAAAATTTTTTTTGAAGTTTGGAAACATCACTAGAATCACTTTTTTTCCGTTCTTATTTGAGATAACTGGTTCTGTTTCATTATACTAGTTTGATAGCTTCAGTAAAGCATATTATGCGCAAAGAATCTCGTAAAGAAAAAAAATTTTTTTCAAAGTTTGGAAACTTCGTTAGAATCACTTTTATTCCGTTCTTATTTGAGATAACTGGTTCTCTTTCATTATACTACTTTGATAGCCTCAGAAAAGCATATGATGCGCAAAGAATCTCGAAAAGAAAAAAAATTTTTTTTCGATGTTTGGAAACTTAGATCGTATCCCTTTTTTTCTGTCCTTATTTGAGATAACTGGTTCTCTTTCATTATACTAGTTTGATAGCCTCAGTAAAGCATATTATGCGCAAAGAATCGCGAAAAGAAAAAAAAATTTTTTCGAAGTTTGGAAACTTCGTTAGAATCACTTTTTTCAGTTCTTATTTGAGATAACTGGTTCTCTTTCATTATAGTAGTTTGATAGCCTCAGAAAAGCATATTATGCGCAAAGAATCTCGAAAAGAAAAAAATTTTTTTTCGAAGTTTATAAACTTCGTTAGAATCACTTTTTTTCCGTTCTTATTTGAAATACATGGTTCTCTTTCATTATACTACTTTGATAGCCTCAGAAAAGCATATTATGCGCAAAGAATCTGGAAAAGAAAAAAATTTTTTTTCGAAGTTTGGAAACTTCGATCGTATCCCTTTTTTTCCGTTCTTATTTGAGATAACTGGTTCTCTTTCATTATACTAGTTTGATAGCCTCAGTAAAGCATATTATGCGCAAGGAATCGCGAAAAGAAAAAAAAATTTTTTCGAAGTTTGGAAACTTCGTTAGAATCACTTTTTTTCCGTTAATATTTGAGATAACTGGGTTCTCTTTCATTATACTAGTTTGATAGCCTCAGAAGAGCATATTATGCGCAAAGAATCTCGAAAGGAAAAAAATTTTTTTTCGAAGTTTGAAAACTTCGTTTGAATCACTTTTTTTCCGTTCTTATTTGAGATAACTGGTTCTCTTTCATTATACTAGTTTGATAGCCTCAGTAAAGCATATTATGCGCAAAGAATCTCGAAAAAAAAAAAAAATTTCGAAGTTTGTAAACGTCCTTTGAATCACTTTTTTCCGTTCTTATTTGAGATAACTGGTTCTCTTTCATTATAGTAGTTTGATAGCCTCAGAAAAGCACATTATGTGCAAAGAATCTCGAAATGATTAAAATTTTTTTTCGAAGTTTAGAAACTTCGTTAGAATCACTTTTTTTCCTTTCTTATTTGAGATAACTGGTTCTCTTTCATTATACTAGTTTGATAGCTTCAGAAAAGCATATTATGCGCAAAGAATCTCGAAAAGAAAAAAAATTTTTTTCGAAGTTTGGAAACTTCGTTTGAATCACTTTTTTTCCGTTCTTATTTGAGATAACTGGTTCTCTTTCATTATACTAGTTTGATAGCCTCAGTAAAGCATATTATGCGCAAAGAATCTCGTAAAGAAAAAAAAATTTTTTCAAAGTTTGGAAACTTCGTTAGAATCACTTTTTTTCCGTTCTTATTTGAGATAACTGGTCCTCTTTCATTATACTACTTTGATAGCCTCAGTAAAGCATATTATGCGCAAAGAATCGCAAAAAGAAAAAAAATTTTTTTCGAAGTTTGGAAACTTCGTTAGAATCACTTTTTTTCAGTTCTTATTTGAGATAACTGGTTCTCTTTCATTATACTAGTTTGATAGCCTCAGTAAAGCATATTATGCGCAAAGAATCGCGAAAAGAAAAAAAATTTTTTTCGAAGTTTGGAAACTTCGTTAGAATCACTTTTTTTCCGTTCTTATTTGAGATAACTGGTTCTCTTTCATTATAGTAGTTTGATAGCCTCAGAAAAGCATATTATGCGTAAAGAATCTCGAAAAGAAAAAAAATTTTTTTCGAAGTTTGGATACTTCGTTAGAATCACTTTTTTTCCGTTTATATTTGAGATAACTGGGTTCTCTTTCATTATACTAGTTTGATAGCCTCAGAAGAGCATATTATGCGCAAAGAATCTCGAAAGGAAAAAAATTTTTTTTCGAAGTTTGAAAACTTCGTTTGAATCACTTTTTTTCCGTTCTTATTTGAGATAACTGGTTCTCTTTCATTATACTAGTTTGATAGCCTCAGTAAAGCATATTATGCGCAAAGAATCTCGAAAAAAAAAAAAAAAATTTCGAAGTTTGGAAACGTCGTTTGAATCACTTTTTTCCGTTCTTATTTGAGATAACTGGTTCTCTTTCATTATAGTAGTTTGATAGCCTCAGAAAAGCACATTATGTGCAAAGAATCTCGAAATGATTAAAATTTTTTTTCGAAGTTTAGAAACTTCGTTAGAATCACTTTTTTTCCTTTCTTATTTGAGATAACTGGTTCTCTTTCATTATACTAGTTTGATAGCTTCAGAAAAGCATATTATGCGCAAAGAATCTCGAAAAGAAAAAAAATTTTTTTCGAAGTTTGGAAACTTCGTTTGAATCACTTTTTTTCCGTTCTTATTTGAGATAACTGGTTCTCTTTCATTATACTAGTTTGATAGCCTCAGTAAAGCATATTATGCGCAAAGAATCTCGTAAAGAAAAAAAAATTTTTTCAAAGTTTGGAAACTTCGTTAGAATCACTTTTTTTCCGTTCTTATTTGAGATAACTGGTCCTCTTTCATTATACTACTTTGATAGCCTCAGTAAAGCATATTATGCGCAAAGAATCGCAAAAAGAAAAAAAATTTTTTTCGAAGTTTGGAAACTTCGTTAGAATCACTTTTTTTCAGTTCTTATTTGAGATAACTGGTTCTCTTTCATTATACTAGTTTGATAGCCTCAGTAAAGCATATTATGCGCAAAGAATCGCGAAAAGAAAAAAAATTTTTTTCGAAGTTTGGAAACTTCGTTAGAATCACTTTTTTTCCGTTCTTATTTGAGATAACTGGTTCTCTTTCATTATAGTAGTTTGATAGCCTCAGAAAAGCATATTATGCGTAAAGAATCTCGAAAAGAAAAAAAATTTTTTTCGAAGTTTGGAAACTTCGTTAGAATCACTTTTTTTCCGTTCATATTTGAGATAACTGGGTTCTCTTTCATTATACTAGTTTGATAGCCTCAGAAGAGCATATTATGCGCAAAGAATCTCGAAAGGAAAAAAATTTTTTTTCGAAGTTTGAAAACTTCGTTTGAATCACTTTTTTTCCGTTCTTATTTGAGATAACTGGTTCTCTTTCATTATACTAGTTTGATAGCCTCAGTAAAGCATATTATGCGCAAAGAATCTCGAAAAAAAAAAAAAAAATTTCGAAGTTTGGAAACGTCCTTTGAATCACTTTTTTCCGTTCTTATTTGAGATAACTGGTTCTCTTTCATTATAGTAGTTTGATAGCCTCAGAAAAGCACATTATGTGCAAAGAATCTCGAAATGATTAAAATTTTTTTTCGAAGTTTAGAAACTTCGTTAGAATCACTTTTTTTCCTTTCTTATTTGAGATAACTGGTTCTCTTTCATTATACTAGTTTGATAGCTTCAGAAAAGCATATTATGCGCAAAGAATCGCGAAAAGAAAAAAAATTTTTTTCGAAGTTTGGAAAATTCGTTAGAATCACTTTTTTTCCGTTCTTATTTGAGTAAACTGGTTCTCTTTCATTATAGTAGTTTGATAGCCTCAGAAAAGCATATTATGCGTAAAGAATCTCGAAAAGAAAAAAATTTTTTTTCGAAGTTTGGAAACTTCGTTAGAATCACTTTTTTTCCGTTTATATTTGAGATAACTGGGTTCTCTTTCATTATACTAGTTTGATAGCCTCAGAAGAGCATATTATGCGCAAAGAATCTCGAAAGGAAAAAAATTTTTTTTTGAAGTTTGAAAACTTCGTTTGAATCACTTTTTTTCCGTTCTTATTTGAGATAACTGGTTCTCTTTCATTATACTAGTTTGATAGCCTCAGTAAAGCATATTATGCGCAAAGAATCTCGAAAAAAAAAAAAAATTTCGAAGTTTGGAAACGTTTGAATCACTTTTTTCCGTTCTTATTTGAGATAACTGGTTCTCTTTCATTATAGTAGTTTGATAGCCTCAGAAAAGCACATTATGTGCAAAGAATCTCGAAATGATTAAAATTTTTTTTCGAAGTTTAGAAACTTCGTTAGAATCACTTTTTTTCCTTTCTTATTTGAGATAACTGGTTCTCTTTCATTATAGTAGTTTGATAGCCTCAGAAAAGCATATTATGCGCAAAGAATCTCGAAAAGAAAAAAATTTTTTTTCGAAGTTTTTAAACTTCGTTAGAATCACTTTTTTTCCGTTCTTATTTGAAATACATGGTTCTCTTTCATTATACTAGTTTGATAGCCTCAGAAAAGCATATTATGCGCAAAGAATCTGGAAAAGAAAAAAATTTTTTTTCGAAGTTTGGAAACTTCGATCGTATCCCTTTTTTTCCGTTCTTATTTGAGATAACTGGTTCTCTTTCATTATACTAGTTTGATAGCCTCAGTAAAGCATATTATGCGCAAGGAATCGCGAAAAGAAAAAAAATTTTTTTCGAAGTTTGGAAACTTCGTTAGAATCACTTTTTTTCCGTTAATATTTGAGATAACTGGGTTCTCTTTCATTATACTAGTTTGATAGCCTCAGAAGAGCATATTATGCGCAAAGAATCTCGAAAGGAAAAAAATTTTTTTTCGAAGTTTGAAAACTTCGTTTGAATCACTTTTTTTCCGTTCTTATTTGAGATAACTGGTTCTCTTTCATTATACTAGTTTGATAGCCTCAGTAAAGCATATTATGCGCAAAGAATCTCGAAAAAAAAAAAAAAAATTTCGAAGTTTGGAAACGTCCTTTGAATCACTTTTTTCCGTTCTTATTTGAGATAACTGGTTCTCTTTCATTATAGTAGTTTGATAGCCTCAGAAAAGCACATTATGTGCAAAGAATCTCGAAATGATTAAAATTTTTTTTCGAAGTTTAGAAACTTCGTTAGAATCACTTTTTTTCCTTTCTTATTTGAGATAACTGGTTCTCTTTCATTATACTAGTTTGATAGCTTCAGAAAAGCATATTATGCGCAAAGAATCGCGAAAAGAAAAAAAATTTTTTTCGAAGTTTGGAAAATTCGTTAGAATCACTTTTTTTCCGTTCTTATTTGAGTAAACTGGTTCTCTTTCATTATAGTAGTTTGATAGCCTCAGAAAAGCATATGATGCGCAAAGAATCTCGAAAAGAAAAAAATTTTTTTTTCGATGTTTGGAAACTTAGATCGTATCCCTTTTTTTCTGTCCTTATTTGAGATAACTGGTTCTCTTTCATTATACTAGTTTGATAGCCTCAGAAGAGCATATTATGCGCAAAGAATCTCGAAAGGAAAAAAATTTTTTTTCGAAGTTTGAAAACTTCGTTTGAATCACTTTTTTTCCGTTCTTATTTGAGATAACTGGTTCTCTTTCATTATACTAGTTTGATAGCCTCAGTAAAGCATATTATGCGCAAAGAATCTCGAAAAAAAAAAAAAAATTTTCGAAGTTTGGAAACTTCGTTAGAATCACTTTTTTTCCGTTCTTGTTTGAGATAACTGGTTCTCTTTCATTATACTAGTTTGATAGCCTCAGAGAAGCATTTTATGCGCAAAGAATCTCGAAAAGAAAAAAAATTTTTTTTGAAGTTTGGAAACTTCACTAGAATCACTTTTTTTCCGTTCTTATTTGAGATAACTGGTTCTGTTTCATTATACTAGTTTGATAGCTTCAGTAAAGCATATTATGCGCAAAGAATCTCGTAAAGAAAAAAAATTTTTTTCAAAGTTTGGAAACTTCGTTAGAATCACTTTTTTTCCGTTCTTATTTGAGATAACTGGTTCTCTTTCATTATACTACTTTGATAGCCTCAGAAAAGCATATGATGCGCAAAGAATCTCGAAAAGAAAAAAATTTTTTTTTCGATGTTTGGAAACTTAGATCGTATCCCTTTTTTTCTGTCCTTATTTGAGATAACTGGTTCTCTTTCATTATACTAGTTTGATAGCCTCAGTAAAGCATATTATGCGCAAAGAATCGCGAAAAGAAAAAAAAATTTTTTCGAAGTTTGGAAACTTCGTTAGAATCACTTTTTTCAGTTCTTATTTGAGATAACTGGTTCTCTTTCATTATAGTAGTTTGATAGCCTCAGAAAAGCATATTATGCGCAAAGAATCTCGAAAAGAAAAAAATTTTTTTTCGAAGTTTTTAAACTTCGTTAGAATCACTTTTTTTCCGTTCTTATTTGAAATACATGGTTCTCTTTCATTATACTACTTTGATAGCCTCAGAAAAGCATATTATGCGCAAAGAATCTGGAAAAGAAAAAAATTTTTTTTCGAAGTTTGGAAACTTCGATCGTATCCCTTTTTTTCCGTTCTTATTTGAGATAACTGGTTCTCTTTCATTATACTAGTTTGATAGCCTCAGTAAAGCATATTATGCGCAAGGAATCGCGAAAAGAAAAAAAATTTTTTTCGAAGTTTGGAAACTTCGTTAGAATCACTTTTTTTCCGTTAATATTTGAGATAACTGGGTTCTCTTTCATTATACTAGTTTGATAGCCTCAGAAGAGCATATTATGCGCAAAGAATCTCGAAAGGAAAAAAATTTTTTTTCGAAGTTTGAAAACTTCGTTTGAATCACTTTTTTTCCGTTCTTATTTGAGATAACTGGTTCTCTTTCATTATACTAGTTTGATAGCCTCAGTAAAGCATATTATGCGCAAAGAATCTCGAAAAAAAAAAAAAATTTCGAAGTTTGTAAACGTCCTTTGAATCACTTTTTTCCGTTCTTATTTGAGATAACTGGTTCTCTTTCATTATAGTAGTTTGATAGCCTCAGAAAAGCACATTATGTGCAAAGAATCTCGAAATGATTAAAATTATTTTTCGAAGTTTAGAAACTTCGTTAGAATCACTTTTTTTCCTTTCTTATTTGAGATAACTGGTTCTCTTTCATTATACTAGTTTGATAGCTTCAGAAAAGCATATTATGCGCAAAGAATCTCGAAAAGAAAAAAAATTTTTTTCGAAGTTTGGAAACTTCGTTTGAATCACTTTTTTTCCGTTCTTATTTGAGATAACTGGTTCTCTTTCATTATACTAGTTTGATAGCCTCAGTAAAGCATATTATGCGCAAAGAATCTCGTAAAGAAAAAAAAATTTTTTCAAAGTTTGGAAACTTCGTTAGAATCACTTTTTTTCCGTTTATATTTGAGATAACTGGGTTCTCTTTCATTATACTAGTTTGATAGCCTCAGAAGAGCATATTATGCGCAAAGAATCTCGAAAGGAAAAAAATTTTTTTTTGAAGTTTGAAAACTTCGTTTGAATCACTTTTTTTCCGTTCTTATTTGAGATAACTGGTTCTCTTTCATTATACTAGTTTGATAGCCTCAGTAAAGCATATTATGCGCAAAGAATCTCGAAAAAAAAAAAAATTTCGAAGTTTGGAAACGTTTGAATCACTTTTTTCCGTTCTTATTTGAGATAACTGGTTCTCTTTCATTATAGTAGTTTGATAGCCTCAGAAAAGCACATTATGTGCAAAGAATCTCGAAATGATTAAAATTTTTTTTCGAAGTTTAGAAACTTCGTTAGAATCACTTTTTTTCCTTTCTTATTTGAGATAACTGGTTCTCTTTCATTATACTAGTTTGATAGGTTCAGAAAAGCATATTATGCGCAAAGAATCTCGAAAAGAAAAAAAATTTTTTTCGAAGTTTGGAAACTTCGTTAGAATCACTTTTTTTCCGTTCTTATTTGTGATAACTGGTTCTCTTTCATTATACTACTTTGATAGCCTCAGAAAAGCATATTATGAGCAAAGAATCTCGAAAAGAAAAAAATTTTTTTTCGAAGTTTGGAAACTTCGATCGTATCCCTTTTTTTCCGTTCTTATTTGAGATAACTGGTTCTCTTTCATTATACTAGTTTGATAGCCTCAGTAAAGCATATTATGCGCAAAGAATCGCGAAAAGAAAAAAAATTTTTTTCGAAGTTTGGAAACTTCGTTAGAATCACTTTTTTTCCGTTCTTATTTGAGATAACTGGTTCTCTTTCATTATAGTAGTTTGATAGCCTCAGAAAAGCATATTATGCGTAAAGAATCTCGAAAAGAAAAAAAATTTTTTTCGAAGTTTGGAAACTTCGTTAGAATCACTATTTTTCCGTTTATATTTGAGATAACTGGGTTCTCTTTCATTATACTGGTTTGATAGCCTCAGAAGAGCATATTATGCGCAAAGAATCTCGAAAGGAAAAAAATTTTTTTTCGAAGTTTGAAAACTTCGTTTGAATCACTTTTTTTCCGTTCTTATTTGAGATAACTGGTTCTCTTTCATTATACTAGTTTGATAGCCTCAGTAAAGCATATTATGCGCAAAGAATCTCGAAAAAAAAAAAAAAATTTTCGAAGTTTGGAAACGTTTGAATCACTTTTTTCCGTTCTTATTTGAGATAACTGGTTCTCTTTCATTATAGTAGTTTGATAGCCTCAGAAAAGCACATTATGTGCAAAGAATCTCGAAATGATTAAAATTTTTTTTCGAAGTTTAGAAACTTCGTTAGAATCACTTTTTTTCCTTTCTTATTTGAGATAACTGGTTCTCTTTCATTATACTAGTTTGATAGGTTCAGAAAAGCATATTATGCGCAAAGAATCTCGAAAAGAAAAAAAATTTTTTTCGAAGTTTGGAAACTTCGTTAGAATCACTTTTTTTCCGTTCTTATTTGAGATAACTGGTTCTCTTTCATTATACTACTTTGATAGCCTCAGAAAAGCATATTATGAGCAAAGAATCTCGAAAAGAAAAAAATTTTTTTTCGAAGTTTGGAAACTTCGATCGTATCCCTTTTTTTCCGTTCTTATTTGAGATAACTGGTTCTCTTTCATTATACTAGTTTGATAGCCTCAGTAAAGCATATTATGCGCAAAGAATCGCGAAAAGAAAAAAAATTTTTTTCGAAGTTTGGAAACTTCGTTAGAATCACTTTTTTTCCGTTCTTGTTTGAGATAACTGGTTCTCTTTCATTATACTAGTTTGATAGCCTCAGAGAAGCATTTTATGCGCAAAGAATCTCGAAAAGAAAAAAAATTTTTTTTGAAGTTTGGAAACTTCACTAGAATCACTTTTTTTCCGTTCTTATTTGAGATAACTGGTTCTGTTTCATTATACTAGTTTGATAGCTTCAGTAAAGCATATTATGCGCAAAGAATCTCGTAAAGAAAAAAAATTTTTTTCAAAGTTTGGAAACTTCGTTAGAATCACTTTTTTTCCGTTCTTATTTGAGATAACTGGTTCTCTTTCATTATACTACTTTGATAGCCTCAGAAAAGCATATGATGCGCAAAGAATCTCGAAAAGAAAAAAATTTTTTTTTCGATGTTTGGAAACTTAGATCGTATCCCTTTTTTTCTGTCCTTATTTGAGATAACTGGTTCTCTTTCATTATACTAGTTTGATAGCCTCAGTAAAGCATATTATGCGCAAAGAATCGCGAAAAGAAAAAAAAATTTTTTCGAAGTTTGGAAACTTCGTTAGAATCACTTTTTTCAGTTCTTATTTGAGATAACTGGTTCTCTTTCATTATAGTAGTTTGATAGCCTCAGAAAAGCATATTATGCGCAAAGAATCTCGAAAAGAAAAAAATTTTTTTTCGAAGTTTTTAAACTTCGTTAGAATCACTTTTTTTCCGTTCTTATTTGAAATACATGGTTCTCTTTCATTATACTACTTTGATAGCCTCAGAAAAGCATATTATGCGCAAAGAATCTGGAAAAGAAAAAAATTTTTTTTCGAAGTTTGGAAACTTCGATCGTATCCCTTTTTTTCCGTTCTTATTTGAGATAACTGGTTCTCTTTCATTATACTAGTTTGATAGCCTCAGTAAAGCATATTATGCGCAAGGAATCGCGAAAAGAAAAAAAATTTTTTTCGAAGTTTGGAAACTTCGTTAGAATCACTTTTTTTCCGTTAATATTTGAGATAACTGGGTTCTCTTTCATTATACTAGTTTGATAGCCTCAGAAGAGCATATTATGCGCAAAGAATCTCGAAAGGAAAAAAATTTTTTTTCGAAGTTTGAAAACTTCGTTTGAATCACTTTTTTTCCGTTCTTATTTGAGATAACTGGTTCTCTTTCATTATACTAGTTTGATAGCCTCAGTAAAGCATATTATGCGCAAAGAATCTCGAAAAAAAAAAAAAATTTCGAAGTTTGTAAACGTCCTTTGAATCACTTTTTTCCGTTCTTATTTGAGATAACTGGTTCTCTTTCATTATAGTAGTTTGATAGCCTCAGAAAAGCACATTATGTGCAAAGAATCTCGAAATGATTAAAATTATTTTTCGAAGTTTAGAAACTTCGTTAGAATCACTTTTTTTCCTTTCTTATTTGAGATAACTGGTTCTCTTTCATTATACTAGTTTGATAGCTTCAGAAAAGCATATTATGCGCAAAGAATCTCGAAAAGAAAAAAAATTTTTTTCGAAGTTTGGAAACTTCGTTTGAATCACTTTTTTTCCGTTCTTATTTGAGATAACTGGTTCTCTTTCATTATACTAGTTTGATAGCCTCAGTAAAGCATATTATGCGCAAAGAATCTCGTAAAGAAAAAAAAATTTTTTCAAAGTTTGGAAACTTCGTTAGAATCACTTTTTTTCCGTTCTTATTTGAGATAACTGGTCCTCTTTCATTATACTACTTTGATAGCCTCAGTAAAGCATATTATGCGCAAAGAATCGCAAAAAGAAAAAAAATTTTTTTCGAAGTTTGGAAACTTCGTTAGAATCACTTTTTTTCAGTTCTTATTTGAGATAACTGGTTCTCTTTCATTATACTAGTTTGATAGCCTCAGTAAAGCATATTATGCGCAAAGAATCGCGAAAAGAAAAAAAATTTTTTTCGAAGTTTGGAAACTTCGTTAGAATCACTTTTTTTCCGTTCTTATTTGAGATAACTGGTTCTCTTTCATTATAGTAGTTTGATAGCCTCAGAAAAGCATATTATGCGTAAAGAATCTCGAAAAGAAAAAAAATTTTTTTCGAAGTTTGGATACTTCCTTAGAATCACTTTTTTTCCGTTTATATTTGAGATAACTGGGTTCTCTTTCATTATACTAGTTTGATAGCCTCAGAAGAGCATATTATGCGCAAAGAATCTCGAAAGGAAAAAAATTTTTTTTCGAAGTTTGAAAACTTCGTTTGAATCACTTTTTTTCCGTTCTTATTTGAGATAACTGGTTCTCTTTCATTATACTAGTTTGATAGCCTCAGTAAAGCATATTATGCGCAAAGAATCTCGAAAAAAAAAAAAAAAAATTTCGAAGTTTGGAAACGTCGTTTGAATCACTTTTTTCCGTTCTTATTTGAGATAACTGGTTCTCTTTCATTATAGTAGTTTGATAGCCTCAGAAAAGCACATTATGTGCAAAGAATCTCGAAATGATTAAAATTTTTTTTCGAAGTTTAGAAACTTCGTTAGAATCACTTTTTTTCCTTTCTTATTTGAGATAACTGGTTCTCTTTCATTATACTAGTTTGATAGCTTCAGAAAAGCATATTATGCGCAAAGAATCTCGAAAAGAAAAAAAATTTTTTTCGAAGTTTGGAAACTTCGTTTGAATCACTTTTTTTCCGTTCTTATTTGAGATAACTGGTTCTCTTTCATTATACTAGTTTGATAGCCTCAGTAAAGCATATTATGCGCAAAGAATCTCGTAAAGAAAAAAAAATTTTTTCAAAGTTTGGAAACTTCGTTAGAATCACTTTTTTTCCGTTCTTATTTGAGATAACTGGTCCTCTTTCATTATACTACTTTGATAGCCTCAGTAAAGCATATTATGCGCAAAGAATCGCAAAAAGAAAAAAAATTTTTTTCGAAGTTTGGAAACTTCGTTAGAATCACTTTTTTTCAGTTCTTATTTGAGATAACTGGTTCTCTTTCATTATACTAGTTTGATAGCCTCAGTAAAGCATATTATGCGCAAAGAATCGCGAAAAGAAAAAAAATTTTTTTCGAAGTTTGGAAACTTCGTTAGAATCACTTTTTTTCCGTTCTTATTTGAGATAACTGGTTCTCTTTCATTATAGTAGTTTGATAGCCTCAGAAAAGCATATTATGCGTAAAGAATCTCGAAAAGAAAAAAAATTTTTTTCGAAGTTTGGAAACTTCGTTAGAATCACTTTTTTTCCGTTCATATTTGAGATAACTGGGTTCTCTTTCATTATACTAGTTTGATAGCCTCAGAAGAGCATATTATGCGGAAAAAATCTCGAAAGGAAAAAAATTTTTTTTCGAAGTTTGAAAACTTCGTTTGAATCACTTTTTTTCCGTTCTTATTTGAGATAACTGGTTCTCTTTCATTATACTAGTTTGATAGCCTCAGTAAAGTATATTATGCGCAAAGAATCTCGAAAAAAAAAAAATTTTCGAAGTTGGAAACGTCGATTGAATCACTTTTTTCCGTTCTTATTTGAGATAACTGGTTCTCTTTCATTATAGTAGTTTGATAGCCTCAGAAAAGCACATTATGTGCAAAGAATCTCGAAATGATTAAAATTTTTTTTCGAAGTTTAGAAACTTCGTTAGAATCACTTTTTTTCCTTTCTTATTTGAGATAACTGGTTCTCTTTCATTATACTAGTTTGATAGCTTCAGAAAAGCATATTATGCGCAAAGAATCTCGAAAAGAAAAAAAAATTTTTTCGAAGTTTGGAAACTTCGTTTGAATCACTTTTTTTCCGTTCTTATTTGAGATATCTGGTTCTCTTTCATTATACTAGTTTGATAGCCTCAGTAAAGCATATTATGCGCAAAGAATCTCGTAAAGAAAAAAAAATTTTTTCCAAGTTTGGAAACTTCGTTAGAATCACTTTTTTTCCGTTCTTATTTGAGATAACTGGTCCTCTTTCATTATACTACTTTGATAGCCTCAGTAAAGCATATTATGCGCAAAGAATCGCAAAAAGAAAAAAAATTTTTTTCGAAGTTTGGAAACTTCGTTAGAATCACTTTTTTTCAGTTCTTATTTGAGATAACTGGTTCTCTTTCATTATAGTAGTTTGATAGCCTCAGAAAAGCATATTATGCGCAAAGAATCTCGAAAAGAAAAAATTTTTTTTTCGAAGTTTTTAAACTTCGTTAGAATCACTTTTTTTCCGTTCTTATTTGAGATAACTGGTTCTCTTTCATTATAGTAGTTTGATAGCCTCAGAAAAGCACATTATGTGCAAAGAATCTCGAAATGAAAAAAATTTTTTTTCGAAGTTTAGAAACTTCGTTAGAATTACTTTTTTTTCCTTTCTTATTTGAGATAACTGGTTCTCTTTCATTATACTAGTTTGATAGACTCAGTAAAGCATATTATGCGCAAAGAATCGCGAAAAGAAAAAAAATTTTTTTCGAAGTTTGGAAACTTCGTTAGAATCACTTTTTTTCCGTTCTTGTTTGAGATAACTGGTTCTCTTTCATTATACTAGTTTGATAGCCTCAGAGAAGCATTTTATGCGCAAAGAATCTCGAAAAGAAAAAAAAATTTTTTTTGAAGTTTGGAAACTTCATTAGAATAACTTTTTTTCCGTTCTTATTTGAGATAACTGGTTCTGTTTCATTATACTAGTTTGATAGCTTCAGTAAAGCATATTATGCGCAAAGAATCTCGTAAAGAAAAAAAATTTTTTTCAAAGTTTGGAAACTTCGTTAGAATCACTTTTTTTCCGTTCTTATTTGAGATAACTGGTTCTCTTTCATTATACTACTTTGATAGCCTCAGAAAAGCATATTATGCGCAAAGAATCTCGAAAAGAAAAAAAAATTTTTTCGAAGTTTGGAAACTTCGTTAGAGTCACTTTTTTCCGTTCTTATTTGAGATAACTGGTTCTCTTTCATTATACTACTTTGATAGCCTCAGAAAAGCATATTATGAGCAAAGAATCTCGAAAAGAAAAAAATTTTTTTTCGAAGTTTGGAAACTTCGTTCGTATCCCTTTTTTTCCGTTCTTATTTGAGATAACTGGTTCTCTTTCATTATACTAGTTTGATAGCCTCAGTAAAGCATATTATGCGCAAAGAATCGCGAAAAGAAAAAAATTTTTTTTCGAAGTTTGGAAACTTCGATCGTATCCCTTTTTTTCCGTTCTTATTTGAGATAACTGGTTCTCTTTCATTATACTAGTTTGATAGCCTCAGTAAAGCATATTATGCGCAAAGAATCGCGAAAAGAAAAAAAATTTTTTTCGAAGTTTGGAAAATTCGTTAGAATCACTTTTTTTCCGTTCTTATTTGAGTAAACTGGTTCTCTTTCATTATAGTAGTTTGATAGCCTCAGAAAAGCATATTATGCGTAAAGAATCTCGAAAAGAAAAAAATTTTTTTTCGAAGTTTGGAAACTTCGTTAGAATCACTTTTTTTCCGTTTATATTTGAGATAACTGGGTTCTCTTTCATTATACTAGTTTGATAGCCTCAGAAGAGCATATTATGCGCAAAGAATCTCGAAAGGAAAAAAATGTTTTTTTGAAGTTTGAAAACTTCGTTTGAATCACTTTTTTTCCGTTCTTATTTGAGATAACTGGTTCTCTTTCATTATACTAGTTTGATAGCCTCAGTAAAGCATATTATGCGCAAAGAATCTCGAAAAAAAAAAAAAAATTTCGAAGTTTGGAAACGTTTGAATCACTTTTTTCCGTTCTTATTTGAGATAACTGGTTCTCTTTCATTATAGTAGTTTGATAGCCTCAGAAAAGCACATTATGTGCAAAGAATCTCGAAATGATTAAAATTTTTTTTCGAAGTTTAGAAACTTCGTTAGAATCACTTTTTTTCCTTTCTTATTTGAGATAACTGGTTCTCTTTCATTATACTAGTTTGATAGGTTCAGAAAAGCATATTATGCGCAAAGAATCTCGAAAAGAAAAAAAATTTTTTTCGAAGTTTGGAAACTTCGTTAGAATCACTTTTTTTCCGTTCTTATTTGAGATAACTGGTTCTCTTTCATTATACTACTTTGATAGCCTCAGAAAAGCATATTATGAGCAAAGAATCTCGAAAAGAAAAAAATTTTTTTTCGAAGTTTGGAAACTTCGATCGTATCCCTTTTTTTCCGTTCTTATTTGAGATAACTGGTTCTCTTTCATTATACTAGTTTGATAGCCTCAGTAAAGCATATTATGCGCAAAGAATCGCGAAAAGAAAAAAAATTTTTTTCGAAGTTTGGAAACTTCGTTAGAATCACTTTTTTTCCGTTCTTATTTGAGATAACTGGTTCTCTTTCATTATAGTAGTTTGATAGCCTCAGAAAAGCATATTATGCGTAAAGAATCTCGAAAAGAAAAAAAATTTTTTTCGAAGTTTGGAAACCTCGTTAGAATCACTTTTTTTCCGTTTATATTTGAGATAACTGGGTTCTCTTTCATTATACTGGTTTGATAGCCTCAGAAGAGCATATTATGCGCAAAGAATCTCGAAAGGAAAAAAAATTTTTTTCGAAGTTTGAAAACTTCGTTTGAATCACTTTTTTTCCGTTCTTATTTGAGATAATTGGTTCTCTTTCATTATACTAGTTTGATAGCCTCAGTAAAGCATATTATGCGCAAAGAATCTCGAAAAAAAAAAAAAAATTTTCGAAGTTTGGAAACTTCGTTAGAATCACTTTTTTTCCGTTCTTGTTTGAGATAACTGGTTCTCTTTCATTATACTAGTTTGATAGCCTCAGAGAAGCATTTTATGCGCAAAGAATCTCGAAAAGAAAAAAAATTTGTTTTGAAGTTTGGAAACTTCACTAGAATCACTTTTTTTCCGTTCTTATTTGAGATAACTGGTTCTGTTTCATTATACTAGTTTGATAGCTTCAGTAAAGCATATTATGCGCAAAGAATCTCGTAAAGAAAAAAAATTTTTTTCAAAGTTTGGAAACTTCGTTAGAATCACTTTTTTTCCGTTCTTATTTGAGATAACTGGTTCTCTTTCATTATACTACTTTGATAGCCTCAGAAAAGCATATGATGCGCAAAGAATCTCGAAAAGAAAAAAATTTTTTTTCGATGTTTGGAAACTTAGATCGTATCACTTTTTTTCTGTTCTTATTTGAGATAACTGGTTCTCTTTCATTATACTAGTTTGATAGCCTCAGTAAAGCATATTATGCGCAAAGAATCGCGAAAAGAAAAAAATTTTTTTTCGAAGTTTTTAAACTTCGTTAGAATCACTTTTTTTCCGTTCTTATTTGAAATACATGGTTCTCTTTCATTATACTACTTTGATAGCCTCAGAAAAGCATATTATGCGCAAAGAATCTGGAAAAGAAAAAAATTTTTTTTCGAAGTTTGGAAACTTCGATCGTATCCCTTTTTTTCCGTTCTTATTTGAGATAACTGGTTCTCTTTCATTATACTAGTTTGATAGCCTCAGTAAAGCATATTATGCGCAAGGAATCGCGAAAAGAAACAAAATTTTTTTCGAAGTTTGGAAACTTCGTTAGAATCACTTTTTTTCCGTTAATATTTGAGATAACTGGGTTCTCTTTCATTATACTAGTTTGATAGCCTCAGAAGAGCATATTATGCGCAAAGAATCTCGAAAGGAAAAAAATTTTTTTTCGAAGTTTGAAAACTTCGTTTGAATCACTTTTTTTCCGTTCTTATTTGAGATAACTGGTTCTCTTTCATTATACTAGTTTGATAGCCTCAGTAAAGCATATTATGCGCAAAGAATCTCGAAAAAAAAAAAAAAATTTCGAAGTTTGGAAACGTCCTTTGAATCACTTTTTTCCGTTCTTATTTGAGATAACTGGTTCTCTTTCATTATAGTAGTTTGATAGCCTCAGAAAAGCACATTATGTGCAAAGAATCTCGAAATGATTAAAATTTTTTTTCGAAGTTTAGAAACTTCGTTAGATTCACTTTTTTTCCTTTCTTATTTGAGATAACTGGTTCTCTTTCATTATACTAGTTTGATAGCTTCAGAAAAGCATATTATGCGCAAAGAATCGCGAAAAGAAAAAAAATTTTTTTCGAAGTTTGGAAAATTCGTTAGAATCACTTTTTTTCCGTTCTTATTTGAGTAAACTGGTTCTCTTTCATTATAGTAGTTTGATAGCCTCAGAAAAGCATATTATGCGTAAAGAATCTCGAAAAGAAAAAAATTTTTTTTCGAAGTTTGGAAACTTCGTTAGAATCACTTTTTTTCCGTTTATATTTGAGATAACTGGGTTCTCTTTCATTATACTAGTTTGATAGCCTCAGAAGAGCATATTATGCGCAAAGAATCTCGAAAGGAAAAAAATTTTTTTTTGAAGTTTGAAAACTTCGTTTGAATCACTTTTTTTCCGTTCTTATTTGAGATAACTGGTTCTCTTTCATTATACTAGTTTGATAGCCTCAGTAAAGCATATTATGCGCAAAGAATCTCGAAAAAAAAAAAAAAAAATTTCGAAGTTTGGAAACGTTTGAATCACTTTTTTCCGTTCTTATTTGAGATAACTGGTTCTCTTTCATTATAGTAGTTTGATAGCCTCAGAAAAGCACATTATGTGCAAAGAATCTCGAAATGATTAAAATTTTTTTTCGAAGTTTAGAAACTTCGTTAGAATCACTTTTTTTCCTTTCTTATTTGAGATAACTGGTTCTCTTTCATTATACTAGTTTGATAGGTTCAGAAAAGCATATTATGCGCAAAGAATCTCGAAAAGAAAAAAAATTTTTTTCGAAGTTTGGAAACTTCGTTAGAATCACTTTTTTTCCGTTCTTATTTGAGATAACTGGTTCTCTTTCATTATACTACTTTGATAGCCTCAGAAAAGCATATTATTAGAAAAGAATCTCGAAAAGAAAAAAATTTTTTTTCGAAGTTTGGAAACTTCGATCGTATCCCTTTTTTTCCGTTCTTATTTGAGATAACTGGTTCTCTTTCATTATACTAGTTTGATAGCCTCAGTAAAGCATATTATGCGCAAAGAATCGCGAAAAGAAAAAAAATTTTTTTCGAAGTTTGGAAACTTCGTTAGAATCACTTTTTTTCCGTTCTTATTTGAGATAACTGGTTCTCTTTCATTATACTAGTGTGATAGCCTCAGTAAAGCATATTATGCGCAAAGAATCTCGAAAAGAAAAAAAATTTTTTTCGAAGTTTGGAAACTTCGTTAGAATCACTTTTTTTCCGTTTATATTTGAGATAACTGGGTTCTCTTTCATTATACTGGTTTGATAGCCTCAGAAGAGCATATTATGCGCAAAGAATCTCGAAATGAAAAAAAATTTTTTTCGAAGTTTGAAAACTTCGTTTGAATCACTTTTTTTCCGTTCTTATTTGAGATAACTGGTTCTCTTTCATTATACTAGTTTGATAGCCTCAGTAAAGCATATTATGCGCAAAGAATCTCGAAAAAAAAAAAAAAAATTTCGAAGTTTGGAAACTTCGTTAGAATCACTTTTTTTCCGTTCTTGTTTGAGATAACTGGTTCTCTTTCATTATACTAGTTTGATAGCCTCAGAGAAGCATTTTATGCGCAAAGAATCTCGAAAAGAAAAAAAATTTTTTTTGAAGTTTGGAAACTTCACTAGAATCACTTTTTTTCCGTTCTTATTTGAGATAACTGGTTCTGTTTCATTATACTAGTTTGATAGCTTCAGTAAAGCATATTATGCGCAAAGAATCTCGTAAAGAAAAAAAATTTTTTTCAAAGTTTGGAAACTTCGTTAGAATCACTTTTTTTCCGTTCTTATTTGAGATAACTGGTTCTCTTTCATTATACTACTTTGATAGCCTCAGAAAAGCATATGATGCGCAAAGAATCTCGAAAAGAAAAAAATTTTTTTTTCGATGTTTGGAAACTTAGATCGTATCACTTTTTTTCTGTTCTTATTTGAGATAACTGGTTCTCTTTCATTATACTAGTTTGATAGCCTCAGTAAAGCATATTATGCGCAAAGAATCGCGAAAAGAAAAAAAAATTTTTTCGAAGTTTGGAAACTTCGTTAGAATCACTTTTTTCAGTTCTTATTTGAGATAACTGGTTCTCTTTCATTATAGTTGTTTGATAGCCTCAGAAAAGCATATTATGCGCAAAGAATCTCGAAAAGAAAAAAATTTTTTTTCGAAGTTTTTAAACTTCGTTAGAATCACTTTTTTTCCGTTCTTATTTGAAATACATGGTTCTCTTTCATTATACTACTTTGATAGCCTCAGAAAAGCATATTATGCGCAAAGAATCTGGAAAAGAAAAAAATTTTTTTTCGAAGTTTGGAAACTTCGATCGTATCCCTTTTTTTCCGTTCTTATTTGAGATAACTGGTTCTCTTTCATTATACTAGTTTGATAGCCTCAGTAAAGCATATTATGCGCAAGGAATCGCGAAAAGAAAAAAAATTTTTTTCGAAGTTTGGAAACTTCGTTAGAATCACTTTTTTTCCGTTAATATTTGAGATAACTGGGTTCTCTTTCATTATACTAGTTTGATAGCCTCAGAAGAGCATATTATGCGCAAAGAATCTCGAAAGGAAAAAAATTTTTTTTCGAAGTTTGAAAACTTCGTTTGAATCACTTTTTTTCCGTTCTTATTTGAGATAACTGGTTCTCTTTCATTATACTAGTTTGATAGCCTCAGTAAAGCATATTATGCGCAAAGAATCTCGAAAAAAAAAAAAAAAATTTCGAAGTTTGGAAACGTCCTTTGAATCACTTTTTTCCGTTCTTATTTGAGATAACTGGTTCTCTTTCATTATAGTAGTTTGATAGCCTCAGAAAAGCACATTATGTGCAAAGAATCTCGAAATGATTAAAATTTTTTTTCGAAGTTTAGAAACTTCGTTAGAATCACTTTTTTTCCTTTCTTATTTGAGATAACTGGTTCTCTTTCATTATACTAGTTTGATAGGTTCAGAAAAGCATATTATGCGCAAAGAATCTCGAAAAGAAAAAAAATTTTTTTCGAAGTTTGGAAACTTCGTTAGAATCACTTTTTTTCCGTTCTTATTTGAGATAACTGGTTCTCTTTCATTATACTACTTTGATAGCCTCAGAAAAGCATATTATGAGCAAAGAATCTCGAAAAGAAAAAAATTTTTTTTCGAAGTTTGGAAACTTCGATCGTATCCCTTTTTTTCCGTTCTTATTTGAGATAACTGGTTCTCTTTCATTATACTAGTTTGATAGCCTCAGTAAAGCATATTATGCGCAAAGAATCGCGAAAAGAAAAAAAATTTTTTTCGAAGTTTGGAAACTTCGTTAGAATCACTTTTTTTCCGTTCTTATTTGAGATAACTGGTTCTCTTTCATTATACTAGTGTGATAGCCTCAGTAAAGCATATTATGCGCAAAGAATCTCGAAAAGAAAAAAAATTTTTTTCGAAGTTTGGAAACTTCGTTAGAATCACTTTTTTTCCGTTTATATTTGAGATAACTGGGTTCTCTTTCATTATACTGGTTTGATAGCCTCAGAAGAGCATATTATGCGCAAAGAATCTCGAAAGGAAAAAAAATTTTTTTCGAAGTTTGAAAACTTCGTTTGAATCACTTTTTTTCCGTTCTTATTTGAGATAACTGGTTCTCTTTCATTATACTAGTTTGATAGCCTCAGTAAAGCATATTATGCGCAAAGAATCTCGAAAAAAAAAAAAAAATTTTCGAAGTTTGGAAACTTCGTTAGAATCACTTTTTTTCCGTTCTTGTTTGAGATAACTGGTTCTCTTTCATTATACTAGTTTGATAGCCTCAGAGAAGCATTTTATGCGCAAAGAATCTCGAAAAGAAAAAAAATTTTTTTTGAAGTTAGGAAACTTCACTAGAATCACTTTTTTTCCGTTCTTATTTGAGATAACTGGTTCTGTTTCATTATACTAGTTTGATAGCTTCAGTAAAGCATATTATGCGCAAAGAATCTCGTAAAGAAAAAAAATTTTTTTCAAAGTTTGGAAACTTCGTTAGAATCACTTTTTTTCCGTTCTTATTTGAGATAACTGGTTCTCTTTCATTATACTACTTTGATAGCCTCAGAAAAGCATATGATGCGCAAAGAATCTCGAAAAGAAAAAAATTTTTTTTTCGATGTTTGGAAACTTAGATCGTATCACTTTTTTTCTGTTCTTATTTGAGATAACTGGTTCTCTTTCATTATACTAGTTTGATAGCCTCAGTAAAGCATATTATGCGCAAAGAATCGCGAAAAGAAAAAAAAATTTTTTCGAAGTTTGGAAACTTCGTTAGAATCACTTTTTTCAGTTCTTATTTGAGATAACTGGTTCTCTTTCATTATAGTTGTTTGATAGCCTCAGAAAAGCATATTATGCGCAAAGAATCTCGAAAATAAAAAATTTTTTTTTCGAAGTTTTTAAACTTCGTTAGAATCACTTTTTTTCCGTTCTTATTTGAAATACATGGTTCTCTTTCATTATACTACTTTGATAGCCTCAGAAAAGCATATTATGCGCAAAGAATCTGGAAAAGAAAAAAATTTTTTTTCGAAGTTTGGAAACTTCGATCGTATCCCTTTTTTTCCGTTCTTATTTGAGATAACTGGTTCTCTTTCATTATACTAGTTTGATAGCCTCAGTAAAGCATATTATGCGCAAGGAATCGCGAAAAGAAAAAAAATTTTTTTCGAAGTTTGGAAACTTCGTTAGAATCACTTTTTTTCCGTTAATATTTGAGATAACTGGGTTCTCTTTCATTATACTAGTTTGATAGCCTCAGAAGAGCATATTATGCGCAAAGAATCTCGAAAGGAAAAAAATTTTTTTTCGAAGTTTGAAAACTTCGTTTGAATCACTTTTTTTCCGTTCTTATTTGAGATAACTGGTTCTCTTTCATTATACTAGTTTGATAGCCTCAGTAAAGCATATTATGCGCAAAGAATCTCGAAAAAAAAAAAAAAAATTTCGAAGTTTGGAAACGTCCTTTGAATCACTTTTTTCCGTTCTTATTTGAGATAACTGGTTCTCTTTCATTATAGTAGTTTGATAGCCTCAGAAAAGCACATTATGTGCAAAGAATCTCGAAATGATTAAAATTTTTTTTCGAAGTTTAGAAACTTCGTTAGAATCACTTTTTTTCCTTTCTTATTTGAGATAACTGGTTCTCTTTCATTATACTAGTTTGATAGCTTCAGAAAAGCATATTATGCGCAAAGAATCGCGAAAAGAAAAAAAAATTTTTTCGAAGTTTGGAAAATTCGTTAGAATCACTTTTTTTCCGTTCTTATTTGAGTAAACTGGTTCTCTTTCATTATAGTAGTTTGATAGCCTCAGAAAAGCATATTATGCGTAAAGAATCTCGAAAAGAAAAAAATTTTTTTTCGAAGTTTGGAAACTTCGTTAGAATCACTTTTTTTCCGTTTATATTTGAGATAACTGGGTTCTCTTTCATTATACTAGTTTGATAGCCTCAGAAGAGCATATTATGCGCAAAGAATCTCGAAAGGAAAAAAATTTTTTTTTGAAGTTTGAAAACTTCGTTTGAATCACTTTTTTTCCGTTCTTATTTGAGATAACTGGTTCTCTTTCATTATACTAGTTTGATAGCCTCAGTAAAGCATATTATGCGCAAAGAATCTCGAAAAAAAAAAAAAAATTTCGAAGTTTGGAAACGTTTGAATCACTTTTTTCCGTTCTTATTTGAGATAACTGGTTCTCTTTCATTATAGTAGTTTGATAGCCTCAGAAAAGCACATTATGTGCAAAGAATCTCGAAATGAAAAAAATTTTTTTTCGAAGTTTAGAAACTTCGTTAGAATCACTTTTTTTCCTTTCTTATTTGAGATAACTGGTTCTCTTTCATTATACTAGTTTGATAGGTTCAGAAAAGCATATTATGCGCAAAGAATCTCGAAAAGAAAAAAAATTTTTTTCGAAGTTTGGAAACTTCGTTAGAATCACTTTTTTTCCGTTCTTATTTGAGATAACTGGTTCTCTTTCATTATACTACTTTGATAGCCTCAGAAAAGCATATTATGAGCAAAGAATCTCGAAAAGAAAAAAAATTTTTTTCGAAGTTTGGAAACTTCCATCGTATCCCTTTTTTTCCGTTCTTATTTGAGATAACTGGTTCTCTTTCATTATACTAGTTTGATAGCCCCAGTAAAGCATATTATGCGCAAAGAATCGCGAAAAGAAAAAAAAATTTTTTCGAAGTTTGGAAACTTCGTTAGAATCACTTTTTTTCCGTTCTTATTTGAGATAACTGGTTCTCTTTCATTATAGTAGTTTGGTAGCCTCAGAAAAGCATATTATGCGTAAAGAATCTCGAAAAGAAAAAAAATTTTTTTCGAAGTTTGGAAACTTCGTTAGAATCACTTTTTTTCCGTTTATATTTGAGATAACTGGGTTCTCTTTCATTATACTGGTTTGATAGCCTCAGAAGAGCATATTATGCGCAAAGAATCTCGAAAGGAAAAAAATTTTTTTTCGAAGTTTGAAAACTTCGTTTGAATCACTTTTTTTCCGTTCTTATTTGAGATAACTGGTTCTCTTTCATTATACTAGTTTGATAGCCTCAGTAAAGCATATTATGCGCAAAGAATCTCGAAAAAAAAAAAAAAATTTTCGAAGTTTGGAAACTTCGTTAGAATCACTTTTTTTCCGTTCTTGTTTGAGATAACTGGTTCTCTTTCATTATACTAGTTTGATAGCCTCAGAGAAGCATTTTATGCGCAAAGAATCTCGAAAAGAAAAAAAATTTTTTTTGAAGTTTGGAAACTTCACTAGAATCACTTTTTTTCCGTTCTTATTTGAGATAACTGGTTCTGTTTCATTATACTAGTTTGATAGCTTCAGTAAAGAATATTATGCGCAAAGAATCTCGTAAAGAAAAAAAATTTTTTTCAAAGTTTGGAAACTTCGTTAGAATCACTTTTTTTCCGTTCTTATTTGAGATAACTGGTTCTCTTTCATTATACTACTTTGATAGCCTCAGAAAAGCATATGATGCGCAAAGAATCTCGAAAAGAAAAAAATTTTTTTTTCGATGTTTGGAAACTTAGATCGTATCACTTTTTTTCTGTTCTTATTTGAGATAACTGGTTCTCTTTCATTATACTAGTTTGATAGCCTCAGTAAAGCATATTATGCGCAAAGAATCGCGAAAAGAAAAAAAAATTTTTTCGAAGTTTGGAAACTTCGTTAGAATCACTTTTTTCAGTTCTTATTTGAGATAACTGGTTCTCTTTCATTATAGTAGTTTGATAGCCTCAGAAAAGCATATTATGCGCAAAGAATCTCGAAAAGAAAAAAATTTTTTTTCGAAGTTTTTAAACTTCGTTAGAATCACTTTTTTTCCGTTCTTATTTGAAATACATGGTTCTCTTTCATTATACTACTTTGATAGCCTCAGAAAAGCATATTATGCGCAAAGAATCTGGAAAAGAAAAAAATTTTTTTTCGAAGTTTGGAAACTTCGATCGTATCCCTTTTTTTCCGTTCTTATTTGAGATAACTGGTTCTCTTTCATTATACTAGTTTGATAGCCTCAGTAAAGCATATTATGCGCAAGGAATCGCGAAAAGAAAAAAAATTTTTTTCGAAGTTTGGAAACTTCGTTAGAATCACTTTTTTTCCGTTAATATTTGAGATAACTGGGTTCTCTTTCATTATACTAGTTTGATAGCCTCAGAAGAGCATATTATGCGCAAAGAATCTCGAAAGGAAAAAAATTTTTTTTCGAAGTTTGAATACTTCGTTTGAATCACTTTTTTTCCGTTCTTATTTGAGATAACTGGTTCTCTTTCATTATACTAGTTTGATAGCCTCAGTAAAGCATATTATGCGCAAAGAATCTCGAAAAAAAAAAAAAAATTTCGAAGTTTGGAAACGTCCTTTGAATCACTTTTTTCCGTTCTTATTTGAGATAACTGGTTCTCTTTCATTATAGTAGTTTGATAGCCTCAGAAAAGCACATTATGTGCAAAGAATCTCGAAATGATTAAAATTTTTTTTCGAAGTTTAGAAACTTCGTTAGAATCACTTTTTTTCCTTTCTTATTTGAGATAACTGGTTCTCTTTCATTATACTAGTTTGATAGCTTCAGAAAAGCATATTATGCGCAAAGAATCTCGAAAAGAAAAAAAATTTTTTTCGAAGTTTGGAAACTTCGTTTGAATCACTTTTTTTCCGTTCTTATTTGAGATAACTGGTTCTCTTTCATTATACTAGTTTGATAGCCTCAGTAAAGCATATTATGCGCAAAGAATCTCGTAAAGAAAAAAAAATTTTTTCAAAGTTTGGAAACTTCGTTAGAATCACTTTTTTTCCGTTCTTATTTGAGATAACTGGTCCTCTTTCATTATACTACTTTGATAGCCTCAGTAAAGCATATTATGCGCAAAGAATCGCAAAAAGAAAAAAAATTTTTTTCGAAGTTTGGAAACTTCGTTAGAATCACTTTTTTTCAGTTCTTATTTGAGATAACTGGTTCTCTTTCATTATACTAGTTTGATAGCCTCAGTAAAGCATATTATGCGCAAAGAATCGCGAAAAGAAAAAAAATTTTTTTCGAAGTTTGGAAACTTCGTTAGAATCACTTTTTTTCCGTTCATATTTGAGATAACTGGGTTCTCTTTCATTATACTAGTTTGATAGCCTCAGAAGAGCAAATTATGCGCAAAGAATCTCGAAAGGAAAAAAATTTTTTTTCGAAGTTTGAAAACTTCGTTTGAATCACTTTTTTTCCGTTCTTATTTGAGATAACTGGTTCTCTTTCATTATACTAGTTTGATAGCCTCAGTAAAGTATATTATGCGCAAAGAATCTCGAAAAAAAAAAAAATTTTCGAAGTTGGAAACGTCGATTGAATCACTTTTTTCCGTTCTTATTTGAGATAACTGGTTCTCTTTCATTATAGTAGTTTGATAGCCTCAGAAAAGCACATTATGTGCAAAGAATCTCGAAATGAAAAAAATTTTTTTTCGAAGTTTAGAAACTTCGTTAGAATTACTTTTTTTTCCTTTCTTATTTGAGATAACTGGTTCTCTTTCATTATACTAGTTTGATAGCCTCAGAGAAGCATTTTATGCGCAAAGAATCTCGAAAAGAAAAAAAAATTTTTTTTGAAGTTTGGAAACTTCATTAGAATAACTTTTTTTCCGTTCTTATTTGAGATAACTGGTTGTGTTTCATTATACTAGTTTGATAGCTTCAGTAAAGCATATTATGCGCAAAGAATCTCGTAAAGAAAAAAAAATTTTTTCAAAGTTTGGAAACTTCGTTAGAATCACTTTTTTTCCGTTCTTATTTGAGATAACTGGTTCTCTTTCATTATACTACTTTGATAGCCTCAGAAAAGCATATGATGCGCAAAGAATCTCGAAAAGAAAAAAATTTTTTTTTCGATGTTTGGAAACTTAGATCGTATCACTTTTTTTCTGTTCTTATTTGAGATAACTGGTTCTCTTTCATTATACTAGTTTGATAGCCTCAGTAAAGCATATTATGCGCAAAGAATCGCGAAAAGAAAAAAAATTTTTTTCGAAGTTTGGAAACTTCGTTAGAATCACTTTTTTCAGTTCTTATTTGAGATAACTGGTTCTCTTTCATTATTGTAGTTTGATAGCCTCAGAAAAGCATATTATGCGCAAAGAATCTCGAAAAGAAAAAAATTTTTTTTCGAAGTTTTTAAACTTCGTTAGAATCACTTTTTTTCCTTTCTTATTTGAAATACATGGTTGTCTTTCATTATACTACTTTGATAGCCTCAGAAAAGCATATTATGCGCAAAGAATCTCGAAAAGAAAAAAATTTTTTTTCGAAGTTTGGAAACTTCGATCGTATCACTTTTTTTCCGTTCTTATTTGAGATAACTGGTTCTCTTTCATTATACTAGTTTGATAGCCTCAGTAAAGCATATTATGCGCAAAGAATCGCGAAAAGAAAAAAAATTTTTTTCGAAGTTTGGAAACTTCGTTAGAATCACTTTTTTTCCGTTCTTGTTTGAGATAACTGGTTCTCTTTCATTATACTAGTTTGATAGCCTCAGAGAAGCATTTTATGCGCAAAGAATCTCGAAAAGAAAAAAAATTTTTTTGAAGTTTGGAAACTTCGTTAGAATCACTTTTTTTCCGTTCTTATTTGAGATAACTGGTTCTGTTTCATTATACTAGTTTGATAGCCTCACAAAAGCATATTATGCGCAAAGAATCTCGAAAAGAAAAAAATTTTTTTTCGAAGTTTGGAAACTTCGTTAGAATCACTTATTTTCCGATCTTATTTGAGATAACTGGTTCTCGTTCATTATACTAGTTTGATAGCCTCAGTAAAGCATATTATGCGCAAAGAATCTCGAAAAGAAAAAAAATTTTTTTCGAAGTTTGGAAACTTCGTTAGAATCACTTTTTTTCCGTTCTTATTTAATTTAACTGTTAATCTTTCAATATACTAGTTTGATAGCCTCAGTAAAGGATATTATGCGCAAAGAATCTCGGAAAGAAAAAAAAATTTTTTCAAAGTTTGGAAACTTCGTTAGAATCACTTTTTTTCCGTTCTTATTTGAGATAACTGGTTCTCTTTCATTATACTACTTTGATAGCCTCAGAAAAGCATATTATGCGCAAAGAATCTCGAAAAGAAAAAAATTTTTTTTCGAAGTTTGGAAACTTCGATCGTATCACTTTTTTTCCGTTCTTATTTGAGATAACTGGTTCTCTTTCATTATACTAGTTTGATAGCCTCAGTAAAGCATATTATGCGCAAAGAATCGCGAAAAGAAAAAAAATTTTTTTCGAAGTTTGGAAACTTCGTTAGAATCACTTTTTTTCCGTTCTTGTTTGAGATAACTGGTTCTCTTTCATTATACTAGTTTGATAGCCTCAGAGAAGCATTTTATGCGCAAAGAATCTCGAAAAGAAAAAAAATTTTTTTGAAGTTTGGAAACTTCGTTAGAATCACTTTTTTTCCGTTCTTATTTGAGATAACTGGTTGTGTTTCATTATACTAGTTTGATAGCCTCAGAAAAGCATATTATGTGCAAAGAATCTCGAAAAGAAAAAAAATTTTTTTCGAAGTTTGGAAACTTCGTTAGAATCACTTTTTTTCCGTTCTTATTTTAGATAACTGGTTCTCTTTCATTATACTACTTTGATAGCCTCAGAAAAGCATATTATGCGCAAAGAATCTCGAAAAGAAAAAAATTTTTTTTCGAAGTTTGGAAACTTCGATCGTATCACTTTTTTTAGTTCTTATTTGAGATAACTGGTTCTCTTTCATTATACCAGTTTGATAGCCTCAGTAAAGCATATTATGCGCAAAGAATCGCGAAAAGAAAAAAAATTTTTTTCGAAGTTTGGAAACTTCGTTAGAATCACTTTTTTTCCGTTCTTGTTTGAGATAACTGGTTCTCTTTCATTATACTAGTTTGATAGCCTCAGAGAAGCATTTTATGCGCAAAGAATCTCGAAAAGAAAAAAAATTTTTTTTGAAGTTTGGAAACTTCGTTAGAATCACTTTTTTTCCGTTCTTATTTGAGATAACTGGTTCTCTTTCATTATACTAGTTTGATAGCCTCAGTAAAGCATATTATGCGCAAAGAATCGCGAAAAGAAAAAAAATTTTTTTCGAAGTTTGGAAACTTCGTTAGAATCACTTTTTTTCCGTTCTTATTTGAGATAACTGGTTCTCTTTCATTATAGTAGTTTGATAGCCTCAGAAAAGCATATTATGCGTAAAGAATCTCGAAAAGAAAAAAAATTTTTTTCGAAGTTTGGAAACTTCGTTAGAATCACTTTTTTTCCGTTTATATTTGAGATAACTGGGTTCTCTTTCATTATACTAGTTTGGTAGCCTCAGAAGAGCATATTATGCGCAAAGAATCTCGAAAGGAAAAAAATTTTTTTTCGAAGTTTGAAAACTTCGTTTGAATCACTTTTTTTCCGTTCTTATTTGAGATAACTGGTTCTCTTTCATTATACTAGTTTGATAGCCTCAGTAAAGCATATTATGCGCAAAGAATCTCGAAAAAAAAAAAAATTTTCGAAGTTTGGAAACGTCGTTTGAATCACTTTTTTCCGTTTTTATTTGAGATAACTGATTCTCTTTCATTATAGTAGTTTGATAGCCTCAGAAAAGCACATTATGTGCAAAGAATCTCGAAATGATTAAAATTTTTTTTCGAAGTTTAGAAACTTCGTTAGAATCACTTTTTTTCCTTTCTTATTTGAGATAACTGGTTCTCTTTCATTATACTAGTTTGATAGCTTCAGAAAAGCATATTATGCGCAAAGAATCTCGAAAAGAAAAAAAATTTTTTTCGAAGTTTGGAAACTTCGTTTGAATCACTTTTTTTCCGTTCTTATTTGAGATAACTGGTTCTCTTTCATTGTACTAGTTTGATAGCCTCAGTAAAGCATATTATGCGCAAAGAATCTCGTAAAGAAAAAAAAATTTTTTCCAAGTTTGGAAACTTCGTTAGAATCACCTTTTTTTTTTGAAGTTTGGAAACTTCGTTTTTATCACTTTTTTTGCGTTCTTATTTGACATAACTGGTTCTCTTTCATTATACTACTTTGATAGCCTCAGTAAAGCATATTATGCGCAAAGAATCGCGAAAAGAAAAAAAATTTTTTTCGAAGTTTGGAAACTTCGTTAGAATCACTTTTTTTCCGTTCTTGTTTGAGATAACTGGTTCTCTTTCATTATACTAGTTTGATAGCCTCAGAGAAGCATTTTATGCGCAAAGAATCTCAAAAGAAAAAAAATTTTTTTGAAGTTTGGAAACTTCGTTAGAATCACTTTTTTTCCGTTCTTATTTGAGATAACTGGTTCTCTTTCATTATACTAGTTTCATAGCCTCAGAAAAGCATATTATGCGCAAAGAATCATGAAAAGAAAAAAATTTTTTTTCGAAGTTTGGAAACTGCATTAGAATCACTTTTTTTCCGTTCTTATTCGAGATAACCTGTTCTCTTTCATTATACTAGAGTGATAGCCTTAGATAAGCATATTATGCGGAAAGAATCTCGAAAAGAAAAAAATTTTTTTTCGAAGTTTGGAAACTTCATTAGAATCACTTTTTTTCTATTCTTATTTGAAATAACTGGTAATCTGTCATTATAATAGTTTGATGGCCTCAGAAAAGCATATTATGCTCAAAGAATCTCGAAAAGAAAAAAAGAAGAAAAATTTTTTTCTTATTTATAATAACTGGTTCTCTTTCATTATACTAGTTTGATAGCCTCAGAAAAGCATATTATGCGCAAAGAATCTCGAAAAGAAAAAAAATTTTTTTCGAAGTTTGATAACTTCCTTAGAATCACTTTTTTTCCATTCTTATTCGAGATAAGTGGTTATCTTTCATTATACTAGTTTGATAGCCTGAGAAAAGCATATTATGCGCAAAGAATCGCGAAAAAAATAAAAAAATTTTCGAAGTTGGGAAACCTCATTAGAATCACTTTTTTTCCATTCTTATTTGAGATAACTGGTTCTCTTTCATTATACCAGTTTGATAGCCTCAGAAAAGCATATTATTGGCAAAGAATCTCGAAAAGAAAAAAAATTTTTTTCGAAGTTTGGAAACTTCGTTAGAATCAATTTTTTTCCGTTCTTATTTGAGATAACTGATTCTCTTTCAATATACTACTTTGATAGCCTGAGAAAAGCATATTATACCTAAAGAATATCGAAAAGAAAAAAAAATTTTTTTCGAAGTTTGGAAACTTCCTTAGAATCACTTTTTTTCCATTCTTATTTGAGATAAGTGGTTCTCTTTCATTATACTAGTTTGATAGCCTGAGAAAAGCATATTATGCGCAAAGAATCTCGAAAAGAAAAAAAAAGTTTTTCGAAGTTTGGAAACTTCATTAGAATGACTTTTTTTCCGTTCTTATTTCAGATAACTGGTTCTCTTTCATTATACTAGTTTGATAGCCTCAGAAAAGTATATTATTTGCAAAGAATCTCGAAAAGAAAAAAAATTTTTTTCGAAGTTTGGAAACTTCGTTAGAATCACTTTTTTTCCGTTCTTATTTGAGATAACTGGTTCTCTTTCATTATACTAGTTTGATAGGCTCAGAAAAGCATATTATGTGCAAAGAATCTCGAAAAGAAAAAAAATTTTTTTCGAAGTTTGGAAACTTCATTGGAATCACTTTTTTTCCGTTCTTATTCAAAATAACTGCTTCTGTTTCATTTTGCTAGTTTGATAGCCGTAGAAAAGCATATTATGCGGAAAGTATCTCGTAAAGAAAAAAAATTTTTTTCGAAGTTTGGAAACTTCGTTAGAATCATTTTTTTTCTGTTCTTATTTGCGATAACTGGTTCTCTTTCATTATACTAGTTTGATAGCCTCAGAAAAGCATATTATGCGCAAAGAAACTCGAAAAGAAGAAATTTTTTTTTCGAAGTTTGGAAACTTCCTCAGAATCACTTTTTTTCCGTTCTTATTTGAGATAACTGGTTCTCTTTCATTATACTAGTTCGATAGCCTCAGAAAAGCATATTATGCGCAAAGAATCTCGAAAAGAATTAATTTTTTTTCAAAGTTTGGAAACTTCATTAGAATCACTTTTTATCCATTCTTATTTGAGATAACTGGTTCTCTTTCATTATACACTTTTGATAGCCTCAGAAAAGCATATTATGCCCAAAGAATCTCGAAAAGAAAAAAAATTTTTTTAGAAGTTTGGAAACTTCGTTAGAATCGCTTTTTTTCCGTTCTTATTTGAGATAACTGGTTCTCTTTCATTATACTCGTTTGATAGCCTCAGAAAAGCATATTATGCGCAAAGGATCTCAAAAAGAAAAAAATTTTTTTTCGAAGTTTGGAAACTTCGTTAGAATCACTTTTTTTCCGTTCTTATTTGAGATAACTGGTTCTCTTTCATTATACTAGTTTCATAGCTTCAGAAAAGGATATTATGCGGAAAGAATTTTGAAAAGAAAAAATTGTTTTTCGAAGTTTGGAAACTTCGTTAGAATCACTTTTTTTCCGTTCTTATTTGAGATAACTGATTCTCTTTCAATATACTAGTTTGATAGCCTCAGAAAAGCATATTATGCGCAAAGAATCTCGAAAAGAAAAAAATTTTTTTTCGAAGTTTGATAACTTCCTTAGAATCACTTTTTTTCCATTCTTATTCGAGATAAGTGGTTCTCTTTCATTATACCAGTTTGATAGCCTGAGAAAAGCATATTATGCGCAAAGAATCTCGAAAAAAAAAATTTTTTTTCGAAGTTGGGAAAATTCATTAGAATCACTTTTTTTCCATTCTTATTTGAGATAACTGGTTCTCTTTCATTATAATAGTTTGATAGCCTCAGAAAAGCATATTATTGGCAAAGAATCTGGAAAAGAAAAAAATTTTTTTTCGAAGTTTGGAAACTTCGTTAGAATCAATTTTTTTCCGTTCTTATTTGAGATAACTGATTCTCTTTCAATATACTAGTTTGATAGCCTCAGAAAAGCATATTAGGCGCTAAGAATCTCGAAAAGAAAAAATTTTTTTTTCGAAGTTTGGAAACTTCCTTAGAATCACTTTTTTTCCATTCTTATTTGAAATAACTGGTAATCTGTCATTATACTAGTTTGATAGCCTGAGAAAAGCATATTATGCGCAAAGAATCTCGAAAAGAAAAAAAATTATTTTCGAAGTTTGGAAACTTCATTAGAATCACTTTTTTTCCGTTCTTATTTCAGATATTTGGTTCTCTTTCATTATACTAGTTTGATAGCCTCAGATAAGCATATTATTTGCAAAGAATCTCGAAAATAAAAAAAAAAATTTTCGAAGTTTGGAAACTTCGTTAGAATCACTTTTTTTCCGTTCTTATTTGAGATAACTGGTTCTCTTTCATTATACTAGTTTGATAGGCTCAGTAAAGCATATTATGTGCAAAGAATCTCGAAAAGAAAAAAATTTTTTTTCGAAGTTTGGAAACTTCATTGGAATTAATTTTTTTCCGTTCTTATTCGAAATAACTGCTTCTGTTTCATTTTGCTAGTTTGATAGCCGTAGAAAAGCATATTATGCGGAAAGAATCTCGTAAAGAAAAAAAATTTTTTTCGAAGTTTGGAAACTTCCTCAGAATCACTTTTTTTCCGTTCTTATTTGAGATAACTGGTTCTCTTTCATTATACTCGTTTGATAGCCTCAGAAAAGCATATTATGCGCAAAGAATCTCGAAAAGAAAAAAATTTTTTTTAGAAGTTTGGAAACTTCCTTAGAATCACTTTTTTTCCGTTCTTATTTGAGATAACTGGTTCTCTTTCATTATACTAGTTCGATAGCCTCAGAAAAGCATATTATGCGCAAAGAATCTCGAAAAGAAAAAAATTTTTTTTCGAAGTTTGGAAACTACATTAGAATTACTTTTTTCCATTCTTATTTGAGATAACTGGTTCTCCCTCATTATACTAGTTTGATAGCCTCAGAAAAGCATATTATGCGAAAAGAATCTCCAAAAGAAAAAAAATTTTTTTCGAAGTTTGGAAACTTCCTTAGAATCACTTTTTTTCCGTTCTTATTTGAGATAACTCGTTCTCTTTCATTATACTAGTTTCATAGCTTCAGAAAAGCATATTATGCGGAAAGAATCTCGAAAAGAAAAAAATTGTTTTTCGAAGTTTGGAAACTTCGTTAGAATCACTTTTTTCCGTTATTTGAGATAATTGGTTCTCTTTTATTATACTAGTTTGATAGCCTCAGAAAAGCATATTATGCGCAAAGAATCTCGAAAAGAAAAAAATTTTTTTTCGTAGTTTGATAACTTCCTTAGAATCACTTTTTTTCCATTCTTATTTCAGATAAGTGGTTCTCTTTCATTATACTAGTTGGATAGCCTGAGAAAAGCATATTATGCGCAAAGAATCTCGAAAAAAATAAAAATTTTTTCGAAGTTGGGAAACTTCATTAGAATCACTTTTTTTCCGTTCTTATTTGAGATAACTGGGCCTCTTTCATTTTTATAGTTTAATAACCTTAGAAAAGCACATTAAGCGCAAAGAATCTCTAAAAGCAAAAATTGATTTTCGAAGGTTGGAAAAGTTAAAAAGAATCACTTTTTTTTAAGGGTTTCAATTGGAGATAACTATTTCTCCTTCATTATTCTAGTTTGATAGCCTTAGAAAAGAATAAAATGAAGAAAGATTTGCGAATAGAAAACATTGTATTCGATGGTTAGAAACTTCATTAAAATCACATATTTTCCGTTCTTATTTGAGATTACTGGTTCTCTTTCATTTTTATAGTTTAAAAGTCTTAGAAACGCATATTATGCGGAAAGAATTACGAAAAGAAAACATTTATTTCCCAGGTTAGAAACTTAGGTTAGTTTAGGTTAGGTTAGGTTAGTTTAGTTTAGGTTAGGTTAGGTTCGTTTAGTTAGGTTAGGTTAGTTTAGTTTAGTATATAGTTTATAGTTTAGTTTAGTTAGTTTAGGTTAGGTTAGGTTAGGTTACTTTAGTTTAGTTTAGGTTAGATTTGTTTAGTTTAGTTTAGTTTTGTTTATAGTTTAGTTAAGTTTAGTTTATAGCTTAGTTTATAGTTTAGTTTAATTTATAGTTTTGTTTAGTTTAGTTTACATTAGGTTAGGTTAGGTTAGTTTAGGTTAGTTTAGTTAAGTTTACTTTAGTTTAGTTTACGTTAGGTTAGGTTAGTTTAGTTTAGTTTACAGTTTAGTTTGGTTTAGTTTTAGTTTAGGTTAGTTTAGTTTAGTTTAGTTTCGTTTAGCTTAGGTTAGGTTAGTTTATTTTATTTTAGTTTAGATTAGTTGAATTTAGTTTAGTTTAGTTTAAGTTAGGTTAGTTTATACTATTTTAGTTTAGTTTAGTATAGGTTAGGTTAGTTTAGTTTAGTTTATAGTTTATATTGTTTTAGTTTAGATTAGTTTAGTTTAGTTTAGTTTCTTTTAGCTCAGGGTAGGTTAGGTTTGGTTAGCTTAGTTTATTTTCTTTTAGTTTAGGTTATGTTAGGTTAGTTTAGTTTAGTTTAGGTTAGGTTAGGTTAGGTTATTTTAGTTAGGTTAGGTTAGTTTAGTTTAGTTTAGTTTAGTATATAGTTTATTTTAGTTTAGTTTAAATTTTAGTTTATAGTTTAGTTTATAGTTTAGTTTAGTTTAGTTTAGTTTAGGTTAGGTTAGGTTAGGTTAGGTTAGGTTAGGTTAGTTTAGTTTAGTTTAGTTTTGTTTCGGTTAGGTTAGGTTAGATAAGTTAAGTTTAGTTTAGTTTAGTTTATAGTTTAGTTTAGTTTAGTTTATAGTTTCGTTTATAGTTTAGTTTAGTTTAATTTATAGTTTAGTTTAGTTTAGTTTAGGTTAATTTAGTTAAGTTTAGTTTAGTTTAGTTTAGTTAAGTTTTGTTTAATTTAGGTTAGTTTAGTATACTTTAGTTTCGTTTAGCTTAGGGTAGGTTAGGTTAGCTTAGGTTAGCTTAGTTTAGTTCATTTTAGTTTAGGTTAGGTTAGGTTAGATTAGTTTAGATTAGTTTATAGTTTAGTTTGGTTTGGTTTAGTTTAGTTTATAATTTAGTTTAATTTAGTTTAGTTTATAGCTTAGTTTATCCGTTCTTATTTGGGAATTCTACTTCTCTTTCATTTTTCTAGTTTGATAGCCTTAGAAAAGCATATTATGCGGAAAGAATCTCGAAAAGAAAAAAAATTTTTTGGATGGTTGGAAACTTCGTTAGAATCTCTTTTTTTCCATTCTTATTTTAGATAACTGGTTCTCTTTCATTTTTCTAGTTTGATAGCCTTAGAAAAGCATATTATGAAGAAAGAATCTCGAAAGAAAAAAAATTTTTGTCGAAGGTTGGAAAATCCAAGAGATTAAATTTTTTCCCATTCTTATTTTACATAACTGGTTCTCTTTCATTTTTCTAGTTTGATAGCCTTAGAAAAGCATATTATGCGGAAAGAATCTCGAAAAGAAAAAATTTTTTTGGATGGTTGGAAACTTCATTAGAATCTCTTTTTTTCCGTTCTTATTTTAGATAACTGGTTCTCTTTCATTTTTCTAGTTTGATAGCCTTAGAAAAGCATATTATGAAGAAAGAATCTCGAAAGAAAAAATTTGCTCGAAAGTTGGAAAATCCAAGAGATTCAATTTTTTCCCATTCTTATTTTAGATAACTGGTTCTCTTTCATTTTTCTAGTTTGATAGCCTTAGAAAAGCATATTATGAAGAAAGAATCTCGAAAAGAAAAAAAATTTTGTCGAAGGTTGGAAAATCCAAGAGAATCAATTTTTTCAATTCTTATTTGTGATAACTGGTTCTCTTTGATTATACTGGTTGGATAGCCTTAGAAAAGCATAAAATGAAGGAAGATTCGCGAAAAGAAATGATTTATTTCCATGGTTGGAAACTTAATTAGAATCACCTTTTTTCCGTTCTTATTTGAGATAACTGGTTCTCTTTCATTATACTAGTTTGATAGCCTCAGTAAAGCATATTATGCGCAAAGAATCTCGAAAAAAAAAAAAAATTTTTTTGATGGTTGGAAACTTCATTAGAATCACTTTTTTCCGTTCTTATTTGAGATAACTGGTTCTCTTTCATTTTGCTTGTTTGATAGCCTTAGAAAACCACAGAATAAAGAAAGATCCGCGAAAAACAAAATTTATTTCGATGATTGGAAACTTCATTAGAATCACTGTTTTTCCGTTCTTATTTGAGATTCTCTCTTTCATTTTGCTAGTTTGATTGCCTTAGAAAAGCATATTATGCGGAAAGAATCTCGACAAGAAAAAAAATTTTTTTGATGGTTGGAAACTTCATTAGAATCACTTTTTTCCGTTCTTATTTGAGATAACTGTTTCTCTTTCATTTTGCTTGTTTGATAGCCTTAGAAAAGCATATTATGCGAAAAGAATCTAGAAAAGAAAAAAAAATTTTTTGATGGTTGGAAACTTCATTAGAATCACTTTTTTCCGTTCTTATTTGAGATAACTGGTTCTCTTTCATTTTGCTTGTTTGATAGCCTTAGAATACCATAAAATAAAGAAAGATTCGCGAAAAGAAAAGATTTATTTCCATGGTTGGAAACTTCATTACAAACACTTTTTTCCGTTCTTATTTTAAGATAACTGCTTTTCTTTCATTTTTCTACTTTGATAGCCTTAGAAAAGCATATTATGCGGAGAGATTCTCGAAAAGAAAAAAATTATTTTCGAAGGTTGGAAATTTCATAAACACTTTTTCTCCGTTATTATTTGAGATAACTGGTTCTCTTTCATTTTTGTAGTTTGATAGCCTTAGAAAAGCATATTATGCGGAAAGAATCTCGTAAAGAAAAAAATTATTTTCGAAGGTTGGAAACTTCATTAGGATCACTTTTATCCCATTCTTTTTTTTAATTACTGGTTCTCTTTCATTTTACTAGTTTGATAGCCTTAGAAAACCATAATATGAATAAAGATTCGCGAAAAGAAAAGATTTATTTTGGTTTTGGGAAACTTCTTTAGAATCACTTTTTAGAGATAACTGGTTCTCTTTCATTTTGTTAATTTGATAGCCTTAGAAAAGAGTTATGCGGAAAGAATCTTGAAAAGAAACCAATTATTTTTCCATTCTTATTTTATATAACTGGTTTTCTTTCATTATGCAGGTTTGATAGCCTTAGAAATGCATATTAATTATAAAAATTATTTTCGAAGGTTGGAAACTTCATTAGAATCCCTTTTTTTCCGTTCTTATTTGAGATAACTGCTTCTGTTTCATTTTGCTAGTATGATAGCCGTAGAAAAGCATATTATGCGGAAAGAATCTCGAAAAGAAAAAAACTTTTTTTCGAAGTTTGGAAACTTCGTTAGAATCACTTTTTTTCCGTTCTTATTTGAGATAACTGATTCTCTTTCAATATACTAGTTTGATAGCCTCAGAAAAGCATATTATGCGCAAAGAATCTCGAAAAGAAAAAAATTTTTTTCGAAGTTTGATAACTTCCTTAGAATCACTTTTTTTCCATTCTTATTCGAGATAAGTGGTTCTCTTTCATTATACTAGTTTGATAGCCTGAGAAAAGCATATTATGCGCAAAGAATCTCGAAAAAAATAAAAATTTTTTCGAAGTTGGGAAACTTCATTAGAATCACTTTTTTCCATTCTTATTTGAGATAACTGGTTCTCTTTCATTATACTAGTTTGATAGCCTCAGAAAAGCATATTATTGGCAAAGAATCTCGAAAAGAAAAAAATTTTTTTTCGAAGTTTGGAAACTTCGTTAGAATCAATTTTTTTCCGTTCTTATTTGAGATAACTGATTCTCTTTCAATATACTAGTTTGATAGCCTCAGAAAAGCATATTAGGCGCAAAGAATCTCGAAAAGAAAAAAATTTTTTTTCGAAGTTTGGAAACTTCGTTAGAATCACTTTTTTTCCGTTCGTATTTGAGATAACTGGTTCTCTTTCATTATACTAGTTTAATAGCCTGAGAAAAGCATATTATGCGCAAAGAATCTCGAAAAGAAAAAAAATTTTTTTCGAAGTTTGGAAACTTCATTAGAATCACTTTTTTTCTATTCTTATTTGAAATAACTGGTAATCTGTCATTATACTAGTTTGATAGCCTAAGAAAAGCATATTATGCTCAAAGAATCTCGAAAAGAAATAAAGAAGAAAAATTTTTTTCTTATTTGAGATAACTGGTTCTCTTTCATTATACTAGTTTGATAGCCTCAGAAAAGCATATTATGCGCAAAGAATCTCGCAAAGAAAAAAATTTTTTTTCGAAGTTTGATAACTTCCTTAGAATCACTTTTTTTCCATTCTTATTCGAGATAAGTGGTTCTCTTTCATTATACTAGTTTGATAGCCTGAGAAAAGCATATTATGCGCAAAGAATCTCGAAAAAAATAAAAATTTTTTCGAAGTAGGGAAACTTCATTAGAATCACTTTTTTTCCGTTCTTATTTGAGATAACTGATTCTCTTTCAATATACTAGTTTGATAGCCTCAGAAAAGCATATTAGGCGCAAAGAATCTCGAAAAGAAAGAAATTTTTTTCCGAAGTTTGGAAACTTCGTTAGAATCACTTTTTTTCCGTTCGTATTTGAGATAACTGGTTCTCTTTCATTTTGCTTGTTTGATAGCCTTAGAAAAGCATATTATGCGGAAAGAATCTAGAAAAGAAAAAAAATTTTTTTGATGGTTGGAAACTTCATTAGAATCACTTTTTTCCGTTCTTATTTGAGATAACTGGTTCTCTTTCATTTTGCTAGTTTGATAGCATAGAAAAGCATATTATGCGGAAAGAATCTCCTAAAGAAAAAAAAGTTTTTTCGAAGTTTGGAAACTTCGTTAGAATCACTTTTTTTCCGTCCTTATTTGAGATAACTGGTTCTCTTTCATTATACTAGTTTGATAGCCTCAGAAAAGCATATTATGCGCAAAGAATCTCGAAAAGAAGAAAATTTTTTATCGAAGTTTGGAAACTTCCTCATAATTACTTTTTTTCCGTTCTCTTTTGAGATAACTGGTTCTCTTTCATTATACTAGTTCGATAGCCTCAGAAAAGCATATTATGCGCAAAGAATCCCGAAAAGAATTAATTTTTTTTTCAAAGTTTGGAAACTTCATTAGAATCACTTTTTATCCATTCTTATTTGAGATAACTGGTTCTCTTTCATTAAACTCGTTTGATAGCCGTAGAAAAGCATATTATGCGCAAAGAATCTCGAAAAGAAAATTTTTTTTTTTCGAATTTTGGAAACTTCGTTAGAATCACTTTTTTTCCGTTCTTATTAGAGATAACTGGTTCTCTTTCATTATACTAGTTTGATAGCCTCAGAAAAGCACATTATGCGCAAAGAATATCGAAAAGAAAAAAAATTTTTTTCGAAGTTTGGAAACTTCCTTAGAATCACTTTTTTTCCATTCTTATTTGAGATAAGTGGTTCATTTTCATTATACTAGTTTGATAGCCTGAGAAAAGCATATTATGCGCAAAGAATATCGAAAAGAAAAAAAATTTTTTTCGGAGTTTGGAAACTTCACTAGAATCACTTTTTTTCTATTCTTGTTTGAAATAACTGGATATCTGTCATTATACTAGTTTGATAGCCTCAGAAAAGCATATTATGCTCAAAGAATCTCGAAAAGAAAAAAAGAAGAAAAAATTTTTTCTTATTTGAGATAACTGGTTCTCTTTCATTATACTAGTTTGATAGCCGCAGAAAAGCATATTATGCGCAAAGAATCTCGAAAAGAAAAAAATTTTTTTTCGAAGTTTGATAACTTCCTTAGAATCACTTTTTTTCCATTCTTATTCGAGATAAGTGGTTCTCTTTCATTGTACTAGTTTGATAGCCAGAGAAAAGCATATTATGTCTAAAGAATATCGAAAAGAAAAAAAAATTTTTTCGAAGTTTGGAAACTTACTTAGAATCACTTTTTTTCCATTCTTATTTGAGATATGTGGTTCTCTTTCATTATACTAGTTTGATAGCCTGAGAAAAGCATATTATGCGCAAAGAATCTCGAAAAGAAAAAAAAATTTTTTCGAAGATTGGAAACTTCATTAGAATCACTTTTTTTCTATTCTTATTTTAAATAACTGGTAATCTGTCATTATACTAGTTTGATAGCCTCAGAAAAGCATATTATTTGCAAAGAATCTCAAAAAGAAAAAAAATTTTTTTCGAAGTTTGGAAACTTCGTTAGAATCACTTTTTTTCCGTTCTTATTTGAGATAACTGGTTCTCTTTCATTATACTAGTTTGATAGCCTCAGAAAAGCATATTATGCGCAAAGAATCTAGAAAAGAAAAAAAATTTTTTTCGAAGATTGGAAACTTCGTTAGAATCACTTTTTTTCCGTTCTTATTTGAGATAACTGGTTCTCTTTCATTATACTAGTTTGATAGCCTCAGAAAAGCTTATTATGCACAAAGAATCTCGAAAAGAAGAAAATTTTTTTTCGAAGTTTGGAAATTTCCTCAGAATCCCTTTTTTTCCGTTCTTATTTGAGATAACTGGTTCTCTTTCATTATACTAGTTCGATAGCCTCAGAAAAGCATATTATGCGCAAAGAATCTCGAAAAAAATAAAAATTTTTTCCAAGTTGGGAAACTTAATTAGAATCACTTTTTTCCATTCTTATTTGAGATAACTGGTTCTCTTTCATTATACTAGTTTGATAGCCTCAGAAAAGCATATTATTGGCAAAGAATCTCGAAAAGAAAAAAATTTTTTTTCGAAGTTTTGAAACTTCGTTAGAATCAATTTTTTTCCGTTCTTATTTGAGATAACTGATTCTCTTTCGATATACTAGTTTGATAGCCTCAGAAAAGCATATTAGGCGCAAAGAATCTCGAAAAGAAAAAAAATTTTTTTCGAAGTTTGGAAACTTCGTTAGAATCACTTTTTTTCCGTTCGTATTTGAGATAACTGGTTCTCTTTCATTATACTAGTTTGATAGCCTGAGAAAAGCATATTATGCCTAAAGAATATCGAAAAGAAAAAAAATTTTTTTTCGAAGTTTGGAAACTTCCTTAGAATCACTTTTTTTCCATTCTTATTTGAGATAAGTGGTTCTCTTTCATTATACTAGTTTGATAGCCTGAGAAAAGCATATTATGCGCAAAGAATCTCGAAAAGAAAATAAATTTTTTTTGAAGTTTGGAAACTTCATTAGAATCACTTTTTTTCTATTCTTATTTGAAATAACTGGTAATCTGTCATTATACTAATTTGATAGCCTCAGAAAAGCATATTATTTGCAAAGAATCTCGAAAAGAAAAAAAATTTTTTTCGAAGTTTGTAAACTTCGTTAGAATCACTTTTTTTCCGTTCTTATTTGAGATAACTGGTTCTCTTTCATTATACTAGTTTGATAGCCTGAGAAAAGCATATTATGCGCAAAGAATCCCGAAAAAAATAAAAAATTTTTCGAAGTTGGGAATCTCAATAGAATCACTTTTTTCCCGTTCTTATTTGAGATAACAGGTTCTCTTTCAATATACTAGTTTGATAGCCTCTGAAAAGCATATTAGGCGCAAAGAATCTCGAAAAGAAAAACAAAAATTTTCGAATTTTGGAAACTTCGTTAGAATCACTTTTTTAACGTTCGTATTTGAGATAACTGGTTCTCTTTCATTATACTAGTTTGATAGCCTGAGAAAAGCATATTATGCCTAAAGAATATCGAAAAGAAAAAAAATTTTTTTTCGAAGTTTGGAAACTTCATTAGAATCACTTTTTTTCTATTCTTATTTGAAATAACTGGTAATCTGTCATTATACAAGTTTGATAGCCTCAGAAAAGCATATTATTTGCAAAGAATCTCGAAAAAGAAAAAAAATTTTTTTCGAAGTTTGGAAACTTCGTTAGAATCACTTTTTTTCCGTTCTTATTTGAGAAAACTGGTTGTCTTTCATTATACTATTTTGATAGCCTCAGAAAAGCATATTATGCGCAAAGAACCTAGAAAAGAAAAAAAATTTTTTTCGAAGTTTAGAAACTTCATTAGAATCACTTTTTTTCCGTTCTTATTCGAAATAACTGCTTTTGTTTCATTTTGCTAGTTTGATAGCCGTAGAAAAGCATATTATGCGGAAAGAATCTCCTAAAGAAAAAAAATTTTTTTCGAAGTTTGGAAACTTCGTTAGAATCACTTTTTTTCCGTTCTTATTTGAGATAACTGGTTCTCTTTCATTATACTAGTTTGATAGCCTCAGAAAAGCATATTATGCGCAAAGAATCTCGAAAAGAAGAAAATTTTTTTTCGAAGTTTGGAAACTTCCTCATAATTACTTTTTTTCCGTTCTTATTTGAGATAACTGGTTCTCTTTCATTATACTAGTTCGATAGCCTCAGAAAAGCATATTATGCGCAAAGAATCTCGAAAAGAATTAATTTTTTTTTCAAAGTTTGGAAACTTCATTAGAATCACTTTTTATCCATTCTTATTTGAGATAACTGGTTCTCTTTCATTAAACTCGTTTGATAGCCGTAGAAAAGCATATTATGCGCAAAGAATCTCGAAAAGAAAATTTTTTTTTTTCGAATTTTGGAAACTTCGTTAGAATCACTTTTTTTCCGTTCTTATTAGAGATAACTGGTTCTCTTTCATTATACTAGTTTGATAGCCTCAGCAAAGCACATTATGCGCAAAGAATATCGAAAAGAAAAAAAATTTTTTTCGAAGTTTGGAAACTTCCTTAGAATCACTTTTTTTCCATTCTTATTTGAGATAAGTGGTTCTCTTTCATTATACTAGTTTGATAGCCTGAGAAAAGCATATTATGCGCAAAGAATCTCGAAAAGAAAAAAAATTTTTTTCGAAGTTTGGAAACTTCACTAGAATCACTTTTTTTCTATTCTTATTTGAAATAACTGGTAATCTGTCATTATACTAGTTTGACAGCCTCAGAAAAGCATATTATGCTCAAAGAATCTCGAAAAGAAAAAAAGAAGAAAAAATTTTTTCTTATTTGAGATAACTGGTTCTCTTTCATTATACTAGTTTGATAGCCTCAGAAAAGCATATTATGCGCAAAGAATCTCGAAAAGAAAAAAATTCTTTTTCGAAGTTTGATAACTTCCTTAGAATCACTTTTTTTCCATTCTTATTCGAGATAAGTGGTTCTCTTTCATTGTACTAGTTTGATAGCCTGAGAAAAGCATATTAAGCGCAAAGAATCTCGAAAAATATAAAAAATTTTTCGAGGTTGGGAAACTTCATTAGAATCACTTTTTTTCCATTCTTATTTGAGATAACTGGTTCTCTTTCATTATACTAGTTTGATAGCCTCAGAGAAGCATATTATTGGCAAAGAATCTCGAAAAGAAAAAAAATTTTTTTCGAAGTTTGGAAACTTCGTTAGAATCAATTTTTTTCCGTTCTTATTTGAGATAACTGATTCTCTTTCAATATACTAGTTTGATAGCCTCAGAAAAGCATATTAGGCGCAAAGAATCTCGAAAAGAAAAAAATTTTTTTTCGCAGTTTGGAAACTTCGTTAGAATCACTTTTTTTCCGTTCGTATTTGAGATAACTGGTTCTCTTTCATTATACTAGTTTGATAGCCTGAGAAAAGCATATTATGTCTAAAGAATATCGAAAAGAAAAAAAATTTTTTCGAAGTTTGGAAACTTCCTTAAAATCACTTTTTTTCCATTCTTATTTGAGATAAGTGGTTCTCTTTCATTATACTAGTTTGATAGCCTGAGAAAAGCATATTATGCGCAAAGAATCTCGAAAAGAAAAAAAAATTTTTTCGAAGATTGGAAACTTCATTAGAATCACTTTTTTTCTATTCTTATTTTAAATAACTGGTAATCTGTCATTATACTAGTTTGATAGCCTCAGAAAAGCATATTATTTGCAAAGAATCTCAAAAAGAAAAAAAATTTATCGAAGTTTGGAAACTTCGTTAGAATCACTTTTTTTCCGTTCTTATTTGAAATAACTGGTTCTCTTTCATTATACTATTTTGATAGCCTCAGAAAAGCATATTATGCGCAAAGAATCTAGAAAAGAAAAAAAATTTTTTCGAAGTTTGGAAACTTCGTTAGAATCACTTTTTTTCCGTTCTTATTTGAGATAACTGGTTCTCTTTCATTATACTAGTTTGATAGCCTCAGAAAAGCTTATTATGCGCAAAGAATCTCGAAAAGAAGAAAATTTTTTTTCGAAGTTTGGAAATTTCCTCAGAATCCCTTTTTTTCCGTTCTTATTTGAGATAACTGCTTCTCTTTCATTATACTAGTTCGATAGCCTCAGAAAAGCATATTATGCGCAAAGAATCTCGAAAAGAATTAATTTTTTTTTCAAAGTTTGGAAACTTCATTAGAATCACTTTTTATCCATTCTTATTTGAGATAACTGGTTCTCTTTCATTATACTCGTTTGATAGCCTCAGAAAAGCATATTATGCGCAAAGAATCTCGAAAAGAAAAAAATTTTTTTTCGAAGTTTGGAAACTTCGTTACAATCACTTTTTTTCCGTTCTTATTAGAGATAACTGGTTCTCTTTCATTATACTAGTTTGATAGCCTCAGAAAAGCATATTATGCGCAAAGAATCAGGAAAAGAAAAAAAATTTTTTTCGAAGTTTGGAAACTTCGTTAGAATCACTTTTTTTCCGTTCTTATTTGAGATAACTGGTTCTCTTTCATTATACTAGTTTGATAGCCTCAGAAAAGCATATTATGCGCAAAGAATCTGGAAAAGAAAAAAAATTTTTTTCGAAGTTTGATAATTTCCTTAGAATCACTTTTTTTCCATTCTTATTTGAGATAACTGGTTCTCTTTCAATATACCAGTTTGATAGCCTCAGAAAAGCATATTATGCGCAAAGAATCTCGAAAAGAAATAAATTGTTTTTCGAAGTTTGGAAACTTTCTTAGAAACACTTTTTTTCCGTTCTTATTTGAGATAACTGGTTCTCTTTCATTATACTAGTTTGATAGCCTCAGAAAAGCATATTATGCGCAAAGAATCTCGAAAAAAAAAATTTTTTTTTCGAAGTTTGATAATTTCCTTAGAATCACTTTTTTCCATTCTTATTTGAGATAAGTGGTTCTCTTTCATTATACTAGTTTGATAGCCTGAGAAAAGCATATTATGCGCAAAGAATCTCGAAAAAAATAAAAAAAATTTCGAACTTGGGAAACTTCATTAGAATCACTTTTTTTCCATTCTTATTTGAGATAACTGGTTCACTTTCATTATACTAGTTTGATAGCCTCAGAAAAGCATATTATTGGCAAAGAATCTCGAAAAGAAAAAAAATTTTTTTCGAAGTTTGGAAAGTTCGTTAGAATCACTTTTTTTCCGTTCTTATTTGAGATAACTGGTTCTCTTTCATTATACTAGTTTGATAGCCTCAGAAAAGCATTTTAGGCGCAAAGAATCTCGAAAAGAAAAAAACTTTTTTTCGAAGTTTGGAAACTTCTTTAGAATCACTTTTTTTCCGTTCGTATTTGAGATAACTGGTTCTCTTTCATTATACTAATTTGATAGCCTGAGAAAAGCATATTATGCCTAAAGAATATCGAAAAGAAAAAAAAATTTTTTCGAAGTTTGGAAACTTCATTAGAATCACTTTTTTTCTATTCTTATTTGAAATAACTGGTAATCTGTCATTATACTAGTTTGATAGCCTCAGAAAAGCATATTATTTGCAAAGAATCTCGAAAAGAAAAAAAAATTTTTTCGAAGTTTGGAAACTTCGTTAGAATCACTTTTTTTCCGTTCTTATTTGAGATAACTGGTTCTCTTTCATTATACTAGTTTGATAGCCTGAGAAAAGCATATTATGTGCAAAAATCTCGAAAAAAATAAAAATTTTTTCCAACTTGGGAAACTTCATTAGAATCACTTTTTTTCCATTCTTATTTGAGATAACTGGTTCACTTTCATTATACTAGTTTGATAGCCTCAGAAAAGCATATTATTGGCAAAGAATCTCGAAAAGAAAAAAAAATTTTTTCGAAATTTGGAAAGTTCGTTAGAATCACTTTTTTTCCGTTCGTATTTGAGATAACTTTTTCTCTTTCATTATACTAGTTTGATAGCCTGAGAAAAGCATATTATGCCTAAAGAATATCGAAAAGAAAAAAAAATTTTTTTCGAGGTTTGGAAACTTCCTTAGAATCACTTTTTTCCATTCTTATTTGAGATAAGTGGTTCTCTTTCATTATACTAGTTTCATAGCCTCAGAAAAGCATATTATGCGCAAAGAATCTCGAAAAGAATTAATTTTTTTTTCAAAGTTTGGAAACTTCATTAGAATCACTTTTTATCCATTCTTATTTGAGATAACTGGTTCTCTTTCATTATACTCGTTTGATAGCCTCAGAAAAGCATATTATGCGCAAAGAATCTCGAAAAGAAACAAATTTTTTTTCGAAGTTTGGAAACTTCGTTACAATCACTTTTTTTCCGTTCTTATTAGAGATAACTGGTTCTCTTTCATTATACTAGTTTGATAGCCTCAGAAAAGCATATTATGCGCAAAGAATCTCGAAAAGAAAAAAAATTTTTTTCGAAGTTTGGAAACTTCGTTAGAATCACTTTTTTTCCGTTCTTATTTGAGATAACTGGTTCTCTTTCATTATACTAGTTTGATAGCCTCAGAAAAGCATATTATGCGCAAAGAATCTCGAAAAGAAAAAAATTTTTTTTCGAAGTTTGGAAACTTCATTAGAATCACTTTTTTTCCGTTCTTATTCGAGATAACTGCTTCTGTTTCATTTTGCTAGTTTGATAGCCGTAGAAAAGCATATTATGCGGAAAGAATCTCGTAAAGAAAAAAAAAATTTTTCGAAGTTTGGAAACTTCGTTAGAATCACTTTTTTTCCGTTCTTATTTGAGATAACTGGTTCTCTTTCATTATACTAGTTTGATAGCCTCAGAAAAGCATATTATGCGCAAAGAATCTCGAAAAGAAGAAAATTTTTTTTGGAAGTTTGGAAACTTCCTTAGAATCACTTTTTTTCCGTTCTTATTTGAGAAAACTGGTTCTCTTTCATTATACTAGTTCGATAGCCTCAGAAAAGCATTTTATGCGCAAAGAATCTCGAAAAGAATTAATTTTTTTTACAAAGGATGGAAACTTCATTAGAATCACTTTTTATCCATTCTTATTTGAGATAACTGGTTCTCTTTCATTACACTAGTTCGATAGCCTCAGAAAAGCATATTATGCGCAAAGAATCTCGAAAAGAATTAATTTTTTTTTCAAAGTTTGGAAACTTCATTACAATCACTTTTTATCCATTCTTATTTGAGATAACTGGTTCTCTTTCATTATACTCGTTTGATAGACTCAGAAAAGCATATTATGCGCAAAGAATCTGGAAAAGAAAAAAATTTTTTTTCGAAGTTTGGAATCTTCGTTACAATCACTTTTTTTCCGTTCTTATTAGAGATAACTGGTTCTCTTTCATTATACTAATTTGATAGCCTCAGAAAAGCATATTATGCGCACAGAATCTCGAAAAGAAAAAAAATTATTTTCGAAGTTTGGAAACTTCGTTAGAATCACTTTTTTTCCGTTCTTATTTCAGATAACTGGTTCTCTTTCATTATACTAGTTTGATAGCCTCAGAAAAGCATATTATGCGCAAAGAATCTCGAAAAGAAAAAAAATTTTTTTCGAAGTTTGGAAACTTCATTAGAATCACTTTTTTTCCGTTCTTATTCAAGATAACTGCTTCTGTTTCATTTTGCTAGTTTGATAGCCGTAGAAAAGCATATTATGTGGAAAGAATCTCGTAAAGAAAAAAAAATTTTTTGGAAGTTTGGAAACTTCGTTAGAATCACTTTTTTTCCGTTCTTATTTGAGATAACTGGTTCTCTTTCATTATACTAGTTTGATAGCCTCAGAAAAGCATATTATGCGCAAAGAATATCGAAAAGAAGAAAATTTTTTTTGGAAGTTTGGAAACTTCCTTAGAATCACTTTTTTTCCGTTCTTATTTGAGAAAACTGGTTCTCTTTCATTATACTAGTTCGATAGCCTCAGAAAAGCATATTATGCGCAAAGAATCTCGAAAAGAAGAAAATTTTTTTTCGAAGTTTGGAAATTTCCTCAGAATCCCTTTTTTTCCGTTCTTATTTGAGATAACTGGTTCTCTTTCATTATACTAGTTCGATAGCCTCAGAAAAGCATATTATGCGCAAAGAATCTCGAAAAGAATTAATTTTTTTTTCAAAGTTTGGAAACTTCATTAGAATCACTTTTTATCCATTCTTATTTGAGATAACTGGTTCTCTTTCATTATACTCGTTTGATAGCCTCAGAAAAGCATATTATGCGCAAAGAATCTCGAAAAGAAAAAAATTTTTTTTCGAAGTTTGGAAACTTCGTTACAATCACTTTTTTTCCGTTCTTATTAGAGATAACTGGTTCTCTTTCATTATACTAGTTTGATAGCCTCAGAAAAGCATATTATGCGCAAAGAATCAGGAAAAGAAAAAAAATTTTTTTCGAAGTTTGGAAACTTCGTTAGAATCACTTTTTTTCCGTTCTTATTTGAGATAACTGGTTCTCTTTCATTATACTAGTTTGATAGCCTCAGAAAAGCATATTATGCGCAAAGAATCTGGAAAAGAAAAAAAATTTTTTTCGAAGTTTGATAATTTCCTTAGAATCACTTTTTTTCCATTCTTATTTGAGATAAGTGGTTCTCTTTCAATATACCAGTTTGATAGCCTCAGAAAAGCATATTATGCGCAAAGAATCTCGAAAAGAAATAAATTGTTTTTCGAAGTTTGGAAACTTTCTTAGAAACACTTTTTTTCCGTTCTTATTTGAGATAACTGGTTCTCTTTCATTATACTAGTTTGATAGCCTCAGAAAAGCATATTATGCGCAAAGAATCTCGAAAAAAAAAATTTTTTTTTCGAAGTTTGATAATTTCCTTAGAATCACTTTTTTCCATTCTTATTTGAGATAAGTGGTTCTCTTTCATTATACTAGTTTGATAGCCTGAGAAAAGCATATTATGCGCAAAGAATCTCGAAAAAAATAAAAAAAATTTCGAACTTGGGAAACTTCATTAGAATCACTTTTTTTCCATTCTTATTTGAGATAACTGGTTCACTTTCATTATACTAGTTTGATAGCCTCAGAAAAGCATATTATTGGCAAAGAATCTCGAAAAGAAAAAAAATTTTTTTCGAAGTTTGGAAAGTTCGTTAGAATCACTTTTTTTCCGTTCTTATTTGAGATAACTGGTTCTCTTTCATTATACTAGTTTGATAGCCTCAGAAAAGCATTTTAGGCGCAAAGAATCTCGAAAAGAAAAAAACTTTTTTTCGAAGTTTGGAAACTTCTTTAGAATCACTTTTTTTCCGTTCGTATTTGAGATAACTGGTTCTCTTTCATTATACTAATTTGATAGCCTGAGAAAAGCATATTATGCCTAAAGAATATCGAAAAGAAAAAAAAATTTTTTCGAAGTTTGGAAACTTCATTAGAATCACTTTTTTTCTATTCTTATTTGAAATAACTGGTAATCTGTCATTATACTAGTTTGATAGCCTCAGAAAAGCATATTATTTGCAAAGAATCTCGAAAAGAAAAAAAATTTTTTTCGAAGTTTGGAAACTTCGTTAGAATCACTTTTTTTCCGTTCTTATTTGAGATAACTGGTTCTCTTTCATTATACTAGTTTGATAGCCTGAGAAAAGCATATTATGTGCAAAAATCTCGAAAAAAATAAAAATTTTTTCCAACTTGGGAAACTTCATTAGAATCACTTTTTTTCCATTCTTATTTGAGATAACTGGTTCACTTTCATTATACTAGTTTGATAGCCTCAGAAAAACATATTATTGGCAAAGAATCTCGAAAAGAAAAAAAATTTTTTTCGAAATTTGGAAAGTTCGTTAGAATCACTTTTTTTCCGTTCGTATTTGAGATAACTTTTTCTCTTTCATTATACTAGTTTGATAGCCTGAGAAAAGCATATTATGCCTAAAGAATATCGAAAAGAAAAAAAAATTTTTTTCGAGGTTTGGAAACTTCCTTAGAATCACTTTTTTTCCATTCTTATTTGAGATAAGTGGTTCTCTTTCATTATACTAGTTTCATAGCCTCAGAAAAGCATATTATGCGCAAAGAATCTCGAAAAGAATTAATTTTTTTTTCAAAGTTTGGAAACTTCATTAGAATCACTTTTTATCCATTCTTATTTGAGATAACTGGTTCTCTTTCATTATACTCGTTTGATAGCCTCAGAAAAGCATATTATGCGCAAAGAATCTCGAAAAGAAACAAATTTTTTTTCGAAGTTTGGAACCTTCGTTACAATCACTTTTTTTCCGTTCTTATTAGAGATAACTGGTTCTCTTTCATTATACTAGTTTGATAGCCTCAGAAAAGCATATTATGCGCAAAGAATCTCGAAAAGAAAAAATTTTTTTTCGAAGTTTGGAAACTTCATTAGAATCACTTTTTTTCCGTTCTTATTCGAGATAACTGCTTCTGTTTCATTTTGCTAGTTTGATAGCCGTAGAAAAGCATATTATGCGGAAAGAATCTCGTAAAGAAAAAAAAAATTTTTCGAAGTTTGGAAACTTCGTTAGAATCACTTTTTTTCCGTTCTTATTTCAGATAACTGGTTCTCTTTCATTATACTAGTTTGATAGCCTCAGAAAAGCATATTATGCGCAAAGAATCTCGAAAAGAAAAAAAATTTTTTTCGAAGTTTGATAATTTCCTTAGAATCACTTTTTTCCATTCTTATTTGACATAAGTGGTTCTCTTTCATTATACTAGTTTGATAGCCTGAGAAAAGCATATTATGCGCAAAGAATCTCGAAAAAAATAAAAAATTTTTTGAACTTGGGAAACTTCATTAGAATCACTTTTTTTCCATTCTTATTTGAGATAACTGGTTCACTTTCATTATACTAGTTTGATAGCCTCAGAAAAGCATATTATTGGCAAAGAATCTCGAAAAGAAAAAAAAAATTTTTCGAAGTTTGGAAAGTTCGTTAGAATCACTTTTTTTCCGTTCTTATTTGAGATAACTGGTTCTCTTTCATTATACTAGTTTGATAGCCTCAGAAAAGCATATTATGCGCAAAGAATCTCGAAAAGAAAAAAAAAATTTTTCGAAGTTCGGAAACATTATTAGAATCACTTTTTTTCCATTCTTATTTGAGATAACTGGTTCACTTTCATTATACTAGTTTGATAGCCTCAGAAAAGCATATTATTGGCAAAGAATCTCGAAAAGAAAAAAAATTTTTTTCGAAGTTTGGAAAGTTCGTTAGAATCACTTTTTTTCCGTTCTTATTTGAGATAACTGGTTCTCTTTCATTATACTAGTTTGATAGCCTCAGAAAAGCATTTTAGGCGCAAAGAATCTCGAAAAGAAAAAAACTTTTTTTCGAAGTTTGGAAACTTCTTTAGAATCACTTTTTTTCCGTTCGTATTTGAGATAACTGGTTCTCTTTCATTATACTAATTTGATAGCCTGAGAAAAGCATATTATGCCTAAAGAATATCGAAAAGAAAAAAAAATTTTTTCGAAGTTTGGAAACTTCATTAGAATCACTTTTTTTCTATTCTTATTTGAAATAACTGGTAATCTGTCATTATACTAGTTTGATAGCCTCAGAAAAGCATATTATTTGCAAAGAATCTCGAAAAGAAAAAAAATTTTTTTCGAAGTTTGGAAACTTCGTTAGAATCACTTTTTTTCCGTTCTTATTTGAGATAACTGGTTCTCTTTCATTATACTAGTTTGATAGCCTGAGAAAAGCATATTATGTGCAAAAATCTCGAAAAAAATAAAAATTTTTTCCAACTTGGGAAACTTCATTAGAATCACTTTTTTTCCATTCTTATTTGAGATAACTGGTTCACTTTCATTATACTAGTTTGATAGCCTCAGAAAAGCATATTATTGGCAAAGAATCTCGAAAAGAAAAAAAATTTTTTTCGAAATTTGGAAAGTTCGTTAGAATCACTTTTTTTCCGTTCGTATTTGAGATAACTTTTTCTCTTTCATTATACTAGTTTGATAGCCTGAGAAAAGCATATTATGCCTAAAGAATATCGAAAAGAAAAAAAAATTTTTTTCGAGGTTTGGAAACTTCCTTAGAATCACTTTTTTTCCATTCTTATTTGAGATAAGTGGTTCTCTTTCATTATACTAGTTTCATAGCCTCAGAAAAGCATATTATGCGCAAAGAATCTCGAAAAGAATTAATTTTTTTTTCAAAGTTTGGAAACTTCATTAGAATCACTTTTTATCCATTCTTATTTGAGATAACTGGTTCTCTTTCATTATACTCGTTTGATAGCCTCAGAAAAGCATATTATGCGCAAAGAATCTCGAAAAGAAACAAATTTTTTTTCGAAGTTTGGAAACTTCGTTACAATCACTTTTTTTCCGTTCTTATTAGAGATAACTGGTTCTCTTTCATTATACTAGTTTGATAGCCTCAGAAAAGCATATTATGCGCAAAGAATCTCGAAAAGAAAAAAATTTTTTTTCGAAGTTTGGAAACTTCATTAGAATCACTTTTTTTCCGTTCTTATTCGAGATAACTGCTTCTGTTTCATTTTGCTAGTTTGATAGCCGTAGAAAAGCATATTATGCGGAAAGAATCTCGTAAAGAAAAAAAAAATTTTTCGAAGTTTGGAAACTTCGTTAGAATCACTTTTTTTCCGTTCTTATTTCAGATAACTGGTTCTCTTTCATTATACTAGTTTGATAGCCTCAGAAAAGCATATTATGCGCAAAGAATCTCGAAAAGAAAAAAAATTTTTTTCGAAGTTTGATAATTTCCTTAGAATCACTTTTTTCCATTCTTATTTGACATAAGTGGTTCTCTTTCATTATACTAGTTTGATAGCCTGAGAAAAGCATATTATGCGCAAAGAATCTCGAAAAAAATAAAAAATTTTTTGAACTTGGGAAACTTCATTAGAATCACTTTTTTTCCATTCTTATTTGAGATAACTGGTTCACTTTCATTATACTAGTTTGATAGCCTCAGAAAAGCATATTATTGGCAAAGAATCTCGAAAAGAAAAAAAAATTTTTTCGAAGTTTGGAAAGTTCGTTAGAATCACTTTTTTTCCGTTCTTATTTGAGATAACTGGTTCTCTTTCATTATACTAGTTTGATAGCCTCAGAAAAGCATATTATGCGCAAAGAATCTCGAAAAGAAAAAAAAAATTTTTCGAAGTTCGGAAACATTATTAGAATCACTTTTTTTCCATTCTTATTCGAGATAACTGGTTCTCTTTCATTTTGCTAGTTTGAAAGCCGTAGAAAAGCATATTATGCGGAAAGAATCTCGAAAAGAAAAAAAAAAAATTTTCGAAGTTTGGAAACTTCGTTAAAATCACTTTTTTTCCATTCTTATTTGAGATAAATGGTTCGCTTTGATTATACTAGTTTGATAGCCTCAGAAAAGCATATTATGCGCAAAGAATCTCGAAAAGAAAAAAAAATTTTTTCGAAGTTTGGAAACTGCGTTAGAATCACTTTTTTTCCGTTCTTATTTGAGATAACTGGTTCTCTTTCATTTTGCTAGTTTGAAAGCCGTAGAAAATCATATTATGCGGAAAGAATCTCGAAAAGAAAAAAAAAAATTTTTCGAAGTTCGGAAACTTCATTAGAATCACTTTTTTTCCGTTCTTATTCGAGATAACTGGTTCTCTTTCATTATACTAGTTTGATAGCCTCAGAGAAGCATATTATGCCTAAAGAATCTCGAAAAGAAAAAAAATTTTTTTCGAAGTTCGGAAACTTCATTAGAATCAATTTTTTTCCGTTCTTATTCGAGATAACTGGTTGTCTTTCATTATACTAGTTTGATAGCCTCAGAAAAGTATATTATGCGAAAAGAATCTCGAAAAGAAAAAAATTTTTTTTCGAAGTTTGGAAACTTCGTTAGAATAACTTTTTTTCCGTTCTTATTTGAGATAACTGGTTCTCTTTCATTATACTAGTTTGATATCCTCAAAACAGCATATTATGCGCAAACAATTTCGAAAAGAAAAAAAAATTTTTTCTAAGTTTGGAAACTTCATTAGAATCACTTTTTTACGGTTCTTATTCGAGGTAACTGCTTCTCTTTCATTTTGCTAGTTTGATAGCCGTAGAAAAGCATATTATGCGGAAAAAATCTCGAAAAGAAAAAAAATTTTTTTCGAAGTTTGGAAACTAAGTTTATAGTTTAAATTAGTTTAGTTTAGATTAGTTTAGTTTAGTTTAGTTTATTTAAGTTTAGTTTAGGTTAGGTTAGGTTATGTTAGGTTAGGTTAGTTTAGCATAGGTTTGATTAGGTTAGGTTAGTTTAGGTTAGGTCAGTTTAGTTTAGTTTAGTTTAGTTAAGTTTAGTTTCGTTTAGTTTAGGTTAAGTTAGGTTCGGTTTGGTTAGGTTAATTTAGTTTGGTTTAGTTTAATTTAGTTTATTTAATTTGTAGTTTAGATAATTTTAGTTTAGTTTATAGTTTAAATTATAGTTTAGTTTAGTTTTGATCACAGTTTAGTTTATAGTTAAGTTTACAGTTTACTTTAGGCTAGTTTAGATTACATTAGTTTAGTTCAGTTTAGTTTAGTTTAGTTTAGATGAGTTTAGTTTATTTTGTAGTTTAGTTTAGTTAACTTTAGTTTAGTTTATAATTTAGTTTAGTTTACATTATAGTTTAGTTTATAGTATAGTTTACTTAATAGTTTAGTTTATAGTTTAGTTTATGGCTTAGTTTATAATTAAAAATTCGTTTACTTTAGTTTAGTTTAGTTTAGTTTTGTTTACTTAAGTTTAGTTTAGTTTAGGTTAGGTTAGCTTATGTTAGGTTAGGTTAGTTTAGCTTAAGTTAGATTAGGTTAGGTTAGTTTAGTTTAGTGTAGTTTAGTTTAGTTCAGTTTAGATTAGGTTACGATAGTTTAGTTTTGTTTAGTTCAGTTTACTTTAGGTTAGGTTAGGTTAGGTAGTGTTAGTTTAGTTTAGTTTAGTTTTGGTTAGGTTAGGTTAGGTTGAGTTATTTTGGGTTAGGTTAGTTTAGTTTAGTCTCGTTTAGTTTATAGTTTAGTTTCGTTAAGTTTAGTTTATAGTTCAGTTTAGTTTAGTTTTATTTAATTTAGTTTAGTTTAATTTATTTTAATTTAATTTAGTTTAGTTTAATTTATAGTTTAGTTTATAATTTAGTTTAGATTAGTTTATAGTTTAGTTTATGGTTTAGTTTAGTTTAGTTTGGTTTAGTTTAGTTTAGGTTATTTAGTTTCGTTTAGGTTAATTTAGTTTAGGCTAGATTAGGTTAGCTTAGTTTAGTTTAAATAAGTTTAGGTTAGGTTAGGATGGTTTAGATTATGTTAGTTTAGTTTAGTTCAGTTTAGCTAAGTTTAGTTTAGTTTACAATTTAGTTTAGTATAGTTTAGTTTATAGCTTAGTTTATACTTAAGTTTAGTTTTATTTATAGTTTAGTTTATAGTTTAAATTAGTTTAATTTAATTTAGGTTAGGTTAGGTTTGTTTAGTTTAAGTTACGTTAGGTTAGGTTAGGTTAGTTTAGTTTAGTTTAGTTGAATTTAGTTTAGTTTAGTTTAGTTTAGGTTAGGTTAGGTTAGTTTAGTTTAGTTTAATTTAGGTTAGGTTAGGTTAGTTTGGGTTAACTTAGTTTAGTTTAGTTTAGGTTATAATGGGTTAGGTTGATTAGGTTAGTTTAGTTCAGTTTAGCTAATTTTTGTTTAGTTTATAGTTTCGTTAATTTAGTTTAGTTTAGTTTAGTGTATAGATAAGTTTATAGTTTAATTTACTTTAGTTTATGGTTTAGTATAGTTTAGTTTAGTTTAGTTTAGCTTAGTTTATTTTAATTTCGTTTAGTTTAGATTAGGTTAAGTTAGGTTAGGTTTGGTTAGGTTAATTTGGTTTAGTTTAGTTTAATTTAGCTTATTTAATTTATAGTTTAGCTAAATTTAGTTTAGTTTATAGTTTAGATTATAGTTTAGTTTATTTTATATTTTAGTTTAGTTTAGAGTAGTTTAGGTTAAGTTAGTTTAGTTTAGTTTAGTTTAGGTTAGGTTGGGTTAGGATAGTTTAGTTTAGTTTAGTTTAATTTATAGTTTACTTTAGTTTATTTTATACTTAAGTTTATAGTTTAGTTTAGGCTATTTTAAATTAGTTTAGTTTAGTTTGGTTTAGTTTAGGTTAGGTTTGGTTGTTTAATTTAGTAAAGTTTAGTTTAGTTTTGTTTATTTAGTGTATTTTATAGTTTAGTTTGGTTAAGTTTAGTTTAGTTTAATTTAGTTTAGTTTAGTTTTGTTTAATTTAGTTTAGTTTATTTTAGTTTAGTTTAGTTTTGTTTAATTTAGTTTAGTTTAATTTAGTTTAGTTTAGTTTAGATCAGGTTAGGCTGATTAGGTTAGTTTAGTTTAGTTTAGTTTAGCTAAGTTTAGTTTAGTTTATAGTTTCGTTAATTTATTTTAGTTTAGTTTAGTGTATAGTTAGGTTTATAGTTTAGTTTAGTTTATAGTTTATTTTATAGTTTAGTATATTTTAGTTTAGTTTAGTTTAGCTTAGTTTAGTTTAGTTTCGTTTAGTTTAGGGTAGGTAAGGTTAGGTTAGATTGGGTTAAGTTAGTTTAGTTTAGTTTTGTTTAGGTTAGGTTAGGTTTGGTTAGGTTAGTTTAGTTTATTTTATTTCAATTTAGTGTAGTTAATTTATAGTTTAGTTTAATTTAGTTTAGTTTATAGTTTAGATTATAGTTTAGTTTAGTTCATTTTATATTTTAGTTTTGTTTAGTTTAGGTTAGGTTAGTTTAGTTTAGTTTATTTTAGGTTATGTTAGTTTGGGTTAGAATAGTTTAGTTTAGTTTAGTTTATTTTTAAGTTATAGTTTATTTTAGTTTTGTGAATACTTAAGTTTATCATTTAGTTTATAATCTAGTTTATAGTTTAGTTTAGGCTATTTGGGATTAGTTTAGCTTAGTTTAGTTTAGTTTAGTTTAGTTTAGAATAGGTTAGGTTAGGTTAATTTAGTATTGTTTAGTTTAGTTTAGTTTATTTAGTTTATTTTATAGTTTAGTTTAGATTACTTTAGTTTATAGTTTAGTTTAGTTTAGTTTATTTTAGTTTAAAGTTTAGTTTATACTTTCGTTTACTTTAGTTAATAATTTTGTTTATGGTTTAGTTTAGTTTAGTTTAGTTATGTTTTATTTAGTTTAGTTTAGTTTCGTTTAGGTTTGGTTAGGTTAGGCTAGGTTAGGTTAGCTTAGTTTGGTTTAGTTTAGTTTAGGTTAGGTTAGGTTAGATTAGGTTAGTTTCCCTTAGTTTAGTTTAGCTTAGTTTAGTTAAGTTTAGTTCAGTTTATATTTTAGTTTAGTGTAGTTTAATTTATATTTTAGTTTATGGTTTAGTTTAGTTTAATTTATAGTTTGATTTATAGTTTAATTTAGTTTCGTTTAGTTTAATTTAGCTTAGTTTAGATTAGGTTAGGTTAGATTATGTTAGTTTAGTTTAGTTTATTTTAGTTTAGTTTAGTTAATGTTAGGTTAGGTTAGTTTAGTTTAGTTTAGTTTAGTTTAATTTAATTTAGTTTACTTAATTTAGTTTAGTTTAGTTTAGTTTAGTTTAGGTTAGATTTAGTTAGGTCAGGTTAGGTTATTTAAGTTTAGTTTAGTTAAGTTTAGGTTAGGTTAGGTTAGGTTAGATTAGTTTAATTCTTTTTAGATTAGGTTAGGTAATTTTAGGTTAGTATAGTTTAGTTAATTTATTTTAGTTAATAGTTCAGTATAGTTTACAGTTTAGTTTAAGTTTAGTTCAGTTTATAGGGTAGTTGATAGTTTAGTTTAGTTTAGTTTAGTTTCGTTTAGGTTATGTTAGGTTAGGTTAGGTTGGATTAGCTTAGTTTAGTTTAGTTTAGTTTATGTTAGGTTCGGTTACGTTAGGTTATGTTAGCTTATGTTAGTTTAGTTTAGTTCAGTTTAGTCTAGTTTAGTTAAGTTTAGTTTAGTTTATAGTTTAGTTTATTTTAGTTTATTTATTAGTTTAGTTTATAGTTAAGTATATAGTTTAGTTTAGTTTAGTTTAGCTTAGTTTGTTTATTTTAGATTAGTATAGCTTACGTTACGTTAGGTTAAACCTAACCTAACGTAAGCTAACGTAGGTTAGTTTCGTTTAGTTTAGTTTAATTAGGTTAGGTTAGGTTAAGTTAGGTTACTTTAGCTTAGTTTAGTTTAGATAATTTATGGTTTAGTTTAGTTAAGTTTAATTTATAGATTAGTATATAGTTTACTTTAGTTTATAGTTCAGTTTAGGTTAGATTAGTTTAAGTTAGATTAGGTTAGATTAGTTTAGTTTTGTTTAGTTTCGGTTAGGTTAGATTAGGTTACATTAAGTTAGTTTAGGTTAGCTTAGTTTAGTTTAGTTTAGTATAGTTAAGTTTAGTTAAGTTTTGTTTAGTTTACAGTTTAGTTTAGTGAAGTTTAGTTTATAATTTAGTTTATAGTTCAGTTTAGTTTAGTTCATACTTTATTTTAGTTTACTTTAGTTACAGTTAGGTTAGATTAGGTTAGGTTAGGTTAGTGAAGTTTAGTTAAGTTTAGTTTTCTTTAGCTAAGTTTATAGTTTATTTTGTAGTTTAATTTAGTTTAGTTTATTGTTTAATTTAGTGTAGTTTAGTTTAGTTTAGTTTAATTTAGTTCACTTTATTTTAGTTTAGTGTAGTTTAGATTAGATTAGGTTAGGTTATGTTAGGTTAGTAGAGTATAATTTAATTTAGGTTAGATTAGGTTAGGTTAAGTTAGGTTAGGTTAGTTTATTTTAGTTTAGTTGGATTTAGAATAGTTTAGTGTAGTTTAGTTTATTTTAGGTTAGGTAAGGTTAGCCTAGTTTAGTTTAATTTAGTTTAGTTTAGGTTAGGTTAGTTTAGGTTAGTTTAGTTTAGTTAATTTATTTTAGTTAATAGTTTAGTATAGTTTATAAATTAGTTTATAATTTATTTTGGTTTGTAGTTCAATTTATTATTGCGCATATTATGCGCAAAGAATCTCGAAAAGAAAATAAATTTTTTTTGAAGTTTGGAAACTTCATTAGAATCACTTTTTTTCTATTCTTATTTGAAATAACTGGTAATCTGTCATTATACTAATTTGATAGCCTCAGAAAAGCATATTATTTGCAAAGAATCTCGAAAAGAAAAAAAATTTTTTTCGAAGTTTGTAAACTTCGTTAGAATCACTTTTTTTCCGTTCTTATTTGAGATAACTGGTTCTCTTTCATTATACTAGTTTGATAGCCTGAGAAAAGCATATTATGCGCAAAGAATCCCGAAAAAAATAAAAAATTTTTCGAAGTTGGGAATCTTCAGTAGAATCACTTTTTTCCCGTTCTTATTTGAGATAACAGGTTCTCTTTCAATATACTAGTTTGATAGCCTCTGAAAAGCATATTAGGCGCAAAGAATCTCGAAAAGAAAAAAAAAATTTTTCGAATTTTGGAAACTTCGTTAGAATCACTTTTTTAACGTTCGTATTTGAGATAACTGGTTCTCTTTCATTATACTAGTTTGATAGCCTGAGAAAAGCATATTATGCCTAAAGAATATCGAAAAGAAAAAAAATTTTTTTTCGAAGTTTGGAAACTTCATTAGAATCACTTTTTTTCTATTCTTATTTGAAATAACTGGTAATCTGTCATTATACAAGTTTGATAGCCTCAGAAAAGCATATTATTTGCAAAGAATCTCGAAAAAGAAAAAAAATTTTTTTCGAAGTTTGGAAACTTCGTTAGAATCACTTTTTTTCCGTTCTTATTTGAGAAAACTGGTTCTCTTTCATTATACTATTTTGATAGCCTCAGAAAAGCATATTATGCGCAAAGAACCTAGGAAAGAAAAAAAATTTTTTTCGAAGTTTAGAAACTTCATTAGAATCACTTTTTTTCCGTTCTTATTCGAAATAACTGCTTTTGTTTCATTTTGCTAGTTTGATAGCCGTAGAAAAGCATATTATGCGGAAAGAATCTCCTAAAGAAAAAAAATTTTTTTCCAAGTTTGGAAACTTCGTTAGAATCACTTTTTTTCCGTTCTTATTTGAGATAACTGGTTCTCTTTCATTATACTAGTTTGATAGCCTCAGAAAAGCATATTATGCGCAAAGAATCTCGAAAAGAAGAAAATTTTTTTTCGAAGTTTGGAAACTTCCTCATAATTACTTTTTTTCCGTTCTTATTTGAGATAACTGGTTCTCTTTCATTATACTAGTTCGATAGCCTCAGAAAAGCATATTATGCGCAAAGAATCTCGAAAAGAATTAATTTTTTTTTCAAAGTTTGAAAACTTCATTAGAATCACTTTTTATCCATTCTTATTTGAGATAACTGGTTCTCTTTCATTAAACTCGTTTGATAGCCGTAGAAAAGCATATTATGCGCAAAGAATCTCGAAAAGAAAATTTTTTTTTTTCGAATTTTGGAAACTTCGTTAGAATCACTTTTTTTCCGTTCTTATTAGAGATAACTGGTTCTCTTTCATTATACTAGTTTGATAGCCTCAGAAAAGCACATTATGCGCAAAGAATATCGAAAAGAAAAAAAATTTTTTTCGAAGTTTGGAAACTTCCTTAGAATCACTTTTTTTCCATTCTTATTTGAGATAAGTGGTTCTCTTTCATTATACTAGTTTGATAGCCTGAGAAAAGCATATTATGCGCAAAGAATCTCGAAAAGAAAAAAAATTTTTTTCGAAGTTTGGAAACTTCACTAGAATCACTTTTTTTCTATTCTTATTTGAAATAACTGGTAATCTGTCATTATACTAGTTTGACAGCCTCAGAAAAGCATATTATGCTCAAAGAATCTCGAAAAGAAAAAAAGAAGAAAAAATTTTTTCTTATTTGAGATAACTGGTTCTCTTTCATTATACTAGTTTGATAGCCTCAGAAAAGCATATTATGCGCAAAGAATCTCGAAAAGAAAAAAATTCTTTTTCGAAGTTTGATAACTTCCTTAGAATCACTTTTTTTCCATTCTTATTCGAGATAAGTGGTTCTCTTTCATTGTACTAGTTTGATAGCCTGAGAAAAGCATATTAAGCGCAAAGAATCTCGAAAAAAATAAAAAATTTTTCGAGGTTGGGAAACTTCATTAGAATCACTTTTTTTCCATTCTTATTTGAGATAACTGGTTCTCTTTCATTATACTAGTTTGATAGCCTCAGAGAAGCATATTATTGGCAAAGAATCTCGAAAAGAAAAAAATTTTTTTTCGAAGTTTGGAAACTTCGTTAGAATCAATTTTTTTCCGTTCTTATTTGAGATAACTGATTCTCTTTCAATATACTAGTTTGATAGCCTCAGAAAAGCATATTAGGCGCAAAGAATCTCGAAAAGAAAAAAATTTTTTTTCGCAGTTTGGAAACTTCGTTAGAATCACTTTTTTTCCGTTCGTATTTGAGATAACTGGTTCTCTTTCATTATACTAGTTTGATAGCCTGAGAAAAGCATATTATGTCTAAAGAATATCGAAAAGAAAAAAAATTTTTTCGAAGTTTGGACACTTCCTTAAAATCACTTTTTTTCCATTCTTATTTGAGATAAGTGGTTCTCTTTCATTATACTAGTTTGATAGCCTGAGAAAAGCATATTATGCGCAAAGAATCTCGAAAAGAAAAAAAAATTTTTTCGAAGATTGGAAACTTCATTAGAATCACTTTTTTTCTATTCTTATTTTAAATAACTGGTAATCTGTCATTATACTAGTTTGATAGCCTCAGAAAAGCATATTATTTGCAAAGAATCTCAAAAAGAAAAAAAATTTATCGAAGTTTGGAAACTTCGTTAGAATCACTTTTTTTCCGTTCTTATTTGAGATAACTGGTTCTCTTTCATTATACTATTTTGATAGCCTCAGAAAAGCATATTATGCGCAAAGAATCTAGAAAAGAAAAAAAATTTTTTCGAAGTTTGGAAACTTCGTTAGAATCACTTTTTTTCCGTTCTTATTTGAGATAACTGGTTCTCTTTCATTATTCTAGTTTGATAGCCTCAGAAAAGCTTATTATGCGCAAAGAATCTCGAAAAGAAGAAAATTTTTTTTCGAAGTTTGGAAATTTCCTCAGAATCCCTTTTTTTCCGTTCTTATTTGAGATAACTGGTTCTCTTTCATTATACTAGTTCGATAGCCTCAGAAAAGCATATTATGCGCAAAGAATCTCGAAAAGAATTAATTTTTTTTTCAAAGTTTGGAAACTTCATTAGAATCACTTTTTATCCATTCTTATTTGAGATAACTGGTTCTCTGTCATTATACTCGTTTGATAGCCTCAGAAAAGCATATTATGCGCAAAGAATCTCGAAAAGAAAAAAATTTTTTTTCGAAGTTTGGAAACTTCGTTAGAATCACTTTTTTTCCGTTCTTATTTGAGATAACTGGTTCTCTTTCATTATACTAGTTTGATAGCCTCAGAAAAGCATATTATGCGCAAAGAATCTGGAAAAGAAAAAAAATTTTTTTCGAAGTTTGATAATTTCCTTAGAATCACTTTTTTCCGTTCTTATTTGAGATAAGTGGTTCTCTTTCAATATACCAGTTTGATAGCCTCAGAAAAGCATATTATGCGCAAAGAATCTCGAAAAGAAATAAATTGTTTTTCGAAGTTTGGAAACTTTCTTAGAAACACTTTTTTTCCGTTCTTATTTGAGATAACTGGTTCTCTTTCATTATACTAGTTTGATAGCCTCAGAAAAGCATATTATGCGCAAAGAATCTCGAAAAAAAAAATTTTTTTTTCGAAGTTTGATAATTTCCTTAGAATCACTTTTTTCCATTCTTATTTGAGATAAGTGGTTCTCTTTCATTATACTAGTTTGATAGCCTGAGAAAAGCATATTATGCGCAAAGAATCTCGAAAAAAATAAAAAAAATTTCGAACTTGGGAAACTTCATTAGAATCACTTTTTTTCCATTCTTATTTGAGATAACTGGTTCACTTTCATTATACTAGTTTGATAGCCTGAGAAAAGCATATTATGCGCAAAGAATCCCGAAAAAAATAAAAAATTTTTCGAAGTTGGGAATCTTCAGTAGAATCACTTTTTTCCCGTTCTTATTTGAGATAACAGGTTCTCTTTCAATATACTAGTTTGATAGCCTCTGAAAAGCATATTATGCGCAAAGAATCCCGGAAAAAATAAAAAATTTTTCGAAGTTGGGAATCTTCAGTAGAATCACTTTTTTCCCGTTCTTATTTGAGATAACAGGTTCTCTTTCAATATACTAGTTTGATAGCCTCTGAAAAGCATATTAGGCGCAAAGAATCTCGAAAAGAAAAAAAAAATTTTTCGAATTTTGGAAACTTCGTTAGAATCACTTTTTTAACGTTCGTATTTGAGATAACTGGTTCTCTTTCATTATACTAGTTTGATAGCCTGAGAAAAGCATATTATGCCTAAAGAATATCGAAAAGAAAAAAAATTTTTTTTCGAAGTTTGGAAACTTCATTAGAATCACTTTTTTTCTATTCTTATTTGAAATAACTGGTAATCTGTCATTATACAAGTTTGATAGCCTCAGAAAAGCATATTATTTGCAAAGAATCTCGAAAAAGAAAAAAAATTTTTTTCGAAGTTTGGAAACTTCGTTAGAATCACTTTTTTTCCGTTCTTATTTGAGAAAACTGGTTCTCTTTCATTATACTATTTTGATAGCCTCAGAAAAGCATATTATGCGCAAAGAACCTAGGAAAGAAAAAAAATTTTTTTCGAAGTTTAGAAACTTCATTAGAATCACTTTTTTTCCGTTCTTATTCGAAATAACTGCTTTTGTTTCATTTTGCTAGTTTGATAGCCGTAGAAAAGCATATTATGCGGAAAGAATCTCCTAAAGAAAAAAAATTTTTTTCGAAGTTTGGAAACTTCGTTAGAATCACTTTTTTTCCGTTCTTATTTGAGATAACTGGTTCTCTTTCATTATACTAGTTTGATAGCCTCAGAAAAGCATATTATGCGCAAAGAATCTCGAAAAGAAGAAAATTTTTTTTCGAAGTTTGGAAACTTCCTCATAATTACTTTTTTTCCGTTCTTATTTGAGATAACTGGTTCTCTTTCATTATACTAGTTCGATAGCCTCAGAAAAGCATATTATGCGCAAAGAATCTCGAAAAGAATTAATTTTTTTTTCAAAGTTTGAAAACTTCATTAGAATCACTTTTTATCCATTCTTATTTGAGATAACTGCTTCTCTTTCATTAAACTCGTTTGATAGCCGTAGAAAAGCATATTATGCGCAAAGAATCTCGAAAAGAAAATTTTTTTTTTTCGAATTTTGGAAACTTCGTTAGAATCACTTTTTTTCCGTTCTTATTAGAGATAACTGGTTCTCTTTCATTATACTAGTTTGATAGCCTCAGAAAAGCACATTATGCGCAAAGAATATCGAAAAGAAAAAAATTTTTTTTCGAAGTTTGGAAACTTCCTTAGAATCACTTTTTTTCCATTCTTATTTGAGATAAGTGGTTCTCTTTCATTATACTAGTTTGATAGCCTGAGAAAAGCATATTATGCGCAAAGAATCTCGAAAAGAAAAAAAATTTTTTTCGAAGTTTGGAAACTTCACTAGAATCACTTTTTTTCTATTCTTATTTGAAATAACTGGTAATCTGTCATTATACTAGTTTGACAGCCTCAGAAAAGCATATTATGCTCAAAGAATCTCGAAAAGAAAAAAAGAAGAAAAAATTTTTTCTTATTTGAGATAACTGGTTCTCTTTCATTATACTAGTTTGATAGCCTCAGAAAAGCATATTATGCGCAAAGAATCTCGAAAAGAAAAAAATTCTTTTTCGAAGTTTGATAACTTCCTTAGAATCACTTTTTTTCCATTCTTATTCGAGATAAGTGGTTCTCTTTCATTGTACTAGTTTGATAGCCTGAGAAAAGCATATTAAGCGCAAAGAATCTCGAAAAAAATAAAAAAATTTTCGAGGTTGGGAAACTTCATTAGAATCACTTTTTTTCCATTCTTATTTGAGATAACTGGTTCTCTTTCATTATACTAGTTTGATAGCCTCAGAGAAGCATATTATTGGCAAAGAATCTCGAAAAGAAAAAAATTTTTTTTCGAAGTTTGGAAACTTCGTTAGAATCAATTTTTTTCCGTTCTTATTTGAGATAACTGATTCTCTTTCAATATACTAGTTTGATAGCCTCAGAAAAGCATATTAGGCGCAAAGAATCTCGAAAAGAAAAAAATTTTTTTTCGCAGTTTGGAAACTTCGTTAGAATCACTTTTTTTCCGTTCGTATTTGAGATAACTGGTTCTCTTTCATTATACTAGTTTGATAGCCTGAGAAAAGCATATTATGTCTAAAGAATATCGAAAAGAAAAAAAATTTTTTCGAAGTTTGGACACTTCCTTAAAATCACTTTTTTTCCATTCTTATTTGAGATAAGTGGTTCTCTTTCATTATACTAGTTTGATAGCCTGAGAAAAGCATATTATGCGCAAAGAATCTCGAAAAGAAAAAAAAATTTTTTCGAAGATTGGAAACTTCATTAGAATCACTTTTTTTCTATTCTTATTTTAAATAACTGGTAATCTGTCATTATACTAGTTTGATAGCCTCAGAAAAGCATATTATTTGCAAAGAATCTCAAAAAGAAAAAAAATTTATCGAAGTTTGGAAACTTCGTTAGAATCACTTTTTTTCCGTTCTTATTTGAGATAACTGGTTCTCTTTCATTATACTATTTTGATAGCCTCAGAAAAGCATATTATGCGCAAAGAATCTAGAAAAGAAAAAAAATTTTTTCGAAGTTTGGAAACTTCGTTAGAATCACTTTTTTTCCGTTCTTATTTGAGATAACTGGTTCTCTTTCATTATTCTAGTTTGATAGCCTCAGAAAAGCTTATTATGCGCAAAGAATCTCGAAAAGAAGAAAATTTTTTTTCGAAGTTTGGAAATTTCCTCAGAATCCCTTTTTTTCCGTTCTTATTTGAGATAACTGGTTCTCTTTCATTATACTAGTTCGATAGCCTCAGAAAAGCATATTATGCGCAAAGAATCTCGAAAAGAATTAATTTTTTTTTCAAAGTTTGGAAACTTCATTAGAATCACTTTTTATCCATTCTTATTTGAGATAACTGGTTCTCTGTCATTATACTCGTTTGATAGCCTCAGAAAAGCATATTATGCGCAAAGAATCTCGAAAAGAAAAAAATTTTTTTTCGAAGTTTGGAAACTTCGTTAGAATCACTTTTTTTCCGTTCTTATTTGAGATAACTGGTTCTCTTTCATTATACTAGTTTGATAGCCTCAGAAAAGCATATTATGCGCAAAGAATCTGGAAAAGAAAAAAAATTTTTTTCGAAGTTTGATAATTTCCTTAGAATCACTTTTTTCCGTTCTTATTTGAGATAAGTGGTTCTCTTTCAATATACCAGTTTGATAGCCTCAGAAAAGCATATTATGCGCAAAGAATCTCGAAAAGAAATAAATTGTTTTTCGAAGTTTGGAAACTTTCTTAGAAACACTTTTTTTCCGTTCTTATTTGAGATAACTGGTTCTCTTTCATTATACTAGTTTGATAGCCTCAGAAAAGCATATTATGCGCAAAGAATCTCGAAAAAAAAAATTTTTTTTTCGAAGTTTGATAATTTCCTTAGAATCACTTTTTTCCATTCTTATTTGAGATAAGTGGTTCTCTTTCATTATACTAGTTTGATAGCCTGAGAAAAGCATATTATGCGCAAAGAATCTCGAAAAAAATAAAAAAAATTTCGAACTTGGGAAACTTCATTAGAATCACTTTTTTTCCATTCTTATTTGAGATAACTGGTTCACTTTCATTATACTAGTTTGATAGCCTCAGAAAAGCATATTATTGGCAAAGAATCTCGAAAAGAAAAAAAATTTTTTTCGAAGTTTGGAAAGTTCGTTAGAATCACTTTTTTTCCGTTCTTATTTGAGATAACTGGTTCTCTTTCATTATACTAGTTTGATAGCCTCAGAAAAGCATTTTAGGCGCAAAGAATCTCGAAAAGAAAAAAACTTTTTTTCGAAGTTTGCAAACTTCTTTAGAATCACTTTTTTTCCGTTCGTATTTGAGATAACTGGTTCTCTTTCATTATACTAATTTGATAGCCTGAGAAAAGCATATTATGCCTAAAGAATATCGAAAAGAAAAAAAAATTTTTTCGAAGTTTGGAAACTTCATTAGAATCACTTTTTTTCTATTCTTATTTGAAATAACTGGTAATCTGTCATTATACTAGTTTGATAGCCTCAGAAAAGCATATTATTTGCAAAGAATCTCGAAAAGAAAAAAAAATTTTTTCGAAGTTTGGAAACTTCGTTAGAATCACTTTTTTTCCGTTCTTATTTGAGATAACTGGTTCTCTTTCATTATACTAGTTTGATAGCCTGAGAAAAGCATATTATGTGCAAAAATCTCGAAAAAAATAAAAATTTTTTCCAACTTGGGAAACTTCATTAGAATCACTTTTTTTCCATTCTTACTTGAGATAACTGGTTCACTTTCATTATACTAGTTTGATAGCCTCAGAAAAGCATATTATTGGCAAAGAATCTCGAAAAGAAAAAAAATTTTTTTCGAAATTTGGAAAGTTCGTTAGAATCACTTTTTTTCCGTTCGTATTTGAGATAACTTTTTCTCTTTCATTATACTAGTTTGATAGCCTGAGAAAAGCATATTATGCCTAAAGAATATCGAAAAGAAAAAAAAATTTTTTTCGAGGTTTGGAAACTTCCTTAGAATCACTTTTTTTCCATTCTTATTTGAGATAAGTGGTTCTCTTTCATTATACTAGTTTCATAGCCTCAGAAAAGCATATTATGCGCAAAGAATCTCGAAAAGAATTAATTTTTTTTTCAAAGTTTGGAAACTTCATTAGAATCACTTTTTATCCATTCTTATTTGAGATAACTGGTTCTCTTTCATTATACTCGTTTGATAGCCTCAGAAAAGCATATTATGCGCAAAGAATCTCGAAAAGAAACAAATTTTTTTTCGAAGTTTGGAAACTTCGTTACAATCACTTTTTTTCCGTTCTTATTAGAGATAACTGGTTCTCTTTCATTATACTAGTTTGATAGCCTCAGAAAAGCATATTATGCGCAAAGAATCTCGAAAAGAAAAAAAATTTTTTTCGAAGTTTGGAAACTTCGTTAGAATCACTTTTTTTCCGTTCTTATTTGAGATAACTGGTTCTCTTTCATTATACTAGTTTGATAGCCTCAGAAAAGCATATTATGCGCAAAGAATCTCGAAAAGAAAAAAATTTTTTTTCGAAGTTTGGAAACTTCATTAGAATCACTTTTTTTCCGTTCTTATTCGAGATAACTGCTTCTGTTTCATTTTGCTAGTTTGATAGCCGTAGAAAAGCATATTATGCGGAAAGAATCTCGTAAAGAAAAAAAAAAATTTTCGAAGTTTGGAAACTTCGTTAGAATCACTTTTTTTCCGTTCTTATTTGAGATAACTGGTTCTCTTTCATTATACTAGTTTGATAGCCTCAGAAAAGCATATTATGCGCAAAGAATCTCGAAAAGAAGAAAATTTTTTTTCGAAGTTTGGAAACTTCCTCATAATTACTTTTTTTCCGTTCTTATTTGAGATAACTGGTTCTCTTTCATTATACTATTTTGATAGCCTCAGAAAAGCATATTATGCGCAAAGAATCTAGAAAAGAAAAAAAATTTTTTCGAAGTTTGGAAACTTCGTTAGAATCACTTTTTTTCCGTTCTTATTTGAGATAACTGGTTCTCTTTCATTATTCTAGTTTGATAGCCTCAGAAAAGCTTATTATGCGCAAAGAATCTCGAAAAGAAGAAAATTTTTTTTCGAAGTTTGGAAATTTCCTCAGAATCCCTTTTTTTCCGTTCTTATTTGAGATAACTGGTTCTCTTTCATTATACTATTTCGATAGCCTCAGAAAAGCATATTATGCGCAAAGAATCTCGAAAAGAATTAATTTTTTTTTCAAAGTTTGGAAACTTCATTAGAATCACTTTTTATCCATTCTTATTTGAGATAACTGGTTCTCTGTCATTATACTCGTTTGATAGCCTCAGAAAAGCATATTATGCGCAAAGAATCTCGAAAAGAAAAAAATTTTTTTTCGAAGTTTGGAAACTTCGTTAGAATCACTTTTTTTCCGTTCTTATTTGAGATAACTGGTTCTCTTTCATTATACTAGTTTGATAGCCTCAGAAAAGCATATTATGCGCAAAGAATCTGGAAAAGAAAAAAAATTTTTTTCGAAGTTTGATAATTTCCTTAGAATCACTTTTTTCCGTTCTTATTTGAGATAAGTGGTTCTCTTTCAATATACCAGTTTGATAGCCTCAGAAAAGCATATTATGCGCAAAGAATCTCGAAAAGAAATAAATTGTTTTTCGAAGTTTGGAAACTTTCTTAGAAACACTTTTTTTCCGTTCTTATTTGAGATAACTGGTTCTCTTTCATTATACTAGTTTGATAGCCTCAGAAAAGCATATTATGCGCAAAGAATCTCGAAAAAAAAAATTTTTTTTTCGAAGTTTGATAATTTCCTTAGAATCACTTTTTTCCATTCTTATTTGAGATAAGTGGTTCTCTTTCATTATACTAGTTTGATAGCCTCAGAAAAGCATATTATTGGCAAAGAATCTCGAAAAGAAGAAAATTTTTTTTCGAAGTTTGGAAACTTCCTCATAATTACTTTTTTTCCGTTCTTATTTGAGATAACTGGTTCTCTTTCATTATACTAGTTCGATAGCCTCAGAAAAGCATATTATGCGCAAAGAATCTCGAAAAGAATTAATTTTTTTTTCAAAGTTTGAAAACTTCATTAGAATCACTTTTTATCCATTCTTATTTGAGATAACTGGTTCTCTTTCATTAAACTCGTTTGATAGCCGTAGAAAAGCATATTATGCGCAAAGAATCTCGAAAAGAAATTTTTTTTTTTTCGAATTTTGGAAACTTCGTTAGAATCACTTTTTTTCCGTTCTTATTAGAGATAACTGGTTCTCTTTCATTATACTAGTTTGATAGCCTCAGAAAAGCACATTATGCGCAAAGAATATCGAAAAGAAAAAAAATTTTTTTCGAAGTTTGGAAACTTCCTTAGAATCACTTTTTTTCCATTCTTATTTGAGATAAGTGGTTCTCTTTCATTATACTAGTTTGATAGCCTGAGAAAAGCATATTATGCGCAAAGAATCTCGAAAAGAAAAAAAATTTTTTTCGAAGTTTGGAAACTTCACTAGAATCACTTTTTTTCTATTCTTATTTGAAATAACTGGTAATCTGTCATTATACTAGTTTGACAGCCTCAGAAAAGCATATTATGCTCAAAGAATCTCGAAAAGAAAAAAAGAAGAAAAAATTTTTTCTTATTTGAGATAACTGGTTCTCTTTCATTATACTAGTTTGATAGCCTCAGAAAAGCATATTATGCGCAAAGAATCTCGAAAAGAAAAAAATTCTTTTTCGAAGTTTGATAACTTCCTTAGAATCACTTTTTTTCCATTCTTATTCGAGATAAGTGGTTCTCTTTCATTGTACTAGTTTGATAGCCTGAGAAAAGCATATTAAGCGCAAAGAATCTCGAAAAAAATAAAAAATTTTTCGAGGTTGGGAAACTTCATTAGAATCACTTTTTTTCCATTCTTATTTGAGATAACTGGTTCTCTTTCATTATACTAGTTTGATAGCCTCAGAGAAGCATATTATTGGCAAAGAATCTCGAAAAGAAAAAAATTTTTTTTCGAAGTTTGGAAACTTCGTTAGAATCAATTTTTTTCCGTTCTTATTTGAGATAACTGATTCTCTTTCAATATACTAGTTTGATAGCCTCAGAAAAGCATATTAGGCGCAAAGAATCTCGAAAAGAAAAAAATTTTTTTTCGCAGTTTGGAAACTTCGTTAGAATCACTTTTTTTCCGTTCGTATTTGAGATAACTGGTTCTCTTTCATTATACTAGTTTGATAGCCTGAGAAAAGCATATTATGTCTAAAGAATATCGAAAAGAAAAAAAATTTTTTCGAAGTTTGGACACTTCCTTAAAATCACTTTTTTTCCATTCTTATTTGAGATAAGTGGTTCTCTTTCATTATACTAGTTTGATAGCCTGAGAAAAGCATATTATGCGCAAAGAATCTCGAAAAGAAAAAAAAATTTTTTCGAAGATTGGAAACTTCATTAGAATCACTTTTTTTCTATTCTTATTTTAAATAACTGGTAATCTGTCATTATACTAGTTTGATAGCCTCAGAAAAGCATATTATTTGCAAAGAATCTCAAAAAGAAAAAAAATTTATCGAAGTTTGGAAACTTCGTTAGAATCACTTTTTTTCCGTTCTTATTTGAGATAACTGGTTCTCTTTCATTATACTATTTTGATAGCCTCAGAAAAGCATATTATGCGCAAAGAATCTAGAAAAGAAAAAAAATTTTTTGGAAGTTTGGAAACTTCGTTAGAATCACTTTTTTTCCGTTTTTATTTGAGATAACTGGTTCTCTTTCATTATACTAGTTTGATAGCCTCAGAAAAGCTTATTATGCGCAAAGAATCTCGAAAAGAAGAAAATTTTTTTTCGAAGTTTGGAAATTTCCTCAGAATCCCTTTTTTTCCGTTCTTATTTGAGATAACTGGTTCTCTTTCATTATACTAGTTCGATAGCCTCAGAAAAGCATATTATGCGCAAAGAATCTCGAAAAGAATTAATTTTTTTTTCAAAGTTTGGAAACTTCATTAGAATCACTTTTTATCCATTCTTATTTGAGATAACTGGTTCTCTGTCATTATACTCGTTTGATAGCCTCAGAAAAGCATATTATGCGCAAAGAATCTCGAAAAGAAAAAAATTTTTTTTCGAAGTTTGGAAACTTCGTTAGAATCACTTTTTTTCCGTTCTTATTTGAGATAACTGGTTCTCTTTCATTATACTAGTTTGATAGCCTCAGAAAAGCATATTATGCGCAAAGAATCTGGAAAAGAAAAAAAATTTTTTTCGAAGTTTGATAATTTCCTTAGAATCACTTTTTTTCCGTTCTTATTTGAGATAAGTGGTTCTCTTTCAATATACCAGTTTGATAGCCTCAGAAAAGCATATTATGCGGAAAGAATCTCGAAAAGAAATAAATTGTTTTTCGAAGTTTGGAAACTTTCTTAGAAACACTTTTTTTCCGTTCTTATTTGAGATAACTGGTTCTCTTTCATTATACTAGTTTGATAGCCTCAGAAAAGCATATTATGCGCAAAGAATCTCGAAAAAAAAAATTTTTTTTTCGAAGTTTGATAATTTCCTTAGAATCACTTTTTTCCATTCTTATTTGAGATAAGTGGTTCTCTTTCATTATACTAGTTTGATAGCCTGAGAAAAGCATATTATGCGCAAAGAATCTCGAAAAAAATAAAAAAAATTTCGAACTTGGGAAACTTCATTAGAATCACTTTTTTTCCATTCTTATTTGAGATAACTGGTTCACTTTCATTATACTAGTTTGATAGCCTCAGAAAAGCATATTATTGGCAAAGAATCTCGAAAAGAAAAAAAATTTTTTTCGAAGTTTGGAAAGTTCGTTAGAATCACTTTTTTTCCGTTCTTATTTGAGATAACTGGTTCTCTTTCATTATACTAGTTTGATAGCCTCAGAAAAGCATTTTAGGCGCAAAGAATCTCGAAAAGAAAAAAACTTTTTTTCGAAGTTTGGAAACTTCTTTAGAATCACTTTTTTTCCGTTCGTATTTGAGATAACTGGTTCTCTTTCATTATACTAATTTGATAGCCTGAGAAAAGCATATTATGCCTAAAGAATATCGAAAAGAAAAAAAAATTTTTTCGAAGTTTGGAAACTTCATTAGAATCACTTTTTTTCTATTCTTATTTGAAATAACTGGTAATCTGTCATTATACTAGTTTGATAGCCTCAGAAAAGCATATTATTTGCAAAGAATCTCGAAAAGAAAAAAAAATTTTTTCGAAGTTTGGAAACTTCGTTAGAATCACTTTTTTTCCGTTCTTATTTGAGATAACTGGTTCTCTTTCATTATACTAGTTTGATAGCCTGAGAAAAGCATATTATGTGCAAAAATCTCGAAAAAAATAAAAATTTTTTCCAACTTGGGAAACTTCATTAGAATCACTTTTTTTCCATTCTTATTTGAGATAACTGGTTCACTTTCATTATACTAGTTTGATAGCCTCAGAAAAGCATATTATTGGCAAAGAATCTCGAAAAGAAAAAAAATTTTTTTCGAAATTTGGAAAGTTCGTTAGAATCACTTTTTTTCCGTTCGTATTTGAGATAACTTTTTCTCTTTCATTATACTAGTTTGATAGCCTGAGAAAAGCATATTATGCCTAAAGAATATCGAAAAGAAAAAAAAATTTTTTTCGAGGTTTGGAAACTTCCTTAGAATCACTTTTTTTCCATTCTTATTTGAGATAAGTGGTTCTCTTTCATTATACTAGTTTCATAGCCTCAGAAAAGCATATTATGCGCAAAGAATCTCGAAAAGAATTAATTTTTTTTTCAAAGTTTGGAAACTTCATTAGAATCACTTTTTATCCATTCTTATTTGAGATAACTGGTTCTCTTTCATTATACTCGTTTGATAGCCTCAGAAAAGCATATTATGCGCAAAGAATCTCGAAAAGAAACAAATTTTTTTTCGAAGTTTGGAAACTTCGTTACAATCACTTTTTTTCCGTTCTTATTAGAGATAACTGGTTCTCTTTCATTATACTAGTTTGATAGCCTCAGAAAAGCATATTATGCGCAAAGAATCTCGAAAAGAAAAAAAATTTTTTTCGAAGTTTGGAAACTTCGTTAGAATCACTTTTTTTCCGTTCTTATTTGAGATAACTGGTTCTCTTTCATTATACTAGTTTGATAGCCTCAGAAAAGCATATTATGCGCAAAGAATCTCGAAAAGAAAAAAATTTTTTTTCGAAGTTTGGAAACTTCATTAGAATCACTTTTTTTCCGTTCTTATTCGAGATAACTGCTTCTGTTTCATTTTGCTAGTTTGATAGCCGTAGAAAAGCATATTATGCGGAAAGAATCTCGTAAAGAAAAAAAAAATTTTTCGAAGTTTGGAAACTTCGTTAGAATCACTTTTTTTCCGTTCTTATTTGAGATAACTGGTTCTCTTTCATTATACTAGTTTGATAGCCTCAGAAAAGCATATTATGCGCAAAGAATCTCGAAAAGAAGAAAATTTTTTTTGGAAGTTTGGAAACTTCCTTAGAATCACTTTTTTTCCGTTCTTATTTGAGAAAACTGGTTCTCTTTCATTATACTAGTTCGATAGCCTCAGAAAAGCATTTTATGCGCAAAGAATCTCGAAAAGAATTAATTTTTTTTACAAAGGATGGAAACTTCATTAGAATCACTTTTTATCCATTCTTATTTGAGATAACTGGTTCTCTTTCATTATACTAGTTCGATAGCCTCAGAAAAGCATATTATGCGCAAAGAATCTCGAAAAGAATTAATTTTTTTTTCAAAGTTTGGAAACTTCATTACAATCACTTTTTATCCATTCTTATTTGAGATAACTGGTTCTCTTTCATTATACTCGTTTGATAGACTCAGAAAAGCATATTATGCGCAAAGAATCTCGAAAAGAAAAAAATTTTTTTTCGAAGTTTGGAATCTTCGTTACAATCACTTTTTTTCCGTTCTTATTAGAGATAACTGGTTCTCTTTCATTATACTAATTTGATAGCCTCAGAAAAGCATATTATGCGCACAGAATCTCGAAAAGAAAAAAAATTATTTTCGAAGTTTGGAAACTTCGTTAGAATCACTTTTTTTCCGTTCTTATTTCAGATAACTGGTTCTCTTTCATTATACTAGTTTGATAGCCTCAGAAAAGCATATTATGCGCAAAGAATCTCGAAAAGAAAAAAAATTTTTTTCGAAGTTTGGAAACTTCATTAGAATCACTTTTTTTCCGTTCTTATTCAAGATAACTGCTTCTGTTTCATTTTGCTAGTTTGATAGCCGTAGAAAAGCATATTATGTGGAAAGAATCTCGTAAAGAAAAAAAAATTTTTTGGAAGTTTGGAAACTTCGTTAGAATCACTTTTTTTCCGTTCTTATTTGAGATAACTGGTTCTCTTTCATTATACTAGTTTGATAGCCTCAGAAAAGCATATTATGCGCAAAGAATATCGAAAAGAAGAAAATTTTTTTTGGAAGTTTGGAAACTTCCTTAGAATCACTTTTTTTCCGTTCTTATTTGAGAAAACTGGTTCTCTTTCATTATACTAGTTCGATAGCCTCAGAAAAGCATATTATGCGCAAAGAATCTCGAAAAGAAGAAAATTTTTTTTCGAAGTTTGGAAATTTCCTCAGAATCCCTTTTTTTCCGTTCTTATTTGAGATAACTGGTTCTCTTTCATTATACTAGTTCGATAGCCTCAGAAAAGCATATTATGCGCAAAGAATCTCGAAAAGAATTAATTTTTTTTTCAAAGTTTGGAAACTTCATTAGAATCACTTTTTATCCATTCTTATTTGAGATAACTGGTTCTCTTTCATTATATTCGTTTGATAGCCTCAGAAAAGCATATTATGCGCAAAGAATCTCGAAAAGAAAAAAATTTTTTTTCGAAGTTTGGAAACTTCGTTACAATCACTTTTTTTCCGTTCTTATTAGAGATAACTGGTTCTCTTTCATTATACTAGTTTGATAGCCTCAGAAAAGCATATTATGCGCAAAGAATCAGGAAAAGAAAAAAAATTTTTTTCGAAGTTTGGAAACTTCGTTAGAATCACTTTTTTTCCGTTCTTATTTGAGATAACTGGTTCTCTTTCATTATACTAGTTTGATAGCCTCAGAAAAGCATATTATGCGCAAAGAATCTGGAAAAGAAAAAAAATTTTTTTCGAAGTTTGATAATTTCCTTAGAATCACTTTTTTTCCATTCTTATTTGAGATAAGTGGTTCTCTTTCAATATACCAGTTTGATAGCCTCAGAAAAGCATATTATGCGCAAAGAATCTCGAAAAGAAATAAATTGTTTTTCGAAGTTTGGAAACTTTCTTAGAAACACTTTTTTTCCGTTCTTATTTGAGATAACTGGTTCTCTTTCATTATACTAGTATGATAGCCTCAGAAAAGCATATTATGCGCAAAGAATCTCGAAAAAAAAAATTTTTTTTTCGAAGTTTGATAATTTCCTTAGAATCACTTTTTTCCATTCTTATTTGAGATAAGTGGTTCTCTTTCATTATACTAGTTTGATAGCCTGAGAAAAGCATATTATGCGCAAAGAATCTCGAAAAAAATAAAAAAAATTTCGAACTTGGGAAACTTCATTAGAATCACTTTTTTTCCATTCTTATTTGAGATAACTGGTTCACTTTCATTATACTAGTTTGATAGCCTCAGAAAAGCATATTATTGGCAAAGAATCTCGAAAAGAAAAAAAATTTTTTTCGAAGTTTGGAAAGTTCGTTAGAATCACTTTTTTTCCGTTCTTATTTGAGATAACTGGTTCTCTTTCATTATACTAGTTTGATAGCCTCAGAAAAGCATTTTAGGCGCAAAGAATCTCGAAAAGAAAAAAACTTTTTTTCGAAGTTTGGAAACTTCTTTAGAATCACTTTTTTTCCGTTCGTATTTGAGATAACTGGTTCTCTTTCATTATACTAATTTGATAGCCTGAGAAAAGCATATTATGCCTAAAGAATATCGAAAAGAAAAAAAAATTTTTTCGAAGTTTGGAAACTTCATTAGAATCACTTTTTTTCTATTCTTATTTGAAATAACTGGTAATCTGTCATTATACTAGTTTGATAGCCTCAGAAAAGCATATTATTTGCAAAGAATCTCGAAAAGAAAAAAAATTTTTTTCGAAGTTTGGAAACTTCGTTAGAATCACTTTTTTTCCGTTCTTATTTGAGATAACTGGTTCTCTTTCATTATACTAGTTTGATAGCCTGAGAAAAGCATATTATGTGCAAAAATCTCGAAAAAAATAAAAATTTTTTCCAACTTGGGAAACTTCATTAGAATCACTTTTTTTCCATTCTTATTTGAGATAACTGGTTCACTTTCATTATACTAGTTTGATAGCCTCAGAAAAGCATATTATTGGCAAAGAATCTCGAAAAGAAAAAAAATTTTTTTCGAAATTTGGAAAGTTCGTTAGAATAACTTTTTTTCCGTTCGTATTTGAGATAACTTTTTCTCTTTCATTATACTAGTTTGATAGCCTGAGAAAAGCATATTATGCCTAAAGAATATCGAAAAGAAAAAAAAATTTTTTTCGAGGTTTGGAAACTTCCTTAGAATCACTTTTTTTCCATTCTTATTTGAGATAAGTGGTTCTCTTTCATTATACTAGTTTCATAGCCTCAGAAAAGCATATTATGCGCAAAGAATCTCGAAAAGAATTAATTTTTTTTTCAAAGTTTGGAAACTTCATTAGAATCACTTTTTATCCATTCTTATTTGAGATAACTGGTTCTCTTTCATTATACTCGTTTGATAGCCTCAGAAAAGCATATTATGCGCAAAGAATCTCGAAAAGAAACAAATTTTTTTTCGAAGTTTGGAAACTTCGTTACAATCACTTTTTTTCCGTTCTTATTAGAGATAACTGGTTCTCTTTCATTATACTAGTTTGATAGCCTCAGAAAAGCATATTATGCGCAAAGAATCTCGAAAAGAAAAAAATTTTTTTTCGAAGTTTGGAAACTTCATTAGAATCACTTTTTTTCCGTTCTTATTCGAGATAACTGCTTCTGTTTCATTTTGCTAGTTTGATAGCCGTAGAAAAGCATATTATGCGGAAAGAACCTCGTAAAGAAAAAAAAAATTTTTCGAAGTTTGGAAACTTCGTTAGAATCACTTTTTTTCCGTTCTTATTTCAGATAACTGGTTCTCTTTCATTATACTAGTTTGATAGCCTCAGAAAAGCATATTATGCGCAAAGAATCTCGAAAAGAAAAAAAATTTTTTTCGAAGTTTGATAATTTCCTTAGAATCACTTTTTTCCATTCTTATTTGACATAAGTGGTTCTCTTTCATTATACTAGTTTGATAGCCTGAGAAAAGCATATTATGCGCAAAGAATCTCGAAAAAAATAAAAATTTTTTTGAACTTGGGAAACTTCATTAGAATCACTTTTTTTCCATTCTTATTTGAGATAACTGGTTCACTTTCATTATACTAGTTTGATAGCCTCAGAAAAGCATATTATTGGCAAAGAATCTCGAAAAGAAAAAAAAATTTTTTCGAAGTTTGGAAAGTTCGTTAGAATCACTTTTTTTCCGTTCTTATTTGAGATAACTGGTTCTCTTTCATTATACTAGTTTGATAGCCTCAGAAAAGCATATTATGCGCAAAGAATCTCGAAAAGAAAAAAAAAATTTTTCGAAGTTCGGAAACATTATTAGAATCACTTTTTTTCCATTCTTATTCGAGATAACTGGTTCTCTTTCATTTTGCTAGTTTGAAAGCCGTAGAAAAGCATATTATGCGGAAAGAATCTCGAAAAGAAAAAAAAAAAATTTTCGAAGTTTGGAAACTTCGTTAAAATCACTTTTTTTCCATTCTTATTTGAGATAAATGGTTCGCTTTGATTATACTAGTTTGATAGCCTCAGAAAAGCATATTATGCGCAAAGAATCTCGAAAAGAAAAAAAAATTTTTTCGAAGTTTGGAAACTGCGTTAGAATCACTTTTTTTCCGTTCTTATTTGAGATAACTGGTTCTCTTTCATTTTGCTAGTTTGAAAGCCGTAGAAAATCATATTATGCGGAAAGAATCTCGAAAAGAAAAAAAAAAATTTTTCGAAGTTCGGAAACTTCATTAGAATCACTTTTTTTCCGTTCTTATTCGAGATAACTGGTTCTCTTTCATTATACTAGTTTGATAGCCTCAGAAAAGCATATTATGCCTAAAGAATCTCGAAAAGAAAAAAAAATTTTTTCGAAGTTCGGAAACTTCATTAGAATCAATTTTTTTCCGTTCTTATTCGAGATAACTGGTTGTCTTTCATTATACTAGTTTGATAGCCTCAGAAAAGGATATTATGCGAAAAGAATCTCGAAAAGAAAAAATTTTTTTTTCGAAGTTTGGAAACTTCGTTAGAATAACTTTTTTTCCGTTCTTATTTGAGATAACTGGTTCTCTTTCATTATACTAGTTTGATATCCTCAAAACAGCATATTATGCGCAAACAATTTCGAAAAGAAAAAAAAATTTTTTCTAAGTTTGGAAACTTCATTAGAATCACTTTTTTACGGTTCTTATTCGAGATAACTGCTTCTCTTTCATTTTGCTAGTTTGATAGCCGTAGAAAAGCATATTATGCGGAAAGAATCTCGAAAAGAAAAAAAATTTTTTTCGAAGTTTGGAAACTAAGTTTATAGTTTAAATTAGTTTAGTTTAGATTAGTTTAGTTTAGTTTAGTTTATTTAAGTTTAGTTTAGGTTAGGTTAGGTTATGTTAGGTTAGGTTAGTTTAGCATAGGTTTGATTAGGTTAGGTTAGTTTAGGTTAGGTCAGTTTAGTTTAGTTTAGTTTAGTTAAGTTTAGTTTCGTTTAGTTTAGGTTAAGTTAGGTTCGGTTTGGTTAGGTTAATTTAGTTTGGTTTAGTTTAATTTAGTTTATTTAATTTGTAGTTTAGATAATTTTAGTTTAGTTTATAGTTTAAATTATAGTTTAGTTTAGTTTTGATCACAGTTTAGTTTATAGTTAAGTTTACAGTTTACTTTAGGCTAGTTTAGATTACATTAGTTTAGTTCAGTTTAGTTTAGTTTAGTTTAGATGAGTTTAGTTTATTTTGTAGTTTAGTTTAGTTAACTTTAGTTTAGTTTATAATTTAGTTTAGTTTACATTATAGTTTAGTTTATAGTATAGTTTACTTAATAGTTTAGTTTATAGTTTAGTTTATGGCTTAGTTTATAATTAAAAATTCGTTTACTTTAGTTTAGTTTAGTTTAGTTTTGTTTACTTAAGTTTAGTTTAGTTTAGGTTAGGTTAGCTTATGTTAGGTTAGGTTAGTTTAGCTTAAGTTAGATTAGGTTAGGTTAGTTTAGTTTAGTGTAGTTTAGTTTAGTTCAGTTTAGATTAGGTTACGATAGTTTAGTTTTGTTTAGTTCAGTTTACTTTAGGTTAGGTTAGGTTAGGTAGTGTTAGTTTAGTTTAGTTTAGTTTTGGTTAGGTTAGGTTAGGTTGAGTTATTTTGGGTTAGGTTAGTTTAGTTTAGTCTCGTTTAGTTTATAGTTTAGTTTCGTTAAGTTTAGTTTATAGTTCAGTTTAGTTTAGTTTTATTTAATTTAGTTTAGTTTAATTTATTTTAATTTAATTTAGTTTAGTTTAATTTATAGTTTAGTTTATAATTTAGTTTAGATTAGTTTATAGTTTAGTTTATGGTTTAGTTTAGTTTAGTTTGGTTTAGTTTAGTTTAGGTTATTTAGTTTCGTTTAGGTTAATTTAGTTTAGGCTAGATTAGGTTAGCTTAGTTTAGTTTAAATAAGTTTAGGTTAGGTTAGGATGGTTTAGATTATGTTAGTTTAGTTTAGTTCAGTTTAGCTAAGTTTAGTTTAGTTTACAATTTAGTTTAGTATAGTTTAGTTTATAGCTTAGTTTATACTTAAGTTTAGTTTTATTTATAGTTTAGTTTATAGTTTAAATTAGTTTAATTTAATTTAGGTTAGGTTAGGTTTGTTTAGTTTAAGTTACGTTAGGTTAGGTTAGGTTAGTTTAGTTTAGTTTAGTTGAATTTAGTTTAGTTTAGTTTAGTTTAGGTTAGGTTAGGTTAGTTTAGTTTAGTTTAATTTAGGTTAGGTTAGGTTAGTTTGGGTTAACTTAGTTTAGTTTAGTTTAGGTTATAATGGGTTAGGTTGATTAGGTTAGTTTAGTTCAGTTTAGCTAATTTTTGTTTAGTTTATAGTTTCGTTAATTTAGTTTAGTTTAGTTTAGTGTATAGATAAGTTTATAGTTTAATTTACTTTAGTTTATGGTTTAGTATAGTTTAGTTTAGTTTAGTTTAGCTTAGTTTATTTTAATTTCGTTTAGTTTAGATTAGGTTAAGTTAGGTTAGGTTTGGTTAGGTTAATTTGGTTTAGTTTAGTTTAATTTAGCTTATTTAATTTATAGTTTAGCTAAATTTAGTTTAGTTTATAGTTTAGATTATAGTTTAGTTTATTTTATATTTTAGTTTAGTTTAGAGTAGTTTAGGTTAAGTTAGTTTAGTTTAGTTTAGTTTAGGTTAGGTTGGGTTAGGATAGTTTAGTTTAGTTTAGTTTAATTTATAGTTTACTTTAGTTTATTTTATACTTAAGTTTATAGTTTAGTTTAGGCTATTTTAAATTAGTTTAGTTTAGTTTGGTTTAGTTTAGGTTAGGTTTGGTTAGGTTAATTTAGTAAAGTTTAGTTTAGTTTTGTTTATTTAGTGTATTTTATAGTTTAGTTTGGTTAAGTTTAGTTTAGTTTAATTTAGTTTAGTTTAGTTTTGTTTAATTTAGTTTAGTTTATTTTAGTTTAGTTTAGTTTTGTTTAATTTAGTTTAGTTTAATTTAGTTTAGTTTAGTTTAGATCAGGTTAGGCTGATTAGGTTAGTTTATTTTAGTTTAGTTTAGCTAAGTTTAGTTTAGTTTATAGTTTCGTTAATTTATTTTAGTTTAGTTTAGTGTATAGTTAGGTTTATAGTTTAGTTTAGTTTATAGTTTATTTTATAGTTTAGTATATTTTAGTTTAGTTTAGTTTAGCTTAGTTTAGTTTAGTTTCGTTTAGTTTAGGGTAGGTAAGGTTAGGTTAGATTGGGTTAAGTTAGTTTAGTTTAGTTTTGTTTAGGTTAGGTTAGGTTTGGTTAGGTTAGTTTAGTTTATTTTATTTCAATTTAGTGTAGTTAATTTATAGTTTAGTTTAATTTAGTTTAGTTTATAGTTTAGATTATAGTTTAGTTTAGTTCATTTTATATTTTAGTTTTGTTTAGTTTAGGTTAGGTTAGTTTAGTTTAGTTTATTTTAGGTTATGTTAGTTTGGGTTAGAATAGTTTAGTTTAGTTTAGTTTATTTTTAAGTTATAGTTTATTTTAGTTTTGTGAATACTTAAGTTTATCATTTAGTTTATAATCTAGTTTATAGTTTAGTTTAGGCTATTTGGGATTAGTTTAGCTTAGTTTAGTTTAGTTTAGTTTAGTTTAGAATAGGTTAGGTTAGGTTAATTTAGTATTGTTTAGTTTAGTTTAGTTTATTTAGTTTATTTTATAGTTTAGTTTAGATTACTTTAGTTTATAGTTTAGTTTAGTTTAGTTTATTTTAGTTTAAAGTTTAGTTTATACTTTCGTTTACTTTAGTTAATAATTTTGTTTATGGTTTAGTTTAGTTTAGTTTAGTTATGTTTTATTTAGTTTAGTTTAGTTTCGTTTAGGTTTGGTTAGGTTAGGCTAGGTTAGGTTAGCTTAGTTTGGTTTAGTTTAGTTTAGGTTAGGTTAGGTTAGATTAGGTTAGTTTCCCTTAGTTTAGTTTAGCTTAGTTTAGTTAAGTTTAGTTCAGTTTATATTTTAGTTTAGTGTAGTTTAATTTATATTTTAGTTTATGGTTTAGTTTAGTTTAATTTATAGTTTGATTTATAGTTTAATTTAGTTTTGTTTAGTTTAATTTAGCTTAGTTTAGATTAGGTTAGGTTAGATTATGTTAGTTTAGTTTAGTTTATTTTAGTTTAGTTTAGTTAATGTTAGGTTAGGTTAGTTTAGTTTAGTTTAGTTTAGTTTAATTTAATTTAGTTTACTTAATTTAGTTTAGTTTAGTTTAGTTTAGTTTAGGTTAGATTTAGTTAGGTCAGGTTAGGTTATTTAAGTTTAGTTTAGTTAAGTTTAGGTTAGGTTAGGTTAGGTTAGATTAGTTTAATTCTTTTTAGATTAGGTTAGGTAATTTTAGGTTAGTATAGTTTAGTTAATTTATTTTAGTTAATAGTTCAGTATAGTTTACAGTTTAGTTTAAGTTTAGTTCAGTTTATAGGGTAGTTGATAGTTTAGTTTAGTTTAGTTTAGTTTCGTTTAGGTTATGTTAGGTTAGGTTAGGTTGGATTAGCTTAGTTTAGTTTAGTTTAGTTTATGTTAGGTTCGGTTACGTTAGGTTATGTTAGCTTATGTTAGTTTAGTTTAGTTCAGTTTAGTCTAGTTTAGTTAAGTTTAGTTTAGTTTATAGTTTAGTTTATTTTAGTTTATTTATTAGTTTAGTTTATAGTTAAGTATATAGTTTAGTTTAGTTTAGTTTAGCTTAGTTTGTTTATTTTAGATTAGTATAGCTTACGTTACGTTAGGTTAAACCTAACCTAACGTAAGCTAACGTAGGTTAGTTTCGTTTAGTTTAGTTTAATTAGGTTAGGTTAGGTTAAGTTAGGTTACTTTAGCTTAGTTTAGTTTAGATAATTTATGGTTTAGTTTAGTTAAGTTTAATTTATAGATTAGTATATAGTTTACTTTAGTTTATAGTTCAGTTTAGGTTAGATTAGTTTAAGTTAGATTAGGTTAGATTAGTTTAGTTTTGTTTAGTTTCGGTTAGGTTAGATTAGGTTACATTAAGTTAGTTTAGGTTAGCTTAGTTTAGTTTAGTTTAGTATAGTTAAGTTTAGTTAAGTTTTGTTTAGTTTACAGTTTAGTTTAGTGAAGTTTAGTTTATAATTTAGTTTATAGTTCAGTTTAGTTTAGTTCATACTTTATTTTAGTTTACTTTAGTTACAGTTAGGTTAGGTTAGGTTAGGTTAGGTTAGTGAAGTTTAGTTAAGTTTAGTTTTCTTTAGCTAAGTTTATAGTTTATTTTGTAGTTTAATTTAGTTTAGTTTATTGTTTAATTTAGTGTAGTTTAGTTTAGTTTAGTTTAATTTAGTTCACTTTATTTTAGTTTAGTGTAGTTTAGATTAGATTAGGTTAGGTTATGTTAGGTTAGTAGAGTATAATTTAATTTAGGTTAGATTAGGTTAGGTTAAGTTAGGTTAGGTTAGTTTATTTTAGTTTAGTTGGATTTAGAATAGTTTAGTGTAGTTTAGTTTATTTTAGGTTAGGTAAGGTTAGCCTAGTTTAGTTTAATTTAGTTTAGTTTAGGTTAGGTTAGTTTAGGTTAGTTTAGTTTAGTTAATTTATTTTAGTTAATAGTTTAGTATAGTTTATAAATTAGTTTATAATTTATTTTGGTTTGTAGTTCAATTTATTGTTAATTTAGTTTAGTTTATTTTAGTTTCGTTTAGGTTATGTTAGGTTAGGTTAGGTTAGGTTAGCTTAGCTTAGTTTAGTTTAGTTTAGGTTAGGTTAGGTTAGGTTAGGTTAGGTTAGCTTAGTTTAGTTTAGTTTTGTTTAGGTTAGGTTCGGTTACGTTAGGTTATGTTAGGTTAAGTTAGTTTAGTTTAGTTTAGATTAGCTTAGCTTAGTTAGTTTATTTTAGATTAATACAGTTTACGTTACGTTAGGTTAGGTTAGGTTAGGTTAGTTTAGTTTAGTTTAGGTTAGGTTAGGTTAGTTTAAGTTAGGTTACTTTAGTTTAGTTTAGTTTAGTTTAGATAATCTATAATTTAGTTTAGTTTAGTTTATAGTTTAGTTTATAGTTTACTTTAGTTTCTAGTTTAGTTTAGTTTGAATTAGATTCGGTAAGTTTAGTTTAGTTTACGTTAGGTTAGGTTAGGTTGAGTTAGGTTACTTTAGTTTAGTTTAGATAATTTATAGTTTAGTTTATTTTAGTTTAGTTTATGGTTTAGTTTAGTTTATAGTTTAGTTTAGTTTAGTTTAGTTTAGGTAAGGTTAGATTAGATTAGTTTAGTTAAGTTTAGGTTAGGTTAGGTTAGGATAGTTTAGTTTAGTTTATTTTAGTATATTTTAGTTTATACTTTAGTTTAGTTTAGTTAATAGTTTAGATTATAGTTTAGTTTATAGTTTAGTATAGTTTAGTTTAGTTTAGTTTAGGGTAGGTTAGATTACTTTAGTTTATTTTAGTTTAGGTTAGGTTTGGTTAGGGTAGTTTCGTTTAGTTTATAGTTTAGTTTAGGTTAGGTTACGTTAAGTTAGGTTAGGTTAGGTTAGGTTAGTTTAGTTTAGATTAGTTTAGTTTACTTTACTTTAGTTTTGTTTAGTTTTGTTTAGGTTAGGTTAGGTTAGTTTAGGTTAGGTTAGGTTAGCTTAGTTTGGTTTAGTTTAGTTTAGTTAAGTTTTGTTTAGTTTATAGTTTAGTTTAGTTTAGTTTAGCTTGGTTTAGTTTAGGTTGGTTTAGGTTAGTTTAGTTTAGTTTAGTTTGGTTTATTTTAGTTTAGTTTAGGTTAGGTGAGCATAGGTTAGTTTAGTATATTTTCATTAGGTTATTTAGGTTAGGTAATGTTAGGTTAGTTTAGTTTAGTTTAGTTTATATTAGTTTAGGTTAGGTTAGGTTAGGTTATGTTAGTTTAGTTTAGTTTAGCTTAGTTTAGCTTAGGTTGGTTAGTTTAGGTTATTTTACTTTAGTTTTGTTTAGTTTAGTTTATAGTTTAGTATAGTTTATAGTTTAGTTTATAGTTTACTTTAGTTTATAGTGTAGTTTAGTTTAGTTTAGTTTCGTTTCGTTTAGGTTAGGTTCGGTTACGTTAGGTTATGTTAGGTTAATTAGTTTAGTTTAGTTTAGTTTAGTTATGTTTAGTTTAGTTTATAGTTTAGTTTATTAATTAGTTTAGTTTATAGTTAAGTATATAGTTTAGTATAGTTTAGTTTAGTGTAGTTTAGTTTAGATTAGCTTAGTAAGTTTATTTTGGATTTAGTTTATAGTTTAGTTTATAGTTTAAATTAGTTTAGTTTAGTATAGTTTAGTTTTGTTTAATTTAGTTTAGTTTAATTTATTTTAATTTAGTTTATTTTAGTTCAGATTATAGTTTAGTTTATAATTTAATTTAGTTTAGTTTATTGTTTAGTTTATGGTTTAGTTTAGTTTAGTTTAGTTTGGTTTAGTTTAGTTTATTTTGGTTTAATTTAGTTTGGTTTAGTTTATTTAGGTTAGGTTAGGTTAGTTTAGTTTAGTTTAGTTTAGGTTATTTTAGGTTAGGTTAGCTTTTTTTAGTTTAGGTTAGGTTAGTTTAGGAGAGGTTATTTTAGGTTAGGTTAGGTTAGGTTAGTTTAGTTTATTATAGTAGTTTAGTTTAGTTTAGGTTAGGTAAGTTTAAGTTAGGTTAGGTTATGTTAGGTTAGGTTAGTTTAATTTAGTTTCGTTTAGTTTATAGTTTAGTTTAGTTTAGTTTTTTTTAATATAGTTAGTTTAGTATAGTTTAGTTTCATTTAGGTTAGGTTAGGCTAGGTTAGTTTAGGTTAGCTTAGTTTACTTTTGTTTTAGTTTAGATTAAGTTAGGTTAAGTTGGGTTAGTTTCGTTTAGTTTAGTTTAGTTAAATTTAGTTTATAGTTTAGTTTATGGTTTAATTTAGTTTACAGTTAAGATTATAGTCTAGTTTAGTTTATAGTTTAGTTTATAGTGCAGTTTAGTTTAGATTAGTTTAGTATAGTTTAGTTTAGTTTAGTTTAGGTTAATTTAGTTTAGTTTAGTTTAGGTTAGGTTAGGTTAGGTTAATTTAAGTTAGGTTATTTTGGGTTAGTTTAGTTTAGTTTAGTTAAGTTTAGTTAAGTTTAGTTTAGTTTACAGTATAGTTTAGTTAAGTTTGTTTACAGTTTGGTTTATAGTTTAGTTTAGTTTAGTTTATAGATTAGTTTATGGTTTAGTTTGGTTTAGTTTTGTTTAGTTTAGATTAGTTTATTTAGATTAGATTAGTTTAGTTTGGGTTGGGTTACGTTAGTTTAGTTCAGTTTAGATTAGATTAGGTTAGGTTAAGTACGGTTGGGTTAGGTTAGTTTAGTTTAGTTTAGTTTAGTTAATTTATAGTTTAGTTTAGTTTATAATTTAGTTTATAGTTTAGTTTAGTTTAGTTTATACTTTAGTTTAGTTTAGTTTATTTAAATTACGTTATGTTAGGTTAGGTTACTTTAGTTTAGTTTAGTTTAGTTTTTTTAGTTAAGTTTATAGTTTATTTTGTAGTTTATTTTAGTTTAGTTTATAGTTTAATTTAGTGTAGTTTAATTTGATTTAGTTTAATTTAGTTTATTTTAGTTTAGTTTTAGTTTAGTTTAGTTAAGTTTATTTTAGGTTAGGCTACGTTAGGTTAGGTTAGGTTAGTTAAGTATAGTTTAGTTTAGTTTAGGTTAGGTTTGGTTAGGTTAAGTTAGGTTAGGTTAGTTAATTTAGTTTAGTTTAATTTAGTTGGATTTAGAATAATTTAGTTTAGTTTAGTTAATTTTTGTTAGGTAATTTAGGTTAGTTTAGTTAATTTAGTTTAAGTTAGGTTAGTTTAGGGTAGTTTAGTTTATTTAATTTATTTTAGTTAATAGTTTAGTATAGTTTATAGTTTAGTTTATAGTTTAGTTTAGTTTATAGTGTAGTTTAGTTTAGTTTAGTTTCGTTTCGTTTAGGTTAGGTTCGGTTACGTTAGGTTATGTTAGGTTAAGTTAGTTTAGTTTAGTTTAGTTTAGTTTAGTTATGTTTAGTTTAGTTTATAGTTTGGTTTATTAATTAGTTTAGTTTAGTTTATAGTTAAGTATATAGTTTAGTATAGTTTAGTTCAGTTTAGTTTAGTTTAGTTTAGATTAGCTTAGTTAGTTTATTTTGGATTAGATTAGTTTACGTTACGTTAGGTTAGGTTAGGTTAGGTTAATTCATTTTAGTTTAGGTTAGGTTAGGTTAAGTTAGGTTACTTTAGTTTAGCTTAGTTTACTTTGGTTTAGATAATTTATAGTTTAGTTTAATTTAGTTTATAGTTTAGTTTACAGTTTAGTTTAGTTTAGTTTAGTATCGGTTAGGTTAGGTTAGATTAATTTAATTTAGGTTAGGATAGTTTAGTTGAGTTTAGTTTTGTTTAGGTTAGGTTAGGTTAGGTTAGGTTAGGTGAAGTTAGGTTACTTTAGTTTAGTTTTGTTTAATTTAGTTTAGTTTATTTTAGTTTATTTATAGTTTAGTTTAGTTTATAATTTAGTTTAGTTTAGTGTAGTTTAGGTTAGGTTAGGTTAGGTTAGATTAGTTTAGTTTAGGTTAGGTTAGGATAGTTTAGTTTACCTTATTTTAGTTTAGTTTAGTTTATAGTTTAGTTTATTGTTTAAATTAGTTTAGTTTAGATTAGTTTAGTTTAGTTTAGTTTACTTAAGTTTAGTTTAGGTTAGGTTAGGTTAGTTTAGGTTAGGTTAGTTTAGTTTAGTTTAGTTTATTTAAGTTCAGTTTATATTAGGTGAGGTTAATTTAATTTAGTTTAGTTTAGTTTAGGTTAGTTTAGGTTAGTTTAGTTTAGGTTAGGATAGGTTAGGTTAGGTTAGGTTAGGTTATATTAGGTTAGGTTAGTGTTGTTTAGTTTAGTTTAGTTTAGATTTGTCTCGTTTAGTTTATAGTTTAGTTTATAGTTCAGTTTAGTTTAGTTTAGTATAGTTTAGTTTTGTTTAATTTAGTTTTGATTAATTTATTTTAATTTAGTTTAGTTTAGTTTATAGTTTAGTTTATAATTTAGTTTAGTTTAGTTTATAGTTTAGTTTATGGTTTAGTTTAGTTTCGTTTGGTTTGGTTTAGATTAGTTCTGTTTCGTTTAGTTTAGTTTAGTTTAGGTTAGGTTAGCTTAGTTTAGTTTAGTTTAGGTTAGGTTAGGTTAGGTTAGGTTAGTTTAGTTTACTTTAGTTTAGTTTAGGTTAGGTTAGCTTAGGTTATGTTAGGTGAGTTTAGTTTAGTTTAGTTTAGGTTAGGTTAGATTAATTTAATTAAGGTTAGGATAGTTTAGTTCAGTTTAGTTTAGTTTAGTTAAGCTTAGTTAGTTTAGTTTAGATTAGTATAGTTTACGTTAGGTTAGGTTAGGTTAGGTAAGTTTAGTTTTGTTTAGGTTAGGTTAGGTTAGGTGAAGTTAGGTTACTTTAGTTTAGTTTAGTTTAATTTTGTTTAGTTTATTTTAGTTTATTTATAGTTTAGATTAGTTTATAATTTAGTTTAGTTTAGTTTAGTTTAGATTAGGTTAGGTTAGGTTAGATTAGTTTAGTTTAGTTTAGGTTAGGTTAGGTTAGGATAGTTTAGTTTAGTTTATTTTAGTTTAGTTTAGTTTAGTTTATAGTTTAGTTTATAGTTTAAATTAGTTTAGTTTAGATTAGTATAGTTTAGTTTAGTTTACTTAAGTTTAGTTTAGGTTAGGTTAGGTTAGGTTAGGTTAGGTTTGGTTAGTGTAGTTTAGTTTAGTTTAGTTAAGTTCAGTTTATATTAGGTTAGGTTAATTTAATTTAGTTTAGTTTAGTTTAGGTTAGGTTAGGTGAGTTTAGTTTAGTTTAGGTTAGGTTAGGTTATGTTAGGTTAGGTTAGTGTAGTTTAGTTTAGTTTAGATTTGACTCGTTTAGTTTATAATTTAGTTTATAGTTCAGTTTAGTTTGGTTTAGTATAGTTTAGTTTTGCTTAATTTAGTTTTGTTTAATTTATTTTAATTTAATTTATAGTTTAGTTTTGTTTATGGTTTAGTTTATAGTTTAGTTTAGTTTATTTTAGTTTAGTTCAGTTTAGGATATGTCAGGTTAGTTTAGGTTAGTTTACTTTAGTTTAGTATAGTTTATAGTTTAGATTTGTTTAGTTTAGTTTATAGTTCAGTTTAGTTCAGTTTATTTTAATTTAGTTTAATTAAATTTTCTTCACTGTACAATTTAGTTTAGTTTAGTTTAGTTTATAGTTTAGTTTAGTTTAGTTTATGGTTAAGTTTATACTTTTGTTAATTTAATTTAGTTTAGTTTAGTATAGTTTAGCTCAGGTTAGTTTAGGTTAGGTTAATTTAGTTTAGTTTAGGTTAGGTTAGGTTAGGTTAGGTTAGGTTACTTTAGTTAAGTTTAGTTTAGTTTAGTTAATTCATACTTTAGTTTAGTTTAGCATATAGTTTAGTTTAGTTTAGTTTATAGTATAGTATAGTTTAGTTTAGTTTAGGGTAGGTTAGAATAGTTAAGTTTATTTTAGTTTAGGTTAGGTTTGGGTAGGGTAATTTAGTTAAGTTTATAGTTTACTTTAGGTTAGGTTACGTTAGGTTAGGTTAGGTTAGGTTAGTTTAGTTTAGATTAGTTTATTTTACTTTACTTTAGTTTTGTTTAGTTTTGTTTAGGTTAGGTTAGGTTAGTTTAGGTTAGGTTAGGTTAGTGTATTTTGGTTTAGTTTCGTTTAGTTAAGTTTTGTTTAGTTTATAGTTTAGTTTAGTTTAGTTTAGCTTGGTTTAGTTTAGGTTGGGTTAGGTTAGTTTAGTTTAGATTAGTTTGGTTTATTTTAGTTTAGTTTAGGTTAGGTCAGCATAGGTTAGTTTAGTTTAATTTAGATTAGGTTATTTAGGTTAGGTTATGTTAGGTTAGGTTAGGTTAGGTTATGTTAGTTTAGTTTAGTTTAGTTTATAGTTTAGTATAGTTTATAGTTTAGTTTATAGTTTACTTTAGTTTATAGTGTAGTTTAGTTTAGTTTAGTTTCGTTTCGTTTAGGTTAGGTTCGGTTACGTTAGGTTATGTTAGGTTAAGTTAGTTTAGTTTAGTTTAGTTTAGTTATGTTTAGTTTAGTTTATAGTTTAGTTTATTAATTAGTTTAGTTTAGTTTATAGTTAAGTATATAGTTTAGTATAGTTTAGTTTATTGTAGTTTAGTTTAGATTAGCTTAGTTAGTTTTATTGGATTAGTTTACTTTACGTTACGTTAGGTTAGGTTAATTTATTTTAGTTTAGGTTAGGTTAGGTTAAGTCAGGTTACTTTAGTTTAGCATAGTTTAGTTTAGTTTAGATAATTTTAGTTTATTTATAGTTTAGTTTAGTTTATAATTTAGTTTAGTTTAGTGTAGTTTAGATTAGTTTGGTTAGGTTAGATTAGTTTAGTTTAGTTTAGGTTAGGTTAGGTTAGGATAGTTTAGTTTAGTTTATTTTAGTTTAGTTTAGTTTAGTTTATAGTTTAGTTTATAGCTTAAATTAGTTTAGTTCAGATTAGTTTAGTTTAGTTTAGTTTACTTAAGTTTAGTTTAGGTTAGGTTAGGTTAGGTTAGGTTATGTTAGGTTTGGTTAGTGTAGTTTAGTTTTGTTAAGTTCAGTTTATATTAGGTTAGGTTAATTTAATTTAGTTTAGTTTAGTTTAGGTTAGGTTAGGTGAGTTTAATTTAGTTTAGTTTAGTTTAGGTTAGGTTAGGTTAGGTTAGGTTATATTAGGTTAGGTTAGTGTAGTTTAGTTTAGTTTAGTTTAGATTTGACTCGTTTAGTTTATAATATAGTTTATAGTTCAGTTTAGTTTGGTTTAGTATAGTTTAGTTTTGTTTAATTTAGTTTTGTTTAATTTATTTTAATTTAGTTTAGTTTAGTATATAGTTTAATTTTTAATATAGTTTAGTTTAGTTTATAGTTTAGTTTATGGTTTAGTTTAGTTTAGTTTGGTTTGGGTTAGTTTAGTTCTGTTTGTTTTAGTTTAGTTCAGTTTAGGTTAGGTTAGCTTAGTTTAGTTTAGTTTAATTTAGGTTAGGTTGGGTTAGGTTAGTTTAGTTTACTTTATTTTAGTTTAGGTTAGCTTAGCTTAGGTTATGTTAGGTGAGTTTATTTTAGTTTAGTTGTTTAGTTTAGGTTACGTTAATTTAGTTTAGTCTGGTTAGTTTAGTTTAGTTTATGTTAGGTTAGGTTTAGTTTGGTTAGGTTAGGTTAGGTTAGGTTAGTTTAGTTTATTTTAGGTTAGTTTAGGTTAGGTTAGGTTGGGTTAGTTAAATTTAATTTAGTTAGATTATAATTTAGTTTATAGTTTAGTTTAGTTTAGTTTATTGTTTAGTTTAGTTAAATTTAGTTTAGGTTAGGTAAGGTTAGGTTAGGTTAGTTTAGTTTAGTATAGTTTAGTTTAGTTTAGTTTAGTGAATTTAGTTTAGTTTAGCTTAGGTTTTATTTAAGCTTAGTTAGTTTGTTTAGATTAGTATAGTTTACTTTAGGTTAGGTTACGTAATTTTAGTTTAGTTTAGGTTAGGTTAGGTTAGGTGAAGTTATGTTAATTTAGTTTAGTTTAGTTTATTTATAGTTTAGCTTAGTTTATAATTTAGTTTAGTTTAGTTTATAGTTTAGTTTATGGTTTAGTTTAGTTTCGTTTGGTTTGGTTTAGATTAGTTCTGTTTCGTTTAGTTTAGTTTAGTTTAGGTTAGGTTAGCTTAGTTTAGTTTATTTTAGTTTACGTTAGGTTAGGTTAGGTTAGTTTAGTTTACTTTAGTTTGGGTTAGGTTAGCTTAGGTTATGTTAGGTGAGTTTAGTTTTGTTTAGTTTAGGTTAGGTTAGTTTAGTTTAGTTTCGTTTAGTTTAGTTTAGTTTAGGTTAGGTTAGGTTTAGTTAGGTTAGGTTAGGTTAGGTTAGTTTAGCTAATTTTAGTTTAGTTTATAGTTTCGTTAATTTAGTTTACTTTAGTTTAGTGTATAGTTAAGTTTATAGTTTAGTTTAGTTTAGTTTATGTTTTAGTATAGTTTAGTTTAGTTTAGTTTAACTTAGTTTAGTTTAGATTCGTTTAGTTTAGTTTAGGTTAAGTTAGGTTAGGTTTGGTTAGGTTAATTTAGTTTAGTTTAGTTTAATGTAGTTTATATAATTTATAGTTTAGGTAAATTTAGTTTAGTTTATAGTTTAGATTATAGTTTAATTTATTTTATATTTTAGTTTAGTTTAGTTTATGTTAGGTTAGTTTAGTTTAGTTTAGTTTCGGTTAGGTGTGGTTAGGATAGTTTAGTTTAGTTTAGTTTAGTTTTAGTTTATAGTTTAGTTTAATTTATTTTATACTTAAGTTCATAGTTTAGTTTATAGTTTAGTTTAGGCTATTTTAGATTAGTTTAGTTTAGTTTGGTTTAGTTTAGGTTAGGTTTGGTTAGGTTAATTTAGTAAAGTTTAGTTTAGTCTTGTTTATTTAGTTTATTTTATAGTTTAGTTTAGTTAAGTTTAGTTTAGTTTAATTTAGTTTAGTTTAGTTTTGTTTAATTTAGTTTAGTTTAGTTTTGTTTAATTTAGTTTAGTTTAGTTTAGATCAGGTTAGGTTGTTTAGGTTAGTTTAGTTTAGTTTAGTTTAGCTAAGTTTAGTTTAGTTTATAGTTTCGGTAATTTATTTTAGTATAATTTAGTGTATAGTTATGTATAGTTTAGTTTAGTTTATAGTTTATTTTATAGTTTAGTATATTTTAGTTTAGTTTAGTTTAGTTTAGCTTAGTTTAGTTTAGTTTCGTTTAGTTTAGCGTAAATAAGGTTAGGTTAAGTTGGGTTAAGTTAGTTTAGTTTAGTTTTGTTTAGGTTAGGATAGGTTTGGTTAGGTTAGTTTAGTTCATTTTATTTTAATTTAGTGTAATTAATTTATAGTTTAGTTAAATTTAGTTTAGTTTATAGTTTAGATTATAGTTTAATTTAGTTCATTTTATATTTTAGTTTCGTTTAGTTTAGGTTATGTTAGTTTAGTTCAGTTTATTTTAGGTTAGGTTAGTTTGGGTTAGAATAGTTTAGTTTAGTTTAGTTTATTTTTAATTTATAGTTTATTTTAGTTTTGTGAATACTTAAGTTTATAATTTATTTTATAATCTAGTTTATAGTTTAGTTTAAGCTATTTTGGATTAGTTTAGCTTAGTTTAGTTTAGTTTAGTTTAGTTTAGAATAGGTTAGGTTAGGTTAATTTAGTATTGTTTAGTTTAGTTTAGTTTATTTAGTTTATTTTATAGTTTAGTTTATAGTTTAGTTTAGTTAAATTTAGTTCAGTTTATTGTTTAGTTTGCTTTAGTTTAGTTTTGTTTAATTTATTTTAGTTTAGTTTAGTTTAGTTTCGTTTAGGTTAGGTTAGGTTATGTTAATTTAGGTTAGCTTAGTTTAGTTTAAGTTACGTTAGGTTAGTTAAGTTTAGTTTAGTTAAGTTAAGTTTAGTTTAATTTATAGTTTAGTTTAGTTTACTTTAGTTTATAGTTTAGTTTAGTTTAGTTTATTTTAGTTTAAAGTTTAGTTTATACTTTCGTTTACTTTAGTTAATAATTTTGTTTATGGTTTAGTTTAGTTTAGTTTAGTTATGTTTTATGTAGTTTAGTTTAGTTTCGTTTAGGTTTGGTTAGGTTAGGCTAGGTTAGGTTAGCTTAGTTTAGTTAAAATTAGTTCAGTTTATATTTTAGTTTAGTGTAATTTAATTTATATTTTAGTTTATGGTTTAGTTTAGTTTAATTTATAGTTTGATTTATAGTTTAGTTTAGTTTCGTTTAGTTTAAATTAGCTTAGTTTAGATTAGGTTAGGTTAGATTAAGTTAGCTTAGTTTAGTTTAGTTTAGTTTAGTTTAGTTTAGTTAATGTTAGGTTAGGTTAGTTTAGTTTAGTTTAGTTTAGTTTAATTTAATTTAGTTTACTTAATTTAGTTTAGTTTAGTTTAGTTTAGTTTAGTTTAGTTTAGGTTAGATTTAGTTAGCTCAGGTTAGGTTATTTAAGTTTAGTTTATTTAAATTTAGGTTAGGTTAGGTTAGGTTAGTTTAGTTTAATTCTATTTAGGTTAGGTTAGGTAATTTTAGGTTAGTATAGTTTAGTTAATTTATTTTAGTTAATAGTTCAGTATAGTTTACAGTTTAGTTTATAGTTTAGTTCAGTGTATAGTGTAGTTGATAGTTTAGTTTAGTTTAGTTTCGTTTATATTATGTTAGGTTAGGTTAGGTTGGATTAGCTTAGTTTAGTTTAGTTTAGTTTAGGTTAGGTTCGGTTACGTTAGGTTATGTTAGCTTATGTTAGTTTAGTTTAGTTTAGTTTGGTCTAGTTTAGTTAAGTTTAGTTTAGTTTATAGTTTAGTTTATTGTAGTTTATTTATTAGTTTAGTTTATAGTTAATTATATAGTTTAGTTTAGTTTAGTTTAGTTTAGCTTAGTTTGTTTATTTTAGATTAGTATAGCTTACGTTACGTTAGGTTAAACCTAACCTAACGTAAGCTAACGTAGGTTAGGTTCGTTTAGTTTAGTTTAATTAGGTTAGGTTAGGTTAAGTTAGGTTACTTTAACTTAGTTTAGTTTAGTTTAGATAATTTATGGTTTAGTTTACTTAAGTTTAATTTATAGATCAGTATATATTTACTTTATTTTATAGTTCAGTTTAGGTTAGATTAGTTTCAGGTAGATTAGGTTAGATTAATTTAGTTTACTTTAGTTTCGGTTAGGTTAGATTAGGTTACATTAAGTTAGTTTAGGTTAGCTTAGTTGAGTTTAGTTTAGTATAGTTAAGTTTAGTTAAGTTTTGTTTAGTTTACAGTTTAGTTTAGTTAAGTTTAGTTTATAATTTACTTTATAGTTCAGTTTAGTTTAGTTCATACTTTATTTTAGTTTACTTTAGTTTCAGTTAGGTTAGGTTAGGTTAGGTTAGGTTAGTGTAGTTTAGTTAAGTTTAGTTTTGTTTAGCTAAGTTTATAGTTTATTTTGCAGTTTAATTTAGTTTAGTTTATTGTTTAATTTAGTGTAGTTTAGTTTAGTTTAGTTTAATTTAGTTTACTTTAGTTTAGTTTAGTGCAGTTTAGATTAGATTAGGTTAGGTTATGTTAGGTTAGTAGAGTATAATTTAGTTTAGGTTAGGTTAGGTTAGGTTAAGTCAGGTTAGGTTAGTTTAGTTTAGTTTAGTTGGATTTAGAATAGTTTAGTGTAGCTTAGTTTATTTTAGGTTAGGTAAGGTTAGGTTAAGTTAGTTTAGTTTAGTTCAGTTTAGGTTAGGTTAGTTTAGGTTAGTTTGGTTTAGTTAATTTATTTTAGTTAATAGTTTAGTATAGTTTATAAATTAGTTTATAATTTATTTTGGTTTGTAGTTCAATTTATTGTTAATTTAGTTTAGTTTATTTTAGTTTCGTTTAGGTTATGTTAGTTTAGGTTAGGTTAGGTTAGGTTAGCTTAGCTTAGTTTAGTTTAGTTTAGGTTAGGTTAGGTTAGGTAAGGTTAGGTTAGCTTAGCTTAGTTTAGTTTAGTTTAGTTTAGGTTAGGTTCGGTTACGTTAGGTTATGTTAGGTTAAGTTAGTTTAGTTTAGTTTAGTTTAGCTTAGCTTAGTTAGTTTATTTTAGATTAATACAGTTTACGTTAAGTTAGGTTAGGTTAGGTTAGGTTAGTTTAGTTTAGTTTAGGTTAGGTTAGGTTAGTTTAAGTTAGGTTACTTTAGTTTAGTTTAGTTTAGTTTAGATAATTTATAATTTAGTTTAGTTTAGTTTAGTTTATAGTTTAGTTTATAGTTTACTTTAGTTTCTAGTTTAGTTTAGTTTGAATTAGATTCGGTAAGTTTAGTTTAGTTTACGTTAGGTTAGGTTAGGTTGAGTTATGTTACTTTAGTTTAGTTTAGTTTAGATAATTTATAGTTTAGTTTATTTTAGTTTAGTTTATGGTTAATTTAGTTTATAGTTTAGTTTAGTTTAGTTATGTTTAGTATCGGTTAGGTTAGGTTAGATTAATTTAATTTAGGTTAGGTTAGGATAGTTTAGTTCAGTTTAGTTTAGTTTAGGTTAGGTTAGGTTAGGTGAAGTTAGGTTACTTTAGTTTAGTTTTGTTTAATTTAGTTTAGTTTATTTTAGTTTATTTATAGTTTAGTTTATTTATAGTTTAGTTAAGGTTATAATTTAGTTTAGTTTAGTGTAGTTTAGGTTAGGTTAGGTTAGGTTAGATTGGTTTAGTTTAGGTTATGTTAGGTTAGGATAGTTTAGTTTACTTTATTTTAGTTTAGTTTAGTTTATAGTTTAGTTTATAGTTTAAATTAGTTTAGTTTAAATTAGTTTAGTTTAGTTTACTTAAGTTAAGTTTAGGTTAGGTTAGGTTAGTTTAGGTTAGGTTAGTTTAGTTTAGTTTATTTAAATTCAGGTTATATTAGGTTAGGTTAATTTAATTTATTATAGTTTAGTTTAGGTTAGGTTAGTTTAGTTTAGTTTAGTTTAGTTTGTTTTAGGTTAGGATAGGTTAGGTTATTTTAGGTTAGGTTATGTTAGGTTAGTGTAGTTTAGTTTAGTTTAGTTTAGATTTGTCTCGTTTAGTTTATAGTTTAGTTTATAGTTCAGTTTAGTTTCGTTTAGTATAGTTTAGTTTTGTTTCATTAGTTTTGTTTAATTTATATTAATTTAATTTAGTTTAGTTTATAGTTTCGTTTGGTTTGGTTTAGATTAGTTCTGTTTCGTTTAGTTTAGTTTAGTTTAGGTTAGGTTAGCTTAGTTTAGTTTAGTTTAGGTTAGGTTATGTTAGGTTAGGTTAGTTTAGTTTACTTTAGTTTAGTTTAGGTTATTTTAGTTTAGTTTAGGTTAGGTTAGGTTTAGTTTGGTTAGGTTAGGTTAGGTTAGGTTAGTTTAGTTTAGTTTAGGTTAGTTTAGGTTAGGTTAGGTTAGGTTAGTTAAATTTAATTTAGTTAGATTATAATTTTGTTTATAGTTTAGTTTAGTTTAGTTTATAGTTTAGTTTAGTTAAGTTTAGTTTAGGTTAATTTAGGTTAGGTTAGGTTAGTTTAGTTTAGTTTAGTTTAGTTTAAGTTATGTCAGGTTAGTTTAGGTTAGTTTACTTTAGTTGAGTTTAGTTTAGTTTATAATTTAGATTTATTTAGTTTAGTTTAGTGTAGTTTAGTTTATAGTTTTGTTTATAGTTTAGTTTAGTTTAGTTTAGTTTCGTTTAGGTTAGGTTAGGTTAGGTTAGATTAGTTTAGTTTAGTTTATTTTCGTTTAGGTTAGTTAGTTAGTTAGTTTAGTTCAGTTTAGGTTATGTCAGGTTAGTTTAGGTTAGTTTTCTTTAGTTTAGTTTAGTTTATAATTTAGATTTGTTTAGTTTAGTTTAGTTTAGTTTATGGTTTAGTTTATAGTTTATTTTAGTTTAATTTAGTTTAGTTCAGTTTAGGATATGTCAGGTTAGTTTAGGTTAGTTTACTTTAGTTTAGTATAGTTTATTGTTTAGATTTGTTTAGTTTAGTTTATAGTTCAGCTTAGTTGAGTTTATTTTAATTTAGTTTAATTAAATTTTCTAGGTTAGTTTACTTTAGTATAGTTTAGTTTAGTTTAGTTTAGTGAATTTATTTTAATTTAGGTTTTAGTTAAGCTTAGTTAGTTTAGTTTAGATTAGTATAGTTTACTTTAGGTTAGGTTAGGTTAGGTAATTTTAGTTGAGTTTAGGTTAGGTTAGGTTAGGTGAAGTTATGTTACTTTAGTTTAGTTTAGTTTATTTTAGTTTATTTATAGTTTAGTTTAGTTTATAATTAATTTAGTTTAGTGTAGTTTAGGTTAGGTTAAGTTAGGTTAGATTAGTTTAGTTTAGTTTAGGTTAGGTTAGGTGAGAATGGTTTAGTTTATTTTAGTTTAGTTTAGTTTATAGTTAAGTTTATAGTTTAAATTAGTTTAGTTTAGATTAGTTTAGTTTAGTTTAGTTTATTTAAGTTTAGTTTAGGTTAGGTTAGGTTATGTTAAGTTAGGTTAGTTTAGCATAGGTTTGATTAGGTTAGGTTAGTTTAGGTTAGGTCAGTTTAGTTTAGTTTAGTTTAGTTAAGTTTAGTTTCGTTTAGTTTAGGTTAAGTTAGGTTAGTTTGGTTTAGTTAATTTATTTTAGTTAATAGTTTAGTATAGTTTATAAATTAGTTTATAATTTATTTTGGTTTGTAGTTCAATTTATTGTTAATTTAGTTTAGTTTATTTTAGTTTCGTTTAGGTTATGTTAGGTTAGGTTAGGTTAGGTTAGGTTAGCTTAGCTTAGTTTAGTTTAGTTTAGGTTAGGTTAGGTTAGGTAAGGTTAGGTTAGCTTAGCTTAGTTTAGTTTAGTTTAGTTTAGGTTAGGTTCGGTTACGTTAGGTTATGTTAGGTTAAGTTAGTTTAGTTTAGTTTAGTTTAGCTTAGCTTAGTTAGTTTATTTTAGATTAATACAGTTTACGTTAAGTTAGGTTAGGTTAGGTTAGGTTAGTTTAGTTTAGTTTAGGTTAGGTTAGGTTAGTTTAAGTTAGGTTACTTTAGTTTAGTTTAGTTTAGTTTAGATAATTTATAATTTAGTTTAGTTTAGTTTAGTTTATAGTTTAGTTTATAGTTTACTTTAGTTTCTAGTTTAGTTTAGTTTGAATTAGATTCGGTAAGTTTAGTTTAGTTTACGTTAGGTTAGGTTAGGTTGAGTTATGTTACTTTAGTTTAGTTTAGTTTAGATAATTTATAGTTTAGTTTATTTTAGTTTAGTTTATGGTTAATTTAGTTTATAGTTTAGATTAGTTTAGTTATGTTTAGTTTTGTTTATAGTTTAGTTTATTAATTAGTTTAGTTTAGTTTATAGTTAAGTATATAGTTTAGTATAGTTTAGTTTAGTGTAGTTTAGTTTAGATTAGCTTAGTTAGTTTATTTTGGATTAGTTTACTTTACGTTACGTTAGGTTAGGTTAATTTATTTTAGTTTAGGTTAGGTTAGGTTAAGTCAGGTTACTTTAGTTTAGCTTAGTTTAGTTTAGTTTAGATAATTTATAGTTTAGTTTAGTTTAGTTTATAGTTTAGTTTACAGTTTAGTTTAGTTTAGTTTCGGTTTGGTTAGGTTAGGTTAGATTAATTTAATTTAGGTTAGGATAGTTTAGTTCAGTTTAGTTTAGTTTAGTTAAGCTTAGTTAGTTTAGTTTAGATTAGTATAGTTTACGTTAGGTTAGGTTAGGTTAGGTAAGTTTAGTTTAGTTTAGGTTAGGTTAGGTTAGGTGAAGTTAGGTTACTTTAGTTTAGTTTAGTTTAATTTAGTTTATTTATAGTTTAGTTTAGTTTATAATTTAGTTTAGTTTAGTGTAGTTTAGGTTAGGTTAGGTTAGGTTAGATTAGTTTAGCTTAGTTTAGGTTAGGATAGGTTAGGATAGTTTAGTTTAGTTTATTTTATTTTATTTTAGTTTAGTTTATAGTTTAGTTTATAGTTTAAATTAGTTTAGTTTAGATTAGTTTAGTTTAGTTTACTTCAGTTTATTTTAGGTGAGATTAGGTTAGGTTAGGTTAGGTTATGTTAGGTTAGGTTAGTGTAGTTTAGTTCAGTTTAGTTTAGTTCAGTTTATATTAGGTTAGGTTAATTTAATTTAGTTTAGTTTAGGTTAGGTTAGGTTAGTTTAGTTTAGTTTAGTTTAGGTTAGGTTAGGTTAGGTTAAGTTAGGTTATGTTAGGTTAGGTTAGTGTAGTTTAGTTTAGTTTAGTTTAGATTTTACTCATTTAGTTTATAGTTTAGTTTATAGTTCAGTTTCGTTTAGTTTAGTTTAGTTTTGTTTAATTTAGTTTTGTTTAATTTATTTTAATTTAGTTTAATTTAATTTAGTATATAGTTTAGTTTTTAATTTAGTTTAGTTTAGATTATAGTTTAGTTTAGTTAAGTTTGGTTTAGTTTAGTTCTGTTTGTTTTAGTTTAGTTTAGGTTAGGTTAGCTTAGTTTAGTTTAGTTTCATTTAGGTTAGGTTGGGTTTGATTAGTTTAGTTTACTTTAGTTTAGTTTAGGTTAGGTTAGCTTAGGTTATGTTAGGTGAGTTTATTTTAGTTTAGTAGTTTAGTTTAGTTTAGGTTAGGTTAGTTTAGTTTAGTTTCGTTTAGTTTAGTTTAGTTTAGGTTTGGTTAGGTTTAGTTTGGTTAGGTTAGGTTAGGTTAGTTTAGTTTATTTTAGGTTAGTTTAGGTTAGGTTAGGTTAGGTTAGTTAAATTTAATTTAGTTAGATTATAATTTAGTTTATAGTTTAGTTTAGTTTATTGTTTAGTTTAGTTAAGTTTAGTTTAGGTTAGGTAAGGTTAGGTTAAGTGAAGTTATGTTACATTAGTTTAGTTTAGTTTATTTTAGTTTATTTATAGTTTAGTTTAGTTTATAATTAATTTAGTTTAGTGTAGTTTAGGTTAGGTTAAGTTAGGTTAGATTAGTTTATTTTAGTTTAGGTTAGGTTAGGTGAGAATTGTTTAATTTATTTTAGTTTAGTTTAGTTTATAGTTAAGTTTATAGTTTAAATTAGTTTAGTTTAGATTAGTTTAGTTTACTTTATTTAAGTTTAGTTTAGGTAAGGTTAGGTTATGTTAAGTTAGGTTAGTTTAGCATAGGTTTCATTAGGTTAGGTTAGTTTAGGTTAGGTCAGTTTAGTTTAGTTTAGTTTAGTTAAGTTTAGCTTCGTTTAGTTTAGGTTAAGTTAGGTTAGGTTTGGTTAGGTTAATTTAGTTTAGTTTAGTTTAATTTAGTTTATTTAATTTATAGTTTAGATAATTTTAGTTTAGTTTATAGTTTAGATTATAGTTTAGTTTAGTTTTGGTCACAGTTTAGTTTATAGTTAAGTTTACAGTTAACTTTAGGCTAGTTTAGATTACTTTAGTTTAGTTCAGTTTAGTTTAGTTTAGTTTAGATTAGTTTAGTTTATTTTATAGTTTAGTTTAGTTAACTTTAGTTTAGTTTATAATTTAGTTTAGTTTACATTATAGTTTAGTTTATAGTATAGTTTACTTAATAGTTTAATTTATAGTTTAGTTTATGGCTTAGTTTATATTTAAAATTCGTTTACTTTAGATTAGTTTAGTTTAGTTTAGTTTAGTGTAGCTTAGGTTAGGTTAGGTTAGTTTAGTTTAGTCTAGTTTTGTTTACTGAAGTTTAGTTTAGTTTAGGTTAGGTTAGCTTATGTTAGGTTAGGTTAGTTTAGCTTAAGTTAGATTAGGTTAGGTCAGTTTAGTTTAGTGTAGTTTAGTTTAGTCAGTTTAGATTAGGTTACGTTAGTTTAGTTTTGTTTAGTTCAGTTTACTTTAGGTTAGGTTAGGTTAGGTTGAGTTATTTTAGGTTAGGTTAGTTTAGTTTAGTCTCGTTTATTTTATAGTTTAGTTTCGTTAAGTTTAGTTTATAGTTCTGTTTAGTTTACTTTTGTTATATTTAGTTTAGTTTAATTTATTTTAATTTATTTTAGTTTAGTTTAATTTATAGTTTAGTTTATAATTTAGTTTAGTATAGTTTAGTTTATAGCTTAGTTTATACTTAAGTTTAGTTTAATTTATAGTTTAGTTTATAGTTTAAATTAGTTTAATTTAGTTTAGGTTAGGTTAGGTATGTTTAGTTTAGTTTAATTTAGTTGAATTTAGTTTAGTTTTGTTTAGTTTCGGTTAGGTTAGATTAGGTTACATTAAGTTAGTTTAGGTTAGCTTAGTTTAGTTTAGTTTAGTATAGTTAAGTTTAGTTAAGTTTTGTTTAGTTTACAGTTTAGTTTAGTGAAGTTTAGTTTATAATTTAGTTTATAGTTCAGTTTAGTTTAGTTCATACTTTATTTTAGTTTACTTTAGTTACAGTTAGGTTAGGTTAGGTTAGGTTAGGTTAGTGAAGTTTAGTTAAGTTTAGTTTTCTTTAGCTAAGTTTATAGTTTATTTTGTAGTTTAATTTAGTTTAGTTTATTGTTTAATTTAGTGTAGTTTAGTTTAGTTTAGTTTAATTTAGTTCACTTTATTTTAGTTTAGTGTAGTTTAGATTAGATTAGGTTAGGTTATGTTAGGTTAGTAGAGTATAATTTAATTTAGGTTAGATTAGGTTAGGTTAAGTTAGGTTAGGTTAGTTTATTTTAGTTTAGTTTGATTTAGAATAGTTTAGTGTAGTTTAGTTTATTTTAGGTTAGGTAAGGTTAGCCTAGTTTAGTTTAATTTAGTTTAGTTTAGGTTAGGTTAGTTTAGGTTAGTTTAGTTTAGTTAATTTATTTTAGTTAATAGTTTAGTATAGTTTATAAATTAGTTTATAATTTATTTTGGTTTGTAGTTCAATTTATTATTGCGCATATTATGCGCAAAGAATCTCGAAAAGAAAATAAATTTTTTTTGAAGTTTGGAAACTTCATTAGAATCACTTTTTTTCTATTCTTATTTGAAATAACTGGTAATCTGTCATTATACTAATTTGATAGCCTCAGAAAAGCATATTATTTGCAAAGAATCTCGAAAAGAAAAAAAATTTTTTTCGAAGTTTGTAAACTTCGTTAGAATCACTTTTTTTCCGTTCTTATTTGAGATAACTGGTTCTCTTTCATTATACTAGTTTGATAGCCTGAGAAAAGCATATTATGCGCAAAGAATCCCGAAAAAAATAAAAATTTTTTCGAAGTTGGGAATCTTCAGTAGAATCACTTTTTTCCCGTTCTTATTTGAGATAACAGGTTCTCTTTCAATATACTAGTTTGATAGCCTCTGAAAAGCATATTAGGCGCAAAGAATCTCGAAAAGAAAAAAAAAATTTTTCGAATTTTGGAAACTTCGTTAGAATCACTTTTTTAACGTTCGTATTTGAGATAACTGGTTCTCTTTCATTATACTAGTTTGATAGCCTGAGAAAAGCATATTATGCCTAAAGAATATCGAAAAGAAAAAAAATTTTTTTTCGAAGTTTGGAAACTTCATTAGAATCACTTTTTTTCTATTCTTATTTGAAATAACTGGTAATCTGTCATTATACAAGTTTGATAGCCTCAGAAAAGCATATTATTTGCAAAGAATCTCGAAAAAGAAAAAAAATTTTTTTCGAAGTTTGGAAACTTCGTTAGAATCACTTTTTTTCCGTTCTTATTTGAGAAAACTGGTTCTCTTTCATTATACTATTTTGATAGCCTCAGAAAAGCATATTATGCGCAAAGAACCTAGGAAAGAAAAAAAATTTTTTTCGAAGTTTAGAAACTTCATTAGAATCACTTTTTTTCCGTTCTTATTCGAAATAACTGCTTTTGTTTCATTTTGCTAGTTTGATAGCCGTAGAAAAGCATATTATGCGGAAAGAATCTCCTAAAGAAAAAAAATTTTTTTCGAAGTTTGGAAACTTCGTTAGAATCACTTTTTTTCCGTTCTTATTTGAGATAACTGGTTCTCTTTCATTATACTAGTTTGATAGCCTCAGAAAAGCATATTATGCGCAAAGAATCTCGAAAAGAAGAAAATTTTTTTTCGAAGTTTGGAAACTTCCTCATAATTACTTTTTTTCCGTTCTTATTTGAGATAACTGGTTCTCTTTCATTATACTAGTTCGATAGCCTCAGAAAAGCATATTATGCGCAAAGAATCTCGAAAAGAATTAATTTTTTTTTCAAAGTTTGAAAACTTCATTAGAATCACTTTTTATCCATTCTTATTTGAGATAACTGGTTCTCTTTCATTAAACTCGTTTGATAGCCGTAGAAAAGCATATTATGCGCAAAGAATCTCGAAAAGAAAATTTTTTTTTTTCGAATTTTGGAAACTTCGTTAGAATCACTTTTTTTCCGTTCTTATTAGAGATAACTGGTTCTCTTTCATTATACTAGTTTGATAGCCTCAGAAAAGCACATTATGCGCAAAGAATATCGAAAAGAAAAAAAATTTTTTTCGAAGTTTGGAAACTTCCTTAGAATCACTTTTTTTCCATTCTTATTTGAGATAAGTGGTTCTCTTTCATTATACTAGTTTGATAGCCTGAGAAAAGCATATTATGCGCAAAGAATCTCGAAAAGAAAAAAAATTTTTTTCGAAGTTTGGAAACTTCACTAGAATCACTTTTTTTCTATTCTTATTTGAAATAACTGGTAATCTGTCATTATACTAGTTTGACAGCCTCAGAAAAGCATATTATGCTCAAAGAATCTCGAAAAGAAAAAAAGAAGAAAAAATTTTTTCTTATTTGAGATAACTGGTTCTCTTTCATTATACTAGTTTGATAGCCTCAGAAAAGCATATTATGCGCAAAGAATCTCGAAAAGAAAAAAATTCTTTTTCGAAGTTTGATAACTTCCTTAGAATCACTTTTTTTCCATTCTTATTCGAGATAAGTGGTTCTCTTTCATTGTACTAGTTTGATAGCCTGAGAAAAGCATATTAAGCGCAAAGAATCTCGAAAAAAATAAAAAATTTTTCGAGGTTGGGAAACTTCATTAGAATCACTTTTTTTCCATTCTTATTTGAGATAACTGGTTCTCTTTCATTATACTAGTTTGATAGCCTCAGAGAAGCATATTATTGGCAAAGAATCTCGAAAAGAAAAAAATTTTTTTTCGAAGTTTGGAAACTTCGTTAGAATCAATTTTTTTCCGTTCTTATTTGAGATAACTGATTCTCTTTCAATATACTAGTTTGATAGCCTCAGAAAAGCATATTAGGCGCAAAGAATCTCGAAAAGAAAAAAATTTTTTTTCGCAGTTTGGAAACTTCGTTAGAATCACTTTTTTTCCGTTCGTATTTGAGATAACTGGTTCTCTTTCATTATACTAGTTTGATAGCCTGAGAAAAGCATATTATGTCTAAAGAATATCGAAAAGAAAAAAAATTTTTTCGAAGTTTGGACACTTCCTTAAAATCACTTTTTTTCCATTCTTATTTGAGATAAGTGGTTCTCTTTCATTATACTAGTTTGATAGCCTGAGAAAAGCATATTATGCGCAAAGAATCTCGAAAAGAAAAAAAAATTTTTTCGAAGATTGGAAACTTCATTAGAATCACTTTTTTTCTATTCTTATTTTAAATAACTGGTAATCTGTCATTATACTAGTTTGATAGCCTCAGAAAAGCATATTATTTGCAAAGAATCTCAAAAAGAAAAAAAATTTATCGAAGTTTGGAAACTTCGTTAGAATCACTTTTTTTCCGTTCTTATTTGAGATAACTGGTTCTCTTTCATTATACTATTTTGATAGCCTCAGAAAAGCATATTATGCGCAAAGAATCTAGAAAAGAAAAAAAATTTTTTCGAAGTTTGGAAACTTCGTTAGAATCACTTTTTTTCCGTTCTTATTTGAGATAACTGGTTCTCTTTCATTATACTAGTTTGATAGCCTCAGAAAAGCTTATTATGCGCAAAGAATCTCGAAAAGAAGAAAATTTTTTTTCGAAGTTTGGAAATTTCCTCAGAATCCCTTTTTTTCCGTTCTTATTTGAGATAACTGGTTCTCTTTCATTATACTAGTTCGATAGCCTCAGAAAAGCATATTATGCGCAAAGAATCTCGAAAAGAATTAATTTTTTTTTCAAAGTTTGGAAACTTCATTAGAATCACTTTTTATCCATTCTTATTTGAGATAACTGGTTCTCTGTCATTATACTCGTTTGATAGCCTCAGAAAAGCATATTATGCGCAAAGAATCTCGAAAAGAAAAAAATTTTTTTTCGAAGTTTGGAAACTTCCTTAGAATCACTTTTTTTCCGTTCTTATTTGAGATAACTGGTTCTCTTTCATTATACTAGTTTGATAGCCTCAGAAAAGCATATTATGCGCAAAGAATCTGGAAAAGAAAAAAAATTTTTTTCGAAGTTTGATAATTTCCTTAGAATCACTTTTTTTCCGTTCTTATTTGAGATAAGTGGTTCTCTTTCAATATACCAGTTTGATAGCCTCAGAAAAGCATATTATGCGCAAAGAATCTCGAAAAGAAATAAATTGTTTTTCGAAGTTTGGAAACTTTCTTAGAAACACTTTTTTTCCGTTCTTATTTGAGATAACTGGTTCTCTTTCATTATACTAGTTTGATAGCCTCAGAAAAGCATATTATGCGCAAAGAATCTCGAAAAAAAAAATTTTTTTTTCGAAGTTTGATAATTTCCTTAGAATCACTTTTTTCCATTCTTATTTGAGATAAGTGGTTCTCTTTCATTATACTAGTTTGATAGCCTGAGAAAAGCATATTATGCGCAAAGAATCTCGAAAAAAATAAAAAAAATTTCGAACTTGGGAAACTTCATTAGAATCACTTTTTTTCCATTCTTATTTGAGATAACTGGTTCACTTTCATTATACTAGTTTGATAGCCTCAGAAAAGCATATTATTGGCAAAGAATCTCGAAAAGAAAAAAAATTTTTTTCGAAGTTTGGAAAGTTCGTTAGAATCACTTTTTTTCCGTTCTTATTTGAGATAACTGGTTCTCTTTCATTATACTAGTTTGATAGCCTCAGAAAAGCATTTTAGGCGCAAAGAATCTCGAAAAGAAAAAAACTTTTTTTCGAAGTTTGGAAACTTCTTTAGAATCACTTTTTTTCCGTTCGTATTTGAGATAACTGGTTCTCTTTCATTATACTAATTTGATAGCCTGAGAAAAGCATATTATGCCTAAAGAATATCGAAAAGAAAAAAAAATTTTTTCGAAGTTTGGAAACTTCATTAGAATCACTTTTTTTCTATTCTTATTTGAAATAACTGGTAATCTGTCATTATACTAGTTTGATAGCCTCAGAAAAGCATATTATTTGCAAAGAATCTCGAAAAGAAAAAAAAATTTTTTCGAAGTTTGGAAACTTCGTTAGAATCACTTTTTTTCCGTTCTTATTTGAGATAACTGGTTCTCTTTCATTATACTAGTTTGATAGCCTGAGAAAAGCATATTATGTGCAAAAATCTCGAAAAAAATAAAAATTTTTTCCAACTTGGGAAACTTCATTAGAATCACTTTTTTTCCATTCTTATTTGAGATAACTGGTTCACTTTCATTATACTAGTTTGATAGCCTCAGAAAAGCATATTATTGGCAAAGAATCTCGAAAAGAAAAAAAATTTTTTTCGAAATTTGGAAAGTTCGTTAGAATCACTTTTTTTCCGTTCGTATTTGAGATAACTTTTTCTCTTTCATTATACTAGTTTGATAGCCTGAGAAAAGCATATTATGCCTAAAGAATATCGAAAAGAAAAAAAAATTTTTTTCGAGGTTTGGAAACTTCCTTAGAATCACTTTTTTTCCATTCTTATTTGAGATAAGTGGTTCTCTTTCATTATACTAGTTTCATAGCCTCAGAAAAGCATATTATGCGCAAAGAATCTCGAAAAGAATTAATTTTTTTTTCAAAGTTTGGAAACTTCATTAGAATCACTTTTTATCCATTCTTATTTGAGATAACTGGTTCTCTTTCATTATACTCGTTTGATAGCCTCAGAAAAGCATATTATGCGCAAAGAATCTCGAAAAGAAACAAATTTTTTTTCGAAGTTTGGAAACTTCGTTACAATCACTTTTTTTCCGTTCTTATTAGAGATAACTGGTTCTCTTTCATTATACTAGTTTGATAGCCTCAGAAAAGCATATTATGCGCAAAGAATCTCGAAAAGAAAAAAAATTTTTTTCGAAGTTTGGAAACTTCGTTAGAATCACTTTTTTTCCGTTCTTATTTGAGATAACTGGTTCTCTTTCATTATACTAGTTTGATAGCCTCAGAAAAGCATATTATGCGCAAAGAATCTCGAAAAGAAAAAAATTTTTTTTCGAAGTTTGGAAACTTCATTAGAATCACTTTTTTTCCGTTCTTATTCGAGATAACTGCTTCTGTTTCATTTTGCTAGTTTGATAGCCGTAGAAAAGCATATTATGCGGAAAGAATCTCGTAAAGAAAAAAAAAATTTTTCGAAGTTTGGAAACTTCGTTAGAATCACTTTTTTTCCGTTCTTATTTGAGATAACTGGTTCTCTTTCATTATACTAGTTTGATAGCCTCAGAAAAGCATATTATGCGCAAAGAATCTCGAAAAGAAGAAAATTTTTTTTGGAAGTTTGGAAACTTCCTTAGAATCACTTTTTTTCCGTTCTTATTTGAGAAAACTGGTTCTCTTTCATTATACTAGTTCGATAGCCTCAGAAAAGCATTTTATGCGCAAAGAATCTCGAAAAGAATTAATTTTTTTTACAAAGGATGGAAACTTCATTAGAATCACTTTTTATCCATTCTTATTTGAGATAACTGGTTCTCTTTCATTATACTAGTTCGATAGCCTCAGAAAAGCATATTATGCGCAAAGAATCTCGAAAAGAATTAATTTTTTTTTCAAAGTTTGGAAACTTCATTACAATCACTTTTTATCCATTCTTATTTGAGATAACTGGTTCTCTTTCATTATACTCGTTTGATAGACTCAGAAAAGCATATTATGCGCAAAGAATCTGGAAAAGAAAAAAATTTTTTTTCGAAGTTTGGAATCTTCGTTACAATCACTTTTTTTCCGTTCTTATTAGAGATAACTGGTTCTCTTTCATTATACTAATTTGATAGCCTCAGAAAAGCATATTATGCGCACAGAATCTCGAAAAGAAAAAAAATTATTTTCGAAGTTTGGAAACTTCGTTAGAATCACTTTTTTTCCGTTCTTATTTCAGATAACTGGTTCTCTTTCATTATACTAGTTTGATAGCCTCAGAAAAGCATATTATGCGCAAAGAATCTCGAAAAGAAAAAAAATTTTTTTCGAAGTTTGGAAACTTCATTAGAATCACTTTTTTTCCGTTCTTATTCAAGATAACTGCTTCTGTTTCATTTTGCTAGTTTGATAGCCGTAGAAAAGCATATTATGTGGAAAGAATCTCGTAAAGAAAAAAAAATTTTTTGGAAGTTTGGAAACTTCGTTAGAATCACTTTTTTTCCGTTCTTATTTGAGATAACTGGTTCTCTTTCATTATACTAGTTTGATAGCCTCAGAAAAGCATATTATGCGCAAAGAATATCGAAAAGAAGAAAATTTTTTTTGGCAGTTTGGAAACTTCCTTAGAATCACTTTTTTTCCGTTCTTATTTGAGAAAACTGGTTCTCTTTCATTATACTAGTTCGATAGCCTCAGAAAAGCATATTATGCGCAAAGAATCTCGAAAAGAAGAAAATTTTTTTTCGAAGTTTGGAAATTTCCTCAGAATCCCTTTTTTTCCGTTCTTATTTGAGATAACTGGTTCTCTTTCATTATACTAGTTCGATAGCCTCAGAAAAGCATATTATGCGCAAAGAATCTCGAAAAGAATTAATTTTTTTTTCAAAGTTTGGAAACTTCATTAGAATCACTTTTTATCCATTCTTATTTGAGATAACTGGTTCTCTTTCATTATACTCGTTTGATAGCCTCAGAAAAGCATATTATGCGCAAAGAATCTCGAAAAGAAAAAAATTTTTTTTCGAAGTTTGGAAACTTCGTTACAATCACTTTTTTTCCGTTCTTATTAGAGATAACTGGTTCTCTTTCATTATACTAGTTTGATAGCCTCAGAAAAGCATATTATGCGCAAAGAATCAGGAAAAGAAAAAAAATTTTTTTCGAAGTTTGGAAACTTCGTTAGAATCACTTTTTTTCCGTTCTTATTTGAGATAACTGGTTCTCTTTCATTATACTAGTTTGATAGCCTCAGAAAAGCATATTATGCGCAAAGAATCTGGAAAAGAAAAAAAATTTTTTTCGAAGTTTGATAATTTCCTTAGAATCACTTTTTTTCCATTCTTATTTGAGATAAGTGGTTCTCTTTCAATATACCAGTTTGATAGCCTCAGAAAAGCATATTATGCGCAAAGAATCTCGAAAAGAAATAAATTGTTTTTCGAAGTTTGGAAACTTTCTTAGAAACACTTTTTTTCCGTTCTTATTTGAGATAACTGGTTCTCTTTCATTATACTAGTATGATAGCCTCAGAAAAGCATATTATGCGCAAAGAATCTCGAAAAAAAAAATTTTTTTTTCGAAGTTTGATAATTTCCTTAGAATCACTTTTTTCCATTCTTATTTGAGATAAGTGGTTCTCTTTCATTATACTAGTTTGATAGCCTGAGAAAAGCATATTATGCGCAAAGAATCTCGAAAAAAATAAAAAAAATTTCGAACTTGGGAAACTTCATTAGAATCACTTTTTTTCCATTCTTATTTGAGATAACTGGTTCACTTTCATTATACTAGTTTGATAGCCTCAGAAAAGCATATTATTGGCAAAGAATCTCGAAAAGAAAAAAAATTTTTTTCGAAGTTTGGAAAGTTCGTTAGAATCACTTTTTTTCCGTTCTTATTTGAGATAACTGGTTCTCTTTCATTATACTAGTTTGATAGCCTCAGAAAAGCATTTTAGGCGCAAAGAATCTCGAAAAGAAAAAAACTTTTTTTCGAAGTTTGGAAACTTCTTTAGAATCACTTTTTTTCCGTTCGTATTTGAGATAACTGGTTCTCTTTCATTATACTAATTTGATAGCCTGAGAAAAGCATATTATGCCTAAAGAATATCGAAAAGAAAAAAAAATTTTTTCGAAGTTTGGAAACTTCATTAGAATCACTTTTTTTCTATTCTTATTTGAAATAACTGGTAATCTGTCATTATACTAGTTTGATAGCCTCAGAAAAGCATATTATTTGCAAAGAATCTCGAAAAGAAAAAAAATTTTTTTCGAAGTTTGGAAACTTCGTTAGAATCACTTTTTTTCCGTTCTTATTTGAGATAACTGGTTCTCTTTCATTATACTAGTTTGATAGCCTGAGAAAAGCATATTATGTGCAAAAATCTCGAAAAAAATAAAAATTTTTTCCAACTTGGGAAACTTCATTAGAATCACTTTTTTTCCATTCTTATTTGAGATAACTGGTTCACTTTCATTATACTAGTTTGATAGCCTCAGAAAAGCATATTATTGGCAAAGAATCTCGAAAAGAAAAAAAATTTTTTTCGAAATTTGGAAAGTTCGTTAGAATCACTTTTTTTCCGTTCGTATTTGAGATAACTTTTTCTCTTTCATTATACTAGTTTGATAGCCTGAGAAAAGCATATTATGCCTAAAGAATATCGAAAAGAAAAAAAAATTTTTTTCGAGGTTTGGAAACTTCCTTAGAATCACTTTTTTTCCATTCTTATTTGAGATAAGTGGTTCTCTTTCATTATACTAGTTTCATAGCCTCAGAAAAGCATATTATGCGCAAAGAATCTCGAAAAGAATTAATTTTTTTTTCAAAGTTTGGAAACTTCATTAGAATCACTTTTTATCCATTCTTATTTGAGATAACTGGTTCTCTTTCATTATACTCGTTTGATAGCCTCAGAAAAGCATATTATGCGCAAAGAATCTCGAAAAGAAACAAATTTTTTTTCGAAGTTTGGAAACTTCGTTACAATCACTTTTTTTCCGTTCTTATTAGAGATAACTGGTTCTCTTTCATTATACTAGTTTGATAGCCTCAGAAAAGCATATTATGCGCAAAGAATCTCGAAAAGAAAAAAATTTTTTTTCGAAGTTTGGAAACTTCATTAGAATCACTTTTTTTCCGTTCTTATTCGAGATAACTGCTTCTGTTTCATTTTGCTAGTTTGATAGCCGTAGAAAAGCATATTATGCGGAAAGAACCTCGTAAAGAAAAAAAAAATTTTTCGAAGTTTGGAAACTTCGTTAGAATCACTTTTTTTCCGTTCTTATTTCAGATAACTGGTTCTCTTTCATTATACTAGTTTGATAGCCTCAGAAAAGCATATTATGCGCAAAGAATCTCGAAAAGAAAAAAAATTTTTTTCGAAGTTTGATAATTTCCTTAGAATCACTTTTTTCCATTCTTATTTGACATAAGTGGTTCTCTTTCATTATACTAGTTTGATAGCCTGAGAAAAGCATATTATGCGCAAAGAATCTCGAAAAAAATAAAAATTTTTTTGAACTTGGGAAACTTCATTAGAATCACTTTTTTTCCATTCTTATTTGAGATAACTGGTTCACTTTCATTATACTAGTTTGATAGCCTCAGAAAAGCATATTATTGGCAAAGAATCTCGAAAAGAAAAAAAAATTTTTTCGAAGTTTGGAAAGTTCGTTAGAATCACTTTTTTTCCGTTCTTATTTGAGATAACTGGTTCTCTTTCATTATACTAGTTTGATAGCCTCAGAAAAGCATATTATGCGCAAAGAATCTCGAAAAGAAAAAAAAAATTTTTCGAAGTTCGGAAACATTATTAGAATCACTTTTTTTCCATTCTTATTCGAGATAACTGGTTCTCTTTCATTTTGCTAGTTTGAAAGCCGTAGAAAAGCATATTATGCGGAAAGAATCTCGAAAAGAAAAAAAAAAAATTTTCGAAGTTTGGAAACTTCGTTAAAATCACTTTTTTTCCATTCTTATTTGAGATAAATGGTTCGCTTTGATTATACTAGTTTGATAGCCTCAGAAAAGCATATTATGCGCAAAGAATCTCGAAAAGAAAAAAAAATTTTTTCGAAGTTTGGAAACTGCGTTAGAATCACTTTTTTTCCGTTCTTATTTGAGATAACTGGTTCTCTTTCATTTTGCTAGTTTGAAAGCCGTAGAAAATCATATTATGCGGAAAGAATCTCGAAAAGAAAAAAAAAAATTTTTCGAAGTTCGGAAACTTCATTAGAATCACTTTTTTTCCGTTCTTATTCGAGATAACTGGTTCTCTTTCATTATACTAGTTTGATAGCCTCAGAAAAGCATATTATGCCTAAAGAATCTCGAAAAGAAAAAAAAATTTTTTCGAAGTTCGGAAACTTCATTAGAATCAATTTTTTTCCGTTCTTATTCGAGATAACTGGTTGTCTTTCATTATACTAGTTTGATAGCCTCAGAAAAGGATATTATGCGAAAAGAATCTCGAAAAGAAAAAATTTTTTTTTCGAAGTTTGGAAACTTCGTTAGAATAACTTTTTTTCCGTTCTTATTTGAGATAACTGGTTCTCTTTCATTATACTAGTTTGATATCCTCAAAACAGCATATTATGCGCAAACAATTTCGAAAAGAAAAAAAAAATTTTTCTAAGTTTGGAAACTTCATTAGAATCACTTTTTTACGGTTCTTATTCGAGATAACTGCTTCTCTTTCATTTTGCTAGTTTGATAGCCGTAGAAAAGCATATTATGCGGAAAGAATCTCGAAAAGAAAAAAAATTTTTTTCGAAGTTTGGAAACTAAGTTTATAGTTTAAATTAGTTTAGTTTAGATTAGTTTAGTTTAGTTTAGTTTATTTAAGTTTAGTTTAGGTTAGGTTAGGTTATGTTAGGTTAGGTTAGTTTAGCATAGGTTTGATTAGGTTAGGTTAGTTTAGGTTAGGTCAGTTTAGTTTAGTTTAGTTTAGTTAAGTTTAGTTTCGTTTAGTTTAGGTTAAGTTAGGTTCGGTTTGGTTAGGTTAATTTAGTTTGGTTTAGTTTAATTTAGTTTATTTAATTTGTAGTTTAGATAATTTTAGTTTAGTTTATAGTTTAAATTATAGTTTAGTTTAGTTTTGATCACAGTTTAGTTTATAGTTAAGTTTACAGTTTACTTTAGGCTAGTTTAGATTACATTAGTTTAGTTCAGTTTAGTTTAGTTTAGTTTAGATGAGTTTAGTTTATTTTGTAGTTTAGTTTAGTTAACTTTAGTTTAGTTTATAATTTAGTTTAGTTTACATTATAGTTTAGTTTATAGTATAGTTTACTTAATAGTTTAGTTTATAGTTTAGTTTATGGCTTAGTTTATAATTAAAAATTCGTTTACTTTAGTTTAGTTTAGTTTAGTTTTGTTTACTTAAGTTTAGTTTAGTTTAGGTTAGGTTAGCTTATGTTAGGTTAGGTTAGTTTAGCTTAAGTTAGATTAGGTTAGGTTAGTTTAGTTTAGTGTAGTTTAGTTTAGTTCAGTTTAGATTAGGTTACGATAGTTTAGTTTTGTTTAGTTCAGTTTACTTTAGGTTAGGTTAGGTTAGGTAGTGTTAGTTTAGTTTAGTTTAGTTTTGGTTAGGTTAGGTTAGGTTGAGTTATTTTGGGTTAGGTTAGTTTAGTTTAGTCTCGTTTAGTTTATAGTTTAGTTTCGTTAAGTTTAGTTTATAGTTCAGTTTAGTTTAGTTTTATTTAATTTAGTTTAGTTTAATTTATTTTAATTTAATTTAGTTTAGTTTAATTTATAGTTTAGTTTATAATTTAGTTTAGATTAGTTTATAGTTTAGTTTATGGTTTAGTTTAGTTTAGTTTGGTTTAGTTTAGTTTAGGTTATTTAGTTTCGTTTAGGTTAATTTAGTTTAGGCTAGATTAGGTTAGCTTAGTTTAGTTTAAATAAGTTTAGGTTAGGTTAGGATGGTTTAGATTATGTTAGTTTAGTTTAGTTCAGTTTAGCTAAGTTTAGTTTAGTTTACAATTTAGTTTAGTATAGTTTAGTTTATAGCTTAGTTTATACTTAAGTTTAGTTTTATTTATAGTTTAGTTTATAGTTTAAATTAGTTTAATTTAATTTAGGTTAGGTAGGTTTGTTTAGTTTAAGTTACGTTAGGTTAGGTTAGGTTAGTTTAGTTTAGTTTAGTTGAATTTAGTTTAGTTTAGTTTAGTTTAGGTTAGGTTAGGTTAGTTTAGTTTAGTTTAATTTAGGTTAGGTTAGGTTAGTTTGGGTTAACTTAGTTTAGTTTAGTTTAGGTTATAATGGGTTAGGTTGATTAGGTTAGTTTAGTTCAGTTTAGCTAATTTTTGTTTAGTTTATAGTTTCGTTAATTTAGTTTAGTTTAGTTTAGTGTATAGATAAGTTTATAGTTTAATTTACTTTAGTTTATGGTTTAGTATAGTTTAGTTTAGTTTAGTTTAGCTTAGTTTATTTTAATTTCGTTTAGTTTAGATTAGGTTAAGTTAGGTTAGGTTTGGTTAGGTTAATTTGGTTTAGTTTAGTTTAATTTAGCTTATTTAATTTATAGTTTAGCTAAATTTAGTTTAGTTTATAGTTTAGATTATAGTTTAGTTTATTTTATATTTTAGTTTAGTTTAGAGTAGTTTAGGTTAAGTTAGTTTAGTTTAGTTTAGTTTAGGTTAGGTTGGGTTAGGATAGTTTAGTTTAGTTTAGTTTAATTTATAGTTTACTTTAGTTTATTTTATACTTAAGTTTATAGTTTAGTTTAGGCTATTTTAAATTAGTTTAGTTTAGTTTGGTTTAGTTTAGGTTAGGTTTGGTTAGGTTAATTTAGTAAAGTTTAGTTTAGTTTTGTTTATTTAGTGTATTTTATAGTTTAGTTTGGTTAAGTTTAGTTTAGTTTAATTTAGTTTAGTTTAGTTTTGTTTAATTTAGTTTAGTTTATTTTAGTTTAGTTTAGTTTTGTTTAATTTAGTTTAGTTTAATTTAGTTTAGTTTAGTTTAGATCAGGTTAGGCTGATTAGGTTAGTTTAGTTTAGTTTAGTTTAGCTAAGTTTAGTTTAGTTTATAGTTTCGTTAATTTATTTTAGTTTAGTTTAGTGTATAGTTAGGTTTATAGTTTAGTTTAGTTTATAGTTTATTTTATAGTTTAGTATATTTTAGTTTAGTTTAGTTTAGCTTAGTTTAGTTTAGTTTCGTTTAGTTTAGGGTAGGTAAGGTTAGGTTAGATTGGGTTAAGTTAGTTTAGTTTAGTTTTGTTTAGGTTAGGTTAGGTTTGGTTAGGTTAGTTTAGTTTATTTTATTTCAATTTAGTGTAGTTAATTTATAGTTTAGTTTAATTTAGTTTAGTTTATAGTTTAGATTATAGTTTAGTTTAGTTCATTTTATATTTTAGTTTTGTTTAGTTTAGGTTAGGTTAGTTTAGTTTAGTTTATTTTAGGTTATGTTAGTTTGGGTTAGAATAGTTTAGTTTAGTTTAGTTTATTTTTAAGTTATAGTTTATTTTAGTTTTGTGAATACTTAAGTTTATCATTTAGTTTATAATCTAGTTTATAGTTTAGTTTAGGCTATTTGGGATTAGTTTAGCTTAGTTTAGTTTAGTTTAGTTTAGTTTAGAATAGGTTAGGTTAGGTTAATTTAGTATTGTTTAGTTTAGTTTAGTTTATTTAGTTTATTTTATAGTTTAGTTTAGATTACTTTAGTTTATAGTTTAGTTTAGTTTAGTTTATTTTAGTTTAAAGTTTAGTTTATACTTTCGTTTACTTTAGTTAATAATTTTGTTTATGGTTTAGTTTAGTTTAGTTTAGTTATGTTTTATTTAGTTTAGTTTAGTTTCGTTTAGGTTTGGTTAGGTTAGGCTAGGTTAGGTTAGCTTAGTTTGGTTTAGTTTAGTTTAGGTTAGGTTAGGTTAGATTAGGTTAGTTTCCCTTAGTTTAGTTTAGCTTAGTTTAGTTAAGTTTAGTTCAGTTTATATTTTAGTTTAGTGTAGTTTAATTTATATTTTAGTTTATGGTTTAGTTTAGTTTAATTTATAGTTTGATTTATAGTTTAATTTAGTTTCGTTTAGTTTAATTTAGCTTAGTTTAGATTAGGTTAGGTTAGATTATGTTAGTTTAGTTTAGTTTATTTTAGTTTAGTTTAGTTAATGTTAGGTTAGGTTAGTTTAGTTTAGTTTAGTTTAGTTTAATTTAATTTAGTTTACTTAATTTAGTTTAGTTTAGTTTAGTTTAGTTTAGGTTAGATTTAGTTAGGTCAGGTTAGGTTATTTAAGTTTAGTTTAGTTAAGTTTAGGTTAGGTTAGGTTAGGTTAGATTAGTTTAATTCTTTTTAGATTAGGTTAGGTAATTTTAGGTTAGTATAGTTTAGTTAATTTATTTTAGTTAATAGTTCAGTATAGTTTACAGTTTAGTTTAAGTTTAGTTCAGTTTATAGGGTAGTTGATAGTTTAGTTTAGTTTAGTTTAGTTTCGTTTAGGTTATGTTAGGTTAGGTTAGGTTGGATTAGCTTAGTTTAGTTTAGTTTAGTTTATGTTAGGTTCGGTTACGTTAGGTTATGTTAGCTTATGTTAGTTTAGTTTAGTTCAGTTTAGTCTAGTTTAGTTAAGTTTAGTTTAGTTTATAGTTTAGTTTATTTTAGTTTATTTATTAGTTTAGTTTATAGTTAAGTATATAGTTTAGTTTAGTTTAGTTTAGCTTAGTTTGTTTATTTTAGATTAGTATAGCTTACGTTACGTTAGGTTAAACCTAACCTAACGTAAGCTAACGTAGGTTAGTTTCGTTTAGTTTAGTTTAATTAGGTTAGGTTAGGTTAAGTTAGGTTACTTTAGCTTAGTTTAGTTTAGATAATTTATGGTTTAGTTTAGTTAAGTTTAATTTATAGATTAGTATATAGTTTACTTTAGTTTATAGTTCAGTTTAGGTTAGATTAGTTTAAGTTAGATTAGGTTAGATTAGTTTAGTTTTGTTTAGTTTCGGTTAGGTTAGATTAGGTTACATTAAGTTAGTTTAGGTTAGCTTAGTTTAGTTTAGTTTAGTATAGTTAAGTTTAGTTAAGTTTTGTTTAGTTTACAGTTTAGTTTAGTGAAGTTTAGTTTATAATTTAGTTTATAGTTCAGTTTAGTTTAGTTCATACTTTATTTTAGTTTACTTTAGTTACAGTTAGGTTAGGTTAGGTTAGTGAAGTTTAGTTAAGTTTAGTTTTCTTTAGCTAAGTTTATAGTTTATTTTGTAGTTTAATTTAGTTTAGTTTATTGTTTAATTTAGTGTAGTTTAGTTTAGTTTAGTTTAATTTAGTTCACTTTATTTTAGTTTAGTGTAGTTTAGATTAGATTAGGTTAGGTTATGTTAGGTTAGTAGAGTATAATTTAATTTAGGTTAGATTAGGTTAGGTTAAGTTAGGTTAGGTTAGTTTATTTTAGTTTAGTTGGATTTAGAATAGTTTAGTGTAGTTTAGTTTATTTTAGGTTAGGTAAGGTTAGCCTAGTTTAGTTTAATTTAGTTTAGTTTAGGTTAGGTTAGTTTAGGTTAGTTTAGTTTAGTTAATTTATTTTAGTTAATAGTTTAGTATAGTTTATAAATTAGTTTATAATTTATTTTGGTTTGTAGTTCAATTTATTGTTAATTTAGTTTAGTTTATTTTAGTTTCGTTTAGGTTATGTTAGGTTAGGTTAGGTTAGGTTAGCTTAGCTTAGTTTAGTTTAGTTTAGGTTAGGTTAGGTTAGGTTAGGTTAGGTTAGCTTAGTTTAGTTTAGTTTTGTTTAGGTTAGGTTCGGTTACGTTAGGTTATGTTAGGTTAAGTTAGTTTAGTTTAGTTTAGATTAGCTTAGCTTAGTTAGTTTATTTTAGATTAATACAGTTTACGTTACGTTAGGTTAGGTTAGGTTAGGTTAGTTTAGTTTAGTTTAGGTTAGGTTAGGTTAGTTTAAGTTAGGTTACTTTAGTTTAGTTTAGTTTAGTTTAGATAATTTATAATTTAGTTTAGTTTAGTTTAGTTTATAGTTTAGTTTATAGTTTACTTTAGTTTCTAGTTTAGTTTAGTTTGAATTAGATTCGGTAAGTTTAGTTTAGTTTACGTTAGGTTAGGTTAGGTTGAGTTAGGTTACTTTAGTTTAGTTTAGATAATTTATAGTTTAGTTTATTTTAGTTTAGTTTATGGTTTAGTTTAGTTTATAGTTTAGTTTAGTTTAGTTTAGTTTAGGTAAGGTTAGATTAGATTAGTTTAGTTAAGTTTAGGTTAGGTTAGGTTAGGATAGTTTAGTTTAGTTTATTTTAGTATATTTTAGTTTATACTTTAGTTTAGTTTAGTTAATAGTTTAGATTATAGTTTAGTTTATAGTTTAGTATAGTTTAGTTTAGTTTAGTTTAGGGTAGGTTAGATTACTTTAGTTTATTTTAGTTTAGGTTAGGTTTGGTTAGGGTAGTTTCGTTTAGTTTATAGTTTAGTTTAGGTTAGGTTACGTTAAGTTAGGTTAGGTTAGGTTAGGTTAGTTTAGTTTAGATTAGTTTAGTTTACTTTACTTTAGTTTTGTTTAGTTTTGTTTAGGTTAGGTTAGGTTAGTTTAGGTTAGGTTAGGTTAGCTTAGTTTGGTTTAGTTTAGTTTAGTTAAGTTTTGTTTAGTTTATAGTTTAGTTTAGTTTAGTTTAGCTTGGTTTAGTTTAGGTTGGTTTAGGTTAGTTTAGTTTAGTTTAGTTTGGTTTATTTTAGTTTAGTTTAGGTTAGGTGAGCATAGGTTAGTTTAGTATATTTTCATTAGGTTATTTAGGTTAGGTAATGTTAGGTTAGTTTAGTTTAGTTTAGTTTATATTAGTTTAGGTTAGGTTAGGTTAGGTTATGTTAGTTTAGTTTAGTTTAGCTTAGTTTAGCTTAGGTTGGTTAGTTTAGGTTATTTTACTTTAGTTTTGTTTAGTTTAGTTTATAGTTTAGTATAGTTTATAGTTTAGTTTATAGTTTACTTTAGTTTATAGTGTAGTTTAGTTTAGTTTAGTTTCGTTTCGTTTAGGTTAGGTTCGGTTACGTTAGGTTATGTTAGGTTAATTAGTTTAGTTTAGTTTAGTTTAGTTATGTTTAGTTTAGTTTATAGTTTAGTTTATTAATTAGTTTAGTTTATAGTTAAGTATATAGTTTAGTATAGTTTAGTTTAGTGTAGTTTAGTTTAGATTAGCTTAGTAAGTTTATTTTGGATTTAGTTTATAGTTTAGTTTATAGTTTAAATTAGTTTAGTTTAGTATAGTTTAGTTTTGTTTAATTTAGTTTAGTTTAATTTATTTTAATTTAGTTTATTTTAGTTCAGATTATAGTTTAGTTTATAATTTAATTTAGTTTAGTTTATTGTTTAGTTTATGGTTTAGTTTAGTTTAGTTTAGTTTGGTTTAGTTTAGTTTATTTTGGTTTAATTTAGTTTGGTTTAGTTTATTTAGGTTAGGTTAGGTTAGTTTAGTTTAGTTTAGTTTAGGTTATTTTAGGTTAGGTTAGCTTTTTTTAGTTTAGGTTAGGTTAGTTTAGGAGAGGTTATTTTAGGTTAGGTTAGGTTAGGTTAGTTTAGTTTATTATAGTAGTTTAGTTTAGTTTAGGTTAGGTAAGTTTAAGTTAGGTTAGGTTATGTTAGGTTAGGTTAGTTTAATTTAGTTTCGTTTAGTTTATAGTTTAGTTTAGTTTAGTTTTTTTTAATATAGTTAGTTTAGTATAGTTTAGTTTCATTTAGGTTAGGTTAGGCTAGGTTAGTTTAGGTTAGCTTAGTTTACTTTTGTTTTAGTTTAGATTAAGTTAGGTTAAGTTGGGTTAGTTTCGTTTAGTTTAGTTTAGTTAAATTTAGTTTATAGTTTAGTTTATGGTTTAATTTAGTTTACAGTTAAGATTATAGTCTAGTTTAGTTTATAGTTTAGTTTATAGTGCAGTTTAGTTTAGATTAGTTTAGTATAGTTTAGTTTAGTTTAGTTTAGGTTAATTTAGTTTAGTTTAGTTTAGGTTAGGTTAGGTTAGGTTAATTTAAGTTAGGTTATTTTGGGTTAGTTTAGTTTAGTTTAGTTAAGTTTAGTTAAGTTTAGTTTAGTTTACAGTATAGTTTAGTTAAGTTTGTTTACAGTTTGGTTTATAGTTTAGTTTAGTTTAGTTTATAGATTAGTTTATGGTTTAGTTTGGTTTAGTTTTGTTTAGTTTAGATTAGTTTATTTAGATTAGATTAGTTTAGTTTGGGTTGGGTTACGTTAGTTTAGTTCAGTTTAGATTAGATTAGGTTAGGTTAAGTACGGTTGGGTTAGGTTAGTTTAGTTTAGTTTAGTTTAGTTAATTTATAGTTTAGTTTATTTTATAATTTAGTTTATAGTTTAGTTTAGTTTAGTTTATACTTTAGTTTAGTTTAGTTTATTTAAATTACGTTATGTTAGGTTAGGTTACTTTAGTTTAGTTTAGTTTAGTTTTTTTAGTTAAGTTTATAGTTTATTTTGTAGTTTATTTTAGTTTAGTTTATAGTTTAATTTAGTGTAGTTTAATTTGATTTAGTTTAATTTAGTTTATTTTAGTTTAGTTTTAGTTTAGTTTAGTTAAGTTTATTTTAGGTTAGGCTACGTGAGGTTAGGTTAGGTTAGTTAAGTATAGTTTAGTTTAGTTTAGGTTAGGTTTGGTTAGGTTAAGTTAGGTTAGGTTAGTTAATTTAGTTTAGTTTAATTTAGTTGGATTTAGAATAATTTAGTTTAGTTTAGTTAATTTTTGTTAGGTAATTTAGGTTAGTTTAGTTAATTTAGTTTAAGTTAGGTTAGTTTAGGGTAGTTTAGTTTATTTAATTTATTTTAGTTAATAGTTTAGTATAGTTTATAGTTTAGTTTATAGTTTAGTTTAGTTTATAGTGTAGTTTAGTTTAGTTTAGTTTCGTTTCGTTTAGGTTAGGTTCGGTTACGTTAGGTTATGTTAGGTTAAGTTAGTTTAGTTTAGTTTAGTTTAGTTTAGTTATGTTTAGTTTAGTTTATAGTTTGGTTTATTAATTAGTTTAGTTTAGTTTATAGTTAAGTATATAGTTTAGTATAGTTTAGTTCAGTTTAGTTTAGTTTAGTTTAGATTAGCTTAGTTAGTTTATTTTGGATTAGATTAGTTTACGTTACGTTAGGTTAGGTTAGGTTAGGTTAATTCATTTTAGTTTAGGTTAGGTTAGGTTAAGTTAGGTTACTTTAGTTTAGCTTAGTTTACTTTGGTTTAGATAATTTATAGTTTAGTTTAATTTAGTTTATAGTTTAGTTTACAGTTTAGTTTAGTTTAGTTTAGTATCGGTTAGGTTAGGTTAGATTAATTTAATTTAGGTTAGGATAGTTTAGTTGAGTTTAGTTTTGTTTAGGTTAGGTTAGGTTAGGTTAGGTTAGGTGAAGTTAGGTTACTTTAGTTTAGTTTTGTTTAATTTAGTTTAGTTTATTTTAGTTTATTTATAGTTTAGTTTAGTTTATAATTTAGTTTAGTTTAGTGTAGTTTAGGTTAGGTTAGGTTAGGTTAGATTAGTTTAGTTTAGGTTAGGTTAGGATAGTTTAGTTTACCTTATTTTAGTTTAGTTTAGTTTATAGTTTAGTTTATTGTTTAAATTAGTTTAGTTTAGATTAGTTTAGTTTAGTTTAGTTTACTTAAGTTTAGTTTAGGTTAGGTTAGGTTAGTTTAGGTTAGGTTAGTTTAGTTTAGTTTAGTTTATTTAAGTTCAGTTTATATTAGGTGAGGTTAATTTAATTTAGTTTAGTTTAGTTTAGGTTAGTTTAGGTTAGTTTAGTTTAGGTTAGGATAGGTTAGGTTAGGTTAGGTTAGGTTATATTAGGTTAGGTTAGTGTTGTTTAGTTTAGTTTAGTTTAGATTTGTCTCGTTTAGTTTATAGTTTAGTTTATAGTTCAGTTTAGTTTAGTTTAGTATAGTTTAGTTTTGTTTAATTTAGTTTTGATTAATTTATTTTAATTTAGTTTAGTTTAGTTTATAGTTTAGTTTATAATTTAGTTTAGTTTAGTTTATAGTTTAGTTTATGGTTTAGTTTAGTTTCGTTTGGTTTGGTTTAGATTAGTTCTGTTTCGTTTAGTTTAGTTTAGTTTAGGTTAGGTTAGCTTAGTTTAGTTTAGTTTAGGTTAGGTTAGGTTAGGTTAGGTTAGTTTAGTTTACTTTAGTTTAGTTTAGGTTAGGTTAGCTTAGGTTATGTTAGGTGAGTTTAGTTTAGTTTAGTTTAGGTTAGGTTAGATTAATTTAATTAAGGTTAGGATAGTTTAGTTCAGTTTAGTTTAGTTTAGTTAAGCTTAGTTAGTTTAGTTTAGATTAGTATAGTTTACGTTAGGTTAGGTTAGGTTAGGTAAGTTTAGTTTTGTTTAGGTTAGGTTAGGTTAGGTGAAGTTAGGTTACTTTAGTTTAGTTTAGTTTAATTTTGTTTAGTTTATTTTAGTTTATTTATAGTTTAGTTTAGTTTATAATTTAGTTTAGTTTAGTTTAGTTTAGATTAGGTTAGGTTAGGTTAGATTAGTTTAGTTTAGTTTAGGTTAGGTTAGGTTAGGATAGTTTAGTTTAGTTTATTTTAGTTTAGTTTAGTTTAGTTTATAGTTTAGTTTATAGTTTAAATTAGTTTAGTTTAGATTAGTATAGTTTAGTTTAGTTTACTTAAGTTTAGTTTAGGTTAGGTTAGGTTAGGTTAGGTTAGGTTTGGTTAGTGTAGTTTAGTTTAGTTTAGTTAAGTTCAGTTTATATTAGGTTAGGTTAATTTAATTTAGTTTAGTTTAGTTTAGGTTAGGTTAGGTGAGTTTAGTTTAGTTTAGTTTAGGTTAGGTTAGGTTATGTTAGGTTAGGTTAGTGTAGTTTAGTTTAGTTTAGATTTGACTCGTTTAGTTTATAATTTAGTTTATAGTTCAGTTTAGTTTGGTTTAGTATAGTTTAGTTTTGCTTAATTTAGTTTTGTTTAATTTATTTTAATTTAATTTATAGTTTAGTTTTGTTTATGGTTTAGTTTATAGTTTAGTTTAGTTTATTTTAGTTTAGTTCAGTTTAGGATATGTCAGGTTAGTTTAGGTTAGTTTACTTTAGTTTAGTATAGTTTATAGTTTAGATTTGTTTAGTTTAGTTTATAGTTCAGTTTAGTTCAGTTTATTTTAATTTAGTTTAATTAAATTTTCTTTACTGTACAATTTAGTTTAGTTTAGTTTAGTTTATAGTTTAGTTTAGTTTAGTTTATGGTTAAGTTTATACTTTTGTTAATTTAATTTAGTTTAGTTTAGTATAGTTTAGCTCAGGTTAGTTTAGGTTAGGTTAATTTAGTTTAGTTTAGGTTAGGTTAGGTTAGGTTAGGTTAGGTTACTTTAGTTAAGTTTAGTTTAGTTTAGTTAATTCATACTTTAGTTTAGTTTAGCATATAGTTTAGTTTAGTTTAGTTTATAGTATAGTATAGTTTAGTTTAGTTTAGGGTAGGTTAGAATAGTTAAGTTTATTTTAGTTTAGGTTAGGTTTGGGTAGGGTAATTTAGTTAAGTTTATAGTTTACTTTAGGTTAGGTTACGTTAGGTTAGGTTAGGTTAGGTTAGTTTAGTTTAGATTAGTTTATTTTACTTTACTTTAGTTTTGTTTAGTTTTGTTTAGGTTAGGTTAGGTTAGTTTAGGTTAGGTTAGGTTAGTGTATTTTGGTTTAGTTTCGTTTAGTTAAGTTTTGTTTAGTTTATAGTTTAGTTTAGTTTAGTTTAGCTTGGTTTAGTTTAGGTTGGGTTAGGTTAGTTTAGTTTAGATTAGTTTGGTTTATTTTAGTTTAGTTTAGGTTAGGTCAGCATAGGTTAGTTTAGTTTAATTTAGATTAGGTTATTTAGGTTAGGTTATGTTAGGTTAGGTTAGGTTAGGTTATGTTAGTTTAGTTTAGTTTAGCTTAGTTTAGCTTAGGTTAGGTTAGTTTAGGTTATTTTACTTTAGTTTAGTTTAGTTTAGTTTATAGTTTAGTATAGTTTATAGTTTAGTTTATAGTTTACTTTAGTTTATAGTGTAGTTTAGTTTAGTTTAGTTTCGTTTCGTTTAGGTTAGGTTCGGTTACGTTAGGTTATGTTAGGTTAAGTTAGTTTAGTTTAGTTTAGTTTAGTTATGTTTAGTTTAGTTTATAGTTTAGTTTATTAATTAGTTTAGTTTAGTTTATAGTTAAGTATATAGTTTAGTATAGTTTAGTTTATTGTAGTTTAGTTTAGATTAGCTTAGTTAGTTTTATTGGATTAGTTTACTTTACGTTACGTTAGGTTAGGTTAATTTATTTTAGTTTAGGTTAGGTTAGGTTAAGTCAGGTTACTTTAGTTTAGCATAGTTTAGTTTAGTTTAGATAATTTTAGTTTATTTATAGTTTAGTTTAGTTTATAATTTAGTTTAGTTTAGTGTAGTTTAGATTAGTTTGGTTAGGTTAGATTAGTTTAGTTTAGTTTAGGTTAGGTTAGGTTAGGATAGTTTAGTTTAGTTTATTTTAGTTTAGTTTAGTTTAGTTTATAGTTTAGTTTATAGCTTAAATTAGTTTAGTTCAGATTAGTTTAGTTTAGTTTAGTTTACTTAAGTTTAGTTTAGGTTAGGTTAGGTTAGGTTAGGTTATGTTAGGTTTGGTTAGTGTAGTTTAGTTTTGTTAAGTTCAGTTTATATTAGGTTAGGTTAATTTAATTTAGTTTAGTTTAGTTTAGGTTAGGTTAGGTGAGTTTAATTTAGTTTAGTTTAGTTTAGGTTAGGTTAGGTTAGGTTAGGTTATATTAGGTTAGGTTAGTGTAGTTTAGTTTAGTTTAGTTTAGATTTGACTCGTTTAGTTTATAATTTAGTTTATAGTTCAGTTTAGTTTGGTTTAGTATAGTTTAGTTTTGTTTAATTTAGTTTTGTTTAATTTATTTTAATTTAGTTTAGTTTAGTATATAGTTTAATTTTTAATATAGTTTAGTTTAGTTTATAGTTTAGTTTATGGTTTAGTTTAGTTTAGTTTGGTTTGGGTTAGTTTAGTTCTGTTTGTTTTAGTTTAGTTCAGTTTAGGTTAGGTTAGCTTAGTTTAGTTTAGTTTAATTTAGGTTAGGTTGGGTTAGGTTAGTTTAGTTTACTTTATTTTAGTTTAGGTTAGGTTAGCTTAGGTTATGTTAGGTGAGTTTATTTTAGTTTAGTTGTTTAGTTTAGGTTACGTTAATTTAGTTTAGTCTGGTTAGTTTAGTTTAGTTTATGTTAGGTTAGGTTTAGTTTGGTTAGGTTAGGTTAGGTTAGGTTAGTTTAGTTTATTTTAGGTTAGTTTAGGTTAGGTTAGGTTGGGTTAGTTAAATTTAATTTAGTTAGATTATAATTTAGTTTATAGTTTAGTTTAGTTTAGTTTATTGTTTAGTTTAGTTAAATTTAGTTTAGGTTAGGTAAGGTTAGGTTAGGTTAGTTTAGTTTAGTATAGTTTAGTTTAGTTTAGTTTAGTGAATTTAGTTTAGTTTAGCTTAGGTTTTATTTAAGCTTAGTTAGTTTGTTTAGATTAGTATAGTTTACTTTAGGTTAGGTTACGTAATTTTAGTTTAGTTTAGGTTAGGTTAGGTTAGGTGAAGTTATGTTAATTTAGTTTAGTTTAGTTTATTTATAGTTTAGCTTAGTTTATAATTTAGTTTAGTTTAGTTTATAGTTTAGTTTATGGTTTAGTTTAGTTTCGTTTGGTTTGGTTTAGATTAGTTCTGTTTCGTTTAGTTTAGTTTAGTTTAGGTTAGGTTAGCTTAGTTTAGTTTATTTTAGTTTACGTTAGGTTAGGTTAGGTTAGGTTAGTTTAGTTTACTTTAGTTTGGGTTAGGTTAGCTTAGGTTATGTTAGGTGAGTTTAGTTTTGTTTAGTTTAGGTTAGGTTAGTTTAGTTTAGTTTCGTTTAGTTTAGTTTAGTTTAGGTTAGGTTAGGTTTAGTTAGGTTAGGTTAGGTTAGGTTAGTTTAGCTAATTTTAGTTTAGTTTATAGTTTCGTTAATTTAGTTTACTTTAGTTTAGTGTATAGTTAAGTTTATAGTTTAGTTTAGTTTAGTTTATGTTTTAGTATAGTTTAGTTTAGTTTAGTTTAACTTAGTTTAGTTTAGATTCGTTTAGTTTAGTTTAGGTTAAGTTAGGTTAGGTTTGGTTAGGTTAATTTAGTTTAGTTTAGTTTAATGTAGTTTATATAATTTATAGTTTAGGTAAATTTAGTTTAGTTTATAGTTTAGATTATAGTTTAATTTATTTTATATTTTAGTTTAGTTTAGTTTATGTTAGGTTAGTTTAGTTTAGTTTAGTTTCGGTTAGGTGTGGTTAGGATAGTTTAGTTTAGTTTAGTTTAGTTTTAGTTTATAGTTTAGTTTAATTTATTTTATACTTAAGTTCATAGTTTAGTTTATAGTTTAGTTTAGGCTATTTTAGATTAGTTTAGTTTAGTTTGGTTTAGTTTAGGTTAGGTTTGGTTAGGTTAATTTAGTAAAGTTTAGTTTAGTCTTGTTTATTTAGTTTATTTTATAGTTTAGTTTAGTTAAGTTTAGTTTAGTGTAATTTAGTTTAGTTTAGTTTTGTTTAATTTAGTTTAGTTTAGTTTTGTTTAATTTAGTTTAGTTTAGTTTAGATCAGGTTAGGTTGTTTAGGTTAGTTTAGTTTAGTTTAGTTTAGCTAAGTTTAGTTTAGTTTATAGTTTCGGTAATTTATTTTAGTATAATTTAGTGTATAGTTATGTATAGTTTAGTTTAGTTTATAGTTTATTTTATAGTTTAGTATATTTTAGTTTAGTTTAGTTTAGTTTAGCTTAGTTTAGTTTAGTTTCGTTTAGTTTAGCGTAAATAAGGTTAGGTTAAGTTGGGTTAAGTTAGTTTAGTTTAGTTTTGTTTAGGTTAGGATAGGTTTGGTTAGGTTAGTTTAGTTCATTTTATTTTAATTTAGTGTAATTAATTTATAGTTTAGTTAAATTTAGTTTAGTTTATAGTTTAGATTATAGTTTAATTTAGTTCATTTTATATTTTAGTTTCGTTTAGTTTAGGTTATGTTAGTTTAGTTCAGTTTATTTTAGGTTAGGTTAGTTTGGGTTAGAATAGTTTAGTTTAGTTTAGTTTATTTTTAATTTATAGTTTATTTTAGTTTTGTGAATACTTAAGTTTATAATTTATTTTATAATCTAGTTTATAGTTTAGTTTAAGCTATTTTGGATTAGTTTAGCTTAGTTTAGTTTAGTTTAGTTTAGTTTAGAATAGGTTAGGTTAGGTTAATTTAGTATTGTTTAGTTTAGTTTAGTTTATTTAGTTTATTTTATAGTTTAGTTTATAGTTTAGTTTAGTTAAATTTAGTTCAGTTTATTGTTTAGTTTGCTTTAGTTTAGTTTTGTTTAATTTATTTTAGTTTAGTTTAGTTTAGTTTCGTTTAGGTTAGGTTAGGTTATGTTAATTTAGGTTAGCTTAGTTTAGTTTAAGTTACGTTAGGTTAGTTAAGTTTAGTTTAGTTAAGTTAAGTTTAGTTTAATTTATAGTTTAGTTTAGTTTACTTTAGTTTATAGTTTAGTTTAGTTTAGTTTATTTTAGTTTAAAGTTTAGTTTATACTTTCGTTTACTTTAGTTAATAATTTTGTTTATGGTTTAGTTTAGTTTAGTTTAGTTATGTTTTATGTAGTTTAGTTTAGTTTCGTTTAGGTTTGGTTAGGTTAGGCTAGGTTAGGTTAGCTTAGTTTAGTTAAAATTAGTTCAGTTTATATTTTAGTTTAGTGTAATTTAATTTATATTTTAGTTTATGGTTTAGTTTAGTTTAATTTATAGTTTGATTTATAGTTTAGTTTAGTTTCGTTTAGTTTAAATTAGCTTAGTTTAGATTAGGTTAGGTTAGATTAAGTTAGCTTAGTTTAGTTTAGTTTAGTTTAGTTTAGTTTAGTTAATGTTAGGTTAGGTTAGTTTAGTTTAGTTTAGTTTAGTTTAATTTAATTTAGTTTACTTAATTTAGTTTAGTTTAGTTTAGTTTAGTTTAGTTTAGTTTAGGTTAGATTTAGTTAGCTCAGGTTAGGTTATTTAAGTTTAGTTTATTTAAATTTAGGTTAGGTTAGGTTAGGTTAGTTTAGTTTAATTCTATTTAGGTTAGGTTAGGTAATTTTAGGTTAGTATAGTTTAGTTAATTTATTTTAGTTAATAGTTCAGTATAGTTTACAGTTTAGTTTATAGTTTAGTTCAGTGTATAGTGTAGTTGATAGTTTAGTTTAGTTTAGTTTCGTTTATATTATGTTAGGTTAGGTTAGGTTGGATTAGCTTAGTTTAGTTTAGTTTAGTTTAGGTTAGGTTCGGTTACGTTAGGTTATGTTAGCTTATGTTAGTTTAGTTTAGTTTAGTTTGGTCTAGTTTAGTTAAGTTTAGTTTAGTTTATAGTTTAGTTTATTGTAGTTTATTTATTAGTTTAGTTTATAGTTAATTATATAGTTTAGTTTAGTTTAGTTTAGTTTAGCTTAGTTTGTTTATTTTAGATTAGTATAGCTTACGTTACGTTAGGTTAAACCTAACCTAACGTAAGCTAACGTAGGTTAGGTTCGTTTAGTTTAGTTTAATTAGGTTAGGTTAGGTTAAGTTAGGTTACTTTAACTTAGTTTAGTTTAGTTTAGATAATTTATGGTTTAGTTTACTTAAGTTTAATTTATAGATCAGTATATATTTACTTTATTTTATAGTTCAGTTTAGGTTAGATTAGTTTCAGGTAGATTAGGTTAGATTAATTTAGTTTACTTTAGTTTCGGTTAGGTTAGATTAGGTTACATTAAGTTAGTTTAGGTTAGCTTAGTTGAGTTTAGTTTAGTATAGTTAAGTTTAGTTAAGTTTTGTTTAGTTTACAGTTTAGTTTAGTTAAGTTTAGTTTATAATTTACTTTATAGTTCAGTTTAGTTTAGTTCATACTTTATTTTAGTTTACTTTAGTTTCAGTTAGGTTAGGTTAGGTTAGGTTAGGTTAGTGTAGTTTAGTTAAGTTTAGTTTTGTTTAGCTAAGTTTATAGTTTATTTTGCAGTTTAATTTAGTTTAGTTTATTGTTTAATTTAGTGTAGTTTAGTTTAGTTTAGTTTAATTTAGTTTACTTTAGTTTAGTTTAGTGCAGTTTAGATTAGATTAGGTTAGGTTATGTTAGGTTAGTAGAGTATAATTTAGTTTAGGTTAGGTTAGGTTAGGTTAAGTCAGGTTAGGTTAGTTTAGTTTAGTTTAGTTGGATTTAGAATAGTTTAGTGTAGCTTAGTTTATTTTAGGTTAGGTAAGGTTAGGTTAGGTTAGTTTAGTTTAGTTCAGTTTAGGTTAGGTTAGTTTAGGTTAGTTTGGTTTAGTTAATTTATTTTAGTTAATAGTTTAGTATAGTTTATAAATTAGTTTATAATTTATTTTGGTTTGTAGTTCAATTTATTGTTAATTTAGTTTAGTTTATTTTAGTTTCGTTTAGGTTATGTTAGTTTAGGTTAGGTTAGGTTAGGTTAGCTTAGCTTAGTTTAGTTTAGTTTAGGTTAGGTTAGGTTAGGTAAGGTTAGGTTAGCTTAGCTTAGTTTAGTTTAGTTTAGTTTAGGTTAGGTTCGGTTACGTTAGGTTATGTTAGGTTAAGTTAGTTTAGTTTAGTTTAGTTTAGCTTAGCTTAGTTAGTTTATTTTAGATTAATACAGTTTACGTTAAGTTAGGTTAGGTTAGGTTAGGTTAGTTTAGTTTAGTTTAGGTTAGGTTAGGTTAGTTTAAGTTAGGTTACTTTAGTTTAGTTTAGTTTAGTTTAGATAATTTATAATTTAGTTTAGTTTAGTTTAGTTTATAGTTTAGTTTATAGTTTACTTTAGTTTCTAGTTTAGTTTAGTTTGAATTAGATTCGGTAAGTTTAGTTTAGTTTACGTTAGGTTAGGTTAGGTTGAGTTATGTTACTTTAGTTTAGTTTAGTTTAGATAATTTATAGTTTAGTTTATTTTAGTTTAGTTTATGGTTAATTTAGTTTATAGTTTAGTTTAGTTTAGTTATGTTTAGTATCGGTTAGGTTAGGTTAGATTAATTTAATTTAGGTTAGGTTAGGATAGTTTAGTTCAGTTTAGTTTAGTTTAGGTTAGGTTAGGTTAGGTGAAGTTAGGTTACTTTAGTTTAGTTTTGTTTAATTTAGTTTAGTTTATTTTAGTTTATTTATAGTTTAGTTTATTTATAGTTTAGTTAAGGTTATAATTTAGTTTAGTTTAGTGTAGTTTAGGTTAGGTTAGGTTAGGTTAGATTGGTTTAGTTTAGGTTATGTTAGGTTAGGATAGTTTAGTTTACTTTATTTTAGTTTAGTTTAGTTTATAGTTTAGTTTATAGTTTAAATTAGTTTAGTTTAAATTAGTTTAGTTTAGTTTACTTAAGTTAAGTTTAGGTTAGGTTAGGTTAGTTTAGGTTAGGTTAGTTTAGTTTAGTTTATTTAAATTCAGGTTATATTAGGTTAGGTTAATTTAATTTATTATAGTTTAGTTTAGGTTAGGTTAGTTTAGTTTAGTTTAGTTTAGTTTGTTTTAGGTTAGGATAGGTTAGGTTATTTTAGGTTAGGTTATGTTAGGTTAGTGTAGTTTAGTTTAGTTTAGTTTAGATTTGTCTCGTTTAGTTTATAGTTTAGTTTATAGTTCAGTTTAGTTTCGTTTAGTATAGTTTAGTTTTGTTTCATTAGTTTTGTTTAATTTATATTAATTTAATTTAGTTTAGTTTATAGTTTCGTTTGGTTTGGTTTAGATTAGTTCTGTTTCGTTTAGTTTAGTTTAGTTTAGGTTAGGTTAGCTTAGTTTAGTTTAGTTTAGGTTAGGTTATGTTAGGTTAGGTTAGTTTAGTTTACTTTAGTTTAGTTTAGGTTATTTTAGTTTAGTTTAGGTTAGGTTAGGTTTAGTTTGGTTAGGTTAGGTTAGGTTAGGTTAGTTTAGTTTAGTTTAGGTTAGTTTAGGTTAGGTTAGGTTAGGTTAGTTAAATTTAATTTAGTTAGATTATAATTTTGTTTATAGTTTAGTTTAGTTTAGTTTATAGTTTAGTTTAGTTAAGTTTAGTTTAGGTTAATTTAGGTTAGGTTAGGTTAGTTTAGTTTAGTTTAGTTTAGTTTAAGTTATGTCAGGTTAGTTTAGGTTAGTTTACTTTAGTTGAGTTTAGTTTAGTTTATAATTTAGATTTATTTAGTTTAGTTTAGTGTAGTTTAGTTTATAGTTTTGTTTATAGTTTAGTTTAGTTTAGTTTAGTTTCGTTTAGGTTAGGTTAGGTTAGGTTAGATTAGTTTAGTTTAGTTTATTTTCGTTTAGGTTAGTTAGTTAGTTAGTTTAGTTCAGTTTAGGTTATGTCAGGTTAGTTTAGGTTAGTTTTCTTTAGTTTAGTTTAGTTTATAATTTAGATTTGTTTAGTTTAGTTTAGTTTAGTTTATGGTTTAGTTTATAGTTTATTTTAGTTTAATTTAGTTTAGTTCAGTTTAGGATATGTCAGGTTAGTTTAGGTTAGTTTACTTTAGTTTAGTATAGTTTATTGTTTAGATTTGTTTAGTTTAGTTTATAGTTCAGCTTAGTTGAGTTTATTTTAATTTAGTTTAATTAAATTTTCTAGGTTAGTTTACTTTAGTATAGTTTAGTTTAGTTTAGTTTAGTGAATTTATTTTAATTTAGGTTTTAGTTAAGCTTAGTTAGTTTAGTTTAGATTAGTATAGTTTACTTTAGGTTAGGTTAGGTTAGGTAATTTTAGTTGAGTTTAGGTTAGGTTAGGTTAGGTGAAGTTATGTTACTTTAGTTTAGTTTAGTTTATTTTAGTTTATTTATAGTTTAGTTTAGTTTATAATTAATTTAGTTTAGTGTAGTTTAGGTTAGGTTAAGTTAGGTTAGATTAGTTTAGTTTAGTTTAGGTTAGGTTAGGTGAGAATGGTTTAGTTTATTTTAGTTTAGTTTAGTTTATAGTTAAGTTTATAGTTTAAATTAGTTTAGTTTAGATTAGTTTAGTTTAGTTTAGTTTATTTAAGTTTAGTTTAGGTTAGGTTAGGTTATGTTAAGTTAGGTTAGTTTAGCATAGGTTTGATTAGGTTAGGTTAGTTTAGGTTAGGTCAGTTTAGTTTAGTTTAGTTTAGTTAAGTTTAGTTTCGTTTAGTTTAGGTTAAGTTAGGTTAGTTTGGTTTAGTTAATTTATTTTAGTTAATAGTTTAGTATAGTTTATAAATTAGTTTATAATTTATTTTGGTTTGTAGTTCAATTTATTGTTAATTTAGTTTAGTTTATTTTAGTTTCGTTTAGGTTATGTTAGGTTAGGTTAGGTTAGGTTAGGTTAGCTTAGCTTAGTTTAGTTTAGTTTAGGTTAGGTTAGGTTAGGTAAGGTTAGGTTAGCTTAGCTTAGTTTAGTTTAGTTTAGTTTAGGTTAGGTTCGGTTACGTTAGGTTATGTTAGGTTAAGTTAGTTTAGTTTAGTTTAGTTTAGCTTAGCTTAGTTAGTTTATTTTAGATTAATACAGTTTACGTTAAGTTAGGTTAGGTTAGGTTAGGTTAGTTTAGTTTAGTTTAGGTTAGGTTAGGTTAGTTTAAGTTAGGTTACTTTAGTTTAGTATGGTTTAGTTTAGATAATTTATAATTTAGTTTAGTTTAGTTTAGTTTATAGTTTAGTTTATAGTTTACTTTAGTTTCTAGTTTAGTTTAGTTTGAATTAGATTCGGTAAGTTTAGTTTAGTTTACGTTAGGTTAGGTTAGGTTGAGTTATGTTACTTTAGTTTAGTTTAGTTTAGATAATTTATAGTTTAGTTTATTTTAGTTTAGTTTATGGTTAATTTAGTTTATAGTTTAGATTAGTTTAGTTATGTTTAGTTTTGTTTATAGTTTAGTTTATTAATTAGTTTAGTTTAGTTTATAGTTAAGTATATAGTTTAGTATAGTTTAGTTTAGTGTAGTTTAGTTTAGATTAGCTTAGTTAGTTTATTTTGGATTAGTTTACTTTACGTTACGTTAGGTTAGGTTAATTTATTTTAGTTTAGGTTAGGTTAGGTTAAGTCAGGTTACTTTAGTTTAGCTTAGTTTAGTTTAGTTTAGATAATTTATAGTTTAGTTTAGTTTAGTTTATAGTTTAGTTTACAGTTTAGTTTAGTTTAGTTTCGGTTTGGTTAGGTTAGGTTAGATTAATTTAATTTAGGTTAGGATAGTTTAGTTCAGTTTAGTTTAGTTTAGTTAAGCTTAGTTAGTTTAGTTTAGATTAGTATAGTTTACGTTAGGTTAGGTTAGGTTAGGTAAGTTTAGTTTAGTTTAGGTTAGGTTAGGTTAGGTGAAGTTAGGTTACTTTAGTTTAGTTTAGTTTAATTTAGTTTATTTATAGTTTAGTTTAGTTTATAATTTAGTTTAGTTTAGTGTAGTTTAGGTTAGGTTAGGTTAGGTTAGATTAGTTTAGCTTAGTTTAGGTTAGGATAGGTTAGGATAGTTTAGTTTAGTTTATTTTATTTTATTTTAGTTTAGTTTATAGTTTAGTTTATAGTTTAAATTAGTTTAGTTTAGATTAGTTTAGTTTAGTTTACTTCAGTTTATTTTAGGTGAGATTAGGTTAGGTTAGGTTAGGTTATGTTAGGTTAGGTTAGTGTAGTTTAGTTCAGTTTAGTTTAGTTCAGTTTATATTAGGTTAGGTTAATTTAATTTAGTTTAGTTTAGGTTAGGTTAGGTTAGTTTAGTTTAGTTTAGTTTAGGTTAGGTTAGGTTAGGTTAAGTTAGGTTATGTTAGGTTAGGTTAGTGTAGTTTAGTTTAGTTTAGTTTAGATTTTACTCATTTAGTTTATAGTTTAGTTTATAGTTCAGTTTCGTTTAGTTTAGTTTAGTTTTGTTTAATTTAGTTTTGTTTAATTTATTTTAATTTAGTTTAATTTAATTTAGTATATAGTTTAGTTTTTAATTTAGTTTAGTTTAGATTATAGTTTAGTTTAGTTAAGTTTGGTTTAGTTTAGTTCTGTTTGTTTTAGTTTAGTTTAGGTTAGGTTAGCTTAGTTTAGTTTAGTTTCATTTAGGTTAGGTTGGGTTTGATTAGTTTAGTTTACTTTAGTTTAGTTTAGGTTAGGTTAGCTTAGGTTATGTTAGGTGAGTTTATTTTAGTTTAGTAGTTTAGTTTAGTTTAGGTTAGGTTAGTTTAGTTTAGTTTCGTTTAGTTTAGTTTAGTTTAGGTTTGGTTAGGTTTAGTTTGGTTAGGTTAGGTTAGGTTAGTTTAGTTTATTTTAGGTTAGTTTAGGTTAGGTTAGGTTAGGTTAGTTAAATTTAATTTAGTTAGATTATAATTTAGTTTATAGTTTAGTTTAGTTTATTGTTTAGTTTAGTTAAGTTTAGTTTAGGTTAGGTAAGGTTAGGTTAAGTGAAGTTATGTTACATTAGTTTAGTTTAGTTTATTTTAGTTTATTTATAGTTTAGTTTAGTTTATAATTAATTTAGTTTAGTGTAGTTTAGGTTAGGTTAAGTTAGGTTAGATTAGTTTATTTTAGTTTAGGTTAGGTTAGGTGAGAATTGTTTAATTTATTTTAGTTTAGTTTAGTTTATAGTTAAGTTTATAGTTTAAATTAGTTTAGTTTAGATTAGTTTAGTTTACTTTATTTAAGTTTAGTTTAGGTAAGGTTAGGTTATGTTAAGTTAGGTTAGTTTAGCATAGGTTTCATTAGGTTAGGTTAGTTTAGGTTAGGTCAGTTTAGTTTAGTTTAGTTTAGTTAAGTTTAGCTTCGTTTAGTTTAGGTTAAGTTAGGTTAGGTTTGGTTAGGTTAATTTAGTTTAGTTTAGTTTAATTTAGTTTATTTAATTTATAGTTTAGATAATTTTAGTTTAGTTTATAGTTTAGATTATAGTTTAGTTTAGTTTTGGTCACAGTTTAGTTTATAGTTAAGTTTACAGTTAAATTTAGGCTAGTTTAGATTACTTTAGTTTAGTTCAGTTTAGTTTAGTTTAGTTTAGATTAGTTTAGTTTATTTTATAGTTTAGTTTAGTTAACTTTAGTTTAGTTTATAATTTAGTTTAGTTTACATTATAGTTTAGTTTATAGTATAGTTTACTTAATAGTTTAATTTATAGTTTAGTTTATGGCTTAGTTTATATTTAAAATTCGTTTACTTTAGATTAGTTTAGTTTAGTTTAGTTTAGTGTAGCTTAGGTTAGGTTAGGTTAGTTTAGTTTAGTCTAGTTTTGTTTACTGAAGTTTAGTTTAGTTTAGGTTAGGTTAGCTTATGTTAGGTTAGGTTAGTTTAGCTTAAGTTAGATTAGGTTAGGTCAGTTTAGTTTAGTGTAGTTTAGTTTAGTCAGTTTAGATTAGGTTACGTTAGTTTAGTTTTGTTTAGTTCAGTTTACTTTAGGTTAGGTTAGGTTAGGTTGAGTTATTTTAGGTTAGGTTAGTTTAGTTTAGTCTCGTTTATTTTATAGTTTAGTTTCGTTAAGTTTAGTTTATAGTTCTGTTTAGTTTACTTTTGTTATATTTAGTTTAGTTTAATTTATTTTAATTTATTTTAGTTTAGTTTAATTTATAGTTAATTTATAATTTAGTTTAGTATAGTTTAGTTTATAGCTTAGTTTATACTTAAGTTTAGTTTAATTTATAGTTTAGTTTATAGTTTAAATTAGTTTAATTTAGTTTAGGTTAGGTTAGGTATGTTTAGTTTAGTTTAATTTAGTTGAATTTAGTTTAGTTTAGTTTAGTTTAGGTTAGGTTAGGTTAGTACAGTTTAGTTTTATTTAGGTTAGGTTAGGTTAGTTTGGGTTAACTTAGTTTAGTTTAGTTTAGGTTAGGATAAGTTAGGTTGATTAGGTTAGTTTAATTCAGTTTAGCTAATTTTAGTTTAGTTTATAGTTTCGTTAATTTAGTTTAGTTTAGTTTAGTTTATAGTTTAGTTTAGTTTAGGTTATGGTTAAGTTTATACTTTTGTTTAGTTTAATTTAGTTTAGTTTAGTATAGTTTAGCTCAGGTTAGCTTAGGTTAGGTTAATTTAGTTTAGTTTAGGTTAGGTTAGGTTAGGTTAGGTTACTTTAGTTAAGTTTAGTTTAGTTTAGTTAATTTATACTTTAGTTTAGTTTAGCATATAGTTTAGTTTATAGTTTAGTATAGTTTAGTTTAGTTTAGGGTAGGTTAGATTAGTTTAGTTTATTTTAGTTTAGGTTAGGTTTGGTTAGGGTACTTTAGTTTAGTTTATAGTTTAGTTTAGGTTAGGTTACGTTACGTTAGGTTAGGTTAGGTTAGGTTAGTTTAGTTTAGATTAGTTTAGTTTAGTTTACTTTACTTTTGTTTAGTTTTGTTTAGGTTAGGTTAGTTTAGTTTAGGTTAAGTTAGGTTAGCTTAATTTGGATTAGTTTAGTTTAGTTAAGTTTTGTTTAGTTTATAGTTTAGTTTAGTTTAATTTAGCTTGGTTTAGTTTAGGTTGGGTTAGGTTAGTTTAGTTTAGTTTGGTTTATTTTAGTTTAGTTTAGGTTAGGTGAGCACAGGTTAGTTTAGTTTAATTTAGATTAGGTTATTTAGGTTAGGTTATGGTAGGTTAGTTTAGTTTAGTTTAGTTTATGTTAGTTTAGGTTAGGTTAGGTTATGTTAGTTTAGTTTAGTTTAGCTTAGTTTAGCTTAAGTTAGGTTAGTTTAGGTTATTTTACTTTAGTTTAGTTTAGTTTAGCTTATAGTTTAGTATAGTTTATAGTTTAGTTTATAGTTTACTTTAGTTTATAGTGTAGTTTAGTTTAGTTTAGTTTCGTTTCGTTTAGGTTAGGTTCGGTTACGTTAGGTTATGTTAGGTTAAGTTAGTTTAGTTTAGTTTAGTTTAGTTATGTTTAGTTTAGTTTATAGTTTAGTTTATTAAGTAGTTCAGTTTAGTTTATAGTTAAGTATATAGTTTAGTATAGTTTAGTTTAGTGTAGTTTAGTTTAGATTAGCTTAGTTAGTTTATTTTGGATTATTTTACTTTACGTTAACTTAGGTTAGGTTAATTTATTTTAGTTTAGGTTAGGTTAGGTCAGGTTACTTTAGTTGAGCATAGTTTAGTTTAGTTTAGATAATTTATAGTTTAGTTTAGTTTAGTTTATAGATTAGTTTACAGTTTAGTTTAGTTTAGTTTCGGTTAGTTTAGGTTAGGCTAGATTAATTTAATTAAGGTTAGGATAGTTTAGTTCAGTTTAGTTTAGTTTAGTTAAGCTTAGTTAGTTTAGTTTTGATTAGTATAGTTTACGTTAGGTTAGGTTAGGTTAGGTAAGTTTAGTTTTGTTTAGGTTAGGTTAGGTTAGGTGAAGTTAGGTTACTTTAGTTTATTTAAGTTTAATTTAGTTTAGTTTAGTGTAGTTTAGATTAGATTAGGTTAGGTTAGATTAGTTTAGTTTAGGTTAGGTTAGGTTAGGATAGTTTACTTTAGTTTATTTTAGTTTAGTTTAGTTTAGTTTAGTTTATAGTTTTGTTTATAGTTTAAATTAGTTTAGTTTAGTTTAGTTTACTTAAGTTTAGTTTAGGTTAGGTTAGGTTAGGTTAGGTTATGTTAGGTTTGGTTAGTGTAGTTTAGTTTAGTTTAGTTAAGTTCAGTTTATATTAGGTTAGGTTAATTTAATTTAGTTTAGTTTAGTTTTGGTTAGGTTAGGTGAGTTTAGTTATGTTTAGTTTAGGTTAGGTTATGTTAGGTTATGTTAGGTTAGGTTAGTGTAGTTTAGTTTAGTTTAGATTTGACTCGTTTAGTTTATAATTTAGTTTATAGTTCAGTTTAGTTTGGTTTAGTATAGTTTAGTTTTGTTTAATTTAGTTTTGTTTAATTTATTTTAATCTAGTTTAGTTTAGTTTAGTATATAGTTTAATTTTGAATTTAGTTTAGTTTAGTTTATAATTTAGTTTAGTTTATGGTTTAGTTTATAGTTTAGTTTAGTTTATTTTATTTTAGTTCAGTTTAGGATATGTCAGGTTAGTTTAGGTTAGTTTACTTTAGTTTAGTATAGTTTATAGTTTAGATTTGCTTAGTTTAGTTTATAGTTCAGTTTAGTTGAGTTTATTTTAATTTAGTTTAATTAAATTTTCTTTACTGTACAATTTAGTTTAGTTTAGTTTATAGTTTAGTTTAGTTTAGTTTATGGTTAAGTTTATACTTTTGTTTAGTTTAATTTAGTTTAGTTTAGTGTAGCTTAGGTTAGGTTAGGTTAGTTTAGTTTAGTTTAGTTTACTTAAGTTTAGTTTAGTTTAGGTTAGGTTAGCTTATGTTAGGTTACGTTAGTTTAGCTTAAGTTAGGTTAGGTTAGGTTAGTTTAGTTTAGTGTAGTTTAGTTTAGTTCAGTTTAGATTAGGTTACGATAGTTTTGTTTTGTTTAGTTCAGTTTACTTTAGGTTAGGTTAGGTTAGGTAGTGTTAGTTTAGTTTAGTTTAGTTTAGTTTAGTTTTGGTTAGATTAGGTTGAGTTATTTTAGGTTAGGTTAGTTTAGTTTAGTCTCGTTTAGTTTATAGTTTAGTTTCGTTAAGTTTAGTTTATAGTTCAGTTTAGTTTAGTTTTGTTTAATTTACTTTAGTTTAATTTATTTTAATTTATTTTAGTTTAGTTTAATTTATAGTTTAGTTTATAATTTAGTTTAGATTAGTTTATAGTTTAGTTTATGGTTTAGTTTAGTTTAGTTTAGTTTGGTTTAGTTTAGTTTAGTTTATTTAGTTTGGTTTAGGTTAATTTAGTTTAGGCTAGATTAGGTTAGCTTAGTTTAGTTTAAATAAGTTTAGGTTAGTTTAGGATGGTTTAGATTAAGTTAGTTTAGTTTAGTTTAGTTTAGCTAAGTTTAGTTTAGTTTACAATTTAGTTTAGTATAGTTTAGTTTATAGCTTAGTTTATACTTAAGTTTAGTTTAATTTATAGTTTAGTTTATAGTTGAAATTAGTTTAATTTAGTTTAGGTTAGGTTAGGTTTGTTTAGTTTAAGTTAGGTTAGGTTAGGTTAGGTTAGTTTAGTTTAGTTCAGTTTAGTTGAATTTAGTTTAGTTTAGTTTAGTTTAGATTAGGTTAGATTAGTTTAGTTTAGTTTAATTTAGGTTAGGTTAGGTTATTTGGGTTAACTTAGTTTAGTTTAGTTTAGGTTAGGATAGGTTAGGTTGATTAGGTTAGTTTAGTTCAGTTTAGCTAATTTTAGTTTAGTTTATAGTTTCGTTAATTTAGTTTAGTTTAGTTAAGTGTATAGATAAGTTTATAGTTTAGTTTACTTTAGTTTATGGTTTAGTATAGTTTAGTTTAGTTTAGTTTAGCTTAGTTTATTTTAGGTTCGTTTAGTTTAGATTAGGTTATGTTAGGTTAGGTTTGGTTAGGTTAATTTGGTTTAGTTTAGTTTAATTTAGTTTATTTAATTTATAGTTTAGTTAAATTTAGTTTAGTTTATAGTTTAGATTATAGTTTAGTTTATTTTATATTTTAGTTTAATTTAGTTTAGTTTAGGTTAGGTTAGTTTAGTTTAGTTTAGTTTAGTTTAAGTTAGGTTGGGTTAGGATAGTTTAGTTTAGTTTAGTTTTAGTTTATAGTTTACTTTAGTTTATTTTATACTTAAGTTTATAGTTTAGTTTAGGCTATTTTAGATTAGTTTAGTTTAGTTTGGTTTAGTTTAGGTTAGGTTTGGTTAGGTTAGGTTAGGTTAGGTTATGTTAGGTTAGGTTAGTGTAGTTTAGTTTAGTTTAGTTTAGATTTCACTCGTTTAGTTTATAATTTAGTTTATAGTTCAGTTTAGTTCGGTTTAGTATAGTTTAGTTTTGTTTAATTTAGTTTTGTTTAATTTATTTTAATTTAGTTTAGTTTAGTTTAGTATATAGTTTAATTTTTAATTTAGTTTAGTTTAGTTTATAGTTTAGTTTATGGTTTAGTTTAGTTTAGTTTGGTTTGGTTTAGTTTAGTTCTGTTTGTTTTAGTTTAGTTTAGTTTAGGTTAGGTTAGCTTAGTTTAGTTTAGTTTAATTTAGGTTAGGTTGGGTTAGGTTAGTTTAGTTTACTTTAGTTTAGTTTAGGTTAGGTTAGCTTAGGTTATGTTAGGTGAGTTTATTTTAGTTTAGTAGTTTAGTTTAGTTTAGGTTAGGTTAGTTTAGTTTAGTTTCGTTTAGTTTAGTTTAGTTTAGGTTAGGTTAGATTTAGTTTGGTTAGGTTAGGTTAGGTTAGGATAGTTTAGTTAATTTAGGTTAGGTTAGGTTAGGTTAGTTTAGTTTAGTTTAGGTTAGTTTAGCTTAGGTTAGCTTTTTTTTAGTTTAGGTTAGGTTAGTTTAGGCTAGGTTATGTAAGGTTAGGTTAGTTTAGTTTATTATAGTAGTTTAGTTTAATTTAGGTTAGGTAAGCTTAAGTTAGGTTAGGTTATGTTAGGTTAGGTTAGTTTAATTTAGTTTCGTTAAGTTTATAGTTCAGTTTAGTTTAGTTTTTTTAATGTAGTTAAGTTTAATATAGTTTAGTTTCATTTAGGTTAGGTTAGGCTAGGATAGTTTAGGTTAGATTAGGTTACTTTATTTTAGTTTAGATTAAGTTAGGTTAAGTTGGGTTAGGTTCGTTTAGTTTAGTTTAGTTAAATTTAGTTTATAGTTTAGTTTATAGTTTAATTTAGTTTACAGTTAAGATTATAGTCTAGTTTTGTTTATAGTTTAGTTTATAGTGCAGTTTAGTTTAGATTAGTTTAGTATAGTTCAGTTTAGTTTAGTTTAGGTTAGTTAAGTTTAATTTAGTTTACTTTAGTTTGGGTTAGGTTAGGTTAGGTTAGGTAAGTTTAGTTTAGTTTAGGTTAGGTTAGGTTAGGTGAAGTTAGGTTACTTTAGTTTAGTTTAGTTGAATTTAGTTTATTTATAGTTTAATTTAGTTTATAATTTAGTTTAGTTTAGTGTAGTTTAGGTTAGGTTAGGTTAGGTTAGATTAGTTTAGCTTAGTTTAGGTTAGGATAGGTTAGGATAGTTTAGTTTAGTTTATTTTATTTTATTTTAGTTTAGTTTATAGTTTAGTTTATAGTTTAAATTAGTTTAGTTTAGATTAGTTTAGTTTAGTTTACTTCAGTTTATTTTAGGTTAGATTAGGTTAGGTTAGGTTAGGTTAGGTTATGTTAGGTTAGGTTAGTGTAGTTTAGTTCAGTTTAGTTTAGTTCAGTTTATATTTGGTTAGGTTAATTTAATTTAGTTTAGTTTAGGTTAGGTTAGGTTAGTTTAGTTTAGTTTAGTTTAGGTTAGGTTAGGTTAGGTTAAGTTAGGTTATGTTAGGTTAGGTTAGTGTAGTTTAGTTTAGTTTAGTTTAGATTTTACTCGTTTAGTTTATAGTTTAGTTTATAGTTCAGTTTCGTTTAGTTTAGTTTAGTTTTGTTTAATTTAGTTTTGTTTAATTTATTTTAATTTAGTTTAATTTAATTTAGTATATAGTTTAGTTTTTAATTTAGTTTAGTTTAGATTATAGTTTAGTTTAGTTAAGTTTGGTTTAGTTTAGTTCTGTTTGTTTTAGTTTAGTTTAGGTTAGGTTAGCTTAGTTTAGTTTAGTTTCATTTAGGTTAGGTTGGGTTTGGTTAGTTTAGTTTAGTTTAGGTTAGGTTAGCTTAGGTTATGTTAGGTGAGTTTATTTTAGTTTAGTAGTTTAGTTTAGTTTAGGTTAGGTTAGTTTAGTTTAGTTTCGTTTAGTTTAGTTTAGTTTAGGTTTGGTTAGGTTTAGTTTGGTTAGGTTAGGTTAGGTTAGTTTAGTTTATTTTAGGTTAGTTTAGGTTAGGTTAAGTTAGGTTAGTTAAATTTAATTTAGTTAGATTATAATTTAGTTTATAGTTTAGTTTAGTTTATTGTTTAGTTTAGTTAAGTTTAGTTTAGGTTAGGTAAGGTTAGGTTAAGTGAAGTTATGTTACTTTAGTTTAGTTTAGTTTATTTTAGTTTATTTATAGTTTAGTTTAGTTTATAATTAATTTTGTTTAGTGTAGTTTAGGTTAGGTTAAGTTAGGTTAGATTAGTTTATTTTAGTTTAGGTTAGGTTAGGTGAGAATTGTTTAGTTTATTTTAGTTTAGTTTAGTTTATAGTTAAGTTTATAGTTTAAATTAGTTTAGTTTAGATTAGTTTAGTTTACTTTATTTAAGTTTAGTTTAGGTTAGGTTAGGTTATGTTAAGTTAGGTTAGTTTAGCATAGGTTTGATTAGGTTAGGTTAGTTTAGGTTAGGTCAGTTTAGTTTAGTTTAGTTTAGTTAAGTTTAGCTTCGTTTAGTTTAGGTTAAGTTAGGTTAGGTTTGGTTAGGTTAATTTAGTTTAGTTTAGTTTAATTTAGTTTATTTAATTTATAGTTTAGATAATTTTAGTTTAGTTTATAGTTTCGATTATAGTTTAGTTTAGTTTTGGTCACAGTTTAGTTTATAGTTAAGTTTACAGTTAACTTTAGGATAGTTTAGATTACTTTAATTTAGTTCAGTTTAGTTTAGTTTAGTTTAGATTAGTTTAGTTTATTTTATAGTTTAGTTTAGTTAACTTTAGTTTAGTTTATAATTTAGATTAGTTTACATTATAGTTTAGTTTATAGTATAGTTTACTTATTAGTTTAATTTATAGTTTAGTTTATGGCTTAGTTTATAATTAAAATTCGTTTACTTTAGATTAGTTTAGTTTAGTTTATTTTAGTGTAGCTTAGGTTAGGTTAGGTTAGTTTAGTTTAGTTTAGTTTTGTTTACTGAAGTTTAGTTTAGTTTAGGTTAGGTTAGCTTATGTTAGGTTAGGTTAGTTTAGCTTAAGTTAGATTAGGTTAGGTCAGTTTAGTTTAGTGTAGTTTAGTTAAGTTCAGTTTAGATTAGGTTACGTTAGTTTAGTTTTGTTTAGTTCAGTTTACTTTAGGTTAGGTTAGGTTAGGTTGAGTTATTTTAGGTTAGGTTAGTTTAGTGTAGTCTCGTTTATTTTATAGTTTAGTTTAGTTAAGTTTAGTTTATAGTTCAGTTTAGTTTACTTTTGTTTAATTTAGTTTAGTTTAATTTATTTTAATTTATTTTAGTTTAGTTTAATTTATATTTTAGTTTATAATTTAGTTTAGTATAGTTTAGTTTATAGCTTAGTTTATACTTAAGTTTAGTTTAATTTATAGTTTAGTTTATAGTTTAAATTAGTTTAATTTAGTTTAGGTTAGGTTAGGTATGTTTAGTTTAGTTTAATTTAGTTGAATTTAGTTTAGTTTAGTTTAGTTTAGGTTAGGTTAGGTTAGTACAGTTTAGTTTTATTTAGGTTAGGTTAGGTTAGTTTGGGTTAACTTAGTTTAGTTTAGTTTAGGTTAGGATAAGTTAGGTTGATTAGGTTAGTTTAGTTCAGTTTAGCTAATTTTAGTTTAGTTTATAGTTTCGTTAATTTAGTTTAGTTTAGTTTAGTGTATAGATAAGTTTATAGTTTAGTTTACTTTAGTTTATGGTTTAGTATAGTTTAGTTTAGTTTAGTTTAGCTTAGTTTACTTTAGTTTCGTTTAGTTTAGATTAGGTTAAGTTAGGTTAGGTTTGGTTAGGTTAATTTGGTTTAGTTTAGTTTAATTTAGTTTATTTAATTTATAGTTTAGTTAAATTTAGTTTATTTTATAGTTTAGATTATAGTTTAGTTTATTTTATATTTTAGTTTAGTTTAGTTTAGTTTAGGTTAGGTTAGTTTAGTTTAGTTTAGTTTAGTTTAGGTTAGGTTGGGTTAGGATAGTTTAGTTTAGTTTAGTTTTAGTTTATAGTTTACTTTAGTTTATTTTATACTTAAGTTTATAGTTTAGTTTAGGTTATTTTAGATTAGTTTAGTTTAGGTTACGTTTGGATAGGTTAGGTTAGGTTAGGTTATGTTAGGTTAGGTTAGTGTAGTTTAGTTTAGTTTAGTTTAGATTTGACTCGTTTAGTTTATAATTTAGTTTATAGTTCAGTTTAGTTCGGTTTAGTATAGTTTAGTTTTGTTTAATTTAGTTTTGTTTAATTTATTTTAATTTAGTTTAGTTTAGTTTAGTATATAGTTTAATTTTTAATTTAGTTTAGTTTAGTTTATAGTTTAGTTTATGGTTTAGTTTAGTTTAGTTTGGTTTGGTTTAGTTTAGTTCTGTTTGTTTTAGTTTAGTTTAGTTTAGGTTAGGTTAGCTAAGTTTAGTTTAGTTTAATTTAGGTTAGGTTGGGTTAGGTTAGTTTAGTTTACTTTAGTTTAATTTAGGTTAGGTTAGCTTAGGTTATGTTAGGTGAGTCTATTTTAGTTTAGTAGTTTAGTTTAGTTTAGGTTAGGTTAGTTTAGTTTAGTTTCGTTTAGTTTAGTTTAGTTTAGGTTAGGTTAGATTTAGTTTGGTTAGGTTAGGTTAGGATAGTTTAGTTAATTTAGGTTAGGTTAGGTTAGGTTAGTTTAGTTTAGTTTAGTTTAGGTTAGTTTAGCTTAGGTTAGTTTTTTTTTAGTTTAGGTTAGGTTAGTTTAGGCTAGGTTATGTTAGGTTAGGTTAGGTTAGTTAAGTTTATTATAGTAGTTTAGTTTAGTTTAGGTTAGGTAAGCTTAAGTTAGGTTAGGTTATGTTAGGTTAGGTTATTTTAATATAGTTTCGTTTAGTTTATAGTTTAGTTTAGTTTTTTTTAATTTAGTTAAGTTTAGTATAGTTTAGTTTCATTTAGGTTAGGTTAGCCTAGGATAGTTTAGGTGAGATTAGTTTACTTTATTTTAGTTTAGATTAAGTTAGGTTAAGTTGGGTTAGGTTCGTTTAGTTTAGTTTAGTTAAATTTAGTTTATAGTTTAGTTTATAGTTTAATTTAGTTTACAGTTAAGATTATAGTCTAGTTTAGTTTATAGTTTAGTTTATATTGTAGTTTAGTTTAGATTAGTTTAGTATAGATTAGTTTAGTTTAGTTTAGGTTAGTTAAGTTTAATTTAGTTTAGTTTAGTTTGGGTTAGGTTCGGTTAGGTTAATTTAAATTAGGTTATTTTGGGTTAGTTTAGTTTAGTTTAGTTAAGTTTAGTTTAGTTTACAGTATTGTTTAGTTAAGTTTAGTTTACAGTTTGGTTTATAGTTTAGTTTAGTTTAGTTTATAGATTAGTTTATGGTTTAGTTTGGTTTAGTTTTGTTTAGTTTAGGTTAGTTAATTTAGATTAGATTAGTTTAATTTGGGTTAGGTTAAGTTAGGTTAGTTAGTTTAGTTTAGATTAGATTAGGGTAGGTTAAGTTAGGTTGGGTTAGGTTAGTTTAGTTTAATTTAGTTTAGTTAATTTATAGTTTAGTTTAGTTTATAATTTAGTTTATAGTTTAGTTTATTTTAGTTTAAATTAGGTTATGTTATGTTAGGTTAGTTTAGTTTAGTTTAGTTTAGTTTAGTTTTTTTTAGTTAACTTTATAGTTTATTTTGTAGTTTGATTTAGTTTAGTTTATAAATTATAGTTTAAATTATAGTTTAATTTAATGTAGTTTAGTTTGATTTAGTTTAATTTAGTTTATTTTAGTTTAGTTTTAGTTTAGTTTAGTTAAGTTTAGTTTAGGTTAGGTAACGTTAGGTTAGGTTAGGTTAGGTTAGTTAAGTATAGTTTAGTTTAGTTTAGGTTAGGTTTGGTTAGGTTAAGTTAGGTTAGGTTAGTTAATTTAGTTTAGTTTAATTTAGTTGGATTTAGAATAGTTTAGTTTAGTTTAGTTAATTTTTGTTAGGTAATTTAGGTTAGTTTAGTTAATTTAGTTTAGGTTAGGTTAGTTTAGGGTAGTTTAGTTTAGTTAATTTATTTTAGTTAATAGTTTAGTATAGTTTATTGTTTAGTTTATAGTGTAGTTTAGTTTAGTTTAGTTTCGTTTCGTTTAGGTTCCGTTACGTTAGGTTATGTTAGGTTAAGTTAGTTTAGTTTAGTTTAGTTATGTTTAGTTTGGTTTATAGTTTGGTTTATTAATTAGTTTAGTTTAGTTTATAGTTAAGTATATAGTTTAGTATAGTTTAGTTTAGTTTAGTGTAGTTTAGATTAGTTAGTTAGTTTATTTTGGATTAGTTTAGTTTACGTTACGTTAGGTTAGGTTAGGTTAATTTAATTCATTTTAGTTTAGGTTAGGTTAGGTTAAGTTAGGTTACTTTAGTTTAGCTTAGTTTACTTTAGTTTAGATAATTTATAGTTTAGTTTAATTTAGTTTATAGTTTAGTTTATAGTTTAGTTTACAGTTTAGTTTAGTTTAGTTAAGTATCGGTTAGGTTAGGTTAGATTAATTTAATTTATGTTAGGTTAAGATAGTTTAGTTCAGTTTAGTTTAGTTTAGGTTAGGTTAGGTTAGGTGAAGTTAGGTTACTTTAGTTTAGTTTTGTTTAATTTAGTTTAGTTTATTTTAGTTTATTTATAGTTTAGTTTATTTATATTTTAGTTAAGTTTATAATTTAGTTTAGTTTAGTGTAGTTTAGGTTAGGTTAGGTTAGGTTAGATTAGTTTAGTTTAGGTTATGTTAGGTTAGGATAGTTTAGTTTACTTTATTTTAGTTTAGTTTAGTTTTTAGTTTAAATTAGTTTAGTTTGGATTAGTTTAGTTTAGATTAGTTTAGTTTAGTTTAGTTTACTTAAGTTAAGTTTAGGTTAGGTTAGGTTAGTTTAGGTTAGGTTAGTTTAGTTTAGTTTATTTAAGTTCAGTTTATATTAGGTTAGGTTAATTTAATTTATTATAGTTTAGTTTAGTTTAGTTTAGGTTAGGTTAGCTTAGTTTAGTTTAGTTTAGGTTAGGTTAGTTTAGGTTAGGTTAGTTTAGTTTACTTTAGATTAGTTTAGGTTAGTTTAGTTTAGTTTAGGTTAGGTTAGGTTTAGTTTGGTTAGGTTAGGTTAGGTTAGTTTAGTTTATTTTAGGTTAGTTTAGGTTAGGTTAGGTTAGTTAAATTTAATTTAGTTAGATTATAATTTTGTTTCCAGTTTAGTTTAGTTTAGTTTATAGTTTAGTTTAGTTAAGTTTAGTTTAGGTTTATTTAGGTTAGGTTAGGTTAGTTTAGTTTAGTTTAGTTTAAGTTATGTGAGGTTAGTTTAGGTTAGTTTACTTTAGTTGAGTTTAGTTTAGTTTATAGTTTAGATTTATTTAGTTTAGTTTAGTGTAGTTTAGTTTATAGTTTTGTTTATAGTTTAGTTTAGTTTATTTTCGTTTAGGTTAGTTAGTTAGTTTAGTTCAGTTTAGGTTATGTCAGGTTAGTTTAGGTTAGTTTACTTTAGTTTAGTTTATAATTTAGATTTGTTTAGTTTAGTTTAGTTTAGTTTATGGTTTAGTTTATAGTTTAGTTTAGTTTAATTTAGTTTAGTTCAGTTTAGGATATGTCAGGTTAGTTTAGGTTAGTTTACTTTAGTTTAGAATAGTTTATTGTTTAGATTTGTTTAGTTTAGTTTATAGTTCAGCTTAGTTGAGTTTATTTTAATTTAGTTTAATTAAATTTTGTTTACTGTACAATTTAGTTTAGTTTAGTTTAGTTTATAGTTTAGTTTAGTTTAGTTTATGGTTAAGTTTATACTTTTGTTTAGTTTAATTTAGTTTAGTTTAGTATAGTTTAGCTCAGGTTAGCTTAGGTTAGGTTAATTTAGTTTAATTTAGGTTAGGTTAGGTTAGGTTAGGTTGTTTTAGTTAAGTTTAGTTTAGTTTAGTTAATTTATACTTTAGTTTAGTTTAGCATATAGTTTAGTTTAGTTTAGTTTATAGTTTAGTATAGTTTAGTTTAGTTTAGGGTAGGTTAGATTAGTTTAGTTTATTTTAGTTTAGGTTAGGTTTGGTTAGGGTACTTTAGTTTAGTTTATAGTTTAGTTTAGGTTAGGTTACGTTACGTTAGGTTAGGTTAGGTTAGGTTAGTTTAGTTTAGATTAGTTTAGTTTAGTTTACTTTACTTTTGTTTAGTTTTGTTTAGGTTAGGTTAGTTTAGTTTAGGTTAAGTTAGGTTAGCCTAATTTGGATTATGTTTAGTTTAGTTAAGTTTTGTTTATTTTATAGTTTAGTTTAGTTTAATTTATCTTGGTTTAGTTTAGGTTGGGTTAGGTTAGTTTAGTTTAGTTTAGTTTGGTTTATTTTAGTTTAGTTTAGGTTAGGTGAGCATAGGTTAGTTTAGTTTAATTTAGATTAGGTTATTTAGGTTAGGTTATGGTAGGTTAGTTTAGTTTAGTTTAGTTTATGTTAGTTTAGGTTAGGTTAGGTTATGTTAGTTTAGTTTAGTTTAGCTTAGTTTAGCTTAGGTTAGGTTAGTTTAGGTTATTTTACTTTAGTTTAGTTTAGTTTAGTTTATAGTTTAGTATAGTTTATAGTTTAGTTTATAGTTTACTTTAGTTTATAGTGTAGTTTAATTTAGTTTAGTTTCGTTTCGTTTAGGTTAGCTTCGGTTACGTTAGGTTATGTTAGGTTAAGTTAGTTTAGTTTAGTTTAGTTTAGTTATGTTTAGTTTAGTTTATAGTTAATTTATTAATTAGTTCAGTTTAGTTTATAGTTAAGTATATAGTTTAGTATAGTTTAGTTTAGTGTAGTTTAGTTTAGATTAGCTTAGTTAGTTTATTTTGGATTATTTTACTTTACGTTACCTTAGGTTAGGTTAATTTATTTTAGTTTAGGTTAGGTTAGGTCAGGTTACTTTAGTTGAGCATAGTTTAGTTTAGTTTAGATAATTTATAGTTTAGTTTAGTTTAGTTTATAGATTAGTTTACAGTTTAGTTTAGTTTAGTTTCGGTTAGTTTAGGTTAGGCTAGATTAATTTAATTAAGGTTAGGATAGTTTAGTTCAGTTTAGTTTAGTTTAGTTAAGCTTAGTTAGTTTAGTTTTGATTAGTATAGTTTACGTTAGGTTAGGTTAAGTTAGGTAAGTTTAGTTTTGTTTAGGTTAGGTTAGGTTAGGTGAAGTTAGGTTACTTTAGTTTATTTAAGTTTAATTTAGTTTAGTTTAGTGTAGTTTAGATTAGGTTAGGTTAGGTTAGATTAGTTTAGTTTAGGTTAGGTTAGGTTAGGATAGTTTACTTTAGTTTATTTTAGTTTAGTTTAGTTTAGTTTATAGTTTTGTTTATAGTTTAAATTAGTTTAGTTTAGTTTAGTTTACTTAAGTTTAGTTTAGGTTAGGTTAGGTTAGGTTAGGTTAGGTTATGTTAGGTTTGGTTAGTGTAGTTTAGTTTAGTTTAGTTAAGTTCAGTTTATATTAGGTTAGGTTAATTTAATTTAGTTTAGTTTAGTTTTGGTTAGGTTAGGTGAGTTTAGTTATGTTTAGTTTAGGTTAGGTTATGTTAGGTTATGTTAGGTTAGGTTAGTGTAGTTTAGTTTAGTTTAGATTTGACTCGTTTAGTTTATAATTTAGTTCATAGTTCAGTTTAGTTTGGTTTAGTATAGTTTAGTTTTGTTTAATTTAGTTTTGTTTAATTTATTTTAATTTAGTTTAGTTTAGTTTAGTATATAGTTTAATTTTAATTTAGTTTAGTTTAGTTTATAATTTAGTTTAGTTTATGGTTTAGTTTATAGTTTAGTTTAGTTTATTTTAGTTTAGTTCAATTTAGGATATGTCAGGTTAGTTTAGGTTAGTTTACTTTAGTTTAGTATAGTTTATAGTTTAGATTTGCTTAGTTTAGTTTATAGTTCAGTTTAGTTGAGTTTATTTTAATTTAGTTTAATTAAATTTTCTTTATTGTACAATTTAGTTTAGTTTAGTTTAGTTTATAGTTTAGTTTAGTTTAGTTTATGGTTAAGTTTATACTTTTGTTTAGTTTAATTTAGTTTAGTTTAGTATAGCTTAGGTTAGGTTAGGTTAGTTTAGTTTAGTTTAGTTTACTTAAGTTTAGTTTAGTTTAGGTTAGGTTAGCTTATGTTAGGTTACGTTAGTTTAGCTTAAGTTAGGTTAGGTTAGGTTAGTTTAGTTTAGTGTAGTTTAGTTTAGTTCAGTTTAGATTAGGTTACGATAGTTTTGTTTAGTTCAGTTTACTTTAGGTTAGGTTAGGTTAGGTAGTGTTAGTTTAGTTTAGTTTAGTTTAGTTTAGTTTTGGTTAGATTAGGTTGAGTTATGTTAGGTTAGGTTAGTTTAGTTTAGTTTCGTTTAGTTTATAGTTTAGTTTCGTTAAGTTTAGTTTATAGTTCGGTTTACTTTAGTTTTGTTTAATTTACTTTAGTTTAATTTATTTTAATTTATTTTAGTTTAGTTTAATTTATAGTTTAGTTTATAATTTAGTTTAGATTAGTTTATAGTTTAGTTTATGGTTTAGTTTAGTTTAGTTTAGTTTGGTTTAGTTTAGTTTAGTTTATTTAGTTTGGTTTAGGTTAATTTAGTTTAGGCTAGATTAGGTTAGCTTAGTTTAGTTTAAATAAGTTTAGGTTAGTTTAGGATGGTTTAGTTTAAGTTAGTTTAGTTTAGTTTAGTTTAGCTAAGTTTAGTTTAGTTTACAATTTAGTTTAGTATAGTTTAGTTTATAGCTTAGTTTATACTTAAGTTTAGTTTAATTTATAGTTTAGTTTATAGTTTAAATTAGTTTAATTTAGTTTAGGTTAGGTTAGGTTTGTTTAGTTTAAGTTAGGTTAGGTTAGGTTAGGTTAGTTTAGTTTAGTTCAGTTTAGTTGAATTTAGTTTAGTTTAGTTTAGTTTAGATTAGGTTAGATTAGTTTAGTTTAGTTTAATTTAGGTTAGGTTAGGTTATTTGGGTTAACTTAGTTTAGTTTAGTTTAGGTTAGGATAGGTTAGGTTGATTAGGTTAGTTTAGTTCAGTTTAGCTAATTTTAGTTTAGTTTATAGTTTCGTTAATTTAGTTTAGTTTAGTTAAGTGTATAGATAAGTTTATAGTTTAGTTTACTTTAGTTTATGGTTTAGTATAGTTTAGTTTAGTTTAGTTTAGCTTAGTTTATTTTAGGTTCGTTTAGTTTAGATTAGGTTATGTTAGGTTAGGTTTGGTTAGGTTAATTTGGTTTAGTTTAGTTTAATTTAGTTTATTTAATTTATAGTTTAGTTAAATTTAGTTTAGTTTATAGTTTAGATTATAGTTTAGTTTATTTTATATTTTAGTTTAATTTAGTTTAGTTTAGGTTAGGTTAGTTTAGTTTAGTTTAGTTTAGTTTAAGTTAGGTTGGGTTAGGATAGTTTAGTTTAGTTTAGTTTTAGTTTATAGTTTACTTTAGTTTATTTTATACTTAAGTTTATAGTTTAGTTTAGGCTATTTTAGATTAGTTTAGTTTAGTTTGGTTTAGTTTAGGTTAGGTTTGGTTAGGTTAGGTTAGGTTATGTTAGGTTAGGTTAGTGTAGTTTAGTTTAGTTTAGTTTAGATTTCACTCGTTTAGTTTATAATTTAGTTTATAGTTCAGTTTAGTTCGGTTTAGTATAGTTTAGTTTTGTTTAATTTAGTTTTGTTTAATTTATTTTAATTTAGTTTAGTTTAGTTTAGTATATAGTTTAATTTTTAATTTAGTTTAGTTTAGTTTATAGTTTAGTTTATGGTTTAGTTTAGTTTAGTTTGGTTTGGTTTAGTTTAGTTCTGTTTGTTTTAGTTTAGTTTAGTTTAGGTTAGGTTAGCTTAGTTTAGTTTAGTTTAATTTAGGTTAGGTTGGGTTAGGTTAGTTTAGTTTACTTTAGTTTAGTTTAGGTTAGGTTAGCTTAGGTTATGTTAGGTGAGTTTATTTTAGTTTAGTAGTTTAGTTTAGTTTTGGGTTAGGTTAGTTTAGTTTAGTTTCGTTTAGTTTAGTTTAGTTTAGGTTAGGTTATATTTAGTTTGGTTAGGTTAGGTTAGGTTAGGATAGTTTAGTTAATTTAGGTTAGGTTAGGTTAGGTTAGTTTAGTTTAGTTTAGTTTAGGTTAGTTTAGCTTAGGTTAGCTTTTTTTTAGTTTAGGTTAGGTTAGTTTAGGCTAGGTTATGTTAGGTTAGGTTAGTTTAGTTTATTATAGTAGTTTAGTTTAATTTAAGTTAGGTAAGCTTAAGTTAGGTTAGGTTATGTTAGGTTAGGTTAGTTTAATTTAGTTTCGTTAAGTTTATAGTTCAGTTTAGTTTAGTTTTTTTAATGTAGTTAAGTTTAATATAGTTTAGTTTCATTTAGGTTAGGTTAGGCTAGGATAGTTTAGGTTAGATTAGGTTACTTTATTTTAGTTTAGATTAAGTTAGGTTAAGTTGGGTTAGGTTCGTTTAGTTTAGTTTAGTTAAATTTAGTTTATAGTTTAGTTTATAGTTTAATTTAGTTTACAGTTAAGATTATAGTCTAGTTTTGTTTATAGTTTAGTTTATAGTGCAGTTTAGTTTAGATTAGTTTAGTATAGTTTAGTTTAGTTTAGTTTAGGTTAGTTAAGTTTAATTTAGTTTAGTTTAGTTTGGGTTAGGTTAGGTTAGGTTAATTTAAGTTAGGTTATTTTGGGTTAGTTTAGTTTAGTTTAGTTAAATTTAGTTAAGTTTAGTTTAGTTTACAGTATAGTTTAGTTAAGTTTAGTTTACAGTTTGGTTTATAGTTTAGTTTAATTTAGTTTATAGATTAGTTTATGGTTTAGTTTGGTTTAGTTTTGTTTAGTTTAGGTTAGTTAATTTAGATTATATTAGTTTAGTTTGGGTTAGGTTAGGTTAGTTAGTTTAGTTTGGATTAGATTAGGTTAGGTTAAGTTAGGTTGGGTTAGGTTAGTTTATTTTAATTTAGTTTAATTAAATTTTGTTTACTGTACAATTTAGTTTAGTTTAGTTTAGTTTATAGTTTAGCTTAGTTTAGTTTATGGTTAAGTTTATACTTTTGTTTAGTTTAATTTAGTTTAGTTTAGTATTGTTTAGCTCAGGTTAGCTTAGGTTAGGTTAATTTAGTTTAGTTTAGGTTAGGTTAGGTTAGGTTAGGTTACTTTAGTTAAGTTTAGTTTAGTTTAGTTAATTTATACTTTAGTTTATTTTAGCATATAGTTTAGTATAGTTTAGTTTATAGTTTAGTATATTTTAGTTTAGTTTAGTTTAGGGCAGGTTAGATTAGTTTAGTTTATTTTAGTTTAGGTTAGGTTTGGTTAGGGTACTATAGTTTAGTTTATAGTTTAGTTTAGGTTAGGTTACGTTAGGTTAGGTTAGGTTAAGTTAGTTTAGTTTAGATTAGTTTAGTTTAGTTTACTTTGGTTTTGTTTAGTTTTGTTTAGTTTAGGTTAGTTTATTTTAGGTTAGGTTAGGTTAGCTTAGTTTGGTTTAGTTTAGTTTCGTTTCGTTTAGGTTAGGTTCGGTTACGTTAGGTCATGTTAGGTTAAGTTAGTTTAGTTAAGTTATGTTTAGTTTATAGTTTAGTTTATTAATTAGTTTAGTTTAGTTTATAGTTAAGTATATAGTTTAGTATAGTTTAGTTTAGTGTAGTTTAGTTTAGATTAGCTTAGTTAATTTATTTTGGATTAGTTTACTTTACGTTACGTTAGGTTAGGTTAATTTATTTTAGTTTAGGTTAGGTTAAGTCAGGTTACTTTAGTTTAGCATAGTTTAGTTTAGTTTAAATAATTAATAGTTTAGTTTAGTTTAATGTATAGTTTAGTTTACAGTTTAGTTTAGTTTAGTTTCGGTTAGTTTAGGTTAGGTTAGATTAATTTATTAAGGTTAGGATAGTTTAGTTAAGCTTAGTTAGTTTAGTTTAGATTAGTATAGTTTACGTTAGGTTAGGTTAGGTTAGGTAAGCTTAGTTTTGTTTCGGTTAGGTTAGGTTAGGTTAGGTGAAGTTAGGTTACTTTAGTGTAGTTAAGTTTAATTTAGTTTAGTTTAGTGTAGTTTAGATTAGGTTAGGTTAGGTTAGATTAGTTTAGTTTAGTTTAGGTTAGGTTAGGTTAGGATAGTTTAGTTTAGTTTATTTTAGTTTAGTTTAGTTTAGTTTATAGTTTAGTTTATAGTTTAAATTAGTTTAGTTTAGATTAGTTTAGTTTAGTTTTAGTTTACTTAAGTTTAGTTTAGGTTAGGTTAGGTTAGGTTATGTTAGGTTTGGTGAGTGTAGTTTAGTTTAGTTTAGTTAAGTTCAGTTTATATTAGGTTAGGTTAATTTAATTTATTTTAGTTTAGGTTAGGTTAGGTGAGTTTAGTGTAGTTTAGTTTAGTTTAGTTTACTGTATTGTTTAGTTAAGTTTAGTTTACAGTTTGGCTTATAGTTTAGTTTAGTTTAGTTTATAGATTAGTTTATGGTTTAGTTTGGTTTAGTTTTGTTTAGTTTAGGTTAGTTAATTTAGATTAGATTAGTTTAGTTTGGGTTAGGTTAGGTTAGGTTAGTTAGTTTAGTTTAGATTAGATTAGGTTAGGTTAAGTTAGGTTGGGTTAGGTTAGTTTATTTTAATTTAGTTTAGTTAATATATAGTTTAGTTTAGTTTATAATTTAGCTTATAGTTTAGTTTATTTTAGTTTAAATTAGGTTATGTTAGGTTAGGTTAGTTTAGTTTAGTTTAGTTTAGGTTAGGTTACGTTAGGTTAGGTTAGGTTAGGTTAGTTAAGTATAGTTTAGTTTAGTTTAGGTTAGGTTTGGTTAGGTGAAGTTAGGTTAGGTTATTTAATTTAGTTTAGTTTAATTTAGTTGGATTTAGAATAGTTTAGTTTAGTTTAGTTAATTTTTGTTAGGTAATTTAGGTTAGTTTAGTTAATTTATTTTAGGTTAGGTTAGTTTAGGGTAGTTTAGTTTAGTTAATTTATTTTAGTTAATAGTTTAGTATAGTTTATTGTTTAGTTTATAGTTTAGTTTAGTTTATAGTGCAGTTTAGTTTAGTTTAGTTTCGTTTCGTTTAGGTTAGGTTCGGTTACGTTAGGTTATGTTAGGTTAAGTTAGTTTAGTTTAGTTTAGTTTAGTTTAGTTATGTTTAGTTTAGTTTATAGTTTGGTTTATTAATTAGTTTAGTTTAGTTTATAGTTAAGTATATAGTTTAGTATAGTTTAGTTTAGTTTAGTTTAGTTTAGATTAGCTTAGTTAGTTTATTTTGGATTAGTTTAGTTTACGTTACGTTAGGTTAGGTTAGGTTAATTTAATTCATTTTAGTTTAGGTTAGGTTAGGTTAAGTTAGGTTGCTTTAGTTTAGCTTAGTTTACTTTAGTTTAGATAATTTATAGTTTAGTTTAATTTAGTTTATAATTTAGTTTACAGTTTAGTTTAGTTTAGTTTAGTATCGGTTAGGTTAGATTAGATTAATTTAATTTAGGTTAGGTTAGGATAGTTTAGTTCAGTTTTGTTTAGTTTAGGTTAGGTTAGGTTAGGTGAAGTTAGGTTACTTTAGTTTAGTTTTGTTTAATTTAGTTTAGTTTATTTTAGTTTATTTATAGTTTAGTTTATTTATAGTTTAGTTAAGTTTATAATTTAGTTTAGTTTAGTGTAGTTTAGGTTAGGTTAGGTTAGGTTAGATTAGTTTAGTTTAGGTTATGTTAGGTTAGGATAGTTTAGTTTACTTTATTTTAGTTTAGTTTAGTTTATAGCTTAGTTTATAGTTTAAATTAGTTTAGTTTAAATTAGTTTAGTTTAGTTTAGTTTACTTAAGTTAAGTTTAGGTTAGGTTAGGTTAGTTTAGGTTAGGTTAGTTTAGTTTAGTTTATTTAAGTTCAGTTTATATTAGGTTAGGTTAATTTAATTTATTATAGTTTAGTTTAGGTTAGGTTAGTTTAGTTTAGTTTAGTTTAGTTTGGTTTAGGTTAGGATAGGTTAGGTTATTTTAGGTTAGGTTATGTTAGGTTAGTGTAGTTTAGTTTAGTTTAGTTTAGATTTGTCTCGTTTAGTTTATAGTTTAGTTTATAGTTCAGTTTAGTTTCGTTTAGTATAGTTTAGTTTTGTTTCATTAGTTTTGTTTAATTTATATTAATTTAGTTTAGTTTAGTTTATAGTTTCGTTTGGTTTGGTTTAGATTAGTTCTGTTTCGTTTAGTTTAGTTTAGTTTAGGTTAGGTTAGCTTAGTTTAGTTTAGTTTAGGTTAGGTTAGGTTAGGTTAGGTTAGTTTAGTTTACTTTAGTTTAGTTTAGGTTATTTTAGTTTAGTTTAGGTTAGGTTAGGTTTAGTTTGGTTAGGTTAGGTTAGGTTAGTTTAGTTTAGTTTAGGTTAGTTTAGGTTAGGTTAGGTTAGGTTAGTTAAATTTAATTTAGTTAGATTATAATTTTGTTTATAGTTTAGTTTAGTTTAGTTTAGTTTATAGTTTAATTTAGTTAAGTTTAGTTTAGGTTAATTTAGGTTAGGTTAGGTTAGTTTAGTTTAGTTTAGTTTAAGTTATGTCAGGTTAGTTTAGGTTAGTTTACTTTAGTTGAGTTTAGTTTAGTTTATAGTTTAGATTTATTTAGTTTAGTTTAGTGTAGTTTAATTTATAGTTTTGTTTATAGTTTAGTTTAGTTTAGTTTAGTTTCGTTTAGGTTAGGTTAGGTTAGGTTAGATTAGTTTAGTTTAGTTTATTTTCGTTTAGGTTAGTTAGTTAGTTTAGTTCAGTTTAGGTTATGTCAGGTTAGATTAGGTTAGTTTTCTTTAGTTTAGTTTAGTTTATAATTTAGATTTGTTTAGTTTAGTTTAGTTTAGTTTATGGTTTAGTTTATAGTTTATTTTAGTTTAATTTAGTTTAGTTCAGTTTAGGATATGTCAGGTTAGTTTAGGTTAGTTTACTTTAGTTTAGTATAGTTTATTGTTTAGATTTGTTTAGTTTAGTTTATAGTTCAGCTTAGTTGAGTTTATTTTAATTTAGTTTAATTAAATTTTCTAGGTTAGTTTACTTTAGTATAGTTTAGTTTAGTTTAGTTTAGTGAATTTATTTTAATTTAGGTTTTAGTTAAGCTTAGTTAGTTTAGTTTAGATTAGTATAGTTTACTTTAGGTTAGGTTAGGTTAGGTAATTTTAGTTGAGTTAAGGTTAGGTTAGGTTAGGTGAAGTTATGTTACTTTAGTTTAGTTTAGTTTATTTTGGTTTATTTATAGTTTAGTTTAGTTTATAATTAATTTAGTTTAGTGTAGTTTAGGTTAGGTTAAGTTAGGTTAGATTAGTTTAGTTTAGTTTAGGTTAGGTTAGGTGAGAATGGTTTAGTTTATTTTAGTTTAGTTTATAGTTAAGTTTATAGTTTAAATTAGTTTAGTTTCGATTAGTTTAGTATAGTTTAGTTTATTTTAGTTTAGTTTAGGTTAGGTTAGGTTATGTTAAATTAGGTTAGTTTAGCGTAGGTTTGATTAGGTTAGGTTAGTTTAGGTTAGGTCAGTTTAGTTTAGTTTAGTTTAGTTAAGTTTAGTTTCGTTTAGTTTAGGTTAAGTTAGGTTAGGTTTGGTTAGGTTAATTTAGTTTAGTTTAGTTTAATTTAGTTTATTTAATTTATAGTTTAGATAATTTTAGTTTAGTTTATAGTTTAGATTATAGTTTAGTTTAGTTTTGGTCACAGTTTAGTTTACAGTTTAGTTTATAGTTCAGTTTACAGTTTACTTTAGGCTAGTTTAGATTACTTTAGTTTAGTTCAGTTTAGTTTAGTTTAGTTTAGATTAGTTTAGTTTATTTTATAGTTTAGTTTAGTTAACTTTAGTTTAGTTTATAATTTAGTTTAGATTACGTTATAGTTTAGTTTGTAGTATAGTTTACTTAATAGTTTAGTTTATAGTTTAGTTTATGGCTTAGTTTATAATTAAAATTCGTTTACTTTAGATTAGTTTAGTTTAGTTTAGTGTAGCTTAGGTTAGGTTAGGTTAGTTTAGTTTAGTTTAGTTTTGTTTACTTAAGTTTAGTTTAGTTTAGGTTAGGTTAGTTTATGTTAGGTTAGGTTAGTTTAGCTTAAGTTAGATTAGGTTAGGTTAGTTTAGTTTAGTGTAGTTTAGTTTAGTTCAGTTTAGATTAGGTTACGTTAGTTTAGTTTTGTTTAGTTCAGTTTACTTTAGGTTAGGTTAGGTTAGGTAGTGTTAATTTAGTTTAGTTTAGTTTAGTTTAGTTTTGGTTAGGTAGGTTAGGTTGAGTTATTTTAGGTTAGGTTAGTTTATTTTAGTGTCGTTTAGTTTATAGTTTAGTTTCGTTAAGTTTAGTTTATAGTTCAGTTTAGTTTAGTTTTGTTTAATTTAGTTTAGTTTAATTTATTTTAATTTATTTTAGTTTAGTTTAATTTATAGTTTAGTTTATAATTTAGTTTAGATTAGTTTATAGTTTAGCTTATGGTTTAGTTTAGTTTAGTTTAGTTTGGTTTAGTTTAGTTTAGTTTATTTAGTTTCGTTTAGGTTAGTTTAGTTTAGGCTAGATTAGGTTAGCTTAGTTTAGTTTAAATAAGTTTAGGTTAGGTTAGGATGGTTTTGATTAAGTAAGTTTAGTATAGTTTAGTTTAGCTAAGTTTAGTTTAGTTTACAATTTAGTTTAATATAGTTTAGTTTATAGCTTAGTTTATACTTAAGTTTAGTTTAATTTATAGTTTAGTTTATAGTTTAAATTAGTTTAATTTAGTTTAGGTTTGGTTTGTTTAGTTTAAGTTAGGTTAGGTTAGGTTAGGTTAGTTTAGTTTAGTTTAGTTTAGTTTAGTTGAATTTAGTTTAGTTTAGTTTAGTTTAGGTTAGGTTAGGTTAGTTTAGTTTAGTTTAATTTAAGTTAGGTTAGTTTGGGTTAACTTAGTTTAGTTTAGTTTAGGTTAGCATAGGTTAGGTTAATTAGGTTAGTTTAGTTCAGTTTAGCTAATTTTAGTTTAGTTTATAGTTTCGTTAATTTAGTTTAGTTTAGTTTAGTGTATAGATAAGTTTATAGTTTAGTTTACTTTAGTTTATGGTTTAGTATAGTTTAGTTTAGTTTAGTTTAGCTTAGTTTATTTTAGTTACGTTTAGTTTAGATTAGGTTAAGTTAGGTTAGGTTTGGTTAGGTTAATTTGGTTTAGATTAGTTTAATTTAGTTTATTTAATTTATAGTTTAGTTAAATTTAGTTTAGTTTATAGTTTAGATTATAGTTTAGTTTATTTTATATTTTAGTTTAGTTTAGTTTAGTTTAGGTTAGGTTAGTTTAGTTTAGTTTAGTTTAGTTTAGGTTTGGTTGGGTTAGGATAGTTTAGTTTAGTTTAGTTTTAGTTTATAGTTTACTTTAGTTTATTTTATACTTAAGTTTATAGTTTAGTTTAGGCTATTTTAGATTAGATTAGTTTAGTTTGGTTTAGTTTAGGTTAGGTTCGGTTAGGTTAATTTAGTAAAGTTTAGTTTAGTTTTTTTATTTAGTTTATTTTATAGTTTAGTTTAGTTAAGTTTAGTTTAGTTTAATTTAGTTTAGTTTAGTTTAGATCAGGTTAGCCTGATTAGGTTAGTTTAGTTTAGTTTAGTTTAGCTAAGTTTAGTTTGTAGTTTCGTTAATTTATTTTAGTTTAGTTTAGTGTGTAGTTAGGTTTATAGTTTAGTTTAGTTTGTAGTTTATTTTATAGTTTAGTATATTTTAGTTTAGTTTAGTTTAGTTTAGCTTACTTTAGTTTAGTTTCGTTTAGTTTAGGGTAGGTAAGGTTAGGTTAGTTTGGGTTAAGTTAGTTTAGTTTAGTTTTGTTTAGGTTAGGTTAGGTTTGGTTAGGTTAGTTAATTCATTTTATTTTAATTTAGTGTAGTTAATTTATAGTTTAGTTAAATTTAGTTTAGTTTATAGTTTAGATTATAGTTTAGTTTAGTTCATTTTATATTTTAGTTTTGTTTAGTTCAGGTTTAGTTAGTTTAGTTTAGTTTATTTTAGGTTAGGTTAGTTAGTGTTAGAATAGTTTAGTTTAGTTTAGTTTATTTATAATTTATAGTTTATTTTAGTTTTGTGAATACTTAAGTTTATCATTTAGTTTATAATCTAGTTTATAGTTTAGTTTAGGCTATTTTGGATTAGTTTAGCTTAGTTTAGTTTAGTTTAGTTTAGTTTAGAATAGGTTAGGTTAGGTTAATTTAGTATTGTTTAGTTTAGTTTAGTTTATTTAGTTTATTTTATAGTTTAGTTTATAGTTTAGTTTAGTTAAGTTTAACTTAGTTTATTGTTTAGTTTGCTTTAGTTTAGTTTTGTTTAATTTATTTTAGTTTAGTTTAGTTTCGTTTAGGTTAGGCAGGTTAGGTTCGTTTAGTTTAGTTTAATTAGGTTAGGTTAGGTTAAGTTAGGTTACTTTAGCTTAGTTTAGTTTAGTTTAGATAATTTATGGTTTAGTTTAGTTAAGTTTAATTTATAGATTAGTATATAGTTTACTTTAGTTTATAGTTCAGTTTAGGTTAGATTAGTTTAAGTTAGATTAGGTTAGATTAGTTTAGTTTAGTTTAGTTTCGGTTAGGTTAGATTAGGTTACATTAAGTTAGTTTAGGTTAGCTTAGTTTAGTTTAGTTTAGTATAGTTAAGTTTAGTTAAGTTTTGTTTAGTTTACAGTTTAGTTTAGTTAAGTTTAGTTTATAATTTAGTTTATAGTTCAGTTTAGTTTAGTTCATACTTTATTTTAGTTTACCTTAATTTCAGTTACGTTAGGTTAGGTTAGGTTAGGTTCATGTAGTTTAATTAACTTTAGTTTGGTTTAGGTAAGTTTATAGTTTATTTTGTAGTTTAATTTAGTTTAGTTTGTTGTTTAATTTAGTGTAGTTTAGTTTAGTTTAGATTAATTTAGTTTACTTTAGTTTAGTTTAGTGTAGTTTAGATTAGATTAGGTTAGGTTATGTTAGGTTAGTAGAGTATAATTTAGTTTAGGTTAGGTTAGGTTATGTTAAGTTAGGTTATGTTAGTTTAGTTTAGTTTAGTTGGATTTAGAATAGTTTAGTGTAGTTTAGTTTATTTTAGGTTAGGTAAGGTTAGCCTAGTTTAGTTTAATTTGGTTTAGTTTAGGTTAGGTTAGTTTAGGTTAGTTTAGTTTAGTTAATTTATTTTAGTTAATAGTTTAGCATAGTTTATAAATTAGATTATAATTCATTTTGGTTTGTAGTTCAATTTATTGTTAATTTAGTTTAGTTTATTTTAGTTTCGTTTAGGTTATGTTATGTTAGGTTAGGTTAGGTTAGCTTAGCTTAGCTTAGTTTAGTTTAGTTTAGGTTAGGTTAGGTTAGGTTAGTTTAGCTTAGTTTATTTTAGTTTAGGTTAGGTTCGGTTACGTTAGGTTATGTTAGGTTAAGTTAGTTTAGTTTAGTTTAGTTTAGCTTAGCTTAGTTAGTTTATTTTAGATTAATACAGTTTACGTTACGTTAGGTTAGGTTAGGTTAGGTTATGTTAGTTTAGTTTAGTTTAGGTTAGGTTAGGTTAGTTTAAGTTAGGTTACTTTAGTTTAGTTTAGTTTAGTTTAGATAATTTATAATTTAGTTTAGTTTAGTTTAGTTTATAGTTTAGTTTATAGTTTAGTTTATAGTTTACTTTAGTTTCTAGTTTAGTTTAGTTTGAATTAGATTCGGTAAGTTTAGTTTAGTTTACGTTAGGTTAGGTTAGGTTGAGTTAGGTTACTTTAGTTTAGTTTAGTTTAGATAATTTATAGTTTAGTTTCTTTTAGTTAAGTTTATGGTTTAGTTTAGTTTATAGTTTAGTTTAGTTTAGTTATGTTTAGTTTAGTTTATAGTTTAGTTTATTAATTAGTTTAGTTTAATTTATGGTTAAGTATATAGTTTAGTATAGTTTAGTTTAGTGTAGTTTAGTTTAGATTAGCTTAGTTAGTTTATTTTGGATTAGTTTACTTTACGTTACGTTAGGTTAGGTTAATTTATTTTAGTTTAGGTTAGGTTAGGTTAAGTCAGGTTACTTTAGTTTAGCTTAGTTTAGTTTAGTTTAGATAATTTATAGTTTAGTTTAGTTTAGTTTATAGTTTAGTTTACAGTTTAGTTTAGTTTAGTTTCGGTTTGGTTAGGTTAGGTTAGATTAATTTAATTTAGGTTAGGATAGTTTAGTTCAGTTTAGTTTAGTTTAGTTAAGCTTAGTTAGTTTAGTTTAGATTAGTATAATTTACGTTACCTTATGTTAGGTTAGGTAAGTTTAGTTTAGTTTAGGTTAGGTTAGGTTAGGTTAGTTAAATTTAGTTTACTTAGATTATAATTTAGTTTATATTTTAGTTTAGTTTATTGTTTAGTTTAGTTAAGTTTAGTTTAGGTTAGGTAAGGTTCGGTTAGGTTAGTTTAGTTTAGTACAGTTTAGTTTAGTTTAGTTTAGTGAATTTAGTTTATTTTAGGTTTTAGTTAAGCTTAGTTAGTTTAGTTTAGATTAGTATAGTTTACTTTAGGTTAGGTTAGGTTAGGTAATTTTAGTTTAGTTTAGGTTAGGTTAGGTTAGGTGAAGTTATGTTACTTTAGTTTAGTTTAGTTTATTTTAGTTTATTTATAGTTTAGTTTAGTTTATAATTAATTTAGTTTAGTGAAGTTTAGGTTAGGTTAAGTTAGGTTAGATTAGTTTAGTTTAGTTTAGGTTAGGTTAGGTGAGAGTAGTTTAGTTTATTTTAGTTTAGTTTAGTTTATAGTTAAGTTTATAGTTTAAATTAGTTTAGTTTAGATTAGTTTAGTTTAGTTTAGTTTATTTAAGTTTAGTTTAGGTTAGGTTAGGTTATGTTAGGTTAGGTTAGTTTAGCATAGGTTTGATTAGGTTAGGTTAGTTTAGGTTAGGTCAGTTTAGTTTAGTTTAGTTTAGTTAAGTTTAGTTTCGTTTAGTTTACGTTAAGTTAGGTTAGGTTTGGTTAGGTTAATTTAGTTTAGTTTAGTTTAATTTAGTTTATTTAATTTATAGTTTAGATAATTTTAGTTTAGTTTATAGTTTAGATTATAGTTTAGTTTAGTTTTGGTCACAGTTTAGTTTATAGTTTAATTTATACTTAAGTTTACAGTTTATTTTAGGTTAGTTTAGATTACTTTAGTTTAGTTCAGTTTAGTTTAGTTTAGTTTAGATTAGTTTAGTTTATTTTATAGTTTAGTTTAGTTAACTTTAGTTTAGTATATAATTTAGTTTAGTTTACATTATAGTTTAGTTTATAGTATAGTTTACTTAATAGTTTAGTTTATAGTTTAGTTTGTCTTAGTTTATAATTAAAATTCGTTTACTTTAGATTAGTTTAGTTTAGTTTAGTATAGTGTAGCTTAGGTTAGGTTAGGTTAGTTTAGTTTACTTTAGTTTTGTTTACTTAAGTTTAGTTTAGTTTAGGTTAGGTTAGCTTATGTTAGGTTAGGTTAGTTTAGCTTAAGTTAAGTTAGGTTAGGTTAGTTTAGTTTAGTGTAGTTTAGTTTCGGTTTGGTTAGGTTAGGTTAGATTAATTTAATTTAGGTTAGGATAGTTTAGTTCAGTTTAGTTTAGTTTAGTTAAGCTTAGTTAGTTTAGTTTAGATTAGTATAGTTTACGTAAGGTTAGGTTAGGTTAGGTAGGTTTAGTTTAGTTTAGGTTAGGTTAGGTGAAGTTAGGTTACTTTAGTTTAGTTTAGTTTAATTTAGTTTAGTTTATTTTAGTTTATTTATAGTTTAGTTTAGTTTATAATTTAGTTTAGTTTAGTGTAGTTTAGGTTAGGTTAGGTTAGGTTAGATTAGTTTAGCTTAGTTTAGGTTAGGATAGGTTAGGATAGTTTAGTTTAGTTTATTTTATTTTAGTTTAGTTTATAGTTTAGTTTATAGTTTAAATTTGTTTAGTTTAGATTAGTTTAGTTTAGTTTAGTTTACTTAAGTTTAGTTTAGGTTAGGTTAGGTTAGGTTAGGTTATGTTAGGTTAGGTTAGTGTAGTTTAGTTCAGTTTAGTTTAGTTCAGTTTATATTAGGTTAGGTTAATTTAATTTAGTTTAGTTTAGGTTAGGTTAGGTTATGTTAGGTGAGTTTATTTTAGTTTAGTAGTTTAGTTTAGTTTAGGTTAGGTTAGTTTAGTTTAGTTTCGTTTAGTTTAGTTTAGTTTAGGTTTGGTTAGGTTTAGTTTGGTTAGGTTAGGTTAGGTAAGGTTAGTTTAGTTTATTTTAGGTTAGTTTAGGTTAGGTTAGGTTAGGTTAGTTAAATTTAATTTAGTTAGATTATAATTTAGTTTATAGTTTAGTTTAGTTTATTGTTTTGTTTAGTTAAGTTTAGTTTAGGTTAGGTAAGGTTAGGTTAGGTTAGTTTAGTTTAGTATAGTTTAGTTTAGTTTAGTTTAGTGAATTTAGTTTAGTTTAGGTTTTAGTTAAGCTTAGTTAGTTTAGTTTAGATTAGTATAGTTTACTTTAGGTTAGGTTAGGTTAGGTAATTTTAGTTCAGTTTAGGTTAGGTTAGGTTAGGTGAAGTTATGTTACTTTAGTTTAGTTTAGTTTATTTTAGTTCATTTATAGTTTAGTTTAGTTTATAATTAATTTAGTTTAGTGTAATTTAGGTTAGGTTAAGTTAGGTTAGGTGAGAATAGTTTAGTTTATTTTAGTTTAGTTTAGTTTATAGTTAAGTTTATAGTTTGAATTAGTTTAATTTAGATTAGTTTAGTTTAGTTTAGTTTATTTAAGTTTAGTTTAGGTTAGGTTAGGTTTTGTTAGATTAGGTTAGTTTAGCATAGGTTTGATTAGGTTAGGTTAGTTTAGGTTAGGTCAGTTTAGTTTAGTTTAGTTGAATTAAGTTTAGTTTCGTTTAGTTTAGGTTAAGTTAGGTTAGGTTTGGTTAGGTTAATTTAGTTTAGTTTAGTTTAATTTATTTTATTTAATTTATAAATTAGATAATTTTAGTTTAGTTTATAGTTTAGATTATAGTTTAGTTTAGTTTTGGTCACAGTTTAATTTATAGTTTAGTTTATAGTTAAGTTTACAGTTTACTTTAGGCTAGTTTAGATTACTTTAGTTTAGTTCAGTTTAGTTTAGTTTAGTTTAGATTAGTTTAGTTTATTTTATAGTTACGTTTAGTTAACTTTAGTTTAGTTTATAATTTAGTTTAGTTTACATTATAGTTTAGTTTATAGTATAGTTTACTTAATAGTTTAGATTATAGTTTAGTTCATGGCTTAGTTTATAATTAAAATTCGTTTACTTTAGATTAGTTTAGTTTAGTTTAGTTTAGTGTAGCTTAGGTTATGTTAGGTTAGTTTAGTTTAGTTTAGTTTTGTTTACTTAAGTTTAGTTTAGTTTAGGCTAGTTTAGTTTAGTGTAGTTTAGTTTAGTTCAGTTTAGATTAGATTACGTTAGTTTAGTTTTGTTTAGTTCAGTTTACTTTAGGTTAGGTTAGGTTAGGTAGTGTTAGTTTAGTTTAGTTTAGTTTAGTTTAATTTTGGTTTCGTTAGGTTAGGTTGAGTTATTTTAGGTTAGGTTAGTTTAGTTTATTCTTGTTTAGTTTATAGTTTAGTTTCGTTAAGTTTAGTTTATAGTTCAGTTTAGTTTAGTTTTGTTTAATTTAGTTTAGTTTAATTTATTTTAATTTATTTTAATTTAGTTTAATTTATAGTTTAGTTTATAATTTAGTTTATATTAGTTTATAGTTTAGTTTCTGGTTTAGTTTAGTTTAGTTTAGTTTGGTTTAGTTTAGTTTAGTTTATTTAGTTTCGTTTAGGTTAGTTTAGTTTAGGCTAGATTAGGTTAACTTAGTTTAGTTTAAATAAGTTTAGGTTAGGTTAGGACGGTTTAGATTAAGTTAGTTTAGTTTAGTTTACTTTAGCTAGGTTTAGTTTAGTTTACAATTTAGTTTAGTATAGTTTAGTTTATAGCTTAGTTTATACTTAAGTTTAGTTTAATTTATAGTTTAGTTTATAGTTTAAATTAGTTTAATTCAGTTTAGGTTAGGTTAGGTTTGTTTAGTTTAAGTTAGGTTAGGTTAGTTTAGTTTAGTTTAGTTTAGTTGAATTTAGTTTAGTTTAGTTTAGTTTAGGTTAGGTTAGGTTAGTTTAGTTTAGTTTAATTTAGGTTAGGTTAGGTTAGTTTGGGTTAACTTAGTTTAGTTTAGTTTAGGTTAGGATAGGTTAGGTTGATTAGGTTATTTTAGTTCAGTTTAGCTAATTTTAGTTTAGTTAATAGTTTCGTTAATTTAGTTTAGTTTAGTGTATAGATAAGTTTATAGTTTAGTTTACTTTAGTTTATGGTTTAGTATAGTTTAGTTTAGTTTAGTTTAGCTTAGTTTATTTTAGTTTCGTTTAGTTTATATTAGGTTAAGTTAGGTTAGGTTTGGTTAGGTTAATTTGGTTTAGTTTAGTTTAATTTAGTTTATTTAATTTATAGTTTAGTTAAATTTAGTTTAGTTTATAGTTTAGATTATAGTTTATTTTATTTTATATTTTAGTTTAGTTTAGTTTAGTTTAGGTTAGGTTAGTTTAGTTTAGTTTAGTTTAGTTTAGGTTAGGTTGGGTTAGGATAGATTAGTTTAGTTTAGTTTTAGTTTATAGTTTACTTTAGTTTATTTTATACTTAAGTTTATATATTAGTTTAGGCTATTTTAGATTAGTTTAGTTTAGGTTAGGTTCGGTTAGGTTAATTTTGTAAAGTTTAGTTTAGTTTTGTTTATTTAGTTTATATTATAGTTTAGTTTAGTTAAGTTAGTTTAGTTTAATTTAGTTTAGTTTAGTTTTGTTTAATTTAGTTTAGTTTATTTTAGTTTAGTTTAGTTTAGTTTAATTTAGTTTAGTTTAATTTAGTTTAGTTTAGTTTAGATCAGGTTACCCTGATTAGGTTAGTTTAGTTTAGTTTAGTTTAGCTAAGTTTAGTTTAGTTTATAGTTTCGTTAATTTATTTTAGTTTAGTTTAGTGTATAGTTAGGTTTATAGTTTAGTTTAGTTTATAGTTTATTTTATAGTTTAGTATATTTTAGTTTAATTTAGTTTAGTTTAGCTTAGTTTAGTTTAGTTTCGTTTAGTTTAGGGTAGGCAAGGTTAGGTTAGGTTGGGTTAAGTTAGTTTAGTTTAGTTTTGTTTAGGTTAGGTTAGGTTTGGTTAAGTTAGTTTAGTTAATTTTATTTTAATTTAGTGTAGTTAATTTATAGTTTAGTTAAATTTAGTTTAGTTTATAGTTTAGATTATAGTGTAGTTTAATTCATTTTATATTTTAGTTTTGTTTAGTTTAGGTTAGGTTAGTTTAGTTTAGTTTTTTTTAGGTTAGGTTAGTTTGGGTTAGAATAGTTTAGTTTAGTTTAGTATATTTTTAATTTATAGTTTATTTTAGTTTTGTGAATACTTAAGTTTATCATTTAGTTTATAATCTAGTTTATAGTTTAGTTTAGGCTATTTTGGATTAGTTTAGCTTAGTTTAGTTTAGTTTAGTTTAGTTTAGAATAGGTTAGGTTAGGTTAATTTAGTATTGTTTAGTTTAGTTTAGTTTATTTAGTTTATTTAATAGTTTAGTTTATAGTTTAGTTTAGTTAAGTTTAGTTTAGTTTATTGTTTAGTTTGCTTTAGTTTAGTTTTGTTTAATTTATTTTAGTTTAGTTTAGTTTAGTTTCGTTTAGGTTAGGTTAGGTTATGTTAATTTAGGTTAGCTTAGTTTGGTTTAGTTTAGGTTACTTTACTTTAGTTTAGTTTAGTTTAGATAATTTATAGTTTAGTTTATTTTAGTTTAGTTTATGGTTTAGTTTAGTTTATAGTTTAGTTTAGTTTAGTTATGTTTAGTTTAGTTTATAGTTTAGTTTATTAATTAGTTTAGTTTAATATATAGTTAAGTATATAGTTTAGCATAGTTTAGTTTAGTGTAGTTTAGTTTAGATTAGCTTAGTTAGTTTATTTTGGATTAGTTTACTTTACGTTACGTTAGGTTAGGTTAATTTATTTTAGTTTAGTTTAGGTTAGGTTAAGTCAGGTTACTTTAGTTTAGCTTAGTTTAGTTTAGTTTAGATCATTTATAGTTTAGTTTAGTTTAGTATATAGTTTAGTTTACAGTTTTTGTTTAGTTTAGTTTCGGTTTGGTTAGGTTAGGTTAGATTAATTTAATTTAGGTTAGGATAGTTTAGTTCAGTTTAGTTTAGTTTATTTAGGCTTAGTTAGTTTAGTTTAGATTAGTATAGTTTACGTTAGGTTATGTTAGGTTAGGTAAGTTTAGTTTAGTTTAGGTTAGGTTAGGTTAGGTGAAGTTAGGTTACTTTAGTTTAGTTTAGTTTAATTTAGTTTAGTTTATTGTAGTTTATTTATAGTTTAGTTTAGTTTATAATTTAGTTTAGTTTAGTGTCGTTTAGGTTAGGTTAGGTTAGGTTAGATTAGTTTAGCTTAGTTTAGGTTAGGATAGGTTAGGATAGATTAGTTTAGTTTATTTTATTTTAGTTTAGTTTAGTTTATAGTTTAGTTTATAGTTTAAATTAGTTTAGTTTAGATTAGTTTAGTTTAGTTTAGCTTAATTAAATTTAGTTTACGTTAGGTTAGGTTAGGTTAGGTTAGGTTATGTTAGGTTAGGTTAGTGTAGTTAAGTTCAGTTTAGTTTAGTTCAGTTTATATTAAGTTAGGTTAATATAATTTAGTGTGGTTTAGTTTAGGTTAGGTTAGGTTAGTTTAGTTTAGTTTAGTTTAGGTTAGGTTAGGTTAGGTTAGGTTAAGTTAGGTTATGTTAGGTTAGGTTAGTGTAGTTTAGTTTAGTTTAGTTTAGATTTTACTCGTTTAGTTTATAGTTTAGTTTATAGTTCAGTTTAGTTTAGTTCAGTATGGTTTAGTTTGTTTAATTTAGTTTTGTTTAATTTATTTTAATTTACTTAAGTTTAGTTTAGTATATAGTTTAGTTTTTAATTTAGTTTAGTTGAGATTATAGTTTAGTTTATGGTTTAGTTTAGTTTAGTATGGTTTGGTTTAGTTTAGTTCTGTTTGTTTTAGCTTAGTTTAGTTTAGGTTAGGTTAGCTTAGTTTACTTTAGTTTAGTTTAGGTTGGGTTAGCTTAGGTTATGTTAGGTGAGTTTATTTTAGTTTAGTAGTTTAGTTTAGTTTAGGTTAGGTTAGTTTAGTTTATTTTCGTTTAGTTTAGTATAGTTTAGTTTAGGTTTGGTTAGGTTTAGTTTGGTTAGGTTAGGTTAGGTTAGGTTAGGTTAGTTTAGTTTATTTTAGGTTAGTTTAGGTTTGGTTAGGTTAGGTTAGTTAAATTTATTTTAGTTACATTATAATTTAGTTTATAGTTTAGTTTAGTTTATTGTTTAGTTTAGTTAAGTTTAGTTTAGGTTAGGTAAGGTTAGGTTAGGTTAGTTTAGTTTAGTATAGTTTAGTTTAATTTAGTTTAGTGAATTTAGTTTAGTTTAGGTTTTAGTTAAGCTTAGTTAGTTTAGTTTAGATTAGTATAGTTTACTTTAGGTTAGGTTAGGTAATTTTAGTTTAGTTTAGGTTAGGTTAGGTGAAGTTATGTTACTTTAGTTTAGTTTAGTTTATTTTAGTTTATTTATAGTTTAGTTTAGTTTATAATTAATTTAATTTAGTGTAGTTTAGGTTAGGTTAAGTTAGGTTAGATTAGTTTAGTTTAGTTTAGGTTAGGTTAGGTGAGAATAGTTTAGTTTATTTTAGTTTAGTTTAGTTTATAGTTAAGTTTATAGTTTAAATTAGTTTAGTTTAGATTAGTTTAGTTTGGTTTAGTTTTGTTAAGTTTAGTTTCGTTTAGTTTAGGTTAAGTTAGGTTAGGTTTGGTTAGGTTAATTTAGTTTAGTTTAGTTTAATTTAGTTTATTAATTTATGGTTTAGATAATTTTAGTTTAGTTTATAGTTTAGATTATAGTTTAGTTTTTTTTGGTCACAGTTTAGTTTATAGTTTAGTTTATAGTTAAGTTTACAGTTTATTTTAGGCTAGTTTAGATTACTTTAGTTTAGTTCAGTTTAGTTTAGTTTAGTTTAGATTAGTTTAGCTTATTTTATAGTTTAGTTTAGTTAACTTTAGTTTAGTTTATAATTTAGTTTAGTTTACATTATAGTTTAGTTTATAGTATAGTTTACTTAATAGTTTAGTTTATGGCTTAGTTTATAATTAAAATTCGTTTAGTTTAGATTAGTTTAGTTTAGTTTAGTTTAGTGTAGCTTAGGTTAGGTTAGGTTAGTTTAGTTTAGTTTAGTTTTTTTTACTTAAGTTTAGTTTAGTTTAGGTTAGGTTAGCTTATGTTAGGTTAGGTTAGTTTAGCTTAAGTTAGGTTAGGTTAGGTTAGTTTAGTTTAGTGTAGTTTAGTTTAGTTCAGTTTAGATTAGGTTACGATAGTTTTGTTTTGTTTAGTTCAGTTTACTTTAGGTTAGGTTAGGTTAGGTAGTGTTAGTTTAGTTTAGTTTAGTTTAGTTTAGTTTTGTTTAGGTTAGGTTAGGTTGAGTTATTTTAGGTTACGTTAGTTTAGTTTAGTCTCGTTTAGTTTATAGTTTAGTTTCGTTAAGTTTAGTTTATAGTTCAGTTTAGTTTAGTTTTGTTTAATTTAGTTTAGTTTAATTTATTTTAATTTATTTTAGTTTAGTTTAATTTATAGTTTAGTTTATAATTTAGTTTAGATTAGTTTATAGTTTAGTTTATGGTTTAGTTTAGTTTAGTTTAATTTGGTTTAGTTTAGTTTAGTTTATTTAGTTTGGTTTAGGTTAATTTAGTTTAGGCTAGATTAAGTTAGCTTAGTTTAGTTTAAATAAGTTTACGTTAGGTTAGGATGGTTTAGATTATGTTAGTTTAGTTTAGTTTAGTTTAGCTAAGTTTAGTTTAGTTTACAATTTAGTTTAGTATAGTTTAGTTTATAGCTTAGTTTATACTTAAGTTTAGTTTAATTTATAGTTTAGTTTATAGTTTAAATTAGTTTAATTTAGTTTAGGTTAGGTTAGGTTTGTTTAGTTTAAGTTAGGTTAGGTTAGGTTAGGTTAGTTTAGTTTAGTTTAGTTTAGTTGAATTTAGTTTAGTTTAGTTTAGTTTAGGTTAGGTTGGGTTAGTTTAGTTTAGTTTAATTTAGGTTAGGTTAGGTTAGTTTGGGTTAACTTAGTTTAGTTTAGTTTAGGTTAGGATAGGTTAGGTTCATTAGGTTAGTTTAGTTCAGTTTAGCTAATTTTAGTTTAGTTTATAGTTTCGTTAATTTAGTTTAGTTTAGTTTAGTGTATAGATAAGTTTATAGTTTAGTTTACTTTAGTTTATGGATTAGTATAGTTTAGTTTAATTTAGTTTAGCTTAGTTTATTTTAGTTTCGTTTAGTTTAGATTAGGTTAAGTTAGGTTAGGTTTGGTTAGGTTAATTTGGTTTAGTTTAGTTTAATTTAGTTTATTTAATTTATAGTTTAGTTAAATTTAGTTTAGTTTATAGTTTAGATTATAGTTTAGTTTATTTTATATTTTAGTTTAGTTTAGTTTAGTTTAGGTTAGGTTAGTTTAGTTTAGTTTAGTTTAGTTTAGGTTAGGTTGGGTTAGTATAGTTTAGTTTAGTTTAGTTTTAGTTTATAGTTTACTTTAGTTTATTTTATACTTAAGTTTATAGTTTAGTTTAGGCTATTTTAGATTAGTTTAGTTTAGTTTGGTTTAGTTTAGGTTAGGTTTGGTTAGGTTAGGTTAGGTTATGTTAGGTTAGGTTAGTGTAGTTTAGTTTAGTTTAGTTTAGATTTGACTCGTTTAGTTTATAATTTAGTTTATAATTCAGTTTAGTTTGGTTTAGTATAGTTTAGTTTTGTTTAATTTAGTTTTGTTTAATTTATTTTAATTTAGTTTAGTTTAGTATATAGTTTAATTTTTAATTTAGTTTAATTTAGTTTATAGTTTAGTTTATGGTTTAGTTTAGTTTAGTTTGGTTTGGTTTAGTTTAGTTCTGTTTGTTTTAGTTTAGTTTAGTTTAGGTTAGGTTAGCTTAGTTTAGTTTAGTTTAATTTAGGTTAGGTTGGGTTACGTTAGTTTAGTTTACTTTAGTTTAGTTTAGGTTAGGTTAGCTTAGGTTATGTTAGGTGAGTTTATTTTAGTTTAGTAGTTTAGTATAGTTTAGGTTAGGTTAGTTTAGTTTAGTTTCGTTTAGTTTAGTTTAGGTTAGGTTAGATTTAATTTGGTTAGGTTAGGTTAGGTTAGGATAGTTTAGTTAATTTAGGTTAGGTTAGGTTAGGTTAGTTTAGTTTAGTTTAGTTTAGGTTAGTTTAGCTTAGGTTAGTTTTTTTAGTTTAGGTTAGGTTAGTTTAGGCTAGGTTATGTTAGGTTAGGTTAGGTTAATTTAGTTTATAATAGTAGTTTAGTTTAGTTTAAGTTAGGTAAGCTTAAGTTAGGTTAGGTTATGTTAGGTTAGGTTAGTTTAATTTAGTTTCGTTTAGTTTATAGTTTAGTTTAGTTTAGTTTTTTTAATTTAGTTAAGTTTAGTATAGTTTAGTTTCATTTAGGTTAGGTTATGCTAGGATAGTTTAGGTTAGATTAGTTTACTTTATTTTAGTTTAGATTAAGTTAGGTTAACTTGTTTTAGGTTCGTTTAATTCAGTTTAGTTAAATTTAGTTTATGGTTTAGTTTATAGTTTAATTTAGTTTACAGTTAAGATTATAGTCTATTTTAGTTTATAGTTTAGTTTATGGTGCAGTTTAGTTTAGATTAGTTTAGTATAGTTTAGTTTAGTTTAGTTTAGGTTAGTTAAGTTTAATTTAGTTTAGTTTAGTTTGGGTTAGGTTAGGTTAGGTTATTTTAAGTTAGGTTATTTTGGGTTAGTTTAGTTTAGTTTAGTTAAGTTTAGTTAAGTTTAGTTTAGTTTACAGTATATTTCAGTTAAGTTTAGTTTACAGTTTGGTTTATAGTTTAGTTTAGTTTAGTTTATATATTAGTTTATGGTTTAGTTTGGTTTAGATTTGTTTAGTTTAGGTTAGTTAATTTAGATTAGATTAGTTTAGTTTGGGTTAGGTTAGGTTAGGTCAGTTAGTTTAGTTTAGATTAGATTAGGTTAGGTTAAGTTAGGTTGGGTTAGGTTAGTTTAGTTTAATTTAGTTTAGTTAATTTATAGTTTAGTTTAGTTTATAATTTAGTTTATAGTTTAGTTTAGGATATACTTTAGTTTAGTTTAGTTTAGTCTAGTTTAAATTAGGTTATGTTAGGTTAGGTTAGTTTAGTTTAGTTTAGTTTAGTTTAGTTAAGTTTAGTTTAGTTTATAGTTTGTTTATTGATTAGTTTAGTTTAGTTTATAGTTAAGTATATAGTTTAGTATAGTTTAGTTCAGTTTAGTTTAGTTTAGTTTAGATTAGCTTAGTTAGTTTATTTTGGATTAGATTAGTTTACGTTACGTTAGGTTAGGTTAGGTTAGGTTAATTCATTTTAGTTTAGGTTAGGTTAGGTTAAGTTAGGTTACTTTTGTTTAGCTTAGTTTACCTTAGTTTAGATAAGTTATAGTTTAGTTTAATTTAGTTTATAGTTTAGTTTACAGTTTAGTTTAGTTTAGTTTAGTATCGGTTAGGTTAGGTTAGATTAATTTAATTTAGGTTAGGTTAGGATAGTTTATTTCAGTTTAGTTTTGTTTAGGCTAGGTTAGGCTAGGTGAAGTTAGGTTACTTTAGTTTAGTTTTGTTTAATTTAGTTTAGTTTATTTTAGTTTATTTATAGTTTAGTTTAATTTATAATTTAGTTTAGTTTAGTGTAGTTTAGTTTAGTGTAGTTTAGGTTAGGTTAGGTTAGGTTAGGTTAGATTAGTTTAGTTTAGGTTATTTTAGGTTAGGATAGTTTAGTTTACTTTATTTTAGTTTAGTTTAGTTTATAGTTTAGTTTATAGTTTAAATTAGTTTAGTTTAGATTAGTTTAGTGTAGTTTAGTTTACTTAAGTTAAGTTTAGGTTAGGTTAGGTTAGTTTAGGTTAGGTTAGTTTAGTTTAGTTTATTTAAGTTCAGTTTTTATTAGGTTAGGTTAATTTAATTTATTATAGTTTAGTTTAGGTTAGGTTAGTTTAGTTTAGTTTAGTTTAGTTTGGTTTAGGTTAGGATAGGTTAGGTTATGTTAGGTTATGTTAGGTTAGGTTAGTGTAGTTTAGTTTAGTTTAGTTTAGATTTGTCTCGTTTAGTTTATAGTTTAGTTTATAGTTCAGTTTAGTTTAGTTTATATAGTTTAGTTTTTATTCATTACTTTTGTTTAATTTTTATTAATTTAGTTTAGTTTAGTTTATAGTTTAGTTTATAATTTAGTTTAGTTCAGTTTATAGTTTAGTTTATGGTTTAGTTTAGTTTCGTTTGGTTTGGTTTAGATTAGTTCTGTTTCGTTTAGTTTAGTTTAGTTTAGGTTAGGTTAGCTTAGTTAGGTTTAGTTTAGGTTAGGTTAGGTTAGGTTAGTTTAGTTTACTTTAGTTTAGTTTAGGTTAGTTTAGTTTAGTTTAGGTTAGGTTAGGTTTAGTTTGGTTAGGTTAGGTTAGGTTAGGTTAGTTTAGTTTATTTTAGGTTAGTTTAGGTTAGGTTAGGTTAGGTTAGTTAAATTTAATTCAGTTAGATTATAATTTTGTTTATAGTTTAGTTTAGTTTATAGTTTAGTTTAGTTTAATTTAGTTTAGGTTAATTTAGGTTAGGTTAGGTTAGTTTAGTTTAGTTTAGTTTAGTGAATTTAGTTTAGTTTAGTTTAGGTTAGGTTAGGATAGTTTACTTTAATTCAGTTTAAGTTATGTCAGGTTAGTTTAGGTTAGTTTACTTTAGTTGAGTTTAGTTTAGTTTATAGTTTAGATTTATTTAGTTTAGTTTAGTGTAGTTTAGTTTATAGTTTTGTTTATAGTTTAGTTTAGTTTAGTTTAGTTTAGTTTCGTTTAGGTTAGGTTAGGTTAGATTAGTTTAGTTTAGTTTAGTTTCGTTTAGGTTAGTTAGTTAGTTTAGTTCAGTTTAGGTTATGTCAGGTTAGTTTAGGTTAGTTTACTTTAGTTTAGTTTAGTTTATAATTTAGATTTGTTTAGTTTAGTTTAGTTTAGTTTATGGTTTAGTTTATAGTTTAGTTTAGTTTAATTTAGTTTAGTTCAATTTAGGATATGTCAGGTTAGTTTAGGTTAGTTTACTTTAGTTTAGTATAGTTTATTGTTTAGATTTGTTTAGTTTAGTTTATAGTTCAGGTTAGTTGAGTTTATTTTAATTTAGTTTAATTAAATTTTTTTACTGTACAATTTAGTTTAGTTTAGTTTAGTTTATAGTTTAGTTTAGTGTAGTTTATGGTTAAGTTTATACTTTTGTTTAGTTTAATTTAGTTTAGTTTAGTATAGTTTAGCTCAGGTTAGCTTAGGTTAGGTTAATTTAGTTTAGTTTATGTTAGGTTAGGTTAGGTTAGGTTACTTTAGTTAAATTTAGTTTAGTTTAGTTAATTTATACATTAGTTTAGTTTAGCATATAGTTTAGTTTAGTTTAGTTTATAGTTTAGTATAGTTTAGTTTAGTTTAGTTTAGGGTAGGTTAGATTAGTTTAGTTTATTTTAGTTTAGGTTAGGTTTGGTTAGGGTACTTTAGTTTAGTTTATAGTTTAGTTTAGGTTAGGTTACGTTAGGTTAGGTTAGGTTAGGTTAGGTTAGTTTAGTTTAGATTAGTTTAGTTTAGTTTATTTTAGTTTTGTTTAGTTTTGTTTAGGTTAGGTTAGTTTAGTTTAGGTTAGGTTAGGTTAGCTTAGTTTGGTTTAGTTTAGGTTAGTTAAGTTTTGTTTAGTTTATAGTTTAGTTTAGTTTAATTTAGCTTGGTTTAGTTTAGGTTGGGTTAGGTTAGTTTAGTTTAGTTTAGTTTGGTTTATTTTAGTTTAGTTTAGGTTAGGTAAGCATAGTTTAGTTTAGTTTAATTTAGATTAGGTTATTTAGGTTAGGTTATGTTAGATTAGTTTAGTTTAGCTTAGTTTAGCTTAGGTTAGATTAGTTTAGGTTATTTTTATTTAGTTTAGTTTAGTTTACTTTATAGTTTAGTATAGTTTTTAGTTTAGTTTATAGTTTACTTTAGTTTATAGTGTAGTTTAGTTTAGTTTAGTTTCGTTTCGTTTAGTTTAGGTTCGGTTACTTTAGATTATGTTAGCATAAGTTACTTTAGTTTAGTTTAGTTTAGTTATGTTTAGTTTAGTTTATAGTTTAGTTTATTAATTAGTTTAGTTTAGTTTATAGTTAAGTATATAGATTAGTATAGTTTAGTTTAGTGTAGTTTAATTTAGATTAGCTTAGTTAGTTTATTTTGGATTAGTTTACTTTACGTTACGTTAGGTTAGGTTAATTTATTTTAGTTTAGGTTAGGTTAAGTCAGGTTACTTTAGTTTAGCATAGTTTAGTTTAGATAATTTATAGTTTAGTTTAGTTTAGTTTATAGTTTAGTTTACAGTTTAGTTTAGTTTAGTTTCGATTAGTTTAGGTTAGATTTGATTAATTTAATTAAGGTTAGGATAGTTTAGTTCAGTTTAGTTTATTTTAGTTAAGCTTAGTTAGTTTAGTTTAGATTAGTATAGTTTACGTTAGGTTAGGTTAGGTTAGGTAAGTTTAGTTTTGTTTAGGTTAGGTTAGGTTAGGTGAAGTTAGGTTACTTTAGTTTAGTTAAGTTTAATTTAGTTTAGTTTAGTGTAGTTTAGATTAGGTTAGGTTAGGTTGGATTAGTTTAGTTTAGTGTAGGTTAGGTTAGGTTAGGATAGTTTAGTTTATTTTAGTTTAGTTTAGTTTAGTTTATAGTTTAGTTTATAGTTTAAATTAGTTTAGTTTAGATTAGTTTAGTTTAGTTTAGTTTACTTAAGTTTAGTTTAGGTTAGGTTAGGTTAGGTTAGGTTATGTTAGGTTTTGTTAGTGTAGTTTAGTTTAGTTTTGTTAAGTTCAGTTTATATTAGGTTAGATATATTTAATTTAGTTTAGTTTAGTTTAGGCTAGGTTAGGTGAGTTTAGTTTAGTTTAGTTTAGTTTAGGTTAGGTTAGGTTAGGTTAGGTTATGTTAGGTTAGGTTAGGTTATGTTAGGTTAGGTTAGTGTAGTTTAGTTTAGTTTAGATTTGACTCGGTTAGTTTATAATTTAGTTTATAGTTCAGTTTATTTTGGTTTAGTATAGTTTAGTTTTGTTTAATTTATTTTAATTTAGTTTAGTTTAGTTTAGTATATAGTTTAATTTTTAATTTAGTTTAGTTTAGTTTATAGTTTAGTTTAGTTTATGGTTTACATTATAGTTTAGTTTAGTTTATTTTAGTTTAGTTCAGTTTAGGATATGTCAGGTTAGTTAAGGTTAGATTACTTTAGTTTAGTATAGTTTATAGTTTAGATTTGTTTAGTTTAGTTTATAGTTCAGTTTAGTTGAGTTTATTTTAATTTAGTTTAATTAAATTTTCTTTACTGTACAATTTAGTTTAGTTTAGTTTAGTTTATAGTTTAGTTTAGTTTAGTTTAGGTTAGGTTAGGTTAGGTGAAGTTAGGTTACTTTAATTTAGTTTTGTTTAATTTAGTTTAGTTTATTTTAGTTTATTTATAGTTTATTTTATTTATAGTTTAGTTAAGTTTATAATTTAGTTTAGTTTAGTGTAGTTTAGGTTAGGTTAGGTTAGGTTAGATTAGTTTAGTTTAGGTTATGTTAGGTTAGGATAGTTTAGTTTACTTTATTTTAGTTTAGTTTATAGTTTAGTTTATAGTTTAAATTAGTTTAGTTTAGATTAGTTTAGTTTAGTTTAGTTTACTTAAGTTAAGTTTAGGTTAGGTTAGTTAGTTTAGGTTAGGTTAGTTTAGTTTAGTTTATTTAAGTTCAGTTTATATTAGGTTAGGTTAATTTAATTTATTATAGTTTAGTTTAGTTTAGTTTAGGTTAGATTAGCTTAGTTTAGTTTAGTTTAGGTTAGGTTAGGTTAGGTTAGGTTAGTTTAGTTTACTTTAGTTTAGTTTAGGTTAGTTTAGTTTAGTTTAGGTTAGGTTAGGTTTAGTTTGGTTAGGTTAGGTTAGGTTAGTTTAGTTTATTTTAGGTTAGTTTAGGTTAGGTTAGGTTAGGTTAGTTAAATTTAATTTAGTTAGATTATAATTTTGTTTCGAGTTTAGTTTAGTTTAGTTTATAGTTTAGTTTAGTTAAGTTTAGTTTAGGTTTATTTAGGTTAGGTTAGGTTAGTTTAGTTTAGTTTAATTTATGTCAGGTTAGTTTAGGTTAGTTTACTTTAGTTGAGTTTAGTTTAGTTTATAATTTAGATTTATTTAGTTTAGTTTAGTGTAGTTTAGTTTATAGTTTTGTTTATAGTTTAGTTTAGTTTAGTTTCGTTTAGGTTAGGTTAGGTTAGGTTAGATTAGTTTAGTTTAGTTTATTTTCGTTTAGGTTAGTTAGTTAGTTTAGTTCAGTTTAGGTTATGTCAGGTTAGTTTAGGTTAGTTTACTTTAGTTTAGTTTAGTTTATAATTTAGATTTGTTTTGTTTAGTTTAGTTTAGTTTATGGTTTAGTTTATTGTTTAGTTTAGTTTAATTTAGTTTAGTTCAGTTTAGGATATGTCAGGTTAGTTTAGGTTAGTTTACTTTAGTTTAGTATAGTTTATTGTTTAGATTTGTTTAGTTTAGTTTATAGTTCAGCTTAGTTGAGTTTATTTTAATTTAGTTTAATTAAATTTTGTTTACTGTACAATTTAGTTTAGTTTAGTTATGTTTATAGTTTAGTTTAGTTTAGTTTATGGTTAAGTTTATACTTTTGTTTAGTTTAATTTAGTTTAGTTTAGTATAGTTTAGCTCAGGTTAGCTTAGGTTAGGTTAATTTAGTTTAGTTTAGGTTAGGTTAGGTTAGGTTAGGTTACTTTAGTTAAGTTTAGTTTAGTTTAGTTAATTTATACTTTAGTTTAGTTTAGCATATAGTTTAGTTTAGTTTAGTTTATAGTTTAGTATAGTTTAGTTTAGTTTAGTTTAGGGTAGGTTAGATTAGTTTAGTTTATTTTAGTTTAGGTTAGGTTTGGTTAGGGTACTTTAGTTTAGTTTATAGTTTAGTTTAGGTTAGGTTAGGTTAGGTTAGGTTAGGTTAGGTTAGGTTAGGTTAGTTTAGTTTAGATTAGTTTAGTTTAGTTTACCTTACTTTTGCTTAGTTTTGTTTAGGTTAGGTTAGTTTAGTTTAGGTTAAGTTAGGTTAGCTTAATTTAGATTAGTTTAGTTTAGTTAAGTTTTGTTTAGTTTATAGTTTAGTTTAGTTTAATTTAGCTTGGTTTAGTTTAGGTTGGGTTAGATTAGTTTAGTTTAGTTTAGTTTGGTTTATTTTAGTTTAGTTTAGGTTAGGTGAGCATAGGTTAGTTTAGTTTAATTTAGATTAGGTTATTTAGGTTAGGTTATGGTAGGTTAGTTTAGTTTAGTTTAGTTTATGTTAGTTTAGGTTAGGTTAGGTTAGGTTATGTTAGTTTAGTTTAGTTGAGCTTAGTTTAGCTTAGTTTAGGTTAGTTTAGGTTATTTTACTTTAGTTTAGTTTAGTTTAGTTTATAGTTTAGTATAGTTTATAGTTTAGTTTATAGTTTACTTTAGTTTATAGTGTAGTTTAGTTTAGTTTAGTTTCGTTTCGTTTAGGTTAGGTTCGGTTACGTTAGGTTATGTTAGGTTAAGTTAGTTTAGTTTAGTTTAGTTTAGTTATGTTTAGTTTAGTTTATAGTTTAGTTTATTAATTAGTTTAGTTTAGTTTATAGTTAAGTATATAGTTTAGTATAGTTTAGTTTAGTGTAGTTTAGTTTAGATTAGCTTAGTTAGTTTATTTTGGATTATTTTACTTTACGTTAAGTTAGGTTAGGTTAATTTATTTTAGTTTAGGTTAGGTTAGGTCAGGTTACTTTAGTTGAGCATAGTTTAGTTTAGTTTAGATAATTTATAGTTTAGTTTAGTTTCGTTTATAGATTAGTTTACAGTTTAGTTTAGTTTAGTTTCGGTTAGTTTAGGTTAGGCTAGATTAATTTAATTAAGGTTAGGATAGTTTAGTTCAGTTTAGTTTAGTTAGTTAAGCTTAGTTAGTTTAGTTTTGATTAGTATAGTTTACGTTAGGTTAGGTTAGGTTAGGTAAGTTTAGTTTTGTTTAGGTTAGGTTAGGTTAGGTGAAGTTAGGTTACTTTAGTTTATTTAAGTTTAATTTAGTTTAGTTTAGTGTAGTTTAGATTAGGTTAGGTTAGGTTAGATTAGTTTAGTTTAGGTTAGGTTAGTTTAGTTTAGTTTATAGTTTTGTTTATAGTTTTAATTAGTTTACTTTAGTTTAGTTTACTTAAGTTTAGTTTAGGTTAGGTTAGGTTAGGTTAGGTTATGTTAGGTTTGGTTAGTGTAGTTTAGTTTAGTTTAGTTAAGTTCAGTTTATATTAGGTTAGGTTAATTTAATTTAGTTTGGTTTAGTTTAGGTTAGGTTAGGTGAGTTTAGTTATGTTTAGTTTAGGTTAGGTTATGTTAGGTTAGGTTAGTTTAGTTTAGTTTAGTTTAGATTTGACTCGTTTAGTTTATAATTTAGTTTATAGTTCAGTTTAGTTTGGTTTAGTATAGTTTAGTTTTGTTTAATTTAGTTTTGTTTAATTTATTTTAATTTAATTTAGTTTAGTTTAGTATATAGTTTAATTTTTAATTTAGTTTAGTTTAGTTTATAGTTTAGTTTAGTTTATGGTTTAGTTTATAGTTTAGTTTAGTTTAATTTTGTTTAGTTCAGTTTAGGATATGTCAGGTTAGTTTAGGTTAGTTTATTTTAGTTTAGTATAGTTTATAGTTTAGATTTGCTTAGTGTAGTTTATAGTTAAGTTTAGTTGAGTTTATTTTAATTTAGTTTAATTAAATTTTCTTTACTGTACAATTTAGTTTAGTTTAGTTTATAGTTTAGTTTAGTTTAGTTTATGGTTAAGTTTATACTTTTGTTTAGTTTAATTTAGTTTAGTTTAGTATAGTTTAGCTCAGGTTAGCTTAGGTTAGGTTAATTTAGTTTAGTTTATGTTAGGTTAGGTTAGGTTAGGTTAGGTTACTTTAGTTAAGTTTAGTTTAGTTTAGTTAATTTATACTTTAGTTTAGTTTAGCATATAGTTTAGTTTAGTTTAGTTTATAGTATAGTATAGTTTAGTTTAGTTTAGTTTAGGGTAGGTTAGATTAGTTTAGTTTATTTTAGTTTAGGTTAGGTTTGGTTAGGGTAGTTTAGTTAAGCTTATAGTTTAGTTTAGGTTACGTTACGTTGGTTTAGGTTAGGTTAGGTTAGGTTAGTTTAGTTTAGATTAGTTTAGTTTTGTTTAGGTTAGTTTAGGTTAGTTTAGTTTAGTTAGTTTAGGTTAGGTTAGGTTAGTTTAAGTTAGGTTACTTTAGTTTAGTTCAGTTTAGTTTAGTTTAGTTTAGTTTAGATTAGTTTAGTTTATTTTATAGTTTAGTTTAGTTAACTTTAGTTTTGTTTACATTATAGTTTAGTTTATAGTATAGTTTACTTAATAGTTTAGTTTATAGTTTAGTTTATGGCTTAGTTTATGATTAAAATTCTTTTACTTTAGATTAGATTAGTTTAGTTTAGTTTAGTGTAGCTTACGTTAGGTTAGGTTAGTTTAGTTTAGTTTAGTTTACTTAAGTTTAGTTTAGTTTAGGTTAGGTTAGCTTATGTTAGGTTACGTTAGTTTAGCTTAAGTTAGGTTAGGTTAGGTTAGTTTAGTTTAGTGTAGTTTAGTTTAGTTCAGTTTAGATTAGGTTACGATAGTTTTGTTTTGTTTAGTTCAGTTTACTTTAGGTTAGGTTAGGTTAGGTAGTGTTAGTTTAGTTTAGTTTAGTTTAGTTTAGTTTTGGTTAGATTAGGTTGAGTTATTTTAGGTTAGGTTAGTTTAGTTTAGTCTCGTTTAGTTTATAGTTTAGTTTAGTTTAGTTTTGTTTAATTTACTTTAGTTTAATTTATTTTAATTTATTTTAGTTTAGTTTAATTTATAGTTTAGTTTATAATTTAGTTTAGATTAGTTTATAGCTTAGTTTATGCTTAAGTTTAGTTTAATTTATAGTTCTGTTTATAGTTTAAATTAGTTTAATTTAGTTTAGGTTAGGTTAGGTTTGTTTAGTTTAAGTTAGGTTAGGTTAGTTTAGGTTAGTTTAATTTAGGTTAGGTTAGGTTATTTGGGTTAACTTAGTTTAGTTTAGTTTAGGTTAGGATAGGTTAGGTTGATTAGGTTAGTTTAGTTCAGTTTAGCTAATTTTAGTTTAGTTTATAGTTTCGTTAATTTAGTTTAGTTTAGTTTAGTGTATAGATAAGTTTATAGTTTAGTTTACTTTAGTTTATGGTTTAGTATAGTTTAGTTAATTTAGTTTAGCTTAGTTTATTTTAGTTTCGTTTAGTTTATATTAGGTTAAGTTAGGTTAGGTTTGGTTAGGTTAATTTGGTTTAGTTTAGTTTAATTTAGTTTATTTAATTTATAGTTTAGTTAAATTTAGTTTAGTTTATAGTTTAGATTATAGTTTAGTTTATTTTATATTTTAGTTTAGTTTAGTTTAGTTTAGGTTAGGTTAGTTTAGTTTAGTTTAGTTTAGGTTAGGTTGGGTTAGGATAGATTAGTTTAGTTTAGTTTTAGTTTATAGTTTACTTTAGTTTATTTTATACTTAAGTTTATATATTAGTTTAGGCTATTTTAGATTAGTTTAGTTTAGTTTGGTTTAGTTTAGGTTAGGTTCGGTTAGGTTAATTTAGTAAAGTTTAGTTTAGTTTTGTTTATTTAGTTTATTTTATAGTTTAGTTTAGTTAAGTTAGTTTAGTTTAATTTAGTTTAGTTTAGTTTTGTTTAATTTAGATTAGTTTATTTTATGTTAGTTTAGTTTAGTTTAATTTAGTTTAGTTTAATTTAGTTTAGTTTAGTTTAGATCAGGTTAACCTGATTAGGTTAGTTTAGTTTAGTTTAGTTTAGCTAAGTTTAGTTTAGTTTATAGTTTCGTTAATTTATTTTAGTTTAGTTTAGTGTATAGTTACGTTTATAGTTTAGTTTAGTTTATAGTTTATTTTATAGTTTAGTATATTTTAGTTTAATTTAGTTTAGTTTAGCTTAGTTTAGTTTAGTTTCGTTTAGTTTAGGGTAGGTAAGGTTAGGTTAGGTTGGGTTAAGTTAGTTTAGTTTAGTTTTGTTTAGGTTAGGTTAGGTTTGGTTAGGTTAGTTTAGTTCATTTTATTTTAATTTAGTGTAGTTAATTTATAGTTTAGTTAAATTTAGTTTAGTTTATAGTTTAGATTATAGTGTAGTTTAATTCATTTTATATTTTAGTTTTGTTTAGTTTAGGTTAGGTTATTTTAGTTTAGTTTGTTTTAGGTTAGGTTAGTTTGGGTTAGAATAGTTTAGTTTAGTTTATTTTTAATTTATAGTGTATTTTAGTTTTGTGAATACTTAAGTATATCATTTAGTTTATAATCTAGTTTATAGTTTAGTTTAGGCTATTTTGGATTAGTTTAGCTTAGTTTAGTCTAGTTTAGTTTAGTTTAGAATAGGTTAGGTTAATTTAGTATTGTTTAGTTTAGTTTAGTTTATTTAGTTTATTTTATAGTTTAGTTTATAGTTTAGTTTAGTTAAGTTTAGTTTAGTTTATTGTTTAGTTTGCTTTAGTTTAGTTTTGTTTAATTTATTTTAGTTTAGTTTAGTTCAGTTTCGTTTAGGTTAGGTTAGGTTATGTTAATTTAGGTTAGCTTAGTTTGGTTTAGTTTAGGTTAGTTTAAGTTAGGTTACTTTACTTTAGTTTAGTTTAGTTTAGATAATTTATAGTTTAGTTTATTTTAATTTAGTTTATGGTTTAGTTTAGTTTATAGTTTAGTTTAGTTTAGTTACGTTTAGTTTAGTTTATAGTTTAGTTTATTAATTAGTTTAGTTTAATTTATAGTTAAGTATATAGTTTAGTATAGTTTAGTTTAGTGTAGTTTAGTTTAGATCAGCTTAGTTAGTTTATTTTGGATTAGTTTACTTTACGTTACGTTAGGTTAGGTTAATTATTTTAGTTTAGGTTAGGTTAGGTTAAGTCAGGTTACTTTAGTTTAGCTTAGTTTAGTTTAGTTTAGAACATTTATAGTTTAGTTTAGTTTAGTATATAGTTTAGTTTACAGTTTAGTTTAGTTTAGTTTCGGTTTGGTTAGGTTAGGTTAGGTTAGATTAATTTAATTTAGGTTAGGATAGTTTATTTCAGTTTAGTTTAGTTTATTTAGGCTTAGTTAGTTTAGTTTAGATTAGTATAGTTTACGTTAGGTTATGTTAGGTTAGGTAAGTTTAGTTTAGTTTAGGTTAGGTTAGGTTAGGTGAAGTTAGGTTACTTTAGTTTAATTTAGTTTAATTTAGTTTAGTTTATTGTAGTTTATTTATAGTTTACTTTAGTTTATAATTTAGTTTAGTTTAGTGTAGTTTAGGTTAGGTTAGGTTAGGTTAGATTAGTTTAGCTTAGTTTAGGTTAGGATAGGTTAGGATAGTTTAGTTTAGTTTATTTTATTTTAGTTTAGTTTAGTTTATAGTTTAGTTTATAGTTTAAATTAGTTTAGTTTAGATTAGTTTAGGTTAGTTTAGCTTTCTTAAGTTTAGTTTAGGTTAGGTTAGGTTAGGTTATGTTAGGTTAGGTTAGTGTAGTTTAGTTCAGTTTAGTTTAGTTCAGTTTATATTAAGTTAGGTTAATATAATTTAGTTTAGTTTAGTTTAGGTTAGGTTAGGTTAATTTAGTTTAGTTTAGTTTAGGTTAGGTTAGGTTAGGTTAGGTTAAGTTAGGTTATGTTAGGTTAGGTTTGTGTAGTTTAGTTTAGTTTAGTTTAGATTTTACTCGTTTAGTTTATAGTTTAGTTTATGGTTCAGTTTAGTTTAGTTCAGTATAGTTTAGTTTTGTTTAATTTAGTTTTGTTTAATTTATTTTAATTTAGTTTAGTTTAGTTTAGTATATAGTTTAGTTTCTAATTTAGTTTAGTTGAGATTATAGTTTAGTTTATGGTTTAGTTTAGTTTAGTTTGGTTTGGTTTAGTTTAGTTCTGTTTGTTTTAGTTTAGTTTAGTTTAGGTTAGGTTAGCTTAGTTTAGTTTAGTTTAATTTAGGTTAGGTTGGGTTAGGTTAGTTTAGTTTACTTTAGTTTAGTTTTGGTTAGGTTAGCTTAGGTTATGTTAGGTGAGTTTATTTTAGTTTAGTAGTTTAGTTTAGTTTAGGTTAGGTTAGTTTAGTTTAGTTTCGTTTAATTTAGTTTAGGTTAGGTTAGATTTAGTTTGGTTAGGTTAGGTTAGGTTAGGATAGTTTAGTTAATTTAGTTTAGGTTAGGTTAGGTTAGTTTAGTTTAGTTTAGGTTAGGTTAGTTTAGGCTAGGTTATGTTAGGTTAGGTTAGTTTAATTTAGTTTCGTTTAGTTTATAGTTTAGTTTAGTTTAGTTTTTTTTAATTTAGTTAAGTTTGGTATAGTTTAGTTTCATTTAGGTTAGGTTAGGCTAGGATAGTTTAGGTTACATTAGTTTACTTTATTTTAGTTTAGATTAAGTTAGGTTAACTTGTTTTAGGTTCGTTTAATTTAGTTTAGTTAAATTTAGTTTATGGTTTAGTTTATAGTTTAATTTAGTTTACAGTTAAGATTATAGTCTATTTTAGTTTATAGTTTAGTTTATGGTGCAGTTTAGTTTAGATTAGTTTAGTATAGTTTAGTTTAGTTTAGTTTAGGTTAGTTAAGTTTAATTTAGTGTAGTTTAGTTTGGGTTAGGTTAGGTTAGGTTATTTTAAGTTAGGTTATTTTGGGTTAGTTTAGTTTAGTTTAGCTAAGTTTAGTTAAGTTTAGTTTAGTTTACAGTATAGTTTAGTTAAGTTTAGTTTACAGTTTGGTTTATAGTTTAGTTTAGTTTAGTTTATATTTTAGTTTATGGTTTAGTTTGGTTTAGTTTTGTTTAGTTTAGGTTAGTTAATTTAGATTAGATTAGTTTAGTTTGGGTTAGGTTAGGTTAGGTTAGTTAGTTTAGTTTAGATTAGATTAGGTTAGGTTAAGTTAGGTTGGGTTAGGTTAGTTTAGTTTAATTTAGTTTAGTTAATTTATAGTTTAGTTTAGTTTATAATTTAGTTTATAGTTTAGTTTAGGATATACTTTAGTTTAGTTTAGTTTAGTCTAGTTTGAATTAGGTTATGTTAGGTTAGGTTAGTTTAGTTTAGTTTAGTTTAGTTTAGTTAAGTTTTTTTTAGTTGAGTTTATAGTATATTTTGTAGTTTAGTTTAGTTTAGTTTATAGTTTAATTTAGTGTAGTTTAGTTTGATTTAGTTTAATTTAGTTTATTTTAGTTTAGTTTTAGTTTAGTTTAGTTAAGTTTACTTTAGGTTAGGTTACGTTAGGTTAGGTTAGGTTAGGTTAGTTAAGTATAGTTTAGTTTAGTTTAGGTTAGGTTTGGTTAGGTTAAGTTAGGTTAGGTTAGTTAATTTAGTTAATTTTAATTTAGTTAGATTTAGAATAGTTTAGTTTAGTTTAGTTAATTTTTGTTAGGTAATTTAGGTTAGTTTAGTTAATTTAGTTTAGGTTAGGTTAATTTAGGGTAGTTTAGTTAATTTATTTTAGTTAATAGTTTAGTATAGTTTACAGTTTAGTTTATAGTTTAGTTTAGTTTATAGTGTGGTTTAGTTTAGTTTAGTTTCGTTTAGATTAGCTTAGTTGGTTTATTTTGGATTAGTTTAGTTTACGTTACGTTAGGTTAGGTTAGGTTAGGTTAATTTAATTCATTTTAGTTTAGGTTAGGTTAGGTTAAGTTAGGTTACTTTAGTTTAGCTTAGTTTACTTTAGTTTAGATAATTTATAGTTTTGTTTAATTTAGTTTATAGTTTAGTTTACAGTTTAGTTTAGTTTAGTTTAGTATCGGTTAGGTTACTTTAGATTAATTTAATTTAGGTTAGGTTAGGATAGTTTAGTTCAGTTTAGTTTAGTTTAGGTTAGGTTAGGTTAGGTGAAGTTAGGTTACTTTAGTTTAGTTTTGTTTAATTTAGTTTATTTATAGTTTAGTTTATTTATAGTTTAGTTTAGTATATAATTTAGTTTAGTTTAGTGTAGTTTAGGTTAGGTTAGGTTAGGTTAGATTAGTTTAGTTTAGGTTATTTTAGGTTAGGATAGTTTAGTTTACTTTATTTTAGTTTAGTTTAGTTTATAGTTTAGTTTATAGTTTAAATTAGTTTAGTTTAGATTAGTTTAGTTTAGTTTAGTTTACTTAAGTTAAGTTTAGGTTAGGTTAGGTTAGTTTAGGTTAGGTTAGTTTAGTTTAGTTTATTTAAGTTCAGTTTTTATTAGGTTAGGTTAATTTAATTTATTATAGTTTAGTTATGTTAGGTTAGTTTAGTTTAGTTTAGTTTGGTTTAGGTTAGGATAGGTTAGGTTAGGTTAGGTTATGTTAGGTTAGGTTAGTGTAGTTTAGTTTAGTTTAGTTTAGTTTAGATTTGTCTCGTTTAGTTTATAGTTCAGTTTATAGTTCAGTTTAGTTTAGTTTATATAGTTTAGTTTTGTTTCATTAGTTTTGTTTAATTTATATTAATTTAGTTTAGTTTAGTTTATAGTTTAGTTTATAATTTAGTTTAGTTCAGTTTATAGTTTAGTTTATGGTTTAGTTTAGTTTCGTTTGGTTTGGTTTAGATTAGTTCTGTTTCGTTTAGTTTAGTTTAGTTTAGGTTAGGTTAGCTTAGTTAGGTTTAGTTTAGGTTAGGTTAGGTTAGGTTAGTTTAGTTTACTTTAGTTTAGTTTAGGTTAGTTTAGTTTAGTTTAGGTTAGGTTAGGTTTAGTTTGGTTAGGTTAGGTTAGGTTAGGTTAGTTTAGTTTATTTTAGGTTAGTTTAGGTTAGGTTAGGTTAGGTTAGTTAAATTTAATTTAGTTAGATTATAATTTTGTTTATAGTTTAGTTTAGTTTAGTTTATAATTTAGTTTAGTTAAGTTTAGTTTAGGTTAATTTAGGTTAGGTTAGGTTAGTTTAGTTTAGTTTAGTTTAGTGAATTTAGTTTAGTTTAGTTTAGATTAGGTTAGGTTAGTTTACTTTAATTAAGTTTAAGTTATGTCAGGTTAGTTTAGGTTAGTTTACTTTAGTTTAGTTTAGTTTAGTTTATAGTTTAGATTTATTTAGTTTAGTTTAGTGTAGTTTAGTTTATAGTTTTGTTTATAGTTTAGTTTAGTTTAGTTTAGTTTCGTTTAGGTTAGGTTAGGTTAGATTAGTTTAGTTTAGTTTAGTTTCGTTTAGGTTAGTTAGTTAGTTCAGTTCAGTTTAGGTTATGTGAGGTTAGTTTAGGTTAGTTTACTTTAGTTTAGTTTAGTTTATAATTTAGATTTGTTTAGTTTAGTTTAGTTTAGTTTATGGTTTAGTTTATAGTTTAGTTTAGTTTAATTTAGTTTAGTTCAGTTTAGGATATGTCAGGTTAGTTTAGGTTAGTTTACTTTAGTTTAGTATAGTTTAGGGTAGTTTATAGTTCAGTTTAGTTGAGTTTATTTTAATTTAGTTTAATTAAATTTTGTTTACTGTACAATTTAGTTTAGTTTAGTTTAGTTTATAGTTTAGTTTAGTGTAGTTTATGGTTAAGTTTATACTTTTGTTTAGTTTAATTTAGTTTAGTTTAGTATAGTTTAGCTCAGGTTAGCTTAGGTTAGGTTAATTTAGTTTAGTTTTGGTTAGGTTAGGTTAGGTTAGTTTACTTTAGTTAAATTTAGTTTAGTTTAGTTAATTTATACATTAGTTTAGTTTAGCATATAGTTTAGTTTAGTTTAGTTTATAGTTTAGTATAGTTTAGTTTAGTTTAGTTTAGGGTACGTTAGATTAGTTTAGTTTATTTTAGTTTAGGTTATGTTTGGTTAGGGTACTTTAGTTAAGTTTATAGTTTAGTTTAGGTTAGGTTACGTTAGGTTAGGTTAGGTTAGGTTAGGTTAGTTTAGTTTAGATTAGTTTAGTTTAGTTTACTTTAGTTTGGTTTAGTTTTGTTTAGGTTAGGTTAGTTTATTTTAGGTTAGGTTAGGTTATCTTAATTTGGTTTAGTTTAGGTTAGTTAAGTTTTGTTTAGTTTATAGTTTGGTTTAGTTTAATTTAGCTTGGTTTAGTTTAGGTTGGGTTAGGTTAGTTTAGTTTAGTTTAGTTTGGTTTATTTTAGTTTAGTTTAGGTTAGGTAAGCATAGTTTAGTTTAGTTTAATTTAGATTAGGTTATTTAGGTTAGGTTATGTTAGGTTAGTTTAGTTTATTTTAGTTTATGTTAGTTTAGGTTATGTTAGGTTAGGTTATGTTAGTTTAGTTTAGTTTAGCTTAGTTTAGCTTAGGTTAGATTAGTTTAGGTTATTTTACTTTAGTTTAGTTTAGTTTACTTTATAGTTTAGTATAGTTTTTAGTTTAGTTTATAGTTTACTTTAATTTATAGTGTAGTTTAGTTTAGTTTAGTTTCGTTTCGTTTAGTTTAGGTTCGGTTACGTTAGATTATGTTAGGTTAAGTTAGTTTAGTTTAGTTTAGTTTAGTTATGTTTAGTTTAGTTTATAGTTTAGTTTATTAATTAGTTTAGTTTAGTTTATAGTTAAGTATATAGATTAGTATAGTTTAGTTTAGTGTAGTTTAGTTTAGATTAGCTTAGTTAGTTTATTTTGGATTAGTTTACTTTACGTTACGTTAGGTTATGTTAATTTATTTTAGTTTAGGTTAGGTTAAGTCAGGTTACTTTAGTTTAGCATAGTTTAGTATAGTTTAGATAATTTATAGTTTAGTTTAGTTTAGTTTATGGTTTAATTTAGTGTAGTTTAGTTTGATTTAGTTTAATTTAGTTTATTTTAGTTTAGTTTTAGTTTAGTTTAGTTAAGTTTAGATTAGGTTAGGTTACGTTAGGTTAGGTTAGGTTAGGTTAGTTAAGTATAGTTTAGTTTAGTTTAGGTTAGGTTTGGTTAGGTTAAGTTAGGTTAGGTTAGTTAATTTAGTTTAGTTTAATTTAGTTGGATTTAGAATAGTTTAGTTTAGTTTAGTTAATTTTTGTTAGGTAATTTAGGTTAGTTTAGTTAATTTAGTTTAGGTTAGGTTAGTTTAGGGTAGTTTAGTTTAGTTAATTTATTTTAGTTAATAGTTTAGTATAGTTTATTGTTTAGTTTATAGTGTAGTTTAGTTTAGTTTAGTTTAGTTATGTTTAGTTTAGTTTATAGTTTGGTTTATTAATTAGTTTTGTTTAGTTTATAGTTAAGTATATAGTTTAGTATAGTTTAGTTTAGTTTAGATTAGTATCGGTTAGGTTAGGTTAGATTAATTTAATTTAGGTTAGGTTAGGATAGTTTAGTTCAGTTTAGTTTAGTTTAGGTTAGGTTAGGTTAGGATAGTTTAGTTTACTTTATTTTAGTTTAGTTTAGTTTATAGTTTAGTTTATAGTTTAAATTAGTTTAGTTTAGATTAGTTTAGTTTAGTTTAGTTAACTTAAGTTAAGTTTAGGTTAGGTTAGGTTAGTTTAGGTTAGGTTAGTTTAGTTTAGTTTATTTAAGTTCAGTTTATATTAGGTTAGGTTAATTTAATTTATTATAGTTTAGTTTAGGTTAGGTTAGTTTAGTTTAGTTTAGTTTGGTTTAGGTTAGGATAGGTTAGGTTAGGTTAGGTTAGGTTATGTTAGGTTAGGTTATTGTAGTTTAGTTTAGTTTAGTTTGGATTGGTCTCGTTTAGTTTATAGTTTAGTTTATAGTACAGTTTAGTTTAGTTTAGTATAGTTTAGTTTTGTTTCATTAGTTTTGTTTAATTTATATTAATTTAGTTTAGTTTAGTTTATTGTTTAGTTTATAATTTAGTTTAGTTTAGTTTATAGTTTAGTTTATGGTTTAGTTTAGTTTCGTTTGGTTTGGTTTAAATTAGTTCTGTTTCGTTTAGTTTAGTTTAGTTTAGGTTAGGTTAGCTTAGTTTAGTTTAATTTAGGTTAGGTTAGGTTAGGTTAGTTTAGTTTACTTTAGTTTAGTTTAGGTTAGTTTAGTTTAGTTTAGGTTAGGTTTAGTTTGGTTAGGTTAGGTTAGGTTAGTTTAGTTTATTTTAGATTAGTTTAGGTTAGGTTAGGTTAGGTTAGGTTAGTTAAATTTAATTTATTTAGATTATAATTTTGTTTATAGTTTAGTTTAGTTTAGTTAATAGTTTAGTTTAGTTAAGTTTAGTTTAGGTTAATTTAGGTTAGGTTAGTTTAGTATAGTTTAGTTTAGTGAATTTAGTTTAGTTTAGTTTAGGTTAGGTTAGGTTAGTTTACTTTAATTCAGTTTAAGTTATGTCAGGTTAGTTTAGGTTAGTTTACTTTAGTTGAGTTTAGTTTAGTTTATATTTTAGATTTATTTAGTTTAGTTTAGTGTAGTTTAGTTTATAGTTTTGTTTATAGTTTAGTTTAGTTTAGTTTCGTTTAGGTTAGGTTAGGTTAGGTTAGATTAGTTAATTTTAGTTTAGTTTCGTTTAGGTTAGTTAGTTAGTTTAGTTCAGTTTAGGTTATGTCAGGTTAGTTTAGGTTAGTTTACTTTAGTTTAGTTTAGTTTATAATTTAGATTTGTTTAATTTAGTTTAGTTTAAGGTTTAGTTTATTGTTTAGTTTAGTTTAATTTAGTTTAGTTCAGTTTAGGATATGTCAGGTTAGTTTAGGTTAGTTTACTTTAGTTTAGTATAGTTTATTGTTTAGATTTGTTTAGTTTAGTTTATAGTTCAGTTCAGTTGAGTTTATTTTAATTTAGTTTAATTAAATTTTGTTTACTGTACAATTTAGTTTAGTTTAGTTTAGTTTAGTTTATGGTTAAGTTTATACTTTTGTTTAGTTTAATTTAGTTTAGTTTAGTATAGTTTAGCTCAGGTTAGCTTAGGTTAGGTTAATTTAGTTTAGTTTAGGTTAGGTTAAGTTAGGTTAGGTTACTTTAGTTAAGTTTAGTTTAGTTTAGTTAATTTATACTTTAGTTTAGTTTTGCATATAGTTTAGTTTAGTTTAGTTTATGTTAGTTTAGGTTAGGTTAGGTTATGTTAGTTTAGTTTAGTTTAGCTTAGTTTAGCTTAAGTTAGGTTAGTTTAGGTTATTTTACTTTAGTTTAGTTTAGTTTAGTTTATAGTTTAGTATAGTTTATAGTTTAGTTTATAGTTTACTTTAGTTTATAGTGTAGTTTAGTTTAGTTTAGTTTCGTTTCGTTTAGGTTAGGTTCGGTTACGTTAGGTTATGTTAGGTTAAGTTAGTTTAGTTTAGTTTAGTTTAGTTATGTTTAGTTTAGTTTATAGTTTAGTTTATTAATTAGTTTAGTTTAGTTTATAGTTAAGTATATAGTTTAGTATAGTTTAGTTTAGTGTAGTTTAGTTTAGATTAGTTTAGTTAGTTTATTTTGGATTATTTTACTTTACGTTACGTTAGGTTAGGTTAATTAATTTTAGTTTAGTTTAGGTTAGGTCAGGTTACTTTAGTTGAGCATAGTTTAGTTTAGTTTAGATAATTTATAGTTTAGTTTAGTTTAGTTTCGGTTAGTTTAGGTTAGGCTAGATTAATTTAATTAAGTTTAGGATAGTTTAGCTCAGTTTAGTTTAGTTTAGTTAAGCTTAGTTAGTTTAGTTTTGATTAGTATAGTTTACGTTTGGTTAGGTTAGGTTAGGTAAGTTTAGTTTTGTTTCGGTTAGGTTAGGTTAGGTGAAGTTAGGTTACTTTAGTTTAGTTAAGTTTAATTTAGTTTAGTTTAGTGTTGTTTAGATTAGGTTAGGTTAGGTTAGATTAGTTTAGTTTTGGTTTGGTTAGGTTTAGTTTGGTTAGGTTAGGTTAGGTTAGTTTAGTTTATTTTAGGTTAGTTTAGGTTAGGTTAGTTTATAGTTTTGTTTATAGTTTAGTTTAGTTTAGTTTCGTTTAGGTTAGGTTAGGTTAGGTTAGATTAGTTAATTTTAGTTTAGTTTCGTTTAGGTTAGTTAGTTAGTTTAGTTCAGTTTAGGTTATGTCAGGTTAGTTTAGGTTAGTTTACTTTAGTTTAGTTTAGTTTATAATTTAGATTTGTTTAATTTAGTTTAGTTTAAGGTTTAGTTTATTGTTTAGTTTAGTTTAATTTAGTTTAGTTCAGTTTAGGATATGTCAGGTTAGTTTAGGTTAGTTTACTTTAGTTTATTATAGTTTATTGTTTAGATTTGTTTAGTTTAGTTTATAGTTCAGTTCAGTTGAGTTTATTTTAATTTAGTTTAATTAAATTTTGTTTACTGTACAATTTAGTTTAGTTTAGTTTAGTTTAGTTTATGGTTAAGTTTATACTTTTGTTTAGTTTAATTTAGTTTAGTTTAGTATAGTTTAGCTCAGGTTAGCTTAGGTTAGGTTAATTTAGTTTAGTTTAGGTTAGGTTAAGTTAGGTTAGGTTACTTTAGTTAAGTTTAGTTTAGTTTAGTTAATTTATACTTTAGTTTAGTTTTGCATATAGTTTAGTTTAGTTTAGTTTATGTTAGTTTAGGTTAGGTTAGGTTATGTTAGTTTAGTTTAGTTTAGCTTAGTTTAGCTTAAGTTAGGTTAGTTTAGGTTATTTTACTTTAGTTTAGTTTAGTTTAGTTTATAGTTTAGTATAGTTTATAGTTTAGTTTATAGTTTACTTTAGTTTATAGTGTAGTTTAGTTTAGTTTAGTTTCGTTTCGTTTAGGTTAGGTTCGGTTACGTTAGGTTATGTTAGGTTAAGTTAGTTTAGTTTAGTTTAGTTTAGTTATGTTTAGTTTAGTTTATAGTTTAGTTTATTAATTAGTTTAGTTTAGTTTATAGTTAAGTATATAGTTTAGTATAGTTTAGTTTAGTGTAGTTTAGTTTAGATTAGTTTAGTTAGTTTATTTTGGATTATTTTAATTTACGTTACGTTAGGTTAGGTTAATTAATTTTAGTTTAGTTTAGGTTAGGTCAGGTTACTTTAGTTGAGCATAGTTTAGTTTAGTTTAGATAATTTATAGTTTAGTTTAGTTTAGTTTCGGTTAGTTTAGGTTAGGCTAGATTAATTTAATTAAGTTTAGGATAGTTTAGCTCAGTTTAGTTTAGTTTAGTTAAGCTTAGTTAGTTTAGTTTTGATTAGTATAGTTTACGTTTGGTTAGGTTAGGTTAGGTAAGTTTAGTTTTGTTTCGGTTAGGTTAGGTTAGGTGAAGTTAGGTTACTTTAGTTTAGTTAAGTTTAATTTAGTTTAGTTTAGTGTTGTTTAGATTAGGTTAGGTTAGGTTAGATTAGTTTAGTTTAGGTTAGGTTAGGTTAGGATAGTTTACTTTAGTTTATTTTAGTTTAGTTTAGTTTAGTTTATAGTTTTGTTTATAGTTTAAATTAGTTTAGTTTAGTTTAGTCTACTTAAGTTTAGTTTAGGTTAGGTTAGGTTAGGTTAGGTTATGTTAGGTTTGGTTAGTGTAGTTTAGTTTAGTTTAGTTTAGTTAAGTTCAGTTTATATTAGGTTAGGTTAATTTAATTTAGTTTAGTTTAGTTTAGGTTAGGTTAGGTGAGTTTAGTTATGTTTAGTTTAGGTTAGGTTATGTTAGGTTATGTTAGGTTAGGTTAGTGTAGTTTAGTTTAGTTTAGATTTGACTCGTTTAGTTTATAATTTAGTCTATAGTTCAGTTTAGTTTGGTTTAGTTTAGTTTAGTTTAATTTAATTTAGTTTTCTTTAATTTATTTTAATTTAGTTTAGTTTAGTTTAGTATATAGTTTAATTTTTAATTTAGTTTAGTTTAGTTTATAGTTTAGTTTAGTTTATGGTTTAGTTTATAGTTTAGTTTAGTTCAGTTTAGGATATGTCAGGTTAGTTTAGGTTAGTTTACTTTAGTTTAGTATAGTTTATAGTTTAGATTTGCTTAGTTTAGTTTATAGTTCAGTTTAGTTGAGTTTATTTTAATTTAGTTTAATTAAATTTTCTTTACTGTACAATTTAGTTTAGTTTAGTTTAGTTTATAGTTTAGTTTAGTTTAGTTTATGGTTAAGTTTATACTTTTGTTTAGTTTAATTTAGTTTAGTTTAGTATAGTTAGGCTCAGGTTAGCTTAGGTTAGGTTAATTTAGTTTAGTTTAGGTTAGGTTAGGTTAGGTTAGGTTAGGTTACATTAGTTAAATTTAGTTTAGTTTAGTTAATTTATACTTTAGTTTAGTTGAGCATATAGTTTAGTTTAGTTTAGTTTATAGTATAGTATAGTTTAGTTTAGTTTAGTTTAGGCTAGGTTAGATTAGTTTAGTTTATTTTAGTTTAGGTTAGGTTTGGTTAGGGTAGTTTAGTTAAGTTTATAGTTTAGTTTAGGTTAGGTTACGTTAGGTTAGGTTAGGTTAGGTTAGGTTAGGTTATTTTAGTTTAGATTAGTTTAGTTTACTTTACTTTAGTTTTGTTTAGTTTTGTTTAGGTTAGGTTAGGTTAGTTTAGTTTAGTTAGTTTAGGTTAGGTTAGGTTAGTTTAAGTTAGGTTACTTTAGTTTAGTCTAGTTTAGTTTATATAATTTATAATTTAGTTTAGTTTAGTTTATAGTTTAGTTTATAGTTTACTTTAGTTTCTATTTTAGTTTAGTTTGAATTAGATTCGGTAAGTTTAGTTTAGTTTACGTTAGGTTAGGTTAGGTTGAGTTAGGTTACTTTAGTTTAGTTTAGTTTAGATAATTTATAGTTTAGTTTATTTTAGTTTAGTTTATGGTTAATTTAGTTTATAGTTTAGTTTAGTTTAGTTATGTTTAGTTTAGTTTATAGTTTAGTTTATTAATTAGTTTAGTTTAGTTTATAGTTAAGTGTATAGTTTAGTATAGTTTAGTTTAGTGTAGTTTAGTTTAGATTAGCTTAGTTAGTTTATTTTGGATTAGTTTACTTTACGTTACGTTAGGTTAGGTTAATTTATTTTAGTTTAGGTTACGTTAGGTTAAGTCAGGTTACTTTAGTTTAGCTTAGTTTAGTTAAGTTTAGATAATTTATAGTTTAGTTTAGTTTAGTTTATAGTTTAGTGTACAGTTTAGTTTAGTTTAGTTTCGGTTTGTTTAGGTTAGGTTAGATTAATTTAATTTAGGTTAGGATAGTTTAGTTCAGTTTAGTTTTGTTTAGTTAATCTTAGTTAGTTTAGTTTAGATTAGTATAGTTTTTGTTAGGTTAGGTTAGGTTAGGTAAGTTTAGTTTAGTTTAGGTTAGGTTAGGTTAGATGAAGTTAGGTTAGTTTAGTTTAGTTTAGTTTAATTTAGTTTAGTTTATTTTAGTTTTTTTATAGTTTCGTTTAGTTTATAATTTAGTTTAGTTTAGTGTAGTTTAGGTTAGGTTAGGTTAGGTTAGAATAGTTTAGCTTAGTTTAGGTTAGGATAGGTTAGGATAGTTTAGTTTAGTTTATTTTATTTTAGTTTAGTTTAGTTTATAGTTTAGTTTATAGTTTAAATTAGTTTAGTTTAGATTAGATTAGTTTAGTTTAGTTTACTTAAGTTTAGTTTAGGTTAGGTTAGGTTAGGTTAGGTTAGGTTATGTTAGGTTAGGTTAGTGTAGTTTAGTTCAGTTTAGTTTAGTTCAGTTTATATTAGGTTAGGTTAATTTAATTTAGTTTAGTTTAGGTTAGGTTAGGTTAGTTTAGTTTAGTTTAGTTTAGGTTAGGTTAGGTTAGGTTAGGTTAAGTTAGGTTATGTTAGGTTAGGTTAGTGTAGTTTAGTTTAGTTTAGTTTGGATTTTACTCGTTTAGTTTATATTTTAGTTTATAGTTCAGTTTAGTTTAGTTTAGTATAGTATAGTTTTGTTTAATTTAGTTTTGTTTAATTTATTTTAATTTAATTTAGTTTAGTTTAGTATATAGTTTAGTTTTTAATTTAGTTTAGTTTAGATTATAGTGTAGTTTATGGTTTAGTTTAGTTTAGTTTGGTTTGGTTTAGTTTAGTTCTGTTTGTTTTAGTTTAGTTTAGTTTAGGTTAGGTTAGCTAATTTAGTTTAGTTTAATTTAGGTTAGGTTGGGTTAGGTTGGTTTAGTTTACTTTAGTTTAGTTTAGGTTAGGTTAGCTTAGGTTATGTTAGGTGAGTTTATTTTAGTTTAGTAGTTTAGTTTAGTTTAGTTTAGTTTAGGTTAGGTTAGTTTAGTTTAGTTTCGTTTAGTTTAGTTTAGTTTAGGTTTGGTTAGGTTTAGTTTGGTTAGGTTAGGTTAGGTTAGGTTAGTTTAGTTTTTTTTAGGTTAGTTTAGGTTAGGTTAGGTTAGGTTAGTTAAATTTAATTTAGTTAGATTATAATTTAGTTTATAGTTTAGTTTAGTTTATTGTTTAGTTTAGTTAAGTTTAGTTTAGGTTAGGTAAGGTTAGGTTAGGTTAGTTTAGTTTAGTATAGTTTAGTTTAGTTTAGTTTAGTGAATTTAGTTTAGTTTAAGTTTTAGTTAAGGTTAGTTAGTTTAGTTTAGATTAGTATAGTTTACTTTAGGTTAGGTTAGGTTAGGTAATTTTAGTTTAGTTTAGGTTAGGTTAGGTTAAGTGAAGTTATGTTACTTTAGTTTAGTTTAGTTTATTTTAGTTTATTTATAGTTTAGTTTAGTTTATAATTAATTTAGTTTAGTGTAGTTTAGGTTACGTTAGGTTAAGTTAGGTTAGATTAGTTTAGGTTAGGTTAGGTGAGAATAATTTAGTTTATTTTAGTTTAGTTTAGTTTATAGTTAAGTTTATAGTTTAAATTAGTTTAGTTTAGATTACTTTAGTTTAGTTTAGTTTATTTAAGTTTAGTTTAAGTTAGGTTAGGTTATGTTAAGTTAGGTTAGTTTAGCATAGGTTTGATTAGGTTAGGTTAGTTTAGGTTAGGTCAGTTTAGTTTAGTTTAGTTTAGTTAAGTTTAGTTTCGTTTAGTTTAGGTTAAGTTAGGTTAGGTTTGGTTAGGTTAATTTAGTTTAGTTTAGTTTCTTTTAGTTTATTTAATTTATAGTTTAGATAATTTTAGTTTAGTTTATAGTTTAGATTATAGATTAGTTTAGTTTTGGTCACAGTTTAGTTTATAGTTAAGTTTATAGTTAAGTTTACAGTTTACTTTAGGCTAGTTTAGATTACTTTAGTTTAGTTCAGTTTAGTTTAGTTTAGTTTAGATCAGTTTAGTTTATTTTATAGTTTAGTTTAGTTAACTTTAGTTTAGTTTATAATTTAGTTTAGTTTACATTATAGTTTAGTTTATAGTATAGTTTACTTAATAGTTTAGTTTATAGTTTAGTTTATGGCTTAGTTTATAAATAAATTCGTTTACTTTAGATTAGTTTAGTTTAGTTTAGTTTAGTTTAGTGTAGCTTAGGTTAGGTTAGGTTAGTTTAGTTTAGTTTAGTTTTGTTTACTAAAGTATAGTTTAGTTTAGGTTACGTTAGCTTATGTTAGGTTAGGTTAGTTTAGCTTAAGTTAGATTAGGTTAGTTTAGTTTAGTGTAGTTTAGTTTAGTTCAGTTTAGATTAGGTTACGTTAGTTTAGTTTTGTTTAGTTCAGTTTACTTTAGGTTAGGTTAGGTTAGGTAGTGTTAGTTTGGTTTAGTTTAGTTTAGTTTAGTTTTGGTTAGGTAGGTTAGGTTGAGGTATTTTAGGTTAGGTTAGTTTAGTTTAGTCTCGTTTAGTTTATAGTTTAGTTTCGTTAAGTTTAGTTTATAGTTCAGTTTAGTTTAGTTTTGTTTAATTTAGTTTAGTTTAATTTATTTTAATTTATTTTAGTTTAGTTTAATTTATAGTTTAGTTTATAATTTAGTTTAGATTAATTTATAGTTTAGTTTAGTTTAGTTTGGTTTAGTTTAGTTTAGTTTATTTAGTTTCTTTTAGGTTAGTTTAGTTTAGGCTAGATTAGGTTAGCTTAGTTTAGTTTAAATAAGTTTAGGTTAGGTTAGGATGGTTTAGATTAAGTTAGTTTAGTTTAGTTTAGTTTAGCTAAGTTTAGTTTAGTTTAAAATTTAGTTTAGTTTAGTTTAGTTTAGGTTAGGTTAGGTTAGTTTAGTTTAGTTTAATTAGGTTAGGTTAGGTTAGTTTGGGATAACTTAGTTTAGTTTAGTTTAGGTTAGGATAGGTTAGGTTGATTAGGTTAGTTTAGTTCAGTTTAGCTAATTTTATTTAGTTTATTGTTTCGTTAATTTAGTTTAGTTTAGTTTAGTGTATAGATAAGTTTATAGTTTAGTTTACTTTAGTTTATGATTTAGTATAGTTTAGTTTAGTTTAGTTTAACTTAGTTTATTTTAGTTTCGTTTAGTTTAGATTAGGTTAAGTTAGGTTAGGTTTGGTTAGGTTAATTTGGTTTAGTTTAGTTTAATTTAGTTTATTTAATTTATAGTTTAGTTAAATTTAGTTTAGTTTATAGTTTAGATTATAGTTTAGTTTATTTTATATTTTAGTTTAGTTTAGTTTAGGTTAGGTTAATTTAGTTTAGTTTAGTTTAGTTTAGGTTAGGTTGGGTTAGGATAGTTTAGTTTAGTTTAGTTTTAGTTTATAGTTTACTTTAGTTTATTTTATACTTAAGTTTATAGTTTAGTTTAGGCTATTTTAGATTAGTTTAGTTTAGTTTAGTTTAGTTTAGGTTAGGTTCGGTTAGGTTCATTTAGTAAAGTTTAGTTTAGTTTTGTTTATTTAGTTTATTTTATAGTTTAGTTTAGTTAAGTTTAGTTTAGTTTAATTTAGTTTAGTTTAGTTTTGTTTAATTTAGTTTAGTTTATTTTAGTTTAGTTTAGTTTAGTTTAGTTTAGATCAGGTTAGCCTGATTAGGTTGGTTTAGTTTAGTTTAGCTAAGTTTAGTTTAGTTTATAGTTTCGTTAATTTATTTTAGTTTAGTTTAGTGTATAGTTAGGTTTATAGTTTAGTTTAGTTTATAGTTTATTTTATAGTTTATTATATTTTAGTTTAGTTTAGTTTAGTTTAGCTTAATTTAGTTTAGTTTCGTTTAGTTTAGGGTAGGGAAGGTTAGGTTACGTTGGGTTAAGTTAGTTTAGTTTAGTTTTGTTTAGGTTAGGTTAGGTTTGGTTAGGTTAGTTTAGTTCATTTTATTTTAATTTAGTGTAGTTAATTTATATTTTAGTTAAACTTAGTTTAGTTTATAGTTTAGATTATAGTTTAGTTTAGTTCATTTTAAATTTTAGTTTTGTTTAGTTTAGGTTAGGTTAGTTTAGTTTGGTTTATTTTAGGTTAGGTTAGTTTGGGTTAGAATAGTTTAGTTTAGTTTAGTTTATTTTTAATTTATAGTTTATTTTAGTTTTGAGAATACTTAAGTTTAACATTTAGTTTATAATCTAGTTTATAGTTTAGTTTAGGCTATTTTGGATTATTTTAGCTTAGTTTAGTTTAGTTTAGTTTAGTTTAGAATAGGTTAGGTTAGGTTAATTTAGTATTGTTTAGTTTAGTTTAGTTTATTTAGTTTATTTTATAGTTTAGTTTATAGTTTAGTTTAGTTAAGTTTAGTTTAGTTTATTGTTTAGTTTGCTTTAGTTTAGTTTTGTTTAATTTATTTTAGTTTAGTTTAGTTTAGTTTCGTTTAGGTTAGGTTAGGTTATGTTAATTTAGGTTAGCTTAGTTTAGTTTAGTTTAGGTTAGATTAAGTTAGGTTAGCTTAGTTAAGTTTAGTTTAGTTAAGTTAAGTTTAGTTTGATTTATAGTTTAGTTTAGTTTACTTTAGTTTATAGTTTAGTTTAGTTTAGTTTAGTTTAGTTTAAGGTTTAGCTTATACTTTCGTTTACTTTAGTTAATAATTTTGTTTATGGTTTAGTTTAGTTTAATTTAGTTAGGTTTTATTTAGTTTAGTTTAGTTTCGTTTAGGTTTGGTTAGGTTAGGCTAGGTTAGGTTAGCTTAGTTTGGTTTAGTTTAGCTTAGTTTAGTTAAGTTTAGTTCAGTTTATATTTTAGTTTAGTGTAATTTAATTTATATTTTAGTTTATGGTTTAGTTTAGTTTAATTTATAGTTTGATTTATAGTTTAGTTTAGTTTCGTTTAGTTTAATTAACTTAGTTTAGATTAGGTTAGGTTAGATTATATTAGTTCAGTTTAGTTTATTTTAGTTTAGTTTAGTTTAGTTAATGTTAGGTTAGGTTAGTTTAGTTTAGTTTAGTTTAGTTTAATTTAATTTAGTTTACTTAATTTAGTTTAGTTTAGTTTAGTTTAGTTTAGGTTAGATTTAGTTAGGTCAGGTTAGGTTATTTAAGTTTAGTTTAGTTAAGTTTAGGTTAGGTTAGGTTAGGTTAGTTTAGTTTAATTCTATTTAGGTTAGGTTAGGTAATTTTAGGTTAGTATAGTTTAGTTCATTTATTTTAGTTAATAGTTCAGTATAGTTTACAGTTTAGTTTATATTTTAGTTCAGTGTATAGTGTAGTTGATAGTTTAGTTTAGTTTAGTTTCGTTTATATTATGTTAGGTTAGGTTAGGTTGGATTAGCTTAGTTTAGTTTAGTTTAGTTTAGGTTAGGTTCGGTTACATTAGGTTATGTTAGCTAATGTTAGTTTAGTTTAGTTTAGTTTAGTCTAGTTTAGTTAAGTTTAGTTTATAGTTTAGTTTATTTTAGTTTATTTATTAGTTTAGTTTTAGTTAAGTATATAGTTTAGTTTAGTTTAGTTTAGTTTAGCTTAGTTTGTTTATTTTAGATTAGTATAGCTTACGTTACGTTAGGTTAAACCTAACATAACGTAAGCTAACGTAGGTTAGGTTCGTTTAGTTTAGTTTAATTAGGTTAGGTTAGGTTAAGTTAGGTTACTTTAGCTTAGTTTAGTTTAGTTTAGATAATTTATGGTTTAGTTTAGTTAAGTTTAATTTATAGATCAGTATATAGTTTACTTTAGTTTATAGTTCAGTTTAGGTTAGATTAGTTTAAGTTAGATTAGGTTAGATTAGTTTAGTTTAGTTTAGTTTCGGTTAGGTTAGATTAGGTTACATTAAGTTAGTTTAGTTTAGTTTAGATAATTTATAGTTTAGTTTATTTTATTTTAGTTTATGGTTAATTTAGTTTATAGTTTAGTTTAGTTTAGTTATGATTAGTTTTGTTTATAGTTTAGTTTATTAATTAGTTTAGTTTAGTTTATAGTTAAGTATATAGTTTAGTATAGTTTAGTTTAGTGTAGTTTAGTTTAGATTAGCTTAGTTAGTTTATTTTGGATTAGTTTACTTTACGTTACGTTAGATTAGGTTAATTTATTTTAGTTTAGGTTAGGTTAGGTTAAGTCAGGTTACTTTAGTTTAGTTTAGTTTAATTTAGTTTAGTTTATTTTAGTTTATTTATAGTTTAGTTTAGTTTATAATTTAGTTTAGTTTAGTGTAGTTTAGGTTAGGTTAGGTTAGGTTAGATTAGTTTAGCTTAGTTTAGGTTAGGATAGGTTAGGATAGTTTAGTTTAGTTTAGTTTATTTTAGTTTACTTCATAGTTTAGTTTATAGTTTAAATTAGTTTAGTTTAGATTAGTTTAGTTTAGTTTAGCTTACTTAAGTTTAGTTTAGGTTAGGTTAGGTTAGGTTATGTTAGGTTAGGTTAGTGTAGTTTAGTTGAGTTTAGTTTTATTCAGTTTATATTAAGTTAGTTTAATTTAATTTAGTTTAGTTTAGTTTAGGTTAGGTTAGGTTAGTTTAGTTTAGTTTAGTTTAGTTTAGGTTAGGTTTGGTTAGGTTAGGTTAGGTTAGTTTAGTTTACTTTAGTTTAGTTTAGGTTAGGTTAGCTTAGGTAATGTGAGGTGAGTTTATTTTAGTTTAGTAGTTTAGTTTAGTTTAGGTTAGGTTAGTTTAGTTTAGTTTCGTTTAGTTTAGTTTAGTTTTGGTTTGGTTAGGTTTAGTTTGGTTAGGTTAGGTTAGGTTAGTTTAGTTTATTTTAGGTTAGTTTAGGTTAGGTTAGGTTAGGTTAGGTTAGTTAAATTTAATTTAGTTAGATTACAATTTAGTTTATAGTTTAGTTTAGTTTATTGTTTAGTTTAGTTAAGTTTAGTTTAGGTTAGGTAAGGTTAGGTTAGGTTAGTTTAGTTTAGTATAGTTTAGTTTAGTTTAGTTTAGTTTAGTGAATTTAGTTTAGTTTAGGTTTTAGTTAAGCTTAGTTAGTTTAGTTTAGATTAGTATAGTTTACTTTAGGTTAGGTTAGGTTAGGTAATTTTAGTTTAGTTTAGGTTAGGTTAGGTTAGGTGAAGTTATGTTACTTTAGTTTAGTTTAGTTGATTTTAGTTTATTTATAGTTTAGTTTAGTTTATAATTAATTTAGTTTAGTGTAGTTTAGGTTAGGTTAAGTTAGGTTAGATTAGCTTAGTTTAGTTTAGGTTAGGTTAGGTGAGAATAGTTTAGTTTATTTTAGTTTAGTTTAGTTTATAGTTAAGTTTATAGTTTATATTATTTTAGTTTAGATTAGTTTAGTTTAGTTTAGTTTATTTAAGTTTAGTTTAGGTTAGGTTAGGTTATGTTAGGTTAGGTTAGTTTAGCATAGGTTTGATTAGGTTAGGTTAGTTTAGGTTAGGTCAGTTTAGTTCAGTTTACTTTAGTTAAGTTTAGTTTCGTTTAGTTTAGGTTAAGTTAGGTTAGGTTTGGTTAGGTTAATTTAGTTTAGTTTAGTTTAATTTAGTTTATTTAATTTATAGTTTAGATAATTTTAGTTTAGTTTATAGTTTAGATTATAGTTTAGTTTAGTTTTGGTCACAGTTTAGTTTATAGTTTAGTTTATAGTTAAGTTTACAGTTTACTTTAGGCTAGTTTAGATTACTTTAGTTTAGTTCAGTTTAGTTTAGATTAGTTTAGTTTATTTTATAGTTTAGTTTAGTTAACTTTAGTTTAGTTTATAATTTAGTTTAGTTTACATTATAGTTTAGTTTATAGTATAGTTTACTTAATAGTTTAGTTTATAGTTTAGTTTATGGCTTGGTTTATAATTAAAATTCGTTTACTTTAGATTAGTTTAGTTTAGTTTAGTTTACTGTAGCTTAGGTTAGGTTAGGTTAGTTTAGTTTAGTTTAGTTTTGTTTACTTAAGTTTAGTTTAGTTTAGGTTAGGTTAGCTTATGTTAGGTTAGGTTAGTTTAGCTTAAGTTAGATTAGGTTAGGTTAGTTTAGTTTAGTGTAGTTTAGTTTAGTTCAGTTTAGATTAGGTTACGTTAGTTTAGTTTTGTTTAGTTCAGTTTACTTTAGGTTAGGTTAGGTTAGGTAGTGTTAGTTTAGTTTAGTTTAGTGTAGTTTTGGTTAGGTTAGGTTGAGTTATTTTAGGTTAGGTTAGTTTAGTTTAGTCTCGTTTAGTTTATAGTTTAGTTTCGTTAAGTTTAGTTTATAGTTCAGTTTAGTTTAGTTTTGTTTAATTTACTTTAGTTTAATTTATTTTAATTTATTTTAGTTTAGTTTAATTTATAGTTTAGTTTATAATTTAGTTTATATTAGTTTATAGTTTAGTTTATGGTTTAGTTTAGTTTAGTTTGGTTTAGTTTAGTTTAGTTTATTTAGTTTCGTTTATGTTAGTTTAGTTTAGGCTAGATTATGTTAGCTCTATTTTAGTTTAAATAAGTTTAGGTTAGGTTAGGATGGTTTAGATTAAGTTAGTTTAGTTTAGTTTAGTTTAGCTAAGTTTAGTTTAGTTTACAATTTAGTTTAGTATAGTTTAGTTTATAGCTTAGTTTATACTTAAGTTTAGTTTAATTTATAGTTTAGTTTATAGTTTAAATTAGTTTAATTTAGTTTAGGTTAAGTTAGGTTTGTTTAGTTTAAGTTATGTTAGGTTAGGTTAGGTTAGTTTAATTTAGTTTAGTTTAGTTGAATTTAGTTTAGTTTAGTTTAGGTTAGGTTAGGTTAGTTTAGTTTAGTTTAGTTTAGTTTAGGTTAGGTTAGGTTAGTTTGGGTTAACTTAGTTAAGTTTTGTTTAGTTTGGTTAGGTTAGGTTAGGTTAGTTTAGCTAATTTTAGTTTAGTTTATAGTTTCGTTAATTTAGTTTAGTTTAGTTTAGTGTATAGATAAGTTTATAGTTTAGTTTACTTTAGTTTATGGTTTAGTATAGTTTAGTTTAGTTTAGTTTAGCTTAGTTTATTTTAGTTTCGTTTAGTTTAGATTAGGTTAAGTTAGGTTAGCTTTGGTTAGGTTAATTTGGTTTAGTTTAGTTTCATTTAGTTTATTTAATTTATAGTTTAGTTAAATTTAGTTTAGTTTATAGTTTAGATTATAGTTTAGTTTATTTTATATTTTAGTTTAGTTTAGTTTAGTTTAGGTTAGGTTAGTTTAGTTTAGTTTAGTTTAGGTTAGGTTGGGTTAGGATAGTTTAGTTTAGTTTAGTTTTAGTTTATAGTTTACTTTAGTTTATTTTATACTTAAGTTTATAGTTTAGTTTAGGCTATTTTTGATTAGTTTAGTTTAGTTTGGTTTAGTTTCGGTTGGGTTTAGTTAGGTTAGGTTAGGTTAGGTTATGTTAGGTTAGGTTAGTGTAGTTTAGTTTAGTTTAGTTTAGATTTGACACGTTTAGTTTATAATTTAGTTTATAGTTCAGTTAAGTTTGGTTTAGTATAGTTTAGTTTTGTTTAATTTAGTTTTCTTTAATTTATTTTAATTTAGTTTAGTTTAGTTTAGTATATAGTTTAATTTTTAATTTAGTTTAGTTTAGTTTATAGTTTAGTTTATGGTTTAGTTTAGTTTAGTTTGGTATGGTTTAGTTAAGTTCTGTTTGTTTTAGTTTAGTTTAGTTTAGGTTAGGTTAGCTTAGGTTATGTTATGTGAGTTTATTTTATTTTAGTAGTTTAGTTTAGTTTAGGTTAGGTTAGTTTAGTTTAGTTTCGTTTAGTTTAGTTTAGGTTAGGTTAGATTAAGTTTGGTTAGGTTAGGTTAGGTTAGGATAGTTTAGTTAATTTAGGTTAGGTTAGGTTAGGTTAGTTTAGTTTAGTTTAGTGTAGGTTAGTTTAGCTTAGGTTAGTTTTTATTAGTTTAGGTTAGGTTAGTTTAGGCTAGGTTATGTTAGGTTAGGTTAGGTTAATTTAGTTTATTATAGTAGTTTAGTTTAGTTTAGGTTAGGTAAGCTTAAGTTAGGTTAGGTTATGTTAGGTTAGGTTAGTTTAATTTAGTTTCGTTTAGTTTATAGTTTAATTTAGTTTAGTTTTTTTTAATTTAGTTAAGTTTAGTATAGTTTAGTTTCATTTAGGTTAGGTTAGGCTAGGATAGTTTAGGTTAGATTAGTTTACTTTATTTTAGTTTAGATTTAGTTAGGTTAAGTTGTTTTAGGTTCGTTTAGTTTAGTTTAGTTAAATTTAGTTTATGGTTTAGTTTATAGTTTAATTTAGTTTACAGTTAAGATTATAGTCTAGTTTAGTTTATAGTTTAGTTTATGGTGCAGTTTAGTTTAGATTAGTTTAGTATAGTTTAGTTTAGTTTAGTTTAGGTTAGTTAAGTTTAATTTAGTTTAGTTTAGTTTGGGTTAGGTTAGGTTAGGTTAATTTAAGTTAGGTTATTTTGGGTTAGTTTAGTTTAGTTTAGTTAAGTTTAGTTAAGTTTAGTTTAGTTTACAGTATAGTTTAGTTAAGTTTAGTTTACAGTTTGGTTTATAGTTTAGTTTAGTTTAGTTTATAGATTAGTTTATGGTTTAGTTTGGTTTAGTTTTGTTTAGTTTAGGTTAGTTAATTTAGATTAGATTAGTTTAGTTTGGGTTAGTTTCGGTTAGGTTAGTTGGTTTAGTTTAGATTAGATTAGGTTAGGTTAAGTTAGGTTGGGTTAGATTATTTTAGTTTAATTTAGTTTAGTTAATTTAAGTTTAGTTTAGTTTATAATTTAGTTTATAGTTTAGTTTAGTTTAGGATATACTTTAGTTTAGTTTAGTTTAGTTTAGTTTAGTTTAAATTAGGTTATGTTAGGTTAGGTTAGTTTAGTTTATTTTAGTTTAGTTTAGTTTTTTTTAGTTAAGTTTATAGTTTATTTTGTAGTTTAGTTTAGTTTAGTTTATAGTTTAATTTAGTGTAGTTTAGTTTGATTAAGTTTAATTTAGTTTATTTTAGATTAGTTTTAGTTTAGTTTAGTTAAGTTTAGTTTAGGTTAGGTTACGTTAGGTTAGGTTAGGTTAGGTTAGTTAAGTATAGTTTAGTTTAGTTTAGGTTAGGTTTGGTTAGGCTAAGTTAGGTTAGGTTAGTTAATTTAGTTTAGTTTAATTTATTTGGATTTAGAATAGTTTAGTTTAGTTTAGTTAATTTTTGTTAGGTAATTTAGGTTAGTTTAATTAATTTAGTTTAGGTTAGGTTAGTTTAGGGTAGTTTAGTTTAGTTAATTTATTTTAGTTAATAGTTTAGTATAGTTTATAGTTTAGTTTATAGTTTAGTTTATAGTGTAGTTTAGTTTAGTTTAGTTTCGTTTCGTTTAGGTTAGGTTCGGTTACGTTGGGTTATGTTAGGTTAAGTTAGTTTAGTTTAGTTTAGTTTAGTTTAGTTATGTTTAGTTTAGTTTAGTTTATAGTTTGGTTTATTAATTAAATTAGTTTAGTTTATAGTTAAGTATATAGTTTAGTATAGTTTAGTTTAGTTTAGTTTAGTTTAGATTAGCTTAGTTAGTTTATTTTGGATTAGTTTAGTTTACGTTACGTTAGGTTAGGTTAGGTTAATTTAATTCATTTTAGTTTAGGTTAGGTTAGGTTAAGTTAGGTTACTTTAGTTTAGCTTAGTTTACTTTAGTTTAGATAATTTATAGTTTAGTTTAATTTAGTTTATAGTTCAGTTTACAGTTTAGTTTAGTTTAGTTAAGTATCGGTTAGGTTAGGTTAGATTAATTTAATTTAGGTTAGGTTAGGATATTATAGTTCAGTTTAGTTTAGTTTAGGTTAGGTTAGGTTAGGTGAAGTTAGGTTACTTTAGTTTAGTTTTGTTTAATTTATTTTAGTTTATTTTAGTTTATTTATAGTTTAGTTTATTTATAGTTTAGTTTAGTTTATAATTTAGTTTAGTTTAGTGTAGTTTAAGTTAGGTTAGGTTAGATTAGTTTAGTTTAGGTTATGTTAGGTTAGGATTGTTTAGTTTACTTTATTTTAGTTTAGTTTAGTTTATAGTTTAGTTTATAGTTTAAATTAGTTTAGTTTAGATTAGTTTAGTTTAGTTTACTTAAGTTAAGTTTAGGTTAGGTTAGGTTAGTTTAGGTTAGGTTAGTTTAGTTTAGTTTATTTAGTTCAGTTTATATTAGGTTAGGTTAATTTAATTTATTATAGTTTAGTTTAGGTTAGGTTAGTTTAGTTTAGTTTAGTTTAGTTTGGTTTAGGTTGGGATAGGTTACGTTAGGTTAGGTTAGGTTATGTTAGGTTAGGTTAGTGTAGTTTAGTTTAGTTTAGTTTAGACTTGTCTCGTTTAGTTTATAGTTTAGTTTATAGTTCAGTTTAGTTTAGTTTAGTATAGTTTAGTTTTGTTTCATTAGTTTTGTTTAATTTATATTAATTTAGTTTAGTTTAGTTTATAGTTTAGTTTATAATTTAGTTTAGTTTAGTTTATAGTTTAGTTTATTGTTTAGTTTAGTTTCGTTTGGTTTTGTTTAGATTAGTTCTGTTTCGTTTAGTTTAGTTTAGTTTAGGTTAGGTTAGCTTAGTTTAGTTTAGTTTAGGTTAGGTTAGGTTAGGTTAGTTTAGTTTATTTTAGGTTAGTTTAGGTTAGGTTAGGTTAGGTTAGTTAAATTTAATTTAGTTAGATTATAATTTTGTTTATAGTTTAGTTTAGTTTATAGTTTAGTTTAGTTAAGTTTAGTTTAGGTTAATTTAGGTTAGGTTAGGTTAGTTTAGTTTAGTTTAGTTTAGTGAATTTAGTTTAGTTTAGTTTAGGTTAGGTTAGGTTAGTTTACTTTAATTCAGTTTAAGTTATGTCAGGTTAGTTTAGGTTAGTTTACTATAGTTGAGTTTAGTTTAGTTAATAGTTTAGATTTATTTAGTTTAGTTTAGTGTAGTTTAGTTTATAGTTTCTTTTATAGTTTAGTTTAGTTTAGTTTCGTTTAGGTTAGGTTAGGTTAGATTAGTTTAGTTTAGTTTAGTTTCGTTTAGGTTAGTTAGTTTAGTTCAGTTTAGGTTATGTCAAGTTAGTTTAGTTCAGTTTAGGTTATGTCAAGTTAGTTTAGGTTAGTTTACTTTAGTTTAGTTTAGTTTATAATTTAGATTTGTTTAGTTTAGTTTAGTTTAGTTTATGGTTTAGTTTATAGTTTAGTTTAGTTTAATTTAGTTTAGTTCAGTTTAGGATATGTCAGGTTAGTTTAGGTTAGTTTACTTTAGTTTAGTATAGTTTATTGTTTAGATTTGTTTAGTTTAGTTTATAGTTCAGTTTAGTTGAGTTTATTTTAATTTAGTTTAATTAAATTTTGTTTACTGTACAATTTAGTTTAGTTTAGTTTAGTTTATAGTTTAGTTTAGTTTATGGTTAAGTTTATACTTTTGTTTAGTTTAATTTAGTTTAGTTTAGTTAATTTATACTTTAGTTTAGTTTAGCATATAGTTTAGTTTAGTTTAGTTTATAGTTTAGTATAGTTTAGTTTAGTTTAGTTTAGGGTAGGTTAGATTAGTTTATTTTATTTTAGTTTATGTTAGGTTTGGTTAGGGTACTTTAGTTTAGTTTATAGTTTAGTTTAGGTTAGGTTACGTTAGGTTAGGTTAGGTTAGGTTAGGTTAGTTTAGTTTAGATTAGTTTAGTTTAGTTTATTTTAGTTTTGTTTAGTTTTGTTTTGGTTAGGTTAGTTTAGTTTAGGTTAGGTTAGGTTAGCTTAGTTTGGTTTAGTTTGGTTTATTTTATTTTAGTTTAGGTTAGGTGAGCATAGTTTAGTATAGTTTAATTTAGATTAGGTTATTTAGGTTAGGTTATGTTAGGTTAGTTTAGTTTAGTTTAGTTTATGTTAGTTTAGGTTATGTTAGGTTAGGTTATGTTAGTTTAGTTTAGTTTAGCTTAGTTTAGCTTAGGTTAGGTTAGTTTAGGTTATTTTACTTTAGTTTAGTTTAGTTTAGTTTATAGTTTAGTATAGTTTATAGTTTAGTTTATAGTTTACTTTATTTTATAGTGTAGTTTAGTTTAGTTTAGTTTCGTTTCGTTTAGGTTAGGTTCGGTTACGTTAGGTTATGTTAGGTTAAGTTAGTTTAGTTTAATTTAGTTTAGTTATGTTTAGTTTAGTTTATAGTTTAGTTTATTAATTAGTTTAGTTTAGTTTATAGTTAAGTATATACTTTAGTATAGTTTAGTTTAGTGTAGTTTAGTTTAGATTAGCTTAGTTAGTATATTTTCGATTAGTTTACTTTACGTTACGTTAGGTTAGGTTAATTTATTTTAGTTTAGGTTAGGTTAAGTCAGGTTACTTTAGTTTAGCATAGTTTAGTTTAGTTTAGATAATTTATAGTTTAGTTTAGTTTACAGTATAGTTTAGTTTAGTTTCGGTTAGTTTAGGTTGAGTTAGATTAATTTAATTAAGGTTAGGATAGTTTAGTTCAGTTTAGTTTAGTTTAGTTAAGCTTAGTTAGTTTAGTTTAGATTAGTATAGATTACGTTAGGTTAGGTTAGGTTAGGTAAGTTTAGTTTTGTTTAGGTTAGGTTAGTTTAGGTGAAGTTAGGTTACTTTAGTTTAGTTAAGTTTAATTTAGTTTAGTTTAGTGTAGTTTAGATTAGGTTAGGTTAGGTTAGATTAGTTTAGTTTAGTTTAGGTTAGGTTAGGTTAGGATAGTTTAGTTTAGTTTATTTTAGTTTAGTTTAGTTTAGTTTATATTTTAGTTTATAGTTTAAATTAGTTTAGTTTAGATGAGTTTAGTTTAGTTTACTTAAGTTTAGTTTAGGTTAGGTTAGGTTAGGTTAGGTTAGTGTAGTTTAGTTTAGTTTAGATTTGACTCGTTTAGTTTATAATTTAGTTTATAGTTCAGTTTAGTTTGGTTTAGTATAGTTTAGTTTTGTTTAATTTAGTTTTGTTAATTTATTTTAATTTAGTTTAGTTTGGTTTAGTATATAGTTTAATTTTTAATTTAGTTTAGTTTAGTTTATAGTTTAGTTTAGTTTATGGTTTAGTTTATAGTTTAGTTTAGTTTATTTTAGTTTAGTTCAGTTTAGGATATGTCAGGTTAGTTTAGGTTAGTTTACTTTAGTTTAGTATAGTTTATAGTTTGGATTTGTTTAGTTTAGTTTATAGTTCAGTTTAGTTGAATTTATTTTAATTTAGTTTAATTAAATTTTCTTTACTGTACAATTTAGTTTAGTTTAGTTTAGTTTATAGTTTAGTTTAGTTTAGTTTATGGTTAAGTTTATACTTTTGTTTAGTTTAATTTAGTTTAGTTTAGTATAGTTTAGCTCAGGTTAGCTTAGGTTAGGTTAATTTACTTTAGTTTAGTTTAGTTTAGTTTATAGTGTAGTTTAGTTTATTTTAGTTTCGTTTCGTTTAGGTTAGGTTCGGTTACGTTAGGTTATGTTAGGTTAAGTTAGTTTAGTTTAGTTTAATTTAGTTATGTTTAGTTTAGTTTATAGTTTAATTTATTAATTAGTTTAGTTTAGATTATAGTTAAGTATATAGTCTGGTATAGTTTAGTTTAGTGTAGTTTCGTTTAGATTAGCTTAGTTAGTTTATTTTGGATTAGTTTACTTTACGTTACGTTAGGTTAGGTTAATTTATTTTAGTTTGGGTTAGGTTAGGTTAAGTCAGGTTACTTTAGTTTAGCATAGTTTAGTTTAGTTTAGATAATTTTAGTTTATTTATAGTTAAGTTTAATTTATAATTTAGTTTAGTTTAGTGTAGTGTAGATTAGGTTAGGTTGGGTTAGATTAGTTTAGTTTAGGTTAGGTTAGGTTAGGATAGTTTAGTTTAGTTTATTTTAGTTTAGTTTAGTTTAGTTTATAGTTTAGTTTATAGTTTAAATTAGTTTAGTTCAGATTAGTTTAGTTTAGTTTAGTTTACTTAAGTTTAGTTTAGGTTAGGTTAGGTTAGGTTAGGTTATGTTAGGTTTGGTTAGTGTAGTTTAGTTTAGTTAAGTTCAGTTTATATTAGGTTAGGTTAATTTAATTTAGTTTAGTTTAGTTTAGGTTAGGTTAGGTGAGTTTAATTTAGTTTAGTTTAGTTTAGGTTAGGTTAGGTTAGGTTAGGTTAGGTTAGGTTATGTTAGGTTAGGTTAGTGTAGTTTAGTTTAGTTTAGTTTAGATTTGACTCGTTTAGTTTATAATTTAGTTTATAGTTCAGTTTAGTTTGGTTTAGTATAGTTTAGTTTTGTTTAATTTAGTTCTGTTTAATTTATTTTAATTTAGTTTAGTTTAGTTTAGTATATAGTTTAATTTTTAATATAGTTTAGTTTATAGTTTAGTTTATGGTTTAGTTTAGTTTAGTTTGGTTTGGTTTAGTTTAGTTCTGTTTGTTTTAGTTTAGTTTAGTTTAGGTTAGCTTAGCTTAGTTTAGTTTAGTTTAATTTAGGTTAGGTAGGGTTAGGTTAGTTTAGTTTACTTTAGTTTAGTTTAGGTTAGGTTAGTTTAGTTTAGTTTCGTTTAGTTTAGTTTAGTTTATGTTAGGTTAGGTTTAGTTTGGTTAGGTTAGGTTAGGTTAGGTTAGTTTAGTTCATTTTAGGTTAGTTTAGGTTAGGTTAGGTTAGGTTAGTTAAATTTGATTTAGTTAGATTTTAATTTAGTTTATAGTTTAGTTTAGTTTAGTTTATTGTTTAGTTTAGTTAAATTTAGTTTAGGTTAGGTAAGGTTAGGTTAGGTTAGTTTAGTTTAGTATAGTTTAGTTTAGTTTAGTTTAGTGAATTTAGATTAGTTTAGTTTAGGTTTTAGTTAAGCTTAGTTAGTTTGTTTAGATTAGTATAGTTTACTTTAGGTTAGGTTACGTAATTTTAGTTTAGTTTAGGTTAGGTTAGGTTAGGTTAGGTGAATTTATGTTAATTTAGTTTAGTTTAGTTTATTTATAGTTTAGCTTAGTTTATAATTTAATTATAGTTTAGTTTATAGTTTAGTTTATGGTTTAGTTTAGTTTCGTTTGGTTTGGTTTAGATTAGTTCTGTTTCGTTTAGTTTAGTTTAGTTTAGGTTAGGTTAGCTTAGTTTAGTTTAGTTTAGTTTACGTTAGGTTAGGTTAGGTTAGTTTAGTTTACTTTAGTTTACTTTAGGTTAGGTTAGCTTAGGTTATGTTAGGTGAGTTTAGTTTAGTTTAGTTTAGGTTAGGTTAGGTTAGTTTAGTTTCATTTAGTTTAGTTTAGGTTAGGTTTAGTTTGGTTAGGTTAGGTTAGGTTAGGTTAGTTTAGCTAATTTAAGTTTAGTTTATAGTTTAGTTAATTTAGTTTAGTTTAGTTTAGTGTATAGTTAAGTTTATAGTTTAGTTCAGTTTGTGGTTTAGTATAGTTTAGTTTAGTTTAGTTTAACTTAGTTTAGTTTAGATTCGTTTAGTTTAGTTTAGGTTAAGTTAGGTTAGGTTTGGTTAGGTTAATTTAGTTTAGTTTAGTTTAATTTAGTTTATTTAATTTATAGTTTAGTTAAATTTAGTTTAGTTTATAGTTTAGATTGTAGTTTAGTTTATTTTATATTTTAGTTTAGTTTAGTTTATGTTAGGTTAGTTTAGTTTAGTTTAGTTTAGTTTCGGTTAGGTGTGGTTAGGATAGTTTAGTTTAGTTTAGTTTAGTTTTAGTTTACAGTTTAGTTTAGTTTATTTTATAATTAAGTTCATAGTTTAGTTTATAGTTTAGTTTAGGCTATTTTAGATTAGTTTAGTTTAGTTTGGTTTAATTTAGGTTAGGTTTGGTTAGGTTAATTTAGTAAAGTTTAGTTTAGTTTAGTTTATTTAGTTTATTTTATAGTTTAGTTTAGTTAAGTTTAGTTTAGTTTAATTTAGTTTAGTTTAGTTTTGTTTATTTTAGTTTAGTTTAGTTTTGTTTAATTAATTTAGTTTAATTTAGTTTAGTTTAGTTTAGATCAGGTTAGGTTGTTTAGGTTAGTTTAGTTTAGTTTAGTTTAGCTAAGTTTAGTTTAGTTTAGAGTTTCGGTAATTTATTTTAGTTTAATTTAGTGTATAGTTAGGTTTATAGTTTAGTTTAGTTTATAGTTTATTTTATAGTTTAGTATATTTTAGTTTAGTTTAGTTTAGTTTAGCTTAGTTTAGTTTAGTTTCGTTTAGTTTAGGGTAAATAAGGTTACGTCATGTTGGGTTAAGTTAGTTTAGTTTAGTTTTGTTTAGGTTAGGATAGGTTTGGTTAGGTTAGTATAGGTTTGGTTAGGTTAGTTTAGTTCATTTTATTTTAATTTAGTGTAATTAATTTATAGTTTAGTTAAATTTAGTTTAGTTTATAGTTTAGATTATAGTTTAGTTAAGTTCATTTTATATTTTAGTTTTGTTTAGTTTAGGTTAGGTTAGTTTAGTTTAGTTTATTTTAGGTTAGGTTAGTTTGGGTTAGAATAGTTTAGTTTAGTTTAGTTTATTTTTAATTTATAGTTTATTTTAGTTTTGTGAATATTTAAGTTTATCATTTAGTTTATAATCTAATTTATAGTTTAGTTTAGGCTATTTTGGATTAGTTTAGCTTAGTTTAGTTTAGTTTAGTTTTGTTTAGAATAGGTTAGGTTAGGTTAATTTAGTATTGTTTAGTTTAGTTTAGTTTATTTAGTTTATTTTATAGTTTAGTTTATAGTTTAGTGTAGTTAAGTGTAGTTTAGTTTAAATTTTAGTTTGCTATAGTTTAGTTTTGTTTAATTTATTTTATTTTAGTTTAGTTTAGTTTCGTTTAGGTTAGGTTAGGTTATGTTAATTTAGGTTAGCTTAGTTTAGTTTAGTTTAGGTTAGATTAAGTTAGGTTAGGTTAGTTAAGTTTAGTTTAGTTAAGTTAAGTTTTGTTTAATTTATAGTTAGTTTAGTTTACTTTAGTTTATAGTTTAGTTTAGTTTAGTTTATTTTAGTTTAAAGTTTAGTTTATACTTTCGTTTACTTTAGTTAATAATTTTGTTTATGGTTTAGTTTAGTTTAGTTTAGTTATGTTTTATTTAGTTTAGTTTAGTTTCGTTTAGGTTTGGTTAGGTTAGGCTAGGTTAGGTTAGCTTAGTTTGGTTTAGTTTAGTTTAGGTTAGGTTAGGTTATGTTAGATTAGGTTAGTTTAACTTAGTTTAGTTTAGCTTAGTTTAGTTAAGTTTAGTTCAGAGTATAATTTATTTTAGTGTAATTTAATTTATATTTTAGTTTATGGTTTAGTTTAGTTTAATTTATAGTTTGATTTATAGTTTAGTTTAGTTTCGTTTAATTTAATTTAGCTTAGTTCAGATTAGGTTAGGTTAGATTATGTTAGTTTAGTTTAGTTTATTTTAGTTTAGTTTAGTTAATGTTAGGTTAGGTTAGTTTAGTTTAGTTTAGTTTAGTTTAATTTAATTTAGTTTACTTAATTTAGTTTAGTTTAGTTTAGTTTAGTTTAGTTTAGTTTAGTTTAGGTTAGATTTAGTTTGGTCAGGTTAGGTTATTTAAGTTTAGTTTAGTTAAGTTTAGGTTAGGTTAGGTTAGGTTAGTTTAGTTTAATTCTATTTAGGTTAGGTTAGGTAATTTTAGGTTAGTATAGTTTAGTTAATTTATTTTAGTTAATAGTTCAGTATAGTTTACAGTTTAGTTTATAGTTTATTTCAGTTTATAGTGTAGTTTATAGTTTAGTTTAGTTTAGTTTCGTTTAGGTTATGTTAGGTTAGGTTAGGTTGGATTAGCTTAGTTTAGTTTAGTTTAGTTTTGGTTAGGTTCGGTTACGTTAGGTTATGTTAGCTTATGTTAGTTTAGTTTAGTTTAGTTTAGTTTAGTTAAGTTTAGTTTAGTTTATAGTTTAGTTTATTTTAGTTTATTTATTAGTTTAGTTTATATTTAAGTATATAGATTAGTTTAGCTTAGTTTGTTTATTTTAGATTAGTATAGCTTACGTTACGTTAGGTTAAACCTAACCTAACGTAAGCTAACGTAGGTTAGGTTCGTTTAGTTTAGTTTAATTAGGTTAGGTTAGGTTAAGTTAGGTTACTTTAGCTTAGTTTAGTTTAGTTTCGATAATTTATGGTTTAGTTTAGTTAAGTTTAATTTATAGATCAGTATATAGTTTACTTTAGTTTATAGTTCAGTTTAGGTTAGATTAGTTTAAGTTAGATTAGGTTAGATTATTTTAGTTCAGTTTAGTTTCGGTTAGGTTAGATTAGGTTACATTAAGTTAGTTTAGGTTAGCTTAGTTTAGTTTAATTTAGTATAGTTAAGTTTAGTTTAGTTTTGTTTAGTTTACAGTTTAGTTTAGTTAAGTTTAGTTTATAATTTAGTTTATAGTTCAGTTTAATTTTGTTCATACTTTATTTTAGTTTACTTTAGTTTCAGTTAGGTTAGGTTAGGTTAGGTTAGTGTAGTTTAGTTAAGTTTAGTTTTGTTTAGCTAAGTTTATAGTTTATTTTGTAGTTTAATTTAGTTTAGTTTATTGTTTAATTTAGTGTAGTTTAGTTTAGTTTAGTTTAATTTAGTTTACTTTAGTTTAGTTTAGTGTAGTTTAGATTAGATTAGGTTACGTTATGTTAGGTTAGTAGAGTATAATTTATTTTAGGTTAGGTTAGGTTAGGTTAAGTTAGGTTAGGTTAGTTTAGTTTAGTTTAGTTGGATTTAGAATAGTTTAGTGTAGTTTAGTTTATTTTAGGTTAGGTAAGGTTAGCCGAGTTTAGTTTAATTTAGTTTAGTTTTGGTTAGGTTAGTTTAGGTTAGTTTAGTTTAGTTAATTTATTTTAGTTAATAGTTTGGTATAGTTTATAAATTAGTTTATAATTTATTTTGGTTTGTAGTTCAATTTATTGTTAATTTAGTTTAGTTTATTTTAGTTTCGTTTAGGTTATGTTAGGTTAGGTTAGGTTAGGTTAGCTTAGCTTAGTTTAGTTTAGTTTAGGTTAGGTTAGGTTAGGTTAGGTTAACTTAGCTTAGCTTAGTTTAGTTTAGTTTAGTTTAGGTTAGGTTCGGTTACGTTAGGTTATGTTAGGTTAAGTTAGTTTAGTTTAGTTTAGTTTAGCTTAGCTTAGTTAGTTTATTTTAGATTAATACAGTTTACGTTACTTTAGGTTAGGTTAGATTAGGTTAGTTTAGTTTAGTTTAGGTTAGGTTAGGTTAGTTTAAGTTAGGTTACTTTAGTTTAGTTTAGTTTAGTTTAGATAATTTATAATTTAGTTTAGTTTAGTTTAGTTTATAGTTTAGTTTATAGTTTACTTTATTTTCTAGTTTAGTTTAGTTTGAATTAGATTCGGTAAGTTTAGTTTAGTTTACGTTAGGTTAGGTTAGGTTGAGTTAGGGTACTTTAGTTTAGTTTAGTTTAGATAATTTATAGTTTAGTTTATTTTAGTTTAGTTTATGGTTAATTTAGTTTATAGTTTAGTTTAGTTTAGTTATGTTTAGTTTTGTTTATAGTTTAGTTTATTAATTAGTTTAGTTTAGTTTATAGTTAAGTATATAGTTTAGTATAGTTTAGTTTAGTGTAGTTTAGTTTAGATTAGCTTAGTTAGTTTATTTTGGATTAGTTTACTTTACGTTACGTTAGGTTAGGTTAATTTATTTTAGTTTAGGTTAGGTTAGGTTAAGTCAGGTTACTTTAGTTTAGCTTAGTATAGTTTAGTTTAGATAATTTATAGTTTAGTTTAGTTTAGTTTATAGTTTAGTTTACAGTTTAGTTTAGTTTAGTTTAGGTTTGGTTAGGTTAGGTTAGATTAATTTAATTTAGGTTAGGATAGTTTAGTTCAGTTTAGATTAGTTTAGTGAAGCTTAGTTAGTTTAGTTAAATTAGTATAGTTTACGTTAGGTTAGGTTAGGTTAGGTAAGTTTAGTTTAGTTTAGGTTAGGTTAGGTGAAGTTAGGTTACTTTAGTTTAGTTTAGTTTAATTTAGTTTAGTTTATTTTAGTTTATTTATAGTTTAATTTAGTTTATAATTTAGTTTAGTTTAGCGTAGTTTAGGTTAGGTTAGGTTAGGTTAGATTAGTTTAGCTTAGTTTAGGTTAGGATAGGTTAAGATAGTTTAGTTTAGTTTATTTTAGTTTAGTTTAGTTTATAGTTTAAATTAGTTTAGTTTAGATTAGTTTAGTTTAATTTAGTTTACTTAAGTTTAGTTTAGGTTAGGTTAGGTTAGGTTAGGTTAGGTTATGTTAGGTTAGGTTAGTGTAGTTTAGTTTAGTTTAGTTTAGATTTTACTCGTTTAGTTTTTAGTTTAGTTCATAGTTCAGTTTAGTTTAGTTTAGTATAGTTTAGTTTTGTTTAATTTAGTTTTGTTTAATTTATTTTAATTAAGTTTAGTTTAGTTTAGTATATAGTTTAGTTTTTAATTTAGTTTAGTTTAGATTTTAGTTTAGTTTATGGTTTAGTTTAGTTTAGTTAAGTTTGGTGTAGTTTAGTTCTGTTTGTTTTAGTTTAGTTTAGGTTAGGTTAGCTTAGTTTAGTTTAGTTTAATTTAGGTTAGGTTGGGTTAGGTTAGGTTAGTTTAGTTTAGTTTAGTTTTGTGTACTTAAGTTTAGTTTAGTTTAGGTTAGGTTAGCTTATGTTTGGTTAGGTTAGTTTAGCTTAAGTTAGATTAGGTTAGGTTAGTTTAGTTTAGTCTCGTTTAGTTTATAGTTTAGTTTCGTTAAGTTTAGTTTATAGTTCAGTTTAGTTTAGTTTTGTTTAATTTACTTTAGATTAATTTATTTTAATTTATTTTAGTTTAGTTTAATTTGTAGTTTAGTTTATAATTTAGTTTATATTAGTTTATAGTTTAGTTTATGGTTTAGTTTAGTTTAGTTTAGTTTGGTTTAGTTTAGTTTAGTTTATTTAGTTTCGTTTAGGTTAATTTAGTTTAGGCTAGATTAGGTTAGCTTAGTTTAGTTTAAATAAGTTTAGTTTAGGTTAGGATGGTTTAGATGAAGTTAGTTTAGTTTAGTTTAGTTTAGCTAAGTTTAGTTTAGTTTACAATTTAGTTTAGTATAGTTTAGTTTATAGCTTAATTTATACTTAAGTTTAGTTTAATTTATAGTTTAGTTTATAGTTTAAATTAGTTTAATTTAGTTTAGGTTAGGTTAGGTTTGTTTAGTTTAAGTTAGGTTAGGTTAGTTTAGGTTAGTTTAGTTTAGTTTAGTTTAGTTGAATTTAGTTTAGTTTAGTTTAGTTTAGGTTAGGTTAGGTTAGTTTAGTTTAGTTTAATTTAGGTTAGGTTAGGTTAATTTGGGTTAACTTAGTTTAGTTTAGTTTAGGTTAGGATAGGTTAGGTTGATTAGGTTAGTTTAGTTCAGTTTAGCTAATTTTACTTTAGTTTATAGTTTCGTTAATTTAGTTTAGTTTAGTTTAGTGTATAGATAAGTTTATAGTTTAGTTTACTTTAGTTTATGGTTTAGTATAGTTTAGTTTAGTTTAGTTTAGCTTAGTTTATTTTAGTTTCGTTTAGTTTAGATTAGGTTAAGTTAGGTTAGGTTTGATTAGGTTAATTTGGTTTAGTTTAGTTTAATTTAGTTTATTTAATTTATAGTTTAGTTAAATTTAGTTTAGTTTATAGTTTAGATTATAGTTTAGTTTATTTTATATTTTAGTTTAGTTTAGTTTAGTTTAGGTTAGGTTAGTTTAGTTTAGTTTAGTTTAGTTTAGGTTAGATTGGGTTAGGATAGTTAGGTTTAGTTTAGTTTTAGTTTATAGTTTACTTTAGTTTATTTTATACTTAAGTTTATAGTTTAGTTTAGGCTATTTTAGATTAGTTTAGTTTAGTTTGGTTTAGTTTAGGTTAGGTTCGGTTAGGTTAATTTAGTAAAGTTTAGTTTAGTTTTGTTTATTTAGTTTATTTTATAGTTTAGTTTATTTAGTTTAGTTTAGTTTAATTTAGTTTAGTTTAGTTTTGTTTAATTTAGTTTAGTTCATTTTACTTTAGTTTAGTTTAGTTTAATTTAGTTTAGTTTAATTTAGTTTAGTTAAGTTTAGATCAGGTTAGCCTGATTAGGTTAGTTTAGTTTAGTTTAGTTTAGCTAAGTTTAGTTTAGTTTATAGTTTCTTTAATTTATTTTAGTTTAGTTTAGTGTATAGTTAGGTTTATAGTTTAGTTTAGTTTATAGTTTATTTTATAGGTTAGTATATTTTAGTTTAGTTTAGTTTAGTTTAGCTTAGTTTAGTTTAGTTTCGTTTAGTTTAGGGTAGGTAAGGTTAGGTTAGGTTGGGTTAAGTTAGTTTAGTTTTTTTTGTTTAGGTTAGGTTATGTTTGGTTAGGTTAGTTTAGTTCATTTTATTTTAATTTAGTGTAGTTAATTTATAGTTTAGTTAAATTTAGTTTAGTTTATAGTTTAGATTATAGTGTAGTTTAGTTCATTTTATATTTTAGTTTTGTTTAGTTTAGGTTAGGTTAGTTTAGTTTAGTTTATTTTAGGTTAGGTTAGTTTGGGTTAGAATAGTTTAGTTTAGTTTAGTTTATTTTTAATTTATAGTGTATTTTAGTTTTGTGAATACTTAAGTTTATCATTTAGTTTATAATCTAGTTTATAGTTTAGTTTAGGCTATTTTGGATTAGTTTAGCTTAGTTTAGTTTAGTTTAGTTTAGTTTAGAATAGGTTAGGTTAATTTAGTATTGTTTAGTTTAGTTTAGTTTATTTAGTTTATTTTATAGTTTAGTTTATAGTTTAGTTTAGTTAAGTTTAGTTTAGTTTATTGTTTAGTTTGCTTTAGTTTAGTTTTGTTTAATTTATTTTAGTTTAGTTTAGTTTAGTTTCGTTTAGGTTAGGTTAGGTTATGTTAATTTAGGTTAGCTTAGTTTGGTTTAGTTTAGGTTAGTTTAAGTTAGGTTACTTTACTTTAGTTTAGTTTAGTTTAGATAATTTATAGTTTAGTTTATTTTAGTTTAGTTTATGGTTTAGTTTAGTTTATAGTTTAGTTTAGTTTAGTTATGTTTAATTTAGTTTATAGTTTAGTTTATTAATTAGTTTAGTTTAATTTATAGTTAAGTATATAGTTTACTATAGTTTAGTTTAGTGTAGTTTAGTTTAGATTAGCTTAGTTAGTTTATTTTGGATTAGTTTACTTTACGTTACGTTAGATTAGGTTAATTTATTTTAGTTTAGATTAGGTTAGGTCAAGTCAGGTTACTTTAGTTTAGCTTAGTTTAGTTTAGTTTAGATAATTTATAGTATAGTTTAGTTTAGTTTATAGTTTAGTTTACAGTTTAGTTTAGTTTAGTTTCGGTTTGGTTAGGTTAGGTTAGATTAATTTAATTTAGGTTAGGATAGTTTAGTTCAGTTTAGTTTAGTTTAGTTAAGCTTAGTTAGTTTAGTTTAGATTAGTATAGTTTACGTTAGGTTATGTTAGGTTAGGTAAGTTTAGTTTAGTTTATTTTAGGTTAGGTTAGGTGAAGTTAGATTACTTTAGTTTAGTTTAGTTTAATTTAGTTTAGTTTATTTTAGTTTATTTATAGTTTAGTTTAGTTTATAATTTAGTTTAGTTTAGTGTAGTTTACGATAGGTTAGGTTAGGTTATATTAGTTTAGCTTAGTTTAGGTTAGGATAGGTTAGGATAGTTTAGTTTAGTTTATTTTATTTTAGTTTAGTTTATAGTTTAAATTAGTTTAGTTTAGATTAGTTTAGTTTAGTTTAGCTTACTTAAGTTTAATTTAGGTTAGGTTAGGTTAGGTTAGGATAGGTTAGTGTAGTTTAGTTCAGTTTAGTTCAGTTCATTTTATATTAAGTTAGGTTAATTTAATTTAGTTTAGTTTAGTTTAGGTTAGGTTAGGTTAGTTTAGTTTTGTTTAGTTTAGGTTAGGTTAGGTTAGGTTAAGTTAGGTTATGTTAGGTTAGGTTAGTGTAGTTTAGTTTAGTTTAGTTTAGATTTTACTCGTTTAGTTTATAGTTTAGTTTATAGTTCAGTTTAGTTTAGTTCAGTATAGTTAAGATTTGTTTAATTTAGTTTTGTTTAATTTATTTTAATTTAGTTTAGTTTAGTTTAGTATATAGTTTAGTTTTTAATTTAGTTTAGTTTAGATTATAGTTTAGTTTATGGTTTAGTTTAGTTTAGTTTGGTTTGGTTTAGTTTAGTTCTGTTTGTTTTAGTTTAGTTTAGTTTAGGTTAGGTTAGCTTAGTTTAGTTTAGTTTAATTTAGGTTTGGTTCGGTTAGGTTAGTTTAGTTTACTTTAGTTTAGTTTAGGTTAGCTTAGCTTAGGTTATGTTAGGTGAGTTTATTTTAGTTTAGTAGTTTAGTTTAGTTTAGGTTAGGTTAGTTTAGTTTAGTTTCGTTTAGTTAGTTTAGTTTAGGTTTGGTTAGGTTTAGTTTGGTTAGGTTAGGTTAGGTTAGGTTAGTTTAGTTTATTTTAGTTTAGTTTAGGTTAGGTTAGGTTAGATTAGTTAAATTTAATTTAGTTAGATTATAATTTAGTATATAGTTTAGTTTAGTTTATTGTTTCGTTTAGTTAAGTTTAGTTTAGGTTAGGTAAGGTTAGGTTAGGTTAGTTTAGTTTAGTATAATTTAGTTTAGTTTAGTTTAGTGAATTTAGTTAAGTTTAGGTTTTAGTTAAGCTTAGTTAGTTTAGTTTAGATTAGCATAGTTTACTTTAGGTTAGGTTAGGTTAGGTTAGGTAATTTTAGTTTAGTTTAGGTTAGGTTAGGTTAGGTGAAGTTATGTTACTTTAGTTTAGTTTAGTTTATTTTAGTTTATTTATAGTTTAGTTTAGTTTATAATTAATTTAGTTTAGTGTAGTTTAGGTTAGGTTAAGTTAGGTTAGATTAGTTTAGTTTAGTTTAGGTTAGGTTAGGTGAGAATAGTTTAGTTTATTTAAGTTTAGTTTAGTTTATAGTTAAGTTTATAGTTTAAATTAGTTTAGTTTAGATTAGTTTAGTTTAGTTTAGTTTATTTAAGTTTAGTTTTAGTTAGGTTAAGTTATGTTATGTTAGGTTAGTTTAGCATAGGTTTGATTAGGTTAGGTTAGTTTAGGTTAGGTCAGTTTAGTTTAGTTTAGTTTATTTAAGTTTAGTTTCTTTTAGTTTAGGTTAAGTTAGGTTAGGTTTGGTTAGGTTAATTTAGTTTAGTTTAGTTTAATTTAGTTTATTTAATTTATAGTTTAGATAATTTTAGTTTAGTTTATAGTTTAGATTATAGTTTAGTTTAGTTTTGGTCACAGTTTAGTTTATAGTTTAGTTTATAGTTAAGTTTACATTTTATTTTAGGCTAGTTTAGATTACTTTAGTTTAGTTCAGGTTAGTTTAGTTTAGTTTAGATTAGTTTAGTTTATTTTATAGTTTAGTTTAGTTAACTTTAGTTTAGTTTATAATTTAGTTTAGTTTACATTATAGTTTAGTTTATAGTTTAGTTTACTTAATAGTTTAGTTTATAGTTTAGTTTATGGCTTAGTTTATAATTAAAATTCGTTTACTTTAGATTAGTTTAGTTTAGTTTAGTTTAGTGTAGCTTAGGTTAGGTTAGGTTAGTTTAGTTTAGTTTAGTTTTGTTTACTTAAGTTTAGTTTAGTTTAGCTTAGGTTAGCTTATGTTAGGTTAGGTTAGTTTAGCTTAAGTTAGGTTAGGTTAGGTTAGTTTAGTTTAGTGTAGTTTAGTTTAGTTCAGTTTAGATTAGGTTACGATAGTTTTGTTTTGTTTAGTTCAGTTTACCTTAGGTTAGGTTAGGTTAGGTAGTGTTAGTTTAGTTTAGTTTAGTTTAGTTTTGGTTAGGTTAGGTTAGGTTGAGTTATTTTAGGTTAGGTTAGTTTAGTTTAGTCTCGTTTAGTTTATAGTTTAGTTTCGTTAAGTTTAGTTTATAGTTCAGTTTAGTTTAGTTTTGTTTAATTTAGTTTAGTTTAATTTATTTTAATATATTTTAGTTTAGTTTAATTTATAGTTTAGTTTATAATTTAGTTTAGATTAGTTTATAGTTTAGTTTATGGTTTAATTTAGTTTATTTTAGTTTGGGTCAGTTTGGTTTATTTTATTTATATTGGTTTAGGTTAATTTAGTTTAGGCTAGATTAGGTTAACTTAGTTTAGTTTAAATAAGTTTAGGTTAGGTTAGGATGGTTTAGATTAAGTTAGTTTAGTTTAGTTTAGTTTAGCTAAGTTTAGTTTAGTTTACAATTTAGTTTAGTATAGTTTAGTTTATAGCTTAGTTTATACTTAAGTTTAGTTTAATTTATAGTTTAGTTTATAGTTTAAATTAGTTTAATTTAGTTTACGTTAGGTTAGGTTTGTTTAGTTTAAGTTAGGTTAGGTTAGGTTAGGTTAGTTTAGTTTAGTTTATTTTAGTTGAATTTAGTTTAGTTTAGTTTAGGTTAGGTTAGGTTAGTTTAGTTTAGTTTAATTTAGGTTAGGTTAGGTTAGTTTGGGTTAACTTAGTTTAGTTTAGATTAGGTTAGGATAGGTTAGGTTGATTAGGTTAGTCTAGTTCAGTATAGCTAATTTTAGCGAATTTAGTTTAGTGTAGTTTAGTTTAGGTTAGGTTAGTTTATAGTTTCGTTAATTTAGTTTAGTTTAGTTTAGTGTATAGATAAGTTTATAGTTTAGTTTACTTTAGTTTAGGGTTTAGTATAGTTTAGTTTAATTTAGTTTAGCTTAGTTAATTTTAGTTTCGTTTAGTTTAGATTAGGTTAATTTACGTTAGGTTTGGTTAGGTTAATTTGGTTTAGTTTAGTTTAATTTAGTTTATTTAATTTATAGTTTAGTTAATTTTAGTTTAGTTTATAGTTTAGATTATAGTTTAGTTTATTTTATATTTTAGTTTAGTTTAGTTTAGTTTAGGTTAGTTTAGTTTAGTTTAGTTTAGTTTAGGTTAGGTTGGGTTAGGATAGTTTAGTTTAGTTTAGTTTTAGTTTATAGTTTACTTTAGTTTATTTTATACTTAAGTTTATAGTTTAGTTTAGGCTATTTTCGATTAGTTTAGTTTAGTTTGGTTTAGTTTAGGTTAGGTTTGGTTAGGTTAGGTTAGGTTAGGTTATGTTAGGTTAGGTTAGTGTAGTTCAGTTTAGTTTAGTTTAGATTTGAATCGTTTAGTTTATAACTTAGTTTATAGTTCAGTTTAGTTTGGTTTAGTATAGTTTAGTTTTGTTTAATTTAGTTTTGTTTAATTTATTTTAATTTAGTTTAGTTTAGTTTAATATATAGTTTAATTTTTAATTTAGTTTAGTTTAGTTTATAGTTTAGTTTATGGTTTAGTTTAGTTTAGTTTGGTTTGGTTTAGTTTAGTTCTGTTTGTTTTAGTTTAGTTTAGTTTAGGTTAGGTTAGCTTAGTTTAGTTTAGTTTAATTTAGGTTAGGTTGGGTTAGGTTAGTTTAGTTTACTTTAGTTTAGTTTAGGTTAGGTTAGCTTAGGTTATGTTAGGTGAGTTTATTTTAGTTTAGTAGTTTAGTTTAGGTTAGGTTAGTTTAGTTTAGTTTCGTTTAGTTTAGTTTAGTTTAGGTTAGGTTAGATTTAGTTTGGTTAGGTTAGGTTAGGTTAGGATAGTTTAGTTAATTTAGGTTAGGTTAGGTTAGGTTAGTTTAGTTTAGTTTAGTTTAGGTTAGTTTAGCTTAGGTTAATTTTTTTTTAGTTTAGGTTAGTTTAGTTTAGGCTAGGTTATGTTAGGTTAGGTTAGGTTAATTTAGTTTATTATAGTAGTTTAGTTTAGTTAGGTTAGATAAGCTCAAGTTAGATTAGGTTATGTTAGGTTAGGTTAATTTAATTTAGTTTCGTTTAGTTTATAGTTTAGTTTAGTTTAGTTTTTTTTAATTTAGTTAAGTTTAGTATAGTTTAGTTTCATTTAGGTTAGGTTAGGCTAGGATAGTTTAGGTTAGATTAGTTTACTTTATTTTAGTTTAGATTAAGTTAGGTTAAGTTGTTTTAGGTTCGTTTAGTTTAGTTTAGTTAAATTTAGTTTATGGTTTAGTTTATAGTTTAATTTAGTTTACAGTTAAGATTATAGTCTAGTTTAGTTTATAGTTTAGTTTATGGTGCAGTTTAGTTTAGATTAGTTTAGTATAGTTTAGTTTAGTTTAGTTTATGTTAGTTAAGTTTAATTTAGTTAAGTTTAGTTTGCGTTAGGTTAGGTTAGGTTAATTTAAGTTAGGTTATTTTGGGTTAGTTTAGTTAAGTTTAGTTAAGTTTAGTTAAGTTTAGTTTAGTTTACAGTATAGTTTAGTTAAGTTTAGTTTACAATTTGGTTTATAGTTTAGTTTAGTTTAGTTTATAGATTAGTTTATGGTTTAGTTTGGTTTAGTTTTGTTTAGTTTAGGTTAGTGAATTTAGATTAGATTAGTTTAGTTTGGGTTAGGTTAGGTTAGGTTAGTTAGTTTAGTTTAGATTAGATTAGGTTAGGTTAAGTTATGTTGGGTTAGGTTAGATTAGTTTAATTTAGTTTAGTTAATTTATAGTTTAGTTTAGTTTATAATTTAGTTTATAGTTTAGTTTAGTTTAGGATATACTTTAGTTTAGTTTAGTTTAGTTTAAATTAGGTTATGTTAGGTTAGGTTAGTTTAGTTTAGTTTAGTTTAGTTTAGTTTAGTTTTTTTTAGTTAAGTTTATAGTTTATTGTGTAGTTTAGTTTAGTTTAGTTTATAGTTTAATTTAGTGTAGTTTAGTTTGATTTAGTTTAATTTAGTTTATTTTAGTTTAGGTTTAGTTTAGTTTAGTTAAGTTTAGTTTAGGTTAGCTTACGTTAGGTTAGGTTAGGTTAGGTTAGTTAAGTATAGTTTACTTTAGTTTAGGTTAGGTTTGGTTAGGTTAAGTTAGGTTAGGTTAGTTAATTTAGTTTAGTTTAATTTAGTTGGATTTAGAATAGTTTAGTTTAGTTTATTTAATTTTTGTTAGGTAATTTAGGTTAGTTTAGTTAATTTAGTTTTGGTTATGTTAGTTAAGGGTAGTTTAGTTTAATTAATTTATTTTAGTTAATAGTTTAGTATAGTTTATAGTTTAGTTTATAGTTTAGTTTAGTTTATAGTGTAGTTTAGTTTAGTTTAGTTTCGTTTCGTTTAGTTATGTTTAGTTTAGTTTATAGTTTGTTTATTAATTAGTTTAGTTTAGTTTATAGTTAAGTATATAGTTTAGTATAGTTTAGTTTAGTTTAGTTTAGTTTAGCTTAGTTAGTTTATTTTGGATTAGTTTAGTTTACGTTACGTTAGGTTAGGTTAGGTTAATTTAATTCATTTTAGTTTAGGTTAGGTTAGTTTAAGTTAGGTTACTTTAGTTTAGCTTAGTTTACTTTAGTTTAGATAATTTATAGTTTAGTTTAATTTAGTTTATAGTTTAGTTTACAGTTTAGTTTAGTTTAGTTTAGTATCGGTTAGATTAGGTTAGATTAATTTAATTTAGGTTAGGTTAGGATAGTTTAGTTCAGTTTAGTTTAGTTTAGGTTAGGTTAGGTTAGGTGAAGTTAGGTTACTTTAGTTTAGTTTTGTTTAATTTAGTTTAGTTTATTTTAGTTTATTTATAGTTTAGTTTATTTATAGTTTAGTTTAGTTTATAATTTAGTTTAGTTTAGTGTAGTTTATGTTAGGTTGGGTTAGGTTAGGTTAGATTAGTTTAGTTTAGGTTATGTTAGGTTAGGATAGTTTAGTTTACTTTATTTTAGTTTAGTTTAGTTTATAGTTTAGTTTATAGTTTAAATTAGTTTAGTTTAGAGTAGTTTAGTTTAGTTTAGTTTACTTAAGTTAAGTTTAGGTTAGGTTAGGTTAGTTTAGGTTAGGTTAGTTTAGTTTAGTTTATTTAAGTTCAGTTTATATTAGGTTAGGTTAATTTAATTTATTATATTTTAGTTTAGGTTAGGTTAGTTTAGTTTAGTTTAGTTTGGTTTAGATTAGGATAGGTTAGGTTAGGTTAGGTTAGGTTATGTTAGGTTAGGTTAATGAAGTTTAGTATAGTTTAGTTTAGATTTGTCTCGTTTAGTTTATAGTTTAGTTTATAGTTCAGTTTAGTTTAGTTTAGTATAGTTTAGTTTTGTTTCATTAGTTTTGTTTAATTTATATTAATTTAGTTTAGTTTAGTTTATAGTTTAGTTAACAATTTAGTTTAGTTTAGTTTTTAGTTTAGTTTATGGTTTAGTTTAGTTTCGTTTGGTTTGGTTTAGATTAGTTCTGTTTCATTTAGTTTAATTTAATTTAGGTTAGGTTAGCTTAGTTTAGTTTAGTTTAGGTTAGGTTAGGTTAGGTTAGGTTTGTTTAGTTTAGTTTTCTTTAGTTTAGTTTAGGTTAGTTTAGTTTAGTTTAGTTTAGGTTAGGTTAGGTTTAGTTTGGTTAGGTTAGGTTAGGTTCGGTTAGTTTAGTTTATTTTAGGTTAGTTTAGGTTAGGTTAGGTTAGGTTAGTTAAATTTAATTTAGTTAGATTATAATTATGTTTATAGTTTAGTTTAGTTTAGTTTATAGTTTAGTTTAGTTAAGTTTAGTTTAGGTTAATTTAGGTTAGGTTAGGTTAGTTTAGTTTAGTTTAGTATAGTATAGTGAATTTAGTTTAGTTTAGTTTAGGTTAGGTTAGGTTAGTTTACTTTAATTCAGTGTAAGTTATGTCAGGTTAGTTTAGGTTAGTTTACTTTAGTTGAGTTTAGTTTGTTTATAGTTTAGATTTATTTAGTTTAGTTTAGTGTAGTTTAGTTTATAGTTTTGTTTTTAGTTTAGTTTAGTTTAATTTAGTTTCGTTTAGGTTAGGTTAGGTTAGATTAGTTTAGTTTAGTTTAGTTTCGTTTAGGTTAGTTAGTTAGTTTAGTTCAGTTTAGGTTATGTCAGGTTAGTTTAGGTTAGTTTACTTTAGTTTAGTTTAGTTTATAATTTAGATTTGTTTAGTTTAGTTTAGTTTAGTTTATGGTTTAGTTTATAGTTTAGTTTAGTTTAATTTAGTTTAGTTCAGTTTAGGATATGTCAGGTTAGTTTAGGTTAGTTTACTTTAGTTTAGTATAGTTTATTGTTTAGATTTGTTTAGTTTAGTTTATAGTTCAGTTTAGTTGAGTTTATTTTAATTTAGTTTAATTAAATTTTGTTTACTGTACAATTTACTTTAGTTTAGTTTAGTTTATAGTTTAGTTTAGTTTATGGTTAAGTTTATACTTTTGTTTAGTTTAATTTAGTTTAGTATAGTTTAGCTCAGGTTAGCTTAGGTTAGGTTAATTTAGTTTAGTTTAGGTTAGGTTAGGTTAGGTTAGGTTACTTTAGTTAAGTTTAGTTTAGTTTAGTTAATTTTTACTTTAGTTTAGTTTAGCATATAGTTTAGTTTAGTTTAGTTTATAGTTTAGTATAGTTTAGTTTAGTTTAGTTTAGGGTAGGTTAGATTAGTTTAGTTTATTTTAGTTTAGGTTAGGTTTGGTTAGGGTACTTTAGTTTAGTTTATAGTTTAGTTTAGGTTAGGCTACGTTAGGTTAGGTTAGGTTAATTTAGGTTAGTTTAGTTTAGATTAGTTTAGTTTAGTTTACTTTAGTTATGTTTAGTTTTGTTTTGGTTAGGTTAGTTTAGTTTAGGTTAGGTTAGGTTAGCTTAATTTGGTTTAGTTTAGGGTAGTTAAGTTTTGTTTAGTTTATAGTTTAGTTTAGTTTAATTTAGCTCGGTTTAGTTTAGGTTGGGTTACGTTAGTTTAGTTTAGTTTAGTTTGGTTTATTTTAGTTTAGTTTAGGTAAGGTGAGCATAGTTTAGTTTAGTTTAATTTAGATTAGGTTATTTAGGTTAGGTTATGTTAGGTTAGTTTAGTTTAGTTTAGTTTATGTTAGTTTAGTTTATGTTAGGTTAGGTTATGTTATTTTAGTTTAGTTTTGCTTAGTTTAGCTTAGGTTAGGTGAGTTTAGGTTATTTTACTTTAGTTTAGTTTAGTTTAGTTTATAGTTTAGTATAGTTTATAGTTTAGTTTATAGTTTACTTTAGTTTATAGTGTAGTTTAGTTTAGTTTAGTTTCGTTTCGTTTAGGTTAGGTTCGGTTACGTTAGGTTATGTTAGGTTAAGTTAGTTTAGTTTAGTTTAGTTTAGTTATGTTTAGTTTAGTTTATAGTTTAGTTTATTAATTAGTTTAGTTTAGTTTATAGTTAAGTATATAGTTTAGTATAGTTTAGTTTAGTGTAGTTTAGTTTAGATTAGCTTAGTTAGTTTATTTTGGATTTGTTTACTTTACGTTACGTTAGGTTAGGTTAATTTATTTTAGTTTAGGTTAGGTTAAGTCAGGTTACTTTAGTTTTGCATAGTTTAGTTTAGTTTAGATAATTTATAGTTTAGTTTAGTTTAGTTTATAGTTTAGTTTACAGTTTAGTTTAGTTTAGTTTCGGTTAGTTTAGTTTAGGTTAGATTAATTTAATTAAGGTTAGGATAGTTTAGTTCAGTTTAGTTTAGTTTAGTTAAGCTTAGTTAGTTTAGTTTAGATTAGTATAGTTTACGTTAGGTTAGGTTAGGTTAGGTAAGTTTAGTTTTGTTTAGGTTAGGTTAGGATAGGTGAAGTTAGGTTACTTTAGTTTAGTTAAGTTTAATTTAGTTTAGTTTAGTGTATTATAGATTAGGTTCGGTTAGGTTAGATTAGTTTAGTTTAGTATAGTTTAGTTTAGTTTAGTTTAGTGAATTTAGATTAGTGTAGTTTAGGTTTTAGTTAACCTTAGTTAGTTTGTTTAAATTAGTATAGTTTACTTTAGTTTAGGTTACGTAATTTTAGTTTAGTTTAGGTTAGGTTAGGTAAGGTTAGGTGAAGTTATGTTAATTTAGTTTAGTTTAGTTTATTTTAGTTTATTTATAGTTTAGCTTAGTTTATAATTTAGTTTAGTTTAGTTTACAGTTTAGTTTATGGTTTAGTTTAGTTTCGTTTGGTTTGGTTTAGATTAGTTCTGTTTAGTTTAGTTTAGTTTAGTTTAGGTTAGGTTAGCTTAGTTTTGTTTAGTTTACTTTAGTTTAGTTTAGGTTAGGTTAACTTAGGTTATGTTAGGTGAGTTTAGTTTAGTTTAGTTTAGGTTAGGTTAGTTTAGTTTAGTTTCGTTTAGTTTAGTTTAGTTTAGGTTAGGTTAGGTTTAGTTTGGTTAGGTTAGGTTAGGTTAGGTTAGTTTAGCTAATTTTAGTTTAGTTTATAGTTTCGTTAATTTAGTTTAGTTTAGTTTAGTGTATAGTTAAGTTTATAGTTTAGTTCAGTTTATGGTTTAGTATAGTTTAGTTTAGTTTAGTTTAACTTAGTTTAGTTTAGATTCGTTTAGTTTAGTTTAGGTTAAGTTAGGTTAGTTTTGGTTAGGTTAATTTAGTTTAGTTTAGTTTAATTTAGTTTATTTAATTTATAGTTTAGTTAAATTTAGTTTAGTTTATAGTTTAGATTATAGTTTAGTTTATTTTATATTTTAGTTTAATTTAGTTTATGTTAGGTTAGTTTAGTTTAGTTTAGTTTAGTTTCGGTTAGGTGTGGTTAGGTTAATTTAGTAAAGTTTAGTTTAGTTTTGTTTATTTAGTTTATTTTATAGTTTAGGTTAGGTTAGTTTAGTTTAGTTTAGTTTAGTTTAGTTTAGTTTAGTTTTAGTTTATAGTTTAGTTTAGTTTATTTTATACTTAAGTTCATAGTTTAGTTTATAGTTTAGTTTAGGCTATTTTAGATTAGTTTAGTTTAGTTTGGTTTAGTTTAGGTTAGGTTTGGTTAGGTTAATTTAGTAAAGTTTAGTTTAGTTTTGTTTATTTAGTTTATTTTATAGTTTAGTTTAGTTAAGTTTAGTTTAGTTTAATTTAGTTTAGTTTAGTTTTGTTTAATTTAGTTTAGTTTAGTTTTGTTTAATTTAGTTTAGTTTCATTTAGTTTAGTTTAGTTTAGCTAATTTTAGTTTAGTTTAGAGTTTCGGTAATTTATTTTAGTTTAATTTAATGTATAGTTAGGTTTATAGTTTAGTTTAGTTTATAGTTTATTTTATAGTTTAGTATATTTTAGTTTAGTTTAGTTTAGTTTACCTTAGTTTAGTTTAGTTTCGTTTAGTTTAGGGTAAATAAGGTTAGGTTAGTTTGGGTTAAGTTAGTTTAGTTTAGTTTTGTTTAGGTTAGGATAGGTTTGGTTAGGTTAGTTTAGTTCATTTTATTTTAATTTAGTGTAATTAATTTATAGTTTAGTTAAATTTAGTTTAGTTTATAGTTTAGATTATAGTTTAGTTTAGTTCATTTTATATTTTAGTTCTGTTTAGTTTAGCTTAGTTTAGTTTAGTTTAGAATAGGTTAGGTTAGGTTAATTTAGTATTATTTAGTTTAGTTTAGTTTATTTAGTTTATTTTATAATTTAGTTTATAGTTTAGTTTAGTTAGGTTTAGTTTAGTTTATTGTTTAGTTTGCTTTAGTTTAGTTTTGTTTAATTTATTTTAGTTTAGTTTAGTTTAGTTTCGTTTAGGTTAGGTTAGGTTATGTTAATTTAGGTTAGCTTAGTTTAGTTTAGTTTAGGTTAGATTAAGTTAGGTTAGGTTAGTTAAGTTTAGTTTAGTTAAGTTAAGTTTAGTTTAATTTATAGTTTAGTTTAGTATACTTTAGTTTATAGTTTAGGTTAGTTTAGTTTATTTTAGTTTAAAATTTAGTTTATACTTTCGTTTACTTTAGTTAATAATTTTGTTTATGGTTTAGTTTAGTTTGGTTTAGTTATGTTTTATTTAGTTTAGTTTAGTTTCGTTTAGGTTTGGTTAGGTTAGGCTAGGTTAGGTTAGCTTAGTTTGGTTTAGTTTAGTTTAGGTTAGGTTAGGTTAGATTAGGTTAGTTTACCTTAGTTTAGTTTAGCTTAGTTTAGTTAAGTTTAGTTCAGTTTATATTTTAGTTTAGTGTAATTTAATTTATATTTTAGTTTATGGTTTAGTTTAGTTTAATTTATAGTTTGATTTATAGTTTAGTTTAGTTTCGTTTAGTTTAATTTAGCTTAGTTTAGATTAGGTTAGGTTAGATTATGTTAGTTTAGTTTAGTTTATTTTAGTTTAGTTTAGTTTAGTTAATGTTAGGTTAGGTTAGTTTAGTTTAGTTTAGTTTAGTTTAATTTAATTTAGTTTACTTAATTTAGTTTAGTTTAGTTTAGTTTAGTTTAGTTTAGGTTAGATTTAGTTAGGTCAGGTTAGATTATTTAAGTTTAGTTAAGTTAAGTTTAGGTTAGGTTAGGTTAGGTTAGTTTAGTTTAATTCTATTTAGGTTAGGTTAGGTAATTTTAGGTTAGTATAGTTTAGTTAATTTATTTTAGTTAATAGTTCAGTATATTTTACAGTTTAGTTTATAGTTTATTTCAGTTTATAGTGTAGTTTATAGTTTAGTTTAGTTTAGTTTAGTTTCGTTTAGGTTATGTTAGGTTAGGTTAGGTTGGATTAGCTTACTTTAGTTTAGTTTAGTTTAGGTTAGGTTCGGTTACGTTAGGTTATGTTAGCTTATGTTAGTTTAGTTTAGTTTAGTTTAGTTTAGTTTAGTTTAGTGAAGTTTAGTTTAGTTTATAGTTTAGTTTATTTTAGTTTATTTATTAGTTTAGTTTATAGTTAAGTATATAGTTTAGTTTAGTTTAGTTTAGTTTAGCTTAGTCTGTTTATTTTAGATTAGTATAGCTTACGTTACGTTAGGTTAAACCTAACCTAACGTAAGCTAACGTTTAGTTTAGTTTAATTAGGTTAGGTTAGGTTAAGTTAGGTTACTTTAGCTTAGTTTAGTTTAGATAATTTATGGTTTAGTTTAGTTAAGTTTAATTTATAGATCAGTATATGGTTTACTTTAGTTTATGGTTCAGTTTAGGTTAGATTAGTTTAAGTTAGATTAGGTTAGATTAGTTTAGTTTAGTTTAGTTTCGGTTAGGTTAGATTAGGTTACATTAAGTTAGTTTAGGTTAGCTTAGTTTAGTTTAGTTTAGTACAGTTAAGTTTAGTTAAGTTTTGTTTAGTTTACAGTTTAGTTTAGTTAAGTTTAGTTTATAATTTAGTTTATAGTTCAGTTTAGATTAGTTCATACTTTATTTTAGTTTACTTTAGAGTCAGTTAGGTTAGGTTAGGTTAGGTTAGTGTAGTTTAGTTAAGTTTAGTTTTGTTTAGCTAAGTTTATAGTTTATTTTGTAGTTTAATTTAGTTTAGTTTAGTTTAATTTAGTTTACTTTGGTTTAGTTTAGTGTAGTTTAGATTAGATTAGGTTAGGTTATGTTAGGTTAGTAGAGTATATTTTAGTTTAGGTTAGGTTAGGTTAGGTTAAGTTAGGTTAGGTTAGTTTAGTTTAGTTTAGTTGGATTTAGAATAGTTTAGTGTAGTTTAGTTTATTTTAGGTTAGGTAAGGTTAGCGTAGTTTAGTTTAATTTAGTTTAGTTTAGGTTAGTTTAGGTTAGTTTAGTTTAGTTAATTTATTTTAGTTAATAGTTTAGTATAGTTTATAAATTAGTTTATAATTTATTTTGGTTTGTAGTTCAATTTATTGTTAATTTAGTTTAGTTTATTTTAGTTTCGTTTAGGTTATGTTAGGTTAGGTTAGGTTAGCTTAGCTTAGCTTAGTTTAGTTTAGTTTAGTTTAGGTTAGGTTCGGTTACGTTAGGTTATGTTAGGTTAAGTTAGTTTAGTTTAGTTTAGTTTAGCTTAGCTTATTTAGTTTATTTTAGATTAATACAGTTTACGTTACGTTAGCTTAGGTTAAGTTAGGTTAGTTTAGTTTAGTTTAGGTTAGGTTAGGTTAGTTTAAGTTAGGTTACTTTAGTTTAGTTTAGTTTAGTTTAGATAATTTATAATTTAGTTTAGTTTAGTTTAGTTTATAGTTTAGTTTATAGTTTACTTTAGTTTCTAGTTTAGTTTAGTTTGAATTAGATTCGGTAAGTTTAGTTTAGTTTACGTTAGGTTAGGTTAGGTTGAGTTAGGTTACTTTAGTTTAGTTTAGTTTAGATAATTTATAGTTTAGTTTAGTTTAGTTTATAGTTTAGTTTACAGTTTAGTTTAGTTTAGTTTCTGTTTGGTTAGGTTAGGTTAGATTAATTTAATTTAGGTTAGGATAGTTTAGTTCAGTTTAGTTTAGTTTAGTTAAGCTTAGTTAGTTTAGTTTATATTAGTATATTTTACGTTAGGTTAGGTTAGGTTAGGTAAGTTTACTTTAGTTTAGTTTAGGTTAGGTGAAGTTAGGTTACTTTAGTTTAGTTTAGTTTAATTTAGTTTAGTTTATTTTAGTTTATTTATAGTTTAGTTTAGTTTATAATTTAGTTTAGTTTAGTGTAGTTTAGGTTAGGTTAGGTTAGGTTAGATTAGTTTAGCTTAGTTTAGGTTAGGATAGGTTAGGATAGTTTAGTTTAGTTTATTTTATTTTGGTTTAGTTAAGTTTATAGTTTAGTTTATAGTTTAAATTAGTTTAGTTTAGATTAGTTTAGTTTAGTTTAGTTTACTTAAGTTTAGTTTAGGTTAGGTTACGTTAGGTTATGTTAGGTTAGGTTATTGTAGTTTAGTTCAGTTTAGTTTAGTTCAGTTTATATTAGGTTAGGTTAATTTAATTTAGTTTAGTTTAGGTTAGGTTAGGTTAGTTTAGTTTAGTTTAGTTTATGTTAGGTTAGGTTAGGTTAGGTTAGGTTAAGTTAGGTTGTTTTAGGTTAGGTTAGTGTAGTTTAGTTCAGTTTAGTTTAGATTTTACTCGTTTAGTTTATAGTTTAGTTTATAGTTCAGTTTAGTTTAGTTTAGTATAGTTTAGTTTTGTTTAATTTAGTTTTGTTTAATTTATTTTAATTTAGTTTAGTTTAGTTTAGTTTAGTATATAGTTTAGTTTTTAATTGAGTTTAGTTTAGATTTTAGTTTAGTTTATGGTTTAGTTTAGTTTAGTTTGGTTTGGTTTAGTTTAGTCCTGTTTGTTTTAGTTTAGTTTAGTTTAGGTTAGGTTAGCTTAGTTTAGTTTAGTTTAATTTAGGTTACGTTGGGTTAGGTTAGTTTAGTTTACTTTAGTTTAGTTTAGGTTAGGTTAGCTTAGGTTATGTTAGGTGAGTTTATTTTAGTTTAGTAGGTTAGTTTAGTTTAGGTTAGGTTAGTTTAGTTTAGTTTCGTTTTGTTTAGTTTAGTTTAGGTTTGGTTATGTTTAGTTTGGTTAGGTTAGGTTAGGTTAGGTTAGTTTAGTTTATTTTAGGTTAGTTTAGGTTAGGTTAAGTTAGGTTAGTTAAATTTAATTTAATTAGATTATAATTTAGTTTATAGTTTAGTTTAGATTATTGTTTAGTTTAGTTAAGTTTAGTTTAGGTTAGGTAAGGTTAGGTTAGGTTAGTTTAGTTTAGTATAGTTTAATTTAGTTTAGTTTAGTGAATTTAGTTTAGTTTAGGTTTTAGTTAAGCTTAGTTAGTTTAGTTTAGATTAGTATAGTTTACTTTAGGTTAGGTTACGTTAGGTAATTTTAGTTTAGTTTAGGTTAGGTTAGGTTAGGTGAAGTTATGTTACTTTAGTTTAGTTTAGTTTATTTTAGTTTATTTATAGTTTAGTTTAGTTTATAATTAATTTAGTTTAGTGTAGTTTAGTTTAGGTTAAGTTAGGTTAGATTAGTTTATTTAAGTTTAGTTTAGGTTAGGTTAGGTTATGTTAGGTTAGGTTAGTTTAGCATAGGTTTGATTAGGTTAGGTTAGTTTAGGTTAGGTCAGTTTAATTTAGTTTAGTTAAGTTTAGTTTCGTTTAGTTTAGGTTAAGTTAGGTTAGGTTTGGTTAGGTTAATTTTGTTTAGTTTAGTTTAATTTAGTTTATTTAATTTATAGTTTAGATAATTTTAGTTCAGTTTATAGTTTAGATTATAGTTTAGTTTAGTTTTGGTCACAGTTTAGTTTATAGTTTAGTTTATAGTTAAGTTTACAGTTTACTTTAGGCTAGTTTAGATTACTTTAGTTTAGTTCAGTTTAGTTTAGTTTAGTTTAGATGAGTTTAGTTTATTTTATAGTTTAGTTTAATTAACTTTAATTTAGTTTATAATTTAGTTTAGTTTACATTATAGTTTAGTTTATAGTATAGTTTACTTAATAGTTTAGTTTATAGTTTAGTTTATGGCTTAGTTTATAATTAAAATTCATTTATTTTACATTAGTTTAGTTTAGTTTAGTTTAGTGTAGCTTAGTTTAGGTTAGGTTAGTTTAGTTTAGTTTAGTTTTGTTTACTTAAGTTTAGTTTAGTTTAGGTTAGGTTAGCTTATGTTAGGTTAGGTTAGTTTAGCTTAAGTTAGATTAGGTTAGGTTAGTTTAGTTTAGTGTAGTTTAGTTTAGTTCAGTTTAGATTAGGTTACGTTAGTTTAGTTTTGTTTAGTTCAGTTTACTTTAGGTTAGGTTAGGTTAGGTAGTGTTAGTTTAGTTTAGTTTAGTTTAGTTTAGTTTTGGTTATGTTAGGTTAGGTTGAGTTATTTTAGGTTACGTTAGTTTAGTTTAGTCTCGTTTAGTTTATAGTTTAGTTTCGTTAAGTTTAGTTTATAGTTCAGTTTAGTTTAGTTTTGTTTAATTTAGTTTAGTTTAATTTATTTTAATTTATTTTGGTTTAGTTTAATTTATAGTTTAGTTTATAATTTAGTTAGATTAGTTTATAGTTTAGTTTATGGTTTAGTTTAGTTTAGTTTAGTTTGGTTTGATTTAGTTTAGTTTATTTAGTTTCGTTTAGGTTAGTTTAGTTTAGGCTAGATTAGGTTAGCTTAGTTTAATTTAAATAAGTTTACGTTAGGTTAGGATGGTTTAGATTAAGTTAGTTTAGTTTAGTTTAGCTAAGTTTAGTTTAGTTTACAATTTAGTTTAGTATAGTTTAGTTTATAGCTTAGTTTATACTTAAGTTTAGTTTAATTTATAGTTTAGTTTATAGTTTAAATTAGTTTAATTTAGTTTAGTTTAGGTTAGGTTTGTTTAGTTTAAGTTAGGTTAGGTTAGGTTAGGTTAGTTTAGTTTAGTTTAGTTGAATTTAGTTTAGTTTAGTTCAGTTTAGGTTAGGTTAGGTTAGTTTAGTTTAGTTTAATTTAGGTTAGGTTAGGTTAGTCTGGGTTAACTTAGTTTAGTTTAGTTTAGGTTAGGATAGGTTAGGTTGATTAGGTTAGTTTAGTTCAGTTTATCTAATTTTAGTTTAGTTAATAGTTTCGTTAATTTAGTTTAGTTTAGTTTAGTGTATAGATAAGTTTAAAGTTTAGTTTACTTTAGTTTATGGTTTAGTATAGTTTAGTTTAGTTTAGTTTAGCTTAGGTTAAGTTAAGTTAGGTTTGGTTAGGTTAATTTGGTTTAGTTTAGTTTAATTTAGTTTATTTAATTTAGAGTTTAGTTAAATTTAGTTTAGTTTATAGTTTAGATTATAGTTTAATTTATTTTATATTTTAGTTTAGTTTAGTTTAGTTTAGGTTAGGTTAGTTTAGTTTAGTTCAGTTTAGGTTAGGTTGGGTTAGGATAGTTTAGTTTAGTTTAGTTTTAGTTTATAGTTTACTTTAGTTTATTTTATAGATAAGTTTATAGTTTAGTTTAGGCTATTTTAGATTAGTTTAGTTTAGTTTGGTTTAGTTTAGGTTAGGTTCGGTTAGGTTAATTTAGTAAAGTTTAGTTTAGTTTTGTTTATATAGTTTATTTTATAGTTTAGTTTAGTTAAGTTTGGTTTAGTTTAATTTAGTTTAGTTTAGTTTTGTTGAATTTAGTTTAGTTTATTTTAGTTTAGTTTAGTTTAGTTTAGTTTAATTTAGTTTAGTTTAATTTAGTTTAGTTTAGTTTAGATCAGGTTAGCCTGATTAGGTTAGTTTGGATTAATTTAGTTTAGCTAAGTTTAGTTTAGTATATAGTTTCGTTAATTAATTTTAGTTTAGTTTAGTGTATAGTTAGGTTTATAGTTTAGTTTAGTTTATAGTTTATTTTATAGTTTAGTATATTTTAGTTTAGTTTAGTTTAGTTTTTGCTTAGTTTAGTTTAGTTTCGTTTAGTTTAGGGTAGGTAAGGTTAGGTTAGGTTGGGTTAAGTTAGTTTAGTTTAGTTTTGTTTAGGTTAGGTTAGGTTTGGTTAGGTTAGTTTAGTTCATTTTATTTTAATTTAGTGTAGTTAATTTATAGTTTAGTTAAATTTAGTTTAGTTTATAGTTTAGATTATAGTTTAGTTTGGTTCATTTTATATTTTAGTTTTCTTTAATTTAGGTTAGGTTAGTTTAGTTAAGTTTATTTTAGGTTAGGTTAGTTTGGGTTAGAATAGTTTAGTTTAGTTTAGTTTGTTTTTAATTTATAGTTTATTTTAGTTTTGTGAATACTTAAGTTTATCATTTAGTTTATAATCTAGTTCATAGTTTAGTTTAGGCTATTTTGGATTAGTTTAGCTTAGTTTAGTTTAGTTTAGTTTAGTTTAGAATAGGTTAGGTTAGGTTAATTTAGTATTGTTTAGTTTAGTTTAGTTTATTTAGTTTATTTTATAGTTTAGTTTATAGTTTAGTTTAGTTAAGTTTAGTTTAGTTTATTGTTTAGTTTGCTTTAGTTTAATTTTGTTTAATTTATTTTAGTTTAGTTTAGTTTAGTTTCGTTTAGGTTAGGTTAGGTTATGTTAATTTAGGTTAGCTTAGTTTAGTTTAGTTTAGGTTAGATTAAGTTAGGTTATGTTAGTTAAGTTTAGTTTAGTTAGTTAAGTTTAGTTTAATTTATGGTTTAGTTTAGTATACTTTAGTTTATAGTTTAGTTTAGCTTAGTTTATTTTAGTTTAAAGTTTAGTTTATACTTTCGTTTACTTTAGTTAATAATTTTGTTTATGGTTTAGTTTAGTTTGGTTTAGTTATGTTTTATTTAGTTTAGTTTAGTTTCGTTTAGGTTTGGTTAGGTTAGGCTAGGTTAGGTTAGTTTAGTTTGGTTTAGTTTAGTTTAGGTTAGGTTAGGTTAGATTAGGTTAGTTTACCTTAGTTTAGTTTAGCTTAGTTTAGTTAAGTTTAGTTCAGTTTATATTTTAGTTTAGTGTAATTTAATTTATATTTTAGTTTATGGTTTAGTTTAGTTTAATTTATAGTTTGATTTATAGTTTAGTTTAGTTTCGTTTAGTTTAATTTAGCTTAGTTTAGATTAGGTTAGGTTAGATTATGTTAGTTTAGTTTAGTTTAGTTTATTTTAGTTTAGTTTAGTTTAGTTAATGTTAGGTTAGGTTAGTTTAGTTTAGTTTAGTTTAGTTTAATTTAATTTAGTTTACTTAATTTAGTTTAGTTTAGTTTAGTTTAGTTTAGTTTAGGTTAGATTTAGTTAGGTCAGGTTAGATTATTTAAGTTTAGTTTAGTTAAGTTTAGGTTAGGTTAGGTTAGGTTAGGTTAGTTTAGTTTAATTCTATTTAGGTTAGGTTAGGTAATTTTAGGTTAGTATAGTTTAGTTAATTTATTTTAGTTAATAGTTCAGTATAGTTTACAGTTTAGTTTATAGTTTATTTCAGTTTATAGTGTAGTTTATAAGTTTAGTTTAGTTTCGTTTAGGTTATGTTAGGTTAGGTTAGGTTGGATTAGCTTAGTTTAGTTTAGTTTAGTTTAGGTTAGGTTCGGTTACGTTAGGTTATGTTAGCTTATGTTAGTTTAGTTTAGTTTAGTCTAGTTTAGTTAAGTTTAGTTTAGTTTATAGTTTAGTTTATTTTAGTTTATTTATTAGTTTAGTTTATAGTTAAGTATATAGTTTAGTTTAGTTTAGCTTAGTTTGTTTATTTTAGATTAGTATAGCTTACGTTACGTTAGGTTAAACCTAACCTAACGTAAGCTAACGTAGGTTAGGTTCGTTTAGTTTAGTTTAATTAGGTTAGGTTAGGTTAAGTTAGGTTACTTTAGCTTAGTTTAGTTTAGTTTAGATAATTTATGGTTTAGTTTAGTTAAGTTTAATTTATAGATCAGTATATAGTTTACTTTAGTTTATAGTTCAGTTTAGGTTAGATTAGTTTAAGTTAGATTAGGTTAGATTAGTTTAGTTTAGTTTAGTTTCGGTTAGGTTAGATTAGGTTACATTAAGTTAGTTTAGGTTAGCTTAGTTTAGTTTAGTTTAGTATAATTAAGTTTAGTTAAGTTTTGTTTAGTTTACAGTTTAGTTTAGTTAAGTTTAGTTTATAATTTAGTTTATAGTTCAGTTTAGATTAGTTCATACTTTATTTTAGTTTACTTTGGAGTCAGTTAGGTTAGGTTAGGTTAGGTTAGGTTAGTGTAGTTTAGTTAGGTTTAGTTTTGTTTAGCTAAGTTTATAGTTTATTTTGTAGTTTAATTTAGTTTAGTTTATTGTTTAATTTAGTGTAGTTTAGTTTAGTTTGGTTTAATTTAGTTTACTTTAGTTTAGTTTAGTGTAGTTCTGATTAGATTAGGTTAGGTTATGTTAGGTTAGTAGAGTATATTTTAGTTTAGGTTAGGTTAGGTTAGGTTAAGTTAGGTTAGGTTAGTTTAGTTTAGTTTAGTTGGATTTAGAATAGTTTAGTGTAGTTTAGTTTATTTTAGGTTAGGTAAGGTTAGCCTAGTTTAGTTTAATTTAGTTTAGTTTAGGTTAGGTTAGTTTAGGTTAGTTTAGTTAAGTTAATTTATTTTAGTTAATAGTTTAGTATAGTTTATAAATTAGTTTATAATTTATTTTGGTTTGTAGTTCAATTTATTGTTAATTTAGTTTAGTTTATTTTAGTTTCGTTTAGGTTATGTTAGGTTAGGTTAGGTTAGCTTAGCTTAGCTTAGCTTAGTTTAGTTTAGTTTAGGTTAGGTTAGGTTAGGTTAGGTTAGCTTAGCTTAGCTTAGTTTAGTTTAGTTTAGTTTAGGTTAGGTTCGGTTACGTTAGGTTATGTTAGGTTAAGTTAGTTTAGTTTAGTTTAGTTTAGCTTAGCTTAGTTAGTTTATTTTAGATTAATACAGTTTACGTTACGTTAGGTTAGGTTAAGTTAGGTTAGTTTAGTTTAGTTTAGGTTAGGTTAGGTTAGTTTAAGTTAGGTTACTTTAGTTTAGTTTAGGCTAGTTTAGATAATTTATAATTTAGTTTAGTTTAGTTTAGTTTATAATTTAGTTTATAGTTTACTTTAGTTTCTAGTTTAGTTTAGTTTGAATTAGATTCGGTAAGTTTAGTTTAGTTTACGTTAGGTTAGGTTGAGTTAGGTTATTTTAGTTTAGTTTAGTTTAGATAATTTATAGTTTAGTTTAGTTTAGTTTACAGTTTAGTTTACAGTTTAGTTTAGTTTAGTTTCGGTTTGGTTAGGTTAAGTTAGATTAATTTAATTTAGGTTAGGATAGTTTAATTCAGTTTAGTTTAGTTTAGTTAAGCTTAGTTAGTTTAGTTTAGATTAGTATAGTTTACGTTAGGTTAGGTTAGGTTAGGTAAGTTTAGTTTAGTTTAGGTTAGGTTAGGTGAAGTTAGGTTACTTTAGTTTAGTTTAGTTTAATTTAGTTTAGTTTATTTTAGTTTATTTATAGTTTAGTTTAGTTTATAATTTAGTTTAGTTTAGCGTAGTTTAGGTTAGGTTAGGTTAGGTTAGATTAGTTTAGCTTAGTTTAGGTTAGGATAGGTTAGGATAGTTTAGTTTAGTTTATTTTATTTTAGTTTAGTTTAGTTTATAGTTTAAATTAGTTTAGTTTAGATTAGTTTAGTTTAGTTTAGTTTACTTAAGTTTAGTTTAGGTTAGGTTACGTTAGGTTAGGTTATGTTAGGTTAGGTTATTGTAGTTTAGTTCAGTTTAGTTTAGTTCAGTTTATATTAGGTTATGTTAATTTAATTTAGTTTAGTTTAGGCTAGGTTAGGTTAGTTTAGTTTAGTTTAGTTTATGTTAGGTTAGGTTAGGTTAAGTTAGGTTATTTTAGTTTAGGTTAGTGTAGTTTAGTTTAGTTTAGTTTAGATTTTACTCGTTTAGTTTATAGTTTATTTTATAGTTCAGTTTAGTTTAGTATAGTTTAGTTTTGTTTAATTTAGTTTTGTTTAATTTATTTTAATTTAGTTTAGTTTAGTTTAGTATATATTTTAGTTTTTAATTTAGTTTAGTTTAGATTATAGTTTAGTTTATGGTTTAGTTTAGTTTAGTTTGGTTTGGTTTAGTTTAGTCCTGTTTGTTTTAGTTTAGTTTAGTTTAGGTTAGGTTAGCTTAGTTTAGTTTAGTTTAATTTAGGTTCCGTTGGGTTAGGTTAGTTTAGTTTACTTTAGTTTAGTTTAGGTTAGGTTAGCTTAGGTTATGTTAGGTGAGTTTATTTTAGTTTAGTAGCTTAGTTTAGTTTAGGTTAGGTTAGTTTAGTTTAGTTTCGTTTAGTTTAGTTTAGTTTAGGTTTGGATATGTTTAGTTTGGTTAGGTTAGGTTAGGTTAGGCTACTTTAGTTTATTTTAGGTTAGTTTAGGTTAGGTTAAGTTAGGTTAGTTAAATTTAATTTAGTTAGATTTTATTTAGTTTATAGTTTAGTTTAGTTTATTGTTTAGTTTAGTTAAGTTTAGTTTAGGTTAGGTAAGGTTAGGTTAGGTTAGTTTAGTTTAGTATAGTTTAATTTAGTTAAGTTTAGTGAATTTAGTTTAGTTTAGGTTTTAGTTAAGCTTAGTTAGTTTAGTTTAGATTAGTATAGTTTACTTTAGGTTAGGTTACGTTAGGTAATTTTAGTTTAGTTTAGGTTAGGTTAGGTTAGGTGAAGTTATGTTACTTTAGTTTAGTTTAGTTTAGTTTAGTTTATTTATAGTTTAGTTTAGTTTATAATTAATTTAGTTTAGTGTAGTTTAGTTTAGGTTAAGTTAGGTTAGATTAGTTTATTTAAGTTTAGTTTAGGTTAGGTTAGGTTATGTTAGGTTAGGTTAGTTTAGCATAGGTTTGATTAGGTTAGGTTAGTTTAGGTTAGGTCAGTTTAATTTAGTTTAGTTAAGTTTAGTTTCGTTTAGTTTAGGTTAAGTTACGTTAGGTTTGGTTAGGTTAATTTAGTTTAGTTTAGTTTAATTTAGTTTATTTAATTTATAGTTTAGATAATTTTAGTTTAGTTTATAGTTTAGATTATAGTTTAGTTTAGTTTTGGTCACAGTTTAGTTTATAGTTTAGTTTATAGTTAAGTTTATAGTTAAGTTTACAGTTTACTTTAGGCTAGTTTAGATTACTTTAGTTTAGTTCAGTTTAGTTTAGTTTAGTTTAGATTAGTTTAGTTTATTTTATAGTTTAGTTTAATTAACTTTAGTTTAGTTTATAATTTAGTTTAGTTTACATTATAGTTTAGTTTATAGTATAGTTTACTTAATAGTTTAGTTTATATTTTAGTTTATGGCTTAGTTTATAATTAAAATTCGTTTACTTTACATTAGTTTAGTTTAGTTTAGTTTAGTGTAGCTTAGTTTAGGTTAGGTTAGTTTAGTTTAGTTTAGTTTTGTTTACTTAAGTTAAGTTTAGTTTAGGTTAGGTTAGCTTATGTTAGTTTAGGTTAGTTTAGCTTAAGTTAGATTAGGTTAGGTTAGTTTAGTTTAGTGTAGTTTAGTTTAGTTCAGTTTAGATTAGGTTACGTTAGTTTAGTTTTGTTTAGTTCAGTTTACTTTAGGTTAGGTTAGGTTAGGTAGTGTTAGTTTAGTTTAGTTTAGTTTAGTTTTGGTTATGTTAGGTTAGGTTGAGCTATTTTAGGTTACGTTAGTTTAGTTTAGTCTCGTTTAGTTTATAGTTTAGTTTCGTTAAGTTTAGTTTATAGTTCAGTTTAGTTTAGTTTTGTTTAATTTAGTTTAGTTTAATTTATTTTAATTTATTTTGGTTTAGTTTAATTTATAGTTTAGTTTATAATTTAGTTTAGATTAGTTTATAGTTTAGTTTATGGTTTAGTTTAGTTTAGTTTAGTTTGGGTTAGTTTAGTTTAGTTTATTTAGTTTCGTTTAGGTTAGTTTAGTTTAGGCTAGATTAGGTTAGCTTAGTTTAATTTAAATAAGTTTACGTTAGGTTAGGATGGTTTAGATTAAGTTAGTTTAGTTTAGTTTAGCTAAGTTTAGTTTAGTTTACAATTTAGTTTAGTATAGTTTAGTTTATAGCTTAGTTTATACTTAAGTTTAGTTTAATTTATAGTTTAGTTTATAGTTTAAATTAGTTTAATTTAGTTTAGTTTAGGTTAGGTTTGTTTAGTTTAAGTTAGGTTAGGTTAGGTTAGTTTAGTTTAGTTTAGTTTAGTTGAATTTAGTTTAGTTTAGTTCAGTTTAGGTTAGGTTAGGTTAGTTTAGTTTAGTTTAATTTAGGTTAGGTTAGGTTAGTTTTGGTTAACTTAGTTTAGTTTAGTTTAGGTTAGGATAGGTTAGGTTGATTAGGTTAGTTTAGTTCAGTTTAGCTAATTTTAGTTTAGTTTATAGTTTCGTTAATTTAGTTTAGTTTAGTTTAATGTATAGATAAGTTTAAAGTTTAGTTTACTTTAGTTTATGGTTTAGTATAGTTTAGTTTAGTTTAGTTTAGCTTAGTGTATTTTGTATTTTAGTTTCGTTTAGTTTAGATTAGGTTAAGTTAAGTTAGGTTTGGTTAGGTTAATTTGGTTTAGTTTAGTTTAATTTAGTTTATTTAATTTATAGTTTAGTTAAATTTAGTTTAGTTTATAGTTTAGATTATAGTTTAGTTTATTTTATATTTTAGTTTAGTTTAGTTTAGTTTAGGTTAGGTTAGTTTAGTTTAGTTTAGTTCAGTTTAGGTTAGGTTGGGTTAGGATAGTTTAGTTTAGTTTAGTTTTAGTTTATAGTTTACTTTAGTTTATTTTATACTTAAGTTTATAGTTTAGTTTAGGCTATTTTAGATTAGTTTAGTTTAGTTTGGTTTTGTTTAGGTTAGGTTCGGTTAGGTTAATTTAGTAAAGTTTAGTTTAGTTTTGTTTATATAGTTTATTTTATAGTTTAGTTTAGTTAAGTTTGGTTTAGTTTAATTTAGTTTAGTTTAGTTTTGTTTAATTTAGTTTAGTTTATTTTAGTTTAGTTTAGTTTAATTTAGTTTAGTTTAATTTAGTTTAGTTTAGTTTAGATCAGGTTAGCCTGATTAGGTTAGTTTGGATTAGTTTAGTTTAGCTAAGTTTAGTTTAGTTTATAGTTTCGTTAATTTATTTTAGTTTAGCTTAGTGTATAGTTAGGTTTATAGTTTAGTTTAGTTTATAGTTTATTTTATAGTTTAGTATATTTTAGTTTAGTTTAGTTTAATTTAGCTTAGTTTAGTTTAGTTTCGTTTAGTTTAGGGTAGGTAAGGTTAGGTTAGGTTGGGTTAAGGTAGTTTAGTTTAGTTTTGTTTAGGTTAGGTTAGGTTTGGTTAGGTTAGTTTAGTTCTTTTTATTTTAATTTAGTGTAGTTAATTTATAGTTTAGTTAAATTTAGTTTAGTTTATAGTTTAGATTATAGTTTAGTTTAGTTCATTTTATATTTTAGTTTTGTTTAGTTTAGGTTAGGTTAGTTTAGTTTAGTTTATTTTAGGTTAGGTTAGTTTGGGTTAGAATAGTTTAGTTTAGTTTAGTTTATTTTTAATTTATAGTGTATTTTAGTTTTGTGAATACTTAAGTTTATCATTTAGTTTATAATCTAGTTTATAGTTTAGTTTAGGCTATTTTGGGTTAGTTTAGCTTAGTTTAGTTTAGTTTAGTTTAGTTTAGAATAGGTTAGGTTAGGTTAATTTAGTATTGTTTAGTTTAGTTTAGTTTATTTAGTTTATTTTATAGTTTAGTTTATAGTTTAGTTTAGTTAAGTTTAGTTTAGTTTATTGTTTAGTTTTCTTTAGTTTAGTTTTGTTTAATTTATTTTAGTTTAGTTTAGTTTAGTTTAGTTTCGTTTAGGTTAGGTTAGGTTATGTTAATTTAGGTTAGCTTAGTTTAGTTTAGTTTAGGTTAGTTTAAGTTAGGTTACTTTAGTTTAGTTTAGTTTAGATAATTTATAGTTTAGTTTATTTTAGTTTAGTTTATGGTTTAGTTTAGTTTATAGTTTAGTTTAGATTAGTTATGTTTAGTTTAGTTTAAAGTTTAATTTATTAATTAGTTTAGTTTAATTTATAGTTAAGTATATTGTTTAGCGTAGTTTAGTTTAGTGTAGTTTAGTTTAGATTAGCTTAGTTAGTTTATTTTCGATTAGTTTACTTTACGTTACGTTAGGTTAGGTTAATTTATTTTAGTTTAGGTTAGGTTAGTTTAAGTCAGGTTACTTTAGTTTAGCTTAGTTTAGTTTAGTTTAGATAATTTATAGTTTAGTTTAGTTAATTTATAGTTTAGTTTACAGTTTAGTTTAGTTTAGTTTCGGTTTGGTTAGGTTAAGTTAGATTAATTTAATTTAGGTTAGGATAGTTTGGTTCAGTTTAGTTTAGATTAGTTAAGCTTAGTTAGTTTAGTTTAGATTAGTATAGTTTACGTTAGGTTATGTTAGGTTAGGTAAGTTTAGTTTAAATTAGGTTAGGTTAGGTTAGGTGAAGTTAGGTTACTTTAGTTTAGTTTAGTTTAATTTAGTTTAGTTTATTTTAGTTTAGTTTATAATTTAGTTTAGTTTAGTGTAGTTTAGGTTAGGTTAGGTTAGATTAGTTTAGCTTAGTTTAGGTTAGGATAGGTTAGGATAGTTTAGTTTAGTTTAGTTTATTTTAGGTTAGTTTAGTTTATAGTTTAGTTTATAGTTTAAATTAGTTTAGTTTAGTTTAGCTTACTTAAGTTTAGTTTAGGTTAGGTTAGGTTAGGTTAGGTTAGGTTATGTTAGGTTAGGTTAGTGTAGTTTATTTCAGTTTAGTTTAGTTCAGTTTATATTAGGTTAGATTAATTTAATTTAGTTTAGTTTAGTTTAGGTTAGGTTAGGTTAGTTTAGTTTAGTTTAGTTTAGTTTAGGTTAGGTTAGGTTAGGTTAGGTTAAGTTAGGTTATGTTAGGTTAGGTTAGTGTAGTTTAGTTTAGTTTAGTTTTGATTTTATTCGTTTAGTTTATAGTTTAGTTTATAGTTCAGTTTAGTTTAGTTTAGTATAGTTTAGTTTTGTTTAATTTAGTTTTGTTTAATTTATTTTAATTTAGTTTAGTTTAGTTTAGTATATAGTTTAGTTTTTAATTTAGTTTAGTTTAGATTATAGTTTAGTTTATGGTTTAGTTTAGTTTAATTTGGTTTGGTTTAGTTTAGTTCTGTTTGTTTTAGTTTAGTGTAGTTTAGGTTAGGTTAGCTTAGTTTAGTTTAGTTTAATTTAGGTTAGGTTGGGTTAGGTTAGTTTAGTTTACTTTAGTTTAGTTTAGGTTAGGTTAGCTTAGGTTATGTTAGGTGAGTTTATTTTAGTTTAGTTTAGTTTAGGTTAGGTTAGGTTAGTTTAGTTTATTTTAGGTTAGTTTAGGTTAGGTTAAGTTAGGTTAGTTAAATTTAATTTAGTTAGATTATAATTTAGTTTATAGTTTAGTTTAGTTTATTGTTTAGTTTAGTTAAGTTTAGTTTAGGTTAGGTAAGGTTATGTTAGGTTAGTTTAGTTTAGTATAGTTTAGTTTAGTTTAGTTTAGTGAATTTAGTTTAGTTTAGGTTTTAGTTAAGCTTAGTTAGTTTAGTTTAGATTAGTATAGTTTACTTTAGGTTAGGTTAGGTTAGGTAATTTTAGTTTAGTTTAGGTTAGGTTAGGTTAGGTGAAGTTATGTTACTTTAGTTTAGTTTAGTTTATTTTAGTTTATTTATAGTTTAGTTTAGTTTATAATTAATTTAGTTTAGTGTAGTTTAGGTTAGGTTAAGTTAGGTTAGATTAGTTTAGTTTAGTTTAAGTTAGGTTAGGTGAGAATATTTTAGTTTATTTTAGTTTAGTTTAGTTTATAGTTAAGTTTATAGTTTAAATTAGTTTAGTTTCGATTAGTTTAGTTTAGTTTATTTAAGTTTAGTTTAGGTTAGGTTAGGTTATGTTAGAATAGGTTAGTTTGGCATAGGTTTGATTAGGTTAGGTTAGTTTAGGTTAGGTCAGTTTAGTTTAGTTTAGTTTAGATTTGTTTAGTTTATTTTATAGTTTAGTTTAGTTAACTTTAGTTTGGTTTATAATTTAGTTTAGTTTACATTATAGTTTAGTTTATAGTATAGTTTACTTAATAGTTTAGTTTATAGTTTAGTTTATGGCTTAGTTTATAATTATAATTCGTTTACTTTAGATTAGTTTAGTTTAGTTTAGTTGAGTGTAGCTTAGGTTAGGTTAGGTTAGTTTAGTTTAGTTTTGTTTACTTAAGTTCAGTTTAGTTTAGGTTAGGTTAGCTTATGTTAGGTTAGGTTAGTTTAGCTTAAGTTAGGTTAGGTTAGGTTAGGTTAGGTTTGGTTAGGTTAATTTGGTTTAGTTTAGTTTAATTTAGTTTATTAATTTATAGTTTAGTTAAATTTAGTTTAGTTTATAGTTTAGATTATAGTTTAGTTTATTTTATATTTTAGTTTAGTTTAGTTTAGGTTAGGTTAGTTTAGTTTAGTTTAGTTTAGTTTAGGTTAGGTTGGGTTAGGATAGTTTAGTTTAGTTTAGTTTTAGTTTATAGTTTACTTTAGTTTATTTTATACTTAAGTTTATAGTTTAGTTTAGGCTATTTTAGATTAGTTTAGTTCAGTTTGGTTTAGTTTAGGTTAGGGTTGGTTAGGTTAGGTTAGGTTAGGTTATGTTAGGTTAGGTTAGTGTAGTTTAGTTTAGTTATGTTTAGTTTAGTTTATAGTTTGGTTTATTAATTAGTTTAGTTTAGTTTATAGTTAAGTATATAGTTTAGTATAGTTTAATTTAGTTTAGTTTAGTTTAGTTTAGATTAGCTTAGTTAGTTTATTTTGGATTAGTTTAGTTTACGTTACGTTAGGTTAGGTTAATTTAATTCATTTTAGTTTAGGTCAGGTTAGGTTAAGTTAGGTTACTTTAGTTTAGCTTACTTTACTTTAGTTTAGATAATTTATAGTTTAGTTTAATTTAGTTTATAGTTTAGTTTACACTTTAGTTTAGTTTAGTTTAGTATCGGTTAGGTTTGGTTAGATTAATTTAATTTAGGTTAAGTTAGGATAGTTTAGTTCAGTTTGTTTAGTTTAGGTTAGGTTAGGTGAAGTTAGGTTACTTTAGTTTAGTTTTGTTTAATTTAGTTTAGTTTATTTTAGTTTATTTATAGTTTAGTTTATTTATAGTTTAGTTTAGTTTATAATTTAGTTTAGTTTAGTGTAGTTTAGGTTAGGTTATGTTAGGTTAGATTAGTTTAGTTTAGGTTATGTTAGGTTAGGATAGTTTAGTTTACTTTATTTTAGTTTAGTTTAGTTTATAGTTTAGTTTATAGTTTAAATTAGTTTAGTTTAGATTAGTTTAGTTTACTTTATTTTAGTTTAGTTTAGTTTATAATTTAGTTTATAGTTTAAATTAGTTTAGTTTAGATTAGTTTAGTTTAGTTTAGTTTAGTTTACTTAAGTTAAGGTTAGGTTAGGTTAGGTTAGTTTAGGTTAGGTTAGTTTAGTTTAGTTTATTTAAGTTCAGTTTATATTAGGTTAGGTTAATTTAATTTATTATAGTTTAGTTTAGGTTAGGTTAGTTTAGTTTAGTCTAGTTTAGTTTGGTTTAGGTTAGGATAGGTTAGGTTAGGTTAGGTTTGGTTATGTTAGGTTACGTTAGTGTAGTTTAGTTTAGTTTAGATTTGTCTCGTTTAGTTTATAGTTTAGTTTATAGTTCAGTTTAGTTTAGTTTAGTATAGTTTAGTTTTGTTTCATTAGTTTTGTTTAATTTATATTAATTTAGTTTAGTTTAGTGTATAGTTTAGTTTATAATTTAGTTTAGTTTAGTTTATAGTTTAGTTTATGGTTTAGTTTAGTTTCGTTTGGTTTGGTTTAGATTAGTTCTGTTTCGTTTAGTTTAGTTTAGTTTAGGTTAGGTTAGCTTAGTTTAGTTTAGTTTAGGTTAGGTTAGGTTAGGTTAGTTTAGTTTACTTTAGTTTAGTTTAGGTTAGTTTAGTTTAGTTTAGGTTAGGTTAGGTTTAGTTTGGTTAGGTTAGGTTAGGTTAGTTTAGTTTATTTTAGGTTAGTTTATGATAGGTTAGGTTAGGTTAGTTAAATTTAATTTAGTTAGATTATAATTTTGTTTATAGTTTAGTTTAGTTTAGTTTATAGTTTAGTTTAGTTAAGTTTAGTTTAGGTTAATTTAGGTTAGGTTAGGTTAGTTTAGTTTAGTTTAGTTTAGTGAATATAGTTTAGTTTAGTTTAGGTTAGGTTAGGTTAGTTTACTTTAATTCAGTTTAATTTATGTCAGGTTAGTTTAGGTTAGTTTACTTTAGTTTAGTTTAGTTTAGTTTATTGTTTAGTATAGTTTATAGTTTAGTTTATAGTTTACTTTAGTTTATAGTGTAGTTTAGTTTAGTTTAGTTTTGTTTCGTTTAGGTTAGGTTCGGTTACGTTAGGTTATGTTAGGTTAAGTAAGTTTAGTTTAGTTTAGTTTAGTTATGTTTAGTTTAGTTTATAGTTTAGTTTATTAATTAGTTTAGTTTAGTTTATAGTTAAGTATAGTTTAGTTTAGTGTAGTTTAATTTAGATTAGCTTAGTTAGTTTATTTTGGATTAGTTTACTTTACGTTACGTTAGGTTAGGTTAATTTATTTTAGTTTAGGTTAGGGTAAGTCAGGTTACTTTAGTTTAGCATAGTTTAGTTTAGTTTAGATAATTTATAGTTTAGTTTAGTTTATAGTTAATTTACAGTTTAGTTTAGTTTAATTTCGGTTAGTTTAGGTAAGGTTAGATTAATTTAATTAAGGTTAGGATAGTTTAGTTCAGTTTAGTTTAGTTTAGTTAAGCTTAGTTAGTTTAGTTTAGTTTAGTGTAGTTTAGATTAGGTTAGGTTAGGTTAGATTAGTTTAGTTTAGTTTAGGTTAGGTTAGGATAGTTTAGTTTAGTTTATTTTAGTTTAGTTTAGTTTAGTTTATAGTTTAGTTTATAGTTTAAATTAGTTTAGTTTAGATTAGTTTAGTTTAGTTTAGTTTACTTAAGTTTAGTTTAGGTTAGGTTAGGTTAGGTTAGGTTAGGTTACGTTATGTTAGGTTTGGTTAGTGTAGTTTAGTTTAGTTTAGTTAAGTTCAGTTTATATTAGGTTAGGTTAATTTAATTTAGTTTAGTTTAGATTAGGTTAGCTTAGGTGAGTTTAGTTTAGTTTAGTTTAGGTTAGGTTAGGTTAGGTTAGCTTAGGTTAGGTTATGTTAGGTTAGGTTAGGTTATGTTAGGTTAGGTTAGTGTAGTTTAGTTTAGTTTAGATTTGACTCGTTTAGTTTATAATTTAGTTTATAGTTCAGTTTAGTTTGGTTTAGTATAGTTTAGTTTTGTTTAATTTAGTTTTGTTTAATTTATTTTAATTTAGTTTAATTTAGTTTAATATATAGTTTAATTTTTAATTTAGTTTAGTTTAGTTTATAGTTTAGTTTAGTTTATGGTTTAGTTTATAGTTTAGTTTAGTTTATTTTAGTTTAGTTCAGTTTAGGATATGTCAGGTTAGTTTAGGTTAGTTTACTTTAGTTTAGTATAGTTTATAGTTTGGATTAGTTTAGTTTAGTTTATAGTTCAGTTTAGTTGAGTTTATTTTAATTTTGTTTAATTAAATTTTCTTAATGTACAATTTAGTTTAGTTTAGTATAGTTTATAGTTAAGTTTAGTTTAGTTTATGGTTAAGTTTATACTTTTGTTTAGTTTAATTTAGTTTAGTTTAGTATAGTTTAGCTCAGGTTAGCTTACGTTAGGTTAATTTAGTTTAGTTTAGGTTAGGTTAGGTTAGGTTAGGTTACTTTAGTTAAGTTTAGTTTAGTTTAGTTAATTTATATTTTTGTTTAGTTTAGCATATAGTTTAGTTTAATTTAGTTTATAGTATAGTATAGTTTAGTTTAGTTTAGTTTAGGGTAGGTTAGATTAGTTTAGTTTATTTTAGTTTAGGTTAGGTTTGGTTAGGGTAGTTTAGTTAAGTTTATAGTTTAGTTTAGGTTAGGTTACGTTAGGTTAGGTTAGGTTAGGTTAGGTTAGGTTAGTTTAGTTTAGATTAGTTTAGTTTACTTTACTTTAGTTTTGTTTAGTTTCGTTTAGTTTAGGTTAGGTTAGGTTAGCGTATTTTGGTTTAGTTTAGTTTAGTTAAGTTTTGTTTAGTTTAAAGTTTAGTTTAGTTTAGTTTAGCTTGGTTTAGTTTAGGATGGGTTAGGTTAGTTTAGTTTAGTTTAGTTTGGTTTATTTTAGTTTAGTTTAGGTTAGGTGAGCATAGGTTAGTTTAGTTTAATTTAGATTAGGTTATTTAGGTTAGGTTATGTTAGGTTAGTTTAGTTTAGTTTAGTTTATGTTAGTTTAGTTTAGGTTAGTTTAGGTTATTTTACTTTAATTTAGTTTAGTTTATAGTTTAGTATAGTTTATATTTTAGTTTATAGTTTACTTTAGTTTATAGTGTAGTTTAGTTTAGTTTAGTTTCGTTTCGTTTAGGTTAGGTTCGGTTACGTTAGGTTATGTTAGGGTAAGTTAGTTTAGTTTAGTTTAGTTTAGTTATGTTTAGTTTAGTTTATAGTTTAGTTTATTAATTAGTTTAGTTTAGTTTATAGTTAAGTATATAGTTTAGTATAGTTTAGTTTAGTGTAGTTTAGTTTAGATTGGCTTAGTTAGTTTATTTTGGATTAGTTTACTTTACGTTACGTTAGGTTAGGTTAATTTATTTTAGTTTAGGTTAGGTTAGGTTAAGTCAGGTTACTTTAGTTTAGCATAGTTTAGTTTAGTTTATGTAATTTTAGTTTATTTATAATTTAGTTTAGTTTATAATTTAGTTTAGTTTAGTGTAGTTTAGATTAGGTTAGGTTAGGTTAGATTAGTTAAGTTTAGGTTAGGTTAGGTTAGGATAGTTTAGTTTGGTTTATTTTAGTTTAGTTTAGTTTAGTTTATAGTTTAGTTTATAGTTTAAATTAGTTTAGTTCAGATTAGTGTAGTTTAGTTTAGTTTACTTAAGTTTAGTTTAGGTTAGGTTAGGTTAGCTTATGTTAGGTTAGGTTAGTTTAGCTTAAGTTAGATTAGGTTAGGTTAGTTTAGTTTAGTGTAGTTTAGTTTAGTTCAGTTTAGATTAGGGTACGTTAGTTTAGTTTTGTTTAGTTCAGTTTACTTTAGGTTAGGTTAGGTTAGGTAGTGTTAGTTTAGTTTAGTTTAGTTTAGTTTAGTTTTGGTTATGTTAGGTTAGGTTGAGTTATTTTAGGTTACGTTAGTTTAGTTTAGTCTCGTTTAGTTTATAGTTTAGTTTCGTTAAGTTTAGTTTATAGTTCAGTTTAGTTTAGTTTTGTTTAATTTAGTTTAGTTTAATTTATTTTAATTTATTTTGGTTTAGTTTAATTTATAGTTTAGTTTATAATTTAGTTTAGATTAGTTTATAGTTTAGTTTATGGTTTAGTTTAGTTTAGTTTAGTTTGGGTTAGTTTAGTTTAGTTTATTTAGTTTCGTTTAGGTTAGTTTAGTTTAGGCTAGATTAGGTTAGCTTAGTTTAATTTAAATAAGTTTACGTTAGGTTAGGATGGTTTAGATTAAGTTAGTTTAGTTTATTTAGCTAAGGTTAGTTTAGTTTACAATTTAGTTTAGTATAGTTTAGTTTATAGCTTAGTTTATACTTAAGTTTAGTTTAATTTATAGTTTAAATTATTTTAATTTAGTTTAGTTTAGGTTAGGTTTCTTTAGTTTAAGTTAGGTTAGGTTAGGTTAGGTTAGTTTAGTTTAGTTTAGTTTAGTTGAATTTAGTTTAGTTTAGTTCAGTTTAGGTTAGGTTAGGTTAGTTTAGTTTAGTTTAATTTAGGTTAGGTTAGGTTAGTTTGGGTTAACTTAGTTTAGTTTAGTTTAGGTTGATTAGGTTAGTTTAGTTCAGTTTAGCTAATTTTAGTTTAGTTTATAGTTTCGTTAATTTAGTTTAGTTTAGTGTATAGATAAGTTTAAAGTTTAGTTTACTTTAGTTTATGGTTTAGTATAGTTTAGTTTAGTTTAGTTTAGCTTAGTGTATTTTAGTTTCGTTTAGTTTAGATTAGGTTAAGTTAAGTTAGGTTTGGTTAGGTTAATTTGGTTTAGTTTAGTTTAATTTAGTTTATTTAATTTATAGTTTAGTTAAATTTAGTTTAGTTTATAGTTTAGATTATAGTTTAGTTTATTTTATATTTTAGTTTAGTTTAGTTTAGTTTAGGTTAGGTTAGTTTAGTTTAGTTTATTTCAGTTTAGGTTAGGTTGGGTTAGGATAGTTTAGTTTAGTTTAGTTTTAGTTTATAGTTTACTTTAGTTTATTTTATACTTAAGTTTATAGTTTAGTTAAGGCTATTTTAGATTAGTTTAGTTTAGTTTGGTTTTGTTTAGGTTATGTTCGGTTAGGTTAATTTAGTAAAGTTTAGTTTAGTTTTGTTTATATAGTTTATTTTATAGTTTAGTTTAGTTAAGTTTGGTTTAGTTTAATTTAGTTTAGTTTAGTTTTGTTTAATTTAGTTTAGTTTATTTTAGTTTAGTTTAGTTTAGTTTAATTTAGTTTAGTTTAATTTAGTTTAGTTTAGTTTAGATCAGGTTAGCCTGATTAGGTTAGTTTGGATTAGTTTAGTTTAGCTAAGTTTAGTTTAGTTTATAGTTTCGTTAATTTATTTTAGTTTAGTTTAGTGTATAGTTAGGTTTATAGTTTAGTTTAGTTTATAGTTTATTTTATAGTTTAGTATATTTTAGTTTAGTTTAGTTTAGTTTAGCTTAGTTTAGTTTAGTTTCGTTTAGTTTAGGGTAGGTAAGGTTAGGTTAGGTTGGGTTAAGGTAGTTTAGTTTAGTTTTGTTTAGGTTAGGTTAGGTTTGGTTAGGTTAGTTTAGTTCTTTTTATTTTAATTTAGTGTAATTAATTTATAGTTTAGTTAAATTTAGTTTAGTTTATAGTTTAGATTATAGTTTAATTTAGTTCATTTTATATTTTAGTTTTGTTTAGTTTAGGTTAGGTTAGTTTAGTTTAGTTTATTTTAGGTTAGGTTAGTTTGGGTTAGAATAGTTTAGTTTAGTTTAGTTTATTTTTAATTTATAGTGTATTGTAGTTTTGTGAATACTTAAGTTTATCATTTAGTTTATAATCTAGTTTATAGTTTAGTTTAGGCTATTTTGGATTAGTTTAGCTTAGTTTAGTTTAGTTTAGTTTAGTTTAGAATAGGTTAGGTTAGGTTAATTTAGTATTGTTTAGTTTAGTTTAGTTTATTTAGTTTATTTTATAGTTTAGTTTATAGTTTAGTTTAGTTAAGTTTAGTTTAGTTTATTGTTTAGTTTTCTTTAGTTTAGTTTTGTTTAATTTATTTTAGTTTAGTTTAGTTTAGTTTCGTTTAGGTTAGGTTAGGTTATGTTAATTTAGGTTAGCTTAGTTTAGTTTAGTTTAGGTTAGTTTAAGTTAGGTTACTTTACTTTAGTTTAGTTTAGTTTAGATAATTTATAGTTTAGTTTATTTTAGTTTAGTTTATGGTTTAGTTTAGTTTATAGTTTAGTTTAGATTAGTTATGTTTAGTTTAGTTTAAAGTTTAGTTTATTAATTAGTTTAGTTTAATTTATAGTTAAGTATATTGTTTAGCATAGTTTAGTTTAGTGTAGTTTAGTTTAGATTAGCTTAGTTAGTTTATTTTGGATTAGTTTACTTTACGTTACGTTAGGTTAGGTTAATTTATTTTAGTTTAGGTTAGGTTAGTTTAAGTCAGGTTACTTTAGTTTAGCTTAGTTTAGTTTAGTTTAGATAATTTATAGTTTAGTTTAGTTAATTTATAGTTTAGTTTACAGTTTAGTTTAGTTTAGTTTCGGTTTGGTTAGGTTAAGTTAGATTAATAAAATTTAGGTTAGGATAGTTTGGTTCAGTTTAGTTTAGATTAGTTAAGCTTAGTTAGATTAGTTTAGATTAGTATAGTTTACGTTAGGTTATGTTAGGTTAGGTAAGTTTAGTTTAGTTTAGGTTAGGTTAGGTTAGGTGAAGTTAGGTTACTTTAGTTTAGTTTAATTTAGTTTAGTTTATTTTAGTTTAGTTTATAATTTAGTTTAGTTTAGTGTAGTTTAGGTTAGGTTAGGTTAGGTTAGATTAGTTTAGCTTAGTTTAGGTTAGGATAGGTTAGGATAGTTTAGTTTAGTTTAGTTTATTTTAGGTTAGTTTAGTTTATAGTTTAGTTTATAGTTTAAATTAGTTTAGTTTAGATTAGTTTAGTTTAGTTTAGCTTACTTAAGTTTAGTTTAGGTTAGGTTAGGTTAGGTTAGGTTATGTTAGGTTAGGTTAGTGTAGTTTAGTTCAGTTTAGTTTAGTTCAGTTTATATTAGGTTAGATTAATTTAATTTAGTTTAGTTTAGTTTAGGTTAGGTTAGGTTAGTTTAGTTTAGTTTAGTTTAGTTTAGGTTAGGTTAGGTTAGGTTAGGTTAAGTTAGGCTATGTTAGGTTAGGTTAGTGTAGTTTAGTTTAGTTTAGTTTAGATTTTACTCGTTTAGTTTATAGTTTAGTTTATAGTTCAGTTTAGTTTAGTTTAGTATAGTTTAGTTTTGTTTAATTTAGTTTTGTTTAATTTATTTTAATTTAGTTAAGTTTAGTTTAGTATATAGTTTAGTTTTTAATTTAGTTTAGTTTAGATTATAGTTTAGTTTATGGTTTAGTTTAGTTTAATTTGGTTTGGTTTAGTTTAGTTCTGTTGTTTTAGTTTAGTGTAGTTTAGGTTAGGTTAGCTTAGTTTAGTTTAGTTTAATTTAGGTTAGGTTGGGTTAGGTTAGTTTAGTTTACTTTAGTTTAGTTTAGGTTAGGTTAGCTTAGGTTATGTTAGGTGAGTTTATTTTAGTTTAGTAGTTTAGTTTAGTTTAGGTTAGGTTAGTTTAGTTTAGTTTCGTTTAGTTTAGTTTAGTTTAGGGTTGTTTAGGTTAGGTTAGTTTAGTTTATTTTAGGTTAGTTTAGGTTAGGTTAGGTTAGGTTAGTTAAATTTAATTTAGTTAGATTATAATTCAGTTTATAGTTTAGTTTAGTTTATTGTTTAGTTTAGGTTAGGTAAGGTTATGGTAGGTTAGTTTAGTTTAGTATAGTTTAGTTTAGTTTAGTTTAGTGAATTTAGTTTAGTTTAGGTTTTAGTTCAGCTTAGTTAGTTTAGTTTAGATTAGTATAGTTTACTTTAGGTTAGGTTAGGTTAGGTAATTTTAGTTTAGTTTAGGTTAGGTTAGGTTAGGTGAAGTTATGTTACTTTAGTTTAGTTTAGTTTATTTTAGTTTATTTATAGTTTAGTTTAGTTTATAATTAATTTAGTTTATTGTAGTTTAGGTTAGGTTAAGTTAGGTTAGATTAGTTTAGTTTAGTTTAAGTTAGGTTAGGTGAGAATATTTTAGTTTATTTTTGTTTAGTTTAGTTTATAGTTAAGTTTATAGTTTAAATTAGTTTAGTTTCGATTAGTTTAGTTTAATTTATTTAAGTTTAGTTTAGGTTAGGTTAGGTTATGTTAGAATAGGTTAGTTTGGCATAGGTTTGATTAGGTTAGGTTAGTTTAGGTTAGGTCAGTTTAGTTTAGTTTAGTTTAGATTTGTTTAGTTTATTTTATAGTTTAGTTTAGTTAACTTTAGTTAGGTTTATAATTTAGTTTAGTTTACATTATAGTTTAGTTTATAGTATAGTTTACTTAATAGTTTAGTTTATAGTTTAGTTTATGGCTTAGTTTATAATTATAATTCGTTTAATTTAGATTAGTTTAGTTTAGTTTAGTGTAGCTTAGGTTAGGTTAGGTTAGTTTAGTTTAGTTTTGTTTACTTAAGTTTAGTTTAGTTTAGGTTAGGTTAGCTTATGTTAGGTTAGGTTAGTTTAGCTTAAGTTAGGTTAGGTTAGGTTAGTTTAGTTTGGTGTACTTTAGTTTAGTTCAGTTTTGGTTAGGTTAGGTTAAGTTGAGTTATTTTAGGTTAGGTTAGTTTAGTTTAGTCTCATTTAGTTTATAGTTTAGTTTTGTTAAGTTTAGTTTATAGTTCAGTTTAGATTAATTTTGTTTAATTTAGTTTAGTTTAATTTATTTTAATTTATTTTAGTTTAGTTTAATTTATAGTTTAGTATATAATTTCGTTTAGATTAGTTTATAGTTTAGTTTATGGTTTAGTTTAGTTTAGTTTAGTTTGGTTTAGTTTAGTTTAGTTAGTTTAGTTTCGTTTAGGTAAATTTAGTTTAGGCTAGATTAGGTTAGCTTAGTTTAGTTTAAATAAGTTTAGATTAGGTTAGGATGGTTTAGATTAAGTTAGTTTAGTTTAGTTTAGTTTAGTTTACAATTTAGTTTAGTATAGTTTAGTTTATAGCTTAGTTTATACTTAAGTTTAGTTTAATTTATAGTTTAGTTTATAGTTTAAATTAGTTTAATTTAGTTTAGGTTAGGTTAGGTTTGTTTAGTTTAAGTTAGGTTAGGTTAGGTTAGGTTAGTTTAGTTTAGTTTAGTTTAGTTGAATTTAGTTTAGTTTAGTTTAGTTTAGGTTAGGTTAGGTTAGTTTAGTTTAGTTTAATTTAGGATAGGTTTCGTTAGTTTGTGTTAACTAGTTTAGTTTAATTTAGGTTAGGATAGGTTAGGTTGATTAGGTAAGTTAGGTTCAGTTTAGCTAATTTTAGTTTAGTTTATAGTTTCGTTAATTTAGTTTAGTTTAGTTTAGTGTATAGATAAGTTTATAGTTTAGTTTACTTTAGTTTATGGTTTAGTATAGTTTAGTTTAGTTTAGTTTAGCTTAGTTTATTTTAGTTTCGTTTAGTTTAGATTAGGTTAAGTTAGGTTAGGTTTGGTTAGGTTAATTTGGTTTAGTTTAGTTTAATTTAGTTTATTAATTTATAGTTTAGTTAAATTTAGTTTAGTTTATAGTTTAGATTATAGTTTAGTTTATTTTATATTTTAGTTTAGTTTAGTTTAGTTTAGGTTAGGTTAGTTTAGTTTAGTTTAGTTTAGTTTAGGTTAGGTTGGGTTAGGATAGTTTAGTGTAGTTTAGTTTTAGTTTATAGTTTACTTTAGTTTATTTTATACTTAAGTTTATAGTTTAGTTTAGGCTATTTTAGATTAGTTTAGTTCAGTTTGGTTTAGTTTAGGTTAGGGTTGGTTAGGTTAGGTTAGGTTAGGTTATGTTAGGTTAGGTTAGTGTCGTTTAGTTTAGTTATGTTTAGTTTAGTTTATAGTTTGGTTTATTAATTAGTTTAGTTTAGTTTATAGTTAAGTATATAGTTTAGTATAGTTTAATTTAGTTTAGTTTAGTTTAGTTTAGATTAGCTTAGTTAGTTTATTTTGGATTAGTTTAGTTTACGTTACGTTAGGTTAGGTTAGGTTAATTTAATTCATTTTAGTTTAGGTCAGGTTAGGTTAAGTTAGGTTACTTTAGTTTAGCTTAGTTTACTTTAGTTTAGATAATTTATAGTTTAGTTTAATTTAGTTTATAGTTTAGTTTACACTTTAGTTTAATTTAGTTTAGTATCGGTTAGGTTTGGTTAGATTAATTTAATTTAGGTTAAGTTAGGATAGTTTAGTACAGTTTGTTTAGTTTAGGTTAGGTTAGGTGAAGTTAGGTTACTTTAGTTTAGTTTTGTTTAATTTAGTTTAGTTTATTTTAGTTTATTTATAGTTTAGTTTATTTATAGTTTAGTTTAGTTTATAATTTAGTTTAGTTTAGTGTAGTTTAGGTTAGGTTATGTTAGGTTAGATTAGTTTAGTTTTGGTTATGTTAGGTTAGGATAGTTTAGTTTACTTTATTTTAGTTTAGTTTAGTTTATAGTTTAGTTTATAGTTTAAATTAGTTTAGTTTAGATTAGTTTAGTTTAGTTTAGTTTACTTAAGTTAAGGTTAGGTTAGGTTAGGTTAGTTTAGGTAAGGTTAGTTTAGTTTAGTTTATTTAAGTTCAGTTTATATTAGGTTAGGTTAATTTAATTTATTATAGTTTAGTTTAGTTTAGTATAGTTTAGTTTTGTTTCATTACTTTTGTTTCATTTATATTAATTTAGTTAATTTAGTGTATAGTTCAGTTTATAATTTAGTTTAGTTTAGTTTATAGTTTAGTTTATGGTTTAGTTTAGTTTCGTTTGGTATGGCTTAGATTAGTTCTGTTTCGTTTAGTTTAGTTTAGTTTAGGTTAGGTTAGCTTAGTTTAGTTTAGTTTAGGTTAGGTTAGGTTAGGTTAGTTTAGATTACTTTATTTTAGTTTAGGTTAGTTTAGTTTAGTTTAGGTTAGGTTAGGTTTAGTTTGGTTAGGTTAGGTTAGGTTAGGTTAGTTTAGTTTATTTTAGGTTAGTTTATGATAGGTTAGGTTAGGTTAGTTAAATTTAATTTAGTTAGATTATAATTTTGTTTATAGTTTAGTTTAGTTTAGTTTATAGTTCAGTTTAGTTAAGTTTAGTTTAGGTTAATTTAGGTCAGGTTAGGTTAGTTTAGTTTAGTTTAGTTTAGTGAATATAGTTTAGTTTAGTTTAGGTTAGGTTAGGTTAGTTTACTTTAATTCAGTTTAAGTTATGTCAGGTTAGGTTAGGTTAGTTTACTTTAGTTGAGTTTAGTTTAGTTTATAGTTTAGATTTATTTAGTTTAGTTTAGTGTAGTTTAGTTTATAGTTTTGTTTATAGTTTAGTTTAGTTTAGTTTCGTTTAGGTTAGGTTAGGTTAGATTAGTTTAGTTTAGTTTAGTTTCGTTTAGGTTAGTTAGTTAGTTTAGTTCAGTTTAGGTTCTGTCAGGTTAGTTTAGGTTAGTTTACTTTAGTTTAGTTTAGTTTATAATTTAGATTTGTTTAGTTTAGTTTAGTTTAGTATATGGTTTAGTTTATAGTTTAGTTTAGTTTAATTTAGTTTAGTTCAGTTTAGGATATGTCAGGTTAGTTTAGGTTAGTTTACTTTAGTTTAGTATAGTTTATTGTTTAGATTTGTTTAGTTTAGTTTATAGTTCAGTTTAGTTGAGTTTATTTTAATTTAGTTTAATTAAATTTTGTTTACTGTACAATTTAGTTTAGTTTAGTTTAGTTTATAGTTTAGTTTAGTTTAGTTTATGGTTAAGTTTATACTTTTGTTTAGTTTAATTTAGTTTAGTTTAGTATAGTTTAGCTCAGGTTAGCTTAGGTTAGGTTAATTTAGTTTAGTTTAGGTTAGGTAAGGTTAGGTTAGGTTACTTTAGTTAAGTTTAGTTTAGTTTAGTTAATTTATACTTTAGTTTAGTTTAGCATATAGTTTAGTTTAGTTTAGTTTATACTTTAGTATAGTTTAGTTTAGTTTAGTTTAGGGTAGGTTAGATTAGTTTAGTTTATTTTAGTTTAGGTTAGGTTTGGTTAGGGTACTTTAGTTTAGTTTATAGTTTAGTTTATGTTACGTTAGGTTAGGTTAGGTTAGGTTAGTTTAGTTTAGATTAGTTTAGTTTAGTTTACTTTAGTTTTGTTTAGTTTTGTTTAGGTTAGGTTAGTTTAGTTTAGGTTAGGTTAGGTTAGCTTAGTTTGGTTTATTTAGGTTAGTTAAGTTTTGTTTAGTTTATAGTTTAGTTTAGTTTAATTTAGCTTGGTTTAGTTTAGGTTGGGTTAGGTTAGTTTAGTTTAGTTTAGTTTGGTTTATTTTAGTTTAGTTTAGGTTAGGTGAGCATAGTTTAGTTTAGTTTAATTTAGATTAGGTTATTTAGGTTAGGTTATGTTAGGTTAGTTTAGTTTAGTTTAGATTATGTTAGTTTCGGTTATGTTAGGTTAGGTTATGTTAGTTTAGTTTAGTTTAGCTTAGTTTAGCTTAGGTTAGGTTAGTTTAGGTTATTTTACTTTAGTTCAGTTTAGTTTAGTTTATAGTTTAGTATAGTTTATAGTTTAGTTTATAGTTTACTTTAGTTTATAGTGTAGTTTAGTTTAGTTTAGTTTTGTTTCGTTTAGGTTAGGTTCGGTTACGTTAGGTTATGTTAGGTTAAGTAAGTTTAGTTTAGTTTAGTTTAGTGATGTTTAGTTTAGTTTATAGTTTAGTTTATTAATTAGTTTAGTTTAGTTTATAGTTAAGTATAGTTTAGTTTAGTGTAGTTTAATTTAGATTAGCTTAGTTAGTTTATTTTGGATTAGTTTACTTTACGTTACGTTAGGTTAGGTTAATTTATTTTAGTTTAGGTTAGGGTAAATCAGGTTACTTTAGTTTAGCATAGTTTAGTTTAGTTTAGATAATTTATAGTTTAGTTTAGTTTATAGTTAATTTACAGTTTAGTTTAGTTTAGTTTCGGTTAGTTTAGGTTAGGTTAGATTAATTTAATTAAGGTTAGGATAGTTTAGTTCAGTTTAGTTTAGTTTAGTTAAGCTTAGTTAGTATAGTTTAGTTTAGTGTAGTTTAGATTAGGTTAGGTTAGGTTAGATTAGTTTAGTTAAGTTTAGTTTAGTTTAGTTAATTTATATTTTTGTTTAGTTTAGCATATAGTTTAGTTTAATTTAGTTTATAGTATAGTATAGTTTAGTTTAGTTTAGTTTAGGGTAGGTTAGATTAGTTTAGTTCATTTTAGTTTAGGTTAGGTTTGGTTAGGGTAGTTTAGTTAAGTTTATAGTTTAGTTTAGGTTAGGTTACGTTAGGTTAGGTTAGGTTAGGTTAGGTTAGTTTAGTGTAGTATAGTTTAGTTTACTTTACTTTAGTTTTGTTTAGTTTCGTTTAGTTTAGGTTAGGTTAGGTTAGCGTATTTTGGTTTAGTTTAGTTTAGTTAAGTTTTGTTTAGTTTAAAGTTTAGTTTAGTTTAGTTTAGCTTGGTTTAGTTTAGGATGGGTTAGGTTAGTTTAGTTTAGTTTAGTTTGGTTTATTTTAGTTTAGTTTAGGTTAGGTGAGCATAGGTTAGTTTAGTTTAATTTAGATTAGGTTATTTAGGTTAGGTTATGTTAGGTTAGTTTAGTTTAGTTTAGTTTATGTTAGTTTAGTTTAGGTTAGGTTAGGTTATGTTAGTTTAGTTTAGTTTAGCTTAGTTTAGGTTATTTTACTTTAGTTTAGTTTAGTTTATAGTTTAGTATAGTTTATATTTTAGTTTATAATTTACTTTAGTTTATAGTGTAGTTTAGTTTAGTTTAGTTTCGTTTCGTTTAGGTTAGGTTCGGTTACGTTAGGTTATGTTAGGTTAAGTTAGTTTAGTTTAGTTTAGTTTAGTTATGTTTAGTTTAGTTTATAGTTTAGTTTATTAATTAGTTTAGTTTAGTTTATAGTTAAGTATATAGTTTAGTATAGTTTAGTTTAGTGTAGTTTAGTTTAGATTAGCTTAGTTAGTTTATTTTGGATTAGTTTACTTTACGTTACGTTAGGTTAGGTTAATTTATATTAGTTTAGGTTAGGTTAGGTTAAGTCAGGTTACTTTAGTTTAGCATAGTTTAGTTTAGTTTATATAATTTTAGTTTATTTATAATTTAGTTTAGTTTATAATTTAGTTTAGTTTAGTGTAGTTTAGATTAGGTTAGGTTAGGTTAGATTAGTTTAGTTTAGGTTAGGTTAGGTTAGGATAGTTTAGTTTGTTTTATTTTAGTTTAGTTTAGTTTAGTTTATAGTTTAGTTTATAGTTTAAATTAGTTTAGTTCAGATTAGTGTAGTTTAGTTTAGTTTACTTAAGTTTAGTTTAGGTTAGGTTAGGTTAGCTTATGTTAGGTTAGGTTAGTTTAGCTTAAGTTAGATTAGGTTAGGTTGGTTTAGTTTAGTGTAGTTTAGTTTAGTTCAGTTTAGATTAGGTTACGTTAGTTTAGTTTTTTTTAGTTCAGTTTACTTTAGGTTAGGTTAGGTTAGGTAGTGTTAGTTTAGTTTAGTTTAGTTTAGTTTAGTTTTGGTTATGTTAGGTTAGGTTGAGTTATTTTAGGTTACGTTAGTTTAGTAGTCTCGTTTAGTTTATAGTTTAGTTTCGTTAAGTTTAGTTTATAGTTCAGTTTAGTTTAGTTTTGTTTAATTTAGTTTAGTTTAATTTATTTTAATTTATTTTGGTTTAGTTTAATTTATAGTTTAGTTTATAATTTAGTTTAGATTAGTTTATAGTTTAGTTTATGGTTTAGTTTAGTTTAGTTTAGTTTGGGTTAGTTTAGTTTAGTTTATTTAGTTTCGTTTAGGTTAGTTTAGTTTAGGCTAGATTAGGTTAGCTTAGTTTAATTTAAATAAGTTTACGTTAGGTTAGGATGGTTTAGATTAAGTTAGTTTAGTTTAGTTTAGCTAAGTTTAGTTTAGTTTACAATTTAGTTTAGTATAGTTTAGTTTATAGCTTAGTTTATACTTAAGTTTAGTTTAATTTATAGTTTAGTTTATAGTTTAAATTAGTTTAATTTAGTTTAGTTTAGGTTAGGTTTGTTTAGTTTAAGTTAGGTTAGGTTAGGTTAGTTTAGTTTAGTTTAGTTTAGTTGAATTTAGTTTAGTTTAGTTCAGTTTAGGTTAGGTTAGGTTAGTTTAGTTTAGTTTAATTTAGGTTAGGTTAGGTTAGTTTGGGTTAACTTAGTTTAGTTTAGTTTAGGTTACGATAGGTTAGGTTAATTAGGTTAGTTTAGTTCAGTTTAGCTAATTTTAGTTTAGTTTATAGTTTCGTTAATTTAGTTTAGTTTAGTGTATAGATAAGTTTAAAGTTTAGTTTACTTTAGTTTATGGTTTAGTATAGTTTAGTTTAGTTTAGTTTAGCTTAGTGTATTTTAGTTTCGTTTAGTTTAGATTAGGTTAAGTTAAGTTAGGTTTGGTTAGGTTAATTTGGTTTAGTTTAGTTTAATTTAGTTTATTTAATTTATAGTTTAGTTAATTTAGTTTAGTTTATAGTTTAGATTATAGTTTAGTTTATTTTATATTTTAGTTTAGTTTAGTTTAGTTTAGGTTAGGTTAGTTTAGTTTAGTTTAGTTCAGTTTAGGTTAGGTTGGGTTAGGATAGTTTAGTTTAGTTTAGTTTTAGTTTATAGTTTACTTTAGTTTATTTTATACTTAAGTTTATAGTTTAGTTTAGGCTATTTTAGATTAGTTTAGTTTAGTTTGGTTTTGTTTAGGTTATGTTCGGTTAGGTTAATTTAGTAAAGTTTAGTTTAGTTTTGTTTATATAGTTTATTTTATAGTTTAGTTTAGTTAAGTTTGGTTTAGTTTAATTTAGTTTAGTTTAGTTTTGTTTAATTTAGTTTAGTTTATTTTAGTTTAGTTTAGTTTAGTTTAATTTAGTTTAGTTTAATTTAGTTTAGTTTAGTTTAGATCAGGTTAGCCTGATTAGGTTAGTTTGGATTAGTTTAGTTTAGCTAAGTTTAGTTTAGTTTATAGTTTCGTTAATTTATTTTAGTTTAGTTTAGTGTATAGTTAGGTTTATAGTTTAGTTTAGTTTATAGTTTATTTTACAGTTTAGTATATTTTAGTTTAGTTTAGTTTAGTTTAGTTTAGTTTAGTTTAGTTTCGTTTAGTTTAGGGTAGGTAAGGTTAGGTTAGGTTGGGTTAAGGTAGTTTAGTTTAGTTTTGTTTAGGTTAGGTTAGGTTTGGTTAGGTTAGTTTAGTTCTTTTTATTTTAATTTAGTGTAGTTAATTTATAGTTTAGTTAAATTTAGTTTAGTTTATAGTTTAGATTATAGTTTAGTTTAGTTCATTTTATATTTTAGTTTTGTTTAGTTTAGGTTAGGTTAGTTTAGTTTAGTTTATTTTAGGTTAGGTTAGTTTGGGTTAGAATAGTTTAGTTTAGTTTAGTTTATTTTTAATTTATAGTGTATTTTAGTTTTGTGAATACTTAAGTTTATCATTTAGTTTATAAACTAGTTTATAGTTTAGTTTAGGTTATTTTGGATTAGTTTAGCTTAGTTTAGTTTAGTTTAGTTTAGTTTAGAATAGGTTAGGTTAGGTGAATTTAGTATTGTTTAGTTTAGTTTAGTTTATTTAGTTTATTTTATAGTTAGTTTATAGTTTAGTTTAGTTAAGTTTAGTTTAGTTTATTGTTTAGTTTTCTTTAGTTTAGTTTTGTTTAATTTATTTTAGTTTAGTTTAGTTTAGTTTCATTTAGGTTAGGTTAGGTTATGTTAATTTAGGTTAGCTTAGTTTAGTTTAGTTTAGGTTAGTTTAAGTTAGGTTAATTTACTTTAGTTTAGTTTAGTTTAGATAATTTATAGTTTAGTTTATTTTAGTTTAGTTTATGGTTTAGTTTAGTTTAAAGTTTAGTTTATTAATTAGTTTAGTTTAATTTATAGTTAAGTATATTGTTTAGCATAGTTTAGTTTAGTGTAGTTTAGTTTAGATTAGCTAAGTTAGTTTATTTTGGATTAGTTTAATTTACGTTACGTTAGGTTAGGTTACATTATTTTAGTTTAGGTTAGGTTAGTTTAAGTCAGGTTACTTTAGTTTAGCTTAGTTTAGTTTAGTTTAGATAATTTATAGTTTAGTTTAGTTAATTTATAGTTTAGTTTACAGTTTAGTTTAGTTTAGTTTCGGTTTGGTTAGGTTAAGTTAGATTAATTTAATTTAGGTTAGGATAGTTTGGTTCAGTTTAGTTTAGATTAGTTAAGCTTAGTTAGTTTAGTTTAGATTAGTATAGTTTACGTTAGGTTATGTTAGGTTAGGTAAGTTTAGTTTAGTTTAGGTTAGGTTAGGTTAGGTGAAGTTATGTTACTTTAGTTTAGTTTAGTTTATTTTAGTTTATTTATAGTTTAGTTTAGTTTATAATTAATTTAGTTTAGTGTAGTTTAGGTTAGGTTAAGTTAGGTTAGATTAGTTTAGTTTAGTTTAAGTTAGGTTAGGTGAGAATATTTTAGTTTATTTTAGTTTAGTTTAGTTTATAGTTAAGTTTATAGTTTAAATTAGTTTAGTTTCGATTAGTTTAGTTTAGTTTATTTAAGTTTAGTTTAGGTTAGGTTAGGTTATGTTAGAATAGGTTAGTTTGGCATAGGTTTGATTAGGTTAGGTTAGTTTAGGTTAGGTCACTTTAGTTTAGTTTAGTTTAGATTTGTTTAGTTTATTTTATAGTTTAGTTTAGTTAACTTTAGTTTAGTTTATAATTTAGTTTAGTTTACATTATAGTTTACTTTATAGTATAGTTTACTTAATAGTTTAGTTTATAGTTTAGTTTATCGCTTAGTTTATAATTATAATTCGTTTACTTTAGACTAGTTTAGTTTAGTTTAGTTTAGTGTAGCTTAGGTTAGGTTAGGTTAGTTTAGTTTAGTTTTGTTTACTTAAGTTTAGTTTAGTTTAGGTTAGGTTAGCTTATGTTAGGTTAGGTTAGTTTAGCTTAAGTTAGGTTAGGTTAGGTTAGTTTAGTTTAGTGTACTTTAGTTTAGTTCAGTTTTGGTTAGGTTAGGTTAGGTTGAGTTATTTTAGGTTAGGTTAGTTTAGTTTAGTCTCATTTAGTTTATAGTTTAGTTTTGTTAAGTTTAGTTTATAGTTCAGTTTAGTTTAGTTTTGTTTAATTTAGTTTAGTTTAATTTATTTTAATTTATTTTAGTTTAGTTTAATTTATAGTTTAGTTTATAATTTCGTTTAGATTAGTTTATAGTTTAGTTTATGGTTTAGTTTAGTTTAGTTTGGTTTAGTTTAATTTAGTTAGTTTAGTTTCGTTTAGGTAAATTTAGTTTAGGCTAGATTAGGTTAGCTTAGTTTAGTTTAAATAAGTTTAGGTTAGGTTAGTATGGTTTAGATTAAGTTAGTTTAGTTTAGTTTAGTTTAGTTTACAATTTAGTTTAGTATAGTTTAGTTTATAGCTTAGTTTATACTTAAGTTTAATTTAATTTATAGTTTAGTTTATAGTTTAAATTAGTTTAATTTAGTTTAGGTTAGGTTAGGTTTGTTTAGTTTAAGTTGGGTTAGGTTAGGTTAGTTTAGTTTAGTTTAGTTTAGTTGAATTTAGTTTAGTTTAGTTTAGTTTAGGTTAGGTTAGGTTAGTTTAGTTTAGTTTAATTTAGGTTAGGTTAGGTTAGTTTGTGTTAACTAGTTTAGTTTAGTTTAGGTTAGGATAGGTTAGGTTGATTAGGTAAGTTAGGTTCAGTTTAGCTAATTTTAGTTTAGTTTATAGTTTCGTTAATTTAGTTTAGTTTAGTTTAGTGTATAGATAAGTTTATAGTTTAGTTTACTTTAGTTTATGGTTTAGTATAGTTTAGTTTAGTTTAGTTTAGCTTACTTTATTTTAGTTTCGTTTAGTTTAGATTAGGTTAAGTTAGGTTAGGTTTGGTTAGGTTAATTTGGTTTAGTTTAGTTTAATTTAGTTTATTAATTTATAGTTTAGTTAAATTTAGTTTAGTTTATAGTTTAGATTATAGTTTAGTTTATTTTATATTTTAGTTTAGTTTAGTTTAGGTTAGGTTAGTTTAGTTTAGTTTAGTTTAGTTTAGGTTAGGTTGGGTTAGGATAGTTTAGTTTAGTTTAGTTTTAGTTTATAGTTTACTTTAGTTTATTTTATACTTAAGTTTATAGTTTAGTTTAGGCTATTTTAGATTAGTTTAGTTCAGTTTGGTTTAGTTTAGGTTAGGGTTGGTTAGGTTAGGTTAGGTTAGGTTATGTTAGGTTAGGTTAGTGTAGTTTAGTTTAGTTATGTTTAGTTTAGTTTATAGTTTGGTTTATTAATTACTTTAGTTTAGTTTATAGTTAAGTATATAGTTTAGTATAGTTTAATTTAGTTTAGTTTAGTTTAGTTTAGATTAGCTTAGTTAGTTTATTTTGGATTAGTTTAGTTTACGTTACGTTAGGTTAGGTTAGGTTAATTTAATTCATTTTAGTTTAGGTCAGGTTAGGTTAAGTTAGGTTACTTTAGTTTAGCTTAGTTTACTTTAGTTTAGATAATTTATAGTTTAGTTTAATTTAGTTTATAGTTTAGTTTACACTTTAGTTTAGTTTAGTTTAGTATCGGTTAGGTTTGGTTAGATTAATTTAATTTAGGTTAAGTTAGGATAGTTTAGTTCAGTTTGTTTAGTTTAGGTTAGGTTAGGTGAAGTTAGGTTACTTTAGTTTAGTTTTGTTTAATTTAGTTTAGTTTATTTTAGTTTATTTATAGTTTAGTTTATTTATAGTTTAGTTTAGTTTATAATTTAGTTTAGTTTAGTGTAGTTTAGGTTAGGTTATGTTAGGTTAGATTAGTTTAGTTTAGGTTATGTTAGGTTAGGATAGTTTAGTTTACTTTATTTTAGTTTAGTTTAGTTTATAGTTTAGTTTATAGTTTAAATTAGTTTAGTTTAGATTAGTTTAGTTTAGTTTAGTTTACTTAAGTTAAGGTTAGGTTAGGTTAGGTTAGTTTAGGTTAGGTTAGTTTAGTTTAGTTTATTTAAGTTCAGTTTATATTAGGTTAGGTTAATTTAATTTATTATAGTTTAGTTTAGGTTAGGTTAGTTTAGTTTAGTCTAGTTTAGTTTGGTTTAGGTTAGGATAGGTTAGGTTAGGTTAGGTTAGGTTATGTTAGGTTACGTTAGTGTAGTTTAGTTTAGTTTAGATTTGTCTCGTTTAGTTTATAGTTTAGTTTATAGTTCAGTTTAGTTTAGTTTAGTATAGTTTAGTTTTGTTTCATTAGTTTTGTTTAATTTATATTAATTTAGTTTAGTTTAGTGTATAGTTTAGTTTATAATTTAGTTTAGTTTAGTTTATAGTTTAGTTTATGGTTTAGTTTAGTTTCGTTTGGTTTGGTTTAGATTAGTTCTGTTTCGTTTAGTTTAGTTTAGTTTAGGTTAGGTTAGCTTAGTTTAGTTTAGTTTAGGTTAGGTTAGGTTAGTTTAGTTTACTTTAGTTTAGTTTAGGTTAGTTTAGTTTAGTTTAGGTTAGGTTAGGTTTAGTTTGGTTAGGTTAGGTTAGGTTAGGTTAGTTTAGTTTATTTTAGGTTAGTTTATGATAGGTTAGGTTAGGTTAGTTAAATTTAATTTAGTTAGATTATAATTTTGTTTATAGTTTAGTTTAGTTTAGTTTATAGTTTAGTTTAGTTAAGTTTAGTTTAGGTTAATTTAGGTTAGGTTAGGTTAGTTTAGTTTAGTTTAGTTTAGTGAATATAGTTTAGTTTAGTTTAGGTTAGGTTAGGTTAGTTTACTTTAATTCAGTTTAAGTTATATCAGGTTAGTTTAGGTTAGTTTACTTTAGTTGAGTTTAGTTTAGTTTATAGTTTAGATTTATTTAGTTTAGTTTAGTGTAGTTTAGTTTATAGTTTTGTTTATAGTTTAGTTTAGTTTAGTTTCATTTAGGTTAGTTAGTTTAGTTCAGTTTAGGTTCTGTCAGGTTAGTTTAGGTTAGTTTACTTTAGTTTAGTTTAGTTTATAATTTAGATTTGTTTAGTTTAGTTTAGTTTAGTTTATGGTTTAGTTTATAGTTTAGTTTAGTTTAATTTAGTTTAGTTCAGTTTAGGATATGTCAGGTTAGTTTAGGTTAGTTTACTTTAGTTTATTATAGTTTATTGTTTAGATTTGTTTAGTTTAGTTTATAGTTCAGTTTAGTTGAGTTTATTTTAATTTAGTTTAATTAAATTTTGTTTACTGTACAATTTAGTTTAGTTTAGTTTAGTTTATAGTTTAGTTTAGTTTAGTTTATGGTTAAGTTTATACTTTTGTTTAGTTTAATTTAGTTTAGTTTAGTATAGTTTAGCTCACGTTAGCTTAGGTTAGGTTAATTTAGTTTAGTTTAGGTTAGGTAAGGTTAGGTTAGGTTACTTTAGTTAAGTTTAGTTTAGTTTAGTTAATTTATACTTTAGTTTAGTTTAGCATATAGTTTAGTTTAGTTTAGTTTATACTTTAGTATAGTTTAGTTTATTTTAGTTTAGGTTAGGTTTGGTTAGGGTACTTTAGTTTAGTTTATAGTTTAGTTTATGTTACGTTAGGTTAGGTTAGGTTAGGTTAGTTTAGTTTAGATTAGTTTAGTTTAGTTTACTTTAGTTTTGTTTAGTTTTGTTTAGGTTAGGTTAGTTTAGTTTAGGTTAGGTTAGGTTAGCTTAGTTTGGTTTAGTTAGGTTAGTTAAGTTTTGTTTAGTTTATAGTTTAGTTTAGTTTAATTTAGCTTGGTTTAGTTTAGGTTGGGTTAGGTTAGTTTAGTTTAGTTTAGTTTGGTTTATTTTAGTTTAGTTTAGGTTAGGTGAGCATAGTTTAGTTTAGTTTAATTTAGATTAGGTTATTTAGGTTAGGTTATGTTAGGTTAGTTTAGTTTAGATTATGTTAGTTTCGGTTATGTTAGGTTAGGTTATGTTAGTTTAGTTTAGTTTAGCTTAGTTTAGCTTAGGTAAGGTTAGTTTAGGTTATTTTACTTTAGTTTAGTTTATAGTTTAGTATAGTTTATAGTTTAGTTTATAGTTTACTTTAGTTCATAGTGTAGTTTAGTTTAGTTTAGTTTTGTTTCGTTTAGGTTAGGTTCGGTTACGTTAGGTTATGTTAGGTTAAGTAAGTTTAGTTTAGTTTAGTTTAGTTATGTTTAGTTTAGTTTATAGTTTAGTTTATTAATTAGTTTAGTTTAGTTTATAGTTAAGTATAGTTTAGTTTAGTGTAGTTTAATTTAGATTAGCTTAGTTAGTTTATTTTGGATTAGTTTACTTTACGTTACGTTAGGTTAGGTTAATTTATTTTAGTTTAGGTTAGGGTAAGTCAGGTTATTTAGTTTAGCATAGTTTAGTTTAGTTTAGATAATTTATAGTTTAGTTTAGTTTATAGTTAATTTACAGTTTAGTTTAGTTTAGTTTCGGTTAGTTTAGGTTAGGTTAGATTAATTTAATTAAGGTTAGGATAGTTTAGTTCAGTTTAGTTTAGTTTAGTTAAGCTTAGTTAGTTTAGTTTAGTTTAGTGTAGTTTAGATTAGGTTAGGTTAGGTTAGATTAGTTTAGTTTAGGTTAGGTTAGGATAGTTTAGTTTAGTTTATTTTAGTTTAGTTTAGTTTAGTTTATAGTTTAGTTTATAGTTTAAATTAGTTTAGTTTAGATTATTTTAGTTTAGTTTAGTTTACTTAAGTTTAGTTTAGGTTAGGTTAGGTTAGGTTAGGTTACGTTATGTTAGGTTTGGTTAGTGTAGTTTAGTTTAGTTTAGTTAAGTTCGGTTTATATTAGGTTAGGTTAATTTAATTTAGTTTAGTTTAGATTAGGTTAGCTTAGGTGAGTTTAGTTTAGTTTAGTTTAGGTTAGGTTAGGTTAGGTTAGCTTAGGTTAGGTTATGTTAGGTTAGGTTAGGTTATGTTAGGTTAGGTTAGTGTAGTTTAGTTTAGTTTAGATTTGACTCGTTTAGTTTATAATTTAGTTTATAGTTCAGTTTAGTTTGGTTTAGTATAGTTTAGTTTTGTTTAATTTAGTTTTGTTTAATTTATTTTAATTTAGTTTAGTTTAGTTTAGTATATAGTTTAATTTTTAATTTAGTTTAGTTTAGTTTATAGTTTAGTTTAGTTTATGGTTTAGTTTATAGTTTAGTTCAGTTTATTTTAGTTTAGTTCAGTTTAGGATATGTCAGGTTAGTTTAGGTTAGTTTACTTTAGTTTAGTATAGTTTATAGTTTGGATTAGTTTAGTTTAGTTTATAGTTCAGTTTAGTTGAGTTTATTTTAATTTAGTTTAATTAAATTTTCTTTACTGTACAATTTAGTTTAGTTTAGTTTAGTTTATAGTTAAGTTTAGTTTAGTTTATGGTTAAATTTATACTTTTGTTTAGTTTAATTTAGTTTAGTTTAGTATAGTTTAGCTCAGGTTAGCTTAGGTTAGGTTAATTTAGTTTAGTTTAGGTTAGGTTAGGTTAGGTTAGGTTACTTTAGTTAAGTTTAGTTTAGTTTAGTTAATTTATATTTTTGTTTAGTTTAGCATATAGTTTAGTTTAATTTAGTTTATAGTATAGTATAGTTTAGTTTAGTTTAGTTTAGGGTAGGTTAGATTAGTTTAGTTTATTTTAGTTTAGGTTAGGTTTGGTTAGGGTAGTTTAGTTAAGTTTATAGTTTAGTTTAGGTTAGGTTACGTTAGGTTAGGTTAGGTTAGGTTAGGTTAGTTTAGTTTAGATTAGTTTAGTTTACTTTACTTTAGTTTTGTTTAGTTTCGTTTAGTTTAGGTTAGGTTAGGTTAGCGTATTTTGGTTTAGTTTAGTTTAGTTAAGTTTTGTTTAGTTTAAAGTTTAGTTTAGTTTAGTTTAGCTTGGTTTAGTTTAGGATGGGTTAGGTTAGTTTAGTTTAGTTTAGTTTGGTTTATTTTAGTTTAGTTTAGGTTAGGTGAGCATAGGTTAGTTTAGTTTAATTTAGATTAGGTTATTTAGGTTAGGTTATGTTAGGTTAGTTTAGTTTAGTTTAGTTTATATTAGTTTAGTTTAGGTTAGGTTAGGTTATGTTAGTTTAGTTTAGCTTAGCTTAGTTTAGGTTATTTTACTTTAGTTTAGTTTAGTTTATATTTTAGTATAGTTTATATTTTAGTTTATAGTTTACTTTAGTTTATAGTGTAGTTTAGTTTAGTTTAGTTTCGTTTCGTTTAGGTTAGGTTCGGTTACGTTAGGTTATGTTAGGTTAAGTTAGTTTAGTTTAGTTTAGTTTAGTTATGTTTAGTTTAGTTTATAGTTTAGTTTATTAATTAGTTTAGTTTAGTTTATAGTTAATTATATAGTTTAGTATAGTTTAGTTTAGTGTAGTTTAGTTTAGATTAGCTTATTTAGTTTATTTTGGATTAGTTTACTTTACGTTACGTTAGGTTAGGTTAATTTATTTTAGTTTAGGTTAGGTTAGGTTAAGTCAGGTTACTTTAGTTTAGCATAGTTTAGTTTAGTTTATATAATTTTAGTTTATTTATAATTTAGTTTAGTTTATAATTTAGTTTAGTTTAGTGTAGTTTAGATTAGGTTAGGTTAGGTTAGATTAGTTTAGTTTAGGTTAGGTTAGGTTAGGATAGTTTAGTTTGGTTTATTTTAGTTTAGTTTAGTTTAGTTTATAGTTTAGTTTATAGTTTAAATTAGTTTAGTTCAGATTAGTGTAGTTTAGTTTAGTTTACTTAAGTTTAGTTTAGGTTAGGTTAGGTTAGGTTAGGTTAGGTTATGTTAGGTTTTGTTAGTGTAGTTTAGTTTAGTTAAGTTCAGTTTATATTAGGTTAGGTTAATTTAATTTAGTTTAGTTTAGTTTAGGTTAGGTTAGGTGAGTTTAATTTAGTTTAGTTTAGTTTAGGTTAGGTTAGGTTAGGTTAGGTTATGTTAGGTTAGGTTAGTATAGTTTAGTTTAGTTTAGTTTAGATTTGACTCGTTTAGTTTATAATTTAGTTTATAGTTCAGTTTAGTTTGGTTTAGTATAGTTTAGTTTTGTTTAATTTAGTTTTGTTTAATTTATTTTAATTTAGTTTAGTTTAGTTTGGTATATAGTTTAATTTTTAATATAGTTTAGTTTAGTTTATAGTTTAGTTTATGGTTTAGTTTAGTTTAGTTTGGTTTGGTTTAGTTCAGTTCTGTTTGTTTTAGTTTAGTTTAGGTTAGGTTAGGTTAGCTTAGTTTAGTTTAGTTTAATTTAGGTTAGGTTGGGTTAGGTTAGTTTAGTTTACTTTAGTTTAGTTTAGGTTAGGTTAGCTTAGGTTATGTTAGGTAAGTTTATTTTAGTTTAGTAGTTTAGTTTAGTTTAGGTTAGGTTAGTTTAGTTTTTTTTCGTTTAGTTTAGTTTAGTTTATGTTAGGTTAGGTTTAGTTTGGTTAGGTTAGGTTAGTTAAATTTAATTTAGTTAGATTATAATTTAGTTTATAGTTTAGTTTAGTTTATTGTTTAGTTTAGTTAAATTTAGTTTAGGTTAGGTAAGGTTAGGTTAGGTTAGGTTAGTTTAGTTTAGTATAGTTTAGTTTAGTTTAGTTTAGTGAATTTAGTTTAGTTTAGTTTAGGTTTTAGTTAAGCTTAGTTAGTTTGTTTAGATTAGTATAGTTTACTTTAGGTTTATTTACGTAATTTTAGTTTAGTTTAGGTTAGGTTAGGTTAGGTTAGGTGAAGTTATGTTAATTTAGTTTAGTTTAGTTTAATTTAGTTTATTTATAGTTTAGCTTAGTTTATAATTTAGTTTAGTTTAGTTTATAGTTTAGTTTATGGTTTAGTTTAGTTTCGTTCGGTTTGGTTTAGATTAGTTCTGTTTCGTTTAGTTTAGTTTATTTTAGGTTAGGTTAAATTAGTTTAGTTTAGTTTAGTTTACGTTAGGTTAGGTTAGGTTAGTTTAGTTTACTTTAGTTTAGTTCAGGTTAGGTTAGCTTAGGTTATGTTAGGTGAGTTTAGTTTAGTTTAGTTTAGGTTAGGTTAGTTTAGTTTAGTTTCGTTTAGTTTAGTTTAGTTTAGGTTAGGATAGGTTTAGTTTGGTTAAGTTAGGTTAGGTTAGGTTAGTTTAGCTAATTTTAGTTTAGTTTATAGTTTCGTTAATTTAGTTTAGTTTAGTTTAGTGTATAGTTAAGTTAATAGTTTAGTTTAGTTTATGGTTTAGTATAGTTTAGTTTAGTTTAGTTTAACTTAGTTTAGTTTAGATTAGTTTAGTTTAGTTTAGGTTAAGGTAGGTTAGGTTTGGTTAGGTTAATTTAGTTTAGTTTAGTTTAATTTAGTTTATTTAATATATAGTTTAGTTAAATTTAATTTAGTTTATAGTTTAGATTATAGTTTAGTTTATTTTATATTTTAGTTTAGTTCAGTTTATGTTAGGTTAGTTTGGTTTAGTTTAGTTTAGTTTCGGTTAGGTGTGGTTAGGATAGTTTAGTTTAGTTTAGTTTAGTTTTAGTTTATAGTTTAGTTTAGTTTATTTTATACTTAAGTTCATAGTTTAGTTTATAGTTTAGTTTAGGCTATTTTAGATTAGTTTAGTTTAGTTTGGTTTGAGTAGTATGGACCCCGCGGCGGACGCCTAATTGACGTCACATCCGGTTTTAGTTCAAGGTCATATTTTGTATTGCGTTGTAGTGTGTGGGTATGTTGTAAAGCGTCCGCCGAGGGGTACACTTTTTGGATTGTACACACTACAAGGGAATACAAAATATGACGTTGAAGTGAAACCGGATGTGACGTGTGAGGCGTCCGGCGCGGGGTACATTTATAAATGAATAAAAATATGAGATATGTGATTGTTTTATTACTTTAATTTGTTGTTACATATGGCTTTGTTTTTGGTAGTGTGGCCATCTTACATAATACTTTTTTTTGGGTCGATACTGGTCGCATGTGTCGCATTGGGTGGAGTGTAGTTGTGGGATGTGAGGGAAGGGGACGGGTATTGCATTGTTGCGACACGTTCTTTTGGCGAGGCATTGGAGGCAGTAGGGGAGTAATGTGCCGGTTTGGACATTGATGAGAGTGGGCGACCATACTTCGATGACTCTGACGCGTTTGTTGCGTTGCATGTTGGGCTGTAAAGAGAAGAAAGATTGGGTATGATGTTATTTATCTTTTGTGCAAAGAGGACAGAGGTAAATGAAGGGTGGAGGTCCGTCGATGTGGGTGCGATGATGGGGTAGATTGTAATGGGAGGTGCAGCGTTTGAAATGATGGAAGGCGTTTCGACAATGCGGGTTTTGTAGGGGCCATACGAGGTCTACGTCGATGGGGGGAAAGATGAGTAGTTGGTTGGTTGGGAGATCTGCGATATCGTTGATTTCAGATTGGGTTAATGTGGATAATCTGCGTGAGTTGGTGACGTACTTGAGGAATGCGTTCATCTGAAAAAAGAAGGAATAAAGGGATGAGCGAGCAATGTGTGGAGGAAGTGAATAAAAGGGGTTAGGAGGGTGGGAGGGTTGATTATTTGTAAAGATGAAGGTGTTGGTGACGTTTATGGTGATTGCGTGGATTGCGAGGGGTGAGGGGTTGGTGAAAGCGGAGGATAATTGCATAAGTTTTGGTAGATGCGGTTTTAAGGTGGATGATGTGACAGGAGCTTTGAATAAGGGTTTGATATGCGAAAAGGATAATGAATTGTTGTTAAATTGTACGTGTAGGTACAGAGAGGGGGTGGGGTGTAGATTTAATGCGAGTATAATGAATATGGAAGGTGTGAAGAATGTGTATAATTGTTTGAGGCCTGTAACTCGATGTGAGAAGGGTGGTCGGTGTGGTTATTTGTATTACGGTGAATTTGAGATGGGGCAGGTTGAATGTCCAGAGGGGCATGTATTGAGCGAGGGGTGTGACTGCGTGAAGGGTAGGAAGAAGGGTAAGAAGTGCGAATATTACGGTAAGCCTATAGTGATGTATGCGGGTGGTAATGTTACTATGAGGGTTGAGATGTTGGATTGCGAAATGATGATGAGAGCGGTGGATTTACCGGAGGGTTTGGATTTGAAGTGGAGATTGTCGGAGGAGGAGAGTGAATTGGTTGTGGCGTATAGTGTAATGAACGAAATGAATAGTTATTTTATGGATAATTATTTGTATTTATTTGGGGAATGCGGGGATGGGGAATGGAATTTGGAGGTAGGGGGTAGGAGAGTGAAAGGTAGGGTGAGGCGTGGATCGCATTGGAGTGCAGAAGGTAATTTGAAGATAAGTTCGCAATGTGAAGGTGATGGGGGAAAAGTATCTGTGAATACTATAAGGAAGGCGGCGATGGATAGGTGTAAGAGGAGTATGAATGGGGTGAAGAGCAGGATGAGAAAGGAGTGTGAGGATAAGATGAGAGGAGTGAGTAGGGAATTGGACGTGGCGTTAAAGGATAATGAGGAAATGGGAAGGAGAATGAGAGAAATGGCGGATAATATGGCGAGTATGAAGAGGGAAATTGAAGAGAAGAAGGAGAATGTGAGTAAGCAGCAGGAATTGGTAGGTCGGATAAAGGTGAACGTGAAGAGGTTGTATGACGAGTTTCAAGGGTTGAAGGGTTTAGTAGGTAGATTGGGTAAGGCGTGTGTAGGTGATGTTGATGAAGATGTAGAATTTGAAAACTATGCAAACCTTTACGATACTGAAGAAGAAGAAGAAGAAGAAGAGGTGGGTGTAGAAGGAGGTGTGGAAGAAGCGTTTGAGGAAGGAGTTGAATATGACACAAAATAAGGTAAATATATATCACTTATGTAATGGTTTAATATGCGAATAAATGTATACAAATAAAAGTGATAAATTGCAATATATATATACACAATAAAATGATGTTGGTTAATGTTTTTCAAAAAAATTATGTACAAATAGTTATTGAATGTATACATATGTGAATAAATAATGCAATATAATGATAATAGTGGGAAAAAAATATACACGTAATATAATGATAATAATGTGAATGGGAAAAAATATGTGAAAACATAATGAATGAACAAAAAAAAGTGGAATGGTGCAAAATGATTAGGATGAAAATACTTTAAAATTTTCTGGGACGTCTGTTGCATTGTAGGAAACATGCCTTCCCGGGTTTAGTGGAATTGCTGGCGGCGGCGGTGGCGTGTGGGATTCAATGTATATTTGCTTTAAGATTGTGTTTTTCTTGGGTAGTAGCGAAATGAGCTTGGGCATGTCGACTAGAGAGCTGGCATCGAAATCGAAATTATGCTCCATGGCGGTTAATTTTTGTTGCAAAACATAATTTCTTCTCTCTAGTGCGACAAGCCTGTTTTCTATGATGGTGATGTAGTTGTCCCGAAGGGAACTTTGATGGCGATGTTGCAGAAGTTGTTGTTGTTGTTGTTGACGTCCATGTGGGCATGTTCGCTGCAGTTGTTGGGGTAGTGGTGGCGGTGGAGTATGTTGTTGAAATGATTGCTGCCACTGTAGGAGAGCTGCGGCGACAGGGTTGTCTGCAAACGCTTCTGAAAATGGTGGCAGGCTCATCTACAAAAATGAGGAAGGAGGGGTGAATGATAAGGAAGCGAAATTTAGAGAAAGAGTGTGAAAAGCTAAAGTTTTAAGGGAAGGGGGCGAAGGACAGCAAAGCATGCAGGTGCATTCGTTAGCGGGCGGATAATCGGATAAAATGTTAACTGAGTAGTTGTTTTGGCATTTTCTCATCAATGTTAACCTGTCCATAGACGGTAATGAATACCAGCCTTTGGACAGCGACAGCTGGTCTTTGATAAATTTTAAGCGAAATCTGTTGTTGTTATAAAAAAGGCCGGTAAGGGCAAAGTTGTGCAAGAAGGGTTGATTTGAAAAAGCTAAGCACATGACATCGCACCAGCAGTCTATGTGATGTACCGGTACATCCAATTGCACGATTAAAAAAACGGTGTTGAAGAAATACGTTTCTCCGTTAAAAAAGGCGTCCCACTCATCATAGTGAAACACGCCGTGCATATACGAGCGCGTGTGTGTGAAAAGAATATTTTTAAACGCGAACGTGTGTCCATTGTAAACGTAAAATTCAGAATTAGTTCTAAAGAGAAAATTTGGCAAAAATGGTTTTGACTCCCAAGAGTGGTCATCTTTGGAAAGCGCGATAAAGAATGTGGGAAACTGGTCTAGATAGTTGTAACCGGCGAGCAAATGTCCAATATATGATCCTACAATGACAGAGCAAGTACCCTCGGAAATGAAGAATTCAAGTATAGTGCAGACAAAGATGAAGGAAGATGGGAAGTGGTTTGGTTGAAAGGATTGCAAAAGGGTGTAAGATGGGAACATGTGTTTGATAATGCGGTACTTGGATGTGTGAGGAACTAAGTAAGGATTGAGGGAGAATGACAGGGAAGATGTAGAGGCCATAATCTGGAAGGAAAAAAAAAATGAATAAAATGAATAAAAGAGCGCGTAAAGAGCGTGTTACAATTAAGGGGAATGAGGATTGTTAAAGTGTGAGTGCCAAGCGCGAATATCCCAATAAGTTATAGTGTCTGTGTTTACAAATCGTAAATGCGGATGGTTATGTATTTGTGTGTGACCATGATACCACCATAATGGTGGTTGGAGTGTGAATTGTGAGAAGTTAAAGCAGCAATCGAGTACAAAATATGGATTTCGAATAGCAGCAAATGAACAATCGTGACTACAGTTAAAGTTTGTGAAACCTGGGGAAATGCAAAATATTCTACAGCACTTTATGGTGCGTTTCCAAAATGGTAAATGCAGATCTACGCGCGTGGGACGCACATCGCTATGTGTGAATGTAAAGGAGTAGTTGCAGTACGCGCATTTAATGGTAAATGGAGGTGTAGGAAGGGGTGTTACTTGTGAAGCTATGAAGGTGACGGGTAAGCCGAATGCACTGCCAGCACATGTTTTACTACAACACAAGGGACAGGTGACAGTAAAGCAGGGTTGGCACTCCTCTGCAAAGCAGCTGGACAATGACATCTGTGCATAAGAAACGAAAATAAAGGAAATAGAGTAATATACATGTGTACGTGAAAGTATTCACAATGAATATAAATGAACACTTACGATCGATGCAGAAGGTTGAATGTTGAAGCGCAGCTAGTCCTTTCTTTCCCACTATGACACAGAACTGCAAGAAGAATGAATGTTGAAAACAGCACCACGTATCAGCGCACGACGTATGGAAAAAAGAAAAAAGAAACAACAATGAAATATGGTGTGCAGCAGGAATGAATGAATGAATGAATGAATTCGCCACTTTAAGTGTAACGCAAAAGTACCATAATGAATAACGTCAACAATACTTACACAAATGTGCGAAACCGCAACTTGTTGAATGGTGGAGCAGCACGGTGAAAAAACAAAGTGGCACGAAAGATGGTGACGACAGCGCCAAGGTATGGAGTGGAGCAGCAAGTGACACGTCACGGAGATATGCAGTGGAGCAGCAGCAAGTGGCACGTCTGGCAGGAGCAGCAGTCAAGCACTGAATGTGGTAGATGAAAAAGCGGCAATGTTTTATTGAAGACGTATGACGTATGTGGTGAAGTCCCGTGCTCCATAAAGCGGACGTAGCGAAAGTCTGGGGGAAGAGATAATGGATTGTTGCAACCGGATGCAGTGTTATCGTTGGAAAAACAATGGAGGTTATCAGCAGTGTGCAGCAATCGAAACCGGATGTAGACCGGATGCAGTGGTATCATAGGAAAAACAATGGAAGTTATCAACAGACCGCAGCGATCGAAACCGGACGTTGTTAGTGTCAGACTTGCACCAGCTAGTTAACCACCGGATGCTCTTACTAGATTGGAAAGTCCACACGCTGCAAGTGCACATGTACTATCGTCTTGGGAATGACGTAGCACATTTTCCTTTCCCAGCGCAGAGTGGAGCACTTGCGGTATATCATTGCGCAGGGCAGGGGATCGACACTGCCTACCGTCACTGTAACTTGCAGTAGGGGAATAGCAATTACAAAATGACGTAGCACATTTCCCCTTTCCCAGCGCAGAGTGGAGCACTTGCGGTATATCATTTTGCAGGGCAGGGGATCGACACCGCTCACTGCCGCTGTAACTTGCAGTAGGGGAATAGCAATGAAATGACGTAGCACATTTCCCCTTACCCGGCGTAGAGTGAAGCACTTGCGGTATATCATTGCGCAGGGCAGGGGATCGACACCGTTTACCGCCGCTGTAACTTGCAGTAGGGGAATAGCAATGAAATGACGTAGCACATTTCCCCTCACCCGGTGTAGAGTGAAGCACTTGCGGTATATCATTGCGCAGGACAGGGGATCGACATCGCTTACCGTCACTGTAACTTGCAGTAGGGGAATAGCAAATACAAATGATGTACATTTCCCCTTTCCCAGCGCAGAGTGGAGCACTTGCGGTATATCATTGCGCAGGGCAGGGGATCGACACCGCCTACCGTCACTGTAACTTGCAGTAGGGGAATAGCAATTACAAATGACGTACCACATTTTTTTTCTCGCAGAGTGCAGCACTCACGGTATATGACTGAGCAAGGCATGGGTTCGAGAGTTCTAGCAGGTACATATATATATTGTTTGTAAAGTGGTAAAAAAGAATTGTTTACTGTGTGCATTAGCTTGATTCTTGTGTACGCTTTACAAAGCCATGCAGGACTATGAGGTGATGTTGATTGGAATTTTAATAGCAACCATATTGTCCATATTGCTAACGCTGTATATTGCTTGCTGTGATGATAGTGACTGCAAGTGTAAACGTAACGGTGAAAACGACACTTCATGTACGCCGTGTGTGATGTCACCGTAAGTGTTATTTATTATTGCATAATTAAACTCATATTTAATGCATGTATTCAAATTATTAATACACTATTATAAAGGCATTACACAACTGAAAAGATAGATAGATAGATAGATGTGGAGCGTTGCGCAAATTGTATATAACGTTAAAACGATATATTTCACGTTTACTTTAAAGGTTTACTTGCTAACGTGGTATGATGGAAAACGAGGACCTGTCGCCTTATTTTCAAGAGGACTTTCCTATTCCTTCGGACAACGACGAGGACTTTCTGTCTTATTTCGAAGGTGATATTTCCCTACCTTCTAACGACGGCAACGATGACCTGCCTAACGATAGTGGGATGGAGGAGGAGATGTTGGTAAGTGCACCACCGTTATTTGACATTGCTCAGCATCGCAAGCGTTCGGTGAATAAGTTTTATTCAGGATTTTCGGAAACCGTTGTAACCGTGCGACCCATGCCTGAAAATGCAAATCCTGAACTGTGGATTTCTGAAACGTTCCAGGGGTTGTTGAACTTTTTAAATGAAAACCTGTTGAACAATGAACCCGGGTACATGGGGTTATCTATTAGTGATTCTAGACATCCCTCCGCTCCATTTAATATGAGCGTTCGCAGGTTTGATCAAATAAATCCGGAGGCTATAATAAAATCAATAGAGAGGGTTATGCAGAGTAATAGGGAATTTTTGATAAGAGGACCATTGAACATTAACTGCGTGTGGACCAAAGAGGTGCAGGGTTCGTGCTTCAAACCCTGCGAAATATGTAGCAGGAATAAAGGAATTATTGAGATTAAAAATAATGACACATTGTGTTTACCTAGAGCCATTGTTGTGTGTAAGGCTAAAGTTGACGGAGATGATAATTATCGTGCGGTTAGACGTTTTCAACGCATTCAAAAGGAGAAGGCGTTAGAATTGTGCCAACATGTAGGATCCCGCGATGGTGCTTACACTCTGCAAGACGTTGAAAGTTTTGCACGTAAACTGCGGGAATATAACATTACCGTGTTTGGGGGTCATTCGGGAAAGAACGTGTTGTACAAGTGGAATGCGAACTCTGAAAAACACCTCGACTTATTGTTACATGATGAACACTTTAACGCTATAGTGGACCTGCACAGAGCATTTTCGTGCAAGTTTTACTGCCGTCAGTGTAATTACGTATCTGTGAATAAAAAAGAGAGGCACCGCTGCGATTTGAAATGCACCAAATGTCACCTGGAGTGCAAATCGACAGATACTGTCATTAGGGAGTGTAACTCGTGTCACAGGAGTTTTAGGGGCGAGGAATGTTATAATAACCATTTATTGAAGGGGTCATATTATCCTAAGAATGTGTCTGTTTGCGACATTGAAAAGGTGTGTCTATCCTGCAACAAACTGGTTAATAGCCGACGTAGGAAGACGTCGCATAAGTGCAATGAAAAATTTTGTAACGCGTGCAAGTGCCATGTGGATGCAAATCACTTGTGCTACATTCAACCTTATAAATCTGATATTTCTAGTAAGAAGAAGAATAGATTTATCTTCATGTTTATAGATTTTGAATGCACGCAAAACACTCCGTATATGAGTAATGTTGACACATTTGAACACCTACCAAATCTATGCGTTTTGTACCAGGGATGTTCTGTATGCATGGACGTGACACATAAAATGAACTATTGTTCGCAATGCGGTATAAAGGAGTGGGTATTTAGAACAGATCCGGTTAAGCAACTATTTGATCACATTACCCAGAGTAGGTTCGATTTCTGGGACGTCACCGTCATTGCCCACAACCTCAGGTCTTACGATGGTCAATTTATACTCAAGTACATGATTGGGAACCTCGGGTGGACACCAGAACTAATTATTACGGGTACGCGTATATACAGGATGAAGCATGACAAGATAACGTTTTTAGACTCGCTGAACTTTATTCCCATGCCTTTGGCCAGATTTCCAAAGACGTTTAATCTAGCCGATAGCAAGGGTTATTTTCCTTATTTATTTAACACCAAGGAAAATGAAAACTACCAGGGCCCCATTCCCGATCAAAAGTATTACTGTCCCGAGGGCATGTCCGTTCACGGGCGTAAGGCGTTTGAGGAGTGGTACGCGGAAAAGCTGGCCTCCGGTTACGTGTTTAACATGGAAAAGGAAATGGTATCATACTGCAAAACAGACGTGTTTCTGCTATACGGGGGAGTGTCCAAATTTAGAAGGGAATTCATGGACGAAAATGATATAGATCCCTTCAGAGAATGTGTTACAATTGCACATGCGTGCATGAACGTGTACAGAAAGCGCTTTATGACGCCAAATACCATTCCCATAATTCCCGTAGGTGGATACCGTCTGGCAGACAAACAATCACGAATAGCATGCATTTGGCTGTCGTGGTTGGAGCACCAGCAAAACGTGGTCATTCAGCACGCGTTTCGCTGCAGAGAAGTGAAAGTGATGGGTCACAAAGTAGACGGATACAGAGAGGAGAGTAAGTGTGTGTACTTTTTTCACGGTTGCTTCTACCACGGTTGCACGCGCTGTTTTCCCAATCGACATTCTGTCGTGTACGGCACCGGCAACGAAACCATGGGCTCTAGGTATGAGGACACGAAGCGAGTGTCGCGAAAAATAAAGAATGCCGGTTACAATTTGATTGAAATGTGGGAATGTGAATTTAACGACATGACAAAGTCCAACTGTGAACTAGCCGATTTTGTGAAGTCGTACTCTAAATCGCATCCGCAACCTCTGAATCCTAGGGATGCATTCTTTGGGGGAAGGACAAATTGTACGAAGGTGTATAAGGAGACGCTTGGGGATGAAAAAATGTTTTATTTTGACGTTTGCAGTCTGTATCCTTTTGTTAATAAGACCAAAGCCTACCCGGTTGGACATCCAAAGCTACACGTAGATACATTTCCTAATTTGGAGAATGTACAGGGTGGTATAATAAAATGTAAAATACTACCGCCCTCTGGAATTTATCATCCTGTATTACCCGTGCGGGTTGATGGAAAATTGCTTTTTCCTCTGTGCATGACCTGCGCAGAAGCAAAATGTCAAGAGGAGTGCAACCACAGTGACGAGGAGAGGTCTTTGCAGGGCACGTGGGTGATTGACGAGGTTAAAGTTGCACTGAAGGAAGGCTACGTGCTCTTGCAAACGTACGAAATATGGGAATACGAAATGGTTAAATATGGACCGCACCAAAAGGGACTCTTTGAGGATTACGTGAATCAATTTTTGAAAATGAAGACGGAAGCTTCAGGCTGGCCTTTGGAGTGCAACACGCCAGAAAAGAAGGACGCGTTTGTGAAAATGTTTTTGGAGCAAGAGGGGGTGTCTTTGGATCCAAATGCCATGTGTGACAATCCGGGTAGGAGAGAGCTGGCAAAGCTGATGTTAAACTCTTTTTGGGGAAAATACGGTCAGCACGACAACCTTCCCACCAACGAACTTGTAAACTCCCACGCTCGCCTTATTCAGCTCTTGAACGATGCAGGCGTGGAAGTACAAACGTACCTGCCTGCCACAGACGACATTATGTGCGTTGTTTGGAGGTACGATGAGCGAAGTCCCAAACAGAATTTCACTACAAATGTTGTCATTGCCGCCTACACCACAGCCCACGCTCGTCTAGAACTGTATTCATACTTGCGTAAGTTGGGGCAGCGCGTGTGCTACTTCGACACAGACTCCGTAATAGCGACCTATAAACCCGGCGAATGGCTTCCAAAAACAGGACCTTTTTTGGGCAATATGACGGATGAATTGTCAAAATACGGACAGGACGCATACATTTGGAGATTTGCATCCACGGGACCAAAGAGCTACATGTTTGACGTTAAATGTAACGACAAAGAACATTCAGTGTGCAAGGTAAAGGGGATCACCCTAAATTCCGGCACCTTGAGCAAAGTTAACGGCAGTGTCATTCGGAGCATGGCCCATTCGCATAACGACGCATCTGTACTTATAGCAGGCCGCAACATCGCCAGAAAGCGTCTATGGACGGTTGTGACGGAACCTTCGATCAAAACGTTTCGCATGGTTGTTGACAAGCGTGTGCAGGACCCGCTAACCGGCGAGACGTATCCTTACGGTTATAAAAGAAGGAGGATGAACGACGCTCGCACATAATATGGCAACCAAAAGAAAGCACCAAGAGAAACGGAGAGAAGAACAAGAGGAGGAAAATGACAGCGAGGATGAAATTCAGCCTAAATTTGCCCGATATGACCAGGGAGAAACCGAGTACATGATGAAGCCTAAGGTATTGCTGTCTCCGGTTCGCAAGAGAAGACGTAAGAAAGTCAGAAACCCCTACGTCCCTTGGCACGCCGTAATACCCTGCGAAAAGATGAAACCCGTGAATTGGCACGCGCTTTTACCGCGCAAACGCAAGTTGAATAATATGTGTTTTGATGAGAGCTCCAAGCGTCGTTTTACGGAACCTACAGGGGATTTCAATTTCAATCTGGAACCGCCAGAGTTTTTTTCGTTTGACACGATTCCACCCGTGGTCCCCAACAAGGAAAGATTTAAGCGGTGCTATCCGGGAAGAAACGTAAACATGAAGGACGTTTCCATGGGAGAAGTGGTGCCAGACAGGGGTAGGTTTAAGCGAACAAACTCCGGTAGTAACGTAGAGATGGAAGACGTATCCTTGGGTGAGGTGATTACCAACACGGGCAGGTTTAAGCGAGCGAACCCCGGCAGAAACGTGGAAATGACAGATGTGTCTTTGGGAGAGGTAATTCCCAACAAGGGTAGGTTCAAAAAGACGCATCCGGGTAGGGATGTGGAAATGACAGAACCAGAGAAATTTACGTTTCCAAGCACCATACAGGTTGCGGGACCGTCGCGCTGCGGGAAGTCCACATTTGTTAAGCGCGCCATTGCCAACGCAGAACGAGTGTTCGATAAGGTACCAAAAAGGGTCGTATGGTGCCATCCACGCGAGTATCCGCCCAAGTTGGGCTCCGAATTCAACCATTGCACGTTTAACGTAGTGACACACGCGGGCGTTCCTAACATGTGCAGCATCAGGGAGGGAGATCTCGTGGTCATCGACGACATGATGTACGAGAGCGATAGCACAGAAGTGTCCAATTTGTTCACCAAAGATTCGCACCACAGAAACTTTGGGGTCATATACATTCTGCAAAACATATTCCCTCAGGGCAGGAAATTTCGCACAATCTCGCTAAACGCCAATTACATCGTGGTGTTCAAGAATAACAGAGACAAGATGCAGATAGACAGACTATTTCAACAGATGGAACCGCGAAACTCCAAATTCTTGCTAGAGGCATTTCAGAAGGCTACCGAAAATCCTCACGGTTACTTGGTATTGGACTGTACGCAGTACACTCCGGACAGATACAGGTATAGAACCGGAGTGCTGCCAGGAGAGAACCCATCTTGTTTTGTCTCCCTATAAATATCGCGGTGGTCGTCGTCTCAAGTATTATTAAGGTTTCGACGATGAAGGCAAAAATACGAAAACTAACCTCCCCGCTCATCGCAAAACAATGCAATAATCTGGTCGCCTTGAGCAAGGCCAAACCGGCCGCGCGCAAAATTATGCTCAAACAGGCAAGCCCCGAATTAATCAAGGCAATCTCCGAATGCGTGTACAACGTTAACAAAGGGCGGGTATGCATTTCTCCAGCGTGTAAGAAACGCTTAAAAAGACATAAAACAACGTGGAGAAAATTAGTCAACAAGAAGGTGTCGTTGAAGAAGAAGAAGAAGAACATCCTGACGCAAAAGGGAGGATTCCTACCTGCTTTTCTTCTCCCCGTGCTAGGTTCGATAGCTAGCGCGTTAATATCGTCATGAGGCACGCGAAGCAAAGAATGCTCCTGCAGTCTCAACCGGAGAGTGCAAAGAGACTGCACGTCATAGACAAGGCCATAACGTCCATTTCCAAAGACATCACTCAATTGCAGCGCTCCAAACTGACCCCGCAGCAAAAGTGGAGCTTCATGAAGTACAAGTTGGCCAACTATTACGACCTGGTTTCAAAACTCAGGGCTCCGCACGAAAATACACATAGGGAACGAGAGGTGAACGGAAACTATGATTTCAACGACAGTCTACTAACAGACACGTTTGAACCAAAAAAGAAGCCAAAGACGGAACATTCCTCCAAAAAGGTGACGCTGCCTCAGGACTCTGCAGAAAAGAAGAAGGTTAAAAGGGCTCGCAACGTTGCTCATTTCACCAACAGGTACGGACTCAGACCGCGTTCCGGTAAATCAACCGCACAAGAGGAAGACGATCTAGATTGGGAGACGCTGTACTAATTATGGATTTGCAGGACATTTACGATCACATCGACCATTACGCGGGGCTGGGCACTGCCGAAAAACTCCGCAGGGCCACGGGCATTTCCAAACGTACAATAGAAGCCTTTCTCAGGGGAAAGGAGAGTTACACCCTGCACAGGCAGGTCAGAAAGAAATTTCCCACCAGAAATTATCACGTCACAAACATCGACGACCTGTGGGAGGCAGACCTAAACGTCATGACCGGTATCAAGCGATACAACGAGCCTTACTCTTACATACTCACCGTAATTGACGTATTTTCCAAATATGCTTGGGCTGTACCTCTAGAGGCCAAGTTTGGGAAAAACGTTGCCAAGGCGTTCGGTTCCATATTCGCCAAGCACAAGCGAATCCCCAAAGTATTGCAAACTGACAAGGGCACCGAATTCACCAACAAAACGTTTCGCGAGTTTCTCACACACCACGGCGTCCAACACTACACAACGAACAACAATGTGAAGGCCAGTGGAACGCTTTAACCGAACATTAAAAACCAAAATGTGGCGCTACTTTACGCACAAAAACACCTTCGCGTATGTCAACGTGCTGCCCGCACTCTTACATTCGTACAATACCTCGCACCACAGATCCATAAAGATGGCTCCGGCTGACGTCAACAAAACCAACGTTTTTACAGTGTATGAAAATCTATACGGCAACAGCAGCAGACCGCGGGCTCGCCCTAAACCAAAATTTCGCGTGGGCGATCACGTTCGCATATCTAGGGAAAAGATGAAATTCGACAAGGGCTATGAACAGAATTGGACGGACGAAATATTCCAAATTTACGACGTTGTGCTAAGCACCCCCGTGGTTTATAAGATTAAGGACTTGGCTGGTGAACGCGTGCAGGGAATATTTTACTCTCAAGAACTTCAAAAGGTCAACCTACCCGAAACCTACAAAGTCGATAAAATACTAGCCACTAGGGGTAGGGGCACCAGTAAACAGGTACTCGTCAAGTGGAAAGGATATCCGGACAAATTCAATTCCTGGGTAAAGCATTCCGACGTTACATCGATATGATCAGACAAAAACCGTTTTCGATCACGCTCGCTAGCAACGCGTCCATGGAGCGCTTTGCCGACAACACCACGTCTCGCTTTTCCAACCTGTTGCCGGAAAGGGTGGTATTGCGTGGGGAGTGGGAAGTGGCTCTAACCAAGCTTCGATATCCAATCAGTTTCTACAACCTCAACAACACCTGCGTCTTCCGCGGAACGCACTCCACTTACGTGGATGGCGTACCCCACATAATAGATGTCCCTTTCTGGTTTCGTCTCAAAAACGAGATACGCATGGACCCGGCTGAAATGGTACAAACCTTCAACCGTGCTTTTGAAAACAGCGAAAACATAAGCAACGTCTTCGGCTTAAGGGACGGTCGCGTCGTCGTCAACCGCCAGGTCATCGAACAGGCTAAGCGGTCTATCGTCAACACCCTACCAGATCCACCGTTGGGACTCTTAAACATGAACGAAGAGCACGTCACACCGTTCCAACTCTTAAAGGTAAACGAAGAGGAAGCGTCCGACCAGCCCATGTCCGATGCACCCTCACTACCAGATCAACCGTTTGACCTCAATATGAACGAAGGTCACGTCACGCCGTTTGAACTCTTAAACGTAAACGCAAACAGAGAAGGAGCGTCCGATCAGCCCATGTCCGATGCACCCAGGAAACCCAAACCAAAACCGCCCCCCACCCCTAAACCTGTCGCCAAGCCACCCACAAAACCCAAACCCAAACCCACGCCTCCCCCCGCTCCGGCGTCTTCGGGCGCCGCGCCGCCCCCTCCCGTCGCCGATACCAACCCAAGCGTATCTCGGCCAAACATCCCCAAGCACAGACGCGCGCTCACGCAGCTCATTCCTTCACCTAACGTGTCCAAAATGCTCGGATTTGTTCCCAACGTCGACATCGTGCAACATCCAACGCCGGCGTATGACGCGGACCCGTTCATGGGAATCCCTTACGAAGTCTTCGTCTACTGCAATCTAATCGCCCCGCAAATGGTGGGCGATACCTTCGCCCAAGTGGTGGACAGCACGGTTTTGGAATTCGAATCCGAATCGGCCAAGAGACTCACAGTCGAAAAATCTTTCTTTCCTCTCAACTGGGTACCGTTGCTCCAACAGGATTTCAACACGATCACCGTAGATTTAAGGGATGGTTTTGGCGATCTCCTGCCATTTGCAGACGGATTTTCTTCGGCTTTAGTTCTCTCCTTCAGATCGAAATACAACCGACATGAACCACAACGATAATGTCATCTATCAATACTACTTAAATCAGGCCGGTAGCGGATTAGACAATCGCGACTTCGTCCTTTACAGAGGCAACCGTTACCAAAAGGGAAGCGGACTTTTCAGCGCTCTAGGCGGACTGTTTCGATCCCTATTCCCCATACTAAAGAGCGGTGCCAAAGCCGTAGGAAAAGAAGCCCTCAGAATGGGTGCAAATGTCATCTCCGACGTTGCCAACACCTCCGCAACGCCCAAGGAGGCCTTCCGAAACCGACTTAAGGAGGCCGGCAGTAATCTCAAGCGAAAGGCAGACGCTAAAATAAATACCATGCTCGGCTCTGGAAGAAAGCGCCCCAGAATAAAACTCCCTACCAAAAAAAAAACGAACACAGTCTAAGGCTAGACGCCCTAAACGCAAGACCAAACGACGGTGCAAGCACAAACGCAAAACCAAGCAATCAAAGGTCCACGACATATTTTCGTAATGGGTACCGTATACATGAATTCGGAATTGGACATCTTTCGCGAGCTGCCGGTCCAAACCAACGTAGAGGAGTACAGAACCATCGCTCTCAACCCTCAAAACACCATATCCCCAAACTCGCCCATAACCTTCCATTACTCTGGAAATGGCGACGATTACCTGGACCTGTCTTACGTCATTCTAGAAGCATTCGTCAAAATCGTCAAGGAGGACGGTACCGATATTACCGATGCCGGTGACGTCACCTTCGTCAACAATTCTCTCAATTCCCTTTTCAGCCAGGTAAGCGTGTCTCTCAATAACGTCAACATCTCCATGCCTCAAACGGGGTATCCGTTCAAAACCTATCTGGAAACCCTACTCAATTACTCCACCGACGTCATGAACGGAAGATTGCAATCGTCTCTATGGGCCCTGGATACCCCTGGCAAACTAAACGATTTCGATAACAACGAGGGAATAAAGTGGCGAAAGGAATACACCAAAAACAGCAAACTGGTGCAGCTCATGGGATGCCTCTCTAGCGGAATCTTCAATCAAAACCTTCTGCTACTCAATAACGTCAATCTCACCGTCAAACTCACCCCTTCCACTCCGCAATTCCACCTATTCTCCAAAAACCCACTTTTCAAAGGATACACCAAAATCGTGTCCACTAAACTCCATCTCAAGCAGGTCAGACCCAGCCCCACCATCAAACTTTCCCACCAGTCAGCTCTCGCCAAAAGCAACGCCAAATATCACTTCAAGGACGTCGACTTTCAAACCCTCAATATACCCAAGGGAAACACGGGAGCACAATTTAACGACGTTCTCGTCGGAAAAATACCGCGCAGAATCATCATCGCCATGACCAGCGATAAGGCCTACACCGGTGACGTCTCCAAAAACCCCTATCATTTCCAACACTTCGATCTCGCGGCGCTTCAACTCTTCGTCAATAATCAACCGTTCCCCTCTCAACCACTACAACCCAATTTCGACGAAGGGCACTTCCTCGACTGCTTTCAAACTCTCCAAGACGGACTGGGCATACACTTCAAAAACAAGGGCACAATCATCAACAGACCCGCATATCCAAACGGTTACACCATCTTCGCTTTCGACCTAACCGCCGATATGACCGCCAACAAAGACTATGCTTCCGGTCTTCATCACGGTAATGTCTCTATAAAAATGGAATTTCGTAAGGCTTTGCCAGAACCAGTCTGCATACTACTCATGTCGGAACTCTACAGAACCTTGGAAATCGACGTGCACAGATCCATACTAATATCATGAACACCAAACAGATAAACGACATTCTCAAAAAGTACAAACACTTCGCAGGAGTATTCCCCTCCGATCGTTTACCTCCCACCTTCGCCAAACTACCCATAGCTCTCGTCGCAAACACCGATCCTAGCACTCGACCGGGAAAGCACTGGATTAGCATATTTATAAACAAAAACGGACGGGGAGAATATTTTGACAGTTACGGTTTGCCCCCGCTCTTGCCAGCCTTCCAACATTTTCTCGCACGCAATTGCGGCAACATGTGGACCTACAATTGCCGTCGCCTGCAAGGCGACGACAGCGCAACGTGCGGTCACTACGCCGTCGCATACCTATCCCACCGATGCTGCAACTTACCAACATCTCTCTTCTATCCCAAGTTTAGAATCCGACATTACGACTACAGCGACCGTCTCATCCTACAATCCTACAAACGACATGCGCGGTGCACCTCTGCGCATCAATCCTGTCAGCCTCTGAAAAAAGTCCATATACTCTAAACGCATAGCCCCTCGCCCGCACTCGTCCTGCAAACGGCAAGCAGAAAATATGTAAGTACCGTTCCTGTCATACCTATTTCTTTCTCCCCACCGCTACCCTACCAAACACAATTCTCTATTTTTTTCATTTTTTCAGGTGCGCCGGACACATACACCTCATCAACGCCAAGCATTCGAAGTTCCTCTCCATCGCCGGACCGCCAGGAGCCCACGTCATCACCATTTCCAAGTGCGGCAAAGATCAATTCGTCACCCTCCAAGGTGTCAACCAGTGGAGCAAACTGGTAGAGGAACTCGGACCGCAAATAATCCAACATCTCGACCCTACCACCATCACCGACAACGCAGACAAAAACAAATGTCGCAAAGTCAAAATAAAAATCAACGATAACCACACGTTGCATTTCAAACACGTGTTCGGCACCCCTGCAATAATCTTCAATAACATAGAAAAGAAACCCGGCATCGCCATATTTCTACAGGAATGGAATAATATCGTCAAACTCCATCACAAATATAAAAGTCTCCTCGTGGACAGCATTAACCAACAACCCAGTAACAACAACAACAACAACGACGACGACGAAAACGCCTCCTAACACGTTACCACGTGCTCACACTTGCACCACATTACATCATTCTCTCCCTAATGCTTACGGTTCACGTGCCTTTCTTTCAACCAATCACAAACGCTCACCCCCCTCCTCTCCACACACTTTATACCCACAACACTTCCTTTCCCGCACTTATTCCCTACCTAGTCGTCGGCGCGTCAGCATCATGCAACGAACTGTTCTGCAAGACCTCACCAACTTGGGACACATTCCAACTTTCATCTCCGTGCGAGACCTCACCTACAAGCAACCATACGCTGTTGTCGGCGTACGCTCCCTCAACACTCAATACGGAGTAAAAACTGTACTACGACTCCAGGACGGAAAGCAGGTCTGGCTGCCTACGTCGTACAACGATCTCACGCAGGAACAAATAACAGCACTCAACGAAGCACCGTTCTACGTCGTGTACAACGGTACAGAAACACTGCCAAACGGTAATCGCAAACACATCATCGACTTTCTGGAGCTGCCCAAGGACTCGCACCCATGCACACAGATTACTTCCAAGTTGGTAAGTACCACATTACATTCACCCACCTCTCATGTACTATTCTCCATATTTTTATTTCTTTTTTTTTTCTCCTTTTTTTCTAATATACTTACCCTCTTCTTCTTATTCTTGCAGGAAACAACCTCTTGCTGCACTTCTACATCGAAGACGCGCGAGACGCCTTAACCATCCAATCTACCCACATCGCCGGACACAAGTCGCACAGAACCGTAACCATTCGCATCGCCAAACATAGCAACATACCCATCGCCTTCCACTTCAACTTCTCCAGCGTCAACAAAGCACCTATCTCAAACAGGTTCTACTTCTGCGAACAATTCGTCCTCCACAACAATAAACTCACCCTAACGTGCAGGACCATGGACCAAGAACAACAAAATATTTGTCTCACAACCTTCGACTTTATCGTCGTCGTCAAAAAGTAACAAACGCATTTCAGTGCAATATGTGCTACCTACGTCATATGCTCTACTTGTATATTCTCCTTTGCATCATTCACATTACTCTTCTATCACCTATTTCTGTATCCCTCTGTATCAATGTATTAATCATGTATCTGTACTTATCCAAATACAATTATATGTATTCCAATATACTATGTATCTATATCGTGTAATTGTATGTACTCAATCAATATTCTACAATTATATGTACTCCAATATATTATGTATCTTTATCGTATAATTGTACGTATTCCTACCATGTAACTAAAACCTTCAATGAAAATACTCAACAAAAAAAATTTTTTAAAAACAATGTACCATTAATCATGTATCTGTACTTGTAATATTATATGTACTCCAATATATTATCTATCTGTATCGTATAATTGTATGTACTCCTACCATGTAACTGAAACCTTCAATAAAAATACTGAAAAAAAAAAATACTCAAAAAAAAAAAATGCACCCCGCGCCGGACGCCTCACACGTCACATCCGGTTTCACTTCAACGTCATATTTTGTATTCCCTTGTAGTGTGTACAATCCAAAAAGTGTACCCCTCGGCGGACGCTTTACAACATACCCACACACTACAACGCAATACAAAATATGACCTTGAACTAAAACCGGATGTGACGTCAATTAGGCGTCCGCCGCGGGGTCCATACTACTGGTTTGGTTTAGGTTAGGTTTGGTTAGGTTAATTTAGTAAAGTTTAGTTTAGTTTTGTTTATTTAGTTTATTTTATAGTTTAGTTTATTTAAGTTTAGTTTAATTTAGTTTAGTTTAGTTTTGTTTAATTTAGTTTAGTTTAGTTTTGTTTAATTTAGTTTAGTTTAATTTAGTTTAGTTTAGTTTAGATCAGGTTAGGTTGTTTAGGTTAGTTTAGTTTAGTTTAGTTTAGCTAAGTTTAGTTTAGTTTATAGTTTCGGTAATTTATTTTAGTTTAATTTAGTGTATAGTTAGGTTTATAGTTTAGTTTAGTTTATAGTTTATTTTATAGTTTAGTATATTTTAGTTTAGTTTAGTTTAGTTTAGCTTAGTTTAGTTTCGTTTAGTTTAGGGTAAATAAGGTTAGGTTAGGTTGGGTTAAGTTAGTTTAGTTTAGTTTTGTTTAGGTTAGGATAGGTTTGGTTAGGTTAGTTTAGTTCATTTTATTTTAATTTAGTGTAATTAATTTATAGTTTAGTTAAATTTAGTTTAGTTTATAGTTTAGATTATAGTTTAGTTTAGTTCATTTTATATTTTAGTTTTGTTTAGTTTAGGTTAGGTTAGTTTAGTTTAGTTTATTTTAGGTTAGGTTAATTTGGGTTGGAATAGTTTAGTTTAGTTTAGTTTATTTTTAATTTATAGTTTATTTTAGTTTTGTGAATACTTAAGTTTATAATTTATTTTATAATCTAGTTTATAGCTTAGTTTAGGCTATTTTGGATTAGTTTAGCTTAGTTTAGTTTAGTTTAGTTTAGTTTAGAATAGGTTAGGTTAGGTTAATTTAGTATTGTTTAGTTTAGTTTTGTTTATTTAGTTTATTTTATAGTTTAGTTTATAGTTTAGTTTAGTTAAGTTTAGTTTAGTTTATTGTTTAGTTTGCTTTAGTTTAGTTTTGTTTAATTTATTTTAGTTTAGTTTAGTTTAGTTTCGTTTAGGTTAGGTTAGGTTATGTTAATTTAAGTTAGCTTAGTTTAGTTTAGCTTAGGTTAGATTAAGTTAGGTTAGGTTAGTTAATATTAGTTTAGTTAAGTTAAGTTTAGTTTAATTCATAGTTTAGTTTAGTTTACTTTAGTTTATAGTTTAGTTTAGTTTAGTTTATTTTAGTTTAAAGTTCAGTTTATACTTTCGTTTACTTTAGTTAATAATTTTGTTTATGGTTTAGTTTAGTTTAATTTAGTTATGTTTTATTTAGTTTAGTTTAGTTTCGTTTAGTTTTGGTTAGGTTAGGCTAGGTTAGGTTAGCTTAGTTTGGTTTAGTTAAGTTTAGGTTAGGTTAGGTTAGATTAGGTTAGTTTACCTTAGTTTAGTTTAGCTTAGTTTAGTTAAGTTTAGTTTAGTTTATATTTTAGTTTAGTGTAATTTAATTTATATTTTAGTTTATGGTTTAGTATAGTTTAATTTATGGTTTGATTTATAGTTTAGTTTAGTTTCGTTTAGTTTAATTTAGCTTAGTTTAGATTAGGTTAGGTTAGATTATGTTAGTTTAGTTTAGTTTATTTTAGTTTAGTTTAGTTTAGTTAATGTTAGGTTAGGTTAGTTTAGTTTAGTTTAGTTTAATTTAATTTAGTTTACTTAATTTAGTTTAGTTTAGTTTAGTTTAGGTTAGATTTAGTTAGGTCAGGTTAGGTTATTTAAGTTTAGTTTAGTTAAGTTTAGGTTAGGTTAGTTTAGTTTAATTCTATTTAGGTTAGGTTAGGTAATTTTAGGTTAGTATAGTTTAGTTAATTTATTTTACTTAATAGTTCAGTATAGTTTACAGTTTAGTTTATAGTTTAGTTCAGTGTATAGTGTAGTTGATAGTTTAGTTTAGTTTAGTTTAGTTTCGTTTATATTATGTTAGGTTAGGTTAGGTTGGATTAGCTTAGTTTAGTTTAGTTTAGTTTAGGTTAGGTTCGGTTACGTTAGGTTATGTTAGCTTATGTTAGTTTAGTTTAGTTTAGTTTAGTTTAGTTTAGTGAAGTTTAGTTTAGTTTATAGTTTAGTTTATTTTAGTTTATTTATTAGTTTAGTTTATAGTTAAGTATATAGTTTAGTTTAGTTTAGTTTAGTTTAGCTTAGTTTGTTTATTTTAGATTAGTATAGCTTACGTTACGTTAGGTTCGTTTAGTTTAGTTTAATTAGGTTAGGTTAGGTTAAGTTAGGTTACTTTAGCTTAGTTTAGTTTAGTTTAGATAATTTATGGTTTAGTTTAGTTAAGTTTAATTTATAGATCAGTATATAGTTTACTTTAGTTTATAGTTCAGTTTAGGTTAGATTAGTTTAAGTTAGATTAGGTTAGATTAGTTTAGTTTAGTTTAGTTTCGGTTAGGTTAGATTAGGTTACATTAAGTTAGTTTAGGTTAGCTTAGTTTAGTTTAATTTAGTATAGTTAAGTTTAGTTTAGTTTTGTTTAGTTTACAGTTTAGTTTAGTTAAGTTTAGTTTATAATTTAGTTTATAGTTCAGTTTAGTTTTGTTCATAATTTATTTTAGTTTACTTTAGTTTCAGTTAGGTTAGGTTAGGTTAGTGTAGTTTAGTTAAGTTTAGTTTTGTTTAGCTAAGTTTATAGTTTATTTTGTAGTTTAATTTAGTTTCGTTTATTGTTTAATTTAGTGTAGTTTAGTTTAGTTAAGTTTAATTTAGTTTACTTTAGTTTAGTTTAGTGTAGTTTAGATTAGATTAGGTTAGGTTATGTTAGGTTAGTAGAGTATAATTTAGTTTAGGTTAGGTTAGGTTAGGTTAAGTTAGGTTAGGTTAGTTTAGTTTAGTTTAGTTGGATTTAGAATAGTTTAGTGTAGTTTAGTTTATTTTAGGTTAGGTAAGGTTAGCCTAGTTTAGTTTAATTTAGTTTAGTTTAGGTTAGGTTAGTTTAGGTTAGTTTAGTTTAGTTAATTTATTTTAGTTAATAGTTTAGTATAGTTTATAAATTAGTTTCTAATTTATTTTGGTTTGTAGTTCAATTTATTGTTAATTTAGTTTAGTTTATTTTAGTTTCGTTTAGGTTATGTTAGGTTAGGTTAGGTTAGCTTAGCTTAGCTTAGCTTAGTTTAGTTTAGTTTAGGTTAGGTTAGGTTAGGTTAGCTTAGCTTAGCTTAGCTTAGTTTAGTTTAGTTTAGTTTAGGTTAGGTTCGGTTACGTTAGGTTATGTTAGGTTAAGTTAGTTTAGTTTAGTTTAGTTTAGCTTAGCTTAGTTAGTTTATTTTAGATTAATACAGTTTACGTTACGTTAGGTTAGGTTAGGTTAGGTTAGTTTAGTTTAGTTTAGGTTAGGTTAGGTTAGTTTAAGTTAGGTTACTTTAGTTTAGTTTAGTTTAGTTTAGATAATTTATAATTTAGTTTAGTTTAGTTTAGTTTATAGTTTAGTTTATAGTTTACTTTAGTTTTTGTTTAGTTTAGTTTGAATTAGATTCGGTAAGTTTAGTTTAGTTTACGTTAGGTTAGGTTAGGTTGAGTTAGGTTACTTTAGTTTAGTTTAGTTTAGATAATTTATAGTTTAGTTTATTTTAGTTTAGTTTATGGTTAATTTAGTTTATAGTTTAGTTTAGTTTAGTTATGTTTAGTTTTGTTTATAGTTTAGTTTATTCATTAGTTTAGTTTAGTTTATAGTTAAGTATATAGTTTAGTATAGTTTAGTTTAGTGTAGTTTAGTTTAGATTAGCTTAGTTAGTTTATTTTGGATTAGTTTACTTTACGTTACGTTAGGTTAGGTTAATTTATTTTAGTTTAGGTTAGGTTAGGTTAAGTCAGGTTACTTTAGTTTAGCTTAGTTTAGTTTAGTTTAGATAATTTATAGTTTAGTTTAGTTTAGTTTATAGTTTAGTTTACAGTTTAGTTTAGTTTAGTTTCGGTTTGGTTAGGTTAGGTTAGATTAATTTAATTTATGTTAGGATAGTTTAGTTCAGTTTAGTTTAGTTTAGTTAAGCTTAGTTAGTTTAGTTAAATTAGTATAGTTTACGTTAGGTTAGGTTAGGTTAGGTAAGTTTAGTTTAGTTTAGGTTAGGTTAGGTGAAGTTAGGTTACTTTAGTTTAGTTTAGTTTAATTTAGTTTAGTTTATTTTAGTTTATTTATAGTTTAGTTTAGTTTATAATTTTGTTTAGTTTAGTGTAGGTTAGGTTAGGTTAGGTTAGATTAGTTTAGCTTAGTTTAGGTTAGGATAGGTTAGGATAGTTTAGTTTAGTTTATTTTATTTTAGTTTAGTTTAGTTTATAGTTTAGTTTATAGTTTAAATTAGTTTAGTTTAGATTAGTTTAGTTTAGTTTAGTTTACTTAAGTTTAGTTTAGGTTAGGTTAGGTTAGGTTATGTTAGGTTAGGTTAGTGTAGTTTAGTTCAGTTTAGTTTAGTTCAGTTCATATTAGGTTAGGTTAATTTAATTTAGTTTAGTTTAGGTTAGGTTGGGTTAGTTTAGTTTAGTTTAGTTTAGGTTAGGTTAGGTTAGGTTAGGTTAAGTTAGGTTATGTTAGGTTAGGTTAGTGTAGTTTAGTTTAGTTTAGTTTAGATTTTACTAGTTTAGTTTATAGTTTAGTTTATAGTTCAGTTTAGTTTAGTTTAGTATAGTTTAGTTTTGTTTAATTTAGTTTTGTTTAATTTATTTTAATTTAGTTTAGTTTAGTATATACTTTAGATTTTAATTTAGTTTAGTTTAGATTATAGTTTAGTTTATGGTTTAGTTTAGTTTAGTTTGGTTTGGTTTAGTTTAGTTCTGTTTGTTTTAGTTTAGTTTAGTTTAGGTTAGGTTAGCTTAGTTTAGTTTAGTTTAATTTAGGTTACGTTGGGTTAGGTTAGTTTAGTTTGCTTTAGCTTACTTTAGTTTAGTTATTTTAGTTTAGTAGTTTAGTTTAGTTTAGGTTAGGTTAGTTTAGTTTAGTTTCGTTTAGTTTAGTTTAGGTTTGGTTAGGTTTAGTTTGGTTAGGTTAGGTTAGGTTAGGTTAGTTAAATTTAATTTAGTTACATTATTATTTAGTTTATAGTTTAGTTTAGTTTATTGTTTAGTTTAGTTAAGTTTAGTTTCGGTTAGGTAAGGTTAGTTTAGGTTATTTTAGTTTAGTATAGTTTAGTTTAGTTTAGTTTAGTGAATTTAGTTTAGTTTAGGTTTTAGTTAAGCTTAGTTAGTTTAGTTTAGATTAGTATAGTTTACTTTAGGTTAGGTTAGGTTAGGTAATATTAGTTTAGTTTAGGTTAGGTTAGGTTAGGTGAAGTTATGTTACTTTAGTTTAGTTTAGTTTATTTTAGTTTATTTATAGTTTATTTTAGTTTATAATTAATTTAGTTTAGTGTAGTTTAGGTTAGGTTAAGTTAGGTTAGATTAGTTTAGTTTAGTTTAGGTTAGGTTAGGTGAGAATAGTTTAGTTTATTTTAGTTTAGTTTAGTTTATAGTTAAGTTTATAGTTTAAATTAGTTTAGTTTAGATTAGTTTAGTTTAGTTTAGTTTATTTAATTTTAGTTTAGGTTAGGTTAGGTTATGTTAGGTTAGGTTAGTTTAGCATAGGTTTGATTAGGTTAGGTTAGTTTACGTTAGGTCAGTTTAGTTTAGTTTAGTTTAGTTAAGTTTAGTTTCGTTTAGTTTAGGTAAAGTTAGGTTAGGTTTGGTTAGGTTAATTTAGTTTAGTTTAGTTTAATTTAGTTTATTTAATTTATAGTTTAGATAATTTTAGTTTAGTTTATAGTTTAGATTATAGTTTAGTTTAGTTTTGGTCACAGTTTAGTTTATAGTTTAGTTTATAGTTAAGCTTACAGTTTACTTTAGGCTAGTTTAGATTACTTTAGTTTAGTTCAGTTTAGTTTAGTTTAGTTTAGATTAGTTTAGTTTGTTTTATAGTTTAGTTTAGTTAACTTTAGTTTAGTTTATAATTTAGTTTAGTTTACATTATAGTTTAGTTTATAGTATAGTTTACTTAATAGTTTAGTTTATAGTTTAGTTTATGGATTAGTTTATAATTAAAATTCGTTTACTTTAGATTAGTTTAGTTTAGTTTAGTTTAGTGTAGCTTAGGTTAGGTTAGGTTAGTTTAGTTTAGTTTAGTTTTGTTTACTTAAGTTTAGTTTAGTTTAGGTTAGGTTAGCTTATGTTATGTTAGGTTAGTTTAGCTTAAGTTAGATTAGGTTAGGTTATTTTAGTTTAGTGTAGTTTAGTTTAGTTCAGTTTAGATTAGGTTACGTTAGTTTAGTTTTGTTTAGTTCAGTTTACTTTAGGTTAGGTTAGGTTAGGTTAGGTAGTGTTAGTTTAGTTTAGTTTAGTTTAGTTTTGGTTAGGTCAGGTTAGGTTGAGTTATTTTAGGTTAGGTCAGTTTAGTTTAGTCTCGTTTAGTTTATAGTTTAGTTTCGTTAAGTTTAGTTTATAGTTCAGCTTAGTTTAGTTTTGTTTAATTTAGTTTAGTTTAATTTATTATTTTAGTTTAGTTTAATTTATAGTTTAGTTTATAATTTAGTTTAGATTAGTTTATAGTTTAGTTTATGGTTTAGTTTAGTTTAGTTTAGTTTGGTTTAGTTTAGTTTAGTTTATTTATTTTCGTTTAGGTTAGTTTAGTTTAGGCTAGATTAGATTAGCTTAGTTTAGTTTAAATAAGTTTAGGTTAGGTTAGGATGGTTTAGTTTAAGTTAGTTTATTTTAGTTTAGTTTAGCTAAGTTTAGTTTAGTTTACAATTTAGTTTAGTATAGTTTAGTTTATAGCTTAGTTTATACTTAAGTTTAGTTTAATTTATAGATTAGTTTATAGTTTAAATTAGTTTAATTTAGTTTAGGTTAGGTTAGGTTAATTTAGTTTAAGTTAGGTTAGGTTAGGTTAGGTTAGTTTAGTTTAGTTTAGTTTAGTTGAATTTAGTTTAGTTTAGTTTAGTTTAGGTTAGGTTAGGTTAGTGTAGTTTAGTTTAATTTAGGTTAGGTTAGGTTAGTTTGGGTTAACTTAGTTTAGTTTAGTGTAGGTTAGGATAGGTTAGGTTGATTAGGTTAGTTTAGTTCAGTTTAGCTAATTTTAGTTTAGTTTATAGTTTCGTTAATTTGGTTTAGTTTAGTGTATAGATAAGTTTATAGTTTAGTTTACTTTAGTTTATGGTTTAGTATAGTTTAGTTTAGTTTAGTTTAGCTTAGTTTATTTTAGTTTCGTTTAGTTTAGATTAGGTTAAGTTAGGTTAGGTTTGGTTAGGTTAATTTGGTTTAGTTTAGTTTAATTTAGTTTATTTAATTTATAGTTTAGTTAAATTTAGTTTAGTTTATAGTTTAGATTATAGTTAATTTATTTTATATTTTAGTTTAGTTTAGTTTAGTTTAGGTTAGGTTAGTTTAGTTTAGTTTAGTTTAGGTTAGGTTGGGTTAGGATAGTTTAGTTTAGTTTAGTTTTAGTTTATAGTTTACTTTAGTTTATTTTATACTTAAGTTTATAGTTTAGTTTAGGCTATTTTAGATTAGTTTAGTTTAGTTTGGTTTAGTTTAGGTTAGGTTTGGTTAGGTTAGGTTAGGTTAGGTTATGTTAGGTTAGGTTAGTGTAGTTTAGTTTAGTTTAGTTTAGATATGATTCGTTAGGTTATAATTTAGTTTATAGTTCAGTTTAGTTTGGTTTAGTATAGTTTAGTTTTGTTTAATTTAGTTTTGTTTAATTTATTTTAATTTAGTTTAGTTTAGTATATAGTTTAATTTTTAATTTAGTTTAGTTTAGTTTATAGTTTAGTTTATGGTTTAGTTTAGTTTAGTTTGGTTTGGTTTAGTTTAGTTCTGTTTGTTTTAGTTTAGTTTAGTTTAGGTTATGTTAGCTTAGTTTAGTTTAGTTTAATTTAGGTTAGGTTGGGTTAGGTTAGGTGAGTTTATTTTAGTTTATTAGTTTAGTTTAGTTTAGGTTAGGTTAGTTTAGTTTAGTTTCGTTTAGTTTAGTTTAGTTTAGGTTAGGTTAGATTTAGTTTGGTTAGGTTAGGTTAGGTTAGGATAGTTTAGTTAATTTAGGTTAGGTTAGGTTAGGTTAGTTTAGTTTAGTTTAGGTTAGTTTAGCTTAGGTTAGTTTTTTTTAGTTTAGGTTAGGTTAGTTTAGGCTAGGTTATGTTAGGTTAGGTTAGGTTAATTTAGTTTATTATAGTAGTTTAGTTTAGTTTAGGTTATGTAAGCTTAAGTTAGGTTAGGTTATGTTAGGTTAGGTTAGTTTAATTTAGTTTTGTTTAGTTTAGTTTAGTTTTTTTTAATTTAGTTTATACTTTAGTTTATAATTTAATTTAGTTTACAGTTAAGATTATAGTCTAGTTTAGTTTATAGTTTAGTTTATGGTGCAGTTTAGTTTAGATTAGTTTAGTATAGTTTAGTTTAGTTTAGTTTAGGTTAGTTAAGTTTAATTTAGTTTAGTTTAGTTTGGGTTAGGTTAGGTTAGGTTAATTTAAGTTAGGTTATTTTGGGTTAGTTTAGTTTAGTTTAGTTAAGTTTAGTTAAGTTTAGTTTAGTTTACAGTATAGTTTAGTTAAGTTTAGTTTACAGTTTGGTTTATAGTTTAGTTTAGTTTAGTTTATAGATTAGTTTATGGTTTAGTTTGGTTTAGTTTTGTTTAGTTTAGGTTAGTTAATTTAGATTAGATTAGTTTAGTTTGGGTTAGGTTAGGTTAGGTTAGTTAGTTTAGTTTAGATTAGATTAGGTTAGGTTAAGTTAGGTTGGGTTAGGTTAGTTTAGTTTAATTTAGTTTAGTTAATTTATAGTTTAGTTTAGTTTAGATTAGGTTAGTTTAGTTTAGTCTCGTTTAGTTTATAGTTTAGTTTCGTTAAGTTTAGTTTATAGTTCAGTTTAGTTTAGTTTTGTTTAATTTAGTTTAGTTTAATTTATTATTTTAGTTTAGTTTAATTTATAGTTTAGTTTATAATTCAGTTTAAATTAGTTTATAGTTTAGTGTATAGTTTAGTTTAGTTTAGGATATACTTCAGTTTAGTTTAGTTTAGTTTAGTTTAAAGTAGGTTATGTTAGGTTAGGTTAGTTTAGTTTAGTTTAGTTTAGTTTAGTTTTTTTTAGTTAAGTTTATAGTTTATTTTGTAGTTTAGTTTAGTTTAGTTTATAGTTTAATTTAGTGTAGTTTATTTTGATTTATTTTAATTTAGTTTATTTTAGTTTAGTTTTAGTTTAGTTTAGTTAAGTTTAGTTAAGGTTAGGTTACGTTAGGATAGGTTAGGTTAGGTTAGTTAAGTATAGCTTAGTTTAGTTTAGGTTAGGTTTGGATAGGTTAAGTTAGGTTAGGTTAGTTAATTTAGTTTAGTTTAATTTAGTTGGATTTAGAATAGTTTAGTTTAGTTTAGTTAATTTTTGTTAGGTAATTTAGGTTAGTTTAGTTAATTTAGTTTAGTTTATTGTAATTTAGGGTAGTTTAGTTTAGTTAATTTATTTTAGTTAATAGTTTAGTATAGTTTATAGTTTAGTTTATAGTTTAGTTTAGTTTATAGTGTAGTTTAGTTTAGTTTAGTTTCGTTTCGTTTAGGTTAGGTTCGGTTACGTTAGGTTATGTTAGGTTAAGTTAGTTTAGTTTAGTTTAGTTTAGTTTAGTTATGTTTAGTTTAGTTTATAGTTTGGTTTATTAATTAGTTTAGTTTAGTTTATAGTTAAGTATATAGTTTAGTATAGTTTAATTTAGTTTAGTTTAGTTTAGTTTAGATTAGCTTAGTTAGTTTATTTTGGATTAGTTTAGTTTACGTTACGTTAGGTTAGGTTAGGTTAATTTAATTCATTTTAGTTTAGGTCAGGTTAGGTTAAGTTAGGTTACTTTAGTTTAGCTTAGTTTACTTTAGTTTGGATAATTTATAGTTTAGTTTAATTTAGTTTATAGTTTAGTTTACAGTTTAGTTTAGTTTAGTTTAGTATCGGTTAGGTTAGGTTAGATTAATTTAATTTAGTTTAGGTTAGGATAATTTAGTTCAGTTTAGTTTATTTTAGGTTAGGTTAGGTGAAGTTAGGTTACTTTAGTTTAGTTTTGTTTAATTTAGTTTAGTTTATTTTAGTTTATTTATAGTTTAGTTTATTTATAGTTTAGTTTAGTTTATAATTTAGTTTAGTTTAGTGTAGTTTAGGTTAGGTTAGTTTAGGTTAGATTAGTTTAGTTTAGGTTATGTTAGGTTAGGATAGTTTAGTTTACTTTGTTTTAGTTTAGTTTAGTTTATAGTTTAGTTTATAGTTTAAATTAATTTAGTTTAGATTAGTTTAGTTTAGTTTAGTTTACTTAAGTTAAGGTTAGGTTAGGTTAGGTTAGTTTAGGTTAGGTTAGTTTAGTTTAGTTTATTTAAGTTCAGTTTATATTAGGTTAGGTTAATTTAATTTATTATAGTTTAGTTTAGGTTAGGTTAGTTTAGTTTAGTTTAGTTTAGTTTGGTTTAGGTTAGGATAGGTTAGGTTAGGTTAGGTTAGGTTATGTTAGTTTAGTTTAGTATAGTTTAGTTTTGTTTCATTAGTTTTGTTTAATTTATATTAATTTAGTTTAGTTTAGTTTATAGTTTAGTTTATAATTTAGTTTAGTTCAGTTTATAGTTTAGTTTATGGTTTAGTTTAGTTTCGTTTGGTTTGGTTTAGATTAGCTCTGTTTCGTTTAGTTTAGTTTAGTTTAGGTTAGGTTAGCTTAGTTTAGTTTAGTTTAGGTTAGGTTAGGTTAGGTTAGGTTAGTTTAGTTTACTTTAGTTTAGTTTAGGTTAGTTTAGTTTAGTTTAGGTTAGGTTAGGTTTAGTTTGGTTAGGTTAGGTTAGGTTAGGTTAGTTTAGTTTATTTTAGGTTAGTTTAGGATAGGTTAGGTTAGGTTAGTTAAATTTAATTTAGTTAGATTATAATTTTGTTTATAGTTTTGTTTAGTTTAGTTTATAGTTTAGTTTAGTTAAGTTTAGTTTAGGTTAATTTAGGTTAGGTTAGGTTGTTTAGTTTAATTTAGTTTAGTGAATTTAGTTTAGTTTAGTTTAGGTTAGGTTAGGTTAGTTTACTTTAATTCAGTTTAAGTTATGTCATTTTAGTTTAGGTTAGTTTACTTTAGTTGAGTTTAGTTTAGTTTATAGTTTAGATTTATTTAGTTTAGTTTAGTGTAGTTTAGTTTATAGTTTTGTTTATAGTTTAGTTTAGTTTAGTTTCGTTTAGGTTAGGTTAGGTTAGATTAGTTTAGTGTAGTTTAGTTTCGTTTAGGTTAGTTAGTTAGTTTAGTTCAGTTTAGGTTATGTCGGGCTAGTTTAGGTTAGTTTACTTTAGTTTAGTTTACTTTATAATTTAGATTTGTTTAGTTTAGTTTATAGTTCAGTTCAGTTGAGTTTATTTTAATTTAGTTTAATTAAATTTTGTTTACTGTACAATTTAGTTTAGTTTAGTTTAGTTTATAGTTTAGTTTAGTTTAGTTTATGGTTAAGTTTTAATTTTGTTTAGTTTAATTTAGTTTAGTTTAGTATAGTTTAGCTCAGGTTAGCTTAGGTTAGGTTAATTTAGTTTAGTTTAGGTTAGGTTAGGTTAGGTTAGGTTACTTTAGTTAAGTTTAGTTTAGTTTAGTTAATATATACTTTAGTTTAGTTTAGCATATAGTTTAGTTTAGTTTAGTTTATAGTTTAGTATAGTTTAGTTTAGTTTAGTTTAGTTTAGGGTAGGTTAGATTAGTTTAGTTTATTTTAGTTTAGGTTAGGTTTGGTTAGGGTACTTTAGTTTAGTTTATAGTTTAGTTTAGGTTACGTTAGGTTAGGTTAGGTTAGGTTAGGTTAGTTTAGTTTAGATTAGTTTAGTTTAGTTTACTTTAGTTTTGTTTAGTTTTGTTTAGGTTAGGTTAGTTTAGTTTAGGTTATGTTAGGTTAGCTTAGTTTGGTTTAGTTAGGTTAGTTAAGTTTTGTTTAGTTTATAGTTTAGTTTAGTTTAATTTAGCTTGGGTTAGTTTAGGTTGGGTTAGGTTAGTTTAGTTTAGTTTAGTTTGGTTTATTTTAGTTAATTTAGGTTAGGTGAGCATAGTTTAGTTTAGTTTATTTTAGTTTAGTTTAGTTTAGTTTATAGTTTAGTTTATAGTTTAAATTAGTTTAGTTTAGATTAGTTTAGTTTAGTTTAGTTTACTTAAGTTTAGTTTAGGTTAGGTTAGGTTAGGTTAGGTTACGTTAGGTTATGTTAGGTTTGGTTAGTGTAGTTTAGTTTAGTTTAGTTAAGTTCAGTTTATATTAGTTAGGTTAATTTAATTTAGTTTAGTTTAGTTTAGGTTAGGTTAGGTGAGTTTACTTTAGTTTAGTGTAGTTTAGGTTAGGTTAGGTTAGGTTAGCTTAGGTTAGGTTATGTTAGGTTAGGTTAGGTTATGTTAGGTTAGGTTAGTGTAGTTTAGTTTAGATTTGACTCGTTTAGTTAATAATTTAGTTTATAGTTCAGTTTAGTTTGGTTTAGTATAGTTTAGTTTTGTTTAATTTAGTTTTGTTTAATTTATTTTAATTTAGTTCAGTTTAGTTTAGTATATAGTTTAATTTTTAATTTAGTTTAGTTTAGTTTATAGTTAAGTTTAGTTTATGGTTTAGTTTATGGTTTAGTTTAGTTTATTTTAGTTTACTTCAGTTTAGGATATGTCAGGTTATTTTAGGTTAGTTTACTTTAGTTTAGTATAGTTTATAGTTTGGATTTGTTTAGTTTAGTTTATAGTTCAGTTTAGTTGAGTTTATTTTAATTTAGTTTAATTAAATTTTCTTTACTGTACAATTTAGTTTAGTTTAGTTTAGTTTATAGTTTAGTTTATTTTAGTTTATGGTTAAGTTTATACTTTTGTTTAGTTTAATTTAGTTTAGTTTAGTATAGTTTAGCTCAGGTTAGCTTAGGTTAGGTTAATTTAGTTTAATTTAGGTTAGGTTAGGTTAGGTTAGGTTACTTTAGTTAAGTTTAGTTTAGTTTAGTTAATTTATATTATGTTTAGTTTAGCATATAGTTTAGTTTAGTTTAGTTTATAGTATAGTATAGTTTAGTTTAGTTTAGTTTAGGGTAGGTTAGATTAGTTTAGTTTATTTTACTTTAGGTTAGGTTTGGTTAGGGTAGTTTAGTTAAGTTTATAGTTTAGTTTAGGTTAGGTTACGTTAGGTTAGGTTAGGTTAGGTTAGGTTAGTTTAATTTAGATTAGTTTAGTTTACTTTACTTTAGTTTTGTTTAGTTTTGTTTAGTTTAGGTTAGGTTAGGTTAGCGTATTTTGGTTTAGTTTAGTTAAGTTTTGTTTAGTTTATAGTTTAGTTTAGTTTAGTTTAGCTTGGTTTAGTTTAGGTTGGGTTAGATTAGTTTAGTTTAGTTTAGTTTGGTTTATTTTAGTTTAGATTAGGTTAGGTGAGCATAGGTTAGTTTAGTTTAATTTAGATTAGGTTATTTAGGTTAGGTTATTTTAGGTTAGTTTAGTTTAGTTTAGTTTATGTTAGTTTAGTTTAGGTTAGGTTAGGTTATGTTAGTTTAGTTTAGTTTAGCTTAGTTTAGCTTAGGTTAGGTTAGTTTAGGTTATTTTACTTTAGTTTAGTTTAGTTTATAGTTTAGTATAGTTTATATTTTAGTTTATAGTTTACTTTAGTTTATAGTGTAGTTTAGGTTAGTTTAGTTTCGTTTCGTTTAGGTTAGGTTCGGTTACGTTAGGTTATGTTAGGTTAAGTTAGTTTAGTTTAGTTTAGTTTAGTTATGTTTAGTTTAGTTTATAGTTTAGTTTATTAATTAGTTTAGTTTAGTTTATAGTTAAGTATATAGTTTAGTATAGTTTAGTTTAGTGTAGTTTAGTTTAGATTAGCTTAGTTAGTTTATTTTGGATTAGTTTACTTTACGTTACGTTAGGTTAGGTTAATTTATTTTAGTTTAGGTTAGGTTAGGTTAAGTCAGGTTACTTTAGTTTAGCATAGTTTAGTTTAGTTTAGATAATTTTAGTTTATTTATAGTTTAGTTTAGTTTATAATTTAGTTTAGTTTAGTGTAGTTTAGATTAGGTTAGGTTAGGTTAGGTTAGATTAGTTTAGTTTAGGTTAGGTTAGGTTAGGATAGTTTAGTTTAGTTTATTTTAGTTTAGTTTAGTTTATAGTTAAGTTTAGTTTAAATTAGTAGTTCAGATTGGTTTAGTTTAGTTTTGTTTACTTAAGTTTAGTTTAGGTAAGGTTAGGTTAGGTTAGGTTAGGTTATGTTAGGTTTGGTTAGTGTAGTTTAGTTTAGTTAAGTTCAGTTTATATTAGGTTAGGTTAATTTAATTTAGTTTAGTTTAGTTTAGGTTAGGTTAGGTGAGTTTAATTTAGTTTATTTTAGTTTAGGTTAGGTTAGGTTAGGTTATGTTAGGTTAGGTTAGTGTAGTTTAGTTTAGTTTAGTTTAGATTTGACTCGTTTAGTTTATAATTTAGTTTATAGTTCAGTTTAGTTTGGTTTAGTATAGTTTAGTTTTGTTTAATTTAGTTTTGTTTAATTTATTTTAATTTAGTTTAGTTTAGTTTAGTATATAGTTTAATTTTTAATATAGTTTAGTTTATAGTTTAGTTTATAGTTTAGTTTAGTTTAGTTTGGCTTGGTTTAGTTTAGTTCTGTTTGTTTTAGTTTAGTTTAGTTTAGGTTAGGTTAGCTTAGTTTAGTTTAGTTTAATTTAGGTTAGGTTGGGTTAGGTTAGTTTAGTTTACTTTAGTTTAGTTTAGGTTAGGTTACCTTAGGTTATGTTAGGTGAGTTTATTTTAGTTTAGTAGTTTAGTTTAGTTTAGGTTAGGTTAGTTTAGTTTATTTTCGTTTAGTTTAGTTTAGTTTATGTTAGGTTAGGTTTAGTTTGGTTAGGTTAGGTTAGTTAAATTTAATTTAGTTAGATTATAATTTAGTTTATAGTTTAGTTTAGTTTATTGTTTATTTTAGTTAAATTTAATTTAGGTTAGGTAAGGTTAGGTTAGGTTAATTTAGTTTAGTATAGTATAGTTTAGTTTAGTTTAGTGAATTTAGTTTAGTTTAGTTTACGTTTTAGTTAAGCTTAGTTAGTTTGTTTAGATTAGTATAGTTTACTTTAGGTTAGGTTACGTAATTTTAGTTTAGTTTAGGTTAGGTTAGGTTAGGTGAAGTTATGTTAATTTAGTTTAGTTTAGTTTATTTTAGTTTATTTATAGTTTAGCTTAGTTTATAGTTTATAGTTTAGTTTATGGTTTAGTTTAGTTTCGTTTGGTTTGGTTTAGATTAGTTCTGTTTCGTTTAGTTTAGTTTAGTTTAGGTTAGGTTAAATTAGTTTAGTTTAGTTTACGTTAGGTTAGGTTAGGTTAGTTTAGTTTACTTTAGTTTAGTTTAGGTTAGGTTAGCTTAGGTTATGTTAGGTGAGTTTAGTTTAGTTTAGTTTAGGTTAGGTTAGTTTAGTTTAGTTTAGTTTAGTTTAGTTTAGGTTAGGATAGGTTTAGTTTGGTTAAGTTAGGTTAGGTTAGGTTAGTTTAGCTAATTTTAGTTTAGTTTATAGTTTCGTTAATTTAGTTTAGTTTAGTTTAGTGTATAGTTAAGTTTATAGTTTAGTTTAGTTTATGGTTTAGTATAGTTTAGTTTAGTTTAGTTTAATTTAGTTTAGTTTAGATTCGTTTAGTTTAGTTTAGGTTAAGGTAGGTTAGGTTTGGTTAGGTTAATTTAGTTTAGTTTAGTTTAATTTAGTTTATTTAATTTATAGTTTAGTTAAATTTAGTTTAGTTTATAGTTTAGATTATATTTTAGTTTATTTTATATTTTAGTTTAGTTTAGTTTATGTTAGGTTAGTTTAGTTTAGTTTAGTTTCGGTTAGGTGTGGTTAGGATAGTTTAGTTTAGTTTAGTTTAGTTTTAGTTTATACTTTAGTTTAGTTTATTTTATACTTAAGTTTATAGTTTAGTTTATAGTTTAGTTTAGGCTATTTTAAATTAGTTTAGTTTAGTTTGGTTTGGTTTAGGTTAGGTTTGGTTAGGTTAATTTAGTAAAGTTTAGTTTAGTTTTGTTTATTTAGTTTATTTTATAGTTTAGTTTAGTTAAGTTTAGTTTAGTTTAATTTAGTTTAGTTTAGTTTTGTTTAATTTGTTTAGTTTAGTTTTGTTTAATTTAGTTTAGTTTAATTTAGTTTAGTTTAGTTTAGATCAGGTTAGGTTGTTTAGGTTAGTTTAGTTTAGTTTAGTTTAGCTAAGTTTAGTTTAGTTTATAGTTTCGGTAATTTATTTTAGTTTAATTTAGTGTATAGTTAGGTTTATAGTTTAGTTTAGTTTATAGTTTATTTTATAGTTTAGTATATTTTAGTTTAGTTTAGTTTAGTTTAGCTTAGTTTAGTTTCGTTTAGTTTAGGGTAAATAAGGTTAGGTTAGGTTGGGTTAAGTTAGTTTAGTTTAGTTTTGTTTAGGTTATGATAGGTTTGGTTAGGTTAGTTTAGTTCATTTTATTTTAATTTAGTGTAATTAATTTATAGTTATGTTAAATTTAGTTTAGTTTATAGTTTAGATTATAGTTTAGTTTAGTTCATTTTATATTTTAGTTTTGTTTAGTTTAGGTTAGGTTAGTTTAGTTTAGTTTATTTTAGGTTAGGTTAGTTTGGGTTAGAATAGTTTAGTTTAGATTAGTTTATTTTTAATTTATATTTTATTTTAGTTTTGTGAATACTTAAGTTTATAATTTATTTTATAATCTAGTTTATAGTTTAGTTTAGGCTATTTTGGATTAGTTTAGCTTAGTTTAGTTTAGTTTAGTTTAGTTTAGAATAGGTTAGGTTAGGTTAATTTAGTATTGTTTAGTTTAGTTTAGTTTATTTAGTTTATTTTATAGTTTAGTTTATAGTTTAGTTTAGTTAAGTTTAGTTTAGTTTATTGTTTAGTTTTCTTTAGTTTAGTTTTGTTTAATTTATTTTAGTTTAGTTTAGTTTAGTTTCGTTTAGGTTACGTTAGGTTATGTTAATTTAGGTTAGCTTAGTTTAGTTTAGTTTAGGTTAGATTAAGTTAGGTTAGGTTAGTTAATATTAGTTTAGTTAAGTTAAGTTTAGTTTAATTTATAGTTTAGTTATTTTACTTTAGTTTATAGTTTAGTTTAGTTTAGTTTCTTTTAGTTTAAAGTTCAGTTTATACTTTCGTTTACTTTAGTTAATAATTTTGTTTATGGTTTAGTTTAGTTTAATTTAGTTATGTTTTATTTAGTTTAGTTTAGTTTCGTTTAGGTTTGGTTAGGTTAGGCTAGGTTAGGTTAGCTTAGTTTGGTTTAGTTTAGTTTAGGTTAGGTTAGGTTAGATTAGGTTAGTTTACCTTAGTTTAGTTTAGCTAAGTTTAGTTAAGTTTAGTTCAGTTTATATTTTAGTTTAGTGTTTTTTAATTTATATTTTAGTTTATGGTTTAGTATAGTTTAATTTATGGTTTGATTTATAGTTTATTTTAGTTTCGTTTAGTTTAATTTAGCTTAGTTTAGATTAGGTTAGGTTATATTATGTTAGTTTAGTTTAGTTTATTTTATTTTAGTTTAGTTTAGTTAATGTTAGGTTAGGTTAGTTTAGTTTAGTTTAGTTTAGTTTAATTTAATTTAGTTTACTTAATTTAGTTTAGTTTAGTTTAGTTTAGGTTAGATTTAGTTAGGTCAGGTTAGGTTATTTAAGTTTAGTTTAGTTAAGTTTAGGTTAGGTTAGGTTAGGTTAGTTTAGTTTAATTCTATTTAGGATAGGTTAGGTAATTTTAGGTTAGTATAGTTTAGTTAATTTATTTTAGTTAATAGTTCAGTATAGTTTACAGTTTAGTTTATAGGTTAGTTCAGTGTATAGTGTAGTTGATAGTTTAGTTTAGTTTAGTTTCGTTTCGTTTATATTATGTTAGGTTAGGTTAGGTTGGATTAGCTTAGTTTAGTTTAGTTTAGTTTAGGTTAGGTTCGGTTACGTTAGGTTATGTTAGCTTATGTTAGTTTAGTTTAGTTTAGTTTAGTCTAGTTTAGTTAAGTTTAGTTTAGTTTATAGTTTAGTTTATTTTAGTTTATTTATTAGTTTAGTTTTTAGTTAAGTATATAGTTTAGTTTAGTTTAGTTTAGCTTAGTTTGTTTATTTTAGATTAGTATAGCTTACGTTACGTTAGGTTAAACCTAACCTAACCTAAGCTAACGTAGGTTAGGTTCGTTTAGTTTAGTTTAATTAGGTTAGGTTAAGTTAGGTTACTTTAGCTTAGTTTAGTTTAGATAATTTATGGTTTAGTTTAGTTAAGTTTAATTTATAGATCAGTATATAGTTTACTTTAGTTTATAGTTCAGTTTAGGTTAGATTAGTTTAAGTTAGATTAGGTTAGATTAGTTTAGTTTAGTTTAGTTTCGGTTAGGTTAGATTAGGTTACATTAAGTTAGTTTAGGTTAGCTTAGTTTAGTTTAGTTTAGTATAGTTAAGTTTAGTTAAGTTTTGTTTAGTTTACAGTTTAGTTTAGTTAAGTTTAGTTTATAATTTAATTTATAGTTCAGTTTAGTTTAGTTCATACTTTATTTTAGTTTACTTTAGTTTCAGTTAGGTTAGGTTAGGTTACGTTAGTGTATTTTAGTTAGGTTTAGTTTTGTTTAGCTAAGTTTATAATTTATTTTGTAGTTTAATTTAGTTTAGTTTATTGTTTAATTTAGTGTAGTTTAGTTTAGTTTAGTTTAATTTAGTTTACTTTAGTTTAGTTTAGTGTAGTTTAGATTAGATTAGGTTAGGTTATGTTAGGTTAGTAGAGTATAATTTAGATTAGGTTAGGTTAGGTTAGGTTAAGTTAGGTTAGTTTAGTTTAGTTGGATTTAGAATAGTTTAGTGTAGTTTAGTTTATTTTAGACTAGGTAAGGTTAGCCTAGTTTAGTGTAATTTAGTTCAGTTTATGTTAGGTTAGTTTAGGTTAGTTTAGTTTAGTTAATAGTTTAGTATAGTTTATAAATTAGTTTATAATTTATTTTGGTTTGTAGTTCAATTTATTGTTAATTTAGTTTAGTTTATTTTAGTTTCGTTTAGGTTATGTTAGGTTAGCTTAGCTTAGCTTAGCTTAGCTTAGCTTAGTTTAGTTTAGTTTAGGTTAGGTTAGGTTAGGTTAGGTTAGCTTAGCTTAGTTTAGTTTAGTTTAGTTTAGGTTATGTTCGTTTACGTTAGGTTATGTTAGGTTAAGTTAGTTTAGTTTAGTTTAGTTTAGCTTAGCTTAGTTAGTTTATTTTAGATTAATACAGTTTACGTTACGTTAGGTTAGGTTAGGTTAGGTTAGTTTAGTTTAGTTTAGGTTAGGTTAGGTTAGTTTAAGTTAGGTTACTTTAGTTTAGTTTAGTTTAGATAATTTATAGTTTAGTTTATTTTAGTTTAGTTTATGGTTAATTTAGTTTATAGTTTAGTTTAGTTATGTTTAGTTTTGTTTATAGTTTAGTTTATTAATTAGTTTAGTTTAGTTTATAGTTAAGTATATAGTTTAGTATAGTTTAGTTTAGTGTAGTTTAGTTTAGATTAGCTTAGTTAGTTTATTTTGGATTAGTTTACTTTACGTTACGTTAGGTTAGGTTAATTTATTTTAGTTTAGGTTAAGTTAGGTTAAGTCAGGTTACTTTAGTTTAGCTTAGTTTAGTTTAGTTTAGATAATTTATAGTTTAGTTTAGTTTAGTTTATAGTTTAGTTTACAGTTTAGTTTAGTTTAGTTTCGGTTTGGTTAGGTTAGGTTAGATTAATTTAATTTAGGTTAGGATAGTTTAGTTCAGTTTAGTTTAGTTTAGTTAAGCTTAGTTAGTTTAGTTAAATTAGTATAGTTTACGTTAGGTTAGGTTAGGTTAGGTAAGTTTAGTTTAGTTTAGGTTAGGTTAGGTGAAGTTAGGTTACTTTAGTTTAGTTTAGTTTAGTTTAGTTTAGTTTATTTTTAGTTTATTTATAGTTTAGTTTAGTTTATAATTTAGTTTAGTTTAGTGTAGTTTAGGTTAGGTTAGGTTAGGTTAGATTAGTTTAGCTTAGTTTAGGTTAGGATAGGTTAGGATAGTTTAGTTTAGTTTATTTTATTTTAGTTTAGTTTAGTTTATAGTTTAGTTTATAGTTTAAATTAGTTTAGTTTAGATTAGTTTAGTTTAGTTTAGTTTAGTTAAGTTTAGTTAAGTTTAGTTTAGTTTACAGTATAGTTTAGTTAAGTTTAGTTTACAGTTTGGTTTATAGTTTAGTTTAGTTTAGTTTATAGATTAGTTTATGGTTTAGTTTGGTTTAGTTTTGTTTAGTTTAGGTTAGTTAATTTAGATTAGATTAGTTTAGTTTGGGTTAGGTTAGGTTAGGTTAGTTAGTTTAGTTTAGATTAGATTAGGTTAGGTTAAGTTAGGTTGGGTTAGGTTAGTTTAGTTTAATTTAGTTTAGTTAATTTATAGTTTAGTTTAGTTTATAATTTAGTGTATAGTTTAGTTTAGTTTAGGATATACTTTAGTTTAGTTTAGTTTAGTTTAGTTTAAATTAGGTTATGTTAGGTTAGGTTAGTTTAGTTTAGTTTAGTTTAGTTTAGTTTTTTTTAGTTAAGTTTATAGTTTATTTTGTAGTTTAGTTTAGTTTAGCTTATAGTTTCATTTAGTGTAGTTTATTTTGATTTATTTTAATTTAGTTTATTTTAGTTTAGTTTTAGTTTAGTTTAGTTAAGTTTAGTTAAGGTTACGTTACGTTAGGTTAGGTTAGGTTAGGTTAGGTTAGTTAAGTATAGCTTAGTTTAGTTTAGGTTAGGTTTGGTTAGGTTAAGTTAGGTTAGGTTAGTTAATTTAGTTTAGTTTAATTTAGTTGGATTTAGAATAGTTTAGTTTAGTTTAGTTAATTTTTGTTAGGTAATTTAAGTTAGTTTAGTTAATTTAGTTTAGTTTAGGGCAATTTAGGGTAGTTTAGTTTAGTTAATTTATTTTAGTTAATAGTTTAGTATAGTTTATAGTTTAGTTTATAGTTTAGTTCAGTTTATAGTGTAGTTTAGTTTAGTTTAGTTTCGTTTCGTTTAGGTTAGGTTCGGTTACGTTAGGTTATGTTAGGTTAAGTTAGTTTAGTTTAGTTTAGTTTAGTTTAGTTTAGTTATGTTTAGTTTAGTTTATAGTTTGGTTTATTAATTAGTTTAGTTTAGTTTATAGTTAAGTATATAGTTTAGTATAGTTTAATTTAGTTTAGTTTAGTTTAGTTTAGATTAGCTTAGTCAGTTTATTTTGGATTAGTTTAGTTTACGTTACGTTAGGTTAGGTTAGGTTAATTTAATTCATTTTAGTTTAGGTCAGGTTAGGTTAAGTTAGGTTACTTTAGTTTAGCTGTTTACTTTAGTTTGGATAATTTATAGTTTAGTTTAATTTAGTTTATAGTTTAGTTTACAGTTTAGTTTAGTTTAGTTTAGTATCGGTTAGGTTAGGTTAGATTAATTTAATTTAGTTTAGGTTAGGATAGTTTAGTTCAGTTTAGTTTATTTTAGGTTAGGTTAGGTGAAGTTAGGTTACTTTAGTTTAGTTTTGTTTAATTTAGTTTAGTTTATTTTAGTTTATTTATAGTTTAGTTTATTTATAGTTTAGTTTAGTTTATAATTTAGTTTAGTTTAGTGTAGTTTAGGTTAGGTTAGTTTAGGTTAGATTAGTTTAGTTTAGGTTATGTTAGGTTAGGATAGTTTAGTTTACTTTGTTTTAGTTTAGTTTAGTTTATAGTTTAGTTTATAGTTTAAATTAGTTTAGTTTAGATTAGTTTAGTTTAGTTTAGTTTACTTAAGTTAAGGTTAGGTTAGGTTAGGTTAGTTTAGGTTAGGTTAGTTTAGTTTAGTTTATTTAAGTTCAGTTTATATTAGGTTAGGTTAATTTAATTTATTATAGTTTAGTTTAGGTTAGGTTAGTTTAGTTTAGTTTAGTTTAGTTTGGTTTAGGTTAGGATAGGTTAGGTTAGGTTAGGTTAGGTTATGTTAGGTTAGGTTAGTGTAGTTTAGTTTGGTTTAGTTTATAGTTTAGTTTATAGTTCAGTTTAGTTTAGTTTAGTATAGTTTAGTTTTGTTTCATTAGTTTTGTTTAATTTATATTAATTTAGTTTAGTTTATTTTATAGTTTAGTTTATAATTTAGTTTAGTTCAGTTTATAGTTTAGTTTATGGTTTAGTTTAGTTTCGTTTGGTTTGGTTTAGATTAGCTCTGTTTCGTTTAGTTTAGTTTAGTTTAGTTTAGGTTAGGTTAGGTTAGGTTAGGTTAGTTTAGTTTACTTTAGTTTAGTTTAGGTTAGTTTAGTTTAGTTTAGGTTAGGTTAGGTTTAGTTTGGTTAGGTTAGGTTAGGTTAGGTTAGTTTAGTTTATTTTAGGTTAGTTTAGGATAGGTTAGATTAGGTTAGTTAAATTTAATTTAGTTAGATTATAATTTTGTTTATAGTTTAGTTTAGTTTAGTTTATAGTTTAGTTTAGTTAAGTTTAGTTTAGGTTAATTTAGGTTAGGTTAGGTTAGTTTAGTTTAGTTTAGTTTAGTGAATTTAGTTTAGTTTAGTTTAGGTTAGGTTAGGTTAGTTTACTTTAATTCAGTTTAAGTTATGTCATTTTAGTTTAGGTTAGTTTACTTTAGTTGAGTTTAGTTTAGTTTATAGTTTAGATTTGTTTAGTTTAGTTTAGTGCAGTTTAGTTTATAGTTTTGTTTATAGTTTAGTTTAGTTTCGTTTAGGTTAGGTTAGGTTAGATTAGTTTAGTGTAGTTTAGTTTCGTTTAGGTTAGTTAGTTAGTTTAGTTCAGTTTAGGTTATGTCGGGTTAGTTTAGGTTAGTTTACTTTAGTTTAGTTTACTTTATAATTTAGATTTGTTTAGTTTAGTTTATAGTTCAGTTTAGTTGAGTTTATTTTAATTTAGTTTAATTAAATTTTGTTTACTGTACAATTTAGTTTAGTTTAGTTTAGTTTATAGTTTAGTTTAGTTTAGTTTATGGTTAAGTTTATACGTTTGTTTAGTTTAATTTAGTTTAGTTTAGTATAGTTTAGCTCAGGTTAGCTTAGGTTAGGTTAATTTAGTTTAGTTTAGGTTAGGTTAGGTTACTTTAGTTAAGTTTAGTTTAGTTTAGTTAATATATACTTTAGTTTAGTTAAGCATATAGTTTAGTTTAGTTTAGTTTATAGTTTAGTATAGTTTAGTTTAGTTTAGTTTAGTTTAGGGTAGGTTAGATTAGTTTAGTTTATTTTAGTTTAGGTTAGGTTTGGTTAGGGTACTTTAGTTTAGTTTATAGTTTAGTTTAGGTTACGTTAGGTTAGGTTAGGTTAGGTTAGTATAGTTTAGATTAGTTTAGTTTAGTTTACTTTAGTTTTGTTTAGTTTTGTTTAGGTTAGGTTAGTTTAGTTTAGGTTAGGTTAGGTTAGCTTAGTTTGGTTTAGTTAGGTTAGTTAAGTTTTGTTTAGTTTATAGTTTAGTTTAGTTTAATTTAGCTTGGGTTAGTTTAGGTTGGGTTAGGTTAGTTTAGTTTAGTTTAGTTTGGTTTATTTTAGTTTAGTTTAGGTTAGGTGAGCAGGGTTTAGTTTAGTTTATTTTAGTTTAGTTTAGTTTAGTTTATAGTTTAGTTTATAGTTTAAATTAGTTTAGTTTAGATTAGTTTAGTTTAGTTTAGTTTACTTAAGTTTAGTTTAGGTTAGGTTAGGTTAGGTTAGGTTAGGTTAGGTTATGTTAGGTTTGGTTAGTGTAGTTTAGTTTAGTTTAGTTAAGTTCAGTTTATATTAGGTTAGGTTAATTTAATTTAGTTTAGTTTAGTTTAGGTTAGGTTAGGTGAGTTTAGTTTAGTTTAGTTTAGTTTAGGTTAGGTTAGGTTAGGTTAGCTTAGTTTAGGTTATGTTAGGTTAGGTTAGGTTATGTTAGGTTAGGTTAGTGTAGTTTAGTTTAGATTTGACTCGTTTAGTTAATAATTTAGTTTATAGTTCAGTTTAGTTTGGTTTAGTATAGTTTAGTTTTGTTTAATTTAGTTTTGTTTAATTTATTTTAATTTAGTTCAGTTTAGTTTAGTATATAGTTTAATTTTTAATTTAGTTTAGTTTAGTTTATAGTGTAGTTTAGTTTATGGTTTAGTTTATGGTTTAGTTTAGTTTATTTTAGTTTACTTCAGTTTAGGATATGTCAGGTTATTTTAGGTTAGTTTACTTTAGTTTAGTATAGTTTATAGTTTGGATTTGTTTAGTTTAGTTTATAGTTCAGTTTAGTTGAGTTTATTTTAATTTAGTTTAATTAAATTTTCTTTACTGTACAATTTAGTTTAGTTTAGTTTAGTTTATAGTTTAGTTTATTTTAGTTTATGGTTAAGTTTATACTTTTGTTTAGTTTAATTTAGTTTAGTTTAGTATAGTTTAGCTCAGGTTAGCTTAGGTTAGGTTAATTTAATTTAGTTTAGGTTAGGTTAGATTAGGTTAGGTTACTTTAGTTAAGTTTAGTTTAGTTTAGTTAATTTATATTTTAGTTTAGTTTAGCATATAGTTTAGTTTAGTTTAGTTTATAGTATAGTATAGTTTAGTTTAGTTTAGTTTAGGGTAGGTTAGATTAGTTTAGTTTATTTTACTTTAGGTTAGGTTTGGTTAGGGTAGTTTAGTTAAGTTTATAGTTTAGTTTAGGTTAGGTTACGTTAGGTTAGTTTAGGTTAGGTTAGGTTAGTTTAGTTTAGATTAGTTTAGTTTACTTTACTTTAGTTTTGTTTAGTTTTGTTTAGTTTAGGTTAGGTTAGGTTAGCGTATTTTGGTTTAGTTTAGTTTAGTTAAGTTTTGTTTAGTTTATAGTTTAGTTTAGTTTAATTTAGCTTGGTTTAGTTTAGGTTGGGTTAGGTTAGTTTAGTTTAGTTTAGTTTGGTTTATTTTAGTTTAGTTTAGGTTAGGTGAGCATAGGTTAGTTTAGTTTAATTTAGATTAGGTTATTTAGGTTAGGTTATTTTAGGTTAGTTTAGTTTAGTTTAGTTTACGTTAGTTTAGTTTAGGTTAGGTTAGGTTATGTTAGTTTAGTTTAGTTTAGCTTAGTTTAGCTTAGGTTAGGTTAGTTTAGGTTATTTTACTTTAGTTTAGTTTAGTTTATAGTTTAGTATAGTTTATATTTTAGTTTATAGTTTACTTTAGTATATAGTGTAGTTTAGTTTAGTTTAGTTTCGTTTCGTTTAGGTTAGGTTCGGTTACGTTAGGTTATGTTAGGTTAAGTTAGTTTAGTTTAGTTTAGTTTAGTTTAGTTATGTTTAGTTTAGTTTATAGTTTAGTTTATTAATTAGTTTAGTTTAGTTTATAGTTAAGTATATAGTTTAGTATAGTTTAGTTTAGTGTAGTTTAGTTTAGATTAGCTTAGTTAGTTTATTTTGGATTAGTTTACTTTACGTTACGTTAGGTTAGGTTAATTTATTTTAGTTTAGGTTAGGTTAGGTTAAGTCAGGTTACTTTAGTTTAGCATAGTTTAGTTTAGTTTAGATAATTTTAGTTTATTTATAGTTTAGTTTAGTTTATAATTTAGTTTATTTTAGTGTAGTTTAGATTAGGTTAGGTTAGGTTAGATTAGTTTAGTTTAGGTTAGGTTAGGTTAGGATAGTTTAGTTTAGTTTATTTTAGTTTAGTTTAGTTTATAGTTTAGTTTATAGTTTAAATTAGTTTAGTTCAGATTAGTTTAGTTTAGTTTAGTTTACTTAAGTTTAGTTTAGGTTAGGTTAGGTTAGGTTAGGTTATGTTAGGTTTGGTTAGTGTAGTTTAGTTTAGTTAAGTTCAGTTTATATTAGGTTAGGTTAATTTAATTTAGTTTAGTTTAGTTTAGGTTAGGTTAGGTGAGTTTAATTTAGTTTATTTTAGTTTAGGTTAGGTTAGGTTAGGTTAGGTTATGTTAGGTTAGGTTAGTGTAGTTTAGTTTAGTTTAGTTTAGATTTGACCCGTTTAGTTTATAATTTACTTTATAGTTCAGTTTAGTTTGGTTTAGTATAGTTTAGTTTTGTTTAATTTAGTTTTGTTTAATTTATTTTAATTTAGTTTAGTTTAGTTTAGTATATAGTTTAATTTTTAATATAGTTTAGTTTATAGTTTAGTTTATAGTTTAGTTTAGTTTAGTTTGGTTTGGTTTAGTTTAGTTCTGTTTGTTTTAGTTTAGTTTAGTTTAGGTTAGCTTAGCTTAGTTTAGTTTAGTTTAATTTAGGTTAGGTTGGGTTAGGTTAGTTTAGTTTACTTTAGTTTAGTTTAGGTTAGGTTACCTTAGGTTATTTTAGGTGAGTTTATTTTAGTTTAGTAGTTTAGTTTAGTTTAGGTTAGGTTAGTTTAGTTTATTTTCGTTTAGTTTAGTTTAGTTTATGTTAGGTTAGGTTTAGTTTGGTTAGGTTAGTTAAATTTAATTTAGTTAGATTATAATTTAGTTTATAGTTTAGTTTAGTTTATTGTTTAGTTTAGTTAAATTTAGTTTAGGTTAGGTAAGGTTAGGTTAGGTTAGTTTAGTTTAGTATAGTTTAGTTTAGTTTAGTTTAGTGAATTTAGTTTAGTTTAGTTTAGGTTTTAGTTAAGCTTAGTTAGTTTGTTTAGATTAGTATAGTTTACTTTAGGTTAGGTTACGTAATTTTAGTTTAGTTTAGGTTAGGTTAGGTTAGGTGAAGTTATGTTAATTTAGTTTAGTTTAGTTTATTTTAGTTTATTTATAGTTTAGCTTAGTTTATAGTTTATAGTTTAGTTTATGGTTTAGTTTAGTTTCGTTTGGTTTGGTTTAGATTAGTTCTGTTTCGTTTAGTTTAGTTTAGTTTAGGTTAGGTTAAATTAGTTTAGTTTAGTTTACGTTAGGTTAGGTTAGGTTAGTTTAGTTTACTTTAGTTTAGTTTAGGTTAGGTTAGCTTAGGTTATGTTAGGTGAGTTTAGTTTAGTTTAGTTTAGGTTAGGTTAGTTTAGTTTAGTTTAGTTTAGTTTAGGTTAGGATAGGTTTAGTTTGGTTAAGTTAGGTTAGGTTAGGTTAGTTTAGCTAATTTTAGTTTAGTTTATAGTTTCGTTAATTTAGTTTAGTTTAGTTTAGTGTATAGTTAAGTTTATAGTTTAGTTTAGTTTATGGTTTAGTATAGTTTAGTTTAGTTTAGTTTAATTTAGTTTAGTTTAGATTGGTTTAGTTTAGTTTAGGTTAAGGTAGGTTAGGTTTGGTTAGGTTAATTTAGTTTAGTTTAGTTTAATTTAGTTTATTTAATTTATAGTTTAGTTAAATTTAGTTTAGTTTATAGTTTAGATTATATTTTAGTTTATTTTATATTTTAGTTTAGTTTAGTTTATGTTAGGTTAGTTTAGTTTAGTTTAGTTTATGTTAGGTTAGTTTAGTTTAGTTTAGTTTCGGTTAGGTGTGGTTAGGATAGTTTAGTTTAGTTTAGTTTAGTTTTAGTTTATACTTTAGTTTAGTTTATTTTATACTTAAGTTTATGGTTTAGTTTATAGTTTAGTTTAGGCTATTTTAAATTAGTTTAGTTTAGTTTGGTTTGGTTTAGGTTAGGTTTGGTTAGGTTAATTCAGTAAAGTTTAGTTTAGTTTTGTTTATTTAGTTTATTTTATAGTTTAGTTTAGTTAAGTTTAGTTTAGTTTAATTTAGTTTAGTTTAGTTTTGTTTAATTTGTTTAGTTTAGTTTTGTTTAATTTAGTTTAGTTTAATTTAGTTTAGTTTAGTTTAGATCAGGTTAGGTTGTTTAGGTTAGTTTAGTTTAGTTTAGTTTAGCTAAGTTTAGTTTAGTTTATAGTTTCGGTAATTTATTTTAGTTTAATTTAGTGTATAGTTAGGTTTATAGTTTAGTTTAGTTTATAGTTTATTTTATAGTTTAGTATATTTTAGTTTAGTTTAGTTTAGTTTAGCTTAGTTTAGTTTCGTTTAGTTTAGGGTAAATAAGGTTAGGTTAGGTTGGGTTAAGTTAGTTTAGTTTAGTTTTGTTTAGGTTAGGATAGATTTGGTTATGTTAGTTTAGTTCATTTTATTTTAATTTAGTGTAATTAATTTATAGTTATGTTAAATTTAGTTTAGTTTATAGTTTAGATTATAGTTTAGTTTAGTTCATTTTATATTTTAGTTTTGTTTAGTTTAGGTTAGGTTAGTTTAGTTTAGTTTATTTTAGGTTAGGTTAGTTTGGGTTAGAATAGTTTAGTTTAGATTAGTTTATTTTTAATTTATAGTTTATTTTAGTTTTGTGAATACTTAAGTTTATAATTTATTTTATAATCTAGTTTATAGTTTAGTTTAGGCTATTTTGGATTAGTTTAGCATAGTTTAGTTTAGTTTAGTTTAGTTTAGAATAGGTTAGGTTAGGTTAATTTAGTATTGTTTAGTTTAGTTTAGTTTATTTAGTTTATTTTATAGTTTAGTTTATAGTTTAGTTTAGTTAAGTTTAGTTTAGTTTATTGTTTAGTTTTCTTTAGTTTAGTTTTGTTTAGTTTATTTTAGTTTAGTTTAGTTTAGTTTGGTTTAGGTTACGTTAGGTTATGTTAATTTAGGTTAGCTTAGTTTAGTTTAGTTTAGGTTAGATTAAGTTAGGTTAGGTTAGTTAATATTAGTTTAGTTAAGTTAAGTTTAGTTTAATTTATAGTTTAGTTATTTTACTTTAGTTTATAGTTTAGTTTAGTTTAGTTTATTTTAGTTTAAAGTTCAGTTTATACTTTCGTTTACTTTAGATAATAATTTTGTTTATGGTTTAGTTTAGTTTAATTTAGTTATGTTTTATTTAGTTTAGTTTAGTTTCGTTTAGGTTTGGTTAGGTTAGGCTAGGTTAGGTTAGCTTTGTTTGGTTTAGTTTAGGTTAAGTTAGGTTAGATTAGGTTAGTTTACCTTAGTTTAGTTTAGCTAAGTTTAGTTAAGTTTAGTTCAGTTTATATTTTAGTTTAGTGTTTTTTAATTTATATTTTAATTTATGGTTTAGTATAGTTTAATTTATGGTTTGATTTATAGTTTAGTTTAGTTTCGTTTAGTTTAATTTAGCTTAGTTTAGATTAGGTTAGGTTATATTATGTTAGTTTAGTTTAGTTTATTTTATTTTAGTTTAGTTTAGTTAATGTTAGGTTAGGTTAGTTTAGTTTAGTTTAGTTTAGTTTAATTTAGTTTAGTTTACTTATTTTAGTTTAGTTTAGTTTAGTTTAGTTTAGGTTAGATTTAGTTAGGTCAGGTTAGGTTATTTAAGTTTAGTTTAGTTAAGTTTAGGTTAGGTTAGGTTAGGTTAGTTTAGTTTAATTCTATTTAGGATAGGTTAGGTAATTTTAGGTTAGTATAGTTTAGTTAATTTATTTTAGTTAATAGTTCAGTATAGTTTACAGTTTAGTTTATAGGTTAGTTCAGTGTATAGTGTAGTTGATAGTTTAGTTTAGTTTAGTTTCGTTTCGTTTATATTATGTTAGGTTAGGTTAGGTTGGATTAGCTTAGTTTAGTTTAGTTTAGTTTAGGTTAGGTTCGGTTACGTTAGGTTATGTTAGCTTATGTTAGTTTAGTTTAGTTTAGTTTAGTCTAGTTTAGTTAAGTTTAGTTTAGTTTATAGTTTAGTTTATTTTAGTTTATTTATTAGTTTAGTTTTTAGTTAAGTATATAGTTTAGTTTAGTTTAGTTTAGCTTAGTTTGTTTATTTAAGATTAGTATAGCTTACGTTACGTTAGGTTAAACCTAACCTAACGTAAGCTAACCTAGGTTAGGTTCGTTTAGTTTAGTTTAATTAGGTTATGTTAGGTTAGGTTAGTTTAGTTTAGTTTAGTTTAGTTTAGTTTTTTTTTAGTTAAGTTTATAGTTTATTTTGTAGTTTAGTTTAGTTTAGTTTATAGTTTAATTTAGTGTAGTTTATTTTGATTTATTTTAATTTAGTTTATTTTAGTTTAGTTTTAGTTTAGTTTAGTTAAGTTTAGTTAAGGTTAGGTTACGTTAGGTTAGGTTAGGTTAGGTTAGTTAAGTATAGCTTAGTTTAGTTTAGGTTAGGTTTGGTTAGGTTAAGTTAGGTTAGGTTAGTTAATTTAGTTTAGTTTAATTTAGTTGGATTTAGAATAGTTTAGTTTAGTTTAGTTAATTTTTGTTAGGTAATTTAGGTTAGTTTAGTTAATTTAGTTTAGTTTAGGGTAATTTAGGGTAGTTTAGTTTAGTTAATTTATTTTAGTTAATAGTTTAGTATAGTTTATAGTTTAGTTTATAGTTTAGTTCAGTTTATAGTGTAGTTTAGTTTAGTTTAGTTTCGTTTCGTTTAGGTTAGGTTCGGTTACGTTAGGTTATGTTAGGTTAAGTTAGTTTAGTTTAGTTTAGTTATGTTTAGTTTAGTTTATAGTTTGGTTTATTAATTAGTTTAGTTTAGTTTATAGTTAAGTATATAGTTTAGTATAGTTTAATTTAGTTTAGTTTAGTTTAGTTTAGATTAGCTTAGTTAGTTTATTTTGGATTAGTTTAGTTTACGTTACGTTAGGTTAGGTTAGGTTAATTTAATTCATTTTAGTTTAGGTCAGGTTAGGTTAAGTTAGGTTACTTTAGTTTAGCTTAGTTTACTTTAGTTTGGATAATTTATAGTTTAGTTTAATTTAGTTTATAGTTTGGTTTACAGTTTAGTTTAGTTTAGTTTAGTATCGGTTAGGTTAGGTTAGATTAATTTAATTTAGTTTAGGTTAGGATAGTTTAGTTCAGTTTAGTTTATTTTAGGTTAGGTTAGGTGAAGTTAGGTTACTTTAGTTTAGTTTTTTTAATTTAGTTTAGTTTATTTTAGTTTATTTATAGTTTAGTTTATTTATAGTTTAGTTTAGTTAATAATTTAGTTTAGTTTAGTGTAGTTTAGGTTAGTTTAGTTTAGTTTAGTTTACTTAAGTTAAGGTTAGGTTAGGTTAGGTTAGTTTAGGTTAGGTTAGTTTAGTTTAGTTTATTTAAGTTCAGTTTATATTAGGTTAGGTTAATTTAATTTATTATAGTTTAGTTTAGGTTAGGTTAGTTTAGTTTAGTTTAGTTTAGTTTGGTTTAGGTTAGGATAGGTTAGGTTAGTTTAGGTTAGGTTATGTTAGGTTAGGTTAGTGTAGTTTAGTTTAGTTTAGATTTGTCTCGTTTAGTTTATAGTTTAGTTTATAGTTCAGTTTAGTTTAGTTTAGTATAGTTTAGTTTTGTTTCATTAGTTTTGTTTAATTTATATTAATTTAGTTTAGTTTAGTTTATAGTTTAGTTTATAATTTAGTTTAGTTCAGTTTATAGTTTAGTTTATGGTTTAGTTTAGTTTCGTTTGGTTTGGTTTAGATTAGCTCTGTTTCGTTTAGTTTAGTTTAGTTTAGGTTAGGTTAGCTTAGTTTAGTTTAGTTTAGGTTAGGTTAGGTTAGGTTAGTTTAGTTTACTTTAGTTTAGTTTAGGTTAGTTTAGTTTAGTTTAGGTTAGGTTAGGTTTAGTTTGGTTAGGTTAGGTTAGGTTAGGTTAGTTTAGTTTATTTTAGGTTAGTTTAGGATAGGTTAGGTTAGGTTAGTTAAATTTAATTTAGTTAGATTATAATTTTGTTTATAGTTTAGTTTAGTTAAGTTTAGTTTAGGTTAATTTAGGTTAGGTTAGGTTAGTTTAGTTTAGTTTAGTTTAGTGAATTTAGTTTAGTTTAGTTTAGGTTAGGTTTGGTTAGGGTACTTTAGTTTAGTTTATAGTTTAGTTTAGGTTACGTTAGGTTAGGTTAGGTTAGGTTAGGTTAGTTTAGTTTAGATTAGTTTAGTTTAGTTTACTTTAGTTTTGTTTAGTTTTGTTTAGGTTAGGTTAGTTTAGTTTAGGTTATGTTAGGTTAGCTTAGTTTGGTTTAGTTAGGTTAGTTAAGTTTTGTTTAGTTTATAGTTTAGTTTAGTTTAATTTAGCTTGGGTTAGTTTAGGTTGGGTTAGGTTAGTTTAGTTTAGTTTAGTTTGGTTTATTTTAGTTAATTTAGGTTAGGTGAGCATAGTTTAGTTTAGTTTATTTTAGTTTAGTTTAGTTTATAGTTTAGTTTATAGTTTAAATTAGTTTAGTTTAGATTAGTTTAGTTTAGTTTAGTTTACTTAAGTTTAGTTTAGGTTAGGTTAGGTTAGGTTAGGTTAGGTTAGGTTAGGTTATGTTAGGTTAGGTTAGGTTATGTTAGGTTAGGTTAGTGTAGTTTAGTTTAGATTTGACTCGTTTAGTTAATAATTTAGTTTATAGTTCAGTTTAGTTTGGTTTAGTATAGTTTAGTTTTGTTTAATTTAGTTTTGTTTAATTTATTTTAATTTAGTTCAGGTTATGTTAGGTTTGGTTAGTGTAGTTTAGTTTAGTTTAGTTAAGTTCAGTTTATATTAGTTAGGTTAATTTAATTTAGTTTAGTTTAGTTTAGGTTAGGTTAGGTGAGTTTACTTTAGTTTAGTTTAGTTTTGGTTAGGTTAGGTTAGGTTAGCTTAGGTTAGGTTATGTTAGGTTAGGTTAGGTTATGTTAGGTTAGGTTAGTGTAGTTTAGTTTAGATTTGACTCGTTTAGTTAATAATTTAGTTTATAGTTCAGTTTAGTTTGGTTTAGTATAGTTTAGTTTTGTTTAATTTAGTTTTGTTTAATTTATTTTAATTTAGTTCAGTTTAGTTTAGTATATAGTTTAATTTTTAATTTAGTTTAGTTTAGTTTATAGTGTAGTTTAGTTTATGGTTTAGTTTATGGTTTAGTTTAGTTTATTTTAGTTTACTTCAGTTTAGGATATGTCAGGTTATTTTAGGTTAGTTTACTTTAGTTTAGTATAGTTTATAGTTTCGATTTGTTTAGTTTAGTTTATAGTTCAGTTTAGTTGAGTTTATTTTAATTTAGTTTAATTAAATTTTCTTTACTGTACAATTTAGTTTAGTTTAGTTTAGTTTATAGTTTAGTTTATTTTAGTTTATGGTTAAGTTTATACTTTTGTTTAGTTTAATTTAGTTTAGTTTAGTATAGTTTAGCTCAGGTTAGCTTAGGTTAGGTTAATTTAGTTTAGTTTAGGTTAGGTTAGGTTAGGTTAGGTTACTTTAGTTAAGTTTAGTTTAGTTTAGTTAATTTATATTTTAGTTTAGTTTAGCATATAGTTTAGTTTAGTTTAGTTTATAGTATAGTATAGTTTAGTTTAGTTTAGTTTAGGGTAGGTTAGATTAGTTTAGTTTATTTTACTTTAGGTTAGGTTTGGTTAGGGTAGTTTAGTTAAGTTTATAGTTTAGTTTAGGTTAGGTTACGTTAGGTTAGGTTAGGTTAGGTTAGTTTAATTTAGATTAGTTTAGTTTACTTTACTTTAGTTTTGTTTAGTTTTGTTTAGTTTAGGTTAGGTTAGGTTAGCGTATTTTGGTTTAGTTTAGTTTAGTTTTGTTTAGTTTAGTTTATAGTTTAGTTTAGTTTAGTTTAGCTTGGTTTAGTTTAGGTTGGGTTAGGTTAGTTTAGTTTAGTTTAGTTTGGTTTATTTTAGTTTAGTTTAGGTTAGGTGAGCATAGGTTAGTTTAGTTTAATTTAGATTAGGTTATTTAGGTTAGGTTATTTTAGGATAGTTTAGTTTAGTTTAGTTTATGTTAGTTTAGTTTAGATTAGGTTAGGTTATGTTAGTTTAGTTTAGTTTAGCTTAGTTTAGCTTAGGTTAGGTTAGTTTAGGTTATTTTACTTTAGTTTAGTTTAGTTTATAGTTTAGTATAGTTTATAGTGTAGTTTAGGTTAGTTTAGTTTCGTTTCGTTTAGGTTAGGTTCGGTTACGTTAGGTTATGTTAGGTTAAGTTAGTTTAGTTTAGTTTAGTTTAGTTATGTTTAGTTTAGTTTATAGTTTAATTTATTAATTAGTTTAGTTTAGTTTATAGTTAAGTATATAGTTTAGTATAGTTTAGTTTAGTGTAGTTTAGTTTAGATTAGCTTAGTTAGTTTTTTTTGGATTAGTTTACTTTACGTTACGTTAGGTTAGGTTAATTTATTTTAGTTTAGGTTAGGTTAGGTTAAGTCAGGTTACTTTAGTTTAGCATAGTTTAGTTTGGTTTAGATAATTTTAGTTTATTTATAGTTTAGTTTAGTTTATAATTTAGTTTAGTTTAGTGTAGTTTAGATTAGGTTAGGTTAGGTTAGGTTAGATTAGTTTAGTTTAGGTTAGGTTAGGATAGTTTAGTTTAGTTTATTTTAGTTAAGTTTAGTTTATAGTTAAGTTTATAGTTTAAATTAGTAGTTCAGATTAGTTTAGTTTAGTTTAGTTTACTTAAGTTTAGTTTAGGTTAGGTTAGGTTAGGTTAGGTTAGGTTATGTTAGGTTTGGTTAGTGTAGTTTAGTTTAGTTAAGTTCAGTTTATATTAGGTTAGGTTAATTTAATTTAGTTTAGTTTAGTTTAGGTTAGGTTAGGTGAGTTTAATTTAGTTTATTTTAGTTTAGGTTAGGTTAGGTTAGGTTAGGTTATGTTAGGTTAGGTTAGTGTAGTTTAGTTTAGTTTAGTTTAGATTTGACTCGTTTAGTTTATAATTTAGTTTATAGTTCAGTTTATTTTGGTTTAGTATAGATTAGTTTTGTTTAATTTAGTTTTGTTTAATTTATTTTAATTTAGTTTAGTTTAGTTTAGTATATAGTTTAATTTTTAATATAGTTTAGTTTATAGTTTAGTTTATAGTTTAGTTTAGTTTAGTTTGGTTTGGTTTAGTTTAGTTCTGTTTGTTTTAGTTTAGTTTAGTTTAGGTTAGGTTAGCTTATTTTAGTTTAGTTTAATTTAGGTTAGGTTGGGTTAGGTTAGTTTAGTTTACTTTAGTTTAGTTTAGGTTAGGTTACCTTAGGTTATGTTAGGTGAGTTTATTTTAGTTTAGTAGTTTAGTTTAGTTTAGGTTAGGTTAGTTTAGTTTATTTTCGTTTAGTTTAGTTTAGTTTATGTTAGGTTAGGTTTAGTTTGGTTAGGTTAGGTTAGTTAAATTTAATTTAGTTAGATTATAATTTAGTTTATAGTTTAGTTTAGTTTATTGTTTAGTTTAGTTAAATTTAGTTTAGGTTTGGTAAGGTTAGGTTAGGTTAGTTTAGTTTAGTATAGTATAGTTTAGTTTAGTTTAGTGAATTTAGTTTAGTTTAGTTTAGGTTTTAGTTAAGCTTAGTTAGTTTGTTTAGATTAGTATAGTTTACTTTAGGTTAGGTTACGTAATTTTAGTTTAGTTTAGGTTAGGTTAGGTTAGGTGAAGTTATGTTAATTTAGTTTAGTTTAGTTTATTTTAGTTTATTTATAGTTTAGCTTAGTTTATAGTTTATAGTTTAGTTTATGGTTTAGTTTAGTTTCGTTTGGTTTGGTTTAGATTAGTTCTGTTTCGTTTAGTTTAGTTTAGTTTAGGTTAGGTTAGTTTAGTTTAGTTTAGTTTAGTTTAGTTTAGGTTAGGATAGGTTTAGTTTGGTTAAGTTAGGTTAGGTTAGGTTAGTTTAGCTAATTTTAGTTTAGTTTATAGTTTCGTTAATTTAGTTTAGTTTAGTTTAGTGTATAGTTAAGTTTATAGTTTAGTTTAGTTTATGGTTTAGTATAGTTTAGTTTAGTTTAGTTTAATTTAGTTTAGTTTAGATTCGTTTAGTTTAGTTTAGGTTAAGGTAGGTTAGGTTTGGTTAGGTTAATTTAGTTTAGTTTAGTTTAATTTAGTTTATTTAATTTATAGTTTAGTTAAATTTAGTTTAGTTTATAGTTTAGATTATATTTTAGTTTATTTTATATTTTAGTTTAGTTTAGTTTATGTTAGGTTAGTTTAGTTTAGTTTAGTTTCGGTTAGGTGTGGTTAGGATAGTTTAGTTTAGTTTAGTTTAGTTTTAGTTTATACTTTAGTTTAGTTTATTTTATACTTAAGTTTATAGTTTAGTTTATAGTTTAGTTTAGGCTATTTTAAATTAGTTTAGTTTAGTTTGGTTTGGTTTAGGTTAGGTTTGGTTAGGTTAATTTAGTAAAGTTTAGTTTAGTTTTGTTTATTTAGTTTATTTTATAGTTTAGTATATTTTAGTTTAGTTTAGTTTAGTTTAGCTTAGTTTAGTTTCGTTTAGTTTAGGGTAAATAAGGTTAGGTTAGGTTGGGTTAAGTTAGTTTAGTTTAGTTTTGTTTAGGTTAGGATAGGTTTGGTTAGGTTAGTTTAGTTCATTTTATTTTAATTTAGTGTAATTAATTTATAGTTATGTTAAATTTAGTTTAGTTTATAGTTTAGATTATAGTTTAGTTTAGTTCATTTTATATTTTAGTTTTGTTTAGTTTAGGTTAGGTTAGTTTAGTTTAGTTTATTTTAGGTTAGGTTAGTTTGGGTTAGAATAGTTTAGTTTAGATTAGTTTATTTTTAATTTATAGTTTATTTTAGTTTTGTGAATACTTAAGTTAATAATTTATTTTATAATCTAGTTTATAGTTTAGTTTAGGCTATTTTGGATTAGTTTAGCTTAGTTTAGTTTAGTTTAGTTTAGTTTAGAATAGGTTAGGTTAGGTTAATTTAGTATTGTTTAGTTGAGTTTAGTTTATTTAGTTTATTTTATAGTTTAGTTTATAGTTTAGTTTAGTTAAGTTTAGTTTAGTTTATTGTTTAGTGTTCTTTAGTTTAGTTTTGTTTAATTTATTTTAGTTTAGTTTAGTTTAGTTTCGTTTAGGTTACGTTAGGTTATGTTAATTTAGGTTAGCTTAGTTTAGTTTAGTTTAGGTTAGATTAAGTTAGGTTAGGTTAGTTAATATTAGTTTAGTTAAGTTAAGTTTAGTTTAATTTATAGTTTAGTTATTTTACTTTAGTTTATAGTTTAGTTTAGTTTAGTTTATTTTAGTTTAAAGTTCAGTTTCTACTTTCGTTTACTTTAGTTAATAATTTTGTTTATGGTTTAGTTTAGTTTAATTTAGTTATGTTTTATTTAGTTTAGTTTAGTTTCGTTTAGGTTTGGTTAGGTTAGGCTAGGTTAGGTTAGCTTAGTTTGGTTTAGTTTAGTTTAGGTTAGGTTAGGTTAGATTAGGTTAGTTTACCTTAGTTTAGTTTAGCTTAGTTTAGTTAAGTTTAGTTCAGTTTATATTTTAGTTTAGTGTTTTTTAATTTATATTTTAGTTTATGGTTTAGTATAGTTTAATTTATGGTTTGATTTATAGTTTAGTTTAGTTTCGTTTAGTTTAATTTAGCTTAGTTTAGATTAGGTTAGGTTATATTATGTTAGTTTAGTTTAGTTTATTTTATTTTAGTTTAGTTTAGTTAATGTTAGGTTAGTTTAGTTTAGTTTAGTTTAGTTTAATTTAATTTAGTTTACTTAATTTAGTTTAGTTTAGTTTAGTTTAGTTTAGGTTAGATTTAGTTAGGTCAGGTTAGGTTATTTAAGTTTAGTTTAGTTAAGTTTAGGTTAGGTTAGGTTAGGTTAGTTTAGTTTAATTCTATTTAGGATAGGTTAGGTAATTTTAGGTTAGTATAGTTTAGTTAATTTATTTTAGTTAATAGTTCAGTATAGTTTACAGTTTAGTTTATAGGTTAGTTCAGTGTATAGTGTAGTTGATAGTTTAGTTTAGTTTAGTTTCGTTTCGTTTATATTATGTTAGGTTAGGTTAGGTTGGATTAGCTTAGTTTAGTTTAGTTTAGTTTAGGTTAGGTTCGGTTACGTTAGGTTATGTTAGCTTATGTTAGTTTAGTTTAGTTTAGTTTAGTCTAGTTTAGTTAAGTTTAGTTTAGTTTATAGTTTAGTTTATTTTAGTTTATTTATTAGTTTAGATTTTAGTTAAGTATATAGTTTAGTTTAGTTTAGTTTAGCTTAGTTTGTTTATTTTAGATTAGTATAGCTTACGTTACGTTAGGTTAAACCTAACCTAACCTAAGCTAACGTATGTTAGGTTCGTTTAGTTTAGTTTAATTAGGTTAGGTTAAGTTAGGTTACTTTAGCTTAGTTTAGTTTAGATAATTTATGGTTTAGTTTAGTTAAGTTTAATTTATAGATCAGTATATAGTTTACTTTAGTTTATAGTTCAGTTTAGGTTAGATTAGTTTAAGTTAGATTAGGTTAGATTAGTTTAGTTTAGTTTAGTTTCGGTTAGGTTAGATTAGGTTACATTAAGTTAGTTTAGGTTAGCTTAGTTTAGTTTAGTTTAGTATAGTTAAGTTTAGTTAAGTTTTGTTTAGTTTACAGTTTAGTTTAGTTAAGTTTAGTTTATAATTTAATTTATAGTTCAGTTTAGTTTAGTTCATACTTTATTTTAGTTTACTTTAGTTTCAGTTAGGTTAGGTTAGGTTAGGTTAGTGTATTTTAGTTAGGTTTAGTTTTGTTTAGCTAAGTTTATAGTTTATTTTGTAGTTTAATTTAGTTTAGTTTATTGTTTAATTTAGTGTAGTTTAGTTTAGTTTAGTTTAATTTAATTTACTTTAGTTTAGTTTAGTGTAGTTTAGATTAGATTAGGTTAGGTTATGTTAGGTTAGTAGAGTATAATTTAGATTTGTTTAGGTTAGGTTAGGTTAAGTTAGGTTAGGTTAGTTTAGTTTAGTTTAGTTGGATTTAGAATAGTTTAGTGTAGTTTAGTTTATTTTAGACTAGGTAAGGTTAGCCTAGTTTAGTGTAATTTAGTTCAGTTTATGTTAGGTTAGTTTAGGTTAGTTTAGTTTAGTTAATAGTTTAGTATAGTTTATAAATTAGTTTATAATTTATTTTGGTTTGTAGTTCAATTTATTGTTAATTTAGTTTAGTTTATTTTAGTTTCGTTTAGGTTATGTTAGGTTAGCTTAGCTTAGCTTAGCTTAGCTTAGTTTAGTTTAGTTTAGGTTATGTTAGGTTAAGTTAGGTTAGCTTAGCTTAGTTTAGTTTAGTTTAGTTTAGGTTATGTTCGTTTACGTTAGGTTATGTTAGGTTAAGTTAGTTTAGTTTAGTTTAGTTTAGCTTAGCTTAGTTAGTTTATTTTAGATTAATACAGTTTACGTTACGTTAGGTTAGGTTAGGTTAGGTTAGTTTAGTTTAGTTTAGGTTAGGTTAGGTTAGTTTAAGTTAGGTTACTTTAGTTTAGTTTAGTTTAGATAATTTATAGTTTAGTTTATTTTAGTTTAGTTTATGGTTAATTTAGTTTATTGTTTAGTTTAGTTATGTTTAGTTTTGTTTATAGTTTAGTTTATTAATTAGTTTAGTTTAGTTTATAGTTAAGTATATAGTTTAGTATAGTTTAGTTTAGTGTAGTTTAGTTTAGATTAGCTTAGTTAGTTTATTTTGGATTAGTTTACGTTACGTTACGTTAGGTTAGGTTAATTTATTTTAGTTTAGGTTAGGTTAGGTTAAGTCAGGTTACTTTAGTTTAGCTTAGTTTAGTTTAGTTTAGATAATTTATAGTTTAGTTTAGTTTAGTTTATAGTTTAGTTTACAGTTTAGTTTAGTTTAGTTTCGGTTTGGTTAGGTTAAGTTAGATTAATTTAATTTAGGTTAGGATAGTTTAGTTCAGTTTAGTTTAGTTTAGTTAAGCTTAGTTAGTTTAGTTAAATTAGTATAGTTTACGTTAGGTTAGGTTAGGTTAGGTAAGTTTAGTTTAGTTTAGGTTAGGTTAGGTGAAGTTAGGTTACTTTAGTTTAGTTTAGTTTAGTTTAGTTTAGTTTATTTTTAGTTTATTTATAGTTTAGTTTAGTTTATAATTTAGTTTAGTTTAGTGTAGTTTAGTTTAGGTTAGGTTAGGTTAGATTAGTTTAGCTTAGTTTAGGTTAGGATAGGTTAGGATAGTTTAGTTTAGTTTATTTTATTTTAGTTTAGTTTAGTTTATAGTTTCGTTTATATTTTAAATTAGTTTAGTTTATATTAGTTTAGTTTAGTTTAGTTTACTTAAGTTTAGTTTAGGTTAGGTTAGGTTAGGTTATGTTAGGTTTGGTTAGTGTAGTTTAGTTCAGTTTATATTAGGTTAGGTTAATTTAATTTAGTTTAGTTTAGGTTAGGTTAGGTTAGTTTAGTTTAGTTTAGTTTAGGTTAGGTTAGGTTAGGTTAGGTTAAGTTAGGTTATGTTAGGTTAGGTTAGTGTAGTTTAGTTTAGTTTAGTTTAGATTTTACTCGTTTAGTTTATAGTTTAGTTTATAGTTCAGTTTATTTTAGTTTAGTATAGTTTAGTTTTGTTTAATTTAGTTTTGTTTAATTTATTTTAATTTAGTTTAGTTTAGTTTAGTATATAATTTAGTTTTTAATTTAGTTTAGTTTAGATTAAAGTTTAGTTTATGGTTTAGTTTAGTTTAGTTTGGTTTGGTTTAGTTTAGTTCTGTTTGTTTTAGTTTAGTTTAGTTTAGGTTAGGTTAGCTTAGTTTAGTTTAGTTTAATTTAGGTTACGTTGGGTTAGGTTAGTTTAGTTTGCTTTAGTTTAGTTTAGGTTATGTTAGCTTAGGTTATGTTAGGTGAGTTTATTTTAGTTTAGTAGTTTAGTTTAGTTTAGGTTAGGTTAGTTTAGTTTAGTTTCGTTTAGTTTAGTTTAGTTTAGGCTTGGTTAGGTTTAGTTTGGTTAGGTTAGGTTAGGTTATGTTAGTTTAGTTTATTTTAGGTTAGTTTAGGTTAGGTAAGGTTAGGTTAGTTAAATTTAATTTAGTTAGATTATAATTTACGTTATAGTTTAGTTTAGTTTATTGTTTAGTTTAGTTAAGTTTAGTTTAGGTTAGGTAAGGTTAGGTTAGGTTAGTTTAGTTTAGTATAGTTTAGTTTAGTTTAGTTTAGTGAATTTAGTTTAGTTTAGGTTTTAGTTAAGCTTAGTTAGTTTAGTTTAGATTAGTATAGTTTACTTTAGGTTAGGTTAGGTTATGTAATTTTAGTTTAGTTTAGGTTAGGTTAGGTTAGGTGAAGTTATGTTACTTTAGTTTAGTTTAGTTTATTTTAGTTTATTTATAGTTTAGTTTAGTTTATAATTAATTTAGTTTAGTGTAGTTTAGGTTAGGTTAAGTTAGGTTAGATTCGTTTAGTTTAGTTTAGGTTATGTTAGGTGAGAATAGATTAGTTTATTTTATTTTAGTTTAGTTTATAGTTAAGTTTATAGTTTAAATTATTTTAGTTTAGATTAGTTTAGTTTAGTTTAGTTTATTTAAGTTTAGTTTAGGTTAGGTTAGGTTATGTTAGGTTAGGTTAGTTTAGCATAGGTTTGATTAGGTTAGGTTAGTTTAGGTTAGGTCAGTTTAGTTTAGTTTAGTTTAGTTAAGTTTAGTTTCGTTTAGTTTAGGTAAAGTTAGGTTAGGTTTGGTTTGGTTAGGTTAATTTAGTTTAGTTTAGTTTAATTTAGTTTATTTAATTTATAGTTTAGATAATTTTAGTTTAGTTTATAGTTTAGATTATAGTTTAGTTTAGTTTTGGTCACAGTTTAGTTTATAGTTTAGTTTATAGTTAAGTTTACAGTTTACTTTAGGCTAGTTTAGATTACTTTAGTTTAGTTCAGTTTAGTTTAGTTTAGTTTGGATTAGTTTAGTTTGTTTTATAGTTTAGTTTAGTTAACTTTAGTTTAGTTTATAATTTAGTTTAGTTTACATTATAGTTTAGTTTATAGTATAGTTTACTTAATAGTTTAGTTTATAGTTTAGTTTATGGGTTAGTTTATAATTAAAATTCGTTTACTTTAGATTAGTTTAGTTTAGTTTAGTTTAGTGTAGCTTAGGTTAGGTTAGGTTAGTTTAGTTTAGTTTTGTTTACTTAAGTTTAGTTTAGTTTAGGTTAGGTTAGCTTATGTTATGTTAGGTTAGTTTAGCTTAAGTTAGATTAGGTTGGGTTAGTTTAGTTTAGTGTAGTTTAGTTTAGTTCAGTTTAGATTAGGTTACGTTAGTTTAGTTTTGTTTATTTCAGTTTACTTTAGGTTAGGTTAGGTTAGGTAGTGTTAGTTTAGTTTAGTTTAGTTTAGTTTTGTTTAGGTTAGGTTAGGTTGAGTTATTTTAGGTTAGGTTAGTTTAGTTTAGTCTCGTTTAGTTTATAGTTTAGTTTCGTTAAGTTTAGTTTATAGTTCAGTTTAGTTTAGTTTTGTTTAATTTAGTTTAGTTTAATTTATTATTTTAGTTTAGTTTAATTTATAGTTTAGTTTATAATTTAGTTTAGATTAGTTTATAGTTTAGTTTATGGTTTAGTTTAGTTTAGTTTAGTTTGGTTTAGTTTAGCTTAGTTTATTTAGTTTCGTTTAGGTTAGTTTAGTTTAGGCTAGATTAGGTTAGCTTAGTTTAGTTTAAATAAGTTTAGGTTAGGTTAGGATGGTTTAGTTTAAGTTAGTTTAGTTTAGTTTAGTTTAGCTAAGTTTAGTTTAGTTTACAATTTAGTTTAGTATAGTTTAGTTTATAGCTTAGTTTATACTTAAGTTTAGTTTAATTTATAGTTTAAATTAGTTTAATTTAGTTTAGGTTAGGTTAGGTTTGTTTAGTTTAAGTTAGGTTAGGTTAGGTTAGGTTAGTTTAGTTTAGTTTAGTTTAGTTGAATTTAGTTTAGTTTAGTTTAGTTTAGGTTAGGTTAGGTTAGGTTAGTTTAGTTTAGTTTAATTTAGGTTAGGTTAGGTTAGTTTGGGTTAACTTAGTTTAGTTTAGTTTAGGTTAGGATAGGTTTGGTTGATTAGGTTAGTTTAGTTCAGTTTAGCTAATTTTAGTTTAGTTTATAGTTTCGTTAATTTGGTTTAGTTTAGTTTAGTGTATAGATAAGTTTATAGTTTAGTTTACTTTAGTTTATGGTTTAGTATAGTTTAGTTTAGTTTAGTTTAGCTTAGTTTATTTTAGTTTCGTTTAGTTTAGATTAGGTTAAGTTAGGTTAGGTTTGGTTAGGTTAATTTGGTTTAGTTTAGTTTAATTTAGTTTATTTAATTTATAGTTTAGTTAAATTTAGTTTAGTTTATAGTTAAGATTATAGTTTAGTTTATTTTATATTTTAGTTTAGTTTAGTTTAGCTTAGGTGGGGTTAGTTTAGTTTAGTTTAATTTAGGTTACGTTGGGTTAGGATAGTTTAGTTTAGTTTAGTTTTAGTTTATAGTTTACTTTAGTTTATTTTATACTTAAGTTTATAGTTTAGTTTAGGCTATTTTAGATTAATTTAGTTTAGTTTGGTTTAGTTTAGGTTAGGTTTGGTTAGGTTAGGTTAGGTTAGGTTATGTTAGGTTAGGTTAGGTTAGTGTAGTTTAGTTTAGTTTAGTTTAGATATGACTCGTTTAGTTTATAATTTAGTTTATAGTTCAGTTTAGTTTTGGTTTAGTATAGTTTAGTTTTTTTAATTTAGTTTTGTTTAATTTATTTTAATTTAGTTTAGTTTAGTTTAGTATATAGTTGAATTTTTAATTTAGTTTAGTTTAGTTTATAGTTTAGTATATGGTTTAGTTTAGTTTAGTTTGGTTTGGTTTAGTTTAGTTCTGTTTGTTTTAGTTTAGTTTAGGTTAGGTTAGCTTAGTTTAGTTTAGTTTAATTTAGGTTAGGTTGGGTTAGGTTAGTTTAGTTTACTTTAGTTTGGTTTAGGTTAGGTTAGCTTAGGTTATGTTATGTGAGTTTATTTTATTTTAGTAGTTTAGTTTAGTTTAGGTTAGGTTAGTTTAGTTTAGTTTCGTTTAGTTTAGTTTAGTTTAGGTTAGGTTAGATTTAGTTTGGTTAGGTTAGGTTAGGTTAGGATAGTTTAGTTAATTTAGGTTAGGTTAGGTTAGGTTAGTTTAGTTTAGTTTAGTTTAGGTTAGTTTAGCTTAGGTTAGTTTTTTTTAGTTTAGGTTAGGTTAGTTTAGGCTAGGTTATGTTAGGTTAGGTTAGGTTAAGTTAGTTTATTATAGTAGTTTAGTTTAGTTTAGGTTAGGTAAGCTTAAGTTAGGTTAGGTTATGTTAGGTTAGGTTAGTTTAATTTAGTTTTGTTTAGTTTATAGTTTAGTTTAGTTTAGTTTTTTTTAATTTAGTTAAGTTTAGTATAGTTTAGTTTCATTTAGGTTAGGTTAGCCTAGGATAGTTTAGGTTAGATTAGTTTACTTTATTTTAGTTTAGATTAAGTTAGGTTAAGTTGGGTTAGGTTCGTTTAGTTTAGTTTATTTAAATTTAGTTTATACTTTAGTTTATAGTTTAATTTAGTTTACAGTTAAGATTATAGTCTAGATTAGTTTATAGTTTAGTTTATGGTGCAGTTTAGTTTAGATTAGTTTAGTATAGTTTAGTTTAGTTTAGTTTAGGTTAGTTAAGTTTAATTTAGTTTAGTTTAGTTTGGGTTAGGTTAGGTTAGGTTAATTTAAGTTAGGTTATTTTGGGTTAGTTTAGTTTAGTTTAGTTAAGTTTAGTTAAGTTTAGTTTAGTTTACAGTATAGTTTAGTTAAGTTTAGTTTACAGTTTGGTTTATAGTTTAGTTTAGTTTAGTTTATAGATTAGTTTATGGTTTAGTTTGGTTTAGTTTTGTTTAGTTTAGGTTAGTTAATTTAGATTAGATTAGTTTAGTTTGGGTTAGGTTAGGTTAGTTAGTTTAGTTTAGATTTAATTAGGTTAGGTTAAGTTAGGTTGGGTTAGGTTAGTTTAGTTTAATTTAGTTTAGTTAATTTATAGTTTAGTTTAGTTTATAATTTAGTTTATAGTTTAGTTTAGTTTAGGATATACTTTAGTTTAGTTTAGTTTAGTTTAGTTTAAATTAGGTTATGTTAGGTTAGGTTAGTTTAGTTTAGTTTAGTTTAGTTTTTTTTAGTTAAGTTTATAGTTTATTTTGTAGTTTAGTTTAGTTTAGTTTATAGTTTAATTTAGTGTAGTTTAGTTTGATTTAGTTTAATTTAGTTTATTTTAGTTTAGTTTTAGTTTAGTTTAGTTAAGTTTAGTTTAGATTAGGTTACGTTAGGTTAGGTTAGGTTAGGTTAGTTAATTTAGTTTAGTTTAATTTAGTTGGATTTAGAATAGTTTAGTTTAGTTTAGTTAATTTTTGTTAGGTAATTTAGGTTATTTTAGTTAATTTAGTTTAGGTTAGGTTATAGGGTAGTTTATTGTAGTTAATTTATTTTAGTTAATATTTTAGTATAGTTTATAGTTTAGTTTATAGTTTAGTTTAGTTTTTAGTGTAGTTTAGTTTAGTTTAGTTTCGTTTCGTTTAGGTTGGTTTCGGTTACGTTAGGTTATGTTAGGTTAAGTTAGTTTAGTTTAGTTTAGTTTAGTTTAGTTTAGTTATGTTTAGTTTAGTTTATAGTTTGGTTTATTAATTAGTTTAGTTTAGTTTATAGTTAAATATATAGGTTAGCATAGTTTAGTTTAGTTTAGTTTAGTTTAGATTAGCTTAGTTAGTTTATTATGGATTAGTTTAGTTTACGTTACGTTAGGTTAGGTTAGGTTAATTTAATTCATTTTAGTTTAGGTCAGGTTAGGTTAAGTTAGGTTACTTTAGTTTAGCTTAGTTTACTTTAGTTTAGATAATTTATAGTTTAGTTTAATTTAGTTTATAGTTTAGTTTACAGTTTAGTTTAGTTTAGTTTAGTATCGGTTAGGTTAGGTTAGATTAATTTAATTTAGGTTAGGTTAGGATAGTTTAGTTCAGTTTAGTTTAGTTTAGGTTAGGTTAGGTGAAGTTAGGTTACTTTAGTTTAGTTTTGTTTGATTTAGTTTAGTTTATTTTAGTTTATTTATAGTTTAGTTTAGTTTATAATTTAGTTTAGTTTAGTGTAGTTTAGGTTAGGTTAGGTTATGTTAGGTTAGATTAGTTTAGTTTAGGTTATGTTAGGTTAGGATAGTTTAGTTTACTTTATTTTAGTTTAGTTTAGTTTATAGTTTAGTTTATAGTTTAAATTAGTTTAGTTTAGATTAGTTTAGTTTAGTTTAGTTTACTTAAGTTAAGGTTAGGTTTGGTTAGGTTAGTTTAGGTTAGTTTAGTTTAGTTTATTTAAGTTCAGTTTATATTAGGTTAGGTTAATTTAATTTATTATAGTTTAGTTTAGGTTAGGTTAGTTTAGTTTAGTTTAGTTTAGTTTGGTTTTGGTTAGGATAGGTTAGGTTAGGTTAGGTTAGGTTATGTTAGGTTAGGTTAGTGTAGTCTAGTTTAGTTTAGATTTGTCTCGTTTAGTTTATAGTTTAGTTTATAGTTCAGTTTAGTTTAGTTTAGTATAGTTTAGTTTTGTTTCAATAGTTTTGTTTAATTTATATTAATTTAGTTTAGTTTAGTTTATAGTTTAGTTTATAATTTAGTTTAGTTTAGTTTATAGTTTAGTTTATGGTTTAGTTTAGTTTCGTTTGGTTTGGTTTAGATTATTTCTGTTTCGTTTAGTTAAATTAGTTTAGGTTAGGTTAGCTTAGTTTAGTTTAGTTTAGTTTAGGTTAGGTTAGGTTAGGTTACTTTAGTTAAGTTTAGTTTAGTTTAGTTAATTTATACTTTAGTTTAGTTTAGCATATAGTTTAGTTTAGTTTAGTTTATAGTTTAGTATAGTTTAGTTTAGTTTAGTTTAGGGTAGGTTAGATTAGTTTAGTTTATTTTAGTTTAGGTTAGGTTTGGTTAGGGTACTTTAGTTTAGTTTATAGTTTAGTTTAGGTTACTTTAGGTTAGGTTAGGTTAGGTTAGGTTAGTTTAGTTTAGATTAGTTTAGTTTAGTTTACTTTAGTTTTGTTTAGTTTTGTTTAGGTTAGGTTAGTTTAGTTTAGGTTAGGTTAGGTTAGCTTAGTTTGGTTTAGTTTAGGTTAGTTAAGTTTTGTTTAGTTTATAGTTTAGTTTAGTTTAATTTAGCTTGGTTTAGTTTAGGTTGGGTTAGGTTAGTTTAGTTTAGTTTAGTTTGGTTTATTTTAGTTTAGTTTAGGTTAGGTGAGCATAGTTTAGTTTCGTTTAATTTAGATTAGGTTATTTAGGTTAGGTTATGTTAGGTTAGTTTAGTTTAGTTTAGATTATGTTAGTTTCGGTTATGTTAGGTTAGGTTATGTTAGTTTAGTTTAGTTTAGCTTAGTTTGGCTTAGGTTAGGTTAGTTTAGGTTATTTTCCTTTAGTTTAGTTTAGTTTAGTTTATAGTTTAGTATAGTTTATAGTTTAGTTTATAGTTTACTTTAGTTTATAGTGTAGTTTAGTTTAGTTTTGTTTCGTTTCGTTTAGGTTAGGTTCGGTTACGTTAGGTTATGTTAGGTTAAGTTAGTTTAGTTTAGTTTAGTTTAGTTATGATAGTTTAGTTTATAGTTTAGTTTATTAATTAGTTTAGTTTAGTTTATAGTTAAGTATATAGTTTAGTATAGTTTAGTTTAATGTAGTTTAATTTAGATTAGCTTAGTTAGTTTATTTTGGATTAGTTTACGTTACGTTAGGTTAGGTTGATTTATTTTAGTTTAGGTTAGGGTAAGTCAGGTTACTTTAGTTTAGCATAGTTTAGTTTAGTTTAGATAATTTATAGTTTAGTTTAGTTTAGTTTATAGTTTAGTTTACAGTTTAGTTTAGTTTAGTTTCAGATAGTTTAGGTTAGGTTAGATTATTTTAATTAAGGTTAGGATAGTTTAGTTCAGTTTAGTTTAGTTTAGTTAAACTTAGTTAGTTTAGTTTAGATTAGTGTAGTTTACGTTAGGTTAGGTTAGGTTAGGTAAGTTTAGTTTTGTTTAGGTTAGGTTAGGTTAGGTGAAGTTAGGTTACTTTAGTTTAGTTAAGTTTAATTTAGTTTAGTTTAGTGTAGTTTAGATTAGGTTAGGTTAAATTAGTTTAGTTTAGTTTAGGTTAGGTTAGGATAGTTTAGTTTATTTTAGTTTAGTTTAGTTTAGTTTAGTTTAGTTTACTTAAGTTTAGTTTAGGTTAGGTTAGGTTAGGTTAGGTTATGTTAGGTTTGGTTAGTGTAGTTTAGTTTAGTTTAGTTAAGTTCAGTTTATATTAGGTTCGGTTAATTTAATTTAGTTTAGTTTAGTTTAGGTTAGGTTAGGTGAGTTTAGTTTAGTTTAGTTTAGTTTAGGTTAGGTTAGGTTAGGTTAGCTTAGGTTAGGTTATGTTAGGTTAGGTTAGGTTATGTTAGGTTAGGTTAGTGTAGTTTAGTTTAGTTTAGATTTCACTCGGTTAGTTTATAATTTAGTTTATAGTTCAGTTTAGTTTGGTTTAGTATAGTTTAGTTTTGTTTAATTTAGTTTTGTTTAATTTATTTTAATTTAGTTTATTTTAGTTTAGTATATAGTTTAATTTTTAATTTAGTTTAGTTTAGTTTATAGTTTAGTTTAGTTTATGGTTTAGTTTATAGTTTAGTTTAGTTTATTTTAGTTTAGTTCAGTTTAGGATATATCAGGTTAGTTTAGGTTAGTTTACTTTAGTTTAGTATAGTTTATAGTTTGGATTTGTTTAGTTTATAGTTCAGTTTAGTTGAGTTTATTTTAATTTAGTTTAATTAAATTTTCTTTACTGTACAATTTAGTTTAGTTTAGTTTAGTTTATAGTTTAGTTTAGTTTAGTTTATGGTTAAGTTTATAGTTTTGTTTAGTATAATTTAGTTTAGTTTAGTATAGTTTAGCTCAGGTTAGCTTAGGTTAGGTTAATTTAGTTTAGTTTATGTTAGGTTAGGTTAGGTTAGGTTAGGTTACTTTAGTTAAGTTTAGTTTAGTTTAGTTAATTTATACTTTAGTTTAGTTTAGCATATAGTTTAGTTTAGTTTAGTTTAGTTTATAGTATAGTATAGTTTAGTTTAGTTTAGTTTAGGGTAGGTTAGATTAGTTTAGTTTATTTTAGTTTAGGTTAGGTTTGGTTAGGGTAGTTTAGTTAAGTTTATAGTTTAGTTTAGATTAGGTTACGTTAGGTTAGGTTAGGTTAGGTTAGTTAAGTTTAGATTAGTGTAGTTTACTTTACTTTAGTTTTGTTTAGTTTTTTTAGGTTAGGTTAGGTTAGTTTAGGTTAGGTTAGGTTAGCGTATTTTGGTTTAGTTTAGTTTAGTTAAGTTTTGTTTAGTTTATAGTTTAGTTTAGTTTAGTTTAGCTTGGTTTAGTTTAGGTTGGGTTAGGTTAGTTTAGTTTAGTTTAGTTTGGTTTATTTTAGTTTAGTTTAAGTTAGGTGAGCATAGGTTAGTTTAGTTTAATTTAGATTAGGTTATTTAGGTTAGGTTATGTTAGGTTAGTTTAATTTAGTTTAGTTTATGTTAGTTTAGTTTAGGTTAGGTTAGGTTATGTTAGTTTAGTTTAGTTTAGATTAGTTTAGCTTAGGTTAGGTTAGTTTAGGTTATTTTACTTTAGTTTAGTTTAGTTTAGTTTATAGTTTAGTATAGTTTATAGTTTAGTTTATAGTTTACTTTATTTTATAGTGTAGTTTAGTTTAGTTTAGTTTCGTTTCGTTTAGGTTAGGTTCGGTTACGTTAGGTTATGTTAGGTTAAGTTAGTTTAGTTTAGTTTAGTTTAGTTTAGTTATGTTTAGTTTAGTTTATAGTTTAGTTTATTAATTAGTTTAGTTTAGTTTATAGTCAAGTATATAGTTTAGTATAGTTTAGTTTAGTGTAGTTTAGTTTAGATTAGCTTAGTTAGTTTATTTTGGATTAGTTTACTTTACGCTACGTTAGGTTAGGTTAATTTATTTTAGTTTAGGTTAGGTTAGGTTAATTCAGGTTACTTTAGTTTAGCATAGTTTAGTTTAGTTTAGATAATTTTAGTTTATTTATAGTTTAGTTTAGTTTATAATTTAGTTTAGTTTAGTGTACTTTAGATTAGGTTAGGTTAGGTTAGATTAGTTTAGTTTAGGTTAGGTTAGGTTAGGATAGTTTAGTTTAGTTTATTTCAGTTTAGTTTAGTTTAGTTTATAGTTTAGTTTATAGTTTAAATTAGTTTAGTTCAGATTAGTTTAGTTTAGTTTAGTTTAGTTAAGTTTAGTTTAGGTTTGGTTAGGTTAGGTTAGGTTAGGTTAGGTTATGTTAGGTTAGGTTAGTGTAGTTTAGTTTAGTTTAGTTCAGTTTATATTAGGTTAGGTTAATTTAATTTAGTTTAGTTTAGTTTAGGTTAGGTTAGGTGAGTTTATTTTATTTTAGTTTAGTTTAGGTTAGGTTAGGTTAGGTTAGGTTAGGTTAGGTTATGTTAGGTTAGGTTAGTGTAGTTTAGTTTAGTTTAGTTTAGATTTGACTCGGTTAGTTTATAATTTAGTTTATAGTTCAGTTTAGTTTGGTTTAGTATAGTTTAGTTTTGTTTAATTTAGTTTTGTTTATTTTATTTTAATTTAGTTTAGTTTAGTTTAGTATATAGTTTAATTTTTAATATAGTTTAGTTTAGTTTATAGTTTAGTTTATGGTTTAGTTTAGTTTTGTTTGGTTTGGTTTAGTTTTGTTCTGTTTTTTTTAGTTTAGTTTAGTTTAGGTTAGCTTAGCTTAGTTTAGTTTAGTTTAATTTAGGTTAGGTTGGGTTAGGTTAGTTTAGTTTACTTTAGTTTAGTTTAGGTTAGGTTAGCTTAGGTTATGTTAGGTGAGTTTATTTTAGTTTAGTAGTTTAGTTTAGTTTAGGTTAGGTTAGTTTAGTTTATTTTCGTTTAGTTTAGTTTAGTTTAGTGAATTTAGTTTAGTTTAGGTTTTAGTTAAGCTTAGTTAGTTTGTTTAGATTAGTATAGTTTACTTTAGATTAGGTTACGTAATTTTAGTTTAGTTTAGGTTAGGTTAGGTTAGGTTAGGTGAAGTTATGTTAATTTAGTTTAGTTTAGTTTATTTTAGTTTATTTATAGTTTAGCTTAGTTTATAATTTAGTTTAGTTTAGTTTATAGTTTAGTTTATGGTTTAGTTCAGTTTCGTTTGGTTTGGTTTAGATTAGTTCTGTTTCGTTTGGTTTAGTTTAGTTTAGGTTAGGTTAAATTAGTTTAGTTTAGTTTAGTTTACGTTAGGTTAGGTTAGGTTAGTTTAGTTTACTTTAGTTTAGTTTAGGTTAGGTTAGCTTAGGTTATGTTAGGTGAGTTTAGTTTAGTTTAGTTTAGGTTAGGTTAGTTTAGTTTCGTTTAGTTTAGTTTAGTTTAGGTTAGGATAGGTTTAGTTTGGTTAAGTTAGGTTAGGTTAGGTTAGTTTAGCTAATTTTAGTTTAGTTTATAGTTTCGTTATTTTAGTTTAGTTTAGTTTAGTGTATAGTTAAGTTTATAGTTTTGTTTAGTTTATGGTTCAGTATAGTTTAGTTTAGTTTAGTTTAACTTAGTTTAGTTTAGATTCGTTTAGTTTAGTTTAGGTTAAGGTAGGTTAGGTTTGGTTAGGTTAATTTAGTTTAGTTTAGTTTAATTTAGTTTATTTAATTTATAGTTTAGTTAAATTTAGTTTAGTTTATAGTTTAGATTATATTTTAGTTTATTTTATATTTTAGTTTAGTTTAGTTGATGTTAGGTTAGTTTAGTTTAGTTTAGTTTAGTTTCGGATAGGTGTGGTTAGGATAGTTTAGTATATTTTAGTTTAGTTTTAGTTTATAGTTTAGTTTAGTTCATTTTATACTTAAGTTCATAGTTTAGTTTATAGTTTAGTTTAGGCTATTTTAGATTAGTTTAGTTTAGTTTGGTTTAGTTTAGGTTAGGTTTGGTTAGGTTAATTTAGTAAAGTTTAGTTTAGTTTTGTTTATTTAGTTTATTTTATAGTTTAGTTTAGTTAAGTTTAGTTTAGTTTAATTTAGTTTAGTTTAGTTTTGTTTAATTTAGTTTAGTTTAGTTTTGTTTAATTTAGTTTAGTTTAATTTAGTTTAGTTTAGTTTAGATCAGGTTAGGTTGTTTAGGTTAGTTTAGTTTTGTTTAGTTTAGCTAAGTTTAATGTAGTTTATAGTTTCGGTAATTTATTTTAGTTTAATTTAGTGTATAGTTAGGTTTATAGTTTAGTTTAGTTTATAGTTATATTATAGTTTAGTATATTTTAGTTTAGTTTAGTTTATTTTATCTTAGTTTAGTTTAGTTTCGTTTAGTTTAGGGTAAATAAGGTTAGGTTAGGTTGGGTTAAGTTAGTTTAGTTTAGTTTTGTTTAGGTTAGGATAGGTTTGGTTAGGTTAGTTTAGTTCATTTTATTTTAATTTAGTGTAATTAATTTATAGTTTAGTTAAATTTAGTTTAGTTTATAGTTTAGATTATAGTTTAGTTTTGTTCATTTTATATTTTATATTTGTTTAGTTTAGGTTAGGTTAGTTTAGTTTAGTTATTTTAGGTTAGGTTAGTTTGGGTTAGAATAATTTAGTTTAGTTTAGTTTATTTTTAATTTATAGTTTATTTTAGTTTTGTGAATACTTAAGTTTATAATTTATTTTATAATCTAGTTTATAGTTTAGTTTATGCTATTTTGGATTAGTTTAGCTTACTTTAGTTTAGTTTAGTTTAGTTTAGAATAGGTTAGGTTAGGTTAATTTAGTATTGTTTAGTTTAGTTTAGTTTATTTAGTTTATTTTATAGTTTAGTTTATAGTTTAGTTTAGTTAAGTTTAGTTTAGTTTCGTTTAGGTTAGGTTATGTTAATTTAGGTTAGCTTAGTTTAGTTTAATTTAGGTTAGATTAAGTTAGATTAGGTTAGTTAATATTAGTTTAGTTAAGTTAATTTTAGTTTAATTTATAGTTTAGTTTAAATTACTTTAGTTTATAGTTTAGTTTATTGTAAAGTTTAGTTTATACTTTCGTTTACTTTAGTTAATAATTTTGTTTATGGTTTAGTTTAGTTTAGTTTAGTTATGTTTTATTTAGTTTAGTTTAGTTTCGTTTAGGTTTGGTTAGGTTAGGCTAGGTTAGGTTAGCTTAGTTTGGTTTAGTTTAGTTTAGGTTAGGTTAGGTTAGATTAGGTTAGTTTACCTTACTTTAGTTTAGCTTATTTTAGTTAAGTTTAGTTCAGTTTATATTTTAGTTTAGTATAATTTAATTTATATTTTAGTTTATGGTTTAGAATAGTTTAATTTATGGTTTGATTTATAGTTTAGTTTACTTTCGTTTAGTTTAATTTAGCTTAGTTTAGATTAGGTTAGGTTAAATTATGTTAGTTTAGTTTAGTTTATTTTAGTTTAGTTCAGTTTAGTTAATGTCAGGTTAGGTTAGTTTAGTTTAGTTTAGTTTAGTTTAATTTAATTTAGTTTACTTAATTTAGTTTAGTTTAGTTTAGTTTAGTTTAGTTTAGGTTAGATTTAGTTAGGTCAGATTAGGTTATTTATGTTTAGTTTAGTTAAGTTTAGGTTAGGTTAGGTTAGGTTAGTTTAGTTTAATTCTATTTAGGTTAGGTTAGGGAATTTTAGGTTAGTATAGTTTAGTTAATTTATTTTAGTTAATAGTTCAGTATAGTTTACAGTTTAGTTTATAGTTTAGTTCAGTGTAGAGTGTAGTTGATAGTTTAGTTTAGTTTAGTTTAGTTTCGTTTATATTATGTTAGGTTAGGTTAGGTTGGATTAGCTTAGTTTAGTTTAGTTTAGTTTAGGTTAGGTTCGGTTACGTTAGGTTATGTTAGCTTATGTTAGTTTAGTTTAGTTTAGTTTAGTTTAGTCTAGTTTAGTGAAGTTTAGTTTAGTTTATAGTTTAGTTTATTTTAGTTTATTTATTAGTTTAGTTTATAGTTAAGTATATAGTTTAGTTTAGTTTAGTTTAGTTTAGCTTAGTTTGTTTATTTTAGATTAGTATAGCTTACGTTACGTTAGGTTAAACCTAACCTAACGTAAGCTAACGTAGGTTAGGTTCGTTTAGTTTAGTTTAATTAGGTTAGGTTAGGTTAAGTTAGGTTACTTTAGCTTAGTTTAGTTTATTTTAGATAATTTATGGTTTAGTTTAGTTAAGTTTATTTATAGATCAGTATATAGTTTACTTTAGTTTATAGTTCAGTTTAGGTTAGATTAGTTTAAGTTAGATTAGGTTAGATTAGTTTAGTTTAGTTTAGTTTCGGTTAGGTTAGATTAGGTTACATTAAGTTAGTTTAGGTTAGCTTAGTTTAGTTTAATTTAGTATAGTTAAGTTTAGTTTAGTTTACAGTTTAGTTTAGTTAAGTTTAGTTTATAATTTAGTTTATAGTTCAGTTTGTTTAGTTCATACTTTATTTTAGTTTACTTTAGTTTCAGTTAGGTTAGGTTAGGTTAGGTTAGGTTAGTGTAATTTAGTTAAGTTTAGTTTTGTTTAGCTAAGTTTATAGTTTATTTTGTAGTTTAATTTAGTTTAGTTTATTGTTTAATTTAGTGTAGTTAATTTAGTTTAGTTTAATTTAGTTTACTTTAGTTTAGTTTAGTGTAGTTTAGATTAAATTAGGTTAGGTTATGCTAGGTTAGTAGAGTATAATTTAGTTTAGGTTAGGTTAGGTTAGGTTAGGTTAAGTTAGGTTAGGTTAGTTTAGTTTAGTTTAGTTGGATTTAGAATAGTTTAGTGTAGTTTAGCTTATTTTAGACTAGGTAAGGTTAGCCTAGTTTAGTTTAATTTTGTTTAGTTTAGGTTAGGTTAGTTTAGGTTAGTTTAGTTTAGTTAATTTATTTTAGTTAATAGTTTAGTATAGTTTATAAATTAGTTGATAATTTATTTTGGTTTGTAGTTCAATTTATTGTTAATTTAGTTTAGTTTATTTTAGTTTCGTTTAGGTTATGTTAGGTTAGGTTAGGTTAGGTTAGGTTAGGATAGCTTAGTTTAGTTTAGTTTAGGTTAGGTTAGGTTAGGTTAGGTTAGCTTAGCTTAGCTTAGTTTAGTTCAGTTTAGTTTAGTTTAGGTTAGGTTCGGTTACGTTAGGTTGTGTTAGGTTAAGTTAGTTTAGTTTAGTTTAGTTTAGCTTAGCTTAGTTAGTTTATTTTAGATGAATACAGTTTACGTTACGTTAGGTTAGGTTAGGTTAGGTTAGTTTAGTTTAGTTTACGTTAGGTTAGGTTAGTTTAAGTTAGGTTACTTTAGTTTAGTTTAGTTTAGTTTAGATAATTTATAATTTAGTTTAGTTTAGTTTAGTTTATAGTTTAGTTTATAGTTTACTTTAGTTTCTAGTTTAGTTTAGTTTGAATTAGATTCGGTAAGTTTAGTTTAGTTTACGTTAGGTTAGGTTAGGTTGAGTTAGGTTACTTTAATTTAGTTTAGTTTAGATAATTTATAGTTTAGTTTATTTTAGTTTAGTTTATGGTTTAGTTTAGTTTAGTTATGTTTAGTTTTGTTTATAGTTTAGTTTATTAATTAGTTTAGTTTAGTTTATAGTTAAGTATATAGTTTAGTATAGTTTAGTTTAGTGTAGTTTAGTTTAGATTAGCTTAGTTAGTTTATTTTGGATTAGTTTACTTTACGTTACGTTAGGTTAGGTTAATTTATTTTAGTTTAGGTTAGGTTAGGTTAAGTCAGGTTACTTTAGTTTAGCATAGTTTAGTTTAGTTTAGATAATTTTAGTTTATTTATAGTTTAGTTTAGTTTATAATTTAGTTTAGTGTAGTTTAGATTAGGTTAGGTTAGGTTAGGTTAGATTAGTTTAGTTTAGGTTAGGTTAGGTTAGGATAGTTTAGTTTAGTTTATTTTAGTTTAGTTTAGTTTATAGTTTAGTTTATAGTTTAAATTAGTTTAGTTCAGATTAGTTTAGTTTAGTTTAGTTTACTTAAGTTTAGTTTAGGTTAGGTTAGGTTAGGTTAGGTTATGTTAGGTTTGGTTAGTGTAGTTTAGTTTAGTTAAGTTCAGTTTATAAAAGGTTAGGTTAATTTAATTTAGTTTAGTTTAGTTTAGGTTAGGTTAGGTGAGTTTAATTTAGTTTATTTTAGTTTAGGTTAGGTTAGGTTAGGTTAGGTTATGTTAGGTTAGGTTAGTGTAGTTTAGTTTAGTTTAGTTTAGATTTGACTCGTTTAGTTTATAATTTAGTTTATAGTTCAGTTTAGTTTGGTTTAGTATAGTTTAGTTTTGTTTAATTTAGTTTTGTTTAATTTATTTTAATTTAGTTTAGTTTAGTTTAGTATATAGTTTAATTTTTAATATAGTTTAGTTTAGTTTATAGTTTAGTTTATAGTTTAGTTTAGTTTAGTTTGGTTTGGTTTAGTTTAGTTCTGTTTGTTTTAGTTTAGTTTAGTTTAGGTTAGGTTAGCTTAGTTTAGTTTAGTTTAATTTAGGTTAGGTTGGGTTAGGTTAGTTTAGTTTACTTTAGTTTAGTTTAGGTTAGGTTACCTTAGGTTATGTTAGGTGAGTTTATGTTTGTTTAGTAGTTTAGTTTAGTTTAGGTTAGGTTAGTTTAGTTTCGTTTAGTTTAGTTTAGTTTATGTTAGGTTAGGTTTAGTTTGGTTAGGTTAGGTTAGTTAAATTTAATTTAGTTAGATTATAATTTAGTTTATAGTTTAGTTTAGTTTATTGTTTAGTTTAGTTAAATTTAGTTTAGGTTAGGTAAAGTTATGTTAGGTTAGTTTAGTTTAGTATAGTTTAGTTTAGTTTAGTTTAGTGAATTTAGTTTAGTTTAGTTTAGGTTTTAGTTAAGCTTAGTTAGTTTGTTTAGATTAGTATAGTTTACTTTAGGTTAGGTTACGTAATTTTAGTTTAGTTTAGGTTAGGTTAGGTTAGGTGAAGTTATGTTAATTTAGTTTAGTTTAGTTTATTTTAGTTTATTTATAGTTTAGCTTAGTTTATAGTTTATAGTTTAGTTTATGGTTTAGTTTAGTTTCGTTTGGTTTGGTTTAGATTAGTTCTGTTTCGTTTAGTTTAGTTTAGTTTAGGTTAGGTTAAATTAGTTTAGTTTAGTTTACGTTAGGTTAGGTTAGGTTAGTTTAGTTTACTTTAGTTTAGTTTAGGTTAGGTTAGCTTAGGTTATGTTAGGTGAGTTTAGTTTAGTTTAGTTTAGGTTAGGTTAGTTTAGTTTAGTTTAGTTTAGTTTAGGTTAGGATAGGTTTAGTTTGGTTAAGTTAGGTTAGGTTAGGTTAGTTTAGCTAATTTTAGTTTAGTTTATAGTTTCGTTAATTTAGTTTAGTTTAGTTTAGTGTATAGTTAAGTTTATAGTTTAGTTTAGTTTATGGTTTAGTATAGTTTAGTTTAGTTTAGTTTAACTTAGTTTAGTTTAGTTTCGTTTAGTTTAGTTTAGGTTAAGGTAGGTTAGGTTTGGTTAGGTTAATTTAGTTTAGTTTAGTTTAATTTAGTTTATTTAATTTATAGTTTAGTTAAATTTAGTTTAGTTTATAGTTTAGATTATATTTTAGTTTATTTTATATTTTAGTTTAGTTTAGTTTATGTTTGGTTAGTTTAGTTTAGTTTAGTTTCGGTTAGGTGTGGTTAGGATAGTTTAGTTTAGTTTAGTTTAGTTTTAGTTTATACTTTAGTTTAGTTTATTTTATACTTAAGTTTATAGTTTAGTTTATAGTTTAGTTTAGGCTATTTTAAATTAGTTTAGTTTAGTTTGGTTTGGTTTAGGTTAGGTTTGGTTAGGTTAATTTAGTAAAGTTTAGTTTAGTTTTGTTTATTTAGTTTATTTTATAGTTTAGTTTAGTTAAGTTTAGTTTAGTTTAATTTAGTTTAGTTTAGTTTTGTTTAATTTGTTTAGTTTAGTTTTGTTTAATTTAGTTTAGTTTAATTTAGTTTAGTTAAGTTTAGATCAGGTTAGGTTGTTTAGGTTAGTTTAGTTTAGTTTAGTTTAGCTAAGTTTAGTTTAGTTTATAGTTTCGGTAATTTATTTTAGTTTAATTTAGTGTATAGTTAGGTTTATAGTTTAGTTTAGTTTATAGTTTATTTTATAGTTTAGTATATTTTAGTTTAGTTTAGTTTAGTTTAGCTTAGTTTAGTTTCGTTTAGTTTAGGGTAAATAAGGTTAGGTTAGTTTGGGTTAAGTTAGTTTAGTTTAGTTTTGTTTAGGTTATGATAGGTTTGGTTAGGTTAGTTTAGTTCATTTTATTTTAATTTAGTGTAATTAATTTATAGTTATGTTAAATTTAGTTTAGTTTATAGTTTAGATTATAGTTTAGTTTAGTTCATTTTATATTTTAGTTTTGTTTAGTTTAGGTTAGGTTAGTTTAGTTTAGTTTATTTTAGGTTAGGTTAGTTTGGGTTGGAATAGTTTAGTTTAGATTAGTTTATTTTTAATTTATAGTTTATTTTAGTTTTGTGAATACTTAAGTTTATAATTTTTTTTATAATCCAGTTTATGGTTTAGTTTAGGCTATTTTGGATTATTTTAGCTTAGTTTAGTTTAGTTTAGTTTAGTTTAGAATAGGTTAGGTTAGGTTAATTTAGTATTGTTTAGTTTAGTTTAGTTTATTTAGTTTATTTTATAGTTTAGTTTATAGTTTAGTTTAGTTAAGTTTGATTTAGTTTATTGTTTAGTTTTCTTTAGTTTAGTTTTGTTTAATTTATTTTAGTTTAGTTTAGTTTAGTTTCGTTTAGGTTACGTTAGGTTATGTTAATTTAGGTTAGCTTAGTTTAGTTTAGTTTAGGTTAGATTAAGTTAGGTTAGGTTAGTTAATATTAGTTTAGTTAAGCTAAGTTTAGTTTAATTTATAGTTTAGTTATTTTACTTTAGTTTATAGTTTAGTTTAGTTTAGTTTATTTTAGTTTAAAGTTCTGTTTATACTTTCGTTTACTTTAGTTAATAATTTTGTTTATGGTTTAGTTTAGTTTAATTTAGTTATGTTTTATTTAGTTTAGTTTAGTTTCGTTTAGGTTTGGTTAGGTTAGGCTAGGTTAGGTTAGCTTAGTTTGGTTTAGTTTAGTTTAGGTTAGGTTAGGTTAGATTAGGTTAGTTTACCTTAGTTTAGTTTAACTAAGTTTAGTTAAGTTTAGTTCAGTTTATATTTTAGTTTAGTGTTTTTTAATTTATATTTTAGTTTATGGTTTAGTATAGTTTAATTTATGGTTTGATTTATAGTTTAGTTTAGTTTCGTTTAGTTTAATTTAGCTTAGTTTAGATTAGGTTAGGTTATATTATGTTAGTTTAGTTTAGTTTATTTTATTTTAGTTTAGTTTAGTTAATGTTAGGTTAGGTTAGTTTAGTTTAGTTTAGTTTAATTTAATTTAGTTTACTTAATTTAGTTTAGTTTAGAGTAGTTTAGTTTAGGTTAGATTTAGTTAGGTCAGGTTAGGTTATTTAAGTTTAGTTTAGTTAAGTTTAGGTTAGGTTAGGTTAGGTTAGTTTAGTTTAATTCTATTTAGGATAGGTTAGGTAATTTTAGGTTAGTATAGTTTAGTTAATTTATTTTAGTTAATAGTTGAGTATAGTTTACAGTTTAGTTTATAGGTTATTTCAGTGTATAGTGTAGTTGATAGTTTAGTTTAGTTTAGTTTCGTTTCGTTTATATTATGTTAGGTTAGGTTAGGTTGGATTAGCTTAGTTTAGTTTAGTTTAGTTTAGGTTAGGTTCGGTTACGTTAGGTTATGTTAGCTTATGTTAGTTTAGTTTAGTTTAGTTTAGTCTAGTTTAGTTAAGTTTAGTTTAGTTTATAGTTTAGTTCATTTTAGTTTATTTATTAGTTTAGTTTTTAGTTAAGTATATAGTTTAGTTTAGTTTAGTTTAGCTTAGTTTGTTTATTTTAGATTAGTATAGCTTACGTTACGTTAGGTTAAACCTAACCTAACGTAAGCTAACGTAGGTTAGGTTCGTTTAGTTTAGTTTAATTAGGTTAGGTTAGGTTAAGTTAGGTTACTTTAGCTTAGTTTAGTTTAGTTTAGATAATTTATGGTTTAGTTTAGTTAAGTTTAATTTATAGATCAGTATATAGTTTACTTTAGTTTATAGTTCAGTTTAGGTTAGATTAGTTTAAGTTAGATTAGGTTAGATTAGTTTAGTTTAGTTTAGTTTCGGTTAGGTTAGATTAGGTTACATTAAGTTAGTTTAGGTTAGCTTAGTTTAGTTTAGTTTAGTATAGTTAACTTTAGTTAAGTTTTGTTTAGTTTACAGTTTAGTTTAGTTAAGTTTAGTTTATAATTTAATTTATAGTTCAGTTTAGTTTAGTTCATACTTTATTTTAGTTTACTTTAGTTTCAGTTAGGTTAGGTTAGGTTAGGTTAGTGTAGTTTAGTTAGGTTTAGTTTTGTTTAGCTAAGTTTATAGTTTATTTTGTAGTTTAATTTAGTTTAGTTTATTGTTTAATTTAGTGTAGTTTAGTTTAGTTTAGTTTAATTTAGTTTACTTTAGTTTAGTTTAGTGTAGTTTAGATTAGATTAGGTTAGGTTATGTTAGGTTAGTAGAGTATAATTTAGATTAGGTTAGGTTAGGTTAGGTTAAGTTAGGTTAGGTTAGTTTAGTTTAGTTTAGTTGGATTTAGAATAGTTTAGTGTAGTTTAGTTTATTTTAGACTAGGTAAGGTTAGCCTAGTTTAGTGTAATTTAGTTTAGTTTATGTTAGGTTAGTTTAGGTTAGTTTAGTTTAGTTAATTTATTTTAGTTAATAGTTTAGTATAGTTTATAAATTAGTTTATAATTTATTTTGGTTTGTAGTTCAATTTATTGTTAATTTAGTTTAGTTTATTTTAGTTTCGTTTAGGTTATGTTAGGTTAGGTTAGCTTAGGTTAGCTTAGCTTAGCTTAGCTTAGTTTAGTTTAGGTTAGGTTAGGTTAGGTTAGGTTAGGTTAGCTTAGCTTAGTTTAGTTTAGTTTAGTTTAGGTTATGTTCGGTTACGTTAGGTTATGTTAGGTTAAGTTAGTTTAGTTTAGTTTAGTTTAGCTTAGCTTAGTTAGTTTATTTTAGATTAATACAGTTTACGTTACGTTAGGTTAGGTTAGGTTAGTTTAGTTTAGTTTAGGTTAGGTTAGGTTAGTTTAAGTTAGGTTACTTTAGTTTAGTTTAGTTTAGATAATTTATAGTTTAGTTTATTTTAGTTTGGTTTATGCTTAATTTAGTTTATAGTTTAGTTTAGTTATGTTTAGTTTTGTTTATAGTTTAGTTTATTAATTAGTTTAGTTTAGTTTATATTTAAGTATATAGTTTAGTATAGTTTAGTATAGTGTAGTTTAGTTTAGATTAGCTTAGTTAGTTTATTTTGGATTAGTTTACGTTACGTTACGTTAGGTTAGGTTAATTTATTTTAGTTTAGGTTAGGTTAGGTTAAGTCAGGTTACTTTAGTTTAGCTTAGTTTAGTTTAGTTTAGATAATTTATAGTTTAGTTTAGTTTAGTTTATAGTTTAGTTTACAGTTTAGTTTAGTTTAGTTTCGTTTTGGTTAGGTTAGGTTAGATTAATTTAATTTAGGTTAGGATAGTTTAGTTCAGTTTAGTTTAGTTTAGTTAATTTTAGTTAGTTTAGTTAAATTAGTATAGTTTACGTTAGGTTAGGTTAGGTTAGGTAAGTTTAGTTTAGTTTAGGTAAGGTTAGGTGAAATAAGGTTAATTTAGTTTAGTTTAGTTTAGTTTAGTTTAGCTTATCTTTAGTTTATTTATAGTTTAGTTTAGTTTATAATTTAGTTTAGTTTAGTGTAGTTTAGATTAGGTTAGGTTAGGTTAGATTAGTTTAGCTTAGTTTAGGTTAGGATAGGTTAGGATAGTTTAGTTTAGTTTATTTTATTTTAGTTTAGTTAAGTTTATAGTTTAGTTTATAGTTTAAATTAGTTTAGTTTAGATTAGTTTAGTTACGTTTAGTTTACTTAAGTTTAGTTCAGGTTAGGTTAGGTTAGGTTATGTTAGGTTTGGTTAGTGTAGTTTAGTTCAGTTTAGTTTAGTTCAGTTTATATTAGGTTAGGTTAATTTAATTTAGTTTAGTTTAGGTTAGGTTAGGTTACTTTAGTTTAGTTTAGTTTAGGTTAGGTTAGGTTAGGTTAGGTTAAGTTAGGTTATGTTAGGTTAGGTTAGTGTAGTTTAGTTTAGTTTAGTTTAGATTTTACTCGTTTAGTTTATAGTTTAGTTTATAGTTCAGTTTATTTTAGTTTAGTATAGTTTAGTTTTGTTTAATTTATTTTTGTTTAATTTATTTTAATTTAGTTTAGTTTAGTTTAGTATATAATTTAGTTTTTAATTTAGTTTAGTTTAGATTATAGTTTAGTTTATGGTTTAGTTTAGTTTAGTTTGGTTTGGTTTAGTTTAGTTTGGTTTGGTTTAGTTTAGTTCTGTTTGTTTTAGTTTAGTTTAGTTTAGGTTAGGTTAGCTTAGTTTAGTTTAGTTTAATTTAGGTTACGTTGGGTTAGGTTAGTTTAGTTTGCTTTAGTTTAGTTTAGGTTATGTTAGCTTAGGTTATGTTAGGTGAGTTTATTTTAGTTTAGTAGTTTAGTTTAGTTTAGGTTAGGTTAGTTTAGTTTAGTTTTGTTTAGTTTAGTTTAGTTTAGGCTTGGTTAGGTTTAGTTTGGTTAGGTTAGGTTAGGTTAGGTTAGTTTAGTTTATTTTAGGTTAGTTAAGGTTAGGTAAGGTTAGGTTAGTTAAATTTAATTTAGTTAGATTATAATTTAGTTTATAGTTTAGTTTAGTTTATTGTTAATTTAGTTAAGTTTAGTTTAGGTTAGGTAAGGTTAGGTTAGGTTAGTTTAGTTTAGTATAGTTTAGTTTAGTTTAGTTTAGTGAATTTAGTTTAGTTTAGGTTTTAGTTAAGCTTAGTTAGTTTAGTTTAGATTAGTATAGTTTACTTTAGGTTAGGTTAGGTTAGGTAATTTTAGTTTAGTTTAGGTTAGGTTAGGTGAAGTTATGTTACTTTAGTTTAGTTTAGTTTATTTTAGTTTATTTATAGTTTAGTTTAGTTTATAATTAATTTAGTTTAGTGTAGTTTAGGTTAGGTTAAGTTAGGTTAGATTCGTTTAGTTTAGTTTAGGTTAGGTTAGGTGAGAATAGATTAGTTTATTTTATTTTAGTTTAGTTTATAGTTAAGTTTATAGTTTAAATTAGTTTAGTTTAGATTAGTTTAGTTTAGTTCAGTTTATTTAAGTTTAGTTTAGGTTAGGTTAGGTTATGTTAGGTTAGGTTAGTTTAGCATAGGTTTGATTAGGTTAGGTTAGTTTAGGTTAGGTCAGTTTAGTTTAGTTTAGTTTAGTTAAGTTTAGTTTCGTTTAGTTTAGGTAAAGTTAGGTTAGGTTTGGTTTGGTTAGGTTAATTTAGTTTAGTTTAGTTTAATTTAGTTTATTTAATTTATAGTTTAGATAATTTTAGTTTAGTTTATAGTTTAGATTATAGTTTAGTTTAGTTTTGGTCACAGTTTAGTTTATAGTTTAGTTTATAGTTAAGGTTACAGTTTACTTTAGGCTAGTTTAGATTACTTTAGTTTAGTTCAGTTTAGTTTAGTTTAGTTTGGATTAGTTTAGTTTGTTTTATAGTTTAGTTTAGTTAACTTTATTTTAGTTTATAATTTAGTTTAGTTTACATTATAGTTTAGTTTATAGTATAGTTTACTTAACAGTTTAGTTTATAGTTTAGTTTATGGGTTAGTTTATAATTAAAATTCGTTTACTTTAGATTAGTTAATTTAGTTTAGTTTAGTGTAGCTTAGGTTAGGTTAGGTTAGTTTAGTTTAGTTTAGTTTTGTTTAGGTTAGGTTAGCTTATGTTATGTTAGGTTAGTTTAGCTTAAGTTAGATTAGGTTAGGTTAGTTTAGTTTAGTGTAGTTTAGTTTAGTTCAGTTTAGATTAGGTTACGATAGTTTAGTTTTGTTTAGTTCAGTTTACTTTAGGTTAGGTTAGGTTAGGTAGTGTTAGTTTAGTTTAGTTTAGTTTAGTTTTGGTTAGGTTAGGTTAGGTTGAGTTATTTTAGGTTAGGTTAGTTTAGTTTAGTCTCGTTTAGTTTATAGTTTAGTTTCGTTAAGTTTAGTTTATAGTTCAGTTTAGTTTAGTTTTGTTTAATTTAGTTTAGTTTAATTTATTATTTTAGTTTAGTTTAATTTATAGTTTAGTTTATAATTTAGTTTAGATTAGTTTATAGTTTAGTTTATGGTTTAGTTTAGTTTAGTTTAGTTTGGTTTAGTTTAGTTTAGTTTATTTAGTTTCGTTTAGGTTAGTTTAGTTTAGGCTAGATTAGGTTAGCTTAGTTTAGTTTAAATAAGTTTAGGTTAGGTTAGGATGGTTTAGTTTAAGTTAGTTTAGTTTAGTTTAGCTTAGCTAAGTTCAGTTTAGTTTACAATTTAGTTTAGTATAGTTTAGTTTATAGCTTAGTTTATACTTAAGTTTAGTTTAATTTATAGTTTAAATTAGTTTAATTTAGTTTAGGTTAGGTTAGGTTTGTTTAGTTTAAGTTAGGTTAGGTTAGGTTAGGTTAGTTTAGTTTAGTTTAGTTTAGTTGAATTTAGTTTAGTTTAGTTTAGTTTAGGTTAGGTTAGGTTAGGTTAGTTTAGTTTAGTTTAATTTAGGTTAGGTTAGGTTAGTTTGGGTTAACTTAGTTTAGTTTAGTTTAGGTTAGGATAGGTTAGGTTGATTAGGTTAGTTTAGTTCAGTTTAGCTAATTTTAGTTTAGTTTATAGTTTCGTTAATTTGGTTTAGTTTAGTTTAGTGTATAGATAAGTTTATAGTTTAGTTTACTTTAGTTTATGGTTTAGTATAGTTTAGTTTAGTTTAGTTTAGCTTAGTTTATTTTAGTTTCGTTTAGTTTAGATTAGGTTAAGTTAGGTTAGGTTTGGTTAGGTTAATTTGGTTTAGTTTAGTTTAATTTAGTTTATTTAATTTATAGTTTAGTTAAATTTAGTTTAGTTTATAGTTTAGATTATAGTTTAGTTTATTTTATATTTTAGTTTAGTTTAGTTTAGTTTAGGTGGGGTTAGTTTAGTTTAGTTTAGTTTAATTTAGGTTACGTTGGGTTAGGATAGTTTAGTTTAGTTTAGTTTTAGTTTATAGTTTACTTTAGTTTATTTTATACTTAAGTTTATAGTTTAGTTCAGGCTATTTTAGATTACTTTAGTTTAGTTTGGTTTAGTTTAGGTTAGGTTTGGTTAGGTTAGGTTAGGTTAGGTTATGTTAGGTTAGGTTAAGTTAGTGTAGTTTAGTTTAGTTTAGTTTAGATATGACTCGTTTAGTTTATAATTTAGTTTATAGTTCAGTTTAGTTTTGGTTTAGTATAGTTTAGTTTTGTTTAATTTAGTTTTGTTTAATTTATTTTAATTTAGTTTAGTTTAGTTTAGTATATAGTTGAATTTTTAATTTAGTTTAGTTTAGTTTATAGTTTAGTATATGGTTTAGTTTAGTTTAGTTTGGTTTGGTTTAGTTTAGTTCTGTTTGTTTTAGTTTAGTTTAGTTTAGGTTAGGTTAGCTTAGTTTAGTTTAGTTTAATTTAGGTTAGGTTGGGTTAGGTTAGTTTAGTTTACTTTAGTTTGGTTTAGGTTAGGTTAGCTTAGGTTATGTTATGTGAGTTTATTTTATTTTAGTAGTTTAGTTTAGTTTAGGTTAGGTTAGTTTAGTTTAGTTTCGTTTAGTTTAGTTTAGTTTAGGTTAGGTTAGATTTAGTTTGGTTAGGTTAGGTTAGGTTAGGATAGTTTAGTTAATTTAGGTTAGGTTAGGTTAGGTTAGTTTAGTTTAGTTTAGTTTAGGTTAGTTTAGCTTAGGTTAGTTTTTTTTAGTTTAGGTTAGGTTAGTTTAGGCTAGGTTATGTTAGGTTAGGTTAGGTTAAGTTAGTTTATTATAGTAGTTTAGTTTAGTTTAGGTTAGGTAAGCTTAAGTTAGGTTAGGTTATGTTAGGTTAGGTTAGTTTAATTTAGTTTTGTTTAGTTTATAGTTTAGTTTAGTTTTTTTTAATTTAGTTAAGTTTAGTATAGTTTAGTTTCATTTAGGTTAGGTTAGGCTAGGATAGTTTAGGTTAGATTAGTTTACTTTAGTTTAGTTTAGATTAAGTTAGGTTAAGTTGGGTTAGGTTCGTTTAGTTTAGTTTATTTAAATTTAGTTTATACTTTAGTTTATAGTTTAATTTAGTTTACAGTTAAGATTATAGTCTAGTTTAGTTTATAGTTTAATTTATGGTGCAGTTTAGTTTAGATTAGTTTAGTATAGTTTAGTTTAGTTTAGTTTAGGTTAGTTAAGTTTAATTTAGTTTAGTTTAGTTTGGGTTAGGTTAGGTTAGGTTAATTTAAGTTAGGTTATTTTGGGTTAGTTTAGTTTAGTTTAGTTAAGTTTAGTTAAGTTTAGTTTAGTTTACAGTATAGTTTAGTTAAGTTTAGTTTACAGTTTGGTTTATAGTTTAGTTTAGTTTAGGTTATAGATTAGTTTATGGTTTAGTTTGGTTTAGTTTTGTTTAGTTTAGGTTAGTTAATTTAGATTAGATTAGTTTAGTTTGGGTTAGGTTAGGTTAGTTAGTTTAGTTTAGATTAGATTAGGTTAGGTTAAGTTAGGTTGGGTTAGGTTAGTTTAGTTTAATTTAGTTTAGTTAATTTATAGTTTAGTTTAGTTTATAATTTAGTTTATAGTTTAGTTTAGTTTAGGATATACTTTAGTTTAGTTTAGTTTAGTTTAGTTTAAATTAGGTTATGTTAGGTTAGGTTAGTTTAGTTTAGTTTAGTTTAGTTTAGTTTAGTTTTTTTTAGTTAAGTTTATAGTTTATTTTGTAGTTTAGTTTAGTTTAGTTTATAGTTTAATTTAGTGTAGTTTAGTTTGATTTAGTTTAATTTAGTTTATTTTAGTTTAGTTTTAGTTTAGTTTAGTTAAGTTTAGTTTAGGTTAGGTTACGTTAGGTTAGGTTAGGTTAGGTTAGTTAATTTAGTTTAGTTTAATTTAGTTGGATTTAGAATAGTTTAGTTTAGTTTAGTTAATTTTTGTTAGGTAATTTAGGTTATTTTAGTTAATTTAGTTTAGGTTAGGTTATAGGGTAGTTTATTTTAGTTAATTTATTTTAGTTAATAGTTTAGTATTGTTTATAGTTTAGTTTATAGTTTAGTTTAGTTTTTAGTGTAGTTTAGTTTAGTTTGGTTTTGTTTCGTTTAGGTTAGGTTCGGTTACGTTAGGTTATGTTAGGTTAAGTTAGTTTAGTTTAGTTTAGTTATGATAGTTTAGTTTATAGTTTAGTTTATTAATTAGTTTAGTTTAGTTTATAGTTAAGTATATAGTTTAGTACAGTTTAGTTTAATGTAGTTTAATTTAGATTAGCTTAGTTAGTTTATTTTGGATTAGTTTACGTTACGTTAGGTTAGGTTGATTTATTTTAGTTTAGGTTAGGGTAAGTCAGGTTACTTTAGTTTAGCATAGTTTAGTTTAGTTTAGATAATTTATAGTTTAGTTTAGTTTAGTTTATAGTTTAGTTTACAGTTTAGTTTAGTTTAGTTTCAGATAGTTTAGGTTAGGTTAGATTAATTTAATTAAGGTTAGGATAGTTTAGTTCAGTTTAGTTTAGTTTAGTTAAACTTAGTTAGTTTAGTTTAGATTAGTGTAGTTTACGTTAGGTTAGGTTAGGTTAGGTAAGTTTAGTTTTGTTTAGGTTAGGTTAGGTTAGGTGAAGTTAGGTTACTTTAGTTTAGTTAAGTTTAATTTAGTTTAGTTTAGTGTAGTTTAGATTAGGTTAGGTTAGGTTAGATTAGTTTAGTTTAGTTTAGGTTAGGTTAGGATAGTTTAGTTTATTTTAGTTTAGTTTAGTTTAGTTTATAGTTTAGTTTATAGTTTAAATTAGTTTAGTTTAGATTAGTTTAGTTTAGTTTAGTTTACTTAAGTTTAGTTTAGGTTAGGTTAGGTTAGGTTATGTTAGGTTTGGTTAGTGTAGTTTAGTTTAGTTTAGTTAAGTTCAGTTTATATTAGGTTCGGTTAATTTAATTTAGTTTAGTTTAGTTTAGGTTAGGTTAGGTGAGTTTAGTTTAGTTTAGTTTAGTTTAGGTTAGGTTAGGTTAGGTTAGCTTAGGTTAGGTTATGTTAGGTTAGGTTAGGTTATGTTAGGTTAGGTTAGTGTAGTTTAGTTTAGTTTAGATTTCACTCGGTTAGTTTATAATTTAGTTTATAGTTCAGTTTAGTTTGGTTTAGTATAGTTTAGTTTTGTTTAATTTAGTTTTGTTTAATTTATTTTAATTTAGTTTATTTTAGTTTAGTATATAGTTTAATTTTTAATTTAGTTTAGTTTAGTTTATAGTTTAGTTTAGTTTATGGTTTAGTTTATAGTTTAGTTTAGTTTATTTTAGTTTAGTTCAGTTTAGGATATATCAGGTTAGTTTAGGTTAGTTTACTTTAGTTTAGTATAGTTTATAGTTTGGTTTTGTTTAGTTTAGTTTATAGTTCAGTTTAGTTGAGTTTATTTTAATTTAGTTTAATTAAATTTTCTTTACTGTACAATTTAGTTTAGTTTAGTTTAGTTTATAGTTTAGTTTAGTTTAGTTTATGGTTAAGTTTATAGTTTTGTTTAGTTTAATTTAGTTTAGTTTAGTATAGTTTAGCTCAGGTTAGCTTAGGTTAGGTTAATTTAGTTTAGTTTATGTTAGGTTAGGTTAGGTTAGGTTACTTTAGTTAAGTTTAGTTTAGTTTAGTTAATTTATACTTTAGTTTAGTTTAACATATAGTTTAGTTTAGTTTAGTTTATAGTATAGTATAGTTTAGTTTAGTTTAGTTTAGGGTAGGTTAGATTAGTTTAGTTTATTTTAGTTTAGGTTAGGTTTGGTTAGGGTAGTTTAGTTAAGTTTATAGTTTAGTTTAGATTAGGTTACGTTAGGTTAGGTTAGGTTAGGTTAGTTAAGTTTAGATTAGTTTAGTTTACTTTACTTTAGTTTTGTTTAGTTTTGTTTAGGTTAGGTTAGGTTAGTTTAGGTTAGGTTAGGTTAGCGTATTTTGGTTTAGTTTAGTTTAGTTAAGTTTTGTTTAGTTTATAGTTTAGTTTAGTTTAGTTTAGCTTGGTTTAGTTTAGGTTGGGTTTGGTTTGTTTAGTTTAGTTTAGTTTGGTTTATTTTAGTTTAGTTTAAGTTAGGGGAGCATAGGTTAGTTTAGTTTAATTTACATTAGGTTATTTAGGTTAGGTTATGTTAGGTTAGTTTAATTTAGTTTAGTTTATGTTAGTTTAGTTTAGGTTAGGTTAGGTTATGTTAGTTTAGTTTAGTTTAGATTAGTTTAGCTTAGGTTAGGTTAGTTTAGGTTATTTTACTTTAGTTTAGTTTAGTTTAGTTTATAGTTTAGTATAGTTTATAGTTTAGTTTATAGTTTACTTTAGTTTATAGTGTAGTTTAGTTTAGTTTAGTTTCGTTTCGTTTAGCTTAGGTTCGGTTACGTTAGGTTATGTTAGGTTAAGTTAGTTTAGTTTAGTTTAGTTTAGTTTAGTTATGTTTAGTTTAGTTTATAGTTTAGTTTATTAATTAGTTTAGTTTAGTTTATAGTCAAGTATATAGTTTAGTATAGTTTAGTTTAGTGTAGTTTAGTTTAGATTAGCTTAGTTAGTTTATTTTGGATTAGTTTACTTTACGCTACGTTAGGTTAGGTTAATTTATTTTAGTTTAGGTTAGGTTAGGTTAAGTCAGGTTACTTTAGTTTAGCATAGTTTAGTTTAGTTTAGATAATTTTAGTTTATTTATAGTTTAGTTTAGTTTATAATTTAGTTTAGTTTAGTGTACTTTAGATTAGGTTAGGTTAGGTTAGATTAGTTTAGTTTAGGTTAGGTTAGGTTAGGATAGTTTAGTTTAGTTTATTTTAGTTTAGTTTAGTTTAGTTTATAGTTTAGTTTATAGTTTAAATTAGTTTAGTTCAGATTAGTTTAGTTTAGTTTAGTTTACTTAAGTTTAGTTTAGGTTTGGTTAGGTTAGGTTAGGTTAGGTTAGGTTATGTTAGGTTAGGTTATTGTAGTTTAGTTTAGTTTAGTTCAGTTTATATAAGGTTAGGTTAATTTAATTTAGTTTAGTTTAGTTTAGGTTAGGTTAGGTGAGTTTATTTTATTTTAGTTTAGTTTAGGTTAGGTTAGGTTAGGTTAGGTTATGTTAGGTTAGGTTAGTGTAGTTTAGTTTAGTTTAGTTCAGATTTGACTCGGTTAGTTTATAATTTAGTTTATAGTTCAGTTTAGTTTGGTTTAGTATAGTTTAGTTTTGTTTAATTTAGTTTTGTTTATTTTATTTTAATTTAATTTAGTTTAGTTTAGTATATAGTTTAATTTTTAATATAGTTTAGTTTAGTTTATAGTTTAGTTTATGGTTTAGTTTAGATTTGTTTGGTTTGGTTTAGTTTTGTTCTGTTTTTTTTTAGTTTAGTTTAGTTTAGGTTAGCTTAGCTTAGTTTAGTTTAGGTTAGGTTAGCTTAGGTTATGTTAGGTGAGTTTATTTTAGTTTAGTAGTTTAGTTTAGTTTAGGTTAGGTTAGTTTAGTTTATTTTCGTTTAGTTTAGTTTAGTTTATGTTAGGTTAGGTTTAGTTTGGTTAGGTTAGGTTAGTTAAATTTAATTTAGTTAGATTATAATTTAGTTTATTGTTTAGTTTAGTTTATTGTTTAGTTTAGTTAAATTTAGTTTAGGTTAGGTAAGGTTAGGTTAGGTTAGTTTAGTTTATTATAGTTTAGTTTAGTTTAGTTTAGTGAATTTAGTTTAGTTTAGTTTAGGTTTTAGTTAAGCTTAGTTAGTTTGTTTAGATTAGTATTGTTTACTTTAGATTAGGTTACGTAATTTTAGTTTAGTTTAGGTTAGGTTAGGTTAGGTTAGGTGAAGTTATGTTAATTTAGTTTAGTTTAGTTTATTTTAGTTTATTTATAGTTTAGCTTAGTTTATAATTTAGTTTAGTTTAGTTTATAGTTTAGTTTATGGTTTAGTTCAGTTTCGTTTGGTTTGGTTTAGATTAGTTCTGTTTCGTTTGGATTAGTTTAGTTTAGGTTAGGTTAAATTAGTTTAGTTTAGTTTAGTTTACGTTAGGTTAGGTTAGGTTAGTTTAGTTTACTTTAGTTTAGTTTAGGTTAGGTTAGCTTAGGTTATGTTAGGTGAGTTTAGTTTAGTTTAGTTTAGGTTAGGTTAGTTTAGTTTCGTTTCGTTTAGTTTAGTTTAGTTTAGGTTAGGATAGGTTTAGTTTGGTTAATTTAGGTTAGGTTAAATTAGTATAGCTAATTTTAGTTTAGTTTATAGTTTCGTTATTTTAGTTTAGTTTAGTTTAGTGTATAGTTAAGTTTATAGTTTAGTTTAGTTTATGGTTCAGTATAGTTTAGTTTAGTTTAGTTTAACTTAGTTTAGTTTAGATTCGTTTAGTTTAGTTTAGGTTAAGGTAGGTTAGGTTTGGTTAGGTTAATTTAGTTTAGTTTAGTTTAATTTAGTTTATTTAATTTATAGTTTAGTTAAATTTAGTTTAGTTTATAGTTTAGATTATATTTTAGTTTATTTTATATTTTAGTTTAGTTTAGTTGATGTTAGGTTAATTTAGTTTAGTTTAGTTTAGTTTCGGTTAGGTGTGGTTAGGATAGTTTAGTATATTTTAGCTTAGTTTTAGTTTATAGTTTAGTTTAGTTCATTTTATACTTAAGTTCATAGTTTAGTTTATAGTTTAGTTTAGGCTATTTTAGATTAGTTTAGTTTAGTTTGGTTTAGTTTAGGTTAGGTTTGGTTAGGTTAATTTAGTAAAGTTTAGTTTAGTTTTGTTTATTTAGGTTATATTATAGTTTAGTTTAGTTAAGTTTAGTTTAGTTTAATTTAGTTTAGTTTAGTTTTGTTTAATTTAGTTTAGTTTAGTTTTGTTTAATTTAGTTTAGTTTAGTTTAGATCAGGTTAGGTTGTTTAGGTTAGTTTAGTTTTGTTTAGTTTAGCTAAGTTTAGTGTAGTTTATAGTTTCGGTAATTTATTTTAGTTTAATTTAGTGTATAGTTAGGTTTATAGTTTAGTTTAGTTTATAGTTTATTTTATAGTTTAGTATATTTTAGTTTAGTTTAGTTTATTTTATCTTAGTTTAGTTTAGTTTCGTTTAGTTTATTGTAAATAAGGTTAGGTTAGGTTGGGTTAAGTTAGTTTAGTTTAGTTTTGTTTAGGTTAGGATAGGTTTGGTTAGGTTAGTTTAGTTCATTTTATTTTAATTTAGTGTAATTAATTTATAGTTTAGTTAAATTTAGTTTAGTTTATAGTTTAGATTATAGTTTAGTTTTGTTCATTTTATATTTTATATTTGTTTAGTTTAGGTTAGGTTAGTTTAGTTTAGTTATTTTAGGTTAGGTTAGTTTGGGTTAGAATAATTTAGTTTAGTTTATTTTTAATTTATAGTTTATTTTAGTTTTGTGAATACTTAAGTTTATAATTTATTTTATAATCTAGTTTATAGTTTAGTTTAGGCTATTTTGGATTAGTTTAGCTTAGTTTAGTTTAGTTTAGTTTAGTTTAGAATAGGTTAGGTTAGTTTAATTTAGTATTTTTTAGTTTAGTTTAGTTTATTTAGTTTATTTTATAGTTTAGTTTATAGTTTAGTTTAGTTAAGTTTAGTTTAGTTTCGTTTAGGTTAGGTTATGTTAATTTAGGTTAGCTTAGTTTAGTTTAATTTAGGTTAGATTAAGTTAGATTAGGTTAGTTAATATTAGTTTAGTTAAGTTAAGTTTAGTTTAATTTATAGTTTAGTTTAAATTACTTTAGTTTATAGTTTAGTTTAGTTTAGTTTAAAGTTTAGTTTATACTTTCGTTTACTTTAGTTAATAATTTTGTTTATGGTTTAGTTTAGTTTAGTTTAGTTATGTTTTATTTAGTTTAGTTTAGTTTCGTTTAGGTTTGGTTAGGTTAGGCTAGGTTAGGTTAGCTTAGTTTGGTTTAGTTTAGTTTAGGTTAGGTTAGGTTAGATTAGGTTAGTTTACCTTACTTTAGTTTAGCTTAGTTTAGTTAAGTTTAGTTCAGTTTATATTTTAGTTTAGTGTAATTTAATTTATATTTTAGTTTATGGTTTAGTATAGTTTAATTTATGGTTTGATTTATAGTTTAGTTTAGTTTCGTTTAGTTTCATTTAGCTTAGTTTAGATTAGGTTAGGTTAAATTATGTTAGTTTAGTTTAGTTTATTTTAGTTTAGTTCAGTTTAGTTATGTCAGGTTAGGTTAGTTTAGTTTAGTTTAGTTTAGTTTAATTTAATTTAGTTTACTTAATTTAGTTTAGTTTAGTTTAGTTTAGGTTAGATTTAGTTAGGTCAGATTAGGTTATTTAAGTTTAGTTTAGTTAAGTTTAGGTTAGGTTAGATTAGGTTAGTTTACCTTACTTTAGTTTAGCTTAGTTTAGTTAAGTTTAGTTCAGTTTATATTTTAGTTTAGTGTAATTTAATTTATATTTTAGTTTATGGTTTAGTATAGTTTAATTTATGGTTTGATTTATAGTTTAGTTTAGTTTCGTTTAGTTTAATTTAGCTTAGTTTAGATTAGGTTAGGTTAAATTATGTTAGTTTAGTTTAGTTTAATTTAATTTAGTTTACTTAATTTAGTTTAGTTTAGTTTGGTTTAGTTTAGTTTAGGTTAGATTTAGTTAGGTCAGGTTAGGTTATTTAAGTTTAGTTTAGTTAAGTTTAGGTTAGGTTAGGTTAGGTTAGGTTAGGGAATTTTAGGTTAGTATAGTTTAGTTAATTTATTTTAGTTAATAGTTCAGTATAGTTTACAGTTTAGTTTATAGTTTAGTTCAGTGTATAGTGTAGTTGATAGTTTAGTTTAGTTTAGTTTCGTTTATATTATGTTAGGTTAGGTTAGGTTGGATTAGCTTAGTTTAGTTTAGTTTAGTTTAGGTTAGGTTCGGTTACGTTAGGTTATGTTAGCTTATGTTAGTTTAGTTTAGTTTAGTTTAGTTTAGTCTAGTTTAGTGAAGTTTAGTTTAGTTTATAGTTTAGTTTATTTTAGTTTATTTATTAGTTTAGTTTATAGTTAAGTATATAGCTTAGTTTAGTTTAGTTTAGCTTAGTTTGTTTATTTTAGATTAGTATAGCTTACGTTACGTTAGGTTAAACCTAACCTAACGTAAGCTAACGTAGGTTAGGTTCGTTTAGTTTAGTTTAATTAGGTTAGGTTAGGTTAAGTTAGGTTACTTTAGCTTAGTTTAGTTTATTTTAGATAATTTATGGTTTAGTTTAGTTAAGTTTATTTATAGATCAGTATATAGTTTACTTTAGTTTATAGTTCAGTTTAGGTTAGATTAGTTTAAGTTAGATTAGGTTAGATTAGTTTATTTTAGTTTAGTTTCGGTTAGGTTAGATTAGGTTACATTAAGTTAGTTTAGGTTAGCTTAGTTTAGTTTAATTTAGTATAGTTAAGTTTAGTTTAGTTTTGTTTAGTTTACAGTTTAGTTTAGTTAAGTTTAGTTTATAATTTAGTTTATAGTTCAGTTTAGTTTAGTTCATACTTTATTTTAGTTTACTTTAGTTTCAGTTAGGTTAGGTTAGGTTAGGTTAGGTTAGTGTAATTTAGTTAAGTTTAGTTTTGTTTAGCTAAGTTTATAGTTTATTTTGTAGTTTAATTTAGTTTAGTTTATTGTTTAATTTAGTGTAGTTAATTTAGTTCAGTTTAATTTAGTTTACTTTAGTTTAGTTTAGTGTAGTTTAGATTAAATTAGGTTAGGTTATGCTAGGTTAGTAGAGTATAATTTAGTTTAGGTTAGGTTAGGTTAGGTTAAGTTAGGTTAGGTTAGTTTAGTTTAGTTTAGTTGGATTTAGAATAGTTTAGTGTAGTTTAGCTTATTTTAGACTAGGTAAGGTTAGCCTAGTTTAGTTTAATTTAGTTTAGTTTAGGTTAGGTTAGTTTAGGTTAGTTTAGTTTAGTTAATTTATTTTAGTTAATAGTTTAGTATAGTTTATAAATTAGTTGATAATTTATTTTGGTTTGTAGTTCAATTTATTGTTAATTTAGTTTAGTTTATTTTAGTTTCGTTTAGGTTATGTTAGGTTAGGTTAGGTTAGGATAGCTTAGTTTAGTTTAGTTTAGGTTAGGTTAGGTTAGGTTAGGTTAGCTTAGCTTAGCTTAGTTTAGTTTAGTTTAGTTTAGGTTAGGTTCGGTTACGTTAGGTTGTGTTAGGTTAAGTTAGTTTAGTTTAGTTTAGTTTAGCTTAGCTTAGTTAGTTTATTTTAGATGAATACAGTTTACGTTACGTTAGGTTAGGTTAGGTTAGGTTAGTTTAGTTTAGTTTACGTTAGGTTAGGTTAGTTTAAGTTAGGTTACTTTAGTTTAGTTTAGTTTAGTTTAGATAATTTATAATTTAGTTTAGTTTAGTTTAGTTTATAGTTTAGTTTATAGTTTACTTTAGTTTCTAGTTTAGTTTAGTTTGAATTAGATTCGGTAAGTTTAGTTTAGTTTACGTTAGGTTAGGTTAGGTTGAGTTAGGTTACTTTAATTTAGTTTAGTTTAGATAATTTATAGTTTAGTTTATTTTAGTTTAGTTTATGGTTTAGTTTAGTTTAGTTATGTTTAGTTTTGTTTATAGTTTAGTTTATTAATTAGTTTAGTTTAGTTTATAGTTAAGTATATAGTTTAGTATAGTTTAGTTTAGTGTAGTTTAGTTTAGATTAGCTTAGTTAGTTTATTTTGGATTAGTTTACTTTACGTTACGTTAGGTTAGGTTAATTTATTTTAGTTTAGGTTAGGTTAGGTTAAGTCAGGTTACTTTAGTTTGGCATAGTTTAGTTTAGTTTAGATAATTTTAGTTTATTTATAGTTTAGTTTAGTTTATAATTTAGTTTAGTTTAGTGTAGTTTAGATTAGGTTAGGTTAGGTTAGGTTAGATTAGTTTAGTTTAGGTTAGGTTAGGTTAGGATAGTTTAGTTTAGTTTATTTTAGTTTAGTTTAGTTTAGTTTATAGTTGAGTTTATAGTTTAAATTAGTTTAGTTCAGATTAGTTTAGTTTAGTTTAGTTTACTTAAGTTTAGTTTAGGTTAGGTTAGGTTAGGTTAGGTTAGGTTATGTTAGGTTTGGTTAGTGTAGTTTAGTTTAGTTAAGTTCAGTTTATATTAGGTTAGGTTAATTTAATTTAGTTTAGTTTAGGTTAGGTTAGGTGAGTTTAATTTAGTTTATTTTAGTTTAGGTTAGGTTAGGTTAGGTTAGGTTATGTTAGGTTAGGTTAGTGTAGTTTAGTTTAGTTTAGTTTAGATTTGACTCGTTTAGTTTATAATTTAGTTTATAGTTCAGTTTAGTTTTGTTTAGTATAGTTTAGTTTTGTTTAATTTAGTTTTGTTTAATTTATTTTAATTTAGTTTAGTTTAGTTTAGTATATAGTTTAATTTTTAATATAGTTTAGTTTAGTTTATAGTTTAGTTTATAGTTTAGTTTAGTTTAGTTTGGTTTGGTTTAGTTTAGATCTGTTTGTTTTAGTTTAGTTTAGTTTAGGTTAGGTTAGCTTACTTTAGTTTAGTTTAATTTAGGTTAGGTTGGGTTAGGTTAGTTTAGTTTACTTTAGTTTAGTTTAGGTTAGGTTACCTTAGGTTATGTTAGGTGAGTTTATTTTAGTTTAGTAGTTTAGTTTAGTTTAGGTTAGGTTAGTTTAGTTTATTTTCGTTTAGTTTAGTTTAGTTTATGTTAGGTTAGGTTTAGTTTGGTTAGGTTAGGTTAGTTAAATTTAATTTAGTTAGATTATAATTTAGTTTATAGTTTAGTTTAGTTTATTGTTTAGTTTAGTTAAATTTAGTTTAGGTTAGGTAAGGTTAGGTTAGGTTTGTTTAGTTTAGTATAGTTTAGTTTAGTTTAGTTTAGTTTAGTTTAGTGAATTTAGTTTAGTTTAGTTTAGGTTTTAGTTAAGCTTAGTTAGTTTGTTTAGATTAGTATAGTTTACTTTAGGTTAGGTTACGTAATTTTAGTTTAGTTTAGGTTAGGTTAGGTTAGGTGAAGTTATGTTAATTTAGTTTAGTTTAGTTTATTTTAGTTTATTTATAGTTTAGCTTAGTTTATAGTTTATAGTTTAGTTTATGGTTTAGTTTAGTTTCGTTTGGTTTGGTTTAGATTAGTTCTGTTTCGTTTAGTTTAGTTTAGTTTAGGTTAGGTTAAATTAGTTTAGTTTAGTTTACGTTAGGTTAGGTTAGGTTAGTTTAGTTTACTTTAGTTTAGTTTAGGTTAGGTTAGCTTAGGTTATGTTAGGTGAGTTTAGTTTAGTTTAGTTTAGGTTAGGTTAGTTTAGTTTAGTTTAGTTTAGTTTAGTTTAGGTTAGGATAGGTTTAGTTTGGTTAAGTTAGGTTAGGTTAGGTTAGTTTAGCTAATTTTAGTTTAGTTTATAGTTTCGTTAATTTAGTTTAGTTTAGTTTAGTGTATAGTTAAGTTTATAGTTTAGTTTAGTTTTTGGTTTAGTATAGTTTAGTTTAGTTTAGTTTAACTTAGTTTAGTTTAGATTCGTTTAGTTTAGTTTAGGTTAAGGTAGGTTAGGTTTGGTTAGGTTAATTTAGTTTAGTTTAGTTTAATTTAGTTTATTTAATTTATAGTTTAGTTAAATTTAGTTTAGTTTATAGTTTAGATTATATTTTAGTTTATTTTATATTTTAGTTTAGTTTAGTTTATGTTAGGTTAGTTTAGTTTAGTTTAGTTTCGGTTAGGTGTGGTTAGGATAGTTTAGTTTAGTTTAGTTTAGTTTTAGTTTATACTTTAGTTTAGTTTATTTTATACTTAAGTTTATAGTTTAGTTTATAGTTTAGTTTAGGCTATTTTAAATTAGTTTAGTTTAGTTTGGTTTGGTTTAGGTTAGGTTTGGTTAGGTTAATTTAGTAAAGTTTAGTTTAGTTTTGTTTATTTAGTTTATTTTATAGTTTAGTTTAGTTAAGTTTAGTTTAGTTTAATTTAGTTTAGTTTAGTTTTGTTTAATTTGTTTAGTTTAGTTTTGTTTAATTTAGTTTAGTTTAATTTAGTTTAGTTTAGTTTAGATCAGGTTAGGTTGTTTAGGTTAGTTTAGTTTAGTTTAGTTTAGCTAAGTTTAGTTTAGTTTATAGTTTCGGTAATTTATTTTAGTTTAATTTAGTGTATAGTTAGGTTTATAGTTTAGTTTAGTTTATAGTTTATTTTATAGTTTAGTATATTTTAGTTTAGTTTAGTTTAGTTTAGCTTAGTTTAGTTTCGTTTAGTTTAGGGTAAATAAGGTTAGGTTAGGTTGGGTTAAGTTAGTTTAGTTTAGTTTTGTTTAGGTTATGATAGGTTTGGTTAGGTTAGTTTAGTTCATTTTATTTTAATTTAGTGTAATTAATTTATAGTTATGTTAAATTTAGTTTAGTTCATAGTTTAGATTATAGTTTAGTTTAGTTCATTTTATATTTTAGTTTTGTTTAGTTTAGGTTAGGTTAGTTTAGTTTAGTTTATTTTAGGTTAGGTTAGTTTGGGTTAGAATAGTTTAGTTTAGATTAGTTTATTTTTAATTTATAGTTTATTTTAGTTTTGTGAATACTTAAGTTAATAATTTATTTTATAATCCAGTTTATAGTTTAGTTTAGGCTATTTTGGATTAGTTTAGCTTAGTTTAGTTTAGTTTAGTTTAGTTTAGAATAGGTTAGGTTAGGTTAATTTAGTATTGTTTAGTTTAGTTTAGTTTATTTAGTTTATTTTATAGTTTAGTTTATAGTTTAGTTTAGTTAAGTTTGATTTAGTTTATTGTTTAGTTTTCTTTAGTTTAGTTTTGTTTAATTTATTTTAGTTTAGTTTAGTTTAGTTTCGTTTAGGTTACGTTAGGTTATGTTAATTTAGGTTAGCTTAGTTTAGTTTAGTTTAGGTTAGATTAAGTTAGGTTAGGTTAGTTAATATTAGTTTAGTTAAGTTAAGTTTAGTTTAATTTATAGTTTAGTTATTTTACTTTAGTTTATAGTTTAGTTTAGTTTAGTTTATTTTAGTTTAAAGTTCAGTTTATACTTTCGTTTACTTTAGTTAATAATTTTGTTTATGGTTTAGTTTAGTTTAATTTAGTTATGTTTTATTTAGTTTAGTTTAGTTTCGTTTAGGTTTGGTTAGGTTAGGCTAGGTTAGGTTACCTTAGTTTGGTTTAGTTTAGTTTAGGTTAGGTTAGGTTAGATTAGGTTAGTTTACCTTAGTTTAGTTTAGCTAAGTTTAGTTAAGTTTAGTTCAGTTTATATTTTAGTTTAGTGTTTTTTAATTTATATTTTAGTTTATGGTTTAGTATAGTTTAATTTATGGTTTGATTTATAGTTTAGTTTAGTTTCGTTTAGTTTAATTTAGCTTAGTTTAGATTAGGTTAGGTTATATTATGTTAGTTTAGTTTAGTTTATTTTATTTTAGTTTAGTTTAGTTAATGTTAGGTTAGGTTAGTTTAGTTTAGTTTAGTTTAATTTAATTTAGTTTACTTAATTTAGTTTAGTTTAGTTTAGCTTAGTTTAGGTTAGATTTAGTTAGGTCAGGTTAGGTTATTTAAGTTTAGTTTAGTTAAGTTTAGGTTAGGTTAGGTTAGGTTAGTTTAGTTTAATTCTATTTAGGATAGGTTAGGTAATTTTAGGTTAGTATAGTTTAGTTAATTTATTTTAGTTAATAGTTGAGTATAGTTTACAGTTTAGTTTATAGGTTAGTTCAGTGTATAGTGTAGTTGATAGTTTAGTTTAGTTTAGTTTCGTTTCGTTTATATCATGTTAGGTTAGGTTAGGTTGGATTAGCTTAGTTTAGTTTAGTTTAGTTTAGGTTAGGTTCGGTTACGTTAGGTTATGTTAGCTAATGTTAGTTTAGTTTAGTTTAGTCTAGTTTAGTTAAGTTTAGTTTAGTTTATAGTTTAGTTTATTTTAGTTTATTTATTAGTTTAGTTTATAGTTAAGTATATAGTTTAGTTTAGTTTAGTTTAGCTTAGTTTTTTTATTTTAGATTAGTATAGCTTACGTTACGTTAGGTTAAACCTAACCTAACGTAAGCTAACGTAGGTTAGGTTCGTTTAGTTTAGTTTAATTAGGTTAGGTTAGGTTAAGTTAGGTTACTTTAGCTTAGTTTAGTTTAGTTTAGATAATTTATGGTTTAGTTTAGTTAAGTTTAATTTATAGATCAGTATATAGTTTACTTTAGTTTATAGTTCAGTTTAGGTTAGATTAGTTTAAGTTAGATTAGGTTAGATTAGTTTAGTTTAGTTTAGTTTCGGTTAGGTTAGATTAGGTTACATTAAGTTAGTTTAGGTTAGCTTAGTTTAGTTTAGTTTAGTATAGTTAAGTTTAGTTAAGTTTTGTTTAGTTTACAGTTTAGTTTAGTTAAGTTTAGTTTATAATTTAATTTATAGTTCAGTTTAGTTTAGTTCATACTTTATTTTAGTTTACTTTAGTTTCAGTTAGGTTAGGTTAGGTTAGGTTAGTGTAGTTTAGTTAGGTTTAGTTTTGTTTAGCTAAGTTTATAGTTTATTTTGTAGTTTAATTTAGTTTAGTTTCTTGTTTAATTTAGTGTAGTTTAGTTTAGTTTAGTTTAATTTAGTTTACTTTAGTTTAGTTTAGTGTAGTTTAGATTAGATTAGGTTAGGTTATGTTAGGTTAGTAGAGTATAATTTAGATTAGGTTAGGTTAGGTTAGGTTAAGTTAGGTTAGGTTAGTTTAGTTTAGTTTAGTTGGATTTAGAATAGTTTAGTGTAGTTTAGTTTATTTTAGACTAGGTAAGGTTAGCCTAGTTTAGTGTAATTTAGTTTAGTTTATGTTAGGTTAGTTTAGGTTAGTTTAGTTTAGTTAATTTATTTTAGTTAATAGTTTAGTATAGTTTATAAATTAGTTTATAGATTATTTTGGTTTGTTGTTCAATTTATTGTTAATTTAGTTTAGTTTATTTTAGTTTCGTTTAGGTTATGTTAGGTTAGCTTAGCTTAGCTTAGCTTAGCTTAGCTTAGTTTAGTTTAGTTTAGGTTAGGTTAGGTTAGGTTAGCTTAGCTTAGCTTAGTTTAGTTTAGTTTAGTTTAGGTTATGTTCGGTTACGTTAGGTTATGTTAGGTTAAGTTAGTTTAGTTAAGTTTAGTTTAGCTTAGCTTAGTTAGTTTATTTTAGATTAATACAGTTTACGTTACGTTAGGTTAGGTTAGGTTAGGTTAGTTTAGTTTAGTTTAGGTTAGGTTAGGTTAGTTTAAATTAGGTTACTTTAGTTTAGTTTAGTTTAGATTATTTATAGTTTAGTTTATTTTAGTTTAGTTTATGGTTAATTTAGTTTATAGTTTAGTTTAGTTCTGTTTAGTTTTGTTTATAGTTTAGTTTATTAATTAGTTTAGTTTAGTTTATAGTTAAGTATATAGTTTAGTATAGTTTAGTTTAGTGTAGTTTAGTTTAGATTAGCTTAGTTAGTTTATTTTGGATTAGTTTACGTTACGTTACGTTAGGTTAGGTTAATTTATTTTAGTTTAGGTTAGGTTAGGTTAAGTCAGGTTACTTTAGTTTAGCTTAGTTTAGTTTAGTTTAGATAATTTATAGTTTAGTTTAGTTTAGTTTATAGTTTAGTTTACAGTTTAGTTTAGTTTAGTTTCGGTTTGGTTAGGATAGGTTAGATTAATTTAATTTAGGTTAGGATAGTTTAGTTCAGTTTAGTTTAGTTTAGTTAAGCTTAGTTAGTTTAGTTAAATTAGTATAGTTTACGTTAGGTTAGGTTAGGTTAGGTAAGTTTAGTTTAGTTTAGGTTAGGTTAGGTGAAGTTAGGTTACTTTAGTTTAGTTTAGTTTAGTTTATTTTTAGTTTATTTATAGTTTAGTTTAGTTTATAATTTAGTTTAGTTTAGTGTAGTTTAGGTTAGGTTAGGTTAGGTTAGATTAGTTTAGCTTAGTTTAGGTTAGGATAGGTTAGGATAGTTTAGTTTAGTTTATTTTATTTTAGTTTAGTTTAGTTTATAGTTTAGTTTATAGTTTAAATTAGTTTAGTTTAGATTAGTTTAGTTACGTTTAGTTTACTTAAGTTTAGTTCAGGTTAGGTTAGGTTAGGTTATGTTAGGTTTGGTTAGTGTAGTTTAGTTCAGTTTAGTTTAGTTCAGTTTATATTAGGTTAGGTTAATTTAATTTAGTTTAGTTTAGGTTAGGTTAGGTTCGTTTAGTTTAGTTTAGTTTAGGTTAGGTTAGGTTAGGTTAGGTTAAGTTAGGTTATGTTAGGTTAGGTTAGTGTAGTTTAGTTTAGTTTAGTTTAGATTTTACTCGTTTAGTTTATAGTTTAGTTTATAGTTCAGTTTATTTTAGTTTAGTATAGTTTAGTTTTGTTTAATTTAGTTTTGTTTAATTTATTTTAATTTAGTTTAGTTTAGTTTAGTATATAATTTAGTTTTTAATTTAGTTTAGTTTAGATTATAGTTTAGTTTATGGTTTAGTTTAGTTTAGTTTGGTTTGGTTTAGTTTAGTTCTGTTTGTTTTAGTTTAGTTTAGTTTAGGTTAGGTTAGCTTAGTTTAGTTTAGTTTAATTTAAGTTACGTTGGGTTAGGTTAGTTTAGTTTGCTTTAGTTTAGTTTAGGTTATGTTAGCTTAGGTTATGTTAGGTGAGTTTATTTTAGTTTAGTAGTTTAGTTTAGTTTAGGTTAGGTTAGTTTAGTTTAGTTTTGTTTAGTTTAGTTTAGGCTTGGTTAGGTTTAGTTTGGTTAGGTTAGGTTAGGTTAGTTTAGTTTATTTTAGGTTAGTTAAGGTTAGGTAAGGTTAGGTTAGTTAAATTTAATTTAGTTAGATTATAATTTAGTTTATAGTTTAGTTTAGTTTATTGTTTAGTTTAGTTAAGTTTAGTTTAGGTTAGGTAAGGTTAGGTTAGGTTAGTTTAGTTTAGTATAGTTTAGTTTAGTTTAGTTTAGTGAATTTAGTTTAGTTTAGGTTTTAGTTAAGCTTGGTTAGTTTAGTTTAGATTAGTATAGTTTACTTTAGGTTAGGTTAGGTTAGGTAATTTTAGTTTAGTTTAGGTTAGGTTAGGTTAGGTGAAGTTATGTTACTTTAGTTTAGTTTAGTTTATTTTAGTTTATTTATAGTTTAGTTTAGTTTATAATTAATTTAGTTTAGTGTAGTTTAGGTTAGGTTAAGTTAGGTTAGATTCGTTTAGTTTAGTTTAGGTTAGGTTAGGTGAGAATAGATTAGTTTATTTTATTTTAGTTTAGTTTATAGTTAAGTTTATAGTTTAAATTAGTTTAGTTTAGATTAGTTTAGTTTAGTTCAGTTTATTTAAGTTTAGTTTAGGTTAGGTTAGGTTATGTTAGATTAGGTTAGTTTAGCATAGGTTTGATTAGGTTAGTTTAGTTTAGGTTAGGTCAGTTTAGTTTAGTTTAGTTTAGTTAAGTTTAGTTTCGTTTAGTTTAGGTAAAGTTAGGTTAGGTTTGGTTTGGTTAGGTTAATTTAGTTTAGTTTAGTTTAATTTAGTTTATTTAATTTATAGTTTAGATAATTTTAGTTTAGTTTATAGTTTAGATTATAGTTTAGTTTAGTTTTGGTCACAGTTTAGTTTATAGTTTAGTTTATAGTTAAGTTTACAGTTTACTTTAGGCTAGTTTAGATTACTTTAGTTTAGTTCTGTTTAGTTTAGTTTAGTTTGGATTAGTTTAGTTTGTTTTATAGTTTAGTTTAGTTAACTTTATTTTAGTTTATAATTTAGTTTAGTTTACATTATAGTTTAGTTTATAGTATAGTTTACTTAATAGTTTAGTTTATAGTTTAGTTTATGGGTTAGTTTATAATTAAAATTCGTTTACTTTAGATTAGTTTAGTTTAGTTTAGTTTAGTATAGCTTAGGTTAGGTTAGGTTAGTTTAGTTTAGTTTAGTTTAGTTTTGTTTACTTAAGTTTAGTTTAGTTTAGGTTAGGTTAGCTTATGTTATGTTAGGTTAGTTTAGCTTAAGTTAGATCAGGTTAGGTTAGTTTAGTTTAGTGTAGTTTAGTTTAGTTCAGTTTAGATTAGGTTACGATAGTTTAGTTTTGTTTAGTTCAGTTTACTTTAGGTTAGGTTAGGTTAGGTAGTGTTAGTTTAGTTTAGTTTAGTTTAGTTTTGGTTAGGTTAGGTTAGGTTGAGTTATTTTAGGTTAGGTTAGTTTAGTTTAGTCTCGTTTAGTTTATAGTTTAGTTTCGTTAAGTTTAGTTTATAGTTCAGTTTAGTTTAGTTTTGTTTAATTTAGTTTAGTTTAATTTATTATTTTAGTTTAGTTTAATTTATAGTTTAGTTTATAATTTAGTTTAGATTAGTTTATAGTTTAGTTTATGGTTTAGTTTAGTTTAGTTTAGTTTGGTTTAGTTTAGTTTAGTTTATTTAGTTTCGTTTAGGTTAGTTTAGTTTAGGCTAGATTAGGTTAGCTTAGTTTAGTTTAAATAAGTTTAGGTTAGGTTAGGATGGTTTAGTTTAAGTTAGTTTAGTTTAGTTTAGTTTAGCTAAGTTCAGTTTAGTTTACAATTTAGTTTAGTATAGTTTAGTTTATAGCTTAGTTTATACTTAAGTTTAGTTTAATTTATAGTTTAAATTAGTTTAATTTAGTTTAGGTTAGGTTAGGTTTGTTTAGTTTAAGTTAGGTTAGGTTAGGTTAGGTTAGTTTAGTTTAGTTTAGTTTAGTTGAATTTAGTTTAGTTTAGTTTAGTTTAGGTTAGGTTAGGTTAGGTTAGTTTAGTTTAGTTTAATTTAGGTTAGGTTAGGTTAGTTTGGGTTAACTTAGTTTAGTTTAGTTTAGGTTAGGATAGGTTAGGTTGATTAGGTTAGTTTAGTTCAGTTTAGCTAATTTTAGTTTAGTTTATAGTTTCGTTAATTTGGTTTAGTTTAGTTTAGTGTATAGATAAGTTTATAGTTTAGTTTACTTTAGTTTATGGTTTAGTATAGTTTAGTTTAGTTTAGTTTAGCTTAGTTTATTTTAGTTTCGTTTAGTTTAGATTAGGTTAAGTTAGGTTAGGTTTGGTTAGGTTAATTTGGTTTAGTTTAGTTTAATTTAGTTTATTTAATTTATAGTTTAGTTAAATTTTGTTTAGTTTATAGTTTAGATTATAGTTTAGTTTATTTTATATTTTAGTTTAGTTTAGTTTAGTTTAGGTGGGGTTAGTTTAGTTTAGTTTAGTTTAATTTAGGTTACGTTGGGTTAGGATAGTTTAGTTTAGTTTAGTTTTAGTTTATAGTTTACTTTAGTTTATTTTATACTTAAGTTTATAGTTTAGTTTAGGCTATTTTAGATTACTTTAGTTTAGTTTGGTTTAGTTTAGGTTAGGTTTGGTTAGGTTAGGTTAGGTTAGGTTATGTTAGGTTAGGTTAAGTTAGTGTAGTTTAGTTTAGTTTAGTGTAGATATGACTCGTTTAGTTTATAATTTAGTTTATAGTTGAGTTTAGTTTTGGTTTAGTATAGTTTAGTTTTGTTTAATTTAGTTTTGTTTAATTTATTTTAATTTAGTTTAGTTTAGTTTAGTATATAGTTGAATTTTTAATTTAGTTTAGTTTAGTTTATAGTTTAGTATATGGTTTAGTTTAGTTTAGTTTGGTTTGGTTTAGTTTAGTTCTGTTTGTTTTAGTTTAGTTTAGTTTAGGTTAGGTTAGCTTAGTTTAGTTTAGTTTAATTTAGGTTAGGTTGGGTTAGGTTAGTTTAGTTTACTTTAGTTTGGTTTAGGTTAGGTTAGCTTAGGTTATGTTATGTGAGTTTATTTTATTTTAGTAGTTTAGTTTAGTTTAGGTTAGGTTAGTTTAGTTTAGTTTCGTTTAGTTTAGTTTAGTTTAGGTTAGGTTAGATTTAGTTTGGTTAGGTTAGGTTAGGTTAGGATAGTTTAGTTAATTTAGGTTAGGTTAGGTTAGTTTAGTTTAGTTTAGTTTAGGTTAGTTTAGCTTAGGTTAGTTTTTTTTAGTTTAGGTTAGGTTAGTTTAGGCTAGGTTATGTTAGGTTAGGTTAGGTTAAGTTAGTTTATTATAGTAGTTTAGTTTAGTTTAGGTTAGGTAAGCTTAAGTTAGGTTAGGTTATGTTAGGTTAGGTTAGTTTAATTTAGTTTTGTTTAGTTTATAGTTTAGTTTAGTTCAGTTTTTTTTAATTTAGTTAAGTTTAGTATAGTTTAGTTTCATTTAGGTTAGGTTAGGCTAGGATAGTTTAGGTTAGATTAGTTTACTTTATTTTAGTTTAGATTAAGTTAGGTTAAGTTGGGTTAGGTTCGTTTAGTTTAGTTTATTTAAATTTAGTTTATACTTTAGTTTATAGTTTAATTTAGTTTACAGTTAAGATTATAGTCTAGTTTAGTTTATAGTTTAGTTTATGGTGCAGTTTAGTTTAGATTAGTTTAGTATAGCTTAGTTTAGTTTAGTTTAGGTTAGTTAAGTTTAATTTAGTTTAGTTTAGTTTGGGTTAGGTTAGGTTAGGTTAATTTAAGTTAGGTTATTTTGGGTTAGTTTAGTTTAGTTTAGTTAAGTTTAGTTAAGTTTAGTTTAGTTTACAGTATAGTTTAGTTAAGTTTATTTTACAGTTTGGTTTATAGTTTAGTTTAGTTTAGTTTATAGATTAGTTTATGGTTTAGTTTGGTTTAGTTTTGTTTAGTTTAGGTTAGTTAATTTAGATTAGATTAGTTTAGTTTGGGTTAGGTTAGGTTAGTTAGTTTAGTTTAGATTAGATTAGGTTAGGTTAAGTTAGGTTGGGTTAGGTTAGTTTAGTTTAATTTAGTTTAGTTAATTTATAGTTTAGTTTAGTTTATAATTTAGTTTATAGTTTAGTTTAGTTTAGGATATACTTTAGTTTAGTTTAGTTTAGTTTAGTTTAAATTAGGTTATGTTAGGTTAGGTTAGTTTAGTTTAGTTTAGTTTAGTTTAGTTTAGTTTTTTTTAGTTAAGTTTATAGTTTATTTTGTAGTTTAGTTTAGTTTAGTTTATAGTTTAATTTAGTGTAGTTTAGTTTGATTTAGTTTAATTTAGTTTATTTTAGTTTAGTTTTAGTTTAGTTTAGTTAAGTTTAGTTTAGGTTAGGTTACGTTAGGTTAGGTTAGGTTAGGTTAGTTAATTTAGTTTAGTTTAATTTAGTTGGATTTAGAATAGTTTAGTTTAGTTTAGTTAATTTTTGATAGGTAATTTAGGTTATTTTAGTTAATTTAGTTTAGGTTTGGTTATAGGGTAATTTATTTTAGTTAATTTATTTTAGTTAATAGTTTAGTATAGTTTATAGTTTAGTTTATAGTTTAGTTTAGTTTTTAGTGTAGTTTAGTTTAGTTTAGTTTCGTTTCGTTTAGGTTGGGTTCGGTTACGTTAGGTTATGTTAGGTTAAGTTAGTTTAGTTTAGTTTAGTTTAGTTTAGTTTAGTTATGTTTAGTTTAGTTTATAGTTTGGTTTATTAATTAGTTTAGTTTAGTTTATAGTTAAGTATATAGGTTAGCATAGTTTAGTTTAGTTTAGTTTAGTTTAGATTAGCTTAGTTAGTTTATTATGGATTAGTTTGGTTTACGTTACGTTAGGTTAGGTTAGGTTAATTTAATTCATTTTAATTTAGGTCAGGTTAGGTTAAGTTAGGTTACTTTAGTTTAGCTTAGTTTACTTTAGTTTAGATAATTTATAGTTTAGTTTAATTTAGTTTATAGTTTAGTTTACAGTTTAGTTTAGTTTAGTTTAGTATCGGTTAGGTTAGGTTAGATTAATTTAATTTAGGTTAGGTTAGGATAGTTTAGTTCAGTTTAGTTTAGTTTAGGTTAGGTTAGGTGAAGTTAGGTTACTTTAGTTTAGTTTTGTTTAATTTAGTTTAGTTTATTTTAGTTTATTTATAGTTTAGTTTAGTTTATAATTTAGTTTAGTTTAGTGTAGTTTAGGTTAGGTTAGGTTGGGTTAGATTAGTTTAGTTTAGGTTATGTTAGGTTAGGATAGTTTAGTTTACTTTATTTTAGTTTAGTTTAGTTTATAGTTTAGTTTATAGTTTAAATTAGTTTAGTTTAGTTTAGTTTACTTAAGTTAAGGTTAGGTTTGGTTAGGTTAGTTTAGGTTAGTTTAGTTTAGTTTATTTAAGTTCAGTTTATATTAGGTTAGGTTAATTTAATTTATTATAGTTTAGTATAGGTTAGGTTAGTTTAGTTTAGTTTAGTTTAGTTTGGTTTTGGTTAGGATAGGTTAGGTTAGGTTAGGTTAGGTTATGTTAGGTTAGGTTAGTGTAGTCTAGTTTAGTTTAGATTTGTCTCGTTTAGTTTATAGTTTAGTTTATACTTCAGTTTAGTTTAGTTTAGTATAGTTTAGTTTTGTTTCAATAGTTTTGTTTAATTTATATTAATTTAGTTTAGTTTAGTTTATAGTTTAGTTTATAATTTAGTTTAGTTTAGTTTATAGTTTAGTTTATGGTTTAGTTTAGTTTCGTTTGGTTTGGTTTAGATTATTTCTGTTTCGTTTAGTTAAATTAGTTTAGGTTAGGTTAGCTTAGTTTAGTTTAGTTTAGTTTAGGTTAGGTTAGGTTAGGTTAGGTTACTTTAGTTAAGTTTAGTTTAGTTTAGTTAATTTATACTTTAGTTTAGTTTAGCATATAGTTTAGTTTAGTTTAGTTTATAGTTTAGTATAGTTTAGTTTAGTTTAGTTTAGGGTAGGTTAGATTAGTTTAGTTTATTTTAGTTTAGGTTAGGTTTGGTTAGGGTACTTTAGTTTAGTTTACAGTTTAGTTTAGGTTACGTTAGGTTAGGTTAGGTTAGGTTAGGTTAGTTTAGTTTAGATTAGTTTAGTTTAGTTTACTTTAGTTTTGTTTAGTTTTGTTTAGGTTAGGTTAGTTTAGTTTAGGTTAGGTTAGGTTAGCTTAGTTTGGTTTAGTTTAGGTTAGTTAAGTTTTGTTTAGTTTATAGTTTAGTTTAGTTTAATTTAGCTTGGTTTAGTTTAGGTTGGGTTAGGTTAGTTTAGTTTAGTTTAGTTTGGTTTATTTTAGTTTAGTTAAGGTTAGGTGAGCATAGTTTAGTTTCGTTTAATTTAGATTAGGTTATTTAGGTTAGGTTATGTTAGTTTAGTTTAGTTTAGATTATGTTAGTTTCGGTTATGTTAGGTTAGGTTATGTTAGTTTAGTTTAGTTTAGCTTAGTTTGGCTTAGGTTAGGTTAGTTTAGGTAATTTTCCTTTAGTTTAGTTTAGTTTAGTTTATAGTTTAGTATAGTTTATAGTTTAGTTTATACTTTACTTTAGTTTATAGTGTAGTTTAGTTTAGTTTTGTTTCGTTTCGTTTAGGTTAGGTTCGGTTACGTTAGGTTATGTTAGGTTAAGTTAGTTTAGTTTAGTTTAGTTTAGTTATGATAGTTTAGTTTATAGTTTAGTTTATTAATTAGTTTAGTTTAGTTTATAGTTAAGTATATAGTTTAGTATAGTTTAGTTTAATGTAGTTTAATTTAGATTAGCTTAGTTAGTTTATTTTGGATTAGTTTACGTTACGTTAGGTTAGGTTGATTTATTTTAGTTTAGGTTAGGGTAAGTCAGGTTACTTTAGTTTAGCATAGTTTAGTTTAGTTTAGATAATTTATAGTTTAGTTTAGTTTAGTTTATAGTTTAGTTTACAGTTTAGTTTAGTTTAGTTTCAGATAGTTTAGGTTAGGTTAGATTAATTTAATTAAGGTTAGGATAGTTTAGTTCAGTTTAGTTTAGTTTAGTTAAACTTAGTTAGTTTAGTTTAGATTAGTGTAGTTTACGTTAGGTTAGGTTAGGTTAGGTAAGTTTAGGTTACGTTAGGTTAGGTTAGGTTAGGTTAGGTTAGTTTAGTTTAGATTAGTTTAGTTTAGTTTACTTTAGTTTTGTTTAGTTTAGTTTAGTTTACTTAAGTTTAGTTTAGGTTAGGTTAGGTTAGGTTAGGTTAGGTTATGTTAGGTTTGGTTAGTGTAGTTTAGTTTAGTTTAGTTAAGTTCAGTTTATATTAGGTTCGGTTAATTTAATTTAGTTTAGTTTAGCTTAGGTTAGGTTAGGTGAGTTTAGTTTAGTTTAGTTTAGTTTAGTTTAGGTTAGGTTAGGTTAGGTTAGCTTAGGTTAGGTTATGTTAGGTTAGGTTAGGTTATGTTAGGTTAGGTTAGTGTAGTTTAGTTTAGTTTAGATTTCACTCGGTTAGTTTATAATTTAGTTTATAGTTCAGTTTATTTTGGTTTAGTATAGTTTAGTTTTGTTTAATTTAGTTTTGTTTAATTTATTTTAATTTAGTTTATTTTAGTTTAGTATATAGTTTAATTTTTAATTTAGTTTAGTTTAGTTTATAGTTTAGTTTAGTTTATGGTTTAGTTTATAGTTTAGTTTAGTTTATTTTAGTTTAGTTCAGTTTAGGATATATCAGGTTAGTTTAGGTTAGTTTACTTTAGTTTAGTATAGTTTATAGTTTGGATTTGTTTAGTTTAGTTTATAGTTCAGTTTAGTTGAGTTTATTTTAATTTAGTTTAATTAAATTTTCTTTACTGTACAATTTAGTTTAGATTAGTTTAGTTTATAGTTTAGTTTAGTTTAGTTTATGGTTAAGTTTATAGTTTTGTTTAGTTTAATTTAGTTTAGTTTAGTATAGTTTAGCTCAGGTTAGCTTAGGTTAGGTTAATTTAGTTTAGTTTATGTTAGGTTAGGTTAGGTTAGGTTAGGTTACTTTAGTTAAGTTTAGTTTAGTTTAGTTAATTTATACTTTAGTTTAGTTTAGCATATAGTTTAGTTTAGTTTAGTTTATAGTATAGTATAGTTTAGTTTAGTTTAGTTTAGGGTAGGTTAGATTAGTTTAGTTTATTTTAGTTTAGGTTAGGTTTGGTTAGGGTAGTTTAGTTAAGTTTATAGTTTAGTTTAGATTAGGTTACGTTAGGTTAGGTTAGGTTAGGTTAGTTAAGTTTAGATTAGTTTAGTTTACTTTACTTTAGTTTTGTTTAGTTTTGTTTAGGTTAGGTTAGGTTAGTTTAGGTTAGGTTAGGTTAGCGTATTTTGGTTTAGTTTAGTTTAGTTAAGTTTTGTTTAGTTTATAGTTTAGTTTAGTTTAGTTTAGCTTGGTTTAGTTTAGGTTGGGTTTGGTTTGTTTAGTTTAGTTTAGTTTAGTTTGGTTTATTTTAGTTTAGTTTAAGTTAGGTGAGCATAGGTTAGTTTAGTTTAATTTAGATTAGGTTATTTAGGTTAGGTTATGTTAGGTTAGTTTAATTTAGTTTAGTTTATGTTAGTTTAGTTTAGGTTAGGTTAGGTTATGTTAGTTTAGTTTAGTTTAGATTAGTTTAGCTTAGGTTAGGTTAGTTTAGGTTATTTTACTTTAGTTTAGTTTAGTTTAGTTTATAGTTTAGTATAGTTTATAGTTTAGTTTATAGTTTACTTTAGTTTATAGTGTAGTTTAGTTTAGTTTAGTTTCGTTTCGTTTAGGTTAGGTTCGGTTACGTTAGGTTATGTTAGGTTAAGTTAGTTTAATTTAGTTTAGTTTAGTTTAGTTATGTTTAGTTTAGTTTATAGTTTAGTTTATTAATTAGTTTAGTTTAGTTTATAGTCAAGTATATAGTTTAGTATAGTTTAGTTTAGTGTAGTTTAGTTTAGATTAGCTTAGTTAGTTTATTTTGGATTAGTTTACTTTACGCTACGTTAGGTTAGGTTAATTTATTTTAGTTTAGGTTAGGTTAGGTTAAGTCAGGTTACTTTAGTTTAGCATAGTTTAGTTTAGTTTAGATAATTTTAGTTTATTTATAGTTTAGTTTAGTTTATAATTTAGTTTAGTTTAGTGTACTTTAGATTAGGTTAGGTTAGGTTAGATTAGTTTAGTTTAGGTTAGGTTAGGTTAGGATAGTTTAGTTTAGTTTATTTTAGTTTAGTTTAGTTTAGTTTATAGTTTAGTTTATAGTTTAAATTAGTTTAGTTCAGATTAGTTTAGTTTAGTTTAGTTTACTTAAGTTTAGTTTAGGTTTGGTTAGGTTAGGTTAGGTTAGGTTAGGTTATGTTAGGTTAGGTTAGTGTAGTTTAGTTTAGTTTAGTTCAGTTTATATTAGGTTAGGTTAATTTAATTTAGTTTAGTTTAGTTTAGGTTAGGTTAGGTGAGTTTATTTTATTTTAGTTTAGTTTAGGTTAGGTTAGGTTAGGTTAGGTTAGGTTATGTTAGGTTAGGTTAGTGTAGTTTAGTTTAGTTTAGTTTAGATTTGACTCGGTTAGTTTATAATTTAGTTTATAGTTCAGTTTAGTTTGGTTTAGTATAGTTTAGTTTTGTTTAATTTAGTTTTGTTTTATTTATTTTAATTTAGTTTAGTTTAGTTTAGTATATAGTTTAATTTTTAATATAGTTTAGTTTAGTTTATAGTTTAGTTTATGGTTTAGTTTAGTTTTGTTTGGTTTGGTTTAGTTTTGTTCTGTTTTTTTTAGTTTAGTTTAGTTTAGGTTAGCTTAGCTTAGTTTAGTTTAGTTTAATTTAGGTTAGGTTGGGTTAGGTTAGTTTAGTTTACTTTAGTTTAGTTTAGGTTAGGTTAGCTTAGGTTATGTTAGGTGAGTTTATTTTAGTTTAGTAGTTTAGTTTAGTTTAGGTTAGGTTAGTTTAGTTTATTTTCGTTTAGTTTAGTTTAGTTTATGTTAGGTTAGGTTTAGTTTGGTTAGGTTAGGTTAGTTAAATTTAATTTAGTTAGATTATAATTTAGTTTATAGTTTAGTTTAGTTTATTGTTTAGTTTAGTTAAATATAGTTTAGGTTAGGTAAGTTTAGGTTAGGTTAGTTTAGTTTATTATAGTTTAGTTTAGTTTAGTTTAGTGAATTTAGTTTAGTTTAGTTTAGGTTTTAGTTAAGCTTAGTTAGTTTGTTTAGATTAGTATAGTTTACTTTAGATTAGGTTACGTAATTTTAGTTTAGTTTAGGTTAGGTTAGGTTAGGTTAGGTGAAGTTATGTTAATTTAGTTTAGTTTAGTTTATTTTAGTTTATTTATAGTTTAGCTTAGTTTATAATTTAGTTTAGTTTAGTTTATAGTTTAGTTTATGGTTTAGTTCAGTTTCGTTTGGTTTGGTTTAGATTAGTTCTGTTTCGTTTGGTTTAGTTTAGTTTAGGTTAGGTTAAATTAGTTTAGTTTAGTTTAGTTTACGTTAGGTTAGGTTAGGTTAGTTTAGTTTACTTTAGTTTAGTTTAGGTTAGGTTAGCTTAGGTTATGTTAGGTGAGTTTAGTTTAGTTTAGTTTAGGTTAGGTTAGTTTAGTTTCGTTTCGTTTAGTTTAGTTTAGTTTAGGTTAGGATAGGTTTAGTTTGGTTAAGTTAGGTTAGGTTAGGTTAGTTTAGCTAATTTTAGTTTAGTTTATAGTTTCGTTATTTTAGTTTAGTTTAGTTTAGTGTATAGGTAAGTTTATAGTTTAGTTTAGTTTATGGTTCAGTATAGTTTAGTTTAGTTTAGTTTAACTTAGTTTAGTTTAGATTCGTTTAGTTTAGTTTAGGTTAAGGTAGGTTAGGTTTGGTTAGGTTAATTTAGTTTAGTTTAGTTTAATTTAGTTTATTTAATTTATAGTTTAGTTAAATTTAGTTTAGTTTATAGTTTAGATTATATTTTAGTTTATTTTATATTTTAGTTTAGTTTAGTTGATGTTAGGTTAGTTTAGTTTAGTTTAGTTTAGTTTCGGTTAGGTGTGGTTAGGATAGTTTAGTATATTTTAGTTTAGTTTTAGTTTATAGTTTAGTTTAGTTCATTTTATACTTAAGTTCATAGTTTAGTTTATAGTTTAGTTTAGGCTATTTTAGATTAGTTTAGTTTAGTTTGGTTTAGTTTAGGTTAGGTTTGGTTAGGTTAATTTAGTAAAGTTTAGTTTAGTTTTGTTTATTTAGGTTATATTATAGTTTAGTTTAGTTAAGTTTAGTTTAGTTTAATTTAGTTTAGTTTAGTTTTGTTTAATTTAGTTTAGTTTAGTTTTGTTTAATTTAGTTTAGTTTAGTTTAGATCAGGTTAGGTTGTTTAGGTTAGTTTAGTTTTGTTTAGTTTAGCTAAGTTTAGTGTAGTTTATAGTTTCGGTAATTTATTTTAGTTTAATTTAGTGTATAGTTAGGTTTATAGTTTAGTTTAGTTTATAGTTTATTTTATAGTTTAGTATATTTTAGTTTAGTTTAGTTTATTTTATCTTAGTTTAGTTTAGTTTCGTTTAGTTTATTGTAAATAAGGTTAGGTTAGGTTGGGTTAAGTTAGTTTAGTTTAGTTTTGTTTAGGTTAGGATAGGTTTGGTTAGGTTAGTTTAGTTCATTTTATTTTAATTTAGTGTAATTAATTTATAGTTTAGTTAAATTTAGTTTAGTTTATAGTTTAGATTATAGTTTAGTTTTGTTCATTTTATATTTTATATTTGTTTAGTTTAGGTTAGGTTAGTTTAGTTTAGTTATTTTAGGTTAGGTTAGTTTGGGTTAGAATAATTTAGTTTAGTTTATTTTTAATTTATAGTTTATTTTAGTTTTGTGAATACTTAAGTTTATAATTTATTTTATAATCTAGTTTATAGTTTAGTTTAGGCTATTTTGGATTAGTTTAGCTTAGTTTAGTTTAGTTTAGTTTAGTTTAGAATAGGTTAGGTTAGTTTAATTTAGTATTTTTTAGTTTAGTTTAGTTTATTTAGTTTATTTTATAGTTTAGTTTATAGTTTAGTTTAGTTAAGTTTAGTTTAGTTTCGTTTAGGTTAGGTTATGTTAATTTAGGTTAGCTTAGTTTAGTTTAATTTAGGTTAGATTAAGTTAGATTAGGTTAGTTAATATTAGTTTAGTTAAGTTAAGTTTAGTTTAATTTATAGTTTAGTTTAAATTACTTTAGTTTATAGTTTAGTTTAGTTTAGTTTAAAGTTTAGTTTATACTTTCGTTTACTTTAGTTAATAATTTTGTTTATGGTTTAGTTTAGTTTAGTTTAGTTATGTTTTATTTAGTTTAGTTTAGTTTCGTTTAGGTTTGGTTAGGTTAGGCTAGGTTAGGTTAGCTTAGTTTGGTTTAGTTTAGTTTAGGTTAGGTTAGGTTAGATTAGGTTAGTTTACCTTACTTTAGTTTAGCTTAGTTTAGTTAAGTTTAGTTCAGTTTATATTTTAGTTTATGGTTTAGTATAGTTTAATTTATGGTTTGATTTATAGTTTAGTTTAGTTTCGTTTAGTTTAATTTAGCTTAGTTTAGATTAGGTTAGGTTAAATTATGTTAGTTTAGTTTAGTTTATTTTAGTTTAGTTCAGTTTAGTTATGTCAGGTTAGGTTAGTTTAGTTTAGTTTAGTTTAGTTTAATTTAATTTAGTTTACTTAATTTAGTTTAGTTTAGTTTAGTTTAGGTTAGATTTAGTTAGGTCAGATTAGGTTATTTAAGTTTAGTTTAGTTAAGTTTAGGTTAGGTTAGGTTAGGTTAGGTTAGGGAATTTTAGGTTAGTATAGTTTAGTTAATTTATTTTAGTTAATAGTTCAGTATAGTTTACAGTTTAGTTTATAGTTTAGTTCAGTGTATAGTGTAGTTGATAGTTTAGTTTAGTTTAGTTTCGTTTATATTATGTTAGGTTAGGTTAGGTTGGATTAGCTTAGTTTAGTTTAGTTTAGTTTAGGTTAGGTTCGGTTACGTTAGGTTATGTTAGCTTATGTTAGTTTAGTTTAGTTTAGTTTAGTTTAGTCTAGTTTAGTGAAGTTTAGTTTAGTTTATAGTTTAGTTTATTTTAGTTTATTTATTAGTTTAGTTTATAGTTAAGTATATAGCTTAGTTTAGTTTAGTTTAGCTTACTTTGTTTATTTTAGATTAGTATAGCTTACGTTACGTTAGGTTAAACCTAACCTAACGTAAGCTAACGTAGGTTAGGTTCGTTTAGTTTAGTTTAATTAGGTTAGGTTAGGTTAAGTTAGGTTACTTTAGCTTAGTTTAGTTTATTTTAGATAATTTATGGTTTAGTTTAGTTAAGTTTATTTATAGATCAGTATATAGTTTACTTTAGTTTATAGTTCAGTTTAGGTTAGATTAGTTTAAGTTAGATTAGGTTAGATTAGTTTATTTTAGTTTAGTTTCGGTTAGGTTAGATTAGGTTACATTAAGTTAGTTTAGGTTAGCTTAGTTTAGTTTAATTTAGTATAGTTAAGTTTAGTTTAGTTTTGTTTAGTTTACAGTTTAGTTTAGTTAAGTTTAGTTTATAATTTAGTTTATAGTTCAGTTTAGTTTAGTTCATACTTTATTTTAGTTTACTTTAGTTTCAGTTAGGTTAGGTTAGGTTAGGTTAGGTTAGTGTAATTTAGTTAAGTTTAGTTTTGTTTAGCTAAGTTTATAGTTTATTTTGTAGTTTAATTTAGTTTAGTTTATTGTTTAATTTAGTGTAGTTAATTTAGTTCAGTTTAATTTAGTTTACTTTAGTTTAGTTTAGTGTAGTTTAGATTAAATTAGGTTAGGTTATGCTAGGTTAGTAGAGTATAATTTAGTTTAGGTTAGGTTAGGTTAGGTTAAGTTAGGTTAGGTTAGTTTAGTTTAGTTTAGTTGGATTTAGAATAGTTTAGTGTAGTTTAGCTTATTTTAGACTAGGTAAGGTTAGCCTAGTTTAGTTTAATTTAGTTTAGTTTAGGTTAGGTTAGTTTAGGTTAGTTTAGTTTAGTTAATTTATTTTAGTTAATAGTTTAGTATAGTTTATAAATTAGTTGATAATTTATTTTGGTTTGTAGTTCAATTTATTGTTAATTTAGTTTAGTTTATTTTAGTTTCGTTTAGGTTATGTTAGGTTAGGTTAGGTTAGGATAGCTTAGTTTAGTTTAGTTTAGGTTAGGTTAGGTTAGGTTAGGTTAGCTTAGCTTAGCTTAGTTTAGTTTAGTTTAGTTTAGGTTATGTTCGGTTACGTTAGGTTGTGTTAGGTTAAGTTAGTTTAGTTTAGTTTAGTTTAGCTTAGCTTAGTTAGTTTATTTTAGATGAATACAGTTTACGTTACGTTAGGTTAGGTTAGGTTAGTTTAGTTTAGTTTAGTTTACGTTAGGTTAGGTTAGTTTAAGTTAGGTTACTTTAGTTTAGTTTAGTTTAGTTTAGATAATTTATAATTTAGTTTAGTTTAGTTTAGTTTATAGTTTAGTTTATAGTTTACTTTAGTTTCTAGTTTAGTTTAGTTTGAATTAGATTCTTTAAGTTTAGTTTAGTTTACGTTAGGTTAGGTTAGGTTGAGTTAGGTTACTTTAATTTAGTTTAGTTTAGATAATTTATAGTTTAGTTTATTTTAGTTTAGTTTATGGTTTAGTTTAGTTTAGTTATGTTTAGTTTTGTTTATAGTTTAGTTTATTAATTAGTTTAGTTTAGTTTATAGTTAAGTATATAGTTTAGTATAGTTTAGTTTAGTGTAGTTTAGTTTAGATTAGCTTAGTTAGTTTATTTTGGATTAGTTTACTTTACGTTACGTTAGGTTAGGTTAATTTATTTTAGTTTAGGTTAGGTTAGGTTAAGTCAGGTTACTTTAGTTTGGCATAGTTTAGTTTAGTTTAGATAATTTTAGTTTATTTATAGTTTAGTTTAGTTTATAATTTAGTTTAGTTTAGTGTAGTTTAGATTAGGTTAGGTTAGGTTAGGTTAGATTAGTTTAGTTTAGGTTAGGTTAGGTTAGGATAGTTTAGTTTAGTTTATTTTAGTTTAGTTTAGTTTAGTTTATAGTTGAGTTTATAGTTTAAATTAGTTTAGTTCAGATTAGTTTAGTTTAGTTTAGTTTACTTAAGTTTAGTTTAGGTTAGGTTAGGTTAGGTTATGTTAGGTTTGGTTAGTGTAGTTTAGTTTAGTTAAGTTCAGTTTATATTAGGTTAGGTTAATTTAATTTAGTTTAGTTTAGGTTAGGTTAGGTGAGTTTAATTTAGTTTATTTTAGTTTAGGTTAGGTTAGGTTAGGTTAGGTTAGGTTAGGTTAGTGTAGTTTAGTTTAGTTTAGTTTAGATTTGACTCGTTTAGTTTATAATTTAGTTTATAGTTCAGTTTAGTTTGGTTTAGTATAGTTTAGTTTTGTTTAATTTAGTTTTGTTTAATTTATTTTAATTTAGTTTAGTTTTGTTTAGTATATAGTTTAATTTTTAATATAGTTTAGTTTAGTTTATAGTTTAGTTTATAGTTTAGTTTAGTTTAGTTTGGTTTGGTTTAGTTTAGATCTGTTTGTTTTAGTTTAGTTTAGTTTAGGTTAGGTTAGTTAACTTTAGTTTAATTTAATTTAGGTTAGGTTGGGTTAGGTTAGTTTAGTTTACTTTAGTTTAGTTTAGGTTAGGTTACCTTAGGTTATGTTAGGTGAGTTTATTTTAGTTTTGTAGTTTAGTTTAGTTTAGGTTAGGTTAGTTTAGTTTATTTTCGTTTAGTTTAGTTTAGTTTATGTTAGGTTAGGTTTAGTTTGGTTAGGTTAGGTTAGTTAAATTTAATTTAGTTAGATTATAATTTAGTTTATAGTTTAGTTTAGTTTATTGTTTAGTTTAGTTAAATTTAGTTTAGGTTAGGTAAGGTTAGGTTAGGTTTGTTTAGTTTAGTATAGTTTAGTTTAGTTTAATTTAGTTTAGTTTAGTGAATTTAGTTTAGTTTAGTTTAGGTTTTAGTTAAGCTTAGTTAGTTTGTTTAGATTAGTATAGTTTACTTTAGGTTAGGTTACGTAATTTTAGTTTAGTTTAGGTTAGGTTAGGTTAGGTGAAGTTATGTTAATTTAGTTTAGTTTAGTTTATTTTAGTTTATTTATAGTTTAGCTTAGTTTATAGTTTATAGTTTAGTTTATGGTTTAGTTTAGTTTCGTTTGGTTTGGTTTAGATTAGTTCTGTTTCGTTTAGTTTAGTTTAGTTTAGGTTAGGTTAAATTAGTTTAGTTTAGTTTACGTTAGGTTAGGTTAGGTTAGTTTAGTTTACTTTAGTTTAGTTTAGGTTAGGTTAGCTTAGGTTATGTTAGGTGAGTTTAGTTTAGTTTAGTTTAGGTTAGGTTAGTTTAGTTTAGTTTAGTTTAGTTTAGTTTAGGTTAGGATAGGTTTAGTTTGGTTAAGTTAGGTTAGGTTAGGTTAGTTTAGCTAATTTTAGTTTAGTTTATAGTTTCGTTAATTTAGTTTAGTTTAGTTTAGTGTATAGTTAAGTTTATAGTTTAGTTTAGTTTATGGTTTAGTATAGTTTAGTTTAGTTTAGTTTAACTTAGTTTAGTTTAGATTCGTTTAGTTTAGTTTAGGTTAAGGTAGGTTAGGTTTGGTTAGGTTAATTTAGTTTAGTTTAGTTTAATTTAGTTTATTTAATTTATAGTTTAGTTAAATTTAGTTTAGTTTATAGTTTAGATTATATTTTAGTTTATTTTATATTTTAGTTTAGTTTAGTTTATGTTAGGTTAGTTTAGTTTAGTTTAGTTTCGGTTAGGTGTGGTTAGGATAGTTTAGTTTAGTTTAGTTTAGTTTTAGTTTATACTTTAGTTTAGTTTATTTTATACTTAAGTTTATAGTTTAGTTTATAGTTTAGTTTAGGCTATTTTAAATTAGTTTAGTTTAGTTTGGTTTGGTTTAGGTTAGGTTTGGTTAGGTTAATTTAGTAAAGTTTAGTTTAGTTTTGTTTATTTAGTTTATTTTATAGTTTAGTTTAGTTAAGTTTAGTTTAGTTTAATTTAGTTTAGTTTAGTTTTGTTTAATTTGTTTAGTTTAGTTTTGTTTAATTTAGTTTAGTTTAATTTAGTTTAGTTTAGTTTAGATCAGGTTAGGTTGTTTAGGTTAGTTTAGTTTAGTTTAGTTTAGCTAAGTTTAGTTTAGTTTATAGTTTCGGTAATTTATTTTAGTTTAATTTAGTGTATAGTTAGGTTTATAGTTTAGTTTAGTTTATAGTTTATTTTATAGTTTAGTATATTTTAGTTTAGTTTAGTTTAGTTTAGCTTAGTTTAGTTTCGTTTAGTTTAGGGTAAATAAGGTTAGGTTAGGTTGGGTTAAGTTAGTTTAGTTTAGTTTTGTTTAGGTTATGATAGGTTTGGTTAGGTTAGTTTAGTTCATTTTATTTTAATTTAGTGTAATTAATTTATAGTTATGTTAAATTTAGTTTAGTTCATAGTTTAGATTATAGTTTAGTTTAGTTCATTTTATATTTTAGTTTTGTTTAGTTTAGGTTAGGTTAGTTTAGTTTAGTTTATTTTAGGTTAGGTTAGTTTGGGTTAGAATAGTTTAGTTTAGATTAGTTTATTTTTAATTTATAGTTTATTTTAGTTTTGTGAATACTTAAGTTTATAATTTATTTTATAATCCAGTTTATAGTTTAGTTTAGGCTATTTTGGATTAGTTTAGCTTAGTTTAGTTTAGTTTAGTTTAGTTTAGAATAGGTTAGGTTAGGTTAATTTAGTATTGTTTAGTTTAGTTTAGTTTATTTAGTTTATTTTATAGTTTAGTTTATAGTTTAGTTTAGTTAAGTTTGATTTAGTTTATTGTTTAGTTTTCTTTAGTTTAGTTTTGTTTAATTTATTTTAGTTTAGTTTAGTTTAGTTTCGTTTAGGTTACGTTAGGTTATGTTAATTTAGGTTAGCTTAGTTTAGTTTAGTTTAGGTTAGATTAAGTTAGGTTAGGTTAGTTAATATTAGTTTAGTTAAGTTAAGTTTAGTTTAATTTATAGTTTAGTTATTTTACTTTAGTTTATAGTTTAGTTTATTTTAGTTTATTTTAGTTTAAAGTTCAGTTTATACTTTCGTTTACTTTAGTTAATAATTTTGTTAATGGTTTAGTTTAGTTTAATTTAGTTATGTTTTATTTAGTTTAGTTTAGTTTCGTTTAGGTTTGGTTAGGTTAGGCTAGGTTAGGTTAGCTTAGTTTGGTTTAGTTTAGTTTAGGTTAGGTTAGGTTAGATTAGGTTAGTTTACCTTAGTTTAGTTTAGCTAAGTTTAGTTAAGTTTAGTTCAGTTTATATTTTAGTTTAGTGTTTTTTAATTTATATTTTAGTTTATGGTTTAGTATAGTTTAATTTATGGTTTGATTTATAGTTTAGTTTAGTTTCGTTTAGTTTAATTTAGCTTAGTTTAGATTAGGTTAGGTTATATTATGTTAGTTTAGTTTAGTTTATTTTATTTTAGTTTAGTTTAGTTAATGTTAGGTTAGGTTAGTTTAGTTTAGTTTAGTTTAATTTAATTTAGTTTACTTAATTTAGTTTAGTTTAGTTTAGCTTAGTTTAGGTTAGATTTAGTTAGGTCAGGTTAGGTTATTTAAGTTTAGTTTAGTTAAGTTTAGGTTAGGTTAGGTTAGGTTAGGTTAGTTTAGTTTAATTCTATTTAGGACAGGTTAGGTAATTTTAGGTTAGTATAGTTTAGTTAATTTATTTTAGTTAATAGTTGAGTATAGTTTACAGTTTAGTTTATAGGTTAGTTCAGTGTATAGTGTAGTTGATAGTTTAGTTTAGTTTAGTTTCGTTTCGTTTATATCATGTTAGGTTAGGTTAGGTTGGATTAGCTTAGTTTAGTTTAGTTTAGTTTAGGTTAGGTTCGGTTACGTTAGGTTATGTTAGCTAATGTTAGTTTAGTTTAGTTTAGTCTAGTTTAGTTAAGTTTAGTTTAGTTTATAGTTTAGTTTATTTTAGTTTATTTATTAGTTTAGTTTATAGTTAAGTATATAGTTTAGTTTAGTTTAGTTTAGTTTAGCTTAGTTTTTTTATTTTAGATTAGTATAGCTTACGTTACGTTAGGTTAAACCTAACCTAACGTAAGCTAACGTAGGTTAGGTTCGTTTAGTTTAGTTTAATTAGGTTAGGTTAGGTTAAGTTAGGTTACTTTAGCTTAGTTTAGTTTAGTTTAGATAATTTATGGTTTAGTTTAGTTAAGTTTAATTTATAGATCAGTATATAGTTTACTTTAGTTTATAGTTCAGTTTAGGTTAGATTAGTTTAAGTTAGATTAGGTTAGATTAGTTTAGTTTAGTTTAGTTTCGGTTAGGTTAGATTAGGTTACATTAAGTTAGTTTAGGTTAGCTTAGTTTAGTTTAGTTTAGTATAGTTAAGTTTAGTTAAGTTTTGTTTAGTTTACAGTTTAGTTTAGTTAAGTTTAGTTTATAATTTAATTTATAGTTCAGTTTAGTTTAGTTCATACTTTATTTTAGTTTACTTTAGTTTCAGTTAGGTTAGGTTAGGTTAGGTTAGTGTAGTTTAGTTAGGTTTAGTTTTGTTTAGCTAAGTTTATAGTTTATTTTGTAGTTTAATTTAGTTTAGTTTATTGTTTAATTTAGTGTAGTTTAGTTTAGTTTAGTTTAATTTAGTTTACTTTAGTTTAGTTTAGTGTAGTTTAGATTAGATTAGGTTAGGTTATGTTAGGTTAGTAGAGTATAATTTAGATTAGGTTAGGTTAGGTTAAGTTAGGTTAGGTTAGTTTAGTTTAGTTTAGTTGGATTTAGAATAGTTTAGTGTAGTTTAGTTTATTTTAGACTAGGTAAGGTTAGCCTAGTTTAGTGTAATTTAGTTTAGTTTATGTTAGGTTAGTTTAGGTTAGTTTAGTTTAGTTAATTTATTTTAGTTAATAGTTTAGTATAGTTTATAAATTAGTTTATAGATTATTTTGGTTTGTTGTTCAATTTATTGTTAATTTAGTTTAGTTTATTTTAGTTTCGTTTAGGTTATGTTAGGTTAGGTTAGCTTAGCTTAGCTTAGCTTAGCTTAGTTTAGTTTAGTTTAGGTTAGGTTAGGTTAGGTTAGCTTAGCTTAGCTTAGTTTAGTTTAGTTTAGTTTAGGTTATGTTCGGTTACGTTAGGTTATGTTAGGTTAAGTTAGTTTAGTTTAGTTTAGTTTAGCTTAGCTTAGTTAGTTTATTTTAGATTAATACAGTTTACGTTACGTTAGGTTAGGTTAGGTTAGGTTAGTTTAGTTTAGTTTAGGTTAGGTTAGGTTAGTTTAAGTTAGGTTACTTTAGTTTAGTTTAGTTTAGATTATTTATAGTTTAGTTTATTTTAGTTTAGTTTATGGTTAATTTAGTTTATAGTTTAGTTTAGTTATGTTTAGTTTTGTTTATAGTTTAGTATATTAATTAGTTTAGTTTAGTTTATAGTTAAGTATATAGTTTAGTATAGTTTAGTTTAGTGTAGTTTAGTTTAGATTAGCTTAGTTAGTTTATTTTGGATTAGTTTACGTTACGTTACGTTAGGTTAGGTTAATTTATTTTAGTTTAGGTTAGGTTAGGTTAAGTCAGGTTACTTTAGTTTAGCTTAGTTTAGTTTAGTTTAGATAATTTATAGTTTAGTTTAGTTTAGTTTATAGTTTAGTTTACAGTTTAGTTTAGTTTAGTTTCGGTTTGGTTAGGATAGGTTAGATTAATTTAATTTAGGTTAGGATAGTTTAGTTCAGTTTAGTTTAGTTTAGTTAAGCTTAGTTAGTTTAGTTAAATTAGTATAGTTTACGTTAGGTTAGGTTAGGTTAGGTAAGTTTAGTTTAGTTTAGGTTAGGTTAGGTGAAGTTAGGTTACTTTAGTTTAGTTTAGTTTAGTTTAGTTTATTTTTAGTTTATTTATAGTTTAGTTTAGTTTATAATTTAGTTTAGTTTAGTGTAGTTTAGGTTAGGTTAGGTTAGGTTAGATTAGTTTAGCTTAGTTTAGGTTAGGATAGGTTAGGATAGTTTAGTTTAGTTTATTTTATTTTAGTTTAGTTTAGTTTATAGTTTAGTTTATAGTTTAAATTAGTTTAGTTTAGATTAGTTTAGTTACGTTTAGTTTACTTAAGTTTAGTTCAGGTTAGGTTAGGTTAGGTTATGTTAGGTTTGGTTAGTGTAGTTTAGTTCAGTTTAGTTTAGTTCAGTTTATATTAGGTTAGGTTAATTTAATTTAGTTTAGTTTAGGTTAGGTTAGGTTCGTTTAGTTTAGTTTAGTTTAGGTTAGGTTAGGTTAGGTTAGGTTAAGTTAGGTTATGTTAGGTTAGGTTAGTGTAGTTTAGTTTAGTTTAGTTTAGATTTTACTCGTTTAGTTTATAGTTTAGTTTATAGTTCAGTTTATTTTAGTTTAGTATAGTTTAGTTTTGTTTAATTTAGTTTTGTTTAATTTATTTTAATTTAGTTTAGTTTAGTTTAGTATATAATTTAGTTTTTAATTTAGTTTAGTTTAGATTATAGTTTAGTTTATGGTTTAGTTTAGTTTAGTTTGGTTTGGTTTAGTTTAGTTCTGTTTGTTTTAGTTTAGTTTAGTTTAGGTTAGGTTAGCTTAGTTTAGTTTAGTTTAATTTAAGTTACGTTGGGTTAGGTTAGTTTAGTTTGCTTTAGTTTAGTTTAGGTTATGTTAGCTTAGGTTATGTTAGGTGAGTTTATTTTAGTTTAGTAGTTAAGTTTAGTTTAGGTTAGGTTAGTTTAGTTTAGTTTTGTTTAGTTTAGTTTAGGCTTGGTTAGGCTTAGTTTGGTTAGGTTAGGTTAGGTTAGGTTAGTTTAGTTTATTTTAGGTTAGTTAAGGTTAGGTAAGGTTAGGTTAGTTAAATTTAATTTAGTTAGATTATAATTTAGTTTATAGTTTAGTTTAGTTTATTGTTTAGTTTAGTTAAGTTTAGTTTAGGTTAGGTAAGGTTAGGTTAGGTTAGTTTAGTTTAGTATAGTTTAGTTTAGTTTAGTTTAGTGAATTTAGTTTAGTTTAGGTTTTAGTTAAGCTTGGTTAGTTTAGTTTAGATTAGTATAGTTTACTTTAGGTTAGGTTAGGTTAGGTAATTTTAGTTTAGTTTAGGTTAGGTTAGGTTAGGTGAAGTTATGTTACTTTAGTTTAGTTTAGTTTATTTTAGTTTATTTATAGTTTAGTTTAGTTTATAATTAATTTAGTTTAGTGTAGTTTAGGTTAGGTTAAGTTAGGTTAGATTCGTTTAGTTTAGTTTAGGTTAGGTTAGGTGAGAATAGATTAGTTTATTTTATTTTAGTTTAGTTTATAGTTAAGTTTATAGTTTAAATTAGTTTAGTTTAGATTAGTTTAGTTTAGTTCAGTTTATTTAAGTTTAGTTTAGGTTAGGTTAGGTTATGTTAGATTAGGTTAGTTTAGCATAGGTTTGATTAGGTTAGGTTAGTTTAGGTTAGGTCAGTTTAGTTTAGTTTAGTTTAGTTAAGTTTAGTTTCGTTTAGTTTAGGTAAAGTTAGGTTAGGTTTGGTTTGGTTAGGTTAATTTAGTTTAGTTTAGTTTAATTTAGTTTATTTAATTTATAGTTTAGATAATTTTAGTTTAGTTTATAGTTTAGATTATAGTTTAGTTTAGTTTTGGTCACAGTTTAGTTTATAGTTTAGTTTATAGTTAAGTTTACAGTTTACTTTAGGCTAGTTTAGATTACTTTAGTTTAGTTCAGTTTAGTTTAGTTTAGTTTGGATTAGTTTAGTTTGTTTTATAGTTTAGTTTAGTTAACTTTATTTTAGTTTATAATTTAGTTTAGTTTACATTATAGTTTAGTTTATAGTATAGTTTACTTAATAGTTTAGTTTATAGTTTAGTTTATGGGTTAGTTTATAATTAAAATTCGTTTACTTTAGATTAGTTTAGTTTAGTTTAGTTTAGTGTAGCTTAGGTTAGGTTAGGTTAGTTTAGTTTAGTTTAGTTTAGTTTTGTTTACTTAAGTTTAGTTTAGTTTAGGTTAGGTTAGCTTATGTTATGTTAGGTTAGTTTAGCTTAAGTTAGATCAGGTTAGGTTAGTTTAGTTTAGTGTAGTTTAGTTTAGTTCAGTTTAGATTAGGTTACGATAGTTTAGTTTTGTTTAGTTCAGTTTACTTTAGGTTAGGTTAGGTTAGGTAGTGTTAGTTTAGTTTAGTTTAGTTTAGTTTTGGTTAGGTTAGGTTAGGTTGAGTTATTTTAGGTTAGGTTAGTTTAGTTTAGTCTCGTTTAGTTTATAGTTTAGTTTCGTTAAGTTTAGTTTATAGTTCAGTTTAGTTTAGTTTTGTTTAATTTAGTTTAGTTTAATTTATTATTTTAGTTTAGTTTAATTTATAGTTTAGTTTATAATTTAGTTTAGATTAGTTTATAGTTTAGTTTATGGTTTAGTTTAGTTTAGTTTAGTTTGGTTTAGTTTAGTTTAGTTTATTTAGTTTCGTTTAGGTTAGTTTAGTTTAGGCTAGATTAGGTTAGCTTAGTTTAGTTTAAATAAGTTTAGGTTAGGTTAGGATGGTTTAGTTTAAGTTAGTTTAGTTTAGTTTAGTTTAGCTAAGTTCAGTTTAGTTTACAATTTAGTTTAGTATAGTTTAGTTTATAGCTTAGTTTATACTTAAGTTTAGTTTAATTTATAGTTTAAATTGGTTTAATTTAGTTTAGGTTAGGTTAGGTTTGTTTAGTTTAAGTTAGGTTAGGTTAGGTTAGGTTAGTTTAGTTTAGTTTAGTTTAGTTGAATTTAGTTTAGTTTAGTTTAGTTTAGGTTAGGTTAGGTTAGGTTAGTTTAGTTTAGTTTAATTTAGGTTAGGTTAGTTTGGGTTAACTTAGTTTAGTTTAGTTTAGGTTAGGATAGGTTAGGTTGATTAGGTTAGTTTAGTTCAGTTTAGCTAATTTTAGTTTAGTTTATAGTTTCGTTAATTTGGTTTAGTTTAGTTTAGTGTATAGATAAGTTTATAGTTTAGTTTACTTTAGTTTATGGTTTAGTATAGTTTAGTTTAGTTTAGTTTAGCTTAGTTTATTTTAGTTTCGTTTAGTTTAGATTAGGTTAAGTTAGGTTAGGTTTGGTTAGGTTAATTTGGTTTAGTTTAGTTTAATTTAGTTTATTTAATTTATAGTTTAGTTAAATTTTGTTTAGTTTATAGTTTAGATTATAGTTTAGTTTATTTTATATTTTAGTTTAGTTTAGTTTAGTTTAGGTGGGGTTAGTTTAGTTTAGTTTAGTTTAATTTAGGTTACGTTGGGTTAGGATAGTTTAGTTTAGTTTAGTTTTAGTTTATAGTTTACTTTAGTTTATTTTATACTTAAGTTTATAGTTTAGTTTAGGCTATTTTACATTAGTTTAGTTTAGTTTGGTTTAGTTTAGGTTAGGTTTGGTTAGGTTAGGTTAGGTTAGGTTATGTTAGGTTAGGTTAAGTTAGTGTAGTTTAGTTTAGTTTAGTTTAGATATGACTCGTTTAGTTTATAATTTAGTTTATAGTTCAGTTTAGTTTTGGTTTAGTATAGTTTAGTTTTGTTTAATTTAGTTTTGTTTAATTTATTTTAATTTAGTTTAGTTTAGTTTAGTATATAGTTGAATTTTTAATTTAGTTTAGTTTAGTTTATAGTTTAGTATATGGTTTAGTTTAGTTTAGTTTGGTTTGGTTTAGTTTAGTTCTGTTTGTTTTAGTTTAGTTTAGTTTAGGTTAGGTTAGCTTAGTTTAGTTTAGTTTAATTTAGGTTAGGTTGGGTTAGGTTAGTTTAGTTTACTTTAGTTTGGTTTAGGTTAGGTTAGCTTAGGTTATGTTATGTGAGTTTATTTTATTTTAGTAGTTTAGTTTAGTTTAGGTTAGGTTAGTTTAGTTTAGTTTCGTTTAGTTTAGTTTAGTTTAGGTTAGGTTAGATTTAGTTTGGTTAGGTTAGGTTAGGTTAGGATAGCTTAGTTAATTTAGGTTAGGTTAGGTTAGGTTAGTTTAGTTTAGTTTAGTTTAGGTTAGTTTAGCTTAGGTTAGTTTTTTTTAGTTTAGGTTAGGTTAGTTTAGGCTAGGTTATGTTAGGTTAGGTTAGGTTAAGTTAGTTTATTATAGTAGTTTAGTTTAGTTTAGGTTAGGTAAGCTTAAGTTAGGTTAGGTTATGTTAGGTTAGGTTAGTTTAATTTAGTTTTGTTTAGTTTATAGTTTAGTTTAGTTCAGTTTTTTTTAATTTAGTTAAGTTTAGTATAGTTTAGTTTCATTTAGGTTAGGTTAGGCTAGGATAGTTTAGGTTAGATTAGTTTACTTTATTTTAGTTTAGATTAAGTTAGGTTAAGTTGGGTTAGGTTCGTTTAGTTTAGTTTATTTAAATTTAGTTTATACTTTAGTTTATAATTTAATTTAGTTTACAGTTAAGATTATAGTCTAGTTTAGTTTATAGTTTAGTTTATGGTGCAGTTTAGTTTAGATTAGTTTAGTATAGCTTAGTTTAGTTTAGTTTAGGTTAGTTAAGTTTAATTTAGTTTAGTTTAGTTTGGGTTAGGTTAGGTTAGGTTAATTTAAGTTAGGTTATTTTGGGTTAGTTTAGTTTAGTTTAGTTAAGTTTAGTTAAGTTTAGTTTAGTTTACAGTATAGTTTAGTTAAGTTTAGTTTACAGTTTGGTTTATAGTTTAGTTTAGTTTAGTTTATAGATTAGTTTATGGTTTAGTTTGGTTTAGTTTTGTTTAGTTTAGGTTAGTTAATTTAGATTAGATTAGTTTAGTTTGGGTTAGGTTAGGTTAGTTAGTTTAGTTTAGATTAGATTAGGTTAGGTTAAGTTAGGTTGGGTTAGGTTAGTTTAGTTTAATTTAGTTTAGTTAATTTATAGTTTAGTTTAGTTTATAATTTAGTTTATAGTTTAGTTTAGTTTAGGATATACTTTAGTTTAGTTTAGTTTAGTTTAGTTTAAATTAGGTTATGTTAGGTTAGGTTAGTTTAGTTTAGTTTAGTTTAGTTTAGTTTTTTTTAGTTAAGTTTATAGTTTATTTTGTAGTTTAGTTTAGTTTAGTTTATAGTTTAATTTAGTGTAGTTTAGTTTGATTTAGTTTAATTTAGTTTATTTTAGTTTAGTTTTAGTTTAGTTTAGTTAAGTTTAGTTTAGGTTAGGTTACGTTAGGTTAGGTTAGGTTAGGTTAGTTAATTTAGTTTAGTTTAATTTAGTTGGATTTAGAATAGTTTAGTTTAGTTTAGTTAATTTTTGATAGGTAATTTAGGTTATTTTAGTTAATTTAGTTTAGGTTAGGTTATAGGGTAGTTTATTTTAGTTAATTTATTTTAGTTAATAGTTTAGTATAGTTTATAGTTTAGTTTATAGTTTAGTTTAGTTTTTAGTGTAGTTTAGTTTAGTTTAGTTTCGTTTCGTTTAGGTTGGGTTCGGTTACGTTAGGTTATGTTAGGTTAAGTTAGTTTAGTTTAGTTTAGTTTAGTTTAGTTTAGTTATGTTTAGTTTAGTTTATAGTTTGGTTTATTAATTAGTTTAGTTTAGTTTATAGTTAAGTATATAGGTTAGCATAGTTTAGTTTAGTTTAGTTTAGTTTAGATTAGCTTAGTTAGTTTATTATGGATTAGTTTGGTTTACGTTACGTTAGGTTAGGTTAGGTTAATTTAATTCATTTTAATTTAGGTCAGGTTAGGTTAAGTTAGGTTACTTTAGTTTAGCTTAGTTTACTTTAGTTTAGATAATTTATAGTTTAGTTTAATTTAGTTTATAGTTTAGTTTACAGTTTAGTTTAGTTTAGTTTAGTATCGGTTAGGTTAGGTTAGATTAATTTAATTTAGGTTAGGTTAGGATAGTTTAGTTCAGTTTAGTTTAGTTTAGGTTAGGTTAGGTGAAGTTAGGTTACTTTAGTTTAGTTTTGTTTAATTTAGTTTAGTTTATTTTAGTTTATTTATAGTTTAGTTTAGTTTATAATTTAGTTTAGTTTAGTGTAGTTTAGGTTAGGTTAGGTTGGGTTAGATTAGTTTAGTTTAGGTTATGTTAGGTTAGGATAGTTTAGTTTACTTTATTTTAGTTTAGTTTAGTTTATAGTTTAGTTTATAGTTTAGATTAGTTTAGTTTAGTTTAGTTTACTTAAGTTAAGGTTAGGTTTGGTTAGGTTAGTTTAGGTTAGTTTAGTTTAGTTTATTTAAGTTCAGTTTATATTAGGTTAGGTTAATTTAATTTATTATAGTTTAGTATAGGTTAGGTTAGTTTAGTTTAGTTTAGTTTAGTTTGGTTTTGGTTAGGATAGGTTAGGTTAGGTTAGGTTAGGTTATGTTAGGTTAGGTTAGTGTAGTCTAGTTTAGTTTAGATTTGTCTCGTTTAGTTTATAGTTTAGTTTATAGTTCAGTTTAGTTTAGTTTAGTATAGTTTAGTTTTGTTTCAATAGTTTTGTTTAATTTATATTAATTTAGTTTAGTTTAGTTTATAGTTTAGTTTATAATTTAGTTTAGTTTAGTTTATAGTTTAGTTTATGGTTTAGTTTAGTTTCGTTTGGTTTGGTTTAGATTATTTCTGTTTCGTTTAGTTAAATTAGTTTAGGTTAGGTTAGCTTAGTTTAGTTTAGTTTAGTTTAGGTTAGGTTAGGTTAGGTTAGGTTACTTTAGTTAAGTTTAGTTTAGTTTAGTTAATTTATACTTTAGTTTAGTTTAGCATATAGTTTAGTTTAGTTTAGTTTATAGTTTAGTATAGTTTAGTTTAGTTTAGTTTAGGGTAGGTTAGATTAGTTTAGTTTATTTTAGTTTAGGTTAGGTTTGGTTAGGGTACTTTAGTTTAGTTTATAGTTTAGTTTAGGTTACGTTAGGTTAGGTTAGGTTAGGTTAGGTTAGTTTAGTTTAGATTAGTTTAGTTTAGTTTACTTTAGTTTTGTTTAGTTTTGTTTAGGTTAGGTTAGTTTAGTTTAGGTTAGGTTAGGTTAGCTTAGTTTGGTTTAGTTTAGGTTAGTTAAGTTTTGTTTAGTTTATAGTTTAGTTTAGTTTAATTTAGCTTGGTTTAGTTTAGGTTGGGTTAGGTTAGTTTAGTTTAGTTTAGTTTGGTTTATTTTAGTTTAGTTAAGGTTAGGTGAGCATAGTTTAGTTTCGTTTAATTTAGATTAGGTTATTTAGGTTAGGTTATGTTAGTTTAGTTTAGTTTAGATTATGTTAGTTTCGGTTATGTTAGGTTAGGTTATGTTAGTTTAGTTTAGTTTAGCTTAGTTTGGCTTAGGTTAGGTTAGTTTAGGTTATTTTCCTTTAGTTTAGTTTAGTTTAGTTTATAGTTTAGTATAGTTTATAGTTTAGTTTATACTTTACTTTAGTTTATAGTGTAGTTTAGTTTAGTTTTGTTTCGTTTCGTTTAGGTTAGGTTCGGTTACGTTAGGTTATGTTAGGTTAAGTTAGTTTAGTTTAGTTTAGTTTAGTTATGATAGTTTAGTTTATAGTTTAGTTTATTAATTAGTTTAGTTTAGTTTATAGTTAAGTATATAGTTTAGTATAGTTTAGTTTAATGTAGTTTAATTTAGATTAGCTTAGTTAGTTTATTTTGGATTAGTTTACGTTACGTTAGGTTAGGTTGATTTATTTTAGTTTAGGTTAGGGTAAGTCAGGTTACTTTAGTTTAGCATAGTTTAGTTTAGTTTAGATAATTTATAGTTTAGTTTAGTTTAGTTTATAGTTTAGTTTACAGTTTAGTTTAGTTTAGTTTCAGATAGTTTAGGTTAGGTTAGATTAATTTAATTAAGGTTAGGATAGTTTAGTTCAGTTTAGTTTAGTTTAGTTAAACTTAGTTAGTTTAGTTTAGATTAGTGTAGTTTACGTTAGGTTAGGTTAGGTTAGGTAAGTTTAGTTTTGTTTAGGTTAGGTTAGGAAAGGTGAAGTTAGGTTACTTTAGTTTAGTTAAGTTTAATTTAGTTTAGTTTAGTGTAGTTTAGATTAGGTTAGGTTAGGTTAGATTAGTTTAATTTAGTTTAGGTTAGGTTAGGATAGTTTAGTTTATTTTAGTTTAGTTTAGTTTAGTTTATAGTTTTGTTTATAGTTTAAAATAGTTTAGTTTAGATTAGTTTAGTTTAGTTTAGTTTACTTAAGTTTAGTTTAGGTTAGGTTAGGTTAGGTTAGGTTAGGTTATGTTAGGTTTGGTTAGTGTAGTTTAGTTTAGTTTAGTTAAGTTCAGTTTATATTAGGTTCGGTTAATTTAATTTAGTTTAGTTTAGTTTAGGTTAGGTTAGGTGAGTTTAGTTTAGTTTAGTTTAGTTTAGGTTAGGTTAGGTTAGGTTAGCTTAGGTTAGGTTATGTTAGGTTAGGTTAGGTTATGTTAGGTTAGGTTAGTGTAGTTTAGTTTAGTTTAGATTTCACTCGGTTAGTTTATAATTTAGTTTATAGTTCAGTTTATTTTGGTTTAGTATAGTTTAGTTTTGTATAATTTAGTTTTGTTTAATTTATTTTAATTTAGTTTATTTTAGTTTAGTATATAGTTTAATTTTTAATTTAGTTTAGTTTAGTTTATAGTTTAGTTTAGTTTATGGTTTAGTTTATAGTTTAGTTTAGTTTATTTTAGTTTAGTTCAGTTTAGGATATATCAGGTTAGTTTAGGTTAGTTTACTTTAGTTTAGTATAGTTTATAGTTTGGATTTGTTTAGTTTAGTTTATAGTTCAGTTTAGTTGAGTTTATTTTAATTTAGTTTAATTAAATTTTCTTTACTGTACAATTTAGTTTAGTTTAGTTTAGTTTATAGTTTAGTTTAGTTTAGTTTATGGTTAAGTTTATAGTTTTGTTTAGTTTAATTTAGTTTAGTTTAGTATAGTTTAGCTCAGGTTAGCTTAGGTTAGGTTAATTTAGTTTAGTTTATGTTAGGTTAGGTTAGGTTAGGTTAGGTTACTTTAGTTAAGTTTAGTTTAGTTTAGTTAATTTATACTTTAGTTTAGTTTAGCATATAGTTTAGTTTAGTTTAGTTTATAGTATAGTATAGTTTAGTTTAGTTTAGTTTAGGGTAGGTTAGATTAGTTTAGTTTATTTTAGTTTAGGTTAGGTTTGGTTAGGGTAGTTTAGTTAAGTTTATAGTATAGTTTAGATTAGGTTACGTTAGGTTAGGTTAGGTTAGGTTAGTTAAGTTTAGATTAGTTTAGTTTAGTTTACTTTAGTTTTGTTTATTTTTGTTTAGGTTAGGTTAGGTTAGTTTAGGTTAGGTTAGGTTAGCGTATTTTGGTTTAGTTTAGTTTAGTTAAGTTTTGTTTAGTTTATAGTTTAGTTTAGTTTAGTTTAGCTTGGTTTAGTTTAGGTTGGGTTTGGTTTGTTTAGTTTAGTTTAGTTTGGTTTATTTTAGTTTAGTTTAAGTTAGGTGAGCATAGGTTAGTTTAGTTTAATTTAGATTAGGTTATTTAGGTTAGGTTATGTTAGGTTAGTTTAATTTAGTTTAGTTTATGTTAGTTTAGTTTAGGTTAGGTTAGGTTATGTTAGTTTAGTTTAGTTTAGATTAGTTTAGCTTAGGTTAGGTTAGTTTAGGTTATTTTACTTTAGTTTAGTTTAGTTTAGTTTATAGTTTGGTATAGTTTATAGTTTAGTTTATAGTTTACTTTAGTTTATAGTGTAGTTTAGTTTAGTTTAGTTTCGTTTCGTTTAGGTTAGGTTCGGTTACGTTAGGTTATGTTAGGTTAAGTTAGTTTAATTTAGTTTAGTTTAGTTTAGTTATGTTTAGTTTAGTTTATAGTTTAGTTTATTAATTAGTTTAGTTTAGTTTATAGTCAAGTATATAGTTTAGTATAGTTTAGTTTAGTGTAGTTTAGTTTAGATTAGCTTAGTTAGTTTATTTTGGATTAGTTTACTTTACGCTACGTTAGGTTAGGTTAATTTATTTTAGTTTAGGTTAGGTTAGGTTAAGTCAGGTTACTTTAGTTTAGCATAGTTCAGTTTAGTTTAGATAATTTTAGTTTATTTATAGTTTAGTTTAGTTTATAATTTAGTTTAGTTTAGTGTACTTTAGATTAGGTTAGGTTAGGTTAGATTAGTTTAGTTTAGGTTAGGTTAGGTTAGGATAGTTTAGTTTAGTTTATTTTAGTTTAGTTTAGTTTAGTTTATAATTTAGTTTATAGTTTAAATTAGTTTAGTTCAGATTAGTTTAGTTTAGTTTAGTTTACTTAAGTTTAGTTTAGGTTTGGTTAGGTTAGGTTAGGTTAGGTTAGGTTATGTTAGGTTAGGTTAGTGTAGTTTAGTTTAGTTTAGTTCAGTTTATATTAGGTTAGGTTAATTTAATTTAGTTTAGTTTAGTTTAGGTTAGGTTAGGTGAGTTTATTTTATTTTAGTTTAGTTTAGGTTAGGTTAGGTTAGGTTAGGTTAGGTTATGTTAGGTTAGGTTAGTGTAGTTTAGTTTAGTTTAGTTTAGATTTGACTCGGTTAGTTTATAATTTAGTTTATAGTTCAGTTTAGTTTGGTTTAGTATAGTTTAGTTTTGTTTAATTTAGTTTTGTTTTATTTATTTTAATTTAGTTTAGTTTAGTTTAGTATATAGTTTAATTTTTAATATAGTTTAGTTTAGTTTATAGTTTAGTTTATGGTTTAGTTTAGTTTTGTTTGGTTTGGTTTAGTTTTGTTCTGTTTTTTTTAGTTTAGTTTAGTTTAGGTTAGCTTAGCTTAGTTTAGTTTAGTTTAATTTAGGTTAGGTTGGGTTAGGTTAGTTTAGTTTACTTTAGTTTAGTTTAGGTTAGGTTAGCTTAGGTTATGTTAGGTGAGTTTATTTTAGTTTAGTAGTTTAGTTTAGTTTAGGTTAGGTTAGTTTAGTTTATTTTCGTTTAGTTTAGTTTAGTTTATGTTAGGTTAGGTTTAGTTTGGTTAGGTTAGGTTAGTTAAATTTAATTTAGTTAGATTATAATTTAGTTTATAGTTTAGTTTAGTTTATTGTTTAGTTTAGTTAAATATAGTTTAGGTTAGGTAAGGTTAGGTTAGGTTAGTTTAGTTTATTATAGTTTAGTTTAGTTTAGTTTAGTGAATTTAGTTTAGTTTAGTTTAGGTTTTAGTTAAGCTTAGTTAGTTTGTTTAGATTAGTATAGTTTACTTTAGATTAGGTTACGTAATTTTAGTTTAGTTTAGGTTAGGTTAGGTTAGGTTAGGTGAAGTTATGTTAATTTAGTTTAGTTTAGTTTATTTTAGTTTATTTATAGTTTAGCTTAGTTTATAATTTAGTTTAGTTTAGTTTATGGTTTAGTTTATGGTTTAGTTCAGTTTCGTTTGGTTTGGTTTAGATTAGTTCTGTTTCGTTTGGTTTAGTTTAGTTTAGGTTAGGTTAAATTAGTTTAGTTTAGTTTAGTTTACGTTAGGTTAGGTTAGGTTAGTTTAGTTTACTTTAGTTTAGTTTAGGTTAGGTTAGCTTAGGTTATGTTAGGTGAGTTTAGTTTAGTTTAGTTTAGGTTAGGTTAGTTTAGTTTCGTTTCGTTTAGTTTAGTTTAGTTTAGGTTAGGATAGGTTTAGTTTGGTTAAGTTAGGTTAGGTTAGGTTAGTTTAGCTAATTTTAGTTTAGTTTATAGTTTCGTTATTTTAGTTTAGTTTAGTTTAGTGTATAGTTAAGTTTATAGTTTAGTTTAGTTTATGGTTCAGTATAGTTTAGTTTAGTTTAGTTTAACTTAGTTTAGTTTAGATTCGTTTAGTTTAGTTTAGGTTAAGGTAGGTTAGGTTTGGTTAGGTTAATTTAGTTTAGTTTAGTTTAATTTAGTTTATTTAATTTATAGTTTAGTTAAATTTAGTTTAGTTTATAGTTTAGATTATATTTTAGTTTATTTTATATTTTAGTTTAGTTTAGTTGATGTTAGGTTAGTTTAGTTTAGTTTAGTTTAGTTTCGGTTAGGTGTGGTTAGGATAGTTTAGTATATTTTAGTTTAGTTTTAGTTTATAGTTTAGTTTAGTTCATTTTATACTTAAGTTCATAGTTTAGTTTATAGTTTAGTTTAGGCTATTTTAGATTAGTTTAGTTTAGTTTGGTTTAGTTTAGGTTAGGTTTGGTTAGGTTAATTTAGTAAAGTTTAGTTTAGTTTTGTTTATTTAGGTTATATTATAGTTTAGTTTAGTTAAGTTTAGTTTAGTTTAATTTAGTTTAGTTTAGTTTTGTTTAATTTAGTTTAGTTTAGTTTTGTTTAATTTAGTTTAGTTTAGTTTAGATCAGGTTAGGTTGTTTAGGTTAGTTTAGTTTTGTTTAGTTTAGCTAAGTTTAGTGTAGTTTATAGTTTCGGTAATTTATTTTAGTTTAATTTAGTGTATAGTTAGGTTTATAGTTTAGTTTAGTTTATAGTTTATTTTATAGTTTAGTATATTTTAGTTTAGTTTAGTTTATTTTATCTTAGTTTAGTTTAGTTTCGTTTAGTTTATTGTAAATAAGGTTAGGTTAGGTTGGGTTAAGTTAGTTTAGTTTAGTTTTGTTTAGGTTAGGATAGGTTTGGTTAGGTTAGTTTAGTTCATTTTATTTTAATTTAGTGTAATTAATTTATAGTTTAGTTAAATTTAGTTTAGTTTATAGTTTAGATTATAGTTTAGTTTTGTTCATTTTATATTTTATATTTGTTTAGTTTAGGTTAGGTTAGTTTAGTTTAGTTATTTTAGGTTAGGTTAGTTTGGGTTAGAATAATTTAGTTTAGTTTATTTTTAATTTATAGTTTATTTTAGTTTTGTGAATACTTAAGTTTATAATTTATTTTATAATCTAGTTTATAGTTTAGTTTAGGCTATTTTGGATTAGTTTAGCTTAGTTTAGTTTAGTTTAGTTTAGTTTAGAATAGGTTAGGTTAGTTTAATTTAGTATTTTTTAGTTTAGTTTAGTTTATTTAGTTTATTTTATAGTTTAGTTTATAGTTTAGTTTAGTTAAGTTTAGTTTAGTTTCGTTTAGGTTAGGTTATGTTAATTTAGGTTAGCTTAGTTTAGTTTAATTTAGGTTAGATTAAGTTAGATTAGGTTAGTTAATATTAGTTTAGTTAAGTTAAGTTTAGTTTAATTTATAGTTTAGTTTAAATTACTTTAGTTTATAGTTTAGTTTAGTTTAGTTTAAAGTTTAGTTTATACTTTCGTTTACTTTAGTTAATAATTTTGTTTATGGTTTAGTTTAGTTTAGTTTAGTTATGTTTTATTTAGTTTAGTTTAGTTTCGTTTAGGTTTGGTTAGGTTAGGCTAGGTTAGGTTAGCTTAGTTTGGTTTAGTTTAGGTTAGGTTAGGTTAGGTTAGATTAGGTTAGTTTACCTTACTTTAGTTTAGCTTAGTTTAGTTAAGTTTAGTTCAGTTTATATTTTAGTTTAGTGTAATTTAATTTATATTTTAGTTTATGGTTTAGTATAGTTTAATTTATGGTTTGATTTATAGTTTAGTTTAGTTTCGTTTAGTTTAATTTAGCTTAGTTTAGATTAGGTTAGGTTAAATTATGTTAGTTTAGTTTAGTTTATTTTAGTTTAGTTCAGTTTAGTTATGTCAGGTTAGGTTAGTTTAGTTTAGTTTAGTTTAGTTTAATTTAATTTAGTTTACTTAATTTAGTTTAGTTTAGTTTAGTTTAGGTTAGATTTAGTTAGGTCAGATTAGGTTATTTAAGTTTAGTTTAGTTAAGTTTAGGTTAGGTTAGGTTAGGTTAGGTTAGGGAATTTTAGGTTAGTATAGTTTAGTTAATTTATTTTAGTTAATAGTTCAGTATAGTTTACAGTTTAGTTTATAGTTTAGTTCAGTGTATAGTGTAGTTGATAGTTTAGTTTAGTTTAGTTTCGTTTATATTATGTTAGGTTAGGTTAGGTTGGATTAGCTTAGTTTTGTTTAGTTTAGTTTAGGTTAGGTTCGGTTACGTTAGGTTATGTTAGCTTATGTTAGTTTAGTTTAGTTTAGTTTAGTTTAGTCTAGTTTAGTGAAGTTTAGTTTAGTTTATAGTTTAGTTTATTTTAGTTTATTTATTAGTTTAGTTTATAGTTAAGTATATAGCTTAGTTTAGTTTAGTTTAGCTTAGTTTGTTTATTTTAGATTAGTATAGCTTACGTTACGTTAGGTTAAACCTAACCTAACGTAAGCTAACGTAGGTTAGGTTCGTTTAGTTTAGTTTAATTAGGTTAGGTTAGGTTAAGTTAGGTTACTTTAGCTTAGTTTAGTTTATTTTAGATAATTTATGGTTTAGTTTAGTTAAGTTTATTTATAGATCAGTATATAGTTTACTTTAGTTTATAGTTCAGTTTAGGTTAGATTAGTTTAAGTTAGATTAGGTTAGATTAGTTTATTTTAGTTTAGTTTCGGTTAGGTTAGATTAGGTTACATTAAGTTAGTTTAGGTTAGCTTAGTTTAGTTTAATTTAGTATAGTTAAGTTTAGTTTAGTTTTGTTTAGTTTACAGTTTAGTTTAGTTAAAATTAGTTTATAATTTAGTTTATAGTTCAGTTTAGTTTAGTTCATACTTTATTTTAGTTTACTTTAGTTTCAGTTAGGTTAGGTTAGGTTAGGTTAGTGTAATTTAGTTAAGTTTAGTTTTGTTTAGCTAAGTTTATAGTTTATTTTGTAGTTTAATTTAGTTTAGTTTATTGTTTAATTTAGTGTAGTTAATTTAGTTCAGTTTAATTTAGTTTACTTTAGTTTAGTTTAGTGTAGTTTAGATTAAATTAGGTTAGGTTATGCTAGGTTAGTAGAGTATAATTTAGATTAGGTTAGGTTAGGTTAGGTTAAGTTAGGTTAGGTTAGTTTAGTTTAGTTTAGTTGGATTTAGAATAGTTTAGTGTAGTTTAGCTTATTTTAGACTAGGTAAGGTTAGCCTAGTTTAGTTTAATTTAGTTTAGTTTAGGTTAGGTTAGTTTAGGTTAGTTTAGTTTAGTTAATTTATTTTAGTTAATAGTTTAGTATAGTTTATAAATTAGTTGATAATTTATTTTGGTTTGTAGTTCAATTTATTGTTAATTTAGTTTAGTTTATTTTAGTTTCGTTTAGGTTATGTTAGGTTAGGTTAGGTTAGGATAGCTTAGTTTAGTTTAGTTTAGGTTAGGTTAGGTTAGGTTAGGTTAGCTTAGCTTAGCTTAGTTTAGTTTAGTTTAGTTTAGGTTAGGTTCGGTTACGTTAGGTTGTGTTAGGTTAAGTTAGTTTAGTTTAGTTTAGTTTAGCTTAGCTTAGTTAGTTTATTTTAGATGAATACAGTTTACGTTACGTTAGGTTAGGTTAGGTTAGTTTAGTTTAGTTTAGTTTACGTTAGGTTAGGTTAGTTTAAGTTAGGTTACTTTAGTTTAGTTTAGTTTAGTTTAGATAATTTATAATTTAGTTTAGTTTAGTTTAGTTTATAGTTTAGTTTATAGTTTACTTTAGTTTCTAGTTTAGTTTAGTTTGAATTAGATTCGGTAAGTTTAGTTTAGTTTACGTTAGGTTAGGTTAGGTTGAGTTAGGTTACTTTAATTTAGTTTAGTTTAGATAATTTATAGTTTAGTTTATTTTAGTTTAGTTTATGGTTTAGTTTAGTTTAGTTATGTTTAGTTTTGTTTATAGTTTAGTTTATTAATTAGTTTAGTTTAGTTTATAGTTAAGTATATATAATTTAGTATAGTTTAGTTTAGTGTAGTTTAGTTTAGATTAGCTTAGTTAGTTTATTTTGGATTAGTTTACTTTACGTTACGTTAGGTTAGGTTAATTTATTTTAGTTTAGGTTAGGTTAGGTTAAGTCAGGTTACTTTAGTTTGGCATAGTTTAGTTTAGTTTAGATAATTTTAGTTTATTTATAGTTTAGTTTAGTTTATAATTTAGTTTAGTTTAGTGTAGTTTAGATTAGGTTAGGTTAGGTTAGGTTAGATTAGTTTAGTTTAGGTTAGGTTAGGTTAGGATAGTTTAGTTTAGTTTATTTTAGTTTAGTTTAGTTTAGTTTATAGTTGAGTTTATAGTTTAAATTAGTTTAGTTCAGATTAGTTTAGTTTAGTTTAGTTTACTTAAGTTTAGTTTAGGTTAGGTTAGGTTAGGTTAGGTTAGGTTAGGTTATGTTAGGTTTGGTTAGTGTAGTTTAGTTTAGTTAAGTTCAGTTTATATTAGGTTAGGTTAATTTAATTTAGTTTAGTTTAGGTTAGGTTAGGTGAGTTTAATTTAGTTTATTTTAGTTTAGGTTAGGTTAGGTTAGGTTAGGTTAGTGTAGTTTAGTTTAGTTTAGTTTAGATTTGACTCGTTTAGTTTATAATTTAGTTTATAGTTCAGTTTAGTTTGGTTTAGTATAGTTTAGTTTTGTTTAATTTAGTTTTGTTTAATTTATTTTAATTTAGTTTAGTTTAGTTTAGTATATAGTTTAATTTTTAATATATATTAGTTTAGTTTATAGTTTAGTTTATAGTTTAGTTTAGTTTAGTTTGGTTTGGTTTAGTTTAGATCTGTTTGTTTTAGTTTAGTTTAGTTTAGGTTAGGTTAGCTTACTTTAGTTTAGTTTAATTTAGGTTAGGTTGGGTTAGGTTAGTTTAGTTTACTTTAGTTTAGTTTAGGTTAGGTTACCTTAGGTTATGTTAGGTGAGTTTATTTTAGTTTAGTAGTTTAGTTTAGTTTAGGTTAGGTTAGTTTAGTTTATTTTCGTTTAGTTTAGTTTAGTTTATGTTAGGTTAGGTTTAGTTTGGTTAGGTTAGGTTAGTTAAATTTAATTTAGTTAGATTATAATTTAGTTTATAGTTTAGTTTAGTTTATTGTTTAGTTTAGTTAAATTTAGTTTAGGTTAGGTAAGGTTAGGTTAGGTTTGTTTAGTTTAGTATAGTTTAGTTTAGTTTAGTTTAGTTTTGTTTAGTGAATTTAGTTTAGTTTAGTTTAGGTTTTAGTTAAGCTTAGTTAGTTTGTTTAGATTAGTATAGTTTACTTTAGGTTAGGTTACGTAATTTTAGTTTAGTTTAGGTTAGGTTAGGTTAGGTGAAGTTATGTTAATTTAGTTTAGTTTAGTTTATTTTAGTTTATTTATAGTTTAGCTTAGTTTATAGTTTATAGTTTAGTTTATGGTTTAGTTTAGTTTCGTTTGGTTTGGTTTAGATTAGTTCTGTTTCGTTTAGTTTAGTTTAGTTTAGGTTAGGTTAAATTAGTTTAGTTTAGTTTACGTTAGGTTAGGTTAGGTTAGTTTAGTTTACTTTAGTTTAGTTTAGGTTAGGTTAGCTTAGGTTATGTTAGGTGAGTTTAGTTTAGTTTAGTTTAGGTTAGGTTAGTTTAGTTTAGTTTAGTTTAGTTTAGTTTAGGTTAGGATAGGTTTAGTTTGGTGAAGTTAGGTTAGGTTAGGTTAGTTTAGCTAATTTTAGTTTAGTTTATAGTTTCGTTAATTTAGTTTAGTTTAGTTTAGTGTATAGTTAAGTTTATAGTTTAGTTTAGTTTATGGTTTAGTATAGTTTAGTTTAGTTTAGTTTAACTTAGTTTAGTTTAGATTCGTTTAGTTTAGTTTAGGTTAAGGTAGGTTAGGTTTGGTTAGGTTAATTTAGTTTAGTTTAGTTTAATTTAGTTTATTTAATTTATAGTTTAGTTAAATTTAGTTTAGTTTATAGTTTAGATTATATTTTAGTTTATTTTATATTTTAGTTTAGTTTAGTTTATGTTAGGTTAGTTTAGTTTAGTTTAGTTTCGGTTAGGTGTGGTTAGGATAGTTTAGTTTAGTTTAGTTTAGTTTTAGTTTATACTTTAGTTTAGTTTATTTTATACTTAAGTTTATAGTTTAGTTTATAGTTTAGTTTAGGCTATTTTAAATTAGTTTAGTTTAGTTTGGTTTGGTTTAGGTTAGGTTTGGTTAGGTTAATTTAGTAAAGTTTAGTTTAGTTTTGTTTATTTAGTTTATTTTATAGTTTAGTTTAGTTAAGTTTAGTTTAGTTTAATTTAGTTTAGTTTAGTTTTGTTTAATTTGTTTAGTTTAGTTTTGTTTAATTTAGTTTAGTTTAATTTAGTTTAGTTTAGTTTAGATCAGGTTAGGTTGTTTAGGTTAGTTTAGTTTAGTTTAGTTTAGCTAAGTTTAGTTTAGTTTATAGTTTCGGTAATTTATTTTAGTTTAATTTAGTGTATAGTTAGGTTTATAGTTTAGTTTAGTTTATAGTTTATTTTATAGTTTAGTATATTTTAGTTTAGTTTAGTTTAGTTTAGCTTAGTTTAGTTTCGTTTAGTTTAGGGTAAATAAGGTTAGGTTAGGTTGGGTTAAGTTAGTTTAGTTTAGTTTTGTTTAGGTTATGATAGGTTTGGTTAGGTTAGTTTAGTTCATTTTATTTTAATTTAGTGTAATTAATTTATAGTTATGTTAAATTTAGTTTAGTTCATAGTTTAGATTATAGTTTAGTTTAGTTCATTTTATATTTTAGTTTTGTTTAGTTTAGGTTAGGTTAGTTTAGTTTAGTTTATTTTAGGTTAGGTTAGTTTGGGTTAGAATAGTTTAGTTTAGATTAGTTTATTTTTAATTTATAGTTTATTTTAGTTTTGTGAATACTTAAGTTTATAATTTATTTTATAATCCAGTTTATAGTTTAGTTTAGGCTATTTTGGATTAGTTTAGCTTAGTTTAGTTTAGTTTAGTTTAGTTTAGAATAGGTTAGGTTAGGTTAATTTAGTATTGTTTAGTTTAGTTTAGTTTATTTAGTTTATTTTATAGTTTAGTTTATAGTTTAGTTTAGTTAAGTTTGATTTAGTTTATTGTTTAGTTTTCTTTAGTTTAGTTTTGTTTAATTTATTTTAGTTTAGTTTAGTTTAGTTTCGTTTAGGTTACGTTAGGTTATGTTAATTTAGGTTAGCTTAGTTTAGTTTAGTTTAGGTTAGATTAAGTTAGGTTAGGTTAGTTAATATTAGTTTAGTTAAGTTAAGTTTAGTTTAATTTATAGTTTAGTTATTTTACTTTAGTTTATAGTTTAGTTTAGTTTAGTTTATTTTAGTTTAAAGTTCAGTTTATACTTTCGTTTACTTTAGTTAATAATTTTTTTTATGGTTTAGTTTAGTTTAATTTAGTTATGTTTTATTTAGTTTAGTTTAGTTTCGTTTAGGTTTGGTTAGGTTAGGCTAGGTTAGGTTAGCTTAGTTTGGTTTAGTTTAGTTTAGGTTAGGTTAGGTTAGATTAGGTTAGTTTACCTTAGTTTAGTTTAGCTAAGTTTAGTTAAGTTTAGTTCAGTTTATATTTTAGTTTAGTGTTTTTTAATTTATATTTTAGTTTATGGTTTAGTATAGTTTAATTTATGGTTTGATTTATAGTTTAGTTTAGTTTCGTTTAGTTTAATTTAGCTTAGTTTAGATTAGGTTAGGTTATATTATGTTAGTTTAGTTTAGTTTATTTTATTTTAGTTTAGTTTAGTTAATGTTAGGTTAGGTTAGTTTAGTTTAGTTTAGTTTAATTTAATTTAGTTTACTTAATTTAGTTTAGTTTAGTTTAGCTTAGTTTAGGTTAGATTTAGTTAGGTCAGGTTAGGTTATTTAAGTTTAGTTTAGTTAAGTTTAGGTTAGGTTAGGTTAGGTTAGTTTAGTTTAATTCTATTTAGGATAGGTTAGGTAATTTTAGGTTAGTATAGTTTAGTTAATTTATTTTAGTTAATAGTTGAGTATAGTTTACAGTTTAGTTTATAGGTTAGTTCAGTGTATAGTGTAGTTGATAGTTTAGTTTAGTTTAGTTTCGTTTCGTTTATATCATGTTAGGTTAGGTTAGGTTGGATTAGCTTAGTTTAGTTTAGTTTAGTTTAGGTTAGGTTCGGTTACGTTAGGTTATGTTAGCTAATGTTAGTTTAGTTTAGTTTAGTCTAGTTTAGTTAAGTTTAGTTTAGTTTATAGTTTAGTTTATTTTAGTTTATTTATTAGTTTAGTTTATAGTTAAGTATATAGTTTAGTTTAGCTTAGTTTTTTTATTTTAGATTAGTATAGCTTACGTTACGTTAGGTTAAACCTAACCTAACGTAAGCTAACGTAGGTTAGGTTCGTTTAGTTTAGTTTAATTAGGTTAGGTTAGGTTAAGTTAGGTTACTTTAGCTTAGTTTAGTTTAGTTTAGATAATTTATGGTTTAGTTTAGTTAAGTTTAATTTATAGATCAGTATATAGTTTACTTTAGTTTATAGTTCAGTTTAGGTTAGATTAGTTTAAGTTAGATTAGGTTAGATTAGTTTAGTTTAGTTTAGTTTCGGTTAGGTTAGATTAGGTTACATTAAGTTAGTTTAGGTTAGCTTAGTTTAGTTTAGTTTAGTATAGTTAAGTTTAGTTAAGTTTTGTTTAGTTTACAGTTTAGTTTAGTTAAGTTTAGTTTATAATTTAATTTATAGTTCAGTTTAGTTTAGTTCATACTTTATTTTAGTTTACTTTAGTTTCAGTTAGGTTAGGTTAGGTTAGGTTAGTGTAGTTTAGTTAGGTTTAGTTTTGTTTAGCTAAGTTTATAGTTTATTTTGTAGTTTAATTTAGTTTAGTTTATTGTTTAATTTAGTGTAGTTTAGTTTAGTTTAGTTTAATTTAGTTTACTTTAGTTTAGTTTAGTGTAGTTTAGATTAGATTAGGTTAGGTTATGTTAGGTTAGTAGAGTATAATTTAGATTAGGTTAGGTTAGGTTAAGTTAGGTTAGGTTAGTTTAGTTTAGTTTAGTTGGATTTAGAATAGTTTAGTGTAGTTTAGTTTATTTTAGACTAGGTAAGGTTAGCCTAGTTTAGTGTAATTTAGTTTAGTTTATGTTAGGTTAGTTTAGGTTAGTTTAGTTTAGTTAATTTATTTTAGTTAATAGTTTAGTATAGTTTATAAATTAGTTTATAGATTATTTTGGTTTGTTGTTCAATTTATTGTTAATTTAGTTTAGTTTATTTTAGTTTCGTTTAGGTTATGTTAGGTTAGGTTAGCTTAGCTTAGCTTAGCTTAGCTTAGTTTAGTTTAGTTTAGGTTAGGTTAGGTTAGGTTAGCTTAGCTTAGCTTAGTTTAGTTTAGTTTAGTTTAGGTTATGTTCGGTTACGTTAGGTTATGTTAGGTTAAGTTAGTTTAGTTTAGTTTAGTTTAGCTTAGCTTAGTTAGTTTATTTTAGATTAATACAGTTTACGTTACGTTAGGTTAGGTTAGGTTAGGTTAGTTTAGTTTAGTTTAGGTTAGGTTAGGTTAGTTTAAGTTAGGTTACTTTAGTTTAGTTTAGTTTAGATTATTTATAGTTTAGTTTATTTTAGTTTAGTTTATGGTTAATTTAGTTTATAGTTTAGTTTAGTTATGTTTAGTTTTGTTTATAGTTTAGTATATTAATTAGTTTAGTTTAGTTTATAGTTAAGTATATAGTTTAGTATAGTTTAGTTTAGTGTAGTTTAGTTTAGATTAGCTTAGTTAGTTTATTTTGGATTAGTTTACGTTACGTTACGTTAGGTTAGGTTAATTTATTTTAGTTTAGGTTAGGTTAGGTTAAGTCAGGTTACTTTAGTTTAGCTTAGTTTAGTTTAGTTTAGATAATTTATAGTTTAGTTTAGTTTAGTTTATAGTTTAGTTTACAGTTTAGTTTAGTTTAGTTTCGGTTTGGTTAGGATAGGTTAGATTAATTTAATTTAGGTTAGGATAGTTTAGTTCAGTTTAGTTTAGTTTAGTTAAGCTTAGTTAGTTTAGTTAAATTAGTATAGTTTACGTTAGGTTAGGTTAGGTTAGGTAAGTTTAGTTTAGTTTAGGTTAGGTTAGGTGAAGTTAGGTTACTTTAGTTTAGTTTAGTTTAGTTTAGTTTATTTTTAGTTTATTTATAGTTTAGTTTAGTTTATAATTTAGTTTAGTTTAGTGTAGTTTAGGTTAGGTTAGGTTAGGTTAGATTAGTTTAGCTTAGTTTAGGTTAGGATAGGTTAGGATAGTTTAGTTTAGTTTATTTTATTTTAGTTTAGTTTAGTTTATAGTTTAGTTTATAGTTTAAATTAGTTTAGTTTAGATTAGTTTAGTTACGTTTAGTTTACTTAAGTTTAGTTCAGGTTAGGTTAGGTTAGGTTATGTTAGGTTTGGTTAGTGTAGTTTAGTTCAGTTTAGTTTAGTTCAGTTTATATTAGGTTAGGTTAATTTAATTTAGTTTAGTTTAGGTTAGGTTAGGTTCGTTTAGTTTAGTTTAGTTTAGGTTAGGTTAGGTTAGGTTAGGTTAGGTTAAGTTAGGTTATGTTAGGTTAGGTTAGTGTAGTTTAGTTTAGTTTAGTTTAGATTTTACTCGTTTAGTTTATAGTTTAGTTTATAGTTCAGTTTATTTTAGTTTAGTATAGTTTAGTTTTGTTTAATTTAGTTTTGTTTAATTTATTTTAATTTAGTTTAGTTTAGTTTAGTATATAATTTAGTTTTTAATTTAGTTTAGTTTAGATTATAGTTTAGTTTATGGTTTAGTTTAGTTTAGTTTGGTTTGGTTTAGTTTAGTTCTGTTTGTTTTAGTTTAGTTTAGTTTAGGTTAGGTTAGCTTAGTTTAGTTTAGTTTAATTTAAGTTACGTTGGGTTAGGTTAGTTTAGTTTGCTTTAGTTTAGTTTAGGTTATGTTAGCTTAGGCTATGTTAGGTGAGTTTATTTTAGTTTAGTAGTTTAGTTTAGTTTAGGTTAGGTTAGTTTAGTTTAGTTTTGTTTAGTTTAGTTTAGGCTTGGTTAGGTTTAGTTTGGTTAGGTTAGGTTAGGTTAGGTTAGTTTAGTTTATTTTAGGTTAGTTAAGGTTAGGTAAGGTTAGGTTAGTTAAATTTAATTTAGTTAGATTATAATTTAGTTTATAGTTTAGTTTAGTTTATTGTTTAGTTTAGTTAAGTTTAGTTTAGGTTAGGTAAGGTTAGGTTAGGTTAGTTTAGTTTAGTATAGTTTAGTTTAGTTTAGTTTAGTGAATTTAGTTTAGTTTAGGTTTTAGTTAAGCTTGGTTAGTTTAGTTTAGATTAGTATAGTTTACTTTAGGTTAGGTTAGGTTAGGTAATTTTAGTTTAGTTTAGGTTAGGTTAGGTTAGGTGAAGTTATGTTACTTTAGTTTAGTTTAGTTTATTTTAGTTTATTTATAGTTTAGTTTAGTTTATAATTAATTTAGTTTAGTGTAGTTTAGGTTAGGTTAAGTTAGGTTAGATTCGTTTAGTTTAGTTTAGGTTAGGTTAGGTGAGAATAGATTAGTTTATTTTATTTTAGTTTAGTTTATAGTTAAGTTTATAGTTTAAATTAGTTTAGTTTAGATTAGTTTAGTTTAGTTCAGTTTATTTAAGTTTAGTTTAGGTTAGGTTAGGTTATGTTAGATTAGGTTAGTTTAGCATAGGTTTGATTAGGTTAGGTTAGTTTAGGTTAGGTCAGTTTAGTTTAGTTTAGTTTAGTTAAGTTTAGTTTCGTTTAGTTTAGGTAAAGTTAGGTTAGGTTTGGTTTGGTTAGGTTAATTTAGTTTAGTTTAGTTTAATTTAGTTTATTTAATTTATAGTTTAGATAATTTTAGTTTAGTTTATAGTTTAGATTATAGTTTAGTTTAGTTTTGGTCACAGTTTAGTTTATAGTTTAGTTTATAGTTAAGTTTACAGTTTACTTTAGGCTAGTTTAGATTACTTTAGTTTAGTTCAGTTTAGTTTAGTTTAGTTTGGATTAGTTTAGTTTGTTTTATAGTTTAGTTTAGTTAACTTTATTTTAGTTTATAATTTAGTTTAGTTTACATTATAGTTTAGTTTATAGTATAGTTTACTTAATAGTTTAGTTTATAGTTTAGTTTATGGGTTAGTTTATAATTAAAATTCGTTTACTTTAGATTAGTTTAGTTTAGTTTAGTTTAGTGTAGCTTAGGTTAGGTTAGGTTAGTTTAGTTTAGTTTAGTTTAGTTTTGTTTACTTAAGTTTAGTTTAGTTTAGGTTAGGTTAGCTTATGTTATGTTAGGTTAGTTTAGCTTAAGTTAGATCAGGTTAGGTTAGTTTAGTTTAGTGTAGTTTAGTTTAGTTCAGTTTAGATTAGGTTACGATAGTTTAGTTTTGTTTAGTTCAGTTTACTTTAGGTTAGGTTAGGTTAGGTAGTGTTAGTTTAGTTTAGTTTAGTTTAGTTTTGGTTAGGTTAGGTTAGGTTGAGTTATTTTAGGTTAGGTTAGTTTAGTTTAGTCTCGTTTAGTTTATAGTTTAGTTTCGTTAAGTTTAGTTTATAGTTCAGTTTAGTTTAGTTTTGTTTAATTTAGTTTAGTTTAATTTATTATTTTAGTTTAGTTTAATTTATAGTTTAGTTTATAATTTAGTTTAGATTAGTTTATAGTTTAGTTTATGGTTTAGTTTAGTTTAGTTAATTTGGTTTAGTTTAGTTTAGTTTATTTAGTTTCGTTTAGGTTAGTTTAGTTTAGGCTAGATTAGGTTAGCTTAGTTTAGTTTAAATAAGTTTAGGTTAGGTTAGGATGGTTTAGTTTAAGTTAGTTTAGTTTAGTTTAGTTTAGCTAAGTTCAGTTTAGTTTACAATTTAGTTTAGTATAGTTTAGTTTATAGCTTAGTTTATACTTAAGATTAGTTTAATTTATAGTTTAAATTAGTTTAATTTAGTTTAGGTTAGGTTAGGTTTGTTTAGTTTAAGTTAGGTTAGGTTAGGTTAGGTTAGTTTAGTTTAGTTTAGTTTAGTTGAATTTAGTTTAGTTTAGTTTAGTTTAGGTTAGGTTAGGTTAGGTTAGTTTAGTTTAGTTTAATTTAGGTTAGGTTAGTTTGGGTTAACTTAGTTTAGTTTAGTTTAGGTTAGGATAGGTTAGGTTGATTAGGTTAGTTTAGTTCAGTTTAGCTAATTTTAGTTTAGTTTATAGTTTCGTTAATTTGGTTTAGTTTAGTTTAGTGTATAGATAAGTTTATAGTTTAGTTTACTTTAGTTTATGGTTTAGTATAGTTTAGTTTAGTTTAGTTTAGCTTAGTTTATTTTAGTTTCGTTTAGTTTAGATTAGGTTAAGTTAGGTTAGGTTTGGTTAGGTTAATTTGGTTTAGTTTAGTTTAATTTAGTTTATTTAATTTATAGTTTAGTTAAATTTTGTTTAGTTTATAGTTTAGATTATAGTTTAGTTTATTTTATATTTTAGTTTAGTTTAGTTTAGTTTAGGTGGGGTTAGTTTAGTTTAGTTTAGTTTAATTTAGGTTACGTTGGGTTAGGATAGTTTAGTTTAGTTTAGTTTTAGTTTATAGTTTACTTTAGTTTATTTTATACTTAAGTTTATAGTTTAGTTTAGGCTATTTTAGATTAGTTTAGTTTAGTTTGGTTTAGTTTAGGTTAGGTTTGGTTAGGTTAGGTTAGGTTAGGTTATGTTAGGTTAGGTTAAGTTAGTGTAGTTTAGTTTAGTTTAGTTTAGATATGACTCATTTAGTTTATAATTTAGTTTATAGTTCAGTTTAGTTTTGGTTTAGTATAGTTTAGTTTTGTTTAATTTAGTTTTGTTTAATTTATTTTAATTTAGTTTAGTTTAATTTAGTATATAGTTGAATTTTTAATTTAGTTTAGTTTAGTTTATAGTTTAGTATATGGTTTAGTTTAGTTTAGTTTGGTTTGGTTTAGTTTAGTTCTGTTTGTTTTAGTTTAGTTTAGTTTAGGTTAGGTTAGCTTAGTTTAGTTTAGTTTAATTTAGGTTAGGTTGGGTTAGGTTAGTTTAGTTTACTTTAGTTTGGTTTAGGTTAGGTTAGCTTAGGTTATGTTATGTGAGTTTATTTTATTTTAGTAGTTTAGTTTAGTTTAGGTTAGGTTAGTTTAGTTTAGTTTCGTTTAGTTTAGTTTAGTTTAGGTTAGGTTAGATTTAGTTTGGTTAGGTTAGGTTAGGTTAGGATAGTTTAGTTAATTTAGGTTAGGTTAGGTTAGGTTAGTTTAGTTTAGTTTAGTTTAGGTTAGTTTAGCTTAGGTTAGTTTTTTTTAGTTTAGGTTAGGTTAGTTTAGGCTAGGTTATGTTAGGTTAGGTTAGGTTAAGTTAGTTTATTATAGTAGTTTAGTTTAGTTTAGGTTAGGTAAGCTTAAGTTAGGTTAGGTTATGTTAGGTTAGGTTAGTTTAATTTAGTTTTGTTTAGTTTATAGTTTAGTTTAGTTCAGTTTTTTTTAATTTAGTTAAGTTTAGTATAGTTTAGTTTCATTTAGGTTAGGTTAGGCTAGGATAGTTTAGGTTAGATTAGTTTACTTTATTTTAGTTTAGATTAAGTTAGGTTAAGTTGGGTTAGGTTCGTTTAGTTTAGTTTATTTAAATTTAGTTTATACTTTAGTTTATAGTTTAATTTAGTTTACAGTTAAGATTATAGTCTAGTTTAGTTTATAGTTTAGTTTATGGTGCAGTTTAGTTTAGATTAGTTTAGTATAGCTTAGTTTAGTTTAGTTTAGGTTAGTTAAGTTTAATTTAGTTTAGTTTAGTTTGGGTTAGGTTAGGTTAGGTTAATTTAAGTTAGGTTATTTTGGGTTAGTTTAGTTTAGTTTAGTTAAGTTTAGTTAAGTTTAGTTTAGTTTACAGTATAGTTTAGTTAAGTTTAGTTTACAGTTTGGTTTATAGTTTAGTTTAGTTTAGTTTATAGATTAGTTTATGGTTTCGTTTGGTTTAGTTTTGTTTAGTTTAGGTTAGTTAATTTAGATTAGATTAGTTTAGTTTGGGTTAGGTTAGGTTAGTTAGTTTAGTTTAGATTAGATTAGGTTAGGTTTAGTTAGGTTGGGTTAGGTTAGTTTAGTTTAATTTAGTTTAGTTAATTTATAGTTTAGTTTAGTTTATAATTTAGTTTATAGTTTAGTTTAGTTTAGGATATACTTTAGTTTAGTTTAGTTTAGTTTAGTTTAAATTAGGTTATGTTAGGTTAGGTTAGTTTAGTTTAGTTTAGTTTAGTTTAGTTTTTTTTAGTTAAGTTTATAGTTTATTTTGTAGTTTAGTTTAGTTTAGTTTATAGTTTAATTTAGTGTAGTTTAGTTTGATTTAGTTTAATTTAGTTTATTTTAGTTTAGTTTTAGTTTAGTTTAGTTAAGTTTAGTTTAGGTTAGGTTACGTTAGGTTAGGTTAGGTTAGGTTAGTTAATTTAGTTTAGTTTAATTTAGTTGGATTTAGAATAGTTTAGTTTAGTTTAGTTAATTTTTGATAGGTAATTTAGGTTATTTTAGTTAATTTAGTTTAGGTTTGGTTATAGGGTAATTTATTTTAGTTAATTTATTTTAGTTAATAGTTTAGTATAGTTTATAGTTTAGTTTATAGTTTAGTTTAGTTTTTAGTGTAGTTTAGTTTAGTTTAGTTTCGTTTCGTTTAGGTTGGGTTCGGTTACGTTAGGTTATGTTAGGTTAAGTTAGTTTAGTTTAGTTTAGTTTAGTTTAGTTTAGTTATGTTTAGTTTAGTTTATAGTTTGGTTTATTAATTAGTTTAGTTTAGTTTATAGTTAAGTATATAGGTTAGCATAGTTTAGTTTAGTTTAGTTTAGTTTAGATTAGCTTAGTTAGTTTATTATGGATTAGTTTGGTTTACGTTACGTTAGGTTAGGTTAGGTTAATTTAATTCATTTTAATTTAGGTCAGGTTAGGTTAAGTTAGGTTACTTTAGTTTAGCTTAGTTTACTTTAGTTTAGATAATTTATAGTTTAGTTTAATTTAGTTTATAGTTTAGTTTACAGTTTAGTTTAGTTTAGTTTAGTATCGGTTAGGTTAGGTTAGATTAATTCAATTTAGGTTAGGTTAGGATAGTTTAGTTCAGTTTAGTTTAGTTTAGGTTAGGTTAGGTGAAGTTAGGTTACTTTAGTTTAGTTTTGTTTAATTTAGTTTAGTTTATTTTAGTTTATTTATAGTTTAGTTTAGTTTATAATTTAGTTTAGTGTAGTTTAGGTTAGGTTAGGTTGGGTTAGATTAGTTTAGTTTAGGTTATGTTAGGTTAGGATAGTTTAGTTTACTTTATTTTAGTTTAGTTTAGTTTATAGTTTAGTTTATAGTTTAAATTAGTTTAGTTTAGTTTAGTTTACTTAAGTTAAGGTTAGGTTTGGTTAGGTTAGTTTAGGTTAGTTTAGTTTAGTTTATTTAAGTTCAGTTTATATTAGGTTAGGTTAATTTAATTTATTATAGTTTAGTATAGGTTAGGTTAGTTTAGTTTAGTTTAGTTTAGTTTGGTTTTGGTTAGGATAGGTTAGGTTAGGTTAGGTTAGGTTATGTTAGGTTAGGTTAGTGTAGTCTAGTTTAGTTTAGATTTGTCTCGTTTAGTTTATAGTTTAGTTTATAGTTCAGTTTAGTTTAGTTTAGTATAGTTTAGTTTTGTTTCAATAGTTTTGTTTAATTTATATTAATTTAGTTTAGTTTAGTTTATAGTTTAGTTTATAATTTAGTTTAGTTTAGTTTATAGTTTAGTTTATGGTTTAGTTTAGTTTCGTTTGGTTTGGTTTAGATTATTTCTGTTTCGTTTAGTTAAATTAGTTTAGGTTAGGTTAGCTTAGTTTAGTTTAGTTTAGTTTAGGTTAGGTTAGGTTAGGTTAGGTTACTTTAGTTAAGTTTAGTTTAGTTTAGTTAATTTATACTTTAGTTTAGTTTAGCATATAGTTTAGTTTAGTTTAGTTTATAGTTTAGTATAGTTTAGTTTAGTTTAGTTTAGGGTAGGTTAGATTAGTTTAGTTTATTTTAGTTTAGGTTAGGTTTGGTTAGGGTACTTTAGTTTAGTTTATAGTTTAGTTTAGGTTACGTTAGGTTAGGTTAGGTTAGGTTAGGTTAGTTTAGTTTAGATTAGTTTAGTTTAGTTTACTTTAGTTTTGTTTAGTTTTGTTTAGGTTAGGTTAGTTTAGTTTAGGTTAGGTTAGGTTAGCTTAGTTTGGTTTAGTTTAGGTTAGTTAAGTTTTGTTTAGTTTATAGTTTAGTTTAGTTTAATTTAGCTTGGTTTAGTTTAGGTTGGGTTAGGTTAGTTTAGTTTAGTTTAGTTTGGTTTATTTTAGTTTAGTTAAGGTTAGGTGAGCATAGTTTAGTTTCGTTTAATTTAGATTAGGTTATTTAGGTTAGGTTATGTTAGTTTAGTTTAGTTTAGATTATGTTAGTTTCGGTTATGTTAGGTTAGGTTATGTTAGTTTAGTTTAGTTTAGCTTAGTTTGGCTTAGGTTAGGTTAGTTTAGGTTATTTTCCTTTAGTTTAGTTTAGTTTAGTTTATAGTTTAGTATAGTTTATAGTTTAGTTTATACTTTACTTTAGTTTATAGTGTAGTTTAGTTTAGTTTTGTTTCGTTTCGTTTAGGTTAGGTTCGGTTACGTTAGGTTATGTTAGGTTAAGTTAGTTTAGTTTAGTTTAGTTTAGTTATGATAGTTTAGTTTATAGTTTAGTTTATTAATTAGTTTAGTTTAGTTTATAGTTAAGTATATAGTTTAGTATAGTTTAGTTTAATGTAGTTTAATTTAGATTAGCTTAGTTAGTTTATTTTGGATTAGTTTACGTTACGTTAGGTTAGGTTGATTTATTTTAGTTTAGGTTAGGGTAAGTCAGGTTACTTTAGTTTAGCATAGTTTAGTTTAGTTTAGATAATTTATAGTTTAGTTTAGTTTAGTTTATAGTTTAGTTTACAGTTTAGTTTAGTTTAGTTTCAGATAGTTTAGGTTAGGTTAGATTAATTTAATTAAGGTTAGGATAGTTTAGTTCAGTTTAGTTTAGTTTAGTTAAACTTAGTTAGTTTAGTTTAGATTAGTGTAGTTTACGTTAGGTTAGGTTAGGTTAGGTAAGTTTAGTTTTGTTTAGGTTAGGTTAGGAAAGGTGAAGTTAGGTTACTTTAGTTTAGTTAAGTTTAATTTAGTTTAGTTTAGTGTAGTTTAGATTAGGTTAGGTTAGGTTAGATTAGTTTAATTTAGTTTAGGTTAGGTTAGGATAGTTTAGTTTATTTTAGATTAGTTTAGTTTAGTTTAGTTTACTTAAGTTTAGTTTAGGTTAGGTTAGGTTAGGTTAGGTTAGGTTATGTTAGGTTTGGTTAGTGTAGTTTAGTTTAGTTTAGTTAAGTTCAGTTTATATTAGGTTCGGTTAATTTAATTTAGTTTAGTTTAGTTTAGGTTAGGTTAGGTGAGTTTAGTTTAGTTTAGTTTAGTTTAGGTTAGGTTAGGTTAGGTTAGCTTAGGTTAGGTTATGTTAGGTTAGGTTAGGTTATGTTAGGTTAGGTTAGTGTAGTTTAGTTTAGTTTATGTTAGTTTAGTTTAGGTTAGGTTAGGTTATGTTAGTTTAGTTTAGTTTAGATTAGTTTAGCTTAGGTTAGGTTAGTTTAGGTTATTTTACTTTAGTTTAGTTTAGTTTAGTTTATAGTTTAGTATAGTTTATAGTTTAGTTTATAGTTTACTTTAGTTTATAGTGTAGTTTAGTTTAGTTTAGTTTCGTTTCGTTTAGGTTAGGTTCGGTTACGTTAGGTTATGTTAGGTTAAGTTAGTTTAATTTAGTTTAGTTTAGTTTAGTTATGTTTAGTTTAGTTTATAGTTTAGTTTATTAATTAGTTTAGTTTACTTTATAGTCAAGTATATAGTTTAGTATAGTTTAGTTTAGTGTAGTTTAGTTTAGATTAGCTTAATTAGTTTATTTTGGATTAGTTTACTTTACGCTACGTTAGGTTAGGTTAATTTATTTTAGTTTAGGTTAGGTTAGGTTAAGTCAGGTTACTTTAGTTTAGCATAGTTTAGTTTAGTTTAGATAATTTTAGTTTATTTATAGTTTAGTTTAGTTTATAATTTAGTTTAGTTTAGTGTACTTTAGATTAGGTTAGGTTAGGTTAGATTAGTTTAGTTTAGGTTAGGTTAGGTTAGGATAGTTTAGTTTAGTTTATTTTAGTTTAGTTTAGTTTAGTTTATAGTTTAGTTTATAGTTTAAATTAGTTTAGTTCAGATTAGTTTAGTTTAGTTTAGTTTACTTAAGTTTAGTTTAGGTTTGGTTTGGTTAGGTTAGGTTAGGTTAGGTTAGGTTATGTTAGGTTAGGTTAGTGTAGTTTAGTTTAGTTTAGTTCAGTTTATATTAGGTTAGGTTAATTTAATTTAGTTTAGTTTAGTTTAGGTTAGGTTAGGTGAGTTTATTTTATTTTAGTTTAGTTTAGGTTAGGTTAGGTTAGGTTAGGTTAGGTTATGTTAGGTTAGGTTAGTGTAGTTTAGTTTAGTTTAGTTTAGATTTGACTCGGTTAGTTTATAATTTAGTTTATAGTTCAGTTTAGTTTGGTTTAGTATAGTTTAGTTTTGTTTAATTTAGTTTTGTTTTATTTATTTTAATTTAGTTTAGTTTAGTTTAGTATATAGTTTAATTTTTAATATAGTTTAGTTTAGTTTATAGTTTAGTTTATGGTTTAGTTTAGTTTTGTTTGGTTTGGTTTAGTTTTGTTCTGTTTTTTTTAGTTTAGTTTAGTTTAGGTTAGCTTAGCTTAGTTTAGTTTAGTTTAATTTAGGTTAGGTTGGGTTAGGTTAGTTTAGTTTACTTTAGTTTAGTTTAGGTTAGGTTAGCTTAGGTTATGTTAGGTGAGTTTATTTTAGTTTAGTAGTTTAGTTTAGTTTAGGTTAGGTTAGTTTAGTTTATTTTCGTTTAGTTTAGTTTAGTTTATGTTAGGTTAGGTTTAGTTTGGTTAGGTTAGGTTAGTTAAATTTAATTTAGTTAGATTATAATTTAGTTTATAGTTTAGTTTAGTTTATTGTTTAGTTTAGTTAAATATAGTTTAGGTTAGGTAAGGTTAGGTTAGGTTAGTTTAGTTTATTATAGTTTTATTTAGTTTAGTTTAGTGAATTTAGTTTAGTTTAGTTTAGGTTTTAGTTAAGCTTAGTTAGTTTGTTTAGATTAGTATAGTTTACTTTAGATTAGGTTACGTAATTTTAGTTTAGTTTAGGTTAGGTTAGGTTAGGTTAGGTGAAGTTATGTTAATTTAGTTTAGTTTAGTTTATTTTAGTTTATTTATAGTTTAGCTTAGTTTATAATTTAGTTTAGTTTAGTTTATAGTTTAGTTTATGGTTTAGTTCAGTTTCGTTTGGTTTGGTTTAGATTAGTTCTGTTTCGTTTGGTTTAGTTTAGTTTAGGTTAGGTTAAATTAGTTTAGTTTAGTTTAGTTTACGTTAGGTTAGGTTAGGTTAGTTTAGTTTACTTTAGTTTAGTTTAGGTTAGGTTAGCTTAGGTTATGTTAGGTGAGTTTAGTTTAGTTTAGTTTAGGTTAGGTTAGTTTAGTTTCGTTTCGTTTAGTTTAGTTTAGTTTAGGTTAGGATAGGTTTAGTTTGGTTAAGTTAGGTTAGGTTAGGTTAGTTTAGCTAATTTTAGTTTAGTTTATAGTTTCGTTATTTTAGTTTAGTTTAGTTTAGTGTATAGTTAAGTTTATAGTTTAGTTTAGTTTATGGTTCAGTATAGTTTAGTTTAGTTTAGTTTAACTTAGTTTAGTTTAGATTCGTTTAGTTTAGTTTAGGTTAAGGTAGGTTAGGTTTGGTTAGGTTAATTTAGTTTAGTTTAGTTTAATTTAGTTTATTTAATTTATAGTTTAGTTAAATTTAGTTTAGTTTATAGTTTAGATTATATTTTAGTTTATTTTATATTTTAGTTTAGTTTAGTTGATGTTAGGTTAGTTTAGTTTAGTTTAGTTTAGTTTCGGTTAGGTGTGGTTAGGATAGTTTAGTATATTTTAGTTTAGTTTTAGTTTATAGTTTAGTTTAGTTCATTTTATACTTAAGTTCATAGTTTAGTTTATAGTTTAGTTTAGGCTATTTTAGATTAGTTTAGTTTAGTTTGGTTTAGTTTAGGTTAGGTTTGGTTAGGTTAATTTAGTAAAGTTTAGTTTAGTTTTGTTTATTTAGGTTATATTATAGTTTAGTTTAGTTAAGTTTAGTTTAGTTTAATTTAGTTTAGTTTAGTTTTGTTTAATTTAGTTTAGTTTAGTTTTGTTTAATTTAGTTTAGTTTAGTTTAGATCAGGTTAGGTTGTTTAGGTTAGTTTAGTTTTGTTTAGTTTAGCTAAGTTTAGTGTAGTTTATAGTTTCGGTAATTTATTTTAGTTTAATTTAGTGTATAGTTAGGTTTATAGTTTAGTTTAGTTTATAGTTTATTTTATAGTTTAGTATATTTTAGTTTAGTTTAGTTTATTTTATCTTAGTTTAGTTTAGTTTCGTTTAGTTTATTGTAAATAAGGTTAGGTTAGGTTGGGTTAAGTTAGTTTAGTTTAGTTTTGTTTAGGTTAGGATAGGTTTGGTTAGGTTAGTTTAGTTCATTTTATTTTAATTTAGTGTAATTAATTTATAGTTTAGTTAAATTTAGTTTAGTTTATAGTTTAGATTATAGTTTAGTTTAGTTCATTTTATATTTTATATTTGTTTAGTTTAGGTTAGGTTAGTTTAGTTTAGTTATTTTAGGTTAGGTTAGTTTGGGTTAGAATAATTTAGTTTAGTTTATTTTTAATTTATAGTTTATTTTAGTTTTGTGAATACTTAAGTTTATAATTTATTTTATAATCTAGTTTATAGTTTAGTTTAGGCTATTTTGGATTAGTTTAGCTTAGTTTAGTTTAGTTTAGTTTAGTTTAGAATAGGTTAGGTTAGTTTAATTTAGTATTTTTTAGTTTAGTTTAGTTTATTTAGTTTATTTTATAGTTTAGTTTATAGTTTAGTTTAGTTAAGTTTAGTTTAGTTTCGTTTAGGTTAGGTTATGTTAATTTAGGTTAGCTTAGTTTAGTTTAATTTAGGTTAGATTAAGTTAGATTAGGTTAGTTAATATTAGTTTAGTTAAGTTAAGTTTAGTTTAATTTATAGTTTAGTTTAAATTACTTTAGTTTATAGTTTAGTTTAGTTTAGTTTAAAGTTTAGTTTATACTTTCGTTTACTTTAGTTAATAATTTTGTTTATGGTTTAGTTTAGTTTAGTTTAGTTATGTTTTATTTAGTTTAGTTTAGTTTCGTTTAGGTTTGGTTAGGTTAGGCTACGTTAGGTTAGCTTAGTTTGGTTTAGTTTAGTTTAGGTTAGGTTAGGTTAGATTAGGTTAGTTTACCTTACTTTAGTTTAGCTTAGTTTAGTTAAGTTTAGTTCAGTTTATATTTTAGTTTAGTGTAATTTAATTTATATTTTAGTTTATGGTTTAGTATAGTTTAATTTATGGTTTGATTTATAGTTTAGTTTAGTTTCGTTTAGTTTAATTTAGCTTAGTTTAGATTAGGTTAGGTTAAATTATGTTAGTTTAGTTTAGTTTATTTTAGTTTAGTTCAGTTTAGTTATGTCAGGTTAGGTTAGTTTAGTTTAGTTTAGTTTAGTTTAATTTAATTTAGTTTACTTAATTTAGTTTAGTTTAGTTTAGTTTAGGTTAGATTTAGTTAGGTCAGATTAGGTTATTTAAGTTTAGTTTAGTTAAGTTTAGGTTAGGTTAGGTTAGGTTAGGTTAGGGAATTTTAGGTTAGTATAGTTTAGTTAATTTATTTTAGTTAATAGTTCAGTATAGTTTACAGTTTAGTTAATAGTTTAGTTCAGTGTATAGTGTAGTTGATAGTTTAGTTTAGTTTAGTTTCGTTTATATTATGTTAGGTTAGGTTAGGTTGGATTAGCTTAGTTTAGTTTAGTTTAGTTTAGGTTAGGTTCGGTTACGTTAGGTTATGTTAGCTTATGTTAGTTTAGTTTAGTTTAGTTTAGTTTAGTCTAGTTTAGTGAAGTTTAGTTTAGTTTATAGTTTAGTTTATTTTAGTTTATTTATTAGTTTAGTTTATAGTTAAGTATATAGCTTAGTTTAGTTTAGTTTAGCTTAGTTTGTTTATTTTAGATTAGTATAGCTTACGTTACGTTAGGTTAAACCTAACCTAACGTAAGCTAACGTAGGTTAGGTTCGTTTAGTTTAGTTTAATTAGGTTAGGTTAGGTTAAGTTAGGTTACTTTAGCTTAGTTTAGTTTATTTTAGATAATTTATGGTTTAGTTTAGTTAAGTTTATTTATAGATCAGTATATAGTTTACTTTAGTTTATAGTTCAGTTTAGGTTAGATTAGTTTAAGTTAGATTAGGTTAGATTAGTTTATTTTAGTTTAGTTTCGGTTAGGTTAGATTAGGTTACATTAAGTTAGTTTAGGTTAGCTTAGTTTAGTTTAATTTAGTATAGTTAAGTTTAGTTTAGTTTTGTTTAGTTTACAGTTTAGTTTAGTTAAGTTTAGTTTATAATTTAGTTTATAGTTCAGTTTAGTTTAGTTCATACTTTATTTTAGTTTACTTTAGTTTCAGTTAGGTTAGGTTAGGTTAGGTTAGGTTAGTGTAATTTAGTTAAGTTTAGTTTTGTTTAGCTAAGTTTATAGTTTATTTTGTAGTTTAATTTAGTTTAGTTTATTGTTTAATTTAGTGTAGTTAATTTAGTTCAGTTTAATTTAGTTTACTTTAGTTTAGTTTAGTGTAGTTTAGATTAAATTAGGTTAGGTTATGCTAGGTTAGTAGAGTATAATTTAGTTTAGGTTAGGTTAGGTTAGGTTAAGTTAGGTTAGGTTAGTTTAGTTTAGTTTAGTTGGATTTAGAATAGTTTAGTGTAGTTTAGCTTATTTTAGACTAGGTAAGGTTAGCCTAGTTTAGTTTAATTTAGTTTAGTTTAGGTTAGGTTAGTTTAGGTTAGTTTAGTTTAGTTAATTTATTTTAGTTAATAGTTTAGTATAGTTTATAAATTAGTTGATAATTTATTTTGGTTTGTAGTTCAATTTATTGTTAATTTAGTTTAGTTTATTTTAGTTTCGTTTAGGTTATGTTAGGTTAGGTTAGGTTAGGATAGCTTAGTTTAGTTTAGTTTAGGTTAGGTTAGGTTAGGTTAGGTTAGCTTAGCTTAGCTTAGTTTAGTTTAGTTTAGTTTAGGTTAGGTTCGGTTACGTTAGGTTGTGTTAGGTTAAGTTAGTTTAGTTTAGTTTAGTTTAGCTTAGCTTAGTTAGTTTATTTTAGATGAATACAGTTTACGTTACGTTAGGTTAGGTTAGGTTAGTTTAGTTTAGTTTAGTTTACGTTAGGTTAGGTTAGTTTAAGTTAGGTTACTTTAGTTTAGTTTAGTTTAGTTTAGATAATTTATAATTTAGTTTAGTTTAGTTTAGTTTATAGTTTAGTTTATAGTTTACTTTAGTTTCTAGTTTAGTTTAGTTTGAATTAGATTCGGTAAGTTTAGTTTAGTTTACGTTAGGTTAGGTTAGGTTGAGTTAGGTTACTTTAATTTAGTTTAGTTTAGATAATTTATAGTTTAGTTTATTTTAGTTTGGTTTACGGTTTAGTTTAGTTTAGTTATGTTTAGTTTTGTTTATAGTTTAGTTTATTAATTAGTTTAGTTTAGTTTATAGTTAAGTATATAGTTTAGTATAGTTTAGTTTAGTGTAGTTTAGTTTAGATTAGCTTAGTTAGTTTATTTTGGATTAGTTTACTTTACGTTACGTTAGGTTAGGTTAATTTATTTTAGTTTAGGTTAGGTTAGGTTAAGTCAGGTTACTTTAGTTTGGCATAGTTTAGTTTAGTTTAGATAATTTTAGTTTATTTATAGTTTAGTTTAGTTTATAATTTAGTTTAGTTTAGTGTAGTTTAGATTAGGTTAGGTTAGGTTAGGTTAGATTAGTTTAGTTTAGGTTAGGTTAGGTTAGGATAGTTTAGTTTAGTTTATTTTAGTTTAGTTTAGTTTAGTTTATAGTTGAGTTTATAGTTTAAATTAGTTTAGTTCAGATTAGTTTAGTTTAGTTTAGTTTACTTAAGTTTAGTTTAGGTTAGGTTAGGTTAGGTTAGGTTAGGTTATGTTAGGTTTGGTTAGTGTAGTTTAGTTTAGTTAAGTTCAGTTTATATTAGGTTAGGTTAATTTAATTTAGTTTAGTTTAGGTTAGGTTGGGTGAGTTTAATTTAGTTTATTTTAGTTTAGGTTAGGTTAGGTTAGGTTAGGTTATGTTAGGTTAGGTTAGTGTAGTTTAGTTTAGTTTAGTTTAGATTTGGCTCGTTTAGTTTATAATTTAGTTTATAGTTCAGTTTAGTTTGGTTTAGTATAGTTTAGTTTTGTTATATTTAGTTTTGTTTAATTTATTTTAATTTAGTTTAGTTTAGTTTAGTATATAGTTTAATTTTTAATATAGTTTAGTTTAGTTTATAGTTTAGTTTATAGTTTAGTTTAGTTTAGTTTGGTTTGGTTTAGTTTAGATCTGTTTGTTTTAGTTTAGTTTAGTTTAGGTTAGGTTAGCTCACTTTAGTTTAGTTTAATTTAGGTTAGGTTGGGTTAGGTTAGTTTAGTTTACTTTAGTTTAGTTTAGGTTAGGTTACCTTAGGTTATGTTAGGTGAGTTTATTTTAGTTTAGTAGCTTAGTTTAGTTTAGGTTAGGTTAGTTTAGTTTATTTTCGTTTAGTTTAGTTTAGTTTATGTTAGGTTAGGTTTAGTTTGGTTAGGTTAGGTTAGTTAAATTTAATTTAGTTAGATTATAATTTAGTTTATAGTTTAGTTTAGTTTATTGTTTAGTTTAGTTAAATTTAGTTTAGGTTAGGTAAGGTTAGGTTAGGTTTGTTTAGTTTAGTATAGTTTAGTTTAGTTTAGTTTAGTTTAGTTTAGTGAATTTAGTTTAGTTTAGTTTAGGTTTTAGTTAAGCTTAGTTAGTTTGTTTAGATTAGTATAGTTTACTTTAGGTTAGGTTACGTAATTTTAGTTTAGTTTAGGTTAGGTTAGGTTAGGTGAAGTTATGTTAATTTAGTTTAGTTTAGTTTATTTTAGTTTATTTATAGTTTAGCTTAGTTTATAGTTTATAGTTTAGTTTATGGTTTAGTTTAGTTTCGTTTGGTTTGGTTTAGATTAGTTCTGTTTCGTTTAGTTTAGTTTAGTTTAGGTTAGGTTAAATTAGTTTAGTTTAGTTTACGTTAGGTTAGGTTAGGTTAGTTTAGTTTACTTTAGTTTAGTTTAGGTTAGGTTAGCTTAGGTTATGTTAGGTGAGTTTAGTTTAGTTTAGGTTAGGTTAGTTTAGTTTAGTTTAGTTTAGTTTAGTTTAGGTTAGGATAGGTTTAGTTTGGTTAAGTTAGGTTAGGTTAGGTTAGTTTAGCTAATTTTAGTTTAGTTTATAGTTTCGTTAATTTAGTTTAGTTTAGTTTAGTGTATAGTTAAGTTTATAGTTTAGTTTAGTTTATGGTTTAGTATAGTTTAGTTTAGTTTAGTTTAACTTAGTTTAGTTTAGATTCGTTTAGTTTAGTTTAGGTTAAGGTAGGTTAGGTTTGGTTAGGTTAATTTAGTTTAGTTTAGTTTAATTTAGTTTATTTAATTTATAGTTTAGTTAAATTTAGTTTAGTTTATAGTTTAGATTATATTTTAGTTTATTTTATATTTTAGTTTAGTTTAGTTTATGTTAGGTTAGTTTAGTTTAGTTTAGTTTCGGTTAGGTGTGGTTAGGATAGTTTAGTTTAGTTTAGTTTAGTTTTAGTTTATACTTTAGTTTAGTTTATTTTATACTTAAGTTTATAGTTTAGTTTATAGTTTAGTTTAGGCTATTTTAAATTAGTTTAGTTTAGTTTGGTTTGGTTTAGGTTAGGTTTGGTTAGGTTAATTTAGTAAAGTTTAGTTTAGTTTTGTTTATTTAGTTTATTTTATAGTTTAGTTTAGTTAAGTTTAGTTTAGTTTAATTTAGTTTAGTTTAGTTTTGTTTAATTTGTTTAGTTTAGTTTTGTTTAATTTAGTTTAGTTTAATTTAGTTTAGTTTAGTTTAGATCAGGTTAGGTTGTTTAGGTTAGTTTAGTTTAGTTTAGTTTAGCTAAGTTTAGTTTAGTTTATAGTTTCGGTAATTTATTTTAGTTTAATTTAGTGTATAGTTAGGTTTATAGTTTAGTTTAGTTTATAGTTTATTTTATAGTTTAGTATATTTTAGTTTAGTTTAGTTTAGTTTAGCTTAGTTTAGTTTCGTTTAGTTTAGGGTAAATAAGGTTAGGTTAGGTTGGGTTAAGTTAGTTTAGTTTAGTTTTGTTTAGGTTATGATAGGTTTGGTTAGGTTAGTTTAGTTCATTTTATTTTAATTTAGTGTAATTAATTTATAGTTATGTTAAATTTAGTTTAGTTCATAGTTTAGATTATAGTTTAGTTTAGTTCATTTTATATTTTAGTTTTGTTTAGTTTAGGTTAGGTTAGTTTAGTTTAGTTTATTTTAGGTTAGGTTAGTTTGGGTTAGAATAGTTTAGTTTAGATTAGTTTATTTTTAATTTATAGTTTATTTTAGTTTTGTGAATACTTAAGTTTATAATTTATTTTATAATCCAGTTTATAGTTTAGTTTAGGCTATTTTGGATTAGTTTAGCTTAGTTTAGTTTAGTTTAGTTTAGTTTAGAATAGGTTAGGTTAGGTTAATTTAGTATTGTTTAGTTTAGTTTAGTTTATTTAGTTTATTTTATAGTTTAGTTTATAGTTTAGTTTAGTTAAGTTTGATTTAGTTTATTGTTTAGTTTTCTTTAGTTTAGTTTTGTTTAATTTATTTTAGTTTAGTTTAGTTTAGTTTCGTTTAGGTTACGTTAGGTTATGTTAATTTAGGTTAGCTTAGTTTAGTTTAGTTTAGGTTAGATTAAGTTAGGTTAGGTTAGTTAATATTAGTTTAGTTAAGTTAAGTTTAGTTTAATTTATAGTTTAGTTATTTTACTTTAGTTTATAGTTTAGTTTAGTTTAGTTTATTTTAGTTTAAAGTTCAGTTTATACTTTCGTTTACTTTAGTTAATAATTTTGTTTATGGTTTAGTTTAGTTTAATTTAGTTATGTTTTATTTAGTTTAGTTTAGTTTCGTTTAGGTTTGGTTAGGTTAGGCTAGGTTAGGTTAGCTTAGTTTGGTTTAGTTTAGTTTAGGTTAGGTTAGGTTAGATTAGGTTAGTTTACCTTAGTTTAGTTTAGCTAAGTTTAGTTAAGTTTAGTTCAGTTTATATTTTAGTTTAGTGTTTTTTAATTTATATTTTAGTTTATGGTTTAGTATAGTTTAATTTATGGTTTGATTTATAGTTTAGTTTAGTTTCGTTTAGTTTAATTTAGCTTAGTTTAGATTAGGTTAGGTTATATTATGTTAGTTTAGTTTAGTTTATTTTATTTTAGTTTAGTTTAGTTAATGTTAGGTTAGGTTAGTTTAGTTTAGTTTAGTTTAATTTAATTTAGTTTACTTAATTTAGTTTAGTTTAGTTTAGCTTAGTTTAGGTTAGATTTAGTTAGGTCAGGTTAGGTTATTTAAGTTTAGTTTAGTTAAGTTTAGGTTAGGTTAGGTTAGGTTAGTTTAGTTTAATTCTATTTAGGATAGGTTAGGTAATTTTAGGTTAGTATAGTTTAGTTAATTTATTTTAGTTAATAGTTGAGTATAGTTTACAGTTTAGTTTATAGGTTAGTTCAGTGTATAGTGTAGTTGATAGTTTAGTTTAGTTTAGTTTCGTTTCGTTTATATCATGTTAGGTTAGGTTAGGTTGGATTAGCTTAGTTTAGTTTAGTTTAGTTTAGGTTAGGTTCGGTTACGTTAGGTTATGTTAGCTAATGTTAGTTTAGTTTAGTTTAGTCTAGTTTAGTTAAGTTTAGTTTAGTTTATAGTTTAGTTTATTTTAGTTTATTTATTAGTTTAGTTTATAGTTAAGTATATAGTTTAGTTTAGTTTAGTTTAGTTTAGCTTAGTTTTTTTATTTTAGATTAGTATAGCTTACGTTACGTTAGGTTAAACCTAACCTAACGTAAGCTAACGTAGGTTAGGTTCGTTTAGTTTAGTTTAATTAGGTTAGGTTAGGTTAAGTTAGGTTACTTTAGCTTAGTTTAGTTTAGTTTAGATAATTTATGGTTTAGTTTAGTTAAGTTTAATTTATAGATCAGTATATAGTTTACTTTAGTTTATAGTTCAGTTTAGGTTAGATTAGTTTAAGTTAGATTAGGTTAGATTAGTTTAGTTTAGTTTAGTTTCGGTTAGGTTAGATTAGGTTACATTAAGTTAGTTTAGGTTAGCTTAGTTTAGTTTAGTTTAGTATAGTTAAGTTTAGTTAAGTTTTGTTTAGTTTACAGTTTAGTTTAGTTAAGTTTAGTTTATAATTTAATTTATAGATCAGTTTAGTTTAGTTCATACTTTATTTTAGTTTACTTTAGTTTCAGTTAGGTTAGGTTAGGTTAGGTTAGTGTAGTTTAGTTAGGTTTAGTTTTGTTTAGCTAAGTTTATAGTTTATTTTGTAGTTTAATTTAGTTTAGTTTATTGTTTAATTTAGTGTAGTTTAGTTTAGTTTAGTTTAATTTAGTTTACTTTAGTTTAGTTTAGTGTAGTTTAGATTAGATTAGGTTAGGTTATGTTAGGTTAGTAGAGTATAATTTAGATTAGGTTAGGTTAGGTTAAGTTAGGTTAGGTTAGTTTAGTTTAGTTTAGTTGGATTTAGAATAGTTTAGTGTAGTTTAGTTTATTTTAGACTAGGTAAGGTTAGCCTAGTTTAGTGTAATTTAGTTTAGTTTATGTTAGGTTAGTTTAGGTTAGTTTAGTTTAGTTAATTTATTTTAGTTAATAGTTTAGTATAGTTTATAAATTAGTTTATAGATTATTTTGGTTTGTTGTTCAATTTATTGTTAATTTAGTTTAGTTTATTTTAGTTTCGTTTAGGTTATGTTAGGTTAGGTTAGCTTAGCTTAGCTTAGCTTAGCTTAGTTTAGTTTAGTTTAGGTTAGGTTAGGTTAGGTTAGCTTAGCTTAGCTTAGTTTAGTTTAGTTTAGTTTAGGTTATGTTCGGTTACGTTAGGTTATGTTAGGTTAAGTTAGTTTAGTTTAGTTTAGTTTAGCTCAGCTTAGTTAGTTTATTTTAGATTAATACAGTTTACGTTACGTTAGGTTAGGTTAGGTTAGGTTAGTTTAGTTTAGTTTAGGTTAGGTTAGGTTAGTTTAAGTTAGGTTACTTTAGTTTAGTTTAGTTTAGATTATTTATAGTTTAGTTTATTTTAGTTTAGTTTATGGTTAATTTAGTTTATAGTTTAGTTTAGTTATGTTTAGTTTTGTTTATAGTTTAGTATATTAATTAGTTTAGTTTAGTTTATAGTTAAGTATATAGTTTAGTATAGTTTAGTTTAGTGTAGTTTAGTTTAGATTAGCTTAGTTAGTTTATTTTGGATTAGTTTACGTTACGTTACGTTAGGTTAGGTTAATTTATTTTAGTTTAGGTTAGGTTAGGTTAAGTCAGGTTACTTTAGTTTAGCTTAGTTTAGTTTAGTTTAGTTTATAGTTTAGTTTACAGTTTAGTTTAGTTTAGTTTCGGTTTGGTTAGGATAGGTTAGATTAATTTAATTTAGGTTAGGATAGTTTAGTTCAGTTTAGTTTAGTTTAGTTAAGCTTAGTTAGTTTAGTTAAATTAGTATAGTTTACGTTAGGTTAGGTTAGGTTAGGTAAGTTTAGTTTAGTTTAGGTTAGGTTAGGTGAAGTTAGGTTACTTTAGTTTAGTTTAGTTTAGTTTAGTTTATTTTTAGTTTATTTATAGTTTAGTTTAGTTTATAATTTAGTTTAGTTTAGTGTAGTTTAGGTTAGGTTAGGTTAGGTTAGATTAGTTTAGCTTAGTTTAGGTTAGGATAGGTTAGGATAGTTTAGTTTAGTTTATTTTATTTTAGTTTAGTTTAGTTTATAGTTTAGTTTATAGTTTAAATTAGTTTAGTTTAGATTAGTTTAGTTACGTTTAGTTTACTTAAGTTTAGTTCAGGTTAGGTTAGGTTAGGTTATGTTAGGTTTGGTTAGTGTAGTTTAGTTCAGTTTAGTTTAGTTCAGTTTATATTAGGTTAGGTTAATTTAATTTAGTTTAGTTTAGGTTAGGTTAGGTTCGTTTAGTTTAGTTTAGTTTAGGTTAGGTTAGGTTAGGTTAGGTTAGGTTAAGTTAGGTTATGTTAGGTTAGGTTAGTGTAGTTTAGTTTAGTTTAGTTTAGATTTTACTCGTTTAGTTTATAGTTTAGTTTATAGTTCAGTTTATTTTAGTTTAGTATAGTTTAGTTTTGTTTAATTTAGTTTTGTTTAATTTATTTTAATTTAGTTTAGTTTAGTTTAGTATATAATTTAGTTTTTAATTTAGTTTAGTTTAGATTATAGTTTAGTTTATGGTTTAGTTTAGTTTAGTTTGGTTTGGTTTAGTTTAGTTCTGTTTGTTTTAGTTTAGTTTAGTTTAGGTTAGGTTAGCTTAGTTTAGTTTAGTTTAATTTAAGTTACGTTGGGTTAGGTTAGTTTAGTTTGCTTTAGTTTAGTTTAGGTTATGTTAGCTTAGGTTATGTTAGGTGAGTTTAGTTTAGTTTAGTAGTTTAGTTTAGTTTAGGTTAGGTTAGTTTAGTTTAGTTTTGTTTAGTTTAGTTTAGGCTTGGTTAGGTTTAGTTTGGTTAGGTTAGGTTAGGTTAGGTTAGTTTAGTTTATTTTAGGTTAGTTAAGGTTAGGTAAGGTTAGGTTAGTTAAATTTAATTTAGTTAGATTATAATTTAGTTTATAGTTTAGTTTAGTTTATTGTTTAGTTTAGTTAAGTTTAGTTTAGGTTAGGTAAGGTTAGGTTAGGTTAGTTTAGTTTAGTATAGTATAGTTTAGTTTAGTTTAGTGAATTTAGTTTAGTTTAGGTTTTAGTTAAGCTTGGTTAGTTTAGTTTAGATTAGTATAGTTTACTTTAGGTTAGGTTAGGTTAGGTAATTTTAGTTTAGTTTAGGTTAGGTTAGGTTAGGTGAAGTTATGTTACTTTAGTTTAGTTTAGTTTATTTTAGTTTATTTATAGTTTAGTTTAGTTTATAATTAATTTAGTTTAGTGTAGTTTAGGTTAGGTTAAGTTAGGTTAGATTCGTTTAGTTTAGTTTAGGTTAGGTTAGGTGAGAATAGATTAGTTTATTTTATTTTAGTTTAGTTTATAGTTAAGTTTATAGTTTAAATTAGTTTAGTTTAGATTAGTTTAGTTTAGTTCAGTTTATTTAAGTTTAGTTTAGGTTAGGTTAGGTTATGTTAGATTAGGTTAGTTTAGCATAGGTTTGATTAGGTTAGGTTAGTTTAGGTTAGGTCAGTTTAGTTTAGTTTAGTTTAGTTAAGTTTAGTTTCGTTTAGTTTAGGTAAAGTTAGGTTAGGTTTGGTTTGGTTAGGTTAATTTAGTTTAGTTTAGTTTAATTTAGTTTATTTAATTTATAGTTTAGATAATTTTAGTTTAGTTTATAGTTTAGATTATAGTTTAGTTTAGTTTTGGTCACAGTTTAGTTTATAGTTTAGTTTATAGTTAAGTTTACAGTTTACTTTAGGCTAGTTTAGATTACTTTAGTTTAGTTCAGTTTAGTTTAGTTTAGTTTGGATTAGTTTAGTTTGTTTTATAGTTTACTTTAGTTAACTTTATTTTAGTTTATAATTTAGTTTAGTTTACATTATAGTTTAGTTTATAGTATAGTTTACTTAATAGTTTAGTTTATAGTTTAGTTTATGGGTTAGTTTATAATTAAAATTCGTTTACTTTAGATTAGTTTAGTTTAGTTTAGTTTAGTGTAGCTTAGGTTAGGTTAGGTTAGTTTAGTTTAGTTTAGTTTAGTTTTGTTTACTTAAGTTTAGTTTAGTTTAGGTTAGGTTAGCTTATGTTATGTTAGGTTAGTTTAGCTTAAGTTAGATCAGGTTAGGTTAGTTTAGTTTAGTGTAGTTTAGTTTAGTTCAGTTTAGATTAGGTTACGATAGTTTAGTTTTGTTTAGTTCAGTTTACTTTAGGTTAGGTTAGGTTAGGTAGTGTTAGTTTAGTTTAGTTTAGTTTAGTTTTGGTTAGGTTAGGTTAGGTTGAGTTATTTTAGGTTAGGTTAGTTTAGTTTAGTCTCGTTTAGTTTATAGTTTAGTTTCGTTAAGTTTAGTTTATAGTTCAGTTTAGTTTAGTTTTGTTTAATTTAGTTTAGTTTAATTTATTATTTTAGTTTAGTTTAATTTATAGTTTAGTTTATAATTTAGTTTAGATTAGTTTATAGTTTAGTTTATGGTTTAGTTTAGTTTAGTTTAGTTTGGTTTAGTTTAGTTTAGTTTATTTAGTTTCGTTTAGGTTAGTTTAGTTTAGGCTAGATTAGGTTAGCTTAGTTTAGTTTAAATAAGTTTTGGTTAGGTTAGGATGGTTTACTTTAAGTTAGTTTAGTTTAGTTTAGTTTAGCTAAGTTCAGTTTAGTTTACAATTTAGTTTAGTATAGTTTAGTTTATAGCTTAGTTTATACTTAAATTTAGTTTAATTTATAGTTTAAATTAGTTTAATTTAGTTTAGGTTAGGTTAGGTTTGTTTAGTTTAAGTTAGGTTAGGTTAGGTTAGGTTAGTTTAGTTTAGTTTAGTTTAGTTGAATTTAGTTTAGTTTAGTTTAGTTTAGGTTAGGTTAGGTTAGGTTAGTTTAGTTTAGTTTAATTTAGGTTAGGTTAGGTTAGTTTGGGTTAACTTAGTTTAGTTTAGTTTAGGTTAGGATAGGTTAGGTTGATTAGGTTAGTTTAGTTCAGTTTAGCTAATTTTAGTTTAGTTTATAGTTTCGTTAATTTGGTTTAGTTTAGTTTAGTGTATAGATAAGTTTATAGTTTAGTTTACTTTAGTTTATGGTTTAGTATAGTTTAGTTTAGTTTAGTTTAGCTTAGTTTATTTTAGTTTCGTTTAGTTTAGATTAGGTTAAGTTAGGTTAGGTTTGGTTAGGTTAATTTGGTTTAGTTTAGTTTAATTTAGTTTATTTAATTTATAGTTTAGTTAAATTTTGTTTAGTTTATAGTTTAGATTATAGTTTAGTTTATTTTATATTTTAGTTTAGTTTAGTTTAGTTTAGTTTAGGTGGGGTTAGTTTAGTTTAGTTTAGTTTAATTTAGGTTACGTTGGGTTAGGATAGTTTAGTTTAGTTTAGTTTTAGTTTATAGTTTACTTTAGTTTATTTTATACTTAAGTTTATAGTTTAGTTTAGGCTATTTTAGATTAGTTTAGTTTAGTTTGGTTTAGTTTAGGTTAGGTTTGGTTAGGTTAGGTTAGGTTAGGTTATGTTAGGTTAGGTTAAGTTAGTGTAGTTTAGTTTAGTTTAGTTTAGATATGACTCGTTTAGTTTATAATTTAGTTTATAGTTCAGTTTAGTTTTGGTTTAGTATAGTTTAGTTTTGTTTAATTTAGTTTTGTTTAATTTATTTTAATTTAGTTTAGTTTAGTTTAGTATATAGTTGAATTTTTAATTTAGTTTAGTTTAGTTTATAGTTTAGTATATGGTTTAGTTTAGTTTAGTTTGGTTTGGTTTAGTTTAGTTCTGTTTGTTTTAGTTTAGTTTAGTTTAGGTTAGGTTAGCTTAGTTTAGTTTAGTTTAATTTAGGTTAGGTTGGGTTAGGTTAGTTTAGTTTACTTTAGTTTGGTTTAGGTTAGGTTAGCTTAGGTTATGTTATGTGAGTTTATTTTATTTTAGTAGTTTAGTTTAGTTTAGGTTAGGTTAGTTTAGTTTAGTTTCGTTTAGTTTAGTTTAGTTTAGGTTAGGTTAGATTTAGTTTGGTTAGGTTAGGTTAGGTTAGGATAGTTTAGTTAATTTAGGTTAGGTTAGGTTAGGTTAGTTTAGTTTATTTTAGTTTAGGTTAGTTTAGCTTAGGTTAGTTTTTTTAGTTTAGGTTAGGTTAGTTTAGGCTAGGTTATGTTAGGTTAGGTTAGGTTAAGTTAGTTTATTATAGTAGTTTAGTTTAGTTTAGGTTAGGTAAGCTTAAGGTAGGTTAGGTTATGTTAGGTTAGGTTAGTTTAATTTAGTTTTGTTTAGTTTATAGTTTAGTTTAGTTCAGTTTTTTTTAATTTAGTTAAGTTTAGTATAGTTTAGTTTCATTTAGGTTAGGTTAGGCTAGGATAGTTTAGGTTAGATTAGTTTACTTTATTTTAGTTTAGATTAAGTTAGGTTAAGTTGGGTTAGGTTCGTTTAGTTTAGTTTATTTAAATTTAGTTTATACTTTGGTTTATAGTTTAATTTAGTTTACAGTTAAGATTATAGTCTAGTTTAGTTTATAGTTTAGTTTATGGTGCAGTTTAGTTTAGATTAGTTTAGTATAGCTTAGTTTAGTTTAGTTTAGGTTAGTTAAGTTTAATTTAGTTTAGTTTAGTTTGGGTTAGGTTAGGTTAGGTTAATTTAAGTTAGGTTATTTTGGGTTAGTTTAGTTTAGTTTAGTTAAGTTTAGTTAAGTTTAGTTTAGTTTACAGTATAGTTTAGTTAAGTTTAGTTTACAGTTTGGTTTATAGTTTAGTTTAGTTTAGTTTATAGATTAGTTTATGGTTTAGTTTGGTTTAGTTTTGTTTAGTTTAGGTTAGTTAATTTAGATTAGATTAGTTTAGTTTGGGTTAGGTTAGGTTAGTTAGTTTAGTTTAGATTAGATTAGGTTAGGTTAAGTTAGGTTGGGTTAGGTTAGTTTAGTTTAATTTAGTTTAGTTAATTTATAGTTTAGTTTAGTTTATAATTTAGTTTATAGTTTAGTTTAGTTTAGGATATACTTTAGTTTAGTTTAGTTTAGTTTAGTTTAAATTAGGTTATGTTAGGTTAGGTTAGTTTAGTTTAGTTTAGTTTAGTTTAGTTTTTTTTAGTTAAGTTTATAGTTTATTTTGTAGTTTAGTTTAGTTTAGTTTATAGTTTAATTTAGTGTAGTTTAGTTTGATTTAGTTTAATTTAGTTTATTTTAGTTTAGTTTTAGTTTAGTTTAGTTAAGTTTAGTTTAGGTTAGGTTACGTTAGGTTAGGTTAGGTTAGGTTAGTTAATTTAGTTTAGTTTAATTTAGTTGGATTTAGAATAGTTTAGTTTAGTTTAGTTTATTTTTGATAGGTAATTTAGGTTATTTTAGTTAATTTAGTTTAGGTTAGGTTATAGGGTAGTTTATTTTAGTTAATTTATTTTAGTTAATAGTTTAGTATAGTTTATAGTTTAGTTTATAGTTTAGTTTAGTTTTTAGTGTAGTTTAGTTTAGTTTAGTTTCGTTTCGTTTAGGTTGGGTTCGGTTACGTTAGGTTATGTTAGGTTAAGTTAGTTTAGTTTAGTTTAGTTTAGTTTAGTTTAGTTATGTTTAGTTTAGTTTATAGTTTGGTTTATTAATTAGTTTAGTTTAGTTTATAGTTAAGTATATAGGTTAGCATAGTTTAGTTTAGTTTAGTTTAGTTTAGATTAGCTTAGTTAGTTTATTATGGATTAGTTTGGTTTACGTTACGTTAGGTTAGGATAGGTTAATTTAATTCATTTTAATTTAGGTCAGGTTAGGTTAAGTTAGGTTACTTTAGTTTAGCTTAGTTTACTTTAGTTTAGATAATTTATAGTTTAGTTTAATTTAGTTTATAGTTTAGTTTACAGTTTAGTTTAGTTTAGTTTAGTATCGGTTAGGTTAGGTTAGATTAATTTAATTTAGGTTAGGTTAGGATAGTTTAGTTCAGTTTAGTTTAGTTTAGGTTAGGTTAGGTGAAGTTAGGTTACTTTAGTTTAGTTTTGTTTAATTTAGTTTAGTTTATTTTAGTTTATTTATAGTTTAGTTTAGTTTATAATTTAGTTTAGTTTAGTGTAGTTTAGGTTAGGTTAGGTTGGGTTAGATTAGTTTAGTTTAGGTTATGTTAGGTTAGGATAGTTTAGTTTACTTTATTTTAGTTTAGTTTAGTTTATAGTTTAGTTTATAGTTTAAATTAGTTTAGTTTAGTTTAGTTTACTTAAGTTAAGGTTAGGTTTGGTTAGGTTAGTTTAGGTTAGTTTAGTTTAGTTTATTTAAGTTCAGTTTATATTAGGTTAGGTTAATTTAATTTATTATAGTTTAGTATAGGTTAGGTTAGTTTAGTTTAGTTTAGTTTAGTTTGGTTTTGGTTAGGATAGGTTAGGTTAGGTTAGGTTAGGTTATGTTAGGTTAGGTTAGTGTAGTCTAGTTTAGTTTAGATTTGTCTCGTTTAGTTTATAGTTTAGTTTATAGTTCAGTTTAGTTTAGTTTAGTATAGTTTAGTTTTGTTTCAATAGTTTTGTTTAATTTATATTAATTTAGTTTAGTTTAGTTTATAGTTTAGTTTATAATTTAGTTTAGTTTAGTTTATAGTTTAGTTTATGGTTTAGTTTAGTTTCGTTTGGTTTGGTTTAGATTATTTCTGTTTCGTTTAGTTAAATTAGTTTAGGTTAGGTTAGCTTAGTTTAGTTTAGTTTAGTTTAGGTTAGGTTAGGTTAGGTTAGGTTACTTTAGTTAAGTTTAGTTTAGTTTAGTTAATTTATACTTTAGTTTAGTTTAGCATATAGTTTAGTTTAGTTTAGTTTATAGTTTAGTATAGTTTAGTTTAGTTTAGTTTAGGGTAGGTTAGATTAGTTTAGTTTATTTTAGTTTAGGTTAGGTTTGGTTAGGGTACTTTAGTTTAGTTTATAGTTTAGTTTAGGTTACGTTAGGTTAGGTTAGGTTAGGTTAGGTTAGTTTAGTTTAGATTAGTTTAGTTTAGTTTACTTTAGTTTTGTTTAGTTTTGTTTAGGTTAGGTTAGTTTAGTTTAGGTTAGGTTAGGTTAGCTTAGTTTGGTTTAGTTTAGGTTAGTTAAGTTTTGTTTAGTTTATAGTTTAGTTTAGTTTAATTTAGCTTGGTTTAGTTTAGGTTGGGTTAGGTTAGTTTAGTTTAGTTTAGTTTGGTTTATTTTAGTTTAGTTAAGGTTAGGTGAGCATAGTTTAGTTTCGTTTAATTTAGATTAGGTTATTTAGGTTAGGTTATGTTAGTTTAGTTTAGTTTAGATTATGTTAGTTTCGGTTATGTTAGGTTAGTTAATGTTAGTTTAGTTTAGTTTAGCTTAGTTTGGCTTAGGTTAGGTTAGTTTAGGTTATTTTCCTTTAGTTTAGTTTAGTTTAGTTTATAGTTTAGTATAGTTTATAGTTTAGTTTATAGTTTACTTTAGTTTATAGTGTAGTTTAGTTTAGTTTTGTTTCGTTTCGTTTAGGTTAGGTTCGGTTACGTTAGGTTATGTTAGGTTAAGTTAGTTTAGTTTAGTTTAGTTTAGTTATGATAGTTTAGTTTATAGTTTAGTTTATTAATTAGTTTAGTTTAGTTTATAGTTAAGTATATAGTTTAGTATAGTTTAGTTTAATGTAGTTTAATTTAGATTAGCTTAGTTAGTTTATTTTGGATTAGTTTACGTTACGTTAGGTTAGGTTGATTTATTTTAGTTTAGGTTAGGGTAAGTCAGGTTACTTTAGTTTAGCATAGTTTAGTTTAGTTTAGATAATTTATAGTTTAGTTTAGTTTATAGTTTAGTTTACAGTTTAGTTTAGTTTAGTTTCAGATAGTTTAGGTTAGGTTAGATTAATTTCATTAAGGTTAGGATAGTTTAGTTCAGTTTAGTTTAGTTTAGTTAAACTTAGTTAGTTTAGTTTAGATTAGTGTAGTTTACGTTAGGTTAGGTTAGGTTAGGTAAGTTTAGTTTTGTTTAGGTTAGGTTAGGAAAGGTGAAGTTAGGTTACTTTAGTTTAGTTAAGTTTAATTTAGTTTAGTTTAGTGTAGTTTAGATTAGGTTAGGTAAGGTTAGATTAGTTTAATTTAGTTTAGGTTAGGTTAGGATAGTTTAGTTTATTTTAGTTTAGTTTAGTTTAGTTTATAGTTTTGTTTATAGTTTAAAATAGTTTAGTTTAGATTAGTTTAGTTTAGTTTAGTTTACTTAAGTTTAGTTTAGGTTAGGTTAGGTTAGGTTAGGTTAGGTTATGTTAGGTTTGGTTAGTGTAGTTTAGTTTAGTTTAGTTAAGTTCAGTTTATATTAGGTTCGGTTAATTTAATTTAGTTTAGTTTAGTTTAGGTTAGGTTAGGTGAGTTTAGTTTAGTTTAGTTTAGTTTAGGTTAGGTTAGGTTAGGTTAGCTTAGGTTAGGTTATGTTAGGTTAGGTTAGGTTATGTTAGGTTAGGTTAGTGTAGTTTAGTTTAGTTTAGATTTCACTCGGTTAGTTTATAATTTAGTTTATAGTTCAGTTTATTTTGGTTTAGTATAGTTTAGTTTTGTTTAATTTAGTTTTGTTTAATTTATTTTAATTTAGTTTATTTTAGTTTAGTATATAGTTTAATTTTTAATTTAGTTTAGTTTAGTTTATAGTTTAGTTTAGTTTATGGTTTAGTTTATAGTTTAGTTTAGTTTATTTTAGTTTAGTTCAGTTTAGGATATATCAGGTTAGTTTAGGTTAGTTTACTTTAGTTTAGTATAGTTTATAGTTTGGATTTGTTTAGTTTAGTTTATAGTTCAGTTTAGTTGAGTTTATTTTAATTTAGTTTAATTAAATTTTCTTTACTGTACAATTTAGTTTAGTTTAGTTTAGTTTATAGTTTAGTTTAGTTTAGTTTATGGTTAAGTTTATAGTTTTGTTTAGTTTAATTTAGTTTAGTTTAGTATAGTTTAGCTCAGGTTAGCTTAGGTTAGGTTAATTTAGTTTAGTTTATGTTAGGTTAGGTTAGGTTAGGTTAGGTTACTTTAGTTAAGTTTAGTTTAGTTTAGTTAATTTATACTTTAGTTTAGTTTAGCATATAGTTTAGTTTAGTTTAGTTTATAGTATAGTATAGTTTAGTTTAGTTTAGTTTAGGGTAGGTTAGATTAGTTTAGTTTATTTTAGTTTAGGTTAGGTTTGGTTAGGGTAGTTTAGTTAAGTTTATAGTTTAGTTTAGATTAGGTTACGTTAGGTTAGGTTAGGTTAGGTTAGTTAAGTTTAGATTAGTTTAGTTTACTTTACTTTAGTTTTGTTTAGTTTTGTTTAGGTTAGGTTAGGTTAGTTTAGGTTAGGTTAGGTTAGCGTATTTTGGTTTAGTTTAGTTTAGTTAAGTTTTGTTTAGTTTATAGTTTAGTTTAGTTTAGTTTAGCTTGGTTTAGTTTAGGTTGGGTTTGGTTTGTTTAGTTTAGTTTAGTTTGGTTTATTTTAGTTTAGTTTAAGTTAGGTGAGCATAGGTTAGTTTAGTTTAATTTAGATTAGGTTATTTAGGTTAGGTTATGTTAGGTTAGTTTAATTTAGTTTAGTTTATGTTAGTTTAGTTTAGGTTAGGTTAGGTTATGTTAGTTTAGTTTAGTTTAGATTAGTTTAGCTTAGGTTAGGTTAGTTTAGGTTATTTTACTTTAGTTTAGTTTAGTTTAGTTTATAGTTTAGTATAGTTTATAGTTTAGTTTATAGTTTACTTTAGTTTATAGTGTAGTTTAGTTTAGTTTAGTTTCGTTTCGTTTAGGTTAGGTTCGGTTACGTTAGGTTATGTTAGGTTAAGTTAGTTTAATTTAGTTTAGTTTAGTTTAGTTATGTTTAGTTTAGTTTATAGTTTAGTTTATTAATTAGTTTAGTTTAGTTTATAGTCAAGTATATAGTTTAGTATAGTTTAGTTTAGTGTAGTTTAGTTTAGATTAGCTTAGTTAGTTTATTTTGGATTAGTTTACTTTACGCTACGTTAGGTTAGGTTAATTTATTTTAGTTTAGGTTAGGTTAGGTTAAGTCAGGTTACTTTAGTTTAGCATAGTTTAGTTTAGTTTAGATAATTTTAGTTTATTTATAGTTTAGTTTAGTTTATAATTTAGTTTAGTTTAGTGTACTTTAGATTAGGTTAGGTTAGGTTAGATTAGTTTAGTTTAGGTTAGGTTAGGTTAGGATAGTTTAGTTTAGTTTATTTTAGTTTAGTTTAGTTTAGTTTATAGTTTAGTTTATAGTTTAAATTAGTTTAGTTCAGATTAGTTTAGTTTAGTTTAGTTTACTTAAGTTTAGTTTAGGTTTGGTTAGGTTAGGTTAGGTTAGGTTAGGTTATGTTAGGTTAGGTTAGTGTAGTTTAGTTTAGTTTAGTTCAGTTTATATTAGGTTAGGTTAATTTAATTTAGTTTAGTTTAGTTTAGGTTAGGTTAGGTGAGTTTATTTTATTTTAGTTTAGTTTAGGTTAGGTTAGGTTAGGTTAGGTTAGGTTATGTTAGGTTAGGTTAGTGTAGTTTAGTTTAGTTTAGTTTAGATTTGACTCGGTTAGTTTATAATTTAGTTTATAGTTCAGTTTAGTTTGGTTTAGTATAGTTTAGTTTTGTTTAATTTAGTTTTGTTTTATTTATTTTAATTTAGTTTAGTTTAGTTTAGTATATAGTTTAATTTTTAATATAGTTTAGTTTAGTTTATAGTTTAGTTTATGGTTTAGTTTAGTTTTAATTGGTTTGGTTTAGTTTTGTTCTGTTTTTTTTAGTTTAGTTTAGTTTAGGTTAGCTTAGCTTAGTTTAGTTTAGTTTAATTTAGGTTAGGTTGGGTTAGGTTAGTTTAGTTTACTTTAGTTTAGTTTAGGTTAGGTTAGCTTAGGTTATGTTAGGTGAGTTTATTTTAGTTTAGTAGTTTAGTTTAGTTTAGATTAGGTTAGTTTAGTTTATTTTCGTTTAGTTTAGTTTAGTTTATGTTAGGTTAGGTTTAGTTTGGTTAGGTTAGGTTAGTTAAATTTAATTTAGTTAGATTATAATTTAGTTTATAGTTTAGTTTAGTTTATTGTTTAGTTTAGTTAAATATAGTTTAGGTTAGGTAAGGTTAGGTTAGGTTAGTTTAGTTTATTATAGTTTAGTTTAGTTTAGTTTAGTGAATTTAGTTTAGACTAGTTTAGGTTTTAGTTAAGCTTAGTTAGTTTGTTTAGATTAGTATAGTTTACTTTAGATTAGGTTACGTAATTTTAGTTTAGTTTAGGTTAGGTTAGGTTAGGTTAGGTGAAGTTATGTTAATTTAGTTTAGTTTAGTTTATTTTAGTTTATTTATAGTTTAGCTTAGTTTATAATTTAGTTTAGTTTAGTTTATAGTTTAGTTTATGGTTTAGTTCAGTTTCGTTTGGTTTGGTTTAGATTAGTTCTGTTTCGTTTGGTTTAGTTTAGTTTAGGTTAGGTTAAATTAGTTTAGTTTAGTTTAGTTTACGTTAGGTTAGGTTAGGTTAGTTTAGTTTACTTTAGTTTAGTTTAGGTTAGGTTAGCTTAGGTTATGTTAGGTGAGTTTAGTTTAGTTTAGTTTAGGTTAGGTTAGTTTAGTTTCGTTTCGTTTAGTTTAGTTTAGTTTAGGTTAGGATAGGTTTAGTTTGGTTAAGTTAGGTTAGGTTAGGTTAGTTTAGCTAATTTTAGTTTAGTTTATAGTTTCGTTATTTTAGTTTAGTTTAGTTTAGTGTATAGTTAAGTTTATAGTTTAGTTTAGTTTATGGTTCAGTATAGTTTAGTTTAGTTTAGTTTAACTTAGTTTAGTTTAGATTCGTTTAGTTTAGTTTAGGTTAAGGTAGGTTAGGTTTGGTTAGGTTAATTTAGTTTAGTTTAGTTTAATTTAGTTTATTTAATTTATAGTTTAGTTAAATTTAGTTTAGTTTATAGTTTAGATTATATTTTAGTTTATTTTATATTTTAGTTTAGTTTAGTTGATGTTAGGTTAGTTTAGTTTAGTTTAGTTTAGTTTCGGTTAGGTGTGGTTAGGATAGTTTAGTATATTTTAGTTTAGTTTTAGTTTATAGTTTAGTTTAGTTCATTTTATACTTAAGTTCATAGTTTAGTTTATAGTTTAGTTTAGGCTATTTTAGATTAGTTTAGTTTAGTTTGGTTTAGTTTAGGTTAGGTTTGGTTAGGTTAATTTAGTAAAGTTTAGTTTAGTTTTGTTTATTTAGTTTATTTTATAGTTTAGTTTAGTTAAGTTTAGTTTAGTTTAATTTAGTTTAGTTTAGTTTTGTTTAATTTAGTTTAGTTTAGTTTTGTTTAATTTAGTTTAGTTTAGTTTAGATCAGGTTAGGTTGTTTAGGTTAGTTTAGTTTTGTTTAGTTTAGCTAAGTTTAGTGTAGTTTATAGTTTCGGTAATTTATTTTAGTTTAATTTAGTGTATAGTTAGGTTTATAGTTTAGTTTAGTTTATAGTTTATTTTATAGTTTAGTATATTTTAGTTTAGTTTAGTTTATTTTATCTTAGTTTAGTTTAGTTTCGTTTAGTTTAGGGTAAATAAGGTTAGGTTAGGTTGGGTTAAGTTAGTTTAGTTTAGTTTTGTTTAGGTTAGGATAGGTTTGGTTAGGTTAGTTTAGTTCATTTTATTTTAATTTAGTGTAATTAATTTATAGTTTAGTTAAATTTAGTTTAGTTTATAGTTTAGATTATAGTTTAGTTTTGTTCATTTTATATTTTATATTTGTTTAGTTTAGGTTAGGTTAGTTTAGTTTAGTTATTTTAGGTTAGGTTGGTTTGGGTTAGAATAATTTAGTTTAGTTTAGTTTATTTTTAATTTATAGTTTATTTTAGTTTTGTGAATACTTAAGTTTATAATTTATTTTATAATCTAGTTTATAGTTTAGTTTAGGCTATTTTGGATTAGTTTAGCTTAGTTTAGTTTAGTTTAGTTTAGTTTAGAATAGGTTAGGTTAGGTTAATTTAGTATTGTTTAGTTTAGTTTAGTTTATTTAGTTTATTTTATAGTTTAGTTTATAGTTTAGTTTAGTTAAGTTTAGTTTAGTTTCGTTTAGGTTAGGTTATGTTAATTTAGGTTAGCTTAGTTTAGTTTAATTTAAGTTAGATTAAGTTAGATTAGGTTAGTTAATATTAGTTTAGTTAAGTTAAGTTTAGTTTAATTTATAGTTTAGTTTAAATTACTTTAGTTTATAGTTTAGTTTAGTTTAGTTTAAAGTTTAGTTTATACTTTCGTTTACTTTAGTTAATAATTTTGTTTATGGTTTAGTTTAGTTTAGTTTAGTTATGTTTTATTTAGTTTAGTTTAGTTTCGTTTAGGTTTGGTTAGGTTAGGCTAGGTTAGGTTAGCTTAGTTTGGTTTAGTTTAGTTTAGGTTAGGTTAGGTTAGATTAGGTTAGTTTACCTTACTTTAGTTTAGCTTAGTTTAGTTAAGTTTAGTTCAGTTTATATTTTAGTTTAGTGTAATTTAATTTATATTTTAGTTTATGGTTTAGAATAGTTTAATTTATGGTTTGATTTATAGTTTAGTTTAGTTTCGTTTAGTTTAATTTAGCTTAGTTTAGATTAGGTTAGGTTAAATTATGTTAGTTTAGTTTAGTTTATTTTAGTTTAGTTCAGTTTAGTTAATGTCAGGTTAGGTTAGTTTAGTTTAGTTTAGTTTAATTTAATTTAGTTTACTTAATTTAGTTTAGTTTAGTTTAGTTTAGTTAAGTTTAGGTTAGGTTAGGTTAGGTTAGTTTAGTTTAATTCTATTTAGGTTAGGTTAGGGAATTTTAGGTTAGTATAGTTTAGTTAATTTATTTTAGTTAATAGTTCAGTATAGTTTACAGTTTAGTTTATAGTTTAGTTCAGTGTATAGTGTAGTTGATAGTTTAGTTTAGTTTAGTTTAGTTTCGTTTATATTATGTTAGGTTAGGTTAGGTTGGATTAGCTTAGTTTAGTTTAGTTTAGTTTAGGTTAGGTTCGGTTACGTTAGGTTATGTTAGCTTATGTTAGTTTAGTTTAGTTTAGTTTAGTTTAGTCTAGTTTAGTGAAGTTTAGTTTAGTTTATAGTTTAGTTTATTTTAGTTTATTTATTAGTTTAGTTTATAGTTAAGTATATAGTTTAGTTTAGTTTAGTTTAGTTTAGCTTAGTTTGTTTATTTTAGATTAGTATAGCTTACGTTACGTTAGGTTAAACCTAACCTAACGTAAGCTAACGTAGGTTAGGTTCGTTTAGTTTAGTTTAATTAGGTTAGGTTAGGTTAAGTTAGGTTACTTTAGCTTAGTTTAGTTTATTTTAGATAATTTATGGTTTAGTTTAGTTAAGTTTATTTATAGATCAGTATATAGTTTACTTTAGTTTATAGTTCAGTTTAGGTTAGATTAGTTTAAGTTAGATTAGGTTAGTATAGTTTAGTTTAGTTTAGTTTCGGTTAGGTTAGATTAGGTTACATTAAGTTAGTTTAGGTTAGCTTAGTTTAGTTTAATTTAGTATAGTTAAGTTTAGTTTAGTTTTGTTTAGTTTACAGTTTAGTTTAGTTAAGTTTAGTTTATAATTTAGTTTATAGTTCAGTTTAGTTTAGTTCATACTTTATTTTAGTTTACTTTAGTTTCAGTTAGGTTAGGTTAGGTTAGGTTAGGTTAGGTTAGTGTAATTTAGTTAAGTTTAGTTTTGTTTAGCTAAGTTTATAGTTTATTTTGTAGTTTAATTTAGTTTAGTTTATTGTTTAATTTAGTGTAGTTAATTTAGTTTAGTTTAATTTAGTTTACTTTAGTTTAGTTTAGTGTAGTTTAGATTAAATTAGGTTAGGTTATGCTAGGTTAGTAGAGTATAATTTAGTTTAGGTTAGGTTAGGTTAGGTTAAGTTAGGTTAGGTTAGTTTAGTTTAGTTTAGTTGGATTTAGAATAGTTTAGTGTAGTTTAGCTTATTTTAGACTAGGTAAGGTTAGCCTAGTTTAGTTTAATTTTGTTTAGTTTAGGTTAGGTAAGTTTAGGTTAGTTTAGTTTAGTTAATTTATTTTAGTTAATAGTTTAGTATAGTTTATAAATTAGTTGATAATTTATTTTGGTTTGTAGTTCAATTTATTCTTAATTTAGTTTAGTTTATTTTAGTTTCGTTTAGGTTATGTTAGGTTAGGTTAGGTTAGGTTAGGATAGCTTAGTTTATTTTAGTTTAGGTTAGGTTAGGTTATTTTAGCTTAGCTTAGCTTAGTTTAGTTCAGTTTAGTTTAGTTTAGGTTAGGTTCGGTTACGTTAGGTTGTGTTAGGTTAAGTTAGTTTAGTTTAGTTTAGTTTAGCTTAGCTTAGTTAGTTTATTTTAGATGAATACAGTTTACGTTACGTTAGGTTAGGTTAGGTTAGGTTAGTTTAGTTTAGTTTACGTTAGGTTAGGTTAGTTTAAGTTAGGTTACTTTAGTTTAGTTTAGTTTAGTTTAGATAATTTATAATTTAGTTTAGTTTAGTTTAGTTTATAGTTTAGTTTAGTTTGAATTAGATTCGGTAAGTTTAGTTTAGTTTACGTTAGGTTAGGTTAGGTTGAGTTAGGTTACTTTAATTTAGTTTAGTTTAGATAATTTATAGTTTAGTTTATTTTAGTTTAGTTTATGGTTTAGTTTAGTTTAGTTATGTTTAGTTTTGTTTATAGTTTAGTTTATTAATTAGTTTAGTTTAGTTTATAGTTAAGTATATAGTTTAGTATAGTTTAGTTTAGTGTAGTTTAGTTTAGATTAGCTTAGTTAGTTTATTTTGGATTAGTTTACTTTACGTTATGTTAGGTTAGGTTAATTTATTTTAGTTTAGGTTAGGTTAGGTTAAGTCAGGTTACTTTAGTTTAGCATAGTTTAGTTTAGTTTAGATAATTTTAGTTTATTTATAGTTTAGTTTAGTTTATAATTTAGTTTAGTTTAGTGTAGTTTAGATTAGGTTAGGTTAGGTTAGGTTAGATTAGTTTAGTTTAGGTTAGGTTAGGTTAGGATAGTTTAGTTTGGTTTATTTTAGTTTAGTTTAGTTTAGTTTATAGTTTAGTTTATAGTTTAAATTAGTTTAGTTCAGATTAGTTTAGTCTAGTTTAGTTTACTTAAGTTTAGTTTAGGTTAGGTTAGGTTAGGTTAGGTTATGTTAGGTTTGGTTAGTGTAGTTTAGTTTAGTTAAGTTCAGTTTATATTAGGTTAGGTTAATTTAATTTAGTTTAGTTTAGTTTAGGTTAGGTTAGGTGAGTTTAATTTAGTTTATTTTAGTTTAGGTTAGGTTAGGTTAGGTTAGGTTATGTTAGGTTAGGTTAGTGTAGTTTAGTTTAGTTTAGTTTAGATTTGACTCGTTTAGTTTATAATTTAGTTTATAGTTCAGTTTAGTTTGGTTTAGTATAGTTTAGTTTTGTTTAATTTAGTTTTGTTTAATTTATTTTAATTTAGTTTAGTTTAGTTTAGTATATAGTTTAATTTTTAATATAGTTTAGTTTAGTTTATAGTTTAGTTTATAGTTTAGTTTAGTTTAGTTTGGTTTGGTTTAGTTTAGTTCTGTTTGTTTTAGTTTAGTTTAGTTTAGGTTAGGTTAGCTTAGTTTAGTTTAGTTTAATTTAGGTTAGGTTGGGTTAGGTTAGTTTAGTTTACTTTAGTTTAGTTTAGGTTAGGTTACCTTAGGTTATGTTAGGTGAGTTTATGTTAGTTTAGTAGTTTAGTTTAGTTTAGGTTAGGTTAGTTTAGTTTCGTTTAGTTTAGTTTAGTTTATGTTAGGTTAGGTTTAGTTTGGTTAGGTTAGGTTAGTTAAATTTAATTTAGTTAGATTATAATTTAGTTTATAGTTTAGTTTAGTTTATTGTTTAGTTTAGTTAAATTTAGTTTAGGTTAGGTAAGGTTAGGTTAGGTTAGTTTAGTTTAGTATAGTTTAGTTTAGTTTAGTTTAGTGAATTTAGTTTAGTTTAGTTTAGGTTTTAGTTAAGCTTAGTTAGGTTGTTTAGATTAGTATAGTTTACTTTAGGTTAGGTTACGTAATTTTAGTTTAGTTTAGGTTAGGTTAGGTTAGGTGAAGTTATGTTAATTTAGTTTAGTTTAGTTTATTTTAGTTTATTTATAGTTTAGCTTAGTTTATAGTTTAGTTTATGGTTTAGTTTAGTTTCGTTTGGTTTGGTTTAGATTAGTTCTGTTTCGTTTAGTTTAGTTTAGTTTAGGTTAGGTTAAATTAGTTTAGTTTAGTTTACGTTAGGTTAGGTTAGGTTAGTTTAGTTTACTTTAGTTTAGTTTAGGTTAGGTTAGCTTAAGTTATGTTAGGTGAGTTTAGTTTGGTTTAGTTTAGGTTAGGTTAGTTTAGTTTAGTTTAGTTTAGTTTAGTTTAGTTTAGGTTAGGATAGGTTTAGTTTGGTTAAGTTAGGTTAGGTTAGGTTAGTTTAGCTAATTTTAGTTTAGTTTATAGTTTCGTTAATTTAGTTTAGTTTAGTTTAGTGTATAGTTAAGTTTATAGTTTAGTTTAGTTTATGGTTTAGTAAAGTTTAGTTTAGTTTAGTTTAACTTAGTTTAGTTTAGATTCGTTTAGTTTAGTTTAGGTTAAGGTAGGTTAGGTTTGGTTAGGTTAATTTAGTTTAGTTTAGTTTAATTTAGTTTATTTAATTTATAGTTTAGTTAAATTTAGTTTAGTTTATAGTTTAGATTATATTTTATTTTATTTTATATTTTAGTTTAGTTTAGTTTATGTTAGGTTAGTTTAGTTTAGTTTAGTTTCGGTTAGGTGTGGTTAGGATAGTTTAGTTTAGTTTAGTTTAGTTTTAGTTTATACTTTAGTTTAGTTTATTTTATACTTAAGTTTATAGTTTAGTTTATAGTTTAGTTTAGGCTATTTTAAATTAATTTAGTTTAGTTTGGTTTGGTTTAGGTTAGGTTTGGTTAGGTTAATTTAGTAAAGTTTAGTTTAGTTTTGTTTATTTAGTTTATTTTATAGTTTAGTTTAGTTAAGTTTAGTTTAGTTTAATTTAGTTTAGTTTAGTTTTGTTTAATTTGTTTAGTTTAGTTTTGTTTATTTAGTTTAGTTTAATTTAGTTTAGTTTAGTTTAGATCAGGTTAGGTTGTTTAGGTTAGTTTAGTTTAGTTTAGTTTAGCTAAGTTTAGTTTAGTTTATAGTTTCGGTAATTTATTTTAGTTTAATTTAGTGTATAGTTAGGTTTATAGTTTAGTTTAGTTTATAGTTTATTTTATAGTTTAGTATATTTTAGTTTAGTTTAGTTTAGTTTAGCTTAGTTTAGTTTCGTTTAGTTTAGGGTAAATAAGGTTAGGTTAGGTTGGGTTAAGTTAGTTTAGTTTAGTTTTGTTTAGGTTATGATAGGTTTGGTTAGGTTAGTTTAGTTCATTTTATTTTAATTTAGTGTAATTAATTTATAGTTATATTAAATTTAGTTTAGTTTATAGTTTAGATTATAGTTTAGTTTAGTTCATTTTATATTTTAGTTTTGTTTAGTTTAGGTTAGGTTAGTTTAGTTTAGTTTATTTTAGGTTAGGTTAGTTTGGGTTAGAATAGTTTAGTTTAGATTAGTTTATTTTTAATTTATAGTTTATTTTAGTTTTGTGAATACTTAAGTTTATAATTTTTTTTATAATCCAGTTTATAGTTTAGTTTAGGCTATTTTGGATTAGTTTAGCTTAGTTTAGTTTAGTTTAGTTTAGTTTAGAATAGGTTAGGTTAGGTTAATTTAGTATTGTTTAGTTTAGTTTAGTTTATTTAGTTTATTTTATAGTTTAGTTTATAGTTTAGTTTAGTTAAGTTTGATTTAGTTTATTGTTTAGTTTTCTTTAGTTTAGTTTTGTTTAATTTATTTTAGTTTAGTTTAGTTTAGTTTCGTTTAGGTTACGTTAGGTTATGTTAATTTAGGTTAGCTTAGTTTAGTTTAGTTTAGGTTAGATTAAGTTAGGTTAGGTTAGTTAATATTAGTTTAGTTAAGTTAAGTTTAGTTTAATTTATAGTTTAGTTATTTTACTTTAGTTTATAGTTTAGTTTAGTTTAGTTTATTTTAGTTTAAAGTTCAGTTTATACTTTCGTTTACTTTAGTTAATAATTTTGTTTATGGTTTAGTTTAGTTTAATTTAGTTATGTTTTATTTATTTTAGGTTAGTTTCGTTTAGGTTTGGTTAGGTTAGGCTAGGTTAGGTTAGCTTAGTTTGGTTTAGTTTAGTTTAGGTTAGGTTAGGTTAGATTAGGTTAGTTTACCTTAGTTTAGTTTAGCTAAGTTTAGTTAAGTTTAGTTCAGTTTATATTTTAGTTTAGTGTTTTTTAATTTATATTTTAGTTTATGGTTTAGTATAGTTTAATTTATGGTTTGATTTATAGTTTAGTTTAGTTTCGTTTAGTTTAATTTAGCTTAGTTTAGATTAGGTTAGGTTATATTATGTTAGTTTAGTTTAGTTTATTTTATTTTAGTTTAGTTTAGTTAATGTTAGGTTAGGTTAGTTTAGTTTAGTTTAGTTTAATTTAATTTAGTTTACTTAATTTAGTTTAGTTTAGTTTAGTTTAGTTTAGGTTAGATTTAGTTAGGTCAGGTTAGGTTATTTAAGTTTAGTTTAGTTAAGTTTAGGTTAGGTTAGGTTAGGTTAGTTTAGTTTAATTCTATTTAGGATAGGTTAGGTAATTTTAGGTTAGTATAGTTTAGTTAATTTATTTTAGTTAATAGTTGAGTATAGTTTACAGTTTAGTTTATAGGTTAGTTCAGTGTATATTGTAGTTGATAGTTTAGTTTAGTTTAGTTTCGTTTCGTTTATATTATGTTAGGTTAGGTTAGGTTGGATTAGCTTAGTTTAGTTTAGTTTAGTTTAGGTTAGGTTCGGTTACGTTAGGTTATGTTAGCTTATGTTAGTTTAGTTTAGTTTAGTTTAGTCTAGTTTAGTTAAGTTTAGTTTAGTTTATAGTTTAGTTTATTTTAGTTTATTTATTAGTTTAGTTTTTAGTTAAGTATATAGTTTAGTTTAGTTTAGTTTAGCTTAGTTTGTTTATTTTAGATTAGTATAGCTTACGTTACGTTAGGTTAAACCTAACCTAACGTAAGCTAACGTAGGTTAGGTTCGTTTAGTTTAGTTTAATTAGGTTAGGTTAGGTTAAGTTAGGTTACTTTAGCTTAGTTTAGTTTAGTTTAGATAATTTATGGTTTAGTTTAGTTAAGTTTAATTTATAGATCAGTATATAGTTTACTTTAGTTTATAGTTCAGTTTAGGTTAGATTAGTTTAAGTTAGATTAGGTTAGATTAGTTTAGTTTAGTTTAGTTTCGGTTAGGTTAGATTAGGTTACATTAAGTTAGTTTAGGTTAGCTTAGTTTAGTTTAGTTTAGTATAGTTAAGTTTAGTTAAGTTTTGTTTAGTTTACAGTTTAGTTTAGTTAAGTTTAGTTTATAATTTAATTTATAGTTCAGTTTAGTTTAGTTCATACTTTATTTTGGTTTACTTTAGTTTCAGTTAGGTTAGGTTAGGTTAGGTTAGTGTAGTTTAGTTAGGTTTAGTTTTGTTTAGCTAAGTTTATAGTTTATTTTGTAGTTTAATTTAGTTTAGTTTATTGTTTAATTTAGTGTAGTTTAGTTTAGTTTAGTTTAATTTAGTTTACTTTAGTTTAGTTTAGTGTAGTTTAGATTAGATTAGGTTAGGTTATGTTAGGTTAGTAGAGTATAATTTAGATTAGGTTAGGTTAGGTTAGGTTAAGTTAGGTTAGGTTAGTTTAGTTTAGTTTAGTTGGATTTAGAATAGTTTAGTGTAGTTTAGTTTATTTTAGACTAGGTAAGGTTAGCCTAGTTTAGTGTAATTTAGTTTAGTTTATGTTAGGTTAGTTTAGGTTAGTTTAGTTTAGTTAATTTATTTTAGTTAATAGTTTAGTATAGTTTATAAATTAGTTTATAATTTATTTTGGTTTGTAGTTCAATTTATTGTTAATTTAGTTTAGTTTATTTTAGTTTCGTTTAGGTTATGTTAGGTTAGGTTAGCTTAGCTTAGCTTAGCTTAGCTTAGTTTAATTTAGTTTAGGTTAGGTTAGGTTAGGTTAGGTTAGCTTAGCTTAGCTTAGTTTAGTTTAGTTTAGTTTAGGTTATGTTCGGTTACGTTAGGTTATGTTAGGTTAAGTTAGTTTAGTTTAGTTTAGTTTAGCTTAGCTTAGTTAGTTTATTTTAGATTAATACAGTTTACGTTACGTTAGGTTAGGTTAGGTTAGTTTAGTTTAGTTTAGGTTAGGTTAGGTTAGTTTAAGTTAGGTTACTTTAGTTTAGTTTAGTTTAGATAATTTATAGTTTAGTTTATTTTAGTTTAGTTTATGGTTAATTTAGTTTATAGTTTAGTTTAGTTATGTTTAGTTTTGTTTATAGTTTAGTTTATTAATTAGTTTAGTTTAGTTTATATTTAAGTATATAGTTTAGTATAGTTTAGTTTAGTGTAGTTTAGTTTAGATTAGCTTAGTTAGTTTATTTTGGATTAGTTTACGTTACGTTACGTTAGGTTAGGTTAATTTATTTTAGTTTAGGTTAGGTTAGGTTAAGTCAGGTTACTTTAGTTTAGCTTAGTTTAGTTTAGTTTAGATAATTTATAGTTTAGTTTAGTTTAGTTTATAGTTTAGTTTACAGTTTAGTTTAGTTTAGTTTCGGTTTGGTTAGGTTAGGTTAGATTAATTTAATTTAGGTTAGGATAGTTTAGTTCAGTTTAGTTTAGTTTAGTTAATTTTAGTTAGTTTAGTTAAATTAGTATAGTTTACGTTAGGTTAGGTTAGGTTAGGTAAGTTTAGTTTAGTTTAGGTAAGGTTAGGTGAAGTTAGGTTACTTTAGTTTAGTTTAGTTTAGTTTAGTTTAGTTTATTTTTAGTTTATTTATAGTTTAGTTTAGTTTATAATTTAGTTTAGTTTAGTGTAGTTTAGGTTAGGTTAGGTTAGGTTAGATTAGTTTAGCTTAGTTTAGGTTAGGATAGGTTAGGATAGTTTAGTTTAGTTTATTTTATTTTAGTTTAGTTTAGTTTATAGTTTAGTTTATAGTTTAAATTAGTTTAGTTTAGATTAGTTTAGTTACGTTTAGTTTACTTAAGTTTAGTTCAGGTTAGGTTAGGTTAGGTTATGTTAGGTTTGGTTAGTGTAGTTTAGTTCAGTTTAGTTTAGTTCAGTTTATATTAGGTTAGGTTAATTTAATTTAGTTTAGTTTAGGTTAGGTTAGGTTAGTTTAGTTTAGTTTAGTTTAGGTTAGGTTAGGTTAGGTTAGGTTAAGTTAGGTTATGTTAGGTTAGGTTAGTGTAGTTTAGTTTAGTTTAGTTTAGATTTTACTCGTTTAGTTTATAGTTTAGTTTATAGTTCAGTTTATTTTAGTTTAGTATAGTTTAGTTTTGTTTAATTTAGTTTTGTTTAATTTATTTTAATTTAGTTTAGTTTAGTTTAGTATATAATTTAGTTTTTAATTTAGTTTAGTTTAGATTATAGTTTAGTTTATGGTTTAGTTTAGTTTAGTTAAGTTTGGTTTAGTTTAGTTCTGTTTGTTTTAGTTTAGTTTAGTTTAGGTTAGGTTAGCTTAGTTTAGTTTAGTTTAATTTAGGTTACGTTGGGTTAGGTTAGTTTAGTTTGCTTTAGTTTAGTTTAGGTTATGTTAGCTTAGGTTATGTTAGGTGAGTTTATTTTAGTTTAGTAGTTTAGTTTAGTTTAGGTTAGGTTAGTTTAGTTTAGTTTTGTTTAGTTTAGTTTAGTTTAGGCTTGGTTAGGTTTAGTTTGGTTAGGTTAGGTTAGGTTAGGTTAGTTTAGTTTATTTTAGGTTAGTTAAGGTTAGGTAAGGTTAGGTTAGTTAAATTTAATTTAGTTAGATTATAATTTAGTTTATAGTTTAGTTTAGTTTATTGTTTAGTTTAGTTAAGTTTAGTTTAGGTTAGGTAAGGTCAGGTTAGGTTAGTTTAGTTTAGTATAGTTTAGTTTAGTTTAGTTTAGTGAATTTAGTTTAGTTTAGGTTTTAGTTAAGCTTAGTTAGTTTAGTTTAGATTAGTATAGTTTACTTTAGGTTAGGTTAGGTAATTTTAGTTTAGTTTAGGTTAGGTTAGGTTAGGTGAAGTTATGTTACTTTAGTTTAGTTTAGTTTATTTTAGTTTATTTATAGTTTAGTTTAGTTTATAATTAATTTAGTTTAGTGTAGTTTAGGTTAGGTTAAGTTAGGTTAGATTCGTTTAGTTTAGTTTAGGTTAGGTTAGGTGAGAATAGATTAGTTTATTTTATTTTAGTTTAGTTTATAGTTAAGTTTATAGTTTAAATTAGTTTAGTTTAGTTCAGTTTATTTAAGTTTAGTTTAGGTTAGGTTAGGTTATGTTAGGTTAGGTTAGTTTAGCATAGGTTTGATTAGGTTAGGTTAGTTTAGGTTAGGTCAGTTTAGTTTAGTTTAGTTTAGTTAAGTTTAGTTTCGTTTAGTTTAGGTAAAGTTAGGTTAGGTTTGGTTTGGTTAGGTTAATTTAGTTTAGTTTAGTTTAATTTAGTTTATTTAATTTATATTTTAGATAATTTTAGTTTAGTTTATAGTTTAGATTATAGTTTAGTTTAGTTTTGGTCACAGTTTAGTTTATAGTTTAGTTTATAGTTAAGTTTACAGTTTACTTTAGGCTAGTTTAGATTACTTTAGTTTAGTTCAGTTTAGTTTAGTTTAGTTTGGATTAGTTTAGTTTGTTTTATAGTTTAGTTTAGTTAACTTTATTTTAGTTTATAATTTAGTTTAGTTTACATTATAGTTTAGTTTATAGTATAGTTTACTTAATAGTTTAGTTTATAGTTTAGTTTATGGGTTAGTTTATAATTAAAATTCGTTTACTTTAGATTAGTTTAGTTTAGTTTAGTTTAGTGTAGTTTAGGTTAGGTTAGGTTAGTTTAGTTTAGTTTAGTTTTGTTTACTTCAGTTTAGTTTAGTTTAGGTTAGTTTAGCTTATGTTATGTTAGGTTAGTTTAGCTTAAGTTAGATTAGGTTAGGTTAGTTTAGTTTAGTGTAGTTTAGTTTAGTTCAGTTTAGATTAGGTTACGTTAGTTTAGTTTTGTTTAGTTCAGTTTACTTTAGGTTAGGTTAGGTTAGGTAGTGTTAGTTTAGTTTAGTTTAGTTTAGTTTTGGTTAGGTTAGGTTAGGTTGAGTTATTTTAGGTTAGGTTAGTTTAGTTTAGTCTCGTTTAGTTTATAGTTTAGTTTCGTTAAGTTTAGTTTATAGTTCAGTTTAGTTTAGTTTTGTTTAATTTAGTTTAGTTTAATTTATTATTTTAGTTTAGTTTAATTTATAGTTTAGTTTATAATTTAGTTTAGATTAGTTTATAGTTTAGTTTATGGTTTAGTTTAGTTTAGTTTAGTTTGGTTTAGTTTAGTTTAGTTTATTTAGTTTCGTTTAGGTTAGTTTAGTTTAGGCTAGATTAGGTTAGCTTAGTTTAGTTTAAATAAGTTTAGGTTAGGTTAGGATGGTTTAGTTTAAGTTAGTTTAGTTTAGTTTAGTTTAGCTAAGTTCAGTTTAGTTTACAATTTAGTTTAGTATAGTTTAGTTTATAGCTTAGTTTATACTTAAGTTTAGTTTAATTTATAGTTTAAATTAGTTTAATTTAGTTTAGGTTAGGTTAGGTTTGTTTAGTTTAAGTTAGGTTAGGTTAGGTTAGGTTAGTTTAGTTTAGTTTAGTTTAGTTGAATTTAGTTTAGTTTAGTTTAGTTTAGGTTAGGTTAGGTTAGGTTAGTTTAGTTTAGTTTAATTTAGGTTAGGTTAGGTTAGTTTGGGTTAACTTAGTTTAGTTTAGTTTAGGTTAGGATAGGTTAGGTTGATTAGGTTAGTTTAGTTCAGTTTAGCTAATTTTAGTTTAGTTTATAGTTTCGTTAATTTGGTTTAGTTTAGTTTAGTGTATAGATAAGTTTATAGTTTAGTTTACTTTAGTTTATGGTTTAGTATAGTTTAGTTTAGTTTAGTTTAGCTTAGTTTATTTTAGTTTCGTTTAGTTTAGATTAGGTTAAGTTAGGTTAGGTTTGGTTAGGTTAATTTGGTTTAGTTTAGTTTAATTTAGTTTATTTAATTTATAGTTTAGTTAAATTTAGTTTAGTTTATAGTTTAGATTATAGTTTAGTTTATTTTATATTTTAGTTTAGTTTAGTTTAGTTTAGGTGGGGTTAGTTTAGTGTAGTTTAGTTTAATTTAGGTTACGTTGGGTTAGGAATGTTTAGTTTAGTTTAGTTTTAGTTTATAGTTTACTTTAGTTTATTTTATACTTAAGTTTATAGTTTAGTTCAGGCTATTTTAGATTACTTTAGTTTAGTTTGGTTTAGTTTAGGTTAGGTTTGGTTAGGTTAGGTTAGGTTAGGTTATGTTAGGTTAGGTTAAGTTAGTGTAGTTTAGTTTAGTTTAGTTTAGATATGACTCGTTTAGTTTATAATTTAGTTTATAGTTCAGTTTAGTTTTGGTTTAGTATAGTTTAGTTTTGTTTAATTTAGTTTTGTTTAATTTATTTTAATTTAGTTTAGTTTAGTTTAGTATATAGTTGAATTTTTAATTTAGTTTAGTTTAGTTTATAGTTTAGTATATGGTTTAGTTTAGTTTAGTTTGGTTTGGTTTAGTTTAGTTCTGTTTGTTTTAGTTTAGTTTAGTTTAGGTTAGGTTAGCTTAGTTTAGTTTAGTTTAATTTAGGTTAGTTTGGGTTAGGTTAGTTTAGTTTACTTTAGTTTGGTTTAGGTTAGGTTAGCTTAGGTTATGTTATGTGAGTTTATTTTATTTTAGTAGTTTAGTTTAGTTTAGGTTAGGTTAGTTTAGTTTAGTTTCGTTTAGTTTAGTTTAGTTTAGGTTAGGTTAGATTTAAATTGGTTAGGTTAGGTTAGGTTAGGTTAGGATAGTTTAGTTAATTTAGGTTAGGTTAGGTTAGGTTAGTTTAGTTTAGTTTAGTTTAGGTTAGTTTAGCTTAGGTTAGTTTTTTGTAGTTTAGGTTAGGTTAGTTTAGGCTAGGTTATGTTAGGTTAGGTTAGGTTAAGTTAGTTTATTATAGTAGTTTAGTTTAGTTTAGGTTAGGTAAGCTTAAGTTAGGTTAGGTTATGTTAGGTTAGGTTAGTTTAATTTAGTTTTGTTTAGTTTATAGTTTAGTTTAGTTTAGTTTTTTTTAATTTAGTTAAGTTTAGTATAGTTTAGTTTCATTTAGGTTAGGTTAGGCTAGGATAGTTTAGGTTAGATTAGTTTACTTTATTTTAGTTTATATTAAGTTAGGTTAAGTTGGGTTAGGTTCGTTTAGTTTAGTTTATTTAAATTTAGTTTATACTTTAGTTTATAGTTTAATTTAGTTTACAGTTAAGATTATAGTCTAGTTTAGTTTATAGTTTAGTTTATGGTGCAGTTTAGTTTAGATTACTTTAGTATAGTTTAGTTTAGTTTAGTTTAGGTTAGTTAAGTTTAATTTAGTTTAGTTTAGTTTGGGTTAGGTTAGGTTAATTTAATTTAGGTTATTTTGGGTTAGTTTAGTTTAGTTTAGTTAAGTTTAGTTAAGTTTAGTTTAGTTTACAGTATGGTTTAATTAAGTTTAGTTTACAGTTTGGTTTATAGTTTAGTTTAGTTTAGGTTATAGATTAGTTTATGGTTTAGTTTGGTTTAGTTTTGTTTAGTTTAGGTTAGTTAATTTAGATTAGATTAGTTTAGTTTGGGTTAGGTTATGTTAGTTAGTTTAGTTTAGATTAGATTAGGTTAGGTTAAGTTAGGTTGGGTTAGGTTAGTTTAGTTTAATTTAGTTTAGTTAATTTATAGTTTAGTTTAGTTTATAATTTAGTTTATAGTTTAGTTTAGTTTAGGATATACTTTAGTTTAGTTTAGTTTAGTTTAGTTTAAATTAGGTTATGTTAGGTTAGGTTAGTTTAGTTTAGTTTAGTTTAGTTTAGTTTAGTTTTTTTTAGTTAAGTTTATAGTTTATTTTGTAGTTTAGTTTAGTTTAGTTTATAGTTTAATTTAGTGTAGTTTAGATTGATTTAGTTTAATTTAGTTTATTTTAGTTTAGTTTTAGTTTAGTTTAGTTAAGTTTAGTTTAGGTTAGGTTACGTTAGGTTAGGTTAGGTTAGTTAATTTAGTTTAGTTTAATTTAGTTGGATTTAGAATAGTTTAGTTTAGTTTAGTTAATTTTTGTTAGGTAATTTAGGTTATTTTAGTTAATTTAGTTTAGGTTAGGTTATAGGGTAGTTTATTTTAGTTAATTTATTTTAGTTAATAGTTTAGTATTGTTTATAGTTTAGTTTATAGTTTAGTTTAGTTTTTAGTGTAGTTTAGTTTAGTTTAGTTTCGTTTCGTTTAGGTTGGGTTCGGTTACGTTAGGTTATGTTAGGTTAAGTTAGTTTAGTTTAGTTTAGTTTAGTTTAGTTTAGTTATGTTTAGTTTAGTTTATAGTTTGGTTTATTAATTAGTTTAGTTTAGTTTATAGTTAAGTATATAGGTTAGGATAGTTTAGTTTAGTTTAGTTTAGTTTAGATTAGCTTAGTTAGTTTATTATGGATTAGTTTAGTTTACGTTACGTTAGGTTAGGTTAGGTTAATTTAATTCATTTTAGTTTAGGTCAGGTTAGGTTAAGTTAGGTTACTTTAGTTTAGCATAGTTTAGTTTAGTTTAGATAATTTATAGTTTAGTTTAGTTTAGTTTATAGTTTAGTTTACAGTTTAGTTTAGTTTAGTTTCAGATAGTTTAGGTTAGGTTAGATTAATTTAATTAAGGTTAGGATAGTTTAGTTCAGTTTAGTTTAGTTTAGTTAAACTTAGTTAGTTTAGTTTAGATTAGTGTAGTTTACGTTAGGTTAGGTTAGGTTAGGTAAGTTTAGTTTTGTTTAGGTTAGGTTAGGTTAGGTGAAGTTAGGTTACTTTAGTTTAGTTAAGTTTAATTTAGTTTAGTTTAGTGTAGTTTAGATTAGGTTAGGTTAGGTTAGATTAGTTTAGTTTAGTTTAGGGTAGGTTAGGATAGTTTAGTTTATTTTAGTTTAGTTTAGTTTAGTTTATAGTTTAGTTTATAGTTTAAATTAGTTTAGTTTAGATTAGTTTAGTTTAGTTTAGTTTACTTAAGTTTAGTTTAGGTTAGGTTAGGTTAGGTTAGGTTAGGTTATGTTAGGTTTGGTTAGTGTAGTTTAGTTTAGTTTAGTTAAGTTCAGTTTATATTAGGTTCGGTTAATTTAATTTAGTTTAGTTTAGTTTAGGTTAGGTTAGGTGAGTTTAGTTTAGTTTAGTTTAGTTTAGGTTAGGTTAGGTTAGGTTAGCTTAGGTTAGGTTATGTTAGGTTAGGTTAGGTTATGTTAGGTTAGGTTAGTGTAGTTTAGTTTAGTTTAGATTTCACTCGGTTAGTTTATAATTTAGTTTATAGTTCAGTTTATTTTGGTTTAGTATAGTTTAGTTTTGTTTAATTTAGTTTTGTTTAATTTATTTTAATTTAGTTTATTTTAGTTTAGTATATAGTTTAATTTTTAATTTAGTTTAGTTTAGTTTATAGTTTAGTTTAGTTTATGGTTTAGTTTATAGTTTAGTTTAGTTTATTTTAGTTTAGTTCAGTTTAGGATATATCAGGTTAGTTTAGGTTAGTTTACTTTAGTTTAGTATAGTTTATAGTTTGGATTTGTTTAGTTTAGTTTATAGTTCAGTTTAGTTGAGTTTATTTTAATTTAGTTTAATTAAATTTTCTTTACTGTACAATTTAGTTTAGTTTAGTTTAGTTTATAGTTTAGTTTAGTTTAGTTTATGGTTAAGTTTATAGTTTTGTTTAGTTTAATTTAGTTTAGTTTAGTATAGTTTAGCTCAGGTTAGCTTAGGTTAGGTTAATTTAGTTTAGTTTATGTTAGGTTAGGTTAGGTTAGGTTAGGTTACTTTAGTTAAGTTTAGTTTAGTTTAGTTAATTTATACTTTAGTTTAGTTTAGCATATAGTTTAGTTTAGTTTAGTTTATAGTATAGTATAGTTTAGTTCAGTTTAGTTTAGGGTAGGTTAGATTAGTTTAGTTTATTTTAGTTTAGGTTAGGTTTGGTTAGGGTAGTTTAGTTAAGTTTATAGTTTAGTTTAGATTAGGTTACGTTAGGTTAGGTTAGGTTAGGTTAGTTAAGTTTAGATTAGTTTAGTTTACTTTACTTTAGTTTTGTTTAGTTTTGTTTAGGTTAGGTTAGGTTAGTTTAGGTTAGGTTAGGTTAGCGTATTTTGGTTTAGTATAGTTTAGTTAAGTTTTGTTTAGTTTATAGTTTAGTTTAGTTTAGTTTAGCTTGGTTTAGTTTAGGTTGGGTTTGGTTTGTTTAGTTTAGTTTAGTTTGGTTTATTTTAGTTTAGTTTAAGTTAGGTGAGCATAGGTTAGTTTAGTTTAATTTAGATTAGGTTATTTAGGTTAGGTTATGTTAGGTTAGTTTAATTTAGTTTAGTTTATGTTAGTTTAGTTTAGGTTAGGTTAGGTTATGTTAGTTTAGTTTAGTTTAGATTAGTTTAGCTTAGGTTAGGTTAGTTTAGGTTATTTTACTTTAGTTTAGTTTAGTTTAGTTTATAGTTTAGTATAGTTTATAGTTTAGTTTATAGTTTACTTTAGTTTATAGTGTAGTTTAGTTTAGTTTAGTTTCGTTTCGTTTAGGTTAGGTTCGGTTACGTTAGGTTATGTTAGGTTAAGTTAGTTTAGTTTAGTTTAGTTTAGTTTAGTTATGTTTAGTTTAGTTTATAGTTTAGTTTATTAATTAGTTTAGTTTAGTTTATAGTCAAGTATATAGTTTAGTATAGTTTAGTTTAGTGTAGTTTAGTTTAGATTAGCTTAGTTAGTTTATTTTGGATTAGTTTACTTTACGCTACGTTAGGTTAGGTTAATTTATTTTAGTTTAGGTTAGGTTAGGTTAAGTCAGGTTACTTTAGTTTAGCATAGTTTAGTTTAGTTTAGATAATTTTAGTTTTTTTATAGTTTAGTTTAGTTTATAATTTAGTTTAGTTTAGTGTACTTTAGATTAGGTTAGGTTAGGTTAGATTAGTTTAGTTTAGGTTAGGTTAGGTTAGGATAGTTTAGTTTAGTTTATTTTAGTTTAGTTTAGTTTAGTTTATAGTTTAGTTTATAGTTTAAATTAGTTTAGTTCAGATTAGTTTAGTTTAGTTTAGTTTACTTAAGTTTAGTTTAGGTTTGGTTAGGTTAGGTTAGGTTAGGTTAGGTTATGTTAGGTTATGTTAGTGTAGTTTAGTTTAGTTTAGTTCAGTTTATATTAGGTTAGGTTAATTTAATTTAGTTTAGTTTAGTTTAGGTTAGGTTAGGTGAGTCTATTTTATTTTAGTTTAGTTTAGGTTAGGTTAGGTTAGGTTAGGTTATGTTAGGTTAGGTTAGTGTAGTTTAGTTTAGTTTAGTTTAGATTTGACTCGGTTAGTTTATAATTTAGTTTATAGTTCAGTTTAGTTTGGTTTAGTATAGTTTAGTTTTGTTTAATTTAGTTTTGTTTATTTTATTTTAATTTAGTTTAGTTTAGTTTAGTATATAGTTTAATTTTTAATATAGTTTAGTTTAGTTTATAGTTTAGTTTATGGTTTAGTTTAGTTTTGTTTGGTTTGGTTTAGTTTTGTTCTGTTTTTTTTAGTTTAGTTTAGTTTAGGTTAGCTTAGCTTAGTTTAGTTTAGTTTAATTTAGGTTAGGTTGGGTTAGGTTAGTTTAGTTTACTTTAGTTTAGTTTAGGTTAGGTTAGCTTAGGTTATGTTAGGTGAGTTTATTTTAGTTTAGTAGTTTAGTTTAGTTTAGGTTAGGTTAGTTTAGTTTATTTTCGTTTAGTTTAGTTTAGTTTATGTTAGGTTAGGTTTAGTTTGGTTAGGTTAGGTTAGTTAAATTTAATTTAGTTAGATTATAATTTAGTTTATAGTTTAGTTTAGCTTATTGTTTAGTTTAGTTAAATATAGTTTAGGTTAGGTAAGGTTAGGTTAGGTTAGTTTAGTTTATTATAGTTTAGTTTAGTTTAGTTTAGTGAATTTAGTTTAGTTTAGTTTAGGTTTTAGTTAAGCTTAGTTAGTTTGTTTAGATTAGTATAGTTTACTTTAGATTAGGTTACGTAATTTTAGTTTAGTTTAGGTTAGGTTAGGTTAGGTTAGGTGAAGTTATGTTAATTTAGTTTAGTTTAGTTTATTTTAGTTTATTTATAGTTTAGCTTAGTTTATAATTTAGTTTAGTTTAGTTTATAGTTTAGTTTATGGTTTAGTTCAGTTTCGTTTGGTTTGGTTTAGATTAGTTCTGTTTCGTTTGGTTTAGTTTAGTTTAGGTTAGGTTAAATTAGTTTAGTTTAGTTTAGTTTACGTTAGGTTAGGTTAGGTTAGTTTAGTTTACTTTAGTTTAGTTTAGGTTAGGTTGGCTTAGGTTATGTTAGGTGAGTTTAGTTTAGTTTAGTTTAGGTTAGGTTAGTTTAGTTTCGTTTCGTTTAGTTTAGTTTAGTTTAGGTTAGAATAGGTTTAGTTTGGTTAAGTTAGGTTAGGTTAGGTTAGTTTAGCTAATTTTAGTTTAGTTTATAGTTTCGTTATTTTAGTTTAGTTTAGTTTAGTGTATAGTTAAGTTTATAGTTTAGTTTAGTTTATGGTTCAGTATAGTTTAGTTTAGTTTAGTTTAACTTAGTTTAGTTTAGATTCGTTTAGTTTAGTTTAAGTTAAGGTAGGTTAGGTTTGGTTAGGTTAATTTAGTTTAGTTTAGTTTAATTTAGTTTATTTAATTTATAGTTTAGTTAAATTTAGTTTAGTTTATAGTTTAGATTATATTTTAGTTTATTTTATATTTTAGTTTAGTTTAGTTGATGTTAGGTTAGTTTAGTTTAGTTTAGTTTAGTTTCGGTTAGGTGTGGTTAGGATAGTTTAGTATATTTTAGTTTAGTTTTAGTTTATAGTTTAGTTTAGTTAATTTTATACTTAAGTTCATAGTTTAGTTTATAGTTTAGTTTAGGCTATTTTAGATTAGTTTAGTTTAGTTTGGTTTAGTTTAGGTTAGGTTTGGTTAGGTTAATTTAGTAAAGTTTAGTTTAGTTTTGTTTATTTAGTTTATTTTATAGTTTAGTTTAGTTAAGTTTAGTTTAGTTTCATTTAGTTTAGTTTAGTTTTGTTTAATTTAGTTTAGTTTAGTTTTGTTTAATTTAGTTTAATTTAGTTTAGATCAGGTTAGGTTGTTTAGGTTAGTTTAGTTTTGTTTAGTTTAGCTAAGTTTAGTGTAGTTTATAGTTTCGGTAATTTATTTTAGTTTAATTTAGTGTATAGTTAGGTTTATAGTTTAGTTTAGTTTATAGTTTATTTTATAGTTTAGTATATTTTAGTTTAGTTTAGTTTATTTTATCTTAGTTTAGTTTAGTTTCGTTTAGTTTAGGGTAAATAAGGTTAGGTTAGGTTGGGTTAAGTTAGTTTAGTTTAGTTTTGTTTAGGTTAGGATAGGTTTGGTTAGGTTAGTTTAGTTCATTTTATTTTAATTTAGTGTAATTAATTTATAGTTTAGTTAAATTTAGTTTAGTTTATAGTTTAGATTATAGTTTAGTTTTGTTCATTTTATATTTTATATTTGTTTAGTTTAGGTTAGGTTAGTTTAGTTTAGTTATTTTAGGTTAGGTTAGTTTGGGTTAGAATAATTTAGTTTAGTTTAGTTTATTTTTAATTTATAGTTTATTTTAGTTTTGTGAATACTTAAGTTTATAATTTATTTTATAATCTAGTTTATAGTTTAGTTTAGGCTATTTTGGATTAGTTTAGCTTAGTTTAGTTTAGTTTATTTTAGTTTAGAATAGGTTAGGTTAGGTTAATTTAGTATTGTTTAGTTTAGTTTAGTTTATTTAGTTTATTTTATAGTTTAGTTTATAGTTTAGTTTAGTTAAGTTTAGTTTAGTTTCGTTTAGGTTAGGTTATGTTAATTTAGGTTAGCTTAGTTTAGTTTAATTTAGGTTAGATTAAGTTAGATTAGGTTAGTTAATATTAGTTTAGTTAAGTTAAGTTTAGTTTAATTTATAGTTTAGTTTAAATTACTTTAGTTTTATAGTTTAGTTTAGTTTAGTTTAAAGTTTAGTTTATACTTTCGTTTACTTTAGTTAATAATTTTGTTTATGGTTTAGTTTAGTTTAGTTTAGTTATGTTTTATTTAGTTTAGTTTAGTTTCGTTTAGGTTTGGTTAGGTTAGGCTAGGTTAGGTTAGCTTAGTTTGGTTTAGTTTAGTTTAGGTTAGGTTAGGTTAGATTAGGTTAGTTTACCTTACTTTAGTTTAGCTTAGTTTAGTTAAGTTTAGTTCAGTTTATATTTTAGTTTAGTGTAATTTAATTTATATTTTAGTTTATGGTTTAGTATAGTTTAATTTATGGTTTGATTTATAGTTTAGTTTAGTTTCGTTTAGTTTAATTTAGCTTAGTTTAGATTAGGTTAGGTTAAATTATGTTAGTTTAGTTTAGTTTATTTTAGTTTAGTTCAGTTTAGTTATGTCAGGTTAGGTTAGTTTAGTTTAGTTTAGTTTAGTTTAATTTAATTTAGTTTACTTAATTTAGTTTAGTTTAGTTTAGTTTAGTTTAGGTTAGATTTAGTTAGGTCAGATTAGGTTATTTATGTTTAGTTTAGTTAAGTTTAGGTTAGGTTAGGTTAGGTTAGTTTAGTTTAATTCTATTTAGGTTAGGTTAGGGAATTTTAGGTTAGTATAGTTTAGTTAATTTATTTTAGTTAATAGTTCAGTATAGTTTACAGTTTAGTTTATAGTTTAGTTCAGTGTATAGTGTAGTTGATAGTTTAGTTTAGTTTAGTTTAGTTTCGTTTATATTATGTTAGGTTAGGTTAGGTTGGATTAGCTTAGTTTAGTTTAGTTTAGTTTAGGTTAGGTTCGGTTACGTTAGGTTATGTTAGCTTATGTTAGTTTAGTTTAGTTTAGTTTAGTTTAGTCTAGTTTAGTGAAGTTTAGTTTAGTTTATAGTTTAGTTTATTTTAGTTTATTTATTAGTTTAGTTTATAGTTAAGTATATAGTTTAGTTTAGTTTAGTTTAGCTTAGTTTGTTTATTTTAGATTAGTATAGCTTACGTTACGTTAGGTTAAACCTAACCTAACGTAAGCTAACGTAGGTTAGGTTCGTTTAGTTTAGTTTAATCAGGTTAGGTTAGGTTAAGTTAGGTTACTTTAGCTTAGTTTAATTTATTTTAGATAATTTATGGTTTAGTTTAGTTAAGTTTATTTATAGATCAGTATATAGTTTACTTTAGTTTATAGTTCAGTTTAGGTTAGATTAGTTTAAGTTAGATTAGGTTAGTATAGTTTAGTTTAGTTTAGTTTCGGTTAGGTTAGATTAGGTTACATTAAGTTAGTTTAGGTTAGCTTAGTTTAGTTTAATTTAGTATAGTTAAGTTTAGTTTAGTTTTGTTTAGTTTACAGTTTAGTTTAGTTAAGTTTAGTTTATAATTTAGTTTATAGTTCAGTTTAGTTTAGTTCATACTTTATTTTAGTTTACTTTAGTTTCAGTTAGGTTAGGTTAGGTTAGGTTAGGTTAGTGTAATTTAGTTAAGTTTAGTTTTGTTTAGCTAAGTTTATAGTTTATTTTGTAGTTTAATTTAGTTTAGTTTATTGTTTAATTTAGTGTAGTTAATTTAGTTCAGTTTAATTTAGTTTACTTTAGTTTAGTTTAGTGTAGTTTAGATTAAATTAGGTTAGGTTATGCTAGGTTAGTAGAGTATAATTTAGTTTAGGTTAGGTTAGGTTAGGTTAAGTTAGGTTAGGTTAGTTTAGTTTAGTTTAGTTGGATTTAGAATAGTTTAGTGTAGTTTAGCTTATTTTAGACTAGGTAAGGTTAGCCTAGTTTAGTTTAATTTAGTTTAGTTTAGGTTAGGTTAGTTTAGGTTAGTTTAGTTTAGTTAATTTATTTTAGTTAATAGTTTGGTATAGTTTATAAATTAGTTGATAATTTATTTTGGTTTGTAGTTCAATTTATTGTTAATTTAGTTTAGTTTATTTTAGTTTCGTTTAGGTTATGTTAGGTTAGGTTAGGTTAGGTTAGGTTAGGTTAGGTTAGGTTAGGATAGCTTAGTTTAGTTTAGTTTAGGTTAGGTTAGGTTAGGTTAGGTTAGGTTAGCTTAGCTTAGTTTAGTTTAGTTTAGTTTAGTTTAGGTTAGGTTCGGTTACGTTAGGTTGTGTTAGGTTAAGTTAGTTTAGTTTAGTTTAGTTTAGCTTAGCTTAGTTAGTTTATTTTAGATGAATACAGTTTACGTTACGTTAGGTTAGGTTAGGTTAGGTTAGTTTAGTTTAGTTTACGTTAGGTTAGGTTAGTTTAAGTTAGGTTACTTTAGTTTAGTTTAGTTTAGTTTAGATAATTTATAATTTAGTTTAGTTTAGTTTAGTTTATAGTTTAGTTTATAGTTTACTTTAGTTTCTAGTTTAGTTTAGTTTGAATTAGATTCGGTAAGTTTAGTTTAGTTTACGTTAGGTTAGGTTAGGTTGAGTTAGGTTACTTTAATTTAGTTTAGTTTAGATAATTTATAGTTTAGTTTATTTTAGTTTAGTTTATGGTTTAGTTTAGTTTAGTTATGTTTAGTTTTGTTTATAGTTTAGTTTATTAATTAGTTTAGTTTAGTTTATAGTTAAGTATATAGTTTAGTATAGTTTAGTTTAGTGTAGTTTAGTTTAGATTAGCTTAGTTAGTTTATTTTGGATTAGTTTACTTTACGTTACGTTAGGTTAGGTTAATTTATTTTAGTTTAGGTTAGGTTAGGTTAAGTCAGGTTACTTTAGTTTAGCATAGTTTAGTTTAGTTTAGATAATTTTAGTTTATTTATAGTTTAGTTTAGTTTATAATTTAGTTTAGTTTAGTGTAGTTTAGATTAGGTTAGGTTAGGTTAGGTTAGATTAGTTTAGTTTAGGTTAGGTTAGGTTAGGATAGTTTAGTTTAGTTTATTTTAGTTTAGTTTAGTTTAGTTTATAGTTTAGTTTATAGTTTAAATTAGTTTAGTTAAGATTAGTTTAGTTTAGTTTAGTTTACTTAAGTTTAGTTTAGGTTAGGTTAGGTTAGGTTAGGTTATGTTAGGTTTGGTTAGTGTAGTTTAGTTTAGTTAAGTTCAGTTTACATTAGGTTAGGTTAATTTAATTTAGTTTAGTTTAGTTTAGGTTAGGTTAGGTGAGTTTAATTTAGTTTATTTTAGTTTAGGTTAGGTTAGGTTAGGTTAGGTTATGTTAGGTTAGGTTAGTGTAGTTTAGTTTAGTTTAGTTTAGATTTGACTCGTTTAGTTTATAATTTAGTTTATAGTTCAGTTTAGTTTGGTTTAGTATAGTTTAGTTTTGTTTAATTTAGTTTTGTTTAATTTATTTTAATTTAGTTTAGTTTAGTTTAGTATATAGTTTAATTTTTAATATAGTTTAGTTTAGTTTATAGTTTAGTTTATAGTTTAGTTTAGTTCAGTTTGGTTTGGTTTAGTTTAGTTCTGTTTGTTTTAGTTTAGTTTAGTTTAGGTTAGGTTAGCTTAGTTTAGTTTAGTTTAATTTAGGTAAGGTTGGGTTAGGTTAATTTAGTTTAGTTTAGTTTAGTTTAGGTTAGGTTACCTTAGGTTATGTTAGGTGAGTTTATTTTAGTTTAGTAGTTTAGTTTAGTTTAGGTTACGTTAGTTTAGTTTATTTTCGTTTAGTTTAGTTTAGTTTATGTTAGGTTAGGTTTAGTTTGGTTAGGTTAGGTTAGTTAAATTTAATTTAGTTAGATTATAATTTAGTTTATAGTTTAGTTTAGTTTATTGTTTAGTTTAGTTAAATTTAGTTTATGTTAGGTAAGGTTAGGTTAGGTTTGTTTAGTTTAGTATAGTTTAGTTTAGTTTAGTTTAGTTTAGTGAATTTAGTTTAGTTTAGTTTAGGTTTTAGTTAAGCTTAGTTAGTTTGTTTAGATTAGTATAGTTTACTTTAGGTTAGGTTACGTAATTTTAGTTTAGTTTAGTTTAGGTTAGGTTAGGTGAAGTTATGTTAATTTAGTTTAGTTTAGTTTATTTTAGTTTATTTATAGTTTAGCTTAGTTTATAGTTTATAGTTTAGTTTATGGTTTAGTTTAGTTTCGTTTGGTTTGGTTTAGATTAGTTCTGTTTCGTTTAGTTTAGTTTAGTTTAGGTTAGGTTAAATTAGTTTAGTTTAGTTTACGTTAGGTTAGGTTAGGTTAGTTTAGTTTACTTTAGTTTAGTTTAGGTTAGGTTAGCTTAGGTTATGTTAGGTGAGTTTAGTTTAGTTTAGTTTAGGTTAGGTTAGTTTAGTTTAGTTTAGTTTAGTTTAGGTTAGGATAGGTTTAGTTTGGTTAAGTTAGGTTAGGTTAGGTTAGTTTAGCTAATTTTAGTTTAGTTTATAGTTTCGTTAATTTAGTTTAGTTTAGTTTAGTGTATAGTTAAGTTTATAATTTAGTTTAGTTTATGGTTTAGTATAGTTTAGTTTAGTTTAGTTTAACTTAGTTTAGTTTAGATTCGTTTAGTTTAGTTTAGGTTAAGGTAGGTTAGGTTTGGTTAGGTTAATTTAGTTTAGTTTAGTTTAATTTAGTTTATTTAATTTATAGTTTAGTTAAATTTAGTTTAGTTTATAGTTTAGATTATATTTTAGTTTATTTTATATTTTAGTTTAGTTTAGTTTATGTTAGGTTAGTTTAGTTTAGTTTAGTTTCGGTTAGGTGTGGTTAGGATAGTTTAGTTTAGTTTAGTTTAGTTTTAGTTTATACTTTAGTTTAGTTTATTTTATACTTAAGTTTATAGTTTAGTTTATAGTTTAGTTTAGGCTATTTTAAATTAGTTTAGTTTAGTTTGGTTTGGTTTAGGTTAGGTTTGGTTAGGTTAATTTAGTAAAGTTTAGTTTAGTTTTGTTTATTTAGTTTATTTTATAGTTTAGGTTAGTTAAGTTTAGTTTAGTTTAATTTAGTTTAGTTTAGTTTTGTTTAATTTGTTTAGTTTAGTTTTGTTTAATTTAGTTTAGTTTAATTTAGTTTGGTTTAGTTTAGATCAGGTTAGGTTGTTTAGGTTAGTTTAGTTTAGTTTAGTTTAGCTAAGTTTAGTTTAGTTTATAGTTTCGGTAATTTATTTTAGTTTAATTTAGTGTATAGTTAGGTTTATAGTTTAGTTTAGTTTATAGTTTATTTTATAATTTAGTATATTTTAGTATAGTTTAGTTTAGTTTAGCTTAGTTTAGTTTAGGGTAAATAAGGTTAGGTTAGGTTGGGTTAAGTTAGTTTAGTTTAGTTTTGTTTAGGTTATGATAGGTTTGGTTAGGTTAGTTTAGTTCATTTTATTTTAATTTAGTGTAATTAATTTACAGTTATGTTAAATTTAGTTTAGTTTATAGTTTAGATTATAGTTTAGTTTAGTTCATTTTATATTTTAGTTTTGTTTAGTTTAGGTTAGGTTAGTTTAGTTTAGTTTATTTTAGGTTAGGTTAGTTTGGGTTAGAATAGTTTAGTTTAGATTAGTTTATTTTTAATTTATAGTTTATTTTAGTTTTGTGAATACTTAAGTTTATAATTTATTTTATAATCCAGTTTATAGTTTAGTTTAGGCTATTTTGGATTAGTTTAGCTTAGTTTAGTTTAGTTTAGTTTAGTTTAGAATAGGTTAGGTTAGGTTAATTTAGTATTGTTTAGTTTAGTTTAGTTTATTTAGTTTATTTTATAGTTTAGTTTATAGTTTAGTTTAGTTAAGTTTAGTTTAGTTTATTGTTTAGTTTTCTTTAGTTTAGTTTTGTTTAATTTATTTTAGTTTAGTTTAGTTTAGTTTCGTTTAGGTTACGTTAGGTTATGTTAATTTAGGTTAGCTTAGTTTAGTTTAGTTTAGGTTAGATTAAGTTAGGTTAGGTTAGTTAATATTAGTTTAGTTAAGTTAAGTTTAGTTTAATTTATAGTTTAGTTATTTTACTTTAGTTTATAGTTTAGTTTAGTTTAGTTTATTTTAGTTTAAAGTTCAGTTTATACTTTCGTTTACTTTAGTTAATAATTTGGTTTATGGTTTAGTTTAGTTTAATTTAGTTATGTTTTATTTAGTTTAGTTTAGTTTCGTTTAGGTTTGGTTAGGTTAGGCTAGGTTAGGTTAGCTTAGTTTGGTTTAGTTTAGTTTAGGTTAGGTTAGGATAGATTAGGTTAGTTTACCTTAGTTTAGTTTAGCTAAGTTTAGTTAAGTTTAGTTCAGTTTATATTTTAGTTTAGTGTTTTTTAATTTATATTTTAGTTTATGGTTTAGTATAGTTTAATTTATGGTTTGATTTATAGTTTAGTTTAGTTTCGTTTAGTTTAATTTAGCTTAGTTTAGATTAGGTTAGGTTATATTATGTTAGTTTAGTTTAGTTTATTTTATTTTAGTTTAGTTTAGTTAATGTTAGGTTAGGTTAGTTTAGTTTAGTTTAGTTTAATTTAATTTAGTTTACTTAATTTAGTTTAGTTTAGTTTAGTTTAGTTTAGGTTAGATTTAGTTAGGTCAGGTTAGGTTATTTAAGTTTAGTTTAGTTAAGTTTAGGTTAGGTTAGGTTAGGTTAGTTTAGTTTAATTCTATTTAGGATAGGTTAGGTAATTTTAGGTTAGTATAGTTTAGTTAATTTATTTTAGTTAATAGTTCAGTATAGTTTACAGTTTAGTTTATAGGTTAGTTCAGTGTATAGTGTAGTTGATAGTTTAGTTTAGTTTAGTTTCGTTTCGTTTATATTATGTTAGGTTAGGTTAGGTTGGATTAGCTTAGTTTAGTTTAGTTTAGTTTAGGTTAGGTTCGGTTACGTTAGGTTATGTTAGCTTATGTTAATTTAGTTTAGTTTAGTTTAGTCTAGTTTAGTTAAGTTTAGTTTAGTTTATAGTTTAGTTTATTTTAGTTTATTTATTAGTTTAGTTTTTAGTTAAGTATATAGTTTAGTTTAGTTTAGTTTAGCTTAGTTTGTTTATTTTAGATTAATATAGCTTACGTTACGTTAGGTTAAACCTAACCTAACGTAAGCTAACGTAGGTTAGGTTCGTTTAGTTTAGTTTAATTAGGTTAGGTTAGGTTAAGTTAGGTTACTTTAGCTTAGTTTAGTTTAGTTTAGATAATTTATGGTTTAGTTTAGTTAAGTTTAATTTATAGATCAGTGTATAGTTTACTTTAGTTTATAGTTCAGTTTAGGTTAGATTAGTTTAAGTTAGATTAGGTTAGATTAGTTTAGTTTAGTTTAGTTTCGGTTAGCTTAGATTAGGTTACATTAAGTTAGTTTAGGTTAGCTTAGTTTAGTTTAGTTTAGTATAGTTAAGTTTAGTTAAGTTTTGTTTAGTTTACAGTTTAGTTTAGTTAAGTTTAGTTTATAATTTAATTTATAGTTCAGTTTAGTTTAGTTCATACTTTATTTTAGTTTACTTTAGTTTCCGTTAGGTTAGGTTAGGTTAGGTTAGTGTAGTTTAGTTAGGTTTAGTTTTGTTTAGCTAAGTTTATAGTTTATTTTGTAGTTTAATTTAGTTTAGTTTATTGTTTAATTTAGTGTAGTTTAGTTTAGTTTAGTTTAATTTAGTTTACTTTAGTTTAGTTTAGTGTAGTTTAGATTAGATTAGGTTAGGTTATGTTAGGTTAGTAGAGTATAATTTAGATTAGGTTAGGTTAGGTTAGGTTAAGTTAGGTTAGGTTAGTTTAGTTTAGTTTAGTTGGATTTAGAATAGTTTAGTGTAGTTTAGTTTATTTTAGACTAGGTAAGGTTAGCCTAGTTTAGTGTAATTTAGTTTAGTTCATGTTAGGTTAGTTTAGGTTAGTTTAGTTTAGTTAATTTATTTTAGTTAATAGTTTAGTATAGTTTATAAATTAGTTTATAATTTATTTTGGTTTGTAGTTCAATTTATTGTTAATTTAGTTTAGTTTATTTTAGTTTCGTTTAGGTTATGTTAGGTTAGGTTAGCTTAGCTTAGCTTAGCTTAGCTTAGTTTAGTTTAGTTTAGGTTAGGTTAGGTTAGGTTAGCTTAGCTTAGCTTAGTTTAGTTTAGTTTAGTTTAGGTTATGTTCGGTTACGTTAGGTTATGTTAGGTTAAGTTAGTTTAGTTTAGTTTAGTTTAGCTTAGCTTAGTTAGTTTATTTTAGATTAATACAGTTTACGTTACGTTAGGTTAGGTTAGGTTAGGTTAGTTTAGTTTAGTTTAGGTTAGGTTAGGTTAGTTTAAGTTAGGTTACTTTAGTTTAGTTTAGTTTAGATAATTTATAGTTTAGTTTATTATATTTAGTTTATGGTTAATTTAGTTTATAGTTTAGTTTAGTTATGTTTAGTTTTGTTTATAGTTTAGTTAATAATTAGTTTAGTTTAGTTTATAGTTAAGTATATAGTTTAGTATAGTTTAGTTTAGTGTAGTTTAGTTTAGATTAGCTTAGTTAGTTTATTTTGGATTAGTTTACGTTACGTTACGTTAGGTTAGGTTAATTTATTTTAGTTTAGGTTAGGTTAGGTTAAGTCAGGTTACTTTAGTTTAGCTTAGTTTAGTTTAGTTTAGATAATTTATAGTTTAGTTTAGTTTAGTTTATAGTTTAGTTTACAGTTTAGTTTAGTTTAGTTTCGGTTTGGTTAGGTTAGGTTAGATTAATTTAATTTAGGTTAGGATAGTTTAGTTCAGTTTAGTTTAGTTTAGTTAAGCTTAGTTAGTTTAGTTAAATTAGTATAGTTTACGTTAGGTTAGGTTAGGTTAGGTTAGGTAAGTTTAGTTTAGTTTAGGTTAGGTTAGGTGAAGTTAGGTTACTTTAGTTTAGTTTAGTTTAGTTTAGTTTAGTTTATTTTTAGTTTATTTATAGTTTAGTTTAGTTTATAATTTAGTTTAGTTTAGTGAAGTTTAGGTTAGGTTAGGTTAGGTTAGATTAGTTTAGCTTAGTTTAGGTTAGGATAGGTTAGGATAATTTAGTTTAGTTTATTTTATTTTAGTTTAGTTTAGTTTATAGTTTAGTTTATAGTTTAAATTAGTTTAGTTTAGATTAGTTTAGTTTAGTTTAGTTTACTTAAGTTTAGTTTAGGTTAGGTTAGGTTAGGTTATGTTAGGTTTGGTTAGTGTAGTTTAGTTCAGTTTAGTTTAGTTCAGTTCATATTAGGTTAGGTTAATTTAATTTAGTTTAGTTTAGGTTAGGTTAGGTTAGTTTAGTTTAGTTTAGTTTAGGTTAGGTTAGGTTAGGTTATGTTAGGTTAAGTTAGGTTATGTTAGGTTAGGTTAGTGTAGTTTAGTTTAGTTTAGTTTAGATTTTACTCGTTTAGTTTATAGTTTAGTTTATAGTTCAGTTTATTTTAGTTTAGTATAGTTTAGTTTTGTTTAATTTAGTTTTGTTTAATTTATTTTAATTTAGTTTAGTTTAGTTTAGTATATAATTTAGTTTTTAATTTAGTTTAGTTTAGATTATAGTTAATTTATGGTTTAGTTTAGTTTAGTTTGGTTTGGTTTAGTTTAGTTCTGTTTGTTTTAGTTTAGTTTAGTTTAGGTTAGGTTAGCTTAGTTTAGTTTAGTTTAATTTAGGTTACGTTGGGTTAGGTTAGTTTAGTTTGCTTTAGTTTAGTTTAGGTTATGTTAGCTTAGGTTATGTTAGGTGAGTTTATTTTAGTTTAGTAGTTTAGTTTAGTTTAGGTTAGGTTAGTTTAGTTTAGTTTCGTTTAGTTTAGTTTAGTTTAGGCTTGGTTAGGTTTAGTTTGGTTAGGTTAGGTTAGGTTAGGTTAGTTTAGTTTATTTTAGGTTAGTTTAGGTTAGGTAAGGTTAGGTTAGTTAAATTTAATTTAGTTAGATTATAATTTAGTTTATAGTTTAGTTTAGTTTATTGTTTAGTTTAGTTAAGTTTAGTTTAGGTTAGGTAAGGTTAGGTTAGGTTAGTTTAGTTTAGTATAGTTTAGTTTAGTTTAGTTTAGTGAATTTAGTTTAGTTTAGGTTTTAGTTAAGCTTAGTTAGTTTAGTTTAGATTAGTATAGTTTACTTTAGGTTAGGTTAGGTTAGGTAATTTTAGTTAAGTTTAGGTTAGGTTAGGTTAGGTGAAGTTATGTTACTTTAGTTTAGTTTAGTTTATTTTAGTTTATTTATAGTTTAGTTTAGTTTATAATTAATTTAGTTTAGTGTAGTTTAGGTTAGGTTAAGTTAGGTTAGATTCGTTTAGTTTAGTTTAGGTTAGGTTAGGTGAGAATAGATTAGTTTATTTTATTTTAGTTTAGTTTATAGTTAAGTTTGTAGTTTAAATTAGTTTAGTTTAGATTAGTTTAGTTTAGTTCAGTTTATTTAAGTTTAGTTTAGGTTAGGTTAGGTTATGTTAGGTTAGGTTAGTTTAGCATAGGTTTGATTAGGTTAGGTTAGTTTAGGTTAGGTCAGTTTAGTTTAGTTTAGTTTAGTTAAGTTTAGTTTCGTTTAGTTTAGGTAAAGTTAGGTTAGGTTTGGTTTGGTTAGGTTAATTTAGTTTAGTTTAGTTTAATTTAGTTTATTTAATTTATAGTTTAGATAATTTTAGTTTAGTTTATAGTTTAGATTATAGTTTAATTTAGTTTTGGTCACAGTTTAGTTTATAGTTTAGTTTATAGTTAAGTTTACAGTTTACTTTAGGCTAGTTTAGATTACTTTAGTTTAGTTCAGTTTAGTTTAGTTTAGTTTGGATTAGTTTAGTTTGTTTTATAGTTTAGTTTAGTTAACTTTAGTTTAGTTTATAATTTAGTTTAGTTTACATTATAGTTTAGTTTATAGTATAGTTTACTTAATAGTTTAGTTTATAGTTTAGTTTATGGGTTAGTTTATAATTAAAATTCGTTTACTTTAGATTAGTTTAGTTTAGTTTAGTTTAGTGTAGCTTAGGTTAGGTTAGGTTAGTTTAGTTTAGTTTAGTTTTGTTTACTTAAGTTTAGTTTAGTTTAGGTTAGTTTAGCTTATGTTATGTTAGGTTAGTTTAGCTTAAGTTAGATTAGGTTAGGTTAGTTTAGTTTAGTGTAGTTTAGTTTAGTTCAGTTTAGATTAGGTTACGTTAGTTTAGTTTTGTTTAGTTCAGATTACTTTAGGTTAGGTTAGGTTAGGTAGTGTTAGTTTAGTTTAGTTTAGTTTAGTTTTGGTTAGGTTAGGTTAGGTTGAGTTATTTTAGGTTAGGTTAGTTTAGTTTAGTCTCGTTTAGTTTATAGTTTAGTTTCGTTAAGTTTAGTTTATAGTTCAGTTTAGTTTAGTTTTGTTTAATTTAGTTTAGTTTAATTTATTATTTTAGTTTAGTTTAATTTATAGTTTAGTTTATAATTTAGTTTAGATTAGTTTATAGTTTAGTTTATGGTTTAGTTTAGTTTAGTTTAGTTTGGTTTAGTTTAGTTTAGTTTATTTAGTTTCGTTTAGGTTAGTTTAGTTTAGGCTAGATTAGGTTAGCTTAGTTTAGTTTAAATAAGTTTAGGTTAGGTTAGGATGGTTTAGTTTAAGTTAGTTTAGTTTAGTTTAGTTTAGCTAAGTTCAGTTTAGTTTACAATTTAGTTTAGTATAGTTTAGTTTGTAGCTTAGTTTATACTTAAGTTTAGTTTAATTTATAGTTTAAATTAGTTTAATTTAGTTTAGGTTAGGTTAGGTTTGTTTAGTTTAATTTAGGTTAGGTTAGGTTAGTTTAGTTTAGTTTAGTTTAGTTGAATTTAGTTTAGTTTAGTTTAGTTTAGGTTAGGTTAGGTTAGGTTAGTTTAGTTTAGTTTAATTTAGGTTAGGTTAGGTTAGTTTGGGTTAACTTAGTTTAGTTTAGTTTAGGTTAGGATAGGTTAGGTTGATTAGGTTAGTTTAGTTCAGTTTAGCTAATTTTAGTTTAGTTTATAGTTTCGTTAATTTGGTTTAGTTTAGTTTAGTGTATAGATAAGTTTATAGTTTAGTTTACTTTAGTTTATGGTTTAGTATAGTTTAGTTTAGTTTAGTTTAGCTTAGTTTATTTTAGTTTCGTTTAGTTTAGATTAGGTTAAGTTAGGTTAGGTTTGGTTAGGTTAATTTGGTTTAGTTTAGTTTAATTTAGTTTATTTAATTTATAGTTTAGTTAAATTTAGTTTAGTTTATAGTTTAGATTATAGTTTAATTTATTTTATATTTTAGTTTAGTTTAGTTTAGTTTAGGTGGGGTTAGTTTAGTTTAGTTTAGTTTAATTTAGGTTACGTTGGGTTAGGATAGTTTAGTTTAGTTTAGTTTTAGTTTATAGTTTACTTTAGTTTATTTTATACTTAAGTTTATAGTTTAGTTTAGGCTATTTTAGATTAGTTTAGTTTAGTTTGGTTTAGTTTAGGTTAGGTTTGGTTATGTTAGGTTAGGTTAGGTTATGTTAGGTTAGGTTAAGTTAGTGTAGTTTAGTTTAGTTTAGTTTAGATATGACTCTTTTACTTTATAATTTAGTTTATAGTTCAGTTTAGTTTTGGTTTAGTATAGTTTAGTTTTGTTTAATTTAGTTTTGTTTAATTTATTTTAATTTAGTTTAGTTTAGTTTAGTATATAGTTGAATTTTTAATTTAGTTTAGTTTAGTTTATAGTTTAGTATATGGTTTAGTTTAGTTTAGTTTGGTTTGGTTTAGTTTAGTTCTGTTTGTTTTAGTTTAGTTTAGTTTAGGTTAGGTTAGCTTAGTTTAGTTTAGTTTAATTTAGGTTAGGTTGGGTTAGGTTAGTTTAGTTTACTTTAGTTTGGTTTAGGTTAGGTTAGCTTAGGTTATGTTATGTGAGTTTATTTTATTTTAGTAGTTTAGTTTAGTTTAGGTTAGGTTAGTTTAGTTTAGTTTCGTTTAGTTTAGTTTAGTTTAGGTTAGGTTAGATTTAGTTTGGTTAGGTTAGGTTAGGTTAGGATAGTTTAGTTAATTTAGGTTAGGTTAGGTTAGGTTAGTTTAGTTTTGTTTAGTTTAGGTTAGTTTAGCTTAGGTTAGTTTTTTTTAGTTTAGGTTAGGTTAGTTTAGGCTAGGTTATGTTAGGTTAGGTTAGGTTAAGTTAGTTTATTATAGTAGTTTAGTTTAGTTTAGGTTAGGTAAGCTTAAGTTAGGTTAGGTTATGTTAGGTTAGGTTAGTTTAATTTAGTTTTGTTTAGTTTATAGTTTAGTTTAGTTTAGTTTTTTTTAATTTAGTTAAGTTTAGTATAGTTTAGTTTCATTTAGGTTAGGTTAGGCTAGGATAGTTTAGGTTATATTAGTTTACTTTATTTTAGTTTAGATTAAGTTAGGTTAAGTTGGGTTAGGTTCGTTTAGTTTAGTTTATTTAAATTTAGTTTATACTTTAGTTTATAGTTTAATTTAGTTTACAGTTAAGATTATAGTCTAGTTTAGTTTATAGTTTAGTTTATGGTGCAGTTTAGTTTAGATTAGTTTAGTATAGTTTAGTTTAGTTTAGTTTAGGTTAGTTAAGTTTAATTTAGTTTAGTTTAGTTTGGGTTAGGTTAGGTTAGGTTAATTTAAGTTAGGTTATTTTGGGTTAGTTTAGTTTAGTTTAGTTAAGTTTAGTTAAGTTTAGTTTAGTTTACAGTATAGTTTAGTTAAGTTTAGTTTATGTTTGGTTTATAGTTTAGTTTAGTTTAGTTTATAGATTAGTTTATGGTTTAGTTTGGTTTAGTTTTGTTTAGTTTAGGTTAGTTAATTTAGATTAGATTAGTTTAGTTTGGGTTAGGTTAGGTTAGTTAGTTTAGTTTAGATTAGATTAGGTTAGGTTAAGTTAGGTTGGGTTAGGTTAGTTTAGTTTAATTTAGTTTAGTTAATTTATAGTTTAGTTTAGTTTATAATTTAGTTTATAGTTTAGTTTAGTTTAGGATATACTTTAGTTTAGTTTAGTTTAGTTTAAATTAGGTTATGTTAGGTTAGGTTAGTTTAGTTTAGTTTAGTTTAGTTTAGTTTAGTTTTTTTTAGTTAAGTTTATAGTTTATTTTGTAGTTTAGTTTAGTTTAGTTTATAGTTTAATTTAGTGTAGTTTAGTTTGATTTAGTTTAATTTAGTTTATTTTAGTTTAGTTTTAGTTTAGTTTAGTTAAGTTTAGTTTAGGTTAGGTTACGTTAGGTTAGGTTAGGTTAGGTTAGTTAATTTAGTTTAGTTTAATTTAGTTGGATTTAGAATAGTTTAGTTTAGTTTAGTTAATTTTTGTTAGGTAATTTAGGTTATTTTAGTTAATTTAGTTTAGATTAGGTTATAGGGTAGTTCATTTTAGTTAATTTATTTTAGTTAATAGTTTAGTATAGTTTATAGTTTAGTTTATAGTTTAGTTTAGTTTTTAGTGTAGTTTAGTTTAGTTTAGTTTCGTTTCGTTTAGGTTGGGTTCGGTTACGTTAGGTTATGTTAGGTTAAGTTAGTTTAGTTTAGTTTAGTTTAGTTTAGTTTAGTTATGTTTAGTTTAGTTTATAGTTTGGTTTATTAATTAGTTTAGTTTAGTTTATAGTTAAGTATATAGGTTAGCATAGTTTAGTTTAGTTTAGTTTAGTTTAGATTAGCTTAGTTAGTTTATTATGGATTAGTTTAGTTTACGTTACGTTAGGTTAGGTTAGGTTAATTTAATTCATTTTAGTTTAGGTCAGGTTAGGTTAAGTTAGGTTAGTTTAGTTTAGCTTAGTTTACTTTAGTTTAGATAATTTATAGTTTAGTTTAATTTAGTTTATAATTTAGTTTACAGTTTAGTTTAGTTTAGTTTAGTATCGGTTAGGTTAGGTTAGATTAATTTAATTTAGGTTAGGTTAGGATAGTTTAGTTCAGTTTAGTTTAGTTTAGGTTAGGTTAGGTGAAGTTAGGTTACTTTAGTTTAGTTTTGTTTAATTTAGTTTAGTTTATTTTAGTTTATTTATAGTTTAGTTTAGTTTATAATTTAGTTTAGTTTAGTGTAGTTTAGGTTAGGTTAGGTTGGGTTAGATTAGTTTAGTTTAGGTTATGTTAGGTTAGGATAGTTTAGTTTACTTTATTTTAGTTTAGTTTAGTTTATACTTTAGTTTATAGTTTAAATTAGTTTAGTTTAGATTAGTTTAGTTTAGTTTAGTTTACTTAAGTTAAGGTTAGGTTTGGTTAGGTTAGTTTAGGTTAGTTTAGTTTAGTTTATTTAAGTTCAGTTTATATTAGGTTAGGTTAATTTAATTTATTATAGTTTAGTTTAGGTTAGGTTAGTTTAGTTTAGTTTAGTTTAGTTTGGTTTTGGTTAGGATAGGTTAGGTTAGGTTAGGTTAGGTTATGTTAGGTTAGGTTAGTGTAGTCTAGTTTAGTTTAGATTTGTCTCGTTTAGTTTATAGTTTAGTTTATAGTTCATTTTAGTTTAGTTTAGTATAGTTTAGTTTTGTTTCAATAGTTTTGTTTAATTTATATTAATTTAGTTTAGTTTAGTTTATAGTTTAGTTTATAATTTAGTTTAGATTAGTTTATAGTTTAGTTTATGGTTTAGTTTAGTTTAGTTTAGTTTGGTTTAGTTTAGTTTAGTTTATTTAGTTTCGTTTAGGTTAGTTTAGTTTAGGCTAGATTAGGTTAGCTTAGTTTAGTTTAAATAAGTTTAGGTTAGGTTAGGATGGTTTAGTTTAAGTTAGTTTAGTTTAGTTTAGTTTAGCTAAGTTCAGTTTAGTTTACAATTTAGTTTAGTATAGTTTAGTTTGTAGCTTAGTTTATACTTAAGTTTAGTTTAATTTATAGTTTAAATTACTTTAATTTAGTTTAGGTTAGGTTAGGTTTGTTTAGTTTAATTTAGGTTAGGTTAGGTTAGTTTAGTTTAGTTTAGTTTAGTTGAATTTAGTTTAGTTTAGTTTAGTTTAGGTTAGGTTAGGTTAGGTTAGTTTAGTTTAGTTTAATTTAGGTTAGGTTAGGTTAGTTTGGGTTAACTTAGTTTAGTTTAGTTTAGGTTAGGATAGGTTAGGTTGATTAGGTTAGTTTAGTTCAGTTTAGCTAATTTTAGTTTAGTTTATAGTTTCGTTAATTTGGTTTAGTTTAGTTTAGTGTATAGATAAGTTTATAGTTTAGTTTACTTTAGTTTATGGTTTAGTATAGTTTAGTTTAGTTTAGTTTAGCTTAGTTTATTTTAGTTTCGTTTAGTTTAGATTAGGTTAAGTTAGGTTAGGTTTGGTTAGGTTAATTTGGTTTAGTTTAGTTTAATTTAGTTTATTTAATTTATAGTTTAGTTAAATTTAGTTTAGTTTATAGTTTAGATTATAGTTTAGTTTATTTTATATTTTAGTTTAGTTTAGTTTAGTTTAGGTGGGGTTAGTTTAGTTTAGTTTAGTTTAATTTAGGTTACGTTGGGTTAGGATAGTTTAGTTTAGTTTAGTTTTAGTTTATAGTTTACTTTAGTTTATTTTATACTTAAGTTTATAGTTTAGTTTAGGCTATTTTAGATTAGTTTAGTTTAGTTTGGTTTAGTTTAGGTTAGGTTTGGTTATGTTAGGTTAGGTTAGGTTATGTTAGGTTAGGTTAAGTTAGTGTAGTTTAGTTTAGTTTAGTTTAGATATGACTCTTTTACTTTATAATTTAGTTTATAGTTCAGTTTAGTTTTGGTTTAGTATAGTTTAGTTTTGTTTAATTTAGTTTTGTTTAATTTATTTTAATTTAGTTTAGTTTAGTTTAGTATATAGTTGAATTTTTAATTTAGTTTAGTTTAGTTTATAGTTTAGTATATGGTTTAGTTTAGTTTAGTTTGGTTTGGTTTAGTTTAGTTCTGTTTGTTTTAGTTTAGTTTAGTTTAGGTTAGGTTAGCTTAGTTTAGTTTAGTTTAATTTAGGTTAGGTTGGGTTAGGTTAGTTTAGTTTACTTTAGTTTGGTTTAGGTTAGGTTAGCTTAGGTTATGTTATGTGAGTTTATTTTATTTTAGTAGTTTAGTTTAGTTTAGGTTAGGTTAGTTTAGTTTAGTTTCGTTTAGTTTAGTTTAGTTTAGGTTAGGTTAGATTTAGTTTGGTTAGGTTAGGTTAGGTTAGGATAGTTTAGTTAATTTAGGTTAGGTTAGGTTAGGTTAGTTTAGTTTTGTTTAGTTTAGGTTAGTTTAGCTTAGGTTAGTTTTTTTTAGTTTAGGTTAGGTTAGTTTAGGCTAGGTTATGTTAGGTTAGGTTAGGTTAAGTTAGTTTATTATAGTAGTTTAGTTTAGTTTAGGTTAGGTAAGCTTAAGTTAGGTTAGGTTATGTTAGGTTAGGTTAGTTTAATTTAGTTTTGTTTAGTTTATAGTTTAGTTTAGTTTAGTTTTTTTTAATTTAGTTAAGTTTAGTATAGTTTAGTTTCATTTAGGTTAGGTTAGGCTAGGATAGTTTAGGTTATATTAGTTTACTTTATTTTAGTTTAGATTAAGTTAGGTTAAGTTGGGTTAGGTTCGTTTAGTTTAGTTTATTTAAATTTAGTTTATACTTTAGTTTATAGTTTAATTTAGTTTACAGTTAAGATTATAGTCTAGTTTAGTTTATAGTTTAGTTTATGGTGCAGTTTAGTTTAGATTAGTTTAGTATAGTTTAGTTTAGTTTAGTTTAGGTTAGTTAAGTTTAATTTAGTTTAGTTTAGTTTGGGTTAGGTTAGGTTAGGTTAATTTAAGTTAGGTTATTTTGGGTTAGTTTAGTTTAGTTTAGTTAAGTTTAGTTAAGTTTAGTTTAGTTTACAGTATAGTTTAGTTAAGTTTAGTTTATGTTTGGTTTATAGTTTAGTTTAGTTTAGTTTATAGATTAGTTTATGGTTTAGTTTGGTTTAGTTTTGTTTAGTTTAGGTTAGTTAATTTAGATTAGATTAGTTTAGTTTGGGTTAGGTTAGGTTAGTTAGTTTAGTTTAGATTAGATTAGGTTAGGTTAAGTTAGGTTGGGTTAGGTTAGTTTAGTTTAATTTAGTTTAGTTAATTTATAGTTTAGTTTAGTTTATAATTTAGTTTATAGTTTAGTTTAGTTTAGGATATACTTTAGTTTAGTTTAGTTTAGTTTAAATTAGGTTATGTTAGGTTAGGTTAGTTTAGTTTAGTTTAGTTTAGTTTAGTTTAGTTTTTTTTAGTTAAGTTTATAGTTTATTTTGTAGTTTAGTTTAGTTTAGTTTATAGTTTAATTTAGTGTAGTTTAGTTTGATTTAGTTTAATTTAGTTTATTTTAGTTTAGTTTTAGTTTAGTTTAGTTAAGTTTAGTTTAGGTTAGGTTACGTTAGGTTAGGTTAGGTTAGGTTAGTTAATTTAGTTTAGTTTAATTTAGTTGGATTTAGAATAGTTTAGTTTAGTTTAGTTAATTTTTGTTAGGTAATTTAGGTTATTTTAGTTAATTTAGTTTAGATTAGGTTATAGGGTAGTTCATTTTAGTTAATTTATTTTAGTTAATAGTTTAGTATAGTTTATAGTTTAGTTTATAGTTTAGTTTAGTTTTTAGTGTAGTTTAGTTTAGTTTAGTTTCGTTTCGTTTAGGTTGGGTTCGGTTACGTTAGGTTATGTTAGGTTAAGTTAGTTTAGTTTAGTTTAGTTTAGTTTAGTTTAGTTATGTTTAGTTTAGTTTATAGTTTGGTTTATTAATTAGTTTAGTTTAGTTTATAGTTAAGTATATAGGTTAGCATAGTTTAGTTTAGTTTAGTTTAGTTTAGATTAGCTTAGTTAGTTTATTATGGATTAGTTTAGTTTACGTTACGTTAGGTTAGGTTAGGTTAATTTAATTCATTTTAGTTTAGGTCAGGTTAGGTTAAGTTAGGTTAGTTTAGTTTAGCTTAGTTTACTTTAGTTTAGATAATTTATAGTTTAGTTTAATTTAGTTTATAATTTAGTTTACAGTTTAGTTTAGTTTAGTTTAGTATCGGTTAGGTTAGGTTAGATTAATTTAATTTAGGTTAGGTTAGGATAGTTTAGTTCAGTTTAGTTTAGTTTAGGTTAGGTTAGGTGAAGTTAGGTTACTTTAGTTTAGTTTTGTTTAATTTAGTTTAGTTTATTTTAGTTTATTTATAGTTTAGTTTAGTTTATAATTTAGTTTAGTTTAGTGTAGTTTAGGTTAGGTTAGGTTGGGTTAGATTAGTTTAGTTTAGGTTATGTTAGGTTAGGATAGTTTAGTTTACTTTATTTTAGTTTAGTTTAGTTTATACTTTAGTTTATAGTTTAAATTAGTTTAGTTTAGATTAGTTTAGTTTAGTTTAGTTTACTTAAGTTAAGGTTAGGTTTGGTTAGGTTAGTTTAGGTTAGTTTAGTTTAGTTTATTTAAGTTCAGTTTATATTAGGTTAGGTTAATTTAATTTATTATAGTTTAGTTTAGGTTAGGTTAGTTTAGTTTAGTTTAGTTTAGTTTGGTTTTGGTTAGGATAGGTTAGGTTAGGTTAGGTTAGGTTATGTTAGGTTAGGTTAGTGTAGTCTAGTTTAGTTTAGATTTGTCTCGTTTAGTTTATAGTTTAGTTTATAGTTCATTTTAGTTTAGTTTAGTATAGTTTAGTTTTGTTTCAATAGTTTTGTTTAATTTATATTAATTTAGTTTAGTTTAGTTTATAGTTTAGTTTATAATTTAGTTTAGATTAGTTTATAGTTTAGTTTATGGTTTAGTTTAGTTTAGTTTAGTTTGGTTTAGTTTAGTTTAGTTTATTTAGTTTCGTTTAGGTTAGTTTAGTTTAGGCTAGATTAGGTTAGCTTAGTTTAGTTTAAATAAGTTTAGGTTAGGTTAGGATGGTTTAGTTTAAGTTAGTTTAGTTTAGTTTAGTTTAGCTAAGTTCAGTTTAGTTTACAATTTAGTTTAGTATAGTTTAGTTTGTAGCTTAGTTTATACTTAAGTTTAGTTTAATTTATAGTTTAAATTACTTTAATTTAGTTTAGGTTAGGTTAGGTTTGTTTAGTTTAATTTAGGTTAGGTTAGGTTAGTTTAGTTTAGTTTAGTTTAGTTGAATTTAGTTTAGTTTAGTTTAGTTTAGGTTAGGTTAGGTTAGGTTAGTTTAGTTTAGTTTAATTTAGGTTAGGTTAGGTTAGTTTGGGTTAACTTAGTTTAGTTTAGTTTAGGTTAGGATAGGTTAGGTTGATTAGGTTAGTTTAGTTCAGTTTAGCTAATTTTAGTTTAGTTTATAGTTTCGTTAATTTGGTTTAGTTTAGTTTAGTGTATAGATAAGTTTATAGTTTAGTTTACTTTAGTTTATGGTTTAGTATAGTTTAGTTTAGTTTAGTTTAGCTTAGTTTATTTTAGTTTCGTTTAGTTTAGATTAGGTTAAGTTAGGTTAGGTTTGGTTAGGTTAATTTGGTTTAGTTTAGTTTAATTTAGTTTATTTAATTTATAGTTTAGTTAAATTTAGTTTAGTTTATAGTTTAGATTATAGTTTAGTTTATTTTATATTTTAGTTTAGTTTAGTTTAGTTTAGGTGGGGTTAGTTTAGTTTAGTTTAGTTTAATTTAGGTTACGTTGGGTTAGGATAGTTTAGTTTAGTTTAGTTTTAGTTTATAGTTTACTTTAGTTTATTTTATACTTAAGTTTATAGTTTAGTTTAGGCTATTTTAGATTAGTTTAGTTTAGTTTGGTTTAGTTTAGGTTAGGTTTGGTTATGTTAGGTTAGGTTAGGTTATGTTAGGTTAGGTTAAGTTAGTGTAGTTTAGTTTAGTTTAGTTTAGATATGACTCTTTTACTTTATAATTTAGTTTATAGTTCAGTTTAGTTTTGGTTTAGTATAGTTTAGTTTTGTTTAATTTAGTTTTGTTTAATTTATTTTAATTTAGTTTAGTTTAGTTTAGTATATAGTTGAATTTTTAATTTAGTTTAGTTTAGTTTATAGTTTAGTATATGGTTTAGTTTAGTTTAGTTTGGTTTGGTTTAGTTTAGTTCTGTTTGTTTTAGTTTAGTTTAGTTTAGGTTAGGTTAGCTTAGTTTAGTTTAGTTTAATTTAGGTTAGGTTGGGTTAGGTTAGTTTAGTTTACTTTAGTTTGGTTTAGGTTAGGTTAGCTTAGGTTATGTTATGTGAGTTTATTTTATTTTAGTAGTTTAGTTTAGTTTAGGTTAGGTTAGTTTAGTTTAGTTTCGTTTAGTTTAGTTTAGTTTAGGTTAGGTTAGATTTAGTTTGGTTAGGTTAGGTTAGGTTAGGATAGTTTAGTTAATTTAGGTTAGGTTAGGTTAGGTTAGTTTAGTTTTGTTTAGTTTAGGTTAGTTTAGCTTAGGTTAGTTTTTTTTAGTTTAGGTTAGGTTAGTTTAGGCTAGGTTATGTTAGGTTAGGTTAGGTTAAGTTAGTTTATTATAGTAGTTTAGTTTAGTTTAGGTTAGGTAAGCTTAAGTTAGGTTAGGTTATGTTAGGTTAGGTTAGTTTAATTTAGTTTTGTTTAGTTTATAGTTTAGTTTAGTTTAGTTTTTTTTAATTTAGTTAAGTTTAGTATAGTTTAGTTTCATTTAGGTTAGGTTAGGCTAGGATAGTTTAGGTTATATTAGTTTACTTTATTTTAGTTTAGATTAAGTTAGGTTAAGTTGGGTTAGGTTCGTTTAGTTTAGTTTATTTAAATTTAGTTTATACTTTAGTTTATAGTTTAATTTAGTTTACAGTTAAGATTATAGTCTAGTTTAGTTTATAGTTTAGTTTATGGTGCAGTTTAGTTTAGATTAGTTTAGTATAGTTTAGTTTAGTTTAGTTTAGGTTAGTTAAGTTTAATTTAGTTTAGTTTAGTTTGGGTTAGGTTAGGTTAGGTTAATTTAAGTTAGGTTATTTTGGGTTAGTTTAGTTTAGTTTAGTTAAGTTTAGTTAAGTTTAGTTTAGTTTACAGTATAGTTTAGTTAAGTTTAGTTTATGTTTGGTTTATAGTTTAGTTTAGTTTAGTTTATAGATTAGTTTATGGTTTAGTTTGGTTTAGTTTTGTTTAGTTTAGGTTAGTTAATTTAGATTAGATTAGTTTAGTTTGGGTTAGGTTAGGTTAGTTAGTTTAGTTTAGATTAGATTAGGTTAGGTTAAGTTAGGTTGGGTTAGGTTAGTTTAGTTTAATTTAGTTTAGTTAATTTATAGTTTAGTTTAGTTTATAATTTAGTTTATAGTTTAGTTTAGTTTAGGATATACTTTAGTTTAGTTTAGTTTAGTTTAAATTAGGTTATGTTAGGTTAGGTTAGTTTAGTTTAGTTTAGTTTAGTTTAGTTTAGTTTTTTTTAGTTAAGTTTATAGTTTATTTTGTAGTTTAGTTTAGTTTAGTTTATAGTTTAATTTAGTGTAGTTTAGTTTGATTTAGTTTAATTTAGTTTATTTTAGTTTAGTTTTAGTTTAGTTTAGTTAAGTTTAGTTTAGGTTAGGTTACGTTAGGTTAGGTTAGGTTAGGTTAGTTAATTTAGTTTAGTTTAATTTAGTTGGATTTAGAATAGTTTAGTTTAGTTTAGTTAATTTTTGTTAGGTAATTTAGGTTATTTTAGTTAATTTAGTTTAGATTAGGTTATAGGGTAGTTCATTTTAGTTAATTTATTTTAGTTAATAGTTTAGTATAGTTTATAGTTTAGTTTATAGTTTAGTTTAGTTTTTAGTGTAGTTTAGTTTAGTTTAGTTTCGTTTCGTTTAGGTTGGGTTCGGTTACGTTAGGTTATGTTAGGTTAAGTTAGTTTAGTTTAGTTTAGTTTAGTTTAGTTTAGTTATGTTTAGTTTAGTTTATAGTTTGGTTTATTAATTAGTTTAGTTTAGTTTATAGTTAAGTATATAGGTTAGCATAGTTTAGTTTAGTTTAGTTTAGTTTAGATTAGCTTAGTTAGTTTATTATGGATTAGTTTAGTTTACGTTACGTTAGGTTAGGTTAGGTTAATTTAATTCATTTTAGTTTAGGTCAGGTTAGGTTAAGTTAGGTTAGTTTAGTTTAGCTTAGTTTACTTTAGTTTAGATAATTTATAGTTTAGTTTAATTTAGTTTATAATTTAGTTTACAGTTTAGTTTAGTTTAGTTTAGTATCGGTTAGGTTAGGTTAGATTAATTTAATTTAGGTTAGGTTAGGATAGTTTAGTTCAGTTTAGTTTAGTTTAGGTTAGGTTAGGTGAAGTTAGGTTACTTTAGTTTAGTTTTGTTTAATTTAGTTTAGTTTATTTTAGTTTATTTATAGTTTAGTTTAGTTTATAATTTAGTTTAGTTTAGTGTAGTTTAGGTTAGGTTAGGTTGGGTTAGATTAGTTTAGTTTAGGTTATGTTAGGTTAGGATAGTTTAGTTTACTTTATTTTAGTTTAGTTTAGTTTATAGTTTAGTTTATAGTTTAAATTAGTTTAGTTTAGATTAGTTTAGTTTAGTTTAGTTTACTTAAGTTAAGGTTAGGTTTGGTTAGGTTAGTTTAGGTTAGTTTAGTTTAGTTTATTTAAGTTCAGTTTATATTAGGTTAGGTTAATTTAATTTATTATAGTTTAGTTTAGGTTAGGTTAGTTTAGTTTAGTTTAGTTTAGTTTGGTTTTGGTTAGGATAGGTTAGGTTAGGTTAGGTTATGTTAGGTTAGGTTAGTGTAGTCTAGTTTAGTTTAGATTTGTCTCGTTTAGTTTATAGTTTAGTTTATAGTTCAGTTTAGTTTAGTTTAGTATAGTTTAGTTTTGTTTCAATAGTTTTGTTTAATTTATATTAATTTAGTTTAGTTTAGTTTATAGTTTAGTTTATAATTTAGTTTAGTTTAGTTTATAGTTTAGTTTATGGTTTAGTTTAGTTTCGTTTGGTTTGGTTTAGATTATTTCTGTTTCGTTTAGTTAAATTAGTTTAGGTTAGGTTAGCTTAGTTTAGTTTAGTTTAGTTTAGGTTAGGTTAGGTTAGGTTAGGTTACTTTAGTTAAGTTTAGTTTAGTTTAGTTAATTTATACTTTAGTTTAGTTTAGCATATAGTTTAGTTTAGTTTAGTTTATAGTTTAGTATAGTTTAGTTTAGTTTAGTTTAGGGTAGGTTAGATTAGTTTAGTTTATTTTAGTTTAGGTTAGGTTTGGTTAGGGTACTTTAGTTTAGTTTATAGTTTAGTTTAGGTTACGTTAGGTTAGGTTAGGTTAGGTTAGGTTAGTTTAGTTTAGATTAGTTTAGTTTAGTTTACTTTAGTTTTGTTTAGTTTTGTTTAGGTTAGGTTAGTTTAGTTTAGGTTAGGTTAGGTTAGCTTAGTTTGGTTTAGTTTAGGTTAGTTAAGTTTTGTTTAGTTTATAGTTTAGTTTAGTTTAATTTAGCTTGGTTTAGTTTAGGTTGGGTTAGGTTAGTTTAGTTTAGTTTAGTTTGGTTTATTTTAGTTTAGTTTAGGTTAGGTGAGTATAGTTTAGTTTCGTTTAATTTAGATTAGGTTATTTAGGTTAGGTTATGTTAGGTTAGTTTAGTTTAGTTTAGATTATGTTAGTTTCGGTTATGTTAGGTTAGGTTATGTTAGTTTAGTTTAGTTTAGTTTAGCTTAGTTTGGCTTAGGTTAGGTTAGTTTAGGTTATTTTCCTTTAGTTTAGTTTAGTTTAGTTTATAGTTTAGTATAGTTTATAGTTTAGTTTATAGTTTACTTTAGTTTATAGTGTAGTTTAGTTTAGTTTTGTTTCGTTTCGTTTAGGTTAGGTTCGGTTACGTTAGGTTATGTTAGGTTAAGTTAGTTTAGTTTAGTTTAGTTTAGTTATGTTTAGTTTAGTTTATAGTTTAGTTTATTAATTAGTTTAGTTTAGTTTATAGTTAAGTATATAGTTTAGTATAGTTTAGTTTAATGTAGTTTAATTTAGATTAGCTTAGTTAGTTTATTTTGGATTAGTTTACGTTACGTTAGGTTAGGTTGATTTATTTTAGTTTAGGTTAGGGTAAGTCAGGTTACTTTAGTTTAGCATAGTTTAGTTTAGTTTAGATAATTTATAGTTTAGTTTAGTTTAGTTTATAGTTTAGTTTACAGTTTAGTTTAGTTTAGTTTCAGATAGTTTAGGTTAGGTTAGATTAATTTAATTAAGGTTAGGATAGTTTAGTTCAGTTTAGTTTAGTTTAGTTAAACTTAGTTAGTTTAGTTTAGATTAGTGTAGTTTACGTTAGGTTAGGTTAGGTTAGGTAAGTTTAGTTTTGTTTAGCTTAGGTTAGGTTAGGTGAAGTTAGGTTACTTTAGTTTAGTTAAGTTTAATTTAGTTTAGTTTAGTGTAGTTTAGATTAGGTTAGGTTAGGTTAGATTAGTTTAGTTTAGTTTAGGTTAAGTTAGGATAGTTTAGTTTATTTTAGTTTAGTTTAGTTTAGTTTATAGTTTAAATTAGTTTAGTTTAGATTAGTTTAGTTTAGTTTAGTTTACTTAAGTTTAGTTTAGGTTAGGTTAGGTTAGGTTAGGTTATGTTAGGTTTGGTTAGTGTAGTTTAGTTTAGTTTAGTTAAGTTCAGTTTATATTAGGTTCGGTTAATTTAATTTAGTTTAGTTTAGTTTAGGTTAGGTTAGGTGAGTTTAGTTTAGTTTAGTTTAGTTTAGGTTAGGTTAGGTTAGGTTAGCTTAGGTTAGGTTATGTTAGGTTAGGTTAGGTTATGTTAGGTTAGGTTAGTGTAGTTTAGTTTAGTTTAGATTTCACTCGGTTAGTTTATAATTTAGTTTATAGTTCAGTTTAGTTTGGTTTAGTATAGTTTAGTTTTGTTTAATTTAGTTTTGTTTAATTTATTTTAATTTAGTTTATTTTAGTTTAATATATAGTTTAATTTTTAATTTAGTTTAGTTTAGTTTATAGTTTAGTTTAGTTTATGGTTTAGTTTATGGTTTAGTTTAGTTTATTTTAGTTTAGTTCAGTTTAGGATATATCAGGTTAGTTTAGGTTAGTTTACTTTAGTTTAGTATAGTTTATAGTTTGGATTTGTTTAGTTTAGTTTATAGTTCAGTTTAGTTGAGTTTATTTTAATTTAGTTTAATTAAGTTTTCTTTACTGTACAATTTAGTTTAGTTTAGTTTAGTTTATAGTTTAGTTTAGTTTAGTTTATGGTTAAGTTTATAGTTTTGTTTAGTTTAATTTAGTTTAGTTTAGTATAGTTTAGCTCAGGTTAGCTTAGGTTAGGTTAATTTAGTTTAGTTTATGTTAGGTTAGGTTAGGTTAGGTTACTTTAGTTAAGTTTAGTTTAGTTTAGTTAATTTATACTTTAGTTTAGTTTAGCATATAGTTTAGTTTAGTTTAGTTTATAGTATAGTATAGTTTAGTTTAGTTTAGTTTAGGGTAGGTTAGATTAGTTTAGTTTATTTTAGTTTAGGTTAGGTTTGGTTAGGGTAGTTTAGTTAAGTTTATAGTTTAGTTTAGATTAGGTTACGTTAGGTTAGGTTAGGTTAGGTTAGTTAAGTTTAGATTAGTTTAGTTTACTTTACTTTAGTTTTGTTTAGTTTTGTTTAGGTTAGGTTAGGTTAGTTTAGGTTAGGTTAGGTTAGCGTATTTTGGTTTAGTTTAGTTTAGTTAAGTTTTGTTTAGTTTATAGTTTAGTTTAGTTTAGTTTACCTTGGTTTAGTTTAGGTTGGGTTTGGTTTGTTTAGTTTAGTTTAGTTTGGTTTATTTTAGTTTAGTTTAAGTTAGGTGAGCATAGGTTAGTTTAGTTTAATTTAGATTAGGTTATTTAGGTTAGGTTATGTTAGGTTAGTTTAATTTAGTTTAATTTATGTTAGTTTAGTTTAGGTTAGGTTAGGTTATGTTAGTTTAGTTTAGTTTAGATTAGTTTAGCTTAGGTTAGGTTAGTTTAGGTTATTTTACTTTAGTTTAGTTTAGTTTAGTTTATAGTTTAGTATAGTTTATAGTTTAGTTGATAGTTTACTTTAGTTTATAGTGTAGTTTAGTTTAGTTTAGTTTCGTTTCGTTTAGGTTAGGTTCGGATACGTTAGGTTATGTTAGGTTAAGTTAGTTTAGTTTAGTTTAGTTTAGTTTAGTTATGTTTAGTTTAGTTTATAGTTTAGTTTATTAATTAGTTTAGTTTAGTTTATAGTCAAGTATATAGTTTAGTATAGTTTAGTTTAGTGTAGTTTAGTTTAGATTAGCTTAGTTAGTTTATTTTGGATTAGTTTACTTTACGTTACGTTAGGTTAGGTTAATTTATTTTAGTTTAGGTTAGGTTAGGTTAAGTCAGGTTACTTTAGTTTAGCATAGTTTAGTTTAGTTTAGATAATTTTAGTTTATTTATAGTTTAGTTTAGTTTATAATTTAGTTTAGTTTAGTGTACTTTAGATTAGGTTAGGTTAGGTTAGATTAGTTTAGTTTAGGTTAGGTTAGGTTAGGATAGTTTAGTTTAGTTTATTTTAGTTTAGTTTAGTTTAGTTTATAGTTTAGTTTATAGTTTAAATTAGTTTAGTTCAGATTAGTTTAGTTTAGTTTAGTTTACTTAAGTTTAGTTTAGGTTTGGTTAGGTTAGGTTAGGTTAGGTTAGGTTAGGTTAGGTTATGTTAGGTTAGGTTAGTGTAGTTTAGTTTAGTTTAGTTCAGTTTATATTAGGTTAGGTTAATTTAATTTAGTTTAGTTTAGTTTAGGTTAGGTTAGGTGAGTTTATTTTATTTTAGTTTAGTTTAGGTTAGGTTAGGTTAGGTTAGGTTATGTTAGGTTAGGTTAGTGTAGTTTAGTTTAGTTTAGTTTAGATTTGACTCGGTTAGTTTATAATTTAGTTTATAGTTCAGTTTAGTTTGGTTTAGTATAGTTTAGTTTTGTTTAATTTAGTTTTGTTTAATTTATTTTAATTTAGTTTAGTTTAGTTTAGTATATAGTTTAATTTTTAATATAGTTTAGTTTATAGTTTAGTTTATGGTTTAGTTTAGTTTTGTTTGGTTTGGTTTAGTTTTGTTCTGTTTTTTTTTAGTTTAGTTTAGTTTAGGTTAGCTTAGCTTAGTTTAGTTTAGTTTAATTTAGGTTAGGTTGGGTTAGGTTAGTTTAGTTTACTTTAGTTTAGTTTAGGTTAGGTTAGCTTAGGTTATGTTAGGTGAGTTTATTTTAGTTTAGTAGTTTAGTTTAGTTTAGGTTAGGTTAGTTTAGTTTATTTTCGTTTAGTTTAATTTAGTTTATGTTAGGTTAGGTTTAGTTTGGTTAGGTTAGGTTAGTTAAATTTAATTTAGTTAGATTATAATTTAGTTTATAGTTTAGTTTAGTTTATTGTTTAGTTTAGTTAAATTTAGTTTAGGTTAGGTAAGGTTAGGTTAGGTTAGTTTAGTTTATTATAGTTTATTTTAGTTTAGTTTAGTGAATTTAGTTTAGTTTAGTTTAGGTTTTAGTTAAGCTTAGTTAGTTTGTTTAGATTAGTATAGTTTACTTTAGATTAGGTTACGTAATTTTAGTTTAGTTTAGGTTAGGTTAGGTTAGGTTAGGTGAAGTTATGTTAATTTAGTTTAGTTTAGTTTATTTTAGTTTATTTATAGTTTAGCTTAGTTTATAATTTAGTTTAGTTTAGTTTATAGTTTAGTTTATGGTTTAGTTTAGTTTCGTTTGATTTGGTTTAGATTAGTTCTGTTTCGTTTGGTTTAGTTTAGTTTAGGTTAGGTTAAATTAGTTTAGTTTAGTTTAGTTTACGTTAGGTTAGGTTAGGTTAGTTTAGTTTACTTTAGTTTAGTTTAGGTTAGGTTAGCTTAGGTTATGTTAGGTGAGTTTAGTTTAGTTTAGTTTAGGTTAGGTTAGTTTAGTTTCGTTTCGTTTAGTTTAGTTTAGTTTAGGTTAGGATAGGTTTAGTTTGGTTAAGTTAGGTTAGGTTAGGTTAGTTTAGCTAATTTTAGTTTAGTTTATAGTTTCGTTATTTTAGTTTAGTTTAGTTTAGTGTATAGTTAAGTTTATAGTTTAGTTTATTTTATGGTTCAGTATAGTTTAGTTTAGTTTAGTTTAACTTAGTTTAGTTTAGATTCGTTTAGTTTAGTTTAGGTTAAGGTAGGTTAGGTTTGGTTAGGTTAATTTAGTTTAGTTTAGTTTAATTTAGTTTATTTAATTTATAGTTTAGTTAAATTTAGTTTAGTTTATAGTTTAGATTATATTTTAGTTTATTTTATATTTTAGTTTAGTTTAGTTGATGTTAGGTTAGTTTAGTTTAGTTTAGTTTAGTTTCGGTTAGGTGTGGTTAGGATAGTTTAGTATATTTTAGTTTAGTTTTAGTTTATAGTTTAGTTTAGTTCATTTTATACTTAAGTTCATAGTTTAGTTTATAGTTTAGTTTAGGCTATTTTAGATTAGTTTAGTTTAGTTTGGTTTAGTTTAGGTTAGGTTTGGTTAGGTTAATTTAGTAAAGTTTAGTTTAGTTTTGTTTATTTAGTTTATTTTATAGTTTAGTTTAGTTAAGTTTAGTTTAGTTTAATTTAGTTTAGTTAAGTTTTGTTTAATTTAGTTTAGTTTAGTTTTGTTTAATTTAGTTTAGTTTAATTTAGTTTAGTTTAGTTTAGATCAGGTTAGGTTTTTTAGGTTAGTTTAGTTTTGTTTAGTTTAGCTAAGTTTAGTGTAGTTTATAGTTTCGGTAATTTATTTTAGTTTAATTTAGTGTATAGTTAGGTTTATAGTTTAGTTTAGTTTATAGTTTATTTTATAGTTTAGTATATTTTAGTTTAGTTTAGTTTATTTTATCTTAGTTTAGTTTAGTTTCGTTTAGTTTAGGGTAAATAAGGTTAGGTAAGGTTGGGTTAAGTTAGTTTAGTTTAGTTTTGTTTAGGTTAGGATAGGTTTGGTTAGGTTAGTTTAGTTCATTTTATTTTAATTTAGTGTAATTAATTTATAGTTTAGTTAAATTTAGTTTAGTTTATAGTTTAGATTATAGTTTAGTTTAGTTCATTTTATATTTTATATTTGTTTAGTTTAGGTTAGGTTAGTTTAGTTTAGTTATTTTAGGTTAGGTTAGTTTGGGTTAGAATAATTTAGTTTAGTTTATTTTATTTTTAATTTATAGTTTATTTTAGTTTTGTGAATACTTAAGTTTATAATTTATTTTATAATCTAGTTTATAGTTTAGTTTAGGCTATTTTGGATTAGTTTAGCTTAGTTTAGTTTAGTTTAGTTTAGTTTAGAATAGGTTAGGTTAGGTTAATTTAGTATTGTTTAGTTTAGTTTAGTTTATTTAGTTTATTTTATAGTTTAGTTTATAGTTTAGTTTAGTTAAGTTTAGTTTAGTATCGTTTAGGTTAGGTTATTTTAATTTAGGTTAGCTTAGTTTAGTTTAATTTAGGTTAGATTAAGTTAGATTAGGTTAGTTAATATTAGTTTAGTTAAGTTAAGTTTAGTTTAATTTATAGTTTAGTTTAAATTACTTTAGTTTATAGTTTAGTTTAGTTTAGTTTAAAGTTTAGTTTATACTTTCGTTTACTTTAGTTAATAATTTTGTTTATGGTTTAGTTTAGTTTAGTTTAGTTATGTTTTATTTAGTTTAGTTTAGTTTCGTTTAGGTTTGGTTAGGTTAGGCTAGGTTAGGTTAGCTTAGTTTGGTTTAGTTTAGTTTAGGTTAGGTTAGGTTAGATTAGGTTAGTTTACCTTACTTTAGTTTAGCTTAGTTTAGTTAAGTTTAGTTCAGTTTATATTTTAGTTTAGTGTAATTTAATTTATATTTTAGTTTATGGTTTAGTATAGTTTAATTTATGGTTTGATTTATAGTTTAGTTTAGTTTCGTTTAGTTTAATTTAGCTTAGTTTAGATTAGGTTAGGTTAAATTATGTTAGTTTAGTTTAGTTTATTTTAGTTTAGTTCAGTTTAGTTAATGTCAGGTTAGGTTAGTTTAGTTTAGTTTAGTTTAGTTTAATTTAATTTAGTTTACTTAATTTAGTTTAGTTTAGTTTAGTTTAGTTTAGTTTTGGTTAGATTTAGTTAGGTCAGGTTAGGTTATTTAAGTTTAGTTTAGTTAAGTTTAGGTTAGGTTAGGTTAGGTTAGGTTAGGGAATTTTAGGTTAGTATAGTTTAGTTAATTTATTTTAGTTAATAGTTCAGTATAGTTTACAGTTTAGTTTATAGTTTAGTTCAGTGTATAGTGTAGTTGATAGTTTAGTTTAGTTTAGTTTAGTTTCGTTTATATTATGTTAGGTTAGGTTAGGTTGGATTAGCTTAGTTTAGTTTAGTTTAGTTTAGGTTAGGTTCGGTTACGTTAGGTTATGTTAGCTTATGTTAGTTTAGTTTAGTTTAGTTTAGTTTAGTCTAGTTTAGTGAAGTTTGGTTTAGTTTATAGTTTAGTTTATTTTAGTTTATTTATTAGTTTAGTTTATAGTTAAGTATATAGTTTAGTTTAGTTTAGTTTAGCTTAGTTTGTTTATTTTAGATTAGTATAGCTTACGTTACGTTAGGTTAAACCTAACCTAACGTAACCTAACGTAGGTTAGGTTCGTTTAGTTTAGTTTAATTAGGTTAGGTTAGGTTAAGTTAGGTTACTTTAGCTTAGTTTAGTTTATTTTAGATAATTTATGGTTTAGTTTAGTTAAGTTTATTTATAGATCAGTATATAGTTTACTTTAGTTTATAGTTCAGTTTAGGTTAGATTAGTTTAAGTTAGATTAGGTTAGATTAGTTTAGTTTAGTTTAGTTTCGGTTAGGTTAGATTAGGTTACATTAAGTTAGTTTAGGTTAGCTTAGTTTAGTTTAATTTAGTATAGTTAAGTTTAGTTTAGTTTTGTTTAGTTTACAGTTTAGTTTAGTTAAGTTTAGTTTATAATTTAGTTTATAGTTCAGTTTAGTTTAGTTCATACTTTATTTTAGTTTACTTTAGTTTCAGTTAGGTTAGGTTAGGTTAGGTTAGGTTAGTGTAGTTTAGTTAAGTTTAGTTTTGTTTAGCTAAGTTTATAGTTTATTTTGTAGTTTAATTTAGTTTAGTTTATCGTTTAATTTAGTGTAGTTAATTTAGTTTAGTTTAATTTAGTTTACTTTAGTTTAGTTTAGTGTAGTTTAGATTAAATTAGGTTAGGTTATGCTAGGTTAGTAGAGTATAATTTAGTTTAGGTTAGGTTAGGTTAAGTTAAGTTAGGTTAGGTTAGTTTAGTTTAGTTTAGTTGGATTTAGAATAGTTTAGTGTAGTTTAGCTTATTTTAGACTAGGTAAGGTTAGCCTAGTTTAGTTTAATTTAGTTTAGTTTAGGTTAGGTTAGTTTAGGTTAGTTTAGTTTAGTTAATTTATTTTAGTTAATAGTTTAGTATAGTTTATAAATTAGTTGATAATTTATTTTGGTTTGTAGTTCAATTTATTGTTAATTTAGTTTAGTTTATTTTAGTTTCGTTTAGGTTATGTTAGGTTAGGTTAGGTTAGGTTAGGATAGCTTAGTTTAGTTTAGTTTAGGTTAGGTTAGGTTAGGTTCGGTTACCTTAGGTTGTGTTAGGTTAAGTTAGTTTAGTTTAGTTTAGTTTAGCTTAGCTTAGTTAGTTTATTTTAGATGAATACAGTTTACGTTACGTTAGGTTAGGTTAGGTTAGGTTAGTTTAGTTTAGTTTACGTTAGGTTAGGTTAGTTTAAGTTAGGTTACTTTAGTTTAGTTTAGTATAGTTTAGATAATTTATAATTTAGTTTAGTTTAGTTTAGTTTATAGTTTAGTTTATAGTTTACTTTAGTTTCTAGTTTAGTTTAGTTTGAATTAGATTCGGTAAGTTTAGTTTAGTTTACGTTAGGTTAGGTTAGGTTGAGTTAGGTTACTTTAATTTAGTTTAATTTAGATAATTTATAGTTTAGTTTATATTAGTTTAGTTTATGGTTTAGTTTAGTTTAGTTATGTTTAGTTTTGTTATAGTTTAGTTTATTAATTAGTTTAGTTTAGTTTATAGTTAAGTATATAGTTTAGTATAGTTTAGTTTAGTGTAGTTTAGTTTAGATTAGCTTAGTTAGTTTATTTTGGATTAGTTTACTTTACGTTACGTTAGGTTAGGTTAATTTATTTTAGTTTAGGTTAGGTTAGGTTAAGTCAGGTTACTTTAGTTTAGCTTAGTTTAGTTTAGTTTATATAATTTATAGTTTAGTTTAGTTTAGTTTATAGTTTAGTTTACAGTTTAGTTTAGTTTAGTTTCGGTTTGGTTAGGTTAGGTTAGATTAATTTAATTTAGGTTAGGATAGTTTAGTTCAGTTTAGTTTAGTTTAGTTAAGCTTAGTTAGTTTAGTTTAGATTAGTATAGTTTACGTTAGGTTAGGTTAGGTTAGGTAAGTTTAGTTTAGTTTAGGTTAGGTTAGGTGAAGTTAGGTTACTTTAGTTTAGTTTAGTTTAATTTAGTTTAGTTTATTTTAGTTTATTTATAGTTTAGTTTAGTTTATAATTTAGTTTAGTTTAGTGTAGTTTAGGTTAGGTTAGGTTAGGTTAGATTATTTAGCTTAGTTTAGGTTAGGATAGGTTAGGATAGTTTAGTTTAGTTTATTTTATTTTAGTTTAGTTCAGTTTATAGTTTAGTTTATAGTTTAAATTAGTTTCGTTTAGATTAGTTTACTTTAGTTTAGTTTACTTAAGTTTAGTTTAGGTTAGGTTAGGTTAGGTTAGGTTATGTTAGGTTAGGTTAGTGTAGTTTAGTTCAGTTTAGTTTTGTTCAGTTTATATTAGGTTAGGTTAATTTAATTTAGTTTAGTTTAGGTTAGGTTAGGTTAGTTTAGTTTAGTTTAGTTTAGGTTATGTTAGGTTAGGTTAGGTTAGTGTAGTTTAGTTTAGTTTAGTTTAGATTTTACTCGTTTAGTTTATAGTTTAGTTTATAGTTCAGTTCAGTTTAGTTTAGTATAGTTTAGTTTTGTTTAATTTAGTTTTGTTTAATTTATTTTAATTTAGTTTAGTTTAGTTTAGTATATAGTTAATTTTTAATTTAGTTTAGTTTAGATTATAGTTTAGTTTAGTGTTTAGTTTAGTTTAGTTTGGTTTGGTTTAGTTTAGTTCTGTTTGTTTTAGTTTAGTTTAGTTTAGGTTAGGTTAGGTTAGTTTAGTTTAATTAAGGTTAGTTTAGGTTAGGTTAGGTTAGGTTAGTTAAATTTAATTTAGTTAGATTATAATTTAGTTTATAGTTTAGTTTAGTTTATTGTTTAGTTTATTTAAGTTTAGTTTAGGTTAGGTAAGGTTAGGTTAGGTTAGTTTAATTTAGTATAATTTAGTTTAGTTTAGTTTACTGAATTTAGTTTAGTTTAGGTTTTAGTTAAGCTTAGTTAGTTTAGTTTAGATTAGTATAGTTTACTTTAGGTTAGGTTAGGTTAGGTAATTTTAGTTTAGTTTAGGTTAGGTTAGGTTAGGTGAAGTTATGTTACTTTAGTTTAGTTTAGTTTATTTTAGTTTATAATTAATTTAGTTTAGTGTAGTTTAGGTTAGGTTAAGTTAGGTTAGATTAGTTTAGTTTAGTTTAGGTTAGGTTAGGTGAGAATAGATTAGTTTATTTTATTTTAGTTTAGTTTATAGTTAAGTTTATAGTTTAAATTATTTTAGTTTAGATTAGTTTAGTTTAGTTTAGTTTATTTAAGTTTAGTTTAGGTTAGGTTAGGTTATGTTAGGTTAGGTTAGTTTAGCATAGGTTTGATTAGGTTAGGTTAGTTTAGATTACTTTAGCTTAGTTCAGTTTAGTTTAGATTAGTTTAGTTTATTTTATAGGTTAGTTTAGTTAACTTTAGTTTAGTTTATAATTTAGTTTAGTTTACATTATAGTTTAGTTTATAGTATAGTTTACTTAATATTTTAGTTTATAGTTTAGTTTATGGCTTATTTTATAATTAAAATTCGTTTACTTTAGATTAGTTTAGTTTAGTTTAGTGTAGCTTAGGTTAGGTTAGGTTAGTTTAGTTTAGTTTAGTTTTGTTTACTTAAGTTTAGTTTAGTTTAGGTTAGGTTAGCTTATGTTAGGTTAGGTTAGTTTAGCTTAAGTTAGATTAGGTTAGGTTAGTTTAGTTTAGTGTAGTTTAGTTTAGTTCAGTTTAGATTAGGTTACGTTAGTTTAGTTTTGTTTAGTTCAGTTTACTTTAGGTTAGGTTAGATTAGGTAGTGTTAGTTTAGTTTAGTTTAGTTTAGTTTTGGTTAGGTTAGGTTAGGTTGAGTTATTTTAGGTTAGGTTAGTTTAGTTTAGTCTCGTTTAGTTTATAGTTTCGTTTCGTTAAGTTTAGTTTATAGTTCAGTTTAGTTTAGTTTTGTTTAATTTAGTTTAGTTTAATTTATTTTAATTTATTTTAGTTTAGTTTAATTTATAGTTCAGTTTATAATTTAGTTTAGATTAGTTTATAGTTTAGTATATGGTTTAGTTTAGTTTAGTTTAGTTTGGTTTAGTTTAGTTTAGATTATTTAGTTTCGTTTAGGTTAGTTTATTTTAGGCTAGATTAGGTTAGCTTAGTTTAGTTTAAATAAGTTTAGGTTAGGTTAGGATGGTTTACATTAAGTTAGTTTAGTTTAGTTTAGTTTAGCTAAGTTTAGTTTAGTTTACAATTTAGTTTAGTATAGTTTAGTTTATAGCTTAGTTTATACTTAAGTTTAGTTTAATTTATAGTTTAGTTTATAGTTTAAATTAGTTTAATTTAGTTTAGGTTAGGTTAGGTTTGTTTAGTTTAAGTTAGGTTAGGTTAGGTTAGGTTAGTTTAGTTTAGTTTAGTTTGGTTGAATTTAGTTTAGTTTAGTTTAGTTTAGGTTAGGTTAGGTTAGTTTAGTTTAGTTTAATTTAGGTTAGGTTAGGTTAGTTTGGGTTAACTTAGTTTAGTTTAGTTTAGGTTAGGATAGGTTAGGTTGATTAGGTTAGTTTAGTTCAGTTTAGCTAATTTTAGTTTAGTTTATAGTTTCGTAAATTTAGTTTAGTTTAGTTTAGTGTATAGATAAGTTTATAGTTTAGTTTACTTTAGTTTATGGTTTAGTATAGTTTAGTTTAACTTAGTTTAGCTTAGTTTATTTTAGTTTCGTTTAGTTTATATTAGGTTAAGTTAGGTTAGGTTTGGTTAGGTTAATTTAGTTTAGTTTAGTTTAATTTAGTTTATTTAATTTATAGTTTAGTTAAATTTAGTTTAGTTTATAGTTTAGATTATAGTTTAGTTTATTTTATATTTTAGTTTAGTTTAGTTTAGGTTAGGTTAGTTTAGTTTAGTTTAGTTTAGGTCAGGTTGGGTTAGGATAGTTTAGTTTAGTTTTAGTTTATAGTTTACTTTAGTTTATTTTATACTTAAGTTAATAGTTTAGTTTAGGCTATTTTAGATTAGTTAAGTTTAGTTTGGTTTAGTTTAGGTTAGGTTCGGTTAGGTTAATTTAGTAAAGTTTAGTTTAGTTTTGTTTATTTAGTTTATTTTATAGTTTAGTTTAGTTAAGTTTAGTTTAGTTTAATTTAGTTTAGTTTAGTTTTGTTTAATTTAGTTAAGTTTATTTTAGTTTAGTTTAGTTTAGTTTAATTTAGTTTAGTTTAATTTAGTTTAGTTTAGTTTAGATCAGTTTGGCCTGATTAGGTTAGTTTAGTTTAGTTTAGATTAGCTAAGTTTAGTTTAGTTTATAGTTTCGTTAATTTATTTTGGTTTAGTTTAGTGTATAGTTAGGTTTATAGTTTAGTTTAGTTTATAGTTTATTTTATAGTTTAGTATATTTTAGTTTAGTTTAGTTTAGTTTTTGCTTAGTTTAGTTTAGTTTCGTTTAGTTTAGGGTAGGTAAGGTTAGGTTAGGTTGGGTTAAGTTAGTTTAGTTTAGTTTTGTTTAGGTTAGGTTAGGTTTGGTTAGGTTAGTTTAGTTCATTTTATTTTAATTTAGTGTAGTTAATTGATAGTTTAGTTAAATTTAGTTTAGTTTATAGTTTAGATTATAGTTTAGTTTAGTTCATTTTATATTTTAGTTTTCTTTAATTTAGGTTAGGTTAATTTAGTTTAGTTTATTTTAGGTTAGGTTAGTTTGGGTTAGAATAGTTTAGTTTAGTTTAGTTTGTTTTTAATTTATAGTTTATTTTAGTTTTGTGAATACTTAAGTTTATCATTTAGTTTATAATCTAGTTTATAGTTTAGTTTAGGCTATTTTGGATTAGTTTAGCTTAGTTTAGTTTAGTTTAGTTTAGAATAGGTTAGGTTAGGTTAATTTAGTATTGTTTAATTTAGTTTAGTTTATTTAGTTTATTTTATAGTTTAGTTTATAGTTTAGTTTAGTTAAGTTTAGTTTAGTTTATTGTTTAGTTTGCTTTAGTTTAGTTTTGTTTAATTTATTTTAGTTTAGTTTAGTTTAGTTTCGATTAGGTTAGGTTAGGTTATGTTAATTTAGGTTAGCTTAGTTTAGTTTAGTTTACGTTAGATTAAGTTAGGTTAGGTTAGTTAAGTTTAGTTTAGTTTAATTTATAGTTTAGTTTAGTTTACTTTAGTTTATAGTTTAGTTTAGTTTCTAGTTTAGTTTAGTTTGAATTAGATTCGGTAAGTTTAGTTTAGTTTAAGTTAGGTTAGGTTAGGTTGAGTTAGGTTACTTTAGTTTAGTTTAGTTTAGATAATTTATAGTTTAGTTTATTTTAGTTTAGTTTATGGTTAATTTAGTTTATAGTTTAGTTTAGTTTAGTTATGTTTAGTTTTGTTTATAGTTTAGTATATTAATTAATTTAGTTTAGTTTATAGTTAAGTATATGGTTTAGTATAGTTTATTTTAGTGTAGTTTAGTTTAGATTAGTTTAGTTAGTTTATTTTGGATTAGTTTACTTTACGTTACGTTAGGTTAGGTTAATTTATGTTAGTTTAGGTTAGGTTAGGTTAAGTCAGGTTACTTTAGTTTAGCTTAGTTTAGTTTAGTTTAGATAATTTATAGTTTAGTTTAGTTTAGTTTATAGTTTAGTTTACAGTTTAGTTTAGTTTAGTTTCGGTTTGGTTAGGTTAGGTTAGATTAATTTAATTTAGGTTATGATAGTTTAATTCAGTTTAGTTTAGTTTAGTTAAGCTTAGTTAGTTTAGTTTAGATTAGTATAGTTTACGTTAGGTTAGGTTAGGTTACGTAAGTTTAGTTTAGTTTAGGTTAGGTTAGGTGAAGTTAGGTTAGTTTAGTTAGGTTTAGTTTAATTTAGTTTATTTTATTTATAGTTTAGTTTAGTTTATAATTTAGTTTAGTTTAGTGTAGTTTAGGTTAGGTTAGGTTAGGTTAGATTAGTTTAGCTTAGTTTAGGTTAGGATAGGTTAGGATAGTTTAGTTTAGTTTATAGTTTAGTTTATAGTTTAAATTAGTTTAGTTTAGATTAGTTTAGTTCAGTTTACTTAAGTTTAGTTTAGGTTAGGTTAGGTTAGGTTAGGTTAGGTTAGGTTATGTTAGGTTAGGTTAGTGTAGTTTAGTTCAGTTTAGTTTAGTTCAGTTTATATTAGGTTAGGTTAATTTAATTTAGTTTAGTTTAGGTTAGGTTGGGTTAGTTTAGTTTAGTTTAGTTTAGGTTAGGTTAGGTTAGGTTAGGTTAAGTTAGGTTATGTTAGGTTAGGTTAGTGTAGTTTAGTTTAGTTTAGTTTAGATTTTACTCGTTTAGTTTATAGTTTAGTTTATAGTTCAGTTTAGTTTAGTTTAGTTTAGTTTAGTTTTGTTTAATTTATTTTAATTTAGTTTAGTTTAGTTTAGTATATAGTTTAGTTTTTAATTTAGTTTAGTTTAGATTATAGTTTAGTTTATGGTTTAGTTTAGTTTAGTTTGGTTTGGTTTAGTTTAGTTCTGTTTGTTTTAGTTTAGTTTAGTTTAGGTTAGGTTAGCTTAGTTTAGTTTAGTTTAATTTAGGTTAGGTTGGGTTACGTTAGTTTAGTTTACTTTAGTTTAGTTTAGGTTAGGTTAGCTTAGGTTATGTTAGGTGAGTTTATTTTAGTTTAGTAGTTTAGTTTAGTTTAGGTTAGGTTAGTTTAGTTTATTTTCGTTTAGTTTAGTTTAGTTTAGGTTTGGTTAGGTTTAGTTTGGTTAGGTTAGGTTAGGTTAGTTTAGTTTATTTTAGGTTAGTTTAGGTTAGGTTAGGTTAGGTTAGTTAAATTTAATTTAGTTAGATTATAATTTAGTTTATAGTTTAGTTTAGTTTATTGTTTAGTTTAGTTAAGTTTAGTTTAGGTTAGGTAAGGTTAGGTTAGGTTAGTTTAGTTTAGTATAATTTAGTTTAGTTTAGTTTACTGAATTTAGTTTAGTTTAGGTTTTAGGTAAGCTTAGTTAGTTTAGTTTAGATTAGTATAGTTTACTTTAGGTTAGGTTAGGTTAGGTAATTTTAGTTTAGTTTAGGTTAGGTTAGGTTAGTTTAGTTTAATTCTATTTAGGTTAGGTTAGGTAATTTTAGGTTAGTATAGTTTAGTTAATTTATTTTAGTTAATAGTTCAGTATAGTTTACAGTTTAGTTTATAGTTTAGTTTAGTGTATATTGTAGTTGATAGTTTAGTTTAGTTTAGTTTAGTTTCGTTTATATTATGTTAGGTTAGGTTAGGTTGGATTAGCTTAGTTTAGTTTAGTTTAGTTTAGTTAAGTTTTGTTTAGTTTATAGTTTAGTTTAGTTTAGTTTAGCTTGGTTTAGTTTAGGTTGGGTTTGGTTTGTTTAGTTTAGTTTAGTTTGGTTTATTTTAGTTTAGTTTAAGTTAGGTGAGCATAGGTTAGTTTAGTTTAATTTAGATTAGGTTATTTAGGTTAGGTTATGTTAGGTTAGTTTAATTTAGTTTAGTTTATGTTAGTTTAGTTTAGGTTAGGTTAGGTTATGTTAGTTTAGTTTAGTTTAGATTAGTTTAGCTTAGGTTAGGTTAGTTTAGGTTATTTTACTTTAGTTTAGTTTATAGTTTAGTATAGTTTATAGTTTAGTTGATAGTTTACTTTAGTTTATAGTGTAGTTTAGTTTAGTTTAGTTTCGTTTCGTTTAGGTTAGGTTCGGTTACGTTAGGTTATGTTAGGTTAAGTTAGTTTAGTATAGTTTAGTTTAGTTTAGTTATGTTTAGTTTAGTTTATAGTTTAGTTTATTAATTAGTTTAGTTTAGTTTATAGTCAAGTATATAGTTTAGTATAGTTTAGTTTAGTGTAGTTTAGTTTAGATTAGCTTAGTTAGTTTATTTTGGATTAGTTTACTTTACGTTACGTTAGGTTAGGTTAATTTATTTTAGTTTAGGTTAGGTTAGGTTAAGTCAGGTTACTTTAGTTTAGCATAGTTTAGTTTAGTTTAGATAATTTTAGTTTATTTATAGTTTAGTTTAGTTTATAATTTAGTTTAGTTTAGTGTACTTTAGATTAGGTTAGGTTAGGTTAGATTAGTTTAGTTTAGGTTATGTTAGGTTAGGATAGTTTAGTTTAGTTTATTTTAGTTTAGTTTAGTTTAGTTTATAGTTTAGTTTATAGTTTAAATTAGTTTAGTTCAGATTAGTTTAGTTTAGTTTAGTTTACTTAAGTTTAGTTTAGGTTTGGTTAGGTTAGGTTAGGTTAGGTTAGGTTAGGTTAGGTTAGGTTAGGTTAGGTTAGTGTAGTTTAGTTTAGTTTAGTTCAGTTTGTATTAGGTTAGGTTAATTTAATTTAGTTTAGTTTAGTTTAGGTTAGGTTAGGTGAATTTATTTTATTTTAGTTTAGTTTAGGTTAGGTTAGGTTAGGTTAGGTTAGGTTATGTTAGGTTAGGTTAGTGTAGTTTAGTTTAGTTTAGTTTAGATTTGACTCGGTTAGTTTATAATTTAGTTTATAGTTCAGTTTAGTTTGGTTTAGTATAGTTTAGTTTTGTTTAATTTAGTTTTGTTTAATTTATTTTAATTTAGTTTAGTTTAGTTTAGTATATAGTTTAATTTTTAATATAGTTTAGTTTAGTTTATAGTTTAGTTTATGGTTTAGTTTATTTTTGTTTGGTTTGGTTTAGTTTTGTTCTGTTTTTTTTTAGTTTAGTTTAGTTTAGGTTAGCTTAGCTTAGTTTAGTTTAGTTTAACTTAGGTTAGGTTGGGTTAGGTTAGTTTAGTTTACTTTAGTTTAGTTTAGGTTAGGTTAGCTTAGGTTATGTTAGGTTAGTTTATTTTAGTTTAGTAGTTTAGTTTAGTTTAGGTTAGGTTAGTTTAGTTTATTTTCGTTTAGTTTAGTTTAGTTTATGTTAGGTTAGGTTTAGTTTGGTTAGGTTAGGTTAGTTAAATTTAATTTAGTTAGATTATAATTTAGTTTATAGTTTAGTTTAGTTTATTGTTTAGTTTAGTTAAATTTAGTTTAGGTTAGGTAAGGTTAGGTTAGGTTAGTTTAGTTTATTATAGTTTATTTTAGTTTAGTTTAGTGAATTTAGTTTAGTTTAGTTTAGGTTTTAGTTAAGCTTAGTTAGTTTGTTTAGATTAGTATAGTTTACTTTAGATTAGGTTACGTAATTTTAGTTTAGTTTAGGTTAGGTTAGGTTAGGTTAGGTGAAGTTATGTTAATTTAGTTTAGTTTAGTTTATTTTAGTTTATTTATAGTTTAGCTTAGTTTATAATTTAGTTTAGTTTAGTTTATAGTTTAGTTTATGGTTTAGTTTAGTTTCGTTTGGTTTGGTTTAGATTAGTTCTGTTTCGTTTAGTTTAGTTTAGTTTACGTTAGGTTAGGTTAGGTTAGTTTAGTTTACTTTAGTTTAGTTTAGGCTAGGTTAGCTTAGGTTATGTTAGGTGAGTTTAGTTTAGTTTAGTTTAGGTTAGGTTAGTTTAGTTTCGTTTCGTTTAGTTTAGTTTAGTTTAGGTTAGGATAGGTTTAGTTTGGTTAAGTTAGGTTAGGTTAGGTTAGTTTAGCTAATTTTAGTTTAGTTTATAGTTTCGTTATTTTAGTTTAGTTTAGTTTAGTGTATAGTTAAGTTTATAGTTTAGTTTATTTTATGGTTCAGTATAGTTTAGTTTAGTTTAGTTTAACTTAGTTTAGTTTAGATTCGTTTAGTTTAGTTTAGGTTAAGGTAGGTTAGGTTTGGTTAGGTTAATTAAGTTTAGTTTAGTTTAATTTAGTTTATTTAATTTATAGTTTAGTTAAATTTAGTTTAGTTTAAAGTTTAGATTATATTTTAGTTTATTTTATATTTTAGTTTAGTTTAGTTGATGTTAGGTTAGTTTAGTTTAGTTTAGTTTAGTTTCGGTTAGGTGTGGTTAGGATAGTTTAGTATATTTTAGTTTAGTTTTAGTTTATAGTTTAGTTTAGTTCATTTTATACTTAAGTTCATAGTTTAGTTTATAGTTTAGTTTAGGCTATTTTAGATTAGTTTAGTTTAGTTTGGTTTAGTTTAGGTTAGGTTTGGTTAGGTTAATTTAGTAAAGTTTAGTTTAGTTTTGTTTATTTAGTTTATTTTATAGTTTAGTTTAGTTAAGTTTAGTTTAGTTTAATTTAGTTTAGTTTAGTTTTGTTTAATTTAGTTTAGTTTAGTTTTGTTTAATTTAGTTTAGTTTAATTTAGTTTAGTTTAGTTTAGATCAGGTTAGGTTGTTTAGGTTAGTTTAGTTTTGTTTAGTTTAGCTAAGTTTAGTGTAGTTTATAGTTTCGGTAATTTATTTTAGTTTAATTTAGTGTATAGTTAGGTTTATAGTTTAGTTTAGTTTATAGTTTATTTTATAGTTTAGTATATTTTAGTTTAGCTTAGTTTATTTTATCTTAGTTTAGTTTAGTTTCGTTTAGTTTAGGGTAAATAAGTTTAGGTTAGGTTGGGTTAAGTTAGTTTAGTTTAGTTTTGTTTAGGTTAGGATAGGTTTGGTTAGGTTAGTTTATTTAATTTTATTTTAATTTAGTGTAATTAATTTATAGTTTAGTTAAATTTAGTTTAGTTTATAGTTTAGATTATAGTTTAGTTTAGTTCATTTTATATTTTATATTTGTTTAGTTTAGGTTAGGTTAGTTTAGTTTAGTTATTTTAGGTTAGGTTAGTTTGGGTTAGAATAATTTAGTTTAGTTTATTTTATTTTTAATTTATATTTTATTTTAGTTTTGTGAATACTTAAGTTTATAATTTATTTTATAATCTAGTTTATAGTTTAGTTTAGGCTATTTTGGATTAGTTTAGCTTAGTTTAGTTTAGTTTAGTTTAGTTTAGAATAGGTTAGGTTAGGTTAATTTAGTATTGTTTAGTTTAGTTTAGTTTATTTAGTTTATTTTATAGTTTAGTTTATAGTTTAGTTTAGTTAAGTTTAGTTTAGTTTCGTTTAGGTTAGGTTATGTTAATTTAGGTTAGCTTAGTTTAGTTTAATTTAGGTTAGATTAAGTTAGATTAGGTTAGTTAATATTAGTTTAGTTAAGTTAAGTTTAGTTTAATTTATAGTTTAGTTTAAATTACTTTAGTTTATAGTTTAGTTTAGTTTAGTTTAAAGTTTAGTTTATACTTTCGTTTACTTTAGTTAATAATTTTGTTTATGGTTTAGTTTAGTTTAGTTTAGTTATGTTTTATTTAGTTTAGTTTAGTTTCGTTTAGGTTTAGTTAGGTTAGGCTAGGTTAGGTTAGCTTAGTTTGGTTTAGTTTAGTTTAGGTTAGGTTAGGTTAGATTAGGTTAGTTTAGCTTACTTTAGTTTAGCTTAGTTTAGTTAAGTTTAGTTCAGTTTATATTTTAGTTTAGTGTAATTTAATTTATATTTTAGTTTATGGTTTAGTATAGTTTAATTTATGGTTTGATTTATAGTTTAGTTTAGTTTCGTTTAGTTTAATTTAGCTTAGTTTAGATTAGGTTAGGTTAAATTATGTTAGTTTAGTTTAGTTTATTTTAGTTTAGTTCAGTTTAGTTATGTCAGGTTAGGTTAGTTTAGTTTAGTTTAGTTTAGTTTAATTTAATTTAGTTTACTTAATTTAGTTTAGTTTAGTTTAGTTTAGTTTAGTTTAGGTTAGATTTAGTTAGGTCAGGTTAGGTTATTTAAGTTTAGTTTAGTTAAGTTTAGGTTAGGTTAGGTTAGGTTAGGTTAGGGAATTTTAGGTTAGTATAGTTTAGTTAATTTATTTTAGTTAATAGTTCAGTATAGTTTACAGTTTAGTTTATAGTTTAGTTCAGTGTATAGTGTAGTTGATAGTTTAGTTTAGTTTAGTTTAGTTTCGTTTATATTATGTTAGGTTAGGTTAGGTTGGATTAGCTTAGTTTAGTTTAGTTTAGTTTAGGTTAGGTTCGGTTACGTTAGGTTATGTTAGCTTATGTTAGTTTAGTTTAGTTTAGTTTAGTCTAGTTTAGTGAAGTTTAGTTTAGTTTATAGTTTAGTTTATTTTAGTTTATTTATTAGTTTAGTTTATAGTTAAGTATATAGTTTAGTTTAGTTTAGTTTAGCTTAGTTTGTTTATTTTAGATTAGTATAGCTTACGTTAGGTTAGGTTAGGTTAGGTAAGTTTAGTTTAGTTTAGGTTAGGTTAGGTGAAGTTAGGTTACTTTAGTTTAGTTTAGTTTAATTTAGTTTAGTTTATTTTAGTTTATTTATAGTTTAGTTTAGTTTATAATTTAGTTTAGTTTAGTGTAGTTTAGTTAGGTTAGGTTAGATTAGTTTAGCTTAGTTTAGGTTAGGATAGGTTAGGATAGTTTAGTTTAGTTTATTTTATTTTAGTTTAGTTCAGTTTATAGTTTAGTTTATAGTTTAAATTAGTTTCGTTTAGATTAGTTTACTTTAGTTTAGTTTACTTAAGTTTAGTTTAGGTTAGGTTAGGTTAGGTTAGGTTATGTTAGGTTAGGTTAGTGTAGTTTAGTTCAGTTTAGTTTTGTTCAGTTTATATTAGGTTAGGTTAATTTAATTTAGTTTAGTTTAGGTTAGGTTAGGTTAGTTTAGTTTAGTTTAGTTTAGGTTATGTTAGGTTAGGTTAGGTTAGTGTAGTTTAGTTTAGTTTAGTTTAGATTTTACTCGTTTAGTTTATAGTTTAGTTTATAGTTCAGTTCAGTTTAGTTTAGTATAGTTTAGTTTTGTTTAATTTAGTTTTGTTTAATTTATTTTAATTTAGTTTAGTTTAGATTAGTTTAGCTTAGGTTAGGTTAGTTTAGGTTATTTTACTTTAGTTTAGTTTAGTTTATAGTTTAGTATAGTTTATAGTTTAGTTGATAGTTTACTTTAGTTTATAGTGTAGTTTAGTTTAGTTTAGTTTCGTTTCGTTTAGGTTAGGTTCGGTTACGTTAGGTTATGTTAGGTTAAGTTAGTTTAGTTTAGTTTAGTTTAGTTTAGTTATGTTTAGTTTAGTTTATAGTTTAGTTTATTAATTAGTTTAGTTTAGTTTATAGTCAAGTATATAGTTTAGTATAGTTTAGTTTAGTGTAGTTTAGTTTAGATTAGCTTAGTTAGTTTATTTTGGATTAGTTTACCTTACGTTACGTTAGGTTAGGTTAATTTATTTTAGTTTAGGTTAGGTTAGGTTAAGTCAGGTTACTTTAGTTTAGCATAGTTTAGTTTAGTTTAGATAATTTTAGTTTATTTATAGTTTAGTTTAGTTTATAATTTAGTTTAGTTTAGTGTACTTTAGATTAGGTTAGGTTAGGTTAGATTAGTTTAGTTTAGGTTAGGTTAGGTTAGGATAGTTTAGTTTAGTTTATTTTAGTTTAGTTTAGTTTAGTTTATAGTTTAGTTTATAGTTTAAATTAGTTTAGTTCAGATTAGTTTAGTTTAGTTTAGTTTACTTAAGTTTAGTTTAGGTTTGGTTAGGTTAGGTTAGGTTAGGTTAGGTTAGGTTATGTTAGGTTAGGTTAGTGTAGTTTAGTTTAGTTTAGTTCAGTTTATATTAGGTTAGGTTAATTTAATTTAGTTTAGTTTAGTTTAGGTTAGGTTAGGTGAGTTTATTTTATTTTAGTTTAGTTTAGGTTAGGTTAGGTTAGGTTATGTTAGGTTATGTTAGGTTAGGTTAGTGTAGTTTAGTTTAGTTTAGTTTAGATTTGACTCGGTTAGTTTATAATTTAGTTTATAGTTCAGTTTAGTTTGGTTTAGTATAGTTTAGTTTTGTTTAATTTAGTTTTGTTTAATTTATTTTAATTTAGTTTAGTTTATTTTAGTTTCGTTTAGGTTATGTTAGGTTAGGTTAGGTTAGGTTAGGATAGCTTAGTTTAGTTTAGTTTAGGTTAGGTTAGGTTAGGTTAGGTTAGCTTAGCTTAGCTTAGTTTTGTTTAGTTTAGTTTAGTTTAGGTTAGGTTCGGTTACGTTAGGTTGTGTTAGGTTAAGTTAGTTTAGTTTAGTTTAGTTTAGCTTAGCTTAGTTAGTTTATTTTAGATGAATACAGTTTACGTTACGTTAGGTTAGGTTAGGTTAGGTTAGTTTAGTTTAGTTTACGTTAGGTTAGGTTAGTTTAAGTTAGGTTACTTTAGTTTAGTTTAGTTTAGTTTAGATAATTTATAATTTAGTTTAGTTTAGTTTAGTTTATAGTTTAGTTTATAGTTTACTTTAGTTTCTAGTTTAGTTTAGTTTGAATTAGATTCGGTAAGTTTAGTTTAGTTTACGTTAGGTTAGGTAAAGTTAGGTTACTTTAATTTAGTTTAATTTAGATAATTTATAGTTTAGTTTATTTTAGTTTAGTTTGTGGTTTAGTTTAGTTTAGTTATGTTTAGTTTTGTTTATAGTTTAGTTTATTAATTAGTTTAGTTTAGTTTATAGTTAAGTATATAGTTTAGTATAGTTTAGTTTAGTGTAGTTTAGTTTAGATTAGCTTAGTTAGTTTATTTTGGATTAGTTTACTTTACGTTACGTTAGGTTAGGTTAATTTATTTTAGTTTAGGTTAGGTTAGGTTAAGTCAGGTTACTTCTAGTTTAGCTTAGTTTAGTTTAGTTTATATAATTTATAGTTTAGTTTAGTTTAGTTTATAGTTTAGTTTACAGTTTAGTTTAGTTTAGTTTCGGTTTGGTTAGGTTAGGTTAGATTAATTTAATTTAGGTTAGGATAGTTTAGTTCAGTTTAGTTTAGTTTAGTTAAGCTTAGTTAGTTTAGTTTAGATTAGTATAGTTTACGTTAGGTTAGGTTAGGTTAGGTAAGTTTAGTTTAGTTTAGGTTAGGTTAGGTGAAGTTAGGTTACTTTAGTTTAGTTTAGTTTAATTTAGTTTAGTTTATTTTAGTTTATTTATAGTTTAGTTTAGTTTATAATTTAGTTTAGTTTAGTGTAGTTTAGGTTAGGTTAGGTTAGATTAGTTTAGCTTAGTTTAGGTTAGGATAGGTTAGGATAGTTTAGTTTAGTTTATTTTAGTTTAGTTCAGTTTATAGTTTAGTTTATAGTTTAAATTAGTTTCGTTTAGATTAGTTTACTTTAGTTTAGTTTACTTAAGTTTAGTTTAGGTTAGGTTAGGTTAGGTTAGGTTATGTTAGGTTAGGTTAGTGTAGTTTAGTTCAGTTTAGTTTTGTTCAGTTTATATTAGGTTAGGTTAATTTAATTTAGTTTAGTTTAGGTTAGGTTAGGTTAGTTTAGTTTAGTTTAGTTTAGGTTATGTTAGGTTAGGTTAGGTTAGTGTAGTTTAGTTTAGTTTAGTTTAGATTTTACTCGTTTAGTTTATAGTTTAGTTTATAGTTCAGTTCAGTTTAGTTTAGTATAGTTTAGTTTTGTTTAATTTAGTTTTGTTTAATTTATTTTAATTTAGTTTAGTTTAGTTTAGTATATAGTTTAGTTTTTAATTTAGTTTAGTTTAGATTATAGTTTAGTTTAGTGTTTAGTTTAGTTTAGTTTGGTTTGGTTTAGTTTAGTTCTGTTTGTTTTAGTTTAGTTTAGTTTAGGTTATGTTAGCTTAGTTTAGTTTAGTTTAATTTAGGTTACGTTGAGTTAGGTTAGTTTAGTTTACTTTAGTTTAGTTTAGGTTAGGTTAGTTTAGTTTAGTTTAGGTTTGGTTAGGTTTAGTTTGGTTAGGTTAGGTTAGGTTAGGTTAGTTTAGTTTATTTTAGGTTAGTTTAGGTTAGGTTAGGTTAGTTAAATTTAATTTAGTTAGATTATAATTTAGTTTATAGTTTAGTTTAGTTTATTGTTTAGTTTATTTAAGTTTAGTTTAGGTTAGGTAAGGTTAGGTTAGGTTAGTTTAGTTTAGTATAATTTAGTTTAGTTTAGTTTACTGAATTTAGTTTAGTTTAGGTTTTAGGTAAGCTTAGTTAGTTTAGTTTAGATTAGTATAGTTTACTTTAGGTTAGGTTAGGTTAGGTAATTTTAGTTTAGTTTAGGTTAGGTTAGGTTAGTTTAGTTTAATTCTATTTAGGTTAGGTTAGGTAATTATAGGTTAGTATAGTTTAGTTAATTTATTTTAGTTAATAGTTCAGTATAGTTTACAGTTTAGTTTATAGTTTAGTTCAGTGTATAGTGTAGTTGATAGTTTAGTTTAGTTTAGTTTAGTTTCGTTTATATTATGTTAGGTTAGGTTAGGTTGGATTAGCTTAATTTAGTTTAGTTTAGTTTAGGTTAGGTTCGGTTACGTTAGGTTATGTTAGCTTATGTTAGTTTAGTTTAGTTTAGTTTAGTCTAGTTTAGTGAAGTTTAGTTTAGTTTATAGTTTAGTTTATTTTAGTTTATTTATTAGTTTAGTTTATAGTTAAGTATATAGTTTAGTTTAGTTTAGTTTAGCTTAGTTTGTTTATTTTAGATTAGTATAGCTTACGTTACGTTAGGTTAAACCTAACCTAACGTAAGCTAACGTAGGTTAGGTTCGTTTAGTTTAGTTTAATTAGGTTAGGTTAGGTTAAGTTAGGTTACTTTAGCTTAGTTTAGTTTAGTTTAGATAATTTATGGTTTAGTTTAGTTAAGTTTAATTTATAGATCAGTATATAGTTTACTTTAGTTTATAGTTCAGTTTAGGTTAGATTAGTTTAAGTTAGATTAGGTTAGATTAGTTTAGTTTAGTTTAGTTTCGGTTAGGTTAGATTAGGTTACATTAAGTTAGTTTAGGTTAGCTTAGTTTAGTTTAATTTAGTATAGTTAAGTTTAGTTTAGTTTTGTTTAGTTTACAGATTAGTTTAGTTAAGTTTAGTTTATAATTTAGTTTATAGTTCAGTTTAGTTTTGTTCATACTTTATTTTAGTTTACTTTAGTTTCAGTTAGGTTAGGTTAGGTTAGGTTAGTGTAGTTTAGTTAAGTTTAGTTTTGTTTAGCTAAGTTTATAGTTTATTTTGTAGTTTAATTTAGTTTAGTTTATTGTTTAATTTAGTGTAGTTAATTTAGTTTAGTTTAATTTAGTTTACTTTAGTTTAGATTAGTGTAGTTTAGATTAGATTAGGTTAGGTTATGCTAGGTTAGTAGAGTATAATTTAGTTTAGGTTAGGTTAGGTTAGTTTAGTTTATTTTAGGTTAGTTTAGGTTAGGTTAGGTTAGGTTAGTTAAATTTAATTTAGTTAGATTATAATTTAGTTTATAGTTTAGTTTAGTTTATTGTTTAGTTTAGTTAAGTTTAGTTTAGTTTAATTTAGTTTAGTTTAGTTTTGTTTAATTTAGTTAAGTTTATTTTAGTTTAGTTTAGTTTAGTTTAATTTAGTTTAGTTTAATTTAGTTTAGTTTAGTTTAGATCAGGTTAGCATGATTAGGTTAGTTTAGTTTAGTTTAGTTTAGCTAAGTTTAGTTTAGTTTATAGTTTCGTTAATTTATTTTAGTTTAGTTTAGTATATAGTTAGGTTTATAGTTTAGTTTAGTTTATAGTTTATTTTATAGTTTAGTATATTTTAGTTTAGTTTAGTTTTTGCTTAGTTTAGTTTAGTTTCGTTTAGTTTAGGGTAGGTAAGGTTAGGTTAGGTTGGGTTAAGTTAGTTTAATTTCGTTTAGTTTAGTTTAGTTTAGGTTCGGTTAGGTTTAGTTTGGTTAGGTTAGGTTAGGTTAGGTTAGTTTAGTTTATTTTAGGTTAGTTTAGGTTAGGTTAGGTTAGGTTAGTTAAATTTAATTTAGTTAGATTATAATTTAGTTTATAGTTTAGTTTAGTTTATTGTTTAATTTAGTTAAGTTTAGTTTAGGTTCGGTAAGGTTAGGTTAGATTAGTTTAGTTTAGTATAATTTAGTTTAGTTTAGTTTACTGAATTTAGTTTAGTTTAGGTTTTAGTTAAGCTTAGTTAGTTTAGTTTAGATTAGTATAGTTTACTTTAGGTTAGGTTAGGTTAGGTAATTTTAGTTTAGTTTAGGTTAGGTTAGGTTAGGTGAAGTTATGTTACTTTAGTTTAGTTTAGTTTATTTTAGTTTATTTATAGTTTAGTTTAGTTTATAATTAATTTAGTTTAGTGTAGTTTAGGTTAGGTTAAGTTAGGTTAGATTAGTTTAGTTTAGTTTAGGTTAGGTTAGGTGAGAATAGATTAGTTTATTTTATTTTAGTTTAGTTTATAGTTAAGTTTATAGTTTAAATTAGTTTAGTTTAGATTAGTTTAGTTTAGTTTAGTTTATTTAAGTTTAGTTTAGGTTAGGTTAGGTTATGTTAGGTTAGGTTAGTTTAGCATAGGTTTGATTAGGTTAGGTTAGTTTAGGTTAGGTCAGTTTAGTTTAGTTTAGTTTAGTTAAATTTAGTTTCGTTTAGTTTAGGTTAAGTTAGGTTAGGTTTGGTTAGGTTAATTTAGTTTAGTTTAGTTTAATTTAGTTTATTTAATTTATAGTTTAGATAATTTTAGTTTAGTTTATAGTTTAGATTATAGTTTACTTTAGTTTTGGTCACATTTTAGTTTATAGTTTAGTTTATAGTTAAGTTTACAGTTTACTTTAGGCTAGTTTAGATTGCTTTAGCTTAGTTCAGTTTAGTTTAGATTAGTTTAGTTTATTTTATAGTTTAGTTTAGTTAACTTTAGTTTAGTTTATAATTTAGTTTAGTTTACATTATAGTTTAGTTTATAGTATAGTTTACTTAATAGTTTAGTTTATAGTTTAGTTTATGGCTTAGTTTATAATTAAAATTCGTTTACTTTAGATTAGTTTAGTTTAGTTTAGTGTAGCTTAGGTTAGGTTAGGTTAGTTTAGTTTAGTTTAGTTTTGTTTACTTAAGTTTAGTTTAGTTTAGGTTAGGTTAGCTTATGTTAGGTTAGGTTAGTTTAGCTTAAGTTAGATTAGGTTAGGTTAGTTTAGTTTAGTGTAGTTTAGTTTAGTTCAGTTTAGATTAGGTTACGTTAGTTTAGTTTTGTTTAGTTCAGTTTACTTTAGGTTAGGTTAGATTAGGTAGTGTTAGTTTAGTTTAGTTTAGTTTTGGTTAGGTTAGGTTAGGTTGAGTTATTTTAGGTTAGGTTAGTTTAGTTTAGTCTCGTTTAGTTTATAGTTTAGTTTCGTTAAGTTTAGTTTATACTTCAGTTTAGTTTAGTTTTGTTTAATTTAGTTTAGTTTAATTTATTTTAATTTATTTTATTTTAGTTTAATTTATAGTTCAGTTTATAATTTAGTTTAGATTAGTTTATAGTTTAGTATATGGTTTAGTTTAGTTTAGTTTAGTTTGGTTTAGTTTAGTTTAGATTATTTAGTTTCGTTTAGGTTAGTTTATTTTAGGCTAGATTAGGTTAGCTTAGTTTAGTTTAAATAAGTTTAGGTTAGGTTAGGATGGTTTAGATTAAGTTAGTTTAGTTTAGTTTAGTTTAGTTTACAATTTAGTTTAGTATAGTTTAGTTTATAGCTTAGTTTATACTTAAGTTTAGTTTAATTTATAGTTTAGTTTATAGTTTAAATTAGTTTAATTTAGTTTAGGTTAGGTTAGGTTAGTTTAGTTTAGTTTAGTTTAGTTGAATTTAGTTTAGTTTAGTTTAGTTTAGGTTAGGTTAGGTTAGTTTAGTTTAGTTTAATTTAGGTTAGGTTAGGTTAGTTTGGGTTAACTTAGTTTAGTTTAGTTTAGGTTAGGATAGGTTAGGTTGATTAGGTTAGTTTAGTTCAGTTTAGCTAATTTTAGTTTAGTTTATAGTTTCGTAAATTTAGTTTAGTTTAGTTTAGTGTATAGATAAGTTTATAGTTTAGTTTACTTTAGTTTATGGTTTAGTATAGTTTAGTTTAGCTTAGTTTAGCTTAGTTTATTTTTTTTTCGTTTAGTTTAGATTAGGTTAAGTTAGGTTAGGTTTGGTTAGGTTAATTTGGTATAGTTTAGTTTAATTTAGTTTATTTAATTTATAGTTTAGTTAAATTTAGTTTAGTTTATAGTTTAGATTATAGTTTAGTTTATTTTATATTTTAGTTTAGTTTAGTTTAGTTTAGGTTAGGTTAGTTTAGTTTAGTTTAGTTTAGGTCAGGTTGGGTTAGGATAGTTTAGTTTAGTTTAGTTTTAGTTTATAGTTTACTTTAGTTTATTTTATACTTAAGTTAATAGTTTAGTTTAGGCTATTTTAGATTAGTTTAGTTTAGTTTGGTTTAGTTTAGGTTAGGTTCGGTTAGGTTAATTTAGTAAAGTTTAGTTTAGTTTTGTTTATTTAGTTTATTTTATAGTTTAGTTTAGTTAAGTTTAGTTTAGTTTAATTTAGTTTAGTTTAGTTTTGTTTAATTTAGTTAAGTTTATTTTAGTTTAGTTTAGTTTAGTTTAATTTAGTTTAGTTTAATTTAGTTTAGTTTAGTTTAGATCAGGTTTGCCTGATTAGGTTAGTTTAGTTTAGTTTAGTTTAGCTAAGTTTAGTTTAGTTTATAGTTTCGTTAATTTATTTTAGTTTAGTTTAGTATATAGTTAGGTTTATAGTTTAGTTTAGTTTATAGTTTATTTTATAGTTTAGTATATTTTAGTTTAGTTTAGTTTAGTTTTTGCTTAGTTTAGTTTAGTTTCGTTTAGTTTAGGGTAGGTAAGGTTAGGTTAGGTTGGGTTAAGTTAGTTTAGTTTAGTTTTGTTTAGGTTAGGTTAGGTTTGGTTAGGTTAGTTTAGTTCATTTTATTTTAATTTAGTGTAGTTAATTTATAGTTTAGTTAAATTTAGTTTAGTTTATAGTTTAGATTATAGTTTAGTTTAGTTCATTTTATATTTTAGTTTTCTTTAATTTAGGTTAGGTTAGTTTAGTTTAGTTTATTTTAGGTTAGGTTAGTTTGGGTTAGAATAGTTATGTTTAGTTTAGTTTGTTTTTAATTTATAGTTTATTTTAGTTTTGTGAATACTTAAGTTTATCATTTAGTTTATAATCTAGTTTATAGTTTAGTTTAGGCTATTTTGGATTAGTTTAGCTTAGTTTAGTTTAGTTTAGTTTAGAATAGGTTAGGTTAGGTTAATTTAGTATTGTTTAATTTAGTTTAGTTTATTTAGTTTATTTTATAGTTTAGTTTATAGTTTAGTTTAGTTAAGTTTAGTTTAGTTTATTGTTTAGTTTGCTTTAGTTTAGTTTTGTTTAATTTATTTTAGTTTAAATTAGTTTAGTTTCGTTTAGGTTAGGTTAGGTTATGTTAATTTAGGTTAGCTTAGTTTAGTTTAGTTTAGGTTAGATTAGGTTATGTTAATTTAGGTTAGCTTAGTTTAGTTTAGTTTGGTTAGATTAAGTTAAGTTAGGTTAGTTAAGTTTAGTTTAGTTTAATTTATTGTTTAGTTTAGTTTACTTTAGTTTATAGTTTAGTTTAGTTTCTAGTTTAGTTTAGTTTGAATTAGATTCGGTAAGTTTAGTTTAGTTTAAGTTAGGTTAGGTTAGGTTGAGTTAGGTTACTTTAGTTTAGTTTAGTTTAGATAATTTATAGTTTAGTTTATTTTAGTTTAGTTTATGGTTAATTTAGTTTAGAGTTTAGTTTAGTTTAGTTATGTTTAGTTTTGTTTATAGTTTAGTTTATTAATTAATTTAGTTTAGTTTATAGTTAAGTATATGGTTTAGTATAGTTTATTTTAGTGTAGTTTAGTTTAGATTAGCTTAGTTAGTTTATTTTGGATTAGTTTACTTTACGTTACGTTAGGTTAGGTTAATTTATGTGAGTTTAGGTTAGGTTAGGTTAAGTCAGGTTACTTTAGTTTAGCTTAGTTTAGTTTAGTTTAGATAATTTATAGTTTAGTTTAGTTTAGTTTATAGTTTAGTTTACAGTTTACTTTAGTTTAGTTTCGGTTTGGTTAGGTTAGATTAATTTAATTTAGGTTATGATAGTTTAATTCAGTTTAGTTTAGTTTAGTTAAGCTTAGTTAGTTTAGTTTAGATTAGTATAGTTTACGTTGGGTTAGGTTAGGTTACGTAAGTTTAGTTTAGTTTAGGTTAGGTTAGGTGAAGTTAGGTTAGTTTAGTTAGGTTTAGTTTAATTTAGTTTAGTTTATTTATAGTTTAGTTTAGTTTATAATTTAGTTTAGTTTAGTGTAGTTTAGGTTAGGTTAGGTTAGGTTAGATTAGTTTAGCTTAGTTTAGGTTAGGATAGGTTAGGATAGTTTAGTTTAGTTTATTTTATTTTAGTTTAGTTTAGTTTATAGTTTAGTTTATAGTTTAAATTAGTTTAGTTTAGATTAGTTTAGTTTAGTTTAGTTTACTTAAGTTTAGTTTAGGTTAGGTTATGTTAGGTTAGGTTACTGTAGTTTAGTTTAGTTTAGTTTAGATTTGACTCGGTTAGTTTATAATTTAGTTTATAGTTCAGTTTAGTTTGGTTTAGTATAGTTTAGTTTTCTTTAATTTAGTTTTGTTTAATTTATTTTAATTTAGTTTAGTTTAGTTTAGTATATAGTTTAATTTTTAATATAGTTTAGTTTAGTTTATAGTTTAGTTTATGGTTTAGTTTAGTTTTGTTTGGTTGAGTTTTGTTCTGTTTGTTTTAGTTTAGTTTAGTTTAATTTAGGTTAGGTTGGGTTAGGTTAGTTTAGTTTAGGTTATTTTAGTTTAGTTTAGTTAAGTTTATAGTTTAGTTTATAGTTTAAATTAGTTTAGTTCAGATTAGTTTAGTTTAGTTTAGTTTACTTAAGTTTAGTTTAGGTTTGGTTAGGTTAGGTTAGGTTAGGTTAGGTTAGGTTATTTTAGGTTAGGTTAGTGTAGTTTAATTTAGTTTAGTTTAGTTTAGGTTAGGTTAGGTGAGTTTATTTTAGTTTAGTTTAGGTTAGGTTAGGTTAGGTTAGGTTAGTTTATGTTAGGTTAGGTTAGTGTAGTTTAGTTTAGTTTAGTTTAGATTTGACTCGGTTAGTTTATAATTTAGTTTATAGTTCAGTTTAGTTTGGTTTAGTATAGTTTAGTTTTGTTTAATTTAGTTTTGTTTAATTTATTTTAATTTAGTTTAGTTTAGTTTAGTATATAGTTTAATTTTTAATATAGTTTAGTTTAGTTTATAGTTTAGTTTATGGTTTAGTTTAGTTTTGTTTGGTTTGGTTTAGTTTTGTTCTGTTTGTTTTAGTTTAGTTTAGTTTAGGTTAGCTTAGCTTAGTTTAGTTTAGTTTAATTTAGGTTAGGTTGTGTTAGGTTAGTTTAGTTTACTTTAGTTTAGTTTAGGTTAGTTTAGCTTAGGTTATGTTAGGTGAGTTTATTTTAGTTTAGTAGTTTAGTTTAGTTTAGGTTAGGTTAGTTTAGTTTATTTTCGTTTAGTTTAGTTTAGTTTATGTTAGGTTAGGTTTAGTTTGGTTAGGTTAGGTTAGTTAAATTTAATTTAGTTAGATTATAATTTAGTTTATAGTTTAGTTTAGTTTATTGTTTAGTTTAGTTAAATTTAGTTTAGGTTAGGTAAGGTTAGGTTAGGTTAGTTTAGTTTATTATAGTTTAGTTTAGTTTAGTTTAGTTTAGTTTAGGTTTTAGTTAACCTTAGTTAGTTTGTTTAGATTAGTATAGTTTACTTTAGATTAGGTTACGTAATTTTAGTTTAGTTTAGGTTAGGTTAGGTTAGGTTAGGTGAAGTTATGTTAATTTAGTTTAGTTTAGTTTATTTTAGTTTATTTATAGTTTAGCTTAGTTTATAATTTAGTTTAGTTTAGTTTATAGTTTAGTTTATGGTTTAGTTTAGTTTCGTTTGGTTTGGTTTAGATTAGTTCTGTTTCGTTTAGTTTAGTTTAGTTTAGGTTAGGTTAAATTAGTTTAGTTTAGTTTAGTTTTTCGTTAGGTTAGGTTAGGTTAGTTTAGTTTACTTTAGTTTAGTTTAGGTTAGGTTAGCTTAGGTTATGTTAGGTGAGTTTAGTTTAGTTTATGTTAGGTTAGTTTAGTTTAGTTTCGTTTAGTTTAGTTTAGTTTAGGTTAGGATAGGTTTAGTTTGGTTAAGTTAGGTTAGGTTAGGTTAGTTTAGCTAATTTTAGTTTAGTTTATAGTTTCGTTATATTAGTTTAGTTTAGTTTAGTGTATAGTTAAGTTTATAGTTTAGTTTAGTTTATGGTTCAGTATAGTTTAGTTTAGTTTAGTTTAACTTAGTTTGGTTTAGATTCGTTTAGTTTAGTTTAGGTTAAGGTAGGTTAGGTTTGGTTAGGTTAATTTAGTTTAGTTTAGTTTAATTTAGTTTATTTAATTTATAGATTAGTTAAATTTAGTTTAGTTTACAGTTTAGATTATATTTTAGTTTATTTTATATTTTAGTTTAGTTTAGTTTATGTTAGGTTAGTTTAGTTTAGTTTAGTTTAGTTTCGGTTAGGTGTGGTTAGGATAGTTTAGTTTATTTTAGTTTAGTTTTAGTTTATAGTTTAGTTTAGTTCATTTTATACTTAAGTTCATAGTTTAGTTTATAGTTTAGTTTAGGCTATTATAGATTAGTTTAGTTTAGTTTGGTTTAGTTTAGGTTAGGTTTGGTTAGGTTAATTTAGTAAAGTTTAGTTTAGTTTTGTTTAATTAGTTTATTTTATAGTTTAGTTTAGTTAAGTTTAGTTTAGTTTAATTTAGTTTAGTTTAGTTTTGTTTAATTTAGTTTAGGTTAGATTTGTTTAATTTAGTTTAGTTTAATTTAGTTTAGTTTAGTTTAGATCAGGTTATGTTGTTTACGTTAGTTTAGTTTAGTTTAGTTTAGCTAAGTTTAGCTTAGTTTAGTTTAGTTTCGTTTAGTTTAGGGTAGGGAAGGTTAGGTTACGTTGGGTTAAGTTAGTTTAGTTTAGTTTTGTTTAGGTTAGGTTAGGTTTGGTTAGGTTAGTTTAGTTAATTTAAATTTAATTTAGTGTAGTTAATTGATATTTTAGTTAAATTTAGTTTAGTTTATAGTTTAGATTATCGTTTAGTTTATTTCATTTTAAATTTTAGTTTTGTTTAGTTTAGGTTAGGTTGGTTTAGTTTAGTTTATTTTAGGTTAGGTTAGTTTGGGTTAGAATAGTTTAGTTTAGTTTAGTTTATTTTTAATTTATAGTTTATTTTAGTTTTGTGAATACTTAAGTTTATCATTTAGTTTATAATCTAGTTTATAGTTTAGTTTAGGCTATTTTGGATTATTTTAGCTTAGTTTAGTTTAGTTTAGTTTAGTTTAGAATAGGTTAGGTTAGGTTAATTTAGTATTGTTTAGTTTAGTTTAGTTTATTTAGTTTATTTTATAGTTTAGTTTATAGTTTAGTTTAGTTAAGTTTAGTTTAGTTTATTGTTTAGTTTGCTTTAGTTTAGTTTTGTTTAATTTATTTTAGTTTAGTTTAGTTTAGTTTCGTTTAGGTTAGGTTAGGTTATGTTAATTTAGGTTAGCTTAGTTTAGTTTAGTTTAGGTTAGATTAAGTTAGGTTAGGTTAGGTAAGTTTAGTTTAGTTAAGTTAAGTTTAGTTTAATTTATAGTTTAGTTTAGTTTACTTTAGTTTATAGTTTAGTTTAGTTTAGTTTATTTTAGTTTAAGGTTTAGCTTATACTTTCGTTTACTTTAGTTAATAATTTTGTTTATGGTTTAGTTTAGTTTAATTTAGTTAGGTTTTATTTAGTTTAGTTTAGTTTCGTTTAGGTTTGGTTAGGTTAGGCTAGGTTAGGTTAGCTTAGTTTGGTTTAGTTTAGCTTAGTTTAGTTAAGTTTAGTTCAGTTTATATTTTCGTTTAGTGTAATTTAATTTATATTTTAGTTTATGGTTTAGTTTAGTTTAATTTATTGTTTGATTTATAGTTTAGTTTAGTTTCGTTTAGTTTAATTAACTTAGTTTAGATTAGGTTAGGTTAGATTATGTTAGTTCAGTTTAGTTTATTTTAGTTTAGTTTAGTTTAGTTAATGTTAGGTTAGGTTAGTTTAGTTTAGTTTAGTTTAATTTAATTTAGTTTACTAAATTTAGTTTAGTTTAGTTTAGTTTAGTTTAGTTTAGGTTAGATTTAGTTAGGTCAGGTTAGGTTATTTAAGTTTAGTTTAGTTAAGTTTAGGTTAGGTTAGGTTAGGTTAGTTTAGTTTAATTCTATTTAGGTTAGGTTAGGTAATTTTAGGTTAGTATAGTTTAGTTAATTTATTTTAGTTAATAGTTCAGTATAGTTTACAGTTTAGTTTATATTTTAGTTCAGTGTATAGTGTAGTTTATAGTTTAGTTTAGTTTAGTTTAGTTTCGTTTATATTATGTTAGGTTAGGTTAGGTTGCATTAGCTTACTTTAGTTTAGTTTAGTTTAGGTTAGGTTCGGTTACGTTAGGTTATGTTAGCTAATGTTAGTTTAGTTTAGTTTAGTCTAGTTTAGTTAAGTTTAGTTTAGTTTATAGTTTAGTTTATTTTAGTTTATTTATTAGTTTAGTTTATAGTTAAGTATATAGTTTAGTTTAGTTTAGTTTAGTTTAGCTTAGTTTTTTTATTTTAGATTAGTATAGCTTACGTTACGTTAGGTTAAACCTAACCTAACGTAAGCTAACGTAGGTTAGGTTCGTTTAGTTTAGTTTAATTAGGTTAGGTTAGGTTAAGTTAGGTTACTTTAGCTTAGTTTAGTTTAGTTTAGATAATTTATGGTTTAGTTTAGTTAAGTTTAATTTATAGATCAGTATATAGTTTACTTTAGTTTATAGTTCAGTTTAGGTTAGATTAGTTTAAGTTAGATTAGGTTAGATTAGTTTAGTTTAGTTTAGTTTCGGTTAGGTTAGATTAGGTTACATTAAGTTAGTTTAGTTTAGTTTAGATAATTTATAGTTTAGTTTATTTTAGTTTAGTTTATGGTTAATTAATTTATAGTTTAGTTTAGTTTAGTTATGTTTAGTTTTGTTTATAGTTTAGTTTATTAATTAGTTTAGTTTAGTTTATAGTTAAGTATATAGTTTAGTATAGTGTAGTTTAGTGTAGTTTAGTTTAGATTAGCTTAGTTAGTTTATTTTGGATTAGTTTACTTTACGTTACGTTAGGTTAGGTTAATTTATTTTAGTTTAGGTTAGGTTAGGTTAAGTCAGGTTACTTTAGTTTAGCTTAGTTTAGTTTAGTTTAGATAATTTATAGTTTAGTTTAGTTGAGTTTATAGTTTAGTTTACAGTTTAGTTTAGTTTAGTTTCGGTTTGGTTAGGTTAGGTTAGATTAATTTAATTTAGGTTAGGATAGTTTAGTTCAGTTTAGTTTAGTTTAGTTAAGCTTAGTTAGTTTAGTTTAGATTAGTATAGTTTACGTTAGGTTATGTTAGGTTAGGTAAGTTTAGTTTAGTTTAGGTTAGGTTACGTTAGGTGAAGTTAGGTTACTTTAGTTTAGTTTAGTTTAATTTAGTTTAGTTTATTTTAGTTTATTTATAGTTTAGTTTAGTTTATAATTTAGTTTAGTTTAGTGTAGTTTAGGTTAGGTTAGGTTAGATTAGTTTAGCTTAGTTTAGGTTAGGATAGGTTAGGATAGTTTAGTTTAGTTTATTTTATTTTAGTTTACTTCATAATTTAGTTTATAGTTTAAATTAGTTTAGTTTAGATTAGTTTAGTTTAGTTTAGCTTACTTAAGTTTAGGTTAGGTTAGGTTAGGTTAGGTTATGTTAGGTTAGGTTAGTGTAGTTTAGTTCAGTTTAGTTTAGTTCAGTTTATATTAAGTTAGTTTAATTTAATTTAGTTTAGTTTAGTTTAGGTTAGGTTAGTTTAGTTTAGTTTAGTTTAGGTTAGGTTAGGTTAGGTTAGGTTAGTTTAGTTTAGTTTAGGTTAGGTTAGGTTAGGTTAGCTTTGGTTAGGTTATGTTAGGTTAGGTTAGGTTATGTTAGGTTAGGTTAGTGTAGTTTAGTTTAGTTTAGATTTCACTCGGTTAGTTTATAATTTAGTTTATAGTTCAGTTTAGTTTGGTTTAGTATAGTTTAGTTTTGTTTAATTTAGTTTTGTTTAATTTATTTTAATTTAGTTTATTTTAGTTTAGTATATAGTTTAATTTTTAATTTAGTTTAGTTTAGTTTATAGTTTAGTTTAGTTTATGGTTTAGTTTATAGTTTAGTTTAGTTTATTTTAGTTTAGTTCAGTTTAGGATATATCAGGTTAGTTTAGGTTAGTTTACTTTAGTTTAGTATAGTTTATAGTTTGGATTTGTTTAGTTTAGTTTATAGTTCAGTTTAGTTGAGTTTATTTTAATTTAGTTTAATTAAATTTTCTTTACTGTACAATTTAGTTTAGTTTAGTTTAGTTTATAGTTTAGTTTAGTTTAGTTTATGGTTAAGTTTATAGTTTTGTTTAGTTTAATTTAGTTTGGTTTAGTATAGTTTAGCTCAGGTTAGCTTAGGTTAGGTTAATTTAGTTTAGTTTATGTTAGGTTAGGTTAGGTTAGGTTACTTTAGTTAAGTTTAGTTTAGTTTAGTTAATTTATACTTTAGTTTAGTTTAGCTTATAGTTTAGTTTAGTTTAGTTTATAGTATAGTATAGTTTAGTTTAGTTTAGTTTAGGGTAGGTTAGATTAGTTTAGTTTATTTTAGTTTAGGTTAGGTTTGGTTAGGGTAGTTTAGTTAAGTTTATAGTTTAGTTTAGATTAGGTTACGTTAGGTTAGGTTAGGTTAGGTTAGTTAAGTTTAGATTAGTTTAGTTTACTTTACTTTAGTTTTGTTTAGTTTTGTTTAGGTTAGGTTAGGTTAGTTTAGGTTAGGTTAGGTTAGCGTATTTTGGTTTAGTTTAGTTTAGTTAAGTTTTGTTTAGTTTATAGTTTAGTTTAGTTTAGTTTAGCTTGGTTTAGTTTAGGTTGGGTTAGGTTAGTTTAGTTTAGTTTAGTTTGGTTTATTTTAGTTTAGTTTAAGTTAGGTGAGCATAGGTTAGTTTAGTTTAATTTAGATTAGGTTATTTAGGTTAGGTTATGTTAGGTTAGTTTAATTTAGTTTAGTTTATGTTAGTTTAGTTTAGGTTAGGTTAGGTTATGTTAGTTTAGTTTAGTTTAGATTAGTTTAGCTTAGGTTAGGTTAGTTTAGGTTATTTTACTTTAGTTTAGTTTAGTTTAGTTTATAGTTTAGTATAGTTTATAGTTTAGTTTATAGTTTACTTTAGTTTATAGTGTAGTTTAATTTATTTTAGTTTCGTTTCGTTTAGGTTAGGTTCGGTTACGTTAGGTTATGTTAGGTTAAGTTAGTTTAGTTTAGTTTAGTTTAGTTTAGTTATGTTTAGTTTAGTTTATAGTTTAGTTTATTAATTAGTTTAGTTTAGTTTATAGTCAAGTATATAGTTTAGTATAGTTTAGTTTAGTGTAGTTTAGTTTAGATTAGCTTAGTTAGTTTATTTTGGATTAGTTTACTTTACGTTACGTTAGGTTAGGTTAATTTATTTTAGTTTAGGTTAGGTTAGGTTAAGTCAGGTTACTTTAGTTTAGCAAAGTTTAGTTTAGTTTAGATAATTTTAGTTTATTTATAGTTTAGTTTAGTTTATAATTTAGTTTAGTTTAGCGTACTTTAGATTAGGTTAGGTTAGGTTAGATTAGTTTAGTTTAGGTTAGGTTAGGTTAGGATAGTTTAGTTTAGTTTATTTTAGTTTAGTTTAGTTTAGTTTATAGTTTAGTTTATAGTTTAAATTAGTTTAGTTCAGATTAGTTTAGTTTAGTTTAGTTTACTTAAGTTTAGTTTAGAATTGGTTAGGTTAGGTTAGGTTAGGTTAGGTTAGGTTATGTTAGGTTAGGTTAGTGTAGTTTAGTTTAGTTTAGTTCAGTTTATATTAGGTTAGGTTAATTTAATTTAGTTTAGTTTAGTTTAGGTTAGGTTAGGTGAGTTTATTTTATTTTAGTTTAGTTTAGGTTAGGTTAGTTTAGGTTAGGTTAGGTTGGGTTAGGTTAGTTTAGTTTACTTTAGTTTAGGTTAGCTTAGGTTATGTTAGGTGAGTTTATTTTAGTTTAGTAGTTTAGTTTAGTTTAGGTTAGGTTAGTTTAGTTTATTTTCGTATAGTTTAGTTTAGTTTATGTTAGGTTAGGTTTAGTTTGGTTAGGTTAGGTTAGTTAAATTTAATTTAGTTAGATTATAATTTAATTTATAGTTTAGTTTAGTTTATTGTTTAGTTTAGTTAAATTTAGTTTAGGTTAGGTTAGGTTAGGTTAGGTTAGTTTAGTTTATTATAGTTTATTTTAGTTTAGTTTAGTGAATTTAGTTTAGTTTAGTTTAGGTTTTAGTTAAGCTTAGTTAGTTTGTTTAGATTAGTATAGTTTACTTTAGATTAGGTTACGTAATTTTAGTTTAGTTTAGGTTAGGTTAGGTTAGGTTAGGTGAAGTTATGTTAATTTAGTTTAGTTTAGTTTATTTTAGTTTATTTATAGTTTAGCTTAGTTTATAATTTAGTTAATTTAGTTTATAGTTTAGTTTATGGTTTAGTTTAGTTTCGTTTGGTTTGGTTTAGATTAGTTCTGTTTCGTTTGGTTTAGTTTAGTTTAGGTTAGGTTAAATTAGTTTAGTTTAGTTTAGTTTACGTTAGGTTAGGTTAGGTTAGTTTAGTTTACTTTAGTTTAGTTTAGGTTAGGCTAGCTTAGGTTATGTTAGGTGAGTTTAGTTTAGTTTAGTTTAGGTTAGGTTAGTTTAGTTTCGTTTCGTTTAGTTTAGTTTAGTTTAGGTTAGGATAGGTTTAGTTTGGTTAAGTTAGGTTAGGTTAGGTTAGTTTAGCTAATTTTAGTTTAGTTTATAGTTTCGTTATTTTAGTTTAGTTTAGTTTAGTGTATAGTTAAGTTTATAGTTTAGTTTAGTTTATGGTTCAGTATAGTTTAGTTTAGTTTAGTTTAACTTAGTTTAATTTAGATTCGTTTAGTTTAGTTTAGGTTAAGGTAGGTTAGGTTTGGTTAGGTTAATTTAGTTTAGTTTAGTTTAATTTAGTTTATTTAATTTATAGTTTAGTTAAATTTAGTTTAGTTTATAGTTTAGATTATATTTTAGTTTATTTTATATTTTAGTTTAGTTTAGTTGATGTTAGGTTAGTTTAGTTTAGTTTAGTTTAGTTTCGGTTAGGTGTGGTTAGGATAGTTTAGTATATTTTAGTTTAGTTTTAGTTTATAGTTTAGTTTAGTTCATTTTATACTTAAGTTCATAGTTTAGTTTATAGTTTAGTTTAGGCTATTTTAGATTAGTTTAGTTTAGTTTGGTTTAGTTTAGGTTAGGTTTGGTTAGGTTAATTTAGTAAAGTTTAGTTTAGTTTTGTTTATTTAGTTTATTTTATAGTTTAGTTTAGTTAAGTTTAGTTTAGTTTAATTTAGTTTAGTTTAGTTTTGTTTAATTTAGTTTAGTTTAGTTTTGTTTAATTTAGTTTAGTTTAATTTAGTTTAGTTTAGTTTAGATCAGGTTAGGTTGTTTAGGTTAGTTTAGTTTTGTTTAGTTTAGCTAAGTTTAGTGTAGTTTATAGTTTCGGTAATTTATTTTAGTTTAATTTAGTGTATAGTTAGGTTTATAGTTTAGTTTAGTTTATAGTTTATTTTATAGTTTAGTATATTTTAGTTTAGTTTAGTTTATTTTATCTTAGTTTAGTTTAGTTTCGTTTAGTTTAGGGTAAATAAGGTTAGGTTAGGTTGGGTTAAGTTAGTTTAGTTTAGTTTTGTTTAGGTTAGGATAGGTTTAGTTAGGTTAGTTTAGTTCATTTTATTTTAATTTAGTGTAATTAATTTATAGTTTAGTTAAATTTAGTTTAGTTTATAGTTTAGATTATAGTTTAGTTTAGTTCATTTTATATTTTATATTTGTTTAGTTTAGGTTAGGTTAGTTTAGTTTAGTTATTTTAGGTTAGGTTAGTTTGGGTTAGAATAATTTAGTTTAGTTTAGTTTATTTTTAATTTATAGTTTATTTTAGTTTTGTGAATACTTAAGTTTATAATTTATTTTATAATCTAGTTTATAGTTTAGTTTAGGCTATTTTGGATTAGTTTAGCTTACTTTAGTTTAGTTTAGTTTAGTTTAGAATAGGTTAGGTTAGGTTAATTTAGTATTGTTTAGTTTAGTTTAGTTTATTTAGTTTATTTTATAGTTTAGTTTATAGTTTAGTTTAGTTAAGTTTAGTTTAGTTTCGTTTAGGTTAGGTTATGTTAATTTAGGTTAGCTTAGTTTAGTTTAATTTAGGTTAGATTAAGTTAGATTAGGTTAGTTAATATTAGTTTAGTTAAGTTAAGTTTAGTTTAATTTATAGTTTAGTTTAAATTACTTTAGTTTATAGTTTAGTTTAGTTTAGTTTAAAGTTTAGTTTATACTTTCGTTTACTTTAGTTAATAATTTTGTTTATGGTTTAGTTTAGTTTAGTTTAGTTATGTTTTATTTAGTTTAGTTTAGTTTCGTTTAGGTTTGGTTAGGTTAGGCTAGGTTAGGTTAGCTTAGTTTGGTTTAGTTTAGTTTATTTTAGGTTAGGTTAGATTAGGTTAGTTTACCTTACTTTAGTTTAGCTTAGTTTAGTTAAGTTTAGTTCAGTTTATATTTTAGTTTAGTGTAATTTAATTTATATTTTAGTTTTTGGTTTAGTATAGTTTAATTTATGGTTTGATTTATAGTTTAGTTTAGTTTCGTTTATTTTAATTTAGCTTAGTTTAGATTAGGTTAGGTTAAATTATGTTAGTTTAGTTTAGTTTATTTTAGTTTAGTTCAGTTTAGTTAATGTCAGGTTAGGTTAGTTTAGTTTAGTTTAGTTTAGTTTAATTTAATTTAGTTTACTTAATTTAGTTTAGTTTAGTTTAGTTTAGTTTAGGTTAGATTTAGTTAGGTCAGGTTAGGTTATTTAAGTTTAGTTTAGTTAAGTTTAGGTTAGGTTAGGTTAGGTTAGTTTAGTTTAATTCTATTTAGGTTAGGTTAGGGAATTTTAGGTTAGTATAGTTTAGTTAATTTATTTTAGTTAATAGTTCAGTATAGTTTACAGTTTAGTTTATAGTTTAGTTCAGTGAATAGTGTAGTTGATAGTTTAGTTTAGTTTAGTTTAGTTTCGTTTATATTATGTTAGGTTAGGTTAGGTTGGATTAGCTTAGTTTAGTTTAGTTTAGTTTTGGTTAGGTTCGGTTACGTTAGGTTATGTTAGCTTATGTTAGTTTAGTTTAGTTTAGTTTAGTTTAGTCTAGTTTAGTGAAGTTTAGTTTAGTTTATAGTTTAGTTTATTTTAGTTTATTTATTAGTTTAGTTTATAGTTAAGTATATAGTTTAGTTTAGTTTAGTTTAGTTTAGCTTAGTTTGTTTATTTTAGATTAGTATAGCTTACGTTACGTTAGGTTAAACCTAACCTAACGTAAGCTAACGTAGGTTAGGTTCGTTTAGTTTAGTTTAATTAGGTTAGGTTAGGTTAAGTTAGGTTACTTTAGCTTAGTTTAGTTTATTTTAAATAATTTATGGTTTAGTTTAGTTAAGTTTATTTATAGATCAGTATATAGTTTACTTTAGTTTATAGTTCAGTTTAGGTTAGATTAGTTTAAGTTAGATTAGGTTAGATTAGTTTAGTTTAGTTTAGTTCCGGTTAGGTTAGATTAGGTTACATTAAGTTAGTTTAGGTTAGCTTAGTTTAGTTTAATTTAGTATAGTTAAGTTTAGTTTAGTTTTGTTTAGTTTACAGTTTAGTTTAGTTAAGTTTAGTTTATAATTTAGTTTATAGTTCAGTTTAGTTTGGTTCATACTTTATTTTAGTTTACTTTAGTTTCAGTTAGGTTAGGTTAGGTTAGGTTAGGTTAGTGCAGTTTAGTTAAGTTTAGTTTTGTTTAGCTAAGTTTATAGTTTATTTTGTAGTTTAATTTAGTTTAGTTTATTGTTTAATTTAGTGTAGTTAATTTAGTTTAGTTTAATTTAGTTTACTTTAGTTTAGTTTAGTGTAGTTTAGATTAAATTAGGTTAGGTTATGCTAGGTTAGTAGAGTATAATTTGGTTTAGGTTAGGTTAGGTTAGGTTAAGTTAGGTTAGGTTAGTTTAGTTTAGTTTAGTTGGATTTAGAATAGTTTAGTGTAGTTTAGCTTATTTTAGACTAGGTAAGGTTAGCCTAGTTTAGTTTAATTTAGTTTAGTTTAGGTTAGGTTAGTTTAGGTTAGTTTAGTTTAGTTAATTTATTTTAGTTAATAGTTTAGTATAGTTTATAAATTAGTTGATAATTTATTTTGGTTTGTAGTTCAATTTATTGTTAATTTAGTTTAGTTTATTTTAGTTTCGTTTAGGTTATGTTAGGTTAGGTTAGGTTAGGTTAGGTTAGGTTAGGATAGCTTAGTTTAGTTTAGTTTAGGTTAGGTTAGGTTAGGTTATGTTAGCTTAGATTAGCTTAGTTTAGTTTAGTTTAGTTTAGTTTAGGTTAGGTTCGGTTACGTTAGGTTGTGTTAGGTTAAGTTAGTTTAGTTTAGTTTAGTTTAGCTTAGCTTAGTTAGTTTATTTTAGATGAATACAGTTTACGTTACGTTAGGTTAGGTTAGGTTAGGTTAGTTTAGTTTAGTTTACGTTAGGTTAGGTTAGTTTAAGTTAGGTTACTTTAGTTTAGTTTAGTTTAGTTTAGATAATTTATAATTAATTTTAGTTTAGTTTAGTTTATAGTTTAGTTTATAGTTTACTTTACTTTCTAGTTTAGTTTAGTTTGAATTAGATTCGGTAAGTTTAGTTTAGTTTACGTTAGGTTAGGTTAGGTTGAGTTAGGTTACTTTAATTTAGTTTAGTTTAGATAATTTATAGTTTAGTTTATTTTAGTTTAGTTTATGGTTTAGTTTAGTTTAGTTATGTTTAGTTTTGTTTATAGTTTAGTTTATTAATTAGTTTAGTTTAGTTTATAGTTAAGTATATAGTTTAGTATAGTTTAGTTTAGTGTAGTTTAGTTTAGATTGGCTTAGTTAGTTTATTTTGGATTAGTTTACTTTACGTTACGTTAGGTTAGGTTAATTTATTTTAGTTTAGGTTAGGTTAGGTTAAGTCAGGTTACTTTAGTTTAGCTTAGTTTAGTTTAGTTTATATAATTTATAGTTTAGTTTAGTTTAGTTTATAGTTTAGTTTACAGTTTAGTTTAGTTTAGTTTCGATTTGGTTAGGTTAGGTTAGATTAATTTAATTTAGGTTAGGATAGTTTAGTTCAGTTTAGTTTTGTTTAGTTAAGCTTAGTTAGTTTAGTTTAGATTAGTATAGTTTACGTTAGGTTAGGTTAGGTTAGGTAAGTTTAGTTTAGTTTAGGTTAGGTTAGGTGAAGTTAGGTTACTTTAGTTTAGTTTAGTTTAAATTAGTTTAGTTTATTTTAGTTTATTTATAGTTTAGTTTAGTTTATAATTTAGTTTAGTTTAGTGTAGTTTAGGTTAGGTTAGGTTAGGTTAGATTAGTTTAGCTTAGTTTAGGTTAGGATAGGTTAGGATAGTTTAGTTTAGTTTATTTTATTTTAGTTTAGTTTATAGTTTAAATTAGTTTCGTTTAGATTAGTTTACTTTAGTTTAGTTTACTTAAGTTTAGTTTAGGTTAGGTTAGGTTAGGTTAGGTTATGTTAGGTTAGGTTAGTGTAGTTTAGTTCAGTTTAGTTTTGTTCAGTTTATATTAGGTTAGGTTAATTTAATTTAGTTTAGTTTAGGTTAGGTTAGGTTAGTTAAGTAAGTTTAGTTTAGGTTATGTTAGGTTAGGTTAGTGTAGTTTAGTTTAGTTTAGTTTAGATTTTACTCGTTTAGTTTATAGTTTAGTTTATAGTTCAGTTCAGTTTAGTTTAGATTAGTTTAGTTTATTTTATAGTTTAGTTTAGTTAACTTTAGTTTAGTTTATAATTTAGTTTAGTTTACATTATAGTTTAGTTTATAGTATAGTTTACTTAATATTTTAGTTTATAGTTTAGTTTATGGCTTAGTTTATAATTAAAATTCGTTTACTTTAGATTAGTTTAGTTTAGTTTAGTGTAGCTTAGGTTAGGTTAGGTTAGTTTAGTTTAGTTTAGTTTTGTTTACTTAAGTTTAGTTTAGTTTAGGTTAGGTTAGCTTATGTTAGGTTAGGTTAGTTTAGCTTAAGTTAGATTAGGTTAGGTTAGTTTAGTTTAGTGTAGTTTAGTTTAGTTCAGTTTAGATTAGGTTACGTTAGTTTAGTTTTGTTTAGTTCAGTTTACTTTAGGTTAGGTTAGATTAGGTAGTGTTAGTTTAGTTTAGTTTAGTTTTGGTTAGGTTAGGTTAGGTTGAGTTATTTTAGGTTAGGTTAGTTTAGTTTAGTCTCGTTTAGTTTATAGTTTAGTTTCGTTAAGTTTAGTTTATAGTTCAGTTTAGTTTAGTTTTGTTTAATTTAGTTTAGTTTAATTTATTTTAATTTATTTTAGTTTAGTTTAATTTATAGTTCAGTTTATAATTTAGATTAGATTAGTTTATAGTTTAGTATATGGTTTAGTTTAGTTTAGTTTAGTTTGGTTTAGTTTAGTTTAGATTATTTAGTTTCGTTTAGGTTAGTTTATTTTAGGCTAGATTAGGTTAGCTTAGTTTAGTTTAAATAAGTTTAGGTTAGGTTAAGATGGTTTAGATTAAGTTAGTTTAGTTTAGTTTAGTTTAGCTAAGTTTAGTTTAGTTTACAATTTAGTTTAGTATAGTTTAGTTTATAGCTTAGTTTATACTTAAGTTTAGTTTAATTTATAGTTTAGTTTATAGTTTAAATTAGTTTAATTTAGTTTAGGTTAGGTTAGGTTTGTTTAGTTTAAGTTAGGTTAGGTTAGGTTAGGTTAGTTTAGTGTAGTTTAGTTTAGTTGAATTTAGTTTAGTTTAGTTTAGTTTAGGTTAGGTTAGGTTAGTTTAGTTTAGTTTAATTTAGGTTAGGTTAGGTTAGTTTGGGTTAACTTAGTTTAGTTTAGTTTAGGTTAGGATAGGTTAGGTTGATTAGGTTAGTTTAGTTCAGTTTAGCTAATTTTAGTTTAGTTTATAGTTTCGTAAATTTAGTTTAGTTTAGTTTAGTGTATAGATAAGTTTATAGTTTAGTTTACTTTAGTTTATGGTTTAGTATAGTTTAGTTTAACTTAGTTTAGCTTAGTTTATTTTAGTTTCGTTTAGTTTAGATTAGGTTAAGTTAGGTTAGGTTTGGTTAGGTTAATTTGGTTTAGTTTAGTTTAATTTAGTTTATTTAATTTATAGTTTAGTTAAATTTAGTTTAGTTTATAGTTTAGATTATAGTTTAGTTTATTTTATATTTTAGTTTAGTTTAGTTTAGTTTAGGTTAGGTTAGTTTAGTTTAGTTTAGTTTAGTTTAGGTCAGGTTGGGTTAGGATAGTTTAGTTTAGTTTAGTTTTAGTTTATAGTTTACTTTAGTTTATTTTATATTTAAGTTAATAGTTTGGTTTAGGCTATTTTAGATTAGTTAAGTTTAGTTTGGTTTAGTTTAGGTTAGGTTCGGTTAGGTTAATTTAGTAAAGTTTAGTTTAGTTTTGTTTATTTAGTTTATTTTATAGTTTAGTTTAGTTAAGTTTAGTTTAGTTTAATTTAGTTTAGTTTAGTTTTGTTTAATTTAGTTAAGTTTATTTTAGTTTAGTTTAGTTTAGTTTAATTTAGTTTAGTTTAATTTAGTTTAGTTTAGTTTAGATCAGGTTAGCCTGATTAGGTTAGTTTAGTTTAGTTTAGTTTAGCTAAGTTTAGTTTAGTTTATAGTTTCGTTAATTTATTTTGGTTTAGTTTAGTGTATAGTTAGGTTTATAGTTTAGTTTAGTTTATAGTTTATTTTATAGTTTAGTATATTTTAGTTTAGTTTAGTTTAGTTTTTGCTTAGTTTAGTTTAGTTTCGTTTAGTTTAGGGTAGGTAAGGTTAGGTTAGGTTGGGTTAAGTTAGTTTAGTTTAGTTTTGTTTAGGTTAGGTTAGGTTTGGTTAGGTTAGTTTAGTTCATTTTATTTTAATTTAGTGTAGTTAATTTATAGTTTAGTTAAATTTAGTTTAGTTTATAGTTTAGATTATAGTTTAGTTTAGTTCATTTTATATTTTAGTTTTCTTTAATTTAGGTTAGGTTAGTTTAGTTTAGTTTATTTTAGGTTAGGTTAGTTTGGGTTAGAATAGTTTAGTTTAGTTTGTTTTTAATTTATAGTTTATTTTAGTTTTGTGAATACTTAAGTTTATCATTTAGTTTATAATCTAGTTTATAGTATAGTTTAGGCTATTTTGGATTAGTTTAGCTTAGTTTAGTTTAGTTTAGTTTAGAATAGGTTAGGTTAGGTTAATTTAGTATTGTTTAATTTAGTTTAGTTTATTTAGTTTATTTTATAGTTTAGTTTATAGTTTAGTTTAGTTAAGTTTAGTTTAGTTTATTGTTTAGTTTGCTTTAGTTTAGTTTTGTTTAATTTATTTTAGTTTAGTTTAGTTTAGTTTCGTTTAGGTTAGGTTAGGTTATGTTAATTTAGGTTAGCTTAGTTTAGTTTAGTTTAGGTTAGATTAGGTTATGTTAATTTAGGTTAGCTTAGTTTAGTTTAGTTTAGGTTAGATTAAGTTAGGTTAGGTTAGTTAAGTTTAGTTTAGTTTAATTTATAGTTTAGTTTAGTTTACTTTAGTTTATAGTTTAGTTTAGTTTCTAGTTTAGTTTAGTTTGAATTAGATTCGGTAAGTTTAGTTTAGTTTAAGTTAGGTTAGGTTAGGTTGAGTTAGGTTACTTTAGTTTAGTTTAGTTTAGATAATTTATAGTTTAGTTTATTTTAGTTTAGTTTATGGTTAATTTAGTTTATAGTTTAGTTTAGTTTAGTTATGTTTAGTTTTGTTTATAGTTTAGTTTATTAATTAATTTAGTTTAGTTTATAGTTAAGTATATGGTTTAGTATAGTTTATTTTAGTGTAGTTTAGTTTAGATTAGCTTAGTTAGTTTATTTTGGATTAGTTTACTTTACGTTACGTTAGGTTAGGTTAATTTATGTTAGTTTAGGTTAGGTTAGGTTAAGTCAGGTTACTTTAGTTTAGCTTAGTTTAGTTTAGTTTAGAGAATTTATAGTTTAGTTTAGTTTAGTTTATAGTTTAGTTTACAGTTTAGTTTAGTTTAGTTTCGGTTTGGTTAGGTTAGGTTAGATTAATTTAATTTAGGTTATGATAGTTTAATTCAGTTTAGTTTAGTTTAGTTAAGCTTAGTTAGTTTAGTTTAGATTAGTATAGTTTACGTTAGGTTAGGTTAGGTTACGTAAGTTTATTTTAGTTTAGGTTAGGTTAGGTGAAGTTAGGTTAGTTTAGTTAGGTTTAGTTTAATTTAGTTTATTTTATTTATAGTTTAGTTTAGTTTATAATTTAGTTTAGTTTAGTGTAGTTTAGGTTAGGTTAGGTTAGGTTAGATTAGTTTAGCTTAGTTTAGGTTAGGATAGGTTAGGATAGTTTAGTTTAGTTTATAGTTTAGTTTATAGTTTAAATTAGTTTAGTTTAGTTTAGTTTAGTTTACTTAAGTTTAGTTTAGGTTAGGTTAGGTTAGGTTAGGTTATGTTAGGTTAGGTTAGTGTAGTTTAGTTCAGTTTAGTTTAGTTCAGTTTATATTAGGTTAGGTTAATTTAATTTAGTTTAGTTTAGGTTAGGTTGGGTTAGTTTAGTTTAGTTTATTTTAGGTTAGGTTAGGTTAGGTTAGGTTAAGGTAGGTTATGTTAGGTTAGGTTAGTGTAGTTTAGTTTATTTTAGTTTAGATTTTACTCGTTTAGTTTATAGTTTAGTTTATAGTTCAGTTTAGTTTAGTTTAGTTTAGTTTAGTTTTGTTTAATTTAGTTTTGTTTAATTTATTTTAATTTAGTTTAGTTTAGTTTAGTATATAGTTTAGTTTTTAATTTAGTTTAGTTTAGATTATAGTTTAGTTTATGGTTTAGTTTAGTTTAGTTTGGTTTGGTTTAGTTTAGTTCTGTTTGTTTTAGTTTAGTTTAGTTTAGGTTAGGTTAGCTTAGTTTAGTTTAGTTTAATTTAGGTTACGTTGGGTTACGTTAGTTTAGTTTACTTTAGTTTATTTTAGGTTAGGTTAGCTTAGGTTATGTTAGGTGAGTTTATTTTAGTTTAGTAGTTTAGTTTAGTTTAGGTTAGGTTAGTTTAGTTTAGTTTCGTTTAGTTTAGTTTAGTATAGGTTTGGTTAGGTTTAGTTTGGTTAGGTTAGGTTAGGTTAGGTTAGTTTAGTTTATTTTAGGTTAGTTTAGGTTAGGTTAGGTTAGTTAAATTTAATTTAGTTAGATTATAATTTAGTTTATAGTTTAGTTTAGTTTATTGTTTAGTTTAGTTAAGTTTAGTTTAGGTTAGGTAAGGTTAGGTTAGGTTAGTTTAGTTTAGTATAATTTAGTTTAGTTTAGTTTACTGAATTTAGTTTAGTTTAGGTTTTAGGTAAGCTTAGTTAGTTTAGTTTAGATTAGTATAGTTTATTTTAGGTTAGGTTAGGTTAGGTAATTTTAGTTTAGTTTAGGTTAGGTTAGGTTAGTTTAGTTTAATTCTATTTAGGTTAGGTTAGGTAATTTTAGGTTAGTATAGTTTACTTAATTTATTTTAGTTAATAGTTCAGTATAGTTTACAGTTTAGTTTATAGTTTAGTTCAGTGTATAGTGTAGTTGATAGTTTAGTTTAGTTTAGTTTAGTTTCGTTTATATTATGTTAGGTTAGGTTAGGTTGGATTAGCTTAATTTAGTTTAGTATAGTTTAGGTTAGGTTCGGTTACGTTAGGTTATGTTAGCTTATGTTAGTTTAGTTTAGTTTAGTTTAGTCTAGTTTAGTGAAGTTTAGTTTAGTTTATAGTTTAGTTTATTTTAGTTTATTTATTAGTTTAGTTTATAGTTAAGTATATAGTTTAGTTTAGTTTAGTTTAGTTTAGCTTAGTTTGTTTATTTTAGATTAGTATAGCTTACGTTACGTTAGGTTAAACCTAACCTAACGTAAGCTAACGTAGGTTAGGTTCGTTTAGTTTAGTTTAATTAGGTTAGGTTAGGTTAAGTTAGGTTACTTTAGCTTAGTTTAGTTTAGTTTAGATAATTTATGGTTTAGTTTAGTTAAGTTTAATTTATAGATCAGTATATAGTTTACTTTAGTTTATAGTTCAGTTTAGGTTAGATTAGTTTAAGTTAGATTAGGTTAGATTAGTTTAGTTTAGTTTAGTTTCGGTTAGGTTAGATTAGGTTACATTAAGTTAGTTTAGGTTAGCTTAGTTTAGTTTAATTTAGTATAGTTAAGTTTAGTTTAGTTTTGTTTAGTTTACAGTTTAGTTTAGTTAAGTTTAGTTTATAATTTAGTTTATAGTTCAGTTTAGTTTTGTTCATACTTTATTTTAGTTTACTTTAGTTTCAGTTAGGTTAGGTTAGGTTAGGTTAGTGTAGTTTAGTTAAGTTTAGTTTTGTTTAGCTAAGTTTATAGTTTATTTTGTAGTTTAATTTAGTTTAGTTTATTGTTTAATTTAGTGTAGTTAATTTAGTTTAGTTTAATTTAGTATACTTTAGTTTAGTTTAGTGTAGTTTAGATTAGATTAGGTTAGGTTATGCTAGGTTAGTAGAGTATAATTTAGTTTAGGTTAGGTTAGGTTAGTTTAGTTTATTTTAGGTTAGTTTAGGTTAGGTTAGGTTAGGTTAGTTAAATTTAATTTAGTTAGATTATAATTTAGTTTATAGTTTAGTTTAGTTTATTTTTTAGTTTAGTTAAGTTTAGTTTAGTTTAATTTAGTTTAGTTTAGTTTTGTTTATTTTAGTTTAGTTTAGTTTAGTTTAATTTAGTTTAGTTTAATTTAGTTTAGTTTAGTTTAGATCAGGTTAGCCTGATTAGGTTAGTTTAGTTTAGTTTAGTTTAGCTAAGTATAGTTTAGTTTATAGTTTCGTTAATTTATTTTAGTTTAGTTTAGTATATAGTTAGGTTTATAGTTTAGTTTAGTTTATAGTTTATTTTATAGTTTAGTATATTTTAGTTTAGTTTTTGCTTAGTTTAGTTTAGTTTCGTTTAGTTTAGGGTAGGTAAGGTTAGGTTAGGTTGGGTTAAGTTAGTTTAGTTTCGTTTAGTTTAGTTTAGTTTAGGTTCGGTTAGGTTTAGTTTGGTTAGGTTAGGTTAGGTTAGGTTAGTTTAGTTTATTTTAGGTTAGTTTAGGTTAGGTTAGGCTAGGTTAGTTAAATTTAATTTAGTTAGATTATAATTTAGTTTATAGTTTAGTTTAGTTTATTGTTTAGTTTAGTTAAGTTTAGTTTAGGATCGGTAAGGTTAGGTTAGGTTAGTTTAGTTTAGTATAATTTAGTTTAGTTTAGTTTACTGAATTTAGTTTAGTTTAGGTTTTAGTTAAGCTTAGTTAGTTTAGTTTAGATTAGTATAGTTTACTTTAGGTTAGGTTAGGTTAGGTAATTTTAGTTTAGTTTAGGTTAGGTTAGGTTAGGTGAAGTTATGTTACTTTAGTTTAGTTTAGTTTATTTTAGTTTATTTATAGTTTAGTTTAGTTTATAATTAATTTAGTTTAGTGTAGTTTAGGTTAGGTTAAGTTAGGTTAGATTAGTTTAGTTTAGTTTAGGTTAGGTTAGGTGAGAATAGATTAGTTTATTTTATTTTAGTTTAGTTTATAGTTAAGTTTATAGTTTAAATTAGTTTAGTTTAGATTAGTTTAGTTTAGTTTAGTTTATTTAAGTTTAGTTTAGTTTAGGTTAGGTTATGTTAGGTTAGGTTAGTTTAGCATAGGTTTGATTAGGTTAGGTTAGTTTAGGTTAGGTCAGTTTAGTTTAGTTTAGTTTAGTTAAATTTAGTTTCGTTTAGTTTAGGTTAAGTTAGGTTAGGTTTGGTTAGGTTAATTTAATTTAGTTTAGTTTAATTTAGTTTATTTAATTTATAGTTTAGATAATTTTAGTTTAGTTTATAGTTTAGATTATAGTTTACTTTAGTTTTGGTCACATTTTAGTTTATAGTTTAGTTTATAGTTAAGTTTACAGTTTACTTTAGGCTAGTTTAGATTACTTTAGCTTAGTTCAGTTTAGTTTAGATTAGTTTAGTTTATTTTATAGTTTAGTTTAGTTAACTTTAGTTTAGTTTATAATTTAGTTTAGTTTACATTATAGTTTAGTTTATAGTATAGTTTACTTAATAGTTTAGTTTATAGTTTAGTTTATGGCTTAGTTTATAATTAAAATTCGTTTACTTTAGATTAGTTTAGTTTAGTTTAGTGTAGCTTAGGTTAGGTTAGGTTAGTTTAGTTTAGTTTAGTTTTGTTTACTTAAGTTTAGTTTAGTTTAGGTTAGGTTAGCTTATGTTAGGTTAGGTTAGTTTAGCTTAAGTTAGATTAGGTTAGGTTAGTTTAGTTTAGTGTAGTTTAGTTTAGTTCAGTTTAGATTAGGTTACGTTAGTTTAGTTTTGTTTAGTTCAGTTTACTTTAGGTTAGGTTAGATTAGGTAGTGTTAGTTTAGTTTAGTTTAGTTTTGGTTAGGTTAGGTTAGGTTGAGTTATTTTAGGTTAGGTTAGTTTAGTTTAGTCTCGTTTAGTTTATAGTTTAGTTTCGTTAAGTTTAGTTTATAGTTCAGTTTAGTTTAGTTTTGTTTAATTTAGTTTAGTTTAATTTATTTTAATTTATTTTAGTTTAGTTTAATTTATAGTTCAGTTTATAATTTAGTTTAGATTAGTTTATAGTTTAGTATATGGTTTAGTTTAGTTTAGTTTAGTTTGGTTTAGTTTAGTTTAGATTATTTAGTTTCGTTTAGGTTAGTTTATTTTAGGCTAGATTAGGTTAGCTTAGTTTAGTTTAAATAAGTTTAGGTTAGGTTAGGATGGTTTAGATTAAGTTAGTTTAGTTTAGTTTAGTTTAGCTAAGTTTAGTTTAGTTTACAATTTAGTTTAGTATAGTTTAGTTTATAGCTTAGTTTATACTTAAGTTTAGTTTAATTTATAGTTTAGTTTATAGTTTAAATTAGTTTAATTTAGTTTAGGTTAGGTTAGGTTTGTTTAGTTTAAGTTAGGTTAGGTTAGGTTAGGTTAGTTTAGTTTAGTTTAGTTGAATTTAGTTTAGTTTAGTTTAGTTTAGGTTAGGTTAGGTTAGTTTAGTTTAGTTTAATTTAGGTTAGGTTAGGTTAGTTTGGGTTAACTTAGTTTAGTTTAGTTTAGGTTAGGATAGGTTAGGTTGATTAGGTTAGTTTAGTTCAGTTTAGCTAATTTTAGTTTAGTTTATAGTTTCGTAAATTTAGTTTAGTTTAGTTTAGTGTATAGATAAGTTTATAGTTTAGTTTACTTTAGTTTATGGTTTAGTATAGTTTAGTTTAGCTTAGTTTAGCTTAGTTTATTTTTTTTTCGTTTAGTTTAGATTAGGTTAAGTTAGGTTAGGTTTGGTTAGGTTAATTTGGTTTAGTTTAGTTTAATTTAGTTTATTTAATTTATAGTTTAGTTAAATTTAGTTTAGTTTATAGTTTAGATTATAGTTTAGTTTATTTTATATTTTAGTTTAGTTTAGTTTAGTTTAGGTTAGGTTAGTTTAGTTTAGTTTAGTTTAGTTTAGGTCAGGTTGGGTTAGGATAGTTTAGTTTAGTTTAGTTTTAGTTTATAGTTTACTTTAGTTTATTTTATACTTAAGTTAATAGTTTAGTTTAGGCTATTTTAGATTAGTTTAGTTTAGTTTGGTTTAGTTTAGGTTAGGTTCGGTTAGGTTAATTTAGTAAAGTTTAGTTTAGTTTTGTTTATTTAGTTTATTTTATAGTTTAGTTAAGTTTAGTTTAGTTTAATTTAGGTTAGCTTAGTTTAGTTTAGTTTAGGTTAGATTAGGTTATGTTAATTTAGGTTAGCTTAGTTTAGTTTAGTTTAGGTTAGATTAAGTTAAGTTAGGTTAGTTAAGTTTAGTTTAGTTTAATTTATAGTTTAGTTTAGTTTACTTTAGTTTATAGTTTAGTTTAGTTTCTAGTTTAGTTTAGTTTGAATTAGATTCGGTAAGTTTAGTTTAGTTTAAGTTAGGTTAGGTTAGGTTGAGTTAGGTTACTTTAGTTTAGTTTAGTTTAGATAATTTATAGTTTAGTTTATTTTAGTTTAGTTTATGGTTAATTTAGTTTAGAGTTTAGTTTAGTTTAGTTATGTTTAGTTTTGTTTATAGTTTAGTTTATTAATTAATTTAGTTTAGTTTATAGTTAAGTATATGGTTTAGTATAGTTTATTTTAGTGTAGTTTAGTTTAGATTAGCTTAGTTAGTTTATTTTGGATTAGTTTACTTTACGTTACGTTAGGTTAGGTTAATTTATGTGAGTTTAGGTTAGGTTAGGTTAAGTCAGGTTACTTTAGTTTAGCTTAGTTTAGTTTAGTTTAGATAATTTATAGTTTAGTTTAGTTTAGTTTATAGTTTAGTTTACAGTTTAGTTTAGTTTAGTTTCGGTTTGGTTAGGTTAGATTAATTTAATTTAGGTTATGATAGTTTAATTCAGTTTAGTTTAGTTTAGTTAAGCTTAGTTAGTTTAGTTTAGATTAGTATAGTTTACGTTAGGTTAGGTTAGGTTACGTAAGTTTAGTTTAGTTTAGGTTAGGTTAGGTGAAGTTAGGTTAGTTTAGTTAGGTTTAGTTTAATTTAGTTTAGTTTATTTATAGTTTAGTTTAGTTTATAATTTAGTTTAGTTTAGTGTAGTTTAGGTTAGGTTAGGTTAGGTTAGATTAGTTTAGCTTAGTTTAGGTTAGGATAGGTTAGGATAGTTTAGTTTAGTTTATTTTATTTTAGTTTAGTTTAGTTTATAGTTTAGTTTATAGTTTAAATTAGTTTAGTTTAGATTAGTTTAGTTTAGTTTAGTTTACTTAAGTTTAGTTTAGGTTAGGTTAGGTTAGGTTAGGTTATGTTAGGTTAGGTTAGTGTAGTTTAGTTTAGTTTAGTTTAGATTTTACTCGGTTAGTTTATAATTTAGTTTATAGTTCAGTTTAGTTATGTTTAGTATAGTTTAGTTTTCTTTAATTTAGTTTTGTTTAATTTATTTTAATTTAGTTTAGTTTAGTTTAGTATATAGTTTAATTTTTAATATAGTTTAGTTTAGTTTATAGTTTAGTTTATGGTTTAGTATAGTTTTGTTTGGTTTAGTTTTGTTCTGTTTGTTTTAGTTTACGTTACGTTACGTTACGTTTACGTTACGTTACGTTACGTTACGTTACGTTAGGTTAGGTTAATTTATGTGAGTTTAGGTAATTTAGGTTACGTAAGTTTAGTTTAGTTTAGGTTAGGTTAGGTGAAGTTAGGTTAGTTTAGTTAGGTTTAGTTTAATTTAGTTTAGTTTATTTATAGTTTAGTTTAGTTTATAATTTAGTTTAGTTTAGTGTAGTTTAGGTTAGGTTAGGTTAGGTTAGATTAGTTTAGCTAAGTTTAGGTTAGGATAGGTTAGGATAGTTTAGTTTAGTTTATTTTATTTTAGTTTAGTTTAGTTTATAGTTTAGTTTATAGTTTAAATTAGTTTAGTTTAGATTAGTTTAGTTTAGTTTAGTTTACTTAAGTTTAGTTTAGGTTAGGTTATGTTAGGTTAGGTTATGTTAGGTTAGGTTAGTGTAGTTTAGTTTAGTTTAGTTTAGATTTTACTCGGTTAGTTTATAATTTAGTTTATAGTTCAGTTTAGTTTGGTTTAGTATAGTTTAGTTTTGTTTAATTTAGTTTTGTTTAATTTATTTTAATTTAGTTTAGTTTAGTATATAGTTTAATTTTTAATATAGTTTAGTTTAGTTTATAGTTTAGTTTATGGTTTAGTTTAGTTTTGTTTGGTTTGGTTTAGTTTTGTTCTGTTTTTTTTAGTTTAGTTTAGTTTAGGTTAGCTTAGCTTAGTTTAGTTTAGTTTAATTTAGGTTAGGTTGGGTTAGGTTAGTTTAGTTTACTTTAGTTTAGTTTAGGTTAGGTTTGCTTAGGTTATGTTAGGTGAGTTTATTTTAGTTTAGTAGTTTAGTTTAGTTTAGGTTAGGTTAGTTTAGTTTATTTTCGTTTAGTTTAGTTTAGTTTATGTTAGGTTAGGTTTAGTTTGGTTAGGTTAGGTTAGTTAAATTTAATTTAGTTAGATTATAATTTAGTTTATAGTTTAGTTTAGTTTATTGTTTAGTTTAGTTAAATTTAGTTTAGGTTAGGTAAGGTTAGGTTAGGTTAGTTTAGTTTATTATAGTTTATTTTAGTTTAGTTTAGTGAATTTAGTTTAGTTTAGTTTAGGTTTTAGTTAAGCTTAGTTAGTTTGTTTAGATTAGTATAGTTTACTTTAGATTAGGTTACGTAATTTTAGTTTAGTTTAGGTTAGGTTAGGTTAGGTTAGGTGAAGTTATGTTAATTTAGTTTAGTTTAGTTTATTTTAGTTTATTTATAGTTTAGCTTAGTTTATAATTTAGTTTAGTTTAGTTTATAATTTAGTTTATGGTTTAGTTTAGTTTCGTTTGGTTTGGTTTAGATTAGTTCTGTTTCGTTTGGTTTAGTTTAGTTTAGGTTAGGTTAAATTAGTTTAGTTTAGTTTACGTTAGGTTAGGTTAGGTTAGTTTAGTTTACTTTAGTTTAGTTTAGGTTAGGTTAGCTTAGGTTATGTTAGGTGAGTTTAGTTTAGTTTAGTTTAGGTTAGGTTAGTTTAGTTTAGTTTCGTTTAGTTTAGTTTAGTTTAGGTTAGGATAGGTTTAGTTTGGTTAAGTTAGGTTAGGTTAGGTTAGTTTAGCTAATTTTAGTTTAGTTTATAGTTTCGTTATTTTAGTTTAGTTTAGTTTAGTGTATAGTTAAGTTTATAGTTTAGTTTAGTTTATGGTTCAGTATAGTTTAGTTTAGTTTAGTTTAACTTAGTTTGGTTTAGATTCGTTTAGTTTAGTTTAGGTTAAGGTAGGTTAGGTTTGGTTAGGTTAATTTAGTTTAGTTTAGTTTAATTTAGTTTATTTAATTTATAGATTAGTTAAATTTAGTTTAGTTTACAGTTTAGATTATATTTTAGTTTATTTTATATTTTAGTTTAGTTTAGTTTATGTTAGGTTAGTTTAGTTTAGTTTAGTTTAGTTTCGGTTAGGTGTGGTTAGGATAGTTTAGTTTATTTTAGTTTAGTTTTAGTTTATAGTTTAGTTTAGTTCATTTTATACTTAAGTTCATAGTTTAGTTTATAGTTTAGTTTAGGCTATTTTAGATTAGTTTAGTTTAGTTTGGTTTAGTTTAGGTTAGGTTTGGTTAGGTTAATTTAGTAAAGTTTAGTTTAGTTTTGTTTAATTAGTTTATTTTACAGTTTAGTTTAGTTAAGTTTAGTTTAGTTTAATTTAGTTTAGTTTAGTTTTGTTTAATTTAGTTTAGGTTAGATTTGTTTAATTTAGTTTAGTTTAATTTAGTTTAGTTTAGTTTAGATCAGGTTATGTTGTTTACGTTAGTTTAGTTTAGTTTAGTTTAGCTAAGTTTAGCTTAGTTTAGTTTGGTTTCGTTTAGTTTAGGGTAGGGAAGGTTAGGTTACGTTGGGTTAAGTTAGTTTAGTTTAGTTTTGTTTAGGTTAGGTTAGGTTTGGTTAGGTTAGTTTAGTTCATTTTATTTTAATTTAGTGTAGTTAATTTATATTTTAGTTAAATTTAGTTTAGTTTATAGTTTAGATTATCGTTTAGTTTAGTTCATTTTAAATTTTAGTTTTGTTTAGTTTAGGTTAGGTTGGTTTAGTTTAGTTTATTTTAGGTTAGGTTAGTTTGGGTTAGAATAGTTTAGTTTAGTTTAGTTTATTTTTAATTTATAGTTTATTTTAGTTTTGTGAATACTTAAGTTTATCATTTAGTTTATAATCTAGTTTATAGTTTAGTTTAGGCTATTTTGGATTATTTTAGCTTAGTTTAGTTTAGTTTAGTTTAGTTTAGAATAGGTTAGGTTAGGTTAATTTAGTATTGTTTAGTTTAGTTTAGTTTATTTAGTTTATTTTATAGTTTAGTTTATAGTTTAGTTTAGTTAAGTTTAGTTTAGTTTATTGTTTAGTTTGCTTTAGTTTAGTTTTGTTTAATTTATTTTAGTTTAGTTTAGTTTCGTTTAGGTTAGGTTAGGTTATGTTAATTTAGGTTAGCTTAGTTTAGTTTAGTTTAGGTTAGATTAAGTTAGGTTAGGTTAGGTAAGTTTAGTTTAGTTAAGTTAAGTTTAGTTTAATTTATAGTTTAGTTTAGTTTACTTTAGTTTATAGTTTAGTTTAGTTTAGTTTATTTTAGTTTAAGGTTTAGCTTATACATTCGTTTACTTTAGTTAATAATTTTGTTTATGGTTTAGTTTAGTTTAATTTAGTTAGGTTTTATTTAGTTTAGTTTAGTTTCGTTTAGGTTTGGTTAGGTTAGGCTAGGTTAGGTTAGCTTAGTTTGGTTTAGTTTAGCTTAGTTTAGTTAAGTTTAGTTCAGTTTATATTTTCGTTTAGTGTAATTTAATTTATATTTTAGTTTATGGTTTAGTTTAGTTTAATTTATTGTTTGATTTATAGTTTAGTTTAGTTTCGTTTAGTTTAATTAACTTAGTTTAGATTAGGTTAGGTTAGATTATGTTAGTTCAGTTTAGTTTATTTTAGTTTAGTTTAGTTTAGTTAATGTTAGGTTAGGTTAGTTTAGTTTAGTTTAGTTTAGTTTAATTTAATTTAGTTTTCTAAATTTAGTTTAGTTTAGTTTAGTTTAGTTTAGGTTAGATTTAGTTAGGTCAGGTTAGGTTATTTAAGTTTAGTTTAGTTAAGTTTAGGTTAGGTTATGTTAGGTTAGTTTAGTTTAATTCTATTTAGGTTAGGTTAGGTAATTTTAGGTTAGTATAGTTTAGTTAATTTATTTTAGTTAATAGTTCAGTATAGTTTACAGTTTAGTTTATATTTTAGTTCGGTGTATAGTGTAGTTTATAGTTTAGTTTAGTTTAGTTTAGTTTCGTTTATATTATGTTAGGTTAGGTTAGGTTGGATTAGCTTAGTTTAGTTTAGTTTAGTTTAGGTTAGGTTCGGTTACGTTAGGTTATGTTAGCTAATGTTAGTTTAGTTTAGTTTAGTATAGTTTAGTTAAGTTTAGTTTAGTTTATAGTTTAGTTTATTTTAGTTTATTTATTAGTTTAGTTTATAGTTAAGTATATAGTTTAGTTTAGTTTAGTTTAGTTTAGCTTAGTTTTTTTATTTTAGATTAGTATAGCTTACGTTACGTTAGGTTAAACCTAACCTAACGTAAGCTAACGTAGGTTAGGTTCGTTTAGTTTAGTTTAATTAGGTTAGGTTAGGTTAAGTTAGGTTACTTTAGCTTAGTTTAGTTTAGTTTAGATAATTTATGGTTTAGTTTAGTTAAGTTTAATGTATAGATCAGTATATAGTTTACTTTAGTTTATAGTTCAGTTTAGGTTAGATTAGTTTAAGTTAGATTAGATTAGATTAGTTTAGTTTAGTTTAGTTTCGGTTAGGTTAGATTAGGTTACATTAAGTTAGTTTAGTTTAGTTTAGATAATTTATAGTTTAGTTTATTTTAGTTTAGTTTATGGTTAATTAATTTATAGTTTAGTTTAGTTTAGTTATGTTTAGTTTTGTTTATAGTTTAGTTTATTAATTAGTTTAGTTTAGTTTATAGTTAAGTATATAGTTTAGTATAGTTTAGTTTAGTGTAGTTTAGTTTAGATTAGCTTAGTTAGTTTATTTTGGATTAGTTTACTTTAGGTTACGTTAGGTTAGGTTAATTTATTTTAGTTTAGGTTAGGTTAGGTTAAGTCAGGTTACTTTAGTTTAACTTAGTTTAGTTTAGTTTAGATAATTTATAGTTTAGTTTAGTTGAGTTTATAGTTTAGTTTACAGTTTAGTTTAGTTTAGTTTCGGTTTGGTTAGGTTAGGTTAGATTAATTTAATTTAGGTTAGGATAGTTTAGTTCAGTTTAGTTTAGTTTAGTTAAGCTTAGTTAGTTTAGTTTAGATTAGTATAGTTTACGTTAGGTTATGTTAGATTAGGTAAGTTTAGTTTAGTTTAGGTTAGGTTAGGTTAGGTGAAGTTAGGTTACTTTAGTTTAGTTTAGTTTAATTTAGTTTAGTTTATTTTAGTTTATTTATAGTTTAGTTTAGTTTATAATTTAGTTTAGTTTAGTGTAGTTTAGGTTAGGTTAGGTTAGGTTAGATTAGTTTAGCTTAGTTTAGGTTAGGATAGGTTAGGATAGTTTAGTTTAGTTTATTTTATTTTAGTTTACTTCATAGTTTAGTTTATAGTTTAAATTAGTTTAGTTTAGATTAGTTTAGTTTAGTTTAGCTTACTTAAGTTTAATTTAGGTTAGGTTAGGTTAGGTTAGGTTATGTTAGGTTAGGTTAGTGTAGTTTAGTTCAGTTTAGTTTAGTTCAGTTTATATTAAGTTATTTTAATTTAATTTAGTTTAGTTTAGTTTAGTTTAGTTTAGGTTAGGTTAGTTTAGTTTAGTTTAGTTTAGGTTAGGTTAGGTTAGGTTAGGTTAGGTTAGTTTAGTTTACTTTAGTTTAGTTTAGGTTAGGTTAGCTTAGGTAATGTTAGGTGAGTTTATTTTAGTTTAGTAGTTTAGTTTAGTTTAGGTTAGGTTAGTTTAGTTTAGTTTCGTTTAGTTTAGTTTAGTTTTGGTTTGGTTAGGTTTAGTTTGGTTAGGTTAGGTTAGGTTAGTTTAGTTTATTTTAGGTTAGTTTAGGTTAGGTTAGGTTAGGTTAGGTTAGTTAAATTTAATTTAGTTAGATTACAATTTAGTTTATAGTTTAGTTTAGTTTATTGTTTAGTTTAGTTTAGGTTAGGTAAGGTTAGGTTAGGTTAGTTTAGTTTAGTATAGTTTAGTTTATTTTAGTTTAGTTGAGTGAATTTAGTTTAGTTTAGGTTTTAGTTAAGCTTAGTTAGTTTAGTTTAGATTAGTATAGTTTACTTTAGGTTAGGTTAGGTTAGGTAATTTTAGTTTAGTTTAGGTTAGGTTAGGTTAGGTGAAGTTATGTTACTTTAGTTTAGTTTAGTTGATTTTAGTTTATTTATAGTTTAGTTTAGTTAATAATTAATTTAGTTTAGTGTAGTTTAGGTTAGGTTAAGTTAGGTTAGATTAGTTTAGTTTAGTTTAGGTTAGGTTAGGTGAGAATAGTTTAGTTTATTTTAGTTTAGTTTAGTTTATAGTTAAGTTTATAATTTAAATTAGTTTAGTTTAGATTAGTTTAGTTTAGTTTAGTTTATTTAAGTTTAGTTTAGGTTAGGTTAGGTTATGTTAGGTTAGGTTAGTTTAGCATATTTTTGATTAGGTTACGTTAGTTTAGGTTAGGTCAGTTTAGTTTAGTTTAGTTTAGTCAAGTTTAGTTTCGTTTTGTTTAGGTTAAGTTAGGTTAGGTTTGGTTAGGTTAATTTAGTTTAGTTTAGTTTAATTTAGTTTATTTAATTTATAGTTTAGTTAATTTTAGTTTAGTTTATAGTTTAGATTATAGTTTAGTTTAGTTTTGGTCACAGTTTAGATTATAGTTTAGTTTATAGTTAAGTTTACAGTTTACTTTAGGCTAGTTTAGATTACTTTAGTTTAGTTCAGTTTAGTTTAGTTTAGTTTAGATTAGTTTAGTTTATTTTATAGTTTAGTTTAGTTAACTTTAGTTTAGTTTATAATTTAGTTTAGTTTACATTATAGTTTAGTTTATAGTATAGTTTACTTAATAGTTTAGTTTATAGTTTAGTTTATGGCTTAGTTTAAATTTAAAATTCGTTTACTTTAGATTAGTTTAGTTTAGTTTAGTTTACTGTAGCTTAGGTTAGGTTAGGTTAGTTTAGTTTAGTTTAGTTTTGTTTACTTAAGTTTAGTTTAGTTTAGGTTAGGTTAGCTTATGTTAGGTTAGGTTAGTTTAGCTTAAGTTAGATTAGGTTAGGTTAGTTTAGTTTAGTGTAGTTTAGTTTAGTTCAGTTTAGATTAGGTTACGTTAGTTTAGTTTTGTTTAGTTCAGTTTACTTTAGGTTAGGTTAGGTTAGGTAGTGTTAGTTTAGTTTAGTTTTGGTTAGGTTAGGTTAGGTTGAGTTATTTTAGGTTAGGTTAGTTTAGTTTAGTCTCGTTTAGTTTATAGTTTAGTTTCGTTAAGTTTAGTTTATAGTTCAGTTTAGTTTAGTTTTGTTTAATTTACTTTAGTTTAATTTATTTTAATTTATTTTAGTTTAGTTTAATTATAGTTTAGTTTATAATTTAGTTTATATTAGTTTATAGTTTAGTTTATGGTTTAGTTTAGTTTAGTTTAGTTTGGTTTAGTTTAGTTTAGTTTATTTAGTTTCGTTTAGGTTAGTTTAGTTTAGGCTAGATTAGGTTAGTTCTATTTTAGTTTAAATAAGTTTAGGTTAGGTTAGGATGGTTTAGATTAAGTTTGTTTAGTTTAGTTTAGTTTAGCTAAGTTTAGTTTAGTTTACAATTTAGTTTAGTATAGTTTAGTTTATAGCTTAGTTTATACTTAATGTTAATTTAATTTATAGTTTAGTTTATAGTTTAAATTAGTTTAATTTAGTTTAGGTTAAGTTAGGTTTGTTTAGTTTAAGTTAGGTTAGGTTAGGTTAGGTTAGTTTAGTTAAGTTTAGTTTAGTTTACAGTATAGTTTAGTTAAGTTTAGTTTACAGTTTGGTTTATAGTTTAGTTTAGTTTAGTTTATAGATTAGTTTATGGTTTAGTTTGGTTTAGTTTTGTTTAGTTTAGGTTAGTTAATTTAGATTAGATTAGTTTAGTTTGGGTTAGTTTAGGTTAGGTTAGTTGGTTTATTTTAGATTAGATTAGGTTAGGTTAAGTTAGGTTGGGTTAGGTTATTTTAGTTTAATTTAGTTTAGTTAATTTATAGTTTAGTTTAGTTTATAATTTAGTTTATAGTTTAGTTTAGTTTAGGATATACTTTAGTTTAGTTTAGTTTAGTTTAGTTTAAATTAGGTTATGTTAGGTTAGGTTAGTTTAGTTTAGTTTAGTTTAGTTTTTTTTAGTTAAGTTTATAGTTTATTTTGTAGTTTAGTTTAGTTTAGTTTATAGTTTAATTTAGTGTAGTTTAGTTTGATTTAGTTTAATTTAGTTTATTTTAGATTAGTTTTAGTTTAGTTTAGTTAAGTTTAGTTTAGGTTAGGTTACGTTAGGTTAGGTTAGGTTAGGTTAGTTAAGTATAGTTTAGTTTAGTTTAGGTTAGGTTTGGTTAGGTTAAGTTAGGTTAGGTTAGTTAATTTAGTGTAGTTTAATTTAGTTGGATTTAGAATAGTTTAGTTTAGTTTAGGTTAGGTTAGGTTAGTTTAGTTTAGTTTAATTTAGGTTAGGTTAGGTTAGTTTGGGTTAACTTAGTTTAGTTTAGTTTAGGTTAGGATAGGTTAGGTTGATTAGGTTAGTTTAGTTCAGTTTAGCTAATTTTAGTTTAGTTTATAGTTTCGTAAATTTAGTTTAGTTTAGTTTAGTGTATAGATAAGTTTATAGTTTAGTTTACTTTAGTTTATGGTTTAGTATAGTTTAGTTTAGCTTAGTTTAGCTTAGTTTATTTTTTTTTCGTTTAGTTTAGATTAGGTTAAGTTAGGTTAGGTTTGGTTAGGTTAATTTGGTTTAGTTTAGTTTAATTTAGTTTATTTAATTTATAGTTTAGTTAAATTTAGTTTAGTTTATAGTTTAGATTATAGTTTAGTTTATTTTATATTTTAGTTTAGTTTAGTTTAGTTTAGGTTAGGTTAGTTTAGTTTAGTTTAGTTTAGTTTAGGTCAGGTTGGGTTAGGATAGTTTAGTTTAGTTTAGTTTTAGTTTATAGTTTACTTTAGTTTATTTTATACTTAAGTTAATAGTTTAGTTTAGGCTATTTTAGATTAGTTTAGTTTAGTTTGGTTTAGTTTAGGTTAGGTTCGGTTAGGTTAATTTAGTAAAGTTTAGTTTAGTTTTGTTTATTTAGTTTATTTTATAGTTTAGTTAAGTTTAGTTTAGTTTAATTTAGGTTAGCTTAGTTTAGTTTAGTTTAGGTTAGATTAGGTTATGTTAATTTAGGTTAGCTTAGTTTAGTTTAGTTTAGGTTAGATTAAGTTAAGTTAGGTTAGTTAAGTTTAGTTTAGTTTAATTTATAGTTTAGTTTAGTTTACTTTAGTTTATAGTTTAGTTTAGTTTCTAGTTTAGTTTAGTTTGAATTAGATTCGGTAAGTTTAGTTTAGTTTAAGTTAGGTTAGGTTAGGTTGAGTTAGGTTACTTTAGTTTAGTTTAGTTTAGATAATTTATAGTTTAGTTTATTTTAGTTTAGTTTATGGTTAATTTAGTTTAGAGTTTAGTTTAGTTTAGTTATGTTTAGTTTTGTTTATAGTTTAGTTTATTAATTAATTTAGTTTAGTTTATAGTTAAGTATATGGTTTAGTATAGTTTATTTTAGTGTAGTTTAGTTTAGATTAGCTTAGTTAGTTTATTTTGGATTAGTTTACTTTACGTTACGTTAGGTTAGGTTAATTTATGTGAGTTTAGGTTAGGTTAGGTTAAGTCAGGTTACTTTAGTTTAGCTTAGTTTAGTTTAGTTTAGATAATTTATAGTTTAGTTTAGTTTAGTTTATAGTTTAGTTTACAGTTTAGTTTAGTTTAGTTTCGGTTTGGTTAGGTTAGATTAATTTAATTTAGGTTATGATAGTTTAATTCAGTTTAGTTTAGTTTAGTTAAGCTTAGTTAGTTTAGTTTAGATTAGTATAGTTTACGTTAGGTTAGGTTAGGTTACGTAAGTTTAGTTTAGTTTAGGTTAGGTTAGGTGAAGTTAGGTTAGTTTAGTTAGGTTTAGTTTAATTTAGTTTAGTTTATTTATAGTTTAGTTTAGTTTATAATTTAGTTTAGTTTAGTGTAGTTTAGGTTAGGTTAGGTTAGGTTAGATTAGTTTAGCTTAGTTTAGGTTAGGATAGGTTAGGATAGTTTAGTTTAGTTTATTTTATTTTAGTTTAGTTTAGTTTATAGTTTAGTTTATAGTTTAAATTAGTTTAGTTTAGATTAGTTTAGTTTAGTTTAGTTTACTTAAGTTTAGTTTAGGTTAGGTTAGGTTAGGTTAGGTTATGTTAGGTTAGGTTAGTGTAGTTTAGTTTAGTTTAGTTTAGATTTTACTCGGTTAGTTTATAATTTAGTTTATAGTTCAGTTTAGTTATGTTTAGTATAGTTTAGTTTTCTTTAATTTAGTTTTGTTTAATTTATTTTAATTTAGTTTAGTTTAGTTTAGTATATAGTTTAATTTTTAATATAGTTTAGTTTAGTTTATAGTTTAGTTTATGGTTTAGTATAGTTTTGTTTGGTTTAGTTTTGTTCTGTTTGTTTTAGTTTACGTTACGTTACGTTACGTTTACGTTACGTTACGTTACGTTACGTTACGTTAGGTTAGGTTAATTTATGTGAGTTTAGGTAATTTAGGTTACGTAAGTTTAGTTTAGTTTAGGTTAGGTTAGGTGAAGTTAGGTTAGTTTAGTTAGGTTTAGTTTAATTTAGTTTAGTTTATTTATAGTTTAGTTTAGTTTATAATTTAGTTTAGTTTAGTGTAGTTTAGGTTAGGTTAGGTTAGGTTAGATTAGTTTAGCTAAGTTTAGGTTAGGATAGGTTAGGATAGTTTAGTTTAGTTTATTTTATTTTAGTTTAGTTTAGTTTATAGTTTAGTTTATAGTTTAAATTAGTTTAGTTTAGATTAGTTTAGTTTAGTTTAGTTTACTTAAGTTTAGTTTAGGTTAGGTTATGTTAGGTTAGGTTATGTTAGGTTAGGTTAGTGTAGTTTAGTTTAGTTTAGTTTAGATTTTACTCGGTTAGTTTATAATTTAGTTTATAGTTCAGTTTAGTTTGGTTTAGTATAGTTTAGTTTTGTTTAATTTAGTTTTGTTTAATTTATTTTAATTTAGTTTAGTTTAGTATATAGTTTAATTTTTAATATAGTTTAGTTTAGTTTATAGTTTAGTTTATGGTTTAGTTTAGTTTTGTTTGGTTTGGTTTAGTTTTGTTCTGTTTTTTTTAGTTTAGTTTAGTTTAGGTTAGCTTAGCTTAGTTTAGTTTAGTTTAATTTAGGTTAGGTTGGGTTAGGTTAGTTTAGTTTACTTTAGTTTAGTTTAGGTTAGGTTTGCTTAGGTTATGTTAGGTGAGTTTATTTTAGTTTAGTAGTTTAGTTTAGTTTAGGTTAGGTTAGTTTAGTTTATTTTCGTTTAGTTTAGTTTAGTTTATGTTAGGTTAGGTTTAGTTTGGTTAGGTTAGGTTAGTTAAATTTAATTTAGTTAGATTATAATTTAGTTTATAGTTTAGTTTAGTTTATTGTTTAGTTTAGTTAAATTTAGTTTAGGTTAGGTAAGGTTAGGTTAGGTTAGTTTAGTTTATTATAGTTTATTTTAGTTTAGTTTAGTGAATTTAGTTTAGTTTAGTTTAGGTTTTAGTTAAGCTTAGTTAGTTTGTTTAGATTAGTATAGTTTACTTTAGATTAGGTTACGTAATTTTAGTTTAGTTTAGGTTAGGTTAGGTTAGGTTAGGTGAAGTTATGTTAATTTAGTTTAGTTTAGTTTATTTTAGTTTATTTATAGTTTAGCTTAGTTTATAATTTAGTTTAGTTTAGTTTATAATTTAGTTTATGGTTTAGTTTAGTTTCGTTTGGTTTGGTTTAGATTAGTTCTGTTTCGTTTGGTTTAGTTTAGTTTAGGTTAGGTTAAATTAGTTTAGTTTAGTTTACGTTAGGTTAGGTTAGGTTAGTTTAGTTTACTTTAGTTTAGTTTAGGTTAGGTTAGCTTAGGTTATGTTAGGTGAGTTTAGTTTAGTTTAGTTTAGGTTAGGTTAGTTTAGTTTAGTTTCGTTTAGTTTAGTTTAGTTTAGGTTAGGATAGGTTTAGTTTGGTTAAGTTAGGTTAGGTTAGGTTAGTTTAGCTAATTTTAGTTTAGTTTATAGTTTCGTTATTTTAGTTTAGTTTAGTTTAGTGTATAGTTAAGTTTATAGTTTAGTTTAGTTTATGGTTCAGTATAGTTTAGTTTAGTTTAGTTTAACTTAGTTTGGTTTAGATTCGTTTAGTTTAGTTTAGGTTAAGGTAGGTTAGGTTTGGTTAGGTTAATTTAGTTTAGTTTAGTTTAATTTAGTTTATTTAATTTATAGATTAGTTAAATTTAGTTTAGTTTACAGTTTAGATTATATTTTAGTTTATTTTATATTTTAGTTTAGTTTAGTTTATGTTAGGTTAGTTTAGTTTAGTTTAGTTTAGTTTCGGTTAGGTGTGGTTAGGATAGTTTAGTTTATTTTAGTTTAGTTTTAGTTTATAGTTTAGTTTAGTTCATTTTATACTTAAGTTCATAGTTTAGTTTATAGTTTAGTTTAGGCTATTTTAGATTAGTTTAGTTTAGTTTGGTTTAGTTTAGGTTAGGTTTGGTTAGGTTAATTTAGTAAAGTTTAGTTTAGTTTTGTTTAATTAGTTTATTTTACAGTTTAGTTTAGTTAAGTTTAGTTTAGTTTAATTTAGTTTAGTTTAGTTTTGTTTAATTTAGTTTAGGTTAGATTTGTTTAATTTAGTTTAGTTTAATTTAGTTTAGTTTAGTTTAGATCAGGTTATGTTGTTTACGTTAGTTTAGTTTAGTTTAGTTTAGCTAAGTTTAGCTTAGTTTAGTTTGGTTTCGTTTAGTTTAGGGTAGGGAAGGTTAGGTTACGTTGGGTTAAGTTAGTTTAGTTTAGTTTTGTTTAGGTTAGGTTAGGTTTGGTTAGGTTAGTTTAGTTCATTTTATTTTAATTTAGTGTAGTTAATTTATATTTTAGTTAAATTTAGTTTAGTTTATAGTTTAGATTATCGTTTAGTTTAGTTCATTTTAAATTTTAGTTTTGTTTAGTTTAGGTTAGGTTGGTTTAGTTTAGTTTATTTTAGGTTAGGTTAGTTTGGGTTAGAATAGTTTAGTTTAGTTTAGTTTATTTTTAATTTATAGTTTATTTTAGTTTTGTGAATACTTAAGTTTATCATTTAGTTTATAATCTAGTTTATAGTTTAGTTTAGGCTATTTTGGATTATTTTAGCTTAGTTTAGTTTAGTTTAGTTTAGTTTAGAATAGGTTAGGTTAGGTTAATTTAGTATTGTTTAGTTTAGTTTAGTTTATTTAGTTTATTTTATAGTTTAGTTTATAGTTTAGTTTAGTTAAGTTTAGTTTAGTTTATTGTTTAGTTTGCTTTAGTTTAGTTTTGTTTAATTTATTTTAGTTTAGTTTAGTTTCGTTTAGGTTAGGTTAGGTTATGTTAATTTAGGTTAGCTTAGTTTAGTTTAGTTTAGGTTAGATTAAGTTAGGTTAGGTTAGGTAAGTTTAGTTTAGTTAAGTTAAGTTTAGTTTAATTTATAGTTTAGTTTAGTTTACTTTAGTTTATAGTTTAGTTTAGTTTAGTTTATTTTAGTTTAAGGTTTAGCTTATACATTCGTTTACTTTAGTTAATAATTTTGTTTATGGTTTAGTTTAGTTTAATTTAGTTAGGTTTTATTTAGTTTAGTTTAGTTTCGTTTAGGTTTGGTTAGGTTAGGCTAGGTTAGGTTAGCTTAGTTTGGTTTAGTTTAGCTTAGTTTAGTTAAGTTTAGTTCAGTTTATATTTTCGTTTAGTGTAATTTAATTTATATTTTAGTTTATGGTTTAGTTTAGTTTAATTTATTGTTTGATTTATAGTTTAGTTTAGTTTCGTTTAGTTTAATTAACTTAGTTTAGATTAGGTTAGGTTAGATTATGTTAGTTCAGTTTAGTTTATTTTAGTTTAGTTTAGTTTAGTTAATGTTAGGTTAGGTTAGTTTAGTTTAGTTTAGTTTAGTTTAATTTAATTTAGTTTTCTAAATTTAGTTTAGTTTAGTTTAGTTTAGTTTAGGTTAGATTTAGTTAGGTCAGGTTAGGTTATTTAAGTTTAGTTTAGTTAAGTTTAGGTTAGGTTATGTTAGGTTAGTTTAGTTTAATTCTATTTAGGTTAGGTTAGGTAATTTTAGGTTAGTATAGTTTAGTTAATTTATTTTAGTTAATAGTTCAGTATAGTTTACAGTTTAGTTTATATTTTAGTTCGGTGTATAGTGTAGTTTATAGTTTAGTTTAGTTTAGTTTAGTTTCGTTTATATTATGTTAGGTTAGGTTAGGTTGGATTAGCTTAGTTTAGTTTAGTTTAGTTTAGGTTAGGTTCGGTTACGTTAGGTTATGTTAGCTAATGTTAGTTTAGTTTAGTTTAGTATAGTTTAGTTAAGTTTAGTTTAGTTTATAGTTTAGTTTATTTTAGTTTATTTATTAGTTTAGTTTATAGTTAAGTATATAGTTTAGTTTAGTTTAGTTTAGTTTAGCTTAGTTTTTTTATTTTAGATTAGTATAGCTTACGTTACGTTAGGTTAAACCTAACCTAACGTAAGCTAACGTAGGTTAGGTTCGTTTAGTTTAGTTTAATTAGGTTAGGTTAGGTTAAGTTAGGTTACTTTAGCTTAGTTTAGTTTAGTTTAGATAATTTATGGTTTAGTTTAGTTAAGTTTAATGTATAGATCAGTATATAGTTTACTTTAGTTTATAGTTCAGTTTAGGTTAGATTAGTTTAAGTTAGATTAGATTAGATTAGTTTAGTTTAGTTTAGTTTCGGTTAGGTTAGATTAGGTTACATTAAGTTAGTTTAGTTTAGTTTAGATAATTTATAGTTTAGTTTATTTTAGTTTAGTTTATGGTTAATTAATTTATAGTTTAGTTTAGTTTAGTTATGTTTAGTTTTGTTTATAGTTTAGTTTATTAATTAGTTTAGTTTAGTTTATAGTTAAGTATATAGTTTAGTATAGTTTAGTTTAGTGTAGTTTAGTTTAGATTAGCTTAGTTAGTTTATTTTGGATTAGTTTACTTTAGGTTACGTTAGGTTAGGTTAATTTATTTTAGTTTAGGTTAGGTTAGGTTAAGTCAGGTTACTTTAGTTTAACTTAGTTTAGTTTAGTTTAGATAATTTATAGTTTAGTTTAGTTGAGTTTATAGTTTAGTTTACAGTTTAGTTTAGTTTAGTTTCGGTTTGGTTAGGTTAGGTTAGATTAATTTAATTTAGGTTAGGATAGTTTAGTTCAGTTTAGTTTAGTTTAGTTAAGCTTAGTTAGTTTAGTTTAGATTAGTATAGTTTACGTTAGGTTATGTTAGATTAGGTAAGTTTAGTTTAGTTTAGGTTAGGTTAGGTTAGGTGAAGTTAGGTTACTTTAGTTTAGTTTAGTTTAATTTAGTTTAGTTTATTTTAGTTTATTTATAGTTTAGTTTAGTTTATAATTTAGTTTAGTTTAGTGTAGTTTAGGTTAGGTTAGGTTAGGTTAGATTAGTTTAGCTTAGTTTAGGTTAGGATAGGTTAGGATAGTTTAGTTTAGTTTATTTTATTTTAGTTTACTTCATAGTTTAGTTTATAGTTTAAATTAGTTTAGTTTAGATTAGTTTAGTTTAGTTTAGCTTACTTAAGTTTAATTTAGGTTAGGTTAGGTTAGGTTAGGTTATGTTAGGTTAGGTTAGTGTAGTTTAGTTCAGTTTAGTTTAGTTCAGTTTATATTAAGTTATTTTAATTTAATTTAGTTTAGTTTAGTTTAGTTTAGTTTAGGTTAGGTTAGTTTAGTTTAGTTTAGTTTAGGTTAGGTTAGGTTAGGTTAGGTTAGGTTAGTTTAGTTTACTTTAGTTTAGTTTAGGTTAGGTTAGCTTAGGTAATGTTAGGTGAGTTTATTTTAGTTTAGTAGTTTAGTTTAGTTTAGGTTAGGTTAGTTTAGTTTAGTTTCGTTTAGTTTAGTTTAGTTTTGGTTTGGTTAGGTTTAGTTTGGTTAGGTTAGGTTAGGTTAGTTTAGTTTATTTTAGGTTAGTTTAGGTTAGGTTAGGTTAGGTTAGGTTAGTTAAATTTAATTTAGTTAGATTACAATTTAGTTTATAGTTTAGTTTAGTTTATTGTTTAGTTTAGTTTAGGTTAGGTAAGGTTAGGTTAGGTTAGTTTAGTTTAGTATAGTTTAGTTTATTTTAGTTTAGTTGAGTGAATTTAGTTTAGTTTAGGTTTTAGTTAAGCTTAGTTAGTTTAGTTTAGATTAGTATAGTTTACTTTAGGTTAGGTTAGGTTAGGTAATTTTAGTTTAGTTTAGGTTAGGTTAGGTTAGGTGAAGTTATGTTACTTTAGTTTAGTTTAGTTGATTTTAGTTTATTTATAGTTTAGTTTAGTTAATAATTAATTTAGTTTAGTGTAGTTTAGGTTAGGTTAAGTTAGGTTAGATTAGTTTAGTTTAGTTTAGGTTAGGTTAGGTGAGAATAGTTTAGTTTATTTTAGTTTAGTTTAGTTTATAGTTAAGTTTATAATTTAAATTAGTTTAGTTTAGATTAGTTTAGTTTAGTTTAGTTTATTTAAGTTTAGTTTAGGTTAGGTTAGGTTATGTTAGGTTAGGTTAGTTTAGCATATTTTTGATTAGGTTACGTTAGTTTAGGTTAGGTCAGTTTAGTTTAGTTTAGTTTAGTCAAGTTTAGTTTCGTTTTGTTTAGGTTAAGTTAGGTTAGGTTTGGTTAGGTTAATTTAGTTTAGTTTAGTTTAATTTAGTTTATTTAATTTATAGTTTAGTTAATTTTAGTTTAGTTTATAGTTTAGATTATAGTTTAGTTTAGTTTTGGTCACAGTTTAGATTATAGTTTAGTTTATAGTTAAGTTTACAGTTTACTTTAGGCTAGTTTAGATTACTTTAGTTTAGTTCAGTTTAGTTTAGTTTAGTTTAGATTAGTTTAGTTTATTTTATAGTTTAGTTTAGTTAACTTTAGTTTAGTTTATAATTTAGTTTAGTTTACATTATAGTTTAGTTTATAGTATAGTTTACTTAATAGTTTAGTTTATAGTTTAGTTTATGGCTTAGTTTAAATTTAAAATTCGTTTACTTTAGATTAGTTTAGTTTAGTTTAGTTTACTGTAGCTTAGGTTAGGTTAGGTTAGTTTAGTTTAGTTTAGTTTTGTTTACTTAAGTTTAGTTTAGTTTAGGTTAGGTTAGCTTATGTTAGGTTAGGTTAGTTTAGCTTAAGTTAGATTAGGTTAGGTTAGTTTAGTTTAGTGTAGTTTAGTTTAGTTCAGTTTAGATTAGGTTACGTTAGTTTAGTTTTGTTTAGTTCAGTTTACTTTAGGTTAGGTTAGGTTAGGTAGTGTTAGTTTAGTTTAGTTTTGGTTAGGTTAGGTTAGGTTGAGTTATTTTAGGTTAGGTTAGTTTAGTTTAGTCTCGTTTAGTTTATAGTTTAGTTTCGTTAAGTTTAGTTTATAGTTCAGTTTAGTTTAGTTTTGTTTAATTTACTTTAGTTTAATTTATTTTAATTTATTTTAGTTTAGTTTAATTATAGTTTAGTTTATAATTTAGTTTATATTAGTTTATAGTTTAGTTTATGGTTTAGTTTAGTTTAGTTTAGTTTGGTTTAGTTTAGTTTAGTTTATTTAGTTTCGTTTAGGTTAGTTTAGTTTAGGCTAGATTAGGTTAGTTCTATTTTAGTTTAAATAAGTTTAGGTTAGGTTAGGATGGTTTAGATTAAGTTTGTTTAGTTTAGTTTAGTTTAGCTAAGTTTAGTTTAGTTTACAATTTAGTTTAGTATAGTTTAGTTTATAGCTTAGTTTATACTTAATGTTAATTTAATTTATAGTTTAGTTTATAGTTTAAATTAGTTTAATTTAGTTTAGGTTAAGTTAGGTTTGTTTAGTTTAAGTTAGGTTAGGTTAGGTTAGGTTAGTTTAGTTAAGTTTAGTTTAGTTTACAGTATAGTTTAGTTAAGTTTAGTTTACAGTTTGGTTTATAGTTTAGTTTAGTTTAGTTTATAGATTAGTTTATGGTTTAGTTTGGTTTAGTTTTGTTTAGTTTAGGTTAGTTAATTTAGATTAGATTAGTTTAGTTTGGGTTAGTTTAGGTTAGGTTAGTTGGTTTATTTTAGATTAGATTAGGTTAGGTTAAGTTAGGTTGGGTTAGGTTATTTTAGTTTAATTTAGTTTAGTTAATTTATAGTTTAGTTTAGTTTATAATTTAGTTTATAGTTTAGTTTAGTTTAGGATATACTTTAGTTTAGTTTAGTTTAGTTTAGTTTAAATTAGGTTATGTTAGGTTAGGTTAGTTTAGTTTAGTTTAGTTTAGTTTTTTTTAGTTAAGTTTATAGTTTATTTTGTAGTTTAGTTTAGTTTAGTTTATAGTTTAATTTAGTGTAGTTTAGTTTGATTTAGTTTAATTTAGTTTATTTTAGATTAGTTTTAGTTTAGTTTAGTTAAGTTTAGTTTAGGTTAGGTTACGTTAGGTTAGGTTAGGTTAGGTTAGTTAAGTATAGTTTAGTTTAGTTTAGGTTAGGTTTGGTTAGGTTAAGTTAGGTTAGGTTAGTTAATTTAGTGTAGTTTAATTTAGTTGGATTTAGAATAGTTTAGTTTAGTTTAGTTAATTTTTGTTAGGTAATTTAGGTTAGTTTAATTAATTTAGTTTAAGTTAGGTTAGTTTAGGGTAGTTTAGTTTAGTTAATTTATTTTAGTTAATAGTTTAGTATAGTTTATAGTTTAGTTTATAGTTTAGTTTAGTTTATAGTGTAGTTTAGTTTAGTTTAGTTTCGTTTCGTTTAGGTTAGGTTCGGTTACGTTAGGTTATGTTAGGTTAAGTTAGTTTAGTTTAGTTTAGTTTAGTTTAGTTATGTTTAGTTTAGTTTATAGTTTGGTTTATTAATTAAATTAGTTTAGTTTATAGTTAAGTATATAGTTTAGTATAGTTTAGTTTAGTTTAGTTTAGTTTAAATTAGCTTAGTTAGTTCATTTTGGATTAGTTTAGTTTACGTTACGTTAGGTTAGGTTAGGTTAATTTAATTCATTTTAGTTTAGGTTAGGTTAGGATAAGTTAGGTTACTTTAGTTTAGCTTAGTTTACTTTAGTTTAGATAATTTATAATTTAGTTTAATTTAGTTTATAGTTCAGTTTACAGGTTAGTTTAGTTTAGTTAAGTATCGGTTAAGTTAGGTTAGATTAATTTAATTTAGGTTAGGTTAGGATATTTTAGTTCAGTTTAGTTTAGGTTAGGTTAGGTTAGGTGAAGTTAGGTTACTTTAGTTTAGTTTTGTTTAATTTATTTATTTTATTTTAGTTTATTTATAGTTTAGTTTATTTATAGTTTAGTTTAGTTTATAATTTAGTTTAGTTTAGTGTAGTTTAGGATAGGTTAGGTTAGATTAGTTTAGTTTAGGTTATGTTAGGTTAGGATTGTTTAGTTTACTTTATTTTAGTTTAGTTTAGTTTATAGTTTAGTTTATAGTTTAAATTAGTTTAGTTTAGATTAGTTTAGTTTAGTTTACTTAAGTTAAGTTTAGGTTAGGTTAGGTTAGTTTAGGTTAGGTTAGTTTAGTTTAGTTTATTTAAGTTCAGTCTATATTAGGTTAGGTTAATTTAATTTATTATAGTTTAGTTTAGGTTAGGTTAGTTTAGTTTAGTTTAGTTTAGTTTGGTTAAGGTTGGGATAGGTTAGGTTAGGTTAGGTTAGGTTATGTTACATTAGGTTAAAGTATTTTAATTTAGTTTAGTTTAGATTTGTCTCGTTTAGTTTATAGTTCAGTTTATAGTTCAGTTTAGTTTAATTTAGTATAGTTTAGTTTTGTTTCATTAGTTTTGTTTAATTTATATTAATTTAGTTTAGTTTAGTTTATAGTTTAGTTTATAATTTAGTTTAGTTTAGTTTATAGTTTAGTTTATTGTTTAGTTTAGTTTCGTTTGGTTTGGTTTAGATTAGTTCTGTTTCGTTTAGTTTAGTTTAGTTTAGGTTAGGTTAGGTTAGGTTAGGTTAGTTTAGTTTATTTTAGGTTAGTTTAGTTTAGGTTAGGTTAGGTTAGTTAAATTTAATTTAGTTAGATTATAATTTTGTTTATAGTTTAGTTTAGTTTAGTTTATAGTTTAGTTTAGTTAAGTTTAGTTTAGGTTAATTTAGGTTAGGTTAGGTTAGTTTAGTTTAGTTTAGTTTAGTGAATTTAGTTTAGTTTAGTTTAGGTTAGGTTAGGTTAGGTTAGTTTACTTTAATTCAGTTTAAGTTATGTCAGGTTATTTTAAGTTAGTTTACTATAGTTGAGTTTAGTTTAGTTAATAGTTTAGATTTATTTAGTTTAGTTTAGTGTAGTTTAGTTTATAGTTTCTTTTATAGTTTAGTTTAGTTTAGTTTCGTTTAGGTTAGGTTAGGTTAGATTAGTTTAGTTTAGTTTAGTTTCGTTTAGGTTAGTTAGTTAGTTTAGTTCAGTTTAGGTTATGTCAAGTTAGTTTAGGTTAGTTTACTTTAGTTTAGTTTAGTTTATAATTTAGATTTGTTTAGTTTAGTTTAGTTTAGTTTATAGTTTAATTTAGTGTAGTTTAGTTTGATTTAGTTTAATTTAGTTTATTTTAGATTAGTTTTAGTTTAGTTTAGTTAAGTTTAGTTTAGGTTAGGTTACGTTAGGTTAGGTTAGGTTAGGTTAGTTAAGTATAGTTTAGTTTAGTTTAGTTTAGTTTCGGTTAGGTGTGGTTAGGATAGTTTAGTTAAGTTTAGTTTAGTTTTAGTTTATAGTTTAGTTTAGTTTATTTTATAATTAAGTTCATAGTTTAGTTTATAGTTTGGTTTAGGCTATTTTAGATTAGTTTAGTTTAGTTTGGTTTAATTTAGGTAAGGTTTGGTTAGGTTAATTTAGTAAAGTTTAGTTTAGTTTTGTTTATTTAGTTTATTTTATAGTTTAGTTAAGTTTAGTTTAGTTTAATTTAGTTTAGTTTAGTTTTGTTTAATTTAGTTTAGTTTAGTTTTGTTTAATTTAGTTTAGTTTAATTTAGTTTAGTTTAGTTTAGATCAGGTTAGGTTGTTTAGATTAGTTTAGTTTAGTTTAGTTTAGCTAAGTTTAGTTTAGTTTAGAGTTTCGGTAATTTATTTTAGTTTAATTTAGTGTATAGTTAGGTTTATAGTTTAGTTTAGTTTATAGTTTATTTTATAGTTTAATATATTTTAGTTTAGTTTAGTTTAGTTTAACTTAGTTTAGTTTAGTTTCGTTTAGTTTAGGGTAAATAAGGTTAGGTCATGTTGGGTTAAGTTAGTTTAGTTTAGTTTTGTTTAGGTTAGGATAGGTTTTGTTAGGTTAGTTTAGTTCATTTTATTTTAATTTAGTGTAATTAATTTATAGTTTAGTTAAATTTAGTTTAGTTTATAGTTTAGATTATAGTTTAGTTTAGTTCATTTTATATTTTAGTTTTGTTTAGTTTAGGTTAGGTTAGTTTAGTTTAGTTTATTTTAGGTTAGGTTAGTTTGGGTTAGAATAGTTTAGTTTAGTTTAGTTTACTTTTAATTTATAGTTTATTTTAGTTTTGTGAATACTTAAGTTTATCATTTAGTTTATAATCTAGTTTATAGTTTAGTTTAGGCTATTTTGGATTAGTTTAGCTTAGTTTAGTTTAGTTTAGTTTAGTTTAGAATAGGTTAGGTTAGGTTAATTTAGTATTGTTTAGTTTAGTTTAGTTTATTTAGTTTATTTTATAGTTTAGTTTATAGTTTAGTGTAGTTAAGTGTAGTTTAGTTTAAATTTTAGTTTGCTTTAGTTTAGTTTTGTTTAATTTATTTTAGTTTAGTTTAGTTTAGTTTCGTTTAGGTTACGTTAGGTTATGTTAATTTAGGTTAGCTTAGTTTAGTTTAGTTTAGGTTAGATTAAGTTAGGTTAGGTTAGTTAAGTTTAGTTTAGTTAAGTTAAGTTTAGTTTAATTTATAGTTTAGTTTAGTTTACTTTAGTTTATAGTTTAGTTTAGTTTAGTTTATTTTAGTTTAAAGTTTAGTTTATACTTTCGTTTACTTTAGTTATTAATTTTGTTTATGGTTTAGTTTAGTTTAGTTTAGTTATGTTTTATTTAGTTTAGTTTAGTTTCGTTTAGGTTTGGTTAGGTTAGGCTAGGTTAGGTTAGCTTAGTTTGGTTTAGTTTAGTTTAGGTTAGGTTAGGTTAGATTAGGTTAGTTTACCTTAGTTTAGTTTAGCTTAGTTTAGTTAAGTTTAGTTCAGTTTATATTTTAGTTTAGTGTAATTTAATTTATATTTTAGTTTATGGTTTAGTTTAGTTTAATTTATAGTTTGATTTATAGTTTAGTTTAGTTTCGTTTAGTTTAATTTAGCTTAGTTTAGATTAGGTTAGGTTAGATTATGTTAGTTTAGTTTAGTTTATTTTAGTTTAGTTTAGTTAATGTTAGGTTAGGTTAGTTTAGTTTAGTTTAGTTTAGTTTAATTTAATTTAGTTTACTTAATTTAGTTTAGTTTAGTTTAGTTTAGTTTAGTTTAGTTTAGGTTATATTTAGTTTGGTCAGGTAAGGTTATTTAAGTTTAGTTTAGTTAAGTTTAGGTTAGGTTAGGTTAGGTTAGTTTAGTTTAATTCTATTTAGGTTAGGTTAGGTAATTTTAGGTTAGTATAGATTAGTTAATTTATTTTAGTTAGTAGTTCAGTATAGTTTACAGTTTAGTTTATAGTTTATTTCAGTTTATAGTGTAGTTTATAGTTTAGTTTAGTTTAGTTTAGTTTCGTTTAGGTTATGTTAGGTTAGGTTAGGTTGGATTAGCTTAGTTTAGTTTAGTTTAGTTTAGGTTAGGTTCGGTTACGTTAGGTTATGTTAGCTTATGTTAGTTTAGTTTAGTTTAGTTTAGTCTAGTTTAGTTAAGTTTAGTTTAGTTTATAGTTTAGTTTATTTTAGTTTATTTATTAGTTTAGTTTATAGTTAAGTATATAGTTTAGTTTAGATTAGTTTGTTTATTTTAGATTAGTATAGCTTACGTTACGTTAGGTTAAACCTAACCTAACGTAAGCTAACGTAGGTTAGGTTCGTTTAGTTTAGTTTAATTAGGTTAGGTTAGGTTAAGTTAGGTTACTTTAGCTTAGTTTAGTTTAGTTTCGATAATTTATGGTTTAGTTTAGTTAAGTTTAATTTATAGATCAGTATATAGTTTACTTAGTTTATAGTTCAGTTTAGGTTAGATTAGTTTAAGTTAGATTAGGTTAGATTACTTTAGTTTAGTTTAGTTTCGGTTTGGTTAGATTAGGTTACATTAAGTTAGTTTAGGTTAGCTTAGTTTAGTTTAGTTTAGTATAGTTAAGTTTAGTTAAGTTTTGTTTAGTTTACAGTTAATTTAGTTAAGTTTAGTTTATACTTTAGTTTATAGTTCAGTTTAGTTTAGTTTATACTTTATTTTAGTTTACTTTAGTTTCAGTTAGGTTAGGTTAGGTTAGGTTAGGTTAGTGTAGTTTAGTTAATTTTAGTTTTGTTTAGCTAAGTTTATAGTTTATTTTGTAGTTTAATTTAGTTTAGTTTATTGTTTAATTTAGTGTAGTTTAGTTTAGTTTAGTTTAATTTAGTTTACTTTAGTTTAGTTTAGTGTAGTTTAGATTAGATTAGGTTACGTTATGTTAGGTTAGTAGAGTATAATTTATTTTAGGTTAGGTTAGGGTAGGTTAAGATAGTTTAGTTTAGTTTAATTTATTTTAGTTTAGTTTAGTTTATAGTTTAGTTTATAGTTTAAATTAGTTTAGTTTAGATTAGTTTAGTTTAGTTTAGTTTACTTAAGTTTAGTTTAGTTTAGGTTAGGTTAGGTTAGGTTAGGTTATGTTAGGTTAGGTTAGTGTAGTTTAGTTTAGATTAGTTTAGATTTTACTCGTTTAGTTTATAGTTTAGTTTATAGTTCAGTTTAGTTTAGTTTAGTATAGTTTAGTTTTGTTTAATTTAGTTTTGTTTAATTTATTTTAATTTAGTTTAGTTTACTTTAGTATATAGTTTAGTTTTTAATTTAGTTTAGTTTAGATTTTAGTTTAGTTTATGGTTTAGTTTAGTTTAGTTAAGTTTGGTTTAGTTTAGTTCTGTTTGTTTTAGTTTAGTTTAGGTTAGGTTAGCTTAGTTTAGTTTAGTTTAATTTAGGTTAGGTTAGGTTAGGTTAGGTTAGGTTAGTTTAGTTTAGTCTCGTTTAGTTTATAGTTTAGTTTCGTTAAGTTTAGTTTATAGTTCAGTTTAGTTTAGTTTTGTTTAATTTACTTTAGTTTAATTTATTTTAATTTATTTTAGTTTAGTTTAATTATAGTTTAGTTTATAATTTAGTTTATATTAGTTTATAGTTTAGTTTATGGTTTAGTTTAGTTTAGTTTAGTTTGGTTTAGTTTAGTTTAGTTTATTTAGTTTCGTTTAGGTTAGTTTAGTTTAGGCTAGATTAGGTTAGTTCTATTTTAGTTTAAATAAGTTTAGGTTAGGTTAGGATGGTTTAGATTAAGTTTGTTTAGTTTAGTTTAGTTTAGCTAAGTTTAGTTTAGTTTACAATTTAGTTTAGTATAGTTTAGTTTATAGCTTAGTTTATACTTAATGTTAATTTAATTTATAGTTTAGTTTATAGTTTAAATTAGTTTAATTTAGTTTAGGTTAAGTTAGGTTTGTTTAGTTTAAGTTAGGTTAGGTTAGGTTAGGTTAGTTTAGTTAAGTTTAGTTTAGTTTACAGTATAGTTTAGTTAAGTTTAGTTTACAGTTTGGTTTATAGTTTAGTTTAGTTTAGTTTATAGATTAGTTTATGGTTTAGTTTGGTTTAGTTTTGTTTAGTTTAGGTTAGTTAATTTAGATTAGATTAGTTTAGTTTGGGTTAGTTTAGGTTAGGTTAGTTGGTTTATTTTAGATTAGATTAGGTTAGGTTAAGTTAGGTTGGGTTAGGTTATTTTAGTTTAATTTAGTTTAGTTAATTTATAGTTTAGTTTAGTTTATAATTTAGTTTATAGTTTAGTTTAGTTTAGGATATACTTTAGTTTAGTTTAGTTTAGTTTAGTTTAAATTAGGTTATGTTAGGTTAGGTTAGTTTAGTTTAGTTTAGTTTAGTTTTTTTTAGTTAAGTTTATAGTTTATTTTGTAGTTTAGTTTAGTTTAGTTTATAGTTTAATTTAGTGTAGTTTAGTTTGATTTAGTTTAATTTAGTTTATTTTAGATTAGTTTTAGTTTAGTTTAGTTAAGTTTAGTTTAGGTTAGGTTACGTTAGGTTAGGTTAGGTTAGGTTAGTTAAGTATAGTTTAGTTTAGTTTAGGTTAGGTTTGGTTAGGTTAAGTTAGGTTAGGTTAGTTAATTTAGTTTAGTTTAATTTAGTTGGATTTAGAATAGTTTAGTTTAGTTTAGTTAATTTTTGTTAGGTAATTTAGGTTAGTATAATTAATTTAGTTTAACTTAGGTTAGTTTAGGGTAGTTTAGTTTAGTTAATTTATTTTAGTTAATAGTTTAGTATAGTTTATAGTTTAGTTTATAGTTTAGTTTAGTTTATAGTGTAGTTTAGTTTAGTTTAGTTTCGTTTCGTTTAGGTTAGGTTCGGTTACGTTAGGTTATGTTAGGTTAAGTTAGTTTAGTTTAGTTTAGTTTAGTTTAGTTATGTTTAGTTTAGTTTATAGTTTGGTTTATTAATTAAATTAGTTTAGTTTATAGTTAAGTATATAGTTTAGTATAGTTTAGTTTAGTTTAGTTTAGTTTAAATTAGCTTAGTTAGTTCATTTTGGATTAGTTTAGTTTACGTTACGTTAGGTTAGGTTAGGTTAATTTAATTCATTTTAGTTTAGGTTAGGTTAGGATAAGTTAGGTTACTTTAGTTTAGCTTAGTTTACTTTAGTTTAGATAATTTATAGTTTAGTTTAATTTAGTTTATAGTTCAGTTTACAGGTTAGTTTAGTTTAGTTAAGTATCGGTTAAGTTAGGTTAGATTAATTTAATTTAGGTTAGGTTAGGATATTTTAGTTCAGTTTAGTTTAGGTTAGGTTAGGTTAGGTGAAGTTAGGTTACTTTAGTTTAGTTTTGTTTAATTTATTTATTTTATTTTAGTTTATTTATAGTTTAGTTTATTTATAGTTTAGTTTAGTTTATAATTTAGTTTAGTTTAGTGTAGTTTAGGATAGGTTAGGTTAGATTAGTTTAGTTTAGGTTATGTTAGGTTAGGATTGTTTAGTTTACTTTATTTTAGTTTAGTTTAGTTTATAGTTTAGTTTATAGTTTAAATTAGTTTAGTTTAGATTAGTTTAGTTTAGTTTACTTAAGTTAAGTTTAGGTTAGGTTAGGTTAGTTTAGGTTAGGTTAGTTTAGTTTAGTTTATTTAAGTTCAGTCTATATTAGGTTAGGTTAATTTAATTTATTATAGTTTAGTTTAGGTTAGGTTAGTTTAGTTTAGTGTAGTTTAGTTTGGTTAAGGTTGGGATAGGTTAGGTTAGGTTAGGTTAGGTTATGTTACATTAGGTTAAAGTATTTTAATTTAGTTTAGTTTAGATTTGTCTCGTTTAGTTTATAGTTCAGTTTATAGTTCAGTTTAGTTTAATTTAGTATAGTTTAGTTTTGTTTCATTAGTTTTGTTTAATTTATATTAATTTAGTTTAGTTTAGTTTATAGTTTAGTTTATAATTTAGTTTAGTTTAGTTTATAGTTTAGTTTATTGTTTAGTTTAGTTTGGTTTGGTTTGGTTTAGATTAGTTCTGTTTCGTTTAGTTTAGTTTAGTTTAGGTTAGGTTAGGTTAGGTTAGGTTAGTTTAGTTTATTTTAGGTTAGTTTAGTTTAGGTTAGGTTAGGTTAGTTAAATTTAATTTAGTTAGATTATAATTTTGTTTATAGTTTAGTTTAGTTTAGTTTATAGTTTAGTTTAGTTAAGTTTAGTTTAGGTTAATTTAGGTTAGGTTAGGTTAGTTTAGTTTAGTTTAGTTTAGTGAATTTAGTTTAGTTTAGTTTAGGTTAGGTTAGGTTAGGTTAGTTTACTTTAATTCAGTTTAAGTTATGTCAGGTTATTTTAAGTTAGTTTACTATAGTTGAGTTTAGTTTAGTTAATAGTTTAGATTTATTTAGTTTAGTTTAGTGTAGTTTAGTTTATAGTTTCTTTTATAGTTTAGTTTAGTTTAGTTTCGTTTAGGTTAGGTTAGGTTAGATTAGTTTAGTTTAGTTTAGTTTCGTTTAGGTTAGTTAGTTAGTTTAGTTCAGTTTAGGTTATGTCAAGTTAGTTTAGGTTAGTTTACTTTAGTTTAGTTTAGTTTATAATTTAGATTTGTTTAGTTTAGTTTAGTTTAGTTTATAGTTTAATTTAGTGTAGTTTAGTTTGATTTAGTTTAATTTAGTTTATTTTAGATTAGTTTTAGTTTAGTTTAGTTAAGTTTAGTTTAGGTTAGGTTACGTTAGGTTAGGTTAGGTTAGGTTAGTTAAGTATAGTTTAGTTTAGTTTAGTTTAGTTTCGGTTAGGTGTGGTTAGGATAGTTTAGTTAAGTTTAGTTTAGTTTTAGTTTATAGTTTAGTTTAGTTTATTTTATAATTAAGTTCATAGTTTAGTTTATAGTTTGGTTTAGGCTATTTTAGATTAGTTTAGTTTAGTTTGGTTTAATTTAGGTAAGGTTTGGTTAGGTTAATTTAGTAAAGTTTAGTTTAGTTTTGTTTATTTAGTTTATTTTATAGTTTAGTTAAGTTTAGTTTAGTTTAATTTAGTTTAGTTTAGTTTTGTTTAATTTAGTTTAGTTTAGTTTTGTTTAATTTAGTTTAGTTTAATTTAGTTTAGTTTAGTTTAGATCAGGTTAGGTTGTTTAGATTAGTTTAGTTTAGTTTAGTTTAGCTAAGTTTAGTTTAGTTTAGAGTTTCGGTAATTTATTTTAGTTTAATTTAGTGTATAGTTAGGTTTATAGTTTAGTTTAGTTTATAGTTTATTTTATAGTTTAATATATTTTAGTTTAGTTTAGTTTAGTTTAGCTTAGTTTAGTTTAGTTTCGTTTAGTTTAGGGTAAATAAGGTTAGGTCATGTTGGGTTAAGTTAGTTTAGTTTAGTTTTGTTTAGGTTAGGATAGGTTTTGTTAGGTTAGTTTAGTTCATTTTATTTTAATTTAGTGTAATTAATTTATAGTTTAGTTAAATTTAGTTTAGTTTATAGTTTAGATTATAGTTTAGTTTAGTTCATTTTATATTTTAGTTTTGTTTAGTTTAGGTTAGGTTAGTTTAGTTTAGTTTATTTTAGGTTAGGTTAGTTTGGGTTAGAATAGTTTAGTTTAGTTTAGTTTACTTTTAATTTATAGTTTATTTTAGTTTTGTGAATACTTAAGTTTATCATTTAGTTTATAATCTAGTTTATAGTTTAGTTTAGGCTATTTTGGATTAGTTTAGCTTAGTTTAGTTTAGTTTAGTTTAGTTTAGAATAGGTTAGGTTAGGTTAATTTAGTATTGTTTAGTTTAGTTTAGTTTATTTAGTTTATTTTATAGTTTAGTTTATAGTTTAGTGTAGTTAAGTGTAGTTTAGTTTAAATTTTAGTTTGCTTTAGTTTAGTTTTGTTTAATTTATTTTAGTTTAGTTTAGTTTAGTTTCGTTTAGGTTACGTTAGGTTATGTTAATTTAGGTTAGCTTAGTTTAGTTTAGTTTAGGTTAGATTAAGTTAGGTTAGGTTAGTTAAGTTTAGTTTAGTTAAGTTAAGTTTAGTTTAATTTATAGTTTAGTTTAGTTTACTTTAGTTTATAGTTTAGTTTAGTTTAGTTTATTTTAGTTTAAAGTTTAGTTTATACTTTCGTTTACTTTAGTTATTAATTTTGTTTATGGTTTAGTTTAGTTTAGTTTAGTTATGTTTTATTTAGTTTAGTTTAGTTTCGTTTAGGTTTGGTTAGGTTAGGCTAGGTTAGGTTAGCTTAGTTTGGTTTAGTTTAGTTTAGGTTAGGTTAGGTTAGATTAGGTTAGTTTACCTTAGTTTAGTTTAGCTTAGTTTAGTTAAGTTTAGTTCAGTTTATATTTTAGTTTAGTGTAATTTAATTTATATTTTAGTTTATGGTTTAGTTTAGTTTAATTTATAGTTTGATTTATAGTTTAGTTTAGTTTCGTTTAGTTTAATTTAGCTTAGTTTAGATTAGGTTAGGTTAGATTATGTTAGTTTAGTTTAGTTTATTTTAGTTTAGTTTAGTTAATGTTAGGTTAGGTTAGTTTAGTTTAGTTTAGTTTAGTTTAATTTAATTTAGTTTACTTAATTTAGTTTAGTTTAGTTTAGTTTAGTTTAGTTTAGTTTAGGTTATATTTAGTTTGGTCAGGTAAGGTTATTTAAGTTTAGTTTAGTTAAGTTTAGGTTAGGTTAGGTTAGGTTAGTTTAGTTTAATTCTATTTAGGTTAGGTTAGGTAATTTTAGGTTAGTATAGATTAGTTAATTTATTTTAGTTAGTAGTTCAGTATAGTTTACAGTTTAGTTTATAGTTTATTTCAGTTTATAGTGTAGTTTATAGTTTAGTTTAGTTTAGTTTAGTTTCGTTTAGGTTATGTTAGGTTAGGTTAGGTTGGATTAGCTTAGTTTAGTTTAGTTTAGTTTAGGTTAGGTTCGGTTACGTTAGGTTATGTTAGCTTATGTTAGTTTAGTTTAGTTTAGTTTAGTCTAGTTTAGTTAAGTTTAGTTTAGTTTATAGTTTAGTTTATTTTAGTTTATTTATTAGTTTAGTTTATAGTTAAGTATATAGTTTAGTTTAGATTAGTTTGTTTATTTTAGATTAGTATAGCTTACGTTACGTTAGGTTAAACCTAACCTAACGTAAGCTAACGTAGGTTAGGTTCGTTTAGTTTAGTTTAATTAGGTTAGGTTAGGTTAAGTTAGGTTACTTTAGCTTAGTTTAGTTTAGTTTCGATAATTTATGGTTTAGTTTAGTTAAGTTTAATTTATAGATCAGTATATAGTTTACTTAGTTTATAGTTCAGTTTAGGTTAGATTAGTTTAAGTTAGATTAGGTTAGATTACTTTAGTTTAGTTTAGTTTCGGTTAGGTTAGATTAGGTTACATTAAGTTAGTTTAGGTTAGCTTAGTTTAGTTTAGTTTAGTATAGTTAAGTTTAGTTAAGTTTTGTTTAGTTTACAGTTAATTTAGTTAAGTTTAGTTTATACTTTAGTTTATAGTTCAGTTTAGTTTAGTTTATACTTTATTTTAGTTTACTTTAGTTTCAGTTAGGTTAGGTTAGGTTAGGTTAGGTTAGTGTAGTTTAGTTAATTTTAGTTTTGTTTAGCTAAGTTTATAGTTTATTTTGTAGTTTAATTTAGTTTAGTTTATTGTTTAATTTAGTGTAGTTTAGTTTAGTTTAGTTTAATTTAGTTTACTTTAGTTTAGTTTAGTGTAGTTTAGATTAGATTAGGTTACGTTATGTTAGGTTAGTAGAGTATAATTTATTTTAGGTTAGGTTAGGGTAGGTTAAGATAGTTTAGTTTAGTTTAATTTATTTTAGTTTAGTTTAGTTTATAGTTTAGTTTATAGTTTAAATTAGTTTAGTTTAGATTAGTTTAGTTTAGTTTAGTTTACTTAAGTTTAGTTTAGTTTAGGTTAGGTTAGGTTAGGTTAGGTTATGTTAGGTTAGGTTAGTGTAGTTTAGTTTAGATTAGTTTAGATTTTACTCGTTTAGTTTATAGTTTAGTTTATAGTTCAGTTTAGTTTAGTTTAGTATAGTTTAGTTTTGTTTAATTTAGTTTTGTTTAATTTATTTTAATTTAGTTTAGTTTACTTTAGTATATAGTTTAGTTTTTAATTTAGTTTAGTTTAGATTTTAGTTTAGTTTATGGTTTAGTTTAGTTTAGTTAAGTTTGGTTTAGTTTAGTTCTGTTTGTTTTAGTTTAGTTTAGGTTAGGTTAGCTTAGTTTAGTTTAGTTTAATTTAGGTTAGGTTGGGTTAGGTTAGGTTAGTTTAGTTTAGTTTAGTTTTGTTTACTTAAGTTTAGTTTAGTTTAGGTTAGGTTAGCTTATGTTTGGTTAGGTTAGTTTAGCTTAAGTTAGGTTAGGTTAAGTTAGTTTAGTTTAGTCTCGTTTAGTTAATAGTTTAGTTTCGTTAAGTTTAGTTTATAGTTCAGTTTAGTTTAGTTTTGTTTAATTTACTTTAGTTTAATTTATTTTAATTTATTTTAGTTTAGTTTAATTTATAGTTTAGTTTATAATTTAGTTTATATTAGTTTATAGTTTAGTTTATGGTTTAGTTTAGTTTAGTTTAGTTTGGTTTAGTTTAGTTTAGTTTATTTAGTTTCGTTTAGGTGAATTTAGTTTAGGCTAGATTAGGTTAGCTTAGTTTAGTTTAAATAAGTTTAGTTTAGGTTAGGATGGTTTAGATGAAGTTAGTTTAGTTTAGTTTAGTTTAGCTAAGTTTAGTTTAGTTTACAATTTAGTTTAGTATAGTTTAGTTTATAGTTTAATTTATACTTAATTTTAGTTTAATTTATAATTTAGTTTATAGTTTAAATTAGTTTAATTTAGTTTAGGTTAGGTTAGGTTTGTTTAGTTTAAGTTAGGTTAGGTTAGTTTAGGTTAGTTTAGTTTAGTTTAGTTTAGTTGAATTTAGTTTAGTTTAGTTTAGGTTAGGTTAGGTTAGTTTAGTTTAGTTTAATTTAGGTTAGGTTAGGTTAATTTGGGTTAACTTAGTTTAGTTTAGTTTAGGTTAGGATAGGTTAGGTTGATTAGGTTAATTTAGTTCAGTTTAGCTAATTTTACTTTAGTTTATAGTTTCGTTAATTTAGTTCAGTTTAGTTTAGTGTATAGATAAGTTTATAGTTTAGTTTACTTTAGTTTATGGTTTAGTATAGTTTAGTTTAACTTAGTTTAGCTTAGTTTATTTTAGTTTCGTTTAGTTTAGATTAGGTTAAGTTAGGTTAGGTTTGGTTAGGTTAATTTGGTTTAGTTTAGTTTAATTTAGTTTATTTAATTTATAGTTTAGTTAAATTTAATTTAGTTTATAGTTTAGATTATAGTTTAGTTTATTTTATATTTTAGTTTAGTTTAGTTTAGTTTAGGTTAGGTTAGTTTAGTTTAGTTTAGTTTAGTTTAGGTTAGATTGGGTTAGGATAGTTTAGTTTAGTTTAGTTTTAGTTTATAGTTTACTTTAGTTTATTTTATACTTAAGTTTATAGTTTAGTTTAGGCTATTTTAGATTAGTTTAGTTTATTTTGGTTTAGGTTAGGTTAGGTTCGGTTAGGTTAATTTAGTAAAGTTTAGTTTAGTTTTGTTTATTTAGTTTATTTTATAGTTTAGTTTAGTTAAGTTTAGTTTAGTTTAATTTAGTTTAGTTTAGTTTTGTTTAATTTAGTTTAGTTTATTTTAGTTTAGTTTAGTTTAGTTTAATTTAGTTTAGTTTAATTTAGTTTAGTTAAGTTTAGATCAGGTTAGCCTGATTAGGTTAGTTTAGTTTAGTTTAGTTTAGCTAAGTTTAGTTTAGTTTATAGTTTCTTTAATTTATTTTTGTTTAGTTTAGTGTATAGTTAGGTTTATAGTTTAGTTTAGTTTATAGTTTATTTTATAGGTTAGTATATTTTAGTTTAGTTTAGTTTAGTTTAGCTTAGTTTAGTTTAGTTTCGTTTAGTTTAGGGTAGGTAAGGTTAGGTTAGGTTGGGTTAAGTTAGTTTAGTTTAGTTTTGTTTAGGTTAGGTTAGGTTTGGTTAGGTTAGTTTAGTTCATTTTATTTTAATTTAGTGTAGTTAATTTATAGTTTAGTTAAATTTAGTTTAGTTTATAGTTTAGATTAAAATGTAGTTTAGATCATTTTATATTTTAGTTTTGTTTAGTTTAGGTTAGGTTAGTTTAGTTTAGTTTATTTTAGGTTAGGTTAGTTTGGGTTAGAATAGTTTAGTTTAGTTTAGTTTATTTTTAATTTATAGTGTATTTTAGTTTTGTGAATACTTAAGTTTATCATTTAGTTTATAATCTAGTTTATAGTTTAGTTTAGGCTATTTTGGATTAGTTTAGCTTAGTTTAGTTTAGTTTAGTTTAGTTTAGAATAGGTTAGGTTAATTTAGTATTGTTTAGTTTAGTTTAGTTTATTTAGTTTATTTTATAGTTTAGTTTATAGTTTAGTTTAGTTAAGTTTAGTTTAGTTTATTGTTTAGTTTGCTTTAGTTTAGTTTTGTTTAATTTATTTTAGTTTAGTTTAGTTTAGTTTCGTTTAGGTTAGGTTAGGTTATGTTAATTTAGGTTAGCTTAGTTTGGTTTAGTTTAGGTTAGTTTAAGTTAGGTTACTTTACTTTAGTTTAGTTTAGTTTAGATAATTTATAGTTTAGTTTATTTTAGTTTAGTTTATGGTTTATTTAATTTATAGTTTAGTTTAGTTTAGTTATGTTTAGTTTAGTTTATAGTTTAGTTTATTAATTAGTTTAGTTTAATTTATAGTTAAGTATATTGTTTACTATAGTTTAGTTTAGTGTAGTTTAGTTTAGATTAGCTTAGTTAGTTTATTTTGGATTAGTTTACTTTACGTTACGTTAGATTAGGTTAATTTATTTTAGTTTAGGTTAGGTTAGGTTAAGTCAGGTTACTTTAGTTTAGCTTAGTTTAGTTTAGTTTAGATAATGTATAGTATAGTTTAGTTTAGTATATAGTTTAGTTTACAGTTTAGTTTAGTTTAGTTTCGGTTTGGTTAGGTTAGGTTAGATTAATTTAATTTACGTTAGGATAGTTTAGTTCAGTTTAGTTTAGTTTAGTTAAGCTTAGTTAGTTTAGTTTAGATTAGTATAGTTTACGTTAGGTTATGTTAGGTTAGGTAAGTTTAGTTTAGTTTATTTTAGGTTAGGTTAGGTGAAGTTAGGTTACTTTAGTTTAGTTTAATTTAGTTTAATTTATTTTAGTTTATTTATAGTTTAGTTTAGTTTATAATTTAGTTTAGTTTAGTGTAGTTTAGGTTAGGTTAGGTTAGGTTATATTAGTTTAGCTTAGTTTAGGTTAGGATAGGTTAGGATAGTTTAGTTTAGTTTATTTTATTTTAGTTTAGTTTATAGTTTAAATTAGTTTAGTTTAGATTAGTTTAGATTTTTTAGCTTACTTAAGTTTAGTTTAGGTTAGGTTAGGTTAGGATAGGTTAGTGTGGTTTAGTTCAGTTTAGTTTAGTTCAGTTTATATTAAGTTAGGTTAATTTAATTTAGTTTAGTTTAGTTTAGGTTAGGTTAGGTTAGTTTAGTTTTGTTTAGTTTAGGTTAGGTTAGGTTAGGTTAAGTTAGGTTATGTTAGGTTAGGTTAGTGTAGTTTAGTTTAGTTTAGATTTTACTCGTTTAGTTTATAGTTTAGTTTATAGTTCAGTTTAGTTTAGTTCAGTATAGTTAAGTTTTGTTTAATTTAGTTTTGTTTAATTTATTTTAATTTAGTTTAGTTTAGTGTAGTATATAGTTTAGTTTTTAATTTAGTTTAGTTTAGATTATAGTTTAGTTTATGGTTTAGTTTAGTTTAGTTTGGTTTGGTTTAGTTTAGTTCTGTTTGTTTTAGTTTAGTTTAGTTTAGGTTAGGTTAGCTTAGTTTAGTTTAGTTTAATTTAGGTTAGGTTGGGTTAGGTTAGTTTAGTTTACTTTAGTTTAGTTTAGGTTAGGTTAGCTTAGGTTATGTTAGGTGAGTTTATTTTAGTTTAGTAATTTAGTTTAGTTTAGGTTAGGTTAGTTTAGTTTAGTGTCGTTTAGTTAGTTTAGTTTAAGTTTGGTTAGGTTTAGTTTGGTTAGGTTAGGATAGGTTAGGTTAGTTTAGTTTATTTTAGTTTAGTTTAGGTTAGGTTAGGTTAGGTTAGTTAAATTTAATTTAGGTAGATTATAATTTAGTATATAGTTTAGTTTAGTTTATTGTTTAGTTTAGTTAAGTTTAGTTTAGGTTAGGTAAGGTTAGGTTAGGTTAGTTTAGTTTAGTATAATTTAGTTTAGTTTAGTTTAGTGAATTTAGTTTAGTTTAGGTTTTAGTTAAGCTTAGTTAGTTTAGTTTAGATTAGCATAGTTTACTTTAGGTTAGGTTAGGTTAGGTAATTTTAGTTTAGTTTAGGTTAGGTTAGGTTAGGTGAAGTTATGTTACTTTAGTATAGTTTAGTTTATTTTAGTTTATTTATAGTTTAGTTTAGTTTATAATTAATTTAGTTTAGTCTAGTTTAGGTTAGGTTAAGTTAGGTTAGATTAGTTTAGTTTAGTTTAGGTTAGGTTAGGTGAGAATAGTTTAGTTTATTTTAGTTTAGTTTAGTTTATAGTTAAGTTTATAGTTTAAATTAGTTTAGTTTAGATTAGTTTAGTTTAGTTTAGTTTATTTAAGTTTAGTTTAGGTTAGGTTAAGTTATGTTAGGTTAGGTTAGTTTAGCATAGGTTTGATTAGGTTAGGTTAGTTTAGGTTAGGTCAGTTTAGTTTAGTTTAGTTTAGTTAAGTTTAGTTTCGTTTAGTTTAGGTTAAGTTAGGTTAGGTTTGGTTAGGTTAATTTAGTTTTGTTTAGTTTAATTTAGTTTATTTAATTTATAGTTTAGATAATTTTAGTTTAGTTTATAGTTTAGATTATAGTTTAGTTTAGTTTTGGTCACAGTTTAGTTTATAGTTTAGTTTATAGTTAAGTTTACAGTTTATTTTAGGCTAGTTTAGGTTACTTTAGTTTAGTTCAGTTTAGTTTAGTTTAGTTTAGATTAGTTTAGTTTATTTTATAGTTTAGTTTAGTTAACTTTAGTTTAGTTTATAATTTAGTTTAGTTTACATTATAGTTTAGTTTATAGTATAGTTTACTTAATAGTTTAGTTTATAGTTTATTTTATGGCTTAGTTTATAATTAAAATTCGTTTACTTTAGATTAGTTTAGTTTAGTTTAGTTTAGTGTAGCTTAGGTTAGGTTGGGTTAGTTTAATTTAGTTTAGTTTTGTTTACTTAAGTTTAGTTTAGTTTAGGTTAGGTTAGCTTATGTTAGGTTAGGTTAGTTTAGCTTAAGTTAGGTTAGGTTAGGTTAGTTTAGTTTAGTGTAGTTTAGTTTAGTTCAGTTTAGATTAGGTTACGATAGTTTTGTTTTGTTTAGTTCAGTTTACCTTTGGTTAGGTTAGGTTAGGTAGTGTTAGTTTAGTTTAGTTTAGTTTAGTTTAGTTTTGGTTAGGTTAGGTTAGGTTGAGTTATTTTAGGTTAGGTTAGTTTAGTTTAGTCTCGTTTAGTTTATAGTTTAGTTTCGTTAAGTTTAGTTTATAGTTCAGTTTAGTTTAGTTTTGTTTAATTTAGTTTAGTTTAATTTATTTTAATTTATTTTAGTTTAGTTTAATTTATAGTTTAGTTTATAATTTAGTTTAGATTAGTTTATAGTTTAGTTTATGGTTTAGTTTAGTTTAGTTTAGTTTGGTATAGTTTAGTTTATTTTATTTATATTGGTTTAGGTTAATTTAGTTTAGGCTAGATTAGGTTGACTTAGTTTAGTTTAAATAAGTTTAGGTTAGGTTAGGATGGTTTAGATTAAGTTAGTTTAGTTTAGTTTAGTTTAGCTAAGTTTAGTTTAGTTTACAATTTAGTTTAGTATAGTTTAGTTTATAGCTTAGTTTATACTTAAGTTTAGTTTAATTTATAGTTTAGTTTATAGTTTAAATTAGCTTAATTTAGTTTAGGTTAGGTTAGGTTTGTTTAGTTTAAGTTAGGTTAGGTTAGATTAGAATAGTTTAGATTAGTTTAGTTGAATTTAGTTTAGTTTAGTTTAGGTTAGGTTAGGTTAGTTTAGTTTAGTTTAATTTAGGTTAGGTTAGGTTAGTTTGGGTTAACTTAGTTTAGTTTAGTTTAGGTTAGGATAGGTTAGGTTGATTAGGTTAGTTTAGTTCAGTTTAGCTAATTTTAGTTTAGTTTATAGTTTCGTTAATTTAGTTTAGTTTAGTTTAGTGTATAGATAAGTTTATAGTTTAGTTTACTTTATTTTATGGTTTAGTATAGTTTAGTTTAATTTAGTTTAGCTTAGTTTATTTTAGTTTCGTTTCGTTTAGATTAGGTTAAGTTAGGTTAGGTTTGGTTAGGTTAATTTGGTTTAGTTTAGTTTAATTTAGTTTATTTAATTTATAGTTTAGTTAAATTTAGTTTAGTTTATAGTTTAGATTATAGTTTAGTTTATTTTATATTTTAGTTTAGTTTAGTTTAGTTTAGGTTAGTTTAGTTTAATTTAGTTTAGTTTAGGTTAGGTTGGGTTAGGATAGTTTAGTTTAGTTTAGTTTTAGTTTATAGTTTACTTTAGTTTATTTTATACTTAAGTTTATAGTTTAGTTTAGGCTATTTTAGATTAGTTTAGTTTAGTTTGGTTTAGTTTAGGTTAGGTTTGGTTAGGTTAGGTTAGGTTATGTTAGGTTAGGTTAGTGTAGTTTAGTTTAAATTAGTTTAGATTTGAATCGTTTAGTTTATAACTGAGTTTATAGTTCAGTTTAGTTTGGTTTAGTGTAGTTTAGTTTTGTTTAATTTAGTTTTGTTTAATTTATTTTAATTTAGTTTAGTTTAGTTTAATATATAGTTTAATTTTTAATTTAGTTTAGTTTAGTTTATAGTTTAGTTTATGGTTTAGTTTAGTTTAGTTTGGTTTGGTTTAGTTTAGTTCTGTTTGTTTTAGTTTAGTTTAGTTTAGGTTAGGTTAGCTTAGTTTAGTTTATTTTAATTTAGGTTAGGTTGGGTTAGCTTAGTTTAGTTTACTTTAGTTTAGTTTAGGTTAGGTTAGCTTAGGTTATGTTAGGTGAGTTTATTTTAGTTTAGTAGTTTAGTTTAGTTTAGGTTAGTTTAGTTTAGTTTAGTTTCGTTTAGTTTAGTTTAGTTTAGGTTAGGTTAGATTTAGTTTGGTTAGGTTAGGTTAGGTTAGGATAGTTTAGTTAATTTAGGTTAGGTTAGGTTAGTTTAGTTTAGTTTAGTTTAGGTTAGTTTAGCTTAGGTTAATTTTTTTTTAGTTTAGGTTAGTTTAGTTTAGGCTAGGTTATGTTAGGTTAGGTTAGGTTAATTTAGTTTATTATAGTAGTTTAGTTTAGTTTAGGTTAGGTAAGCTTAAGTTAGATTAGGTTATGTTAGGTTAGGTTAGTTTAATTTAGTTTCGTTTAGTTTATAGTTTAGTTTAGTTTAGTTTTTTTTAATTTAGTTAGGTTTAGTATAGTTTAGTTTCATTTAGGTTAGGTTAGGCTAGGATAGTTTAGGTTAGATTAGGTTACTTTATTTTAGTTTAGATTAAGTTAGGTTAAGTTGTTTTAGGTTCGTTTAGTTTAGTTTAGTTAAATTTAGTTTATGGTTTAGTTTATAGTTTAATTTAGTTTACAGTTAAGATTATAGTCTAGTTTAGTTTATAGTTTAGTTTATGGTGCAGTTTAGTTTAGATTAGTTTAGTATAGTTTAGTTTAGTTTAGTTTAGGTTAGTTAAGTTTAGTTTAGTTTAGTTTATAGATTAGTTTATGGTTTAGTTTGGTTTAGTTTTGTTTAGTTTAGGTTAGTTAATTTAGATTAGATTAGTTTAGTTTGGGTTAGGTTAGGTTAAGTTAGTTAGTTTAGTTTAGATTAGATTAGGTTAGGTTAAGTTATGTTGGGTTAGGTTAGATTAGTTTAATTTAGTTTAGTTAATTTATAGTTTAGTTTAGTTTATAATTTAGTTTATAGTTTAGTTTAGTGTAGGATATACTTTAGTTTAGTTTAGTTTAGTTTAGTTTACTTAAGTTTATAGTTTATTGTGTAGTTTAGTTTAGTTTAGTTTATAGTTTAATTTAGTGTAGTTTAGTTTGATTTAGTTTAATTTAGTTTATTTTAGTTTAGTTTTAGTTTAGTTTAGTTAAGTTTAGTTTAGGTTAGCTTACGTTAGGTTAGGTTAGGTTAGGTTAGTTAAGTATAGTTTACTTTAGTTTAGGTTAGGTTTGGTTAGGTTAAGTTAGGTTAGGTTAGTTAATTTAGTTTAGTTTAATTTAGTTGGATTTAGAATAGTTTAGTTTAGTTTATTTAATTTTTGTTAGGTAATTTAGGTTAGTTTAGTTAATTTAGTTTTGGTTAGGTTAGTTAAGGGTAGTTTAGTTTAATTAATTTATTTTAGTTAATAGTTTAGTATAGTTTATAGTTTAGTTTATAGTTTAGTTTAGTTTATAGTGTAGTTTAGTTTAGTTTAGTTTCGTTTCGTTTAGTTATGTTTAGTTTAGTTTATAGTTTGTTTAAGAATTAGTTTAGTTTAGTTTATAGTTAAGTATATAGTTTAGTATAATTTAGTTTAGTTTAGTTTAGTTTAGATTAGCTTAGTTAGTTTATTTTGGATTAGTTTGTTTACGTTACGTTAGGTTAGGTTAGGTTAATTTAATTCATTTTAGTTTAGGTTAGGTTAGGTTAAGTTAGGTTACTTTAGTTTAGCTTAGTTTACTTTAGTTTAGATAATTTATAGTTTAGTTTAATTTAGTTTATAGTTTAGTTTACAGTTTAGATTAGTTTAGTTTAGTATCGGTTAGATTAGGTTAGATTAATTTAATTTAGGTTAGGTTAGGATAGTTTAGTTCAGTTTAGTTTAGTTTAGGTTAGGTTATGTTAGGTAAAGTTAGGTTACTTTAGTTTAGTTTTGTTTAATTTAGTTTAGTTTATTTTAGTTTATTTATAGTTTAGTTTATTTATAGTTTAGTTTAGTTTATAATTTAGTTTAGTTTAGTGTAGTTTAGGTTAGGTTAGTTTAGGTTAGATTAGTTTAGTTTAGGTTATGTTAGGTTAGGATAGTTTAGTTTACTTTATTTTAGTTTAGTTTAGTTTATAGTTTAGTTTATAGTTTAAATTAGTTTAGTTTAGAGTAGTTTAGTTTAGTTTAGTTTACTTAAGTTAAGTTTAGGTTAGGTTAGGTTAGTTTAGGTTAGGTTAGTTTAGTTTAGTTTATTTAATTTCAGTTTATATTAGGTCAGGTTAATTTAATTTATTATAGTTTAGTTTAGGTTAGGTTAGTTTAGTTTAGTTTAGTTTGGTTTAGATTAGGATAGGTTAGGTTAGGTTAGGTTATGTTAGGTTAGGTTAGTGTAGTTTAGTTTAGTTTAGTTTAGATTTGTCTCGTTTAGTTTATAGTTTAGTTTATAGTTCAGTTTAGTTTAGTTTAGTATAGTTTAGTTTTGTTTCATTAGCTTTGTTTAATTTATATTAATTTAGTTTAGTTTAGTTTATTGTTTAGTTAACAATTTAGTTTAGTTTAGTTTATAGTTTAGTTTATGGTTTAGTTTAGTTTCGTTTGGTTTGGTTTAGATTAGTTCTGTTTCGTTTAGTTTAGTTTAGTTTAGGTTAGGTTAGCTTAGTTTAGTTTAGTTTAGGTTAGGTTAGGTTAGGTTAGTTTAGTTTTCTTTAGTTTAGTTTAGGTTAGTTTAGTTTAGTTTAGGTTAGGTTAGGTTTAGTTTGGTTAGGTTAGGTTAGGTTCGGTTAGTTTAGTTTATTTTAGGTTAGTTTAGGTTAGGTTAGGTTAGGTTTGTTAAATTTAATTTAGTTAGATTATAATTATGTTTATAGTTTAGTTTAGTTTAGTTTATAGTTTAGTTTAGTTAAGTTTAGTTTAGGTTAATTTAGGTTAGGTTAGGTTAGTTTAGTTTAGTTTAGTTTAGTTTAGTGAATTTAGTTTAGTTTTGTTTAGGTTAGGTTAGGTTAGTTTACTTTAATTCAGTTTAAGTTATGTCAGGTTAGTTTAGGTTGGTTTACTTCAGTTGAGTTTAGTTTGTTTATAGTTAGGTTTATTTAGTTTAGTTTAGTGTGGTTAAGTTTATAGTTTTGTTTATAGTTTAGTTTAGTTTAATTTAGTTTCGTTTAGGTTAGGTTAGGTTAGATTAGTTTAGTTTAGTTTAGTTTCGTTTAGGTTAGTTAGTTAGTTTAGTTCAGTTTAGCTTATGTCAGGTTAGTTTAGGTTAGTTTACTTTAGTTTAGTTTAGTTTATAATTTAGATTTGTTTAGTTTAGTTTAGTTTAGTTTATGGTTTAGTTTATAGTTTAGTTTAGTTTAATTTAGTTTAGTTCAGTTTAGGATATGTCAGGTTAGTTTAGGTTAGTTTACTTTAGTTTAGTATAGTTTATTGTTCAGATTTGTTTAGTTTAGTTTATAGTTCAGTTTAGTTGAGTTTATTTTAATTTAGTTTAATTAAATTTTGTTTACTGTACAATTTACTTTAGTTTAGTTTAGTTTATAGTTTAGTTTAGTTTATGGTTAAGTTTATACTTTTATTTAGTTTAATTTAGTTTAGTATAGTTTAGCTCAGGTTAGCTTAGGTTAGGTTAATTTAGTTTAGTTTAGGTTAGATTAGGTTAGGTTAGGTTACTTTAGTTAAGTTTAGTTTAGTTTAGTTAATTTTTACTTTAGTTTAGTTTAGCATATAGTTTAGTTTAGTTTAGTTTATAGTTTAGTATAGTTTAGTTTAGTTTAGTTTAGGGTAAGTTAGATTAGTTTAGTTTATTTTAGTTTAGGTTAGGTTTGGTTAGGGTACTTTAGTTTAGTTTATAGTTTAGTTTAGGTTAGGCTACGTTAGGTTAGGTTAGGTTAATTTAGGTTAGTTTAGTTTAGATTAGTTTAGTTTAGTTTACTTTAGTTATGTTTAGTTTTGTTTTGTTTAGGTTAGTTTAGTTTAGGTTAGGTTAGGTTAGCTTAGTTTGGTTTAGTTTAGGTTAGTTAAGTTTTGTTTAGTTTATAGTTTAGTTTAGTTTAATTTAGCTTGGTTTAGTTTAGGTTGGGTTACGTTAGTTTAGTTTACTTTAGTTTGGTTTATTTTAGTTTAGTTTAGGTTAGGTGAGCATATTTTAGTTTAGTTTAATTTAGATTAGGTTATTTAGGTTAGGTTATGTTAGGTTAGTTTAGTTTAGTTTAGTTTATGTTAGTTTAGTTTATGTTAGGTTAGGTTATGTTATTTTAGTTTAGTTTTGCTTAGTTTAGCTTAGGTTAGGTTAGTTTAGGTTATTTTACTTTAGTTTAGTTTAGTTTAGTTTATAGTTTAGTATAGTTTATAGTTTAGTTTATAGTTTACTTTAGTTTATAGTGTAGTTTAGTTTAGTTTAGTTTCGTTTCGTTTAGGTTAGGTTCGGTTACGTTAGGTTATGTTAGGTTAAGTTAGTTTAATTTACTTTAGTTTAGTTATGTTTAGTTTAGTTTATAGTTTAGTTTATTAATTAGTTTAGTTTAGTTTATAGTTAAGTATATAGTTTAGTATAGTTTAGTTTAGTGTAGTTTAGTTTAGATTAGCTTAGTTAGTTTATTTTGGATTTGTTTACTTTACGTTACGTTAGGTTAGGTTAATTTATTTTAGTTTAGGTTAGGTTAAGTCAGGTTACTTTAGTTTAGCATAGTTTAGTTTAGTTTAGATAATTTATAGTTTAGTTTAGTTTAGTTTATAGTTTAGTTTACAGTTTAGTTTAGTTTAGTTTCGGTTAGTTTAGTTTAGGTTAGATTAATTTAATTAAGGTTAGGATAGTTTAGTTCAGTTTAGTTTAGTTTAGTTAAGGTTAGTTAGTTTAGTTTAGATTAGTATAGTTTACGTTAGGTTAGGTTAGGTTAGGTAAGTTTAGTTTTGTTTAGGTTAGGTTAGGTTAGGTGAAGTTAGGTTACTTTAGTTTAGTTAAGTTTAATTTAGTTTAGTTTAGTGTAGTTTAGATTAGGTTAGGTTAGGTTAGATTAGTTTAGTTTAGTTTAGGTTAGGTTAGGTTAGGATAGTTTAGTTTAGTTTATTTTAGTTTAGTTTAGTTTAGTTTATAGTTTAGTTTATAGTTTAAATTAGTTTAGTTTAGATTAGTTTAGTTTAGTTTAGTTTACTTAAGTTTAGTTTAGGTTAGGTTAGGCTAGGTTAGGTTAGGTTAGGTTAGGTTATGTTAGGTTTGGTTAGTGTAGTTTAGTTTAGTTTGGTTAAGTTCAGTTTATATTAGGTTAGGTTAATTTAATTTAGTTTAGTTTAGTTTAGGTTAGGTTAGGTGAGTTTTGTTTAGTTTAGTTTAGTTTAGGTTAGGTTACGTTAGGTTAGGTTAGGTTATGTTAGGTTAGGTTAAAGTAGTTTAGTTTAGTTTAGATTTGACTCGTTTAGTTTATAATTTAGTTTATAGTTCAGTTTAGTTTGGTTTAGTATAGTTTAGTTTTGTTTAATTTAGTTTTGTTTAATTTATTTTAATTTAGTTTAGTTTAGTTTAGTATATAGTTTAATTTTTAATTTAGTTTAGTTTAGTTTATAGTTTAGTTTAGTTTATGGTTTAGTTTATAGTTTAGTTTAGTTTATTTTAGTTTAGTTCAGTTTAGGAATTGTCAGGTTAGTTTAGGTTAGTTTACTTTAGTTTAGTATAGTTTATAGTTTAGATTTGCTTAGTTTAGTTTATAGTTCAGTTTAGTTGAGTTTATTTTAATTTAGTTTAATTAAATTTTCTTTACTGTACAATTTAGTTTAGTTTAGTTTAGTTTATAGTTTAGTTTAGTTTAGTTTAAGGTTAAGTTTATACTTTTGTTTAGTTTAATTTAGTTTAGTTTAGTATAGTTTAGTTCAAGTTAGCTTAGGTTAGGTTAATTTAGTTTAGTTTAGGTTAGGTTAGGTTATATTAGGTTAGGTTACTTTAGTTAAGTTTAGTTTAGTTTAGTTAATTTAGACTTAATTTAGTTTAGCATATAGTTTAGTTTAGTTTATACTATAGTATAGTTTAGTTTAGTTTAGGGTAGGTTAGATTAGTTTAGTTTATTTTAGTTTAGGTTAGGTTTGGTTAGGGTAGTTTAGTTAAGTTTATAGTTTAGTTTAGGTTAGGTTACGTTAGGTTAGGTTAGTTTAGTTTAGATTAGTTTAGTTTACTTTAATTTAGTTTTGTTTAGTTTTGTTTAGGTTAGGTTAGGTTAGTTTAGGTTAGGTTAGGTTAGCGTATTTTGGTTTAGTTTATTTTAGTTAAGTTTTATTTAATTTATAGTTTAGTTTAGTTTAGTTTAGCTTGGTTTAGTTTAGGTTGGGTTAGGTTAGTTTAGTTTAGTTTAGTTAAGTTTATTTTAGTTTAGTTTAGGTTAGGTGAGCATAGTTTAGTTTAGTTTAATTTAGATTAGGTTATTTAGGTTAGGTTATGTTACGTTAGTTTAGTTTAGTTTAGTTTATGTTAGTTTAGGTTAGATTAGGTTAGGTTAGGTTAGGTTAGTTTAGTTTAGTTTAGCTTAGTTTAGCTTAGGTTAGATTAGTTTAGGTTATTTTACTTTAGTTTAGTTTAGTTTAGTTTATAGTGTAGTTTAGTTTAGTTTAGTTTCGTTTCATTTAGGTTAGGTTCGGTTACGTAAGGTTATGTTAGGTTAGGTTAGTTTAGTTTAGTTTAGTTTAGTTATGTTTAGTTTAGTTTAGTTTATTAATTAGTTTAGTTTAGTTTATAGTTAAGTATATAGTCTAGTATAGTTTAGTTTGGTGTAGTTTAGTTTAGATTAGCTTAGTTAGTTTATTTTGGATTAGTTTACTTTACGTTACGTTAGGTTAGGTTAATTTATTTTAGTTTAGGTTAGGTTAGGTTAAGTCAGGTTACTTTAGTTTAGCATAGTTTAGTTTAGTTTAGATAATTTTAGTTTATTTATAGTTTAGTTTAGTTTATAATTTAATTTAGTTTAGTGTAGTTTAGATTAGGTTAGGTTTGGTTAGATTAGTTTAGTTTAGGTTAGGTTAGGTTAGGATAGTTTAGTTTAGTTTATTTTAGTTTAGTTTAGTTTAGTTTATAGTTTAGTTTATAGTTTAAATTAGTTTAGTTCAGATTAGTTTAGTTTAGTTTAGTTTACTTAAGTTTAGTTTAGGTTAGGTTAGGTTAGGTTAGGTTATGTTAGGTTTGGTTAGTGTAGTTTAGTTTAGTTAAGTTCAGTTTATATTAGGTTAGGTTAATTTAATTTAGTTTAGTTTAGTTTAGGTTAGGTTAGGTGAGTTTAATTTAGTTTAGTTTAGTTTAGGTTAGGTTAGGTTAGGTTAGGTTAGGTTATGTTAGGTTAGGTTAGTGTAGTTTAGTTTAGTTTAGATTTGACTCGTTTAGTTTATAATTTAGTTTATAGTTCAGTTTAGTTTGGTTTAGTATAGTTTAGTTTTGTTTAATTTAGTTTTGTTTAATTTATTTTAATTTAGTTTAGTTTAATTTAGTATATAGTTTAATTTTTAATATAGTTTATTTTAGTTTATAGTTTAGTTAAGGTTTAGTTTAGTTTAGTTTGGTTTGGTTTAGTTTAGTTCTGTTTGTTTTAGTTTAGTTTAGTTTAGGTTAGGTTAACTTAGTTTAGTTTAATTTAAGTTAGGTTGGGTTAGGTTAGTTTAGTTTACTTTAGTTTAGTTTAGGTTAGGTTAGTTTAGTTTAGTTTCGTTTAGTTTAGTTTAGTTTATGTTAGGTTAGGTTTAGTTTGGTTAGGTTAGTTTAGGTTAGGTTAGTTTAGTTTATTTTAGGTTAGTTTAGGTTAGGTTAGGTTAGGTTATTTAATTTAATTTAGTTAGATTATAATTTAGTTTATAGTTTAGTTTAGTTTAGTTTATTGTTTAGTTTAGTTAAATTTAGTTTAGGTTAGGTAAGGTTAGGTTAGGTTAGTTTAGTTTAGTATAGTTTAGTTTAGTTTAGTTTAGTGAATTTAGATTAGTTTAGTTTAGGTTTTAGTTAAGCTTAGTTAGTTTGTTTAGATTAGTATAGTTTACTTTTGGTTAGGTTACGTAATTTTAGTTTAGTTTAGGTTAGGTTAGGTTAGGTTAGGTGAAGTTATGTTAATTTAGTTTAGTTTAGTTTATTTTAGTTTATTTATAGTTTAGCTTAGTTTATAATTTAGTTTAGTTTAGTTTATAGTTTAGTTTATGGTTTAGTTTAGTTTCGTTTGGTTTGGTTTAGATTAGTTCTGTTTCGTTTAGTTTAGTTTAGTTTAGGTTAGGTTAGCTTAGGTTATATTAGGTGAGTTTAGTTTAGTTTAGTTTAGGTTAGGTTAGTTTAGTTTAGTTTCATTTAGTTTAGTTTAGTTTAGGTTAGGTTAGGTTTAGTTTGGTTAGGTTAGGTTAGGTTAGTTTAGCTAATTTTAGTTTAGTTTATAGTTTCGTTAATTTAGTTTAGCTTAGTTTAGTGTATAGTTAAGTTTATAGTTAAGTTCAGTTTATGGTTTAGTATAGTTTAGTTTAGTTTAGTTTAACTTAGTTTAGTTTAGATTCGTTTAGTTTAGTTTAGGTTAAGTTAGGTTAGGTTTGGTTAGGTTAATTTAGTTTAGTTTAGTTTAATTTAGTTTATTTAATTTATAGTTTAGTTAAATTTAGTTTAGTTTATAGTTTAGATTATAGTTTAGTTTATTTTATATTTTAGTTTAGTTTAGTTTATGTTAGGTTAGTTTAGTTTAGTTTAGTTTAGTTTCGGTTAGGTGTGGTTAGGATAGTTTAGTTTAGTTTAGTTTAGTTTTAGTTTATAGTTTAGTTTAGTTTATTTTATACTTAAGTTCATAGTTTAGTTTATAGTTTAGTTTAGGCTATTTTAGATTAGTTTAGTTTAGTTTGGTTTAGTTTAGGTTAGGTTTGGTTAGGTTAATTTAGTAAAGTTTAGTTTAGTTTTGTTTATTTAGTTTATTTAATAGTTTAGTTTAGTTAAGTTTAGTTTAGTTTAATTTAGTTTAGTTTAGTTTTGTTTAATTTAGTTTTGTTTAGTTTTGTTTAATTTAGTTTAGTTTAATTTAGTTTAGTTTAGTTTAGATCAGGTTAGGTTGTTTAGGTTAGTTTAGTTTAGTTTAGTTTAGCTAAGTTTAGTTTAGTTTAGAGTTTCGGTAATTTATTTTAGTTTAATTTAGTGTATAGTTAGGTTTATAGTTTAGTTTAGTTTATAGTTTATTTTATAGTTTAGTATATTTTAGTTTAGTTTAGTTTAGTTTAGCTTAGTTTAGTTTAGTTTCGTTTAGTTTAGGGTAAATAAGGTTAGGTTAGGTTGGGTTAAGTTAGTTTAGTTTAGTTTTGTTTAGGTTAGGATAGGTTTGGTTAGGTTAGTTTAGTTCATTTTATTTAAATTTAGTGTAATTAATTTATAGTTTAGTTAAATTTAGTTTAGTTTATAGTTTAGATTATAGTTTAGTTTAGTTAATTTTATATTTTAGTTTTGTTTAGTTTAGATTAGGTTAGTTTAGTTTAGTTTATTTTAGGTTAGGTTAGTTTGGGTTAGAATAGTTTAGTTTAGTTTAGTTTAGTTTTAATTTATAGTTTATTTTAGTTTTGTAAATACTTAAGTTTATCATTTAGTTTATAATCTAGATTATAGTTTAGTTTAGGCCATTTTGGATTAGTTTAGCTTAGTTTAGTTTAGTTTAGTTTAGTTTAGAATAAGTTAGGTTAGGTTAATTTAGTATTGTTTAGTTTAGTTTTGTTTATTTAGTTTATTTTATAGTTTATTTTATAGTTTAGTGTAGTTAAGTGTAGTTTAGTTTAAATTTTAGTTTGCTTTAGTTTACTTTTGTTTAATTTATTTTAGTTTAGTTTAGTTTAGTTTCGTTTAGGTTAGGTTAGGTTAGGTTATGTTAATTTAGGTTAGCTTAGTTTAGTTTAGTTTAGGTTAGATTATGTTAGGTTAGGTTAGTTAAGTTTAGTTTAATTTATAGTTTAGTTTTGTTTATTTTAGTTTATAGTTTAGTTTAGTTTAGTTTATTTTAGTTTAAAGTTTAGTTTATACTTTCGTTTACTTTAGTTAATAATTTTGTTTATGGTTTAGTTTAGTTTAGTTTAGTTATGTTTTATTCAGTTTAGTTTAGTTTCGTTTAGGTTTGGTTAGGTTAGTTTAGGTTAGGTTAGGTTAGCGTATTTTGGTTTAGTTTAGTTTAGTTAAGTTTTGTTTAATTTATAGTTTAGTTTAGTTTAGTTTAGCTTGGTTTAGTTTAGGTTGGGTTAGGTTAGTTTAGTTTAGTTTAGTTTGGTTTATTTTAGTTTAGTTTAGGTTAGGTGAGCATAGTTTAGTTTAGTTTAATTTAGATTAGGTTATTTAGGTTAGGTTATGTTAGGTTAGTTTAGTTTAGTTTAGTTTATGTTAGTTTAGGTTAGGTTAGGTTAGGTTATGTTAGTTTAGTTTAGTTTAGCTTAGTTTAGCTTAGGTTAGATTAGTTTAGGTTATTTTACTTTAGTTTAGTTTAGTTTAGTTTATAGTGTAGTTTAGTTTAGTTTAGTTTCGTTTCGTTTAGGTTAGGTTCGGTTACGTTAGGTTATGTTAGGTTAAGTTAGTTTAGTTTAGTTTAGTTTAGTTATGTTTAGTTTAGTTTATAGTTTAGTTTATTAATTAGTTTACTTTAGTTAATAGTTAAGTATATAGTCTAGTATAGTTTAGTTTAGTGTAGTTTAGTTTAGATTAGCTTAGTTAGTTTATTTTGGATTAGTTTACTTTACGTTACGTTAGGTTAGGTTAATTTATTTTAGTTTAGGTTAGGTTAGGTTAAGTCAGGTTACTTTAGTTTAGCATAGTTTAGTTTAGTTTAGATAATTTTAGTTTATTTATAGTTTAGTTTAGTTTATAATTTAGTTTAGTTTAGCGTAGTTTAGATTAGGTTAGGTTGGGTTAGATTAGTTTAGTTTAGGTTAGGTTAGGTTAGGATAGTTTAGTTTAGTTTATTTTAGTTTAGTTTAGTTTAGTTTATAGTTTAGTTTATAGTTTAAATTAGTTTAGTTCAGATTAGTTTAGCTTAGTTTACTTTACTTAAGTTTAGTTTAGGTTAGGTTAGGTTAGGTTAGGTTATGTTAGGTTTGGTTAGTGTAGTTTAGTTTAGTTAAGTTCAGTTTATATTAGGTTAGGTTAATTTAATTTAGTTTAGTTTAGTTTAGGTTAGGTTAGATGAGTTTAATTTAGTTTAGTTTAGTTTAGGTTAGGTTAGGTTAGGTTAGGTTAGGTTATGTTAGGTTAGGTTAGTGTAGTTTAGTTTAGTTAAGTTTAGATTTGACTCGTTCAGTTTATAATTTAGTTTATAGTTCAGTTTAGTTTGGTTTAGTATAGTTTAGTTTTGTTTAATTTAGTTTTGTTTAATTTATTTTAATTTAGTTTAGTTTAGTTTAGTATATAGTTTAATTTTTAATATAGTTTAGTTTAGTTTAAAGTTTAGTTTATGGTTTAGTTTAGTTTAGTTTGGTTTGGTTTAGTTTAGTTCTGTTTGTTTTAGTTTAGTTTAGTTTAGGTAAGGTTATCTTAGTTTAGTTTAGTTTAATTTAGGTTAGGTTGGGTTAGGTTAGTTTAGTTTACTTTAGTTTAGTTTAGTAAAGTTTATGTTAGGTTAGGTTTAGTTTGGTTAGGTTAGGTTAGTTAAATTTAATTAATTAGATTATAATTTAGTTTATAGTTTAGTTTAGTTTAGTTTATTGTTTAGTTTAGTTAAATTTGGTTTAGGTTAGGTAAGGTTAGGTAAGGTTAGTTTAGTTTAGTATAATTTAGTTCAGTTTAGTTTAGTGAATTTAGATTAGTGTAGTTTAGGTTTTAGTTTAGCTTAGTTAGTTTGTTTAGATTAGTATAGTTTACTTTAGGTTAGGTTACGTAATTTTATTTTACTTTAGGTTAGGTTAGGTTAGGTGAAGTTATGTTAATTTAGTTTAGTTTAGTTTATTTTAGTTTATTTATAGTTTAGCTTAGTTTATAATTTAGTTTAGTTTAGTTTACAGTTTAGTTTATGGTTTAGTTTAGTTTCGTTTGGTTTGGTTTAGATTAGTTCTGTTTCGTTTAGTTTAGTTTAGTTTAGGTTAGGTTAGCTTAGTTTAGTTTAGGTTACTTTAGTTTAGTTTAGGTTAGGTTAGCTTAGGTTATGTTAGGTGAGTTTAGTTTAGTTTAGTTTAGGTTAGGTTAGTTTAGTTTAGTTTCGTTTAGTTTAGTTTAGTTTAGGTTAGGTTAGGTTTAGTTTGGTTAGGTTAGGTTAGGTTAGGTTAGTTTAGCTAATTTTAGTTTAGTTTATAGTTTCGTTAATTTAGTTTAGTTTAGTTTAGTGTATAGTTAAGTTTATAGTTTAGTTCAGTTTATGGTTTAGTATAGTTTAGTTTAGTTTAGTTTAACTTAGTTTAGTTTAGATTCGTTTAGTTTAGTTTAGGTTAAGTTAGGTTAGGTTTGGTTACGTTAATTTAGTTTAGTTTAGTTTAATTTAGTTTATTTAATTTATAGTTTAGTTAAATTTAGTTTAGTTTATAGTTTAGATTATAGTTTAGTTTATTTTATATTTTAGTTTAGTTTAGTTTATATTAGGTTAGTTTAGTTTAGTTTATTTTAGTTTCGGTTAGGTGTGGTTAGGATAGTTTAGTTTAGTTTAGTTTAGTTTTAGTTTATAGTTTAGTTTAGTTTATTTTATACTTAAGTTCATAGTTTAGTTTATAGTTTAGTTTAGGCTATTTTAGATTAGTTTAGTTTAGTTTGGTTTAGTTTAGGTTAGGTTTGGTTAGGTTAATTTAGTAAAGTTTAGTTTAGTTTTGTTTATTTAGTTTATTTTATAGTTTAGTTTAGTTAAGTTTAGTTTAGTTTAATTTAGTTTAGTTTAGTTTTGTTTAATTTAGTTTAGTTTAGTTTTGTTTAATTTAGTTTAGTTTAATTTAGTTTAGTTTAGTTTAGCTAAGTTTAGTTTAGTTTAGAGTTTCGGTAATTTATTTTAGTTTAATTTAATGTATAGTTAGGTTTATAGTTTAGTTTAGTTTATAGTTTATTTTATAGTTTAGTATATTTTAGTTTAGTTTAGTTTAGTTTAGCTTAGTTTAGTTTAGTTTCGTTTAGTTTAGGGTAAATAAGGTTAGGTTAGTTTGGGTTAAGTTAGTTTAGTTTAGTTTTGTTTAGGTTAGGATAGGTTTGGTTAGGTTAGTTTAGTTCATTTTATTTTAATTTAGTGGTATTAATTTATAGTTTAGTTAAATATAGTTTAGTTTATAGTTTAGATTATAGTTTAGTTTAGTTCATTTTATATTTTAGTTTTGTTTAGTTTAGGTTAGGTTAGTTTAGTTTAGTTTATTTTGAGTTAGGTTAGTTTGGGTTAGAATAGTTTAGTTTAGTTTAGTTTATTTTTAATTTATAGTTTATTTTAGTTTTGTGAATACTTAAGTTTATAATTTATTTTATAATCTAGTTTATAGTTTAGTTTAGGCTATTTTGGATTAGTTTAGCTTAGTTTAGTTTAGTTTAGTTTAGAATAGGTTAGGTTAGGTTAATTTAGTATTATTTAGTTTAGTTTAGTTTATTTAGTTTATTTTATAATTTAGTTTATAGTTTAGTTTTGTTAGGTTTAGTTTAGTTTATTGTTTAGTTTGCTTTAGTTTAGTTTTGTTTAATTTATTTTAGTTTAGTTTAGTTTAGTTTCGTTTAGGTTAGGTTAGGTTATGTTAATTTAGGTTAGCTTAGTTTAGTTTAGTTTAGGTTAGATTAAGTTAGGTTAGGTTAGTTAAGTTTAGTTTAGTTAAGTTAAGTTTAGTTTAATTTATAGTTTAGTTTAGTATACTTTAGTTTATAGTTTAGTTTAGTTTGGTTTATTTTAGTTTAAAGTTTAGTTTATACTTTCGTTTACTTTAGTTAATAATTTTGTTTATGGTTTAGTTTAGTTTGGTTTAGTTATGTTTTATTTAGTTTCGTTTAGTTTCGTTTAGGTTTGGTTAGGTTAGGCTAGGTTAGGTTAGCTTAGTTTGGTTTAGTTTAGTTTAGGTTAGGTTAGGTTAGATTAGGTTAGTTTACCTTAATTTAGTTTAGCTTAGTTTAGTTAAGTTTAGTTCAGTTTATATTTTAGTTTAGTGTAATTTAATTTATATTTTAGTTTATGGTTTAGTTTAGTTTAATTTATAGTTTGATTTATAGTTTAGTTTAGTTTCGTTTAGTTTAATTTAGCTTAGTTTAGATTAGGTTAGGTTAGATTATGTTAGTTTAGTTTAGTTTATTTTAGTTTAGTTTAGTTTAGTTAATGTTAGGTTAGGTTAGTTTAGTTTAGTTTAGTTTAGTTTAATTTAATTTAGTTTACTTAATTTAGTTTAGTTTAGTTTAGATTAGGTTACATTTAGTTAGGTCAGGTTAGATTATTTAAGTTTAGTTTAATTAAGTTTAGGTTAGGTTAGGTTAGGTTAGTTTAGTTTAATTCTATTTAGGCTAGGTTAGGTAATTTTAGGTTAGTATAGTTTAGTTAATTTATTTTAGTTAATAGTTCAGTATAGTTTACAGTTTAGTTTATAGTTTATTTCAGTTTATAGTGTAGTTTATAGTTTAGTTTAGTTTATTTTAGTTTCGTTTAAGTTATGTTAGGTTAGGTTAGGTTGGATTAGCTTAGTTTAGATTAGTTTAGTTTAGGTTAGGTTCGGTTACGTTAGGTTATGTTAGCTTATGTTAGTTTAGTTTAGTTTAGTCTAGTTTAGTTAAGGTTAGTTTAGTTTATAGTTTAGTTTATTTTAGTTTATTTATTAGTTTAGTTTATAGTTAAGTATATAGTTTAGTTTAGTTTAGTTTAGTTTAGCTTAGTTTGTTTATTTTAGATTAGTATAGCTTACGTTACGTTAGGTTAAACCTAACCTAACGTAAGCTAACGTAGGTTAGGTTCGTTTAGTTCAGTTTAATTAGGTTAGGTTAGGTTAAGTTAGGTTACTTTAGCTTAGTTTAGTTTAGTTTAGATAATTTATGGTTTAGTTTAGTTAAGTTTAATTTATAGATCAGTATATAGTTTACTTTAGTTTATAGTTCAGTTTAGGTTAGATTAGTTTAAGTTAGATTAGGTTAGATTAGTTTAGTTTAGTTTAGTTTCGGTTAGGTTAGATTAGGTTACATTAAGTTAGTTTAGGTTAGCTTAGTTTAGTTTAGTTTAGTATAGTTAAGTTTAGTTAAGTTTTGTTTAGTTTACAGTTTAGTTTAGTTAAGTTTATTTTATAATTTAGTTTATAGTTCAGTTTAGATTAGTTCATACTTTATTTTAGTTTACTTTAGAGTCAGTTAGTTTAGGTTAGGTTAGGTTAGGTTAGTGTAGTTTAGTTAAGTTTAGTTTTGTTTAGCTAAGTTTATAGTTTATTTTGTAGTTTAATTTAGTTTAGTTTATTGTTTAATTTAGTGTAGTTTAGTTTAGTTTAGTTTAATTTAGTTTACTTTAGTTTAGTTTAGTGTAGTTTAGATTAGATTAGGTTAGGTTATGTTAGGTTAGTAGAGTATATTTTAGTTTAGGTTAGGTTAGGTTAGGTTAAGTTAGGTTAGGTTAGTTTAGTTTACTTTAGTTGGATTTAGAATAGTTTAGTGTAGTTTAGTTTATTTTAGGTTAGGTAAGGTTAGCCTAGTTTAGTTTAATTTAGTTTAGTTTAGGTTAGGTTAGGTTAGCTTAGCTTAGCTTAGCTTAGCTTAGTTTAGTTTAGTTTAGGTTAGGTTAGGTTAGGTTAGCTTAGCTTAGCTTAGCTTAGTTTAGTTTAGTTTAGTTTAGGTTAGGTTCGGTTACGTTAGGTTATGTTAGGTTAAGTTAGTTTAGTTTAGTTTAGTTTAGCTTAGCTTAGTTAGTTTATTTTAGATTAATACAGTTTACGTTACGTTAGGTTAGGTTAAGTTAGGTTAGTTTAGTTTAGTTTAGGTTAGGTTAGGTTAGTTTAAGTTAGGTTACTTTAGTTTAGTTTAGTTTAGTTTAGATAATTTATAATTTAGTTTAGTTTAGTTTAGTTTATAATTTAGTTTATAGTTTACTTTAGTTTCTAGTTTAGTTTAGTTTGAATTATATTCAGTAAGTTTAGTTTAGTTTACGTTAGGTTAGGTTAGGTTGAGTTAGGTTACTTTAGTTTAGTTTAGTTTAGATAATTTATAGTTTAGTTTAGTTTAGTTTATAGTTTAGTTTACAGTTTAGTTTAGTTTAGTTTCGGTTTGGTTAGGTTAGGTTAGATTAATTTAATTTAGGTTAGGATAGTTTAGTTCAGTTTAGTTTAGTTTAGTTAAGCTTAGTTAGTTTAGTTTAGATTAGTATATTTTACGTTAGGTTAGGTTAGGTTAGGTAAGTTTAGTTTAGTTTAGGTTAGGTTAGGTGAAGTTAGGTTACTTTAGTTTAGTTTAGTTTAATTTAGTTTAGTTTATTTTAGTTTATTTATAGTTTAGTTTAGTTTATAATTTAGTTTAGTTTAGTGTAGTTTAGGTTAGGTTAGGTTAGGTTAGATTAGTTTAGCTTACTTTAGGTTAGGATAGGTTAGGATAGTTTAGTTTAGTTTATTTTATTGTAGTTTAGTTAAGTTTATAGTTTAGTTTATAGTTTAAATTAGTTTAATTTAGATTAGTTTAGTTTAGTTTAGTTTACTTAAGTTTAGTTTAGGTTAGGTTACGTTAGGTTAGGTTATGTTAGGTTAGGTTATTGTAGTTTAGTTCAGTTTAGTTTAGTTCAGTTTATATTAGGTTAGGTTAATTTAATTTAGTTTAGTTTAGGTTAGTTAGGTTAGTTTAGTTTAGTTTAGTTTATGTTAGGTTAGGTTAGGTTAGGTTAAGTTAGGTTATTTTAGGTTAGGTTAGTGTAGTTTAGTTTTGTTTAGTTTAGATTTTACTCGTTTAGTTTATAGTTTAGTTTATAGTTCAGTTTAGTTTAGTTTAGTATAGTTTAGTTTTGTTTAATTTAGTTTTGTTTAATTTATTTTAATTTAGTTTAGTTTAGTTTAGTATATAGTTTAGTTTTTAATTTAGTTTAGTTTAGATTATAGTTTAGTTTATGGTTTAGTTTAGTTTAGTTTGGTTTGGTTTAGTTTAGTCCTGTTTGTTTTAGTTTAGTTTAGTTTAGGTTAGGTTAGCTTAGTTTAGTTTAGTTTAATTTAGGTTACGTTGGGTTAGGTTAGTTTAGTTTACTTTAGTTTAGTTTAGGTTAGGTTAGCTTAGGTTATGTTAGGTGAGTTTATTTTAGTTTAGTAGCTTAGTTTAGTTTAGGTTAGGTTAGTTTAATTTAGTTTCGTTTAGTTTAGTTTAGTTTAGGTTTGGTTATGTTTAGTTTGGTTAGGTTAGGTTAGGTTAGGTTAGTTTAGTTTATTTTAGGTTAGTTTAGGTTAGGTTAAGTTAGGTTAGTTAAATTTAATTTAGTTAGATTATAATTTAGTTTATAGTTTAGTTTAGATTATTGTTTAGTTTAGTTAAGTTTAGTTTAGGTTAGGTAAGGTTAGGTTAGGTTAGTTTAGTTTAGTATAGTTTAATTTAGTTTAGTTTAGTGAATTTAGTTTAGTTTAGGTTTTAGTTAAGCTTAGTTATTTTAGTTTATATTAGTATAGTTTACTTTAGGTTAGGTTACGTTAGGTAATTTTAGTTTAGTTTAGGTTAGGTTAGGTTAGGTGAAGTTATGTTACTTTAGTTTAGTTTAGTTTATTTTAGTTTATTTATAGTTTAGTTTAGTTTATAATTAATTTAGTTTAGTGTAGTTTAGTTTAGGTTAAGTTAGGTTAGATTAGTTTATTTAAGTTTAGTTTAGGTTAGGTTAGGTTATGTTAGGTTAGGTTAGTTTAGCATAGGTTTGATTATGTTAGGTTAGTTTAGGTTAGGTCAGTTTAATTTAGTTTAGTTAAGTTTAGTTTCGTTTAGTTTAGGTTAAGTTAGGTTAGGTTTGGTTAGGTTAATTTAGTTTAGTTTAGTTTAATTTAGTTTATTTAATTTATAGTTTAGATAATTTTAGTTTAGTTTATAGTTTAGATTATAGTTTAGTTTAGTTTTGGTCACAGTTTAGTTTATAGTGTAGTTTATAGTTAAGTTTACAGTTTACTTTAGGCTAGTTTAGATTACTTTAGTTTAGTTCAGTTTAGTTTAGTTTAGTTTAGATTAGTTTAGTTTATTTTATAGTTTAGTTTAATTAACTTTATTTTAGTTTATAATTTAGTTTAGATTACATTATAGTTTAGTTTATAGTATAGTTTACTTAATAGTTTAGTTTATAGTTTAGTTTATGGCTTAGTTTATAATTAAAATTCGTTTACTTTACATTAGTTTAGTTTAGTTTAGTTTAGTGTAGCTTAGTTTAGGTTAGGTTAGTTTAGTTTAGTTTAGTTTTGTTTACTTAAGTTTAGTTTAGTTTAGGTTAGGTTAGCTTATGTTAGGTTAGGTTAGTTTAGCTTAAGTTAGATTAGGTTAGGTTAGTTTAGTTTAGTGTAGTTTAGTTTAGTTCAGTTTAGATTAGGTTACGTTAGTTTAGTTTTGTTTAGTTCAGTTTACTTTAGGTTAGGTTAGGTTAGGTAGTGTTAGTTTAGTTTAGTTTAGTTTAGTTTAGTTTTGGTTATGTTAGGTTAGGTTGAGTTATTTTAGGTTACGTTAGTTTAGTTTAGTCTCGTTTAGTTTATAGTTTAGTTTCGTTAAGTTTAGTTTATAGTTCAGTTTAGTTTAGTTTTGTTTAATTTAGTTTAGTTTAATTTATTTTAATTTATTTTGGTTTAGTTTAATTTATAGTTTAGTTTATAATTTAGTTTAGATTAGTTTATAATTTAGTTTATGGTTTAGTTTAGTTTAGTTTAGTTTGGTTTAGTTTAGTTTAGTTTATTTAGTTTCGTTTAGGTTAGTTTAGTTTAGGCTAGATTAGGTTAGCTTAGTTTAATTTAAATAAGTTTACTTTAGGTTAGGATGGTTTAGATTAAGTTAGTTTAGTTTAGTTTAGCTAAGTTTAGTTTAGTTTACAATTTAGTTTAGTATAGTTTAGTTTATAGCTTAGTTTATACTTAAGTTTAGTTTAATTTATAGTTTAGTTTATAGTTTAAATTAGTTTAATTTAGTTTAGTTTAGGTTAGGTTTGTTTAGTTTAAGTTAGGTTAGGTTAGGTTAGGTTAGTTTAGTTTAGTTTAGTTTAGTTGAATTTAATTTAGTTTAGTTCAGTTTAGGTTAGGTTAGTTTAATTTAGTTTAATTTAGGTTAGGTTAGGTTAGTTTGGGTTAACTTAGTTTAGTTTAGGTTAGGATAGGTTAGGTTGATTAGGTTAGTTTAGTTCAGTTTAGCTAATTTTAGTTTAGTTTATAGTTTCGTTAATTTAGTTTAGTTTAGTTTAGTGTATAGATAAGTTTAAAGTTTAGTTTACTTTAGTTTATGGTTTAGTATAGTTTAGTTTAGTTTAGTTTAGCTTAGTGTATTTTAGTTTCGTTTAGTTTAGATTAGGTTAAGTTAAGTTAGGTTTGGTTAGGTTAATTTGGTTTAGTTTAGTTTAATTTAGTTTATTTAATTTATAGTTTAGTTAAATTTAGTTTAGTTTATAGTTTAGATTATAGTTTAATTTATTTTATATTTTAGTTTAGTTTAGTTTAGTTTAGTTTAGTTTAGGTTAGGTTAGTTTAGTTTAGTTCAGTTTAGGTTAGGTTGGGTTAGGATAGTTTAGTTTAGTTTAGTTTTAGTTTATAGTTTACTTTAGTTTATTTTATAGATAAGTTTATAGTTTAGTCTAGGCTATTTTAGATTAGTTAATTTATTTTGGTTTAGTTTAGGTTAGGTTCGGTTAGGTTAATTTAGTAAAGTTTAGTTTAGTTTTGTTTATATAGTTTATTTTATAGTTTAGTTTAGTTAAGTTTGGTTTAGTTTAATTTAGTTTAGTTTAGTTTTGTTTAATTTAGTTTAGTTTATTTTAGTTTAGTTTAGTTTAGTTTAATTTAGTTTAGTTTAGTTTAGATCAGGTTAGCCTGATTAGGTAAGTTTGGATTAGTTTAGTTTAGCTAAGTTTAGTTTAGTTTATAGTTTCGTTAATTTATTTTAGTTTAGTTTAGTGTATAGTTAGGTTTATAGTTTAGTTTAGTTTATAGTTTATTTTATAGTTTAGTATATTTTAGTTTAGTTTAGTTTAGTTTAGCTTAGTTTAGTTTAGTTTCGTTTAGTTTAGGGTAGGTAAGGTTAGGTTAGGTTGGGTTAAGGTAGTTTAGTTTAGTTTTGTTTAGGTTAGGTTAGGTTTGGTTAGGTTAGTTTAGTTCATTTTATTTTAATTTAGTGTAGTTAATTTATAGTTTAGTTAAATTTAGTTTAGTTTATAGTTTAGATTATAGTTTAGTTTAGTTCATTTTATATTTTAGTTTTGTTTAGTTTAGGTTAGGTTAGTTTAGTTTAGTTTATTTTAGGTTAGGTTAGTTTGGGTTAGAATAGTTTAGTTTAGTTTAGTTTATTTTTAATTGATAGTGTATTTTAGTTTTGTGAATACTTAAGTTTATCATTTAGTTTATAATCTAGTTTATAGTTTAGTTTAGGCTATTTTGGATTAGTTTAGCTTAGTTTAGTTTAGTTTAGTTTAGTTTAGAATAGGTTAGGTTAGGTTAATTTAGTATTGTTTAGTTTAGTTTAGTTTATTTAGTTTATTTTATAGTTTAGTTTATAGTTTAGTTTAGTTAAGTTTAGTTTAGTTTATTGTTTAGTTTGCTTTAGTTTAGTTTTGTTTAATTTATTTTAGTTTAGTTTAGTTTAGTTTTGTTTAGGTTAGGTTAGGTTATGTTAATTTAGGTTAGCTTAGTTTAGTTTAGTTTAGGTTAGTTTAAGTTAGGTTACTTTACTTTAGTTTAGTTTAGTTTAGATAATTTATAGTTTAGTTTATTTTAGTTTAGTTTATGGTTTAGTTTAGTTTATAGTTTAGTTTAGATTAGTTATGTTTAGTTTAGTTTAAAGTTTAGTTTATTAATTAGTTTAGTTTAATTTATAGTTAAGTATATTGTTTGGCATAGTTTAGTTTAGTGTAGTTTAGTTTAGATTAGCTTAGTTAGTTTATTTTGGATTAGTTTACTTTACGTTACGTTAGGTTAGGTTGATTTATTTTAGTTTAGGTTAGGTTAGGTTAAGTCAGGTTACTTTAGTTTAGCTTAGTTTAGTTTAGTTTAGATAATTTATAGTTTAGTTTAGTTTAGTTTATAGTTTAGTTTACAGTTTAGTTTAGTTTAGTTTAGGTTAGGTTAGGTTAGGTGAAGTTAGGTTACTTTAGTTTAGTTTAGTTTAATTTAGTTTAGTTTATTTTAGTTTAGTTTATAATTTAGTTTAGTTTAGTGTAGTTTAGGTTAGGTTAGGTTAGGTTAGATTAGTTTAGCTTAGTTTAGGTTAGGATAGGTTAGGATTGTTTAGTTTAGTTTATTTTATTTTAGGTTAGTTTAGTTTATAGTTTGGTTTATAGTTTAAATTAGTTTAGATTAGATTAGTTTAGTTTAGTTTAGCTTACTTAAGATTAGTTTAGGTTAGGTTAGGTTAGGTTATGTTAGGTTAGGTTAGTGTAGTTTAGTTCAGTTTAGTTTAGTTCAGTTTATATTAGGTTAGATTAATTTAATTTAGTTTAGTTTAGTTTAGGTTAGGTTAGGTTAGTTTAGTTTAGTTTAGTTTAGTTTAGGTTAGGTTAGGTTAGGTTAGGTTAAGTTAGGTTATGTTAGGTTAGGTTAGTGTAGTTTAGTTTAGTTTAGTTTAGATTTTACTCGTTTAGTTTATAGTTTAGTTTATAGTTCAGTTTAGTTTAGTTTAGTATAATTTAGTTTTGTTTAATTTAGTTTTGTTTAATTTATTTTAATTTAATTTAGTTTAGTTTAATTTATAGTTTAGTTTATAATTTAGTTTATATTAGTTTATAGTTTAGTTTATGGTTTAGTTTAGTTTAGTTTAGTTTGGTTTAGTTTAGTTTAGTTTATTTAGTTTCGTTTAGGTTAGTTTAATTTAGGCTAGATTAGGTTAGCTTAGTTTAGTTTAAATAAGTTTACGTTAGGTTAGGATGGTTTAGATTAAGTTAGTTTAGTTTAGTTTAGTTTAGCTAAGTTTAGTTTAGTTTACAATTTAGTTTAGTATAGTTTAGTTTATAGCTTAGTTTATACTTACGTTTAGTTTAATTTATAGTTTAGTTTATAGTTTAAATTAGTTTAATTTAGTTTAGTTTAGGTTAGGTTTGTTTAGTTTAAGTTAGGTTAGGTTAGGTTAGGTTAGTTTAGTTTAGTTTAGTTTAGTTGAATTTAGTTTAGTTTAGTTCAGTTTAGGTTAGGTTAGGTTAGTTTAGTTTAGTTTAATTTAGTTTAGTTTAGTTTAGGTTAGGTTAGGCTAGGTTAGGTTAGGTTAGGTTATGTTAGGTTTTGTTAGTGTAGTTTAGTTTAGTTTAGTTTAGATTTGACTCGTTCAGTTTATAATTTAGTTTATAGTTCAGTTTAGTTTGGTTTAGTATAGTTTAGTTTTGTTTAATTTAGTTTTGTTTAATTTATTTTAATTTAGTTTAGTTTAGTTTAGTATATTGTTTAATTTTTAATATAGTTTAGTTTAGTTTATAGTTTAGTTTATGGTTTAGTTTAGTTTAATTTGGTTTGGTTTAGTTTAGTTCTGTTTGTTTTAGTTTAGTTTAGTTTAGGTTAGGTTAGCTTAGTTTAGTTTAGTTTAATTTAGGTTAGGTTGGGTTAGGTTAGTTTAGTTTACTCTAGTTTAGTTTAGGTTAGGTTAGTTTAGTTTAGTTTAGTTTAGTTTAGTTTATGTTAGGTTAGGTTTAGTTTGGTTAGGTTAGGTTAGTTAAATTTAATTTAGTTAGATTATAATTTAGTTTATAGTTTAGTTTAGTTTAGTTTATTGTTTAGTTTAGTTAAATTTAGTTTAGGTTAGGTAAGGTTAGGTTAGGTTAGTTTAGTTTAGTATAGTTTAGTTTAGTTTAGTTTAGTGAATTTAGATTAGTGTAGTTTAGGATTTAGTTAAGCTTAGTTAGTTTGTTTAGATTAGTATAGTTTACTTTAGGTCAGGTTACGTAATTTTAGTTTAGTTTAGGTTAGGTTAGTAAGGTTAGGTGAAGTTATGTTAATTTAGTTTAGTTTATTTTATTTTAGTTTATTTATAATTTAGCTTAGTTTATAATTTAGTTTAGTTTAGTTTACAGTTTAGTTTATGGTTTAGTTTAGTTTCGTTTGGTTTGGTTTAGATTAGTTCTGTTTCGTTTAGTTTAGGTTAGGTTAGCTTAGTTTAGTTTAGTTTACTTTAGTTTAGTTTAGGTTAGGTTAGCTTAGGTTATGTTAGGTGAGTTTAGTTTAGTTTAGTTTAGGTTAGGTTAGTTTAGTTTAGTTTCGTTTAGTTTAGTTTAGTTTAGGTTAGGTTAGGTTTAGTTTGGTTAGGTTAGGTTAGGTTAGGTTAGTTTAGCTAATTTTAGATAGTTTATAGTTTCGTTAATTTAGTTTAGTTTAGTTTAGTGTATAGTTAAGTTTATAGTTTAGTTCAGTTTATGGTTTAGTATAGTTTAGTTTAGTTTAGTTTAACTTAGTTTAGTTTAGATTCGTTTAGTTTAGTTTAGTTTAGGTTAAGTTAGGTTAGGTTTGGTTAGGTTAATTTAGTTTAGTTTAGTTTAATTTAGTTTATTTAATTTATAGTTTAGTTAAATTTAGTTTAGTTTATAGTTTAGATTATAGTTTAGTTTATTTTATATTTTAGTTTAGTTTAGTTTATGTTAGATTAGTTTAGTTTAGTTTAGTTTCAGTTAGGTGTGGTTAGGATAGTTTAGTTTAGTTTAGTTTTAGTTTATAGTTTAGTTTAGTTTGTTTTATACTTAAGTTCATAGTTTAGTTAAGGCTATTTTAGATTAGTTTAGTTTAGTTTTGTTTATTTAGTTTATTTTATAGTTTAGTTTAGTTAAGTTTAGTTTAGTTTAATTTAGTTTAGTTTAGTTTTGTTTAATTTAGTTTAGTTTAGTTTTGTTTAATTTAGTTTAGTTTAATTTAGTTTAGTTTAGTTTAGCTAAGTTTAGTTTAGTTTAGAGTTTCGGTAATTTATTTTAGTTTAATTTAATGTATAGTTAGGTTTATAGTTTAGTTTAGTTTATAGTTTATTTTATAGTTTAGTATATTTTAGTTTAGTTTAGTTTAGCTTAGTTTAGTTTAGTTTCGTTTAGTTTAGGGTAAATAAGGTTAGGTTAGTTTGGGTTAAGTTAGTTTAGTTTAGTTTTGTTTAGGTTAGGATAGGTTTGGTTAGGTTAGTTTAGTTCATTTTATTTTAATTTAGTGTAATTAATTTATAGTTTAGTTAAATTTAGTTTAGTTTATAGTTTAGATTATAGTTTAGTTTAGTTCATTTTATATTTTAGTTTTGTTTAGTTTAGGTTAGGTTAGTTTAGTTTAGTTTATTTTGGGTTAGGTTAGTTTGGGTTAGAATAGTTTAGTTTAGCTTAGTTTATTTTTAATTTATAGTTTATTTTAGTTTTGTGAATACTTAAGTTTATAATTTATTTTATAATCTAGTTTATAGTCAAGTTTAGGCTATTTTGGATTAGTTTAGCTTAGTTTAGTTTAGTTTAGTTTAGAATAGGTTAGGTTAGGTTAATTTAGTATTCTTTAGTTTAGTTTAGTTTATTTAGTTTATTTTATAATTTAGTTTATAGTTTAGTTTAGTTAGGTTTAGTTTAGTTTATTGTTTAGTTTGCTTTAGTTTAGTTTTGTTTAATTTATTTTAGTTTAGTTTAGTTTAGTTTCGTTTAGGTTAGGTTAGGTTATGTTAATTTAGGTTAGCTTAGTTTAGTTTAGTTTAGGTTAGATTAAGTTAGGTTAGGTTAGTTAAGTTTAGTTTAGTTAAGTTAAGTTTAGTTTAATTTATAGTTTAGTTTAGTATACTTTAGTTTATAGTTTAGTTTAGTTTAGTTTATTGTAGTTTAAAGTTTAGTTTATACTTTCGTTTACTTTAGTTAATAATTTTGTTTATGGTTTAGTTTAGTTTGGTTTAGTTATGTTTTATTTAGTTTAGTTTAGTTTCGTTTAGGTTTGGTTAGGTTAGGCTAGGTTAGGTTAGCTTAGTTTGGTTTAGTTTAGTTTAGGTTAGGTTAGGGTAGATTAGGTTAGTTTACCTTAGTTTAGTTTAGCTTAGTTTAGTTAAGTTTAGTTCAGTTTATATTTTAGTTTAGTGTAATTTAATTTATATTTTAGTTTATGGTTTAGTTTAGTTTAATTTATAGTTTGATTTATAATTTAGTTTAGTTTCGTTTAGTTTAATTTAATTTAGTTTACTTAATTTAGCTTAGTTTAGTTTAGTTTAGTTTAGTTTAGGTTATATTTAGTTAGGTCAGGTTAGATTATTTAAGTTTAGTTTAGTTAAGTTTAGGTTAGGTTAGGTTAGGTTAGTTTAGTTTAATTCTATTTAGGTTAGGTTAGGTAATTTTGGGTTAGTATAGTTTAGTTAATTTATTTTAGTTAATAGTTCAGTATAGTTTACAGTTTAGTTTATAGTTTATTTCAGTTTATAGTGTAGTTTATAGTTTAGTTTAGTTTAGTTTAGTTTCGTTTAGGCTATGTTAGGTTAGGTTAGGTTGGATTATTTTAGTTTAGTTTAGTTTAGTTTAGGTTAGGTTCGGTTACGTTAGGTTATGTTAGCTTATGTTAGTTTAGTTTAGTTTAGTCTAGTTTAGTTAAGTTTAGTTTAGTTTATAGTTTAGTTTATTTTAGTTTATTTATTAGTTTAGTTTATAGTTAAGTATATAGTTTACTTTAGTTTAGTTTAGCTTAGTTTGTTTATTTTAGATTAGTATAGCTTACGTTACGTTAGGTTAAACCTAACCTAACGTAAGCTAACGTAGGTTAGGTTCGTTTAGTTTAGTTTAATTAGGTTAGGTTAGGTTAAGTTAGGTTACTTTAGCTTAGTTTAGTTTAGTTTAGATAATTTATGGTTTAGTTTAGTTAAATTTAGTTTATAGATCAGTATATAGTTTACTTTAGTTTATAGTTCAGTTAAGGTTAGATTAGTTTAAGTTAGATTAGGTTAGATTAATTTAGTTTAGTTTAGTTTCGGTTAGGTTAGATTAGGTTACATTAAGTTAGTTTAGGTTAGCTTAGTTTAGTTTAGTTTAGTATAATTAAGTTTAGTTAAGTTTTGTTTAGTTTACAGTTTAGTTTAGTTAAGTTTAGTTTATAATTTAGTTTATAGTTCAGTTTAGATTAGTTCATACTTTATTTTAGTTTACTTTAGAGTCAGTTAGGTTAGGTTAGGTTAGGTTAGGTTAGTGTAGTTTAGTTAAGTTTAGTTTTGTTTAGCTAAGTTTATAGTTTATTTTGTAGTTTAATTTAGTTTAGTTTGTTGTTTAATTTAGTGTAGTTTAGTTTAGTTTAGTTTAATTTAGTTTACTTTAGTTTAGTTTAGTGTAGTTTAGATTAGATTAGGTTAGGTTATGTTAGGTTAGTAGAGTATATTTTAGTTTAGGTTAGGTTAGGTTAGGTTAAGTTAGGTTAGGTTAGTTTAGTTTAGTTTAGTTGGATTTAGAATAGTTTAGTGTAGTTTAGTTTATTTTAGGTTAGGTAAGGTTAGCCTAGTTTAGTTTAATTTAGTTTAGTTTAGGTTAGGTTAGTTTAGGTTAGTTTAGTTTAGTTAATTTATTTTAGTTAATAGTTTAGTATAGTTTATAAATTAGTTTATAATTTATTTTGGTTTGTAGTTCAATTTATTGTTAATTTAGTTTAGTTTATTTTAGTTTCGTTTAGGTTATGTTAGGTTAGGTTAGGTTAGGTTAGCTTAGCTTAGCTTAGTTTAGTTTAGTTTAGGTTAAGTTAGGTTAGGTTAGCTTATTTTAGCTTAGTTTAGTTTATTTTAGTTTAGGTTAGGTTCGGTTACGTTAGGTTATGTTAGGTTAAGTTAGTTTAGTTTAGTTTAGTTTAGCTTAGCTTAGTTAGTTTATTTTAGATTAATACAGTTTACGTTACGTTAGGTTAGGTTAAGTTAGGTTAGTTTAGTTTAGTTTAGGTTAGGTTAGGTTAGTTTAAGTTAGGTTACTTTAGTTTAGTTTAGTTTAGTTTAGATAATTTATAATTTAGTTTAGTTTAGTTTAGTTTATAATTTAGTTTATAGTTTACTTTAGTTTCTAGTTTAGTTTAGTTTGAATTAGATTCGGTAAGTTTAGTTTAGTTTACGTTAGGTTAGGTTAGGTTGATTTAGGTTACTTTAGTTTAGTTTAGTTTAGATAATTTATAGTTTAGTTTAGTTTAGTTTATAGTTTAGTTTACAGTTTAGTTTAGTTTAGTTTCGGTTTGGTTAGGTTAGGTTAGATTAATTTAATTTAGGTTAGGATAGTTTAGTTCAGTTTAGTTTAGTTTAGTTAAGCCTAGTTAGTTTAGTTTAGATTCGTATAGTTTACGTTAGGTTAGGTTAGGTTAGGTAAGTTTAGTTTAGTTTAGGTTAGGTTAGGTGAAGTTAGGTTACTTTAGTTTAGTTTAGTTTAATTTAGTTTAGTTTATTTTAGTTTATTTATAGTTTAGTTTAATTTATAATTTAGTTTAGTTTAGTGTAGTTTAGGTTAGGTTAGGTTAGGTTAGATTAGTTTAGCTTAGTTTAGGTTAGGATAGGTTAGGATAGTTTAGTTTAGTTTATTTTAGTTTAGTTTAGTTTAGTTTATAGTTTAGTTTATAGTTTAAATTAGTTTAGTTTAGATTAGTTTAGTTTAGTTTAGTTTACTTAAGTTTAGTTTAGGTTAGGTTACGTTAGGTTAGGTTATGTTAGGTTAGGTTATTGTAGTTTAGTTCAGTTTAGTTTAGTTCAGTTTATATTAGGTTAGGTTAATTTAATTTAGTTTAGTTTAGTTTAGTTTAGGTTAGATTAAGTTAGGTTAGGTTAGTTAAGTTTAGTTTAGTTAAGTTAAGTTTAGTTTAATTTATAGTTTAGTTTAGTATACTTTAGTTTATAGTTTAGTTTAGTTTAGTTTATTTTAGTTTAAAGTTTAGTTTATACTTTCGTTTACTTTAGTTAATAATTTTGTTTATGGTTTAGTTTAGTTTGGTTTAGTAATGTTTTATTTAGTTTAGTTTAGTTTCGTTTAGGTTTGGTTAGGTTAGGCTAGGTTAGGTTAGCTTAGTTTGGTTTAGTTTAGTTTAGGTTAGGTTAGGTTAGATTAGGTTAGTTTACCTTAATTTAGTTTAGCTTAGTTTAGTTAAGTTTAGTTCAGTTTTTATTTTAGTTTAGTGTAATTTAATTTATATTTTAGTTTATGGTTTAGTTTAGTTTAATTTATAGTTTGATTTATAATTTAGTTTAGTTTCGTTTAGTTTAATTTAGCTTAGTTTAGATTAGGTTAGGTTAGATTATGTTAGTTTAGTTTAGTTTATTTTAGTTTAGTTTAGTTTAGTTACTGTTAGGTTAGGTTAGTTTAGTTTAGTTTAGTTTAGTTTAATTTAATTTAGTTTACTTAATTTAGTTTAGTTTAGTTTAGTTTAGTTTAGTTTAGGTTAGATTTAGTTAGGTCAGGTTAGATTATTTAAGTTTAGTTTAGTTAAGTTTAGGTTAGGTTTGGTTAGGTTAGTTTAGTTTAATTCTATTTAGGTTAGGTTAGGTAATTTTGGGTTAGTATAGTTTAGTTAATTTATTTTAGTTAATAGTTCAGTATAGTTTACAGTTTAGTTTATAGTTTATTTCAGTTTATAGTGTAGTTTATAGTTTAGTTTAGTTTAGTTTAGTTTCGTTTAGGTTATGTTAGGTTAGGTTAGGTTGGATTAGCTTAGTTTAGTTTAGTTTAGTTTAGGTTAGGTTCGGTTACGTTAGGTTATGTTAGCTTATGTTAGTTTAGTTTAGTTTAGTCTAGTTTAGTTAAGTTTAGTTTAGTTTATAGTATAGTTTATTTTATTTTCTTTATTAGTTTAGTTTATAGTTAAGTATATAGTTTAGTTTAGTTTAGTTTAGCTTAGTTTGTTTATTTTAGATTAGTATAGCTTACGTTACGTTAGGTTAAACCTAACCTAACGTAAGCTAACGTAGGTTAGGTTCGTTTAGTTTAGTTTAATTAGGTTAGGTTAGGTTAAGTTAGGTTACTTTAGCTTAGTTTAGTTTAGTTTAGATAATTTATGGTTTAGTGTAGTTAAGTTTAATTTATAGATCAGTATATAGTTTACTTTAGTTTATAGTTCAGTTTAGGTTAGATTAGTTTAAGTTAGATTAGGTTAGATTAGTTTAGTTTAGTTTAGTTTCGGTTAGGTTAGATTAGGTTACATTAAGTTAGTTTAGGTTAGCTTAGTTTAGTTTAGTTTAGTATAATTAAGTTTAGTTAAGTTTTGCTTAGTTTACAGTTTAGTTTAGTTAAGTTTAGTTTATAATTTAGTTTATAGTTCAGTTTAGATTAGTTCATACTTTATTTTAGTTTACTTTAGAGTCAGTTAGGTTAGGTTAGGTTAGGTTAGGTTAGTGTAGTTTAGTTAAGTTTAGTTTTGTTTACCTAAGTTTATAGTTTATTTTGTAGTTTAATTTAGTTTAGTTTATTGTTTAATTTAGTGTAGTTTAGTTTAGTTTAGTTTAATTTAGTTTACTTTAGTTTAGTTTAGTGTAGTTTAGATTAGATTAGGTTAGGTTATGTTAGGTTAGTAGAGTATATTTTAGTTTAGGTTAGGTTAGGTTAGGTGAAGTTAGGTTAGGTTAGTTTAGTTTAGTTTAGTTGGATTTAGAATAGTTTAGTGTAGTTTAGTTTATTTTAGGTTAGGTAAGGTTAGCCTAGTTTAGTTTAATTTAGTTTAGTTTAGGTTAGGTTAGTTTAGGTTAGTTTAGTTTAGTTAATTTATTTTAGTTAATAGTTTAGTATAGTTTATAAATTAGTTTATAATTTATTTTGGTTTGTAGTTCAATTTATTGTTAATTTAGTTTAGTTTATTTTAGTTTCGTTTAGGTTATGTTAGGTTAGGTTAGGTTAGGTTAGCTTAGCTTAGCTTAGTTTAGTTTAGTTTAGGTTAGGTTAGGTTATGTTAGCTTAGCTTACCTTAGCTTAGTTTAGTTTAGTTTAGTTTAGCTTAACTTAGTTAGTTTATTTTAGATTAATACAGTTTACGTTACGTTAGGTTAGGTTAAGTTAGGTTAGTTTAGTTTAGTTTAGGTTAGGTTAGGTTAGTTTAAGTTAGGTTACTTTAGTTTAGTTTAGTTTAGTTTAGATAATTTATAATTTAGTTTAGTTTAGTTTAGTTTAGTTTATAATTTAGTTTATAGTTTACTTTAGTTTCTAGTTTAGTTTAGTTTGAATTAGATTCGGTAAGTTTAGTTTAGTTTACGTTAGGTTAGGTTAGGTTAGGTTGAGTTAGGTTACTTTAGTTTAGTTTAGTTTAGATAATTTATAGTTTAGTTTAGTTTAGTTTATAGTTTAGTTTACAGTTTAGTTTAGTTTAGTTTCGGTTTGTTTAGGTTAGGTTAGATTAATTTAATTTAGGTTAGGATAGTTTAGTTCAGTTTAGTTTAGTTAATTAAGCTTAGGTAGTTTAGTTTAGATTAGTATAGTTTACGTTAGGTTAGGTTAGGTTAGGTAAGTTTAGTTTAGTTTAGGTTAGGTTAGGTGAAGTTAGGTTACTTTAGTTTAGTTTAGTTTAATTTAGTTTAGTTTATTTTAGTTTATTTTTAGTTTAGTTTAGTTTATAATTTAGTTTAGTTTAGTGTAGTTTAGGTTAGGTTAGGTTAGGTTAGATTAGTTTAGCTTAGTTTAGGTTAGGATAGGTTAGGATAGTTTAGTTTAGTTTATTTTATTTTATTTTAGTTTAGTTTATAGTTTAGTTTATAGTTTAAATTAGTTTAGTTTAGATTAGTTTAGTTTAGTTTAGTTTACTTAAGTTTAGTTTAGGTTAGGTTACGTAAGGTTAGGTTATGTTAGGTTAGGTTATTGTAGTTTAGTTCAGTTTAGTTTAGTTCAGTTTATATTAGGTTAGGTTAATTTAATTTAGTTTAGTTTAGGTTAGGTTGGGTTAGTTTAGTTTAGTTTAGTTTATGTTAGGTTAGGTTAGGTTAGGTTAAGTTAGGTTATTTTAGGTTAGGTTAGTGTAGTTTAGTTTAGTTTAGTTTAGATTTTACTCGTTTAGTTTATAATTTAGTTTATAGTTCAGTTTAGTTTAGTTTGGTATAGTTTAGTTTTGTTTAATTTAGTTTTGTTTAATTTATTTTAATTTAGTTTAGTTTAGTTTAGTATATAGTTAATTTTTAATTTAGTTTAGTTTAGATTATAGTTTAGTTTAGTTTAGTTTGGTTTGGTTTAGTTTAGTCCTGTTTGTTTTAGTTTAGTTTAGTTTAGGTTAGCTTAGCTTAGTTTAGTTTAGTTTAATTTAGGTTACGTTGGGTTAGGTTAGTTTAGTTTACTTTAGTTTAGTTTAGGTTAGGTTAGCTTAGGTTATGTTAGGTGAGTTTATTTTAGTTTAGTAGCTTAGTTTAGTTTAGGTTAGGTTAGTTTAGTTTAGTTTCGTTTAGTTTAGTTTAGTTTAGGTTTGGTTATGTTTAGTTTGGTTAGGTTAGGTTAGGTTAGGTTAGTTTAGTTTATTTTAGGTTAGTTTAGGTTAGGTTAAGTTAGGTTAGTTAAATTTAATTTAGTTAGATTATAATTTAGTTTATAGTTTAGTTTAGTTTATTGTTTAGTTTAGTTAAGTTTAGTTTAGGTTAGGTAAGGTTAGGTTAGGTTAGTTTAGTTTAGTATAGTTTAATTTAGTTTAGTTTAGTGAATTTAGTTTAGTTTAGGTTTTAGTTAAGCTTAGTTAGTTTAGTTTAGATTAGTATAGTTTACTTTAGGTTAGGTTACGTTAGGTAATTTTAGTTTAGTTTAGGTTAGGTTAGGTTAGGTGAAGTTATGTTACTTTAGTTTAGTTTAGTTTATTTTAGTTCATTTATAGTTTAGTTTAGTTTATAATTAATTTAGTTTAGTGTAGTTTAGTTTAGGTTAAGTTAGGTTAGATTAGTTTATTTAAGTTTAGTTTAGGTTAGTTTAGGTTATGTTAGGTTAGGTTAGTTTAGCATAGGTTTGATTAGGTTAGGTTAGTTTAGGTTAGGTCAGTTTAATTTAGTTTAGTTAAGTTTAGTTTCGTTTAGTTTAGGTTAAGTTAGGTTAGGTTTGGTTAGGTTAATTTAGTTTAGTTTAGTTTAATTTAGTTTATTTAATTTATAGTTTAGATAATTTTAGTTTAGTTTATAGTTTAGATTATAGTTTAGTTTAGTTTTGGTCACAGTTTAGTTTATAGTTTAGTTTATAGTTAAGTTTACAGTTTACTTTAGGCTAGTTTAGATTACTTTAGTTTAGTTCAGTTTAGTTTAGTTTAGTTTAGATTAGTTTAGTTTATTTTATAGTTTAGTTTAATTAAGTTTAGTTTAGTTTATAATTTAGTTTAGTTTACATCATAGTTTAGTTTATAGTATAGTTTACTTAATAGATTAGTTTATAGTTTAGTTTATGGCTTAGTTTATAATTAAAATTCGTTTACTTTACATTAGTTTAGTTTAGTTTCGTGTACCTTAGTTTAGGTTAGGTTAGTTTAGTTTAGTTTAGTTTTGTTTACTTAAGTTTAGTTTAGTTTAGGTTAGGTTAGCTTATGTTAGGTTAGGTTAGTTTAGCTTAAGTTAGATTAGGTTAGGTTAGTTTAGTTTAGTGTAGTTTAGTTTAGTTCAGTTTAGATTAGGTTACGTTAATTTAGTTTTGTTTAGTTCAGTTTACTTTAGGTTAGGTTAGGTTAGGTAGTGTTAGTTTAGTTTAGTTTAGTTTAGTTTAGTTTTGGTTATGTTAGGTTAGGTTGATTTATTTTAGGTTACGTTAGTTTAGTTTAGTCTCGTTTAGTTTATAGTTTAGTTTCGTTAAGTTTAGTTTATAGTTCAGTTTAGTTTAGTTTTGTTTAATTTAGTTTAGTTTAATTTATTTTAATTTATTTTGGTTTAGTTTAATTTATAGTTTAGTTTATAATTTAGTTTAGATTAGTTTATAGTTTAGTTTATGGTTTAGTTTAGTTTAGTTTAGTTTGGTTTAGTTTAGTTTAGTTTATTTAGTTTCGTTTAGGTTAGTTTAGGCTAGATTAGGTTAGCTTAGTTTAATTTAAATAAGTTTACGTTAGGTTAGGATGGTTTAGATTAAGTTAGTTTATTTTAGTTTAGCTAAGTTTAGTTTAGTTTACAATTTAGTTTAGTATAGTTTAGTTTATAGCTTAGTTTATACTTAAGTTTAGTTTAATTTATAGTTTAGTTTATAGTTTAAATTAGTTTAATTTAGTTTAGTTTAGGTTAGGTTTGTTTAGTTTAAGTTAGGTTAGGTTAGGTTAGGTTAGTTTAGTTTAGTTTAGTTTAGTTGAATTTAGTTTAGTTTAGTTCAGTTTAGGTTAGGTTAGGTTAGTTTAGTTTAGTTTAATTTAGGTTAGGTTAGGTTAGTTTGGGTTAACTTAGTTTAGTTTAGTTTAGGTTAGGATAGGTTAGGTTGATTAGGTTAGTTTAGTTCAGTTTAGCTAATTTTAGTTTAGTTTATAGTTTCGTTAATTTTGTTTAGTTTAGTTTAGTGTATAGATAAGTTTAAAGTTTAGTTTACTTTAGTTTATGGTTTAGTATAGTTTAGTTTAGTTTAGTTTAGCTTAGTGTATTTTAGTTTCGTTTAGTTTAGATTAGGTTAAGTTAAGTTAGGTTTGGTTAGGTTAATTTGGTTTAGTTTAGTTTAATTTAGTTTATTTAATTTATAGTTTAGTTAAATTTAGTTTAGTTTATAGTTTAGATTATAGTTTAGTTTATTTTATATTTAATTTAGTTTAGTTTAGTTTAGGTTAGGTTAGTTTAGTTTAGTTTAGTTCAGTTTAGGTTAGGTTGGGTTAGGATAGTTTAGTTTAGTTTAGTTTTAGTTTATAGTTTACTTTAGTTTATTTTATACTTAAGTTTATAGTTTAGTTTAGGCTATTTTAGATTAGTTTAGTTTAGTTTGGTTTTGTTTAGGTTAGGTTCGGTTAGGTTAATTTAGTAAAGTTTAGTTTAGTTTTGTTTATATAGTTTATTTTATAGTTTAGTTTAGTTAAGTTTGGTTTAGTTTAATTTAGTTTAGTTTAGTTTTGTTTAATTTAGTTTAGTTTAGTTTAGTGTATAGTTAGGTTTAGAGTTTAGTTTAGTTTATATTTTATTTTATAGTTTAGTATATTTTAGTTTAGTTTAGTTTAGTTTAGCTTAGTTTAGTTTAGTTTCGTTTAGTTTAGGGTAGGTAAGGTTAGGTTAGGTTGGGTTAAGGTAGTTTAGTTTAGTTTTGTTTAGGTTAGGTTTGGTTAGGTTAGTTTAGTTCTTTTTATTTTAATTTAGTGTAGTTAATTTATAGTTTAGTTAAATTTAGTTTAGTTTATAGTTTAGATTATAGTTTAGTTTAGTTCATTTTATATTTTAGTTTTGTTTAGTTTAGGTTAGGTTAGTTTAGTTTAGTTTATTTTAGGTTAGGTTAGTTTGGGTTAGAATAGTTTAGTTTAGTTTAGTTTATTTTTAATTTATAGTGTATTTTAGTTTTGTGAATACTTAAGTTTATCATTTAGTTTATAATCTAGTTTATAGTTTAGTTTAGGCTATTTTGGATTAGTTTAGCTTAGTTTAGTTTAGTTTAGTTTAGTATAGTTTAGTTTTGTTTAATTTAGTTTTGTTTAATTTATTTTAATTTAGTTTAGTTTAGTTTAGTATATAGTTTAGTTTTTAATTTAGTTTAGTTTAGATTATAGTTTAGTTTATGGTTTAGTTTAGTTTAGTTTGGTTTGGTTTAGTTTAGTTCTGTTTGTTTTAGTTTAGTGTAGTTTAGGTTAGGTTAGCTTAGTTTAGTTTAGTTTAATTTAGGTTAGGTTGGGTTAGGTTAGTTTAGTTTACTTTAGTTTAGTTTAGGTTAGGTTAGCTTAGGTTATGTTAGGTGAGTTTATTTTAATTTAGTAGTTTAGTTTAGTTTATGTTAGGTTAGTTTAGTTTAGTTTCGTTTAGTTTAGTTTAGTTTAGGGTTGGTTAGGTTAGGTTAGGTTAGGTTAGTTTAGTTTATTTTAGGTTAGTTTAGGTTAGGTTAGGTTAGGTTAGTTAAATTTAATTTAGTTAGTTTATAATTTAGTTTATAGTTTAGTTTAGTTTATTGTTTAGTTTAGTTAAGTTTAGTTTAGGTTAGGTAAGGTTATTTTAGGTTAGTTTAGTTTAGTATAGTTTAGTTTAGTTTAGTTTAGTGAATTTAGTTTAGTTTAGGTTTTAGTTAAGCTTAGTTAGTTTAGTTTAGATTAGTATAGTTTACTTTAGGTTAGGTTAGGTTAGGTAATTTTAGTTTAGTTTAGGTTAGGTTAGGTTAGGTGAAGTTATGTTACTTTAGTTTAGTTTAGTTTATTTTAGTTTATTTATAGTTTAGTTTAGTTTATAATTAATTTAGTTTAGTGTAGTTTAGCTTAGGTTAAGTTAGGTTAGATTAGTTTAGTTTAGTTTAAGTTAGGTTAGGTGAGAATATTTTAGTTTATTTTAGTTTAGTTTAGTTTATAGTTAAGTTTATAGTTTAAATTAGTTTAGTTTAGATTAGTTTAGTTTAGTTTATTTAAGTTTAGTTTAGGTTAGGTTAGGTTATGTTAGAATAGGTTAGTTTAGCATAGGTTTGATTAGGTTAGGTTAGTTTAGGTTAGGTCAGTTTAGTGTAGTTTGGCTTAGTAAAGTTTAGTTTCGTTTAGTTTAGGTTAAGTTAGGTTAGGTTTGGTTAGGTTAATTTAGTTTAGTTTAGTTTAATTTAGTTTATTTAATTTATAGTTTAGATAATTTTAGTTTAGTTTATAGTTTAGATTATAGTTTAGTTTAGTTTTGGTCACAGTTTAGTTTATAGTTTAGTTTATAGTTAAGTTTACAGTTTATTTTAGGCTAGTTTAGATTACTTTAGTTTAGTTCAGTTTAGTTTAGTTTAGTTTAGATTAGTTTAGTTTATTTTATAGTTTAGTTTAGTTAACTTTAGTTTAGTTTATAATTTAGTTTAGTTTACATTATAGTTTAGTTTATAGTATAGTTTACTTAATAGTTTAGTTTATAGTTTAGTTTATGGCTTAGTTATTAATTATAATTCGTTTACTTCAGATTAGTTTAGTTTAGTTTAGTTTAGTGTAGCTTAGGTTAGGTTAGGTTAGTTTAGTTTAGTTTTGTTTACTTAAGTTTAGTTTAGTTTAGGTTAGGTTAGCTTATGTTAGGTTAGGTTAGTTTAGCTTAAGTTAGGTTAGGTTAGGTTAGTTTAGTTTAGTGTACTTTAGTTTAGGTAAGTTTTGGTTAGGTTAGGTTAGGTTGAGTTATTTTAGTTTAGGTTAGTTTAGTTTAGTCTCGTTTAGTTTATAGTTTAGTTTCGTTAAGTTTAGTTTATAGTTCAGTTTAGTTTAGTTTTGTTTAATTTAGTTTAGTTTAATTTATTTTAATTTATTTTAGTTTACTTTAAATTATAGTTTAGTTTATAATTTCGTTTAGATTAGTTTATAGTTTAGTTTATGGTTTAGTTTAGTTTAGTTTAGTTTGGTTTAGTTTAGTTTAGTTAGTTTAGTTTCGTTTAGGTAAATTTAGTTTAGGCTAGATTAGGTTAGCTTAGTTTAGTTTAAATAAGTTTAGGTTAGGTTAGGATGGTTTAGATTAAGTTAGTTTAGTTTAGTTTAGTTTAGTTTACAATTTAGTTTAGTATAGTTTAGTTTATAGCTTAGTTTAAACTTAAGTTTAGTTTAATCTATAGTTTAGTTTATAGTTTAAATTAGTTTAATTTAGTTTAGGTTAGGTTAGGTTTGTTTAGTTTAAGTTAGGTTAGGTTAGGTTAGGTTAGTTTAGTTTAGTTTAGTTTAGTTGAATTTAGTTTAGTTTAGTTTAGTTTAGGTTAGGTTAGGTTAGTTTAGTTTAGTTTAATTTAGGTTAGGTTAGGTTAGTTTGTGTTAACTAGTTTAGTTTAGTTTAGGTTAGGATAGGTTAGGTTGATTAGGTAAGTTAGGTTCAGTTTAGCTAATTTTAGTTTAGTTTATAGTTTGGTTAATTTAGTTTAGTTTAGTTTAGTGTATAGATAAGTTTATAGTTTAGTTTACTTTAGTTTATGGTTTAGTATAGTTTAGTTTAGTTTAGTTTAGCTTAGTTTATTTTAGTTTCGTTTAGTTTAGATTAGGTTAAGTTAGGTTAGGTTTGGTTAGGTTAATTTGGTTTAGTTTAGTTTAATTTAGTTTATTGATTTATAGTTTAGTTAAATTTAGTTTAGTTTATAGTTTAGATTATAGTTTAGTTTATTTTATATTTTAGTTTAGTTTAGTTTAGTTTAGGTTAGGTTAGTTTAGTTTAGTTTAGTTTAGTTTAGGTTAGGTTGGGTTAGGATAGTTTAGTTTAGTTTAGTTTTAGTTTATAGTTTACTTTAGTTTATTTTATACTTAAGTTTATTGTTTAGTTTAGGCTATTTTAGATTAGTATAGTTTAGTTTGGTTTAGTTTAGGTTAGGGTTGGTTAGGTTAGGTTAGGTTAGGTTATGTTAGGTTAGGTTAGTGTAGTTTAATTTAGTTTAGTTTAGATTTGACTCGTTTAGTTTATAATTTAGTTTATAGTTCAGTTTAGTTTGGTTTAGTATAGTTTAGTTTTGTTTAATTTAGGTTTGTTTAATTTATTTTAATGTAGTTTAGTTTAGTTTAGTATATAGTTTAATTTTTAATTTAGTTTAGTTTAGTGTATAGTTTAGTTTATGGTTTAGTTTAGTTTAGTTTGGTTTGGTTTAGTTTAGTTCTGTTTGTTTTAGTTTAGTTTAGTTTAGGTTAGGTTAGCTTAGTTTAGTTTAGTTTAATTTAGGTTAGGTTGGTTTAGGTTAGTTTAGTTTACTTTAGTTTAGTTTAGGTTAGGTTAGCTTAGGTTATGTTAGGTGAGTCTATTTTAGTTTAGTAGTTTAGTTTAGTTTAGGTTAGGTTAGTTTAGTTTAGTTTCGTTTAGTTTAGTTTAGTTTAGGTTAGGTTAGGTTAGATTTAGTTTGGTTAGGTTAGGTTAGGTTAGGATAGTTTAGTTAATTTAGGTTAGGTTAGGTTAGGTTAGTTTAGTTTAGTTTAGGTTAGTTTAGCTTAGGTTAGTTTTTTTAGTTTAGGTTAGGTTAGTTTAGGCTAGGTTATGTTAGGTTAGGTTAATTTAGTTTATTATAGTAGTTTAGTTTAGTTTAGGTTAGGTAAGCTTAAGTTAGGTTAGGTTATGTTAGGTTAGGTTAGTTTAATTTAGTTTCGTTTAGTTCATAGTTTAGTTTAGTTTAGTTTTTTTTAATTTAGTTAAGTTTAGTATAGTTTAGTTTCATTTAGGTTAGGTTAGGCTAGGATAGTTTAGGTTAGATTAGTTTTCTTTATTTTAGTTTAGATTAAGTTAGGTTAAGTTGGGTTAGGTTCGTTTAGTTTAGTTTAGTTAAATTTAGTTTATAGTTTAGTTTATAGTTTAATTTAGTTTACAGTTAAGATTATAGTCTAGTTTAGTTTATAGTTTAGTTTATGGTGCAGTTTAGTTTAGATTAGTTTAGTATAGTTTAGTTTAGTTTAGTTTAGGTTAGTTAAGTTTAATTTAGTTTAGTTTAGTTTGGGTTAGGTTAGGTTAGGTTAATTTAAGTTAGGTTATTTTGGGTTAGTTTAGTTTAGTTTAGTTAAGTTTAGTTAATTTTAGTTTAGTTTACAGTATAGTTTAGTTAAGTTTAGTTTACAGTTTGGTTTATAGTTTAGTTTAGTTTAGTTTATAGATTAGTTTATGGTTTAGTTTGGTTTAGTTTTGTTTAGTTTAGGTTAGTTAATTTAGATTAGATTAGTTTAGTTTGGGTTAGGTTAGGTTAGGTTAGTTAGTTTAGTTTAGATTATATTAGGTTTGGTTAAGTTAGGTTGGGTTAGGTTAGTTTAGTTTAATTTAGTTTAGTTAATTTGTAGTTTAGTTTAGTTTATAATTTAGTTTATAGTTTAGTTTAGTTTAGGATATACTTTAGTTTAGTTTAGTTTATTTTAGTTTAAATTAGGTTATGTTAGGTTAGGTTAGTTTAGTTTAGTTTAGTTTAGTTTAGTTTTTTTTAGTTAAGCTTATAGTTTATTTTGTAGTTTAGTTTAGTTTAGTTTATAGTTTAATTTAGTGTAGTTTAGTTTGATTTAGTTTAATTAAGTTTATTTTAGTTTAGTTTTAGTTTAGTTTAGTTAAGTTTAGTTTAGGTTAGGTTACGTTAGGTTAGGTTAGGTTAGGTTAGTTAAGTATAGTTTAGTTTAGTTTAGGTTAGGTTTGGTTAGGTTAAGTTAGGTTAGGTTAGTTAATTTAGTTTAGTTTAATTTAGTTGGATTTAGAATAGTTTAGTTTAGTTTAGTTAATTTTTGTTACTTAATTTAGGTTAGTTTAGTTAATTTAGTTTAGGTTAGGTTATAGGGTAGTTTAGTTTAGTTAATTTATTTTAGTTAATAGTTTAGTATAGTTTATAGTTTAGTTTAGTTTATAGTGTAGTTTAGTTTAGTTTAGTTTCGTTTCGTTTAGGTTAGGTTCGGTTACGTTAGGTTATGTTAGGTTAAGTTAGTTTAGTTTAGTTTAGTTTAGTTTAGTTATGTTTAGTTTAGTTTATAGTTTGGTTTATTAATTAGTTTAGTTTAGTTTATAGTTAAGTATATAGTTTAGTATAGTTTAATTTAGTTTAGTTTAGTTTAGTTTAGTTTAGTTTAGATTAGCTTAGTTAGTTTATTTTGGATTAGTTTAGTTTACGTTACGTTAGGTTAGGTTAGGTTAATTTAATTCATTTTAGTTTAGGTCAGGTTAGGTTAAGTTAGGTTACTTTAGTTTAGCTTAGTTTACTTTAGTTTAGATAATTTATAGTTTAGTTTAATTTAGTTTATAGTTTAGTTTACAGTTTAGTTTAGTTTAGTATCGGTTAGGTTAGGTTAGATTAATTTAATTTAGTTTAGGTTAGGATAGTTTAGTTCAGTTTAGTTTAGTTTAGGTTAGGTTAGGTGAAGTTAGGTTACTTTAGTTTAGTTTTGTTTAATTTAGTTTAGTTTATTTTAGTTTATTTATAATTTAGTTTATTTATAGTTTAGTTTATTTTATAATTTAGTTTAGTTTAGTGTAGTTTAGGTTAGGTTAGTTTAGGTTAGATTAGTTAAGTTTAGGTTATGTTAGGTTAGGATAGTTTAGTTTACTTTATTTTAGTTTAGTTTAGTTTATAGTTTAGTTTATAGTTTAAATTAGTTTAGTTTAGATTAGTTTAGTTTAGTTTAGTTTACTTAAGTTAAGGTTAGGTAAGGTTAGGTTAGTTTAGGTTAGGTTAGTTTAGTTTAGTTTATTTAAGTTCAGTTTATATTAGGTTAGGTTAATTTAATTTATTATAGTTTAGTTTAGGTTAGGTTAGTTTAGTTTAGTTTAGTTTAGTTTGGTTTAGGTTAGGATAGGTTAGGTTAGGTTAGGTTAGGTTATGTTAGGTTAGGTTAGTGTAGTTTAGTTTAGTTTAGATTTGTCTCGTTTAGTTTATAGTTTAGTTTATAGTTCAGTTTAGTTTAGTTTAGTATAGTTTAGTTTTGTTTCATTAGTTTTGTTTAATTTATATTAATTTAGTTTAGTTTAGTGTATAGTTTAGTTTATAATTTAGTTTACTTTAGTTTATAGTTTAGTTTATGGTTTAGTTTAGTTTCGTTTGGTTTGGTTTAGATTAGTTCTGTTTCGTTTAGTTTAGTTTAGTTTAGGTTAGGTTAGCTTAGTTTAGTTTAGTTTAGGTTAGGTTAGGTTAGGTTAGGTTAGTTTAGTTTACTTTAGTTTAGTTTAGGTTAGTTTAGTTTAGTTTAGGTTAGGTTAGGTTTAGTTTGGTTAGGTTAGGTTAGGTTAGGTTAGTTTAGTTTATTTTAGGTTAGTTTATGATAGGTTAGGTTAGGTTAGTTAAATATAAATTAGTTAGATTATATTTTTGTTTGTAGTTTAGTTTAGTTTAGTTTATAGTTTAGTTTAGTTAAGTTTAGTTTAGGTTAATTTAGGTTAGGTTAGGTTAGTTTAGTATAGTTTAGTTTAGTGAATATAGTTTAGTTTAGTTTAGTTTAGGTTAGGTTAGTTTACTTTAATTCAGTTTAAGTTATGTCAGGTTAGTTTAGGTTATTTTACTTTAGTTGAGTTTAGTTTAGTTTATAGTTTAGATTTATTTAGTTTAGTTTAGTGTAGTTTAGTTTATAGTTTTGTTTATAATTTAGTTTAGTTTAGTTTCGTTTAGGTTAGGTTAGGTTAGATTAGTTTAGTTTAGTTTAGTTTCTTTTAGGTTAGTTATTTAGTTTAGTTCAGTTTAGGTTCTGTCAGGTTAGTTTAGGTTAGTTTACTTTAGTTTAGTTTAGTTTATAATTTAGATTTGTTTAGTTTAGTTTAGTTTAGTTTATGGTTTAGTTTATAGTTTAGTTTAGTTTAATTTAGTTTAGTTCAGTTTAGGATATGTCAGGTTAGTTTAGGTTAGTTTACTTTAGTTTAGTATAGTTTATTGTTTAGATTTGTTTAGTTTAGTTTATAGTTCAGTTTAGTTGAGTTTATTTTAATTTAGTTTAATTAAATTTTGTTTACTGTACAATTTAGTTTAGTTTAGTTTAGTTTATAGTTTAGTTTAGTTTAGTTTATGGTTAAGTTTATACTTTTGTTTAGTTTAATTTAGTTTAGTTTAGTATAGTTTAGCTCAGGTTAGCTTAGGTTAGGTTAATTTAGTTTAGTTTAGGTTAGGTAAGGTTAGGTTAGGTTACTTTAGTTAAGTTTAGTTTAGTTTAGTTAATTTATACTTTAGTTTAGTTTAGCATATAGTTTAGTTTAGTTTAGTTTATAGTTTAGTATAGTTTAGTTTAGTTTAGTTTAGGGTAGGTTAGATTAGTTTAGTTTATTTTAGTTTAGGTTAGGTTTGGTTAGGGTACTTTAGTTTAGTTTATAGTTTAGTTTAGGTTACGTTAGGTTAGCTTAGTTTGGTTTAGTTAGGTTAGTTAAGTTTTGTTTAGTTTATATTTTAGTTTAGTTTAATTTAGCTTGGTTTAGTTTAGGTTGGGTTAGGTTAGTTTAGTTTAGTTTAGTTTGGTTTATTTTAGTTTAGTTTAGGTTAGGTGAGCATAGTTTAGTTTAGTTTAATTTAGATTAGGTTATTTAGGTTAGGTTATGTTAGGTTAGTTTAGTTTAGTTTTGATTATGTTAGTTTCGGTTATGTTAGGTTAGGTTATGTTAGTTTAGTTTAGTTTAGCTTAGTTTAGCTTAGGTTAGGTTAGTTTAGGTTATTTTACTTTAGTTTAGTTTAGTTTAGTTTATAGTTTAGTATAGTTCATAGTTTAGTTTATAGTTTACTTTAGTTTATAGTGTAGTTTAGTTTAGTTTAGTTTCGTTTCGTTTAGGTTAGGTTCGGTTACGTTAGGTTATGTTAGGTTAAGTTAGTTTAGTTTAGTTTAGTTTAGTTATGTTTAGTTTAGTTTATAGTTTAGTTTATTAATTAGTTTAGTTTAGTTTATAGTTAAGTATATAGTTTAGTATAGTTTAGTTTATTGTAGTTTAGTTTAGATTAGCTTAGTTAGTTTATTTTGGATTAGTTTACTTTACGTTACTTTAGGTTAGGTTAATTTATTTTAGTTTAGGTTAGGGTAAGTCAGGTTACTTTAGTTTAGCATAGTTTAGTTTAGTTTAGATAATTTATAGTTTAGTTTAGTTTATAGTTAATTTACAGTTTAGTTTAGTTTAGTTTCGGTTAGTTTAGGTTAGGTTAGATTAATTTAATTAAGGTTAGGATAGTTTAGTTCAGTTAATTTAGTTTAGTTAAGCTTAGTTAGTTTAGTTTAGTTTAGTGTAGTTTAGATTAGGTTAGGTTATGTTAGATTAGTTTAGTTTAGTTTAGGTTAGGTTAGGATAGTTTAGTTTAGTTTATTTTAGTTTAGTTTAGTTTAGTTTATAGTTTAGTTTATAGTTTAAATTAGTTTAGTTTAGATTATTTTAGTTTATTTTAGTTTACTTAAGTTTAGTTTAGGTTAGGTTAGGTTAGGTTAGGTTACGTTATGTTAGGTTTGGTTAGTGTAGTTTAGTTTAGTTTAGTTAAGTTCAGTTTATATTAGGTTAGGTTAATTTAATTTGGTTTAGTTTAGATTAGGTTAGGTTAGGTGAGTTTAGTTTAGTTTAGTTTAGTTTAGGTTAGGTTAGGTTAGGTTAGGTTAGGTTAGGTTATGTTAGGTTAGGTTAGGTTATGTTAGGTTAGGTTAGTGTAGTTTAGTTTAGTTTAGATTTGACTCGTTTAGTTTATAATTTAGTTTATAGTTCAGTTTAGTTTGGTTTAGTATAGTTTAGTTTTGTTTAATTTAGTTTTGTTTAATTTATTTTAATTTAGTTTAGTTTAGTTTAGTATATAGTTTAATTTTTAATTTAGTTTAGTTTAGTTTATAGTTTAGTTTAGTTTATGGTTTAGTTTATAGTTTAGTTTAGTTTATTTTAGTTTAGTTCAGTTTAGGATATGTCAGGTTAGTTTAGGTTAGTTTACTTTAGTTTAGTATAGTTTATTGTTTAGATTTGTTTAGTTTAGTTTATAGTTCAGTTTAGTTGAGTTTATTTTAATTTAGTTTAATTAAATTTTCTTTACTGTACAATTTAGTTTAGTTTAGTTTAGTTTATAGTTAAGTTTAGTTTAGTTTATGGTTAAGTTTATACTTTTGTTTAGTTTAATTTAGTTTAGTTTAGTATAGTTTAGCTCAGGTTAGCTTAGGTTAGGTTAATTTAGTTTAGTTTAGGTTAGGTTAGGTTAGGTTACTTCCGTTAAGTTTAGTTTAGTTTAGTTAATTTATATTTTTGTTTAGTTTAGCATATAGTTTAGTTTAATTTAGTTTATAGTATAGTATAGTTTAGTTTAGTTTAGGGTAGGTTAGATTAGTTTAGTTTATTTTAGTTTAGGTTAGGTTTGGTTAGGGTAGTTTAGTTAAGTTTATAGTTTAGTTTAGGTTAGGTTACGTTAGGTTAGGTTAGGTTAGTTTAGTTTAGATTAGTTTAGTTTACTTTACTTTAGTTTTGTTTAGTTTCGTTTAGTTTAGGTTAGGTTAGGTTAGCGTATTTTGGTTTAGTTTAGTTTAGTTAAGTTTTGTTTAGTTTAAAGTTTAGTTTAGTTTAGTTTAGCTTGGTTTAGTTTAGGTTGGGTTAGGTTAGTTTAGTTTAGTTTAGTTTGGTTTATTTTAGTTTAGTTTAGGTTTTGTGAGCATAGGTTAGTTTAGTTTCATTTAGATTAGGTTATTTAGGTTAGGTTATGTTAGGTTAGTTTAGTTTAGTTTAGTTTATGTTAGTTTAGTTTAGGTTAGGTTAGGTTATGTTAGTTTAGTTTAGTTTAGCTTAGTTTATATTATTTTACTTTAGTTTAGTTTAGTTTATAGTTTAGTATAGTTTATATTTTAGTTTATAGTTTACTTTAGTTTATAGTGTAGTTTAGTTTAGTTTAGTTTCGTTTCGTTTAGGTTAGGTTCGGTTACGTTAGGTTATGTTAGGTTAAGTTAGTTTAGTTTAGTTTAGTTTAGTTATGTTTAGTTTAGTTTATAGTTTAGTTTATTAATTAGTTTAGTTTAGTTAATAGTTAAGTATATAGTTTAGTATAGTTTAGTTTAGTGTAGTTTAGTTTAGATTAGCTTAGTTAGTTTATTTTGGATTAGTTTACTTTACGTTACGTTAGGTTAGGTCAATTTATTTTAGTTTAGGTTAGGTTAGGTTAAGTCAGGTTACTTTAGTTTAGCATAGTTTAGTTTAGTTTATATAATTTTAGTTTATTTATAATTTAGTTTAGTTTATAATTTAGTTTAGTTTAGTGTAGTTTAGATTAGGTTAGGTTAGGTTAGATTAGTTTAGTTTAGGTTAGGTTAGGTTAGGATAGTTTAGTTTGGTTTATTTTAGTTTAGTTTAGTTTAGTTTATAGTTTAGTTTATAGTTTAAATTAGTTTAGTTCAGATTAGTTTAGTTTAGTTTAGTTTACTTAAGTTTAGTTTAGGTTAGGTTAGGTTAGGTTAGGTTATGTTAGGTTTGGTTAGTGTAGTTTAGTTTAGTTAAGTTCAGTTTATATTAGGTTAGGTTAATTTAATTTAGTTTAGTTTAGTTTAGGTTAGGTTAGGTGAGTTTAATTTAGTTTAGTTTAGTTTAGGTTAGGTTAGGTTAGCTTAGGTTATGTTAGGGGAGTTTATTTTAGTTTAGTAGTTTAGTTTAGTTTAGGTTAGGTTAGTTTAGTTTAGTTTCGTTTAGTTTAGTTTAGTTTAGGTTAGGTTAGATTTAGTTTGGTTAGGTTAGGTTAGGTTAGGATAGTTTAGTTAATTTAGGTTAGGTTAGGTTAGGTTAGGTTAGTTTAGTTTAGTTTAGTTTAGGTTAGTTTAGCTTAGGTTAGTTTTTTTTAGTTTAGGTTAGGTTAATTTAGGCTAGGTTATGTTAGGTTAGGTTAGGTTAATTTAGTTTATTATAGTAGTTTAGTTTAGTTTAGGTTATGTAAGCTTAAGTTAGGTTAGGTTATGTTAGGTTAGGTTAGTTTAATTTAGTTTTGTTTAGTTTATAGTTTAGTTTTTTTTAATTTATTTAAGTTTAGTATAGTTTAGTTTCATTTAGGTTAGGTTAGGCTAGGATAGTTTAGGTTAGATTAGTTTACTTTATTTTAGTTTAGATTAAGTTAGGTTAAGTTGGGTTAGGTTCGTTTAGTTTAGTTTATTTAAATTTAGTTTATACTTTAGTTTATAGTTTAATTTAGTTTACAGTTAAGATTATAGTCTAGTTTAGTTTATAGTTTAGTTTATGGTGCAGTTTAGTTTAGATTAGTTTAGTATAGTTTAGTTTAGTTTAGTTTAGGTTAGTTTAGCTTAGGTTAGTTTTTTTAGTTTAGGTTAGGTTAATTTAGGCTAGGTTATGTTAGGTTAGGTTAGGTTAATTTAGTTTATTATAGTAGTTTAGTTTAGTTTAGGTTATGTAAGCTTAAGTTAGGTTAGGTTATGTTAGGTTAGGTTAGTTTAATTTAGTTTTGTTTAGTTTATAGTTTAGTTTAGTTTAGTTTTTTTTAATTTATTTAAGTTTAGTATAGTTTAGTTTCATTTAGGTTAGGTTAGGCTAGGATAGTTTAGGTTAGATTAGTTTACTTTATTTTAGTTTAGATTAAGTTAGGTTAAGTTGGGTTAGGTTCGTTTAGTTTAGTTTATTTAAATTTAGTTTATACTTTAGTTTATAGTTTAATTTAGTTTACAGTTAAGATTATAGTCTAGTTTAGTTTATAGTTTAGTTTATGGTGCAGTTTAGTTTAGATTAGTTTAGTATAGTTTAGTTTAGTTTAGTTTAGGTTAGTTAAGTTTAATTTAGTTTAGTTTAGTTTGGGTTAGGTTAGGTTAGGTTAATTTAAGTTAGGTTATTTTGGGTTAGTTTAGTTTAGTTTAGTTAAGTTTAATTAAGTTTAGTTTAGTTTACAGTATAGTTTTTTAAGTTTAGTTTACAGTTTGGTTTATAGTTTAGTTTAGTTTAGTTTATAGATTAGTTTATGGTTTAGTTTGGTTTAGTTTTGTTTAGTTTAGGTTAGTTAATTTAGATTAGATTAGTTTAGTTTGGGTTAGGTTAGGTTAGGTTAGTTAGTTTAGTTTAGATTAGATTAGGTTAGGTTAAGTTAGGTTGGGTTAGGTTAGTTTAGTTTAATTTAGTTTAGTTAATTTATAGTTTAGTTTAGTTTATAATTTAGTTTATAGTTTAGTTTAGTTTAGGATATACTTTAGTTTAGTTTAGTTTAAATTAGGTTATGTTAGGTTAGGTTAGTTTAGTTTAGTTTAGTTTAGTTTAGTTTTTTTTGGTTAAGGTTATAGTTTATTTTGTAGTTTAGTTTAGTTTAGTTTATAGTTTAATTTAGTGTAGTTTAGTTTGATTTAGTTTAATTTAGTTTATTTTAGTTTAGTTTTAGTTTATTTAAGTTTAGTTTAGGTTAGGTTACCTTAGGTTAGGTTAGGTTAGGTTAGTTAAGTATAGTTTAGTTTAGTTTAGGTTAGGTTTGGTTAGGTTAAGTTAGGTTAGGTTAGTTAATTTAGTTTAGTTTAATTTAGCTGGATTTAGAATAGTTTAGTTTAGTTTAGTTAATTTTTGTTAGGTAATTTAGGTTAGTTTAGTTAATTTAGTTTAAGTTAGGTTATAGGGTAGTTTAGTTTAGTTAATTTATTTTAGTTAATAGTTTAGTATAGTTTATAGTTTAGTTTATAGTTTAGTTTAGTTTATAGTGTAGTTTAGTTTAGTTTAGTTTCGTTTCGTTTAGGTTAGGTTCGGTTACGTTAGGTTATGTTAGGTTAAGTTAGTTTAGTTTAGTTTAGTTTAGTTTAGTTATGTTTAGTTTAGTTTATAGTTTGGTTTATTAATTAGTTTAGTTTAGTTTATAGTTAAGTATATAGTTTAGTATAGTTTAATTTAGTTTAGTTTAGTTTAGTTTAGATTAGCTTAGTTAGTTTATTTTGGATTAGTTTAGTTTACGTTACGTTAGGTTAGGTTAGGTTAATTTAATTCATTTTAGTTTAGGTCAGGTTAGGTTAAGTTAGGTTACTTTAGTTTAGCTTAGTTTACTTTAGTTTAGATAATTTATAGTTTAGTTTAATTTAGTTTATAGTTTAGTTTACAGTTTAGTTTAGTTTAGTTTAGTATCGGTTAGGTTAGGTTAGATTAATTTAATTTAGTTTAGGTTAGGATAGTTTAGTTCAGTTTAGTTTAGTTTAGGTTAGGTTAGGTGAAGTTAGGTTACTTTAGTTTAGTTTTGTTTAATTTAGTTTAGTTTATTTTAGTTTATTTATAGTTTAGTTTATTTATAGTTTAGTTTAGTTTATAATTTAGTTTAGTTTAGTGTAGTTTAGGTTAGGTTAGTTTAGGTTAGATTAGTTTAGTTTAGGTTATGTTAGGTTAGGATAGTTTAGTTTACTTTATTTTAGTTTAGTTTAGTTTATAGTTTAGTTAAGTTTAGTTTAGGTTAGGTTACGTTAGGTTAGGTTTGGTTAGTGTAGTTTAGTTTAGTTTAGTTAAGTTCAGTTTATATTAGGTTAGGTTAATTTAATTTAGTTTAGTTTAGATTAGGTTAGGTTAGGTGAGTTTAGTTTAGTTTAGTTTAGTTTAGTTTAGGTTAGGTTAGGTTAGGTTAGGTTAGGTTAGGTTAGGTTATGTTAGGTTAGGTTAGGTTATGTTAGGTTAGGTTAGTGTAGTTTAGTTTAGTTTAGATTTGACTCGTTTAGTTTATAATTTTGTTTATAGTTCAGTTTAGTTTGGTTTAGTATAGTTTAGTTTTGTTTAATTTAGTTTTGTTTAATTTATTTTAATTTAGTTTAGTTTAGTTTAGTATATAGTTTAATTTTTAATTTAGTTTAGTTTAGTTTATAGTTTAGTTTAGTTTATGGTTTAGTTTATAGTTTAGTTTAGTTTATTTTAGTTTAGTTCAGTTTAGGATATGTCAGGTTAGTTTAGGTTAGTTTACTTTAGTTTAGTATAGTTTATTGTTTAGATTTGTTTAGTTTATAGTTCAGTTTAGTTGAGTTTATTTTAATTTAGTTTAATTAAATTTTCTTTACTGTACAATTTAGTTTAGTTTAGTTTAGTTTATAGTTAAGTTTAGTTTAGTTTATGGTTAAGTTTATACTTTTGTTTAGTTTAATTTAGTTTAGTTTAGTATAGTTTAGCTCAGGTTAGCTTAGGTTAGGTTAATTTAGTTTAGTTTAGGTTAGGTTAGGTTAGGTTACTTTAGTTAAGTTTAGTTTAGATTAGGTTAGGTTATGTTAGATTAGTTTAGTTTAGTTTAGGTTAGGTTAGGATAGTTTAGTTTAGTTTATTTTAGTTTAGTTTAGTTTAGTTTATAGTTTAGTTTATAGTTTAAATTAGTTTAGTTTAGATTATTTTAGTTTAGTTTAGTTTACTTAAGTTTAGTTTAGGTTAGGGTAGGTTAGGTTAGGTTACGTTATGTTAGGTTTGGTTAGTGTAGTTTAGTTTAGTTTAGTTAAGTTCAGTTTATATTAGGTTAGGTTAATTTAATTTAGTTTAGTTTAGTTTAGTTTATGGTTTAGTTTATAGTTTAGTTTAGTTTAATTTAGTTTAGTTCAGTTTAGGATATGTCAGGTTAGTTTAGGCTAGTTTACTTTAGTTTAGTATAGTTTATTGTTTAGATTTGTTTAGTTTAGTTTATAGTTCAGTTTAGTTGAATTTATTTTAATTTAGTTTAATTAAATTTTGTTTACTGTACAATTTAGTTTAGTTTAGTTTAGTTTATAGTTTAGTTTAGTTTAGTTTATGGTTAAGTTTATACTTTTGTTTAGTTTAATTTAGTTTAGTTTAGTATAGTTTAGCTCAGGTTAGCTTAGGTTAGGTTAATTTAGTTTAGTTTAGGTTAGGTAAGGTTAGGTTAGGTTACTTTAGTTAAGTTTAGTTTAGTTTAGTTAATTTATACTTTAGTTTAGTTTAGCATATAGTTTAGTTTAGTTTAGTTTATAGTTTAGTATAGTTTAGTTTAGTTTAATTTAGGGTAGGTTAGATTAGTTAAGTTTATTTTAGTTTAGGTTAGGTTTGGTAAGGGTACTTTAGTTTAGTTTATACTTTAGTTTAGGTTACGTTAGGTTAGCTTAGTTTGGTTTAGTTAGGTTAGTTAAGTTTTGTTTAGTTTATATTTTAGTTTAGTTTAATTTAGCTTGGTTTAGTTTAGGTTGGGTTAGGTTAGTTTAGTTTAGTTTAGTTTGGTTTATTTTAGTTTAGTTTAGGTTAGGTGAGCATAGTTTAGTTTAGTTTAATTTAGATTAGGTTATTTAGGTTAGGTTATGTTAGGTTAGTTTAGTTTAGTTTAGATTATGTTAGTTTCGGTTATGTTAGGTTAGGTTATATTAGTTTAGTTTAGTTTAGCTTAGTTTAGCTTAGGTTAGGTTAGTTTAGGTTATTTTACTTTAGTTTAGTTTAGTTTAGTTTATAGTTTAGTATAGTTCATAGTTTAGTTTATAGTTTACTTTAGTTTATAGTGTAGTTTAGTTTAGTTTAGTTTCGTTTCGTTTAGGTTAGGTTCGGTTACGTTAGGTTATGTTAGGTTAAGTTAGTTTCGTTTAGTTTAGTTTAGTTATGTTTAGTTTAGTTTATAGTTTAGTTTATTAATTAGTTTAGTTTAGTTTATAGTTAAGTATATAGTTTAGTATAGTTTAGTTTATTGTAGTTTAGGTTAGATTAGCTTAGTTAGTTTATTTTGGATTAGTTTACTTTACGTTACGTTAGGTTAGGTTAATTTATTTTAGTTTAGGTTAGGGTAAGTCAGGTTACTTTAGTTTAGCATAGTTTAGTTTAGTTTAGATAATTTATAGTTTAGTTTAGTTTATAGTTAATTTACAGTTTAGTTTAGTTTAGTTTCGGTTAGTTTAGGTTAGGTTAGATTAATTTAATTAAGGTTAGGATAGTTTAGTTCAGTTAATTTAGTTTAGTTAAGCTTAGTTAGTTTAGTTTAGTTTAGTGTAGTTTAGATTAGGTTAGGTTATGTTAGATTAGTTTAGTTTAGTTTAGGTTAGGTTAGGATAGTTTAGTTTAGTTTATTTTAGTTTAGTTTAGTTTAGTTTATAGTTTAGTTTATAGTTTAAATTAGTTTAGTTTAGATTATTTTAGTTTAGTTTAGTTTACTTAAGTTTAGTTTAGGTTAGGGTAGGTTAGGTTAGGTTACGTTATGTTAGGTTTGGTTAGTGTAGTTTAGTTTAGTTTAGTTAAGTTCAGTTTATATTAGGTTAGGTTAATTTAATTTAGTTTAGTTTAGATTAGGTTAGGTTAGGTGAGTTTAGTTTAGTTTAGTTTAGTTTAGGTTAGGTTAGGTTAGGTTAGGTTAGGTTAGGTTATGTTAGGTTAGGTTAGGTTATGTTAGGTTAGGTTAGTGTAGTTTAGTTTAGTTTAGATTTGACTCGTTTAGTTTATAATTTAGTTTATAGTTCAGTTTAGTTTGGTTTAGTATAGTTTAGTTTTGTTTAATTTAGTTTTGTTTAATTTATTTTAATTTAGTTTAGTTTAGTTTAGTATATAGTTTAATTTTTAATTTAGTTTAGTTTAGTTTATAGTTTAGTTTAGTTTATGGTTTAGTTTATAGTTTAGTTTAGTTTATTTTAGTTTAGTTCAGTTTAGGATATGTCAGGTTAGTTTAGGTTAGTTTACTTTAGTTTAGTATAGTTTATTGTTTAGATTTGTTTAGTTTAGTTTATAGTTCAGTTTAGTTGAGTTTATTTTAATTTAGTTTAATTAAATTTTCTTTACTGCACAATTTAGTTTAGTTTAGTTTAGTTTATGGTTAAGTTTATACTTTTGTTTAGTTTAATTTAGTTTAGTTTAGTATAGTTTAGCTCAGGTTAGCTTAGGTTAGGTTAATTTAGTTTAGTTTAGGTTAGGTTAGGTTAGGTTACTTTAGTTAAGTTTAGTTTAGTTTTGTTAATTTATATTTTTGTTTAGTTTAGCATATAGTTTAGTTTAATTTAGTTTATAGTATAGTATAGTTTAGTTTAGTTTAGGGTAGGTTAGATTAGTTTGGTTTATTTTAGTTTAGGTTAGGTTTGGTTAGGGTAGTTTAGTTAAGTTTATAGTTTAGTTTAGGTTAGGTTACGTTAGGTTAGGTTAGGTTAGTTTAGTTTAGATTAGTTTAGTTTACTTTACTTTAGTTTTGTTTAGTTTCGTTTAGTTTAGGTTAGGTTAGGTTAGCGTATTTTGGTTTAGATTAGTTTAGTTAAGTTTTGTTTAGTTTAAAGTTTAGTTTAGTTTAGTTTAGCTTGGTTTAGTTTAGGTTGGGTTAGGTTAGTTTAGTTTAGTTTAGTTTGGTTTATTTTAGTTTAGTTTAGGTTTTGTGAGCATAGGTTAGTTTAGTTTCATTTAGATTAGGTTATTTAGGTTAGGTTATGTTAGGTTAGTTTAGTTTAGTTTAGTTTATGTTAGTTTAGTTTAGGTTAGTTTAGGTTATGTTAGTTTAGTTTAGTTTAGCTTAGTTTATATTATTTTACTTTAGTTTAGTTTAGTTTATAGTTTAGTATAGTTTATATTTTAGTTTATAGTTTACTTTAGTTTATAGTGTAGTTTAGTTTAGTTTAGTTTCGTTTCGTTTAGGTTAGGTTCGGTTACGTTAGGTTATGTTAGGTTAAGTTAGTTTAGTTTAGTTTAGTTTAGTTATGTTTAGTTTAGTTTATAGTTTAGTTTATTAATTAGTTTAGTTTAGTTAATAGTTAAGTATATAGTTTAGTATAGTTTAGTTTAGTGTAGTTTAGTTTAGATTAGCTTAGTTAGTTTATTTTGGATTAGTTTACTTTACGTTACGTTAGGTTAGGTCAATTTATTTTAGTTTAGGTTAGGTTAGGTTAAGTCAGGTTACTTTAGTTTAGCATAGTTTAGTTTAGTTTATATAATTTTAGTTTATTTATAATTTAGTTTAGTTTATAATTTAGTTTAGTTTAGTGTAGTTTAGATTATGTTAGGTTAGGTTAGATTAGTTTAGTTTAGGTTAGGTTAGGATAGTTTAGTTTGGTTTATTTTAGTTTAGTTTAGTTTAGTTTATAGTTTAGTTTATAGTTTAAATTAGTTTAGTTCAGATTAGTTTAGTTTAGTTTAGTTTACTTAAGTTTAGTTTAGGTTAGGTTAGGTTAGGTTAGGTTATGTTAGGTTTGGTTAGTGTAGTTTAGTTTAGTTAAGTTCAGTTTATATTAGGTTAGGTTAATTTAATTTAGTTTAGTTTAGTTTAGGTTAGGTTAGGTGAGTTTAATTTAGTTTAGTTTAGTTTAGGTTAGGTTAGGTTAGGTTAGGTTATGTTAGGTTAGGTTAGTGTAGTTTAGTTTAGTTTAGTTTAGATTTGACTCGTTTAGTTTATAATTTAGTTTATAGTTCAGTTTAGTTTGGTTTAGTATAGTTTAGTTTTGTTTAATTTAGTTTTGTTTAATTTATTTTAATTTAGTTTAGTTTAGTTTAGTATATAGTTTAATTTTTAATATAGTTTAGTTTAGTTTATAGTTTAGTTTATGGTTTAGTTTAGTTTAGTTTGGTTTGGTTTAGTTCAGTTCTGTTTGTTTTAGTTTAGTTTAGTTTAGGTTAGGTTAGCTTAGTTTAGTTTAGTTTAATTTAGGTTAGGTTGGGTTAGGTTAGTTTAGTTTACTTTAGTTTAGTTTAGGTTAGGTTAGCTTAGGTTATGTTAGGTGAGTTTATTTGAGTTTAGTAGTTTAGTTTAGTTTAGGTTAGGTTAGTTTAGTTTAGTTTCGTTTAGTTTTATTTAGTTTAGGTTAGGTTAGATTTAGTTTGGTTAGGTTAGGTTAGGTTAGGATAGTTTAGTTAATTTAGGTTAGGTTAGGTTAGGTTAGTTTAGTTTAGTTTAGTTTAGGTTAGTTTAGCTTAGGTTAGTTTTTTTTAGTTTAGGTTAGGTTAATTTAGGCTAGGTTATGTTAGGTTAGGTTAGGTTAATTTAGTTTATTATAGTAGTTTAGTTTAGTTTAGGTTATGTAAGCTTAAGTTAGGTTAGGTTATGTTAGGTTAGGTTAGTTTAATTTAGTTTTGTTTAGTTTATAGTTTAGTTTAGTTTAGTTTTTTTTAATTTATTTAAGTTTAGTATAGTTTAGTTTCATTTAGGTTAGGTTAGGCTAGGATAGTTTAGGTTAGATTAGTTTACTTTATTTTAGTTTAGATTAAGTTAGGTTAAGTTGGGTTAGGTTCGTTTAGTTTAGTTTATTTAAATTTAGTTTATACTTTAGTTTATAGTTTAATTTAGTTTACAGTTAAGATTATAGTCTAGTTTAGTTTATAGTTTAGTTTATGGTGCAGTTTAGTTTAGATTAGTTTAGTATAGTTTAGTTTAGTTTAGTTTAGGTTAGTTAAGTTTAATTTAGTTTAGTTTAGTTTGGGTTAGGTTAGGTTAGGTTAATTTAAGTTAGGTTATTTTGGGTTAGTTTAGTTTAGTTTAGTTAAGTTTAATTAAGTTTAGTTTAGTTTACAGTATAGTTTTTTAAGTTTAGTTTACAGTTTGGTTTATAGTTTAGTTTAGTTTAGTTTATAGATTAGTTTATGGTTTAGTTTGGTTTAGTTTTGTTTAGTTTAGGGTAGTTAATTTAGATTAGATTAGTTTAGTTTGGGTTAGGTTAGGTTAGGTTAGTTAGTTTAGTTTAGATTAGATTAGGTTAGGTTAAGTTAGGTTGGGTTAGGTTAGTTTAGTTTAATTTAGTTTAGTTAATTTATAGTTTAGTTTAGTTTATAATTTAATTTATAGTTTAGTTTAGTTTAGGATATACTTTAGTTTAGTTTAGTTTAAATTAGGTATTGTTAGGTTAGGTTAGTTTAGTTTAGTTTAGTTTAGTTTAGTTTTTTTTGGTTAAGTTTATAGTTTATTTTGTAGTTTAGTTTAGTTTAGTTTATAGTTTAATTTAGTGTAGTTTAGTTTGATTTAGTTTAATTTAGTTTATTTTAGTTTAGTTTTAGTTTATTTAAGTTTAGTTTAGGTTAGGTTTGGTTAGGTTAAGTTAGGTTAGGTTAGTTAATTTAGTTTAGTTTAATTTAGCTGGATTTAGAATAGTTTAGTTTAGTTTAGTTAATTTTTGTTAGGTAATTTAGGTTAGTTTAGTTAATTTAGTTTAAGTTAGGTTATAGGGTAGTTTAGTTTAGTTAATGTATTTTAGTTAATAGTTTAGTATAGTTTATAGTTTAGTTTATAGTTTAGTTTAGTTTATAGTGTAGTTTAGTTTAGTTTAGTTTCGTTTCGTTTAGGTTAGGTTCGGTTACGTTAGGTTATGTTAGGTTAAGTTAGTTTAGTTTAGTTTAGTTTAGTTATGTTTAGTTTAGTTTATAGTTTGGTTTATTAATTAGTTTAGTTTAGTTTATAGTTAAGTATATAGTTTAGTATAGTTTAATTTAGTTTAGTTTAGTTTAGTTTAGATTAGCTTAGTTAGTTTATTTTGGATTAGTTTAGTTTACGTTACGTTAGGTTAGGTTAGGTTAATTTAATTCATTTTAGTTTAGGTCAGGTTAGGTTAAGTTAGGTTACTTTAGTTTAGCTTAGTTTACTTTAGTTTAGATAATTTATAGTTTAGTTTAATTTAGTTTATAGTTTAGTTTACAGTTTAGTTTAGTTTAGTTTAGTATCGGTTAGGTTAGGTTAGATTAATTTAATTTAGTTTAGGTTAGGATAGTTTAGTTCAGTTTAGTTTAGTTTAGGTTAGGTTAGGTGAAGTTAGGTTACTTTAGTTTAGTTTTGTTTAATTTAGTTTAGTTTATTTTAGTTTATTTATAGTTTAGTTTATTTATAGTTTTGTTTAGTTTATAATTTAGTTTAGTTTAGTGTAGTTTAGGTTAGGTTAGTTTAGGTTAGATTAGTTTAGTTTAGGTTATGTTAGGTTAGGATAGTTTAGTTTACTTTATTTTAGTTTAGTTTAGTTTATAGTTTAGTTTATAGTTTAAATTAGTTTAGTTTAGATTAGTTTAGTTTAGTTTAGTTTACTTAAGTTAAGGTTAGGTAAGGTTAGGTTAGTTTAGGTTAGGTTAGTTTAGTTTAGTTTATTTAAATTCAGTTTATATTAGGTTAGGTTAATTTAATTTATTATAGTTTAGTTTAGGTTAGGTTAGTTTAGTTTAGTTTAGTTTAGTTTGGTTTAGGTTAGGATAGGTTAGGTTAGGTTAGGTTAGGTTATGTTAGGTTAGGTTAGTGTAGTTTAGTTTAGTTTAGATTTGTCTCGTTTAGTTTATAGTTTAGTTTATAGTTCAGTTTAGTTTAGTTTAATATAGTTTAGTTTTGTTTCATTAGTTTTGTTTAATTTATATTAATTTAGTTTACTTTAGTTCATAGTTTAGTTTATAATTTAGTTTAGTTTAGTTTATAGTTTAGTTTATGGTTTAGTTTAGTTTCGTTTGGTTTGGTTTAGATTAGCTCTGTTTCGTTTAGTTTAGTTTAGGTTAGGTTAGCTTAGTTTAGTTTAGTTTAGGTTAGGTTAGGTTAGGTTAGGTTAGTTTAGTTTACTTTAGTTTAGTTTAGGTTAGTTTAGTTTAGTTTAGGTTAGGTTAGGTTTAGTTTGGTTAGGTTAGGTTAGGTTAGGTTAGTTTAGTTTATTTTAGAGAAGTTTAGGATAGGTTAGGTTAGGTTAGTTAAATTTAATTTAGTTAGATTATAATTTTGTTTATAGTTTAGTTTAGTTTAATTTATAGTTTAGGTTAGTTAAGTTTAGTTTAGGTTAATTTAGGTTAGGTTAGGTTAGTTTAGTTTAGTTTAGTGAATTTAGTTTAGTTTAGTTTAGGTTAGGTTAGGTTAGTTTACTTTAATTCAGTTTAAGTTTTGTCAGGTTAGTTTAGGTTAGTTTACTTTAGTTGAGTTTAGTTTAGTTTATAGTTTAGATTTATTTAGTTTAGATTAGTGTAGTTTATTTATAGTTTTGTTTATAGTTTAGTTTAGTTTAGTTTAGTTTCGTTTAGGTTAGGTTAGGTTAGATTAGTTTAGTTTAGTTTAGTTTCGTTTAGGTTAGTTAGTTTAGTTCAGTTTAGGTTATGTCGGGTTAGTTTAGGTTAGTTTACTTTAGTTTAGTTTACTTTATAATTTATATTTGTTTAGTTTAGTTTATAGTTCAGTTTAGATGACTTTATTTTAATTTAGTTTAATTAAATTTTGTTTACTGTACAATTTAGTTTAGTTTAGTTTATAGTTTAGTTTAGTTTAGTTTATGGTTAAGTTTATACTTTTGTTTAGTTTAATTTAGTTTAGTTTAGTATAGTTTAGCTCAGGTTAGCTTAGGTTATATTAGTTTAGTTTATTTTAGTTTAGGTTAGGTTTGGTTAGGGTACTTTAGTTTAGTTTATAGTTTAGTTTAGGTTACGTTAGGTTAGGTTAGGTTAGGTTAGTTTAGTTTAGATTAGTTTAGTTTAGTTTACTTTAGTTTTGTTTAGTTTTGTTTAGGTTAGGTTAGTTTAGTTTAGGTTAGGTTAGGTTAGGTTAGCTTAGTTTGGTTTAGTTAGGTTAGTTAAGTTTTGTTTAGTTTATAGTTTAGTTTAGTTTAATTTAGCTTGGGTTAGTTTAGGTTGGGTTAGGTTATTTTAGTTTAGTTTAGTTTGGTTTATTTTAGTTTAGTTTAGGTTAGGTGAGCATAGTTTAGTTTAGTTTATTTTAATTTAGTTTAGTTTAGATTAGTTTAGTTTAGTTTAGTTTACTTAAGTTTAGTTTAGGTTAGGTTAGGTTAGGTTATGTTAGGTTTGGTTAGTGTAGTTTAGTTTAGTTTAGTTAAGTTCAGTTTATATTAGGTTAGGTTAATTTAATTTAGTTTAGTTTAGTTTAGGTTAAGTTAGGTGAGTTTAGTTTAGTTTAGTTTAGGTTAGGTTAGGTTAGGTTAGCTTAGGTTAGGTTATGTTAGGTTAGGTTAGGTTATGTTAGGTTAGGTTAGTGTAGTTTAGTTTAGATTTGACTTGTTTAGTTAATAATTTAGTTTATAGTTCAGTTTAGTTTGGTTTAGTATAGTTTAGTTTTGTTTAATTTAGTTTTGTTTAATTTATTTTAATTTAGTTCAGTTTAGTTTAGTATATAGTTTAATTTTTAATTTAGTTTAGTTTAGTTTATAGTGTAGTTTAGTTTATGGTTTAGTTTATGGTTTAGTTTAGTTTATTTTAGTTTACTTCAGTTTAGGATATGTCAGGTTAGTTTAGGTTAGTTTACTTTAGTTTAGTATAGTTTATAGTTTGGATTTGTTTAGTTTAGTTTATAGTTCAGTTTAGTTGAGTTTATTTTAATTTAGTTTAATTAAATTTTCTTTACTGTACAATTTAGTTTAGTTTAGTTTAGTTTATAGTTTAGTTTAGTTTAGTTTATGGTTAAGTTTATACTTTTGTTTAGTTTAATTTAGTTTAGTTTAGTATAGTTTAGCTCAGGTTAGCTTAGGTTAGGTTAATTTAGTTTAGTTTAGGTTAGGTTAGGTTAGGTTAGGTTACTTTAGTTAAGTTTAGTTTAGTTTAGTTAATTTATATTTTAGTTTAGTTTAGCATATAGTTTAGTTTAGTTTAGTTTATAGTATAGTATAGTTTAGTTTAGTTTAGTTTAGGGTAGGTTAGATTAGTTTGGTTTATTTTACTTTAGGTTAGGTTTGGTTAGGGTAGTTTAGTTAAGTTTATAGTTTAGTTTAGGTTAGGTTACGTTAGGTTAGGTTAGGATAGGTTAGGTTAGTTTAGTTTAGATTAGTTTAGTTTACTTTCCTTTAGTTTTGTTTAGTTTTATTTAGTTTAGGTTAGGTTAGGTTTGCGTATTTTGGTTTAGTTTAGTTTAGTTAAGTTTTGTTTAGTTTATAGTTTAGTTTAGTTTAGTTTAGCTTGGTTTAGTTTTGGTTGGGTTAGGTTAGTTTAGTTTAGTTTAGTTTGGTTTATTTTAGTTTAGTTTAGGTTAGGTGAGCATAGGTTAGTTTAGTTTAATTTAGATTAGGTTATTTAGGTTAGGATATTTTAGGTTAGTTTAGTTTAGTTTAGTTTATGTTAGTTTAGTTTAGGTTAGGTTAGGTTATGTTAGTTTAATTTAGTTTAGCTTAGTTTAGCTTAGGTTAGGTTAGTTTAGGTTATTTTACTTTAGTTTAGTTTAAGTTTAGTATAGTTTATATTTTAGTTTATAGTTTACTTTAGTTTATAGTGTAGTTTAGTTTAGTTTAGTTTCGTTTCGTTTAGGTTAGGTTCGGTTACGTTAGGTTATGTTAGGTTAAGTTAGTTTAGTTTAGTTTAGTTATGTTTAGTTTAGTTTATAGTTTAGTTTATTAATTAGTTTAGTTTAGTTTATAGTTAAGTATATAGTTTAGTATAGTTTAGTTTAGTGTAGTTTAGTTTAGATTAGCTTAGTTAGTTTATTTTGGATTAGTTTACTTTACGTTACGTTAGGTTAGGTTAATTTATTTTAGTTTAGGTTAGGTTAGGTTAAGTCAGGTTACTTTAGTTTAGCATAGTTTAGTTTAGTTTAGATAATTTTAGTTTATTTATAGTTTAGTTTAGTTTATAATTTAGTTTAGTTTAGTGTAGTTTAGATTAGGTTAGGTTAGGTTAGGTTAGATTAGTTTTGTTTAGGTTAGGTTAGGTTAGGATAGTTTAGTTTAGTTTATTTTAGTTTAGTTTAGTTTAGTTTTTAGTTTAGTTTATAGTTTAAATTAGTTAATTCAGATTAGTTTAGTTTAGTTTATTTTACTTAAGTTTAGTTTAGGTTAGGTTAGGTTAGGTTAGGTTAGGTTATGTTAGGTTTGGTTAGTGTAGTTTAGTTTAGTTAAGTTCAGTTTATATTAGGTTAGGTTAATTTAATTTAGTTTAGTTTAGTTTAGGTTAGGTTAGGTGAGTTCAATTTACTTTAGTTTAGTTTAGGTTAGGTTAGGTTAGGTTAGGTTAGGTTATGTTAGGTTAGGTTAGTGTAGTTTAGTTTAGTTTAGTTTAGATTTGACTCGTTTAGTTTATAATTTAGTTTATAGTTCAGTTTATTTTGGTTTAGTAAAGTTTAGTTTTGTTTAATTTAGTTTTGTTTAATTTATTTTAATTTAGTTTAGTTTAGTTTAGTATATAGTTTAATTTTTAATATAGTTTAGTTTAGTTTATAGTTTAGTTTATAGTTTAGTTTAGTTTGGTTTGGTTTAGTTTAGTTCTGTTTGTTTTAGTTTAGTTTAGTTTAGGTTAGGTTAGCTTAGTTTAGTTTAGTTTAATTTAGGTTAGGTTGGGTTAGGTTAGTTTAGTTTACTTTAGTTTAGTATAGGTTAGGTTACCTTAGGTTATGTTAGGTGAGTTTATTTTAGTTTAGTAGTTTAGTTTAGTTTAGGTTAGGTTAGTTTAGTTTATTTTCGTTTAGTTTAGTTTAGTTTATGTTAGGTTAGGTTTAGTTTGGTTAGGTTAGGTTAGTTAAATTTAATTTAGTTAGATTATAATTTAGTTTATAGTTTAGTTTAGTTTATTGTTTAGTTTAGTTAAATTTAGTTCAGGTTAGGTAAGGTTAGGTTAGGTTAGTTTAGTTTAGTATAGTTTAGTTTAGTTTAGTTTAGTGAATTTAGTTTAGTTTAGTTTAGTTTAGGTTTTAGTTAAGCTTAGTTAGTTTGTTTAGATTAGTATAGTTTACTTTAGGTTAGGTTACGTAATTTTAGTTTAGTTTAGGTTAGGTTAGGTGAAGTTATGTTAATTTAGTTTAGTTTAGTTTATTTTAGTTTATTTATAGTTTAGCTTAGTTTATAGTTTATAGTTTAGTTTATGGTTTAGTTTAGTTTCGTTTGGTTTGGTTTAGATTAGTTCTGTTTCGTTTAGTTTAGTTTAGTTTAGGTTAGGTTAAATTAGTTTAGTTTAGTTTAGTTTACGTTAGGTTAGGTTAGGTTAGTTTAGTTTACTTTAGTTTAGTTTAGGTTAGGTTAGCTTAGGTTATGTTAGGTGAGTTTAGTTTAGTTTAGTTTAGGTTAGGTTAGTTTAGTTTAGTTTAGTTTAGTTTAATTTAGGTTAGGATAGGTTTAGTTTGGTTAAGTTAGGTTAGGTTAGGTTAGTTTAGCTAATTTTAGTTTAGTTTATAGTTTCGTTAATTTAGTTTAGTTTAGTTTAGTGTATAGTTAAGTTTATAGTTTAGTTTAGTTTATGGTTTAGTATAGTTTAGTTTAGTTTAGTTTAACTTAGTTTAGTTTAGATTCGTTTAGTTTAGTTTAGGTTAAGGTAGGTTATGTTTGGTTAGGTTAATTTAGTTTAGTTTAGTTTAATTTAGTTTATTTAATTTATAGTTTAGTTAAATTTAGTTTAGTTTATAGTTTAGATTATATTTTAGTTTATTTTATATTTACTTTAATTTAGTTTATGTTAGGTTAGTTTAGTTTAGTTTAGTTTAGTTTCGGTTAGGTGTGGTTAGGATAGTTTAGTTTAGTTTAGTTTAGTTTTAGTTTATACTTTAGTTTAGTTTATTTTATACTTAAGTTTATAGTTTAGTTTATAGTTTAGTTTAGGCTATTTTAGATTAGTTTAGTTTAGTTTGGTTTGGTTTAGGTTAGGTTTGGTTAGGTTAATTTAGTAAAGTTTAGTGTAGTTTTGTTTATTTAGTTTATTTTATAGTTTAGTTTAGTTAAGTTTAGTTTAGTTTAATTTAGTTTAGTTTAGTTTTGTTTAATTTAGTATAGTTTAGTTTTGTTTAATTTAGTTTAGTTTAATCTAGTTTAGTTTAATTTAGATCAGGTTAGGTTGTTTAGTTTAGTTTAGTTTAGCTAAGTTTAGTTTAGTTTATAGTTTCGGTAATTTATTTTAGTTTAATTTAGTGTATAGTTAGGTTTATAGTTTAGTTTAGTTTATAGTTTATTTTATAGTTTAGTATATTTTAGTTTAGTTTAGTTTAGTTTAGCTTAGTTTAGTTTCGTTTAGTTTAGGGTAAATAAGGTTAGGTTAGGTTGGGTTAAGTTAGTTTAGTTTAGTTTTGTTTAGGTTAGGATAGGTTTGGTTAGGTTAGTTTAGTTCATTTTATTTTAATTTAGTGTAATTAATTTATAGTTATGTTAAATTTAGTTTAGTTAATAGTTTTTATTATAGTTTAGTTTAGTTCATTTTATATTTTAGTTTTGTTTAGTTTAGGTTAATTTAGTTTAGTTTAGTTTATTTTAGGTTAGGTTAGTTTGGGTTAGAATAGTTTAGTTTAGATTAGTTTATTTTTAATTTATAGTTTATTTTAGTTTTGTGAATACTTAAGTTTATAATTTATTTTATAATCTAGTTTATAGTTTAGCTTAGGCTATTTTGGATTAGTTTAGCTTAGTTTAGTTTAGTTTAGTTTAGTTTAGAATAGGTTAGGTTAGGTTAATTTAGTATTGTTTAGTTTAGTTTAGTTTATTTAGTTTATTTTATAGTTTAGTTTATAGTTTAGTTTAGTTAAGTTTAGTTTAGTTTATTGTTTAGTTTTCTTTAGTTTAGTTTTGTTTAATTTATTTTAGTTTAGTTTATTTTAGTTTCGTTTAGGTTAGGTTAGGTTATGTTAATTTAGGTGAGCTTAGTTTAGTTTAGTTTAGGTTAGATTAAGTTAGGTTAGGTTAGTTAATATTAGTTTAGTTAAGTTAAGTTTAGTTTAATTTATAGTTTAGTTATTTTACTTTAGTTTATAGTTTAGTTTAGTTTAGTTTATTTTAGTTTAAAGTTCAGTTTATACTTTCGTTTACTTTAGGTAATAATTTTGTTTATGGTTTAGTATAGTTTAATTTAGTTATGTTTTATTTAGTTTAGTTTAGTTTCGTTTAGGTTTGGTTAGGTTAGGCTAGGTTAGGTTAGCTTAGTTTGGTTTAGTTTAGTTTAGGTTAGGTTAGGTTAGATTAGGTTAGTTTACCTTAGTTTAGTTTAGCTAAGTTTAGTTAAGTTTAGTTCAGTTTATATTTTAGTTTACTGTTTTTTAATTTATATTTTAGTTTATGGTTTAGTATAGTTTAATTTATGGTTTGATTTATAGTTTAGTTTAGTTTCGTTTAGTTTAATTTAGCTTAGTTTAGATTAGGTTAGGTTATATTATGTTAGTTTAGTTTAGTTTATTTTATTTTAGTTTAGTTTAGTTAATGTTAGGTTAGGTTAGTTTAGTTTAGTTTAGTTTAGTTTAATTTAATTTAGTTTACTTAATTTAGTTTAGTTTAGTTTAGTTTAGTTTAGTTTAGTTTAGGTTAGATTTAGTTAGGTCAGGTTAGGTTATTTAAGTTTAGTTTAGTTAAGTTTAGGTTAGGTTAGGTTAGGTTAGTTTAGTTTAATTCTATTTAGGATAGGTTAGGTAATTTTAGGTTAGTATAGTTTAGTTAATTTATTTTAGTTAATAGTTCAGTATAGTTTACAGTTTAGTTTATAGGTTAGTTCAGTGTATAGTGTAGTTGATAGTTTAGTTTAGTTTAGTTTCGTTTTTTTTATATTATGTTAGGTTAGGTTAGGTTGGATTAGCTTAGTTTAGTTTAGTTTAGTTTAGGTTAGGTTCGGTTACGTTAGGTTATGTTAGCTTATGTTAGTTTATTTTAGTTTATTTATTAGTTTAGTTTATAGTTAAGTATATAGTTTAGTTTAGTTTAGTTTAGTTTAGCTTAGTTTGTTTATTTTAGATTAGTATAGCTTACGTTACGTTAGGTTAAACCTAACCTAACGTAAGCTAACGTAGGTTAGGTTCGTTTAGTTTAGTTTAATTAGGTTAGGTTAGGTTAAGTTAGGTTACTTTAGCTTAGTTTAGTTTAGTTTAGATAATTTATGGTTTAGTTTAGTTAAGTTTAATTTATAGATCAGTATATAGTTTACTTTAGTTTATAGTTCAGTTTAGGGTAGATAAGTTTAGGTTAGATTAGGTTAGATTAGTTTAGTTTAGTTTCGGTTAGGTTAGATTAGGTTACATTAAGTTAGTTTAGGTTAGCTTAGTTTAGTTTAGTTTAGTATAGTTAAGTTTAGTTAAGTTTTGTTTAGTTTACAGTTTAGTTTAGTTAAGTTTAGTTTATAATTTAGTTTATAGTTCAGTTTAGTTTAGTTCATACTTTATTTTAGTTTACTTTAGTTTCAGTTAGGTTAGGTTAGGTTAGGTTAGGTTAGTGTAGTTTAGTTAGGTTTAGTTTTGTTTAGCTAAGTTTATAGTTTATTTTGTAGTTTAATTTAGTTTAGTTTATTGTTTAATTTAGTGTAGTTTAGTTTAGTTTAGTTTAATTTAGTTTACTTTAGTTTAGTTTAGTGTAGTTTAGATTAGATTAGGTTAGGTTATGTTAGGTTAGTAGAGTATAATTTAGTTTAGGTTAGGTTAGGTTAGGTTAAGTTAGGTTAGGTTAGTTTAGTTTAGTTTAGTTGGATTTAGAATAGTTTAGTGTAGTTTAGTTTATTTTAGACTAGGTAAGGTTAGCCTAGTTTAGTGTAATTTAGTTTAGTTTAGGTTAGGTTAGTTTAGGTTAGTTTAGTTTAGTTAATTTATTTTAGTTATAGTTTAGTATAGTTTATAAATTAGTTTATAATTTATTTTGGTTTGTAGTTCAATTTATTGTTAATTTAGTTTAGTTTATTTTAGTTTCGTATAGGTTATGTTAGGTTAGGTTAGGTTAGCTTAGCTTAGCTTAGCTTAGTTTAGTTTAGTTTAGGTTAGGTTAGGTTAGCTTAGCTTAGCTTAGCTTAGTTTAGTTTAGTTTAGTTTAGGTTATGTTCGGTTACGTTAGGTTATGTTAGGTTAAGTTAGTTTAGTTTAGTTTAGTTTAGCTTAGCTTAGTTAGTTTATTTTAGATTAATACAGTTTACGTTACGTTAGGTTAGGTTAGGTTAGGTTAGTTTAGTTTACGTTAGGTTAGGTTAGTTTAAGTTAGGTTACTTTAGTTTAGTTTAGTTTAGATAATTTATAGTTTAGTTTATTTTAGTTTAGTTTATGGTTAATTTAGTTTATAGTTTAGTTTAGTTTAGTTATGTTTAGTTTTGTTTATAGTTTAGTTTATTAATTAGTTTAGTTTAGTTTATAGTTAAGTATATAGTTTAGTATAGTTTAGTTTAGTGTAGTTTAGTTTAGATTAGCTTAGTTAGTTTATTTTGGATTAGTTTACTTTACGTTACGTTAGGTTAGGTTAATATATTTTAGTTTAGGTTAGGTTAGGTTAAGTCAGGTTACTTTAGTTTAGCTTAGTTTTGTTTAGTTTAGATAATTTATAGTTTAGTTTAGTTTAGTTTATAGTTTAGTTTACAGTTTAATTTAGTTTAGTTTCGGTTTGGTTAGGTTAGGTTAGATTAATTTAATTTAGGTTAGGATAGTTTAGTTCAGTTTAGTTTAATTTAGTTAAGCTTAGTTAGTTTAGTTAAATTAGTATAGTTTACGTTAGTTTAGGTTAGGTTAGGTAAGTTTAGTTTAGTTTAGGTTAGGTTAGGTGAAGTTAGGTTACTTTAGTTTAGTTTAGTTTAATTTAGTTTAGTTTATTTTTAGTTTATTTATAGTTTAGTTTAGTTTATAATTTAGTTTAGTTTAGTGTAGTTTAGGTTAGGTTAGGTTAGGTTAGATTAGTTTAGCTTAGTTTAGGTTAGGATAGGTTAGGATAGTTTAGTTTAGTTTATTTTATTTTAGTTTAGTTTAGTTTATAGTTTAGTTTACAGTTTAAATTAGTTTAGTTTAGATTAGTTTAGTTTAGTTTAGTTTACTTAAGTTTAGTTTAGGTTAGGTTAGGTTAGGTTATGTTAGGTTAGGTTAGTGTAGTTTAGTTCAGTTTAGTTTAGTTCAGTTTATATTAGGTTAGGTTAATTTAATTTAGTTTAGTTTAGGTTAGGTTAGGTTAGTTTAGTTTAGTTTAGTTTAGGTTAGGTTAGGTTAGGTTAGGTTAGGTTAGTGTAGTTTAGTTTAGTTTAGTTTAGATTTTACTCGTTTAGTTTATAGTTTAGTTTATAGTTCAGTTTAGTTTAGTTTAGTTTAGTTTAGTTTTGTTTAATTTAGTTTTGTTTAATTTATTTTAATTTAGTTTAGTTTAGTTTAGTATATAGTTTAGTTTTTAATTTAGTTTAGTTTAGATTATAGTTTAGTTTATGGTTTAGTTTAGTTTAGTTTGGTTTGGTTTAGTTTAGTTCTGTTTGTTTTAGTTTAGTTTAGTTTAGGTTAGGTTAGCTTAGTTTAGTTTAGTATAATTTAGGTTACGTTGGGTTAGGTTAGTTTAGTTTGCTTTAGTTTAGTTTAGGTTAGGTTAGCTTAGGTTATGTTAGGTGAGTTTATTTTAGTTTAGTAGTTTAGTTTAGTTTAGGTTAGGTTAGTTTAGTTTAGTTTCGTTTAGTTTAGTTTAGTTTAGGCTTGGTTAGGTTTAGTTTGGTTAGGTTAGGTTAGGTTAGTTTAGTTTATTTTATTTTAGTTTAGGTTAGGTAAGGTTAGGTTAGTTAAATTTAATTTAGTTAGATTACAATTTAGTTTATAGTTTAGTTTAGTTTATTGTTTAGTTTAGTTAAGTTTAGTTTAGGTTAGGTAAGGTTAGGTTAGGTTAGTTTAGTTTAGTATAATTTAGTTTAGTTTAGTTTAGTGAATTTAGTTTAGTTTAGGTTTTAGTTAAGCTTAGTTAGTTTAGTTTAGATTAGTATAGTTTACTTTAGGTTAGGTTAGGTTAGGTAATTTTAGTTTAATTTAGGTTAGGTTAGGTTAGGTGAAGTTATGTTATTTTAGTTTAGTTTAGTTTATTTTAGTTTATTTATAGTTTAGTTTAGTTTATAATTAATTTAGTTTAGTGTAGTTTAGGTTAGGTTAGGTTAAGTTAGGTTAGATTAGTTTAGTTTAGTTTAGGTTAGGTTAGGTTAGAATAGTTTAGTTTATTTTAGTTTAGTTTAGTTTATAGTTAAGTTTATAGTTTAAATTAGTTTAGTTTAGATTAGTTTAGTTTAGTTTAGTTTAGTTAAGTTTAGTTTCGTTTAGTTTAGGTAAAGTTAGGTTAGGTTTGGTTTGGTTAGGTTAATTTAGTTTAGTTTAGTTTAATTTAGTTTATTTAATTTATAGTTTAGATAATTTTAGTTTAGTTTATAGTTTAGATTATAGTTTAGTTTAGTTTTGGTCACAGTTTAGTTTATAGTTTAGTTTATAGTTAAGTTTACAGTTTACTTTAGGCTAGTTTATTTTACTTTAGTTTAGTTCAGTTTAGTTTAGTTTAGTTTGGATTAGTTTAGTTTGTTTTAAAGTTTAGTTTAGTTAATTTTAGTTTAGTTTATAATTTAGTTTAGTTTACATTATAGTTTAGTTTATAGTATAGTTTACTTAATAGTTTAGTTTATAGTTTAGCTTATGGCTTAGTTTATAATTAAAATTCGTTTACTTTAGATTAGTTTAGTTTAGTTTAGTTTAGTGTAGCTTAGGTTAGGTTAGGTTAGTTTAGTTTAGTTTAGTTTTGTTTACTTAAGTTTAGTTTAGTTTAGGTTAGGTTAGCTTATGTTATGTTAGGTTAGTTTAGCTTAAGTTAGATTAGGTTAGGTTAGTTTAATTTAGTGTAGTTTAGTTTAGTTCAGTTTAGATTAGGTTACGTTAGTTTAGTTTTGTTTAATTCAGTTTACTTTAGGTTAGGTTAGGTTAGGTAGTGTTAGTTTAGTTTAGTTTAGTTTAGTTTTGGTTAGGTTAGGTTAGGTTGAGTTATTTTAGGTTAGGTTAGTTTAGTTTAGTCTCGTTTAGTTTATAGTTTAGTTTCGTTAAGTTTAGTTTATAGTTCAGTTTAGTTTAGTTTTGTTTAATTTAGTTTAGTTTAATTTATTATTTTAGTTTAGTTTAATTTATAGTTTAGTTTATAATTTAGTTTAGATTAGTTTATAGTTTAGTTTATGGTTTAGTTTAGTTTAGTTTAGTTTGGTTTAGTTTAGTTTAGTTTATTTAGTTTCGTTTAGGTTAGTTTAGTTTAGGCTAGATTAGGTTAGCTTAGTTTAGTTTAAATAAGTTTAGGTTAGGTTAGGATGGTTTAGTTTAAGTTAGTTTAGTTTAGTTTAGTTTAGCTAAGTTTAGTTTAGTTTACAATTTAGTTTAGTATAGTTTAGTTTATAGCTTAGTTTATACTTAAGTTTAGTTTAATTTATAGTTTAAATTAGTTTAATTTAGTTTAGGTTAGGTTAGGTTTGTTTAGTTTAAGTTAGGTTAGGTTAGGTTAGGTTAGTTTAGTTTAGTTTAGTTTAGTTGAATTTAGTTTAGTTTAGTTTAGTTTAGGTTAGGTTAGGTTAGTTTAGTTTAGTTTAATTTAGGTTAGGTTAGGTTAGTTTGGGTTAACTTAGTTTAGTTTAGTTTAGGTTAGGATAGGTTAGGTTGATTAGGTTAGTTTAGTTCAGTTTAGCTAATTTTAGTTTAGTTTATAGTTTCGTTAATTTGGTTTAGTTTAGTTTAGTGTATAGATAATTTTATAGTTTAGTTTACTTTAGTTTATGGTTTAGTATAGTTTAGTTTAGTTTAGTTTAGCTTAGTTTATTTTAGTTTCGTTTAGTTTAGATTAGGTTAAGTTAGGTTAGGTTTGGTTAGGTTAATTTGGTTTAGTTTAGTTTAATTTAGTTTATTTAATTTATAGTTTAGTTAAATTTAGATTAGTTTATAGTTTAGATTATAGTTTAGTTTATTTTATATTTTAGTTTAGTTTAGTTTAGGTGGGGTTAGGTTAGTTTAGTTTAGTTTAATTTAGGTTACGTTGGGTTAGGATAGTTTAGTTTAGTTTAGTTTTAGTTTATAGTTTACTTTAGTTTATTTTATACTTAAGTTTATAGTTTAGTTTAGGCTATTTTAGATTAGTTTAGTTTAGTTTGGTTTAGTTTAGGTTAGGTTTGGTTAGGTTAGGTTAGGTTAGGTTATGTTAGGTTAGGTTAGGTTAGTGTAGTTTAGTTTAGTTTAGTTTAGATTTGACTCGGTTAGTTTATAATTTAGTTTATAGTTCAGTTTAGTTTGGTTTAGTATAGTTTAGTTTTGTTTAATTTAGTTTTGTTTAATTTATTTTAATTTAGTTTAGTTTAGTTTAGTATATAGTTGAATTTTTAATTTAGTTTAGTTTAGTTTATAGTTTAGTATATGGTTTAGTTTAGTTTAGTTTGGTTTGGTTTAGTTTAGTTCTGTTTGTTTTAGTTTAGTTTAGTTTAGGTTAGGTTAGCTTAGTTTAGTTTAGTTTAATTTAGGTTAGGTTGGGTTAGGTTAGTTTAGTTTACTTTAGTTTAGTTTAGGTTAGGTTAGCTTAGGTTATGTTAGGTGAGTTTATTTTATTTTAGTAGTTTAGTTTAGTTTAGTTTAGGTTAGGTTAGTTTAGTTTAGTTTCGTTTAGTTTAGTTTAGTTTAGGTTAGGTTAGATTTAGTTTGGTTAGGTTAGGTTAGGTTAGGATAGTTTAGTTAATTTAGGTTAGGTTAGGTTAGGTTAGGTTAGTTTAGTTTAGTTTAGTTTAGGTTAGTTTAGCTTAGGTTAGTTTTTTTTAGTTTAGGTTAGGTTAGTTTAGGCTAGGTTATGTTAGGTTAGGTTAGGTTAAGTTAGTTTATTATAGTAGTTTAGTTTAGTTTAGGTTAGGTAAGCCTAAGTTAGGTTAGGTTATGTTAGGTTAGGTTAGTTTAATTTAGATTTGTTTAGTTTATAGTTTAGTTTAGTTTAGTTTTTTTTAATTTAGTTAAGTTTAGTATAGTTTAGTTTCATTTAGGTTAGGTTAGGCTAGGATAGTTTAGGTTAGATTAGTTTACTTTATTTTAGTTTAGATTAAGTTAGGTTAAGTTGGGTTAGGTTCGTTTAGTTTAGTTTATTTAAATTTAGTTTATACTTTAGTTTATAGTTTAATTTAGTTTACAGTTAAGATTATAGTCTAGTTTAGTTTATAGTTTAGTTTATGGTGCAGTTTAGTTTAGATTAGTTTAGTATAGTTTAGTTTAGTTTAGTTTAGGTTAGTTAAGTTTAATTTAGTTTAGTTTAGTTTGGGTTAGGTTAGGTTAGGTTAATTTAAGTTAGGTTATTTTGGGTTAGTTTAGTTTAGTTTAGTTAAGTTTAGTTAAGTTTAGTTTAGTTTACAGTATAGTTTAGTTAAGTTTAGTTTACAGTTTGGTTTATAGTTTAGTTTAGTTTAGTTTATAGATTAGTTTATGGTTTAGTTTGGTTTAGTTTTGTTTAGTTTGGGTTAGTTAATTTAGATTAGATTAGTTTATTTTGGGTTAGGTTAGGTTAGGTTAGTTAGTTTAGTTTAGATTAGATTAGGTTAGGTTAAGTTAGGTTGGGTTAGGTTTGTTTAGTTTAATTTAGTTTAGTTAATTTATAGTTTAGTTTAGTTTATAATTTAGTTTATAGTTTAGTTTAGTTTAGGATATACTTTAGTTTAGTTTAGTTTAGTTTAGTTTAAATTAGGTTATATTAGGTTAGGTTAGTTTAGTTTAGTTTAGTTTAGTTTAGTTTAGTTTTTTTTAGTTAAGTTTATAGTTTATTTTGTAGTTTAGTTTAGTTTAGTTTATAGTTTAATTTAGTGTAGTTTAGTTTGATTTAGTTAATTTGTTTATTTTAGTTTAGTTTTAGTTTACTTTAGTTAAGTTTAGTTTCGGTTAGGTTACGTTAGGTTAGGTTAGGTTAGGTTAGTTAATTTAGTTTAGTTTAATTTCGTTGGATTAGGAATAGTTTAGTTTAGTTTAGTTAATTTTTGTTACGTAATTTAGGTTATTTTAGTTAATTTAGTTTAGGTTAGGCTATAGGGTAGTTTATTTTAGTTAATTTATTTTAGTTAATAGTTTAGTATAGTTTATAGTTTAGTTTACAGTTTAGTTAAGTTTATAGTGTAGTTTAATTTAGTTTAGTTTCCTTTCTTTTAGGTTGGGTTCGGTTACGTTAGGTTATGTTAGGTTAAATTAGTTTAGTTTAGTTTAGTTTAGTTTAGTTTAGTTTAGTTATGTTTAGTTTAGTTTATAGTTTGGTTTATTAATTAGTTTAGTTTAGTTTATAGTTAAGTATATAGTTTAGCATAGTTTAGTTTAGTTTAGTGTAGTTTAGTTTAGATTAGCTTAGTTAGTTTATTTTGCATTAGTTTAGTTTACGTTACGTTAGGTTAGGTTAGGTTAATTTAATTCATTTTAGTTTAGGTCAGGTTAGGTTAAGTTAGGTTACTTTAGTTTAGCTTAGTTTACTTTAGTTTAGATAATTTATAGTTTAGTTTAATTTAGTTTATAGTTTAGTTTACAGTTTAGTTTAGTTTAGTTTAGTATCGGTTAGGTTAGGTTAGATTAATTTAATTTAGGTTAGGTTAGGATAGTTTAGTTCAGTTTAGTTTAGTTTAGGTTAGGTTAGGTGAAGTTAGGTTACTTTAGTTTAGTTTTGTTTAATTTAGTTTAGTTTATTTTAGTTTATTTATAGTTTAGTTTATTTATAGTTTAGTTTAGTTTATAATTTAGTTTAGTTTAGTGTAGTTTAGGTTAGGTTAGGTTAGGTTAGATTAGTTTAGTTTAGGTTATGTTAGGTTAGGATAGTTTAGTTTACTTTATTTTAGTTTAGTTTATAGTTTAGTTTATAGTTTAAATTAGTTTAGTTTAGATTAGTTTAGTTTAGTTTAGTTTACTTAAGTTAAGGTTAGGTTTGGTTAGGTTAGTTTAGGTTAGTTTAGTTTAGTTTATTTAAGTTCAGTTTATATTAGGTTAGGTTAATTTAATTTATTATAGTTTAGTTTAGGTTAGGTTAGTTTAGTTTAGTTTAGTTTAGTTTGGTTTTGGTTAGGATAGGTTAGGTTAGGTTAGGTTAGGTTATGTTAGGTTAGGTTAGTGTAGTCTAGTTTAGTTTAGATTTGTCTCGTTTAGTTTATAGTTTAGTTTATAGTTCAGTTTAGTTTAGTTTAGTATAGTTTAGTTTTGTTTCAATAGTTTTGTTTAATTTATATTAATTTAGTTTAGTTTAGTTTATAGTTTAGTTTATAATTTAGATTAGTTTAGTTTATAGTTTAGTTTATGGTTTAGTTTAGTTTCGTTTGGTTTGGTTTAGATTATTTCTGTTTCGTTTAGTTAAATTAGTTTAGGTTAGGTTAGCTTAGTTTAGTTTAGTTTAGTTTAGGTTAGGTTAGGTTAGGTTAGGTTACTTTAGTTAAGTTTAGTTTAGTTTAGTTAATTTATACTTTAGTTTAGTTTAGCATATAGTTTAGTTTAGTTTAGTTTATAGTTTAGTATAGTTTAGTTTAGTTTAGTTTAGGGTAGGTTAGATTAGTTTAGTTTATTTTAGTTTAGGTTAGGTATGGTTAGGGTACTTTAGTTTAGTTTATAGTTTAGTTTAGGTTACGTTAGGTTAGGTTAGGTTAGGTTAGGTTAGGTTAGTTTCGTTTAGATTAGTTTAGTTTACTTTACTTTAGTTTTGTTTAGTTTTGTTTAGGTTAGGTAAGTTTAGTTTAGGTTAGGTTAGGTTAGCTTAGTTTGGTTTAGTTTAGGTTAGTTAAGTTTTGTTTAGTTTATAGTTTAGTTTAGTTTAATTTAGCTTGGTTTAGTTTAGGTTGGGTTAGGTTAGTTTAGTTTAGTTTAGTTTGGTTTATTTTAGTTTAGTTTAGGTTAGGTGAGCATAGTTTAGTTTCGTTTAATTTAGATTAGGTTATTTAGGTTAGGTTATGTTAGGTTAGTTTAGTTTAGTTTAGATTATGTTAGCTTCGGTTATGTTAGGTTAGGTTATGTTAGTTTAGTTTAGTTTAGCTTAGTTTAGCTTAGGTTAGGTTGGTTTAGGTTATTTTACTTTAGTTTAGTTTAGTTTAGTTTATAGATTAGTATAGTTTATAGTTTAGTTTATAGTTTACTTTAGTTTATAGTGTAGTTTAGTTTAGTTTTGTTTCGTTTCGTTTAGGTTAGGTTCGGTTAATTTAATTTAGTTTAGTTTAGTTTAGGTTAGGATAGGTGAGTTTAGTTTAGTTTAGTTTAGTTTAGGTTAGGTTAGGTTAGGTTAGCTTAGGTTAGGTTATGTTAGGTTAGGTTAGGTTATGTTAAGTTAGGTTAGTGTAGTTTAGTTTAGTTTAGATTTCACTCGGTTAGTTTATAATTTAGTTTATAGTTCAGTTTAGTTTGGTTTAGTATAGTTTAGTTTTGTTTAATTTAGTTTTGTTTAATTTATTTTAATTTAGTTTAGTTTAGTTTAGTATATAGTTTAATTTTTAATTTAGTTTAGTTTAGTTTATAGTTTATTTTAGTTTGTGGTTTAGTTTATAGTTTAGTTTAGTTTATTTTAGTTTAGTTCAGTTTAGGATATATCAGGTTAGTTTAGGTTAGTTTACTTTAGTTTAGTATAGTTTATAGTTTGGATTTGTTTAGTTTAGTTTATAGTTCAGTTTAGTTGAGTTTATTTTAATTTAGTTTAATTAAATTTTCTTTACTGTACAATTTAGTTTAGTTTAGTTTAGTTTATAGTTTAGTTTAGTTTAGTTTATGGTTAAGTTTATAGTTTTGTTTAGTTTAATTTAGTTTAGTTTAGTATAGTTTAGCTCAGGTTAGCTTAGGTTAGGTTAATTTAGTTTAGTTTATGTTAGGTTAGGTTAGGTTAGGTTAGGTTACTTTAGTTAAGTTTAGTTTAGTTTAGTTAATTTATACTTTAGTTTAGTTTAGCATATAGTTTAGTTTAGTTTAGTTTAGTTTATAGTATAGTATAGTTTAGTTTAGTTTAGTTTAGGGTAGGTTAGATTAGTTTAGTTTATTTTAGTTTAGGTTAGGTTTGGTTAGGGTAGTTTAGTTAAGTTTATAGTTTAGTTTAGATTAGGTTACGTTAGGTTAGGTTAGGTTAGTTTAGTTTAGATTAGTTTAGTTTACTTTACTTTAGTTTTGTTTAGTTTTGTTTAGGTTAGGTTAGGTTAGTTTAGGTTAGGTTACGTTAGCGTATTTTGGTTTAGTTTAGTTTAGTTAAGTTTTGTTTAGTTTATAGTTTAGTTTAGTTTAGTTTGGTTTATTTTAGTTTAGTTTAGGTTAGGTGAGCATAGGTTAGTTTAGTTTAATTTAGATTAGGTTATTTAGGTTAGGTTATGTTAGGTTAGTTTAATTTAGTTTAGTTTATGTTAGTTTAGTTTAGGTTAGGTTAGGTTATGTTAGTTTAGTTTAGTTTAGCTTAGTTTAGCTTAGGTTAGGTTAGTTTAGGTTATTTTACTTTAGTTTAGTTTAGTTTAGTTTATAGTTTAGTATAGTTTATAGTTTAGTTAATAGTTTACTTTAGTTTATAGTGTAGTTTAGTTTAGTTTAGTTTCGTTTCGTTTAGGTTAGGTTCGGTTACGTTAGGTTATGTTAGATTAAGTTAGTTTATTTTAGTTTAGTTTAGTTTAGTTATGTTTAGTTTAGTTTATAGTTTAGTTTATTAATTAGTTTAGTTTAGTTTATAGTCAAGTATATAGTTTAGTATAGTTTAGTTTAGTGTAGTTTAGTTTAGATTAGCTTACTTAGTTTATTTTGGATTAGTTTACTTTACGTTACGTTAGGTTAGATTAGTTTAGTTTAGTTTATTTTAGTTTAGTTTAGTTTAGTTTATAGTTTAGTTTATAGTTTAAATTAGTTTAGTTCAGATTAGTTTAGTTTAGTTTAGTTTACTTAAGTTTAGTTTAGGTTTGGTTAGGTTAGGTTAGGTTATGTTAGGTTAGGTTAGGTTATGTTAGGTTAGGTTAGTGTAGTTGAGTTTAGTTTAGTTCAGTTTATATTAGAATAGGTTAATTTAATTTAGTTTAGTTTAGGTTAGGTTAGGTGAGTTTATTTTAGTTTAGTTTAGTTTAGGTTAGGTTAGGTTAGGTTAGGTTATGTTAGGTTAGGTTAGTGTAGTTTAGTTTAGTTTAGTTTAGATTTGACTCGGTTAGTTTATAATTTAGTTTATAGTTCAGTTTAGTTTGGTTTAGTATAGTTTAGTTTTGTTTAATTTAGTTTTGTTTAATTTATTTTAATTTTGTTTATTTTAGTTTAGTATATAGTTTAATTTTTAATATAGTTTAGTTTAGTTTATAATTTAGTTTATGGTTTAGTTTAGTTTTGTTTGGTTTGGTTTAGTTTTGTTCTGTTTGTTTTAGTTTAGTTTAGGTTAGCTTAGCTTAGTTTAGTTTAGTTTAATTTAGGTTAGGTTGGGTTAGGTTAGTTTAGTTTACTTTAGTTTAGTTTAGGTTAGGTTAGCTTAGGTTATGTTAGGTGAGTTTATTTTAGTTTAGTAGTTCAGTTTAGTTTAGGTTAGGTTAGTTTAATTTATTTTTGTTTAGTTTAGTTTAGTTTATGTTAGGTTAGGTTTAGTTTGGTTAGGTTAGGTTAGTTAAATTTAATTTAGTTAGATTATAATTTAGTTTATAGTTTAGTTTAGTTTATATTTAGTTTAGTTAAATTTAGTTTTGGTTATGTAAGGTTAGGTTAGGTTAGTTTAGTTTATTATAGTTTAGTTTAGTTTAGTGAATTTAGTTTAGTTTAGTTTAGGTTTTAGTTAAGCTTAGTTAGTTTGTTTAGATTAGTATAGTTTACTTTAGATTAGGTTACGTAATTTTAGTTTAGTTTAGGTTAGGTTAGGTTAGGTTAGGTGAAGTAATGTTAATTTAGTTTAGTTTAGTTTATTTTAGTTTATTTATAGTTTAGCTTAGTTTATAATTTAGTTTAGTTTAGTTTATAGTTTAGTTTATGGTTTAGTTTAGTTTCGTTTGGTTTGGTTTAGATTAGTTCTGTTTCGTTTAGTTTAGTTTAGTTTAGGTTAGGTTAGCTTAGTTTAGTTTAGTTTAGTTTACGTTAGGTTAGGTTAGGTTAGTTTAGTTTACTTTAGTTTAGTTTAGGTTAGGTTAGCTTAAGTTATGTTAGGTGAGTTTAGTTTAGTTTAGTTTAGTTTAGGTTAGGTTAGTTTAGTTTAGTTTCGTTTAGTTTAGTTTAGTTTAGGTTAGGATAGGTTTAGTTTGGTTAAGTTAGGTTAGGTTAGGTTAGTTTAGCTAATTTTAGTTTAGTTTATAGTTTCGTTATTTTAGTTTAGTTTAGTTTAGTGTATAGTTAAGTTTATAGTTTAGTTTAGTTTATGGTTCAGTATAGTTTAGTTTAGTTTAGTTTAACTTAGTTTAGTTTAGATTCGTTTAGTTTAGTTTAGGTTAAGGTAGGTTAGGTTTGGTTAGGTTAATTTAGTTTAGTTTAGTTTAATTTAGTTTATTTAATTTATAGTTTAGTTAAATTTAGTTTAGTTTATAGTTTAGATTATATTTTAGTTTATTTTATATTTTAGTTTAGTTTAGTTTATGTTAGGTTAGTTTAGTTTAGTTTAGTTTCGGTTAGGTGTGGTTAGGATAGTTTAGTTTATTTTAGTTTAGTTTTAGTTTATAGTTTAGTTTAGTTCATTTTATACTTAAGTTCATAGTTTAGTTTATAGTTTAGTTTAGGCTATTTTAGATTAGTATAGTTTAGTTTGGTTTAGTTTAGGTTAGGTTTGGTTAGGTTAATTTAGTAAAGTTTAGTTTAGTTTTGTTTATTTAGTTTATTTTTTAGTTTAGTTTAGTTAAGTTTAGTTTAGTTTAATTTAGTTTAGTTTAGTTTTGTTTAATTTAGTTTAGTTTAGTTTTGTTTAATTTAGTTTAGTTTAATTTAGTTTAGTTTAGTTTAGATCAGGATAGGTTGTTTAGGTTAGTTTAGTTTTGTTTAGTTTAGCTAAGTTTAGTGTAGGTTATAGTCTCGATAATTTATTTTAGTTTAATTTAGTGTATAGTTAGGTTTATAGTTTAGTTTAGTTTATAGTTTATTTTATAGTTTAGTATATTTTAGTTTAGTTTAGTTTAGTTTAGTTTAGCTTAGTTTAGTTTAGTTTCGTTTAGTTTAGGGTAAATAAGGTTAGGTTAGGTTGGGTTAAGTTAGTTTAGTTTAGTTTTGTTTAGGTTAGGATAGGTTTGGTTAGGTTAGTTTAGTTCATTTTATTTTAATTTAGTGTAATTAATTTATAGTTTAGTTAAATTTAGTTTAGTTTATAATTTAGATTATAGTTAATTTAGTTCATTTTATATTTTATATTTGTTTAGTTTAGGTTAGGTTAGTTTAGTTTAGTTATTTTAGGTTAGGTTAGTTTGGGTTAGAATAGTTTAGTTTAGTTTAGTTTATTTTTAATTTATAGTTTATTTTAGTTTTGTGAATACTTAAGTTTATAATTTATTTTATAATCTAGTTTATAGTTTAGTTTAGGCTATTTTGGATTAGTTTAGCTTAGTTTAGTTTAGTTTAGTTTAGTTTAGAATAGGTTAGGTTAGGTTAATTTAGTATTGTTTAGTTTAGTTTAGTTTATTTAGTTTATTTTATAGTTTAGTTTATAGTTTAGTTTAGTTAAGTTTAGTTTAGTTTCGTTTAGGTTAGGTTATGTTAATTTAGGTTAGCTTAGTTTAGTTTAGTTTAGGTTAGATTAAGTTAGATTAGGTTAGTTAATATTAGTTTAGTTAAGTTAAGTTTAGTTTAATTTATAGTTTAGTTTAAATTACTTTAGTTTATAGTTTAGTTTAGTTTAGTTTAGTTTAGTTTAAAGTTTAGTTTATACTTTCGTTTACTTTAGTTAATAATTTTGTTTATGGTTTAGTTTAGTTTAGTTTAGTTATGTTTTATTTAGTTTAGTTTAGTTTCGTTTAGGTTTGGTTAGGTTAGGCTAGGTTAGGTTAGCTTAGTTTAGTTTAGATTAGTTTGGTTTGGTTTAGTTTAGTTCTGTTTGTTTTAGTTTAGTTTAGTTTAGGTTAGGTTAGCTTAGTTTAGTTTAGTATAATTTAGGTTACGTTGGGTTAGGTTAGTTTAGTTTGCTTTAGTTTAGTTTAGGTTAGGTTAGCTTAGGTTATGTTAGGTGAGTTTATTTTAGTTTAGTAGTTTAGTTTAGTTTAGGTTAGGTTAGTTTAGTTTAGTTTCGTTTAGTTTAGTTTAGTTTAGGCTTGGTTAGGTTTAGTTTGGTTAGGTTAGGTTAGGTTAGTTTAGTTTATTTTATTTTAGTTTAGGTTAGGTAAGGTTAGGTTAGTTAAATTTAATTTAGTTAGATTATAATTTAGTTTATAGTTTAGTTTATTTTATTGTTTAGTTTAGTTAAGTTTAGTTTAGGTTAGGTAAGGTTAGGTTAGGTTAGTTTAGTTTAGTATAGTTTAGTTTAGTTTAGTTTAGTGAATTTAGTTTAGTTTAGGTTTTAGTTAAGCTTAGTTAGTTTAGTTTAGATTAGTATAGTTTACTTTAGGTTAGGTTAGGTTAGGTAATTTTAGTTTAATTTAGGTTAGGTTAGGTTAGGTGAAGTTATGTTACTTTAGTTTAGTTTAGTTTATTTTAGTTTATTTATAGTTTAGTTTAGTTTATAATTAATTTAGTTTAGTATAGTTTAGGTTAGGTTAAGTTAGGTTAGATTAGTTTAGTTTAGTTTAGGTTAGGTTAGGTTAGAATAGTTTAGTTTATTTTAGTTTAGTTTAGTTTATAGTTAAGTTTATAGTTTAAATTAGTTTAGTTTAGATTAGTTTAGTTTAGTTTAGTTTATTTAAGTTTAGTTTAGGTTAGGTTAGGTTATGTTAGGTTAGGTTAGTTTAGCATAGGTTTGATTAGGTTAGGTTAGTTTAGGTTAGGTCAGTTTAGTTTAGTTTAGTTTAGTTAAGTTTAGTTTCGTTTAGTTTAGGTAAAGTTAGGTTAGGTTTGGTTTGGTTAGGTTAATTTAGTTTAGTTTAGTTTAATTTAGTTTATTTAATTTATAGTTTAGATAATTTTAGTTTAGTTTATAGTTTAGATTATAGTTTAGTTTAGTTTTGGTCACAGTTTAGTTTATAGTTTAGTTTATAGTTAAGTTTACAGTTTACTTTAGGCTAGTTTAGATTACTTTAGTTTAGTTCAGTTTAGTTTAGTTTAGTTTGGATTAGTTTAGTTTGTTTTAAAGTTTAGTTTAGTTAACTTTAGTTTAGTTTATAATTTAGTTTAGTTTACATTATAGTTTAGTTTATAGTATAGTTTACTTAATAGTTTAGTTTATAGTTTAGTTTATGGCTTAGTTTATAATTAAAATTCTTTTACTTTAGATTAGTTTAGTTTAGTTTAGTTTAGTGTAGCTTAGGTTAGGTTAGGTTAGTTTAGTTTAGTTTAGTTTTGTTTACTTAAGTTTAGTTTAGTTTAGGTTAGGTTAGCTTATGTTATGTTAGGTTAGTTTAGCTTAAGTTAGATTAGGTTAGGTTAGTTTAGTTTAGTGTAGTTTAGTTTAGTTCAGTTTAGATTAGGTTACGTTAGTTTAGTTTTGTTTAATTCAGTTTACTTTAGGTTAGGTTAGGTTAGGTAGTGTTAGTTTAGTTTAGTTTAGTTTAGTTTTGGTTAGGTTAGGTTAGGTTGAGTTATTTTAGGTTAGGTTAGTTTAGTTTAGTCTCGTTTAGTTTATAGTTTAGTTTCGTTAAGTTTAGTTTATAGTTCAGTTTAGTTTAGTTTTGTTTAATTTAGTTTAGTTTAATTTATTATTTTAGTTTAGTTTAATTTATAGTTTAGTTTATAATTTAGTTTAGATTAGTTTATAGTTTAGTTTATGGTTTAGTTTAGTTTAGTTTGGTTTAGTTTAGTTTAGTTTATTTAGTTTCGTTTAGGTTAGTTTAGTTTAGGCTAGATTAGGTTAGCTTAGTTTAGTTTAAATAAGTTTAGGTTAGGTTAGGATGGTTTAGTTTAAGTTAGTTTAGTTTAGTTTAGTTTAGCTAAGTTTAGTTTAGTTTACAATTTAGTTTAGTATAGTTTAGTTTATAGCTTAGTTTATACTTAAGTTTAGTTTAATTTATAGTTTAAATTAGTTTAATTTAGTTTAGGTTAGGTTAGGTTTGTTTAGTTTAAGTTAGGTTAGGTTAGGTTAGGTTAGTTTAGTTTAGTTTAGTTTAGTTGAATTTAGTTTAGTTTAGTGTAGTTTAGGCTAGGTTAGGTTAGTTTAGTTTAGTTTAATTTAGGTTAGGTTAGGTTAGTTTGGGTTAACTTAGTTTAGTGTAGTTTAGGTTAGGATAGGTTAGGTTGATTAGGTTAGTTTAGTTCAGTTTAGCTAATTTTAGTTTAGCTTATAGTTTCGTTAATTTGGTTTAGTTTAGTTTAGTGTATAGATAAGTTTATAGTTTAGTTTACTTTAGTTTATGGTTTAGTATAGTTTAGTTTAGTTTAGTTTAGCTTAGTTTATTTTAGTTTCGTTTAGTTTAGATTAGGTTAAGTTAGGTTAGGTTTGGTTAAGTTAATTTGGTTTAGTTTAGTTTAATTTAGTTTATTTAATTTATAGTTTAGTTAAATTTAGTTTAGTTTATAGTTTAGATTGTAGTTTAGTTTATTTTATATTTTAGTTTAGTTTAGTTTAGTTTAGGTGGGGTTAGGTTAGTTTAGTTTAGTTTAATTTAGGTTACGTTGGGTTAGGATAGTTTAGTTTAGTTTAGTTTTAGTTTATAGTTTACTTTAGTTTATTTTATACTTAAGTTTATAGTTTAGTTTAGGCTATTTTAGATTAGTTTAGTTTAGTTTGGTTTAGTTTAGGTTAGGTTTGGTTAGGTTAGGTTAGGTTATGTTAGGATAGGTTAGGTTAGTGTAGTTTAGTTTAGTTTAGTTTAGATATGACTCGTTTAGTTTATAATTTAGTTTATAGTTCAGTTTAGTTTGGTTTAGTATAGTTTAGTTTTGTTTAATTTAGTTTTGTTTAATTTATTTTAATTTAGTTTAGTTTAGTTTAGTATATAGTTGAATTTTTAATTTAGTTTAGTTTAGTTTATAGTTTAGTATATGGTTTAGTTTAGTTTAGTTTGGTTTGGTTTAGTTTAGTTCTGTTTGTTTTAGTTTAGTTTAGTTTAGGTTAGGTTAGCTTAGTTTAGTTTAGTTTAATTTAGGTTAGGTTGGGTTAGGTTAGTTTAGTTTACTTTAGTTTAGTTTAGGTTAGGTTAGTTTAGTTTAGTTTCGTTTAGTTTAGTTTAGTTTAGGTTAGGTTAGATTTAGTTTGGTTAGGTTAGGTTAGGTTAGGATAGTTTAGTTAATTAAGGTTAGGTTAGGTTAGTTTAGTTTAGTTTAGTTTAGGTTAGTTTAGCTTAGGTTAGTTTTTTTTAGTTTAGGTTAGGTTAGTTTAGGCTAGGTTATGTTAGGTTAGGTTAGGTTAAGTTAGTTTATTATAGTAGTTTAGTTTAGTTTAGGTTAGGTAAGCCTAAGTTAGGTTAGGTTATGTTAGGTTAGGTTAGTTTAATTTAGTTTTGTTTAGTTTATAGTTTAGTTTAGTTTAGTTTTTTTTAATTTAGTTAAGTTTAGTATAGTTTAGTTTCATTTAGGTTAGGTTAGGCTAGGATAGTTTAGGTTAGATTAGTTTACTTTATTTTAGTTTAGATTAAGTTAGGTTAAGTTGGGTTAGGTTCGTTTAGTTTAGTTTATTTAAATTTAGTTTATACTTTAGTTTATAGTTTAATTTAGTTTACAGTTAAGATTATAGTCTAGTTTAGTTTATAGTTTAGTTTATGGTGCAGTTTAGTTTAGATTAGTTTAGTATAGTTTAGTTTAGTTTAGTTTAGGTTAGTTAAGTTTAATTTAGTTTAGTTTAGTTTGGGTTAGTTTAGGTTAGGTTAATTTAAGTTAGGTTATTTTGGGTTAGTTTAGTTTAGTTTAGTTAAGTTTAGTTAAGTTTAGTTTAGTTTACAGTATAGTTTCGTTAAGTTTAGTTTACAGTTTGGTTTATAGTTTAGTTTAGTTTAGTTTATAGATTAGTTTATGGTTTAGTTTGGTTTAGTTTTGTTTAGTTTGGGTTAGTTAATTTAGATTAGATTAGTTTAGTTTGGGTTAGGTTAGGTTAGGTTAGTTAGTTTAGTTTAGATTAGATTAGGTTAGGTTAAGTTAGGTTGGGTTAGGTTAGTTTAGTTTAATTTAGTTTAGTTAATTTATAGTTTAGTTTAGTTTATAATTTAGTTTATAGTTTAGTTTAGTTTAGGATATACTTTAGTTTATTTTAGTTTAGTTTAGTTTAAATTAGGTTATATTAGGTTAGGTTAGTTTAGTTTAGTTTAGTTTAGTTTAGTTTAGTTTTTTTTAGTTAAGTTTATAGTTTATTTTGTAGTTTAGTTTAGTTTAGTTTATAGTTTAATTTAGTGTAGTTTAGTTTGATTTAGTTTAATTTAGTTTATTTTAGTTTAGTTTTAGTTTAGTTTAGTTAAGTTTAGTTTAGGTTAGGTTACGTTAGGTTAGGTTAGGTTAGGTTAGTTAATTTAGTTTAGTTTAATTTAGTTGGATTAGGAATAGTTTAGTTTAGTTTAGTTAATTTTTGTTAGGTAATTTAGGTTATTTTAGTTAATTTAGTTTAGGTTAGGCTATAGGGTAGTTTATTTTAGTTAATTTATTTTAGTTAATAGTTTAGTATAGTTTATAGTTTAGTTTATAGTTTAGTTTAGTTTATAGTGTAGTTTAGTTTAGTTTGTTTCGTTTCGTTTAGGTTGGGTTCGGTTACGTTAGGTTATGTTAGGTTAAATTAGTTTAGTTTAGTTTAGTTTAGTTTAGTTATGTTTAGTTTAGTTTATAGTTTGGTTTATTAATTAGTTTAGTTTAGTTTATAGTTAAGTATATAGTTTAGCATAGTTTAGTTTAGTTTAGTGTAGTTTAGTTTAGATTAGCTTAGTTAGTTTATTTTGCATTAGTTTAGTTTACGTTACGTTAGGTTAGGTTAGGTTAATTTAATTCATTTTAGTTTAGGTCAGGTTAGGTTAAGTTAGGTTACTTTAGTTTAGCTTAGTTTACTTTAGTTTAGATAATTTATAGTTTAGTTTAATTTAGTTTATAGTTTAGTTTACAGTTTAGTTTAGTTTAGTTTAGTATCGGTTAGGTTAGGTTAGATTAATTTAATTTAGGTTAGGTTAGGATAGTTTAGTTCAGTTTAGTTTAGTTTAGGTTAGGTTAGGTGAAGTTAGGTTACTTTAGTTTAGTTTTGTTTAATTTAGTTTAGTTTATTTTAGTTTATTTATAGTTTAGTTTATTTATAGTTTAGTTTAGTTTATAATTTAGTTTAGTTTAGTGTAGTTTAGGTTAGTTTAGGTTAGGTTAGATTAGTTTAGTTTAGGTTATGTTAGGTTAGGATAGTTTAGTTTACTTTATTTTAGTTTAGTTTATAGTTTAGTTTATAGTTTAAATTAGTTTAGTTTAGATTAGGTTAGTTTAGTTTACTTAAGTTAAGGTTAGGTTTGGTTAGGTTAGTTTAGGTTAGTTTAGTTTAGTTTATTTAAGTTCAGTTTATATTAGGTTAGGTTAATTTAATTTATTATAGTTTAGTTTAGGTTAGGTTAGTTTAGTTTAGTTTAGTTTAGTTTGGTTTTGGTTAGGATAGGTTAGGTTAGGTTAGGTTAGGTTATGTTAGGTTAGGTTAGTGTAGTCTAGTTTAGTTTAGATTTGTCTCGTTTAGTTTATAGTTTAGTTTATAGTTCAGTTTAGTTTAGTTTAGTATAGTTTAGTTTTGTTTCAATAGTTTTGTTTAATTTATATTATTATAGTTTAGTTTAGTTTATAGTTTAGTTTATAATTTAGTTTAGTTTAGTTTATAGTTTAGTTTATGGTTTAGTTTAGTTTCGTTTGGTTTGGTTTAGATTATTTCTGTTTCGTTTAGTTAAATTAGTTTAGGTTAGGTTAGCTTAGTTTAGTTTAGTTTAGTTTAGGTTAGGTTAGGTTAGGTTAGGTTACTTTAGTTAAGTTTAGTTTAGTTTAGTTAATTTATACTTTAGTTTAGTTTAGCATATAGTTTAGTTTAGTTTAGTTTATAGTTTAGTATAGTTTAGTTTAGTTTAGTTTAGGGTAGGTTAGATTAGTTTAGTTTATTTTAGTTTAGGTTAGGTTTGGTTAGGGTACTTTAGTTTAGTTTATAGTTTGGTTTAGGTTACGTTAGGTTAGGTTAGGTTAGGTTAGGTTAGGTTAGTTTCGTTTAGATTAGTTTAGTTTACTTTACTTTAGTTTTGTTTAGTTTTGTTTAGGTTAGGTTAGTTTAGTTTAGGTTAGGTTAGGTTAGCTTAGTTTGGTTTAGTTTGGTTTATTTTAGTTTAGTTTAGGTTAGGTGAGCATAGTTTAGTTTCGTTTAATTTAGATTAGGTTATTTAGGTTAGGTTATGTTAGGTTAGTTTAGTTTAGTTTAGATTATGTTAGTTTCGGTTATGTTAGGTTAGGTTATGTTAGTTTAGTTTAGTTTAGCTTAGTTTAGCTTAGGTTAGGTTGGTTTAGGTTATTTTACTTTAGTTTAGTTTAGTTTAGTTTATAGATTAGTATAGTTTATAGTTTAGTTTATAGTTTACTTTAGTTTATAGTGTAGTTTAGTTTAGTTTTGTTTCGTTTCGTTTAGGTTAGGTTCGGTTAATTTAATTTAGTTTAGTTTAGTTTAGGTTAGGATAGGTGAGTTTAGTTTAGTCTAGTTTAGTTTAGGTTAGGTTAGCTTAGGTTAGGTTATGTTAGGTTAGGTTATGTTAAGTTAGGTTAGTGTAGTTTAGTTTAGTTTAGATTTCACTCGGTTAGTTTATAATTTAGTTTATAGTTCAGTTTAGTTTGGTTTAGTATAGTTTAGTTTTGTTTAATTTATTTTAATTTAGTTTAGTTTAGTTTAGTATATAGTTTAATTTTTAATTTAGTTTAGTTTAGTTTATAGTTTAGTTTAGTTTGTGGTTTAGTTTATAGTTTAGTTTAGTTTATTTTAGTTTAGTTCAGTTTAGGATATATCAGGTTAGTTTAGGTTAGTTTACTTTAGTTTAGTATAGTTTATAGTTTGGATTTGTTTAGTTTAGTTTATAGTTCAGTTTAGTTGAGTTTATTTTAATTTAGTTTAATTAAATTTTCTTTACTGTACAATTTAGTTTAGTTTAGTTTAGTTTATAGTTTAGTTTAGTTTAGTTTATGGTTAAGTTTATAGTTTTGTTTAGTTTAATTTAGTTTAGTTTAGTATAGTTTAGCTCAGGTTAGCTTAGGTTAGGTTAATTTAGTTTAGTTTATGTTAGGTTAGGTTAGGTTAGGTTAGGTTACTTTAGTTAACTTTAGTTTAGTTTAGTTAATTTATACTTTAGTTTAGTTTAGCATATAGTTTAGTTTAGTTTAGTTTATAGTATAGTTTAGTTTAGTTTAGTTTAGGGTAGGTTAGATTAGTTTAGTTTATTTTAGTTTAGGTTAGGTTTGGTTAGGGTAGTTTAGTTAAGTTTATAGTTTAGTTTAGATTAGGTTACGTTAGGTTAGGTTAGGTTAGTTTAGTTTAGATTAGTTTAGTTTACTTTACTTTAGTTTTGTTTAGTTTTGTTTAGGTTAGGTTAGGTTAGTTTAGGTTAGGTTACGTTAGCGTATTTTGGTTTAGTTTAGTTTAGTTAAGTTTTGTTTAGTTTATAGTTTAGTTTAGTTTAGTTTGGTTTATTTTAGTTTAGTTTAGGTTAGGTGAGCATAGGTTAGTTTAGTTTAATTTAGATTAGGTTATTTAGGTTAGGTTATGTTAGGTTAGTTTAATTTAGTTTAGTTTATGTTAGTTTAGTTTAGGTTAGGTTAGGTTATGTTAGTTTAGTTTAGTTTAGCTTAGTTTAGCTTAGGTTAGGTTAGTTTAGGTTATTTTACTTTAGTTTAGTTTAGTTTAGTTTATAGTTTAGTTAATAGTTTACTTTAGTTTATAGTGTAGTTTAGTTTAGTTTAGTTTCGTTTCGTTTAGGTTAGGTTCGGTTACGTTAGGTTATGTTAGGTTAAGTTAGTTTAGTTTAGTTTAGTTTAGTTTAGTTATGTTTAGTTTAGTTTATAGTTTAGTTTATTAATTAGTTTAGTTTAGTTTATAGCCAAGTATATAGTTTAGTATAGTTTAGTTTAGTGTAGTTTAGTTTAGATTAGCTTAGTTAGTTTATTTTGGATTAGTTTACTTTACGTTACGTTAGGTTAGATTAGTTTAGTTTAGTTTATTTTATTTTAGTTTAGTTTAGTTTATAGTTTAGTTTATAGTTTAAATTAGTTTAGTTCAGATAAGTTTAGTTTAGTTTAGTTTACTTAAGTTTAGTTTAGGTTTGGTTAGGTTAGGTTAGGTTATGTTAGGTTAAGTTAGGTTATGTTAGGTTAGGTTAGTGTAGTTGAGTTTAGTTTAGTTCAGTTTATATTAGGTTAGGTTAATTTAATTTAGTTTAATTTAGGTTAGGTTAGGTGAGTTTATTTTAGTTTAGTTTAGTTTAGGTTAGGTTAGGTTAGGTTAGGTTATGTTAGGTTAGGTTAGTGTAGTTTAGTTTAGTTTAGTTTAGATTTGACTCGGTTAGTTTATAATTTAGTTTATTGTTCAGTTTAGTTTGGTTTAGTATAGTTTAGTTTTGTTTAATTTAGTTTTGTTTAATTTATTTTAATTTAGTTTAGTTTAGTTTAGTATATAGTTTAGTTTATTTTATATTTTAGTTTAGTTTAGTTTAGTTTAGGTGGGGTTAGGTTAGTTTAGTTTAGTTTAATTTAGGTTACGTTGGGTTAGGATGGTTTAGTTTAGTTTAGTTTTAGTTTATAGTTTACTTTAGTTTATTTTATACTTAAGTTTATAGTTTAGTTTAGGCTATTTTAGATTAGTTTAGTTTAGTTTGGTTTAGTTTAGGTTAGGTTTGGTTAGGTTAGGTTAGGTTAGGTTATGTTAGGTTAGGTTAGGTTAGTGTAGTTTAGTTTAGTTTAGTTTAGATATGACTCGTTTAGTTTATAATTTAGTTTATAGTTCAGTTTAGTTTGGTTTAGTATAGTTTAGTTTTGTTTAATTTAGTTTTGTTTAATTTATTTTAATTTAGTTTAGTTTAGTTTAGTATATAGTTGAATTTTTAATTTAGTTTAGTTTAGTTTATAGTTTAGTATATGGTTTAGTTTAGTTTAGTTTGGTTTGGTTTAGTTTAGTTCTGTTTGTTTTAGTTTAGTTTAGTTTAGGTTAGGTTAGCTTAGTTTAGTTTAGTTTAATTTAGGTTAGGTTGGGTTAGGTTAGTTTAGTTTACTTTAGTTTAGTTTAGGTTAGGTTAGCTTAGGTTATGTTAGGTGAGTTTATTTTATTTTAGTAGTTTAGTTTAGTTTAGGTTAGGTTAGTTTAGTTTAGTTTCGTTTAGTTTAGTTTAGTTTAGGTTAGGTTAGATTTAGTTTGGTTAGGTTAGGTTAGTTTAGGATAGTTTAGTTAATTTATGTTAGGTTAGGTTAGGTTAGTTTAGTTTAGTTTAGTTTAGGTTAGTTTAGCTTAGGTTAGTTTTTTTTAGTTTAGGTTAGGTTAGTTTAGGCTAGGTTATGTTAGGTTAGGTTAGGTTAAGTTAGTTTATTATAGTAGTTTAGTTTAGTTTAGGTTAGGTAAGCCTAAGTTAGGTTAGGTTATGTTAGGTTAGGTTAGTTTAATTTAGTTTTGTTTAGTTTATAGTTTAGTTTAGTTTAGTTTCTTTTAATTTAGTTAAGTTTAGTATAGTTTAGTTTCATTTAGGTTAGGTTAGGCTAGGATAGTTTAGGTTAGATTAGTTTACTTTATTTTAGTTTAGATTAAGTTAGGTTAAGTTGGGTTAGGTTCGTTTAGTTTAGTTTATTTAAATTTAGTTTATACTTTAGTTTATAGTTTAATTTAGTTTACAGTTAAGATTATAGTCTAGTTTAGTTTATAGTTTAGTTTATGGTGCAGTTTAGTTTAGATTAGTTTAGTATAGTTTAGTTTAGTTTAGTTTAGGTTAGTTAAGTTTAATTTAGTTTAGTTTAGTTTGGGTTAGGTTAGGTTAGGTTAATTTAAGTTAGGTTATTTTGGGTTAGTTTAGTTTAGTTTAGTTAAGTTTAGTTAAGTTTAGTTTAGTTTACAGTATAGTTTAGTTAAGTTTAGTTTACAGTTTGGTTTATAGTTTAGTTTAGTTTAGTTTATAGATTAGTTTATGGTTTAGTTTGGTTTAGTTTTGTTTAGTTTGGGTTAGTTAATTTAGATTAGATTAGTTTAGTTTGGGTTAGGTTAGGTTAGGTTAGTTAGTTTAGTTTAGATTAGATTAGGTTAGGTTAAGTTAGGTTGGGTTAGGTTAGTTTAGTTTAATTTAGTTTAGTTAATTTATAGTTTAGTTTAGTTTAGTTTATAGTTTAGTTTATAGTTTAAATTAGTTTAGTTTAGATTAGTTTAGTTAGGTTTAGTTTACTTAAGTTAAGGTTAGATTTGGTTAGGTTAGTTTAGGTTAGTTTAGTTTAGTTTATTTAAGTTCAGTTTATATTAGGTTAGGTTAATTTAATTTATTATAGTTTAGTTTAGGTTAGGTTAGTTTAGTTTAGTTTAGTTTAGTTTGGTTTTGGTTAGGATAGGTTAGGTTAGGTTAGGTTAGGTTATGTTAGGTTAGGTTAGTGTAGTCTAGTTTAGTTTAGATTTGTCTCGTTTAGTTTATAGTTTAGTTTATAGTTCAGTTTAGTTTAGTTTAGTATAGTTTAGTTTTGTTTCAATAGTTTTGTTTAATTTATATTAATTTAGTTTAGTTTAGTTTATAGTTTAGTTTATAATTTAGTTTAGTTTAGTTTATAGTTTAGTTTATGGTTTAGTTTAGTTTCGTTTGGTTTGGTTTAGATTATTTCTGTTTCGTTTAGTTAAATTAGTTTAGGTTAGGTTAGCTTAGTTTAGTTTAGTTTAGTTTAGGTTAGGTTAGGTTAGGTTAGGTTACTTTAGTTAAGTTTAGTTTAGTTTAGTTAATTTATACTTTAGTTTAGTTTAGCATATAGTTTAGTTTAGTTTAGTTTATAGTTTAGTATAGTTTAGTTTAGTTTAGTTTAGGGTAGGTTATATTAGTGTAGTTTATTTTAGATAGGTTAGGTTTGGTTAGGGTACTTTAGTTTAGTTTATAGTTTAGTTTAGGTTACGTTAGGTTAGGTTAGGTTAGGTTAGGTTAGGTTAGTTTCGTTTAGATTAGTTTAGTTTACTTTACTTTAGTTTTGTTTAGTTTTGTTTAGGTTAGGTTAGTTTAGTTTAGGTTAGGTTAGGTTAGCTTAGTTTGGTTTAGTTTAGGTTAGTTAAGTTTTGTTTAGTTTATAGTTTAGTTTAGTTTAATTTAGCTTGGTTTAGTTGAGGTTGGGTTAGGTTAGTTTAGTTTAGTTTAGTTTGGTTTATTTTAGTTTAGTTTAGGTTAGGTGAGCATAGTTTAGTTTCGTTTAATTTAGATTAGGTTATTTAGGTTAGGTTATGTTAGGTTAGTTTAGTTTAGTTTAGATTATGTTAGTTTCGGTTATGTTAGGTTAGGTTATGTTAGTTTAGTTTAGTTTAGCTTAGTTTAGCTTAGGTTAGGTTGGTTTAGGTTATTTTACTTTAGTTTAGTTTAGTTTAGTTTATAGTTTAGTATAGTTTATAGTTTAGTTTATAGTTTACTTTAGTTTATAGTGTAGTTTAGTTTAGTTTTGTTTCGTTTCGTTTAGGTTAGGTTCGGTTAATTTAATTTAGTTTAGTTTAGTTTAGGTTAGGATAGGTGAGTTTAGCTTAGTTTAGTTTAGTTTAGGTTAGGTTAGGTTAGGTTAGCTTAGGTTAGGTTATGTTAGGTTAGGTTAGGTTATGTTAAGTTAGGTTAGTGTAGTTTAGTTTAGTTTAGATTTCACTCGGTTAGTTTATAATTTAGTTTATAGTTCAGTTTAGTTTGGTTTAGTATAGTTTAGTTTTGTTTAATTTAGTTTTGTTTAATTTATTTTAATTTAGTTTAGTTTAGTTTAGTATATAGATTAATTTTTAATTTAGTTTAGTTTAGTTTATAGTTTAGTTTAGTTTGTGGTTTAGTTTATAGTTTAGTTTAGTTTATTTTAGTTTAGTTCAGTTTAGGATATATCAGGTTAGTTTAGGTTAGTTTACTTTAGTTTAGTATAGTTTATAGTTTGGATTTGTTTAGTTTAGTTTATAGTTCAGTTTAGTTGAGTTTATTTTAATTTAGTTTAATTAAATTTTCTTTACTGTACAATTTAGTTTAGTTTAGTTTAGTTTATAGTTTAGTTTAGTTTAGTTTATGGTTAAGTTTATAGTTTTGTTTAGTTTAATTTAGTTTAGTTTAGTATAGTTTAGCTCAGGTTAGCTTAGGTTAGGTTAATTTAGTTTAGTTTATGTTAGGTTAGGTTAGGTTAGGTTAGGTTACTTTAGTTAAGTTTAGTTTAGTTTAGTTAATTTATACTTTAGTTTAGTTTAGCATATAGTTTAGTTTAGTTTAGTTTATAGTATAGTATAGTTTAGTTTAGTTTAGTTTAGGGTAGGTTAGATTAGTTTAGTTTATTTTAGTTTAGGTTAGGTTTGGTTAGGGTAGTTTAGTTAAGTTTATAGTTTAGTTTAGATTAGGTTACGTTAGGTTAGGTTAGGTTAGTTTAGTTTAGATTAGTTTAGTTTACTTTACTTTAGTTTTGTTTAGTTTTGTTTAGGTTAGGTTAGGTTAGTTTAGGTTAGGTTACGTTAGCGTATTTTGGTTTAGTTTAGTTTAGTTAAGTTTTGTTTAGTTTATAGTTTAGTTTAGTTTTGTTTAGCTTGGTTTAGTTTAGGTTGGGTTAGGTTAGTTTAGTTTAGTTTAGTTTGGTTTATTTTAGTTTAGTTTAGGTTAGGTGAGCATAGGTTAGTTTAGTTTAATTTAGATTAGGTTATTTAGGTTAGGTTATGTTAGGTTAGTTTAATTTAGTTTAGTTTATGTTAGTTTAGTTTAGGTTAGGTTAGGTTATGTTAGTTTAGTTTAGTTTAGCTTAGTTTAGCTTAGGTTAGGTTAGTTTAGGTTATTTTACTTTAGTTTAGTTTAGTTTAGTTTATAGTTTAGTATAGTTTATAGTTTAGTTAATAGTTTACTTTAGTTTATAGTGTAGTTTAGTTTAGTTTAGTTTCGTTTCGTTTAGGTTAGGTTCGGTTACGTTAGGTTATGTTAGATTAAGATTGTTTAGTTTAGTTTAGTTTAGTTTAGTTATGTTTAGTTTAGTTTATAGTTTAGTTTATTAATTAGTTTAGTTTAGTTTATAGTCAAGTATATAGTTTAGTATAGTTTAGTTTAGTGTAGTTTAGTTTAGATTAGCTTAGTTAGTTTATTTTGGATTAGTTTACTTTACGTTACGTTAGGTTAGATTAGTTTAGTTTAGTTTATTTTAGTTTAGTTTAGTTTAGTTTATAGTTTAGTTTATAGTTTAAATTAGTTTAGTTCAGATTATTTTAGTTTAGTTTAGTTTACTTAAGTTTAGTTTAGGTTTGGTTAGGTTAGGTTAGGTTATGTTAGGTTAGGTTAGGTTATGTTAGGTTAGGTTAGTGTAGTTGAGTTTAATTTAGTTCAGTTTATATTAGGTTAGGTTAATTTAATTTAGTTTAGTTTAGGTTAGGTTAGGTGAGTTTATTTTAGTTTAGTTTAGTTTAGGTTAGGTTAGGTTAGGTTAGGTTATGTTAGGTTAGGATAGTGTAGTTTAGTTTAGTTTAGTTTAGATTTGACTCGGTTAGTTTATAATTTAGTTTATAGTTCAGTTTAGTTTGGTTTAGTATAGTTTAGTTTTGTTTAATTTAGTTTTGTTTAATTTATTTTAATTTAGTTTAGTTTAGTTTAGTATATAGTTTAATTTTTAATATAGTTTAGTTTAGTTTATAGTTTAGTTTATGGTTTAGTTTAGTTTTGTTTGGTTTGGTTTAGTTTTGTTCTGTTTGTTTTAGTTTAGTTTAGTTTAGGTTAGCTTAGCTTAGTTTAGTTTAGTTTAATTTAGGTTAGGTTGGGTTAGGTTAGTTTAGTTTACTTTAGTTTAGTTTAGGTTAGGTTAGCTTAGGTTATGTTAGGTGAGTTTATTTTAGTTTAGTAGTTTAGTTTAGTTTAGGTTAGGTTAGTTTAATTTAATTTTGTTTAGTATAGTTTAGTTTATGTTAGGTTAGGTTTAGTTTGGTTAGGTTAGGTTAGTTAAATTTAATTTAGTTAGATTATAATTTAGTTTATAGTTTAGTTTAGTTTATTGTTTAGTTTAGTTAAATTTAGTTTAGGTTATGTAAGGTTAGGTTAGGTTAGTTTAGTTTATTATAGTTTAGTTTAGTTTAGTTTAGTGAATTTAGTTTAGTTTAGTTTAGGTTTTAGTTAAGCTTAGTTAGTTTGTTTAGATTAGTATAGTTTACTTTAGATTAGGTTATGTAATTTTAGTTTAGTTTAGGTTAGGTTAGGTTAGGTTAGGTGAAGTTATGTTAATTTAGTTTAGTTTAGTTTATTTTAGTTTATTTATAGTTTAGCTTAGTTTATAATTTAGTTTAGTTTAGTTTATAGTTTAGTTTATGGTTTAGTTTAGTTTCGTTTGGTTTGGTTTAGATTAGTTCTGTTTCGTTTAGTTTAGTTTAGTTTAGGTTAGGTTAAATTAGTTTAGTTTAGTTTAGTTTACGTTAGGTTAGGTTAGGTTAGTTTAGTTTACTTTAGTTTAGTTTAGGTTAGGTTAGCTTAGGTTATGTTAGGTGAGTTTAGTTTAGTTTAGTTTAGGTTAGTTTAGTTTAGTTTCGTTTAGTTTAGTTTAGTTTAGGTTAGGATAGGTTTAGTTTGGTTAAGTTAGGTTAGGTTAGGTTAGTTTAGCTAATTTTAGTTTAGTTTATAATTTCGTTATTTTAGTTTAGTTTAGTTTAGTGTATAGTTAAGTTTATAGTTTAGTTTAGTTTATGGTTCAGTATACTTTAGTTTAGTTTAGTTTAACTTAGTTTAGTTTAGATTCGTTTAGTTTAGTTTAGGTTAAGGTAGGTTAGGTTTGGTTAGGTTAATTTAGTTTAGTTTAGTTTAATTTAGTTTATTTAATTTATAGTTTAGTTAAATTTAGTTTAGTTTATAGTTTAGATTATATTTTAGTTTATTTTATATTTTACTTTAGTTTAGTTTATGTTAGGTTAGTTTAGTTTAGTTTAGTTTAGTTTCGGTTAGGTGTGGTTAGGATAGTTTAGTTTATTTAAGTTTAGTTTTAGTTTATAGTTTAGTTTAGTTCATTTTATACTTAAGTTCATAGTTTAGTTTATAGTTTAGTTTAGGCTATTTTAGATTAGTTTAGTTTAGTTTGGTTTAGTTTAGGTTAGTTTAGTTTATTTAGTTTATTTTATAGTTTAGTTTAGTTAAGTTTAGTTTAGTTTAATTTAGTTTAGTTTAGTTTTGTTTAATTTAGTTTAGTTTAGTTTTGTTTAATTTAGTTTAGTTTAATTTAGTTTAGTTTAGTTTAGATCAGGTTAGGTTGTTTAGGTTAGTTTAGTTTTGTTTAGTTTAGCTAAGTTTAGTGTAGTTTATAGTTTCGGTAATTTATTTTAGTTTAATTTAGTGTATAGTTAGGTTTATAGTTTAGTTTAGTTTATAGTTTATTTTATAGTTTAGTATATTTTAGTTTAGTTTATTTTAGTTTAGTTTAGCTTAGTTTAGTTTAGTTTCGTTTAGTTTAGGGTAAATAAGGTTAGGTTAGGTTGGGTTAAGTTAGTTTAGTTTAGTTTTGTTTACGTTAGGATAGGTTTGGTTAGGTTAGTTTAGTTCATTTTATTTTAATTTAGTGTAATTAATTTATAGTTTAGTTAAATTTAGTTTAGTTTATAATTTAGATTATAGTTTAGTTTAGTTCATTTTATATTTTATATTTGTTTAGTTTAGGTTAGGTTAGTTTAGTTTAGTTATTTTAGGTTAGGTTAGTTTGGGTTAGAATAGTTTAGTTTAGTTTAGTTTATTTTTAATTTATAGTTTATTTTAGTTTTGTGAATACTTAAGTTTATAATTTATTTTATAATCTAGTTTATAGTTTAGTTTAGGCTATTTTGGATTAGTTTAGCTTAGTTTAGTTTAGTTTAGTTTAGTTTAGAATAGGTTAGGTTAGGTTAATTTAGTATTGTTTAGTTTAGTTTAGTTTATTTAGTTTATTTTATAGTTTAGTTTATAGTTTAGTTTAGTTAAGTTTAGTTTAGTTTCGTTTAGGTTAGGTTATGTTAATTTAGGTTAGCTTAGTTTAGTTTAGTTTAGGTTAGATTAAGTTAGATTAGGTTAGTTAATATTAGTTTAGTTAAGTTAAGTTTAGTTTAATTTATAGTTTAGTTTAAATTACTTTAGTTTATAGTTTAGTTTAGTTTAGTTTAGTTTAGTTTAAAGTTTAGTTTATACTTTCGTTTACTTTAGTTAATAATTTTGTTTATGGTTTAGTTTAGTTTAGTTTAGTTATGTTTTATTTAGTTTAGTTTAGTTTCGTTTAGGTTTGGTTAGGTTAGGCTAGGTTAGGTTAGCTTAGTTTGGTTTTGTTTAGTTTGGGTTAGGTTAGGTTAGATTAGGTTAGTTTACCTTAGTTTAGTTTAGCTTAGTTTAGTTAAGTTTAGTTCAGTTTATATTTTAGTTTAGTGTAATTTAATTTATATTTAATTTATCGTTTAGTATAGTTTAATTTATGGTTTGATTTATAGTTTAGTTTAGTTTCGTTTAGTTTAATTTAGCTTAGTTTAGATTAGGTTAGGTTAAATTATGTTAGTTTAGTTTAGTTTATTTTAGTTTAGTTTAGGTTAGTTAATGTTAGGTTAGGTTAGTTTAGTTTAGTTTAGTTTAATTTAATTTAGTTTACTTAATTTAGTTTAGTTTAGTTTAGTTTAGTTTAGTTTAGGTTAGATTTAGTTAGGTCAGGTTAGGTTATTTAAGTTTAGTTTAGTTAAGTTTAGGTTAGGTTAGGTTAGGTTAGTTTAGTTTAATTCTATTTAGGTTAGGTTAGGTAACTTTAGGTTAGTATAGTTTAGTTAATTTATTTTAGTTAATAGTTCAGTATAGTTTACAGTTTAGTTTATAGTTTAGTTCAGTGTATAGTGTAGTTGATAGTTTAGTTTAGTTTAGTTTAGTTTCGTTTATATTATGTTAGGTTAGGTTAGGTTGGATTAGCTTAGTTTAGTTTAGTTTAGTTTAGGTTAGGTTCGGTTACGTTAGGTTATGTTAGCTTATGTTAGTTTAGTTTAGTTTAGTTTAGTCTAGTTTAGTGAAGTTTAGTTTAGTTTATAGTTTAGTTTATTTTAGTTTATTTATTAGTTTAGTTTATAGTTAAGTATATAGTTTAGTTTAGTTTAGTTTAGTTTAGCTTAGTTTGTTTATTTTAGATTAGTATAGCTTACGTTACGTTAGGTTAAACCTAACCTAACGTAAGCTAACGTAGGTTAGGTTCGTTTAGTTTAGTTTAATTAGGTTAGGTTAGGTTAAATTAGGTTACTTTAGCTTAGTTTAGTTTAGTTTAGATAATTTATGGTTTAGTTTAGTTAAGTTTAATTTATAGATCAGTATATAGTTTACTTTAGTTTATAGTTCAGTTTAGGTTAGATTAGTTTAAGTTAGATTAGGTTAGATTAGTTTAGTTTAGTTTAGTTTCGGTTAGGTTAGATTAGGTTACATTAAGTTAGTTTAGGTTAGCTTAGTTTAGTTTAATTTAGAATAGTTAAGTTTAGTTTAGTTTTGTTTAGTTTACAGTTTAGTTTATTTAAGTTTAGTTTATAATTTAGTTTATAGTTCAGTTTAGTTTAGTTCATACTTTATTTTAGTTTACTCTAGTTTCAGTTAGGTTAGGTTAGGTTAGGTTAGTGTAGTATAGTTAAGTTTAGTTTTGTTTAGATAAGTTTATAGTTTATTTTGTAGTTTACTTTAGTTTAGTTTATTGTTTAATTTAGTGTAGTTAATTTAGTTTAGTTTAATTTAGTTTACTTTAGTTTAGTTTAGTGTAGTTTAGATTAGATTAGGTTAGGTTATGTTAGGTTAGTAGAGTATATTTTAGTTTAGGTCAGGTTAGGTTAGGTGAAGTTAGGTTAGGTTAGTTTAGTTTAGTTTAGTTGGATTTAGAATAGTTTAGTGTAGTTTAGTTTATTTTAGGTTAGGTAAGGTTAGCCTAGTTTAGTTTAATTTAGTTTAGTTTAGGTTAGGTTAGTTTAGGTTAGTTTAGTTTAGTTAATTTATTTTAGTTAATAGTTTAGTATAGTTTATAAATTAGTTTATAATTTATTTTAGTTTGTAGTTCAATTTATTGTTAATTTAGTTTAGTTTATTTTAGTTTCGTTTAGGTTATGTTAGGTTACGTTACGTTAGGTTAGGATAGCTTAGTTTAGTTTAGTTTAGGTTAGGTTAGGTTAGGTTAGGTTATCTTAGCTTAGCTTAGTTTAGTTTAGTTTAGTTTAGTTTAGGTTAGGTTCGGTTACGTTAGGTTATGTTAGGTTAAGTTAGTTTAGTTTAGTTTAGTTTAGCTTAGCTTAGTTAGTTCATTTTAGATGAATACAGTTTACGTTACGTTAGGTTAGGTTAGGTTAGGTTAGTTTAGTTTAGTTTACGTTAGGTTAGGTTAGTTTAAGTTAGGTTACTTTAGTTTAGTTTAGTTTAGTTTAGATAATTTATAATTTAGTTTAATTTAGTTTAGTTTATAGTTTAGTTTATAGTTTACTTTAGTTTCTAGTTTAGTTTAGTTTGAATTAGATTCGGTAAGTTTAGTTTAGTTTACGTTAGGTTAGGTTAGGTTGAGTTAGGTTACTTTAGTTTAGTTTAGTTTAGATAATTTATAGTTTAGTTTATTTTAGTTTAGTTTATGGTTTAGTTTAGTTTAGTTATGTTTAGTTTTGTTTATAGTTTAGTTTATTAATTAGTTTAGTGTAGTTTATAATTAAGTATATAGTTTAGTATAGTTTAGTTTAGTGTAGTTTAGTTTAGATTAGCTTAGTTAGTTTATTTTGGATTAGTTTACTTTACGTTACGTTAGGTTAATTCATTTTAGTTTAGGTTAGGTTAGGTTAAGTCAGGTTACTTTAGTTTAGCTTAGTTTAGTTTAGTTTATATAATTTATAGTTTAGTTTAGTTTAGTTTATAGTTTAGTTTACAGTTTAGTTTAGTTTAGTTTCGGTTTGGTTAGGTTAGGTTAGATTAATTTAATTTAGGTTAGGATAGTTTAGTTCAGTTTAGTTTAGTTTAGTTAAGCTTAGTTTAGTATAGATTAGTATAGTTTACGTTAGGTTAGGTTAGGTTAGGTAAGTCTAGTTTAGGTTAGGTTAGGTGAAGTTAGGTTACTTTAGTTTAGTTTAGTTTAATTTAGTTTAGTTTATTTTAGTTTATTTATAGTTTAGTTTAGTTTATAATTTAGTTTAGTTTAGTGTAGTTTAGGTTAGGTTAGGTTAGGTTAGATTAGTTTAGCTTAGTTTAGGTTAGGATAGGTTAGGATAGTTTAGTTTAGTTTATTTTATTTTAGTTTAGTTCAGTTTATAGTTTAGTTTATAGTTTAAATTAGTTTCGTTTAGATTAGTTTACTTTAGTTTAGTTTACTTAAGTTTAGTTTAGGTTAGGTTAGGTTAGGTTAGGTTATGTTAGGTTAGGTTAGTGTAGTTTAGTTCAGTTTAGTTTAGTTCAGTTTATATTAGGTTAGGTTAATTTAATTTAGTTTATTTAAGTTTAGTTTAGGTTAGGTTAGGTTATGTTAGGTTAGGTTAGTTTAGCATAGGTTTGATTAGGTTAGGTTAGTTTAGGTTAGGTCAGTTTAGTTTAGTTTAGTTTAGTTAAGTTTAGTTTCGTTTAGTTTAGGTTAATTTAGGTTAGGTTTGGTTAGGTTAATTTAGTTTAGTTTAGTTTAATTTAGTTTATTTAATTTATAGTTTAGATAATGTTAGTTTAGTTTATAGTTTAGATTATAGTTTACCTTAGTTTTGGTCACATTTTAGTTTATAGTTTAGTTTATAGTTAAGTTTACAGTTTACTTTAGGTTAGTTTAGATTACTTTAGCTTAGTTCAGTTTAGTTTAGATTAGTTTAGTTTATTTTATAGTTTAGTTTAGTTAACTTTAGTTTAGTTTATAATTTAGTTTAGTTTACATTATAGCTTAGTTTATAGTATAGTTTACTTAATAGTTTAGTTTATAGTTTAGTTTATGGCTTAGTTTATAATTAAAACTCGTTTATTTTAGATTAGTGTAGTTTAGTTTAGTGTAGCTTAGGTTAGGTTAGGTTAGTTTAGTTTAGTTTAGTTTTGTTTACTTAAGTTTAGTTTAGTTTAGGTTAGGTTAGCTTATGTTAGGTTAGGTTAGTTTAGCTTAAGTTAGATTAGGTTAGGTTAGTTTAGTTTAGTGTAGTTTAGTTTAGTTCAGTTTAGATTAGGTTACGTTAGTTTGGTTTTGTTTAGTTCAGTTTACTTTAGGTTAGGTTAGATTAGGTAGTGTTAGTTTAGTTTAGTTTAGTTTTGGTTAGGTTAGGTTAGGTTGAGTTATTTTGGGTTAGGTTAGTTTAGTTTAGTCTCGTTTAGTTTATAGTTTAGTTTCGTTAAGTTTAGTTTATAGTTCAGTTTAGTTTAGTTTTGTTTAATTTAGTTTAGTTTAATTTATTTTAATTTATTTTAGTTTAGTTTAATTTATAGTTCAGTTTATAATTTAGTTTAGATTAGTTTATAGTTTAGTATATGGTTTAGTTTAGTTTAGTTTAGTTTGGTTTAGTTTAGTTTAGATTATTTAGTTTCGTTTAGGTTAGTTTATTTTAGGCTAGATTAGGTTAGCTTAGTTTAGTTTAAATAAGTTTAGGTTAGGTTAGGATGGTTTAGATTAAGTTAGTTTAGTTTAGTTTAGTTTAGCTAAGTTTAGTTTAGTTTACAATTTAGTTTAGTATAGTTTAGTTTATAGCTTAGTTTATACTTAAGTTTAGTTTAATTCATAGTTTAGTTTATAGTTTAAATTAGTTTAATTTAGTTTAGGTTAGGTTAGGTGTGTTTAGTTTAAGTTAGGTTAGGTTAGGTTAGGTAAGTTTAGTTTAGTTTAGTTTAGTTGAATTTAGTTTAGTTTAGTTTAATTTAGGTTAGGTTAGGTTAGTTTAGTTTAGTTTAATTTAGGTTAGGTTAGGTTAGTTTGGGTTAACTTAGTTTAGTTTAGTTTAGGTTAGGATAGGTTAGGTTGATTAGGTTAGTTTAGTTCAGTTTAGCTAATTTTAGTTTAGTTTATAGTTTCGTAAATTTAGTTTAGTTTAGTTTAGTGTATAGATAAGTTTATAGTTTAGTTTACTTTAGTTTATGGTTTAGTATAGTTTAGTTTAGCTTAGTTTACCTTAGTTTATTTTAGTTTCGTTTAGTTTAGATTAGGTTAAGTTAGGTTAGGTTTGGTTAGGTTAATTTGGTTTAGTTTAGTTTAATTTAGTTTATTTAATTTATAGTTTAGTTAAATTTAGTTTAGTTTATAGTTTAGATTATAGTTTAGTTTATTTTATATTTTAGTTTAGTTTAGTTTAGTTTAGGTTAGGTTAGTTTAGTTTAGTTTAGTTTAGTTTAGGTCAGGTTGGGTTAGGATAGTTTAGTTTAGTTTAGTTTTAGTTTATAGTTTACTTTAGTTTATTTTATACTTAAGTTAATAGTTTAGTTTAGGCTATTTTAGATTAGTTTAGTTTAGTTTGGTTTAGTTTAGGTTAGGTTCGGTTAGGTTAATTTAGTAAAGTTTAGTTTAGTTTTGTTTATTTAGTTTATTTTATAGTTTAGTTTATTAAGTTTAGTTTAGTTTAATTTAGTTTAGTTTAGTTTTGTTTAATTTAGTTAAGTTTATTTTAGTTTAGTTTAGTTTAGTTTAATTTAGTTTAGTTTAATTTAGTTTAGTTTAGTTTAGATCAGGGTAGCCTGATTAGGTTAGTTTAGTTTAGTTTAGTTTAGCTAAGTTTAGTTTAGTTTATAGTTTCGTTAATTTATTTTAGTTTAGTTTAGTGTATAGTTAGGTTTATAGTTTAGTTTAGTTTATAGTTTATTTTATAGTTTAGTATATTTTAGTTTAGTTTAGTTTAGTTTTTGCTTAGTTTAGTTTAGTTTCGTTTAGTTTAGGGTAGGTAAGGTTAGGCTAGGTTGGGTTAAGTTAGTTTAGTTTAGTTTTGTTTAGGTTAGGTTAGGTTTGGTTAGGTTAGTTTAGTTCATTTTATTTTAATTTAGTGTAGTTAATTTATAGTTTAGTTAAATTTAGTTTAGTTTATAGTTTAGATTATAGTTTAGTTTAGTTCATTTTATATTTTAGTTTTCTTTAATTTAGGTTAGGTTAGTTTAGTTTAGTTTATTTTAGGTTAGGTTAGTTTGGGTTAGAATAGTTTAGTTTAGTTTAGTTTGTTTTTAATTTATAGTTTATTTTAGTTTTGTGAATACTTAAGTTTATCATTTAGTTTATAATCTAGTTTATAGTTTAGTTTAGGCTATTTTGGATTAGTTTAGCTTAGTTTAGTTTAGTTTAGTTTAGAATAGGTTAGGTTAGGTTAATTTAGTATTGTTTAATTTAGTTTAGTTTATTTAGTTTATTTTATAGTTTAGTTTATAGTTTAGTTTAGTTAAGTTTAGTTTAGTTTATTGTTTAGTTTGCTTTAGTTTAGTTTTGTTTAATTTATTTTAGTTTAGTTTAGTTTAGTTTCGTTTAGGTTAGGTTAGGTTATGTTAATTTAGGTTAGCTTAGTTTAGTTTAGTTTAGGTTAGATTAGGTTATGTTAATTTAGGTTAGCTTAGTTTAGTTTAGTTTAGGTTAGATTAAGTTAGGTTAGGTTAGTTAAGTTTAGTTTAGTTTAATTTATAGTTTAGTTTAGTTTACTTTAGTTTATAGTTTAGTTTAGTTTCTAGTTTAGTTTAGTTTGAATTAGATTCGGTAAGTTTAGTTTAGTTTAAGTTAGGTTAGATTAGGTTGAGTTAGGTTACTTTAGTTTATTTTAGTTTAGATAATTTATAGTTTAGTTTATTTTAGTTTAGTTTATGGTTAATTTAGTTTATAGTTTAGTTTAGTTTAGTTATGTTTAGTTTTGTTTATAGTTTAGTTTATTAATTAATTTAGTTTAGTTTATACTTAAGTATATGGTTTAGTATAGTTTATTTTAGTGTAGTTTAGTTTAGATTAGGTTAGTTAGTTTATTTTGGATTAGTTTACTTTACGTTACGTTAGGTTAGGTTAATTTATGTTAGTTTAGGTTAGGTTAGGTTAAGTCAGGTTACTTTAGTTTAGCTTAGTTTAGTTTAGTTTAGATAATTTATAGTTTAGTTTAGTTTAGTTTATAGTTAAGTTTACAGTTTAGTTTAGTTTAGTTTCGGTTTGGTTAGGTTAGGTTAGATTAATTTAATTTAGGTTATGATAGTTTAATTCAGTTTAGTTTAGTTTAGTTAAGCTTAGTTAGTTTAGTTTAGATTAGTATAGTTTACGTTAGGTTAGGTTAGGTTACGTAAGTTTAGTTTAGTTTAGGTTAGGTTAGGTGAAGTTAGGTTAGTTTAGTTAGGTTTAGTTTAATTTAGTTTAGTTTATTTATAGTTTAGTTTAGTTTATAATTTAGTTTAGTTTAGTGTAGTTTAGGTTAGGTTAGGTTAGGTTAGATTAGTTTAGCTTAGTTTAGGTTAGGATAGGTTAGGATAGTTTAGTTTAGTTTATTTTATTTTAGTTTAGTTTAGTTTATAGTTTAGTTTATAGTTGAAATTAGTTTAGTTTAGATTAGTTTAGTTTAGTTTACTTAAGTTTAGTTTAGGTTAGGTTAGGTTAGGTTAGGTTATGTTAGGTTAGGTTAGTGTAGTTTAGTTCAGTTTAGTTTAGTTCAGTTTATATTAGGTTAGGTTAATTTAATTTAGTTTAGTTTAGGTTAGGTTAGTTTAGTTTAGTTTAGTTTAGGTTAGGTTAGGTTAGGTTAGGTTAGGTTAAGTTAGGTTATGTTAGGTTAGGTTAGTGTAGTTTAGTTTAGTTTAGTTTAGATTTTACTCGTTTAGTTTATAGTTTAGTTTATAGTTCAGTTTAGTTTAGTTTAGTTTAGTTTAGTTTTGTTTAGTTTAATTTAATTTAGTTTACTAAATTTAGTTTAGTTTAGTTTAGTTTAGTTTAGGTTAGATTTAGTTAGGTCAGGTTAGGTTATTTAAGTTTAGTTTAGTTAAGTTTAGGTTAGGTTATGTTAGGTTAGTTTAGTTTAATTCTATTTAGGTTAGGTTAGGTAATTTTAGGTTAGTATAGTTTAGTTAATTTATTTTAGTTAATAGTTCAGTAGAGTTTACAGTTTAGTTTATATTTTAGTTCGGTGTATAGTGTAGTTTATAGTTTAGTTTAGTTTAGTTTAGTTTCGTTTATATTATGTTAGGTTAGGTTAGGTTGGATTAGCTTAGTTTAGTTTAGTTTAGTTTAGGTTAGGTTCGGTTACGTTAGGTTATGTTAGCTAATGTTAGTTTAGTTTAGTTTAGTATAGTTTAGTTAAGTTTAGTTTAGTTTATAGTTTAGTTTATTTTAGTTTATTTATTAGTTTAGTTTATAGTTAAGTATATAGTATAGTTTAGTTTAGTTTAGCTTAGTTTTTTTATTTTAGATTAGTATAGCTTACGTTACGTTAGGTTAAACCTAACCTAACGTAAGCTAACGTAGGTTAGGTTCGTTTAGTTTAGTTTAATTAGGTTAGGTTAGGTTAAGTTAGGTTACTTTAGCTTAGTTTAGTTTAGTTTAGATAATTTATGGTTTAGTTTAGTTAAGTTTAATGTATAGATCAGTATATAGTTTACTTTAGTTTATAGTTTAGTTTAGGTTAGATTAGTTTAAGTTAGATTAGATTAGATTAGTTTAGTTTAGTTTAGTTTCGGTTAGGTTAGATTAGGTTACATTAAGTTAGTTTAGTTTAGTTTAGATAATTTATAGTTTAGTTTATTTTAGTTTAGTTTATGGTTAATTAATTTATAGTTTAGTTTAGTTTAGTTATGTTTAGTTTTGTTTTTAGTTTAGTTTATTAATTAGTTTAGTTTAGTTTATAGTTAAGTATATAGTTTAGTATAGTTTAGTTTAGTGTAGTTTAGTTTAGATTAGCTTAGTTAGTTTATTTTGGATTAGTTTACTTTACGTTACGTTAGGTTAGGTTAATTTATTTTAGTTTAGGTTAGGTTAGGTTAAGTCAGGTTACTTTAGTTTAACTTAGTTTAGTTTAGTTTAGATAATTTATAGTTTAGTTTAGTTGAGTTTATAGTTTAGTTTACAGTTTAGTTTAGTTTAGTTTCGGTTTGGTTAGGTTAGGTTAGATTAATTTAATTTAGGTTAGGATAGTTTAGTTCAGTTTAGTTTAGTTTAGTTAAGCTTAGTTAGTTTAGTTTAGATTAGTATAGTTTACGTTAGGTTATGTTAGATTAGGTAAGTTTAGTTTAGTTTAGGTTAGGTTAGGTTAGGTGAAGTTAGGTTACTTTAGTTTAGTTTAGTTTAATTTAGTTTAGTTTATTTTAGTTTATTTATAGTTTAGTTTAGTTTATAATTTAGTTTAGTTTAGTGTAGTTTAGGTTAGGTTAGGTTAGGTTAGATTAGTTTAGCTTAGTTTAGGTTAGGATAGGTTAGGATAGTTTAGTTTAGTTTATTTTATTTTAGTTTACTTCATAGTTTAGTTTATAGTTTAAATTAGTTTAGTTTAGATTAGTTTAGTTTAGTTTAGCTTACTTAAGTTTAATTTAGGTTAGGTTAGGTTAGGTTAGGTTAGGTTATGTTAGGTTAGGTTAGTGTAGTTTAGTTCAGTTTAGTTTAGTTCAGTTTATATTAAGTTATTTTAATTTAATTTAGTTTAGTTTAGTTTAGTTTAGTTTAGGTTAGGTTAGTTTAGTTTAGTTTAGTTTAGGTTAGGTTAGGTTAGGTTAGGTTAGGTTAGTTTAGTTTACTTTAGTTTAGTTTAGGTTAGGTTAGCTTAGGTAATGTTAGGTGAGTTTATTTTAGTTTAGTAGTTTAGTTTAGTTTAGGTTAGGTTAGTTTAGTTTAGTTTCGTTTAGTTTAGTTTAGTTTTGGTTTGGTTAGGTTTAGTTTGGTTAGGTTAGGTTAGGTTAGTTTAGTTTATTTTAGGTTAGTTTAGGTTAGGTTAGGTTAGGTTAGGTTAGTTAAATTTAATTTAGTTAGATTACAATTTAGTTTATAGTTTAGTTTAGTTTATTGTTTAGTTTAGTTTAGGTTAGGTAAGGTTAGGTTAGGTTAGTTTAGTTTAGTATAGTTTAGTTTATTTTAGTTTAGTTGAGTGAATTTAGTTTAGTTTAGGTTTTAGTTAAGCTTAGTTAGTTTAGTTTAGATTAGTATAGTTTACTTTAGGTTAGGTTAGGTTAGGTAATTTTAGTTTAGTTTAGGTTAGGTTAGGTTAGGTGAAGTTATGTTACTTTAGTTTAGTTTAGTTGATTTTAGTTTATTTATAGTTTAGTTTAGTTTATAATTAATTTAGTTTAGTGTAGTTTAGGTTAGGTTAAGTTAGGTTAGATTAGTTTAGTTTAGTTTAGGTTAGGTTAGGTGAGAATAGTTTAGTTTATTTTAGTTTAGTTTAGTTTATAGTTAAGTTTATGGTTTAAATTAGTTTAGTTTAGATTAGTTTAGTTTAGTTTAGTTTATTTAAGTTTAGTTTAGGTTAGGTTAGGTTATGTTAGGTTAGGTTAGTTTAGCATATTTTTGATTAGGTTAGGTTAGTTTAGGTTAGGTCAGTTTAGTTTAGTTTAGTTTAGTTAAGTTTAGTTTCGTTTTGTTTAGGTTAAGTTAGGTTAGGTTTGGTTAGGTTAATTTAGTTTAGTTTAGTTTAATTTAGTTTATTTAATTTATAGTTTAGTTAATTTTAGTTTAGTTTATAGTTTAGATTATAGTTTAGTTTAGTTTTGGTCACAGTTTAGATTATAGTTTAGTTTATAGTTAAGTTTACAGTTTACTTTAGGCTAGTTTAGATTACTTTAGTTTAGTTCAGTTTAGTTTAGTTTAGTTTAGATTAGTTTAGTTTATTTTATAGTTTAGTTTAGTTAACTTTAGTTTAGTTTATAATTTAGTTTAGTTTACATTATAGTTTAGTTTATAGTATAGTTTACTTAATAGTTTAGTTTATAGTTTAGTTTATGGCTTAGTTTAAATTTAAAATTCGTTTACTTTAGATTAGTTTAGTTTAGTTTAGTTTACTGTAGCTTAGGTTAGGTTAGGTTAGTTTAGTTTAGTTTAGTTTTGTTTACTTAAGTTTAGTTTAGTTTAGGTTAGGTTAGCTTATGTTAGGTTAGGTTAGTTTAGCTTAAGTTAGATTAGGTTAGGTTAGTTTAGTTTAGTGTAGTTTAGTTTAGTTCAGTTTAGATTAGGTTACGTTAGTTTAGTTTTGTTTAGTTCAGTTTACTTTAGGTTAGGTTAGGTTAGGTAGTGTTAGTTTAGTTTAGTTTTGGTTAGGTTAGGTTAGGTTGAGTTATTTTAGGTTAGGTTAGTTTAGTTTAGTCTCGTTTAGTTTATAGTTTAGTTTCGTTAAGTTTAGTTTATAGTTCAGTTTAGTTTAGTTTTGTTTAATTTACTTTAGTTTAATTTATTTTAATTTATTTTAGTTTAGTTTAATTATAGTTTAGTTTATAATTTAGTTTATATTAGTTTATAGTTTAGTTTATGGTTTAGTTTAGTTTAGTTTAGTTTGGTTTAGTTTAGTTTAGTTTATTTAGTTTCGTTTAGGTTAGTTTAGTTTAGGCTAGATTAGGTTAGTTCTATTTTAGTTTAAATAAGTTTAGGTTAGGTTAGGATGGTTTAGATTAAGTTTGTTTAGTTTAGTTTAGTTTAGCTAAGTTTAGTTTAGTTTACAATTTAGTTTAGTATAGTTTAGTTTATAGCTTAGTTTATACTTAATGTTAATTTAATTTATAGTTTAGTTTATAGTTTAAATTAGTTTAATTTAGTTTAGGTTAAGTTAGGTTTGTTTAGTTTAAGTTAGGTTAGGTTAGGTTAGGTTAGTTTAGTTAAGTTTAGTTTAGTTTACAGTATAGTTTAGTTAAGTTTAGTTTACAGTTTGGTTTATAGTTTAGTTTAGTTTAGTTTATAGATTAGTTTATGGTTTAGTTTGGTTTAGTTTTGTTTAGTTTAGGTTAGTTAATTTAGATTAGATTAGTTTAGTTTGGGTTAGTTTAGGTTAGGTTAGTTGGTTTATTTTAGATTAGATTAGGTTAGGTTAAGTTAGGTTGGGTTAGGTTATTTTAGTTTAATTTAGTTTAGTTAATTTATAGTTTAGTTTAGTTTATAATTTAGTTTAGTTTAGTGTAGTTTAGGTTAGGTTAGGTTAGGTTAGATTAGTTTAGCTTAGTTTAGGTTAGGATAGGTTAGGATAGTTTAGTTTAGTTTATTTTATTTTATTTTAGTTTAGTTTATAGTTTAGTTTATAGTTGAAATTAGTTTAGTTTAGATTAGTTTAGTTTAGTTTACTTAAGTTTAGTTTAGGTTAGGTTAGGTTAGGTTAGGTTATGTTAGGTTAGGTTAGTGTAGTTTAGTTCAGTTTTATTTAGTTCAGTTTATATTAGGTTAGGTTAATTTAATTTAGTTTAGTTTAGGTTAGGTTAGTTTAGTTTAGTTTAGTTTAGGTTAGGTTAGGTTAGGTTAGGTTAGGTTAAGTTAGGTTATGTTAGGTTAGGTTAGTGTAGTTTAGTTTAGTTTAGTTTAGATTTTACTCGTTTAGTTTATAGTTTAGTTTATAGTTCAGTTTAGTTTAGTTTAGTTTAGTTTAGTTTTGTTTAGTTTAATTTAATTTAGTTTACTAAATTTAGTTTAGTTTAGTTTAGTTTAGTTTAGGTTAGATTTAGTTAGGTCAGGTTAGGTTATTTAAGTTTAGTTTAGTTAAGTTTAGGTTAGGTTATGTTAGGTTAGTTTAGTTTAATTCTATTTAGGTTAGGTTAGGTAATTTTAGGTTAGTATAGTTTAGATAATTTAATTTAGTTAATAGTTCAGTATAGTTTACAGTTTAGTTTATATTTTAGTTCGGTGTATAGTGTAGTTTATAGTTTAGTTTAGTTTAGTTTAGTTTCGTTTATATTATGTTAGGTTAGGTTAGGTTGGATTAGCTTAGTTTAGTTTAGTTTAGTTTAGGTTAGGTTCGGTTACGTTAGGTTATGTTAGCTAATGTTAGTTTAGTTTAGTTTAGTATAGTTTAGTTAAGTTTAGTTTAGTTTATAGTTTAGTTTATTTTAGTTTATTTATTAGTTTAGTTTATAGTTAAGTATATAGTTTAGTTTAGTTTAGTTTAGCTTAGTTTTTTTATTTTAGATTAGTATAGCTTACGTTACGTTAGGTTAAACCTAACCTAACGTAAGCTAACGTAGGTTAGGTTCGTTTAGTTTAGTTTAATTAGGTTAGGTTAGGTTAAGTTAGGTTACTTTAGCTTAGTTTAGTTTAGTTTAGATAATTTATGGTTTAGTTTAGTTAAGTTTAATGTATAGATCAGTATATAGTTTACTTTAGTTTATAGTTCAGTTTAGGTTAGATTAGTTTAAGTTAGATTAGATTAGATTAGTTTAGTTTAGTTTAGTTTCGGTTAGGTTAGATTAGGTTACATTAAGTTAGTTTAGTTTAGTTTAGATAATTTATAGTTTAGTTTATTTTAGTTTAGTTTATGGTTAATTAATTTATAGTTTAGTTTAGTTTAGTTATGTTTAGTTTTGTTTATAGTTTAGTTTATTAATTAGTTTAGTTTAGTTTATAGTTAAGTATATAGTTTAGTATAGTTTAGTTTAGTGTAGTTTAGTTTAGATTAGCTTAGTTAGTTTATTTTGGATTAGTTTACTTTACGTTACGTTAGGTTAGGTTAATTTATTTTAGTTTAGGTTAGGTTAGGTTAAGTCAGGTTACTTTAGTTTAACTTAGTTTAGTTTAGTTTAGATAATTTATAGTTTAGTTTAGTTGAGTTTATAGTTTAGTTTACAGTTTAGTTTAGTTTAGTTTCGGTTTGGTTAGGTTAGGTTAGATTAATTTAATTTAGGTTAGGATAGTTTAGTTCAGTTTAGTATAGTTTAGTTAAGCTTAGTTAGTTTAGTTTAGATTAGTATAGTTTACGTTAGGTTATGTTAGATTAGGTAAGTTTAGTTTAGTTTAGGTTAGGTTAGGTTAGGTGAAGTTAGGTTACTTTAGTTTAGTTTAGTTTAATTTAGTTTAGTTTATTTTAGTTTATTTATAGTTTAGTTTAGTTTATAATTTAATTTAGTTTAGTGTAGTTTAGGTTAGGTTAGGTTAGGTTAGATTAGTTTAGCTTAGTTTAGGTTAGGATAGGTTAGGATAGTTTAGTTTAGTTTATTTTATTTTAGTTTACTTCATAGTTTAGTTTATAGTTTAAATTAGTTTAGTTTAGATTAGTTTAGTTTAGTTTAGCTTACTTAAGTTTAATTTAGGTTAGGTTAGGTTAGGTTAGGTTATGTTAGGTTAGGTTAGTGTAGTTTAGTTCAGTTTAGTTTAGTTCAGTTTATATTAAGTTATTTTAATTTAATTTAGTTTAGTTTAGTTTAGTTTAGTTTAGGTTAGGTTAGTTTAGTTTAGTTTAGTTTAGGTTAGGTTAGGTTAGGTTAGGTTAGGTTAGTTTAGTTTACTTTAGTTTAGTTTAGGTTAGGTTAGCTTAGGTAATGTTAGGTGAGTTTATTTTAGTTTAGTAGTTTAGTTTAGTTTAGGTTAGGTTAGTTTAGTTTAGTTTCGTTTAGTTTAGTTTAGTTTTGGTTTGGTTAGGTTTAGTTTGGTTAGGTTAGGTTAGGTTAGTTTAGTTTATTTTAGGTTAGTTTAGGTTAGGTTAGGTTAGGTTAGGTTAGTTAAATTTAATTTAGTTAGATTACAATTTAGTTTATAGTTTAGTTTAGTTTATTGTTTAGTTTAGTTTAGGTTAGGTAAGGTTAGGTTAGGTTAGTTTAGTTTAGTATAGTTTAGTTTATTTTAGTTTAGTTGAGTGAATTTAGTTTAGTTTAGGTTTTAGTTAAGCTTAGTTAGTTTAGTTTAGATTAGTATAGTTTACTTTAGGTTAGGTTAGGTTAGGTAATTTTAGTTTAGTTTAGGTTAGGTTAGGTTAGGTGAAGTTATGTTACTTTAGTTTAGTTTAGTTGATTTTAGTTTATTTATAGTTTAGTTTAGTTTATAATTAATTTAGTTTAGTGTAGTTTAGGTTAGGTTAAGTTAGGTTAGATTAGTTTAGTTTAGTTTAGGTTAGGTTAGGTGAGAATAGTTTAGTTTATTTTAGTTTAGTTTAGTTTATAGTTAAGTTTATAGTTTAAATTAGTTTAGTTTAGATTAGTTTAGTTTAGTTTAGTTTATTTAAGTTTAGTTTAGGTTAGGTTAGGTTATGTTAGGTTAGGTTAGTTTAGCATATTTTTGATTAGGTTAGGTTAGTTTAGGTTAGGTCAGTTTAGTTTAGTTTAGTTTAGTTAAGTTTAGTTTCGTTTTGTTTAGGTTAAGTTAGGTTAGGTTTGGTTAGGTTAATTTAGTTTAGTTTAGTTTAATTTAGTTTATTTAATTTATAGTTTAGTTAATTTTAGTTTAGTTTATAGTTTAGATTATAGTTTAGTTTAGTTTTGGTCACAGTTTAGATTATAGTTTAGTTTATAGTTAAGTTTACAGTTTACTTTAGGCTAGTTTAGATTACTTTAGTTTAGTTCAGTTTAGTTTAGTTTAGTTTAGATTAGTTTAGTTTATTTTATAGTTTAGTTTAGTTAACTTTAGTTTAGTTTATAATTTAGTTTAGTTTACATTATAGTTTAGTTTATAGTATAGTTTACTTAATAGTTTAGTTTATAGTTTAGTTTATGGCTTAGTTTAAATTTAAAATTCGTTTACTTTAGATTAGTTTAGTTTAGTTTAGTTTACTGTAGCTTAGGTTAGGTTAGGTTAGTTTAGTTTAGTTTAGTTTTGTTTACTTAAGTTTAGTTTAGTTTAGGTTAGGTTAGCTTATGTTAGGTTAGGTTAGTTTAGCTTAAGTTAGATTAGGTTAGGTTAGTTTAGTTTAGTGTAGTTTAGTTTAGTTCAGTTTAGATTAGGTTACGTTAGTTTAGTTTTGTTTAGTTCAGTTTACTTTAGGTTAGGTTAGGTTAGGTAGTGTTAGTTTAGTTTAGTTTTGGTTAGGTTAGGTTAGGTTGAGTTATTTTAGGTTAGGTTAGTTTAGTTTAGTCTCGTTTAGTTTATAGTTTAGTTTCGTTAAGTTTAGTTTATAGTTCAGTTTAGTTTAGTTTTGTTTAATTTACTTTAGTTTAATTTATTTTAATTTATTTTAGTTTAGTTTAATTATAGTTTAGTTTATAATTTAGTTTATATTAGTTTATAGTTTAGTTTATGGTTTAGTTTAGTTTAGTTTAGTTTGGTTTAGTTTAGTTTAGTTTATTTAGTTTCGTTTAGGTTAGTTTAGTTTAGGCTAGATTAGGTTAGTTCTATTTTAGTTTAAATAAGTTTAGGTTAGGTTAGGATGGTTTAGATTAAGTTTGTTTAGTTTAGTTTAGTTTAGCTAAGTTTAGTTTAGTTTACAATTTAGTTTAGTATAGTTTAGTTTATAGCTTAGTTTATACTTAATGTTAATTTAATTTATAGTTTAGTTTATAGTTTAAATTAGTTTAATTTAGTTTAGGTTAAGTTAGGTTTGTTTAGTTTAAGTTAGGTTAGGTTAGGTTAGGTTAGTTTAGTTAAGTTTAGTTTAGTTTACAGTATAGTTTAGTTAAGTTTAGTTTACAGTTTGGTTTATAGTTTAGTTTAGTTTAGTTTATAGATTAGTTTATGGTTTAGTTTGGTTTAGTTTTGTTTAGTTTAGGTTAGTTAATTTAGATTAGATTAGTTTAGTTTGGGTTAGTTTAGGTTAGGTTAGTTGGTTTATTTTAGATTAGATTAGGTTAGGTTAAGTTAGGTTGGGTTAGGTTATTTTAGTTTAATTTAGTTTAGTTAATTTATAGTTTAGTTTAGTTTATAATTTAGTTTATAGTTTAGTTTAGTTTAGGATATACTTTAGTTTAGTTTAGTTTAGTTTAGTTTAAATTAGGTTATGTTAGGTTAGGTTAGTTTAGTTTAGTTTAGTTTAGTTTTTTTTAGTTAAGTTTATAGTTTATTTTGTAGTTTAGTTTAGTTTAGTTTATAGTTTAATTTAGTGTAGTTTAGTTTGATTTAGTTTAATTTAGTTTATTTTAGATTAGTTTTAGTTTAGTTTAGTTAAGTTTAGTTTAGGTTAGGTTACGTTAGGTTAGGTTAGGTTAGGTTAGTTAAGTATAGTTTAGTTTAGTTTAGGTTAGGTTTGGTTAGGTTAAGTTAGGTTAGGTTAGTTAATTTAGTTTAGTTTAATTTAGTTGGATTTAGAATAGTTTATTTTAGTTTAGTTAATTTTTGTTAGGTAATTTAGGTTAGTTTAATTAATTTAGTTTAAGTTAGGTTAGTTTAGGGTAGTTTAGTTTAGTTAATTTATTTTAGTTAATAGTTTAGTATAGTTTATAGTTTAGTTTATAGTTTAGTTTAGTTTATAGTGTAGTTTAGTTTAGTTTAGTTTCGTTTCGTTTAGGTTAGGTTCGGTTACGTTAGGTTATGTTAGGTTAAGTTAGTTTAGTTTAGTTTAGTTTAGTTTAGTTATGTTTAGTTTAGTTTATAGTTTGGTTTATTAATTAAATTAGTTTAGTTTATAGTTAAGTATATAGTTTAGTATAGTTTAGTTTAGTTTAGTTTAGTTTAAATTAGCTTAGTTAGTTCATTTTGGATTAGTTTAGTTTACGTTACGTTAGGTTAGGTTAGGTTAATTTAATTCATTTTAGTTTAGGTTAGGTTAGGATAAGTTAGGTTACTTTAGTTTAGCTTAGTTTACTTTAGTTTAGATAATTTATAGTTTAGTTTAATTTAGTTTATAGTTCAGTTTACAGGTTAGTTTAGTTTAGTTAAGTATCGGTTAAGTTAGGTTAGATTAATTTAATTTAGGTTAGGTTAGGATATTTTAGTTCAGTTTAGTTTAGGTTAGGTTAGGTTAGGTGAAGTTAGGTTACTTTAGTTTAGTTTTGTTTAATTTATTTATTTTATTTTAGTTTATTTATAGTTTAGTTTATTTATAGTTTAGTTTAGTTTATAATTTAGTTTAGTTTAGTGTAGTTTAGGATAGGTTAGGTTAGATTAGTTTAGTTTAGGTTATGTTAGGTTAGGATTGTTTAGTTTACTTTATTTTAGTTTAGTTTAGTTTATAGTTTAGTTTATAGTTTAAATTAGTTTAGTTTAGATTAGTTTAGTTTAGTTTACTTAAGTTAAGTTTAGGTTAGGTTAGGTTAGTTTAGGTTAGGTTAGTTTAGTTTAGTTTATTTAAGTTCAGTCTATATTAGGTTAGGTTAATTTAATTTATTATAGTTTAGTTTAGGTTAGGTTAGTTTAGTTTAGTTTAGTTTAGTTTGGTTTAGGTTGGGATAGGTTAGGTTAGGTTAGGTTAGGTTATGTTACATTAGGTTAAAGTATTTTAATTTAGTTTAGTTTAGATTTGTCTCGTTTAGTTTATAGTTTAGTTTATAGTTCAGTTTAGTTTAATTTAGTATAGTTTAGTTTTGTTTCATTAGTTTTGTTTAATTTATATTAATTTAGTTTAGTTTAGTTTATAGTTTAGTTTATAATTTAGTTTAGTTTAGTTTATAGTTTAGTTTATTGTTTAGTTTAGTTTCGTTTGGTTTGGTTTAGATTAGTTCTGTTTCGTTTAGTTTAGTTTAGTTTAGGTTAGGTTAGGTTAGGTTAGGTTAGTTTAGTTTATTTTAGGTTAGTTTAGTTTAGGTTAGGTTAGGTTAGTTAAATTTAATTTAGTTAGATTATAATTTTGTTTATAGTTTAGTTTAGTTTAGTTTATAGTTTAGTTTAGTTAAGTTTAGTTTAGGTTAATTTAGGTTAGGTTAGGTTAGTTTAGTTTAGTTTAGTTTAGTGAATTTAGTTTAGTTTAGTTTAGGTTAGGGTAGGTTAGGTTAGTTTACTTTAATTCAGTTTAAGTTATGTCAGGTTATTTTAAGTTAGTTTACTATAGTTGAGTTTAGTTTAGTTAATAGTTTAGATTTATTTAGTTTAGTTTAGTGTAGTTTAGTTTATAGTTTCTTTTATAGTTTAGTTTAGTTTAGTTTCGTTAAGGTTAGGTTAGGTTAGATTAGTTTAGTTTAGTTTAGTTTCGTTTAGGTTAGTTAGTTAGTTTAGTTCAGTTTAGGTTATGTCAAGTTAGTTTAGGTTAGTTTAATTTAGTTTAGTTTAGTTTATAATTTAGATTTGTTTAGTTTAGTTTAGTTTAGTTTATAGTTTAATTTAGTGTAGTTTAGTTTGATTTAGTTTAATTTAGTTTATTTTAGATTAGTTTTAGTTTAGTTTAGTTAAGTTTAGTTTAGGTTAGGTTACGTTAGGTTAGGTTAGGTTAGGTTAGTTAAGTATAGTTTAGTTTAGTTTAGTTTAGTTTCGGTTAGGTGTGGTTAGGATAGTTTAGTTTAGTTTAGTTTAGTTTTAGTTTATAGTTTAGTTTAGTTTATTTTATAATTAAGTTCATAGTTTAGTTTATAGTTTAGTTTAGGCTATTTTAGATTAGTTTAGTTTAGTTTGGTTTAATTTAGGTAAGGTTTGGTTAGGTTAATTTAGTAAAGTTTAGTTTAGTTTTGTTTATTTAGTTTATTTTATAGTTTAGTTAAGTTTAGTTTAGTTTAATTTAGTTTAGTTTAGTTTTGTTTAATTTAGTTTAGTTTAGTTTTGTTTAATTTAGTTTAGTTTAATTTAGTTTAGTTTAGTTTAGATCAGGTTAGGTTGTTTAGATTAGTTTAGTTTAGTTTAGTTTAGCTAAGTTTAGTTTAGTTTAGAGTTTCGGTAATTTATTTTAGTTTAATTTAGTGTATAGTTAGGTTTATAGTTTAGTTTAGTTTATAGTTTATTTTATAGTTTAATATATTTTAGTTTAGTTTAGTTTAGTTTAGCTTAGTTTAGTTTAGTTTCGTTTAGTTTAGGGTAAATAAGGTTAGGTCATGTTGGGTTAAGTTAGTTTAGTTTAGTTTTGTTTAGGTTAGGATAGGTTTTGTTAGGTTAGTTTAGTTCATTTTATTTTAATTTAGTGTAATTAATTTATAGTTTAGTTAAATTTAGTTTAGTTTATAGTTTAGATTATAGTTTAGTTTAGTTCATTTTATATTTTAGTTTTGTTTAGTTTAGGTTAGGTTAGTTTAGTTTAGTTTATTTTAGGTTAGGTTAGTTTGGGTTAGAATAGTTTAGTTTAGTTTAGTTTACTTTTAATTTATAGTTTATTTTAGTTTTGTGAATACTTAAGTTTATCATTTAGTTTATAATCTAGTTTATAGTTTAGTTTAGGCTATTTTGGATTAGTTTAGCTTAGTTTAGTTTAGTTTAGTTTAGTTTAGAATAGGTTAGGTTAGGTTAATTTAGTATTGTTTAGTTTAGTTTAGTTTATTTAGTTTATTTTATAGTTTAGTTTATAGTTTAGTGTAGTTAAGTGTAGTTTAGTTTAAATTTTAGTTTGCTTTAGTTTAGTTTTGTTTAATTTATTTTAGTTTAGTTTAGTTTAGTTTCGTTTAGGTTACGTTAGGTTATGTTAATTTAGGTTAGCTTAGTTTAGTTTAGTTTAGGTTAGATTAAGTTAGGTTAGGTTAGTTAAGTTTAGTTTAGTTAAGTTAAGTTTAGTTTAATTTATAGTTTAGTTTAGTTTACTTTAGTTTATAGTTTAGTTTAGTTTAGTTTATTTTAGTTTAAAGTTTAGTTTATACTTTCGTTTACTTTAGTTATTAATTTTGTTTATGGTTTAGTTTAGTTTAGTTTAGTTATGTTTTATTTAGTTTAGTTTAGTTTCGTTTAGGTTTGGTTAGGTTAGGCTAGGTTAGGTTAGCTTAGTTTGGTTTAGTTTAGTTTAGGTTAGGTTAGGTTAGATTAGGTTAGTTTACCTTAGTTTAGTTTAGCTTAGTTTAGTTAAGTTTAGTTCAGTTTATATTTTAGTTTAGTGTAATTTAATTTATATTTTAGTTTATGGTTTAGTTTAGTTTAATTTATAGTTTGATTTATAGTTTAGTTTAGTTTCGTTTAGTTTAATTTAGCTTAGTTTAGATTAGGTTAGGTTAGATTATGTTAGTTTAGTTTAGTTTATTTTAGTTTAGTTTAGTTAATGTTAGGTTAGGTTAGTTTAGTTTAGTTTAGTTTAGTTTAATTTAATTTAGTTTACTTAATTTAGTTTAGTTTAGTTTAGTTTAGTTTAGTTTAGTTTAGGTTATATTTAGTTTGGTCAGGTAAGGTTATTTAAGTTTAGTTTAGTTAAGTTTAGGTTAGGTTAGGTTAGGTTAGTTTAGTTTAATTCTATTTAGGTTAGGTTAGGTAATTTTAGGTTAGTATAGATTAGTTAATTTATTTTAGTTAGTAGTTCAGTATAGTTTACAGTTTAGTTTATAGTTTATTTCAGTTTATAGTGTAGTTTATAGTTTAGTTTAGTTTAGTTTAGTTTCGTTTAGGTTATGTTAGGTTAGGTTAGGTTGGATTAGCTTAGTTTAGTTTAGTTTAGTTTAGGTTAGGTTCGGTTACGTTAGGTTATGTTAGCTTATGTTAGTTTAGTTTAGTTTAGTTTAGTCTAGTTTAGTTAAGTTTAGTTTAGTTTATAGTTTAGTTTATTTTAGTTTATTTATTAGTTTAGTTTATAGTTAAGTATATAGTTTAGTTTAGATTAGTTTGTTTATTTTAGATTAGTATAGCTTACGTTACGTTAGGTTAAACCTAACCTAACGTAAGCTAACGTAGGTTAGGTTCGTTTAGTTTAGTTTAATTAGGTTAGGTTAGGTTAAGTTAGGTTACTTTAGCTTAGTTTAGTTTAGTTTCGATAATTTATGGTTTAGTTTAGTTAAGTTTAATTTATAGATCAGTATATAGTTTACTTTAGTTTATAGTTCAGTTTAGGTTAGATTAGTTTAAGTTAGATTAGGTTAGATTACTTTAGTTTAGTTTAGTTTCGGTTAGGTTAGATTAGGTTACATTAAGTTAGTTTAGGTTAGCTTAGTTTAGTTTAGTTTAGTATAGTTAAGTTTAGTTAAGTTTTGTTTAGTTTACAGTTAATTTAGTTAAGTTTAGTTTATACTTTAGTTTATAGTTCAGTTTAGTTTAGTTTATACTTTATTTTAGTTTACTTTAGTTTCAGTTAGGTTAGGTTAGGTTAGGTTAGGTTAGTGTAGTTTAGTTAAGTTTAGTTTTGTTTAGCTAAGTTTATAGTTTATTTTGTAGTTTAATTTAGTTTAGTTTATTGTTTAATTTAGTGTAGTTTAGTTTAGTTTAGTTTAATTTAGTTTACTTTAGTTTAGTTTAGTGTAGTTTAGATTAGATTAGGTTACGTTATGTTAGGTTAGTAGAGTATAATTTATTTTAGGTTAGGTTAGGGTAGGTTAAGATAGTTTAGTTTAGTTTAATTTATTTTAGTTTAGTTTAGTTTATAGTTTAGTTTATAGTTTAAATTAGTTTAGTTTAGATTAGTTTAGTTTAGTTTAGTTTACTTAAGTTTAGTTTAGTTTAGGTTAGGTTAGGTTAGGTTAGGTTATGTTAGGTTAGGTTAGTGTAGTTTAGTTTAGATTAGTTTAGATTTTACTCGTTTAGTTTATAGTTTAGTTTATAGTTCAGTTTAGTTTAGTTTAGTATAGTTTAGTTTTGTTTAATTTAGTTTTGTTTAATTTATTTTAATTTAGTTTAGTTTACTTTAGTATATAGTTTAGTTTTTAATTTAGTTTAGTTTAGATTTTAGTTTAGTTTATGGTTTAGTTTAGTTTAGTTAAGTTTGGTTTAGTTTAGTTCTGTTTGTTTTAGTTTAGTTTAGGTTAGGTTAGCTTAGTTTAGTTTAGTTTAATTTAGGTTAGGTTGGGTTAGGTTAGGTTAGTTTAGTTTAGTTTAGTTTTGTTTACTTAAGTTTAGTTTAGTTTAGGTTAGGTTAGCTTATGTTTGGTTAGGTTAGTTTAGCTTAAGTTAGGTTAGGTTAAGTTAGTTTAGTTTAGTCTCGTTTAGTTAATAGTTTAGTTTCGTTAAGTTTAGTTTATAGTTCAGTTTAGTTTAGTTTTGTTTAATTTACTTTAGTTTAATTTATTTTAATTTATTTTAGTTTAGTTTAATTTATAGTTTAGTTTATAATTTAGTTTATATTAGTTTATAGTTTAGTTTATGGTTTAGTTTAGTTTAGTTTAGTTGGTTTAGTTTAGTTTAGTTTATTTAGTTTCGTTTAGGTGAATTTAGTTTAGGCTAGATTAGGTTAGCTTAGTTTAGTTTAAATAAGTTTAGTTTAGGTTAGGATGGTTTAGATGAAGTTAGTTTAGTTTAGTTTAGTTTAGCTAAGTTTAGTTTAGTTTACAATTTAGTTTAGTATAGTTTAGTTTATAGCTTAATTTATACTTAATTTTAGTTTAATTTATAATTTAGTTTATAGTTTAAATTAGTTTAATTTAGTTTAGGTTAGGTTAGGTTTGTTTAGTTTAAGTTAGGTTAGGTTAGTTTAGGTTAGTTTAGTTTAGTTTAGTTTAGTTGAATTTAGTTTAGTTTAGTTTAGGTTAGGTTAGGTTAGTTTAGTTTAGTTTAATTTAGGTTAGGTTAGGTTAATTTGGGTTAACTTAGTTTAGTTTAGTTTAGGTTAGGATAGGTTAGGTTGATTAGGTTAATTTAGTTCAGTTTAGCTAATTTTACTTTAGTTTATAGTTTCGTTAATTTAGTTTAGTTTAGTTTAGTGTATAGATAAGTTTATAGTTTAGTTTACTTTAGTTTATGGTTTAGTATAGTTTAGTTTAACTTAGTTTAGCTTAGTTTATTTTAGTTTCGTTTAGTTTAGATTAGGTTAAGTTAGGTTAGGTTTGGTTAGGTTAATTTGGTTTAGTTTAGTTTAATTTAGTTTATTTAATTTATAGTTTAGTTAAATTTAATTTAGTTTATAGTTTAGATTATAGTTTAGTTTATTTTATATTTTAGTTTAGTTTAGTTTAGTTTAGGTTAGGTTAGTTTAGTTTAGTTTAGTTTAGTTTAGGTTAGGTTGGGTTAGGATAGTTTAGTTTAGTTTAGTTTTAGTTTATAGTTTACTTTAGTTTATTTTATACTTAAGTTTATAGTTTAGTTTAGGCTATTTTAGATTAGTTTAGTTTATTTTGGTTTAGGTTAGGTTAGGTTCGGTTAGGTTAATTTAGTAAAGTTTAGTTTAGTTTTGTTTATTTAGTTTATTTTATAGTTTAGTTTAGTTAAGTTTAGTTTAGTTTAATTTAGTTTAGTTTAGTTTTGTTTAATTTAGTTTAGTTTATTTTAGTTTAGTTTAGTTTAGTTTAATTTAGTTTAGTTTAATTTAGTTTAGTTAAGTTTAGATCAGGTTAGCCTGATTAGGTTAGTTTAGTTTAGTTTAGTTTAGCTAAGTTTAGTTTAGTTTATAGTTTCTTTAATTTATTTTTGTTTAGATTAGTGTATAGTTAGGTTTATAGTTTAGTTTAGTTTATAGTTTATTTTATAGGTTAGTATATTTTAGTTTAGTTTAGTTTAGTTTAGCTTAGTTTAGTTTAGTTTCGTTTAGTTTAGGGTAGGTAAGGTTAGGTTAGGTTGGGTTAAGTTAGTTTAGTTTAGTTTTGTTTAGGTTAGGTTAGGTTTGGTTAGGTTAGTTTAGTTCATTTTATTTTAATTTAGTGTAGTTAATTTATAGTTTAGTTAAATTTAGTTTAGTTTATAGTTTAGATTAAAATGTAGTTTAGATCATTTTATATTTTAGTTTTGTTTAGTTTAGGTTAGGTTAGTTTAGTTTAGTTTATTTTAGGTTAGGTTAGTTTGGGTTAGAATAGTTTAGTTTAGTTTAGTTTATTTTTAATTTATAGTGTATTTTAGTTTTGTGAATACTTAAGTTTATCATTTAGTTTATAATCTAGTTTATAGTTTAGTTTAGGCTATTTTGGATTAGTTTAGCTTAGTTTAGTTTAGTTTAGTTTAGTTTAGAATAGGTTAGGTTAATTTAGTATTGTTTAGTTTAGTTTAGTTTATTTAGTTTATTTTATAGTTTAGTTTATAGTTTAGTTTAGTTAAGTTTAGTTTAGTTTATTGTTTAGTTTGCTTTAGTTTAGTTTTGTTTAATTTATTTTAGTTTAGTTTAGTTTAGTTTCGTTTAGGTTAGGTTAGGTTATGTTAATTTAGGTTAGCTTAGTTTGGTTTAGTTTAGGTTAGTTTAAGTTAGGTTACTTTACTTTAGTTTAGTTTAGTTTAGATAATTTATAGTTTAGTTTATTTTAGTTTAGTTTATGGTTTATTTAATTTATAGTTTAGTTTAGTTTAGTTATGTTTAGTTTAGTTTATAGTTTAGTTTATTAATTAGTTTAGTTTAATTTATAGTTAAGTATATAGTTTACTATAGTTTAGTTTAGTGTAGTTTAGTTTAGATTAGCTTAGTTAGTTTATTTTGGATTAGTTTACTTTACGTTACGTTAGATTAGGTTAATTTATTTTAGTTTAGGTTAGGTTAGGTTAAGTCAGGTTACTTTAGTTTAGCTTAGTTTAGTTTAGTTTAGATAATGTATAGTATAGTTTAGTTTAGTATATAGTTTAGTTTACAGTTTAGTTTAGTTTAGTTTCGGTTTGGTTAGGTTAGGTTAGATTAATTTAATTTAGGTTAGGATAGTTTAGTTCAGTTTAGTTTAGTTTAGTTAAGCTTAGTTAGTTTAGTTTAGATTAGTATAGTTTACGTTAGGTTATGTTAGGTTAGGTAAGTTTAGTTTAGTTTATTTTAGGTTAGGTTAGGTGAAGTTAGGTTACTTTAGTTTAGTTTAATTTAGTTTAATTTATTTTAGTTTATTTATAGTTTAGTTTAGTTTATAATTTAGTTTAGTTTAGTGTAGTTTACGTTAGGTTAGGTTAGGTTATATTAGTTTAGCTTAGTTTAGGTTAGGATAGGTTAGGATAGTTTAGTTTAGTTTATTTTATTTTAGTTTAGTTTATAGTTTAAATTAGTTTAGTTTAGATTAGTTTAGATTTTTTAGCTTACTTAAGTTTAGTTTAGGTTAGGTTAGGTTAGGATAGGTTAGTGTGGTTTAGTTCAGTTTAGTTTAGTTCAGTTTATATTAAGTTAGGTTAATTTAATTTAGTTTAGTTTAGTTTAGGTTAGGTTAGGTTAGTTTAGTTTTGTTTAGTTTAGGTTAGGTTAGGTTAGGTTAAGTTAGGTTATGTTAGGTTAGGTTAGTGTAGTTTAGTTTAGTTTAGATTTTACTCGTTTAGTTTATAGTTTAGTTTATAGTTCAGTTTAGTTTAGTTCAGTATAGTTAAGTTTTGTTTAATTTAGTTTTGTTTAATTTATTTTAATTTAGTTTAGTTTAGTGTAGTATATAGTTTAGTTTTTAATTTAGTTTAGTTTAGATTATAGTTTAGTTTATGGTTTAGTTTAGTTTAGTTTGGTTTGGTTTAGTTTAGTTCTGTTTGTTTTAGTTTAGTTTAGTTTAGGTTAGGTTAGCTTAGTTTAGTTTAGTTTAATTTAGGTTAGGTTGGGTTAGGTTAGTTTAGTTTACTTTAGTTTAGTTTAGGTTAGGTTAGCTTAGGTTATGTTAGGTGAGTTTATTTTAGTTTAGTAATTTAGTTTAGTTTAGGTTAGGTTAGTTTAGTTTAGTGTCGTTTAGTTAGTTTAGTTTAAGTTTGGTTAGGTTTAGTTTGGTTAGGTTAGGATAGGTTAGGTTAGTTTAGTTTATTTTAGTTTAGTTTAGGTTAGGTTAGGTTAGGTTAGTTAAATTTAATTTAGGTAGATTATAATTTAGTATATAGTTTAGTTTAGTTTATTGTTTAGTTTAGTTAAGTTTAGTTTAGGTTAGGTAAGGTTAGGTTAGGTTAGTTTAGTTTAGTATAATTTAGTTTAGTTTAGTTTAGTGAATTTAGTTTAGTTTAGGTTTTAGTTAAGCTTAGTTAGTTTAGTTTAGATTAGCATAGTTTACTTTAGGTTAGGTTAGGTTAGGTAATTTTAGTTTAGTTTAGGTTAGGTTAGGTTAGGTGAAGTTATGTTACTTTAGTATAGTTTAGTTTATTTTAGTTTATTTATAGTTTAGTTTAGTTTATAATTAATTTAGTTTAGTGTAGTTTAGGTTAGGTTAAGTTAGGTTAGATTAGTTTAGTTTAGTTTAGGTTAGGTTAGGTGAGAATAGTTTAGTTTATTTTAGTTTAGTTTAGTTTATAGTTAAGTTTATAGTTTAAATTAGTTTAGTTTAGATTAGTTTAGTTTAGTTTAGTTTATTTAAGTTTAGTTTAGGTTAGGTTAAGTTATGTTAGGTTAGGTTAGTTTAGCATAGGTTTGATTAGGTTAGGTTAGTTTAGGTTAGGTCAGTTTAGTTTAGTTTAGTTTAGTTAAGTTTAGTTTCGTTTAGTTTAGGTTAAGTTAGGTTAGGTTTGGTTAGGTTAATTTAGTTTTGTTTAGTTTAATTTAGTTTATTTAATTTATAGTTTAGATAATTTTAGTTTAGTTTATAGTTTAGATTATAGTTTAGTTTAGTTTTGGTCACAGTTTAGTTTATAGTTTAGTTTATAGTTAAGTTTACAGTTTATTTTAGGCTAGTTTAGGTTACTTTAGTTTAGTTCAGTTTAGTTTAGTTTAGTTTAGATTAGTTTAGTTTATTTTATAGTTTAGTTTAGTTAACTTTAGTTTAGTTTATAATTTAGTTTAGTTTACATTATAGTTTAGTTTATAGTATAGTTTACTTAATAGTTTAGTTTATAGTTTATTTTATGGCTTAGTTTATAATTAAAATTCGTTTACTTTAGATTAGTTTAGTTTAGTTTAGTTTAGTGTAGCTTAGGTTAGGTTGGGTTAGTTTAATTTAGTTTAGTTTTGTTTACTTAAGTTTAGTTTAGTTTAGGTTAGGTTAGCTTATGTTAGGTTAGGTTAGTTTAGCTTAAGTTAGGTTAGGTTAGGTTAGTTTAGTTTAGTGTAGTTTAGTTTAGTTCAGTTTAGATTAGGTTACGATAGTTTTGTTTTGTTTAGTTCAGTTTACCTTTGGTTAGGTTAGGTTATGTAGTGTTAGTTTAGTTTAGTTTAGTTTAGTTTAGTTTTGGTTAGGTTAGGTTAGGTTGAGTTATTTTAGGTTAGGTTAGTTTAGTTTAGTCTCGTTTAGTTTATAGTTTAGTTTCGTTAAGTTTAGTTTATAGTTCAGTTTAGTTTAGTTTTGTTTAATTTAGTTTAGTTTAATTTATTTTAATTTATTTTAGTTTAGTTTAATTTATAGTTTAGTTTATAATTTAGTTTAGATTAGTTTATAGTTTAGTTTATGGTTTAGTTTAGTTTAGTTTAGTTTGGTATAGTTTAGTTTATTTTATTTATATTGGTTTAGGTTAATTTAGTTTAGGCTAGATTAGGTTAACTTAGTTTAGTTTAAATAAGTTTAGGTTAGGTTAGGATGGTTTAGATTAAGTTAGTTTAGTTTAGTTTAGTTTAGCTAAGTTTAGTTTAGTTTACAATTTAGTTTAGTATAGTTTAGTTTATAGCTTAGTTTATACTTAAGTTTAGTTTAATTTATAGTTTAGTTTATAGTTTAAATTAGCTTAATTTAGTTTAGGTTAGGTTAGGTTTGTTTAGTTTAAGTTAGGTTAGGTTAGATTAGAATAGTTTAGATTAGTTTAGTTGAATTTAGTTTAGTTTAGTTTAGGTTAGGTTAGGTTAGTTTAGTTTAGTTTAATTTAGGTTAGGTTAGGTTAGTTTGGGTTAACTTAGTTTAGTTTAGTTTAGGTTAGGATAGGTTAGGTTGATTAGGTTAGTTTAGTTCAGTTTAGCTAATTTTAGTTTAGTTTATAGTTTCGTTAATTTAGTTTAGTTTAGTTTAGTGTATAGATAAGTTTATAGTTTAGTTTACTTTATTTTATGTTTTAGTATAGTTTAGTTTAATTTAGTTTAGCTTAGTTTATTTCAGTTTCGTTTCGTTTAGATTAGGTTAAGTTAGGTTAGGTTTGGTTAGGTTAATTTGGTTTAGTTTAGTTTAATTTAGTTTATTTAATTTATAGTTTAGTTAAATTTAGTTTAGTTTATAGTTTAGATTATAGTTTAGTTTATTTTATATTTTAGTTTAGTTTAGTTTAGTTTAGGTTAGTTTAGTTTAGTTTAGTTTAGTTTAGGTTGGGTTAGGATAGTTTAGTTTAGTTTAGTTTTAGTTTATAGTTTACTTTAGTTTATTTTATACTTAAGTTTATAGTTTAGTTTAGGCTATTTTAGATTAGTTTAGTTTAGTTTGGTTTAGTTTAGGTTAGGTTTGGTTAGGTTAGGTTAGGTTATGTTAGGTTAGGTTAGTGTAGTTAATTTAGTTTAGTTTAGATTTGAATCGTTTAGTTTATAACTTAGTTTATAGTTCAGTTTAGTTTGGTTTAGTGTAGTTTAGTTTTGTTTAATTTAGTTTTGTTAATTTATTTTAATTTAGTTTAGTTTAGTTTAATATATAGTTTAATTTTTAATTTAGTTTAGTTTAGTTTATAGTTTAGTTTATGGTTTAGTTTAGTTTAGTTTGGTTTGGTTTAGTTTAGTTCTGTTTGTTTTAGTTTAGTTTAGTTTAGGTTAGGTTAGCTTAGTTTAGTTTATTTTAATTTAGGTTAGGTTGGGTTAGCTTAGTTTAGTTTACTTTAGTTTAGTTTAGGTTAGGTTAGCTTAGGTTATGTTAGGTGAGTTTATTTTAGTTTAGTAGTTTAGTTTAGTTTAGGTTAGTTTAGTTTAGCTTAGTTTCGTTTAGTTTAGTTTAGTTTAGGTTAGGTTAGATTTAGTTTGGTTAGGTTAGGTTAGGTTAGGATAGTTTAGTTAATTTAGGTTAGGTTAGGTTAGTTTAGTTTAGTTTAGTTTAGGTTAGTTTAGCTTAGGTTAATTTTTTTTTAGTTTAGGTTAGTTTAGTTTAGGCTAGGTTATGTTAGGTTAGGTTAGGTTAATTTAGTTTATTATAGTAGTTTAGTTTAGTTTAGGTTAGGTAAGCTTAAGTTAGATTAGGTTATGTTAGGTTAGGTTAGTTTAATTTAGTTTCGTTTAGTTTATAGTTTAGTTTAGTTTAGTTTTTTTTAATTTAGTTAGGTTTAGTATAGTTTAGTTTCATTTAGGTTAGGTTAGGCTAGGATAGTTTAGGTTAGATTAGGTTACTTTATTTTAGTTTAGATTAAGTTAGGTTAAGTTGTTTTAGGTTCGTTTAGTTTAGTTTAGTTAAATTTAGTTTATGGTTTAGTTTATAGTTTAATTTAGTTTACAGTTAAGATTATAGTCTAGTTTAGTTTATAGTTTAGTTTATGGTGCAGTTTAGTTTAGATTAGTTTAGTATAGTTTAGTTTAGTTTAGTTTAGGTTAGTTAAGTTTAGTTTAGTTTAGTTTATAGATTAGTTTATGGTTTAGTTTGGTTTAGTTTTGTTTAGTTTAGGTTAGTTAATTTAGATTAGATTAGTTTAGTTTGGGTTAGGTTAGGTTAGGTTAGTTAGTTTAGTTTAGATTAGATTAGGTTAGGTTAAGTTATGTTGGGTTAGGTTAGATTAGTTTAATTTAGTTTAGTTAATTTATAGTTTAGTTTAGTTTATAATTTAGTTTATAGTTTAGTTTAGTGTAGGATATACTTTAGTTTAGTTTAGTTTAGTTTAGTTTAGTTAAGTTTATAGTTTATTGTGTAGTTTAGTTTAGTTTAGTTTATAGTTTAATTTAGTGTAGTTTAGTTTGATTTAGTTTAATTTAGTTTATTTTAGTTTAGTTTTAGTTTAGTTTAGTTAAGTTTAGTTTAGGTTAGCTTACGTTAGGTTAGGTTAGGTTAGGTTAGTTAAGTATAGTTTACTTTAGTTTAGGTTAGGTTTGGTTAGGTTAAGTTAGGTTAGGTTAGTTAATTTAGTTTAGTTTAATTTAGTTGGATTTAGAATAGTTTAGTTTAGTTTATTTAATTTTTGTTAGGTAATTTAGGTTAGTTTAGTTAATTTAGTTTTGGTTAGGTTAGTTAAGGGTAGTTTAGTTTAATTAATTTATTTTAGTTAATAGTTTAGTATAGTTTATAGTTTAGTTTATAGTTTAGTTTAGTTTATAGTGTAGTTTAGTTTAGTTTAGTTTCGTTTCGTTTAGTTATGTTTAGTTTAGTTTATAGTTTGTTTAAGAATTAGTTTAGTTTAGTTTATAGTGAAGTATATAGTTTAGTATAGTTTAGTTTAGTTTAGTTTAGTTTAGATTAGCTTAGTTAGTTTATTTTGGATTAGTTTGTTTACGTTACGTTAGGTTAGGTTAGGTTAATTTAATTCATTTTAGTTTAGGTTAGGTTAGGTTAAGTTAGGTTACTTTAGTTTAGCTTAGTTTACTTTAGTTTAGATAATTTATAGTTTAGTTTAATTTAGTTTATAGTTTAGTTTACAGTTTAGATTAGTTTAGTTTAGTATCGGTTAGATTAGGTTAGATTAATTTAATTTAGGTTAGGTTAGGATAGTTTAGTTCAGTTTAGTTTAGTTTAGGTTAGGTTATGTTAGGTAAAGTTAGGTTACTTTAGTTTAGTTTTGTTTAATTTAGTTTAGTTTATTTTAGTTTATTTATAGTTTAGTTTATTTATAGTTTAGTTTAGTTTATAATTTAGTTTAGTTTAGTGTAGTTTAGGTTAGGTTAGTTTAGGTTAGATTAGTTTAGTTTAGGTTATGTTAGGTTAGGATAGTTTAGTTTACTTTATTTTAGTTTAGTTTAGTTTATAGTTTAGTTTATAGTTTAAATTAGTTTAGTTTAGAGTAGTTTAGTTTAGTTTAGTTTACTTAAGTTAAGTTTAGGTTAGGTTAGGTTAGTTTAGGTTAGGTTAGTTTAGTTTAGTTTATTTAAGTTCAGTTTATATTAGGTCAGGTTAATTTAATTTATTATAGTTTAGTTTAGGTTAGGTTAGTTTAGTTTAGTTTAGTTTGGTTTAGATTAGGATAGGTTAGGTTAGGTTAGGTTATGTTAGGTTAGGTTAGTGTAGTTTAGTTTAGTTTAGTTTAGATTTGTCTCGTTTAGTTTATAGTTTAGTTTATAGTTCAGTTTAGTTTAGTTTAGTATAGTTTAGTTTTGTTTCATTAGCTTTGTTTAATTTATATTAATTTAGTTTAGTTTAGTTTATTGTTTAGTTAACAATTTAGTTTAGTTTAGTTTATAGTTTAGTTTATGGTTTAGTTTAGTTTCGTTTGGTTTGGTTTAGATTAGTTCTGTTTCGTTTAGTTTAGTTTAGTTTAGGTTAGGTTAGCTTAGTTTAGTTTAGTTTAGGTTAGGTTAGGTTAGGTTAGTTTAGTTTTCTTTAGTTTAGTTTAGGTTAGTTTAGTTTAGTTTAGGTTAGGTTAGGTTTAGTTTGGTTAGGTTAGGTTAGGTTCGGTTAGTTTAGTTTATTTTAGGTTAGTTTAGGTTAGGTTAGGTTAGGTTTGTTAAATTTAATTTAGTTAGATTATAATTATGTTTATAGTTTAGTTTAGTTTAGTTTATAGTTTAGTTTAGTTAAGTTTAGTTTAGGTTAATTTAGGTTAGGTTAGGTTAGTTTAGTTTAGTTTAGTTTAGTTTAGTGAATTTAGTTTAGTTTTGTTTAGGTTAGGTTAGGTTAGTTTACTTTAATTCAGTTTAAGTTATGTCAGGTTAGTTTAGGTTGGTTTACTTCAGTTGAGTTTAGTTTGTTTATAGTTAGGTTTATTTAGTTTAGTTTAGTGTGGTTAAGTTTATAGTTTTGTTTATAGTTTAGTTTAGTTTAATTTAGTTTCGTTTAGGTTAGGTTAGGTTAGATTAGTTTAGTTTAGTTTAGTTTCGTTTAGGTTAGTTAGTTAGTTTAGTTCAGTTTAGCTTATGTCAGGTTAGTTTAGGTTAGTTTACTTTAGTTTAGTTTAGTTTATAATTTAGATTTGTTTAGTTTAGTTTAGTTTAGTTTATGGTTTAGTTTATAGTTTAGTTTAGTTTAATTTAGTTTAGTTCAGTTTAGGATATGTCAGGTTAGTTTAGGTTAGTTTACTTTAGTTTAGTATAGTTTATTGTTCAGATTTGTTTAGTTTAGTTTATAGTTCAGTTTAGTTGAGTTTATTTTAATTTAGTTTAATTAAATTTTGTTTACTGTACAATTTACTTTAGTTTAGTTTAGTTTATAGTTTAGTTTAGTTTATGGTTAAGTTTATACTTTTATTTAGTTTAATTTAGTTTAGTATAGTTTAGCTCAGGTTAGCTTAGGTTAGGTTAATTTAGTTTAGTTTAGGTTAGATTAGGTTAGGTTAGGTTACTTTAGTTAAGTTTAGTTTAGTTTAGTTAATTTTTACTTTAGTTTAGTTTAGCATATAGTTTAGTTTAGTTTAGTTTATAGTTTAGTATAGTTTAGTTTAGTTTAGTTTAGGGTAAGTTAGATTAGTTTAGTTTATTTTAGTTTAGGTTAGGTTTGGTTAGGGTACTTTAGTTTAGTTTATAGTTTAGTTTAGGTTAGGCTACGTTAGGTTAGGTTAGGTTAATTTAGGTTAGTTTAGTTTAGATTAGTTTAGTTTAGTTTACTTTAGTTATGTTTAGTTTTGTTTTGTTTAGGTTAGTTTAGTTTAGGTTAGGTTAGGTTAGCTTAGTTTGGTTTAGTTTAGGTTAGTTAAGTTTTGTTTAGTTTATAGTTTAGTTTAGTTTAATTTAGCTTGGTTTAGTTTAGGTTGGGTTACGTTAGTTTAGTTTACTTTAGTTTGGTTTATTTTAGTTTAGTTTAGGTTAGGTGAGCATATTTTAGTTTAGTTTATATTAGATTAGGTTATTTAGGTTAGGTTATGTTAGGTTAGTTTAGTTTAGTTTAGTTTATGTTAGTTTAGTTTATGTTAGGTTAGGTTATGTTATTTTAGTTTAGTTTTGCTTAGTTTAGCTTAGGTTAGGTTAGTTTAGGTTATTTTACTTTAGTTTAGTTTAGTTTAGTTTATAGTTTAGTATAGTTTATAGTTTAGTTTATAGTTTTTTTTTTTTTTGAGTAGTGTTTAACGCCCGTTTTTACTACTGAGGCACCACAGGCGGATCGTTTATAGTTTACTTTAGTTTATAGTGTAGTTTAGTTTAGTTTAGTTTCGTTTCGTTTAGGTTAGGTTCGGTTACGTTAGGTTATGTTAGGTTAAGTTAGTTTAATTTACTTTAGTTTAGTTATGTTTAGTTTAGTTTACAGTTTAGTTTATTAATTAGTTTAGTTTAGTTTATAGTTAAGTATATAGTTTAGTATAGTTTAGTTTAGTGTAGTTTAGTTTAGATTAGCTTAGTTAGTTTATTTTGGATTTGTTTACTTTACGTTACGTTAGGTTAGGTTAATTTATTTTAGTTTAGGTTAGGTTAAGTCAGGTTACTTTAGTTTAGCATAGTTTAGTTTAGTTTAGATAATTTATAGTTTAGTTTAGTTTAGTTTATAGTTTAGTTTACAGTTTAGTTTAGTTTAGTTTCGGTTAGTTTAGTTTAGGTTAGATTAATTTAATTAAGGTTAGGATAGTTTAGTTCAGTTTAGTTTAGTTTAGTTAAGGTTAGTTAGTTTAGTTTAGATTAGTATAGTTTACGTTAGGTTAGGTTAGGTTAGGTAAGTTTAGTTTTGTTTAGGTTAGGTTAGGTTAGGTGAAGTTAGGTTACTTTAGTTTAGTTAAGTTTAATTTAGTTTAGTTTAGTGTAGTTTAGATTAGGTTAGGTTAGGTTAGATTAGTTTAGTTTAGTTTAGGTTAGGTTAGGTTAGGATAGTTTAGTTTAGTTTATTTTAGTTTAGTTTAGTTTAGTTTATAGTTTAGTTTATAGTTTAAATTAGTTTAGTTTAGATTAGTTTAGTTTAGTTTAGTTTACTTAAGTTTAGTTTAGGTTAGGTTAGGCTAGGTTAGGTTAGGTTAGGTTAGGTTATGTTAGGTTTGGTTAGTGTAGTTTAGTTTAGTTTGGTTAAGTTCAGTTTATATTAGGTTAGGTTAATTTAATTTAGTTTAGTTTAGTTTAGGTTAGGTTAGGTGAGTTTTGTTTAGTTTAGTTTAGTTTAGGTTAGGTTACGTTAGGTTAGGTTAGGTTATGTTAGGTTAGGTTAAAGTAGTTTAGTTTAGTTTAGATTTGACTCCTTTAGTTTATAATTTAGTTTATAGTTCAGTTTAGTTTGGTTTAGTATAGTTTAGTTTTGTTTAATTTAGTTTTGTTTAATTTATTTTAATTTAGTTTAGTTTAGTTTAGTATATAGTTTAATTTTTAATTTAGTTTAGTTTAGTTTATAGTTTAGTTTAGTTTATGGTTTAGTTTATAGTTTAGTTTAGTTTATTTTAGTTTAGTTCAGTTTAGGAATTGTCAGGTTAGTTTAGGTTAGTTTACTTTAGTTTAGTATAGTTTATAGTTTAGATTTGCTTAGTTTAGTTTATAGTTCAGTTTAGTTGAGTTTATTTTAATTTAGTTTAATTAAATTTTCTTTACTGTACAATTTAGTTTAGTTTAGTTTAGTTTATAGTTTAGTTTAGTTTAGTTTAAGGTTAAGTTTATACTTTTGTTTAGTTTAATTTAGTTTAGTTTAGTATAGTTTAGTTCAAGTTAGCTTAGGTTAGGTTAATTTAGTTTAGTTTAGGTTAGGTTAGGTTATATTAGGTTAGGTTACTTTAGTTAAGTTTAGTTTAGTTTAGTTAATTTATACTTAATTTAGTTTAGCATATAGTTTAGTTTAGTTTATACTATAGTATAGTTTAGTTTAGTTTAGGGTAGGTTAGATTAGTTTAGTTTATTTTAGTTTAGGTTAGGTTTGGTTAGGGTAGTTTAGTTAAGTTTATAGTTTAGTTTAGGTTAGGTTACGTTAGGTTAGGTTAGTTTAGTTTAGATTAGTTTAGTTTACTTTAATTTAGTTTTGTTTAGTTTTGTTTACGTTAGGTTAGGTTAGTTTAGGTTAGGTTAGGTTAGCGTATTTTGGTTTAGTTTAGTTTAGTTAAGTTTTATTTAATTTATAGTTTAGTTTAGTTTAGTTTAGCTTGGTTTAGTTTAGGTTGGGTTAGGTTAGTTTAGTTTAGTTTAGTTAAGTTTATTTTAGTTTAGTTTAGGTTAGGTGAGCATAGTTTAGTTTAGTTTAATTTAGATTAGGTTATTTAGGTTAGGTTATGTTACGTTAGTTTAGTTTAGTTTAGTTTATGTTAGTTTAGGTTAGATTAGGTTAGGTTAGGTTAGGTTAGTTTAGTTTAGTTTAGCTTAGTTTAGCTTAGGTTAGATTAGTTTAGGTTATTTTACTTTAGTTTAGTTTAGTTTAGTTTATAGTGTAGTTTAGTTTAGTTTAGTTTCGTTTCATTTAGGTTAGGTTCGGTTACGTAAGGTTATGTTAGGTTAGGTTAGTTTAGTTTAGTTTAGTTTAGTTATGTTTAGTTTAGTTTAGTTTATTAATTAGTTTAGTTTAGTTTATAGTTAAGTATATAGTCTAGTATAGTTTAGTTTGGTGTAGTTTAGTTTAGATTAGCTTAGTTAGTTTATTTTGGATTAGTTTACTTTACGTTACGTTAGGTTAGGTTAATTTATTTTAGTTTAGGTTAGGTTAGGTTAAGTCAGGTTACTTTAGTTTAGCATAGTTTAGTTTAGTTTAGATAATTTTAGTTTATTTATAGTTTAGTTTAGTTTATAATTTAATTTAGTTTAGTGTAGTTTAGATTAGGTTAGGTTTGGTTAGATTAGTTTAGTTTAGGTTAGGTTAGGTTAGGATAGTTTAGTTTAGTTTATTTTATTTTAGTTTAGTTTAGTTTATAGTTTAGTTTATAGTTGAAATTAGTTTAGTTTAGATTAGTTTAGTTTAGTTTACTTAAGTTTAGTTTAGGTTAGGTTAGGTTAGGTTATGTTAGGTTTGGTTAGTGTAGTTTAGTTTAGTTAATTTCAGTTTATATTAGGTTAGGTTAATTTAATTTAGTTTAGTTTAGTTTAGGTTAGGTTAGGTGAGTTTAATTCAGTTTAGTATAGTTTAGGTTAGGTTAGGTTAGGTTAGGTTATGTTAGGTTAGGTTAGTGTAGTTTAGTTTAGTTTAGATTTGACTCGTTTAGTTTATAATTTAGTTTATAGTTCAGTTTAGTTTGGTTTAGTATAGTTTAGTTTTGTTTAATTTAGTTTTGTTTAATTTATTTTAATTTAGTTTAGTTTAATTTAGTATATAGTTTAATTTTTAATATAGTTTATTTTAGTTTATAGTTTAGTTAAGGTTTAGTTTAGTTTAGTTTGGTTTGGTTTAGTTTAGTTCTGTTTGTTTTAGTTTAGTTTAGTTTAGGTTAGGTTAACTTAGTTTAGTTTAATTTAAGTTAGGTTGGGTTAGGTTAGTTTAGTTTACTTTAGTTTAGTTTAGGTTAGGTTAGTTTAGTTTAGTTTCGTTTAGTTTAGTTTAGTTTATGTTAGGTTAGGTTTAGTTTGGTTAGGCTAGGTTAGGTTAGGTTAGTTTAGTTTATTTTAGGTTAGTTTAGGTTAGGTTAAGTTAGGTTAGTTAAATTTAATTTAGTTAGATTATAATTTAGTTTATAGTTTAGTTTAGATTATTGTTTAGTTTAGTTAAGTTTAGTTTAGGTTAGGTAAGGTTAGGTTAGGTTAGTTTAGTTTAGTATAGTTTAATTTAGTTTAGTTTAGTGAATTTAGTTTAGTTTAGGTTTTAGTTAAGCTTAGTTATTTTAGTTTATATTAGTATAGTTTACTTTAGGTTAGGTTACGTTAGGTAATTTTAGTTTAGTTTAGGTTAGGTTAGGTTAGGTGAAGTTATGTTACTTTAGTTTAGTTTAGTTTATTTTAGTTTATTTATAGTTTAGTTTAGTTTATAATTAATTTAGTTTAGTGTAGTTTAGTTTAGGTTAAGTTAGGTTAGATTAGTTTATTTAAGTTTAGTTTAGGTTAGGTTAGGTTATGTTAGGTTAGGTTAGTTTAGCATAGGTTTGATTAGGTTAGGTTAGTTTAGGTTAGGTCAGTTTAATTTAGTTTAGTTAAGTTTAGTTTCGTTTAGTTTAGGTTAAGTTAGGTTAGGTTTGGTTAGGTTAATTTAGTTTAGTTTAGTTTAATTTAGTTTATTTAATTTATAGTTTAGATAATTTTAGTTTAGTTTATAGTTTAGATTATAGTTTAGTTTAGTTTTGGTCACAGTTTAGTTTATAGTGTAGTTTATAGTTAAGTTTACAGTTTACTTTAGGCTAGTTTAGATTACTTTAGTTTAGTTCAGTTTAGTTTAGTTTAGTTTAGATTAGTTTAGTTTATTTTATAGTTTAGTTTAATTAACTTTATTTTAGTTTATAATTTAGTTTAGATTACATTATAGTTTAGTTTATAGTATAGTTTACTTAATAGTTTAGTTTATAGTTTAGTTTATGGCTTAGTTTATAATTAAAATTCGTTTACTTTACATTAGTTTAGTTTAGTTTAGTTTAGTGTAGCTTAGTTTAGGTTAGGTTAGTTTAGTTTAGTTTAGTTTTGTTTACTTAAGTTTAGTTTAGTTTAGGTTAGGTTAGCTTATGTTAGGTTAGGTTAGTTTAGCTTAAGTTAGATTAGGTTAGGTTAGTTTAGTTTAGTGTAGTTTAGTTTAGTTCAGTTTAGATTAGGTTACGTTAGTTTAGTTTTGTTTAGTTCAGTTTACTTTAGGTTAGGTTAGGTTAGGTAGTGTTAGTTTAGTTTAGTTTAGTTTAGTTTAGTTTTGGTTATGTTAGGTTAGGTTGAGTTATTTTAGGTTACGTTAGTTTAGTTTAGTCTCGTTTAGTTTATAGTTTAGTTTCGTTAAGTTTAGTTTATAGTTCAGTTTAGTTTAGTTTTGTTTAATTTAGTTTAGTTTAATTTATTTTAATTTATTTTGGTTTAGTTTAATTTATAGTTTAGTTTATAATTTAGTTTAGATTAGTTTATAATTTAGTTTATGGTTTAGTTTAGTTTAGTTTAGTTTGGTTTAGTTTAGTTTAGTTTATTTAGTTTCGTTTAGGTTAGTTTAGTTTAGGCTAGATTAGGTTAGCTTAGTTTAATTTAAATAAGTTTACGTTAGGTTAGGATGGTTTAGATTAAGTTAGTTTAGTTTAGTTTAGCTAAGTTTAGTTTAGTTTACAATTTAGTTTAGTATAGTTTAGTTTATAGCTTAGTTTATACTTAAGTTTAGTTTAATTTATAGTTTAGTTTATAGTTTAAATTAGTTTAATTTAGTTTAGTTTAGGTTAGGTTTGTTTAGTTTAAGTTAGGTTAGGTTAGGTTAGGTTAGTTTAGTTTAGTTTAGTTTAGTTGAATTTAGTTTAGTTTAGTTCAGTTTAGGTTAGGTTAGTTTAATTTTTTTTAATTTAGGTTAGGTTAGGTTAGTTTGGGTTAACTTAGTTTAGTTTAGGTTAGGATAGGTTAGGTTGATTAGGTTAGTTTAGTTCAGTTTAGCTAATTTTAGTTTAGTTTATAGTTTCGTTAATTTAGTTTAGTTTAGTTTAGTGTATAGATAAGTTTAAAGTTTAGTTTACTTTAGTTTATGGTTTAGTATAGTTTAGTTTAGTTTAGTTTAGCTTAGTGTATTTTAGTTTCGTTTAGTTTAGATTAGGTTAAGTTAAGTTAGGTTTGGTTAGGTTAATTTGGTTTAGTTTAGTTTAATTTAGTTTATTTAATTTATAGTTTAGTTAAATTTAGTTTAGTTTATAGTTTAGATTATAGTTTAATTTATTTTATATTTTAGTTTAGTTTAGTTTAGTATAGGTTAGGTTAGTTTAGTTTAGTTCAGTTTAGGTTAGGTTGGGTTAGGATAGTTTAGTTTAGTTTAGTTTTAGTTTATAGTTTACTTTAGTTTATTTTATAGATAAGTTTATAGTTTAGTCTAGGCTATTTTAGATTAGTTAATTTATTTTGGTTTAGTTTAGGTTAGGTTCGGTTAGGTTAATTTAGTAAAGTTTAGTTTAGTTTTGTTTATATAGTTTATTTTATAGTTTAGTTTAGTTAAGTTTGGTTTAGTTTAATTTAGTTTAGTTTAGTTTTGTTTAATTTAGTTTAGTTTATTTTAGTTTAGTTTAGTTTAGTTTAATTTAGTTTAGTTTAGTTTAAATCAGGTTAGCCTGATTAGGTTAGTTTGGATTAGTTTAGTTTAGCTAAGTTTAGTTTAGTTTATAGTTTCGTTAATTTATTTTAGTTTAGTTTAGTGTATAGTTAGGTTTATAGTTTAGTTTAGTTTATAGTTTATTTTATAGTTTAGTATATTTTAGTTTAGTTTAGTTTAGTTTAGCTTAGTTTAGTTTAGTTTCGTTTAGTTTAGGGTAGGTAAGGTTAGGTTAGGTTGGGTTAAGGTAGTTTAGTTTAGTTTTGTTTAGGTTAGGTTAGGTTTGGTTAGGTTAGTTTAGTTCATTTTATTTTAATTTAGTGTAGTTAATTTATAGTTTAGTTAAATTTAGTTTAGTTTATAGTTTAGATTATAGTTTAGTTTAGTTCATTTTATATTTTAGTTTTGTTTAGTTTAGGTTAGGTTAGTTTAGTTTAGTTTATTTTAGGTTAGGTTAGTTTGGGTTAGAATAGTTTAGTTTAGTTTAGTTTATTTTTAATTTATAGTGTATTTTAGTTTTGTGAATACTTAAGTTTATCATTTAGTTTATAATCTAGTTTATAGTTTAGTTTAGGCTATTTTGGATTAGTTTAGCTTAGTTTAGTTTAGTTTAGTTTAGTTTAGAATAGGTTAGGTTAGGTTAATTTAGTATTGTTTAGTTTAGTTTAGTATATTTAGTTTATTTTATAGTTTAGTTTATAGTTTAGTTTAGTTAAGTTTAGTTTAGTTTATTGTTTAGTTTGCTTTAGTTTAGTTTTGTTTAATTTATTTTAGTTTAGTTTAGTTTAGTTTTGTTTAGGTTAGGTTAGGTTATGTTAATTTAGGTTAGCTTAGTTTAGTTTAGTTTAGGTTAGTTTAAGTTAGGTTACTTTACTTTAGTTTAGTTTAGTTTAGATAATTTATAGTTTAGTTTATTTTAGTTTAGTTTATGGTTTAGTTTAGTTTATAGTTTAGTTTAGATTAGTTATGTTTAGTTTAGTTTAAAGTTTAGTTTATTAATTAGTTTAGTTTAATTTATAGTTAAGTATATTGTTTGGCATAGTTTAGTTTAGTGTAGTTTAGTTTAGATTAGCTTAGTTAGTTTATTTTGGATTAGTTTACTTTACGTTACGTTAGGTTAGGTTGATTTATTTTAGTTTAGGTTAGGTTAGGTTAAGTCAGGTTACTTTAGTTTAGCTTAGTTTAGTTTAGTTTAGATAATTTATAGTTTAGTTTAGTTTAGTTTATAGTTTAGTTTACAGTTTAGTTTAGTTTAGTTTAGGTTAGGTTAGGTGAAGTTAGGTTACTTTAGTTTAGTTTAGTTTAATTTAGTTTAGTTTATTTTAGTTTAGTTTATAATTTAGTTTTGTTTAGTGTAGTTTAGGTTAGGTTAGGTTAGGTTAGGTTAGATTAGTTTAGCTTAGTTTAGGTTAGGATAGGTTAGGATTGTTTAGTTTAGTTTATTTTATTTTAGGTTAGTTTAGTTTATAGTTTGGTTTATAGTTTAAATTAGTTTAGTTTAGATTAGTTTAGTTTAGTTTAGCTTACTTAAGATTAGTTTAGGTTAGGTTAGGTTAGGTTATGTTAGGTTAGGTTAGTGTAGTTTAGTTCAGTTTAGTTTAGTTCAGTTTATATTAGGTTAGATTAATTTAATTTAGTTTAGTTTAGTTTAGGTTAGGTTAGGTTAGTTTAGTTTAGTTTAGTTTAGTTTAGGTTAGGTTAGGTTAGGTTAGGTTAAGTTAGGTTATGTTAGGTTAGGTTAGTGTAGTTTAGTTTAGTTTAGTTTAGATTTTACTCGTTTAGTTTATAGTTTAGTTTATAGTTCAGTTTAGTTTAGTTTAGTATAATTTAGTTTTGTTTAATTTAGTTTTGTTTAATTTATTTTAATTTAATTTAGTTTAGTTTAATTTATAGTTTAGTTTATAATTTAGTTTATATTAGTTTATAGTTTAGTTTATGGTTTAGTTTAGTTTAGTTTAGTTTGGTTTAGTTTAGTTTAGTTTATTTAGTTTCGTTTAGGTTAGTTTAATTTAGGCTAGATTAGGTTAGCTTAGTTTAGTTTAAATAAGTTTACGTTAGGTTAGGATGGTTTAGATTAAGTTAGTTTAGTTTAGTTTAGTTTAGCTAAGTTTAGTTTAGTTTACAATTTAGTTTAGTATAGTTTAGTTTATAGCTTAGTTTATACTTACGTTTAGTTTAATTTATAGTTTAGTTTATAGTTTAAATTAGTTTAATTTAGTTTAGTTTAGGTTAGGTTTGTTTAGTTTAAGTTAGGTTAGGTTAGGTTAGGTTAGTTTAGTTTAGTTTAGTTTAGTTGAATTTAGTTTAGTTTAGTTCAGTTTAGGTTAGGTTAGGTTAGTTTAGTTTAGTTTAATTTAGTTTAGTTTAGTTTAGGTTAGGTTAGGCTAGGTTAGGTTAGGTTAGGTTATGTTAGGTTTTGTTAGTGTAGTTTAGTTTAGTTTAGTTTAGGTTTGACTCGTTCAGTTTATAATTTAGTTTATAGTTCAGTTTAGTTTGGTTTAGTATAGTTTAGTTTTGTTTAATTTAGTTTTGTTTAATTTATTTTAATTTAGTTTAGTTTAGTTTAGTATATTGTTTAATTTTTAATATAGTTTAGTTTAGTTTATAGTTTAGTTTATGGTTTAGTTTAGTTTAATTTGGTTTGGTTTAGTTTAGTTCTGTTTGTTTTAGTTTAGTTTAGTTTAGGTTAGGTTAGCTTAGTTTAGTTTAGTTTAATTTAGGTTAGGTTGGGTTAGGTTAGTTTAGTTTACTCTAGTTTAGTTTAGGTTAGGTTAGTTTAGTTTAGTTTAGTTTAGTTTAGTTTATGTTAGGTTAGGTTTAGTTTGGTTAGGTTAGGTTAGTTAAATTTAATTTAGTTAGATTATAATTTAGTTTATAGTTTAGTTTAGTTTAGTTTATTGTTTAGTTTAGTTAAATTTAGTTTAGGTTAGGTAAGGTTAGGTTAGGTTAGTTTAGTTTAGTATAGTTTAGTTTAGTTTAGTTTAGTGAATTTAGATTAGTGTAGTTTAGGATTTAGTTAAGCTTAGTTAGTTTGTTTAGATTAGTATAGTTTACTTTAGGTCAGGTTACATAATTTTAGTTTAGTTTAGGTTAGGTTAGGTAAGGTTAGGTGAAGTTATGTTAATTTAGTTTAGTTTATTTTATTTTAGTTTATTTATAGTTTAGCTTAGTTTATAATTTAGTTTAGTTTAGTTTACAGTTTAGTTTATGGTTTAGTTTAGTTTCGTTTGGTTTGGTTTAGATTAGTTCTGTTTCGTTTAGTTTAGGTTAGGTTAGCTTAGTTTAGTTTAGTTTACTTTAGTTTAGTTTAGGTTAGGTTAGCTTAGGTTATGTTAGGTGAGTTTAGTTTAGTTTAGTTTAGGTTAGGTTAGTTTAGTTTAGTTTCGTTTAGTTTAGTTTAGGTTAGGTTAGGTTTAGTTTGGTTAGGTTAGGTTAGGTTAGGTTAGTTTAGCTAATTTTAGTTTAGTTTATAGTTTCGTTAATTTAGTTTAGTTTAGTTTAGTGTATAGTTAAGTTTATAGTTTAGTTCAGTTTATGGTTTAGTATAGTTTAGTTTAGTTTAGTTTAACTTAGTTTAGTTTAGATTCGTTTAGTTTAGTTTAGTTTAGGTTAAGTTAGGTTAGGTTTGGTTAGGTTAATTTAGTTTAGTTTAGTTTAATTTAGTTTATTTAATTTATAGTTTAGTTAAATTTAGTTTAGTTTATAGTTTAGATTATAGTTTAGTTTATTTTATATTTTAGTTTAGTTTAGTTTATGTTAGATTAGTTTAGTTTAGTTTAGTTTAGTTTCAGTTAGGTGTGGTTAGGATAGTTTAGTTTAGTTTAGTTTTAGTTTATAGTTTAGTTTAGTTTGTTTTATACTTAAGTTCATAGTTTAGTTAAGGCTATTTTAGATTAGTTTAGTTTAGTTTTGTTTATTTAGTTTATTTTATAGTTTAGTTTAGTTAAGTTTAGTTTAGTTTAATTTAGTTTAGTTTAGTTTTGTTTAATTTAGTTTAGTTTAGTTTTGTTTAATTTAGTTTAGTTTAATTTAGTTTAGTTTAGTTTAGCTAAGTTTAGTTTAGTTTAGAGTTTCGGTAATTTATTTTAGTTTAATTTAATGTATAGTTAGGTTTATAGTTTAGTTTAGTTTATAGTTTATTTTATAGTTTAGTATATTTTAGTTTAGTTTAGTTTAGCTTAGTTTAGTTTAGTTTCGTTTAGTTTAGGGTAAATAAGGTTAGGTTAGTTTGGGTTAAGTTAGTTTAGTTTAGTTTTGTTTAGGTTAGGATAGGTTTGGTTAGGTTAGTTTAGTTCATTTTATTTTAATTTAGTGTAATTAATTTATAGTTTAGTTAAATTTAGTTTAGTTTATAGTTTAGATTATAGTTTAGTTTAGTTCATTTTATATTTTAGTTTTGTTTAGTTTAGGTTAGGTTAGTTTAGTTTAGTTTATTTTGGGTTAGGTTAGTTTGGGTTAGAATAGTTTAGTTTAGTTTAGTTTATTTTTAATTTATAGTTTATTTTAGTTTTGTGAATACTTAAGTTTATAATTTATTTTATAATCTAGTTTATAGTCAAGTTTAGGCTATTTTGGATTAGTTTAGCTTAGTTTAGTTTAGTTTAGAATAGGTTAGGTTAGGTTAATTTAGTATTCTTTAGTTTAGTTTAGTTTATTTAGTTTATTTTATAATTTAGTTTATAGTTTAGTTTAGTTAGGTTTAGTTTAGTTTATTGTTTAGTTTGCTTTATTTTAGTTTTGTTTAATTTATTTTAGTTTAGTTTAGTTTAGTTTCGTTTAGGTTAGGTTAGGTTATGTTAATTTAGGTTAGCTTAGTTTAGTTTAGTTTAGGTTAGATTAAGTTAGGTTAGGTTAGTTAAGTTTAGTTTAGTTAAGTTAAGTTTAGTTTAATTTATAGTTTAGTTTAGTATACTTTAGTTTATAGTTTAGTTTAGTTTAGTTTATTTTAGTTTAAAGTTTAGTTTATACTTTCGTTTACTTTAGTTAATAATTTTGTTTATGGTTTAGTTTAGTTTGGTTTAGTTATGTTTTATTTAGTTTAGTTTAGTTTCGTTTAGGTTTGGTTAGGTTAGGCTAGGTTAGGTTAGCTTAGTTTGGTTTAGTTTAGTTTAGGTTAGGTTAGGGTAGATTAGGTTAGTTTACCTTAGTTTAGTTTAGCTTAGTTTAGTTAAGTTTAGTTCAGTTTATATTTTAGTTTAGTGTAATTTAATTTATATTTTAGTTTATGGTTTAGTTTAGGTTAATTTATAGTTTGATTTATAATTTAGTTTAGTTTCGTTTAGTTTAATTTAATTTAGTTTACTTAATTTAGCTTAGTTTAGTTTAGTTTAGTTTAGTTTAGGTTAGATTTAGTTAGGTCAGGTTAGATTATTTAAGTTTAGTTTAGTTAAGTTTAGGTTAGGTTAGGTTAGGTTAGTTTAGTTTAATTCTATTTAGGTTAGGTTAGGTAATTTTGGGTTAGTATAGTTTAGTTAATTTATTTTAGTTAATAGTTCAGTATAGTTTACAGTTTAGTTTATAGTTTATTTCAGTTTATAGTGTAGTTTATAGTTTAGTTTAGTTTAGTTTAGTTTCGTTTAGGTTATGTTAGGTTAGGTTAGGTTGGATTAGCTTAGTTTAGTTTAGTTTAGTTTAGGTTAGGTTCGGTTACGTTAGGTTATGTTAGCTTATGTTAGTTTAGTTTAGTTTAGTCTAGTTTAGTTAAGTTTAGTTTAGTTTATAGTTTAGTTTATTTTAGTTTATTTATTAGTTTAGTTTATAGTTAAGTATATAGTTTACTTTAGTTTAGTTTAGCTTAGTTTGTTTATTTTAGATTAGTATAGCTTACGTTACGTTAGGTTAAACCTAACCTAACGTAAGCTAACGTAGGTTAGGTTCGTTTAGTTTAGTTTAATTAGGTTAGGTTAGGTTAAGTTAGGTTACTTTAGCTTAGTTTAGTTTAGTTTAGATAATTTATGGTTTAGTTTAGTTAAATTTAGTTTATAGATCAGTATATAGTTTACTTTAGTTTATAGTTCAGTTTAGGTTAGATTAGTTTAAGTTAGATTAGGTTAGATTAATTTAGTTTAGTTTAGTTTCGGTTAGGTTAGATTAGGTTACATTAAGTTAGTTTAGGTTAGCTTAGTTTAGTTTAGTTTAGTATAATTAAGTTTAGTTAAGTTTTGTTTAGTTTACAGTTTAGTTTAGTTAAGTTTAGTTTATAATTTAGTTTATAGTTCAGTTTAGATTAGTTCATACTTTATTTTAGTTTACTTTAGAGTCAGTTAGGTTAGGTTAGGTTAGGTTAGGTTAGTGTAGTTTAGTTAAGTTTAGTTTTGTTTAGCTAAGTTTATAGTTTATTTTGTAGTTTAATTTAGTTTAGTTTGTTGTTTAATTTAGTGTAGTTTAGTTTAGTTTAGTTTAATTTAGTTTACTTTAGTTTAGTTTAGTGTAGTTTAGATTAGATTAGGTTAGGTTATGTTAGGTTAGTAGAGTATATTTTAGTTTAGGTTAGGTTAGGTTAGGTTAAGTTAGGTTAGGTTAGTTTAGTTTAGTTTAGTTGGATTTAGAATAGTTTAGTGTAGTTTAGTTTATTTTAGGTTAGGTAAGGTTAGCCTAGTTTAGTTTAATTTAGTTTAGTTTAGGTTAGGTTAGTTTAGGTTAGTTTAGTTTAGTTAATTTATTTTAGTTAATAGTTTAGTATAGTTTATAAATTAGTTTATAATTTATTTTGGTTTGTAGTTCAATTTATTGTTAATTTAGTTTAGTTTATTTTAGTTTCGTTTAGGTTATGTTAGGTTAGGTTAGGTTAGGATAGCTTAGCTTAGCTTAGTTTAGTTTAGTTTAGGTTAAGTTAGGTTAGGTTAGCTTATTTTAGCTTAGTTTAGTTTATTTTAGTTTAGGTTAGGTTCGGTTACGTTAGGTTATGTTAGGTTAAGTTAGTTTAGTTTAGTTTAGTTTAGCTTAGCTTAGTTAGTTTATTTTAGATTAATACAGTTTACGTTACGTTAGGTTAGGTTAAGTTAGGTTAGTTTAGTTTAGTTTAGGTTAGGTTAGGTTAGTTTAAGTTAGGTTACTTTAGTTTAGTTTAGTTTAGTTTAGATAATTTATAATTTAGTTTAGTTTAGTTTAGTTTATAATTTAGTTTATAGTTTACTTTAGTTTCTAGTTTAGTTTAGTTTCAATTAGATTCGGTAAGTTTAGTTTAGTTTACGTTAGGTTAGGTTAGGTTGAGTTAGGTTACTTTAGTTTAGTTTAGTTTAGATAATTTATAGTTTAGTTTAGTTTAGTTTATAGTTTAGTTTACAGTTTAGTTTAGTTTAGTTTCGGTTTGGTTAGGTTAGGTTAGATTAATTTAATTTAGGTTAGGATAGTTTAGTTCAGTTTAGTTTAGTTTAGTTAAGCCTAGTTAGTTTAGTTTAGATTCGTATAGTTTACGTTAGGTTAGGTTAGGTTAGGTAAGTTTAGTTTAGGTTAGGTTAGGTGAAGTTAGGTTACTTTAGTTTAGTTTAGTTTAATTTAGTTTAGTTTATTTTAGTTTATTTATAGTTTAGTTTAATTTATAATTTAGTTTAGTTTAGTGTAGTTTAGGTTAGGTTAGGTTAGGTTAGATTAGTTTAGCTTAGTTTAGGTTAGGATAGGTTAGGATAGTTTAGTTTAGTTTATTTTATTTTAGTTTAGTTTAGTTTATAGTTTAGTTTATAGTTTAAATTAGTTTAGTTTAGATTAGTTTAGTTTAGTTTAGTTTACTTAAGTTTAGTTTAGGTTAGGTTACGTTAGGTTAGGTTATGTTAGGTTAGGTTATTGTAGTTTAGTTCAGTTTAGTTTAGTTCAGTTTATATTAGGTTAGGTTAATTTAATTTAGTTTAGTTTAGTTTAGTTTAGGTTAGATTAAGTTAGGTTAGGTTAGTTAAGTTTAGTTTAGTTAAGTTAAGTTTAGTTTAATTTATAGTTTAGTTTAGTATACTTTAGTTTATAGTTTAGTTTAGTTTAGTTTATTTTAGTTTAAAGTTTAGTTTATACTTTCGTTTACTTTAGTTAATAATTTTGTTTATGGTTTAGTTTAGTTTGGTTTAGTAATGTTTTATTTAGTTTAGTTTAGTTTCGTTTAGGTTTGGTTAGGTTAGGCTAGGTTAGGTTAGCTTAGTTTGGTTTAGTTTAGTTTAGGTTAGGTTAGGTTAGATTAGGTTAGTTTACCTTAATTTAGTTTAGCTTAGTTTAGTTAAGTTTAGTTCAGTTTTTATTTTAGTTTAGTGTAATTTAATTTATATTTTAGTTTATGGTTTAGTTTAGTTTAATTTATAGTTTGATTTATAATTTAGTTTAGTTTCGTTTAGTTTAATTTAGCTTAGTTTAGATTAGGTTAGGTTAGATTATGTTAGTTTAGTTTAGTTTATTTTAGTTTAGTTTAGTTTAGTTACTGTTAGGTTAGGTTAGTTTAGTTTAGTTTAGTTTAGTTTAATTTAATTTAGTTTACTTAATTTAGTTTAGTTTAGTTTAGTTTAGTTTAGTTTAGGTTAGATTTAGTTAGGTCAGGTTAGATTATTTAAGTTTAGTTTAGTTAAGTTTAGGTTAGGTTTGGTTAGGTTAGTTTAGTTTAATTCTATTTAGGTTAGGTTAGGTAATTTTGGGTTAGTATAGTTTAGTTAATTTATTTTAGTTAATAGTTCAGTATAGTTTACAGTTTAGTTTATAGTTTATTTCAGTTTATAGTGTAGTTTATAGTTTAGTTTAGTTTCGTTTAGGTTATGTTAGGTTAGGTTAGGTTGGATTAGCTTAGTTTAGTTTAGTTTAGTTTAGGTTAGGTTCGGTTACGTTAGGTTATGTTAGCTTATGTTAGTTTAGTTTAGTTTAGTCTAGTTTAGTTAAGTTTAGTTTAGTTTATAGTATAGTTTATTTTATTTTCTTTATTAGTTTAGTTTATAGTTAAGTATATAGTTTAGTTTAGTTTAGTTTAGCTTAGTTTGTTTATTTTAGATTAGTATAGCTTACGTTACGTTAGGTTAAACCTAACCTAACGTAAGCTAACGTAGGTTAGGTTCGTTTAGTTTAGTTTAATTAGGGTAGGTTAGGTTAAGTTAGGTTACTTTAGCTTAGTTTAGTTTAGTTTAGATAATTTATGGTTTAGTTTAGTTAAGTTTAATTTATAGATCAGTATATAGTTTACTTTAGTTTATAGTTCAGTTTAGGTTAGATTAGTTTAAGTTAGATTAGGTTAGATTAGTTTAGTTTAGTTTAGTTTCGGTTAGGTTAGATTAGGTTACATTAAGTTAGTTTAGGTTAGCTTAGTTTAGTTTAGTTTAGTATAATTAAGTTTAGTTAAGTTTTGCTTAGTTTACAGTTTAGTTTAGTTAAGTTTAGTTTATAATTTAGTTTATAGTTCAGTTTAGATTAGTTCATACTTTATTTTAGTTTACTTTAGAGTCAGTTAGGTTAGGTTAGGTTAGGTTAGGTTAGTGTAGTTTAGTTAAGTTTAGTTTTGTTTACCTAAGTTTATAGTTTATTTTGTAGTTTAATTTAGTTTAGTTTATTGTTTAATTTAGTGTAGTTTAGTTTAGTTTAGTTTAATTTAGTTTACTTTAGTTTAGTTTAGTGTAGTTTAGATTAGATTAGGTTAGGTTATGTTAGGTTAGTAGAGTATATTTTAGTTTAGGTTAGGTTAAGTTAGGTGAAGTTAGGTTAGGTTAGTTTAGTTTAGTTTAGTTGGATTTAGAATAGTTTAGTGTAGTTTAGTTTATTTTAGGTTAGGTAAGGTTAGCCTAGTTTAGTTTAATTTAGTTTAGTTTAGGTTAGGTTAGTTTAGGTTAGTTTAGTTTAGTTAATTTATTTTAGTTAATAGTTTAGTATAGTTTATAAATTAGTTTATAATTTATTTTGGTTTGTAGTTCAATTTATTGTTAATTTAGTTTAGTTTATTTTAGTTTCGTTTAGGTTATGTTAGGTTAGGTTAGGTTAGGTTAGCTTAGCTTAGCTTAGTTTAGTTTAGTTTAGGTTAGGTTAGGTTAGGTTAGCTTAGCTTACCTTAGCTTAGTTTAGTTTAGTTTAGTTTAGCTTAACTTAGTTAGTTTATTTTAGATTAATACAGTTTACGTTACGTTAGGTTAGGTTAAGTTAGGTTAGTTTAGTTTAGTTTAGGTTAGGTTAGGTTAGTTTAAGTTAGGTTACTTTAGTTTAGTTTAGTTTAGTTTAGATAATTTATAATTTAGTTTAGTTTAGTTTAGTTTAGTTTATAATTTAGTTTATAGTTTACTTTAGTTTCTAGTTTAGTTTTGTTTGAATTAGATTCGGTAAGTTTAGTTTAGTTTACGTTAGGTTAGGTTAGGTTAGGTTGAGTTAGGTTACTTTAGTTTAGTTTAGTTTAGATAATTTATAGTTTAGTTTAGTTTAGTTTATAGTTTAGTTTACAGTTTAGTTTAGTTTAGTTTCGGTTTGGTTAGGTTAGGTTAGATTAATTTAATTTAGGTTAGGATAGTTTAGTTCAGTTTAGTTTAGTTAATTAAGCTTAGGTAGTTTAGTTTAGATTAGTATAGTTTACGTTAGGTTAGGTTAGGTTAGGTAAGTTTAGTTTAGTTTAGGTTAGGTTAGGTGAAGTTAGGTTACTTTAGTTTAGTTTAGTTTAATTTAGTTTAGTTTATTTTAGTTTATTTTTAGTTTAGTTTAGTTTATAATTTAGTTTAGTTTAGTGTAGTTTAGGTTAGGTTAGGTTAGGTTAGATTAGTTTAGCTTAGTTTAGGTTAGGATAGGTTAGGATAGTTTAGTTTATTTTATTTTATTTTATTTTAGTTTAGTTTATAGTTTAGTTTATAGTTTAAATTAGTTTAGTTTAGATTAGTTTAGTTTAGTTTAGTTTACTTAAGTTTAGTTTAGGTTAGGTTACGTAAGGTTAGGTTATGTTAGGTTAGGTTATTGTAGTTTAGTTCAGTTTAGTTTAGTTCAGTTTATATTAGGTTAGGTTAATTTAATTTAGTTTAGTTTAGGTTAGGTTGGGTTAGTTTAGTTTAGTTTAGTTTATGTTAGGTTAGGTTAGGTTAGGTTAAGTTAGGTTATTTTAGGTTAGGTTAGTGTAGTTTAGTTTAGTTTAGTTTAGATTTTACTCGTTTAGTTTATAATTTAGTTTATAGTTCAGTTTAGTTTAGTTTGGTATAGTTTAGTTTTGTTTAATTTAGTTTTGTTTAATTTATTTTAATTTAGTTTAGTTTAGTTTAGTATATAGTTAATTTTTAATTTAGTTTAGTTTAGATTATAGTTTAGTTTATGGTTTAGTTTAGTTTAGTTTGGTTTGGTTTAGTTTAGTCCTGTTTGTTTTAGTTTAGTTTAGTTTAGGTTAGCTTAGCTTAGTTTAGTTTAGTTTAATTTAGGTTACGTTGGGTTAGGTTAGTTTAGTTTACTTTAGTTTAGTTTAGGTTAGGTTAGCTTAGGTTATGTTAGGTGAGTTTATTTTAGTTTAGTAGCTTAGTTTAGTTTAGGTTAGGTTAGTTTAGTTTAGTTTCGTTTAGTTTAGTTTAGTTTAGGTTTGGTTATGTTTAGTTTGGTTAGGTTAGGTTAGGTTAGGTTAGTTTAGTTTATTTTAGGTTAGTTTAGGTTAGGTTAAGTTAGGTTAGTTAAATTTAATTTAGTTAGATTATAATTTAGTTTATAGTTTAGTTTAGTTTATTGTTTAGTTTAGTTAAGTTTAGTTTAGGTTAGGTAAGGTTAGGTTAGGTTAGTTTAGTTTTGTATAGTTTAATTTAGTTTAGTTTAGTGAATTTAGTTTAGTTTAGGTTTTAGTTAAGCTTAGTTAGTTTAGTTTAGATTAGTATAGTTTACTTTAGGTTAGGTTACGTTAGGTAATTTTAGTTTAGTTTAGGTTAGGTTAGGTTAGGTGAAGTTATGTTACTTTAGTTTAGTTTAGTTTATTTTAGTTCATTTATAGTTTAGTTTAGTTTATAATTAATTTAGTTTAGTGTAGTTTAGTTTAGGTTAAGTTAGGTTAGATTAGTTTATTTAAGTTTAGTTTAGGTTAGTTTAGGTTATGTTAGGTTAGGTTAGTTTAGCATAGGTTTGATTAGGTTAGGTTAGTTTAGGTTAGGTCAGTTTAATTTAGTTTAGTTAAGTTTAGTTTCGTTTAGTTTAGGTTAAGTTAGGTTAGGTTTGGTTAGGTTAATTTAGTTTAGTTTAGTTTAATTTAGTTTATTTAATTTATAGTTTAGATAATTTTAGTTTAGTTTATAGTTTAGATTATAGTTTAGTTTAGTTTTGGTCACAGTTTAGTTTATAGTTTAGTTTATAGTTAAGTTTACAGTTTACTTTAGGCTAGTTTAGATTACTTTAGTTTAGTTCAGTTTAGTTTAGTTTAGTTTAGATTAGTTTAGTTTATTTTATAGTTTAGTTTAATTAACTTTAGTTTAGTTTATAATTTAGTTTAGTTTACATCATAGTTTAGTTTATAGTATAGTTTACTTAATAGATTAGTTTATAGTTTAGTTTATGGCTTAGTTTATAATTAAAATTCGTTTACTTTACATTAGTTTAGTTTAGTTTCGTGTACCTTAGTTTAGGTTAGGTTAGTTTAATTTAGTTTAGTTTTGTTTACTTAAGTTTAGTTTAGTTTAGGTTAGGTTAGCTTATGTTAGGTTAGGTTAGTTTAGCTTAAGTTAGATTAGGTTAGGTTAGTTTAGTTTAGTGTAGTTTAGTTTAGTTCAGTTTAGATTAGGTTACGTTAATTTAGTTTTGTTTAGTTCAGTTTACTTTAGGTTAGGTTAGGTTAGGTAGTGTTAGTTTAGTTTAGTTTAGTTTAGTTTAGTTTTGGTTATGTTAGGTTAGGTTGAGTTATTTTAGGTTACGTTAGTTTAGTTTAGTCTCGTTTAGTTTATAGTTTAGTTTCGTTAAGTTTAGTTTATAGTTCAGTTTAGTTTAGTTTTGTTTAATTTAGTTTAGTTTAATTTATTTTAATTTATTTTGGTTTAGTTTAATTTATAGTTTAGTTTATAATTTAGTTTAGATTAGTTTATAGTTTAGTTTATGGTTTAGTTTAGTTTAGTTTAGTTTGGTTTAGTTTAGTTTAGTTTATTTAGTTTCGTTTAGGTTAGTTTAGGCTAGATTAGGTTAGCTTAGTTTAATTTAAATAAGTTTACGTTAGGTTAGGATGGTTTAGATTAAGTTAGTTTATTTTAGTTTAGCTAAGTTTAGTTTAGTTTACAATTTAGTTTAGTATAGTTTAGTTTATAGCTTAGTTTATACTTAAGTTTAGTTTAATTTATAGTTTAGTTTATAGTTTAAATTAGTTTAATTTAGTTTAGTTTAGGTTAGGTTTGTTTAGTTTAAGTTAGGTTAGGTTAGGTTAGGTTAGTTTAGTTTAGTTTAGTTTAGTTGAATTTAGTTTAGTTTAGTTCAGTTTAGGTTAGGTTAGGTTAGTTTAGTTTAGTTTAATTTGGGTTAGGTTAGGTTAGTTTGGGTTAACTTAGTTTAGTTTAGTTTAGGTTAGGATAGGTTAGGTTGATTAGGTTAGTTTAGTTCAGTTTAGCTAATTTTAGTTTAGTTTATAGTTTCGTTAATTTTGTTTAGTTTAGTTTAGTGTATAGATAAGTTTAAAGTTTAGTTTACTTTAGTTTATGGTTTAGTATAGTTTAGTTTAGTTTAGTTTAGCTTAGTGTATTTTAGTTTCGTTTAGTTTAGATTAGGTTAAGTTAAGTTAGGTTTGGTTAGGTTAATTTGGTTTAGTTTAGTTTAATTTAGTTTATTTAATTTATAGTTTAGTTAAATTTAGTTTAGTTTATAGTTTAGATTATAGTTTAGTTTATTTTATATTTTAGTTTAGTTTAGTTTAGTTTAGGTTAGGTTAGTTTAGTTTAGTTTAGTTCAGTTTAGGTTAGGTTGGGTTAGGATAGTTTAGTTTAGTTTAGTTTTAGTTTATAGTTTACTTTAGTTTATTTTATACTTAAGTTTATAGTTTAGTTTAGGCTATTTTAGATTAGTTTAGTTTAGTTTGGTTTTGTTTAGGTTAGGTTCGGTTAGGTTAATTTAGTAAAGTTTAGTTTAGTTTTGTTTATATAGTTTATTTTATAGTTTAGTTTAGTTAAATTTGGTTTAGTTTAATTTAGTTTAGTTTAGTTTTGTTTAATTTAGTTTAGTTTAGTTTAGTGTATAGTTAGGTTTAGAGTTTAGTTTAGTTTATATTTTATTTTATAGTTTAGTATATTTTAGTTTAGTTTAGTTTAGTTTAGCTTAGTTTAGTTTAGTTTCGTTTAGTTTAGGGTAGGTAAGGTTAGGTTAGGTTGGGTTAAGGTAGTTTAGTTTAGTTTTGTTTAGGTTAGGTTAGGTTTGGTTAGGTTAGTTTAGTTCTTTTTATTTTAATTTAGTGTAGTTAATTTATAGTTTAGTTAAATTTAGTTTAGTTTATAGTTTAGATTATAGTTTAGTTTAGTTCATTTTATATTTTAGTTTTGTTTAGTTTAGGTTAGGTTAGTTTAGTTTAGTTTATTTTAGGTTAGGTTAGTTTGGGTTAGAATAGTTTAGTTTAGTTTAGTTTATTTTTAATTTATAGTGTATTTTAGTTTTGTGAATACTTAAGTTTATCATTTAGTTTATAATCTAGTTTATAGTTTAGTTTAGGCTATTTTGGATTAGTTTAGCTTAGTTTAGTTTAGTTTAGTTTAGTATAGTTTAGTTTTGTTTAATTTAGTTTTGTTTAATTTATTTTAATTTAGTTTAGTTTAGTTTAGTATATAGTTTAGTTTTTAATTTAGTTTAGTTTAGATTATAGTTTAGTTTATGGTTTAGTTTAGTTTAGTTTGGTTTGGTTTAGTTTAGTTCTGTTTGTTTTAGTTTAGTGTAGTTTAGGTTAGGTTAGCTTAGTTTAGTTTAGTTTAATTTAGGTTAGGTTGGGTTAGGTTAGTTTAGTTTACTTTAGTTTAGTTTAGGTTAGGTTAGCTTAGGTTATGTTAGGTGAGTTTATTTTAGTTTAGTAGTTTAGTTTAGTTTATGTTAGGTTAGTTTAGTTTAGTTTCGTTTAGTTTAGTTTAGTTTAGGGTTGGTTAGGTTAGGTTAGGTTAGGTTAGTTTAGTTTATTTTAGGTTAGTTTAGGTTAGGTTAGGTTAGGTTAGTTAAATTTAATTTAGTTAGTTTATAATTTAGTTTATAGTTTAGTTTAGTTTATTGTTTAGTTTAGTTAAGTTTAGTTTAGGTTAGGTAAGGTTATTTTAGGTTAGTTTAGTTTAGTATAGTTTAGTTTAGTTTAGTTTAGTGAATTTAGTTTAGTTTAGGTTTTAGTTAAGCTTAGTTAGTTTAGTTTAGATTAGTATAGTTTACTTTAGGTTAGGTTAGGTTAGGTAATTTTAGTTTAGTTTAGGTTAGGTTAGGTTAGGTGAAGTTATGTTACTTTAGTTTAGTTTAGTTTATTTTAGTTTATTTATAGTTTAGTTTAGTTTATAATTAATTTAGTTTAGTGTAGTTTAGCTTAGGTTAAGTTAGGTTAGATTAGTTTAGTTTAGTTTAAGTTAGGTTAGGTGAGAATATTTTAGTTTATTTTAGTTTAGTTTAGTTTATAGTTAAGTTTATAGTTTAAATTAGTTTAGTTTAGATTAGTTTAGTTTAGTTTATTTAAGTTTAGTTTAGGTTAGGTTAGGTTATGTTAGAATAGGTTAGTTTAGCATAGGTTTGATTAGGTTAGGTTAGTTTAGGTTAGGTCAGTTTAGTGTAGTTTGGCTTAGTAAAGTTTAGTTTCGTTTAGTTTAGGTTAAGTTAGGTTAGGTTTGGTTAGGTTAATTTAGTTTAGTTTAGTTTAATTTAGTTTATTTAATTTATAGTTTAGATAATTTTAGTTTAGTTTATAGTTTAGATTATAGTTTAGTTTAGTTTTGGTCACAGTTTAGTTTATAGTTTAGTTTATAGTTAAGTTTACAGTTTATTTTAGGCTAGTTTAGATTACTTTAGTTTAGTTCAGTTTAGTTTAGTTTAGTTTAGATTAGTTTAGTTTATTTTATAGTTTAGTTTAGTTAACTTTAGTTTAGTTTATAATTTAGTTTAGTTTACATTATAGTTTAGTTTATAGTATAGTTTACTTAATAGTTTAGTTTATAGTTTAGTTTATGGCTTAGTTATTAATTATAATTCGTTTACTTCAGATTAGTTTAGTTTAGTTTAGTTTAGTGTAGCTTAGGTTAGGTTAGGTTAGTTTAGTTTAGTTTTGTTTACTTAAGTTTAGTTTAGTTTAGGTTAGGTTAGCTTATGTTAGGTTAGGTTAGTTTAGCTTAAGTTAGGTTAGGTTAGGTTAGTTTAGTTTAGTGTACTTTAGTTTAGGTAAGTTTTGGTTAGGTTAGGTTAGGTTGAGTTATTTTAGGTTAGGTTAGTTTAGTTTAGTCTCGTTTAGTTTATAGTTTAGTTTCGTTAAGTTTAGTTTATAGTTCAGTTTAGTTTAGTTTTGTTTAATTTAGTTTAGTTTAATTTATTTTAATTTATTTTAGTTTACTTTAAATTATAGTTTAGTTTATAATTTCGTTTAGATTAGTTTATAGTTTAGTTTATGGTTTAGTTTAGTTTAGTTTAGTTTGGTTTAGTTTAGTTTAGTTAGTTTAGTTTCGTTTAGGTAAATTTAGTTTAGGCTAGATTAGGTTAGCTTAGTTTAGTTTAAATAAGTTTAGGTTAGGTTAGGATGGTTTAGATTAAGTTAGTTTAGTTTAGTTTAGTTTAGTTTACAATTTAGTTTAGTATAGTTTAGTTTATAGCTTAGTTTAAACTTAAGTTTAGTTTAATCTATAGTTTAGTTTATAGTTTAAATTAGTTTAATTTAGTTTAGGTTAGGTTAGGTTTGTTTAGTTTAAGTTAGGTTAGGTTAGGTTAGGTTAGTTTAGTTTAGTTTAGTTTAGTTGTATTTAGTTTAGTTTAGTTTAGTTTAGGTTAGGTTAGGTTAGTTTAGTTTAGTTTAATTTAGGTTAGGTTAGGTTAGTTTGTGTTAACTAGTTTAGTTTAGTTTAGGTTAGGATAGGTTAGGTTGATTAGGTAAGTTAGGTTCAGTTTAGCTAATTTTAGTTTAGTTTATAGTTTGGTTAATTTAGTTTAGTTTAGTTTAGTGTATAGATAAGTTTATAGTTTAGTTTACTTTAGTTTATGGTTTAGTATAGTTTAGTTTAGTTTAGTTTAGCTTAGTTTATTTTAGTTTCGTTTAGTTTAGATTAGGTTAAGTTAGGTTAGGTTTGGTTAGGTTAATTTGGTTTAGTTTAGTTTAATTTAGTTTATTAATTTATAGTTTAGTTAAATTTAGTTTAGTTTATAGTTTAGATTATAGTTTAGTTTATTTTATATTTTAGTTTAGTTTAGTTTAGTTTAGGTTAGGTTAGTTTAGTTTAGTTTAGTTTAGTTTAGGTTAGGTTGGGTTAGGATAGTTTAGTTTAGTTTAGTTTTAGTTTATTGTTTACTTTAGTTTATTTTATACTTAAGTTTATAGTTTAGTTTAGGCTTTTTTAGATTAGTATAGTTTAGTTTGGTTTAGTTTAGGTTAGGGTTGGTTAGGTTAGGTTAGGTTAGGTTATGTTAGGTTAGGTTAGTGTAGTTTAATTTAGTTTAGTTTAGATTTGACTCGTTTAGTTTATAATTTAGTTTATAGTTCAGTTTAGTTTGGTTTAGTATAGTTTAGTTTTGTTTAATTTAGGTTTGTTTAATTTATTTTAATGTAGTTTAGTTTAGTTTAGTATATAGTTTAATTTTTAATTTAGTTTAGTTTAGTGTATAGTTTAGTTTATGGTTTAGTTTAGTTTAGTTTGGTTTGGTTTAGTTTAGTTCTGTTTGTTTTAGTTTAGTTTAGTTTAGGTTAGGTTAGCTTAGTTTAGTTTAGTTTAATTTAGGTTAGGTTGGTTTAGGTTAGTTTAGTTTACTTTAGTTTAGTTTAGGTTAGGTTAGCTTAGGTTATGTTAGGTGAGTCTATTTTAGTTTAGTAGTTTAGTTTAGTTTAGGTTAGGTTAGTTTAGTTTAGTTTCGTTTAGTTTAGTTTAGTTTAGGTTAGGTTAGGTTAGATTTAGTTTGGTTAGGTTAGGTTAGGTTAGGATAGTTTAGTTAATTTAGGTTAGGTTAGGTTAGGTTAGTTTAGTTTAGTTTAGGTTAGTTTAGCTTAGGTTAGTTTTTTTAGTTTAGGTTAGGTTAGTTTAGGCTAGGTTATGTTAGGTTAGGTTAATTTAGTTTATTATAGTAGTTTAGTTTAGTTTAGGTTAGGTAAGCTTAAGTTAGGTTAGGTTATGTTAGGTTAGGTTAGTTTAATTTAGTTTCGTTTAGTTCATAGTTTAGTTTAGTTTAGTTTTTTTTAATTTAGTTAAGTTTAGTATAGTTTAGTTTCATTTAGGTTAGGTTAGGCTAGGATAGTTTAGGTTAGATTAGTTTTCTTTATTTTAGTTTAGATTAAGTTAGGTTAAGTTGGGTTAGGTTCGTTTAGTTTAGTTTAGTTAAATTTAGTTTATAGTTTAGTTTATAGTTTAATTTAGTTTACAGTTAAGATTATAGTCTAGTTTAGTTTATAGTTTAGTTTATGGTGCAGTTTAGTTTAGATTAGTTTAGTATAGTTTAGTTTAGTTTAGTTTAGGTTAGTTAAGTTTAATTTAGTTTAGTTTAGTTTGGGTTAGGTTAGGTTAGGTTAATTTAAGTTAGGTTATTTTGGGTTAGTTTAGTTTAGTTTAGTTAAGTTTAGTTAATTTTAGTTTAGTTTACAGTATAGTTTAGTTAAGTTTAGTTTACAGTTTGGTTTATAGTTTAGTTTAGTTTAGTTTATAGATTAGTTTATGGTTTAGTTTGGTTTAGTTTTGTTTAGTTTAGGTTAGTTAATTTAGATTAGATTAGTTTAGTTTGGGTTAGGTTAGGTTAGGTTAGTTAGTTTAGTTTAGATTATATTAGGTTTGGTTAAGTTAGGTTGGGTTAGGTTAGTTTAGTTTAATTTAGTTTAGTTAATTTGTAGTTTAGTTTAGTTTATAATTTAGTTTATAGTTTAGTTTAGTTTAGGATATACTTTAGTTTAGTTTAGTTTATTTTAGTTTAAATTAGGTTATGTTAGGTTAGTTTAGTTTAGTTTAGTTTAGTTTAGTTTAGTTTTTTTTAGTTAAGCTTATAGTTTATTTTGTAGTTTAGTTTAGTTTAGTTTATAGTTTAATTTAGTGTAGTTTAGTTTGATTTAGTTTAATTAAGTTTATTTTAGTTTAGTTTTAGTTTAGTTTAGTTAAGTTTAGTTTAGGTTAGGTTACGTTAGGTTAGGTTAGGTTAGGTTAGTTAAGTATAGTTTAGTTTAGTTTAGGTTAGGTTTGGTTAGGTTAAGTTAGGTTAGGTTAGTTAATTTAGTTTAGTTTAATTTAGTTGGATTTAGAATAGTTTAGTTTAGTTTAGTTAATTTTTGTTACTTAATTTAGGTTAGTTTAGTTAATTTAGTTTAGGTTAGGTTATAGGGTAGTTTAGTTTAGTTAATTTATTTTAGTTAATAGTTTAGTATAGTTTATAGTTTAGTTTAGTTTATAGTGTAGTTTAGTTTAGTTTAGTTTCGTTTCGTTTAGGTTAGGTTCGGTTACGTTAGGTTATGTTAGGTTAAGTTAGTTTAGTTTAGTTTAGTTTAGTTTAGTTTAGTTATGTTTAGTTTAGTTTATAGTTTGGTTTATTAATTAGTTTAGTTTAGTTTATAGTTAAGTATATAGTTTAGTATAGTTTAATTTAGTTTAGTTTAGTTTAGTTTAGTTTAGTTTAGATTAGCTTAGTTAGTTTATTTTGGATTAGTTTAGTTTACGTTACGTTAGGTTAGGTTAGGTTAATTTAATTCATTTTAGTTTAGGTCAGGTTAGGTTAAGTTAGGTTACTTTAGTTTAGCTTAGTTTACTTTAGTTTAGATAATTTATAGTTTAGTTTAATTTAGTTTATAGTTTAGTTTACAGTTTAGTTTAGTTTAGTATCGGTTAGGTTAGGTTAGATTAATTTAATTTAGTTTAGGTTAGGATAGTTTAGTTCAGTTTAGTTTAATTTAGGTTAGGTTAGGTGAAGTTAGGTTACTTTAGTTTAGTTTTGTTTAATTTAGTTTAGTTTATTTTAGTTTATTTATAATTTAGTTTATTTATAGTTTAGTTTAGTTTATAATTTAGTTTAGTTTGGTGTAGTTTAGGTTAGGTTAGTTTAGGTTAGATTAGTTTAGTTTAGGTTATGTTAGGTTAGGATAGTTTAGTTTACTTTATTTTAGTTTAGTTTAGTTTATAGTTTAGTTTATAGTTTAAATTAGTTTAGTTTAGATTAGTTTAGTTTAGTTTAGTTTACTTAAGTTAAGGTTAGGTAAGGTTAGGTTAGTTTAGGTTAGGTTAGTTTAGTTTAGTTTATTTAAGTTCAGTTTATATTAGGTTAGGTTAATTTAATTTATTATAGTTTAGTTTAGGTTAGGTTAGTTTAGTTTAGTTTAGTTTAGTTTGGTTTAGGTTAGGATAGGTTAGGTTAGGTTAGGTTAGGTTATGTTAGGTTAGGTTAGTGTAGTTTAGTTTAGTTTAGATTTGTCTCGTTTAGTTTATAGTTTAGTTTATAGTTCAGTTTAGTTTAGTTTAGTATAGTTTAGTTTTGTTTCATTAGTTTTGTTTAATTTATATTAATTTAGTTTAGTTTAGTGTATAGTTTAGTTTATAATTTAATTTACTTTAGTTTATAGTTTAGTTTATGGTTTAGTTTAGTTTCGTTTGGTTTGGTTTAGATTAGTTCTGTTTCGTTTAGTTTAGTTTAGTTTAGGTTAGGTTAGCTTAGTTTAGTTTAGTTTAGGTTAGGTTAGGTTAGGTTAGGTTAGTTTAGTTTACTTTAGTTTAGTTTAGGTTAGTTTAGTTTAATTTAGGTTAGGTTAGGTTTAGTTTGGTTAGGTTAGGTTAGGTTAGGTTAGTTTAGTTTATTTTAGGTTAGTTTATGATAGGTTAGGTTAGGTTAGTTAAATATAAATTAGTTAGATTATATTTTTGTTTATAGTTTAGTTTAGTTTAGTTTATAGTTTAGTTTAGTTAAGTTTAGTTTAGGTTAATTTAGGTTAGGTTAGGTTAGTTTAGTATAGTTTAGTTTAGTGAATATAGTTTAGTTTAGTTTAGTTTAGGTTAGGTTAGTTTACTTTAATTCAGTTTAAGTTATGTCAGGTTAGTTTAGGTTAGTTTACTTTAGTTGAGTTTAGTTTAGTTTATAGTTTAGATTTATTTAGTTTAGTTTAGTGTAGTTTAGTTTGTAGTTTTGTTTATAATTTAGTTTAGTTTAGTTTCGTTTAGGTTAGGTTAGGTTAGATTAGTTTAGTTTAGTTTAGTTTCTTTTAGGTTAGTTATTTAGTTTAGTTCAGTTTAGGTTCTGTCAGGTTAGTTTAGGTTAGTTTACTTTAGTTTAGTTTAGTTTATAATTTAGATTTGTTTAGTTTAGTTTAGTTTAGTTTATGGTTTAGTTTATAGTTTAGTTTAGTTTAATTTAGTTTAGTTCAGTTTAGGATATGTCAGGTTAGTTTAGGTTAGTTTACTTTAGTTTAGTATAGTTTATTGTTTAGATTTGTTTAGTTTAGTTTATAGTTCAGTTTAGTTGAGTTTATTTTAATTTAGTTTAATTAAATTTTGTTTACTGTACAATTTAGTTTAGTTTAGTTTAGTTTATAGTTTAGTTTAGTTTAGTTTATGGTTAAGTTTATACTTTTGTTTAGTTTAATTTAGTTTAGTTTAGTATAGTTAAGCTCAGGTTAGCTTAGGTTAGGTTAATTTAGTTTAGTTTAGGTTAGGTAAGGTTAGGTTAGGTTACTTTAGTTAAGTTTAGTTTAGTTTAGTTAATTTATACTTTAGTTTAGTTTAGCATATAGTTTAGTTTAGTTTAGTTTATAGTTTAGTATAGTTTAGTTTAGTTTAGTTTAGGGTAGGTTAGATTAGTTTAGTTTATTTTAGTTTAGGTTAGGTTTGGTTAGGGTACTTTAGTTTAGTTTATAGTTTAGTTTAGGTTACGTTAGGTTAGCTTAGTTTGGTTTAGTTAGGTTAGTTAAGTTTTGTTTAGTTTATATTTTAGTTTAGTTTAATTTAGCTTGGTTTAGTTTAGGTTGGGTTAGGTTAGTTTAGTTTAGTTTAGTTTGGTTTATTTTAGTTTAGTTTAGGTTAGGTGAGCATAGTTTAGTTTAGTTTAATTTAGATTAGGTTATTTAGGTTAGGTTATGTTAGGTTAGTTTAGTTTAGTTTAGATTATGTTAGTTTCGGTTATGTTAGGTTAGGTTATGTTAGTTTAGTTTAGTTTAGCTTAGTTTAGCTTAGGTTAGGTTAGTTTAGGTTATTTTACTTTAGTTTAGTTTAGTTTAGTTTATAGTTTAGTATAGTTCATAGTTTAGTTTATAGTTTACTTTAGTTTATAGTGTAGTTTAGTTTAGTTTAGTTTCGTTTCGTTTAGGTTAGGTTCGGTTACGTTAGGTTAAGTTAGTTTAGTTTAGTTTAGTTTAGTTATGTTTAGTTTAGTTTATAGTTTAGTTTATTAATTAGTTTAGTTTAGTTTATAGTTAAGTATATAGTTTAGTATAGTTTAGTTTATTGTAGTTTAGTTTAGATTAGCTTAGTTAGTTTATTTTGGATTAGTTTACTTTACGTTACTTTAGGTTAGGTTAATTTATTTTAGTTTAGGTTAGGGTAAGTCAGGTTACTTTAGTTTAGCATAGTTTAGTTTAGTTTAGATAATTTATAGTTTAGTTTAGTTTATAGTTAATTTACAGTTTAGTTTAGTTTAGTTTCGGTTAGTTTAGGTTAGGTTAGATTAATTTAATTAAGGTTAGGATAGTTTAGTTCAGTTAATTTAGTTTAGTTAAGCTTAGTTAGTTTAGTTTAGTTTAGTGTAGTTTAGATTAGGTTAGGTTATGTTAGATTAGTTTAGTTTAGTTTAGGTTAGGTTAGGATAGTTTAGTTTAGTTTATTTTAGTTTAGTTTAGTTTAGTTTATAGTTTAGTTTATAGTTTAAATTAGTTTAGTTTAGATTATTTTAGTTTATTTTAGTTTACTTAAGTTTAGTTTAGGTTAGGTTAGGTTAGGTTAGGTTACGTTATGTTAGGTTTGGTTAGTGTAGTTTAGTTTAGTTTAGTTAAGTTCAGTTTATATTAGGTTAGGTTAATTTAATTTAGTTTAGTTTAGATTAGGTTAGGTTAGGTGAGTTTAGTTTAGTTTAGTTTAGTTTAGGTTAGGTTAGGTTAGGTTAGGTTAGGTTAGGTTATGTTAGGTTAGGTTAGGTTATGTTAGGTTAGGTTAGTGTAGTTTAGTTTAGTTTAGATTTGACTCGTTTAGTTTATAATTTAGTTTATAGTTCAGTTTAGTTTGGTTTAGTATAGTTTAGTTTTGTTTAATTTAGTTTTGTTTAATTTATTTTAATTTAGTTTAGTTTAGTTTAGTATATAGTTTAATTTTTAATTTAGTTTAGTTTAGTTTATAGTTTAGTTTAGTTTATGGTTTAGTTTATAGTTTAGTTTAGTTTATTTTAGTTTAGTTCAGTTTAGGATATGTCAGGTTAGTTTAGGTTAGTTTACTTTAGTTTAGTATAGTTTATTGTTTAGATTTGTTTAGTTTAGTTTATAGTTCAGTTTAGTTGAGTTTATTTTAATTTAGTTTAATTAAATTTTCTTTACTGTACAATTTAGTTTAGTTTAGTTTAGTTTATAGTTAAGTTTAGTTTAGTTTATGGTTAAGTTTATACTTTTGTTTAGTTTAATTTAGTTTAGTTTAGTATAGTTTAGCTCAGGTTAGCTTAGGTTAGGTTAATTTAGTTTAGTTTAGGTTAGGTTAGGTTAGGTTACTTTAGTTAAGTTTAGTTTAGTTTAGTTAATTTATATTTTTGTTTAGTTTAGCATATAGTTTAGTTTAATTTAGTTTATAGTATAGTATAGTTTAGTTTAGTTTAGGGTAGGTTAGATTAGTTTAGTTTATTTTAGTTTAGGTTAGGTTTGGTTAGGGTAGTTTAGTTAAGTTTATAGTTTAGTTTAGGTTAGGTTACGTTAGGTTAGGTTAGGTTAGTTTAGTTTAGATTAGTTTAGTTTACTTTACTTTAGTTTTGTTTAGTTTCGTTTAGTTAAGGTTAGGTTAGGTTAGCGTATTTTGGTTTAGTTTAGTTTAGTTAAGTTTTGTTTAGTTTAAAGTTTAGTTTAGTTTAGTTTAGATTGGTTTAGTTTAGGTTGGGTTAGGTTAGTTTAGTTTAGTTTAGTTTGGTTTATTTTAGTTTAGTTTAGGTTTTGTGAGCATAGGTTAGTTTAGTTTCATTTAGATTAGGTTATTTAGGTTAGGTTATGTTAGGTTAGTTTAGTTTAGTTTAGTTTATGTTAGTTTAGTTTAGGTTAGGTTAGGTTATGTTAGTTTAGTTTAGTTTAGCTTAGTTTATATTATTTTACTTTAGTTTAGTTTAGTTTATAGTTTAGTATAGTTTATATTTTAGTTTATAGTTTACTTTAGTTTATAGTGTAGTTTAGTTTAGTTTAGTTTCGTTTCGTTTAGGTTAGGTTCGGTTACGTTAGGTTATGTTAGGTTAAGTTAGTTTAGTTTAGTTTAGTTTAGTTATGTTTAGTTTAGTTTATAGTTTAGTTTATTAATTAGTTTAGTTTAGTTAATAGTTAAGTATATAGTTTAGTATAGTTTAGTTTAGTGTAGTTTAGTTTAGATTAGCTTAGTTAGTTTATTTTGGATTAGTTTACTTTACGTTACGTTAGGTTAGGTCAATTTATTTTAGTTTAGGTTAGGTTAGGTTAAGTCAGGTTACTTTAGTTTAGCATAGTTTAGTTTAGTTTATATAATTTTAGTTTATTTATAATTTAGTTTAGTTTATAATTTAGTTTAGTTTAGTGTAGTTTAGATTAGGTTAGGTTAGGTTAGATTAGTTTAGTTTAGGTTAGGTTAGGTTAGGATAGTTTAGTTTGGTTTATTTTAGTTTAGTTTAGTTTAGTTTATAGTTTAGTTTATAGTTTAAATTAGTTTAGTTCAGATTAGTTTAGTTTAGTTTAGTTTACTTAAGTTTAGTTTAGGTTAGGTTAGGTTAGGTTAGGTTATGTTAGGTTTGGTTAGTGTAGTTTAGTTTAGTTAAGTTCAGTTTATATTAGGTTAGGTTAATTTAATTTAGTTTAGTTTAGTTTAGGTTAGGTTAGGTGAGTTTAATTTAGTTTAGTTTAGTTTAGGTTAGGTTAGGTTAGCTTAGGTTATGTTAGGGGAGTTTATTTTAGTTTAGTAGTTTAGTTTAGTTTAGGTTAGGTTAGTTTAGTTTAGTTTCGTTTAGTTTAGTTTAGTTTAGGTTAGGTTAGATTTAGTTTGGTTAGGTTAGGTTAGGTTAGGATAGTTTAGTTAATTTAGGTTATGTTAGGTTAGGTTAGGTTAGTTTAGTTTAGTTTAGTTTAGGTTAGTTTAGCTTAGGTTAGTTTTTTTTAGTTTAGGTTAGGTTAATTTAGGCTAGGTTATGTTAGGTTAGGTTAGGTTAATTTAGTTTATTATAGTAGTTTAGTTTAGTTTAGGTTATGTAAGCTTAAGTTAGGTTAGGTTATGTTAGGTTAGGTTAGTTTAATTTAGTTTTGTTTAGTTTATAGTTTAGTTTAGTTTAGTTTTTTTTAATTTATTTAAGTTTAGTATAGTTTAGTTTCATTTAGGTTAGGTTAGGCTAGGATAGTTTAGGTTAGATTAGTTTACTTTATTTTAGTTTAGATTAAGTTAGGTTAAGTTGGGTTAGGTTCGTTTAGTTTAGTTTATTTAAATTTAGTTTATACTTTAGTTTATAGTTTAATTTAGTTTACAGTTAAGATTATAGTCTAGTTTAGTTTATAGTTTAGTTTATGGTGCAGTTTAGTTTAGATTAGTTTAGTATAGTTTAGTTTAGTTTAGTTTAGGTTAGTTTAGCTTAGGTTAGTTTTTTTAGTTTAGGTTAGGTTAATTTAGGCTAGGTTATGTTAGGTTAGGTTAGGTTAATTTAGTTTATTATAGTAGTTTAGTTTAGTTTAGGTTATGTAAGCTTAAGTTAGGTTAGGTTATGTTAGGTTAGGTTAGTTTAATTTAGTTTTGTTTAGTTTATAGTTTAGTTTAGTTTAGTTTTTTTTAATTTATTTAAGTTTAGTATAGTTTAGTTTCATTTAGGTTAGGTTAGGCTAGGATAGTTTAGGTTAGATTAGTTTACTTTATTTTAGTTTAGATTAAGTTAGGTTAAGTTGGGTTAGGTTCGTTTAGTTTAGTTTATTTAAATTTAGTTTATACTTTAGTTTATAGTTTAATTTAGTTTACAGTTAAGATTATAGTCTAGTTTAGTTTATAGTTTAGTTTATGGTGCAGTTTAGTTTAGATTAGTTTAGTATAGTTTAGTTTAGTTTAGTTTAGGTTAGTTAAGTTTAATTTAGTTTAGTTTAGTTTGGGTTAGGTTAGGTTAGGTTAATTTAAGTTAGGTTATTTTGGGTTAGTTTAGTTTAGTTTAGTTAAGTTTAATTAAGTTTAGTTTAGTTTACAGTATAGTTTTTTAAGTTTAGTTTACAGTTTGGTTTATAGTTTAGTTTAGTTTAGTTTATAGATTAGTTTATGGTTTAGTTTGGTTTAGTTTTGTTTAGTTTAGGTTAGTTAATTTAGATTAGATTAGTTTAGTTTGGGTTAGGTTAGGTTAGGTTAGTTAGTTTAGTTTAGATTAGATTAGGTTAGGTTAAGTTAGGTTGGGTTAGGTTAGTTTAGTTTAATTTAGTTTAGTTAATTTATAGTTTAGTTTAGTTTATAATTTAGTTTATAGTTTAGTTTAGTTTAGGATATACTTTAGTTTAGTTTAGTTTAAATTAGGTTATGTTAGGTTAGGTTAGTTTAGTTTAGTTTAGTTTAGTTTAGTTTTTTTTGGTTAAGTTTATAGTTTATTTTGTAGTTTAGTTTAGTTTAGTTTAGTTTATAGTTTAATTTAGTGTAGTTTAGTTTGATTTAGTTTAATTTAGTTTATTTTAGTTTAGTTTTAGTTTATTTAAGTTTAGTTTAGGTTAGGTTACCTTAGGTTAGGTTAGGTTAGGTTAGTTAGGTATAGTTTAGTTTAGTTTAGGTTAGGTTTGGTTAGGTTAAGTTAGGTTAGGTTAGTTAATTTAGTTTAGTTTAATTTAGCTGGATTTAGAATAGTTTAGTTTAGTTTAGTTAATTTTTGTTAGGTAATTTAGGTTAGTTTAGTTAATTTAGTTTAAGTTAGGTTATAGGGTAGTTTAGTTTAGTTAATTTATTTTAGTTAATAGTTTAGTATAGTTTATAGTTTAGTTTATAGTTTAGTTTAGTTTATAGTGTAGTTTAGTTTAGTTTAGTTTCGTTTCGTTTAGGTTAGGTTCGGTTACGTTAGGTTATGTTAGGTTAAGTTAGTTTAGTTTAGTTTAGTTTAGTTTAGTTATGTTTAGTTTAGTTTATAGTTTGGTTTATTAATTAGTTTAGTTTAGTTTATAGTTAAGTATATAGTTTAGTATAGTTTAATTTAGTTTAGTTTAGTTTAGTTTAGATTAGCTTAGTTAGTTTATTTTGGATTAGTTTAGTTTACGTTACGTTAGGTTAGGTTAGGTTAATTTAATTCATTTTAGTTTAGGTCAGGTTAGGTTAAGTTAGGTTACTTTAGTTTAGCTTAGTTTACTTTAGTTTAGATAATTTATAGTTTAGTTTAATTTAGTTTATAGTTTAGTTTACAGTTTAGTTTAGTTTAGTTTAGTATCGGTTAGGTTAGGTTAGATTAATTTAATTTAGTTTAGGTTAGGATAGTTTAGTTCAGTTTAGTTTAGTTTAGGTTAGGTTAGGTGAAGTTAGGTTACTTTAGTTTAGTTTTGTTTAATTTAGTTTAGTTTATTTTAGTTTATTTATAGTTTAGTTTATTTATAGTTTAGTTTAGTTTATAATTTAGTTTAGTTTAGTGTAGTTTAGGTTAGGTTAGTTTAGGTTAGATTAGTTTAGTTTAGGTTATGTTAGGTTAGGATAGTTTAGTTTACTTTATTTTAGTTTAGTTTAGTTTATAGTTTAGTTAAGTTTAGTTTAGGTTAGGTTACGTTAGGTTAGGTTTGGTTAGTGTAGTTTAGTTTAGTTTAGTTAAGTTCAGTTTATATTAGGTTAGGTTAATTTAATTTAGTTTAGTTTAGATTAGGTTAGGTTAGGTGAGTTTAGTTTAGTTTAGTTTAGTTTAGTTTAGGTTAGGTTAGGTTAGGTTAGGTTAGGTTAGGTTAGGTTATGTTAGGTTAGGTTAGGTTATGTTAGGTTAGGTTAGTGTAGTTTAGTTTAGTTTAGATTTGACTCGTTTAGTTTATAATTTTGTTTATAGTTCAGTTTAGTTTGGTTTAGTATAGTTTAGTTTTGTTTAATTTAGTTTTGTTTAATTTATTTTAATTTAGTTTAGTTTAGTTTAGTATATAGTTTAATTTTTAATTTAGTTTAGTTTAGTTTATAGTTTAGTTTAGTTTATGGTTTAGTTTATAGTTTAGTTTAGTTTATTTTAGTTTAGTTCAGTTTAGGATATGTCAGGTTAGTTTAGGTTAGTTTACTTTAGTTTAGTATAGTTTATTGTTTAGATTTGTTTAGTTTATAGTTCAGTTTAGTTGAGTTTATTTTAATTTAGTTTAATTAAATTTTCTTTACTGTACAATTTAGTTTAGTTTAGTTTAGTTTATAGTTAAGTTTAGTTTAGTTTATGGTTAAGTTTATACTTTTGTTTAGTTTAATTTAGTTTAGTTTAGTATAGTTTAGCTCAGGTTAGCTTAGGTTAGGTTAATTTAGTTTAGTTTAGGTTAGGTTAGGTTAGGTTACTTTAGTTAAGTTTAGTTTAGATTAGGTTAGGTTATGTTAGATTAGTTTAGTTTAGTTTAGGTTAGGTTAGGATAGTTTAGTTTAGTTTATTTTAGTTTAGTTTAGTTTAGTTTATAGTTTAGTTTATAGTTTAAATTAGTTTAGTTTAGATTATTTTAGTTTAGTTTAGTTTACTTAAGTTTAGTTTAGGTTAGGGTAGGTTAGGTTAGGTTACGTTATGTTAGGTTTGGTTAGTGTAGTTTAGTTTAGTTTAGTTAAGTTCAGTTTATATTAGGTTAGGTTAATTTAATTTAGTTTAGTTTAGTTTAGTTTATGGTTTAGTTTATAGTTTAGTTTAGTTTAATTTAGTTTAGTTCAGTTTAGGATATGTCAGGTTAGTTTAGGTTAGTTTACTTTAGTTTAGTATAGTTTATTGTTTAGATTTGTTTAGTTTAGTTTATAGTTCAGTTTAGTTGAGTTTATTTTAATTTAGTTTAATTAAATTTTGTTTACTGTACAATTTAGTTTAGTTTAGTTTAGTTTATAGTTTAGTTTAGTTTAGTTTATGGTTAAGTTTATACTTTTGTTTAGTTTAATTTAGTTTAGTTTAGTATAGTTTAGCTCAGGTTAGCTTAGGTTAGGTTAATTTAGTTTAGTTTAGGTTAGGTAAGGTTAGGTTAGGTTACTTTAGTTAAGTTTAGTTTAGTTTAGTTAATTTATACTTTAGTTTAGTTTAGCATATAGTTTAGTTTAGTTTAGTTTATAGTTTAGTATAGTTTAGTTTAGTTTAGTTTAGGGTAGGTTAGATTAGTTAAGTTTATTTTAGTTTAGGTTAGGTTTGGTTAGGGTACTTTAGTTTAGTTTATAGTTTAGTTTAGGTTACGTTAGGTTAGCTTAGTTTGGTTTAGTTAGGTTAGTTAAGTTTTGTTTAGTTTATATTTTAGTTTAGTTTAATTTAGCTTGGTTTAGTTTAGGTTGGGTTAGGTTAGTTTAGTTTAGTTTAGTTTGGTTTATTTTAGTTTAGTTTAGGTTAGGTGAGCATAGTTTAGTTTAGTTTAATTTAGATTAGGTTATTTAGGTTAGGTTATGTTAGGTTAGTTTAGTTTAGTTTAGATTATGTTAGTTTCGGTTATGTTAGGTTAGGTTATGTTAGTTTAGTTTAGTTTAGCTTAGTTTAGCTTAGGTTAGGTTAGTTTAGGTTATTTTACTTTAGTTTAGTTTAGTTTAGTTTATAGTTTAGTATAGTTCATAGTTTAGTTTATAGTTTACTTTAGTTTATAGTGTAGTTTAGTTTAGTTTAGTTTCGTTTCGTTTAGGTTAGGTTCGGTTACGTTAGGTTATGTTAGGTTAAGTTAGTTTCGTTTAGTTTAGTTTAGTTATGTTTAGTTTAGGTTATAGTTTAGTTTATTAATTAGTTTAGTTTAGTTTATAGTTAAGTATATAGTTTAGTATAGTTTAGTTTATTGTAGTTTAGGTTAGATTAGCTTAGTTAGTTTATTTTGGATTAGTTTACTTTACGTTACGTTAGGTTAGGTTAATTTATTTTAGTTTAGGTTAGGGTAAGTCAGGTTACTTTAGTTTAGCATAGTTTAGTTTAGTTTAGATAATTTATAGTTTAGTTTAGTTTATAGTTAATTTACAGTTTAGTTTAGTTTAGTTTCGGTTAGTTTAGGTTAGGTTAGATTAATTTAATTAAGGTTAGGATAGTTTAGTTCAGTTAATTTAGTTTAGTTAAGCTTAGTTAGTTTAGTTTAGTTTAGTGTAGTTTAGATTAGGTTAGGTTATGTTAGATTAGTTTAGTTTAGTTTAGGTTAGGTTAGGATAGTTTAGTTTAGTTTATTTTAGTTTAGTTTAGTTTAGTTTATAGTTTAGTTTATAGTTTAAATTAGTTTAGTTTAGATTATTTTAGTTTAGTTTAGTTTACTTAAGTTTAGTTTAGGTTAGGGTAGGTTAGGTTAGGTTACGTTATGTTAGGTTTGGTTAGTGTAGTTTAGTTTAGTTTAGTTAAGTTCAGTTTATATTAGGTTAGGTTAATTTAATTTAGTTTAGTTTAGATTAGGTTAGGTTAGGTGAGTTTAGTTTAGTTTAGTTTAGTTTAGGTTAGGTTAGGTTAGGTTAGGTTAGGTTAGGTTAGGTTATGTTAGGTTAGGTTAGGTTATGTTAGGTTAGGTTAGTGTAGTTTAGTTTAGTTTAGATTTGACTCGTTTAGTTTATAATTTAGTTTATAGTTCAGTTTAGTTTGGTTTAGTATAGTTTAGTTTTGTTTAATTTAGTTTTGTTTAATTTATTTTAATTTAGTTTAGTTTAGTTTAGTATATAGTTTAATTTTTAATTTAGTTTAGTTTAGTTTATAGTTTAGTTTAGTTTATGGTTTAGTTTATAGTTTAGTTTAGTTTATTTTAGTTTAGTTCAGTTTAGGATATGTCAAGTTAGTTTAGGTTAGTTTACTTTAGTTTAGTATAGTTTATTGTTTAGATTTGTTTAGTTTAGTTTATAGTTCAGTTTAGTTGAGTTTATTTTAATTTAGTTTAATTAAATTTTCTTTACTGTACAATTTAGTTTAGTTTAGTTTAGTTTATAGTTAAGTTTAGTTTAGTTTATGGTTAAGTTTATACTTTTGTTTAGTTTAATTTAGTTTAGTTTAGTATAGTTTAGCTCAGGTTAGCTTAGGTTAGGTTAATTTAGTTTAGTTTAGGTTAGGTTAGGTTAGGTTACTTTAGTTAAGTTTAGTTTAGTTTTGTTAATTTATATTTTTGTTTAGTTTAGCATATAGTTTAGTTTAATTTAGTTTATAGTATAGTATAGTTTAGTTTAGTTTAGGGTAGGTTAGATTAGTTTGGTTTATTTTAGTTTAGGTTAGGTTTGGTTAGGGTAGTTTAGTTAAGTTTATAGTTTAGTTTAGGTTAGGTTACGTTAGGTTAGGTTAGGTTAGTTTAGTTTAGATTAGTTTAGTTTACTTTACTTTAGTTTTGTTTAGTTTCGTTTAGTTTAGGTTAGGTTAGGTTAGCGTATTTTGGTTTAGTTTAGTTTAGTTAAGTTTTGTTTAGTTTAAAGTTTAGTTTAGTTTAGTTTAGCTTGGTTTAGTTTAGGTTGGGTTAGGTTAGTTTAGTTTAGTTTAGTTTGGTTTATTTTAGTTTAGTTTAGGTTTTGTGAGCATAGGTTAGTTTAGTTTCATTTAGATTAGGTTATTTAGGTTAGGTTATGTTAGATTAGTTTAGTTTAGTTTAGTTTATGTTAGTTTAGTTTAGGTTAGTTTAGGTTATGTTAGTTTAGTTTAGTTTAGCTTAGTTTATATTATTTTACTTTAGTTTAGTTTAGTTTATAGTTTAGTATAGTTTATATTTTAGTTTATAGTTTACTTTAGTTTATAGTGTAGTTTAGTTTAGTTTAGTTTCGTTTCGTTTAGGTTAGGTTCGGTTACGTTAGGTTATGTTAGGTTAAGTTAGTTTAGTTTAGTTTAGTTTAGTTATGTTTAGTTTAGTTTATAGTTTAGTTTATTAATTAGTTTAGTTTAGTTAATAGTTAAGTATATAGTTTAGTATAGTTTAGTTTAGTGTAGTTTAGTTTAGATTAGCTTAGTTAGTTTATTTTGGATTAGTTTACTTTACGTTACGTTAGGTTAGGTCAATTTATTTTAGTTTAGGTTAGGTTAGGTTAAGTCAGGTTAATTTAGTTTAGCATAGTTTAGTTTAGTTTATATAATTTTAGTTTATTTATAATTTAGTTTAGTTTATAATTTAGTTTAGTTTAGTGTAGTTTAGATTAGGTTAGGTTAGGTTAGATTAGTTTAGTTTAGGTTAGGTTAGGTTAGGATAGTTTAGTTTGGTTTATTTTAGTTTAGTTTAGTTTAGTTTATAGTTTAGTTTATAGTTTAAATTAGTTTAGTTCAGATTAGTTTAGTTTAGTTTAGTTTACTTAAGTTTAGTTTAGGTTAGGTTAGGTTAGGTTAGGTTATGTTAGGTTTGGTTAGTGTAGTTTAGTTTAGTTAAGTTCAGTTTATATTAGGTTAGGTTAATTTAATTTAGTTTAGTTTAGTTTAGGTTAGGTTAGGTGAGTTTAATTTAGTTTAGTTTAGTTTAGGTTAGGTTAGGTTAGGTTAGGTTATGTTAGGTTAGGTTAGTGTAGTTTAGTTTAGTTTAGTTTAGATTTGACTCGTTTAGTTTATAATTTAGTTTATAGTTCAGTTTAGTTTGGTTTAGTATAGTTTAGTTTTGTTTAATTTAGTTTTGTTTAATTTATTTTAATTTAGTTTAGTTTAGTTTAGTATATAGTTTAATTTTTAATATAGTTTAGTTTAGTTTATAGTTTAGTTTATGGTTTAGTTTAGTTTAGTTTGGTTTGGTTTAGTTCAGTTCTGTTTGTTTTAGTTTAGTTTAGTTTAGGTTAGGTTAGCTTAGTTTAGTTTAGTTTAATTTAGGTTAGGTTGGGTTAGGTTAGTTTAGTTTACTTTAGTTTAGTTTAGGTTAGGTTAGCTTAGGTTATGTTAGGTGAGTTTATTTTAGTTTAGTAGTTTAGTTTAGTTTAGGTTAGGTTAGTTTAGTTTAGTTTCGTTTAGTTTAGTTTAGTTTAGGTTAGGTTAGATTTAGTTTGGTTAGGTTAGGTTAGGTTAGGATAGTTTAGTTAATTTAGGTTAGGTTAGGTTAGGTTAGTTTAGTTTAGTTTAGTTTAGGTTAGTTTAGCTTAGGTTAGTTTTTTTTAGTTTAGGTTAGGTTAATTTAGGCTAGGTTATGTTAGGTTAGGTTAGGTTAATTTAGTTTATTATAGTAGTTTAGTTTAGTTTAGGTTATGTAAGCTTAAGTTAGGTTAGGTTATGTTAGGTTAGGTTAGTTTAATTTAGTTTTGTTTAGTTTATAGTTTAGTTTAGTTTAGTTTTTTTTAATTTATTTAAGTTTAGTATAGTTTAGTTTCATTTAGGTTAGGTTAGGCTAGGATAGTTTAGGTTAGATTAGTTTACTTTATTTTAGTTTAGATTAAGTTAGGTTAAGTTGGGTTAGGTTCGTTTAGTTTAGTTTATTTAAATTTAGTTTATACTTTAGTTTATAGTTTAATTTAGTTTACAGTTAAGATTATAGTCTAGTTTAGTTTATAGTTTAGTTTATGGTGCAGTTTAGTTTAGATTAGTTTAGTATAGTTTAGTTTAGTTTAGTTTAGGTTAGTTAAGTTTAATTTAGTTTAGTTTAGTTTGGGTTAGGTTAGGTTAGGTTAATTTAAGTTAGGTTATTTTGGGTTAGTTTAGTTTAGTTTAGTTAAGTTTAATTAAGTTTAGTTTAGTTTACAGTATAGTTTTTTAAGTTTAGTTTACAGTTTGGTTTATAGTTTAGTTTAGTTTAGTTTATAGATTAGTTTATGGTTTAGTTTGGTTTAGTTTTGTTTAGTTTAGGTTAGTTAATTTAGATTAGATTAGTTTAGTTTGGGTTAGGTTAGGTTAGGTTAGTTAGTTTAGTTTAGATTAGATTAGGTTAGGTTAAGTTAGGTTGGGTTAGGTTAGTTTAGTTTAATTTAGTTTAGTTAATTTATAGTTTAGTTTAGTTTATAATTTAGTTTATAGTTTAGTTTAGTTTAGGATATACTTTGGTTTAGTTTAGTTTAAATTAGGTATTGTTAGGTTAGGTTAGTTTAGTTTAGTTTAGTTTAGTTTAGTTTTTTTTGGTTAAGTTTATAGTTTATTTTGTAGTTTAGTTTAGTTTAGTTTATAGTTTAATTTAGTGTAGTTTAGTTTGATTTAGTTTAATTTAGTTTATTTTGTTTAGTTTTAGTTTATTTAAGTTTAGTTTAGGTTAGGTTTGGTTAGGTTAAGTTAGGTTAGGTTAGTTAATTTAGTTTAGTTTAATTTAGCTGGATTTAGAATAGTTTAGTTTAGTTTAGTTAATTTTTGTTAGGTAATTTAGGTTAGTTTAGTTAATTTAGTTTAAGTTAGGTTATAGGGTAGTTTAGTTTAGTTAATGTATTTTAGTTAATAGTTTAGTATAGTTTATAGTTTAGTTTATAGTTTAGTTTAGTTTATAGTGTAGTTTAGTTTAGTTTAGTTTCGTTTCGTTTAGGTTAGGTTCGGTTACGTTAGGTTATGTTAGGTTAAGTTAGTTTAGTTTAGTTTAGTTTAGTTTAGTTATGTTTAGTTTAGTTTATAGTTTGGTTTATTAATTAGTTTAGTTTAGTTTATAGTTAAGTATATAGTTTAGTATAGTTTAATTTAGTTTAGTTTAGTTTAGTTTAGATTAGCTTAGTTAGTTTATTTTGGATTAGTTTAGTTTACGTTACGTTAGGTTAGGTTAGGTTAATTTAATTCATTTTAGTTTAGGTCAGGTTAGGTTAAGTTAGGTTACTTTAGCTTAGTTTACTTTAGTTTAGATAATTTATAGTTTAGTTTAATTTAGTTTATAGTTTAGTTTACAGTTTAGTTTAGTTTAGTTTAGTATCGGTTAGGTTAGGTTAGATTAATTTAATTTAGTTTAGGTTAGGATAGTTTAGTTCAGTTTAGTTTAGTTTAGGTTAGGTTAGGTGAAGTTAGGTTACTTTAGTTTAGTTTTGTTTAATTTAGTTTAGTTTATTTTAGTTTATTTATAGTTTAGTTTATTTATAGTTTTGTTTAGTTTATAATTTAGTTTAGTTTAGTGTAGTTTAGGTTAGGTTAGTTTAGGTTAGATTAGTTTAGTTTAGGTTATGTTAGGTTAGGATAGTTTAGTTTACTTTATTTTAGTTTAGTTTAGTTTATAGTTTAGTTTATAGTTTAAATTAGTTTAGTTTAGATTAGTTTAGTTTAGTTTAGTTTACTTAAGTTAAGGTTAGGTAAGGTTAGGTTAGTTTAGGTTAGGTTAGTTTAGTTTAGTTTATTTAAATTCAGTTTATATTAGGTTAGGTTAATTTAATTTATTATAGTTTAGTTTAGGTTAGGTTAGTTTAGTTTAGTTTAGTTTAGTTTGGTTTAGGTTAGGATAGGTTAGGTTAGGTTAGGTTAGGTTATGTTAGGTTAGGTTAGTGTAGTTTAGTTTAGTTTAGATTTGTCTCGTTTAGTTTATAGTTTAGTTTATAGTTCAGTTTAGTTTAGTTTAATATAGTTTAGTTTTGTTTCATTAGTTTTGTTTAATTTATATTAATTTAGTTTACTTTAGTTCATAGTTTAGTTTATAATTTAGTTTAGTTTAGTTTATAGTTTAGTTTATGGTTTAGTTTAGTTTCGTTTGGTTTGGTTTAGATTAGCTCTGTTTCGTTTAGTTTAGTTTAGGTTAGGTTAGCTTAGTTTAGTTTAGTTTAGGTTAGGTTAGGTTAGGTTAGTTTAGTTTACTTTAGTTTAGTTTAGGTTAGTTTAGTTTAGTTTAGGTTAGGTTAGGTTTAGTTTGGTTAGGTTAGGTTAGGTTAGGTTAGTTTAGTTTATTTTAGAGAAGTTTAGGATAGGTTAGGTTAGGTTAGTTAAATTTAATTTAGTTAGATTATAATTTTGTTTATAGTTTAGTTTAGTTTAATTTATAGTTTAGGTTAGTTAAGTTTAGTTTAGGTTAATTTAGGTTAGGTTAGGTTAGTTTAGTTTAGTTTAGTTTAGTGAATTTAGTTTAGTTTAGTTTAGGTTAGGTTAGGTTAGTTTACTTTAATTCAGTTTAAGTTTTGTCAGGTTAGTTTAGGTTAGTTTACTTTAGTTGAGTTTAGTTTAGTTTATAGTTTAGATTTATTTAGTTTAGATTAGTGTAGTTTATTTATAGTTTTGTTTATAGTTTAGTTTAGTTTAGTTTAGTTTCGTTTAGGTTAGGTTAGGTTAGATTAGTTTAGTTTAGTTTAGTTTCGTTTAGGTTAGTTAGTTTAGTTCAGTTTAGGTTATGTCGGGTTAGTTTAGGTTAGTTTACTTTAGTTTAGTTTACTTTATAATTTAGATTTGTTTAGTTTAGTTTATAGTTCAGTTTAGATGACTTTATTTTAATTTAGTTTAATTAAATTTTGTTTACTGTACAATTTAGTTTAGTTTAGTTTATAGTTTAGTTTAGTTTAGTTTATGGTTAAGTTTATACTTTTGTTTAGTTTAATTTAGTTTAGTTTAGTATAGTTTAGCTCAGGTTAGCTTAGGTTATATTAGTTTAGTTTATTTTAGTTTAGGTTAGGTTTGGTTAGGGTACTTTAGTTTAGTTTATAGTTTAGTTTAGGTTACGTTAGGTTAGGTTAGGTTAGGTTAGTTTAGTTTAGATTAGTTTAGTTTAGTTTACTTAAGTTTTGTTTAGTTTTGTTTAGGTTAGGTTAGTTTAGTTTAGGTTAGGTTAGGTTAGGTTAGCTTAGTTTGGTTTAGTTAGGTTAGTTAAGTTTTGTTTAGTTTATAGTTTAGTTTAGTTTAATTTAGCTTGGGTTAGTTTAGGTTGGGTTAGGTTATTTTAGTTTAGTTTAGTTTGGTTTATTTTAGTTTAGTTTAGGTTAGGTGAGCATAGTTTAGTTTAGTTTATTTTAATTTAGTTTAGTTTAGTTTATAGTTTAGTTTATAGTTTAAATTAGTTTAGTTTAGATTAGTTTAGTTTAGTTTAGTTTACTTAAGTTTAGTTTAGGTTAGGTTAGGTTAGGTTAGGTTATGTTAGGTTTGGTTAGTGTAGTTTAGTTTAGTTTAGTTAAGTTCAGTTTATATTAGGTTAGGTTAATTTAATTTAGTTTAGTTTAGTTTAGGTTAAGTTAGGTGAGTTTAGTTTAGTTTAGTTTAGGTTAGGTTAGGTTAGGTTAGCTTAGGTTAGGTTATGTTAGGTTAGGTTAGGTTATGTTAGGTTAGGTTAGTGTAGTTTAGTTTAGATTTGACTTGTTTAGTTAATAATTTAGTTTATAGTTCAGTTTAGTTTGGTTTAGTATAGTTTAGTTTTGTTTAATTTAGTTTTGTTTAATTTATTTTAATTTAGTTCAGTTTAGTTTAGTATATAGTTTAATTTTTAATTTAGTTTAGTTTAGTTTATAGTGTAGTTTAGTTTATGGTTTAGTTTATGGTTTAGTTTATTTTATTTTAGTTTACTTCAGTTTAGGATATGTCAGGTTAGTTTAGGTTAGTTTACTTTAGTTTAGTATAGTTTATAGTTTGGATTTGTTTAGTTTAGTTTATAGTTCAGTTTAGTTGAGTTTATTTTAATTTAGTTTAATTAAATTTTCTTTACTGTACAATTTAGTTTAGTTTAGTTTAGTTTATAGTTTAGTTTAGTTTAGTTTATGGTTAAGTTTATACTTTTGTTTAGTTTAATTTAGTTTAGTTTAGTATAGTTTAGCTCAGGTTAGCTTAGGTTAGGTTAATTTAGTTTACTTTAGGTTAGGTTAGGTTAGGTTAGGTTACTTTAGTTAAGTTTAGTTTAGTTTAGTTAATTTATATTTTAGTTTAGTTTAGCATATAGTTTAGTTTAGTTTAGTTTATAGTATAGTATAGTTTAGTTTAGTTTAGTTTAGGGTAGGTTAGATTAGTTTGGTTTATTTTACTTTAGGTTAGGTTTGGTTAGGGTAGTTTAGTTAAGTTTATAGTTTAGTTTAGGTTAGGTTACGTTAGGTTAGGTTAGGTTAGGTTAGGTTAGTTTAGTTTAGATTAGTTTAGTTTACTTTCCTTTAGTTTTGTTTAGTTTTATTTAGTTTAGGTTAGGTTAGGTTAGCGTATTTTGGTTTAGTTTAGTTTAGTTAAGTTTTGTTTAGTTTATAGTTTAGTTTAGTTTAGTTTAGCTTGGTTTAGTTTAGGTTGGGTTAGGTTAGTTTAGTTTAGTTTAGTTTGGTTTATTTTAGTTTAGTTTAGGTTAGGTGAGCATAGGTTAGTTTAGTTTAATTTAGATTAGGTTATTTAGGTTAGGATATTTTAGGTTAGTTTAGTTTAGTTTAGTTTATGTTAGTTTAGTTTAGGTTAGGTTAGGTTATGTTAGTTTAATTTAGTTTAGCTTAGTTTAGCTAAGGTTAGGTTAGTTTAGGTTATTTTACTTTAGTTTAGTTTAAGTTTAGTATAGTTTATATTTTAGTTTATAGTTTACTTTAGTTTATAGTGTAGTTTAGTTTAGTTTAGTTTCGTTTCGTTTAGGTTAGGTTCGGTTACGTTAGGTTATGTTAGGTTAAGTTAGTTTAGTTTCGTTTAGTTATGTTTAGTTTAGTTTATAGTTTAGTTTATTAATTAGTTTAGTTTAGTTTATAGTTAAGTATATAGTTTAGTATAGTTTAGTTTAGTGTAGTTTAGTTTAGATTAGCTTAGTTAGTTTATTTTGGATTAGTTTACTTTACGTTACGTTAGGTTAGGTTAATTTATTTTAGTTTAGGTTAGGTTAGGTTAAGTCAGGTTACTTTAGTTTAGCATAGTTTAGTTTAGTTTAGATAATTTTAGTTTATTTATAGTTTAGTTTAGTTTATAATTTAGTTTAGTTTAGTGTAGTTTAGATTAGGTTAGGTTAGGTTAGGTTAGATTAGTTTTGTTTAGGTTAGGTTAGGTTAGGATAGTTTAGTTTAGTTTATTTTAGTTTAGTTTAGTTTAGTTTTTAGTTTAGTTTATAGTTTAAATTAGTTAATTCAGATTAGTTTAGTTTAGTTTATTTTACTTAAGTTTAGTTTAGGTTAGGTTAGGTTAGGTTAGGTTAGGTTATGTTAGGTTTGGTTAGTGCAGTTTAGTTTAGTTAAGTTCAGTTTATATTAGGTTAGGTTAATTTAATTTAGTTTAGTTTAGGTTAGGTTAGGTTAGGTGGGTTTAATTTACTTTAGTTTAGTTTAGGTTAGGTTAGGTTAGGTTAGGTTAGGTTATGTTAGGTTAGGTTAGTGTAGTTTAGTTTAGTTTAGTTTAGATTTGACTCGTTTAGTTTATAATTTAGTTTATAGTTCAGTTTAGTTTGGTTTAGTAAAGTTTAGTTTTGTTTAATTTAGTTTTGTTTAATTTATTTTAATTTAGTTTAGTTTAGTTTAGTATATAGTTTGATTTTTAATATAGTTTAGTTTAGTTTATAGTTTAGTTTATAGTTTAGTTTAGTTTGGTTTGGTTTAGTTTAGTTCTGTTTGTTTTAGTTTAGTTTAGTTTAGGTTAGGTTAGCTTAGTTTAGTTTAGTTTAATTTAGGTTAGGTTGGGTTAGGTTAGTTTAGTTTACTTTAGTTTAGTATAGGTTAGGTTACCTTAGGTTATGTTAGGTGAGTTTATTTTAGTTTAGTAGTTTAGTTTAGTTTAGGATAGGTTAGTTTAGTTTATTTTCGTTTAGTTTAGTTTAGTTTATGTTAGGTTAGGTTTAGTTTGGTTAGGTTAGGTTAGTTAAATTTAATTTAGTTAGATTATAATTTAGTTTATAGTTTAGTTTAGTTTATTGTTTAGTTTAGTTAAATTTAGTTTAGGTTAGGTAAGGTTAGGTTAGGTTAGTTTAGTTTAGTATAGTTTAGTTTAGTTTAGTTTAGTGAATTTAGTTTAGTTTAGTTTAGTTTAGGTTTTAGTTAAGCTTAGTTAGTTTGTTTAGATTAGTATAGTTTACTTTATGTTAGGTTACGTAATTTTAGTTTAGTTTAGGTTAGGTTAGGTGAAGTTATGTTAATTTAGTTTAGTTTAGTTTATTTTAGTTTATTTATAGTTTAGCTTAGTTTATAGTTTATAGTTTAGTTTATGGTTTAGTTTAGTTTCGTTTGGTTTGGTTTAGATTAGTTCTGTTTCGTTTAGTTTAGTTTAGTTTAGGTTAGGTTAAATTAGTTTAGTTTAGTTTAGTTTACGTTAGGTTAGGTTAGGTTAGTTTAGTTTACTTTAGTTTAGTTTAGGTTAGGTTAGCTTAGGTTATGTTAGGTGAGTTTAGTTTAGTTTAGTTTAGGTTAGGTTAGTTTAGTTTAGTTTAGTTTAGTTTAGTTTAGGTTAGGATAGGTTTAGTTTGGTTAAGTTAGGTTAGGTTAGGTTAGTTTAGCTAATTTTAGTTTAGTTTATAGTTTCGTTAATTTAGTTTAGTTTAGTTTAGTGTATAGTTAAGTTTATAGTTTAGTTTAGTTTATGGTTTAGTATAGTTTAGTTTAGTTTAGTTTAACTTAGTTTAGTTTAGATTCGTTTAGTTTAGTTTAGGTTAAGGTAGGTTATGTTTGGTTAGGTTAATTTAGTTTAGTTTAGTTTAATTTAGTTTATTTAATTTATAGTTTAGTTAAATTTAGTTTAGTTTATAGTTTAGATTATATTTTAGTTTATTTTATATTTACTTTAGTTTAGTTTATGTTAGGTTAGTTTAGTTTAGTTTAGTTTAGTTTCGGTTAGGTGTGGTTAGGATAGTTTAGTTTAGTTTAGTTTAGTTTTAGTTTATACTTTAGTTTAGTTTATTTTATACTTAAGTTTATAGTTTAGTTTATAGTTTAGTTTAGGCTATTTTAGATTAGTTTAGTTTAGTTTGGTTTGGTTTAGGTTAGGTTTGGTTAGGTTAATTTAGTAAAGTTTAGTGTAGTTTTGTTTATTTAGTTTATTTTATAGTTTAGTTTAGTTAAGTTTAGTTTAGTTTAATTTAGTTTAGTTTAGTTTTGTTTAATTTAGTATAGTTTAGTTTTGTTTAATTTAGTTTAGTTTAATCTAGTTTAGTTTAATTTAGATCAGGTTATTTTGTTTAGTTTAGTTTAGTTTAGCTAAGTTTAGTTTAGTTTATAGTTTCGGTAATTTATTTTAGTTTAATTTAGTGTATAGTTAGGTTTATAGTTTAGTTTAGTTTATAGTTTATTTTATAGTTTAGTATATTTTAGTTTAGTTTAGTTTAGTTTAGCTTAGTTTAGTTTCGTTTAGTTTAGGGTAAATAAGGTTAGGTTAGGTTGGGTTAAGTTAGTTTAGTTTAGTTTTGTTTAGGTTAGGATAGGTTTGGTTAGGTTAGTTTAGTTCATTTTATTTTAATTTAGTGTAATTAATTTATAGTTATGTTAAATTTAGTTTAGTTAATAGTTTTTATTATAGTTTAGTTTAGTTCATTTTATATTTTAGTTTTGTTTAGTTTAGGTTAATTTAGTTTAGTTTAGTTTATTTTAGGTTAGGTTAGTTTGGGTTAGAATAGTTTAGTTTAGATTAGTTTATTTTTAATTTATAGTTTATTTTAGTTTTGTGAATACTTAAGTTTATAATTTATTTTATAATCTAGTTTATAGTTTAGCTTAGGCTATTTTGGATTAGTTTAGCTTAGTTTAGTTTAGTTTAGTTTAGTTTAGAATAGGTTAGGTTAGGTTAATTTAGTATTGTTTAGTTTAGTTTAGTTTATTTAGTTTATTTTATAGTTTAGTTTATAGTTTAGTTTAGTTAAGTTTAGTTTAGTTTATTGTTTAGTTTTCTTTAGTTTAGTTTTGTTTAATTTATTTTAGTTTAGTTTATTTTAGTTTCGTTTAGGTTAGGTTAGGTTATGTTAATTTAGGTGAGCTTAGTTTAGTTTAGTTTAGGTTAGATTAAGTTAGGTTAGGTTAGTTAATATTAGTTTAGTTAAGTTAAGTTTAGTTTAATTTATAGTTTAGTTATTTTACTTTAGTTTATAGTTTAGTTTAGTTTAGTTTATTTTAGTTTAAAGTTCAGTTTATACTTTCGTTTACTTTAGGTAATAATTTTGTTTATGGTTTAGTATAGTTTAATTTAGTTATGTTTTATTTAGTTTAGTTTAGTTTCGTTTAGGTTTGGTTAGGTTAGGCTAGGTTAGGTTAGCTTAGTTTGGTTTAGTTTAGTTTAGGTTAGGTTAGGTTAGATTAGGTTAGTTTACCTTAGTTTAGTTTAGCTGAGTTTAGTTAAGTTTAGCTCAGTTTATATTTTAGTTTACTGTTTTTTAATTTATATTTTAGTTTATGGTTTAGTATAGTTTAATTTATGGTTTGATTTATAGTTTAGTTTAGTTTCGTTTAGTTTAATTTAGCTTAGTTTAGATTAGGTTAGGTTATATTATGTTAGTTTAGTTTAGTTTATTTTATTTTAGTTTAGTTTAGTTAATGTTAGGTTAGGTTAGTTTAGTTTAGTTTAGTTTAGTTTAATTTAATTTAGTTTACTTAATTTAGTTTAGTTTAGTTTAGTTTAGTTTAGTTTAGTTTAGGTTAGATTTAGTTAGGTCAGGTTAGGTTATTTAAGTTTAGTTTAGTTAAGTTTAGGTTAGGTTAGGTTAGGTTAGTTTAGTTTAATTCTATTTAGGATAGGTTAGGTAATTTTAGGTTAGTATAGTTTAGTTAATTTATTTTAGTTAATAGTTCAGTATAGTTTACAGTTTAGTTTATAGGTTAGTTCAGTGTATAGTGTAGTTGATAGTTTAGTTTAGTTTAGTTTCGTTTCGTTTATATTATGTTAGGTTAGGTTAGGTTGGATTAGCTTAGTTTAGTTTAGTTTAGTTTAGGTTAGGTTCGGTTACGTTAGGTTATGTTAGCTTATGTTAGTTTATTTTAGTTTATTTATTAGTTTAGTTTATAGTTAAGTATATAGTTTAGTTTAGTTTAGTTTAGTTTAGCTTAGTTTGTTTATTTTAGATTAGTATAGCTTACGTTACGTTAGGTTAAACCTAACCTAACGTAAGCTAACGTAGGTTAGGTTCGTTTAGTTTAGTTTAATTAGGTTAGGTTAGGTTAAGTTAGGTTACTTTAGCTTAGTTTAGTTTAGTTTATATAATTTATGGTTTAGTTTAGTTAAGTTTAATTTATAGATGAGTATATAGTTTACTTTAGTTTATAGTTCAGTTTAGGTTAGATTAGTTTAACTTAGATTAGGTTAGATTAGTTTAGTTTAGTTTAGTTTCGGTTAGGTTAGATTAGGTTACATTAAGTTAGTTTAGGTTAGCTTAGTTTAGTTTAGTTTAGTATAGTTAAGTTTAGTTAAGTTTTGTTTAGTTTACAGTTTAGTTTAGTTAAGTTTAGTTTATAATTTAGTTTATAGTTCAGTTTAGTTTAGTTCATACTTTATTTTAGTTTACTTTAGTTTCAGTTAGGTTAGGTTAGGTTAGGTTAGGTTAGTGTAGTTTAGTTAGGTTTAGTTTTGTTTAGCTAAGTTTATAGTTTATTTTGTAGTTTAATTTAGTTTAGTTTATTGTTTAATTTAGTGTAGTTTAGTTTAGTTTAGTTTAATTTAGTTTACTTTAGTTTAGTTTAGTGTAGTTTAGATTAGATTAGGTTAGGTTATGTTAGGTTAGTAGAGTATAATTTAGTTTAGGTTAGGTTAGGTTAGGTTAAGTTAGGTTAGGTTAGTTTAGTTTAGTTTAGTTGGATTTAGAATAGTTTAGTGTAGTTTAGTTTATTTTAGACTAGGTAAGGTTAGCCTAGTTTAGTGTAATTTAGTTTAGTTTAGGTTAGGTTAGTTTAGGTTAGTTTAGTTTAGTTAATTTATTTTAGTTATAGTTTAGTATAGTTTATAAATTAGTTTATAATTTATTTTGGTTTGTAGTTCAATTTATTGTTAATTTAGTTTAGTTTATTTTAGTTTCGTTTAGGTTATGTTAGGTTAGGTTAGGTTAGCTTAGCTTAGCTTAGCTTAGTTTAGTTTAGTTTAGGTTAGGTTAGGTTAGCTTAGCTTAGCTTAGCTTAGTTTAGTTTAGTTTAGTTTAGGTTATGTTCGGTTACGTTAGGTTATGTTAGGTTAAGTTAGTTTAGTTTAGTTTAGTTTAGCTTAGCTTAGTTAGTTTATTTTAGATTAATACAGTTTACGTTAAGTTAGGTTAGGTTAGGTTAGGTTAGTTTAGTTTAGTTTACGTTAGGTTAGGTTAGTTTAAGTTAGGTTACTTTAGTTTAGTTTAGTTTAGATAATTTATAGTTTAGTTTATTTTAGTTTAGTTTATGGTTAATTTAGTTTATAGTTTAGTTTAGTTTAGTTATGTTTAGTTTTGTTTATAGTTTAGTTTATTAAATAGTTTAGTTTAGTTTATAGTTAAGTATATAGTTTAGTATAGTTTAGTTTAGTGTAGTTTAGTTTAGATTAGCTTAGTTAGTTTATTTTGGATTAGTTTACTTTACGTTACGTTAGGTTAGGTTAATATATTTTAGTTTAGGTTAGGTTAGGTTAAGTCAGGTTACTTTAGTTTAGCTTAGTTTTGTTTAGTTTAGATAATTTATAGTTTAGTTTAGTTTAGTTTATAGTTTAGTTTACAGTTTAATTTAGTTTAGTTTCGGTTTGGTTAGGTTAGGTTAGATTAATTTAATTTAGGTTAGGATAGTTTAGTTCAGTTTAGTTTAATTTAGTTAAGCTTAGTTAGTTTAGTTAAATTAGTATAGTTTACGTTAGTTTAGGTTAGGTTAGGTAAGTTTAGTTTAGTTTAGGTTAGGTTAGGTGAAGTTAGGTTACTTTAGTTTAGTTTAGTTTAATTTAGTTTAGTTTATTTTTAGTTTATTTATAGTTTAGTTTAGTTTATAGTTTAGTTTAGTTTAGTGTAGTTTAGGTTAGGTTAGGTTAGGTTAGATTAGTTTAGCTTAGTTTAGGTTAGGATAGGTTAGGATAGTTTAGTTTAGTTTATTTTATTTTAGTTTAGTTTAGTTTATAGTTTAGTTTACAGTTTAAATTAGTTTAGTTTAGATTAGTTTAGTTTAGTTTAGTTTACTTAAGTTTAGTTTAGGTTAGGTTAGGTTAGGTTATGTTAGGTTAGGTTAGTGTAGTTTAGTTCAGTTTAGTTTAGTTCAGTTTATATTAGGTTAGGTTAATTTAATTTAGTTTAGTTTAGGTTAGGTTAGGTTAGTTTAGTTTAGTTTAGTTTAGGTTAGGTTAGGTTAGGTTAGGTTAGGTTAGTGTAGTTTAGTTTAGTTTAGTTTAGATTTTACTCGTTTAGTTTATAGTTTAGTTTATAGTTCAGTTTAGTTTAGTTTAGTTTAGTTTAGTTTTGTTTAATTTAGTTTTGTTTAATTTATTTTAATTTAGTTTAGTTTAGTTTAGTATATAGTTTAGTTTTTAATTTAGTTTAGTTTAGATTATAGTTTAGTTTATGGTTTAGTTTAGTTTAGTTTGGTTTGGTTTAGTTTAGTTCTGTTTGTTTTAGTTTAGTTTAGTTTAGGTTAGGTTAGCTTAGTTTAGTTTAGTATAATTTAGGTTACGTTGGGTTAGGTTAGTTTAGTTTGCTTTAGTTTAGTTTAGGTTAGGTTAGCTTAGGTTATGTTAGGTGAGTTTATTTTAGTTTAGTAGTTTAGTTTAGTTTAGGTTAGGTTAGTTTAGTTTAGTTTCGTTTAGTTTAGTTTAGTTTAGGCTTGGTTAGGTTTAGTTTGGTTAGGTTAGGTTAGGTTAGTTTAGTTTATTTTATTTTAGTTTAGGTTAGGTAAGGTTAGGTTAGTTAAATTTAATTTAGTTAGATTACAATTTAGTTTATAGTTTAGTTTAGTTTATTTTTTAGTTTAGTTAAGTTTAGTTTAGGTTAGGTAAGGTTAGGTTAGGTTAGTTTAGTTTAGTATAATTTAGTTTAGTTTAGTTTAGTGAATTTAGTTTAGTTTAGGTTTTAGTTAAGCTTAGTTAGTTTAGTTTAGATTAGTATAGTTTACTTTAGGTTAGGTTAGGTTAGGTAATTTTAGTTTAATTTAGGTTAGGTTAGGTTAGGTGAAGTTATGTTTTTTTAGTTTAGTTTAGTTTATTTTAGTTTATTTATAGTTTAGTTTAGTTTATAATTAATTTAGTTTAGTGTAGTTTAGGTTAGGTTAGGTTAAGTTAGGTTAGATTAGTTTAGTTTAGTTTAGGTTAGGTTAGGTTAGAATAGTTTAGTTTATTTTAGTTTAGTTTAGTTTATAGTTAAGTTTATAGTTTAAATTAGTTTAGTTTAGATTAGTTTAGTTTAGTTTAGTTTATTTAAGTTTAGTTTAGGTTAGGTTAGGTTATGTTAGGTTAGGTTAGTTTAGCATAGGTTTGATTAGGTTAGGTTAGTTTAGGTTAGGTCAGTTTATTTTACTTTAGTTTAGTTCAGTTTAGTTTAGTTTAGTTTGGATTAGTTTAGTTTGTTTTAAAGTTTAGTTTAGTTAATTTTAGTTTAGTTTATAATTTAGTTTAGTTTACATTATAGTTCAGTTTATAGTATAGTTTACTTAATAGTTTAGTTTATAGTTTAGTTTATGGCTTAGTTTATAATTAAAATTCGTTTACTTTAGATTAGTTTAGTTTAGTTTAGTTTAGTGTAGCTTAGGTTAGGTTAGGTTAGTTTAGTTTAGTTTAGTTTTGTTTACTTAAGTTTAGTTTAGTTTAGGTTAGGTTAGCTTATGTTATGTTAGGTTAGTTTAGCTTAAGTTAGATTAGGTTAGGTTAGTTTAGTTTAGTGTAGTTTAGTTTAGTTCAGTTTAGATTAGGTTACGTTAGTTTAGTTTTGTTTAATTCAGTTTACTTTAGGTTAGGTTAGGTTAGGTAGTGTTAGTTTAGTTTAGTTTAGTTTAGTTTTGGTTAGGTTAGGTTAGGTTGAGTTATTTTAGGTTAGGTTAGTTTAGTTTAGTCTCGTTTAGTTTATAGTTTAGTTTCGTTAAGTTTAGTTTATAGTTCAGTTTAGTTTAGTTTTGTTTAATTTAGTTTAGTTTAATTTATTATTTTAGTTTAGTTTAATTTATAGTTTAGTTTATAATTTAGTTTAGATTAGTTTATAGTTTAGTTTATGGTTTAGTTTAGTTTAGTTTAGTTTGGTTTAGTTTAGTTTAGTTTATTTAGTTTCGTTTAGGTTAGTTTAGTTTAGGCTAGATTAGGTTAGCTTAGTTTAGTTTAAATAAGTTTAGGTTAGGTTAGGATGGTTTAGTTTAAGTTAGTTTAGTTTAGTTTAGTTTAGCTAAGTTTAGTTTAGTTTACAATTTAGTTTAGTATAGTTTAGTTTATAGCTTAGTTTATACTTAAGTTTAGTTTAATTTATAGTTTAAATTAGTTTAATTTAGTTTAGGTTAGGTTAGGTTTGTTTAGTTTAAGTTAGGTTAGGTTAGGTTAGGTTAGTTTAGTTTAGTTTAGTTTAGTTGAATTTAGTTTAGTTTAGTTTAGTTTAGGTTAGGTTAGGTTAGTTTAGTTTAGTTTAATTTAGGTTAGGTTAGGTTAGTTTGGGTTAACTTAGTTTAGTTTAGTTTAGGTTAGGATAGGTTAGGTTGATTAGGTTAGTTTAGTTCAGTTTAGCTAATTTTAGTTTAGTTTATAGTTTCGTTAATTTGGTTTAGTTTAGTTTAGTGTATAGATAATTTTATAGTTTAGTTTACTTTAGTTTATGGTTTAGTATAGTTTAGTTTAGTTTAGTTTAGCTTAGTTTATTTTAGTTTCGTTTAGTTTAGATTAGGTTAAGTTAGGTTAGGTTTGGTTAGGTTAATTTGGTTTAGTTTAGTTTAATTTAGTTTATTTAATTTATAGTTTAGTTAAATTTAGATTAGTTTATAGTTTAGATTATAGTTTAGTTTATTTTATATTTTAGTTTAGTTTAGTTTAGTTTAGGTGGGGTTAGGTTAGTTTAGTTTAGTTTAATTTAGGTTACGTTGGGTTAGGATAGTTTAGTTTAGTTTAGTTTTAGTTTATAGTTTACTTTAGTTTATTTTATACTTAAGTTTATAGTTTAGTTTAGGCTATTTTAGATTAGTTTAGTTTAGTTTGGTTTAGTTTAGGTTAGGTTTGGTTAGGTTAGGTTAGGTTAGGTTATGTTAGGTTAGGTTAGGTTAGTGTAGTTTAGTTTAGTTTAGTTTAGATATGACTCGTTTAGTTTATAATTTAGTTTATAGTTCAGTTTAGTTTGGTTTAGTATAGTTTAGTTTTGTTTAATTTAGTTTTGTTTAATTTATTTTAATTTAGTTTAGTTTAGTTTAGTATATAGTTGAATTTTTAATTTAGTTTAGTTTAGTTTATAGTTTAGTATATGGTTTAGTTTAGTTTAGTTTGGTTTGGTTTAGTTTAGTTCTGTTTGTTTTAGTTTAGTTTAGTTTAGGTTAGGTTAGCTTAGTTTAGTTTAGTTTAATTTAGGTTAGGTTGGGTTAGGTTAGTTTAGTTTACTTTAGTTTAGTTTAGTTTAGGTTAGGTTAGCTTAGGTTATGTTAGGTGAGTTTATTTTATTTTAGTAGTTTAGTTTAGTTTAGTTTAGGTTAGGTTAGTTTAGTTTAGTTTCGTTTAGTTTAGTTTAGTTTAGGTTAGGTTAGATTTAGTTTGGTTAGGTTAGGTTAGGTTAGGATAGTTTAGTTAATTTAGGTTAGGTTAGGTTAGGTTAGGTTAGTTTAGTTTAGTTTAGTTTAGGTTAGTTTAGCTTAGGTTAGTTTTTTTTAGTTTAGGTTAGGTTAGTTTAGGCTAGGTTATGTTAGGTTAGGTTAGGTTAAGTTAGTTTATTATAGTAGTTTAGTTTAGTTTAGGTTAGGTAAGCCTAAGTTAGGTTAGGTTATGTTAGGTTAGGTTAGTTTAATTTAGTTTTGTTTAGTTTATAGTTTAGTTTAGTTTAGTTTTTTTTAATTTAGTTAAGTTTAGTATAGTTTAGTTTCATTTAGGTTAGGTTAGGCTAGGATAGTTTAGGTTAGATTAGTTTACTTTATTTTAGTTTAGATTAAGTTAGGTTAAGTTGGGTTAGGTTCGTTTAGTTTAGTTTATTTAAATTTAGTTTATACTTTAGTTTATAGTTTAATTTAGTTTACAGTTAAGATTATAGTCTAGTTTAGTTTATAGTTTAGTTTATGGTGCAGTTTAGTTTAGATTAGTTTAGTATAGTTTAGTTTAGTTTAGTTTAGGTTAGTTAAGTTTAATTTAGTTTAGTTTAGTTTGGGTTAGGTTAGGTTAGGTTAATTTAAGTTAGGTTATTTTGGGTTAGTTTAGTTTAGTTTAGTTAAGTTTAGTTAAGTTTAGTTTAGTTTACAGTATAGTTTAGTTAAGTTTAGTTTACAGTTTGGTTTATAGTTTAGTTTAGTTTAGTTTATAGATTAGTTTATGGTTTAGTTTGGTTTAGTTTTGTTTAGTTTGGGTTAGTTAATTTAGATTAGATTAGTTTATTTTGGGTTAGGTTAGGTTAGGTTAGTTAGTTTAGTTTAGATTAGATTAGGTTAGGTTAAGTTAGGTTGGGTTAGGTTAGTTTAGTTTAATTTAGTTTAGTTAATTTATAGTTTAGTTTAGTTTATAATTTAGATTATAGTTTAGTTTAGTTTAGGATATACTTTAGTTTAGTTTAGTTTAGTTTAGTTTAAATTAGGTTATATTAGGTTAGGTTAGTTTAGTTTAGTTTAGTTTAGTTTAGTTTAGTTTTTTTTAGTTAAGTTTATAGTTTATTTTGTAGTTTAGTTTAGTTTAGTTTATAGTTTAATTTAGTGTAGTTTAGTTTGATTTAGTTTAATTTAGTTTATTTTAGTTTAGTTTTAGTTTAGTTTAGTTAAGTTTAGTTTAGGTTAGGTTACGTTAGGTTAGGTTAGGTTAGGTTAGTTAATTTAGTTTAGTTTAATTTAGTTGGATTAGGAATAGTTTAGTTTAGTTTAGTTAATTTTTGTTAGGTAATTTAGGTTATTTTAGTTAATTTAGTTTAGGTTAGGCTATAGGGTAGTTTATTTTAGTTAATTTATTTTAGTTAATAGTTTAGTATAGTTTATAGTTTAGTTTACAGTTTAGTTTAGTTTATAGTGTAGTTTAATTTAGTTTAGTTTCGTTTCTTTTAGGTTGGGTTCGGTTACGTTAGGTTATGTTAGGTTAAATTAGTTTAGTTTAGTTTAGTTTAGTTTAGTTTAGTTTAGTTATGTTTAGTTTAGTTTATAGTTTGGTTTATTAATTAGTTTAGTTTAGTTTATAGTTAAGTATATAGTTTAGCATAGTTTAGTTTAGTTTAGTGTAGTTTAGTTTAGATTAGCTTAGTTAGTTTATTTTGCATTAGTTTAGTTTACGTTACGTTAGGTTAGGTTAGGTTAATTTAATTCATTTTAGTTTAGGTCAGGTTAGGTTAAGTTAGGTTACTTTAGTTTAGCTTAGTTTACTTTAGTTTAGATAATTTATAGTTTAGTTTAATTTAGTTTATAGTTTAGTTTACAGTTTAGTTTAGTTTAGTTTAGTATCGGTTAGGTTAGGTTAGATTAATTTAATTTAGGTTAGGTTAGGATAGTTTAGTTCAGTTTAGTTTAGTTTAGGTTAGGTTAGGTGAAGTTAGGTTACTTTAGTTTAGTTTTGTTTAATTTAGTTTAGTTTATTTTAGTTTATTTATAGTTTAGTTTGTTTATAGTTTAGTTTAGTTTATAATTTAGTTTAGTTTAGTGTAGTTTAGGTTAGGTTAGGTTAGGTTAGATTAGTTTAGTTTAGGTTATGTTAGGTTAGGATAGTTTAGTTTACTTTATTTTAGTTTAGTTTATAGTTTAGTTTATAGTTTAAATTAGTTTAGTTTAGATTAGTTTAGTTTAGTTTAGTTTACTTAAGTTAAGGTTAGGTTTGGTTAGGTTAGTTTAGGTTAGTTTAGTTTAGTTTATTTAAGTTCAGTTTATATTAGGTTAGGTTAATTTAATTTATTATAGTTTAGTTTAGGTTAGGTTAGTTTAGTTTAGTTTAGTTTAGTTTGGTTTTGGTTAGGATAGGTTAGGTTAGGTTAGGTTAGGTTATGTTAGGTTAGGTTAGTGTAGTCTAGTTTAGTTTAGATTTGTCTCGTTTAGTTTATAGTTTAGTTTATAGTTCAGTTTAGTTTAGTTTAGTATAGTTTAGTTTTGTTTCAATAGTTTTGTTTAATTTATATTAATTTAGTTTAGTTTAGTTTATAGTTTAGTTTATAATTTAGTTTAGTTTAGTTTATAGTTTAGTTTATGGTTTAGTTTAGTTTCGTTTGGTTTGGTTTAGATTATTTCTGTTTCGTTTAGTTAAATTAGTTTAGGTTAGGTTAGCTTAGTTTAGTTTAGTTTAGTTTAGGTTAGGTTAGGTTAGGTTAGGTTACTTTAGTTAAGTTTAGTTTAGTTTAGTTAATTTATACTTTAGTTTAGTTTAGCATATAGTTTAGTTTAGTTTAGTTTATAGTTTAGTATAGTTTAGTTTAGTTTAGTTTAGGGTAGGTTAGATTAGTTTAGTTTATTTTAGTTTAGGTTAGGTATGGTTAGGGTACTTTAGTTTAGTTTATAGTTTAGTTTAGGTTACGTTAGGTTAGGTTAGGTTAGGTTAGGTTAGGTTAGTTTCGTTTAGATTAGTTTAGTTTACTTTACTTTAGTTTTGTTTAGTTTTGTTTAGGTTAGGTTAGTTTAGTTTAGGTTAGGTTAGGTTAGCTTAGTTTGGTTTAGTTTAGGTTAGTTAAGTTTTGTTTAGTTTATAGTTTAGTTTAGTTTAATTTAGCTTGGTTTAGTTTAGGTTGGGTTAGGTTAGTTTAGTTTAGTTTAGTTTGGTTTATTTTAGTTTAGTTTAGGTTAGGTGAGCATAGTTTAGTTTCGTTTAATTTAGATTCGGTTATTTAGGTTAGGTTATGTTAGGTTAGTTTAGTTTAGTTTAGATTATGTTAGCTTCGGTTATGTTAGGTTAGGTTATGTTAGTTTAGTTTAGTTTAGCTTAGTTTAGCTTAGGTTAGGTTGGTTTAGGTTATTTTACTTTAGTTTAGTTTAGTTTAGTTTATAGATTAGTATAGTTTATAGTTTAGTTTATAGTTTACTTTAGTTTATAGTGTAGTTTAGTTTAGTTTTGTTTCGTTTCGTTTAGGTTAGGTTCGGTTAATTTAATTTAGTTTAGTTTAGTTTAGGTTAGGATAGGTGAGTTTAGTTTAGTTTAGTTTAGTTTAGGTTAGGTTAGGTTAGGTTAGCTTAGGTTAGGTTATGTTAGGTTAGGTTAGGTTATGTTAAGTTAGGTTAGTGTAGTTTAGTTTAGTTTAGATTTCACTCGGTTAGTTTATAATTTAGTTTATAGTTCAGTTTAGTTTGGTTTAGTATAGTTTAGTTTTGTTTAATTTAGTTTTGTTTAATTTATTTTAATTTAGTTTAGTTTAGTTTAGTATATAGTTTAATTTTTAATTTAGTTTAGTTTAGTTTATAGTTTATTTTAGTTTGTGGTTTAGTTTATAGTTTAGTTTAGTTTATTTTAGTTTAGTTCAGTTTAGGATATATCAGGTTAGTTTAGGTTAGTTTACTTTAGTTTAGTATAGTTTATAGTTTGGATTTGTTTAGTTTAGTTTATAGTTCAGTTTAGTTGAGTTTATTTTAATTTAGTTTAATTAAATTTTCTTTACTGTACAATTTAGTTTAGTTTAGTTTAGTTTATAGTTTAGTTTAGTTTAGTTTATGGTTAAGTTTATAGTTTTGTTTAGTTTAATTTAGTTTAGTTTAGTATAGTTTAGCTCAGGTTAGCTTAGGTTAGGTTAATTTAGTTTAGTTTATGTTAGGTTAGGTTAGGTTAGGTTAGGTTACTTTAGTTAAGTTTAGTTTAGTTTAGTTAATTTATACTTTAGTTTAGTTTAGCATATAGTTTAGTTTAGTTTAGTTTAGTTTATAGTATAGTATAGTTTAGTTTAGTTTAGTTTAGGGTAGGTTAGATTAGTTTAGTTTATTTTAGTTTAGGTTAGGTTTGGTTAGGGTAGTTTAGTTAAGTTTATAGTTTAGTTTAGATTAGGTTACGTTAGGTTAGGTTAGGTTAGTTTAGTTTAGATTAGTTTAGTTTACTTTACTTTAGTTTTGTTTAGTTTTGTTTAGGTTAGGTTAGGTTAGTTTAGGTTAGGTTACGTTAGCGTATTTTGGTTTAGTTTAGTTTAGTTAAGTTTTGTTTAGTTTATAGTTTAGTTTAGTTTAGTTTGGTTTATTTTAGTTTAGTTTAGGTTAGGTGAGCATAGGTTAGTTTAGTTTAATTTAGATTAGGTTATTTAGGTTAGGTTATGTTAGGTTAGTTTAATTTAGTTTAGTTTATGTTAGTTTAGTTTAGGTTAGGTTAGGTTATGTTAGTTTAGTTTAGTTTAGCTTAGTTTAGCTTAGGTTAGTTTAGGTTATTTTACTTTAGTTTAGTTTAGTTTAGTTTATAGTTTAGTATAGTTTATAGTTTAGTTAATAGTTTACTTTAGTTTATAGTGTAGTTTAGTTTAGTTTAGTTTCGTTTCGTTTAGGTTAGGTTCGGTTACGTTAGGTTATGTTAGATTAAGTTAGTTTAGTTTAGTTTAGTTTAGTTTAGTTATGTTTAGTTTAGTTTATAGTTTAGTTTATTAATTAGTTTAGTTTAGTTTATAGTCAAGTATATAGTTTAGTATAGTTTAGTTTAGAGTAGTTTAGTTTAGATTAGCTTAGTTAGTTTATTTTGGATTAGTTTACTTTACGTTACGTTAGGTTAGATTAGTTTAGTTTAGTTTATTTTAGTTTAGTTTAGTTTAGTTTATAGTTTAGTTTATAGTTTAAATTAGTTTAGTTCAGATTAGTTTAGTTTAGTTTAGTTTACTTAAGTTTAGTTTAGGTTTGGTTACGTTAGGTTAGGTTATGTTAGGTTAGGTTAGGTTATGTTAGGTTAGGTTAGTGTAGTTGAGTTTAGTTTAGTTCAGTTTATATTAGAATAGGTTAATTTAATTTAGTTTAGTTTAGGTTAGGTTAGGTGAGTTTATTTTAGTTTAGTTTAGTTTAGGTTAGGTTAGGTTAGGTTAGGTTATGTTAGGTTAGGTTAGTGTAGTTTAGTTTAGTTTAGTTTAGATTTGACTCGGTTAGTTTATAATTTAGTTTATAGTTCAGTTTAGTTTGGTTTAGTATAGTTTAGTTTTGTTTAATTTAGTTTTGTTTAATTTATTTTAATTTAGTTTATTTTAGTTTAGTATATAGTTTAATTTTTAATATAGTTTAGTTTAGTTTATAGTTTAGTTTATGGTTTAGTTTAGTTTTGTTTGGTTTGGTTTAGTTTTGTTCTGTTTGTTTTAGTTTAGTTTAGTTTAGGTTAGCTTAGCTTAGTTTAGTTTAGTTTAATTTAGGTTAGGTTGGGTTAGGTTAGTTTAGTTTACTTTAGTTTAGTTTAGGTTAGGTTAGCTTAGGTTATGTTAGGTGAGTTTATTTTAGTTTAGTAGTTTAGTTTAGTTTAGGTTAGGTTAGTTTAATTTATTTTTGTTTAGTTTAGTTTAGTTTATGTTAGGTTAGGTTTAGTTTGGTTAGGTTAGGTTAGTTAAATTTAATTTAGTTAGATTATAATTTAGTTTATAGTTTAGTTTAGTTTATATTTAGTTTAGTTAAATTTAGTTTTGGTTATGTAAGGTTAGGTTAGGTTAGTTTAGTTTATTATAGTTTAGTTTAGTTTAGTTTAGTGAATTTAGTTTAGTTTAGTTTAGGTTTTAGTTAAGCTTAGTTAGTTTGTTTAGATTAGTATAGTTTACTTTAGATTAGGTTACGTAATTTCAGTTTAGTTTAGGTTAGGTTAGGTTAGGTTAGGTGAAGTTATGTTAATTTAGTTTAGTTTAGTTTATTTTAGTTTATTTATAGTTTAGCTTAGTTTATAATTTAGTTTAGTTTAGTTTATACTTTAGTTTATGGTTTAGTTTAGTTTCGTTTGGTTTGGTTTAGATTAGTTCTGTTTCGTTTAGTTTAGTTTAGTTTAGGTTAGGTTAGCTTAGTTTAGTTTAGTTTAGTTTACGTTAGGTTAGGTTAGGTTAGTTTAGTTTACTTTAGTTTAGTTTAGGTTAGGTTAGCTTAAGTTATGTTAGGTGAGTTTAGTTTAGTTTAGTTTAGGTTAGGTTAGTTTAGTTTAGTTTCGTTTAGTTTAGTTTAGTTTAGGTTAGGATAGGTTTAGTTTGGTTAAGTTAGGTTAGGTTAGGTTAGTTTAGCTAATTTTAGTTTAGTTTATAGTTTCGTTAATTTAGTTTAGTTTAGTTTAGTGTATAGTTAAGTTTATAGTTTAGTTTAGTTTATGGTTCAGTATAGTTTAGTTTAGTTTAGTTTAACTTAGTTTAGTTTAGATTCGTTTAGTTTAGTTTAGGTTAAGGTAGGTTAGGTTTGGTTAGGTTAATTTAGTTTAGTTTAGTTTAATTTAGTTTATTTAATTTATAGTTTAGTTAAATTTAGTTTAGTTTATAGTTTAGATTATATTTTAGTTTATTTTATATTTTAGTTTAGTTTAGTTTATGTTAGGTTAGTTTAGTTTAGTTTAGTTTCGGTTAGGTGTGGTTAGGATAGTTTAGTTTATTTTAGTTTAGTTTTAGTTTATAGTTTAGTTTAGTTCATTTTATACTTAAGTTCATAGTTTAGTTTATAGTTTAGTTTAGGCTATTTTAGATTAGTATAGTTTAGTTTGGTTTAGTTTAGGTTAGGTTTGGTTAGGTTAATTTAGTAAAGTTTAGTTTAGTTTTGTTTATTTAGTTTATTTTATAGTTTAGTTTAGTTAAGTTTAGTTTAGTTTAATTTAGTTTAGTTTAGTTTTGTTTAATTTAGTTTAGTTTAGTTTTGTTTAATTTAGTTTAGTTTAATTTAGTTTAGTTTAGTTTAGATCAGGATAGGTTGTTTAGGTTAGTTTAGTTTTGTTTAGTTTAGCTAAGTTTAGTGTAGGTTATAGTTTCGATAATTTATTTTAGTTTAATTTAGTGTATAGTTAGGTTTATAGTTTAGTTTAGTTTATAGTTTATTTTATAGTTTAGTATATTTTAGTTTAGTTTAGTTTAGTTTAGTTTAGCTTAGTTTAGTTTAGTTTCGTTTAGTTTAGGGTAAATAAGGTTAGGTTAGGTTGGGTTAAGTTAGTTTAGTTTAGTTTTGTTTAGGTTAGGATAGGTTTGGTTAGGTTAGTTTAGTTCATTTTATTTTAATTTAGTGTAATTAATTTATAGTTTAGTTAAATTTAGTTTAGTTTATAATTTAGATTATAGTTAATTTAGTTCATTTTATATTTTATATTTGTTTAGTTTAGGTTAGGTTAGTTTAGTTTAGTTATTTTAGGTTAGGTTAGTTTGGGTTAGAATAGTTTAGTTTAGTTTAGTTTATTTTTAATTTATAGTTTATTTTAGTTTTGTGAATACTTGAGTTTATAATTTATTTTATAATCTAGTTTATAGTTTAGTTTAGGCTATTTTGGATTAGTTTAGCTTAGTTTAGTTTAGTTTAGTTTAGTTTAGAATAGGTTAGGTTAGGTTAATTTAGTATTGTTTAGTTTAGTTATTTTATTTAGTTTATTTTATAGTTTAGTTTATAGTTTAGTTTAGTTAAGTTTAGTTTAGTTTCGTTTAGGTTAGGTTATGTTAATTTAGGTTAGCTTAGTTTAGTTTAGTTTAGGTTAGATTAAGTTAGATTAGGTTAGTTAATATTAGTTTAGTTAAGTTAAGTTTAGTTTAATTTATAGTTTAGTTTAAATTACTTTAGTTTATAGTTTAGTTTAGTTTAGTTTAGTTTAGTTTAAAGTTTAGTTTATACTTTCGTTTACTTTAGTTAATAATTTTGTTTATGGTTTAGTTTAGTTTAGTTTAGTTATGTTTTATTTAGTTTAGTTTAGTTTCGTTTAGGTTTGGTTAGGTTAGGCTAGGTTAGGTTAGCTTAGTTTAGTTTAGATTAGTTTGGTTTGGTTTAGTTTAGTTCTGTTTGTTTTAGTTTAGTTTAGTTTAGGTTAGGTTAGCTTAGTTTAGTTTAGTATAATTTAGGTTACGTTGGGTTAGGTTAGTTTAGTTTGCTTTAGTTTAGTTTAGGTTAGGTTAGCTTAGGTTATGTTAGGTGAGTTTATTTTAGTTTAGTAGTTTAGTTTAGTTTAGGTTAGGTTAGTTTAGTTTAGTTTCGTTTAGTTTAGTTTAGTTTAGGCTTGGTTAGGTTTAGTTTGGTTAGGTTAGGTTAGGTTAGTTTAGTTTATTTTATTTTAGTTTAGGTTAGGTAAGGTTAGGTTAGTTAAATTTAATTTAGTTAGATTATAATTTAGTTTATAGTTTAGTTTATTTTATTGTTTAGTTTAGTTAAGTTTAGTTTAGGTTAGGTAAGGTTAGGTTAGGTTAGTTTAGTTTAGTATAGTTTAGTTTAGTTTAGTTTAGTGAATTTAGTTTAGTTTAGGTTTTAGTTAAGCTTAGTTAGTTTAGTTTAGATTAGTATAGTTTACTTTAGGTTAGGTTAGGTTAGGTAATTTTAGTTTAATTTAGGTTAGGTTAGGTTAGGTGAAGTTATGTTACTTTAGTTTAGTTTAGTTTATTTTAGTTTATTTATAGTTTAGTTTAGTTTATAATTAATTTAGTTTAGTGTAGTTTAGGTTAGGTTAAGTTAGGTTAGATTAGTTTAGTTTAGTTTAGGTTAGGTTAGGTTAGAATAGTTTAGTTTATTTTAGTTTAGTTTAGTTTATAGTTAAGTTTATAGTTTAAATTAGTTTAGTTTAGATTAGTTTAGTTTAGTTTAGTTTATTTAAGTTTAGTTTAGGTTAGGTTAGGTTATGTTAGGTTAGGTTAGTTTAGCATAGGTTTGATTAGGTTAGGTTAGTTTAGGTTAGGTCAGTTTAGTTTAGTTTAGTTTAGTTAAGTTTAGTTTCGTTTAGTTTAGGTAAAGTTAGGTTAGGTTTGGTTTGGTTAGGTTAATTTAGTTTAGTTTAGTTTAATTTAGTTTATTTAATTTATAGTTTAGATAATTTTAGTTTAGTTTATAGTTTAGATTATAGTTTAGTTTAGTTTTGGTCACAGTTTAGTTTATAGTTTAGTTTATAGTTAAGTTTACAGTTTACTTTAGGCTAGTTTAGATTACTTTAGTTTAGTTCAGTTTAGTTTAGTTTAGTTTGGATTAGTTTAGTTTGTTTTAAAGTTTAGTTTAGTTAACTTTAGTTTAGTTTATAATTTAGTTTAGTTTACATTATAGTTTAGTTTATAGTATAGTTTACTTAATAGTTTAGTTTATAGTTTAGTTTATGGCTTAGTTTATAATTAAAATTCTTTTACTTTAGATTAGTTTAGTTTAGTTTAGTTTAGTGTAGCTTAGGTTAGGTTAGGTTAGTTTAGTTTAGTTTAGTTTTGTTTACTTAAGTTTAGTTTAGTTTAGGTTAGGTTAGCTTATGTTATGTTAGGTTAGTTTAGCTTAAGTTAGATTAGGTTAGGTTAGTTTAGTTTAGTGTAGTTTAGTTTAGTTCAGTTTAGATTAGGTTACGTTAGTTTAGTTTTGTTTAATTCAGTTTACTTTAGGTTAGGTTAGGTTAGGTAGTGTTAGTTTAGTTTAGTTTAGTTTAGTTTTGGTTAGGTTAGGTTAGGTTAAGTTATTTTAGGTTAGGTTAGTTTAGTTTAGTCTCGTTTAGTTTATAGTTTAGTTTCGTTAAGTTTAGTTTATAGTTCAGTTTAGTTTAGTTTTGTTTAATTTAGTTTAGTTTAATTTATTATTTTAGTTTAGTTTAATTTATAGTTTAGTTTATAATTTAGTTTAGATTAGTTTATAGTTTAGTTTATGGTTTAGTTTAGTTTAGTTTGGTTTAGTTTAGTTTAGTTTATTTAGTTTCGTTTAGGTTAGTTTAGTTTAGGCTAGATTAGGTTAGCTTAGTTTAGTTTAAATAAGTTTAGGTTAGGTTAGGATGGTTTAGTTTAAGTTAGTTTAGTTTCGTTTAGTTTAGCTAAGTTTAGTTTAGTTTACAATTTAGTTTAGTATAGTTTAGTTTATAGCTTAGTTTATACTTAAGTTTAGTTTAATTTATAGTTTAAATTAGTTTAATTTAGTTTAGGTTAGGTTAGGTTTGTTTAGTTTAAGTTAGGTTAGGTTAGGTTAGTTTAGTTTAGTTTAGTTTAGTTGAATTTAGTTTAGTTTAGTTTAGTTTAGGCTAGGTTAGGTTAGTTTAGTTTAGTTTAATTTAGGTTAGGTTAGGTTAGTTTGGGTTAACTTAGTTTAGTGTAGTTTAGGTTAGGATAGGTTAGGTTGATTAGGTTAGTTTAGTTCAGTTTAGCTAATTTTAGTTTAGTTTATAGTTTCGTTAATTTGGTTTAGTTTAGTTTAGTGTATAGATAAGTTTATAGTTTAGTTTACTTTAGTTTATGGTTTAGTATAGTTTAGTTTAGTTTAGTTTAGCTTAGTTTATTTTAGTTTCGTTTAGTTTAGATTAGGTTAAGTTAGGTTAGGTTTGGTTAGGTTAATTTGGTTTAGTTTAGTTTAATTTAGTTTATTTAATTTATAGTTTAGTTAAATTTAGTTTAGTTTATAGTTTAGATTATAGTTTAGTTTATTTTATATTTTAGTTTAGTTTAGTTTAGTTTAGGTGGGGTTAGGTTAGTTTAGTTTAGTTTAATTTAGGTTACGTTGGGTTAGGATAGTTTAGTTTAGTTTAGTTTTAGTTTATAGTTTACTTTAGTTTATTTTATACTTAAGTTTATAGTTTAGTTTAGGCTATTTTAGATTAGTTTAGTTTAGTTTGGTTTAGTTTAGGTTAGGTTTGGTTAGGTTAGGTTAGGTTATGTTAGGATAGGTTAGGTTAGTGTAGTTTAGTTTAGTTTAGTTTAGATATGACTCGTTTAGTTTATAATTTAGTTTATAGTTCAGTTTAGTTTGGTTTAGTATAGTTTAGTTTTGTTTAATTTAGTTTTGTTTAATTTATTTTAATTTAGTTTAGTTTAGTTTAGTATATAGTTGAATTTTTAATTTAGTTTAGTTTAGTTTATAGTTTAGTATATGGTTTAGTTTAGTTTAGTTTGGTTTGGTTTAGTTTAGTTCTGTTTGTTTTAGTTTAGTTTAGTTTAGGTTAGGTTAGCTTAGTTTAGTTTAGTTTAATTTAGGTTAGGTTGGGTTAGGTTAGTTTAGTTTACTTTAGTTTAGTTTAGGTTAGGTTAGCTTAGGTTATGTTAGGTGAGTTTATTTTATTTTAGTAGTTTAGTTTAGTTTAGGTTAGGTTAGTTTAGTTTAGTTTCGTTTAGTTTAGTTTAGTTTAGGTTAGGTTAGATTTAGTTTGGTTAGGTTAGGTTAGGTTAGGATAGTTTAGTTAATTAAGGTTAGGTTAGGTTAGTTTAGTTTAGTTTAGTTTAGGTTAGTTTAGCTTAGGTTAGTTTTTTTTAGTTTAGGTTAGGTTAGTTTAGGCTAGGTTATGTTAGGTTAGGTTAGGTTAAGTTAGTTTATTATAGTAGTTTAGTTTAGTTTAGGTTAGGTAAGCCTAAGTTAGGTTAGGTTATGTTAGGTTAGGTTAGTTTAATTTAGTTTTGTTTAGTTTATAGTTTAGTTTAGTTTAGTTTTTTTTAATTTAGTTAAGTGTAGTATAGTTTAGTTTCATTTAGGTTAGGTTAGGCTAGGATAGTTTAGGTTAGATTAGTTTACTTTATTTTAGTTTAGATTAAGTTAGGTTAAGTTGGGTTAGGTTCGTTTAGTTTAGTTTATTTAAATTTAGTTTATACTTTAGTTTATAGTTTAATTTAGTTTACAGTTAAGATTATAGTCTAGTTTAGTTTATAGTTTAGTTTATGGTGCAGTTTAGTTTAGATTAGTTTAGTATAGTTTAGTTTAGTTTAGTTTAGGTTAGTTAAGTTTAATTTAGTTTAGTTTAGTTTGGGTTAGTTTAGGTTAGGTTAATTTAAGTTAGGTTATTTTGGGTTAGTTTAGTTTAGTTTAGTTAAGTTTAGTTAAGTTTAGTTTAGTTTACAGTATAGTTTCGTTAAGTTTAGTTTACAGTTTGGTTTATAGTTTAGTTTAGTTTAGTTTATAGATTAGTTTATGGTTTAGTTTGGTTTAGTTTTGTTTAGTTTGGGTTAGTTAATTTAGATTAGATTAGTTTAGTTTGGGTTAGGTTAGGTTAGGTTAGTTAGTTTAGTTTAGATTAGATTAGGTTAGGTTAAGTTAGGTTGGGTTAGGTTAGTTTAGTTTAATTTAGTTTAGTTAATTTATAGTTTAGTTTAGTTTATAATTTAGTTTATAGTTTAGTTTAGTTTAGGATATACTTTAGTTTAGTTTAGTTTAGTTTAGTTTAAATTAGGTTATATTAGGTTAGGTTAGTTTAGTTTAGTTTAGTTTAGTTTAGTTTAGTTTTTTTTAGTTAAGTTTATAGTTTATTTTGTAGTTTAGTTTAGTTTAGTTTATAGTTTAATTTAGTGTAGTTTAGTTTGATTTAGTTTAATTTAGTTTATTTTAGTTTAGTTTTAGTTTAGTTTAGTTAAGTTTAGTTTAGGTTAGGTTACGTTAGGTTAGGTTAGGTTAGGTTAGTTAATTTAGTTTAGTTTAATTTAGTTGGATTAGGAATAGTTTAGTTTAGTTTAGTTAATTTTTGTTAGGTAATTTAGGTTATTTTAGTTAATTTAGTTTAGGTTAGGCTATAGGGTAGTTTATTTTAGTTAATTTATTTTAGTTAATAGTTTAGTATAGTTTATAGTTTAGTTTATAGTTTAGTTTAGTTTATAGTGTAGTTTAGTTTAGTTTAGTTTCGTTTCGTTTAGGTTGGGTTCGGTTACGTTAGGTTATGTTAGGTTAAATTAGTTTAGTTTAGTTTAGTTTAGTTTAGTTATGTTTAGTTTAGTTTATAGTTTGGTTTATTAATTAGTTTAGTTTAGTTTATAGTTAAGTATATAGTTTAGCATAGTTTAGTTTAGTTTAGTGTAGTTTAGTTTAGATTAGCTTAGTTAGTTTATTTTGCATTAGTTTAGTTTACGTTACGTTAGGTTAGGTTAGGTTAATTTAATTCATTTTAGTTTAGGTCAGGTTAGGTTAAGTTAGGTTACTTTAGTTTAGCTTAGTTTACTTTAGTTTAGATAATTTATAGTTTAGTTTAATTTAGTTTATAGTTTAGTTTACAGTTTAGTTTAGTTTAGTTTAGTATCGGTTAGGTTAGGTTAGATTAATTTAATTTAGGTTAGGTTAGGATAGTTTAGTTCAGTTTAGTTTAGTTTAGGTTAGGTTAGGTGAAGTTAGGTTACTTTAGTTTAGTTTTGTTTAATTTAGTTTAGTTTATTTTAGTTTATTTATAGTTTAGTTTATTTATAGTTTAGTTTAGTTTATAATTTAGTTTAGTTTAGTGTAGTTTAGGTTAGGTTAAGTTAGGTTAGATTAGTTTAGTTTAGGTTATGTTAGGTTAGGATAGTTTAGTTTACTTTATTTTAGTTTAGTTTATAGTTTAGTTTATAGTTTAAATTAGTTTAGTTTAGATTAGTTTAGTTTAGTTTAGTTTACTTAAGTTAAGGTTAGGTTTGGTTAGGTTAGTTTAGGTTAGTTTAGTTTAGTTTATTTAAGTTCAGTTTATATTAGGTTAGGTTAATTTAATTTATTATAGTTTAGTTTAGGTTAGGTTAGTTTAGTTTAGTTTAGTTTAGTTTAGTTTGGTTTTGGTTAGGATAGGTTAGGTTAGGTTAGGTTAGGTTATGTTAGGTTAGGTTAGTGTAGTCTAGTTTAGTTTAGATTTGTCTCGTTTAGTTTATAGTTTAGTTTATAGTTCAGTTTAGTTTAGTTTAGTATAGTTTAGTTTTGTTTCAATAGTTTTGTTTAATTTATATTAATATAGTTTAGTTTAGTTTATAGTTTAGTTTATAATTTAGTTTAGTTTAGTTTATAGTTTAGTTTATGGTTTAGTTTAGTTTCGTTTGGTTTGGTTTAGATTATTTCTGTTTCGTTTAGTTAAATTAGTTTAGGTTAGGTTAGCTTAGTTTAGTTTAGTTAGTTTAGGTTAGGTTAGGTTAGGTTATGTTACTTTAGTTAAGTTTTGTTTAGTTTAGTTAATTTATACTTTAGTTTAGTTTAGCATATAGTTTAGTTTAGTTTAGTTTATAGTTTAGTATAGTTTAGTTTAGTTTTGTTTAGGGTAGGTTAGATTAGTTTAGTTTATTTTAGTTTAGGTTAGGTTTGGTTAGGGTACTTTAGTTTAGTTTATAGTTTGGTTTAGGTTACGTTAGGTTAGGTTAGGTTAGGTTAGGTTAGGTTAGTTTCGTTTAGATTAGTTTAGTTTACTTTACTTTAGTTTTGTTTAGTTTTGTTTAGGTTAGGTTAGTTTAGTTTAGGTTAGGTTAGGTTAGCTTTGTTTGGTTTAGTTTGGTTTATTTTAGTTTAGTTTAGGTTAGGTGAGCATAGTTTAGTTTCGTTTAATTTAGATTAGGTTATTTAGGTTAGGTTATGTTAGGTTAGTTTAGTTTAGTTTAGATTATGTTAGTTTCGGTTATGTTAGGTTAGGTTATGTTAGTTTAGTTTAGTTTAGCTTAGTTTAGCTTAGGTTAGGTTGGTTTAGGTTATTTTACTTTAGTTTAGTTTAGTTTAGTTTATAGATTAGTATAGTTTATAGTTTAGTTTATAGTTTACTTTAGTTTATAGTGTAGTTTAGTTTAGTTTTGTTTCGTTTCGTCTAGGTTAGGTTCGGTTAATTTAATTTAGTTTAGTTTAGTTTAGGTTAGGATAGGTGAGTTTAGTTTAGTCTAGTTTAGTTTAGGTTAGGTTAGGTTAGGTTAGCTTAGGTTAGGTTATGTTAGGTTAGGTTAGGTTATGTTAAGTTAGGTTAGTGTAGTTTAGTTTAGTTTAGATTTCACTCGGTTAGTTTATAATTTAGTTTATAGTTCAGTTTAGTTTGGTTTAGTATAGTTTAGTTTTGTTTAATTTATTTTAATTTAGTTTAGTTTAGTTTAGTATATAGTTTAATTTTTAATTTAGTTTAGTTTAGTTTAGAGTTTAGTTTAGTTTGTGGTTTAGTTTATAGTTTAGTTTAGTTTATTTTAGTTTAGTTCAGTTTAGGATATATCAGGTTAGTTTAGGTTAGTTTACTTTAGTTTAGTATAGTTTATAGTTTGGATTTGTTTAGTTTAGTTTATAGTTCAGTTTAGTTGAGTTTATTTTAATTTAGTTTAATTAAATTTTCTTTACTGTACAATTTAGTTTAGTTTAGTTTAGTTTATAGTTTAGTTTAGTTTAGTTTATGGTTAAGTTTATAGTTTTGTTTAGTTTAATTTAGTTTAGTTTAGTATAGTTTAGCTCAGGTTAGCTTAGGTTAGGTTAATTTAGTTTAGTTTATGTTAGGTTAGGTTAGGTTAGGTTAGGTTACTTTAGTTAACTTTAGTTTAGTTTAGTTAATTTATACTTTAGTTTAGTTTAGCATATAGTTTAGTTTAGTTTAGTTTATAGTATAGTATAGTTTAGTTTAGTTTAGTTTAGGGTAGGTTAGATTAGTTTAGTTTATTTTAGTTTAGGTTAGGTTTGGTTAGGGTAGTTTAGTTAAGTTTATAGTTTAGTTTAGATTAGGTTACGTTAGGTTAGGTTAGGTTAGTTTAGTTTAGATTAGTTTAGTTTACTTTACTTTAGTTTTGTTTAGTTTTGTTTAGGTTAGGTTAGGTTAGTTTAGGTTAGGTTACGTTAGCGTATTTTGGTTTAGTTTAGTTTAGTTAAGTTTTGTTTAGTTTATAGTTTAGTTTAGTTTTGTTTAGCTTGGTTTAGTTTAGGTTGGGTTAGGTTAGTTTAGTTTAGTTTAGTTTGGTTTATTTTAGTTTAGTTTAGGTTAGGTGAGCATAGGTTAGTTTAGTTTAATTTAGATTAGGTTATTTAGGTTAGGTTATGTTAGGTTAGTTTAATTTAGTTTAGTTTATGTTAGTTTAGTTTAGGTTAGGTTAGGTTATGTTAGTTTAGTTTAGTTTAGCTTAGTTTAGCTTAGGTTAGGTTAGTTTAGGTTATTTTACTTTAGTTTAGTTTAGTTTAGTTTATAGTTTAGTATAGTTTATAGTTTAGTTAATAGTTTACTTTAGTTTATAGTGTAGTTTAGTTTAGTTTAGTTTCGTTTCGTTTAGGTTAGGTTCGGTTACGTTAGGTTATGTTAGATTAAGATTGTTTAGTTTAGTTTAGTTTAGTTTATTAATTAGTTTAGTTTAGTTTATAGTCAAGTATATAGTTTAGTATAGTTTAGTTTAGTGTAGTTTAGTTTAGATTAGCTTAGTTAGTTTATTTTGGATTAGTTTACTTTACGTTACGTTAGGTTAGATTAGTTTAGTTTAGTTTATTTTAGTTTAGTTTAGTTTAGTTTATAGTTTAGTTTATAGTTTAAATTAGTTTAGTTCAGATTATTTTAGTTTAGTTTAGTTTACTTAAGTTTAGTTTAGGTTTGGTTAGGTTAGGTTAGGTTATGTTAGGTTAGGTTAGGTTATGTTAGGTTAGGTTAGTGTAGTTGAGTTTAATTTAGTTCAGTTTATATTAGGTTAGGTTAATTTAATTTAGTTTAGTTTAGGTTAGGTTAGGTGAGTTTATTTTAGTTTAGTTTAGTTTAGGTTAGGTTAGGTTAGGTTAGGTTATGTTAGGTTAGGATAGTGTAGTTTAGTTTAGTTTAGTTTAGATTTGACTCGGTTAGTTTATAATTTAGTTTATAGTTCAGTTTAGTTTGGTTTAGTATAGTTTAGTTTTGTTTAATTTAGTTTTGTTTAATTTATTTTAATTTAGTTTAGTTTAGTTTAGTATATAGTTTAATTTTTAATATAGTTTAGTTTAGTTTATAGTTTAGTTTATGGTTTAGTTTAGTTTTGTTTGGTTTGGTTTAGTTTTGTTCTGTTTGTTTTAGTTTAGTTTAGTTTAGGTTAGCTTAGCTTAGTTTAGTTTAGTTTAATTTAGGTTAGGTTGGGTTAGGTTAGTTTAGTTTACTTTAGTTTAGTTTAGGTTAGGTTAGCTTAGGTTATGTTAGGTGAGTTTATTTTAGTTTAGTAGTTTAGTTTAGTTTAGGTTAGGTTAGTTTAATTTAATTTTGTTTAGTTTAGTTTAGTTTATGTTAGGTTAGGTTTAGTTTGGTTAGGTTAGGTTAGTTAAATTTAATTTAGTTAGATTATAATTTAGTTTATAGTTTAGTTTAGTTTATTGTTTAGTTTAGTTAAATTTAGTTTAGGTTATGTAAGGTTAGGTTAGGTTAGTTTAGTTTATTATAGTTTAGTTTAGTTTAGTTTAGTGAATTTAGTTTAGTTTAGTTTAGGTTTTAGTTAAGCTTAGTTAGTTTGTTTAGATTAGTATAGTTTACTTTAGATTAGGTTATGTAAATTTAGTTTAGTTTAGGTTAGGTTAGGTTAGGTTAGGTGAAGTTATGTTAATTTAGTTTAGTTTAGTTTATTTTAGTTTATTTATAGTTTAGCTTAGTTTATAATTTAGTTTAGTTTAGTTTATAGTTTAGTTTATGGTTTAGTTTAGTTTCGTTTGGTTTGGTTTAGATTAGTTCTGTTTCGTTTAGTTTAGTTTAGTTTAGGTTAGGTTAAATTAGTTTAGTTTAGTTTAGTTTACGTTAGGTTAGGTTAGGTTAGTTTAGTTTACTTTAGTTTAGTTTAGGTTAGGTTAGCTTAGGTTATGTTAGGTGAGTTTAGTTTAGTTTAGTTTAGGTTAGTTTAGTTTAGTTTCGTTTAGTTTAGTTTAGTTTAGGTTAGGATAGGTTTAGTTTGGTTAAGTTAGGTTAGGTTAGGTTAGTTTAGCTAATTTTAGTTTAGTTTATAATTTCGTTATTTTAGTTTAGTTTAGTTTAGTGTATAGTTAAGTTTATAGTTTAGTTTAGTTTATGGTTCAGTATACTTTAGTTTAGTTTAGTTTAACTTAGTTTAGTTTAGATTCGTTTAGTTTAGTTTAGGTTAAGGTAGGTTAGGTTTGGTTAGGTTAATTTAGTTTAGTTTAGTTTAATTTAGTTTATTTAATTTATAGTTTAGTTAAATTTAGTTTAGTTTATAGTTTAGATTATATTTTAGTTTATTTTATATTTTACTTTAGTTTAGTTTATGTTAGGTTAGTTTAGTTTAGTTTAGTTTAGTTTCGGTTAGGTGTGGTTAGGATAGTTTAGTTTATTTAAGTTTAGTTTTAGTTTATAGTTTAGTTTAGTTCATTTTATACTTAAGTTCATAGTTTAGTTTATAGTTTAGTTTAGGCTATTTTAGATTAGTTTAGTTTAGTTTGGTTTAGTTTAGGTTAGGTTTGGTTAGGTTAATTTAGTAAAGTTTAGTTTAGTTTTGTTTATTTAGTTTATTTTATAGTTTAGTTTAGTTAAGTTTAGTTTAGTTTAATTTAGTTTAGTTTAGTTTTGTTTAATTTAGTTTAGTTTAGTTTTGTTTAATTTAGTTTAGTTTAATTTAGTTTAGTTTAGTTTAGATCAGGTTAGGTTGTTTAGGTTAGTTTAGTTTTGTTTAGTTTAGCTAAGTTTAGTGTAGTTTATAGTTTCGGTAATTTATTTTAGTTTAATTTAGTGTATAGTTAGGTTTATAGTTTAGTTTAGTTTATAGTTTATTTTATAGTTTAGTATATTTTAGTTTAGTTTATTTTAGTTTAGTTTAGCTTAGTTTAGTTTAGTTTCGTTTAGTTTAGGGTAAATAAGGTTAGGTTAGGTTGGGTTAAGTTAGTTTAGTTTAGTTTTGTTTACGTTAGGATAGGTTTGGTTAGGTTAGTTTAGTTCATTTTATTTTAATTTAGTGTAATTAATTTATAGTTTAGTTAAATTTAGTTTAGTTTATAATTTAGATTATAGTTTAGTTTAGTTCATTTTATATTTTATATTTGTTTAGTTTAGGTTAGGTTAGTTTAGTTTAGTTATTTTAGGTTAGGTTAGTTTGGGTTAGAATAGTTTAGTTTAGTTTAGTTTATTTTTAATTTATAGTTTATTTTAGTTTTGTGAATACTTAAGTTTATAATTTATTTTATAATCTAGTTTATAGTTTAGTTTAGGCTATTTTGGATTAGTTTAGCTTAGTTTAGTTTAGTTTAGTTTAGTTTAGAATAGGTTAGGTTAGGTTAATTTAGTATTGTTTAGTTTAGTTTAGTTTATTTAGTTTATTTTATAGTTTAGTTTATAGTTTAGTTTAGTTAAGTTTAGTTTAGTTTAGGTTAGATTAAGTTAGATTAGGTTAGTTAATATTAGTTTAGTTAAGTTAAGTTTAGTTTAATTTATAGTTTAGTTTAAATTACTTTAGTTTATAGTTTAGTTTAGTTTAGTTTAGTTTAGTTTAAAGTTTAGTTTATACTTTCGTTTACTTTAGTTAATAATTTTGTTTATGGTTTAGTTTAGTTTAGTTTAGTTATGTTTTATTTAGTTTAGTTTAGTTTCGTTTAGGTTTGGTTAGGTTAGGCTAGGTTAGGTTAGCTTAGTTTGGTTTTGTTCAGTTTGGGTTAGGTTAGGTTAGATTAGGTTAGTTTACCTTAGTTTAGTTTAGCTTAGTTTAGTTAAGTTTAGTTCAGTTTATATTTTAGTTTAGTGTAATTTAATTTATATTTTAGTTTATCGTTTAGTATAGTTTAATTTATGGTTTGATTTATAGTTTAGTTTAGTTTCGTTTAGTTTAATTTAGCTTAGTTTAGATTAGGTTAGGTTAAATTATGTTAGTTTAGTTTAGTTTATTTTAGTTTAGTTTAGGTTAGTTAATGTTAGGTTAGGTTAGTTTAGTTTAGTTTAGTTTAATTTAATTTAGTTTACTTAATTTAGTTTAGTTTAGTTTAGTTTAGTTTAGTTTAGGTTAGATTTAGTTAGGTCAGGTTAGGTTATTTAAGTTTAGTTTAGTTAAGTTTAGGTTAGGTTAGGTTAGGTTAGTTTAGTTTAATTCTATTTAGGTTAGGTTAGGTAACTTTAGGTTAGTATAGTTTAGTTAATTTATTTTAGTTAATAGTTCAGTATAGTTTACAGTTTAGTTTATAGTTTAGTTCAGTGTATAGTGTAGTTGATAGTTTAGTTTAGTTTAGTTTAGTTTCGTTTATATTATGTTAGGTTAGGTTAGGTTGGATTAGCTTAGTTTAGTTTAGTTTAGTTTAGGTTAGGTTCGGTTACGTTAGGTTATGTTAGCTTATGTTAGTTTAGTTTAGTTTAGTTTAGTCTAGTTTAGTGAAGTTTAGTTTAGTTTATAGTTTAGTTTATTTTAGTTTATTTATTAGTTTAGTTTATAGTTAAGTATATAGTTTAGTTTAGTTTAGTTTAGTTTAGCTTAGTTTGTTTATTTTAGATTAGTATAGCTTACGTTACGTTAGGTTAAACCTAACCTAACGTAAGCTAACGTAGGTTAGGTTCGTTTAGTTTAGTTTAATTAGGTTAGGTTAGGTTAAATTAGGTTACTTTAGCTTAGTTTAGTTTAGTTTAGATAATTTATGGTTTAGTTTAGTTAAGTTTAATTTATAGATCAGTATATAGTTTACTTTAGTTTATAGTTCAGTTTAGGTTAGATTAGTTTAAGTTAGATTAGGTTAGATTAGTTTAGTTTAGTTTAGTTTCGGTTAGGTTAGATTAGGTTACATTAAGTTAGTTTAGGTTAGCTTAGTTTAGTTTAATTTAGTATAGTTAAGTTTAGTTTAGTTTTGTTTAGTTTACAGTTTAGTTTAGTTAAGTTTAGTTTATAATTTAGTTTATAGTTCAGTTTAGTTTAGTTCATACTTTATTTTAGTTTACTCTAGTTTCAGTTAGGTTAGGTTAGGTTAGGTTAGGTTAGTGTAGTATAGTTAAGTTTAGTTTTGTTTAGCTAAGTTTATAGTTTATTTTGTAGTTTACTTTAGTTTAGTTTATTGTTTAATTTAGTGTAGTTAATTTAGTTTAGTTTAATTTAGTTTACTTTAGTTTAGTTTAGTGTAGTTTAGATTAGATTAGGTTAGGTTATGTTAGGTTAGTAGAGTATATTTTAGTTTAGGTTAGGTTAGGTTAGGTGAAGTTAGGTTAGGTTAGTTTAGTTTAGTTTAGTTGGATTTAGAATAGTTTAGTGTAGTTTAGTTTATTTTAGGTTACGTAAGGTTAGCCTAGTTTAGTTTAATTTAGTTTAGTTTAGGTTAGGTTAGTTTAGGTTAGTTTAGTTTAGTTAATTTATTTTAGTTAATAGTTTAGTATAGTTTATAAATTAGTTTATAATTTATTTTAGTTTGTAGTTCAATTTATTGTTAATTTAGTTTAGTTTATTTTAGTTTCGTTTAGGTTATGTTAGGTTACGTTACGTTAGGTTAGGATAGCTTAGTTTAGTTTAGTTTAGGTTAGGTTAGGTTAGGTTATCTTAGCTTAGCTTAGTTTAGTTTAGTTTAGTTTAGTTTAGGTTAGGTTCGGTTACGTTAGGTTATGTTAGGTTAAGTTAGTTTAGTTTAGTTTAGTTTAGCTTAGCTTAGTTAGTTCATTTTAGATGAATACAGTTTACGTTACGTTAGGTTAGGTTAGGTTAGGTTAGTTTAGTTTAGTTTACGTTAGGTTAGGTTAGTTTAAGTTAGGTTACTTTAGTTTAGTTTAGTTTAGTTTAGATAATTTATAATTTAGTTTAATTTAGTTTAGTTTATAGTTTAGTTTATAGTTTACTTTAGTTTCTAGTTTAGTTTAGTTTGAATTAGATTCGGTAAGTTTAGTTTAGTTTACGTTAGGTTAGGTTAGGTTGAGTTAGGTTACTTTAGTTTAGTTTAGTTTAGATAATTTATAGTTTAGTTTATTTTAGTTTAGTTTATGGTTTAGTTTAGTTTAGTTATGTTTAGTTTTGTTTATAGTTTAGTTTATTAATTAGTTTAGTTTAGTTTATAATTAAGTATATAGTTTAGTATAGTTTAGTTTAGTGTAGTTTAGTTTAGATTAGCTTAGTTAGTTTATTTTGGATTAGTTTACTTTACGTTACGTTAGGTTAATTCATTTTAGTTTAGGTTAGGTTAGGTTAAGTCAGGTTACTTTAGTTTAGCTTAGTTTAGTTTAGTTTATATAATTTATAGTTTAGTTTAGTTTAGTTTATAGTTTAGTTTACAGTTTAGTTTAGTTTAGTTTCGGTTTGGTTAGGTTAGGTTAGATTAATTTAATTTAGGTTAGGATAGTTTAGTTCAGTTTAGTTTAGTTTAGTTAAGCTTAGTTTAGTATAGATTAGTATAGTTTACGTTAGGTTAGGTTAGGTTAGGTAAGTTTAGTTTAGGTTAGGTTAGGTGAAGTTAGGTTACTTTAGTTTAGTTTAGTTTAATTTAGTTTAGTTTATTTTAGTTTATTTATAGTTTAGTTTAGTTTATAATTTAGTTTAGTTTAGTGTGGTTTAGGTTAGGTTAGGTTAGGTTAGATTAGTTTAGCTTAGTTTAGGTTAGGATAGGTTAGGATAGTTTAGTTTAGTTTATTTTATTTTAGTTTAGTTCAGTTTATAGTTTAGTTTATAGTTTAAATTAGTTTCGTTTAGATTAGTTTACTTTAGTTTAGTTTACTTAAGTTTAGTTTAGGTTAGGTTAGGTTAGGTTATGTTAGGTTAGGTTAGTGTAGTTTAGTTCAGTTTAGTTTAGTTCAGTTTATATTAGGTTAGGTTAATTTAATTTTGTTTATTTAAGTTTAGTTTAGGTTAGGTTAGGTTATGTTAGGTTAGGTTAGTTTAGCATAGGTTTGATTAGGTTAGGTTAGTTTAGGTTAGGTCAGTTTAGTTTAGTTTAGTTTAGTTAAGTTTAGTTTCGTTTAGTTTAGGTTAAGTTAGGTTAGGTTTGGTTAGGTTAATTTAGTTTAGTTAATTTAATTTAGTTTATTTAATTTATAGTTTAGATAATGTTAGTTTAGTTTATAGTTTAGATTATAGTTTACCTTAGTTTTGGTCACATTTTAGTTTATAGTTTAGTTTATAGTTAAGTTTACAGTTTACTTTAGGCTAGTTTAGATTACTTTAGCTTAGTTCAGTTTAGTTTAGATTAGTTTAGTTTATTTTATAGTTTAGTTTAGTTAACTTTAGTTTAGTTTATAATTTAGTTTAGTTTACATTATAGTTTAGTTTATAGTATAGTTTACTTAATAGTTTAGTTTATAGTTTAGTTTATGGCTTAGTTTATAATTAAAACTCGTTTATTTTAGATTAGTGTAGTTTAGTTTAGTGTAGCTTAGGTTAGGTTAGGTTAGTTTAGTTTAGTTTAGTTTTGTTTACTTAAGTTTAGTTTAGTTTAGGTTAGGTTAGCTTATGTTAGGTTAGGTTAGTTTAGCTTAAGTTAGATTAGGTTAGGTTAGTTTAGTTTAGTGTAGTTTAGTTTAGTTCAGTTTAGATTAGGTTACGTTAGTTTGGTTTTGTTTAGTTCAGTTTACTTTAGGTTAGGTTAGATTAGGTAGTGTTAGTTTAGTTTAGTTTAGTTTTGGTTAGGTTAGGTTAGGTTGAGTTATTTTGGGTTAGGTTAGTTTAGTTTAGTCTCGTTTAGTTTATAGTTTAGTTTCGTTAAGTTTAGTTTATAGTTCAGTTTAGTTTAGTTTTGTTTAATTTAGTTTAGTTTAATTTATTTTAATTTATTTTAGTTTAGTTTAATTTATAGTTCAGTTTATAATTTAGTTTAGATTAGTTTATAGTTTAGTATATGGTTTAGTTTAGTTTAGTTTAGTTTGGTTTAGTTTAGTTTAGATTATTTAGTTTCGTTTAGGTTAGTTTATTTTAGGCTAGATTAGGTTAGCTTAGTTTAGTTTAAATAAGTTTAGGTTAGGTTAGGATGGTTTAGATTAAGTTAGTTTAGTTTAGTTTAGTTTAGCTAAGTTTAGTTTAGTTTACAATTTAGTTTAGTATAGTTTAGTTTATAGCTTAGTTTATACTTAAGTTTAGTTTAATTCATAGTTTAGTTTATAGTTTAAATTAGTTTAATTTAGTTTAGGTTAGGTTAGGTTTGTTTAGTTTAAGTTAGGTTAGGTTAGGTTAGGTTAGTTTAGTTTAGTTTAGTTTAGTTGAATTTAGTTTAGTTTAGTTTAATTTAGGTTAGGTTAGGTTAGTTTAGTTTAGTTTAATTTAGGTTAGGTTAGGTTAGTTTGGGTTAACTTAGTTTAGTTTAGTTTAGGTTAGGATAGGTTACGTTGATTAGGTTAGTTTAGTTCAGTTTAGCTAATTTTAGTTTAGTTTATAGTTTCGTAAATTTAGTTTAGTTTAGTTTAGTGTATAGATAAGTTTATAGTTTAGTTTACTTTAGTTTATGGTTTAGTATAGTTTAGTTTAGCTTAGTTTAGCTTAGTTTATTTTAGTTTCGTTTAGTTTAGATTAGGTTAAGTTAGGTTAGGTTTGGTTAGGTTAATTTGGTTTAGTTTAGTTTAATTTAGTTTATTTAATTTATAGTTTAGTTAAATTTAGTTTAGTTTATAGTTTAGATTATAGTTTAGTTTATTTTATATTTTAGTTTAGTTTAGTTTAGTTTAGGTTAGGTCAGGTTGGGTTAGGATAGTTTAGTTTAGTTTAGTTTTTGTTTATAGTTTACTTTAGTTTATTTTATACTTAAGTTAATAGTTTAGTTTAGGCTATTTTAGATTAGTTTAGTTTAGTTTGGTTTAGTTTAGGTTAGGTTCGGTTAGGTTAATTTAGTTAAGTTTATTTTAGTTTAGTTTAGTAGAGTTTAATTTAGTTTAGTTTAATTTAGTTTAGTTTAGTTTAGATCAGGGTAGCCTGATTAGGTTAGTTTAGTTTAGTTTAGTTTAGCTAAGTTTAGTTTAGTTTATAGTTTCGTTAATTTATTTTAGTTTAGTTTAGTGTATAGTTAGGTTTATAGTTTAGTTTAGTTTATAGTTTATTTTATAGTTTAGTATATTTTAGTTTAGTTTAGTTTAGTTTTTGCTTAGTTTCGTTTAGTTTAGGGTAGGTAAGGTTAGGCTAGGTTGGGTTAAGTTAGTTTAGTTTAGTTTTGTTTAGGTTAGGTTAGGTTTGGTTAGGTTAGTTTAGTTCATTTTATTTTAATTTAGTGTAGTTAATTTATAGTTTAGTTAAATTTAGTTTAGTTTATAGTTTAGATTATAGTTTAGTTTAGTTCATTTTATATTTTAGTTTTCTTTAATTTAGGTTAGGTTAGTTTAGTTTAGTTTATTTTAGGTTAGGTTAGTTTGGGTTAGAATAGTTTAGTTTAGTTTAGTTTGTTTTTAATTTATAGTTTATTTTAGTTTTGTGAATACTTAAGTTTATCATTTAGTTTATAATCTAGTTTATAGTTTAGTTTAGGCTATTTTGGATTAGTTTAGCTTAGTTTAGTTTAGTTTAGTTTAGAATAGGTTAGGTTAGGTTAATTTAGTATTGTTTAATTTAGTTTAGTTTATTTAGTTTATTTTATAGTTTAGTTTATAGTTTAGTTTAGTTAAGTTTAGTTTAGTTTATTGTTTAGTTTGCTTTAGTTTAGTTTTGTTTAATTTATTTTAGTTTAGTTTAGTTTAGTTTCGTTTAGGTTAGGTTAGGTTATGTTAATTTAGGTTAGCTTAGTTTAGTTTAGTTTAGGTTAGATTAGGTTATGTTAATTTAGGTTAGCTTAGTTTAGTTTAGTTTAGGTTAGATTAAGTTAGGTTAGGTTAGTTAAGTTTAGTTTAGTTTAATTTATAGTTTAGTTTAGTTTACTTTAGTTTATAGTTTAGTTTAGTTTCTAGTTTAGTTTAGTTTGAATAAGATTCGGTAAGTTTAGTTTAGTTTAAGTTAGGTTAGATTAGGTTGAGTTAGGTTACTTTAGTTTATTTTAGTTTAGATAATTTATAGTTTAGTTTATTTTAGTTTAGTTTATGGTTAATTTAGTTTATAGTTTAGTTTAGTTTAGTTATGTTTAGTTTTGTTTATAGTTTAGTTTATTAATTAATTTAGTTTAGTTTATAGTTAAGTATATGGTTTAGTATAGTTTATTTTAGTGTAGTTTAGTTTAGATTAGGTTAGTTAGTTTATTTTGGATTAGTTTACTTTACGTTACGTTAGGTTAGGTTAATTTATGTTAGTTTAGGTTAGGTTAGGTTAAGTCAGGTTACTTTAGTTTAGCTTAGTTTAGTTTAGTTTAGATAATTTATAGTTTAGTTTAGTTTAGTTTATAGTTAAGTTTACAGTTTAGTTTAGTTTAGTTTCGGTTTGGTTAGGTTAGGTTAGATTAATTTAATTTAGGTTATGATAGTTTAATTCAGTTTAGTTTAGTTTAGTTAAGCTTAGTTAGTTTAGTTTAGATTAGTATAGTTTACGTTAGGTTAGGTTAGGTTACGTAAGTTTAGTTTAGTTTAGGTTAGGTTAGGTGAAGTTAGGTTAGTTTAGTTAGGTTTAGTTTAATTTAGTTTAGTTTATTTATAGTTTAGTTTAGTTTATAATTTAGTTTAGTTTAGTGTAGTTTAGGTTAGGTTAGGTTAGGTTAGATTAGTTTAGCTTAGTTTAGGTTAGGATAGGTTAGGATAGTTTAGTTTAGTTTATTTTATTTTAGTTTAGTTTAGTTTATAGTTTAGTTTATAGTTGAAATTAGTTTAGTTTAGATTAGTTTAGTTTAGTTTACTTAAGTTTAGTTTAGGTTAGGTTAGGTTAGGTTAGGTTATGTTAGGTTAGGTTAGTGTAGTTTAGTTCAGTTTAGTTTAGTTCAGTTTATATTAGGTTAGGTTAATTTAATTTAGTTTAGTTTAGGTTAGGTTAGTTTAGTTTAGTTTAGTTTAGGTTACGTTAGGTTAGGTTAGGTTAGGTTAAGTTAGGTTATGTTAGGTTAGGTTAGTGTAGTTTAGTTTAGTTTAGTTTAGATTTTACTCGTTTAGTTTATAGTTTAGTTTATAGTTCAGTTTAGTTTAGTTTAGTTTAGTTTAGTTTTGTTTAATTTAGTTTTGTTTAATTTATTTTAATTTAGTTTAGTTTAGTTTAGTATATAGTTTAGTTTTTAATTTAGTTTAGTTTAGATTATAGTTTAGTTTATGGTTTAGTTTAGTTTAGTTTGGTTTGGTTTAGTTTAGTTCTGTTTGTTTTAGTTTAGTTTAGTTTAGGTTAGGTTAGCTTAGTTTAGTTTAGTTTAATTTAGGTTACGTTGGGTTACGTTAGTTTAGTTTACTTTAGTTTAGTTTAGGTTAGGTTAGCTTAGGTTATTTTAGGTGAGTTTATTTTAGTTTAGTAGTTTAGTTTACTTTAGGTTAGGTTAGTTTAGTTTCGTTTTATTTTAGTTTAGTTTAGGTTTGGTTAGGTTTAGTTTGGTTAGGTTAGGTTAGGTTAGGTTAGTTTAGTGTATTTTAGGTTAGTTTAGGTTAGGTTAGGTTAGGTTAGGTTAGTTAAATTTAATTTAGTTAGATTATAATTTAGTTTATAGTTTAGTTTAGTTTATTGTTTAGTTTAGTTAAGTTTAGTTTAGGTTAGGTAAGGTTAGGTTAGGTTAGTTTAGTTTAGTATAGTTTAGTTTAGTTTAGTTTACTGAATTTAGTTTAGTTTAGGTTTTAGGTAAGCTTAGTTAGTTTAGTTTAGATTAGTATAGTTTACTTTAGGTTAGGTTAGGTTAGGTAATTTTAGTTTAGTTTTGGTTAGGTTAGGTTAGGTGAAGTTATGTTACTTTAGTTTAGTTTAGTTTATTTTAGTTTATTTATAGTTTAGTTTAGTTTATAATTAATTTAGTTTAGTGTAGTTTAGGTTAGGTTAAGTTAGGTTAGATTAGTTTAGTTTAGTTTAGGTTAGGTTAGGTGAGAATAGATTAGTTTATTTTATTTTAGTTTAGTTTATAGTTAAGTTTATAGTTTAAATTAGTTTAGTTTAGATTAGTTTAGTTTAGTTTAGTTTATTTAAGTTTAGTTTAGGTTAGGTTAGGTTATGTTAGGTTAGGTTAGTTTAGCATAGGTTTGATTAGGTTAGGTTAGTTTAGGTTATGTCAGTTTAGTTTAGTTTAGTTTAGTTAAGTTTAGTTTCGTTTAGTTTAGGTTAAGTTAGGTTAGGTTTGGTTAGGTTAATTTAGTTTAGTTTAGTTTAATTTAGTTTATTTAATTTATAGTATAGATAATTTTAGTTTAGTTTATAGTTTAGATTATAGTTTACTTTAGTTTTGGTCACATTTTAGTTTATAGTTTAGTTTATAGATAAGATTACAGTTTACTTTAGGCTAGTTTAGATTACTGTAGTTTAGTTCAGTTTAGTTTAGATTAGTTTAGTTTATTTTATAGTTTAGTTTAGTTAACTTTAGTTTAGTTTATAATTTTGTTTAGTTTACATTATAGTTTAGTTTATAGTATAGTTTACTTAATAGTTTAGTTTATAGTTTAGTTTAGTTAAGTTTAGTTTATTTTATTGTTTAGTTTGCTTTAGTTTAGTTTTGTTTAATTTATTTTAGTTTAGTTTAGTTTAGTTTCGTTTAGGTTAGGTTAGGTTATGTTAATTTAGGTTAGCTTAGTTTAGTTTAGTTTAGGTTAGATTAGGTTATGTTAATTTAGGTTAGCTTAGTTTAGTTTAGTTTAGGTTAGATTAAGTTAGGTTAGGTTAGTTAAGTTTAGTTTAGTTTAATTTATAGTTTAGTTTAGTTTACTTTAGTTTATAGTTTAGTTTAGTTTAGTTTATTTTAGTTTAAAGTTTAGTTTATACTTTCGTTTACTTTAGTTAATAATTTTGTTTATGGTTTAGTTTAGTTTAGTTTAGTTATGTTTTATTTAGTTTAGTTTAGTTTCGTTTAGGTTTGGTTAGGTTAGGCTAGGTTAGGTTAGCTTAGTTTGGTTTAGTTTAGTTTAGGTTAGGTTAGGTTAGATTAGGTTAGTTTACCTTAGTTTAGTTTAGCTTACTTTATTTATGTTTAGTTCAGTTTATATTTTAGTTTGGTGTAATTTAATTTATATTTTATTTTATGGTTTAGTTTAGTTTAATTTATAGTTTGATTTATAGTTTAGTTTAGTTTCGTTTAGTTTAATTTAGCTTAGTTTAGATTAGGTTAGGTTAGATTATGTTAGTTTAGTTTAGTTTATTTTAGTTTAGTTTAGTTTAGTTAATGTTAGGTTAGGTTAGTTTAGTTTAGTTTAGTTTAGTTTAATTTAATTTAGTTTACTTAATTTAGTTTAGTTTAGTTTAGTTTAGTTTAGTTTAGGTTAGATTTAGTTAGGTCAGGTTAGGTTATTTAAGTTTAGTTTAGTTAAGTTTAGGTTAGGTTAGGTTAGTTTAGTTTAATTGTATTTATGTTAGGTTAGGTAATTTTAGGTTAGTATAGTTTAGTTAATTAATTTTAGTTAATAGTTCAGTATAGTTTACAGTTTAGTTTATAGTTTAGTTCTGTGTATAGTGTAGTTGATAGTTTAGTTTAGTTTAGTTTAGTTTCGTTTAAATTATGTTAGGTTAGGTTAGGTTGGATTAGCTTAGTTTAGTTTAGTTTAGTTTAGGTTAAGTTCGGTTACGTTAGGTTATGTTAGCTTATGTTAGTTTAGTTTAGTTCAGTTTAGTCTAGTTTAGTTAAGTTTAGTTTAGTTTATAGTTTAGTATATTTTAGTTTATTTATTAGTTTAGTTTATAGTTAAGTATATAGTTTAGTTTAGTTTAGCTTAGTTTGTATATTTTAGATTAGTATAGCTTACGTTACGTTAGGTTAAACCTAACCTAACGTAAGCTAACGTAGGTTAGGTTCGTTTAGTTTAGTTTAATTAGGTTAGGTTAGGTTAAGTTAGGTTACTTTAGCTTAGTTTAGTTTAGTTTATATAATTTATGGTTTAGTTTAGTTAAGTTTAATTTATAGATTAGTATATAGTTTACTTTAGTTTATAGTTCAGTTTAGGTTAGATTAGTTTAAGTTAGATTAGGTTAGATTAGTTTAGTTTAGTTTAGTTTCGGTTAGGTTAGATTAGGTTACATTAAGTTAGTTTAGGTTAACTTAGTTTAGTTTAGTATAGTTAAGTTTAGTTAAGTTTTGTTTAGTTTACAGTTTAGTTTAGTTAAGTTTAGTTTATAATTTAGTTTATAGTTCAGTTTAGTTTAGTTCATACTTTATTTTAGTTTATTTTAGAGTCAGTTAGGTTAGGTTAGGTTAGGTTAGGTTAGGTTAGTGTAGTTTAGTTAAGTTTAGTTTTGTTTAGCTAAGTTTATAGTTTATTTTGTAGTTTAATTTAGTTTAGTTTATTGTTTAATTTAGTGTAGTTTAGTTAATTTTAGTTTAATTTAGTTTACTTTAGTTTAGTTTAGTATAGTTTATAAATTAGTTTATAATTTATTTTGGTTTGTAGTTGAATTTATTGTTAATTTAGGTTAGTTTATTTTAGTTTCTTTTAGGTTATGTTAGGTTAGGTTAGGTTAGGTTATGTTAGCTTAGCTTAGTTTAGTTTAGTTTAGGTTAGGTTAGGTTAGGTTAGGTTATGTTAGCTTAGTTTAGTTTAGTTTAGTTTAGGTTAGGTTCGGTTACGTTAAGTTATGTTAGGTTAAGTTAGTTTAGTTTAGTTTAGGTTAGGTTAGGTTAGTTTAAGTTAGGTTACTTTAGTTTAGTTTAGTTTAGATAATTTATAATTTAGTTTAGTTTAGTTTAGTTTATAGTTTAGTTTATAGTTTACTTTAGTTTCTAGTTTAGTTTAGTTTGAATTAGATTCGGTAAGTTTAGTTTAGTTTACGTTAGGTTAGGTTAGGTTGAGTTAGGTTACTTTAGTTTAGTTTAGTTTAGATAATTTATAGTTTAGTTTATTTTAGTTTAGTTTATGGTTTAGTTTAGTTTACACTTTAGTTTAGTTTAGTTTAGTTTAGGTAAGGTTAGATTAGATTAGTTTAGTTAAGTTTAGGTTAGGTTAGGTTAGGTTAGGATAGTTTAGTTTAGTTTATTTTAGTATATTTTAGTTTATACTTTAGTTTAGTTTAGTTAATAGTTTAGATTATAGTTTAGTTTATAGTTTAGTTTATAGTTTAAATTAGTTTAGTTTAGTATAGATTAGTTTTGTTTAATTTAGTTTAGTTTAATTTATTTTAATTTAGTTTATTTTAGTTTAGATTATAGTTTAGTTTATAATTTAATTTAGTTTAGTATATAGTTTAGTTTATGGTTTAGTTTAGTTTATGGTTTAGTTTAGTTTAGTTTAGTTTGGTTTAGTTTAGTTTAGTTTGGTTTAGTTTAGTTTAGTTTAGTTAATTTAGGTTAGGTTAGGTTAGTTTAGTTTAGTTTAGGTTAGTTTAGGTTAGGTTAGTTTTTTTTAGTTTAGGTTAGGTTAGTTTAGGCTAGGTTATGTTAGGTTAGGTTAGGTTAGTTTAGTTTATTATAGTAGTTTAGTTTAGTTTAGGTTAGGTAAGCTTAATATAGGTTAGGTTATGTTATTTTAGGTTAGTTTAATTTAGTTTCGTTTAGTTTATAGTTTAGTTTAGTTTAGTTTTTTTAATTTAGTTAAGTTTAGTATAGTTTAGTTTCATTTAGGTTAGGTTAGGCTAGGATAGTTTAGGTTAGCTTAGTTTACTTTATTTCAGTTTAGATTAAGTTAGGTTAAGTTGGGTTAGGTTCGTTTAGTTTACTTAAATTTAGTTTATAGTTTAGTTTATAGTTTAATTTAGTTTACAGTTAAGATTATAGTCTAGTTTAGTTTATAGTTTAGTTTATAATGCAGTTTAGTTTAGATTAGTTTAGTATAGTTTAGTTTAGTTCAGTTTAGGTTAAGTAAGTTTAATTTAGTTTAGTTTAGTTTCGGTTAGGTTAGGTTAGGTTAATTTAAGTTAGGTTATTTTGGCTTAGTTTAGTTTAGTTTAGTTAAGTTTAGTTAAGTTTAGTTTAGTTTACAGTATAGTTTAGTTAAGTTTAGTTTACAGTTTGGTTTATAGTTTAGTTTAGTTTAGTTTATAGATTAGTTTATGGTTTAGTTTGGTTTAGTTTTGTTTAGTTTAGGTTGGTTAATTTATATTAGATTAGTTTAGTTTGGGCTAGGTTAGGTTAGGTTAGATTAGTTTAGTTTAGATTAGATTAGGTTAGGTTAATTTAGGTTGGGTTAGGTTAGTTTAGTTTAATTTAGTTTAGTTAATTTATAGTTTAGTTTAGTTTATAATTTAGTTTATAGTTTAGTTTAGTTTAGTTTATACTTTAGTTTAGTTTAGTTTAATTTAGTTTAAATTAGGTTATGTTAGGTTAGGTTAGTTTAGTTTAGTTTAGTTTAGTTTAGTTTTTTTTAGTTAAGTTTATAGTTTATTTTGTAGTTTAGTTTAGTTTAGTTTATAGTTTAATTTAGTGTAGTTTAGTTTGATTTATTTTAATTTAGTTTATTTTAGTTTAGTTTTAGTTTAGTTTAGTTAAGTTTTGTTTAGGTTAGGTTACGTTAGGTTAGATTAGGTTAGGTTAGTTAAGTATAGTTTAGTTTAGTTTAGGTTAGGTTTGGTTAGGTTAAGTTAGGTTAGGTTAGTTAATTTAGTTTAGTTTTATTTTGTTGGATTTAGAAAAGTTTAGTTTAGTTTAGTTAATTTTTGTTAGGTAATTTAGGTTAGTTTAGTTAATTTAGTTTAGGTTAGGTTAGTTTAGGGTAGTTTAGTTTAGTTAATTTATTTTAGTTAATAGTTTAGTATAGTTTATAGTTTAGTTTAGTTTATAGTGTAGTTTAGTTTAGTTTAGTTTCGTTTCGTTTAGGTTAGGTTCGGTTACGTTAGGTTATGTTAGGTTAAGTTAGTTTAGTTTAGTTTAGTTTAGTTATGTTTAGTTTAGTTTATAGTTTGGTTTATTAATTAGTTTAGTTTAGTTTGTAGTTAAGTATATAGTTTAGTATAGTTTAGTTTAGTTTAGTTTAGATTAGCTTAGTTAGTTTATTTTGGATTAGTTTACTTTACGTTACGTTAGGTTAGGTTAATTTATTTTAGTTTAGGTTAGGTTAGGTTAAGTCAGGTTACTTTAGTTTAGCATAGTTTAGTTTAGTTTAGATAATTTATAGTTTGGTTTAGTTTAATTTATAGTTTAGTTTACAGTTTAGTTTAGTTTATTTTCGGTTAGTTTAGGTTAGGTTAGATTAATTTAATTTAGGTTAGGATAGTTTAGTTCAGTTTAGTTTAGTTTATTTAAGCTTAGTTAGTTTAGTTTAGATTAGTATAGTTTACGTTAGGTTAGGTTAGGTTAGGTAAGTTTAGTTTTGTTTAGGTTAGGTGAAGTTAGGTTACTTTAGTTTAGTTAAGTTTAATTTAGTTTAGTTTAGTGTAGTTTAGATTAAGTTAGGTTAGGTTAGATTAGTTTAGTTTAGTTTAGGTTAGGTTAGGTTAGGATAGTTTAGTTTAGTTTATTTTAGTTTAGTTTAGTTTAGTTTATAGTTTAGTTTATAGTTTAAATTAGTTTAGTTTAGATTAGTTTAGTTTAGTTTAGTTTAGGTTAGGTTATGTTAGGTGAGTTTAGTTTAGTTTAGTTTAGGTTAGGTTAGTTTAGTTTACTTTCGTTTAGTTTAGTTTAGTTTAAGTTAGGTTTAGTTTGGTTAGGTTAGGTTAGGTTAGTTTAGCTAATTTTAGTTTAGTTTATAGTTTCGTTAATTTAGTTTAGTTTATTTTAGTTATGTTTAGTTTAGTTTATTAATTAGTTTAGTTTAATTTATAGTTAAGTATATAGTTTAGTATAGTTTAGTTTAGTGTAGTTTAGTTTAGATTAGCTTAGTTAGTTTATTTTGGATTAGTTTACTTTACGTTACGTTAGGTTAGGTTAATTTATTTTAGTTTAGGTTAGGTTAAGTCAGGTTACTTTAGTTTAGCATAGTTTAGTTTAGTTTAGATAATTTATAGTTTAGTTTAGTTTAATTTATAGTTTAGTTTACAGTTTAGTTTAGTTTAGTTTCGGTTAGTTTAGGTTAGGTTAGATTAATTTAATTTAGGTTAGGATAGTTTAGTTCAGTTTAGTTTAGTTTATTTAAGCTTAGTTAGTTTAGTTTAGATTAGTATAGTTTACGTTAGGTTAGGTTAGGTTGGGTAAGTTTAGTTTTGTTTAGGTTAGCTTAGGATAGGTCAAGTTAGGTTACTTTAGTTTAGTTAAGTTTAATTTAGTTTAGTTTAGTGTAGTTTAGATTAGGTTAGGTTAGATTAGTTTAGTTTAGTTTAGGTTAGGTTAGGTTAGGATAGTTTAGTTTAGTTTATTTTAGTTTAGTTTAGTTTAGTTTATAGTTTAAATTAGTTTAGTTTAGATTAGTTTATTTTAGTTTAGTTTACTTAAGTTTAGTTTAGGTTAGGTTAGGTTAGGTTAGGTTATGTTAGGTTTGGTTAGTGTAGTTTAGTTTAGTTAAGTTCAGTTTATATTAGGTTAGGATAATTTAATTTAGTTTAGTTTAGTTTAGGTTAGGTTAGGTTAGGTTAGGTTATGTTAGGTTATGTTAGGTTATGTTAGGTTAGGTTAGTGTAGTTTAGTTTAGTTTAGATTTGACTCGTTTAGTTTATAATTTAGTTTATAGTTCAGTTTAGTTTGGTTTAGTATAATTTAGTTTTGTTTAATTTAGTTTTGTTTAATTTATTTTAATTTAGTTTAGTTTAGTTTAATATATAGTTTATTTTTTAATTTAGTTTAGTTTAGTTTATAGTTTAGTTTAGTTTATGGTTTAGTTTATAGTTTAGTTTGGTTTATTTTAGTTTAGTTCAGTTTAGGATATGTCAGGTTAGTTTAGGTTAGTTTACTTTAGTTTAGTATAGTTTATAGTTTGGATTTGTTTAGTTTAGTTTATAATTCAGTTTAGTTGAGTTTATTTTAATTTAGTTTAATTAAATTTTCTTTACTGTACAATTTAGTTTAGTTTAGTTTAGTTTATAATTTAGTTTAGTTTAGTTTATGATTAATTTTATACTTTTGTTTAGTTTAATTTAGTTTAGTTTAGTATAGTTTAGCTCAGGTTAGCTTAGGTTAGGTTAATTTAGTTTAGTTTAGGTTAGGTTAGGTTAGGTTACTTTAGTTAAGTTTAGTTTAGTTTAGTTAATTTATACTTTAGTTTAGTTTAGCATATAGTTTAGTTTAGTTTAGTTTATAGTATAGTATAGTTTAGTTTAGTTTAGTTTAGGGTAGGTTAGATTAGTTTAGTTTATTTTAGTTTAGGTTAGGTTTGGTTAGGGTAGTTTAGTTAAGTTTATAGTTTAGTTTAGGTTAGGTTACGTTAGGTTAGGTTAGGTTAGGTTAGTTTAGTTTAGATTAGTTTAGTTTACTTTACTTTAGTTTTGTTTAGTTTTGTTTAGGTTAGGTTAGGTTAGTTTAGGTTAGGTTAGGTTAGCGTATTTTGGTTTAGTTTAGTTTAGTTAAGTTTTGTTTAGTTTATAGTTTAGTTTAGTTTAGTTTAGCTTGGTTTAGTTTAGGTTGGGTTAGGTTAGTTTAGTTTAGTTTAGTTTGGTTTATTTTAGTTTAGTTTAGGTTAGGTAAACATAGGTTAGTTTAGTTTAATTTAGATTAGGTTATTTAGGTTAGGTTATGTTAGGTTAGTTTAGTTTAGTTTAGTGTATGTTAGTTTAGGTTAGGTTAGGTTAGGTTATGTTAGTTTAGTTTAGTTTAGCTTAGTTTAGCTTAGGTTAGGTTAGTTTAGGTTATTTTACTTTAGTTTAGTTTAGTTTAGTTTATAGTTTAGTATAGTTTATAGTTTAGTTTATAGTTTACTTTAGTTTATAGTGTAGTTTAGTTTAGTTTAGTTTCGTTTCGTTTAGGTTAGGTTCGGTTACTTTAGGTTATGTTAGGTTAAGTTAGTTTAGTTTAGTTTAGTTTAGTTATGTTTAGTTTAGTTTATAGTTAAGTTTATTAATTAGTTTAGTTCAGTTTATAGTTAAGTATATAGTTTAGTATAGTTTAGTTTAGTGTAGTTTAGTTTAGATTAGCTTAGTTAGTTTATTTTGGATTAGTTTACTTTACGTTACGTTAGGTTAGGTTAATTTATTTTAGTTTAGGTTAGGTTAGGTTAAGTCAGGTTACTTTAGTTTAGCATAGTTTAGTTTAGTTTAGATAATTTTAGTTTATTTATAGTTTAGTTTAGTTTATAATTTAGTTTAGTTTAGTGTAGTTTAGATTAGGTTAGGTTAGGTTAGATTAGTTTAGTTTAGGTTAGGTTAGGTTAGGATAGTTTAGTTTAGTTTATTTTAGTTTAGTTTAGTTTATAGTTTAGTTTATAGTTTAAATTAGTTTAGTTCAGATTAGTTTAGTTTAGTTTAGTTTACTTAAGTTTAGTTTAGGTTAGGTTAGGTTAGGTTATGTTAGGTTTGGTTAGTGTGGTTTAGTTTAGTTAAGTTCAGTTTATATTAGGTTAGGTTAATTTAATTTAGTTTAGTTTAGTTTAGGTTAGGTTAGGTGAGTTTAATTTAGTTAAGTTTAGTTTAGGTTAGGTTAGGTTATGTTATGTTAGGTTAGTTTAGATTTGACTCGTTTAGTTTATAATTTAGTTTATAGTTCAGTTTAGTTTGGTTCAGTATAGTTAAGTTTTGTTTAATTTAGTTTTGTTTCATTTATTTTAATTTAGTTTAGTTTAGTATATAGTTTAATTTTTAATATAGTTTAGTTTAGTTTATAGTTTAGTTTATGGTTTAGTTTAGTTTAGTTTGGTTTGGTTTAATTTAGTTCTGTTTGTTTTAGTTTAGTTTAGTTTAGGTTAGGTTAGCTTAGTTTAGTTTAGTTTAATTTAGGTTAGGTTGGGTTAGGTTAGTTTAGTTTACTTTAGTTTAGTTTAGGTTAGGTTAGCTTAGGTTATGTTAGGTGATTTTATTTTAGTTTAGTAGTTTAGTTTAGTTTAGTTTAGGTTAGTTTAGTCTAGTTTCGTTTAGTTTAGTTTAGTTTATGTTAGGTTAGGTTTAGTTTGGTTAGGTTAGGTTAGGTTAGGTTAGTTTAGTTTATTTTAGGTTAGTTTAGGTTAGGTTAGGTTAGGTTAGTTAAATTTAATTTAGTTAGATTATAATTTAGTTTATAGTTTAGTTAATTTAGTATATTGTTTAGTTTAGTTAAATTTAGTTTAGGTTAGGTAAGGTTAGGTTAGGTTAGTTTAGTTTAGTATAGTTTAGTTTAGTTTAGTTTAGTGAATTTAATTTAGTTGAGTTTAGGTTTTAGTTAAGCTTAGTTAGTTTGTTTAGATTAGTATAGTTTACTTTAGGTTAGGTTAGGTAATTTTAGTTTAGTTTAGGTTAGGTTAGGTTAGGTTAGGTGAAGTTATGTTAATTTAGTTTAGTTTAGTTTATTTAGGTTTATTTATAGTTTATCTTAGTTTATAATTTAGTTTAATTTAGTTTATAGTATAGTTTATGGTTTAGTTTAGTTTCGTTTGGTTTGGTTTAGAATGGTTCTGTTTCGTTTAGTTTAGTTTAGGTTAGGTTAGCTTAGTTTAGTTTAGTTTATTTTACGTTAGGTTAGGTTAGGTTAGTTTAGTTTACTTTAGTTTAGGTTAGGTTAGCTTAGGTTATGTTAGGTCAGTTTAGTTTAGTTTAGTTTAGGTTAGGTTAGTTTAGTTTAGTTTCGTTTAGTTTACTTTAGTTTAGGTTAGGTTAGGTTTAATTTGGTTAGGTTAGGTTAGGTTAGTTTAGCTAATTTTAGTTTAGTTTATAGTTTCGTTAATTTAGTTTAGTTTAGTTTAGTATATAGTTAAGTTTATAGTTTAGTTTAGTTTATGGTTTAGTATAGTTTAGTTTAGTTTAGTTCAACTTAGTTTAGTTTAGATTCGTTTAGTTTAGTTTAGGTTAAGTTAGGTTAGGTTTGGTTATGTTAATTTAGTTTAGTTTAGTTTAATTTAGTTTATTTAATTTATAGTTTAGTTAAATTTAGTTTAATTTATAGTTTAGATTATAGTTTAGTTTATTTTATATTTTAGTTTAGTTTAGTTTATGTTAGGTTAGTTTAGTTTAGTTTAGTTTCGGTTAGGTGTGGTTAGGATAGTTTAGTTTATTTTAGTTTAGTTTTAGTTTATAGTTTAGTTTAGTTTACTTTATACTTAAGTTCATAGTTTAGTTTATAGTTTAGTTTAGGCTATTTTAGAATGGTTTAGTTTAGTTTGGTTTAGTTTAGGTTAGGTTTGGTTAGGTTAATTTAGTAAAGTTTAGTTTAGTTTTGTTTATTTAGTTTATTTTATAGTTTAGTTTAGTTAAGTTTAGTTTAGTTTAATTTAGTTTAGTTTAGTTTTGTTTAATTTAGCTTAGTTTAGTTTTGTTTAATTTAGTTTAGTTTAATTTAGTTTAGTTTAGTTTAGATCAGGTTAGGTTGTTTAGGTTAGTTTAGTTTAGTTTAGTTTAGCTAAGTTTAGTTTAGTTTAGTTAAGCTTAGTTAGTTTAGTTTAGATTAGTATAGTTTACGTTAGGTTAGGTTAGGTTAGGTAAGTTTAGTTTAGTTTAGTTTAAGTTAGGTTACTTTAGTTTAGTTTAGTTTAGTTTAGATAATTTATAATTTAGTTTAGTTTAGTTTATAGTTTAGTTTATAGTTTACTTTAATTTCTAGTTTAGTTTAGTTTGAATTAGATTCGGTAAGTTTAGTTTAGTTTAAGTTAGGTTAGGTTAGGTTGAGTTAGGTTACTTTAGTTTAGTTTAGTTTAGATAATTTATAGTTTAGTTTATTTTAGTTTAGTTTATGGTTAATTTAGTTTATAGTTTAGTTTAGTTTAGTTATGTTTAGTTTTGTTTATAGTTTAGTTTATTAATTAATTTAGTTTAGTTTATAGTTAAGTATATGGTTTAGTACAGTTTATTTTAGTGTAGTTTAGTTTATATTAGCTTAGTTAGTTTATTTTGGATTAGTTTACTTTACGTTACGTTAGGTTAGGTTAATTTATGTTAGTTTAGTTTAGGTTAGGTTAAGTCAGCTTACTTTAGTTTAGCTTAGTTTAGTTTAGTTTAGATAATTTATAGTTTAGTTTAGTTTAGTTTATAGTTTAGTTTACAGTTTAGTTTAGTTTAGTTTCGGTTTGGTTAGGTTAGGTTAGATTAATTTAATTTAGGTTATGATAGTTTAATTCAGTTTAGTTTAGTTTAGTTACGCTTAGTTAGTTTAGTTTAGATTAGTATAGTTTACGTTAGGTTAGGTTAGGTTAGGTAAGTTTAGTTTAGTTTAGGTTAGGTTAGGTGAAGTTAGGTTAGTTTAGTTAGGTTTAGTTTAATTTAGTTTAGTTTATTTATAGTTTAGTTTAGTTTATAATTTAGTTTAGTTTAGTGTAGTTTAGGTTAGGTTAGGTTAGATTAGTTTAGCTTAGTTTAGGTTAGGATAGGTTAGGATAGTTTAGTTTAGTTTATTTTATTTTAGTTTAGTTTAGTTTATAGTTTAGTTTATAGTTTAAATTAGTTTAGTTTAGATTAGTTTAGTTTAGTTTAGTTTACCTAAGTTTAGTTTAGGTTAGGTTAGGTTATGTTAGGTTAGGTTAGTGTAGTTTAGTTCAGTTTAGTTTAGTTCAGTTTATATTAGGTTAGGTTAATTTAATTTAGTTTAGTTTAGGTTAGGTTAGGTTAGTTTAGTTTAGTTTAGTTTAGGTTAGGTTAGGTTAGGTTAGGTTAGGTTAAGTTAGGTTATGTTAGGTTAGGTTAGTGTAGTTTAGTTTAGTTTAGATTTTACTCGTTTAGTTTATAGTTTAGTTTATAGTTCAGTTTAGTTTAGTTTAGTTTAGTTTAGTTTTGTTTCATTTAGTTTTGTTTAATTTATTTTAATTTAGTTTAGTTTAGTTTAGTATATAGTTTAGTTTTTAATTTAGTTTAGTTTAGATTATAGTTTAGTTTATGGTTTAGTTTAGTTTAGTTTGGTTTGGTTTAGTTTAGTTCTGTTTGTTTTAGTTTAGTTTAGTTTAGGTTAGGTTAGCTTAGTTTAGTTTAGTTTAATTTAGGTTACGTTGGGTTACGTTAGTTTAGTTTACTTTAGTTTAATTTAGGTTAGGTTAGCTTAGGTTATGTTAGGTGAGTTTATTTTAGTTTAGTAGTTTAGTTTAGTTTAGGTTAGGTTAGTTTAGTTTAGTTTCGTTTAGTTTAGTTTAGTTTAGGTTTGGTTAGGTTTAGTTTGGTTAGGTTAGCTTAGGTTAGGTTAGTTTAGTTTATTTTAGGTTAGTTTAGGTTAGGTTAGGTTAGTTAAATTTAATTTAGTTAGATTATAATTTAGTTTATAGTTTAGTTTAGTTTATTGTTTAGTTTAGTTAAGTTTAGTTTAGGTTAGGTAAGGTTAGGTTAGGTTAGTTTAGTTTAGTATAATTTAGTTTAGTTTAGTTTACTGAATTTAGTTTAGTTTAGGTTTTAGTTAAGCTTAGTTAGTTTAGTTTAGATTAGTATAGTTTACTTTAGGTTAGGTTAGGTTAGGTAATTTTAGTTTAGTTTAGGTTAGGTTAGGTTAGGTGAAGTTATGTTACTTTAGTTTAGTTTAGTTTATTTTAGTTTACTTTAGTGTAGTTTAGATTAGGTTAGGTTAGGTTAGATTAGTTTAGTTTAGTTTAGGTTAGGTTAGGTTAGGATAAATTAGTTTAGTTTATTTTAGTTTAGTTTAGTTTAGTTTATAGTTTAGTTTATAGTTTAAATTAGTTTAGTTTAGATTAGTTTAGTTTAGTTTAGTTTAGTTTAGGTTAGGTTATGTTAGGTGAGTTTAGTTTAGTTTAGTTTAGGTTAGGTTAGTTTAGTTTAGTTTCGTTTAGTTTAGTTTAGTTTAGGTTAAGTTAGGTTTAGTTTGGTTAGGTTAGGTTAGGTTAGGTTAGGTTAGTTTAGCTTATTTTAGTTTAGTTTATAGTTTCGTTAATTTAGTTTAGTTTAGTTTAGTGTATAGTTAAGTTTATAGTTTAGTTTAGTTTATGGTTTAGTATAGTTTCGTTTAGTTTAGTTTAACTTAGTTTAGTTTAGATTCGTTTAGTTTAGTTTAGGTTAAGTTAGGTTCGGTTTGGTTAGGTTAATTTAGTTTAGTTTAGTTTAATTTAGTTTATTTAATTTATATTTTAGTTAAATTTAGTTTAGTTTATAGTTTAGATTATAGTTTAGTTTATTTTATATTTTAGTTTAGTTTAGTTTATGTTAGGTTAGTTTAGTTTAGTTTAGTTTAGTTTCGTTAGGTGTGGTTATGATAATTTAGTTTAGTTTAGTTTAGTTTTAGTTTATTGTTTAGTTTAGTTTATTTTATACTTAAGTTCATAGTTTAGTTTATAGTTTAGTTTAGGCTATTTTAGATTAGTTTAGTTTAGTTTGGTTTATTTTAGTTTAGTTTAGGTTAGGTGAGCATAGGTTAGTTTAGTTTAATTTAGATTAGGTTATTTAGGTTAGGTTATGTTAGGTTAGTTTAGTTTAGTTTAGTTTATGTTAGGTTATGTTAGGTTAGGTTATGTTAGTTTAGTTTAGTTTAGCTTAGTTTAGTTTAGGTTAGGTTAGTTTAGGTAATTTTACTTTAGTTTAGTTTAGTTTAGTTTATAGTTTAGTATAGTTTATAGTTTAGTTTATAGTTTACTTTAGTTTATAGTGTAGTTTAGTTTAGTTTAGTTTCGTTTCGTTTAGGTTAGGTTCGGTTACGTTAGGTTATGTTAGGTAAAGTTAGTTTAGTTTAGTTTAGTTTAGTTATGTTTAGTTTAGTTTATAGTTTAGTTTATTAATTAGTTTAGTTTAGTTTATAGTTAAGTATATAGTTTAGTATAGTTTAGTTTAGTGTAGTTTAGTTTAGATTAGCTTAGTTAGTTTATTTTGGATTAGTTTACTTTACGTTACGTTAGGTTAGGTTAATTTATTTTAGTTTAGGTTAGGTTAAGTCAGGTTACTTTAGTTTAGCATAGTTTAGTTTAGTTTAGATAATTTATAGTTTAGTTTAGTTTAGTTTCGGTTAGTTTAGGTTAGGTTAGATTAATTTAATTAAGGTTGGGATAGTTTAGTTCAGTTTAGTTTAGTTTAGTTAAGCTTAGTTAGTTTAGTTTAGATTAGTATAGTTTACGTTAGGTTAGGTTAGGTTAGGTAAGTTTAGTTCTCTTTAGGTTAGGTTAGGTTAGGTGAAGTTAAGTTACTTTAGTTTAGTTAAGTTTAATTAGTTTAGTTTAGTGTAGTTTAGATTAGGTTAGGTTAGGTTAGATTAGTTTAGTTTAGTTTAGGTTAGGTTAGGTTAGGATAGTTTAGTTTAGTTTATTTTAGTTTAGTTTAGTTTAGTTTATAGTTTAGTTTACAGTTTAAATTAGTTTAGTTTAGATTAGTTTAGTTAAGTTTAGTTTACTTAAGTTTAGTTTAGGTTAGGTTAGGTTAGGTTAGGTTAGGTTAGGTTATGTTAGGTTTGGTTAGTGTAGTTTAGTTTAGTTTAGTTAAGTTCAGTTTATATTAGCTTAGGTTAATTTAATTTAGTTTCGTTTAGTTTAGGTTAGGTTAGGTGAGTTTAGTTTAGTTTAGTTTAGAATAGGTTAGGTTAGGTTAGGTTATGTTAGGTATGGTTAGGTTATGTTAGGTTACGTTAGTGTAGTTTAGTTTAGTTTAGATTTGACTCGTTTAGTTTATAATTTAGTTTATAGTTCAGTTTAGTTTGGTTTAGTATAGTTTAGTTTTGTTTAATTTAGTTTTGTTTAATTTATTTTAATTTAGTTTAGTTTAGTTTAGTATACAGTTTAATTTTTAATTTAGTTTAGTTTAGTTTATAGTTTAGTTTAGTTTATGGTTAATTTATAGTTTAGTTTAGTTTATTTTAGTTTAGTTCAGTTTAGGATATGTCAGGTTAGTTTAGGTTAGTTTACTTTAGTTTAGTATAGTTTATAGTTTGGATTTGTTTAATTTAGTTTATAGTTCAGTTTAGTTGAGTTTATTTTAATTTAGTTTAATTAAATTTTCTTTACTGTACAATTTAGTTTAGTTAGGTTTAGTTTACAGTTTAGTTTAGTTTAGTTTATGGTTAAGTTTATACTTTTGTTTAGTTTAATTTAGTTTATTTTAGTATAGTTTAGCTCAGGTTAGCTTAGGTTAGGTTAATTTAGTTTAGTTTAGGTTAGGTTAGGTTAGGTTAGGTTACTTTAGTTAAGTTTAGTTTAGTTTAGTTAATTTATACTTAAGTTTAGTTTAGCATATAGTTTAGTTTAGTTTAGTTTATAGTATAGTATAGTTTAGTTTAGTTTAGTTTAGGGTAGGTTAGATTAGTTTAGTTTATTTTAGTTTAGGTTAGGTTTGGTTAGGGTAGTTTAGTTAAGTTTATAGTTTAGTTTAGGTTAGGTTACGTTAGGTTAGGTTAGGTTAGGTTAGTTTAGTTTAGATTAGTTTAGTTTACTTTACTTTAGTTTTGTTTAGTTTTGTTTAGGTTAGGTTAGGTTAGTTTAGGTTAGGTTAGGTTAGCGTATTTTGGTTTAGTTTAGTTTAGTTAAGTTTTGTTTAGTTTATAGTTTAGTTTAGTTTAGTTTAGCTTGGTTTAGTTTAGGTTGGGTTAGGTTAGTTTAGTTTACTTTAGTTTGGTTTATTTTAGTTTAGTTTCGGTTAGGTGAGCATAGGTTAGTTTAGTTTAATTTAGATTAGGTTATTTAGGTTAGGTTATGTTAAAGTTAGTTTAGTTTAGTTTAGTTTATGTTAGTTTAGGTTAGGTTAGGTTAGGTTATGTTAGTTTAGTTTAGTTTAGCTTAGTTTAGCTTAGGTTAGGTTAGTTTAGGTTATTTTACTTTAGTTTAGTTTAGTTTAGTTTATAGTTTAGTATAGTTTATAGTTTAGTTTATAGTTTACTTTAGTTTATAGTGTAGTTTAGTTTAGTTTAGTTTCGTTTCGTTTAGGTTAGGTTCGGTTACGTTAGGTTATGTTAGGTTAAGTTAGTTTAGTTTAGTTTTGTTTAGTTATGTTTAGTTTAGTTTATAGTTTAGTTTATTAATTAGTTTAGTTTAGTTTATAATTAAGTATATAGTTTAGTATAGTTTAGTTTAGTGTAGTTTAGTTTAGATTAGCTTAGTTAGTTTATTTTGGATTAGTTTACTTTACGTTACGTTAGGTTAGTTTAATTTATTTTAGTTTAGGTTAGGTTAGGTTAAGTCAGGTTACTTTAGTTTAGCATAGATTAGTTTAGTTTAGATAATTTTAGTTTATTTATAGTTTAGTTTAGTTTATAATTTAGTTTAGTTTAGTGTGGTTTAGATTAGGTTAGGGAAGGTTAGATTAGTTTAGTTTAGGTTAGGTTAGGATAGTTTAGTTTAGTTTATTTTAGTTTAGTTTAGTTTATAGTTTAAATTAGTTTAGTTCAGATTAGTTTAGTTTAGTTTAGTTTACTTAAGTTTAGTTTAGGTTAGGTTAGGTTAGGTTATGTTAGGTTTGGTTAGTGTAGTTTAGTTTAGTTAAGTTCAGTTTGTATTAGGTTAGGTTAATTTAATTTAGTTTAGTTTAGGTTAGGTTAGGTGAGTTTAATTTAGTTTAGTTTAGTTTACGTTAGGTTAGGTTAGGTTAGGTTAGGTTATGTTAGGTTAGGTTAGTGTAGTTTAGTTTAGTTTAGTTTAGATTTGACTCGTTTAGTTTATAATTTAATTTATAGTTCAGTTTAGTTTCGTTTAGTATAGTTTAGTTTTGTTTAATTTAGTGTTGTTTAATTTATTTTAATTTAGTTTAGTTTAGTTTAGTATATAGTTTAATTTTTAATATAGTTTAGTTTAGTTTATAGTTTAGTTTATGGTTTAGTTTAGTTTAGTTTGGTTTGGTTTAGTTTAGTTCTGTTTGTTTTAGTTTAGTTTAGTTTAGGTTAGGTTAGTTTAGTTTATTTTAGGTTAGTTTAGGTTAGGTTAGGTTAGTTAAATTTAATTTAGTTAGATTATAATTTAGTTTATAGTTTAGGTTAGTTTAGTTTATTGTTTAGTTTAGTTAAATTTAGTTTAGGTTAGGTAAGGTTAGGTTAGGTTAGTTTAGTTTAGTATAGTTTAGTTTAGTTTAGTTTAGTGAATTTAGTTTAGTTTAGTTTAGGTTTCAGTTAAGCTTAGTTAGTTTGTTTAGATTAGTATAGTTTACTTTACGTTAGGTTACGTCATTTTAGTTTAGTTTAGGTTAGGTTAGGTTAGGTGAAGTTATGTTAATTTAGTTTAGTTTAGTTTAGGTTAGGTTAGGAGAGTTTAATTTAGTTTAGTTTAGTTTAGGTTAGGTTAGGTTAGGTTAGGTTAGGTTAGGTTAGTTTATGCTAGGTTAGGTTAGTGTAGTTTAGTTTAGTTCAGTTTAGATTTGACTCGTTTAGTTTATAATTTATTTTATAGTTCAGTTTAGTTTGGTTTAGTATAGTTTAGTTTTGTTTAATTTACTTTTGTTCAATTTTTTTTAATTTAGTATAGTTTAGTTTAGTATATAGTTTAATTTTTAATATAGTTTAGTTTAGTTTATGGTTTAGTTTCGTTTGGTTTGGTTTAGTTTAGTTCTGTTTGTTTTAGTTTAGTTTAGTTTAGGTTAGGTTAGCTTAGTTTAGTTTAGTTCAATTTAGGTTAGGTTGGGTTAGGTTAGTTTAGTTTAGTTTAGGTTAGGTTAGGTTAGTTTAAGTTAGGTTACTTTAGTTTAGTTTAGTTTAGTTTAGATAATTTATAATTTAGTTTAGTTTAGTTTAGTTTATAGTTTAGTTTATAGTTTACTTTAGTTTCTAGTTTAGTTTAGTTTGAATTAGATTCGGTAAGTTTAGTTTAGTTTACGTTAGGTTAGGTTAGGTTGAGTTAGGTTACTTTAGTATAGTTTAGTTTAGATAATTTATAGTTTAGTTTATTTTAGTTTAGTTTATGGTTAATTTAGTTTATATTTTAGTTTAGTTTAGTTATGTTTAGTTTTGTTTATAGTTTAGTTTATTAATTAGTTTAGTTTAGTTTATAGTTAAGTATATAGTTTAGTATAGTTTAGTTTAGTGTAGTTTAGTTTAGATTAGCTTAGTTAGTTTATTTTGGATTAGTTTACTTTACGTTACGTTAGGTTAGGTTAATTTATTTTAGTTTAGGTTAGGTTAAGTCAGGTTACTTTAGTTTAGCTTAGTTTAGTTTAGTTTAGATAATTTATAGTTTAGTTTAGTTTAGTTTATAGTTTAGTTTACAGTTTAGTTCAGTTTGTTTCGTTTTGGTTAGGTTAGGTTAGATTAATTTATTTTAGGTTAGGATAGTTTAGTTCAGTTTAGTTTAGTTTAGTTAAGCTTAGTTAGTTTAGTTTAGATTAGTATAGTTTACGTTAGGTTAGGTTAGGTTAGGTAAGTTTAGTTTAGTTTAGGTTAGGTTAGGTTAGGTAAAGTTAGGTTACTTTAGTTTAGATTAGTTTAATTTAGTTTAGTTTATTTTAGTTTATTTATAATTAAGTTTAGTTTATAATTTAGTTTAGTTTAGTGTAGTTTAGGTTAGGTTAGTTAAGGTTAGATTAGTTTAGCTTAGTTTAGGTTAGGATAGGTTAGGATAGTTTAGTTTAGTTTATTTTATTTTAGTTTAGTTTAGTTTATAGTTTAGTTTATAGTTTAAATTTGTTTAGTTTAGATTAGTTTAGTTTAGTTTAGTTTACTTAAGTTTAGTTTAGGTTAGGTTAGGTTAGGTTAGGTTATGTTAGGTTAGGTTAGTGTAGTTTAGTTCAGTTTAGTTTAGTTCAGTTTATATTAGGTTAGGTTAATTTAATTTAGTTTAGTTTAGTTTAGGTTAGGTTAGGTTATTTAATTTAGTATAGTTTAGGTTAGGTTAGGTTAGGTTAAGTTAGGTTATGTTAGGTTAGGTTAGTGTAGTTTAGTTTAGTTAAGTTTAGATTTTACTCGTTTAGTTTATAGTTTAGTTTATAATTCAGTTTAGTTTAGTTTAGTATAGTTTAGATTTGTTTAATTTAGTTTTGTTTAATTTATTTTAATTTAGTTTAGTTTAGTATATAGTTTAGTTTTTAATTTAGTTTAGTTTAGATTATAGTTTAGTTTATGGTTTAGTTTAGTTTAGTTTGGTTTGGTTTAGTTTAGTTCTGTTTGTTTTAGTTTAGTTTAGTTTAGGTTAGGTTAGCTTAGTTTAGTTTAGTTTAATTTAGGTTAGGTTGAGTTAGGTTAGTTTAGTTTACTTTAGTTTAGTTTAGGTTAGGTTAGCTTAGGTTATGTTAGGTGAGTTTATTTTAGTTTAGTAGTTTAATTTAGGTTAGGTTAGTTTAGTTTAGTTTCGTTTAGTTTAGTTTAGTTTAGGTATGGTTAGGTTTAGTTTGGTTAGGTTAGGTTAGGTTAGGTTAGTTTAGTTTATTTTAGGTTAGTTTAGGTTAGGTAAGGATAGGTTAGTTAAATTTAATTTTGTTAGATTATAATTTAGTTTATAGTTTAGTTTTGGTTAGTTTATTGTTTAGTTTAGTTAAGTTTAGTTTAGGTTAGGTAAGGTTAGGTTAGGTTAGTTTAGTTTAGTATAGTTTAGTTTAGTTTAGTTTAGTGAATTTAGTTTAGTTTAGGTTTTAGTTAAGCTTAGTTAGTTTAGTTTAGATTAGTATAGTTTACTTTAGGTTAGATTAGGTTAGGTAATTTTAGTTTAGTTTAGGTTAGGTTAGGTTAGGTGAAGTTATGTTACTTTAGTTTAGTTTAGTTTATTTTAGTTTAAATACAGTTTAGTTTGGTTTATAATTAATTTAGTTTAGTGTAGTTTAGGTTAGGTTAAGTTAGGTTAGATTAGTTTAGTTTAGTTTAGGTTTGGTTAGGTGAGAATAGTTTAGTTTATTTTAGTTTAGTTTAGTTTATAGTTAAGTTTATAGTTTAAATTAGTTTAGTTTAGATTAATTTAGTTTAGTTTAGTTTATTTAAGTTTAGTTTAGGTTAGGTTAGGTTATGTTAGGTTAGGTTAGTTTAGCATAGGTTTGATTAGGTTAGGTTAGTTTAGGTAACGGCAGTTTAGCTTAGTGTAGGTTAGGTTAGTTTAGTTTAGTTTCGTTTAGTTTAGTTTAGGTTAGGTTAGGTTAGGTTTAGTTTGGTTAGGTTAGGATAGGTTAGGTTAGTTTAGCTAATTTTAGTTTAGTTTATATTTTCGTTAATTTAGTTTAGTTTAGTTTAGTGTATAGTTAAGTTTATAGTTTAGTTTAGTTTATGGTTTAGTATAGTTTAGTTTAGTTTAGTTTAACTTAGTTTAGTTTAGATTCGTTTAGTTTAGTTTAGGTTAAGTTAGGTTAGGTTTGGTTAGGTTAATTTAGTTTAGTTTAGTTTAATTTAGTTTATTTAATTTATAGTTTAGTTAAATTTAGTTTAGTTTATAGTTTAGATTATAGTTTAGTTTATTTTATATTTTAGTTTAGTTTAGTTTATGTTAGGTTAGTTTTGTTTAGTTTAGTTTAGTTTAGTTTCGGTTAGGTGTGGTTAGGATAGTTTAGTTTAGTTTAGATTAGTTTTAGTTTATAGTTTAGTTTATTTTAAACTTAAGTTCATAGTTTAGTTTATAGTTTAGTTTAGGCTATTTTAGATTAGTTTAGTTTTGTTTGGTTTATTTTAGTTTAGTTTAGGTTAGGTGAGCATAGGTTAGTTTAGTTTAATTTAGATTAGGTTATTTAGGTTAGGTTATGTTAGGTTAGTTTAGTTTACTTTAGTTTATTTTAGTTTAGGTTATGTTAGGTTAGGTTATGTTAGTTTAGTTTAGTTTAGCTTAGTTTAGCTTAGGTTAGGTTAGTTTAGGTTATTTTACTTTAGTGTAGTTTAGTTTAGTTTATAGTTTAGTATAGTTTATAGTTTAGTTTATAGTTTAATTTAGTTTATAGTGTAGTTTATTTTAGTATAGTTTCGTTTCGTTTAGGTTAGGTTCGGTTACGTTAGGTAATGTTAGGTTAAGTTAGTTTAGTTTAGTTTAGTTTAGTTATGTTCAGTTTAGTTTATAGTTTAGTTTATTAATTAGTTTAGTTTAGTTTATAGTTAAGTTTATAGTTTAGTATAGTTTAGTTTAGTGTAGTTTAGTTTAGATTAGCTTAGTTAGTGTATTTTGGATTAGTTTACCTTACGTTACGTTAGGTTAGGTTAATTTATTTTAGTTTAGGTTAGGTTAAGTCAGGTTACTTTAGTTTAGCATAGTTTAGTTTTGTTTAGATAATTTATAGTGTAGTTTAGTTTAGTTTATAGTTTAGTTTACAGTTTAGTTTAGTTTCGGTTAGTCTAGGTTAGGTTAGATTAATTTAATTAAGGTTAGGATAGTTTAGTTCAGTTTAGTTTAGTTTAGTTAAGCTTAGTTAGTTTAGTTTAGATTAGTATAGTTTACGTTAGGTTAGGTTAGGTTAGGTAAGTTTAGTTTTGTTTGGGTTAGGTTAGGTTAGGTGAAGTTAGGTTACTTTAGTTTAGTTAAGTTTAATTTAGTTTAGTTTAGTGTAGTTTAGATTAGGTTAGGTTAGGTTAGATTAGTTTAGTTTAGTTTAGGTTATTTTAGGTTAGGATATTTTAGTTTAGTTTATGTTAGTTTAGTTTAGTTTAGTTTATAGTTTAGTTTATAGTTTAAATTAGTTTAGTTTAGATTAGTTTAGTTTAGTTTAGTTTACTTAAGTTTAGTTTAGGTTAGGTTAGGTTAGGTTAGGTTAGGTTATGTTAGGTTTGGTTAGTGTAGTTTAGTTTAGTTTAGTTAAGTTCAGTTTATATTAGGTTAGGTTAATTTAATTTAGTTTAGTTTAGTTTAGGTTAGGTTAGGTGAGTTTAGTTTAGTTTAGTTTAGTTTAGGTTAGGTTAGGTTAGGTTAGGTTAGGTTAGGTTATGTTAGGTTAGGTTAGGTTATGTTAGGTTAGGTTAGTGTAGTTTAGTTTAGTTTAGATTTGACTCGTTTAGTTTATAATTTAGTTTATAGTTCAGTTTAGTTTGGTTTAGTATAGTTTAGTTTTGTTTAATTTAGTTTTGTTTAATTTATTTTATTTTAGTTTAGTTTAGTTTAGTATATAGTTTAATTTTTAATTTAGTTTAGTTTAGTTTATAGTTTAGTTTAGTTTATGGTTTAGTTTATAGTTTAGTTTAGTTTATTTTAGTTTAGTTCAGTTTAGAATATGTCAGGTTAGTTTAGGTTAGTTTACTTTATTTTAGTATAGTTTATAGTTTGGATTTGTTTAGTTTAGTTTATAGTTCAGTTTAGTTGAGTTTATTTTAATTTAGTGTAATTAAATTTTCTTTACTGTACAATTTAGTTTAGTTTAGTTTAGTTTATAGTTTAGTTTAGTTTAGTTTATGGTTAAGTTTACACATTTGTTTAGTTTAATTTAGTTTAGTTTAGTATAGTTTAGCTCAGGTTAGGTTAGGTTAGGTTACTTTAGTTAAGTTTAGTTTAGTTTAGTTAATTTATACTTTGGTTTAGTTTAGCATATAGTTTAGTTTAGTTTAGTTTATAGTATAGTATAGTTTAGTTTAGTTTAGTTTAGGGTAGGTTAGATTAGTTTAGTTTATTTTAGTTTAGGTTAGGTTTGGTTAGGGTAGTTTAGTTAAGTTTATAGTTTAGTTTAGGTTAGGTTACGTTAGGGTATGTTAGGTTAGTTTAGGTTAGTTTAGTTTAGATTAGTTCAGTTTAGTTTACTTTAGTTTTGTTTAGTTTTGTTTAGGTTGGGTTAGGTTAGTTTAGGTTAGGTTAGGTTAGCGTATTTTGGTTTAGTTTAGTTTAGTTAAGTTGTGTTTAGTTTATAGTTTAGTTTAGTTTAGTTTAGCTTGGTTTAGTTTAGGTTGGGTTAGGTTAGTTTAGTTTAGTTTAGTTTGGTTTATTTTAGTTTAGTTTAGGTTAGGTGAGCATAGGTTAGTTGAGTTTAATTTAGATTAGGTTATTTAGGTTAGGTTATGTTAGGTTAGTTTATTTTAGTTTAGTTTATGTTAGTTTAGTTTAGGTTAGGTTAGGTTATGTTAGTTTAGTTTAGTTTAGCTTAGTTTAGCTTAGGTTAGGTTAGTTTAGGTTATTTTACTTTAGTTTAGTTTAGTTTAGTTTATAGTTTAGTATAGTTTATAGTTTAGTTTATAGTTTACTTTAGTTTATAGTGTAGTTTAGTTTAGTTTAGTTTCGTTTCGTTTACTTATGTTTAGTTTAGTTTATAGTTTAGTTTATTAATTAGTTTAGTTTAGTTTATAGTTAAGTATATAGTTTAGTATAGTTTAGTTTATTGTAGTTTAGTTTAGATTAGCTTAGTTAGTTTATTTTGGATTAGTTTACTTTACGTTACGTTAGGTTAGGGTAATTTATTTTAGTTTAGGTTAGGTTAGGTTAAGTCAGGTTACTTTAGTTTAGCATAGTTTAGATTAGTTTAGATAATTTTAGTTTATTTATAGTTTAGTTTAGTTTATAATTTAGTTTAGTTTAGTGTAGTTTAGATTAGGTTAGGTTAGGTTAGATTAGTTTAGTTTAGGTTAGGTTAGGTTAGGATAGTTTAGTTTAGTTTATTTTATTTTAGTTTAGTTTAGTTTATATTTTAGTTTATAGTTTAAATTAGTTTAGTTCAGATTAGTTTAGTTTAGTTTACTTAAGTTTAGTTTAGGTTAGGTTAGGTTGGGTTAGGTTATGTTAGGTTTGGTTAGTGTAGTTTAGTTTAGTTAAGTTCAGTTTATATTAGGTTAGGTTAATTTAATTTAGTTTAGTATAGTTTAGGTTAGGTTAGGTGAGTTTAATTTAGTTTAGTTTATTTTAGGTTAGGTTAGGTTAGGTTGGGTTATGATAGGTTAGGTTAGTGTAGTTTAGTGTAGTTTAGTTTAGATTTGACTCGTTTAGTTTATAATTTAGTTTATAGTTCAGTTTAGTTTGGTTTAGTATAGTTTAGTTTTGTTTAATTTATTTTAATTTAGTTTAGTTTAGTTTACTATATAGTTTAATTTTTAATATAGTTTAGTTTAGTTTATAGTTTAGTTTATGGTTTAGTTTAGTTTGGTTTGGTTTAGTTTAGTTCTGTTTGTTTTAGTTTAGTTTAGTTTAGGTTAGGTTAGCTTAGTTTAGTTTAGTTTAATTTAGGTTAGCTTGGGTTAGGTTAGTTTAGTTTACTTTAGTTTAGTTTAGGTTAGGTTAGGTTAGGTTATGTTAGGTGAGTTTATTTTAGTTTAGTAGTTTAGTTTAGTTTAGGTTAGGTTAGTTTAGTTTAGTTTCGTTTAGTTTAGTTTAGTTTATGTTAGGTTAGGTTTAGTTTGGTTAGGTTAGGTTAGGTTAGGTTAGTTTAGTTTATTGTTTAGTTTAGTTAAATTTAGTTTAGGTTACGTAAGGTTAGGTTAGGTTAGTTTAGTATGGTATAGTTTAGTTATAGTTATAGTTATAGTATAGTTATAGGTTATAGGTTAGTTTGGGTTAGTATACTTTAGTTTAGTTTAGTTTATAATTTAGATTTGTTTAGTTTAGTTTAGTTTTGTTTATGGTTTAGTTTATAGTTTAGTTTAGTTTAATTTAGTTTAGCTCAGTTTAGGATATGTCAGGTTAGTTTAGGTAAGTTTACTTTAGTTTAGTATAGTTTATAGTTTAGATTTGTTTAGTTTAGTTTATAGTTCAGTTGAGTTTATTTTAATTTAGTTTAATTAAATTTTGTTTACTGTACAATTTAGTTTAGTTTAGTTTAGTTTATAGTTTAGTTTAGTTTAGTTTATGGTTAAGTCTTTACTTTTGTTTAGTTTAATTTAGTTTAGTTTAGTATAGTTTAGCTCAGTTTAGCTTAGGTTAGGTTAATTTAGTTTAGGTTAGGTAAGGTTAGGTTAGGTTACTTTAGTTAAGTTTAGTTTAGTTTAGTTAATTTATACTTTAGTTTAGTTTAGCATATAGTTTAGTTTAGTTTAGTTTATAGTTTAGTATAGTTTAGTTTAGTTGAATTTAGGGTAGGTTAGATTAGTTTAGTTTATTTTAATTTAGGTTAGGTTTGGTTAGGGTAGTTTAGTTTAGTTTATAGTTTAGTTTAGGTTAGGTTACGTTAGGTTAGGTTAGGTTAGGTTAGGTTAGTTTCGTTTAGATTAGTTTAGTTTACTTTACTTTAGTTTTGTTTAGTTTTTTTTTAGGTTAGGTTAGTTTAGTTTAGGTTAGGTTAGGTTAGCTTAGTTTGTTTTAGTTTAGTTTAGTTAAGTTTTGTTTGGTTTATAGTTTAGTTTAGTTTAGTTTAGCTTGGTTTGGTTTAGTTTAGGTTGGGTTAGGTTAGTTTAGTTTAGTTTAGTTTGGTTTATTTTAGTTTAGTTTAGGTTAGGTGAGCATAGGTTAGTTTAGTTTCATTTAGATTAGATTATTTAGGTTAGGTTATGTTAGGTTAGGATAGTTTAGTTTACTTTATTTTAGTTTAGTTTAGTTTATAGTTTAGTTTATAGTTTAAATTAGTTTAGTTTAGATTAGTTTAGTTTAGTTTAGTTTACTTAAGTTAAGGTTAGGTAAGGTTAGGTTAGTTTAGGTTAGGTTAGTTTAGTTTAGTTTATTTAAGTTCAGTTTATATTAGGTTAGGTTAATTTAATTTATTATAGTTTAGTTTAGGTTAGGTTAGTTTAGTTTAGTTTAGTTTGGTTTAGGTTAGGATAGGTTAGGTTAGGTTAGGTTAGGTTATGTTAGGTTAGGTTAGTGTAGTTTAGTTTAGTTTAGATTTGTCTCGTTTAGTTTATAGTTTAGTTTATAGTTCAGTTTAGTTTAGTTTAGTATAGTTTAGTTTTGTTTCATTAGTTTTGTTTAATTTATATTAATTTAGTTTAGTTTAGTGTATAGTTTAGTTTATAATTTAGTTTACTTTAGTTTATAGTTTAGTTTATGGTTTAGTTTAGTTTCGTTTGGTTTGCTTTAGATTAGTTCTGTTTCGTTTAGTTTAGTTTAGTTTAGGTTAGGTTAGCTTAGTTTAGTTTAGTTTAGGTTAGGTTAGGTTAGGTTAGTTTAGTTTACTTTAGTTTAGTTTAGGTTAGTTTAGTTTAGTTTAGGTTAGGTTAGGTTTAGTTTGGTTAGGTTAGGTTAGGTTAGTTTAGTTTATTTTAGGTTAGTTTATGATAGGTTAGGTTAGGTTAGTTAAATATAAATTAGTTAGATTATATTTTTGTTTATAGTTTAGTTTAGTTTAGTTTATAGTTTAGTTTAGTTAAGTTTAGTTTAGGTTAATTTAGGTTAGGTTAGGTTAGTTTAGTATAGTTTAGTTTAGTGAATATAGTTTAGTTTAGTTTAGTTTAGGTTAGGTTAGTTTACTTTAATTCAGTTTAAGTTATGTCAGGTTAGTTTAGGTTAGTTTACTTTAGTTGAGTTTAGTTTAGTTTATAGTTTAGATTTATTTAGTTTAGTTTATTGTAGTTTAGTTTATAGTTTTGTTTATAGTTTAGTTTAGTTTAGTTTCGTTTAGGTTAGGTTAGGTTAGATTAGTTTAGTTTAGTTTAGTTTCGTTTAGGTTAGTTAGTTTAGTTCAGTTTAGGTTCTGTCAGGTTATTTTAGGTTAGTTTACTTTAGTTTAGTTTAGTTTATAATTTAGATTTGTTTAGTTTAGTTTAGTTTAGTTTATGGTTTAGTTTATAGTTTAGTTTAGTTTAATTTAGTTTAGTTCAGTTTAGGATATGTCAGGTTAGTTTAGGTTAGTTTACTTTAGTTTAGTATAGTTTATTGTTTAGTTTAGTTTATAGTTCAGTTTAGTTGAGTTTATTTTAATTTAGTTTAATTAAATTTTGTTTACTGTACAATTTAGTTTAGTTTAGTTTAGTTTATAGTTTAGTTTAGTTTAGTTTATGGTTAAGTTTATACTTTTGTTTAGTTTAATTTAGTTTAGTTTAGTATAGTTTAGCTCAGGTTAGGTTAGGTTAGGTTAATTTAGTTTAGTTTAGGTTAGGTAAGGTTAGGTTAGGTTACTTTAGTTAAGTTTAGTTTAGTTTAGTTAATTTATACTTTAGTTTAGTTTAGCATATAGTATAGTTTAGTTTAGTTTATAGTTTAGTATAGTTTAGTTTAGTTTAGTTTAGGGTAGGTTAGATTAGTTTAGTTTATTTTAGTTTAGGTTAGGTTTGGTTAGGGTACTTTAGTTTAGTTTATAGTTTAGTTTAGGTTACGTTAGGTTAGCTTAGTTTGGTTTAGTTAGGTTAGTTAAGTTTTGTTTAGTTTATATTTTAGTTCAGTTTAATTAAGCTTGGTTTAGTTTAGGTTGGGTTAGGTTAGTTTAGTTTAGTTTAGTTTGGTTTATTTTAGTTTAGTTTAGGTTAGGTGAGCATAGTTTAGTTTAGTTTAATTTAGATTAGGTTATTTAGGTTAGGTTATGTTAGGTTAGTTTAGTTTAGTTTAGATTATGTTAGTTTCGGTTATGTTAGGTTAGGTTATGTTAGTTTAGTTTAGTTTAGCTTAGTTTAGCTTAGGTTAGGTTAGTTTAGGTTATTTTACTTTAGTTTAGTTTAGTTTAGTTTATAGTTTAGTATAGTTCATAGTTTAGTTTATAGTTTACTTTAGTTTATAGTGTAGTTTAGTTTAGTTTAGTTTCGTTTCGTTTAGGTTAGGTTCGGTTACGTTAGGTTATGTTAGGTTAAGTTAGTTTAGTTTAGTTTAGTTTAGTTATGTTTAGTTTAGTTTATAGTTTAGTTTATTAATTAGTTTAGTTTAGTTTATAGTTAAGTATATAGTTTAGTATAGTTTAGTTTATTGTAGTTTAGTTTAGATTAGCTTAGTTAGTTTATTTTGGATTAGTTTACTTTACGTTACGTTAGGTTAGGTTAATTTATTTTAGTTTAGGTTAGGGTAAGTCAGGTTACTTTAGTTTAGCATAGTTTAGTTTAGTTTAGATAATTTATAGTTTAGTTTAGTTTATAGTTAATTTACAGTTTAGTTTAGTTTAGTTTCGGTTAGTTTAGGTTAAGTTAGATTAATTTAATTAAGGTTAGGATAGTTTAGTTCAGTTAATTTAGTTTAGTTAAGCTTAGTTAGTTTATTTTAGTTTAGTGTAGTTTAGATTAGGTTAGGTTATGTTAGATTAGTTTAGTTTAGTTTAGGTTAGGTTAGGATAGTTTAGTTTAGTTTATTTTAGTTTAGTTTAGTTTAGTTTATAGTTTAGTTTATAGTTTAAATTTGTTTAGTTTAGATTATTTTAGTTTAGTTTAGTTTACTTAAGTTTAGTTTAGGTTAGGTTAGGTTAGGTTAGGTTACGTTATGTTAGGTTTGGTTAGTGTAGTTTAGTTTAGTTTAGTTAAGTTCAGTTTATATTAGGTTAGGTTAATTTAATTTAGTTTAGTTTAGATTAGGTTAGGTTAGGTGAGTTTAGTTTAGTTTAGTTTAGTTTAGGTTAGGTTAGGTTAGGTTAGGTTAGGTTAGGTTATGTTAGGTTAGGTTAGGTTATGTTAGGTTAGGTTAGTGTAGTTTAGTTTAGTTTAGATTTGACTCGTTTAGTTTATAATTTAGTTTATAGTTCAGTTTAGTTTGGTTTAGTATAGTTTAGTTTTGTTTAATTTAGTTTTGTTTAATTTATTTTAATTTAGTTTAGTTTAGTTTAGTATATAGTTTAATTTTTAATTTAGTTTAGTTTAGTTTATAGTTTAGTTTAGTTTATTTTAGTTTAGTTCAGTTTAGGATATGTCAGGTTAGTTTAGGTTAGTTTACTTTAGTTTAGTATAGTTTATTGTTTAGATTTGTTTAGTTTAGTTTATAGTTCAGTTTAGTTGAGTTTATTTTAATTTAGTTTAATTAAATTTTCTTTACTGTACAATTTAGTTTAGTTTAGTTTAGTTTATAGTTAAGTTTAGTTTAGTTTATGGTTAAGTTTATACTTTTGTTAAGTTTAATTTAGTTTAGTTTAGTATAGTTTAGCTCAGGTTAGCTTAGGTTAGGTTAATTTAGTTTAGTTTAGGTTAGGTTAGGTTAGGTTACTTTAGTTAAGTTTAGTTTAGTTTAGTTAATTTATATTTTTGTTTAGTTTAGCATATAGTTTAGTTTAATTTAGTTTATAGTATAGTATAATTTAGTTTAGTTTAGGGTAGGTTAGATTAGTTTAGTTTATTTTAGTTTAGGTTAGGTTTGGTTAGGGTAGTTTAGTTAAGTTTATAGTTTAGTTTAGGTTAGGTTACGTTAGGTTAGGTTAGGTTAGTTTAGTTTAGATTAGTTTAGTTTACTTTACTTTAGTTTTGTTTAGTTTCGTTTAGTTTAGGTTAGGTTAGGTTAGCGTATTTTGGTTTAGTTTAGTTTAGTTAAGTTTTGTTTAGTTTAAAGTTTAGTTTAGTTTAGTTTAGCTTGGTTTAGTTTAGGTTGGGTTAGGTTAGTTTAGTTTAGTTTAGTTTGGTTTATTTTAGTTTAGTTTAGGTTTTGTGAGCATAGGTTAGTTTAGTTTCATTTAGATTAGATTATTTAGGTTAGGTTATGTTAGGTTAGTTTAGTTTAGTTTAGTTTATGTTAGTTTAGTTTAGGTTAGGTTAGGTTATGTTAGTTTAATTTAGTTTAGCTTAGTTTATATTATTTTACTTTAGTTTAGTTTAGTTTATAGTTTAGTATAGTTTATATTTTAGTTTATAGTTTACTTTAGTTTATAGTGTAGTTTAGTTTAGTTTAGTTTCGTTTCGTTTAGGTTAGGTTCGGTTACGTTAGGTTATGTTAGGTTAAGTTAGTTTAGTTTAGTTTAGTTTAGTTATGTTTAGTTTAGTTTATAGTTTAGTTTATTAATTAGTTTAGTTTAGTTAATAGTTAAGTATATAGTTTAGTATAGTTTAGTTTAGTGTAGTTTAGTTTAGATTAGCTTAGTTAGTTTATTTTGGATTAGTTTACTTTACGTTACGTTAGGTTAGGTCAATTTATTTTAGTTTAGGTTAGGTTAGGTTAAGTCAGGTTACTTTAGTTTAGCATAGTTTAGTTTAGTTTATATAATTTTAGTTTATTTATAATTTAGTTTAGTTTATAATTTAGTTTAGTTTAGTGTAGTTTAGATTAGGTTAGGTTAGGTTAGATTAGTTTAGTTTAGGTTAGGTTAGGTTAGGATAGTTTAGTTTGGTTTATTTTAGTTTAGTTTAGTTTAGTTTATAGTTTAGTTTATAGTTTAAATTAGTTTAGTTCAGATTAGTTTAGTTTAGTTTAGTTTACTTAAGTTTAGTTTAGGTTAGGTTAGGTTAGGTTAGGTTATGTTAGGTTTGGTTAGTGTAGTTTAGTTTAGTTAAGTTCAGTTTATATTAGGTTAGGTTAATTTAATTTAGTTTAGTTTAGTTTAGGTTAGGTTAGGTGAGTTTAATTTAGTTTAGTTTAGTTTAGGTTAGGTTAGGTTAGGTTAGATTAATTTAATTTAGTTTAGGTTAGGATAGTTTAGTTCAGTTTAGTTTAGTTTAGGTTAGGTTAGGTGAAGTTAGGTTACTTTAGTTTAGTTTTGTTTAATTTAGTTTAGTTTATTTTAGTTTATTTATAGTTTAGTTTATTTATAGTTTAGTTTAGTTTATAATTTAGTTTAGTTTAGTGTAGTTTAGGTTAGGTTAGTTTAGGTTAGATTAGTTTAGTTTAGGTTATGTTAGGTTAGGATAGTTTAGTTTACTTTATTTTAGTTTAGTTTAGTTTATAGTTTAGTTTATAGTTTAAATTAGTTTAGTTTAGATTAGTTTAGTTTAGTTTAGTTTACTTAAGTTAAGGTTAGGTAAGGTTAGGTTAGTTTAGGTTAGGTTAGTTTAGTTTAGTTTATTTAAATTCAGTTTATATTAGGTTAGGTTAATTTAATTTATTATAGTTTAGTTTAGGTTTGGTTAGTTTAGTTTAGTTTAGTTTAGTTTGGTTTAGGTTAGGATAGGTTAGGTTAGGTTAGGTTAGGTTATGTTAGGTTAGGTTAGTGTAGTTTAGTTTAGTTTAGATTTGTCTCGTTTAGTTTATAGTTTAGTTTATAGTTCAGTTTAGTTTAGTTTAATATAGTTTAGTTTTGTTTCATTAGTTTTGTTTAATTTATATTAATTTAGTTTACTTTAGTTCATAGTTTAGTTTATAATTTAGTTTAGTTTAGTTTATAGTTTAGTTTATGGTTTAGTTTAGTTTCGTTTGGTTTGGTTTAGATTAGCTCTGTTTCGTTTAGTTTAGTTTAGGTTAGGTTAGCTTAGTTTAGTTTAGTTTAGGTTAGGTTAGGTTAGGTTAGGTTAGTTTAGTTTATTTTAGTTTTGTTTAGGTTAGTTTAGTTTAGTTTAGGTTAGGTTAGGTTTAGTTTGGTTAGGTTAGGTTAGGTTAGGTTAGTTTAGTTTATTTTAGAGAAGTTTAGGATAGGTTAGGTTAGGTTAGTTAAATTTAATTTAGTTAGATTATAATTTTGTTTATAGTTTAGTTTAGTTTAGTTTATAGTTTAGGTTAGTTAAGTTTAGTTTAGGTTAATTTAGGTTAGGTTAGGTTAGTTTAGTTTAGTTTAGTTTAGTGAATTTAGTTTAGTTTAGTTTAGGTTAGGTTAGGTTAGTTTACTTTAATTCAGTTTAAGTTTTGTCAGGTTAGTTTAGGTTAGTTTACTTTAGTTGAGTTTAGTTTAGTTTATAGTTTAGATTTATTTAGTTTAGATTAGTGTAGTTTATTTATAGTTTTGTTTATAGTTTAGTTTAGTTTAGTTTAGTTTCGTTTAGGTTAGGTTAGGTTAGATTAGTTTAGTTTAGTTTAGTTTCGTTTAGGTTAGTTAGTTAGTTTAGTTCAGTTTAGGTTATGTCGGGTTAGTTTAGGTTAGTTTACTTTAGTTTAGTTTACTTTATAATTTAGATTTGTTTAGTTTAGTTTATAGTTCAGTTTAGTTGAGTTTATTTTAATTTAGTTTAATTAAATTTTGTTTACTGTACAATTTAGTTTAGTTTAGTTTATAGTTTAGTTTAGTTTAGTTTATGGTTAAGTTTATACTTTTGTTTAGTTTAATTTAGTTTAGTTTAGTATAGTTTAGCTCAGGTTAGCTTAGGTTAGATTAGTTTATTTTATTTTAGTTTAGGTTAGGTTTGGTTAGGGTACTTTAGTTTAGTTTATAGTTTAGTTTAGGTTACGTTAGGTTAGGTTAGGTTAGGTTAGTTTAGTTTAGATTAGTTTAGTTTAGTTTACTTTAGTTTTGTTTAGTTTTGTTTAGGTTAGGTTAGTTTAGTTTAGGTTAGGTTAGGTTAGGTTAGCTTAGTTTGGTTTAGTTAGGTTAGTTAAGTTTTGTTTAGTTTATAGTTTAGTTTAGTTTAATTTAGCTTGGGTTAGTTTAGGTTGGGTTAGGTTATTTTAGTTTAGTTTAGTTTGGTTTATTTTAGTTTAGTTTAGGTTAGGTGAGCATAGTTTAGTTTAGTTTATTTTAGTTTAATTTAGTTTAGTTTATAGTTTAGTTTATAGTTTAAATTAGTTTAGTTTAGATTAGTTTAGTTTAGTTTACTTAAGTTTAGTTTAGGTTAGGTTAGGTTAGGTTAGGTTAGGTTATGTTAGGTTTGGTTAGTGTAGTTTAGTTTAGTTTAGTTAAGTTCAGTTTATATTAGGTTAGGTTAATTTAATTTAGTTTAGTTTAGTTTAGGTTAGTTTAGGTGAGTTTAGTTTAGTTTAGTTTAGGTTAGGTTAGGTTAGGTTAGCTTAGGTTAGGTTATGTTAGGTTAGGTTAGGTTATGTTAGGTTAGGTTAGTGTAGTTTAGTTTAGATTTGACTCGTTTAGTTAATAATTTAGTTTATAGTTCAGTTTAGTTTGGTTTAGTATAGTTTAGTTTTGTTTAATTTAGTTTTGTTTAATTTATTTTAATTTAGTTCAGTTTAGTTTAGTATATAGTTTAATTTTTAATTTAGTTTAGTTTAGTTTATAGTGTAGTTTAATTTATGGTTTAGTTTATGGTTTAGTTTAGTTTATTTTAGTTTACTTCAGTTTAGGATATGTCAGGTTAGTTTAGGTTAGTTTAGTATAGTTTATAGTTTGGATTTGTTTAGTTTAGTTTATAGTTCAGTTTAGTTGAGTTTATTTTAATTTAGTTTAATTAAATTTTCTTTACTGTACAATTTAGTTTAGTTTAGTTTAGTTTATAGTTTAGTTTAGTTTAGTTTATGGTTAAGTTTATACTTTTGTTTAGTTTAATTTAGTTTAGTCTAGTATAGTTTAGCTCAGGTTAGCTTAGGTTAGGTTAATTTAGTTTAGTTTAGGTTAGGTTAGGTTAGGTTAGGTTACTTTAGTTAAGTTTAGTTTAGTTTAGTTAATTTATATTTTAGTTTAGTTTAGCATATAGTTTAGTTTAGTTTAGTTTATAGTATAGTATAGTTTAGTTTAGTTTAGTTTAGGGTAGGTTAGATTAGTTTGGTTTATTTTACTTTAGGTTAGGTTTGGTTAGGGTAGTTTAGTTAAGTTTATAGTTTAGTTTAGGTTAGGTTACGTTAGGTTAGGTTAGGTTAGGTTAGGTTAGTTTAGTTTAGATTAGTTTAGTTTACTTTCCTTTAGTTTTGTTTAGTTTTGTTTAGTTTAGGTTAGGTTAGGTTAGCGTATTTTGGTTTAGTTTAGTTTAGTTAAGTTTTGTTTAGTTTATAGTTTAGTTTAGTTTAGTTTAGCTTGGTTTAGTTTAGGTTGGGTTAGGTTAGTTTAGTTTAGTTTAGTTTGGTTTATTTTAGTTTAGTTTAGGTTAGGTGAGCATAGGTTAGTTTAGTTTAATTTAGATTAGGTTATTTAGGTTAGGATATTTTAGGTTAGTTTAGTTTAGTTTAGTTTATGTTAGTTTAGTTTAGGTTAGGTTAGGTTATGTTAGTTTAATTTAGTTTAGCTTAGTTTAGCTTAGGTTAGGTTAGTTTAGGTTATTTTACTTTAGTTTAGTTTAAGTTTAGTATAGTTTATATTTTAGTTTATAGTTTACTTTAGTTTATAGTGTAGTTTAGTTTAGTTTAGTTTCGTTTCGTTTAGGTTAGGTTCGGTTACGTTAGGTTATGTTAGGTTAAGTTAGTTTAGTTTAGTTTAGTTATGTTTAGTTTAGTTTATAGTTTAGTTTATTAATTAGTTTAGTTTAGTTTATAGTTAAGTATATAGTTTAGTATAGTTTAGTTTAGTGTAGTTTAGTTTAGATTAGCTTAGTTAGTTTATTTTGGATTAGTTTACTTTACGTTACGTTAGGTTAGGTTAATTTATTTTAGTTTAGGTTAGGTTAGGTTAAGTCAGGTTACTTTAGTTTAGCATAGTTTAGTTTAGTTTAGATAATTTTAGTTTATTTATAGTTTAGTTTAGTTTATAATTTAGTTTAGTTTAGTGTAGTTTAGATTAGGTTAGGTTAGGTTAGGTTAGATTAGTTTTGTTTAGGTTAGGTTAGGTTAGGATAGTTTAGTTTAGTTTATTTTAGTTTAGTTTAGTTTAGTTTATAGTTTAGTTTATAGTTTAAATTAGTTAATTCAGATTAGTTTAGTTTAGTTTAGTTTACTTAAGTTTAGTTTAGGTTAGGTTAGGTTAGGTTAGGTTAGGTTAGGTTATGTTAGGTTTGGTTAGTGTAGTTTAGTTTAGTTAAGTTCAGTTTATATTAGGTTAGGTTAATTTAATTTAGTTTAGTTTAGTTTAGGTTAGGTTAGGTGAGTTTAATTTACTTTAGTTTAGTTTAGGTTAGGTTAGGTTAGGTTAGGTTAGGTTATGTTAGGTTAGGTTAGTGTAGTTTAGTTTAGTTTAGTTTAGATTTGACTCGTTTAGTTTATAATTTAGTTTATAGTTCAGTTTAGTTTGGTTTAGTAAAGTTTAGTTTTGTTTAATTTAGTTTTGTTTAATTTATTTTAATTTAGTTTAGTTTAGTTTAGTATATAGTTTAATTTTTAATATAGTTTAGTTTAGTTTATAGTTTAGTTTATAGTTTAGTTTAGTTTGGTTTGGTTTAGTTTAGTTCTGTTTGTTTTAGTTTAGTTTAGTTTAGGTTAGGTTAGCTTAGTTTAGTTTAGTTTAATTTAGGTTAGGTTGGGTTAGGTTAGTTTAGTTTACTTTAGTTTAGTATAGGTTAGGTTACCTTAGGTTATGTTAGGTGAGTTTATTTTAGTTTAGTAGTTTAGTTTAGTTTAGGTTAGGTTAGTTTAGTTTATTTTCGTTTAGTTTAGTTTAGTTTATGTTAGGTTAGGTTTAGTTTGGTTAGGTTAGGTTAGTTAAATTTAATTTAGTTAGATTACAATTTAGTTTATAGTTTAGTTTAGTTTATTGTTTAGTTTAGTTAAATTTAGTTTAGGTTAGGTAAGGTTAGGTTAGGTTAGTTTAGTTTAGTATAGTTTAGTTTAGTTTAGTTTAGTGAATTTAGTTTAGTTTAGTTTAGTTTAGGTTTTAGTTAAGCTTAGTTAGTTTGTTTAGATTAGTATAGTTTACTTTAGGTTAGGTTACGTAATTTTAGTTTAGTTTAGGTTAGGTTAGGTGAAGTTATGTTAAATTAGTTTAGTTTAGTTTATTTTAGTTTATTTATAGTTTAGCTTAGTTTATAGTTTATAGTTTAGTTTATGGTTTAGTTTAGTTTCGTTTGGTTTGGTTTAGATTAGTTCTGTTTCGTTTAGTTTAGTTTAGTTTAGGTTAGGTTAAATTAGTTTATTTTAGTTTAGTTTACGTTAGGTTAGGTTAGGTTAGTTTAGTTTACTTTAGTTTAGTTTAGGTTAGGTTAGCTTAGGTTATGTTAGGTGAGTTTAGTTTAGTTTAGTTTAGGTTAGGTTAGTTTAGTTTAGTTTAGTTTAGTTTAGTTTAGGTTAGGATAGGTTTAGTTTGGTTAAGTTAGGTTAGGTTAGGTTAGTTTAGCTAATTTTAGATTAGTTTATAGTTTCGTTAATTTAGTTTAGTTTAGTTTAGTGTATAGTTAAGTTTATAGTTTAGTTTAGTTTATGGTTTAGTATAGTTTAGTTTAGTTTAGTTTAACTTAGTTTAGTTTAGATTCGTTTAGTTTAGTTTAGGTTAAGGTTGGTTATGTTTGGTTAGGTTAATTTAGTTTAGTTTAGTTTAATTTAGTTTATTTAATTTATAGTTTAGTTAAATTTAGTTTAGTTTATAGTTTAGATTATATTTTAGTTTATTTTATATTTACTTTAGTTTAGTTTATGTTAGGTTAGTTTAGTTTAGTTTAGTTTAGTTTCGGTTAGGTGTGGTTAGGATAGTTTAGTTTAGTTTAGTTTAGTTTTAGTTTATACTTTAGTTTAGTTTATTTTATACTTAAGTTTATAGTTTAGTTTATAGTTTAGTTTAGGCTATTTTAGATTAGTTTAGTTTAGTTTGGTTTGGTTTAGGTTAGGTTTGGTTAGGTTAATTTAGTAAAGTTTAGTGTAGTTTTGTTTATTTAGTTTATTTTATAGTTTAGTTTAGTTAAGTTTAGTTTAGTTTAATTTAGTTTAGTTTAGTTTTGTTTAATTTAGTATAGTTTAGTTTTGTTTAATTTAGTTTAGTTTAATCTAGTTTAGTTTAATTTAGATCAGGTTAGGTTGTTTAGTTTAGTTTAGTTTAGCTAAGTTTAGTTTAGTTTATAGTTTCGGTAATTTATTTTAGTTTAATTTAGTGTATAGTTAGGTTTATAGTTTAGTTTAGTTTATAGTTTATTTTATAGTTTAGTATATTTTAGTTTAGTTTAGTTTAGTTTAGCTTAGTTTAGTTTCGTTTAGTTTAGGGTAAATAAGGTTAGGTTAGGTTGGGTTAAGTTAGTTTAGTTTAGTTTTGTTTAGGTTAGGATAGGTTTGGTTAGGTTAGTTTAGTTCATTTTATTTTAATTTAGTGTAATTAATTTATAGTTATGTTAAATTTAGTTTAGTTAATAGTTTTTATTATAGTTTAGTTTAGTTCATTTTATATTTTAGTTTTGTTTAGTTTAGGTTAATTTAGTTTAGTTTAGTTTATTTTAGGTTAGGTTAGTTTGGGTTAGAATAGTTTAGTTTAGATTAGTTTATTTTTAATTTATAGTTTATTTTAGTTTTGTGAATACTTAAGTTTATAATTTATTTTATAATCTAGTTTATAGTTTAGCTTAGGCTATTTTGGATTAGTTTAGCTTAGTTTAGTTTAGTTTAGTTTAGTTTAGAATAGGTTAGGTTAGGTTAATTTAGTATTGTTTAGTTTAGTTTAGTTTATTTAGTTTATTTTATAGTTTAGTTTATAGTTTAGTTTAGTTAAGTTTAGTTTAGTTTATTGTTTAGTTTTCTTTAGTTTAGTTTTGTTTAATTTATTTTAGTTTAGTTTAGTTTAGTTTCGTTTAGGTTAGGTTAGGTTATGTTAATTTAGGTTAGCTTAGTTTAGTTTAGTTTAGGTTAGATTAAGTTAGGTTAGGTTAGTTAATATTAGTTTAGTTAAGTTAAGTTTAGTTTAATTTATAGTTTAGTTATTTTACTTTAGTTTATAGTTTAGTTTAGTTTAGTTTATTTTAGTTTAAAGTTCAGTTTATACTTTCGTTTACTTTAGGTAATAATTTTGTTTATGGTTTAGTATAGTTTAATTTAGTTATGTTTTATTTAGTTTAGTTTAGTTTCGTTTAGGTTTGGTTAGGTTAGGCTAGGTTAGGTTAGCTTAGTTTGGTTTAGTTTAGTTTAGGTTAGGTTAGGTTAGATTAGGTTAGTTTACCTTAGTTTAGTTTAGCTAAGTTTAGTTAAGTTTAGTTCAGTTTATATTTTAGTTTACTGTTTTTTAATTTATATTTTAGTTTATGGTTTAGTATAGTTTAATTTATGGTTTGATTTATAGTTTAGTTTAGTTTCGTTTAGTTTAATTTAGCTTAGTTTAGATTAGGTTAGGTTATATTATGTTAGTTTAGTTTAGTTTATTTTATTTTAGTTTAGTTTAGTTAATGTTAGGTTAGGTTAGTTTAGTTTAGTTTAGTTTAGTTTAATTTAATTTAGTTTACTTAATTTAGTTTAGTTTAGTTTAGTTTAGTTTAGTTTAGGTTAGATTTAGTTAGGTCAGGTTAGGTTATTTAAGTTTAGTTTAGTTAAGTTTAGGTTAGGTTAGGTTAGGTTAGTTTAGTTTAATTCTATTTAGGATAGGTTAGGTAATTTTAGGTTAGTATAGTTTAGTTAATTTATTTTAGTTAATAGTTCAGTATAGTTTACAGTTTAGTTTATAGGTTAGTTCAGTGTATAGTGTAGTTGATAGTTTAGTTTAGTTTAGTTTCGTTTCGTTTATATTATGTTAGGTTAGGTTAGGTTGGATTAGCTTAGTTTAGTTTAGTTTAGTTTAGGTTCGGTTACGTTAGGTTATGTTAGCTTATGTTAGTTTATTTTAGTTTATTTATTAGTTTAGTTTATAGTTAAGTATATAGTTTAGTTTAGTTTAGTTTAGTTTAGCTTAGTTTGTTTATTTTAGATTAGTATAGCTTACGTTACGTTAGGTTAAACCTAACCTAACGTAAGCTAACGTAGGTTAGGTTCGTTTAGTTTAGTTTAATTAGGTTAGGTTAGGTTAAGTTAGGTTACTTTAGCTTAGTTTAGTTTAGTTTATATAATTTATGGTTTAGTTTAGTTAAGTTTAATTTATAGATGAGCATATAGTTTACTTTAGTTTATAGTTCAGTTTAGGTTAGATTAGTTTAACTTAGATTAGGTTAGATTAGTTTAGTTTAGTTTAGTTTCGGTTAGGTTAGATTAGGTTACATTAAGTTAGTTTAGGTTAGCTTAGTTTAGTTTAGTTTAGTATAGTTAAGTTTAGTTTACAGTTTAGTTTAGTTAAGTTTAGTTTATAATTTAGTTTATAGTTCAGTTTAGTTTAGTTCATACTTTATTTTAGTTTACTTTAGTTTCAGTTAGGTTAGGTTAGGTTAGGTTAGGTTAGTGTAGTTTAGTTAGGTTTAGTTTTGTTTAGCTAACTTTATAGTTTATTTTGTAGTTTAATTTAGTTTAGTTTATTGTTTAATTTAGTGTAGTTTAGTTTAGTTTAGTTTAATTTAGTTTACTTTAGTTTAGTTTAGTGTAGTTTAGATTAGATTAGGTTAGGTTATGTTAGGTTAGTAGAGTATAATTTAGTTTAGGTTAGGTTAGGTTAGGTTAAGTTAGGTTAGGTTAGTTTAGTTTAGTTTAGTTGGATTTAGAATAGTTTAGTGTAGTTTAGTTTATTTTAGACTAGGTAAGGTTAGCCTAGTTTAGTGTAATTTAGTTTAGTTTAGGTTAGGTTAGTTTAGGTTAGTTTAGTTTAGTTAATTTATTTTAGTTATAGTTTAGTATAGTTTATAAATTAGTTTATAATTTATTTTGGTTTGTAGTTCAATTTATTGTTAATTTAGTTTAGTTTATTTTAGTTTCGTTTAGGTTATGTTAGGTTAGGTTAGGTTAGCTTAGCTTAGCTTAGCTTAGTTTAGTTTAGTTTAGGTTAGGTTAGCTTAGGTTAGCTTAGCTTAGCTTAGTTTAGTTTAGTTTAGTTTAGGTTATGTTCGGTTACGTTAGGTTATGTTAGGTTAAGTTAGTTTAGTTTAGTTTAGTTTAGCTTAGCTTAGTTAGTTTATTTTAGATTAATACAGTTTACGTTACGTTAGGTTAGGTTAGGTTAGGTTAGTTTAGTTTAGTTTACGTTAGGTTAGGTTAGTTTAAGTTAGGTTACTTTAGTTTAGTTTAGTTTAGATAATTTATAGTTTAGTTTATTTTAGTTTAGTTTATGGTTAATTTAGTTTATAGTTTAGTTTAGTTTAGTTATGTTTAGTTTTGTTTATAGTTTAGTTTATTAATTAGTTTAGTTTAGTTTATAGTTAAGTATATAGTTTAGTATAGTTTAGTTTAGTGTAGTTTAGTTTAGATTAGCTTAGTTAGTTTATTTTGGATTAGTTTACTTTACGTTACGTTAGGTTAGGTTAATATATTTTAGTTTAGGTTAGGTTAGGTTAAGTCAGGTTACTTTAGTTTAGCTTAGTTTTGTTTAGTTTAGATAATTTATAGTTTAGTTTAGTTTAGTTTATAGTTTAGTTTACAGTTTAATTTAGTTTAGTTTCGGTTTGGTTAGGTTAGGTTAGATTAATTTAATTTAGGTTAGGATAGTTTAGTTCAGTTTAGTTTAATTTAGTTAAGCTTAGTTAGTTTAGTTAAATTAGTATAGTTTACGTTAGTTTAGGTTAGGTTAGGTAAGTTTAGTTTAGTTTAGGTTAGGTTAGGTGAAGTTAGGTTACTTTAGTTTAGTTTAGTTTAATTTAGTTTAGTTTATTTTTAGTTTATTTATAGTTTAGTTTAGTTTATAATTTAGTTTAGTTTAGTGTAGTTTAGGTTAGGTTAGGTTAGGTTAGATTAGTTTAGCTTAGTTTAGGTTAGGATAGGTTAGGATAGTTTAGTTTAGTTTATTTTATTTTAGTTTAGTTTAGTTTATAGTTTAGTTTACAGTTTAAATTAGTTTAGTTTAGATTAGTTTAGTTTAGTTTAGTTTACTTAAGTTTAGTTTAGGTTAGGTTAGGTTAGGTTATGTTAGGTTAGGTTAGTGTAGTTTAGTTCAGTTTAGTTTAGTTCAGTTTATATTAGGTTAGGTTAATTTAATTTAGTTTAGTTTAGGTTAGGTTAGGTTAGTTTAGTTTAGTTTAGTTTAGGTTAGGTTAGGTTAGGTTAGGTTAGGTTAGTGTAGTTTAGTTTAGTTTAGTTTAGATTTTACTCGTTTAGTTTATAGTTTAGTTTATAGTTCAGTTTAGTTTAGTTTAGTTTAGTTTAGTTTTGTTTAATTTAGTTTTGTTTAATTTATTTTAATTTAGTTTAGTTTAGTTTTTAATTTAGTTTAGTTTAGATTATAGTTTAGTTTATGGTTTAGTTTAGTTTAGTTTGGTTTGGTTTAGTTTAGTTCTGTTTGTTTTAGTTTAGTTTAGTTTAGGTTAGGTTAGCTTAGTTTAGTTTAGTATAATTTAGGTTACGTTGGGTTAGGTTAGTTTAGTTTGCTTTAGTTTAGTTTAGGTTAGGTTAGCTTAGGTTATGTTAGGTGAGTTTATTTTAGTTTAGTAGTTTAGTTTAGTTTAGGTTAGGTTAGTTTAGTTTAGTTTCGTTTAGTTTAGTTTAGTTTAGGCTTGGTTAGGTTTAGTTTTGTTAGGTTAGGTTAGGTTAGTTTAGTTTATTTTATTTTAGTTTAGGTTAGGTAAGGTTAGGTTAGTTAAATTTAATTTAGTTAGATTACAATTTAGTTTATAGTTTAGTTTAGTTTATTGTTTAGTTTAGTTAAGTTTAGTTTAGGTTAGGTAAGGTTAGGTTAGGTTAGTTTAGTTTAGTATAGGTTAGTTTAGTTTAGTTTAGTGAATTTAGTTTAGTTTAGGTTTTAGTTAAGCTTAGTTAGTTTAGTTTAGATTAGTATAGTTTACTTTAGGTTAGGTTAGGTTAGGTAATTTTAGTTTAATTTAGGTTAGGTTAGGTTAGGTGAAGTTATGTTATTTTAGTTTAGTTTAGTTTATTTTAGTTTATTTATAGTTTAGTTTAGTTTATAATTAATTTAGTTTAGTGTAGTTTAGGTTAGGTTAGGTTAAGTTAGGTTAGATTAGTTTAGTTTAGTTTAGGTTAGGTTAGGTTAGAATAGTTTAGTTTATTTTAGTTTAGTTTAGTTTATAGTTAAGTTTATAGTTTAAATTAGTTTAGTTTAGATTAGTTTAGTTTAGTTTAGTTTATTTAAGTTTAGTTTAGGTTAGGTTAGGTTATGTTAGGTTAGGTTAGTTTAGCATAGGTTTGATTAGGTTAGGTTAGTTTAGGTTAGGTCAGTTTAGTTTAGTTTAGTTTAGTTAAGTTTAGTTTCGTTTAGTTTAGGTAAAGTTAGGTTAGGTTTGGTTTGGTTAGGTTAATTTAGTTTAGTTTAGTTTAATTTAGTTTATTTAATTTATAGTTTAGATAATTTTAGTTTAGTTTATAGTTTAGATTATAGTTTAGTTTAGTTTTGGTCACAGTTTAGTTTATAGTTTAGTTTATAGTTAAGTTTACAGTTTACTTTAGGCTAGTTTATTTTACTTTAGTTTAGTTCAGTTTAGTTTAGTTTAGTTTGGATTAGTTTAGTTTGTTTTAATGTTTAGTTTAGTTAACTTTAGTTTAGTTTATAATTTAGTTTAGTTTACATTATAGTTTAGTTTATAGTATAGTTTACTTAATAGTTTAGTTTATAGTTTAATTTATGGCTTAGTTTATAATTAAAATTCGTTTACTTTAGATTAGTTTAGTTTAGTTTAGTTTAGTGTAGCTTAGGTTAGGTTAGGTTAGTTTAGTTTACTTTAGTTTTGTTTACTTAAGTTTAGTTTAGTTTAGGTTAGGTTAGCTTATGTTATGTTAGGTTAGTTTAGCTTAAGTTAGATTAGGTTAGGTTAGTTTAGTTTGGTGTAGTTTAGTTTAGTTCAGTTTAGATTAGGTTACGTTAGTTTAGTTTTGTTTAATTCAGTTTACTTTAGGTTAGGTTAGGTTAGGTAGTGTTAGTTTAGTTTAGTTTAGTTTAGTTTTGGTTAGGTTAGGTTAGGTTGAGTTATTTTAGGTTAGGTTAGTTTAGTTTAGTCTCGTTTAGTTTATAGTTTAGTTTCGTTAAGTTTAGTTTATAGTTCAGTTTAGTTTAGTTTTGTTTAATTTAGTTTAGTTTAATTTATTATTTTAGTTTAGTTTAATTTATAGTTTAGTTTATAATTTAGTTTAGATTAGTTTATAGTTTAGTTTATGGTTTAGTTTAGTTTAGTTTAGTTTGGTTTAGTTTAGTTTAGTTTATTTAGTTTCGTTTAGGTTAGTTTAGTTTAGGCTAGATTAGGTTAGCTTAGTTTAGTTTAAATAAGTTTAGGTTAGGTTAGGATGGTTTAGTTTAAGTTAGTTTAGTTTAGTTTAGTTTAGCTAAGTTTAGTTTAGTTTACAATTTAGTTTAGTATAGTTTAGTTTATAGCTTAGTTTATACTTAAGTTTAATTTAATTTATAGTTTAAATTAGTTTAATTTAGTTTAGGTTAGGTTAGGTTTGTTTAGTTTAAGTTAGGTTAGGTTAGGTTAGGTTAGTTTAGTTTAGTTTAGTTTAGTTGAATTTAGTTTAGTTTAGTTTAGTTTAGGTTAGGTTAGGTTAGTTTAGTTTAGTTTAATTTAGGTTAGGTTAGGTTAGTTTGGGTTAACTTAGTTTAGTTTAGTTTAGGTTAGGATAGGTTAGGTTGATTAGGTTAGTTTAGTTCAGTTTAGCTAATTTTAGTTTAGTTTATAGTTTCGTTAATTTGGTTTAGTTTAGTTTAGTGTATAGATAAGTTTATAGTTTAGTTTACTTTAGTTTATGGTTTAGTATAGTTTAGTTTAGTTTAGTTTAGCTTAGTTTATTTTAGTTTCGTTTAGTTTAGATTAGGTTAAGTTAGGTTAGGTTTGGTTAGGTTAATTTGGTTTAGTTTAGTTTAATTTAGTTTATTTAATTTATAGTTTAGTTAAATTTAGTTTAGTTTATAGTTTAGATTATAGTTTAGTTTATTTTATATTTTAGTTTAGTTTAGTTTAGTTTAGGTGGGGTTAGGTTAGTTTAGTTTAGTTTAATTTAGGTTACGTTGGGTTAGGATAGTTTAGTTTAGTTTAGTTTTAGTTTATAGTTTACTTTAGTTTATTTTATACTTAAGTTTATAGTTTAGTTTAGGCTATTTTAGATTAGTTTAATTTAGTTTGGTTTAGTTTAGGTTAGGTTTGGTTAGGTTAGGTTAGGTTAGGTTATGTTAGGTTAGGTTAGGTTAGTGTAGTTTAGTTTAGTTTAGTTTAGATATGACTCGTTTAGTTTATAATTTAGTTTATAGTTCAGTTTAGTTTGGTTTAGTATAGTTTAGTTTTGTTTAATTTAGTTTTGTTTAATTTATTTTAATTTAGTTTAGTTTAGTTTAGTATATAGTTGAATTTTTAATTTAGTTTAGTTTAGTTTATAGTTTAGTATATGGTTTAGTTTAGTTTAGTTTGGTTTGGTTTAGTTTAGTTCTGTTTGTTTTAGTTTAGTTTAGTTTAGGTTAGGTTAGCTTAGTTTAGTTTAGTTTAATTTAGGTTAGGTTGGGTTAGGTTAGTTTAGTTTACTTTAGTTTAGTTTAGGTTAAGTTAGCTTAGGTTATGTTAGGTGAGTTTATTTTATTTTAGTAGTTTAGTTTAGTTTAGTTTAGGTTAGGTTAGTTTAGTTTAGTTTCGTTTAGTTTAGTTTAGTTTAGGTTAGGTTAGATTTAGTTTGGATAGGTTAGGTTAGGTTAGGATAGTTTAGTTAATTTAGGTTAGATTAAGTTAGGTTAGGTTAGTTTAGTTTAGTTTAGTTTAGGTTAGTTTAGCTTAGGTTAGTTTTTTTAGTTTAGGTTAGGTTAGTTTAGGCTAGGTTATGTTAGGTTAGGTTAAGTTAAGTTAGTTTATTATAGTAGTTTAGTTTAGTTTAGGTTAGGTAAGCCTAAGTTAGGTTAGGTTATGTTAGGTTAGGTTAGTTTAATTTAGTTTTGTTTAGTTTATAGTTTAGTTTAGTTTAGTTTTTTTTAATTTAGTTAAGTTTAGTATAGTTTAATTTCATTTAGGTTAGGTTAGGCTAGGATAGTTTAGGTTAGATTAGTTTACTTTATTTTAGTTTAGATTAAGTTAGGTTAAGTTGGGTTAGGTTCGTTTAGTTTAGTTTATTTAAATTTAGTTTATACTTTAGTTTATAGTTTAATTTAGTTTACAGTTAAGATTATAGTCTAGTTTAGTTTATAGTTTAGTTTATGGTGCAGTTTAGTTTAGATTAGTTTAGTATAGTTTAGTTTAGTTTAGTTTAGGTTAGTTAAGTTTAATTTAGTTTAGTTTAGTTTGGGTTAGGTTAGGTTAGGTTAATTTAAGTTAGGTTATTTTGGGTTAGTTTAGTTTAGTTTAGTTAAGTTTAGTTAAGTTTAGTTTAGTTTACAGTATAGTTTAGTTAAGTTTAGTTTACAGTTTGGTTTATAGTTTAGTTTAGTTTAGTTTATAGATTAGTTTATGGTTTAGTTTGGTTTAGTTTTGTTTAGTTTGGGTTAGTTAATTTAGATTAGATTAGTTTAGTTTGGGTTAGGTTAGGTTAGGTTAGTTAGTTTAGTTTAGATTAGATTAGGTTAGGTTAAGTTAGGTTGGGTTAGGTTAGTTTAGTTTAATTTAGTTTAGTTAATTTATAGTTTAGTTTAGTTTATAATTTAGTTTATAGTTTAGTTTAGTTTAGGATATACTTTAGTTTAGTTTAGTTTAGTTTGTTTTAAATTAGGTTATATTAGGTTAGGTTAGTTTAGTTTAGTTTAGTTTAGTTTAGTTTTTTTTAGTTAAGTTTATAGTTTATTTTGTAGTTTAGTTTAGTTTAGTTTATAGTTTAATTTAGTGTAGTTTAGTTTGATTTAGTTTAATTTAGTTTATTTTAGTTTAGTTTTAGTTTAGTTTAGTTAAGTTTAGTTTAGGTTAGGTTACGTTAGGTTAGGTTAGGTTAGGTTAGTTAATTTAGTTTAGTTTAATTTAGTTGGATTAGGAATAGTTTAGTTTAGTTTAGTTAATTTTTGTTAGGTAATTTAGGTTATTTTAGTTAATTTAGTTTAGGTTAGGCTATAGGGTAGTTTATTTTAGTTAATTTATTTTAGTTAATAGTTTAGCATAGTTTATAGTTTAGTTTATAGTTTAGTTTAGTTTATAGTGTAGTTTAGTTTAGTTTAGTTTCGTTTCGTTTAGGTTGGGTTCGGTTACGTTAGGTTATGTTAGGTTAAATTAGTTTAGTTTAGTTTAGTTTAGTTTAGTTTAGTTATGTTTAGTTTAGTTTATAGTTTGGTTTATTAATTAGTTTAGTATAGTTTATAGTTAAGTATATAGTTTAGCATAGTTTAGTTTAGTTTAGTGTAGTTTAATTTAGATTAGCTTAGTTAGTTTATTTTGCATTAGTTTAGTTTACGTTACGTTAGGTTAGGTTAGGTTAATTTAATTCATTTTAGTTTAGGTCAGGTTAGGTTAAGTTAGGTTACTTTAGTTTAGCTTAGTTTACTTTAGTTTAGATAATTTATAGTTTAGTTTAATTTAGTTTATAGTTTAGTTTACAGTTTAGTTTAGTTTAGTTTAGTATCGGTTAGGTTAGGTTAGATTAATTTAATTTAGGTTAGGTTAGGATAGTTTAGTTCAGTTTAGTTTAGTTTAGGTTAGGTTAGGTGAAGTTAGGTTACTTTAGTTTAGTTTTGTTTAATTTAGTTTAGTTTATTTTAGTTTATTTATAGTTTAGTTTATTTATAGTTTAGTTTAGTTTATAATTTAGTTTAGTTTAGTGTAGTTTAGGTTAGGTTAGGTTAGGTTAGATTAGTTTAGTTTAGGTTATGTTAGGTTAGGATTGTTTAGTTTACTTTATTTTAGTTTAGTTTAGTTTATAGTTTAGTTTATAGTTTAAATTAGTTTAGTTTAGATTAGTTTAGTTTAGTTTAGTTTACTTAAGTTAAGGTTAGGTTTGGTTAGGTTAGTTTAGGTTAGTTTAGTTTAGTTTATTTAAGTTCAGTTTATATTAGGTTAGGTTAATTTAATTTATTATAGTTTAGTTTAGGTTAGGTTAGTTTAGTTTAGTTTAGTTTAGTTTGGTTTTGGTTAGGATAGTTTAGGTTAGGTTAGGTTAGGTTAGGTTATGTTAGGTTAGGTTAGTGTAGTCTAGTTTAGTTTAGATTTGTCTCGTTTAGTTTATAGTTTAGTTTATAGTTCAGTTTAGTTTAGTTTAGTATAGTTTAGTTTTGTTTCAATAGTTTTGTTTAATTTATATTAATTTAGTTCAGTTTAGTTTATAGTTTAGTTTATAATTTAGTTTAGTTTAGTTTATAGTTTAGTTTATGGTTTAGTTTAGTTTCGTTTGGTTTGGTTTAGATTATTTCTGTTTCGTTTAGTTAAATTAGTTTAGGTTAGGTTAGCTTAGTTTAGTTAGGTTTAGTTTAGGTTAGGTTAGGTTAGGTTAGGTTACTTTAGTTAAGTTTAGTTTAGTTTAGTTAATTTATACTTTAGTTTAGTTTAGCATATAGTTTAGTTTAGTTTAGTTAATGTTTAGTATAGTTTAATTTAGTTTAGTTTAGGGTAGGTTAGATTAGTTTAGTTTATTTTAGTTTAGGTTAGGTTTGGTTAGGGTACTTTAGTTTAGTTTATAGTTTAGTTTAGGTTACGTTAGGTTAGGTTAGGTTAGGTTAGGTTAGGTTAGTTTCGTTTAGATTAGTTTAGTTTACTTTACTTTAGTTTTGTTTAGTTTTGTTTAGGTTAGGTTAGTTTAGTTTAGGTTAGGTTAGGTTAGCTTAGTTTGGTTTAGTTTAGGTTAGTTAAGTTTTGTTTAGTTTATAGTTTAGTTTAGTTTAATTTAGCTTGGTTTAGTTTAGGTTGGGTTAGGTTAGTTTAGTTTAGTTTAGTTTGGTTTATTTTAGTTTAGTTTAGGTTAGGTGAGCATAGTTTAGTTTCGTTTAATTTAGATTAGGTTATTTAGGTTAGGTTATGTTAGGTTAGTTTAGTTTAGTTTAGATTATATTAGTTTCGGTTATGTTAGGTTAGGTTATGTTAGTTTAGTTTAGTTTAGCTTAGTTTAGCTTAGGTTAGGTTGGTTTAGGTTATTTTACTTTAGTTTAGTTTAGTTTAGTTTATAGTTTAGTATAGTTTATAGTTTAGTTTATAGTTTACTTTAGTTTATAGTGTAGTTTAGTTTAGTTTTGTTTCGTTTCGTTTAGGTTAGGTTCGGTTAATTTAATTTAGTTCAGTTTAGTTTAGGTTAGGATAGGTGAGTTTAGTTTAGTTTAGTTTAGTTTAGGTTAGGTTAGGTTAGCTTAGGTTAGGTTATGTTAGGTTAGGTTAGGTTATGTTAAGTTAGGTTAGTGTAGTTTAGTTTAGTTTAGATTTCACTCGGTTAGTTTATAATTTAGTTTATAGTTCAGTTTAGTTTGGTTTAGTATAGTTTAGTTTTGTTTAATTTAGTTTTGTTTAATTTATTTTAATTTAGTTTAGTTTAGTTTAGTATATAGTTTAATTTTTAATTTAGTTTAGTTTAGTTTATAGTTTAGTTTAGTTTGTGGTTTAGTTTATAGTTTAGTTTAGTTTATTTTAGTTTAGTTCAGTTTAGGATATATCAGGTTAGTTTAGGTTAGTTTACTTTAGTTTAGTATAGTTTATAGTTTGGATTTGTTTAGTTTAGTTTATAGTTCAGTTTAGTTGAGTTTATTTTAATTTAGTTTAATTAAATTTTCTTTACTGTACAATTTAGTTTAGTTTAGTTTAGTTTATAGTTTAGTTTAGTTTAGTTTATGGTTAAGTTTATAGTTTTGTTTAGTTTAATTTAGTTTAGTTTAGTATAGTTTAGCTCAGGTTAGCTTAGGTTAGGTTAATTTAGTTTAGTTTATGTTAGGTTAGGTTAGGTTAGGTTAGGTTATGTTACTTTAGTTAAGTTTAGTTTAGTTTAGTTAATTTATACTTTAGTTTAGTTTAGCATATAGTTTAGTTTAGTTTAGTTTATAGTATAGTATAGTTTAGTTTAGTTTAGTTTAGGGTAGGTTAGATTAGTTTAGTTTATTTTAGTTTAGGTTAGGTTTGGTTAGGGTAGTTTAGTTAAGTTTATAGTTTAGTTTATATTAGGTTACGTTAGGTTAGGTTAGGTTAGTTTAGTTTAGATTAGTTTAGTTTACTTTACTTTAGTTTTGTTTAGTTTTGTTTAGGTTAGGTTAGGTTAGTTTAGGTTAGGTTACGTTAGCGTATTTTGGTTTAGTTTAGTTTAGTTAAGTTTTGTTTAGTTTATAGTTTAGTTTAGTTTAGTTTAGCTTGGTTTAGTTTAGTTTGGGTTAGGTTAGTTTAGTTTACTTTAGTTTGGTTTATTTTAGTTTAGTTTAGGTTAGGTGAGCATAGGTTAGTTTAGTTTAATTTAGATTAGGTTATTTAGGTTAGGTTATGTTAGGTTAGTTTAATTTAGTTTAGTTTATGTTAGTTTAGTTTAGGTTAGGTTAGGTTATGTTAGTTTAGTTTAGTTTAGCTTAGTTTAGCTTAGGTTAGGTTAGTTTAGGTTATTTTACTTTAGTTTAGTTTAGTTTAGTTTATAGTTTAGTATAGTTTATAGTTTAGTTAATAGTTTACTTTAGTTTATAGTGTAGTTTAGTTTAGTTTAGTTTCGTTTCGTTTAGGTTAGGTTCGGTTACGTTAGGTTATGTTAGATTAAGTTAGTTTAGTTTAGTTTAGTTTAGTTTAGTTATGTTTAGTTTAGTTTATAGTTTAGTTTATTAATTAGTTTAGTTTAGTTTATAGTCAAGTATATAGTTTAGTATAGTTTAGTTTAGTGTAGTTTAGTTTAGATTAGCTTAGTTAGTTTATTTAAGATTAGTTTACTTTACGTTACGTTAGGTTAGATTAGTTTAGTTTAGTTTATTTTAGTTTAGTTTAGTTTAGTTTATAGTTTAGTTTATAGTTTAAATTAGTTTAGTTCAGATTAGTTTAGTTTAGTTTAGTTTACTTAAGTTTAGTTTAGGTTTGGTTAGGTTAGGTTATGTTAGGTTAGGTTAGGTTATGTTAGGTTAGGTTAGTGTAGTTGAGTTTAGTTTAGTTCAGTTTATATTAGGTTAGGTTAATTTAATTTAGTTTAATTTAGGTTAGGTTAGGTGAGTTTATTTTAGTTTAGTTTAGTTTAGGTTAGGTTAGGTTAGGTTAGGTTAGGTTATGTTAGGTTAGGTTAGTGTAGTTTAGTTTAGTTTAGTTTAGATTTGACTCGGTTAGTTTATAATTTAGTTTATAGTTCAGTTTAGTTTGGTTTAGTATAGTTTAGTTTTGTTTAATTTAGTTTTGTTTAATTTATTTTAATTTAGTTTAGTTTAGTTTAGTATATAGTTTAGTTTATTTTATATTTTAGTTTAGTTTAGTTTAGTTTAGGTGGGGTTAGGTTAGTTTAGTTTAGTTTAAATTAGGTTACGTTGGGTTAGGATAGTTTAGTTTAGTTTAGTTTTAGTTAATAGTTTACTTTAGTTTATTTTATACTTAAGTTTATAGTTTAGTTTAGGCTATTTTACATTAGTTTAGTGTAGTTTGGTTTAGTTTAGGTTAGGTTTGGTTAGGTTAGGTTAGGTTAGGTTATGTTAGGTTAGGTTAGGTTAGTGTAGTTTAGTTTAGTTTAGTTTAGATATGACTCGTTTAGTTTATAATTTAGTTTATAGTTCAGTTTAGTTTGGTTTAGTATAGTTTAGTTTTGTTTAATTTAGTTTTGTTTAATTTATTTTAATTTAGTTTAGTTTAGTTTAGTATATAGTTGAATTTTTAATTTAGTTTAGTTTAGTTTATAGTTTAGTATATGGTTTAGTTTAGTTTAGTTTGGTTTGGTTTAGTTTAGTTCTGTTTGTTTTAGTTTAGTTTAGTTTAGGTTAGGTTAGCTTAGTTTAGTTTAGTTTAATTTAGGTTAGGTTGGGTTAGGTTAGTTTAGTTTACTTTAGTTTAGTTTAGGTTAGGTTAGCTTAGGTTATGTTAGGTGAGTTTATTTTATTTTAGTAGTTTAGTTTAGTTTAGGTTAGGTTAGTTTAGTTTAGTTTCGTTTAGTTTAGTTAAGTTTAGGTTAGGTTAGATTTAGTTTGGTTAGGTTAGGTTAGGTTAGGATAGTTTAGTTAATTTAGGTTAGGTTAGGTTAGGTTAGTTTAGTTTAGTTTAGTTTAGGTTAGTTTAGCTTAGGTTAGTTTTTTTTAGTTTAGGTTAGGTTAGTTTAGGCTAGGTTATGTTAGGTTAGGTTAGGTTAAGTTAGTTTATTATAGTAGTTTAGTTTAGTTTAGGTTAGGTAAGCCTAAGTTAGGTTAGGTTATGTTAGGTTAGGTTAGTTTAATTTAGTTTTGTTTAGTTTATAGTTTAGTTTAGTTTAGTTTTTTTTAATTTAGTTAAGTTTAGTATAGTTTAGTTTCATTTAGGTTAGGTTAGGCTAGGATAGTTTAGGTTAGATTTGTTTACTTTATTTTAGTTTAGATTAAGTTAGGTTAAGTTGGGTTAGGTTCGTTTAGTTTAGTTTATTTAAATTTAGTTTATACTTTAGTTTATAGTTTAATTTAGTTTACAGTTAAGATTATAGTCTAGTTTAGTTTATAGTTTAGTTTATGGTGCAGTTTAGTTTAGATTAGTTTAGTATAGTTTAGTTTAGTTTAGGTTAGTTAAGTTTAATTTAGTTTAGTTTAGTTTGGGTTAGGTTAGGTTAGGTTAATTTAAGTTAGGTTATTTTGGGTTAGTTTAGTTTAGTTTAGTTAAGTTTAGTTAAGTTTAGTTTAGTTTACAGTATAGTTTAGTTAAGTTTAGTTTACAGTTTGGTTTATAGTTTAGTTTAGTTTAGTTTATAGATTAGTTTATGGTTTAGTTTGGTTTAGTTTTGTTTAGTTTGGGTTAGTTAATTTAGATTAGATTAGTTTAGTTTGGGTTAGGTTAGGTTAGGTTAGTTAGTTTAGTTTAGATTAGATTAGGTTAGGTTAAGTTAGGTTGGGTTAGGTTAGTTTAGTTTAATTTAGTTTAGTTAATTTATAGTTTAGTTTAGTTTATAATTTAGTTTATAGTTTAGTTTAGTTTAGGATATACTTTAGTTTAGTTTAGTTTAGTTTAGTTTAAATTAGGTTATATTAGGTTAGGTTAGTTTAGTTTAGTTTAGTTTAGTTTAGTTTTGTTTTTTTTAGTTAAGTTTATAGTTTATTTTGTAGTTTAGTTTAGTTTAGTTTATAGTTTAATTTAGTGTAGTTTAGTTTGATTTAGTTTAATTTAGTTTATTTTAGTTTAGTTTTAGTTTAGTTTAGTTAAGTTTAGTTTAGGTTAGGTTACGTTAGGTTAGGTTAGGTTAGGTTAGTTAATTTAGTTTAGTTTAATTTAGTTGGATTAGGAATAGTTTAGTTTAGTTTAGTTAATTTTTGTTAGGTAATTTAGGTTATTTTAGTTAATTTAGTTTAGGTTAGGCTATAGGGTAGTTTATTTTAGTTAATTTATTTTAGTTAATAGTTTAGTATAGTTTATAGTTTAGTTTATAGTTTAGTTTAGTTTATAGTGTAGTTTAGTTTAGTTTAGTTTCGTTTCGTTTAGGTTGGGTTCGGTTACGTTAGTTTATGTTAGGTTAAATTAGTTTAGTTTAGTTTAGTTTAGTTTAGTTTAGTTATGTTTAGTTTAGTTTATAGTTTGGTTTATTAATTAGTTTAGTTTAGTTTATAGTTAAGTATATAGTTTAGCATAGTTTAGTTTAGTTTAGTGTAGTTTAGTTTAGATTAGCTTAGTTAATTTATTTTGCATTAGTTTAGTTTACGTTACGTTAGGTTAGGTTAGGTTAATTTAATTCATTTTAGTTTAGGTCAGGTTAGGTTAAGTTAGGTTACTTTAGTTTAGCTTAGTTTACTTTAGTTTAGATAATTTATAGTTTAGTTTCATTTAGTTTATAGTTTAGTTTACAGTTTAGTTTAGTTTAGTTTAGTATCGGTTAGGTTAGGTTAGATTAATTTAATTTAGGTTAGGTTAGGATAGTTTAGTTCAGTTTAGTTTAGTTTAGGTTAGGTTAGGTGAAGTTAGGTTACTTTAGTTTAGTTTTGTTTAATTTAGTTTAGTTTATTTTAGTTTATTTATAGTTTAGTTTAGTTTATAATTTAGTTTAGTTTAGTGTAGTTTAGGTTAGGTTAGGTTAGGTTAGATTAGTTTAGTTTAGGTTAGGATAGTTTAGTTTACTTTATTTTAGTTTAGTTTAGTTTATAGTTTAGTTTATAGTTTAAATTAGTTTAGTTTAGATTAGTTTAGTTTAGTTTAGTTTACTTAAGTTAAGGTTAGGTTTGTTTAGGTTAGTTTAGGTTAGTTTAGTTTAGTTTATTTAAGTTCAGTTTAGGTTAATTTAATTTAATTTATTATAGTTTAGTTTAGGTTAGGTTAGTTTAGTTTAGTTTAGTTTAGTTTGGTTTTGGTTAGGATAGGTTAGGTTAGGTTAGGTTAGGTTAGGTTATGTTAGGTTAGGTTAGTGTAGTCTAGTTTAGTTTAGATTTGTCTCGTTTAGTTTATAGTTTAGTTTATAGTTCAGTTTAGTTTAGTTTAGTATAGTTTAGTTTTGTTTCAATAGTTTTGTTTAATTTATATTAATTTAGTTTAGTTTAGTTTATAGTTTAGTTTATAATTTAGTTTAGTTTAGTTTATAGTTTAGTTTATGGTTTAGTTTAGTTTCGTTTGGTTTGGTTTAGATTATTTCTGTTTCGTTTAGTTAAATTAGTTTAGGTTAGGTTAGCTTAGTTTAGTTTAGTTTAGTTTAGGTTAGGTTAGGTTAGGTTAGGTTACTTTAGTTAAGTTTAGTTTAGTTTAGTTAATTTATACTTTAGTTTAGTTTAGCATATAGTTTAGTTTAGTTTAGTTTATAGTTTAGTATAGTTTAGTTTAGTTTAGTTTAGGGTAGGTTAGATTAGTTTAGTTTATTTTAGTTTAGGTTAGGTTTGGTTAGGGTACTTTAGTTTAGTTTATAGTTTAGTTTAGGTTACGTTAGGTTAGGTTAGGTTAGGTTAGGTTAGGTTAGTTTCGTTTAGATTAGTTTAGTTTACTTTACTTTAGTTTTGTTTAGTTTTGTTTAGGTTAGGTTAGTTTAGATTAGGTTAGGTTAGGTTAGCTTAGTTTGGTTTAGTTTAGGTTAGTTAAGTTTTGTTTAGTTTATAGTTTAGTTTAGTTTAATTTAGCTTGGTTTAGTTGAGGTTGGGTTAGGTTAGTTTAGTTTAGTTTAGTTTGGTTTATATTAGTTTAGTTTAGGTTAGGTGAGCATAGTTTAGTTTCGTTTAATTTAGATTAGGTTATTTAGGTTAGGTTATGTTAGGTTAGTTTAGTTTAGTTTAGATTATGTTAGTTTCGGTTATGTTAGGTTAGGTTATGTTAGTTTAGTTTAGTTTAGCTTAGTTTATAGTTTAGTGTAGTTTATAGTTTAGTTTATAGTTTACTTTAGTTTATAGTGTAGTTTAGTTTAGTTTTGTTTCGTTTCGTTTAGGTTAGGTTCGGTTAATTTAATTTAGTTTAGTTTAGTTTAGGTTAGGATAGGTGAGTTTAGTTTAGTTTAGATTAGTTTAGGTTAGGTTAGGTTAGGTTAGCTTAGGTTAGGTTATGTTATGTTAGGTTAGGTTATGTTAAGTTAGGTTAGTGTAGTTTAGTTTAGTTTAGATTTCACTCGGTTAGTTTATAATTTAGTTTATAGTTCAGTTTAGTTTGGTTTAGTATAGTTTAGTTTTGTTTAATTTAGTTTTGTTTAATTTATTTTAATTTAGTTTAGTTTAGTTTAGTATATAGTTTAATTTTTAATTTAGTTTAGTTTAGTTTATAGTTTAGTTTAGTTTGTGGTTTAGTTTATAGTTTAGTTTAGTTTATTTTAGTTTAGTTCAGTTTAGGATATATCAGGTTAGTTTAGGTTAGTTTACTTTAGTTTAGTATAGTTTATAGTTTGGATTTGTTTAGTTTAGTTTATAGTTCAGTTTAGTTGAGTTTATTTTAATTTAGTTTAATTAAATTTTCTTTACTGTACAATTTAGTTTAGTTTAGTTTAGTTTATAGTTTAGTTTAGTTTAGTTTATGGTTAAGTTTATAGTTTTGTTTAGTTTAATTTAGTTTAGTTTAGTATAGTTTAGCTCAGGTTAGCTTAGGTTAGGTTAATTTAGTTTAGTTTATGTTAGGTTAGGTTAGGTTAGGTTAGGTTACTTTAGTTAAGTTTAGTTTAGTTTAGTTAATTTATACTTTAGTTTAGTTTAGCATATAGTTTAGTTTAGTTTAGTTTATAGTATAGTATAGTTTAGTTTAGTTTAGTTTAGGGTAGGTTAGATTAGTTTAGTTTATTTTAGTTTAGGTTAGGTTTGGTTAGGGTAGTTTAGTTAAGTTTATAGTTTAGTTTAGATTAGGTTACGTTAGGTTAGGTTAGGTTAGTTTAGTTTAGATTAGTTTAGTTTACTTTACTTTAGTTTTGTTTAGTTTTGTTTAGGTTAGGTTAGGTTAGTTTAGGTTAGGTTACGTTAGCGTATTTTGGTTTAGTTTAGTTTAGTTAAGTTTTGTTTAGTTTATAGTTTAGTTTAGTTTAGTTTAGCTTGGTTTAGTTTAGGTTGGGTTAGGTTAGTTTAGTTTAGTTTAGTTTGGTTTATTTTAGTTTAGTTTAGGTTAGGTGAGCATAGGTTAGTTTAGTTTAATTTAGATTAGGTTATTTAGGTTAGGTTATGTTAGGTTAGTTTAATTTAGTTTAGTTTATGTTAGTTTAGTTTAGGTTAGGTTAGGTTATGTTAGTGTAGTTTAGTTTAGTTTAGTTTATAGTTTAGTATAGTTTATAGTTTAGTTAATAGTTTACTTTAGTTTATAGTGTAGTTTAGTTTAGTTTAGTTTCGTTTCGTTTAGGTTAGGTTCGGTTACGTTAGGTTATGTTAGATTAAGTTAGTTTAGTTTAGTTTAGTTTAGTTTAGTTATGTTTAGTTTAGTTTATAGTTTAGTTTATTAATTAGTTTAGTTTAGTTTATAGTCAAGTATATAGTTTAGTATAGTTTAGTTTAGTGTAGTTTAGTTTAGATTAGCTTAGTTAGTTTATTTTGGATTAGTTTACTTTACGTTACGTTAGGTTAGATTAGTTTAGTTTAGTTTATTTTAGTTTAGTTTAGTTTAGTTTATAGTTTAGTTTATAGTTTAAATTAGTTTAGTTCAGATTAGTTTAGTTTAGTTTAGTTTACTTAAGTTTAGTTTAGGTTTGGTTAGGTTAGGTTAGGTTATGTTAGGTTAGATTAGGTTATGTTAGGTTAGGTTAGTGTAGTTGAGTTTAATTTAGTTCAGTTTATATTAGGTTAGGTTAATTTAATTTAGTTTAGTTTAGGTTAGGTTAGGTGAGTTTATTTTAGTTTAGTTTAGTTTAGGTTAGGTTAGGTTAGGTTAGGTTATGTTAGGTTAGGTTAGTGTAGTTTAGTTTAGTTTAGTTTAGATTTGACTCGGTTAGTTTATAATTTAGTTTATAGTTCAGTTTAGTTTGGTTTAGTATAGTTTAGTTTTGTTTAATTTAGTTTTGTTTAATTTATTTTAATTTAGTTTAGTTTAGTTTAGTATATAGTTTAATTTTTAATATAGTTTAGTTTAGTTTATAGTTTAGTTTATGGTTTAGTTTAGTTTTGTTTGGTTTGGTTTAGTTTTGTTCTGTTTGTTTTAGTTTAGTTTAGTTTAGGTTAGCTTAGCTTAGTTTAGTTTAGTTTAATTTAGGTTAGGTTGGGTTAGGTTAGTTTAGTTTACTTTAGTTTAGTTTAGGTTAGGTTAGCTTAGGTTATGTTAGGTGAGTTTATTTTAGTTTAGTAGTTTAGTTTAGTTTAGGTTAGGTTAGTTTAATTTATTTTTGTTTAGTTTAGTTTAGTTTATGTTAGGTTAGGTTTAGTTTGGTTAGGTTAGGTTAGTTAAATTTAATTTAGTTAGATTATAATTTAGTTTATAGTTTAGTTTAGTTTATTGTTTAGTTTAGTTAAATTTAGTTTAGGTTATGTAAGGTTAGGTTAGGTTAGTTTAGTTTATTATAGTTTAGTTTAATTTAGTTTAGTGAATTTAGTTTAGTTTAGTTTAGGTTTTAGTTAAGCTTAGTTAGTTTGTTTAGATTAGTATAGTTTACTTTAGATTAGGTTACGTAATTTTAGTTTAGTTTAGGTTAGGTTAGGTTAGGTTAGGTGAAGTTATGTTAATTTAGTTTAGTTCAGTTTATTTTAGTTTATTTATAGTTTAGCTTAGTTTATAATTTAGTTTAGTTTAGTTTATAGTTTAGTTTATGGTTTAGTTTAGTTTCGTTTGGTTTGGTTTAGATTAGTTCTGTTTCATTTAGTTTAGTTTAGTTTAGGTTAGGTTAAATTAGTTTAGTTTAGTTTAGTTTACGTTAGGTTAGGTTAGGTTAGTTTAGTTTACTTTAGTTTAGTTTAGGTTAGGTTAGCTTATTTTATGTTAGGTGAGTTTAGTTTAGTTTAGTTTAGGTTAGGTTAGTTTAGTTTAGTTTCGTTTAGTTTAGTTTAGTTTAGGTTAGGATAGGTTTAGTTTGGTTAAGTTAGGTTAGGTTAGGTTAGTTTAGCTAATTTTAGTTTAGTTTATAGTTTCGTTATTTTAGTTTAGTTTAGTTTAGTGTATAGTTAAGTTTATAGTTTAGTTTAGTTTATGGTTCAGTATAGTTTAGTTTAGTTTAGTTTAACTTAGTTTAGTTTAGATTCGTTTAGTTTAGTTTAGGTTAAGGTAGGTTAGGTTTGGTTAGGTTAATTTAGTTTAGTTTAGTTTAATTTAGTTTATTTAATTTATAGTTTAGTTAAATTTAGTTTAGTTTATAGTTTAGATTATATTTTAGTTTATTTTATATTTTAGTTTAGTTTAGTTTATGTTAGGTTAGTTTAGTTTAGTTTAGTTTAGTTTCGGTTAGGTGTGGTTAGGATAGTTTAGTTTATTTAAGTTTAGTTTTAGTTTATAGTTTAGTTTAGTTCATTTTATACTTAAGTTCATAGTTTAGTTTATAGTTTAGTTTAGGCTATTTTAGATTAGTTTAGTTTAGTTTGGTTTAGTTTAGGTTAGGTTTGGTTAGGTTAATTTAGTAAAGTTTAGTTTAGTTTTGTTTATTTAGTTTATTTTATAGTTTAGTTTAGTTAAGTTTAGTTTAGTTTAATTTAGTTTAGTTTAGTTTTTTTTAATTTAGTTTAGTTTAGTTTTGTTTAATTTAGTTTAGTTTAATTTAGTTTAGTTTAGTTTAGATCAGGTTAGGTTGTTTAGGTTAGTTTAGTTTAATTTAGTTTAGCTAAGTTTAGTGTAGTTTATAGTTTCGGTAATTTATTTTATTTAATTTAGTGTATAGTTAGGTTTATAGTTTAGTTTAGTTTATAGTTTATTTTATAGTTTAGTATATTTTAGTTTAGTTTAGTTTAGTTTAGTTTAGCTTAGTTTAGTTTAGTTTCGTTTAGTTTAGGGTAAATAAGGTTAGGTTAGGTTGGGTTAAGTTAGTTTAGTTTAGTTTTGTTTACGTTAGGATAGGTTTGGTTAGGTTAGTTTAGTTCATTTTATTTTAATTTAGTGTAATTAATTTATAGTTTAGTTAAATTTAGTTTAGTTTATAATTTAGATTATAGTTTAGTTTAGTTCATTTTATATTTTATATTTGTTTAGTTTAGGTTAGGTTAGTTTAGTTTAGTTATTTTAGGTTAGGTTAGTTTGGGTTAGAATAGTTTAGTTTAGTTTAGTTTATTTTTAATTTATAGTTTATTTTAGTTTTGTGAATACTTAAGTTTATAATTTATTTTATAATCTAGTTTATAGTTTAGTTTAGGCTATTTTGGATTAGTTTAGCTTAGTTTAGTTTAGTTTAGTTTAGTTTAGAATAGGTTAGGTTAGGTTAATTTAGTATTGTTTAGTTTAGTTTAGTTTATTTAGTTTATTTTATAGTTTAGTTTATAGTTTAGTTTAGTTAAGTTTAGTTTAGTTTCGTTTAGGTTAGGTTATGTTAATTTAGGTTAGCTTAGTTTAGTTTAGTTTAGGTTAGATTAAGTTAGATTAGGTTAGTTAATATTAGTTTAGTTAAGTTAAGTTTAGTTTAATTTATAGTTTAGTTTAAATTACTTTAGTTTATAGTTTAGTTTAGTTTAGTTTAGTTTAGTTTAAAGTTTAGTTTATACTTTCGTTTACTTTAGTTAATAATTTTGTTTATGGTTTAGTTTAGTTTAGTTTAGTTATGTTTTATTTAGTTTAGAATAGTTTCGTTTAGGTCTGGTTAGGTTAGGCTAGGTTAGGTTAGCTTAGTTTGGTTTAGTTTAGTTTGGGTTAGGTTAGGTTAGATTAGGTTAGTTTACCTTAGTTTAGTTTAGCTTAGTTTAGTTAAGTTTAGTTCAGTTTATATTTTAGTTTAGTGTAATTTAATTTATATTTTAGTTTATCGTTTAGTATAGTTTAATTTATAGTTTGATTTATAGTTTAGTTTAGTTTCGTTTAGTTTAATTTAGCTTAGTTTAGATTAGGTTAGGTTAAATTATGTTAGTTTAGTTTAGTTTATTTTAGTTTAGTTTAGGTTAGTTAATGTTAGGTTAGGTTAGTTTAGTTTAGTTTAGTTTAATTTAATTTAGTTTACTTAATTTAGTTTAGTTTAGTTTAGTTTAGTTTAGGTTAGATTTAGTTAGGTCAGGTTAGGTTATTTAAGTTTAGTTTAGTTAAGTTTAGGTTAGGTTAGGTTAGGTTAGTTTAGTTTAATTCTATTTAGGTTAGGTTAGGTAACTTTAGGTTAGCATAGTTTAGTTAATTTATTTTAGTTAATAGTTCAGTATAGTTTACAGTTTAGTTGATAGTTTAGTTCAGTGTATAGTGTAGTTGATAGTTTAGTTTAGTTTAGTTTAGTTTCGTTTATATTATGTTAGGTTAGGTTAGGTTGGATTAGCTTAGTTTAGTTTAGTTTAGTTTAGGTTAGGTTCGGTTACGTTAGGTTATGTTAACTTATGTTAGTTTAGTTTAGTTTAGTTTAGTCTAGTTTAGTGAAGTATAGTTTAGTTTATAGTTTAGTTTATTTTAGTTTATTTATTAGTTTAGTTTATAGTTAAGTATATAGTTTAGTTTAGTTTAGTTTAGTTTAGCTTAGTTTGTTTATTTTAGATTAGTATAGCTTACGTTACGTTAGGTTAAACCTAACCTAACGTAAGCTAACGTAGGTTAGGTTCGTTTAGTTTAGTTTAATTAGGTTAGGTTAGGTTAAATTAGGTTACTTTAGCTTAGTTTAGTTTAGTTTAGATAATTTATGGTTTAGTTTAGTTAAGTTTAATTTATAGATCAGTATATAGTTTACTTTAGTTTATAGTTCAGTTTAGGTTAGATTAGTTTAAGTTAGATTAGGTTAGATTAGTTTAGTTTAGTTTAGTTTCGGTTAGGTTAGATTAGGTTACATTAAGTTAGTTTAGGTTAGCTTAGTTTAGTTTAATTTAGTATAGTTAAGTTTAGTTTAGTTTTGTTTAGTTTACAGTTTAGTTTAGTTAAGTTTAGTTTATAATTTAGTTTATAGTTCAGTTTAGTTTAGTTCATACTTTATTTTAGTTTACTTTAGTTTCAGTTAGGTTAGGTTAGGTTAGGTTAGTGTAGTATAGTTAAGTTTAGTTTTGTTTAGCTAAGTTTATAGTTTATTTTGTAGTTTACTTTAGTTTAGTTTATTGTTTAATTTAGTGTAGTTAATTTAGTTTAGTTTAATTTAGTTTACTTTAGTTTAGTTTAGTGTAGTTTAGATTAGATTAGGTTAGGTTATGCTAAGTTAGTAGAGTATAATTTAGTTTAGGTTAGGTTAGGTTAGGTTAAGTTAGGTTAGGTTAGTTTAGTTTAGTTTAGTTGGATTTAGAATAGTTTAGTGTAGTTTAGTTTATTTTAGACTAGGTAAGGTTAGCCTAGTTTAGTTTAATTTAGTTTAGTTTAGGTTAGGTTAGTTTAGGTTAGTTTAGTTTAGTTAATTTATTTTAGTTAATAGTTTAGTATAGTTTATAAATTAGTTGATAATTTATTTTGGTTTGTAGTTCAATTTATTGTTAATTTAGTTTAGTTTATTTTAGTTTCGTTTAGGTTATGTTAGGTTAGGTTAGGTTAGGTTAGGATAGCTTAGTTTAGTTTAGTTTAGGTTAGGTTAGGTTAGGTTAGGTTATCTTAGCTTAGCTTAGTTTGGTTTAGTTTAGTTTAGTTTAGGTTAGGTTCGGTTACGTTAGGTTATGTTAGGTTAAGTTAGTTTAGTTTAGTTTAGTTTAGCTTAGCTTAGTTAGTTCATTTTAGATGAATACAGTTTACGTTACGTTAGGTTAGGTTAGGTTAGGTTAGTTTAGTTTAGTTTACGTTAGGTTAGGTTAGTTTAAGTTAGGTTACTTTAGTTTACTTTAGTTTAGTTTAGATAATTTATAATTTAGTTTAATTTAGTTTAGTTTATAGTTTAGTTTATAGTTTACTTTAGTTTCTAGTTTAGTTTAGTTTGAATTAGATTCGGTAAGTTTAGTTTAGTTTACGTTAGGTTAGGTTAGGTTGAGTTAGGTTACTTTAGTTTAGTTTAGTTTAGATAATTTATAGTTTAGTTTATTTTAGTTTAGTTTATGGTTTAGTTTAGTTTAGTTATGTTTAGTTTTGTTTATAGTTTAGTTTATTAATTAGTTTAGTTTAGTTTATAATTAAGTATATAATTTAGTATAGTTTAGTTTAGTGTAGTTTAGTTTAGATTAGCTTAGTTAGTTTATTTTGGATTAGTTTACTTTACGTTACGTTACGTTAGGTTAATTCATTTTAGTTTAGGTTAGGTTAGGTTAAGTCAGGTTACTTTAGTTTAGCTTAGTTTAGTTTAGTTTATATAATTTATAGTTTAGTTTAGTTTAGTTTATAGTTTAGTTTACAGTTTAGTTTAGTTTAGTTTCGGTTTGGTTAGGTTAGGTTAGATTAATTTAATTTAGGTTAGGATAGTTTAGTTCAGTTTAGTTTAGTTTAGTTAAGCTTAGTTTAGTATAGATTAGTATAGTTTACGTTAGGTTAGGTTAGGTTATGTAAGTTTAGTTTAGGTTAGGTTAGGTGAAGTTAGGTTACTTTAGTTTAGTTTAGTTTAATTTAGTTTAGTTTATTTTAGTTTATTTATAGTTTAGTTAGTTTATAATTTAGTTTAGTTTAGTGTAGTTTAGGTTAGGTTAGGTTAATTTAGATTAGTTTAGCTTAGTTTAGGTTAGGATAGGTTAGGATAGTTTAGTTTAGTTTATTTTATTTTAGTTTAGTTCAGTTTATAGTTTAGTTTATAGTTTAAATTAGTTTCGTTTAGATTAGTTTACTTTAGTTTACTTTACTTAAGTTTAGTTTAGGTTAGGTTAGGTTAGGTTAGGTTATGTTAGGTTAGGTTAGTGTAGATTAGTTCAGTTTAGTTTAGTTCAGTTTATATTAGGTTAGGTTAATTTAATTTAGTTTATTTAAGTTTAGTTTAGGTTAGGTTAGGTTATGTTAGGTTAGGTTAGTTTAGCATAGGTTTGATTAGGTTAGGTTAGTTTAGGTTAGGTCAGTTTAGTTTAGTTTAGTTTAGTTAAGTTTAGTTTCGTTTAGTTTAGGTTAATTTAGGTTAGGTTTGGTTAGGTTAATTTAGTTTAGTTTAGTTTAATTTAGTTTATTTAATTTATAGTTTAGATAATGTTAGTTTAGTTTATAATTTAGATTATAGTTTACCTTAGTTTTGGTCACATTTTAGTTTATAGTTTAGTTTATAGTTAAGTTTACAGTTTACTTTAGGCTAGTTTAGATTACTTTAGCTTAGTTCAGTTTAGTTTAGATTAGTTTAGTTTATTTTATAGTTTAGTTTAGTTAACTTTAGTTTAGTTTATAATTTAGTTTAGTTTACATTATAGTTTAGTTTATAGTATAGTTTACTTAATAGTTTAGTTTATAGTTTAGTTTATGGCTTAGTTTATAATTAAAATTCGTTTACTTTAGATTAGTTTAGTTTAGTTTAGTGTAGCTTAGGTTAGGTTAGGTTAGTTTAGTTTAGTTTAGTTTTGTTTACTTAAGTTTAGTTTAGTTTAGGTTAGGTTAGCTTATGTTAGGTTAGGTTAGTTTAGCTTAAGTTAGATTAGGTTAGGTTAGTTTAGTTTAGTGTAGTTTAGTTTAGTTCAGTTTAGATTAGGTTACGTTAGTTAAGTTTTGTTTAGTTCAGTTTACTTTAGGTTAGGTTAGATTAGGTAGTGTTAGTTTAGTTTAGTTTAGTTTTGGTTAGGTTAGGTTAGGTTGAGTTATTTTGGGTTAGGTTAGTTTAGTTTAGTCTCGTTTAGTTTATAGTTTAGTTTCGTTAAGTTTAGTTTATAGTTCAGTTTAGTTTAGTTTTGCTTAATTTAGTTTAGTTTAATTTATTTTAATTTATTTTAGTTTAATTTATAGTTCAGTTTATAATTTAGTTTAGATTAGCTTATAGTTTAGTATATGGTTTAGTTTAGTTTAGTTTAGTTTGGTTTAGTTTAGTTTAGATTATTTAGTTTCGTTTAGGTTAGTTTATTTTAGGCTAGATTAGGTTAGCTTAGTTTAGTTTAAATAAGTTTAGGTTAGGTTAGGATGGTTTAGATTAAGTTAGTTTAGTTTAGTTTAGTTTAGCTAAGTTTAGTTTAGTTTACAATTTAGTTTAGTATAGTTTAGTTTATAGCTTAGTTTATACTTAAGTTTAGTTTAATTTATAGTTTAGTTTATAGTTTAAATTAGTTTAATTTAGTTTAGGTTAGGTTAGGTTTGTTTAGTTTAAGTTAGGTTAGGTTAGGTTAGGTTAGTTTAGTTTAGTTTAGTTTAGTTGAATTTAGTTTAGTTTAGTTTAGTTTAGGTTAGGATAGGTTAGGTTGATTAGGTTAGTTTAGTTCAGTTTAGCTAATTTTAGTTTAGTTTATAGTTTCGTAAATTTAGTTTAGTTTAGTTTAGTGTATAGATAAGTTTATAGTTTAGTTTACTTTAGTTTATGGTTTAGTATAGTTTAGTTTAGCTTAGTTTAGCTTAGTTTATTTTAGTTTCGTTTAGTTTAGATTAGGTTAAGTTAGGTTAGGTTTGGTTAGGTTAATTTGGTTTAGTTTAGTTTAATTTAGTTTATTTAATTTATAGTTTAGTTAAATTTAGTTTAGTTTATAGTTTAGATTATAGTTTAGTTTATTTTATATTTTAGTTTAGTTTAGTTTAGTTTAGGTTAGGTTAGTTTAGTTTAGTTTAGTTTAGTTTAGGTCAGGTTGGGTTAGGATAGTTTAGTTTAGTTTAGTTTTAGTTTATAGTTTACTTTAGTTTATTTTATACTTAAGTTAATAGTTTAGTTTAGGCTATTTTAGATTAGTTTAGTTTAGTTTGGTTTAGTTTAGGTTAGGTTCGGTTAGGTTAATTTAGTAAAGTTTAGTTTAGTTTTGTTTATTTAGTTTATTTTATAGTTTAGTTTAGTTAAGTTTAGTTTAGTTTAATTTAGTTTAGTTTAATTTAGTTTAGTTTAGTTTTGTTTAATTTAGTTAAGTTTATTTTAGTTTAGTTTAGTTTAGTTTAATTTAGTTTAGTTTAATTTAGTTTAGTTTAGTTTAGATCAGGGTAGCCTGATTAGGTTAGTTTAGTTTAGTTTAGTTTAGCTAAGTTTAGTTTAGTTTATAGTTTCGTTAATTTATTTTAGTTTAGTTTAGTGTATAGTTAGGTTTATAGTTTAGTTTAGTTTATAGTTTATTTTATAGTTTAGTATATTTTAGTTTAGTTTAGTTTAGTTTTTGCTTAGTTTAGTTTAGTTTCGTTTAGTTTAGGGTAGGTAAGGTTAGGCTAGGTTGGGTTAAGTTAGTTTAGTTTAGTTTTGTTTAGGTTAGGTTAGGTTTGGTTAGGTTAGTTTAGTTCATTTTATTTTAATTTAGTGTAGTTAATTTATAGTTTAGTTAAATTTAGTTTAGTTTATAGTTTAGATTATAGTTTAGTTTAGTTCATTTTATATTTTAGTTTTCTTTAATTTAGGTTAGGTTAGTTTAGTTTAGTTTATTTTAGGTTAGGTTAGTTTGGGTTAGAATAGTTTAGTTTAGTTTAGTTTGTGTTTAATTTATAGTTTATTTTAGTTTTGTGAATACTTAAGTTTATCATTTAGTTTATAATCTAGTTTATAGTTTAGTTTAGGCTATTTTGGATTAGTTTAGCTTAGTTTAGTTTAGTTTAGTTTAGAATAGGTTAGGTTAGGTTAATTTAGTATTGTTTAATTTAGTTTAGTTTATTTAGTTTATTTTATAGTTTAGTTTATAGTTTAGTTTAGTTAAGTTTAGTTTAGTTTATTGTTTAGTTTGCTTTAGTTTAGTTTTGTTTAATTTATTTTAGTTTAGTTTAGTTTAGTTTCGTTTAGGTTAGGTTAGGTTATGTTAATTTAGGTTAGCTTAGTTTAGTTTAGTTTAGGTTAGATTAGGTTATGTTAATTTAGGTTAGCTTAGTTTAGTTTAGTTTAGGTTAGATTAAGTTAGGTTAGGTTAGTTAAGTTTAGTTTAGTTTAATTTATAGTTTAGTTTAGTTTACTTTAGTTTATAGTTTAGTTTAGTTTCTAGTTTAGTTTAGTTTGAATTAGATTCGGTAAGTTTAGTTTAGTTTAAGTTAGGTTAGATTAGGTTGAGTTAGGTTACTTTAGTTTAGTTTAGTTTAGATAATTTATAGTTTAGTTTATTTTAGTTTAGTTTATGGTTAATTTAGTTTATAGTTTAGTTTAGTTTAGTTATGTTTAGTTTTGTTTATAGTTTAGTTTATTAATTAATTTAGTTTAGTTTATAGTTAAGTATATGGTTTAGTATAGTTTATTTTAGTGTAGTTTAGTTTAGATTAGGTTAGTTAGTTTATTTTGGATTAGTTTACTTTACGTTACGTTAGGTTAGGTTAATTTATGTTAGTTTAGGTTAGGTTAGGTTAAGTCAGGTTACTTTAGTTTAGCTTAGTTTAGTTTAGTTTAGATAATTTATAGTTTAGTTTAGTTTAGTTTATAGTTAAGTTTACAGTTTAGTTTAGTTTAGTTTCGGTTTGGTTAGGTTAGGTTAGATTAATTTAATTTAGGTTATGATAGTTTAATTCAGTTAAGTTTAGTTTAGTTAAGCTTAGTTAGTTTAGTTTAGATTAGTATAGTTTACGTTAGGTTAGGTTAGGTTACGTAAGTTTAGTTTAGTTTAGGTTAGGTTAGGTGAAGTTAGGTTAGTTTAGTTAGGTTTAGTTTAATTTAGTTTAGTTTATTTATAGTTTAGTTTAGTTTATAATTTAGTTTAGTTTAGTGTAGTTTAGGTTAGGTTAGGTAAGGTTAGATTAGTTTAGCTTAGTTTAGGTTAGGATAGGTTAGGATAGTTTAGTTTAGTTTATTTTATTTTAGTTTAGTTTAGTTTATAGTTTAGTTTATAGTTGAAATTAGTTTAGTTTAGATTAGTTTAGTTTAGTTTACTTAAGTTTAGTTTAGGTTAGGTTAGGTTAGGTTATGTTAGTTTAGGTTAGTGTAGTTTAGTTCAGTTTAGTTTAGTTCAGTTTATATTAGGTTAGGTTAATTTAATTTAGTTTAGTTTAGGTTAGGTTAGTTTAGTTTAGTTTAGTTTAGGTTAGGTTAGGTTAGGTTAGGTTAGGTTAAGTTAGGTTATGTTTGGTTAGGTTAGTGTAGTTTAGTTTAGTTTAGTTTAGATTTTACTCGTTTAGTTTATAGTTTAGTTTATAGTTCAGTTTAGTTTAGTTTAGTTTAGTTTAGTTTTGTTTAATTTAGTTTTGTTTAATTTATTTTAATTTAGTTTAGTTTAGTTTAGTATATAGTTTAGTTTTTAATTTAGTTTAGTTTAGATTATAGTTTAGTTTATGGTTTAGTTTAGTTTAGTTTGGTTTGGTTTAGTTTAGTTCTGTTTGTTTTAGTTTAGTTTAGTTTAGGTTAGGTTAGCTTAGTTTAGTTTAGTTTAATTTAGGTTACGTTGGGTTACGTTAGTTTAGTTTACTTTAGTTTAGTTTAGGTTAGGTTAGCTTAGGTTATGTTAGGTGAGTTTATTTTAGTTTAGTAGTTTAGTTTAGTTTAGGTTAGGTTAGTTTAGTTTCGTTTAGTTTAGTTTAGTTTAGGTTTGGTTAGGTTTAGTTTGGTTAGGTTAGGTTAGGTTAGGTTAGTTTAGTGAATTTTAGGTTAGTTTAGGTTAGGTTAGGTTAGGTTAGTTAAATTTAATTTAGTTAGATTATAATTTAGTTTATAGTTTAGTTTAGTTTATTGTTTAGTTTAGTTAAGTTTAGTTTAGGTTAGGTAAGGTTAGGTTAGGTTAGTTTAGTTTAGTATAGTTTAGTTTAGTTTAGTTTACTGAATTTAGTTTAGTTTAGGTTTTAGGTAAGCTTAGTTAGTTTAGTTTAGATTAGTATAGTTTACTTTAGGTTAGGTTAGGTTAGGTAATTTTAGTTTAGTTTAGGTTAGGTTAGGTTAGGTGAAGTTATGTTACTTTAGTTTAGTTTAGTTTATTTTAGTTTATTTATAGTTTAGTTTAGTTTATAATTAATCTAGTTTAGTGTAGTTTAGGTTAGGTTAAGTTAGGTTAGATTAGTTTAGTTTAGTTTAGGTTAGGTTAGGAGAGAATAGATTAGTTTATTTTATTTTAGTTTAGTTTATATTTAAGTTTATAGTTTAAATTAGTTTAGTTTAGATTAGTTTAGTTTAGTTTAGTTTATTTAAGTTTAGTTTAGGTTAGGTTAGGTTATGTTAGGTTAGGTTAGTTTAGCATAGGTTTGATTAGGTTAGGTTAGTTTAGGTTAGGTCAGTTTAGTTTAGTTTAGTTTAGTTAAGTTTAGTTTCGTTTAGTTTAGGTTAAGTTAGGTTAGGTTTGGTTAGGTTAATTTAGTTTAGTTTAGTTTAATTTAGTTTATTTAATTTATAGATTAGATAATTTTAGTTTAGTTTATAGTTTAGATTATAGTTTACTTTAGTTTTGGTCACATTTTAGTTTATAGTTTAGTTTATAGTTAAGATTACAGTTTACTTTAGGCTAGTTTAGATTACTGTAGTTTAGTTCAGTTTAGTTTAGATTAGTTTAGTTTATTTTATAGTTTAGTTTAGTTAACTTTAGTTTAGTTTATAATTTTGTGTAGTTTACATTATAGTTTAGTTTATAGTATAGTTTACTTAATAGTTTAGTTTATAGTTTAGTTTAGTTAAGTTTAGTTTATTTTATTGTTTAGTTTGCTTTAGTTTAGTTTTGTTTAATTTATTTTAGTTTAGTTTAGTTTAGTTTCGTTTAGGTTAGGTTAGGTTATGTTAATTTAGGTTAGCTTAGTTTAGTTTAGTTTAGGTTAGATTAGGTTATGTTAATTTAGGTTAGCTTAGTTTAGTTTAGTTTAGGTTAGATTAAGTTAGGTTAGGTTAGTTAAGTTTAGTTTAGTTTAATTTATAGTTTAGTTTAGTTTACTTTAGTTTATAGTTTAGTTTAGTTTAGTTTATTTTAGTTTAAAGTTTAGTTTATACTTTCGTTTACTTTAGTTAATAATTTTGTTTATGGTTTAGTTTAGTTTAGTTTAGTTATGTTTTATTTAGTTTAGTTTAGTTTCGTTTAGGTTTGGTTAGGTTAGGCTAGGTTAGGTTAGCTTAGTTTGGTTTAGTTTAGTTTAGGTTAGGTTAGGTTAGATTAGGTTAGTTTACCTTAGTTTAGTTTAGCTTACTTTATTTATGTTTAGTTCAGTTTATATTTTAGTTTGGTGTAATTTAATTTATATTTTATTTTATGGTTTAGTTTAGTTTAATTTATAGTTTGATTTATAGTTTAGTTTAGTTTCGTTTAGTTTAATTTAGCTTAGTTTAGATTAGGTTAGGTTAGATTATGTTAGTTTAGTTTAGTTTACTTTAGTTTAGTTTAGTTTAGTTAATGTTAGGTTAGGTTAGTTTAGTTTAGTTTAGTTTAGTTTAATTTAATTTAGTTTACTTAATTTAGTTTAGTTTAGTTTAGTTTAGTTTAGTTTAGGTTAGATTTAGTTAGGTCAGGTTAGGTTATTTAAGTTTAGTTTAGTTAAGTTTAGGTTAGGTTAGGTTAGTTTAGTTTAATTGTATTTATGTTAGGTTAGGTAATTTTAGGTTAGTATAGTTTAGTTAATTAATTTTAGTTAATAGTTCAGTATAGTTTACAGTTTAGTTTATAGTTTAGTTCTGTGTATAGTGTAGTTGATAGTTTAGTTTAGTTTAGTTTAGTTTCGTTTAAATTATGTTAGGTTAGGTTAGGTTGGATTAGCTTAGTTTAGTTTAGTTTAGTTTAGGTTAAGTTCGGTTACGTTAGGTTATGTTAGCTTATGTTAGTTTAGTTTAGTTCAGTTTAGTCTAGTTTAGTTAAGTTTAGTTTAGTTTATAGTTTAGTATATTTTAGTTTATTTATTAGTTTAGTTTATAGTTAAGTATATAGTTTAGTTTAGTTTAGCTTAGTTTGTATATTTTAGATTAGTATAGCTTACGTTACGTTAGGTTAAACCTAACCTAACGTAAGCTAACGTAGGTTAGGTTCGTTTAGTTTAGTTTAATTAGGTTAGGTTAGGTTAAGTTAGGTTACTTTAGCTTAGTTTAGTTTAGTTTATATAATTTATGGTTTAGTTTAGTTAAGTTTAATTTATAGATTAGTATATAGTTTACTTTAGTTTATAGTTCAGTTTAGGTTAGATTAGTTTAAGTTAGATTAGGTTAGATTAGTTTAGTTTAGTTTAGTTTCGGTTAGGTTAGATTAGGTTACATTAAGTTAGTTTAGGTTAACTTAGTTTAGTTTAGTTTAGTATAGTTAAGTTTAGTTAAGTTTTGTTTAGTTTACAGTTTAGTTTAGTTAAGTTTAGTTTATAATTTAGTTTATAGTTCAGTTTAGTTTAGTTCATACTTTATTTTAGTTTATTTTAGAGTCAGTTAGGTTAGGTTAGGTTAGGTTAGGTTAGGTTAGTGTAGTTTAGTTAAGTTTAGTTTTGTTTAGCTAAGTTTATAGTTTATTTTGTAGTTTAATTTAGTTTAGTTTATTGTTTAATTTAGTGTAGTTTAGTTAATTTTAGTTTAATTTAGTTTACTTTAGTTTAGTTTAGTATAGTTTATAAATTAGTTTATAATTTATTTTGGTTTGTAGTTGAATTTATTGTTAATTTAGTTTAGTTTATTTTAGTTTCTTTTAGGTTATGTTAGGTTAGGTTAGGTTAGGTTAGGTTAGCTTAGCTTAGTTTAGTTTAGTTTAGGTTAGGTTAGGTTAGGTTAGGTTATGTTAGCTTAGTTTAGTTTAGTTTAGTTTAGGTTAGGTTCGGTTACGTTAGGTTATGTTAGGTTAAGTTAGTTTAGTTTAGTTTAGTTTAGGTTAGGTTAGGTTAGTTTAAGTTAGGTTACTTTAGTTTAGTTTAGATAATTTATAATTTAGTTTAGTTTAGTTTAGTTTATAGTTTAGTTTATAGTTTACTTTAGTTTCTAGTTTAGTTTAGTTAGAATTAGATTCGGTAAGTTTAGTTTAGTTTACGTTAGGTTAGGTTAGGTTGAGTTAGGTTACTTTAGTTTAGTTTAGTTTAGATAATTTATAGTTTAGTTTATTTTAGTTTAGTTTATGGTTTAGTTTAGTTTACACTTTAGTTTAGTTTAGTTTAGTTTAGGTAAGGTTAGATTAGATTAGTTTAGTTAAGTTTAGGTTAGGTTAGGTTAGGTTAGGATAGTTTAGTTTAGTTTATTTTAGTATATTTTAGTTTATACTTTAGTTTAGTTTAGTTAATAGTTTAGATTATAGTTTAGTTTATAGTTTAGTTTATAGTTTAAATTAGTTTAGTTTAGTATAGATTATTTTTGTTTAATTTAGTTTAGTTTAATTTATTTTAATTTAGTTTATTTTAGTTTAGATTATAGTTTAGTTTATAATTTAATTTAGTTTAGTATATAGTTTAGTTTATGGTTTAGTTTAGTTTATGGTTTAGTTTAGTTTAGTTTAGTTTGGTTTAGTTTAGTTTAGTTTGGTTTAGTTTAGTTTAGTTTAGTTAATTTAGGTTAGGTTAGGTTAGTTTAGTTTAGTTTAGTTTAGGTTAGTTTAGGTTAGGTTAGTTTTTTTTAGTTTAGGTTAGGTTAGTTTAGGCTAGGTTATGTTAGGTTAGGTTAGGTTAGTTTAGTTTATTATAGTAGTTTAGTTTAGTTTAGGTTAGGTAAGCTTAATATAGGTTAGGTTATGTTATTTTAGGTTAGTTTAATTTAGTTTCGTTTAGTTTATAGTTTAGTTTAGTTTAGTTTTTTTAATTTAGTTAAGTTTAGTATAGTTTAGTTTCATTTAGGTTAGGTTAGGCTAGGATCGTTTAGGTTAGCTTAGTTTACTTTATTTCAGTTTAGATTAAGTTAGGTTAAGTTGGGTTAGGTTCGTTTAGTTTACTTAAATTTAGTTTATAGTTTAGTTTATAGTTTAATTTAGTTTACAGTTAAGATTATAGTCTAGTTTAGTTTATAGTTTAGTTTATAGTGCAGTTTAGTTTAGATTAGTTTAGTATAGTTTAGTTTAGTTTAGTTTAGGTTAAGTAAGTTTAATTTAGTTTAGTTTAGTTTCGGTTAGGTTAGGTTAGGTTAATTTAAGTTAGGTTATTTTGGCTTAGTTTAGTTTAGTTTAGTTAAGTTTAGTTAAGTTTAGTTTAGTTTACAGTATAGTTTAGTTAAGTTTAGTTTACAGTTTGGTTTATAGTTTAGTTTAGTTTAGTTTATAGATTAGTTTATGGTTTAGTTTGGTTTAGTTTTGTTTAGTTTAGGTTGGTTAATTTATATTAGATTAGTTTGGGCTAGGTTAGGTTAGGTTAGATTAGTTTAGTTTAGATTAGATTAGGTTAGGTTAATTTAGGTTGGGTTGGGTTAGTTTAGTTTAATTTAGTTTAGTTAATTTATAGTTTAGTTTAGTTTATAATTTAGTTTATAGTTTAGTTTAGTTTAGTTTATACTTTAGTTTAGTTTAGTTTAATTTAGTTTAAATTAGGTTATGTTAGGTTAGGTTAGTTTAGTTTAGTTTAGTTTAGTTTAGTTTTTTTTAGTTAAGTTTATAGTTTATTTTGTAGTTTAGTTTAGTTTAGTTTATAGTTTAATTTAGTGTAGTTTAGTTTGATTTATTTTAATTTAGTTTATTTTAGTTTAGTTTTAGTTTAGTTTAGTTTAGTTTTGTATAGGTTAGGTTACGTTAGGTTAGATTAGGTTAGGTTAGTTAAGTATAGTTTAGTTTAGTTTAGGTTAGGTTTGGTTAGGTTAAGTTAGGTTAGGTTAGTTAATTTAGTTTAGTTTTATTTTGTTGGATTTAGAATAGTTTAGTTTAGTTTAGTTAATTTTTGTTAGGTAATTTAGGTTAGTTTAGTTAATTTAGTTTAGGTTAGTTTAGGGTAGTTTAGTTTAGTTAATTTATTTTAGTTAATAGTTTAGTATAGTTTATAGTTTAGTTTATAGTTTAGTTTAGTTTATAGTGTAGTTTAGTTTAGTTTAGTTTCGTTTCGTTTAGGTTAGGTTCGGTTACGTTAGGTTATGTTAGGTTAAGTTAGTTTAGTTTAGTTTAGTTTAGTTATGTTTAGTTTAGTTTATAGTTTGGTTTATTAATTAGTTTAGTTTAGTTTGTAGTTAAGTATATAGTTTAGTATAGTTTAGTTTAGTTTAGTTTAGATTAGCTTAGTTAGTTTATTTTGGATTAGTTTACTTTACGTTACGTTAGGTTAGGTTAATTTATTTTAGTTTAGGTTAGGTTAGGTTAAGTCAGGTTACTTTAGTTTAGCATAGTTTAGTTTAGTTTAGATAATTTATAGTTTGGTTTACAGTTTAGTTTAGTTTATTTTCGGTTAGTTTAGGTTAGGTTAGATTAATTTAATTTAGGTTAGGATAGTTTAGTTCAGTTTAGTTTAGTTTATTTAAGCTTAGTTAGTTTAGTTTAGATTAGTATAGTTTACGTTAGGTTAGGTTAGGTTAGGTAAGTTTAGTTTTGTTTAGGTTAGGTTAGGTTAGGTGAAGTTAGGTTACTTTAGTTTAGTTAAGTTTAATTTAGTTTAGTTTAGTGTAGTTTAGATTAGGTTAGGTTAGGTTAGATTAGTTTAGTTTAGTTTAGGTTAGGTTAGGTTAGGATAGTTTAGTTTAGTTTATTTTAGTTTAGTTTAGTTTAGTTTATAGTTTAGTTTATAGTTTAAATTAGTTTAGTTTAGATTAGTTTAGTTTAGTTTAGTTTAGGTTAGGTTATGTTAGGTGAGTTTAGTTTAGTTTAGTTTAGGTTAGGTTAGTTTAGTTTACTTTCGTTTAGTTTAGTTTAGTTTAAGTTAGGTTTAGTTTGGTTAGGTTAGGTTAGGTTAGGTTAGTTTAGCTAATTTTAGTTTAGTTTATAGTTTCGTTAATTTAGTTTAGTTTATTTTAGTGTATAGTTAAGTTTATAGTTTAGTTTAGTTTATGGTTTAGTATAGTTTATTTTAGTTTAGTTTAACTTAGTTTAGTTTAGATTCGTTTAGTTTAGTTTGGTTTATTTTAGTTTAGTTTAGGTTAGGTGAGCATAGGTTAGTTTAGTTTAATTTAGATTAGGTTATATAGGTTAGGTTATGTTAGGTTAATTTAGTTTAGTTTAGTTTATGTTAGTTTAGGTTATGTTAGGTTAGGTTATGTTAGTTTAGTTTAGTTTAGCTTAGTTTAGCTTAGGTTAGGTTAGTTTAGGTTATTTTACTTTAGTTTAGTTTAGTTTAGTTTATAGTTTAGTATAGTTTATAGTTTAGTTTATAGTTTACTTTAGTTTATAGTGTAGTTTAGTTTAGTTTAGTTTCGTTTCGTTTAGTTATGTTTAGTTTAGTTTATAGTCTAGTTTATTAATTAGTTTAGTTTAGTTTATAGTTAAGTATATAGTTTAGTATAGTTTAGTTTAGTGTAGTTTAGTTTAGATTAGCTTAGTTAGTATATTTTGGATTAGTTTACTTCACGTTACGTTAGGTTAGGTTAATTTATTTTAGTTTAGGTTAGGTTAAGTCAGGTTACTTTAGTTTAGCATAGTTTAGTTTAGTTTAGTAAATTTAAGGTTTAGTTTAGTTTAGTTTCGGTTAGTTTAGGTTAGGTTAGATTAATTTAATTAAGGTTGGGATAGTTTAGTTCAGTTTAGTTTAGTTTAGTTAAGCTTAGTTAGTTTAGTTTAGATTAGTATAGTTTACGTTAGGTTAGGTTAGGTTGGGTAAGTTTAGTTTTGTTTAGGTTAGGTTAGGTTAGGTCAAGTTAGGTTACTTTAGTTTAGTTAAGTTTAATTTAGTTTAGTTTAGTGTAGTTTAGATTAGGTTAGGTTAGGTTAGATTAGTTTAGTTTAGTTTAGGTTAGGTTAGGTTAGGATAGTTTAGTTTAGTTTATTTTAGTTTAGTTTAGTTTAGTTTATAGTTTAAATTAGTTTAGTTTAGATTAGTTTATTTTAGTTTAGTTTACTTAAGTTTAGTTTAGGTTAGGTTAGGTTAGGTTAGGTTATGTTAGGTTTGGTTAGTGTAGTTTAGTTTAGTTAAGTTCAGTTTATATTAGGTTAGGTTAATTTAATTTAGTTTAGTTTAGTTTAGGTTAGGTTAGGTGAGTTTGGTTTAGTTTAGTTTAGTTTAGGTTAGGTTAGGTTAGGTTATGTTAGGTTATGTTAGGTTAGGTTAGTGTAGTTTAGTTTAGTTTAGATTTGACTCGTTTAGTTTATAATTTAGTTTATAGTTCAGTTTAGTTTGGTTTAGTATAATTTAGTTTTGTTTAATTTAGTTTTGTTTAATTTATTTTAATTTAGTTTAGTTTAGTTTAGTATATAGTTTATTTTTTAATTTAGTTTAGTTTAGTTTATAGTTTAGTTTAGTTTATGGTTTAGTTTATAGTTTAGTTTAGTTTATTTTAGTTTAGTTCAGTTTAGGATATGTCAGGTTGGTTTAGGTTAGTTTACTTTAGTTTAGTATAGTTTATAGTTTGGATTTGTTTAGTTTAGTTTATAATTCAGTTTAGTTGAGTTTATTTTAATTTAGTTTAATTAAATTTTCTTTACTGTACAATTTAGTTTAGTTTAGTTTAGTTTATAATTTAGTTTAGTTTAGTTTATGATTAATTTTATACTTTTGTTTAGTTTAATTTAGTTTAGTTTAGTATAGTTTAGCTCAGGTTAGCTTAGGTTAGGTTAATTTAGTTTAGTTTAGGTTAGGTTAGGTTAGGTTACTTTAGTTTAGATTAGCATATAGTTTAGTTTAGTTAAGTTTATAGTATAGTATAGTTTAGTTTAGTTTAGTTTAGGGTAGGTTAGATTAGTTTAGTTTATTTTAGTTTAGGTTAGGTTTGGTTAGGGTAGTTTAGTTAAATTTATAGTTTAGTTTAGGTTACGTTAGGTTAGGTTAGGTTAGGTTAGGTTAGGTTAGTTTAGTTTAGATTAGTTTAGTTTACTTTACTTTAGTTTTGTTTAGTTTTGTTTAGGTTAGGTTAGGTTAGTTTAGGTTAGGTTAGGTTAGCGTATTTTGGTTTAGTTTAGTTTAGTTAAGTTTTGTTTAGTTTATAGTTTAGTTTAGTTTAGTTTAGCTTGGTTTAGTTTAGGTTGGGTTAGGTTAGTTTAGTTTAGTTTAGTTTGGTTTATTTTAGTTTAGTTTAGGTTAGGTAAACATAGGTTAGTTTAGTTTAATTTAGATTAGGTTATTTAGGTTAGGTTATGTTAGGTTAGTTTAGTTTAGTTTAGTGTATGTTAGTTTAGGTTAGGTTAGGTTAGGTTATGTTAGTTTAGTTTAGTTTAGCTTAGTTTAGCTTAGGTTAGGTTAGTTTAGGTTATTTTACTTTAGTTTAGTTTAGTTTAGTTTATAGTTTAGTATAGTTTATAGTTTAGTTTATAGTTTACTTTAGTTTATAATGTAGTTTAGTTTAGTTTAGTTTCGTTTCGTTTAGGTTAGGTTCGGTTACTTTAGGTTATGTTAGGTTAAGTTAGTTTAGTTTAGTTTAGTTTAGTTATGTTTAGTTTAGTTTATAGTTAAGTTTATTAATTAGTTTAGTTCAGTTTATAGTTAAGTATATAGTTTAGTATAGTTTAGTTTAGTGTAGTTTAGTTTAGATTAGCTTAGTTAGTTTATTTTGGATTAGTTTACTTTACGTTACGTTAGGTTAGGTTAATTTATTTTAGTTTAGGTTAGGTTAGGTTAAGTCAGGTTACTTTAGTTTAGCATAGTTTAGTTTAGTTTAGATAATTTTAGTTTATTTATAGTTTAGTTTAGTTTATAATTTAGTTTAGTTTAGTGTAGTTTAGATTAGGCTAGGTTAGGTTAGATTAGTTTAGTTTAGGTTAGGTTAGGTTAGGATAGTTTAGTTTAGTTTATTTTAGTTTAGTTTAGTTTATAGTTTAGTTTATAGTTTAAATTAGTTTAGTTCAGATTAGTTTAGTTTAGTTTAGTTTACTTAAGTTTAGTTTAGGTTAGGTTAGGTTAGGTTATGTTAGGTTTGGTTAGTGTGGTTTAGTTTAGTTAAGTTCAGTTTATATTAGGTTAGGTTAATTTAATTTAGTTTAGTTTAGTTTAGGTTAGGTTAGGTGAGTTTAATTTAGTTTAGTTTAGTTTAGGTTAGGTTATGTTATGTTATGTTAGGTTAGTTTAGATTTGACTCGTTTAGTTTATAATTTAGTTTATAGTTCAGTTTAGTTTGGTTCAGTATAGTTAAGTTTTGTTTAATTTAGTTTTGTTTCATTTATTTTAATTTAGTTTAGTTTAGTTTAGTATATAGTTTAATTTTTAATATAGTTTAGTTTAGTTTATAGTTTAGTTTATGGTTTAGTTTAGTTTAGTTTGGTTTGGTTTAGTTTAGTTCTGTTTGTTTTAGTTTAGTTTAGTTTAGGTTAGGTTAGCTTAGTTTAGTTTAGTTTAATTTAGGTTAGGTTGGGTTAGGTTAGTTTAGTTTACTTTAGTTTAGTTTAGGTTAGGTTAGCTTAGGTTATGTTAGGTGATTTTATTTTAGTTTAGTAGTTTAGTTTAGTTTAGTTTAGGTTAGTTTAGTCTAGTTTCGTTTAGTTTAGTTTAGTTTATGTTAGGTTAGGTTTAGTTTGGTTAGGTTAGGTTAGGTTAGGTTAGTTTAGTTTATTTTAGGTTAGTTTAGGTTAGGTTAGGTTAGGTTAGTTAAATTTAATTTAGTTAGATTATAATTTAGTTTATAGTTTAGTTAATTTAGTATATTGTTTAGTTTAGTTAAATTTAGTTTAGGTTAGGTAAGGTTAGGTTAGGTTAGTTTAGTTTAGTATAGTTTAGTTTAGTTTAGTTTAGTGAATTTAATTTAGTTGAGTTTAGGTTTTAGTTAAGCTTAGTTAGTTTGTTTAGATTAGTATAGTTTACTTTAGGTTAGGTTAGGTAATTTTAGTTTAGTTTAGGTTAGGTTAGGTTAGGTTAGGTGAAGTTATGTTAATTTAGTTTAGTTTAGTTTATTTAAGTTTATTTATAGTTTAGCTTAGTTTATAATTTAGTTTAATTTAGTTTATAGTATAGTTTATGGTTTAGTTTAGTTTCGTTTGGTTTGGTTTAGAATCGTTCTGTTTCGTTTAGTTTAGTTTAGGTTAGGTTAGCTTAGTTTAGTTTAGTTTATTTTACGTTAGGTTAGGTTAGGTTAGTTTAGTTTACTTTAGTTTAGGTTAGGTTAGCTTAGGTTATGTTAGGTCAGTTTAGTTTAGTTTAGTTTAGGTTAGGTTAGTTTAGTTTAGTTTCGTTTAGTTTACTTTAGTTTAGGTTAGGTTAGGTTTAATTTGGTTAGGTTAGGTTAGGTTAGTTTAGCTAATTTTAGTTTAGTTTATAGTTTCGTTAATTTAGTTTAGTTTAGTTTAGTATATAGTTAAGTTTATAGTTTAGTTTAGTTTATGGTTTAGTATAGTTTAGTTTAGTTTAGTTCAACTTAGTTTAGTTTAGATTCGTTTAGTTAGGTTTAGGATAAGTTAGGTTAGGTTTGGTTAGGTTAATTTAGTTTAGTTTAGTTTAATTTAGTTTATTTAATTTATAGTTTAGTTAAATTTAGTTTAATTTATAGTTTAGATTATAGTTTAGTTTATTTTATATTTTAGTTTAGTTTAGTTTATGTTAGGTTAGTTTAGTTTAGTTTAGTTTCGGTTAGGTGTGGTTAGGATAGTTTAGTTTATTTTAGTTTAGTTTTAGTTTATAGTTTAGTTTAGTTTACTTTATACTTAAGTTCATAGTTTAGTTTATAGTTTAGTTTAGGCTATTTTAGAATGGTTTAGTTTAGTTTGGTTTAGTTTAGGTTAGGTTTGGTTAGGTTAATTTAGTAAAGTTTAGTTTAGTTTTGTTTATTTAGTTTATTTTATAGTTTAGTTTAGTTAAGTTTAGTTTAGTTTAATTTAATTTAGTTTAGTTTTGTTTAATTTAGTTTAGTTTAGTTTTGTTTAATTTAGTTTAGTTTAATTTAGTTTAGTTTAGTTTAGATCAGGTTAGGTTGTTTAGGTTAGTTTAGTTTAGTTTAGTTTAGCTAAGTTTAGTTTAGTTTAGTTAAGCTTAGTTAGTTTAGTTTAGATTAGTATAGTTTACGTTAGGTTAGGTTAGGTAAGTTTAGTTTAGTTTAGTTTAGGTTAGGTTAGGTTAGTTTAAGTTAGGTTACTTTAGTTTAGTTTAGTTTTGTTTAGATAATTTATAGTTCAGTTTAGTTTATAGTTTAGTTTATAGTTTACTTTAGTTTCTAGTTTAGTTTAGTTTGAATTAGATTCGGTAAGTTTAGTTTAGTTTAAGTTAGGTTAGGTTAGGTTGAGTTAGGTTACTTTAGTTTAGTTTAGATAATTTATAGTTTAGTTTATTTTAGTTTAGTTTATGGTTAATTTAGTTTATAGTTTAGTTTAGTTTAGTTATGTTTAGTTTTGTTTATAGTTTAGTTTATTAATTAATTTAGTTTAGTTTATAGATAAGTATATAATTTAGTATAGTTTATTTTAGTGTAGTTTAGTTTAGATTAGCTTAGTTTATTTTGGATTAGTTTACTTTACGTTACGTTAAGTTAGGTTAATTTATGTTAGTTTAGTTTAGGTTAGGTTAAGTCAGGTTACTTTAGTTTAGCTTAGTTTAGTTTAGTTTAGATAATTTATAGTTTAGTTTAGTTTAGTTTATAGTTTAGTTTACAGTTTAGTTTAGTTTAGTTTCGGTTTGGTTAGGTTAGGTTAGATTAATTTAATTTAGATTATGATAGTTTAATTCAGTTTAGTTTAGTTTAGTTACGCTTAGTTAGTTTAGTTTAGATTAGTATAGTTTACGTTAGGTTAGGTTAGGTAAGTTTAGTTTAGTTTAGGTTAGGTTAGGTGAATTTAGGTTAGTTTAGTTAGGTTTAGTTTAATTTAGTTAAGTTTATTTATAGTTTAGTTTAGTTTATAATTTAGTTTAGTTTAGTGTAGTTTAGGTTAGGTTAGGTTAGGTTAGATTAGTTTAGCTTAGTTTAGGTTAGGATAGGTTAGGATAGTTTAGTTTAGTTTATTTTATTTTAGTTTAGTTTAGTTTATAGTTTAGTTTATAGTTTAAATTAGTTTAGTTTAGATTAGTTTAGTTTAGTTTAGTTTACCTAAGTTTAGTTTAGGTTAGGTTAGGTTATGTTAGGTTAGGTTAGTGTAGTTTAGTTCAGTTTAGTTTAGTTCAGTTTATATTAGGTTAGGTTAATTTAATTTAGTTTAGTTTAGGTTAGGTTAGGTTAGTTTAGTTTAGTTTAGTTTAGGTTAGGTTAGGTTAGGTTAGGTTAGGTTAAGTTAGGTTATGTTAGGTTAGGTTAGTGTAGTTTAGTTTAGTTTAGATTTTACTCGTTTAGTTTATAGTTTAGTTTATAGTTCAGTTTAGTTTAGTTTAGTTTAGTTTAGTTTTGTTTCATTTAGTTTTGTTTAATTTATTTTAATTTAGTTTAGTTTAGTTTAGTATATAGTTTAGTTTTTAATTTAGTTTAGTTTAGATTATAGTTTAGTTTATGGTTTAGTTTAATTTAGTTTGGTTTGGTTTAGTTTAGTTCTGTTTGTTTTAGTTTAGTTTAGTTTGGTTTAGTTTAGTTCTGTTTGTTTTAGTTTAGTTTAGTTTAGGTTAGGTTAGCTTAGTTTAGTTTAGTTTAATTTAGGTTACGTTGGGTTACGTTAGTTTAGTTTACTTTAGTTTAATTTAGGTTAGGTTAGCTTAGGTTATGTTAGGTGAGTTTATTTTAGTTTAGTAGTTTAGTTTAGTTTAGGTTAGTTTAGTTTAGTTTCGTTTAGTTTAGTTTAGTTTAGGTTTGGTTAGGTTTAGTTTGGTTAGGTTAGCTTAGGTTAGGTTAGTTTAGTTTATTTTAGGTTAGTTTAGGTTAGGTTAGGTTAGTTAAATTTAATTTAGTTAGATTATAATTTAGTTTATAGTTTAGTTTAGTTTATTGTTTAGTTTAGTTAAGTTTAGTTTAGGTTAGGTAAGGTTAGGTTAGGTTAGTTTAGTTTAGTATAATTTAGTTTAGTTTAGTTTACTGAATTTAGTTTAGTTTAGGTTTTAGTTAAGCTTAGTTAGTTTAGTTTAGATTAGTATAGTTTACTTTAGGTTAGGTTAGGTTAGGTAATTTTAGTTTAGTTTAGGTTAGGTTAGGTTAGGTGAAGTTATGTTACTTTAGTTTAGTTTAGTTTATTTTAGTTTAGTTTAGTGTAGTTTAGATTAGGTTAGGTTAGGTTAGATTAGTTTAGTTTAGTTTAGGTTAGGTTAGGTTAGGATAGTTTAGTTTAGTTTATTTTAGTTTAGTTTAGTTTAGTTTATAGTTTAGTTTATAGTTTAAATTAGTTTAGTTTAGATTAGTTTAGTTTAGTTTAGTTTAGTTTAGGTTAGGTTATGTTAGGTGAGTTTAGTTTAGTTTAGGTTAGGTTAGTTTAGTTTAGTTTAGGTTAAGTTAGGTTTAGTTTGGTTAGGTTAGGTTAGGTTAGGTTAGGTTAGGTTAGTTTAGCTAATTTTAGTTTAGTTTATAGTTTCGTTAATTTAGTTTAGTTTAGTTTAGTGTATAGTTAAGTTTATAGTTTAGTTTAGTTTATGGTTTAGTAAGGTTTAGTTTAGTTTAGTTTAACTTAGTTTAGTTTAGATTCGTGTAGTTTAGTTTAGGTTAAGTTAGGTTAGGTTTGGTTAGGTTAATTTAGTTTAGTTTAGTTTAATTTAGTTTATTTAATTTATATTTTAGTTAAATTTAGTTTAGTTTATAGTTTAGATTATAGTTTAGTTTATTTTATATTTTAGTTTAGTTTAGTTTATGTTAGGTTAGTTTAGTTTAGTTTAGTTTAGTTTCGTTAGGTGTGGTTATGATAGTTTAGTTTAGTTTAGTTTAGTTTTAGTTTATTGTTTAGTTTAGTTTATTTTATACTTAAGTTCATAGTTTAGTTTATAGTTTAGTTTAGGCTATTTTAGATTAGTTTAGTTTAGTTTGGTTTATTTTAGTTTAGTTTAGGTTAGGTGAGCATAGGTTAGTTTAGTTTAATTTAGATTAGGTTAATTAGGTTAGGTTATGTTAGGTTAGTTTAGTTTAGTTTAGTTTATGTTAGGTTATGTTAGGTTAGGTTATGTTAGTTTAGTTTAGTTTAGCTTAGTTTAGTTTAGGTTAGGTTAGTTTAGGTAATTTTACTTTAGTTTAGTTTAGTTTAGTTTATAGTTTAGTATAGTTTATAGTTTAGTTTATAGTTTACTTTAGTTTATAGTGTAGTTTAGTTTAGTTTAGTTTCGTTTCGTTTAGGTTAGGTTCGGTTACGTTAGGTTATGTTAGGTAAAGTTAGTTTAGTTTAGTTTAGTTATGTTTAGTTTAGTTTATAGTTTAGTTTATTAATTAGTTTAGTTTAGTTTATAGTTAAGTATATAGTTTAGTATAGTTTAGTTTAGTGTAGTTTAGTTTAGATTAGCTTAGTTAGTTTATTTTGGATTAGTTTACTTTACGTTACGTTAGGTTAGGTTAATTTATTTTAGTTTAGGTTAGGTTAAGTCAGGTTACTTTAGTTTAGCATAGTTTAGTTTAGATTAGATAATTTATAGTTTAGTTTAGTTTAGTTTCGGTTAGTTTAGGTTAGGTTAGATTAATTTAATTAAGGTTGGGATAGTTTAGTTCAGTTTAGTTTAGTTTAGTTAAGCTTAGTTAGTTTAGTTTAGATTAGTATAGTTTACGTTAGGTTAGGTTAGGTTAGGTAAGTTTAGTTCTCTTTAGGTTAGGTTAGGTTAGGTGAAGTTAAGTTACTTTAGTTTAGTTAAGTTTAATTTAGTTTAGTTTAGTGTAGTTTAGATTAGGTTAGGTTAGGTTAGATTAGTTTAGTTTAGGTTAGGTTAGGTTAGGATAGTTTAGTTTAGTTTATTTTAGTTTAGTTTAGTTTAGTTTATAGTTTAGTTTACAGTTTAAATTAGTTTAGTTTAGATTAGTTTAGTTAAGTTTAGTTTACTTAAGTTTAGTTTAGGTTAGGTTAGGTTAGGTTAGGTTAGGTTAGGTTATGTTAGGTTTGGTTAGTGTAGTTTAGTTTAGTTTAGTTAAGTTCAGTTTATATTAGCTTAGGTTAATTTAATTTAGTTTCGTTTAGTTTAGGTTAGGTTAGGTGAGTTTAGTTTAGTTTAGTTTAGAATAGGTTAGGTTAGGTTAGGTTATGTTAGGTATGGTTAGGTTATGTTAGGTTACGTTAGTGTAGTTTAGTTTAGTTTAGATTTGACTCGTTTAGTTTATAATTTAGTTTATAGTTCAGTTTAGTTTGGTTTAGTATAGTTTAGTTTTGTTTAATTTAGTTTTGTTTAATTTATTTTAATTTAGTTTAGTTTAGTTTAGTATACAGTTTAATTTTTAATTTAGTTTAGTTTAGTTTATAGTTTAGTTTAGTTTATGGTTAATTTATAGTTTAGTTTAGTTTATTTTAGTTTAGTTCAGTTTAGGATATGTCAGGTTAGTTTAGGTTAGTTTACTTTAGTTTAGTATAGTTTATAGTTTGGATTTGTTTAGTTTAGTTTATAGTTCAGTTTAGTTGAGTTTATTTTAATTTAGTTTAATTAAATTTTCTTTACTGTACAATTTAGTTTAGTTAAGTTTAGTTTACAGTTTAGTTTAGTTTATGGTTAAGTTTATACTTTTGTTTAGTTTAATTTAGTTTAGTTTAGTATAGTTTAGCTCAGGTTAGCTTAGGTTAGGTTAATTTAGTTTAGTTTAGGTTAGGTTAGGTTAGGTTACTTTAGTTAAGTTTAGTTTAGTTTAGTTAATTTATACTTTAGTTTAGTTTAGCATATAGTTTAGTTTAGTTTAGTTTATAGTATAGTATAGTTTAGTTTAGTTTAGTTTAGGGTAGGTTAGATTAGTTTAGTTTATTTTAGTTTAGGTTAGGTTTGGTTAGGGTAGTTTAGTTAAGTTTATAGTTTAGTTTAGGTTAGGTTACGTTAGGTTAGGTTAGGTTAGGTTAGTTTAGTTTAGATTAGTTTAGTTTACTTTACTTTAGTTTTGTTTAGTTTTGTTTAGGTTAGGTTAGGTTAGTTTAGGTTAGGTTAGGTTAGCGTATTTAGGTTTAGTTTAGTTTAGTTAAGTTTTGTTTAGTTTATAGTTTAGTTTAGTTTAGTTTAGCTTGGTTTAGTTTAGGTTAGGTTAGGTTAGGTTAGGTTATGTTAGGTTAGGTTATGTTAGGTTAGGTTAGGTTATGTTAGGTTAGGTTAGTGTAGTTTAGTTTAGTTTAGATTTGACTCGTTTAGTTTATAATTTGTTTATAGTTCAGTTTAGTTTGGTTCAGTATAGTTTAGTTTTGTTTAATTTAGTTTTGTTTAATTTATTTTAATTTAGTTTAGTTTAGTTTAGTATATAGTTTAATTTTTAATATAGTTTAGTTTAGTTTATAGTTTAGTTTATGGTTTAGTTTAGTTTAGTTTGGTTTGGTTTAGTTTAGTTCTGTTTGTTTTAGTTTAGTTTAGTTTAGGTTAGGTTAGCTTAGTTTAGTTTAGTTCAATTTAGGTTAGGTTGGGTTAGGTTAGTTTAGTTTAGTTTAGGTTAGGTTAGGTTAGTTTAAGTTAGGTTACTTTAGTTTAGTTTAGTTTAGTTTAGATAATTTATAATTTAGTTTAGTTTAGTTTAGTTTATAGTTTACTTTAGTTTCTAGTTTAGTTTAGTTTGAATTAGATTCGGTAAGTTTAGTTTAGTTTACGTTAGGTTAGGTTAGGTTGAGTTAGGTTACTTTAGTATAGTTTAGTTTAGATAATTTATAGTTTAGTTTATTTTAGTTTAGTTTATGGTTAATTTAGTTTATATTTTAGTTTAGTTTAGTTATGTTTAGTTTTGTTTATAGTTTAGTTTATTAATTAGTTTAGTTTAGTTTATAGTTAAGTATATAGTTTAGTATAGTTTAGTTTAGTGTAGTTTAGTTTAGATTAGCTTAGTTAGTTTATTTTGGATTAGTTTACTTTACGTTACGTTAGGTTAGGTTAATTTATTTTAGTTTAGGTTAGGTTAAGTCAGGTTACTTTAGTTTAGCTTAGTTTAGTTTAGTTTAGATAATTTATAGTTTAGTTTAGATAATTTATAGTTTAGTTTAGTTTAGTTTATAGTTTAGTTTACAGTTTAGTTCAGTTTGTTTCCTTTTGGTTAGGTTAGGTTAGATTAATTTATTTTAGGTTAGGATAGTTTAGTTCAGTTTAGTTTAGTTTAGTTAAGCTTAGTTAGTTTAGTTTAGATTAGTATAGTTTACGTTAGGTTAGGTTAGGTTAGGTAAGTTTAGTTTAGTTTAGGTTAGGTTAGGTTAGGTGAAGTTAGGTTACTTTAGTTTAGATTAGTTTAATTTAGTTTAGTTTATTTTAGTTTATTTATAATTAAGTTTAGTTTATAATTTAGTTTAGTTTAGTGTAGTTTAGGTTAGGTTAGTTAAGGTTAGATTAGTTTAGCTTAGTTTAGGTTAGGATAGGTTAGGATAGTTTAGTTTAGTTTATTATATTTTAGTTTAGTTTAGTTTATAGTTTAGTTTATAGTTTAAATTTGTTTAGTTTAGATTAGTTTAGTTTAGTTTAGTTTACTTAAGTTTAGTTTAGGTTTGGTTAGGTTAAGTTAGGTTATGTTAGGTTAGGTTAGTGTAGTTTAGTTTAGTTAAGTTTAGATTTTACTCGTTTAGTTTATAGTTTAGTTTATAGTTCAGTTTAGTTTAGTTTAGTATAGTTTAGATTTGTTTAATTTAGTTTTGTTTAATTTATTTTAATTTAGTTTAGTTTAGTATATAGTTTAGTTTTTAATTTAGTTTAGTTTAGATTATAGTTTAGTTTATGGTTTAGTTTAGTTTAGTTTGGTTTGGTTTAGTTTAGTTCTGTTTGTTTTAGTTTAGTTTAGTTTAGGTTAGGTTAGCTTAGTTTAGTTTAGTTTAATTTAGGTTAGGTTGAGTTAGGTTAGTTTAGTTTACTTTAGTTTAGTTTAGGTTAGGTTAGCTTAGGTTATGTTAGGTGAGTTTATTTTAGTTTAGTAGTTTAATTTAGGTTAGGTTAGTTTAGTTTAGTTTCGTTTAGTTTAGTTTAGTTTAGGTATGGTTAGGTTTAGTTTGGTTAGGTTAGGTTAGGTTAGGTTAGTTTAGTTTATTTTAGGTTAGTTTAGGTTAGGTAAGGATAGGTTAGTTAAATTTAATTTTGTTAGATTATAATTTAGTTTATAGTTTAGTTATGGTTAGTTTATTGTTTAGTTTAGTTAAGTTTAGTTTAGGTTAGGTAAGGTTAGGTTAGGTTAGTTTAGTTTAGTATAGTTTAGTTTAGTTTAGTTTAGTGAATTTAGTTTAGTTTAGGTTTTAGTTAAGCTTAGTTAGTTTAGTTTAGATTAGTATAGTTTACTTTAGGTTAGGTTAGGTTAGGTAATTTTAGTTTAGTTTAGGTTAGGTTAGGTTAGGTGAAGTTATGTTACTTTAGTTTAGTTTAGTTTATTTTAGTTTAAATACAGTTTAGTTTGGTTTATAATTAATTTAGTTTATTGTAGTTTAGGTTAGGTTAAGTTAGGTTAGATTAGTTTAGTTTAGTTTAGGTTTGGTTAGGTTAGAATAGTTTAGTTTATTTTAGTTTAGTTTAGTTTATAGTTAAGTTTATAGTTTAAATTAGTTTAGTTTAGATTAATTTAGTTTAGTTTAGTTTATTTAAGTTTAGTTTAGGTTAGGTTAGGTTATGTTAGGTTAGGTTAGTTTAGCATAGGTTTGATTAGGTTAGGTTAGTTTAGGTAACGGCAGTTTAGCTTAGTTTAGGTTAGGTTAGTTTAGTTTAGTTTCGTTTAGTTTAGTTTAGGTTAGGTTAGGTTAGGTTTAGTTTGGTTAGGTTAGGATAGGTTAGGTTAGTTTAGCTAATTTTAGTTTAGTTTATATTTTCGTTAATTTAGTTTAGTTTAGTTTAGTGTATAGTTAAGTTTATAGTTTAGTTTAGTTTATTGTTTAGTATAGTTTAGTTTAGTTTAGTTTAACTTAGTTTAGTTTAGATTCGTTTAGTTTAGTTTAGGTTAAGTTAGGTTAGGTTTGGTTAGGTTAACTTAGTTTAGTTTAGTTTAATTTAGTTTATTTAATTTATAGTTTAGTTAAATTTAGTTTAGTTTATAGTTTAGATTATAGTTTAGTTTATTTTATATTTTAGTTTAGTTTAGTTTATGTTAGGTTAGTTTAGTTTAGTTTAGTTTAGTTTAGTTTCGGTTAGGTGTGGTTAGGATAGTTTAGTTTAGTTTAGATTAGTTTTGTTTATAGTTTAGTTTATTTTATACTTAAGTTCATAGTTTAGTTTATAGTTTAGTTTAGGCTATTTTAGATTAGTTTTGTTTTGTTACGTTTATTTTAGTTTAGTTTAGGTTAGGTGAGCATAGGTTAGTTTAGTTTAATTTAGATTAGGTTATTTAGGTTAGGTTATGTTAGGTTAGTTTAGTTTACTTTATTTTATGTTAGTTTAGGTTATGTTAGGTTAGGTTATGTTAGTTTAGTTTAGTTTAGCTTAGTTTAGCTTAGGTTAGGTTAGTTTAGGTTATTTTACTTTAGTGTAGTTTAGTTTAGTTTATAGTTTAGTATAGTTTATAGTTTAGTTTATAGTTTAATTTAGTTTATAGTGTAGTTTATTTTAGTATAGTTTCGTTTCGTTTAGGTTAGGTTCGGTTACGTTAGGTTATGTTAGGTTAAGTTAGTTTAGTTTAGTTTAGTTTAGTTATGTTCAGTTTAGTTTATAGTTTAGTTTATTAATTAGTTTAGTTTAGTTTACAGTTAAGTTTATAGTTTAGTATAGTTTAGTTTAGTGTAGTTTAGTTTAGATTAGCTTAGTTAGTGTATTTTGGATTAGTTTACCTTACGTTACGTTAGGTTAGGTTAATTTATTTTAGTTTAGGTTAGGTTAAGTCAGGTTACTTTAGTTTAGCATAGTTTAGTTTAGTTTAGATAATTTATAGTGTAGTTTAGTTTAGTTTATAGTTTAGTTTACAGTTTAGTTTAGTTTCGGTTAGTCTAGGTTAGGTTAGATTAATTTAATTAAGGTTAAGATAGTTTAGTTCAGTTTAGTTTAGTTTAGTTAACCTTAGTTAGTTTAGTTTAGATTAGTATAGTTTACGTTAGGTTAGGTTAGGTTAGGTAAGTTTAGTTTTGTTTGGGTTAGGTTAGGTTAGGTGAAGTTAGGTTACTTTAGTTTAGTTAAGTTTAATTTAGTTTAGTTTAGTGTAGTTTAGATTAGGTTAGGTTAGGTTAGATTAGTTTAGTTTAGTTTAGGTTATTTTAGGTTAGGATATTTTAGTTTAGTTTATGTTAGTTTAGTTTAGTTTATAGTTTAGTTTATAGTTTAAATTAGTTTAGTTTAGATTAGTTTAGTTTAGTTTAGTTTACTTAAGTTTAGTTTAGGTTAGGTTAGGTTAGGTTAGGTTAGGTTATGTTAGGTTTGGTTAGTGTAGTTTAGTTTAGTTTAGTTAAGTTCAGTTTATATTAGGTTAGGTTAATTTAATTTAGTTTAGTTTAGTTTAGGTTAGGTTAGGTGAGTTTAGTTTAGTTTAGTTTAGTTTAGGTTAGGTTAGGTTAGGTTAGGTTAGGTTAGGTTAGGTTATGTTAGGTTAGGTTAGGTTATGTTAGGTTAGGTTAGTGTAGTTTAGTTTAGTTTAGATTTGACTGGTTTAGTTTATAATTTAGTTTATAGTTCAGTTTAGTTTGGTTTAGTATAGTTTAGTTTTGTTTAATTTAGTTTTGTTTAATTTATTTTATTTTAGTTTAGTTTAGTTTAGTATATAGTTTAATTTTTAATTTAGTTTAGTTTAGTTTATAGTTTAGTTTAGTTTATGGTTTAGTTTATAGTTTAGTTTAGTTTATTTTAGTTTAGTTCAGTTTAGAATATGTCAGGTTAGTTTAGGTAAGTTTACTTTAGTTTAGTATAATTTATAGTTTAGATTTGTTTAGTTTAGTTTATAGTTCAGTTTAGTTGAGTTTATTTTAATTTAGTTTAATTAAATTTTATTTACTGTACAATTTAGTTTAGTTTAGTTTAGTTTATAGTTTAGTTTAATTTAGTTTAGTTTATGGTTAAGTTTATACTTTTGTTTAGTTTAATTTAGTTTAGTTTAGTATAGTTTAGCTCAGGTTAGCTCAGGTTAGGTTTATTTAGTTTAGTTTATTTTAGTTTAGGTTAGGTTTGGTTAGGGTAGTTTAGTTTAGTTTATAATTTAGTTTAGCTTAGGTTACGTTCGGTTAGGTTAGGTTAGGTTAGGTTAGTTTAGTTTAGATTAGTTTAGTTTACTTTACTTTAGTTTTGTTTAGTTTTTTTTAGGTTAGGTTAGTTTAGTTTAGGTTAGGTTAGGTTAGGTTAGTTTGGTTTAATTTAGTTTAGTTAAGTTTTGTTTGGTTTATAGTTTAGTTTAGTTTAGCTTGGTTTAGTTTAGGTTGGGTTAGGTTAGTTTAGTTTAGTTTAGTTTGGTTTATTTTAGTTTAGTTTAGGTTAGGTGAGCATAGTTTAGTTTAGTTTAATTTAGATTAGATTATTTAGGTTAGGTTATGTTAGGTTAGTTTAGTTTAGTTTATGTTAGTTTAGGTTAGGTTAGGTCAGGTTATGTTAGTTTAGTTTAGTTTAGCTTAGTTTAGCTTAGGTTAGGTTAATTTAGGTTATTTTACTTTAGTTTAGTTTAGTTTAGTTTAGTTTATAGTTTAGTATAATTTATAGTTTAGTTTATAGTTTATTTTAGTTTATAGTGTAGTTTAGGTTAGTTTAGTTTCGTTTCGTTTAGGTTAGGTTCGGTTACGTTAGGTTATGTTAGGTTAAGTTAGTTTAGTTTAGTTTAGTTATGTTTAGTTTAGTTTATAGTTTAGTTTATTAATTAGTTTAGTTTAATTTATAGTTAAGTATATAGTTTAGTATAGTTTAGTTTAGTGTAGTTTAGTTTAGATTAGCTTAGTTAGTTTATTTTGGATTAGTTTACTTTACGTTACGTTAGGTTAGGTTAATTTATTTTAGTTTAGGTTAGGTTAGGTTAAGTCAGGTTACTTTAGTTTAGCATAGTTTAGTTTAGTTTAGATAATTTATAGTTTAGTTTAGTTTAATTTATAGTTTAGTTTACAGTTTAATTTAGTTTAGTTTCGGTTAGTTTAGGTTAGGTTAGATTAATTTAATTTAGGTTAGGATAGCTTAGTTCAGTTTAGTTTAGTTTATTTAAGCTTAGTTAGTTTAGTTTAGATTAGTATAGTTTACGTTAGGTTAGGTTAGGTTAGGCAAGTTTAGTTTTGTTTAGGTTAGGTTAGGTGAAGTTAGGTTACTTTAGTTTAGTTAAGTTTAATTTAGTTTAGTTTAGTGTAGTTTAGATTAGGTTAGGTTAGATTAGTTTAGTTTAGTTTAGGTTAGGTTAGGTTAGGATAGTTTAGTTTAGTTTATTTTAGTTTAGTTTAGTTTAGTTTATAGTTTAGTTTATAGTTTAAATTAGTTTAGTTTAGATTAGTTTAGTTTAGTTTAGTTTAGGTTAGGTTATGTTAGGTGAGTTTAGTTTAGTTTAGTTTAGGTTAGGTTAGTTTAGTTTCGTTTAGTTTAGTTTAGTTTAGGTTAAGTTAGGTTTAGTTTGGTTAGGTTAGGTTAGGTTAGGTTAGTTTAGCTAATTTTAGTTTAGTTTATAGTTTCGTTAATTTAGTTTAGTTTAGTTTAGTGTATAGTTAAGTTTATAGTTTAGTTTAGTTTATGGTTTAGTATAGTTTAGTTTAGTTTAGTTTAACTTAGTTTAGTTTAGATTCGTTTAGTTTAGTTTAGGTTAAGTTAGGTTAGGTTTGGTTAGGTTAATTTAGTTTAGTTTAGTTTAATTTAGTTTATTTAATTTATAGTTTAGTTAAATTTAGTGTAGTTTATAGTTTAGATTATAGTTTAGTTTATTTTATATTTTAGTTTAGTTTAGTTTATATTAGGTTAGTTTAGTTTAGTTTAGTTTAGTTTCGGTTAGGTGTGGTTAGGATAGTTTAGTTTAGTTTAGATTAGTTTTAGTTTATAGTTTATCTTAGTTTATTTTATACTTAAGTTCATAGTTTAGTTTATAGTTTAGTTTAGGCTATTTTAGCTTAGTTTAGTTTTGTTTGGTTTATTTTAGTTTAGTTTAGGTTAGGTGAGCATAGGTTATGTTATGTTAGGTTAGTTTAGTTTACTTTAGTTTATGTTAATTTAGGTTATGTTAGGTTAGGTTATGTTAGTTTAGTTTAGTTTAGCTTAGTTTAGCTTAGGTTAGGTTAGTTTAGGTTATTTTACTTTAGTGTAGTTTAGTTTAGTTTATAGTTTAGTATAGTTTATAGTTTAGTTTATAGTTTAATTTAGTTTATAGTGTAGTTTATTTTAGTATAGTTTCGTTTCGTTTAGGTTAGGTTCGGTTACGTTAGGTTATGTTAGGTTAAGTTAGTTTGGTTAAGTTTAGTTTAGTTATGTTTAGTTTAGTTTATAGTTTAGTTTATTAATTAGTTTAGTTTAGTTTATAGTTAAGTTTATAGTTTAGTATAGTTTAGTTTAGTGTAGTTTAATTTAGATTAGCTTAGTTAGTTTATTTTGGATTAGTTTACCTTACGTTACGTTAGGTTAGGTTAATTTATTTTAGTTTAGGTTAGGTTAAGTCAGGTTACTTTAGTTTAGCATAGTTTAGTTTAGTTTAGATAATTTATAGTGTAGTTTAGTTTAGTTTATAGTTTAGTTTACAGTTTAGTTTAGTTTCGGTTAGTTTAGGTTAGGTTAGATTAATTTAATTAAGGTTAGGATAGTTTAGTTCAGTTTAGTTTAGTTTAGTTAAGCTTAGTTAGTTTAGTTTAGATTAGTATAGTTTACGTTAGGTTAGGTTAGGTTAGGTAAGTTTAGTTTTGTTTGGGTTAGGTTAGGTTAGTTGAAGTTAGGTTACTTTAGTATAGTTAAGTTTAATTTAGTTTAGTTTAGTGTAGTTTAGATTAGGTTAGGTTAGGTTAGATTAGTTTAGTTTAGTTTAGGTTAGGTTAGGTTAGGATATTTTAGTTTAGTTTATTTTAGTTTAGTTTAGTTTAGTTTATAGTTTAGTTTATAGTTTAAATTAGTTTAGTTTAGATTAGTTTAGTTTAGTTTAGTTTACTTAAGTTTAGTTTAGGTTAGGTTAGGTTAGGTTAGGTTATGTTATGTTTGGTTAGTGTAGTTTAGTTTAGTTTAGTTAAGTTCAGTTTATAATAGGTTAGGTTAATTTAATTTAGTTTAGTTTAGTTTAGGTTAGGTTAGGTGAGTTTAGTTTAGTTTAGTTTAGTTTAGGTTATGTTAGGTTAGGTTAGGTAAGTTTAGTTCTCTTTAGGTTAGGTTAGGTTAGGTGAAGTTAGTTTACTTTAGTTTAGTTAAGTTTAATTTAGTTTAGTTTAGATAATTTATAGTTTAGTTTAGTTTAGTTTCGGTTAGTTTAGGTTAGGTTAGATTCATTTAATTAAGGTTGGGATAGTTTAGTTCAGTTTAGTTTAGTTTAGTTAAGCTTAGTTAGTTTAGTTTAGATTAGTATAGTTTACGTTAGGTTAGGTTAGGTTAGGTTAGGTAAGTTTAGTTCTCTTTAGGTTAGGTTAGGTTAGGTGAAGTTAGGTTACTTTAGTTTAGTTAAGTTTAATTTAGTTTAGTGTAGTTTAGATTAGGTTAGGTTAGGTTAGATTAGTTTAGTTTAGTTTAGGTTAGGTTAGGATAGTTTAGTTTAGTTTATTTTAGTATATTTTAGTTTATACTTTAGTTTAGTTTAGTTAATAGTTTAGATTATAGTTTAGTTTATAGTTTAGTTTATAGTTTAAATTAGTTTAGTTTAGTATAGATTAGTTTTGTTTAATTTAGTTTAGTTTAATTTATTTTAATTTAGTTTATTTTAGTTTAGATTATAGTTTAGTTTATAATTTAATTTAGTTTAGTATATAGTTTAGTTTATGGTTTAGTTTAGTTTATGGTTTAGTTTAGTTTAGTTTAGTTTAGTTTAGTTTACTTTAGTTTGGTTTAGTTTAGTTTAGTTTAGTTAATTTAGGTTAGGTTAGGTTAGGTTAGTTTAGTTTAGTTTAGGTTAGTTTAGGTTAGGTTAGTTTTTTTTAGTTTAGGTTAGGTTAGTTTAGGCTAGGTTATGTTAGGTTAGGTTAGGTTAGTTTAGTTTATTATAGTAGTTTAGTTTAGTTTAGGTTAGGTAAGCTTAATATAGGTTAGGTTATGTTAGGTTAGGTTAGTTTAAATTAGTTTCGTTTAGTTTATAATTTTTTTTAGTTTAGTTTTTTTTAATTTAGTTAAGTTTAGTATAGTTTAGTTTCATTTAGGTTAGGTTAGGCTAGGATAGTTTAGGTTAGCTTAGTTTATTTTAGTTTAGATTAAGTTAGGTTAAGTTGGGTTAGGTTCGTTTAGTTTAGTTTAGTTAAATTTAGTTTATAGTTTAGTTTATAGTTTAATTTAGTTTACAGTTAAGATTATAGTCTAGTTTAGTTTATAGTTTAGTTTATAGTGCAGTTTAGTTTAGATTAGTTTAGTATAGTTTAGTTTAGTTTAGTTTAGGTTAAGTAAGTTTAATTTAGTTTAGTTTAGTTTCGGTTAGGTTAGGTTAGGTTAATTTAAGTTAGGTTATTTTGGGTTAGTTTAATTTAGTTTAGTTAAGTTTAGTTAAGTTTAGTTTAGTTTACAGTATAGTTTAGTTAAGTTTAGTTTACAGTTTGGTTTATAGTTTAGTTTAGTTTAGTTTATAGATTAGTTTATGGTTTAGTTTGGTTTAGTTTTGTTTAGTTTAGGTTGGTTAATTTATATTAGATTAGTTTAGTTTGGGCTAGGTTAGGTTAGGTTAGATTAGTTTAGTTTAGATTAGATTAGGTTAGGTTAATTTAGGTTGGGTTAGGTTAGTTTAGTTTAATTTAGTTTAGTTAATTTATAGTTTACTTTAGTTTATAATTTAGTTTATAGTTTAGTTTAGTTTAGTTTATACTTTAGTTTAGTTTAGTTTAATTTAGTTTAAATTAGGTTATGTTAGGTTAGGTTAGTTTTGTTTAGTTTAGTTTAGTTTAGTTTTTTTTAGTTAAGTTTATAGTTTATTTTGTAGTTTAGTTTAGTTTAGTTTATAGTTTAATTTAGTGTAGTTTAGTTTGATTTATTTTAATTTAGTTTATTTTAGTTTAGTTTTAGTTTAGTTTAGTTAAGTTTTGTTTAGGTTAGGTGACGTTAGGTTAGATTAGGTTAGGTTAGTTAAGTATAGTTTAGTTTAGTTTAATTTAGGTTTGGTTAGGTTAAGTTAGGTTAGGTTAGTTAATTTAGTTTAGTTTAATTTAGTTGGATTTAGAATAATTTAGGTTAGTTTAGTTAATTTAGTTTAGGTTAGGTTAGTTTAGGGTAGTTTAGTTTAGTTAATTTATTTTAGTTAATAGTTTAGTATAGTTTATAGTTTAGTTTATAGTTTAGTTTAGTTTATAGTGTAGTTTAGTTTAGTTTAGTTTCGTTTCGTTTAGGTTAGGTTCGGTTACGTTAGGTTATGTTAGGTTAAGTTAGTTTAGTTTAGTTTAGTTTAGTTATGTTTAGTTTAGTTTATAGTTTGGTTTATTAATTAGTTTAGTTTAGTTTGTAGTTAAGTATATAGTTTAGTATAGTTTAGTTTAGTTTAGTTTAGATTAGCTTAGTTAGTTTATTTTGGATTAGTTTAGTTTACGTTACGTTAAGTTAGGTTAGGTTAATTTAATTCATTTTAGTTTAGGTTAGGTTAGGTTAAGTTAGGTTACTTTAGTTTAGCTTAGTTTACTTTAGTTTAGATAATTTATAGTTTAGTTTAATTTAGTTTATAGTTTAGTTTACATTTTAGTTTAGTTTAGTTTAGTATCGGTTAGGTTAGGTTAGATTAATTTAATTTAGGTTAGGTTAGGATAGTTTAGTTCAGTTTAGTGTAGTTTAGGTTAGGTTAGGTTAGGTGAAGATAGGTTACTTTAGTTTACTTTTGTTTAATTTAGTTTAGTTTACTTTAGTTTATTTATAGTTTAGTTTAGTTTATAATTTAGTTTAGTTTAGTGTAGTTTAGGTTAGGTTAGGTTAGGTTAGATTAGTTTAGTTTAGGTTATGTTAGGTTAGGATAGTTTAGTTTACTTTATTTTATTTTAGTTTAGTTTATAGTTTAGTTTATTGTTTAAATTATTTTAGTTTAGATTAGTTTAGTTTAGTTTAGTTTACTTAAGTTAAGTTTAGGTTAGGTTAGGTTAGTTTAGGTTAGGTTAGTTTAGTTTGGTTTAGGTTAGGATAGGTTAAGTTAGGTTAGGTTAGGTTATGTTAGGTTAGGTTAGTGTAGTTTAGTTTAGTTTAGTTTAGATTTGTCTCGTTTAGTTTATAGTTTAGTTTATAGTACAGTTTAGTTTGGTTTAGTATAGTTTAGTTTTGTTTAATTAGTTTTGTTTAATTTATTTTAATTTAGTTTAGTTTAGTTTATAGTTTAGTTTATAATTTAGTTTAGTTTAGTTTATAGTTTAGTTTATGGTTTAGTTAAGTTTCGTTTGGTTTGGTTTAGATTTGTTCTGTTTCGTTTAGTTTAGTTTAGTTTAGGTTAGGTTAGCTTAGTTTAGTTTAGTTTAGGTTAGGTTAGTTTAGGTTAGTTTAGTTTACTTTAGTTTAGTTTAGGTTAGTTTAGTTTAGTTTAGGTTAGGTTAGGTTTGGTTTGGTTAGGTTAGGTTAGGTTAGTTTAGTTTATTTTAGGTTAGTTTAGGTTAGGTTAGGTTAGTTAAATTTAATTTAGTTAGATTATAATTTTGTTTATAGTTTAGTTTAGTTTAGTTTATAGTTTAGTACAGTTAAGTTTAGTTTAGGTTAATTTAGGTTAGGTTAGGTTAGTTTAGTTTAGTTTAGTTTAGTGAATTTAGTTTAGTTTAGTTTAGGTTAGGTTAGGTTAGTTTACTTTAATTCAGTTTAAGTTATGTCAGGTTAGTTTAGGTTAGTTTACTTTAGTTGAGTTTAGTTTAGTTTATAGTTTAGATTTGTTTAGTTTTGTTTAGTGTAGTTTAGTTTATAGTTTTGTTTATAGTTTAGTTTAGTTAAGTTTAGTTTCGTTTAGGTTAGGTTAGGTTAGATTAGTTTAGTTTAGTTTTGTTTCGTTTAGGTTAGTTAGTTAGTTAGTTTAGTTCAGTTTAGGTTATGTCAGGTTAGTTTAGGTTAGTTTATTTTAGTTTAGTTTAGTTTATAATTAAATTTGTTTAGTTTAGTTTAGTTTAGTTTATGGTTTAGTTTATAGTTTAGTTTAGTTTAATTTAGTTTAGTTCAGTTTAGGATATGTCAGGTTAGTTTAGGTAAGTTTACTTTAGTTTAGTATAATTTATAGTTTAGATTTGTTTAGTTTAGTTTATAGTTCAGTTTAGTTGAGTTTATTTTAATTTAGTTTAATTAAATTTTATTTACTGTACAATTTAGTTTAGTTTAGTTTATAGTTTAGTTTAGTTTAGTTTAGTTTATGGTTAAGTTTATACTTTTGTTTAGTTTAATTTAGTTTAGTTTAGTATAGTTTAGCTCAGGTTAGCCCAGGTTAGGTTTATTTAGTTTAGTTTATTTTAGTTTAGGTTAGGTTTGGTTAGGGTAGTTTAGTTTAGTTTATAATTTAGTTTAGCTTAGGTTACGTTCGGTTAGGTTAGGTTAGGTTAGGTTAGTTTAGTTTAGATTAGTTTAGTTTACTTTACTTTAGTTTTGTTTAGTTTTTTTTAGGTTAGGTTAGTTTAGTTTAGGTTAGGTTAGGTTAGGTTAGTTTGGTTTATTTTAGTTTAGTTTAGGTTAGGTGAGCATAGGTTAGTTTAGTTTAATTTATATTAGATTATTTAGGTTAGGTTATGTTAGGTTAGTTTAGTTTAGTTTATGTTAGTTTAGGTTAGGTTAGGTCAGGTTATGTTAGTTTAGTTTAGTTTAGCTTAGTTTAGCTTAGGTTAGGTTAATTTAGGTTATTTTACTTTAGTTTAGTTTAGTTTAGTTTAGTTTAAAGTTTAGTATAATTTATAGTTTAGTTTATAGTTTATTTTAGTTTATAGTGTAGTTTAGTTAAGTTTAGTTTCGTTTCGTTTAGGTTAGGTTCGGTTACGTTAGGTTATGTTAGGTTAAGTTAGTTTAGTTTAGTTTAGTTATGTTTAGTTTAGTTTATAGTTTAGTTTATTAATTAGTTTAGTTTAATTTATAGTTAAGTATATAGTTTAGTATAGTTTAGTTTAGTGTAGTTTAGTTTAGATTAGCTTAGTTAGTTTATTTTGGATTAGTTTACTTTACGTTACGTTAGGTTAGGTTAATTTATTTTAGTTTAGGTTAGGTTAGGTTAAGTCAGGTTACTTTAGTTTAGCATAGTTTAGTTTAGTTTAGATAATTTATAGTTTAGTTTAGTTTAATTTATAGTTTAGTTTACAGTTTAGTTTAGTTTAATTTCGGTTAGTTTAGGTTAGGTTAGATTAATTTAATTTAGGTTAGGATAGCTTAGTTCAGTTTAGTTTAGTTTATTTAAGCTTAGTTAGTTTAGTTTAGATTAGTATAGTTTACGTTAGGTTAGGTTAGGTTAGGTAAGTTTAGTTTTGGTTAGGTTAGGTTAGGTGAAGTTAGGTTACTTTTGTTTAGTTAAGTTTAATTTAGTTTAGTTTAGTGTAGTTTAGATTAGGTTAGGTTAAGTTAGATTAGTTTAGTTTAGTTTAGGTTAGGTTAGGTTAGGATAGTTTAGTTTAGTTTATTTTAGTTTAGTTTAGTTTAGTTTATAGTTTAGTTTATAGTTTAAATTAGTTTAGTTTAGATTAGTTTAGTTTAGTTTAGTTTAGTTTAGGTTAGGTTATGTTAGGTGAGTTTAGTTTAGTTTAGTTTAGGTTAGGTTAGTTTAGTTTCGTTTAGTTTAGTTTAGTTTAGGTTAAGTTAGGTTTAGTTTGGTTAGGTTAGGTTAGGTTAGGTTAGGTTAGTTTAGCTAATTTTAGTTTAGTTTATAGTTTCGTTAATTTAGTTTAGTTTAGTTTAGTGTATAGTTAAGTTTATAGTTTAGTTTAGTTTATGGTTTAGTATAGTTTAGTTTAGTTTAGTTTAACTTAGTTTAGTTTAGATTCGTTTAGTTTAGTTTAGGTTAAGTTAGGTTAGGTTTGGTTAGGTTAATTTAGTTTAGTTTAGTTTAATTTAGTTTATTTAATTTATAGTTTAGTTAAATTTAGTGTAGTTTATAGTTTGGATTATAGTTTAGTTTATTTTATATTTTAGTTTAATTTAGTTTATGTTAGGTTAGTTTAGTTTAGTTTAGTTTAGTTTAGTTACGGTTAGGTGTGGTTAGGATAGTTTAGTTTAGTTTAGATTAGTTTTAGTTAATAGTTTATCTTAGTTTATTTTATACTTAAGTTCATAGTTTAGTTTATAGTTTAGTTTAGGCTATTTTAGATTAGTTTAGTTTTGTTTGGTTTATTTTAGTTTAGTTTAGGTTAGGTGAGCATAGGTTAGTTTAGTTTAATTTAGATTAGGTTATTTAGGTTATGTTATGTTAGGTTAGTTTAGTTTACTTTAGTTTATGTTAGTTTAGGTTATGTTAGGTTAGGTTATGTTAGTTTAGTTTAGTTTAGCTTAGTTTAGCTTAGGTTAGGTTAGTTTAGGTTATTTTACTTTAGTGTAGTTTAGTTTAGTTTATAGTTTAGTATAGTTTATAGTTTAGTTTATAGTTTAATTTAGTTTATAGTGTAGTTTATTTTAGTATAGTTTCGTTTCGTTTAGGTTAGGTTCGGTTACGTTAGGTTATGTTAGGTTAAGTTAGTTTGGTTAAGTTTAGTTTAGTTATGTTTAGTTTAGTTTATAGTTTAGTTTATTAATTAGTTTAGTTTAGTTTATAGTTAAGTTTATAGTTTAGTATAGTTTAGTTTAGTGTAGTTTAATTTAGATTAGCTTAGTTAGTTTATTTTGGATTAGTTTACCTTACGTTACGTTAGGTTAGGTTAATTTATTTTAATTTAGGTCAGGTTAGGTTAAGTCAGGTTACTTTAGTTTAGCATAGTTTAGTTTAGTTTAGATAATTTATAGTGTAGTTTAGTTTAGTTTATAGTTTAGTTTACAGTTTAGTTTAGTTTCGGTTAGTTTAGGTTAGGTTAGATTAATTTAATTAAGGTTAGGATAGTTTAGTTCAGTTTAGTTTAGTTTAGTTAAGCTTAGTTAGTTTAGTTTAGATTAGTATAGTTTACGTTAGGTTAGGTTAGGTTAGGTAAGTTTAGTTTTGTTTGGGTTAGGTTAGGTTAGTTGAAGTTAGGTTACTTTAGTATAGTTAAGTTTAATTTAGTTTAGTTTAGTGTAGTTTAGATTAGGTTAGGTTAGGTTAGATTAGTTTAGTTTAGTTTAGGTTAGGTTAGGTTAGGATATTTTAGTTTAGTTTAATTTAGTTTAGTTTAGTTTAGTTTATAGTTTAGTTTATAGTTTAAATTAGTTTAGTTTAGATTAGTTTAGTTTAGTTTAGTTTACTTAAGTTTAGTTTAGGTTAGGTTAGGTTAGGTTAGGTTATGTTATGTTTGGTTAGTGTAGTTTAGTTTAGTTTAGTTAAGTTCAGTTTATAATAGGTTAGGTTAATTTAATTTAGTTTAGTTTAGTTTAGGTTAGGTTAGGTGAGTTTAGTTTAGTTTAGTTTAGTTTATGTTATGTTAGGTTAGGTTAGGTAAGTTTAGTTCTCTTTAGGTTAGGTTAGGTTAGGTGAAGTTAGGTTACTTTAGTTTAGTTAAGTTTAATTTAGTTTAGTTTAGATAATTTATAGTTTAGTTTAGTTTAGTTTCGGTTAGTTTAGGTTAGGTTAGATTCATTTAATTAAGGTTGGGATAGTTTAGTTCAGTTTAGTTTAGTTTAGTTAAGCTTAGTTAGTTTAGTTTAGATTAGTATAGTTTACGTTAGGTTAGGTTAGGTTAGGTTAGGTAAGTTTAGTTCTCTTTAGGTTAGGTTAGGTTAGGTGAAGTTAGGTTACTTTAGTTTAGTTAAGTTTAATTTAGTTTAGTGTAGTTTAGATTAGGTTAGGTTAGGTTAGATTAGTTTAGTTTAGTTTAGGTTAGGTTAGGATAGTTTAGTTTAGTTTATTTTAGTATATTTTAGTTTATACTTTAGTTTAGTTTAGTTAATAGTTTAGATTATAGTTTAGTTTATAGTTTAAATTAGTTTAGTTTAGTATAGATTAGTTTTGTTTAATTTAGTTTAGTTTAATTTATTTTAATTTAGTTTATTTTAGTTTAGATTATAGTTTAGTTTATAATTTAATTTAGTTTAGTATATAGTTTAGTTTATGGTTTAGTTTAGTTTATGGTTTAGTTTAGTTTAGTTTAGTTTAGTTTGGTTTAGTTTACTTTAGTTTGGTTTAGTTTAGTTTAGTTTAGTTAATTTAGGTTAGGTTAGGTTAGGTTAGTTTAGTTTAGTTTAGGTTAGTTTAGGTTAGGTTAGTTTTTTTTAGTTTAGGTTAGGTTAGTTTAGGCTAGGTTATGTTAGGTTAGGTTAGGTTAGTTTAGTTTATTATAGTAGTTTAGTTTAGTTTAGGTTAGGTAAGCTTAATATAGGTTAGGTTATGTTAGGTTAGGTTAGTTTAAATTAGTTTCGTTTAGTTTATAATTTTTTTTAGTTTAGTTTTTTTTAATTTAGTTAAGTTTAGTATAGTTTAGTTTCATTTAGGTTAGGTTAGGCTAGGATAGTTTAGGTTAGCTTAGTTTATTTTAGTTTAGATTAAGTTAGGTTAAGTTGGGTTAGGTTCGTTTAGTTTAGTTTAGTTAAATTTAGTTTATAGTTTAGTTTATAGTTTAATTTAGTTTACAGTTAAGATTATAGTCTAGTCTAGTTTATAGTTTAGTTTATAGTGCAGTTTAGTTTAGATTAGTTTAGTATAGTTTAGTTTAGTTTAGTTTAGGTTAAGTAAGTTTAATTTAGTTTAGTTTAGTTTCGGTTAGGTTAGGTTAGGTTAATTTAAGTTAGGTTATTTTGGGTTAGTTTAGTTTAGTTTAGTTAAGTTTAGTTAAGTTTAGTTTAGTTTACAGTATAGTTTAGTTAAGTTTAGTTTACAGTTTGGTTTATAGTTTAGTTTAGTTTAGTTTATAGATTAGTTTATGGTTTAGTTTGGTTTAGTTTTGTTTAGTTTAGGTTGGTTAATTTATATTAGATTAGTTTAGTTTGGGCTAGGTTAGGTTAGGTTAGATTAGTTTAGTTTAGATTAGATTAGGTTAGGTTAATTTAGGTTGGGTTAGGTTAGTTTAGTTTAATTTAGTTTAGTTAATTTATAGTTTAGTTTAGTTTATAATTTAGTTTATAGTTTAGTTTAGTTTAGTTTATACTTTAGTTTAGTTTAGTTTAATTTAGTTTAAATTAGGTTATGTTAGGTTATGTTAGTTTTGTTTAGTTTAGTTTAGTTTAGTTTTTTTTAGTTAAGTTTATAGTTTATTTTGTAGTTTAGTTTAGTTTAGTTTATAGTTTAATTTAGTGTAGTTTAGTTTGATTTATTTTAATTTAGTTTATTTTAGTTTAGTTTTAGTTTAGTTTAGTTAAGTTTTGTTTAGTTTAGGTGACGTTAGGTTAGATTAGGTTAGGTTAGTTAAGTATAGTTTAGTTTAGTTTAATTTAGGTTTGGTTAGGTTAAGTTAGGTTAGGTTAGTTAATTTAGTTTAGTTTAATTTAGTTGGATTTAGAATAATTTAGGTTAGTTTAGTTAATTTAGTATAGGTTAGGTTAGTTTAGGGTAGTTTAGTTTAGTTAATTTATTTTAGTTAATAGTTTAGTATAGTTTATAGTTTAGTTTATAGTTTAGTTTAGTTTATAGTGTAGTTTAGTTTAGTTTAGTTTCGTTTCGTTTAGGTTAGGTTCGGTTACGTTAGGTTAAGTTAGGTTAAGTTAGTTTAGTTTAGTTTAGTTTAGTTATGTTTAGTTTAGTTTATAGTTTGGTTTATTAATTAGTTTAGTTTAGTTTGTAGTTAAGTATATAGTTTAGTATAGTTTAGTTTAGTTTAGATTAGCTTAGTTAGTTTATTTTGGATTAGTTTAGTTTACGTTACGTTAAGTTAGGTTAGGTTAATTTAATTCATTTTAGTTTAGGTTAGGTTAGGTTAAGTTAGGTTACTTTAGTTTAGCTTAGTTTACTTTAGTTTAGATAACTTATAGTTTAGTTTAATTTAGTTTATAGTTTAGTTTACATTTTAGTTTAGTTTAGTTTAGTATCGGTTAGGTTAGGTTAGATTAATTTAATTTAGGTTAGGTTAGGATAGTTTAGTTCAGTTTAGTGTAGTTTAGGTTAGGTTAGGTTAGGTGAAGATAGGTTACTTTAGTTTACTTTTGTTTAATTTAGTTTAGTTTACTTTAGTTTATTTATAGTTTAGTTCAGTTTATAATTTAGTTTAGTTTAGTGTAGTTTAGGTTATGTTAGGTTAGGTTAGATTAGTTTAGTTTAGGTTATGTTAGGTTAGGATAGTTTAGTTTACTTTATTTTATTTTAGTTTAGTTTATAGTTTAGTTTATTGTTTAAATTATTTTAGTTTAGATTAGTTTAGTTTAGTTTAGTTTACTTAAGTTAAGTTTAGGTTAGGTTAGGTTAGTTTAGGTTAGGTTAGTTTAGTTTAGTTTATTTAAGTTCAGTTTATATTAGGTTAGGTTAATTTAATTTATTATAGTTTAGTTTAGGTTAGGTTAGTTTAGTTTAGTTTAGTTTGGTTTAGGTTAGGATAGGTTAAGTTAGGTTAGGTTAGGTTATGTTAGGTTAGGTTAGTGTAGTTTAGTTTAGTTTAGTTTAGATTTGTCTCGTTTAGTTTATAGTTTAGTTTATAGTACAGTTTAGTTTGGTTTAGTATAGTTTAGTTTTGTTTAATTAGTTTTGTTTAATTTATTTTAATTTAGTTTAGTTTAGTTTATAGTTTAGTTTATAATTTAGTTTAGTTTAGTTTATAGTTTAGTTTATGGTTTAGTATAGTTTCGTTTGGTTTGGTTTAGATTTGTTCTGTTTCGTTTAGTTTAGTTTAGTTTAGGTTAGGTTAGCTTAGTTTAGTTTAGGTTAGGTTAGGTTTGGTTTGGTTAGGTTAGGTTAGGTTAGTTTAGTTTATTTTAGGTTAGTTTAGGTTAGGTTAGGTTAGTTAAATTTAATTTAGTTAGATTATAATTTTGTTTATAGTTTAGTTTAGTTTAGTTTATAGTTTAGTTTAGTTAAGTTTAGTTTAGGTTAATTTAGGTTAGGTTAGGTTAGTTTAGTTTAGTTTAGTTTAGTGAATTTAGTTTAGTTTAGTTTAGGTTAGGTTAGGTTAGTTTACTTTAATTCAGTTTAAGTTATGTCAGGTTAGTTTAGGTTAGTTTACTTTAGTTGAGTTTAGTTTAGTTTATAGTTTAGATTTGTTTAGTTTTGTTTAGTGTAGTTTAGTTTATAGTTTTGTTTATAGTTTAGTTTAGTTTAGTTAAGTTTAGTTTCGTTTAGGTTAGGTTAGGTTAGATTAGTTTAGTTTAGTTTTGTTTCGTTTAGGTTAGTTAGTTAGTTTAGTTCAGTTTAGGTTATGTCAGGTTAGTTTAGGTTAGTTTATTTTAGTTTAGTTTAGTTTATAATTTAGATTTGTTTAGTTTAGTTTAGTTTAGTTTATGGTTTAGTTTATAGTTTAGTTTAGTTTAATTTAGTTTAGTTCAGTTTAGGATATGTCAGGTTAGTTTAAGTAAGTTTACTTTAGTTTAGTATAATTTATAGTTTAGATTTGTTTAGTTTAGTTTATAGTTCAGTTTAGTTGAGTTTATTTTAATTTAGTTTAATTAAATTTTATTTACTGTACAATTTAGTTTAGTTTAGTTTAGTTTATAGTTTAGTTTAGTTTAGTTTATGGTTAAGTTTATACTTTTGTTTAGTTTAATTTAGTTTAGTTTAGTATAGTTTAGCTCAGGTTAGCTCAGGTTAGGTTTATTTAGTTTAGTTTATTTTAGTTTAGGTTAGGTTTGGTTAGGGTAGTTTAGTTTAGTTTATAATTTAGTTTAGCTTAGGTTACGTTCGGTTAGGTTAGGTTAGGTTAGGTTAGTTTAGTTTAGATTAGTTTAGTTTACTTTACTTTAGTTTTGTTTAGTTTTTTTTAGGATAGGTTAGTTTAGTTTAGGTTAGGTTAGGTTAGGTTAGTTTGGTTTAGTTTAGTTTAGTTAAGTTTTGTTTGGTTTATAGTTTAGTTTAGTTTAGCTTGGTTTAGTTTAGGTTGGGTTAGGTTAGTTTAGTTTAGTTTAGTTTGGTTTATTTTAGTTTAGTTTAGGTTAGGTGAGCATAGGTTAGTTTAGTTTAATTTAGATTAGATTATTTAGGTTAGGTTATGTTAGGTTAGTTTAGTTTAGTTTATGTTAGTTTAGGTTAGGTTAGGTCAGGTTATGTTAGTTTAGTTTAGTTTAGCTTAGTTTAGCTTAGGTTAGGTTAATTTAGGTTATTTTACTTTAGTTTAGTTTAGTTTAGTTTAGTTTAAAGTTTAGTATAATTTATAGTTTAGTTTATAGTTTATTTTAGTTTATAGTGTAGTTTAGTTAAGTTTAGTTTCGTTTCGTTTAGGTTAGGTTCGGTTACGTTAGGTTATGTTAGGTTAAGTTAGTTTAGTTTAGTTTAGTTATGTTTAGTTTAGTTTATAGTTTAGTTTATTAATTAGTTTAGTTTAATTTATAGTTAAGTATATAGTTTAGTATAGTTTAGTTTAGTGTAGTTTAGTTTAGATTAGCTTAGTTAGTTTATTTTGGATTAGTTTACTTTACGTTACGTTAGGTTAGGTTAATTTATTTTAGTTTAGGTTAGGTTAGGTTAAGTCAGGTTACTTTAGTTTAGCATAGTTTAGTTTAGTTTAGATAATTTATAGTTTAGTTTAGTTTAATTTATAGTTTAGTTTACAGTTTAGTTTAGTTTAGTTTCGGTTAGTTTAGGTTAGGTTAGATTAATTTAATTTAGGTTAGGATAGCTTAGTTCAGTTTAGTTTAGTTTATTTAAGCTTAGTTAGTTTAGTTTAGATTAGTATAGTTTACGTTAGGTTAGGTTAGGTTAGGTAAGTTTAGTTTTGTTTAGGTTAGGTTAGGTGAAGTTAGGTTACTTTAGTTTAGTTAAGTTTAATTTAGTTTAGTTTAGTGTAGTTTAGATTATGTTAGGTTAGGTTAGATTAGTTTAGTTTAGTTTAGGTTAGGTTAGGTTAGGATAGTTTAGTTTAGTTTATTTTAGTTTAGTTTAGTTTAGTTTATAGTTTAGTTTATAGTTTAAATTAGTTTAGTTTAGATTAGTTTAGTTTAGTTTAGTTTAGGTTAGGTTAGGTTATGTTAGGTGAGTTTAGTTTAGATTAGTTTAGGTTAGGTTAGTTTAGTTTCGTTTAGTTTCGTTTAGTTTAGGTTAAGTTAGGTTTAGTTTGGTTAGGTTAGGTTAGGTTAGGTTAGTTTAGCTAATTTTAGTTTAGTTTATAGTTTCGTTAATTTAGTTTAGTTTAGTTTAGTGTATAGTTAAGTTTATAGTTTAGTTTAGTTTATGGTTTAGTATAGTTTAGTTTAGTTTAGTTTAACTTAGCATAGTTTAGATTCGTTTAGTTTAGTTTAGGTTAAGTTAGGTTAGGTTTGGTTAGGTTAATTTAGTTTAGTTTAGTTTAATTTAGTTTATTTAATTTTTAGTTTAGTTAAATTTAGTGTAGTTTATAGTTTAGATTATAGTTTAGTTTATTTTATATTTTAGTTTAGTTTAGTTTATGTTAGGTTAGTTTAGTTTAGTTTAGTTTAGTTTAGTTTCGGTTAGGTGTGGTTAGGATAGTTTAGTTTAGTTTAGATTAGTTTTAGTTTATAGTTTATCTTAGTTTATTTTATACTTAAGTTCATAGTTTAGTTTATAGTTTAGTTTAGGCTATTTTAGATTAGTTTAGTTTTGTTTGGTTTATTTTAGTTTAGTTTAGGTTTAGTGAGCATAGGTTAGTTTAGTTTAATTTAGATTAGGTTATTTAGGTTATGTTATGTTAGGTTAGTTTAGTGTACTTTAGTTTATGTTAGTTTAGGTTATGTTAGGTTAGGTTATGTTAGTTTAGTTTAGTTTAGCTTAGTTTAGCTTAGGTTAGGTTAGTTTAGGTTATTTTACTTTAGTGTAGTTTAGTTTAGTTTATAGTTTAGTATAGTTTATAGTTTAGTTTATAGTTTAATTTAGTTTATAGTGTAGTTTATTTTAGTATAGTTTCATTTCGTTTAGGTTAGGTTCGGTTACGTTAGGTTATGTTAGGTTAAGTTAGTTTGGTTAAGTTTAGTTTAGTTATGTTTAGTTTAGTTTATAGTTTAGTTTATTAATTAGTTTAGTTTAGTTTATAGTTAAGTTTATAGTTTAGTATAGTTTAGTTTAGTGTAGTTTAATTTAGATTAGCTTAGTTAGTTTATTTTGGATTAGTTTACCTTACGTTACGTTAGGTTAGGTTAATTTATTTTAGTTTAGGTTAGGTTAAGTCAGGTTACTTTAGTTTAGCATAGTTTAGTTTAGTTTAGATAATTTATAGTGTAGTTTAGTTTAGTTTATAGTTTAGTTTACAGTTTAGTTTAGTTTCGGTTAGTTTAGGTTAGGTTAGATTAATTTAATTAAGGTTAGGATAGTTTAGTTCAGTTTAGTTTAGTTTAGTTAAGCTTAGTTAGTTTAGTTTAGATTAGTATAGTTTACGTTAGGTTAGGTTAGGTTAGGTAAGTTTAGTTTTGTTTGGGTTAGGTTAGGTTAGTTGAAGTTAGGTTACTTTAGTATAGTTAAGTTTAATTTAGTTTAGTTTAGTGTAGTTTAGATTAGGTTAGGTTAGGTTAGATTAGTTTAGTTTAGTTTAGGTTAGGTTAGGTTAGGATATTTTAGTTTAGTTTATTTTAGTTTAGTTTAGTTTAGTTTATAGTTTAGTTTATAGTTTAAATTAGTTTAGTTTAGATTAGTTTAGTTTAGTTTAGTTTACTTAAGTTTAGTTTAGGTTAGGTTAGGTTAGGTTATGTTATGTTTGGTTAGTGTAGTTTAGTTTAGTTTAGTTAAGTTCAGTTTATAATAGGTTAGGTTAATTTAATTTAGTTTAGTTTAGTTTAGGTTAGGTTAGGTGAGTTTAGTTTAGTTTAGTTTAGTTTAGGTTATGTTAGGTTAGGTTAGGTAAGTTTAGTTCTCTTTAGGTTAGGTTAGGTTAGGTGAAGTTAGGTTACTTTAGTTTAGTTAAGTTTAATTTAGTTTAGTTTAGATAATTTATAGTTTAGTTTAGTTTAGTTTCGGTTAGTTTAGGTTAGGTTAGATTCATTTAATTAATGTTGGGATAGTTTAGTTCAGTTTAGTTTAGTTTAGTTAAGCTTAGTTAGTTTAGTTTAGATTAGTATAGTTTACGTTAGGTTAGGTTAGGTTAGGTTAGGTAAGTTTAGTTCTCTTTAGGTTAGGTTAGGTTAGGTGAAGTTAGGTTACTTTAGTTTAGTTAAGTTTAATTTAGTTTAGTGTAGTTTAGATTAGGTTAGGTTAGGTTAGATTAGTTTAGTTTAGTTTAGGTTAGGTTAGGATAGTTTAGTTTAGTTTATTTTAGTATATTTTAGTTTATACTTTAGTTTAGTTTAGTTAATAGTTTAGATTATAGTTTAGTTTATAGTTTAGTTTATAGTTTAAATTAGTTTAGTTTAGTATAGATTAGTTTTGTTTAATTTAGTTTAGTTTAATTTATTTTAATTTAGTTTATTTTAGTTTAGATTATAGTTTAGTTTATAATTTAATTTAGTTTAGTATATAGTTTAGTTTATGGTTTAGTTTAGTTTATGGTTTAGTTTAGTTTAGTTTAGTTTAGTTTGGTTTAGTTTACTTTAGTTTGGTTTAGTTTAGTTTAGTTTAGTTAATTTAGGTTAGGTTAGGTTAGTTTAGTTTAGTTTAGGTTAGTTTAGGTTAGTTTAGTTTTTTTTAGTTTAGGTTAGGTTAGTTTAGGCTAGGTTATGTCAGGTTAGGTTAGGTTAGTTTAGTTTATTATAGTAGTTTAGTTTAGTTTAGGTTAGGTAAGCTTAATATAGGTTAGGTTATGTTAGGTTAGGTTAGTTTAAATTAGTTTCGTTTAGTTTATAATTTTTTTTAGTTTAGTTTTTTTTAATTTAGTTAAGTTTAGTATAGTTTAGTTTCATTTAGGTTAGGTTAGGCTAGGATAGTTTAGGTTAGCTTAGTTTATTTTAGTTAAGTTTAGTACTTTAGTTTAGTTAAGTTTAATTTAGTTTAGTGTAGTTTAGATTAGGTTAGGTTAGGTTAGATTAGTTTAGTTTAGTTTAGGTTAGGTTAGGATAGTTTAGTTTAGTTTATTTTAGTTTAGTTTAGTTTAGTTTATAGTTTTGTTTATAGTTTAAATTAGTTTAGTTTAGATTAGTTTAGTTAAGTTTAGTTTACTTAAGTTTAGGTTAGGTTAGGTTAGGTTAGGTTAGGTTATGTTAGGTTTGGTTAGTGTAGTTTAGTTTAGTTTAGTTAAGTTCAGTTTATATTAGGTTAGGTTAATTTAATTTAGTTTCGTTTAGTTTAGGTTAGGTTAGGTGAGTTTAGTTTAGTTTAGGTTAGGTTAGGTTAGGTTAGGTTATGTTAGGTTATGTTAGGTTATGTTAGGTTAGGTTAGTGTAGTTTAGTTTAGTTTAGATTTGACTCGTTTAGTTTATAATTTAGTTTATAGTTCAGTTTAGTTTGGTTTAGTATAGTTTAGTTTTGTTTAATTTAGTTTTGTTTAATTTATTTTAATTTAGTTTAGTTTAGTTTAGTATATAGTTTAATTTTTAATTTAGTTTAGTTTAGTTTATAGTTTAGTTTAGTTTATGGTTAATTTATGGTTTAGTTTAGTTTATTTTAGTTTAGTTCAGTTTAGGATATGTCAGGTTAGTTTAGGTTAGTTTACTTTAGTTTAGTATAGTTTATAGTTTGGATTTGTTTAGTTTAGTTTATAGTTCAGTTTAGTTGAGTTTATTTTAATTTAGTTTAATTAAATTTTCTTTACTGTACAATTTAGTTTAGTTAAGTTTAGTTTATAGTTTAGTTTAGTTTAGTTTATGGTTAAGTTGATACTTTTGTTTAGTTTAATTTAGTTTAGTTTAGTATAGTTTAGCTCAGGTTAGCTTAGGTTAGGTTAATTTAGTTTAGTTTAGGTTATGTTAGGTTAGGTTAGGTTAGGTTACCTTAGTTAAGTTTAGTTTAGTTTAGTTAATTTATACTTTAGTTTAGTTTAGCATATAGTTTAGTTTAGTTTAGTTTATAGTATAGTATAGTTTAGTTTAGTTTAGTTTAGGGTAGGTTAGATTAGTTTAGTTTATTTTAGTTTAGGTTAGGTTAGGTTACGTTAGTTTAGTTTAGATTAGTTTAGTTTAGTTTACTTTAGTTTTGTTTAGTTTTGTTTAGGTTAGGTTAGGTTAGTTTAGGTTAGGTTAGGTTATCGTATTTTGGCTTAGTTTAGTTTAGTTAAGTTTTGTTTAGTTTATAGTTTAGTTTAGTTTAGTTTAGCTTGGTTTAGTTTAGGTTGGGTTAGGTTAGTTTAGTTTACTTTAGTTTGGTTTATTTTAGTTTAGTTTCGGTTAGGTGAGCATAGGTCAGTTTAGTTTAATTTAGATTAGGTTATTTAGGTTAGGTTATGTTAAAGTTAGTTTAGTGAGTTTAGTTTATGTTAGTTTAGGTTAGGTTATGTTAAAGTTAGTTTAGTTTAGTTTAGTTTATGTTAGTTTAGGTTAGGTTAGGTTAGGTTATGTTAGTATAGTTTAGTTTAGCTTAGTTTAGCTTAGGTTAGGTTAGTTTAGGTTATTTTACTTTAGTTTAGTTTAGTTTAGTTTATAGTTTAGTATAGTTTATAGTTTAGTTTATAGTTTACTTTAGTTTATAGTGTAGTTTAGTTTAGTTTAGTTTCGTTTCGTTTAGGTTAGGTTCGGTTACGTTAGGTTATCTTAGGTTAAGTTAGTTTAGTTTAGTTTTGTTTAGTTATGTTTAGTTTAGTTTATAGTTTAGTTTATTGTTTAGTTTAGTTTAGTTTATAGTTAAGTATATAGTTTAGTATAGTTTAGTTTAGTGTAGTTTAGTTTAGATTAGCTTAGTTAGTTTATTTTGGATTAGTTTACTTTACGTTACGTTAGGTTAGGTTAATTTATTTTAGTTTAGGTTAGGTCAGGTTAAGTCAGGTTACTTTAGTTTAGCATAGTTTAGTTTAGTTTAGATAATTTTAGTTTATTTATAGTTTAGTTTAGTTTATAATTTAGTTTAGTTTAGTGTGGTTTAGATTAGGTTAGGTTAGGTTAGATTAGTTTAGTTTAGGTTAGGTTAGGTTAGGATAGTTTAGTTTAGTTTATTTTAGTTTAGTTTAGTTTATAGTTTAAATTAGTTTAGTTCAGATTAGTTTAGTTTAGTTTAGTTTACTTAAGTTTAGTTTAGGTTTGGTTAGGTTAGGTTATGTTAGGTTTGGTTAGTGTAGTTTAGTTTAGTTAAGTTCAGTTTGTATTAGGTTAGGTTAATTTAATTTAGTTTAGTTTAGGTTAGGTTAGGTGAGTTTAATTTAGTTTAGTTTAGTTTACGTTAGGTTAGGTTAGGTTAGGTTATGTTAGGTTAGGTTAGTGTAGTTTAGTTTAGTTTAGTTTAGATTTGACTCGTTTAGTTTATAATTTAATTTATAGTTCAGTTTAGTTTCGTTTAGTATAGTTTAGTTTTGTTTAATTTAGTTTTGTTTAATTTATTTTAATTTAGTTTAGTTTAGTTTAGTTTAGTATATAGTTTAATTTTTAATATAGTTTAGTTTAGTTTATGGTTTAGTTTAGTTTAGTTTGGTTTGGTTTATTTTAGTTCTGTTTGTTTTAGTTTAGTTTAGTTTAGGTTAGGTTAGCTTAGTTTAGTTTAGTTTAATTTAGGTTAGGTTGGGTTAGGTTAGTTTAGTTTACTTTAGTTTAGTTTAGGTTAGGTTAGCTTAGGTTATGTTAGGTGAGTTTATTTTAGTTTAGTAGTTTAGTTTAGTTTAGTTTAGGTTAGTTTAGTTTAGTTTCGTTTAGTTTAGTTTAGTTTATGTTAGGTTAGGTTTAGTTTGGTTAGGTTAGGTTAGGTTAGGTTAGGTTAGTTTAGTTTATTTTAGGTTAGTTTAGGTTAGGTTAGGTTAGGTTAGTTAAATTTAATTTAGTTAGATTATAATTTAGTTTATAGTTTAGTTTAGTTTAGTTTATTGTTTAGTTTAGTTAAATTTAGTTTAGGTTAGGTTAGTGTAGTTTAGTTTAGTTTAGTTTAGATTTGACTCGTTTAGTTTATAATTTAGTTTATAGTTCAGTTTAATTTGGTTTAGTATAGTTTAGTTTTGTTTAATTTACTTTTGTTCAATTTATTTTAATTTAGTATAGTTTAGTTTAGTATATGGTTTAATTTTTAATATAGTTTAGTTTAGTTTATAGTTAGTTTATGGTTTAGTTTAGTTTAGTTTGGTTTGGTTTAGTTTAGTTCTGTTTGTTTTAGTTTAGTTTAGTTTAGGTTAGCTTAGCTTAGTTTAGTTTAGTTTAATTTAGGTTAGGTTGGGTTAGGTTAGTTTAGTTTAGTTTAGGTTAGGTTAGGTTAGTTTAAGTTAGGTTACTTTAGTTTAGTTTAGTTTAGTTTAGATAATTTATAATTTAGTTTAGTTTAGTTTAGTTTATAGTTTAGTTTATAGTTTACTTTAGTTTCTAGTTTAGTTTAGTTTGAATTAGATTCGGTAAGTTTAGTTTAGTTTACGTTAGGTTAGGTTAGGTTGAGTTAGGTTACTTTAGTATAGTTTAGTTTAGATAATTTATAGTTTAGTTTATTTTAGTTTAGTTTATGGTTAATTTAGTTCATATTTTAGTTTAGTTTAGTTATGTTTAGTTTTGTTTATAGTTTAGTTTATTAATTAGTTTAGTTTAGTTTATAGTTAAGTATATAGATTAGTATAGTTTAGTTTAGTGTAGTTTAGTATAGATTAGCGTGGTTAGTTTATTTTGGATTAGTTTACTTTACGTTACGTTAGGTTAGGTTAATTTATTTTAGTTTAGGTTAGGTTAGGTTAAGTCAGGTTACTTTAGTTTAGCTTAGTTTAGTTTAGTTTAGTTAATTTATAGTTTAGTTTAGTTTAGTTTATAGTTTAGTTTACAGTTTAGTTCAGTTTGTTTCGTTTTGGTTAGGTTAGGTTAGATTAATTTATTTTAAGTTAGGATAGTTTAGTTCAGTTTAGTTTAGTTTAGTTAAGCTTAGTTAGTTTAGTTTAGATTAGTATAGTTTACGTTAGGTTAGGTTAGGGTAGGTAAGTTTAGTTTAGTTTAGGTTAAGTTAGGTTAGGTGAAGTTAGGTTACTTTAGTTTAGATTAGTTTAATTTAGTTTAGTTTATTTTAGTTTATTTATAATTAAGTTTAGTTTATAATTTAGTTTAGTTTAGTGTAGTTTAGGTTAGGTTAGTTAAGGTTAGATTAGTTTAGCTTAGTTTAGGTTAGGATAGGTTAGGATAGTTTAGTTTAGTTTATTTTATTTTAGTTTAGTTTATATTATAGTTTAGTTTATAGTTTAAATTTGTTTAGTTTAGATTAGTTTAGTTTAGTTTAGTTTAGTTTAGGTTAGGTTAGGTTAGGTTAGGTTATGTTAGGTTAGGTTAGTGTAGTTTAGTTCAGTTTAGTTTAGTTCAGTTTATATTATGTTAGGTTAATTTAATTTAGTTTAGTTTAGTTTAGGTTAGGTTAGGTTAGTTAATTTAGTATAGTTTAGGTTAGGTTAGGTTAGGTGAAGTTATGTTACTTTAGTTTAGTTTAGTTTATTTTAGTTTATTTACAGTTTAGTTTGGTTTATAATTAATTTAGTTTAATGTAGTTTAGGTTAGGTTAAGTTAGGTTAGATTAGTTTAGTTTAGTTTAGGTTAGGTTAGGTGAGAATAGTTTAGTTTATTTTAGTTTAGTTTAGTTTATAGTTAAGTTTATAGTTTAAATTAGTTTAGTTTAGATTAATTTAGTTTAGTTTAGTTTATTTAAGTTTAGTTAACGTTAGGTTAGGTTATGTTAGGTTAGGTTAGTTCAGCATAGGTTTGATTAGGTTAGGTTAGTTTAGGTTACGGCTGTTTAGTTTAGTTTAGGTTAGGTTAGTTTAGTTTAGTTTCGTTTAGTTTATTTTAGGTTAGGTTAGGTTAGGTTTAGTTTGGTTAGGTTAGGTTAGGTTAGTTTAGCTAATTTTAGTTTAGTTTATAGTTTCGTTAATTTAGTTTAGTTTAGTTTAGTGTATAGTTAAGTTTATAGTTTAGTTTAGTTTATGGTTTAGTATAGTTTAGTTTAGTTTAGTTTAACTTAGTTTAGTTTAGATTCGTTTAGTTTAGTTTAGGTTAAGTTAGGTTAGGTTTGGTTAGGTTAATTTAGTTTAGTTTAGTTTAATTTAGTTTATTTAATTTATAGTTTAGTTAAATTTAGTTTAGCTTATAGTTTAGATTATAGTTTAGTTTATTTTATATTTTAGTTTAGTTTAGTTTATGTTAGGTTAGTTTAGTTTAGTTTAGTTTAGTTTCGGTTAGGTGTGGTTAGGATAGTTTAGTTTAGTTTAGATTAGTTTTAGTTTATAGTTTATCTTAGTTTATTTTATACTTAAGTTCATAGTTTAGTTTATAGTTTAGTTTAGGCTATTTTAGATTAGTTTAGTTTTGTTTGGTTTATTTTAGTTTCGTTTAGGTTAGGTGAGCATAGTTTAGTTTAGTTTAATTTAGATTAGGTTATTTAGGTTAGGTTATGTTAGGTTAGTTTAGTTTACTTTAGTTTATGATAGTTTAAGTTATGTTAGGTTAGGTTATGTTAGTTTAGTTTAGTTTAGCTTAGTTTAGCTTAGGTTAGGTTAGTTTAGGTTATTTTACTTTAGTGTAGTTTAGTTTAGTTTATAGTTTAGTATAGTTTATAGTTTAGTTTATAGTTTAATTTAGTTTATAGTGTAGTTTATTTTGGTATAGTTTCGTTTCGTTTAGGTTAGGTTCGGTTACGTTAGGTTATGTTAGGTTAAGTTAGTTTAGTTTAGTTTAGTTTAGTTATGTTTAGTTTAGTTTATAATTTAGTTTATTAATTAGTTTAGTTTAGTTTATAGTTAAGTTTATAGTTTAGTATACTTTAGTTTAGTGTAGTTTAATTTAGATTAGCTTAGTTAGTTTATTTTGGATTAGTTTACTTTACGTTACGTTAGGTTAGGTTAATTTATTTTAGTTTAGGTTAGGTTAAGTCAGGTTACTTTAGTTTAGCATAGTTATTTTAGTTTAGATAATTTATAGTGTAGTTTAGTTTAGTTTATAGTTTAGTTTACAGTTTAGTTTAGTTTCGGTTAGTTTAGGTTAGGTTAGATTAATTTAATTAAGGTTAGGATAGTTTAGTTCAGTTTAGTTTAGTTTAGTTAAGCTTAGTTAGTATAGTTTAGATTAGTATAGTTTACGTTAGGTTAGGTTAGGTTAGGTAAGTTTAGTTTTGTTTGGGTTAGGTTAGGTTAGGTGAAGTTAGGTTACTTTAGTATAGTTAAGTTTAATTTAGTTTAGTTTAGTGTAGTTTAGATTAGGTTAGGTTAGGTTAGGTTAGATTAGTTTAGTTTAGTTTAGGTTAGGTTAGGTTAGGTTAGGTTAGTGTAGTTTAGTTTAGTTTAGATTTGACTCGTTTAGTTTATAATTTAGTTTATAGTTCAGTTTAGTTTAGTATAGTTTAGATTTGTTTAATTTAGTTTTGTTTAATTTATTTTAATTTAGTTTAGTTTAGTTTAGTATATAGTTTAGTTTTTAATTTAGTTTTGTTTAGATTATAGTTTAGTTTATGGTTTAGTTTAGTTTAGTTTGGTTTGGTTTAGTTTAGTTCTGTTAGTTTTAGTTTAGTTTAGTTTAGGTTAGGTTAGCTTAGTTTAGTTTAGTTTAATTTAGGTTAGGTTGAGTTAGGTTAGTTTGGTTTACTTTAGTTTAGTTTAGGTTAGGTTAGCTTAGGTTATGTTAGGTGAGTTTATTTTAGTTTAGTAGTTTAGTTTAGGTTAGGTTAGTTTAGTTTAGTTTCGTTTAGTTTAGTTTAGTTTAGGTTAGGTAAGGATAGGTTAGTTAAATTTAATTTTGTTAGATTATAATTTAGTTTATAGTTTAGTTTTGGTTAGTTTATTGTTTAGTTTAGTTAAGTTTAGTTTAGGTTAGGTAAGGTTAGGTTAGGTTAGTTTAGTTTAGTATAGTTTAGTTTAGTTTAGTTTAGTGAATTTAGTTTAGTTTAGGTTTCAGTTAAGCTTAGTTAGTTTAGTTTAGATTAGTATAGTTTACTTTAGGTTAGGTTAGGTTAGGTAATTTTAGTTTAGTTTCGGTTAGGTTAGGTTAGGTGAAGTTATGTTACTTTAGTTTAGTTTAGTTTATTTTAGTTTATTTACAGTTTAGTTTGGTTTATAATTAATTTAGTTTAGTGTAGTTTAGGTTAGGTTAAGTTAGGTTAGATTAGTTTAGTTTAGTTTAGGTTAGGTTAGGTGAGAATAGTTTAGTTTATTTTAGTTTAGTTTAGTTTATAGTTAAGTTTATAGTTTAAATTAGTTTAGTTTAGATTAATTTAGTTTAGTTTAGTTTATTTAAGTTTAGTTTAGGTTAGGTTAGTTTATGTTAGGTTAGGTTAGTTTAGCATAGGTTTATTAGGTTAGGTTAGTTTAGGTTACGGCAGTTTAGTTTAGTTTAGGTTAGGTTAGTTTAGTTTAGTTTCGTTTAGTTTAGTTTAGGTTAGGTTAGGTTAGGTTTAGTTTGGTTAGGTTAGGTTAGGTTAGTTTAGCTAATTTTAGTTTAGTTTATAGTTTCGTTAATTTAGTTTAGTTTAGTTTAGTGTATAGTAAAGTTTATAGTTTAGTTTAGTTTATGGTTTAGTATAGTTTAGTTTAGTTTAGTTTAACTTAGTTTAGTTTAGATTCGTTTAGTTTAGTTTAGCTTAAGTTAGGTTAGGTTTGGTTAGGTTAATTTAGTTTAGTTTAGTTTAATTTAGTTTATTTAATTTATAGTTTAGTTAAATTTAGTTTAGTTTATAGTTTAGATTATAGTTTAGTTTATTTTATATTTTAGTTTAGTTTAGTTTATGTTAGGTTAGTTTAGTTTAGTTTAGTTTAGTTTCGGTTAGGTGTGGTTAGGATAGTTTGGTTTAGTTTAGATTAGTTTTAGTTTATAGTTTATCTTAGTTTATTTTATACTTAAGTTCATAATTTTGTTAATAGTTTAGTTTAGGCTATTTTAGATTAGTTTAGTTTTGTTTGGTTTATTTTAGTTTAGTTTAGGTTAGCTTAGTTAGTTTAGTTTAATTTTGGTTAGGTTAGGTTAGTTTAGTTTAGTTTAGTTTAGTGAATTTAGTTTAGTTTAGTTTAGGTTAGGTTAGGTTAGTTTACTTTAATTCAGTTTAAGTTATGTCAGGTTAGTTTAGGTTAGTTTACTTTAGTTGAGTTTAGTTTAGTTTATAGTTTAGATTTGTTTAGTTTTGTTTAGTGTAGTTTAGTTTATAGTGTTGTTTATAGTTTAGTTTAGTTAAGTTTAGTTTCGTTTAGGTTAGGTTAGGTTAGATTAGTTTAGTTTAGTTTAATTTAGGTTAGGTTAGGTTAGTTTGGGTTAACTTAGTTTAGTTTAGTTTAGGTTAGGATAGGTTAGGTTGATTAGGTTAGTTTAGTTCAGTTTAGCTAATTTTAGTTTAGTTTATAGTTTCGTAAATTTAGTTTAGTTAATTTAGTGTATAGATAAGTTTATAGTTTAGTTTACTTTAGTTTATGTTTTAGTATAGTTTAGTTTAGCTTAGTTTAGCTTAGTTTATTTTAGTTTCGTTTAGTTTAGATTAGGTTAAGTTAGGTTAGGTTTGGTTAGGTTAATTTGGTTTAGTTTAGTTTAATTTAGTTTATTTAATTTATAGTTTAGTTAAATTTAGTTTAGTTTATAGTTTAGATTATAGTTTAGTTTATTTTATATTTTAGTTTAGTTTAGTTTAGTTTAGGTTAGGTTAGTTCAGTTTAGTTTAGTTTAGTTTAGGTCAGGTTGGGTTAGGATAGTTTAGTTTAGTTTAGTTTTAGTTTATAGTTTACTTTAGTTTATTTTATACTTAAGTTAATAGTTTAGTTGAGGCTATTTTAGATTAGTTTAGTTTAGTTTGGTTTAGTTTAGGTTAGGTACGGTTAGGTTAATTTAGTAAAGTTTAGTTTAGTTTTGTTTATTTAGTTTATTTTATAGTTTAGTTTAGTTAAGTTTAGTTTAGTTTAATTTAGTTTAGTTTAGTTTTGTTTAATTTAGTTAAGTTTATTTTAGTTTAGTTTAGTTTAGTTTAATTTAGTTTAGTTTAATTTAGTTTAGTTTAGTTTAGATCAGGTTAGCCTGATTAGGTTAGTTTAGTTTAGTTTAGTTTAGCAAAGTTTAGTTTAGTTTATAGTTTCGTTAATTTATTTTAGTTTAGTTTAGTGTATAGTTAGGCTTATAGTTTAGTTTAGTTTATAGTTTATTTTATAGTTTAGTATATTTTAGTTTAGTTTAGTTTAGTTTTTGCTTAGTTTAGTTTAGTTTCGTTTAGTTTAGGGTAGGTAAGGTTAGGTTAGGTTGGGTTAAGTTAGTTTAGTTTAGTTTTGTTTAGGTTAGGTTAGGTTTGGTTAGGTTAGTTTAGTTCATTTTATTTTAATTCAGTGTAGTTAATTTATAGTTTAGTTAAATTTAGTTTAGTTTATAGTTTAGATTATAGTTTAGTTTAGTTCATTTTATATTTTAGTGTTGTTTAATTTAGGTTAGGTTAGTTTAGTTTAGTTTATTTTAGGTTAGGTTAGTTTGGGTTAGAATAGTTTAGTTTAGTTTAGTTTATTTTTAATTTATATTTTATTTTAGTTTTGTGAATACTTAAGTTTATCATTTAGTTTATAATCTAGTTTATAGTTAGTTTAGGCTATTTTGGATTAGTTTAGCTTAGTTTAGTTTAATTTAGTTTAGAATAGGTTAGGTTAGGTTAATTTAGTATTGTTTAATTTAGTTTAGTTTATTTAGTTTATTTTATAGTTTAGTTTATAGTTTAGTTTAGTTAAGTTTAGTTTAGTTTATTGTTTAGTTTGCTTTAGTTTAGTTTTGTTACATTATTTTAGTTTAGTTTAGTTTAGTTTCGTTTAGGTTAGGTTAGGTTAGGTTATGTTAATTTAGGTTAGCTTAGTTTAGTTTAGTTTAGACTAGATTAAGTTAGGTTAGGTTAGTTAAGTTTAGTTTTGTTTAATTTATAGTTTAGTTTAGTTTACTTTAGTTTATAGTTTAGTTTAGTTTAGTTTATTTTAGTTTAAAGTTTAGTTTATACTTTCGTTTACTTTAGTTAATAATTTTGTTTATGGTTTAGTTTAGTTTAGTTATGTTTTATTTAGTTTAGTTTAGTTTCGTTTAGGTTTGGTTAGGTTAGGCTAGGTTAGGTTAGCTTAGTTTGGTTTAGTTTAGTTTAGGTTAGGTTAGGTTAGATTAGGTTAGTTTACCTTAGTTTAGTTTAGCTTACTTTATTTATGTTTAGTTCAGTTTATATTTTAGTTTAGTGTAATTTAATTTATATTTTAGTGTATGGTTTAGTTTAGTTTAATTTATAGTTTGATTTATAGTTTAGTTTAGTTTCGTTTAGTTTAATTTAGCTTAGTTTAGATTAGGTTAGGTTAGATTATGTTAGTTTAGTTTAGTTTATTTTAGTTTAGTTTAGTTTAGTCAATGTTAGGTTAGGTTAGTTTAGTTTAGTTTAGTTTAGTTTAATTTAATTTAGTTTACTTAATTTAGTTTAGTTTAGTTTAGTTTAGTTTAGTTTAGGTTAGATTTAGTTAGGTCAGGTTAGGTTATTTAAGTTTAGTTTAGTTAAGTTTAGGTTAGGTTAGGTTAGTTTAGTTTAATTGTATTTAGGTTAGGTTAGGTAATTTTAGGTTAGTATAGTTTAGTTAATTTATTTTAGTTAATAGTTCAGTATATTTTACAGTTTAGTTTATAGTTTAGTTCTGTGTATAGTGTAGTTGATAGTTTAGTTTAGTTTAGTTTAGTTTCGTTTAAATTATGTTAGGTTAGGTTAGGTTGGATTAGCTTATTTTAGTTTAGTTTAGTTTAGGTTAGGTTCGGTTACGTTAGGTTATGTTAGCTTATGTTAGTTTAGTTTAGTTCAGTTTAGTCTAGTTTAGTTAAGTTTAGTTTAGTTTATAGTTTAGTATATTTTAGTTTATTTATTAGTTTAGTTTATAGTTAAGTATATAGTTTAGTTTAGTTTAGTTTAGCTTAGTTTGTTTATTTTAGATTAGTATAGCTTACGTTACGTTAGGTTAAACCTAACCTAACGTAAGCTAACGTAGGTTAGGTTCGTTTAGTTTAGTTTAATTAGGTTAGGTTAGGTTAAGTTAGGTTACTTTAGCTTAGTTTAGTTTAGTGTAGATAATTTATGGTTTAGTTTAGTTAAGTTTAATTTATAGATTAGTATATAGTTTACTTTAGTTTATAGTTCAGTTTAGGTTAGATTAGTTTAAGTTAGATTAGGTTAGATTAGTTTAGTTTAGTTTAGTTTCGGTTAGGTTAGATTAGGTTACATTAAGTTAGTTTAGGTTAGCTTAGTTTAGTTTAGTTTAGTATAGTTAAGTTTAGTTAAGTTTTGTTTAGTTTACAGTTTAGTTTAGTTAAGTTTAGTTTATAATTTAGTTTATAGTTCAGTTTAGTTTAGTTCATACTTTATTTTAGTTTACTTTAATTTCAGTTAGGTTAGGTTAGGTTAGGTTAGGTTAGTGTAGTTTAGTTAAGTTTAGTTTTGTTTACCTAAGTTTATAGTTTATTTTGTAGTTTAATTTAGTTTAGTTTATTGTTTAATTTAGTGTAGTTTAGTTTAGTTTAGTTTAATTTACTTTACTTTAGTTTAGTTTAGTATAGTTTATAAATTAGTTTATAATTTATTTTGGTTTGTAGTTCAATTTATTGTTAATTTAGTTTAGTTTATTTTAGTTTCTTTTAGGTTAGGTTAGGTTAGGTTAGGTTAGGTTAGCTTAGCTTAGTTTGGTTTAGTTTAGGTTAGGTTAGGTTAGGTTAGGTTAGGTTAGCTTAGTTTAGTTTAGTTTAGTTTAGGTTAGGTTCGGTTACGTTAGGTTATGTTAGGTTAAGTTAGTTTAGTTTAGTTTAGTTTAGGTTAGGTTAGGTTAGTTTAAGTTAGGTTACTTTAGTTTAGTTTAGTTTAGATAATTTATAATTTAGTTTAGTTTAGTTTAGTTTATAGTTTACTTTATAGTTTACTTAATTTCTAGTTTAGTTTAGTTTGAATTAGATTCGGTAAGTTTAGTTTAGTTTACGTTAGGTGAGGTTAGGTTGAGTTAGGTTACTTTAGTTTAGTTTAGTTTAGATAATTTATAGTTTAGTTTATTTTAGTTTAATTTATGGTTTAGTTTAGTTTATAGTTTAGTTTAGTTTAGTTTAGTTTAGTTTAGTTTAGTTTAGTTTAGGTAAGGTTAGATTAGATTACTTTAGTTAAGTTTAGGTTAGGTTAGGTTAGGTTAGGATAATTTAGTTTAGTTTATTTTAGTATATTTTAGTTTATACTTTAGTTTAGTTTAGTTAATAGTTTAGATTATAGTTTAGTTTATAGTTTAGTTTATAGTTTAAATTAGTTTCGTTTAGTATAGATTAGTTTTGTTTAATTTAGTTTAGTTTAATTTATTTTAATTTAGTTTATTTTATTTTAGATTATAGTTTAGTTTATAATTTAATTTAGTTTAGTATATAGTTTAGTTTATGGTTTAGTTTAGTTTAGTTTAGTTTAGTTTGGTTTAGTTTATTTTAGTTTGGTTTAGTTTAGTTTAGTTTAGTTAATTTAGGTTAGGTTAGGTTAGGTTAGTTTAGTTTAGTTTAGTTTAGGTTAGTTTAGGTTAGGTTAGTTTTTTTTAGTTTAGGTTAGGTTAGTTTAGGCTAGGTTATGTTAGGTTAGGTTAGGTTTGTTTAGTTTATTATAGTAGTTTAGTTTAGTTTAGGTTAGGTAAGCTTAATATAGGTTAGGTTATGTTAGGTTAGGTTAGTTTAATTTAGTTTCGTTTAGTTTATAGTTTAGTTTAGTTTAGTTTTTTTTAATTTAGTTAAGTTTAGTATAGTGTAGTTTCATTTATGTTAGGTTAGGCTAGGATAATTTAGGTTAGCTTAGTTTACTTTATTTTAGTTTAGATTAAGTTAGGTTAAGTTGGGTTAGGTTCGTTTAGTTTAGTTTAGTTAAATTTAGTTTATAGTTTAGTTTATAGTTTAATTTAGTTTACAGTTAAGATTATAGTCTAGTTTAGTTTATAGTTTAGTTTATAGTGCAGTTTAGTTTAGATTAGTTTAGTATAGCTTAGTTTAGCTTAGTTTAGGTTAGGTTAGTTTAGGTTAGTTTAGTTTACTTTAGTTTAGTTTAGGTTAGTTTAGTTTAGGTTAGGTTAGGTTTGGTTTGGTTAGGTTAGGTTAGGTTAGTTTAGTTTATTTTAGGTTAGTTTAGGTTAGGTTAGGTTAGTTAAATTTAATTTAGTTAGATTATAATTTTGTTTATAGTTTAGTTTAGTTTAGTTTATAGTTTAGTTTAGTTAAGTTTAGTTTAGGTTAATTTTGGTTAGGTTAGGTTAGTTTAGTTTAGTTTAGTTTAGTGAATTTAGTTTAGTTTAGTTTAGGTTAGGTTAGGTTAGTTTACTTTAATTCAGTTTAAGTTATGTCAGGTTAGTTTAGGTTAGTTTACTTTAGTTGAGTTTAGTTTAGTTTATAATTTAGATTTGTTTAGTTTTGTTTAGTGTAGTTTAGTTTATAGTGTTGTTTATAGTTTAGTTTAGTTAAGTTTAGTTTCGTTTAGGTTAGGTTAGGTTAGATTAGTTTAGTTTAGTTTAGTTTCGTTTAGGTTAGTTAGTTTAGTTCAGTTTAGGTTATGTCAGGTTAGTTTAGGTTAGTTTATTTTAGTTTAGTTTAGTTTATTATTTAGATTTATTTAGTTTAGTTTAGTTTAGTTTATGGTTTAGTTTATAGTTTAGTTTAGTTTAATTTAGTTTAGTTCAGTTTAGGATATGTCAGGTTAGTTTAGGTAAGTTTACTTTAGTTTAGTATAGTTTATAGTTTAGATTTGTTTAGTTTAGTTTATAGTTCAGTTTAGTTGAGTTTATTTTAATTTAGTTTAATTAAATTTTATTTACTGTACAAATTAGTTTAGTTTAGTTTAGTTTATAGTTTAGTTTAGTTTAGTTTAGTTTAGTTTATGGTTAAGTTTATACTTTTGTTTAGTTTAATTTAGTTTAGTTTAGTATAGTTTAGCTCAGGTTAGCTCAGGTTAGGTTAATTTAGTTTAGTTTATTTTAGTATAGGTTAGGTTTGGTTAGGGTAGTTTAGTTTAGTTTATAATTTAGTTTAGGTTAGGTTACGTGCGGTTAGGTTAGGTTAGTTTAGTTTAAATTAGTTTAGTTTACTTTACTTTAGTTTTGTTTAGTTTTTTCTGGTTAGGTTAGTTTAGTTTAGGTTAGGTTAGGTTAGTTTGGTTTAGTTTAGTTTAGTTAAGTTTTGTTTGGTTTATAGTTTAGTTTAGTTTAGCTTGGTTTAGTTTAGGTTGGGTTAGGTTAGTTTAGTTTAGTTTAGTTTGGTTTATTTTAGTTTAGTTTAGGTTAGGTGAGCATAGGTTAGTTTAGTTTAATTTAGATTAGATTATTTAGGTTAGGTTATGTTAGGTTAGTTTAGTTTAGTTTATGTTAGTTTAGGTTAGGTTAGGTCAGGTTATGTTAGTTTAGTTTAGTTTAGCTTAGTTTAGCTTAGGTTAGGTTAATTTAGGTTATTTTACTTTAGTTTAGTTTAGTTTAGTTTAGTTTAGTTTATTTAATTAATATTTTAGTTAAATTTAGTTTAGTTTATTGTTTAGATTATAGTTTGGTTTATTTCATATTTTAGTTTAGTTTAGTTTATGTTAGGTTAGTTTAGTTTAGTTTAGTTTAGTTTCGTTAGGTGTGGTTATGATAGTTTAGTTTAGTTTAGTTTAGTTTTAGTTTATAGTTTAGTTTAGTTTATTTTATACTTAAGTTCATAGTTTAGTTTATAGTTTAGTTTAGGCTATTTTAGATTAGTTTAGTTTAGTTTGGTTTATTTTAGTTTAGTTTAGGTTAGGTGAGCATAGGTTAGTTTAGTTTAATTTAGATTAGGTTATTTAGGTTAGGTTATGTTAGGTTAGTTTAGTTTAGTTTAGTTTATGTTAGGTTATGTTAGGTTAGGTTATGTTAGTTTAGTTTAGTTTAGCTTAGTTTAGCTTAGGTTAGGTTAGTTTAGGTAATTTTACTTTAGTTTAGTTTAGTTTAGTTTATAGTTTAGTATAGTTTATAGTTTAGTTTATAGTTTACTTTAGTTTATAGTGTAGTTTAGTTTAGTTTAGTTTCGTTTCGTTTAGGTTAGGTTCGGTTACGTTAGGTTATGTTAGGTAAAGTTAGTTTAGTTTAATTTAGTTTAGTTATGTTTAGTTTAGTTTATAGTTTAGTTTATTAATTAGTTTAGTTTAGTTTATAGTTAAGTATATAGTTTAGTATAGTTTAGTTTAGTGTAGTTTAGTTTAGATTAGCTTAGTTAGTTTATTTTGGATCAGTTTACTTTACGTTACGTTAGGTTAGGTTAATTTATTTTAGTTTAGGTTAGGTTAAGTCAGGTTACTTTAGTTTAGCATAGTTTAGTTTAGTTTAGATAATTTATAGTTTAGTTTAGTTTAGTTTCGGTTAGTTTATGTTAGGTTAGATTAATTTAATTAAGGTTGGGATAGTTTAGTTCAGTTTAGTTTAGTTTAGTTAAGCTTAGTTAGTTTAGTTTAGATTAGTATAGTTTACGTTAGGTTAGGTTAGGTTAGGTAAGTTTAGTTTTGTTTAGGTTAGGTTAGGTTAGGTGAAGTTAGGTTACTTTAGTTTAGTTAAGTTTAATTTAGTTTAGTTTAGTGTAGTTTAGATTAGGTTAGGTTAGGTTAGATTAGTTTAGTTTAGTTTAGGTTAGGTTAGGATAGGATAGTTTAGTTTAGTTTATTTTGTTTAGTTTAGTTTAGTTTATAGTTTAGTTTATAGTTTAAATTAGTTTAGTTTAGATTAGTTTAGTTAAGTTTAGTTTACTAGAGTTTAGTTTAGGTTAGGTTAGGTTAGGTTAGGTTAGGTTAGGTTATGTTAGGTTTGGTTAGTGTAGTTTAGTTTAGTTTAGTTAAGTTCAGTTTATATTAGGTTAGGTTAATTTAATTTAGTTTCGTTTAGTTTAGGTTAGGTTAGGTGAGTTTAGTTTAGTTTAGTTTAGTTTAGGTTAGGTTAGGTTAGGTTAGATTATGTTAGGTTATGTTAGGTTTGGTTAGTGTAGTTTAGTTTAGTTTAGTTAAGTTCAGTTTATATTAGGTTAGGTTAATTTAATTTAGTTTAGTTTAGTTTAGGTTAGGTTAGGTGAGTTTAGTTTAGTTTAGTTTAGGTTAGGTTAGGTTAGGTTAGGTTATGTTAGGTTATGTTAGGTTAGGTTAGTGTAGTTTAGTTTAGTTTAGATTTGACTCGTTTAGTTTATAATTTAGTTTATAGTTCAGTTTAGTTTGGTTTAGTATAGTTTAGTTTTGTTTAATTTAGTTTTGTTTAATTTATTTTAATTTAGTTTAGTTTAGTTTAGTATATAGTTTAATTTTTAATTTAGTTTAGTTTAGTTTATAGTTTAGTTTAGTTTATGGTTAATTTATAGTTTAGTTTAGTTTATTTTAGTTTAGTTCAGTTTAGGATATGTCAGGTTAGTTTAGGTTAGTTTACTTTAGTTTAGTATAGTGTATAGTTTGGATTTGTTTAGTTTAGTTTATAGTTCAGTTTAGTTGAGTTTATTTTAATTTAGTTTAAATAAACTTTCTTTACTGTACAATTTAGTTTAGTTAAGTTTAGTTTATAGTTTAGTTTAGTTTATGGTTAAGTTTATACTTTTGTTTAGTTTAATTTAGTTTAGTTTAGTATAGTTTAGCTCAGGTTAGCTTAGGTTAGGTTAATTTAGTTTAGTTTAGGTTAGGTTAGGTTAGGTTAGGTTACTTTAGTTTTGTTTAGTTTTGTTTAGGTTAGTTTAGGTTAGTTTAGGTTAGGTTAGGTTAGCGTATTTTGGTTTAGTTTAGTTTAGTTAAGTTTTGTTTAGTTTATAGTTTAGTTTAGTTTAGTTTAGCTTGGTTTAGTTTAGGTTGGGTTAGGTTAGTTTAGTTTACTTTAGTTTGGTTTATTTTAGTTTAGTTTCGGTTAGGTGAGCATAGGTTAGTTTAGTTTAATTTAGATTAGGTTATTTAGGTTAGGTTATGTTAAAGTTAGTTTAGTTTAGTTTAGTTTATGTTAGTTTAGGTTAGGTTAGGTTAGGTTATGTTAGTTTAGTTTAGTTTAGCTTAGTTTAGCTTAGGTTAGGTTAGTTTAGGTTATTTTAATTTAGTTTAGTTTAGTTTAGTTTATAGTTTAGTATAGTTTATATTTTAGTTTATAGTTTACTTTAGTTTATAGTGTAGTTTAGTTTAGTTTAGTTTCGTTTCGTTTAGGTTAGTTTCGGTTACGTTAGGTTGTGTTAGGTTAAGTTAGTTTAGTTTAGTTTTGTATAGTTATGTTTAGTTTAGTTTATAGTTTAGTTTATTAATTAGTTTAGTTTAGTTTATACTTAAGTATATAGTTAAGTATAGTTTAGTTCAGTGTAGTTTAGTTTAGATTAGCTTAGTTAGTTTATTTTGGATTAGTTTACTTTACGTTACGTTAGGTTAGGTTAATTTATTTTAGTTTAGGTTAGGTTAGGTTAAATCAGGTTACTTTAGTTTAGCATAGTTTAGTTTAGTTTAGATAATTTTAGTTTATTTATAGTTTAGTTTAGTTTATAATTTAGTTTAGTTTAGTGTGGTTTAGATTAGGTTAGGTTAGGTTAGATTAGTTTAGTTTAGGTTAGGTTAGGTTAGGATAGTTTAGTTTATTTTAGTTTAGTTTAGTTTATAGTTTAAATTAGTTTAGTTCAGATTAGTTTAGTTTAGTTTAGTTTACTTAAGTTTAGTTTAGGTTAGGTTAGGTTATGTTAGGTTTGGTTAGTGTAGTTTAGTTTAGTTAAGTTCAGTTTGTATTAGGTTAGGTTAATTTAATTTAGTTTAGTTTAGGTTAGGTTAGGTGAGTTTAATTTAGTTTAGTTTAGTTTACGTTAGGTTAGGTTAGGTTAGGTTATGTTAGGTTAGGTTAGTGTAGTTTAGTTTAGTTTAGTTTAGATTTGACTCGTTTAGTTTATAATTTAATTTATATTTCAGTTTAGTTTCGTTTAGTATAGTTTAGTTTGGTTTAATTTAGTTTTGTTTAATTTATTTTAATTTAGTTTAGTTTAGTTTAGTATATAGTTTAATTTCTAATATAGTTTAGTTTAGTTTATAGTTTAGTTTATGGTTTAGTTTAGTTTAGTTTGGTTTGGTTTAGTTTAGTTCTGTTTGTTTTAGTTTAGTTTAGTTTAGGTTAGGTTAGCTTAGTTTAGTTTAGTTTAATTTAGGTTAGGTTGGGTTAGGTTAGTTTAGTTTACTTTAGTTTAGTTTAGGTTAGGTTAGCTTAGGTTATGTTAGGTGAGTTTATTTTAGTTTAGTAGTTTAGTTTAGTTTAGTTTAGGTTAGTTTAGTTTAGTTTCGTTTAGTTTAGTTTAGTTTATGTTAGGTTAGGTTTAGTTTGGTTAGGTTAGGTTAGGTTAGGTTAGTTTAGTTTATTTTAGGTTAGTTTAGGTTAGGTTAGGTTAGGTTAGTTAAATTTAATTTAGTTAGATTATAATTTAGTTTATAGTTTAGTTTAGTTTAGTTTATTGTTTAGTTTAGTTAAATTTAGTTTAGGTTAGGTAAGGTTAGGTTAGGTTAGTTTAGTTTAGTATAGTTTAGTTTAGTTTAGTTTAGTGAATTTAGTTTAGTTTAGTTTAGGTTTTAGTTAAGCTTAGTTAGTTTGTTTAGATTAGTATAGTTTACTTTAGGTTAGGTTACGTCATTTTAGTTCTGTTTAGGTTAGGTTAGGTTAGGTTAGGTGAAGTTATGTTAATTTAGTTTAGTTTAGTTTAGGTTAGGTTAGGTGAGTTTAATTTAGTTTAGTTTAGTTTAGGTTAGGTAAGGTTAGGTTAGGTTAGTTTATGTTAGGTTAGGTTAGTGTAGTTTAGTTTAGTTTAGTTTAGATTTGACTCGTTTAGTTTATAATTTAGTTTATAGTTCAGTTTAGTTTGGTTTAGTATAGTTTAGTTTTGTTTAATTTACTTTTGTTCAATTTATTTTAATTTAGTATAGTTTAGTTTAGTATATAGTTTAATTTTTAATATAGTTTAGTTTATTTTATAGTTTAGTTTATGGTTTAGTTTAGTTTAGTTTGGTTTGGTTTAGTTTAGTTGTTTGTTTTAGTTTAGTTTAGTTTAGGTTAGCTTAGTTTAGTTTAGTTTAATTTAGGTTAGGTTGGGTGAGGTTAGTTTAGTTTAGTTTAGGTTAGGTTAGGTTAGTTTAAGTTAGGTTACTTTAGTTTAGTTTAGTTTAGTTTAAATAATTTATAATTTAGTTTAGTTTAGTTTAGTTTATAGTTTAGTTTATAGTTTACTTTAGTTTCTAGTTTAGTTTAGTTTGAATTAGATTCGGTAAATTTAGTTTAGTTTACGTTAGGTTAGGTTAGGTTGAGTTAGGTTACTTTAGTATAGTTTAGTTTAGATAATTTATAGTTTAGTTTATTTTAGTTTAGTTTATGGTTAATTTAGTTTATATTTTAGTTTAGTTTAGTTATGTTTAGTTTTGTTTATAGTTTAGTTTATTAATTAGTTTAATTTAGTTTATAGTTAAGTATATAGTTTAGTATAGTTTAGTTTAGTGTAGTTTAGTTTAGATTAGCTTAGTTAGTTTATTTTGGATTAGTTTACTTTACGTTACCTTAGGTTAGGTTAATTTATTTTAGTTTAGGTTAGGTTAGGTTAAGTCAGGTTACTTTAGTTTAGCTTAGTTTAGTTTAGTTTAGATAATTTATAGTTTAGTTTAGTTTAGTTTATAGTTTAGTTTACGGTTTAGTTCAGTTTGTTTCGTTTTGGTTAGGTTAGGTTAGATTAATTTATTTTAGGTTAGGATAGTTTAGTTCAGTTTAGTTTAGTTTAGTTAAGCTTAGTTAGTTTAGTTTAGATTAGTATAGTTTGCGTTAGGTTAGGTTAGGTTAGGTAAGTTTAGTTTAGTTTAGGTTAGGTTAGGTTAGGTGAAATTAGGTTACTTTAGTTTAGATTAGTTTAATTTAGTTTAGTTTATTTTAGTTTATTTATAATTAAGTTTAGTTTATAATTTAGTTTAGTTTAGTGTAGTTTAGGTTAGGTTAGTTAAGGTTAGATTAGTTTAGCTTAGTTTAGGTTAGGATAGGTTAGGATAGTTTAGTTTAGTTTATTTTATTTTAGTTTAGTTTAGTTTATAGTTTAGTTTATAGTTTAAATTTGTTTAGTTTAGATAAGTTTAGTTTAGTTTAGTTTACTTAAGTTTAGTTTAGGTTAGGTTAGGTTAGGTTATGTTAGGTTAGGTTAGTGTAGTTTAGTTCAGTTTAGTTTAGTTCAGTTTATATTAGGTTAGGTTAATTTAATTTAGTTTAGTTTAGTTTAGGTTAGGTTAGGTTAGTTAATTTAGTATAGTTTAGGTTAGGTTAGGTTAGGTTAGGTTAAGTTAGGTTATGTTACGTTAGGTTAGTGTAGTTTAGTTTAGTTAAGTTTAGATTTTACTCGTTTAGTTTATAGTTTAGTTTATAGTTCAGTTTAGTTTAGTTTAGTATAGTTTAGATTTGTTTAATTTAGTTTTGTTTAATTTATTTTAATTTAGTTTAGTTTAGTTTAGTATATAGTTTAGTTTTTAATTTAGTTTAGTTTAGATTATAGTTTAGTTTATGGTTTAGTTTAGTTTAGTTTGGTTTGGTTTAGTTTAGTTCTGTTTGTTTTAGTTTAGTTTAGTTTAGGTTAGGTTAGCTTAGTTTAGTTTAGTTTAATTTAGGTTAGGTTGAGTTAGGTTAGTTTAGTTTACTTTAGTTTAGTTTAGGTTAGGTTAGTTTAGTTTAGTTTCGTTTAGTTTAGTTTAGTTTAGGTATGGTTAGGTTTAATTTGGTTAGGTTAGGTTAGGTTAGGTTAGTTTAGTTTATTTTAGGTTAGTTTAGGTTAGGTAAGGATAGGTTAGTTAAATTTAATTTTGTTAGATTATAATTTAGTTTATAGTTTAGTTTTGGTTAGTTTATTGTTTAGTTTAGTTAAGTTTAGTTTAGGTTAGGTAAGGTTAGGTTAGGTTAGTTTAGTTTAGTATAGTTTAGTTTAGTTTAGTTTAGTGAATTTAGTTTAGTTTAGATTAGGTTAGGTTAGATTATGTTAGTTTAGTTTAGTTTATTTTAGTTTAGTTTAGTTTAGTTAATGTTAGGTTAGGTTAGTTTAGTTTAGTTTAGTTTAGTTTAATTTAATTTAGTTTACTTAATTTAGTTTAGTTTAGTTTAGTTTAGTTTAGGTTAGATTTAGTTAGGTCAGGTTAGGTTATTTAAGTTTAGTTTAGTTAAGCTTATGTTAGGTTAGGTTAGTTTAGTTTAATTGTATTTAGGTTAGGTTAGGTAATTTTAGGTTAGTATAGTTTAGTTAATTTATTTTAGTTAATAGTTCAGTATAGTTTACAGTTTAGTTTATAGTTTAGTTCTGTGTATAGTGTAGTTGATAGTTTAGTTTAGTTTAGTTTCGTTTAAATTATGTTAGGTTAGGTTAGGTTGGATTAGCTTAGTTTAGTTTAGTTTAGTTTAGGTTAGGTTCGGTTACGTTAGGTTATGTTAGCTTATGTTAGTTTAGTTTAGTTCAGTTTAGTCTAGTTTAGTTAAGTTTAGTTTAGTTTATAGTTTAGTATATTTTAGTTTATTTATTAGTTTAGTTTATAGTAAGTATATAGTTTAGTTTAGTTTAGTTTAGCTTAGTTTGTTTATTTTAGATTAGTATAGCTTACGTTACGTTAGGTTAAACCTAACCTAACGTAAGCTAACGTAGGTTAGGTTCGTTTAGTTTAGTTTAATTAGGTTAGGTTAGGTTAAGTTAGGTTACTTTAGCTTAGTTTAGTTTAGTTTAGATAATTTATGGTTTAGTTTAGTTAAGTTTAATTTATAGATTAGTATATAGTTTACTTTAGTTTATAGTTCAGTTTAGGTTAGATTAGTTTAAGTTAGATTAGGTTAGATTAGTTTAGTTTAGTTTAGTTTCGGTTAGGTTAGATTAGGTTACATTAAATTAGTTTAGGTTAGCTTAGTTTAGTTTAGTTTAGTATAGTTAAGTTTAGTTAAGTTTTGTTTAGTTTACAGTTTAGTTTAGTTAAGTTTAGTTTATAATTTAGTTTATAGTTCAGTTTAGTTTAGTTCATACTTTATTTTAGTTTACTTTAATTTCAGTTAGGTTAGGTTAGGTTAGGTTAGGTTAGTGTAGTTTAGTTAAGTTTAGTTTTGTTTACCTAAGTTTATAGTTTATTTTGTAGTTTAATTTAGTTTAGTTTATTGTTTAATTTAGTGTAGTTTTGTTTAGTTTAGTTTAATTTACTTTACTTTAGTTTAGTTTAGTATAGTTTATAAATTAGTTTATAATTTATTTTGGTTTTTAGTTCAATTTATTGTTAATTTAGTTTATTTTATTTTAGTTTCTTTTAGGTTAGGTTAGGTTAGGTTAGGTTAGGTTAGGTTAGCTTAGCTTAGTTTAGTTTAGTTTAGGTTAGGTTAGGTTAGGTTAGGTTAGGTTAGGTTAGCTTAGTTTAGTTTAGTTTAGTTTAGGTTAGGTTCGGTTACGTTAGGTTATGTTAGGTTAAGTTAGTTTAGTTTAGTTTAGTTTAGGTTAGGTTAGGTTAGTTTAAGTTAGGTTACTTTAGTTTAGTTTAGTTTAGAAAATTTTAATTTAGTTTAGTTTACTTTAGTTTATAGTTTACTTTATAGTTTACTTAATTTCTAGTTTAGTTTAGTTTGAATTAGATTCGGTAAGTTTAGTTTAGTTTACGTTAGGTGAGGTTAGGTTGAGTTAGGTTACTTTAGTTTAGTTTTTTAGATAATTTATAGTTTAGTTTATTTTAGTTTAATTTATGGTTTAGTTTAGTTTATAGTTTAGTTTAGTTTAGTTTAGTTTATTTTAGTTTAGTTTAGGTAAGGTTAGATTAGATTAGTTTAGTTAAGTTTAGGTTAGGTTAGGTTAGGTTAGGATAATTTAGTTTAGTTTATTTTAGTATATTTTAGTTTATACTTTAGTTTAGTTTAGTTAATAGTTTAGATTATAGTTTAGTTTATGGTTTAGTTTATAGTTTAAATTAGTTTCGTTTAGTATAGATTAGTTTTGTTTAATTTAGTTTAGTTTAATTTATTTTAATTTAGTTTATTTTAGTTTAGATTATAGTTTAGTTTATAATTTAATTTAGTTTAGTATATAGTTTAGTTTATGGTTTAGTTTAGTTTATGGTTTAGTTTAGTTTAGTTTAGTTTAGTTTGGTTTAGTTTACTTTAGTTTGGTTTAGTTTAGTTTAGTTTAGTTAATTTAGGTTAGGTTAGGTTAAGTTAGTTTAGTTTAGTTTAGTTTAGGTTAGTTTAGGTTAGGTTAGTTTTTTTTAGTTTAGGTTAGGTTAGTTTAGGCTAGGTTATGTTAGGTTAGGTTAGGTTAGTTTAGTTTATTATGGTAGTTTAGTTTCGTTTAGGTTAGGTAAGCTTAATATAGGTTAGGTTATGTTAGGTTAGGTTAGTTTAATTTAGTTTCGTTTAGTTTATAGTTTAGTTTAGTTAATTTTTTTTTAATTTAGTTAAGTTTAGTATAGTTTAGTTTCATTTAGGTTAGGTTAGGCTAGGATAGTTTAGGTTAGCTTAGTTTACTTTATTTTAGTTTAGATTAAGTTAGGTTAAGTTGGGTTAGGTTCGTTTAGTTTAGTTTAGTTAAATTTAGTTTATAGTTTAGTTTATAGTTTAATTTAGTTTACAGTTAAGATTATAGTCTAGTTTAGTTTATAGTTTAGTTTATAGTGCAGTTTAGTTTAGATTAGTTTAGTATAGTTTAGTTTAGTTTAGTTTAGTTTAGGTTAAGTAAGTTTAATTTAGTTTAGTTTAGTTTCGGTTAGGTTAGGTTAGGTTAATTTAAGTTAGGTTATTTTGGGTTAGTTTAGTTTAGTTTAGTTAAGTTTAGTTAAGTTTAGTTTAGTTTACAGTATAGTTTAGTTAAGTTTAGTTTACAGTTTGGTTTATAGTTTAGTTTAGTTTAGTTTATAGATTAGTTTATGGTTTAGTTTGGTTTAGTTTTGTTTAGTTTAGGTTGGTTAATTTATATTAGATTAGTTTAGTTTGGGCTAGGTTAGGTTAGGTTAGATTAGTTTAGTTTAGATTAGATTAGGTTAGGTTAATTTAGGTTGGGTTAGGTTAGTTTAGTTTAATTTAGTTTAGTTAATTTATAGTTTAGTTTAGTTTATAATTTAGTTTATAGTTTAGTTTAGTTTAGTTTATACTTTAGTTTAGTTTAGTTTAATTTAGTTTAAATTAGGTTATGTTAGGTTAGGTTAGTTTAGTTTAGTTTAGTTTAGTTTTTTTTTAGTTAAGTTTATAGTTTATTTTGTAGTTTAGTTTAGTTTAGTATATAGTTTAATTTAGTTTAGTTTAGTTTGATTTATTTTAATTTAGTTTATTTTAGTTTAGTTTTAGTTTAGTTTAGTTAAGTTTAGTTTAGGTTAGGTTACGTTAGGTTAGATTAGGTTAGGTTAGTTAAGTATAGTTTAGTTTAGTTTAGGTTAGGTTTGGTTAGGTTAAGTTAGGTTAGTTTAGTTAATTTAGTTTAGTTTAATTTAGTTGCATTTAGAATAGTTTAGTTTAGTTTAGTTAATTTTTGTTAGGTAATTTAGGTTAGTTTAGTTAATTTAGTTTAGGTTAGGTTAGTTTAGGGTAGTTTAGTTTAGTTAATTTATTTTAGTTAATTGTTTAGTATAGTTTATAGTTTAGTTTATAATTTAGTTGAGTTTATAGTGTAGTTTAGTTTAGTTTAGTTTCGTTTCGTTTAGGTTAGGTTCGGTTACGTTAGGTTATGTTAGGTTAAGTTAGTTTAGTTTAGTTTAGTTTAGTTATGTTTAGTTTAGTTTATAGTTTGGTTTATTAATTAGTTTAGTTTAGTTTGTAGTTAAGTATATAGTTTAGTATAGTTTAGTTTAGTTTAGTTTAGATTAGCTTAGTTAGTTTATTTTGGATTAGTTTAGTTTACGTTACGTTAAGTTAGGTTAGGTTAATTTAATTCATTTTAGTTTAGGTTAGGTTAGGTTAAGTTAGGTTACTTTAGTTTAGCTTAGTTTACTTTAGTTTAGATAATTTATAGTTTAGTTTAATTGAGTTTAAAATTTAGTTTACATTTTAGTTTAGTTTAGTTTAGTATCGGTTAGGTTAGGTTAGATTAATTTAATTTAGGTTAGGTTAGGATAGTTTAGTTCAGTTTAGTGTAGTTTAGGTTAGGTTAGGTTAGGTGAAGATAGGTTACTTTAGTTTACTTTTGTTTAATTTAGTTTAGTTTACTTTAATTTATTTATAGTTTAGTTTAGTTTATAATTTAGTATAGTTTAGTGTAGTTTAGGTTAGGTTAGGTTATGTTAGATTAGTTTAGTTTAGGTTATGTTAGGTTAGGATAGTTTAGTTTACTTTATTTTAGTTTAGTTTAGTTTATAGTTTAGTTTATTGTTTAAATTATTTTAGTTTAGATTAGTTTAGATTAGTTTAGTTTACTTAAGTTAAGTTTAGGTTAGGTTAGGTTAGTTTAGGTTAGGTTAGTTTAGTTTAGTTTATTTAAGTTCAGTTTATATTAGGTTAGGTTAATTTAAATTATTATAGTTTAATTTAGGTTAGGTTAGTTTAGTTTAGTTTAGAATGGTTTCTGTTAGGATAGGTTAAGTTAGGTTAGGTTAGGTTATGTTAGGTTAGGTTAGTGTAGTTTAGTTTAGTTTAGTTTAGATTTGTCTCGTTTAGTTTATAGTTTAGTTTATAGTTCAGTTTAGTTTGGTTTAGTATAGTTTAGTTTTGTTTAATTAGTTTTGTTTAATTTATTTTAATTTAGTTTAGTTTAGTTTATAGTTAATTTATAATTTTGTTTAGTTTAGTTTATAGTTTAGTTTATGGTTTAGTATAGTTTCGTTTGGTTTGGTTTAGATTAGTTCTGTTTCGTTTAGTTTAGTTTAGTTTAGGTTAGGTTAGCTTAGTTTAGCTTAGTTTAGGTTAGGTTAGTTTAGGTTAGTTTAGTTTACACTAGTTTAGTTTAGGTTAGTTTAGTTTAGGTTAGGTTAGGTTTGGTTTGGTTAGGTTAGGTTAGGTTAGTTTAGTTTATTTTAGGTTAGTTTAGGTTAGGTTAGGTTAGTCAAATTTAATTTAGTTAGATTATAATTTTGTTTATAGTTTAGTTTAGTTTAGTTTATAGTTTAGTTTAGTTAAGTTTAGTTTAGGTTAATTTTGGTTAGGTTAGGTTAGTTTAGTTTAGTTTAGTTTAGTGAATTTAGTTTAGTTTAGTTTAGGTTAGGTTAGGTTAGTTTACTTTAATTCAGTTTAAGTTATGTCAGGTTAGTTTAGGTTAGTTTACTTTAGTTGAGTTTAGTTAATTTATAGTTTAGATTTGTTTAGTTTTGTTTAGTGTAGTTTAGTTTATAGTGTTGTTTATAGTTTAGTTTAGTTAAGTTTAGTTTCGTTTAGGTTAGGTTAGGTTAGATTAGTTTAGTTTAGTTTAGTTTCGTTTAGGTTAGTTAGTTAGTTTAGTTCAGTTTAGGTTATGTCAGGTTAGTTTAGGTTAGTTTATTTTAGTTTAGTTTAGTTTATAATTTAGATTTGTTTAGTTTAGGTTAGTTTAGTTTATGGTTTAGTTTATAGTTTAGTTTAGTTTAATTTAGTTTAGTTCAGTTTAGGATATGTCAGGTTAGTTTAGGTAAGTTTACTTTAGTTTAGTATAGTTTATAGTTTAGATTTGTTTAGTTTAGTTTATAGTTCAGTTTAGTTGAGTTTATTTTAATTTAGTTTAATTAAATTTTATTTACTGTACAATTTAGTTTAGTTTAGTTTAGTTTATAGTTTAGTTTAGTTTAGTTTAGTTTATGGTTAAGTTTATACTTTTGTTTAGTTTAATTTAGTTTAGTTTAGTATAGTTTAGCTCAGGTTAGCTCAGGTTAGGTTAATTTAGTTTAGTTTATTTTAGTTTAGGTTAGGTTTGGTTAGGGTAGTTTAGTTTAGTTTATAATTTAGTTTAGGTTAGGTTACGTTCGGTTAGGTTAGGTTAGGTTAGGTTAGTTTAGTTTAGATTAGTTTAGTTTACTTTACTTTAGTTTTGTTTAGTTTTTTCTGGTTAGGTTAGTTTAGTTTAGGTTAGGTTAGGTTAGTTTGGTTTAGTTTAGTTTAGTTAAGTTTTGTTTGGTTTATAGTTTAGTTTAGTTTAGTTTGGTTTATTTTAGTTTAGTTTAGGTTAGGTGAGCATAGGTTAGTTTAGTTTAATTTAGATTAGATTATTTAGGTTAGGTTATGTTAGGTTAGTTTAGTTTAGTTTATGTTAGTTTAGGTTAGGTTAGGTCAGGTTATGTTAGTTTAGTTTAGTTTAGCTTAGTTTAGCTTAGGTTAGGTTAATTTAGGTTATTTTACTTTAGTTTAGTTTAGTTTAGTTTAGTTTATAGTTTAGTATAATTTATAGTTTAGTATAATTTATAGTTTAGTTTATAGTTTACTTTAGTTTATAGTGTAGTTTAGTTTAGTTTAGTTTCGTTTCGTTTAGGTTAGGTTCGGTTACGTTAGGTTATGTTAGGTTAAGTTAGTTTAGTTTAGTTTAGTTATGTTTAGTTTAGTTTATTAATTAGTTTAGTTTAATTTATAGTTAAGTATATAGTTTAGTATAGTTTAGTTTAGTGTAGTTTAGTTTAGATTAGCTTAGTTAGTTTATTTTGGATTAGTTTACTTTACGTTACGTTAGGTTAGGTTAATTTATTTTAGTTTAGGTTAGGTTAAGTCAGGTTACTTTAGTTTAGCATAGTTTAGTTTAGTTTAGATAATTTATAGTTTAGTTTAGTTTAATTTATAGTTTAGTTTACAGTTTAGTTTAGTTTAGTTTCGGTTAGTTTAGGTTAGGTTAGATTAATTTAATTTAGGTTAGGATAGTTTAGTTCAGTTTAGTTTAGTTTATTTAAGCTTAGTTAGTTTAGTTTAGATTAGTATAGTTTACGTTAGGTTAGGTTAGGTTAGGTAAGTTTAGTTTTGTTTAGGTTAGGTTAGGTTAGGTGAAGTTAGGTTACTTTAGTTTAGTTAAGTTTAATTTAGTTTAGTTTAGTGTAGTTTAGATTAGGTTAGGTTAGGTTAGATTAGTTTAGTTTAGTTTAGGTTAGGTTAGGATAGTTTAGTTTAGTTTATTTTAGTTTAGTTTAGTTTAGTTTATAGTTTAGTTTATAGTTTAAATTAGTTTAGTTTAGATTAGTTTAGTTTAGTTTAGTTTAGTTTAGGTTAGGTTATGTTAGGTGAGTTTAGTTTAGTTTAGTTTAGGTTAGGTTAGTTTAGTTTAGTTTCGTTTAGTTTAGTTTAGTTTAGGTTAAGTTAGGTTTAGTTTGGTTAGGTTAGGTTAGGTTAGGTTAGGTTAGTTTAGCTAATTTTAGTTTAGTTTATAGTTTCGTTAATTTAGTTTAGTTTAGTTTAGTGTATAGTTAAGTTTATAGTTTAGTTTAGTTTATGGTTTAGTATAGTTTAGTTTAGTTTAGTTTAACTTAGTTTAGTTTAGATTCGTTTAGTTTAGTTTAGGTTAAGTTAGGTTAGGTTTCGTTAGGTTAATTTAGTTTAGTTTAGTTTAATTTAGTTTATTTAATTTATATTTTAGTTAAATTTAGTTTAGTTTATAGTTTAGATTATAGTTTGGTTTATTTCATATTTTAGTTTAGTTTAGTTTATGTTAGGTTAGTTTAGTTTAGTTTAGTTTAGTTTCGTTAGGTGTGGTTATGATAGTTTAGTTTAGTTTAGTTTAGTTTTAGTTTATAGTTTAGTTTAGTTTATTTTATACTTAAGTTCATAGTTTAGTTTATAGTTTAGTTTAGGCTATTTTAGATTAGTTTAGTTTAGTTTGGTTTATTTTAGTTTAGTTTAGGTTAGGTGAGCATAGGTTAGTTTAGTTTAATTTAGATTAGGTTATTTAGGTTAGGTTATGTTAGGTTAGTTTAGTTTAGTTTAGTTTATGTTAGGTTATGTTAGGTTAGGTTATGTTAGTTTAGTTTAGTTTAGCTTAGTTTAGCTTAGGTTAGGTTAGTTTAGGTAATTTTACTTTAGTTTAGTTTAGTTTAGTTTATAGTTTAGTATAGTTTATAGTTTAGTTTATAGTTTACTTTAGTTTATAGTGTAGTTTAGTTTAGTTTAGTTTCGTTTCGTTTAGGTTAGGTTCGGTTACGTTAGGTTATGTTAGGTAAAGTTAGTTTAGTTTAGTTTAGTTTAGTTATGTTTAGTTTAGTTTATAGTTTAGTTTATTAATTAGTTTTGTTTAGTTTATAGTTAAGTATATAGTTTAGTATAGTTTAGTTTAGTGTAGTTTAGTTTAGATTAGCTTAGTTAGTTTATTTTGGATCAGTTTCCTTTACGTTACGTTAGGTTAGGTTAATTTATTTTAGTTTAGGTTAGGTTAAGTCAGGTTACTTTAGTTTAGCATAGTTTAGTTTAGTTTAGATAATTTATAGTTTAGTTTAGTTTAGTTTCGGTTAGTTTATGTTAGGTTAGATTAATTTAATTAAGGTTGGGATAGTTTAGTTCAGTTTAGTTTAGTTTAGTTAAGCTTAGTTAGTTTAGTTTAGATTAGTATAGTTTACGTTAGGTTAGGTTAGGTTAGGTAAGTTTAGTTTTGTTTAGGTTAGGTTAGGTTAGGTGAAGTTAGGTTACTTTAGTTTAGTTAAGTTTAATTTAGTTTAGTTTAGTGTAGTTTAGATTAGGTTAGGTTAGGTTAGATTAGTTTAGTTTAGTTTAGGTTAGGTTAGGATAGGATAGTTTAGTTTAGTTTATTTTAGTTTAGTTTAGTTTAGTTTATAGTTTAGTTTATAGTTTAAATTAGTTTAGTTTAGATTAGTTTAGTTAAGTTTAGTTTACTAGAGTTAAGTTTAGGTTAGGTTAGGTTATGTTAGGTTTGGTTAGTGTAGTTTAGTTTAGTTTAGTTAAGTTCAGTTTATATTAGGTTAGGTTAATTTAATTTAGTTTCGTTTAGTTTAGGTTAGGTTAGGTGAGTTTAGTTTAGTTTAGTTTAGTTTAGGTTAGGTTAGGTTATGTTAGATTATGTTAGGTTATGTTAGGTTTGGTTAGTGTAGTTTAGTTTAGTTTAGTTAAGTTCAGTTTATATTAGGTTAGGTTAATTTAATTTAGTTTAGTTTAGTTTAGGTTAGGTTAGGTGAGTTTAGTTTAGTTTAGTTTAGGTTAGGTTAGGTTAGGTTATGTTAGGTTATGTTAGGTTAGGTTAGTGTAGTTTAGTTTAGTTTAGATTTGACTCGTTTAGTTTATAATTTAGTTTATAGTTCAGTTTAGTTTGGTTTAGTATAGTTTAGTTTTGTTTAATTTAGTTTTGTTTAATTTATTTTAATTTAGTTTAGTTTAGTTTAGTATATAGTTTAATTTTTAATTTAGTTTAGTTTAGTTTATAGTTTAGTTTAGTTTATGGTTAATTTATAGTTTAGTTTAGTTTATTTTAGTTTAGTTCAATTTAGGATATGTCAGGTTAGTTTAGGTTAGTATACTTTAGTTTAGTATAGTGTATAGTTTGGATTTGTTTAGTTTAGTTTATAGTTCAGTTTAGTTGAGTTTATTTTAATTTAGTTTAAATAAATTTTCTTTACTGTACAATTTAGTTTAGTTAAGTTTAGTTTATAGTTTAGTTTAGTTTAGTTTATGGTTAAGTTTATACTTTTGTTTAGTTTAATTTAGTTTAGTTTAGTATAGTTTAGCTCAGGTTAGCTTAGGTTAGGTTAATTTAGTTTAGTTTAGGTTAGGTTAGGTTAGGTTAGGTTACTTTAGTTTTGTTTAGTTTTGTTTAGGTTAGTTTAGGTTAGTTTAGGTTAGGTTAGGTTAGCGTATTTTGGTTTAGTTTAGTTTAGTTAAGTTTTGTTTAGTTTATAGTTTAGTTTAGTTTAGTTTAGCTTGGTTTAGTTTAGGTTGGGTTAGGTTAGTTTAGTTTACTTTAGTTTGGTTTATATTAGTTTAGTTTCGGTTAGGTGAGCATAGGTTAGTTTAGTTTAATTTAGATTAGGTTATTTAGGTTAGGTTATGTTAAAGTTAGTTTAGTTTAGTTTAGTTTATGTTAGTTTAGGTTAGGTTAGGTTAGGTTATGTTAGTTTAGTTTAGTTTAGCTTAGTTTAGCTTAGGTTAGGTTAGTTTAGGTTATTTTACTTTAGTTTAGTTTAGTTTAGTTTATAGTTTAGTATAGTTTATAGTTTAGTTTATAGTTTACTTTAGTTTATAGTGTAGTTTAGTTTAGTTTAGTTTCGTTTCGTTTAGGTTAGTTTCGGTTACGTTAGGTTATGTTAGGTTAAGTTAGTTTAGTTTAGTTTTGTTTAGTTATGTTTAGTTTAGTTTATAGTTTAGTTTATTAATTAGTTTAGTTTAGTTTATAACTAAGTATATAGTTAAGTATAGTTTAGTTCAGTGTAGTTTAGTTTAGATTAGCTTAGTTAGTTTATTTTGGATTAGTTTACTTTACGTTACGTTAGGTTAGGTTAATTTATTTTAGTTTAGGTTAGGTTAGGTTAAATCCGGTTACTTTAGTTTAGCATAGTTTAGTTTAGTTTAGATAATTTTAGTTTATTTATAGTTTAGTTTAGTTTATAATTTAGTTTAGTTTAGTGGGGTTTAGATTAGGTTAGGTTAGGTTAGATTAGTTTAGTTTAGGTTAGGTTAGGTTAGGATAGTTTAGTTTAGTTTATTTTAGTTTAGTTTAGTTTATAGTTTAAATTAGTTTAGTTCATATTAGTTTAGTTTAGTTTAGTTTACTTAAGTTTAGTTTAGGTTAGGTTAGGTTATGTTAGGTTTGGTTAATGTAGTTTAGTTTAGTTAAGTTCAGTTTGTATTAGGTTAGGTTAATTTAATTTAGTTTAGTTTAGGTTAGGTTAGGTGAGTTTAATTTAGTTTAGTTTAGTTTACGTTAGGTTAGGTTAGGTTAGGTTATGTTAGGTTAGGTTAGTGTAGTTTAGTTTAGTTTAGTTTAGATTTGACTCGTTTAGTTTATAATTTAATTTATATTTCAGTTTAGTTTCGTTTAGTATAGTTTAGTTTTGTTTAATTTAGTTTTATTTAATTTATTTTAATTTAGTTTAGTTTAGTTTAGTATATAGTTTAATTTCTAATATAGTTTAGTTTAGTTTATAGTTTAGTTTATGGTTTAGTTTAGTTTAGTTTGGTTTGGTTTAGTTTAGTTCTGTTTGTTTTAGTTTAGTTTAGTTTAGGTTAGGTTAGCTTAGTTTAGTTTAGTTTAATTTAGGTTAGGTTGGGTTAGGTTAGTTTAGTTTACTTTAGTTTAGTTTAGGTTAGGTTAGCTTAGGTTATGTTAGGTGAGTTTATTTTAGTTTAGTAGTTTACTTTAGTTTAGTTTAGTTTAGTTTAGTTTAGTTTCGTTTAGTTTAGTTTAGTTTATGTTAGGTTAGGTTTAGTTTGGTTAGGTTAGGTTAGGTTAGGTTAGTTTAGTTTATTTTAGGTTAGTTTAGGTTAGGTTAGGTTAGGTTAGTTAAATTTAATTTAGTTAGATTATAATTTAGTTTATAGTTTAGTTTAGTTTAGTTTATTGTTTAGTTTAGTTAAATTTAGTTTAGGTTAGGTAAGGTTAGGTTAGGTTAGTTTAGTTTAGTATAGTTTAGTTTAGTGAATTTAGTTTAGTTTAGTTTAGGTTTTAGTTAAGCTTAGTTAGTTTGTTTAGATTAGTATAGTTTACTTTAGGTTAGGTTACGTCATTTTAGTTTAGTTTAGGTTAGGTTAGGTTAGGTTAGGTGAAGTTATGTTAATTTAGTTTAGTTTAGTTTAGGTTAGGTTAGGTGAGTTTAATTTAGTTTAGTTTAGTTTAGGTTAGGTTAGGTTAGGTTAGGTTAGGTTAGGTTAGTTTATGTTAGGTTAGGTTAGTGTAGTTTAGTTTAGTTTAGTTTAGATTTGACTCGTTTAGTTTATAATTTAGTTTATAGTTCAGTTTAGTTTGGTTTAGTATAGTTTAGTTTTGTTTAATTTACTTTTGTTCAATTTATTTTAATTTAGTATAGTTTAGTTTAGTATATAGTTTAATTTTTAATATAGTTTAGTTTATTTTATAGTTTAGTTTATGGTTTAGTTTAGTTTAGTTTGGTTTGGTTTAGTTTAGTTCTGTTTGTTTTAGTTTACTTTAGTTTAGGTTAGCTTAGTTTAGTTTAGTTTAATTTAGGTTAGGTTGGGTTAGGTTAGTTTAGTTTAGTTTAGGTTAGGTTAGGTTAGTTTAAGTTAGGTTACTTTAGTTTAGTTTAGTTTAGTTTAGATAATTTATAATTTAGTTTAGTTTAGTTTAGTTTATAGTTTAGTTTATAGTTTACTTTAGTTTCTAGTTTAGTTTAGTTTGAATTAGATTCGGTAAATTTAGTTTAGTTTACGTTAGGTTAGGTTAGGTTGAGTTAGGTTACTTTAGTATAGTTTAGTTTAGATAATTTATAGTTTAGTTTATTTTAGTTTAGTTTATGGTTAATTTAGTTTATATTTTAGTTTAGTTTAGTTATGTTTAGTTTTGTTTATAGTTTAGTTTATTAATTAGTTTAATTTAGTTTATAGTTAAGTATATAGTTTAGTATAGTTTAGTTTAGTGTAGTTTAGTTTAGATTAGCTTAGTTAGTTTATTTTGGATTAGTTTACTTTACGTTACCTTAGGTTAGGTTAATTTATTTTAGTTTAGGTTAGGTTAGGTTAAGTCAGGTTACTTTAGTTTAGCTTAGTTTAGTTTAGTTTAGATAATTTATAGTTTAGTTTAGTTTAGTTTATAGTTTAGTTTACAGTTTAGTTCAGTTTGTTTCGTTTTGGTTAGGTTAGGTTAGATTAATTTATTTTAGGTTAGGATAGTTTAGTTCAGTTTAGTTTAGTTTAGTTAAGCTTAGTTAGTTTAGTTTAGATTAGTATAGTTTGCGTTAGGTTAGGTTAGGTTAGGTAAGTTTAGTTTAGTTTAGGTTAGGTTAGGTTAGGTGAAGTTAGGTTACTTTAGTTTAGATTAGTTTAATTTAGTTTAGTTTATTTTAGTTTATTTATAATTAAGTTTAGTTTATAATTTAGTTTAGTTTAGTGTAGTTTAGGTTAGGTTAGTTAAGGTTAGATTAGTTTAGCTTAGTTTAGGTTAGGATAGGTTAGGATAGTTTAGTTTAGTTTATTTTATTTTAGTTTAGTTTAGTTTATAGTTTAGTTTATAGTTTAAATTTGTTTAGTTTAGATTAGTTTAGTTTAGTTTAGTTTACTTAAGTTTAGTTTAGGTTAGGTTAGGTTAGGTTATGTTAGGTTAGGTTAGTGTAGTTTAGTTCAGTTTAGTTTAGTTCAGTTTATATTAGGTTACGTTAATTTAATTTAGTTTAGTTTAGTTTAGGTTAGGTTAGGTTAGTTAATTTAGTATAGTTTAGGTTAGGTTAGGTTAGGTTAGGTTAAGTTAGGTTATGTTAGGTTAGGTTAGTGTAGTTTAGTTTAGTTAAGTTTAGATTTTACTCGTTTAGTTTATAGTTTAGTTTATAGTTCAGTTTAGTTTAGTTTAGTATAGTTTAGATTTGTTTAATTTAGTTTTGTTTAATTTATTTTAATTTAGTTTAGTTTAGTTTAGTATATAGTTTAGTTTTTAATTTAGTTTAGTTTAGATTATAGTTTAGTTTATGGTTTAGTTTAGTTTAGTTTGGTTTGGTTTAGTTTAGTTCTGCTTGTTTTAGTTTAGTTTAGTTTAGGTTAGGTTAGCTTAGTTTAGTTTAGTTTAATTTAGGTTAGGTTGAGTTAGGTTAGTTTAGTTTACTTTAGTTTAGTTTAGGTTAGGTTAGCTTAGGTTATGTTAGGTGAGTTTATTTTAGTTTAGTAGTTTAGTTTAGGTTAGGTTAGTTTAGTTTAGTTTCGTTTAGTTTAGTTTACTTTAGGTATGGTTAGGTTTAGTTTGGTTAGGTTAGGTTAGGTTAGGTTAGTTTAGTTTATTTTAGGTTAGTTTAGGTTAGGTAAGGATAGGTTAGTTAAATTTAATTTTGTTAGATTATAATTTAGTTTATAGTTTAGTTTTGGTTAGTTTATTGTTTAGTTTAGTTAAGTTTAGTTTAGGTTAGGTAAGGTTAGGTTAGGTTAGTTTAGTTTAGTATAGTTTAGTTTAGTTTAGTTTAGTGAATTTAGTTTAGTTTAGGTTTCAGTTAAGCTTAGTTAGTTTAGTTTAGATTAGTATAGTTTACTTTAGGTTAGGTTAGGTTAGGTAATTTTAGTTTAGTTTCGGTTAGGTTAGGTTAGGTGAAGTTATGTTACATTAGTTTAGTTTAGTTTATTTTAGTTTATTTACAGTTTAGTTTGGTTTATAATTAATTTAGTTTAGTGTAGTTTAGGTTAGGTTAAGTTAGGTTAGATTAGTTTAGTTTAGTTTAGGTTAGGTTAGGTGAGAATAGTTTAGTTTATTTTAGTTTAGTTTAGTTTATAGTTAAGTTTATAGTTTAAATTAGTTTAGTTTAGATTAATTTAGTTTAGTTTAGTTTATTTAAGTTTAGTTTAGGTTAGGTTAGTTTATGTTAGGTTAGGTTAGTTTAGCATAGGTTTATTAGGTTAGGTTAGTTTAGGTTACGGCAGTTTAGTTTAGTTTAGGTTAGGTTAGTTTAGTTTAGTTTCGTTTAGTTTAGTTTAGGTTAGGTTAGGTTAGGTTTAGTTTGGTTAGGTTAGGTTAGGTTAGTTTAGCTAATTTTAGTTTAGTTTATAGTTTCGTTAATTTAGTTTAGTTTAGTTTAGTGTATAGTAAAGTTTACAGTTTAGTTTATGGTTTAGTATAGTTTAGTTTAGTTTAGTTTAACTTAGTTTAGTTTAGATTCGTTTAGTTTAGTTTTGCTTAAGTTAGGTTAGGTTTGGTTAGGTTAATTTAGTTTAGTTTAGTTTAATTTAGTTTATTTAATTTATAGTTTAGTTAAATTTAGTTTAGTTTATAGTTTAGATTATAGTTTAGTTTATTTTATATTTTAGTTTAGTTTAGTTTATGTTAGGTTAGTTTAGTTTAGTTTAGTTTAGTTTTAGTTTATAGTTTATCTTAGTTTATTTTATACTTAAGTTCATAATTTTGTTTATAGTTTAGTTTAGGCTATTTTAGATTAGTTTAGTTTTGTTTGGTTTATTTTAGTTTAGTTTAGGTTAGCTTAGTTAGTTTAGTTTAATTTTGGTTAGGTTAGGTTAGTTTAGTTTAGTTTAGTTTAGTGAATTTAGTTTAGTTTAGTTTAGGTTAGGTTAGGTTAGTTTACTTTAATTCAGTTTAAGTTATGTCAGGTTAGTTTAGGTTAGTTTACCTTAGTTGAGTTTAGTTTAGTTTATAGTTTAGATTTGTTTAGTTTTGTTTAGTGTAGTTTAGTTTATAGTGTTGTTTATAGTTTAGTTTAGTTAAGTTTAGTTTCGTTTAGGTTAGGTTAGGTTAGATTAGTTTAGTTTAGTTTAATTTAGGTTAGGTTAGGTTAGTTTGGGTTAACTTAGTTTAGTTTAGTTTAGGTTAGGATAGGTTAGGTTGATTAGGTTAGTTTAGTTCAGTTTAGCTAATTTTAGTTTAGTTTATAGTTTCGTAAATTTAGTTTAGTTTAGTTTAGTGTATAGATAAGTTTATAGTTTAGTTTACTTTAGTTTATGTTTTAGTATAGTTTAGTTTAGCTTAGTTTAGCTTAGTTTATTTTAGTTTCGTTTAGTTTAGATTAGGTTAAGTTAGGTTAGGTTTGGTTAGGTTAATTTGGTTTAGTTTAGTTTAATTTAGTTTATTTAATTTATAGTTTAGTTAAATTTAGTTTAGTTTATAGTTTACATTATAGTTTAGTTTATTTTATATTTTAGTTTAGTTAAGTTTAGTTTAGGTTAGGTTAGTTCAGTTTAGTTTAGTTTAGTTTAGGTCAGGTTGGGTTAGGATAGTTTAGTTTAGTTTAGTTTTAGTTTATAGTTTACTTTAGTTTATTTTATACTTAAGTTAATAGTTTAGTTTAGGCTATTTTAGATTAGTTTAGTTTAGTTTGGTTTAGTTTAGGTTAGGTTCGGTTAGGTTAATTTAGTAAAGTTTAGTTTAGTTTTGTTTATTTAGTTTATTTTATAGTTTAGTTTAGTTAAGTTTAGTTTAGTTTAATTTAGTTTAGTTTAGTTTTGTTTAATTTAGTTAAGTTTATTTTAGTTTAGTTTAGTTTAGTTTAATTTAGTTTAGTTTAATTTAGTTTAGTTTAGTTTAGATCAGGTTAGCCTGATTAGGTTAGTTTAGTTTAGTTTAGTTTAGCAAAGTTTAGTTTAGTTTATAGTTTCGTTAATTTATTTTAGTTTAGTTTAGTGTATAGTTAGGCTTATAGTTTAGTTTAGTTTATAGTTTATTTTATAGTTTAGTATATTTTAGTTTAGTTTAGTTTAGTTTTTGCTTAGTTTAGTTTAGTTTCGTTTAGTTTAGGGTAGGTAAGGTTAGGTTAGGTTGGGTTAAGTTAGTTTAGTTTAGTTTTGTTTAGGTTAGGTTAGGTTTGGTTAGGTTAGTTTAGTTCATTTTATTTTAATTCAGTGTAGTTAATTTATAGTTTAGTTAAATTTAGTTTAGTTTATAGTTTAGATTATAGTTTAGTTTAGTTCATTTTATATTTTAGTTTTGTTTAATTTAGGTTAGGTTAGTTTAGTTTAGTTTATTTTAGGTTAGGTTAGTTTGGGTTAGAATAGTTTAGTTTAGTTTAGTTTATTTTTAATTTATATTTTATTTTATTTTTGTGAATACTGAAGTTTATCATTTAGTTTATAATCTAGTTTATAGTTTAGTTTAGGCTATTTTGGATTAGTTTAGCTTAGTTTAGTTTAATTTAGTTTAGAATAGGTTAGGTTAGGTTAATTTAGTATTGTTTAATTTAGTTTAGTTTATTTATTTTATTTAATAGTTTAGTTTATAGTTTAGTTTAGTTAAGTTTAGTTTAGTTTATTGTTTAGTTTGCTTTAGTTTAGTTTTGTTTAATTTATTTTAGTTTAGTTTAGTTTAGTTTCGTTTAGGTTAGGTTAGGTTAGGTTATGTTAATTTAGGTTAGCTTAGTTTAGTTTAGTTTAGGTTAGATTAAGTTAGGTTAGGTTAGTTAAGTTTAGTTTAGTTTAATTTATAGTTTAGTTTAGTTTACTTTAGTTTATAGTTTAGTTTAGTTTAGTTTATTTTAGTTTAAAGTTTAGTTTATACTTTCGTTTACTTTAGTTAATAATTATTTTATGGTTTAGTTTAGTTTAGTTATGTTTTATTTAGTTTAGTTTAGTTTCGTTTAGGTTTGGTTAGGTTAGGCTAGGTTAGGTTAGCTTAGTTTGGTTTAGTTTAGTTTAGGTTAGGTTAGGTTAGATTAGGTTAGTTTACCTTAGTTTAGTTTAGCTTACTTTATTTATGTTTAGTTCAGTTTATATTTTAGTTTAGTGTAATTTAATTTATATTTTAGTTTATGGTTTAGTTTAGTTTAATTTATAGTTTGATTTATAGTTTAGTTTAGTTTCGTTTAGTTTAATTTAGCTTAGTTTAGATTAGGTTAGGTTGGATTATGTTAGTTTAGTTTAGTTTATTTTAGTTTAGTTTAGTTTAGTTAATGTTAGGTTAGGTTAGTTTAGTTTAGTTTAGTTTAGTTTAATTTAATTTAGTTTACTTAATTTAGTTTAGTTTAGTTTAGTTTAGTTTAGTTTAGGTTAGATTTAGTTAGGTCAGGTTAGGTTATTTAAGTTTAGTTTAGTTAAGTTTAGGTTAGGTTAGGTTAGTTTAGTTTAATTGTATTTAGGTTAGGTTAGGTAATTTTAGGTTAGTATAGTTTAGTTAATTTATTTTAGTTAATAGTTCAGTATAGTTTACAGTTTAGTTTATAGTTTAGTTCTGTGTATAGTGTAGTTGATAGTTTAGTTTAGTTTAGTTTAGTTTCGTTTAAATTATGTTAGGTTAGGTTAGGTTGGATTAGCTTAGTTTAGTTTAGTTTAGTTTAGGTTAGGTTCGGTTACGTTAGGTTATGTTAGCTTATGTTAGTTTAGTTTAGTTCAGTTTAGTCTAGTTTAGTTAAGTTTAGTTTAGTTTATAGTTTAGTATATTTTAGTTTATTTATTAGTTTAGTTTATAGTTAAGTATATAGTTTAGTTTAGTTTAGTTTAGCTTAGTTTGTTTATTTTAGATTAGTATAGCTTACGTTACGTTAGGTTAAACCTAACCTAACGTAAGCTAACGTAGGTTAGGTTCGTTTAGTTTAGTTTAATTAGGTTAGGTTAGGTTAAGTTAGGTTACTTTAGCTTAGTTTAGTTTAGTTTAGATAATTTATGGTTTAGTTTAGTTAAGTTTAATTTATAGATTACTATATAGTTTACTTTAGTTTATAGTTCAGTTTAGGTTAGATTAGTTTAAGTTAGATTAGGTTAGATTAGTTTAGTTTAGTTTAGTTTCGGTTAGGTTAGATTAGGTTACATTAAGTTAGTTTAGGTTAGCTTAGTTTAGTTTAGTTTAGTATAGTTAAGTTTAGTTAAGTTTTGTTTAGTTTACAGTTTAGTTTAGTTAAGTTTAGTTTATAATTTAGTTTATAGTTCAGTTTAGTTTAGTTCATACTTTATTTTAGTTTACTTTAATTTCAGTTAGGTTAGGTTAGGTTAGGTTAGGTTAGTGTAGTTTAGTTAAGTTTAGTTTTGTTTACCTAAGTTTATAGTTTATTTTGTAGTTTAATTTAGTTTAGTTTATTGTTTAATTTAGTGTAGTTTAGTTTAGTTTAGTTTAATTTACTTTACTTTAGTTTAGTTTAGTATAGTTTATAAATTAGTTTATAATTTATTTTGGTTTGTAGTTCAATTTATTGTTAATTTAGTTTAGTTTATTTTAGTTTCTTTTAGGTTAGGTTAGGTTAGGTTAGGTTAGGTTAGGTTAGCTTAGCTTAGTTTAGTTTAGTTTAGGTTAGGTTAGGTTAGGTTAGGTTAGCTTAGTTTAGTTTAGTTTAGTTTAGGTTAGGTTCGGTTACGTTAGGTTATGTTAGGTTAACTTAGTTTAGTTTAGTTTAGTTTAGGTTAGGTTAGGTTAGTTTAAGTTAGGTTACTTTAGTTTAGTTTAGTTTAGTTTAGATAATTTATAATTTAGTTTAGTTTAGTTTAGTTTATAGTTTACTTTATAGTTTACTTAATTTCTAGTTTAGTTTAGTTTGAATTAGATTCGGTAAGTTTAGTTTAGTTTACGTTAGGTGAGGTTAGGTTGAGTTAGGTTACTTTATTTTAGTTTAGATAATTTATAGTTTAGTTTATTTTAGTTTAATTTATGGTTTAGTTTAGTTTATAGTTTAGTTTAGTTTAGTTTAGTTTAGTTTAGTTTAGTTTAGGTAAGGTTAGATTAGATTAGTTTAGTTAAGTTTAGGTTAGGTTAGGTTAGGTTAGGATAATTTAGTTTAGTTTATTTTAGTATATTTTAGTTTATACTTTAGTTTAGTTTAGTTAATAGTTTAGATTATAGTTTAGTTTATAGTTTAGTTTATAGTTTAAATTAGTTTCGTTTAGTATAGATTAGTTTTGTTTAATTTAGTTTAGTTTAATTTATTTTAATTTAGTTTATTTTAGTTTAGATTATAGTTTAGTTTATAATTTAATTTAGTTTAGTATATAGTTTAGTTTATGGTTTAGTTTAGTTTAGTTTAGTTTAGTTTGGTTTAGTTTACTTTAGTTTGGTTTAGTTTAGTTTAGTTTAGTTTAGTTAATTTAGGTTAGGTTAGGTTAGGTTAGTTTAGTTTAGTTTAGTTTAGGTTAGTTTAGGTTAGGTTAGTTTTTTTTAGTTTAGGTTAGGTTAGTTTAGGCTAGGTTATGTTAGGTTAGGTTAGGTTAGTTTAGTTTATTATAGTAGTTTAGTTTAGTTTAGGTTAGGTAAGCTTAATATAGGTTAGGTTATGTTAGGTTAGGTTAGTTTAATTTAGTTTCGTTTAGTTTATAGTTTAGTTTAGTTTAGTTTTTTTTAATTTAGTTAAGTTTAGTATAGTTTAGTTTCATTTAGGTTAGGTTAGGCTAGGATAGTTTAGGTTAGCTTAGTTTACTTTATTTTAGTTTAGATTAAGTTAGGTTAAGTTGGGTTAGGTTCGTTTAGTTTAGTTTAGTTAAATTTAGTTTATAGTTTAGTTTATAGTTTAATTTAGTTTACAGTTAAGATTATAGTCTAGTTTAGTTTATAGTTTAGTTTATAGTGCAGTTTAGTTTAGATTAGTTTAGTATAGTTTAGTTTAGTTTAGTTTAGTTTAGGTTAAGTAAGTTTAATTTAGTTTAGTTTAGTTTCGGTTAGGTTAGGTTAGGTTAATTTAAGTTAGGGTATTTTGGGTTAGTTTAGTTTAGTTTAGTTAAGTTTAGTTTAGTTTAGTTAGTTTACAGTATAGTTTTGTTAAGTTTAGTTTACAGTTTGGTTTATAGTTTAGTTTAGTTTAGTTTATAGATTAGTTTATGATTTAGTTTGGTTTAGTTTTGTTTAGTTTAGGTTGGTTAATTTATATTAGATTAGTTTAGTTTGGGCTAGGTTAGGTTAGGTTAGATTAGTTTAGTTTAGATTAGATTAGGTTAGGTTAATTTAGGTTGGGTTAGGTTAGTTTAGTTTAATTTAGTTTAGTTAATTTATAGTTTAGTTTAGTTTATAATTTAGTTTATAGTTTAGTTTAGTTTAGTTTATACTTTAGTTTAGTTTAGTTTAATTTAGTTTAAATTAGGTTATGTTAGGTTAGGTTAGTTTAGTTTAGTTTTTTTTTAGTTAAGTTTATAGTTTATTTTGTAGTTTAGTTTAGTTTAGTTTATAGTTTAATTTAGTTTAGTTTAGTTTGATTTATTTTAATTTAGTTTATTTTAGTTTAGTTTTAGTTTAGTTTAGTTAAGTTTAGTTTAGGTTAGGTTACGTTAGGTTAGATTAGGTTAGGTTAGTTAAGTATAGTTTAGTTTAGTTTAGGTTAGGTTTGGTTAGGTTAAGTTAGGTTAGTTTAGTTAATTTAGTTTAGTTTAATTTAGTTGGATTTAGAATAGTTTAGTTTAGTTTAGTTAATTTTTGTTAGGTAATTTAGGTTAGTTTAGTTAATTTAGTTTAGGTTAGGTTAGTTTAGGGTAGTTTAGTTTAGTTAATTTATTTTAGTTAATAGTTTAGTATAGTTTATAGTTTAGTTTATAGTTTAGTTTAGTTTATAGTGTAGTTTAGTTTAGTTTAGTTTCGTTTCGTTTAGGTTAGGTTCGGTTACGTTAGGTTATGTTAGGTTAAGTTAGTTTAGTTTAGTTTAGTTTAGTTATGTTTAGTTTAGTTTATAGTTTGGTTTATTAATTAGTTTAGTTTAGTTTGTAGTTAAGTATATAGTTTAGTATAGTTTAGTTTAGTTTAGTTTAGATTAGCTTAGTTAGTTTATTTTGGATTAGTTTAGTTTACGTTACGTTAAGTTAGGTTAGGTTAATTTAATTCATTTTAGTTTAGGTTAGGTTAGGTTAAGTTAGGTTACTTTAGTTTAGCTTAGTTTACTTTAGTTTAGATAATTTATAGTTTAGTTTAATTGAGTTTAAAATTTAGTTTACATTTTAGTTTAGTTTAGTTTAGTATCGGTTAGGTTAGGTTAGATTAATTTAATTTAGGTTAGGTTAGGATAGTTTAGTTCAGTTTAGTGTAGTTTAGGTTAGGTTAGGTTAGGTGAAGATAGGTTACTTTAGTTTACTTTGTTTAATTTAGTTTAGTTTACATTAGTTTATTTATAGTTTAGTTTAGTTTATAATTTAGTTTAGTTTAGTGTAGTTTAGGTTAGGTTAGGTTAGGTTAGATTAGTTTAGTTTAGGTTATGTTAGGTTAGGATAGTTTAGTTTACTTTATTTTAGTTTAGTTTAGTTTATAGTTTAGTTTATTGTTTAAATTATTTTAGTTTAGATTAGTTTAGATTAGTTTAGTTTACTTAAGTTAAGTTTAGGTTAGGTTAGGTTAGTTTAGTTTAGTTTATTTAAGTTCAGTTTATATTAGGTTAGGTTAATTTAAATTATTATAGTTTAATTTAGGTTAGGTTAGTTTAGTTTAGTTTAGAATGGTTTCTGTTAGGATAGGTTAAGTTAGGTTAGGTTAGGTTATGTTAGGTTAGGTTAGTGTAGTTTAGTTTAGTTTAGTTTAGATTTGTCTCGTTTAGTTTATAGTTTAGTTTATAGTTCAGTTTAGTTTGGTTTAGTATAGTTTAGTTTTGTTTAATTAGTTTTGTTTAATTTATTTTAATTTAGTTTAGTTTAGTTTATAGTTAATTTATAATTTAGTTTAGTTTAGTTTATAGTTTAGTTTATGGTTTAGTATAGTTTCGTTTGGTTTGGTTTAGATTAGTTCTGTTTCGTTTAGTTTAGTTTAGTTTAGGTTAGGTTAGCTTAGTTTAGCTTAGTTTAGGTTAGGTTAGTTTAGGTTAGTTTAGTTTACTTTAGTTTAGTTTAGGTTAGTTTAGTTTAGGTTAGGTTAGGTTTGGTTTGGTTAGGTTAGGTTAGGTTAGTTTAGTTTATTTTAGGTTAGTTTAGGTTAGGTTAGGTTAGTTAAATTTAATTTAGTTAGATTATAATTTTGTTTATAGTTTAGTTTAGTTTAGTATATAGTTTAGTTTAGTTAAGTTTAGTTTAGGTTAATTTTGGTTAGGTTAGGTTAGTTTAGTTTAGTTTAGTTTAGTGAATTTAGTTTAGTTTAGTTTAGTTTAGGTTAGGTTAGGTTAGTTTACTTTAATTCAGTTTAAGTTATGTCAGGTTAGTTTAGGTTAGTTTACTTTAGTTGAGTTTAGTTTAGTTTATAATTTAGATTTGTTTAGTTTTGTTTAGTGTAGTTTAGTTTATAGTGTTGTTTATAGTTTAGTTTAGTTAAGTTTAGTTTCGTTTAGGTTAGGTTAGGTTAGATTAGTTTAGTTTAGTTTAGTTTCGTTTAGGTTAGTTAGTTAGTTTAGTTCAGTTTAGGTTATGTCAGGTTAGTTTAGGTTAGTTTATTTTAGTTTAGTTTAGTTTATAATTTAGATTTATTTAGTTTAGTTTAGTTTAGTTTATGGTTTAGTTTATAGTTTAGTTTAGTTTAATTTAGTTTAGTTCAGTTTAGGATATGTCAGGTTAGTTTAGGTAAGTTTACTTTAGTTTAGTATAGTTTATAGTTTAGATTTGTTTAGTTTAGTTTATAGTTCAGTATAGTTGAGTTTATTTTAATTTAGTTTAATTAAATTTTATTTACTGTACAAATTAGTTTAGTTTAGTTTAGTTTATAGTTTAGTTTAGTTTAGTTTAGTTTAGTTTAGTTTAGTTTAGTTTATGGTTAAGTTTATACTTTTGTTTAGTTTAATTTAGTTTAGTTTAGTATAGTTTAGCTCAGGTTAGCTCAGGTTAGGTTAATTTAGTTTAGTTTATTTTAGTTTAGTTTAGGTTTGGTTAGGGTAGTTTAGTTTAGTTTATAATTTAGTTTAGGTTAGGTTACGTTCGGTTAGGTTAGGTTAGGTTAGGTTAGTTTAGTTTAGATTAGTTTAGTTTACTTTACTTTAGTTTTGTTTAGTTTTTTCTGGTTAGGTTAGTTTAGTTTAGGTTAGGTTAGGTTAGTTTGGTTTAGTTTAGTTTAGTTAAGTTTTGTTTGGTTTATAGTTTAGTTTAGTTTAGCTTGGTTTAGTTTAGGTTGGGTTAGGTTAGTTTAGTTTAGTTTAGTTTGGTTTATTTTAGTTTAGTTTAGGTTAGGTGAGCATAGGTTAGTTTAGTTTAATTTAGATTAGGTTATTTAGGTTAGGTTATGTTAGGTTAGTTTAGTTTAGTTTATGTTAGTTTAGGTTAGGTTAGGTCAGGTTATGTTAGTTTAGTTTAGTTTAGCTTAGTTTAGCTTAGGTTAGGTTAATTTAGGTTATTTTACTTTAGTTTAGTTTAGTTTAGTTTAGTTTAGTTTATAGTTTAGTATAATTTATAGTTTAGTTTATAGTTTACTTTAGTTTATAGTGTAGTTTAGTTTAGTTTAGTTTCGTTTCGTTTAGGTTAGGTTCGCTTACGTTAGGTTATGTTAGGTTAAGTTAGTTTAGTTTAGTTTAGTTATGTTTAGTTTAGTTTAATAATTAGTTTAGTTTAATTTATAGTTAAGTATATAGTTTAGTATAGTTTAGTTTAGTGTAGTTTGGTTTAGATTAGCTTAGTTAGTTTATTTTGGATTAGTTTACTTTACGTTACGTTAGGTTAGGTTAATTTATTTTAGTTTAGGTTAGGTTAAGTCAGGTTACTTTAGTTTAGCATAGTTTAGTTTAGTTTAGATAATTTATAGTTTAGTTTAGTTTAATTTATAGTTTAGTTTACAGTTTAGTTTAGTTTAGTTTCGGTTAGTTTAGGTTAGGTTAGATTAATTTAATTTAGGTTAGGATAGTTTAGTTCAGTTTAGTTTAGTTTATTTAAGCTTAGTTAGTTTAGTTTAGATTAGTATAGTTTACGTTAGGTTAGGTTAGGTTAGGTAAGTTTAGTTTTGTTTAGGTTAGGTTAGGTTAGGTGAAGTTAGGTTACTTTAGTTTAGTTAAGTTTAATTTAGTTTAGTTTAGTGTAGTTTAGATTAGGTTAGGTTAGGTTAGATTAGTTTAGTTTAGTTTAGGTTAGGTTAGGATAGTTTAGTTTAGTTTATTTTAGTTTAGTTTAGTTTAGTTTATAGTTTAGTTTATAGTTTAAATTAGTTTAGTTTAGATTAGTTTAGTTTAGTTTAGTTTATTTTAGGTTAGGTTATGTTAGGTGAGTTTAGTTTAGTTTAGTTTAGGTTAGGTTAGTTTAGTTTAGTTTCGTTTAGTTTAGTTTAGTTTAGGTTAAGTTAGGTTTAGTTTGGTTAGGTTAGGTTAGGTTAGGTTAGGTTAGTTTAGCTAATTTTAGTTTAGTTTATAGTTTCGTTAATTTAGTTTAGTTTAGTTTAGTGTATAGTTAAGTTTATAGTTTAGTTTAGTTTATGGTTTAGTATAGTTTAGTTTAGTTTAGTTTTACTTAGTTTAGTTTAGATTCGTTTAGTTTAGTTTAGGTTAAGTTAGGTTAGGTTTCGTTAGGTTAATTTAGTTTAGTTTAGTTTAATTTAGTTTATTTAATTTATATTTTAGTTAAATTTAGTTTAGTTTATAGTTTAGATTATAGTTTGGTTTATTTCATATTTTAGTTTAGTTTAGTTTATGTTAGGTTAGTTTAGTTTAGTTTAGTTTAGTTTCGTTAGGTGTGGTTATGATAGTTTAGTTTAGTTTAGTTTAGTTTTAGTTTATAGTTTAGTTTAGTTTATTTTATACTTAAGTTCATAGTTTAGTTTATAGTTTAGTTTAGGCTATTTTAGATTAGTTTAGTTTAGTTTGGTTTATTTTAGTTTAGTTTAGGTTAGGTGAGCATAGGTTAGTTTAGTTTAATTTAGATTAGGTTATTTAGGTTAGGTTATGTTAGGTTAGTTTAGTTTAGTTTAGTTTATGTTAGGTTATGTTAGGTTAGGTTATGTTAGTTTAGTTTAGTTTAGCTTAGTTTAGCTTAGGTTAGGTTAGTTTAGGTAATTTTACTTTAGTTTAGTTTAGTTTAGTTTATAGTTTAGTATAGTTTATAGTTTAGTTTATAGTTTACTTTAGTTTATAGTGTAGTTTAGTTTAGTTTAGTTTCGTTTCGTTTAGGTTAGGTTCGGTTACGTTAGGTTATGTTAGGTAAAGTTAGTTTAGTTTAGTTTAGTTTAGTTTAGTTATGTTTAGTTTAGTTTATAGTTTAGTTTATTAATTAGTTTAGTTTAGTTTATAGTTAAGTATATAGTTTAGTATAGTTTAGTTTAGTTTAGATTAGCTTAGTTAGTTTATTTTGGATTAGTTTACTTTACGTTACGTTAGGTTAGGTTAATTTATTTTAGTTTAGGTTAGGTTAAGTCAGGTTACTTTAGTTTAGCATAGTTTAGTTTAGTTTAGATAATTTATAGTTTAGTTTAGTTTAGTTTCGGTTAGTTTATGTTAGGTTAGATTAATTTAATTAAGGTTGGGATAGTTTAGTTCAGTTTAGTTTAGTTTAGTTAAGCTTAGTTAGTTTAGTTTAGATTAGTATAGTTTACGTTAGGTTAGGTTAGGTTAGGTAAGTTTAGCTTTGTTTAGGTTAGGTTAGGTTAGGTGAAGTTAGGTTACTTTAGTTTAGTTAAGTTTAATTTAGTTTAGTTTAGTGTAGTTTAGATTAGGTTAGGTTAGGTTAGTTTAGTTTAGTTTAGTTTATAGTTTAGTTTATAGTTTAAATTAGTTTAGTTTAGATTAGTTTAGTTAAGTTTAGTTTACTAGAGTTTAGTTTAGGTTAGGTTAGGTTAGGTTAGGTTAGGTTAGGTTATGTTAGGTTTGGTTAGTGTAGTTTAGTTTAGTTTAGTTAAGTTCAGTTTATATTAGGTTAGGTTAATTTAATTTAGTTTCGTTTAGTTTAGGTTAGGTTAGGTGAGTTTAGTTTAGTTTAGTTTAGTTTAGGTTAGGTTAGGTTAGGTTAGATTATGTTAGGTTATGTTAGGTTTGGTTAGTGTAGTTTAGTTTAGTTTAGTTAAGTTCAGTTTATATTAGGTTAGGTTAATTTAATTTAGTTTAGTTTAGTTTAGGTTAGGTTAGGTGATTTTAATTTAGTTTAGTTTAGGTTAGGTTACGTTAGGTTAGGTTATGTTAGGTTATGTTAGGTTAGGTTAGTGTAGTTTAGTTTAGTTTAGATTTGACTCGTTTAGTTTATAATTTAGTTTATAGTTCAGTTTAGTTTGGTTTAGTATAGTTTAGTTTTGTTTAATTTAGTTTTGTTTAATTTATTTTAATTTAGTTTAGTTTAGTATATAGTTTAATTTTTAATTTAGTTTAGTTTAGTTTATAGTTTAGTTTAGTTTATGGTTAATTTATAGTTTAGTTTAGTTTATTTTAGTTTAGTTCAGTTTAGGATATGTCAGGTTAGTTTAGGTTAGTTTACTTTAGTTTAGTATAGTGTATAGTTTGGATTTGTTTAGTTTAGTTTATAGTTCAGTTTAGTTGAGTTTATTTTAATTTAGTTTAAATAAATTTTCTTTACTGTACAATTTAGTTTAGTTAAGTTTAGTTTATAGTTTAGTTTAGTTTATGGTTAAGTTTATACTTTTGTTTAGTTTAATTTAGTTTAGTTTAGTATAGTTTAGCTCAGGTTAGCTTAGGTTAGGTTAATTTAGTTTAGTTTAGGTTAGGTTAGGTTAGGTTAGGTTACTTTAGTTTTGTTTAGTTTTGTTTAGGTTAGTTTAGGTTAGTTTAGGTTAGGTTAGGTTAGCGTATTTTGGTTTAGTTTAGTTTAGTTAAGTTTTGTTTAGTTTATAGTTTAGTTTAGTTTAGTTTAGCTTGGTTTAGTGTAGGTTGGGTTAGGTTAGTTTAGTTTACTTTAGTTTGGTTTATTTTAGTTTAGTTTCGGTTAGGTGAGCATAGGTTAGTTTAGTTTAATTTAGATTAGGTTATTTAGGTTAGGTTATGTTAAAGTTAGTTTAGTTTAGTTTAGTTTATGTTAGTTTAGGTTAGGTTAGGTTAGGTTATGTTAGTTTAGTTTAGTTTAGCTTAGTTTAGCTTAGGTTAGGTTAGTTTAGGTTATTTTACTTTAGTTTAGTTTAGTTTAGTTTATAGTTTAGTATAGTTTATAGTTTAGTTTATAGTTTACTTTAGTTTATAGTGTAGTTTAGTTTAGTTTAGTTTCGTTTCGTTTACGTTAGTTTCGGTTACGTTAGGTTATGTTAGGTTAAGTTAGTTTAGTTTAGTTTTGTTTAGTTATGTTTAGTTTAGTTTATAGTTTAGTTTATTAATTAGTTTAGTTTAGTTTATAATTAAGTATATAGTTTAGTATAGTTTAGTTCAGTGTAGTTTAGTTTAGATTAGCTTAGTTAGTTTATTTTGGATTAGTTTACTTTACGTTACGTTAGGTTAGGTTAATTTATTTTAGTTTAGGTTAGGTTAGGTTAAATCAGGTTACTTTAGTTTAGCATAGTTTAGTTTAGTTTAGATAATTTTAGTTTATTTATAGTTTAGTTTAGTTTATAATTTAGTTTAGTTTAGTGTGGTTTAGATTAGGTTAGGTTAGGTTAGATTAGTTTAGTTTAGGTTAGGTTAGGTTAGGATAGTTTAGTTTAGTTTATTTTAGTTTAGTTTAGTTTATAGTTTAAATTAGTTTAGTTCATATTAGTTTAGTTTAGTTTAGTTTACTTAAGTTTAGTTTAGGTTAGGTTAGGTTATGTTAGGTTTGGTTAGTGTAGTTTAGTTTAGTTAAGTTCAGTTTGTATTTGGTTAGGTTAATTTAATTTAGTTTAGTTTAGGTTAGGTTAGGTGAGTTTAATTTAGTTTAGTTTAGTTTACGTTAGGTTAGGTTAGGTTAGGTTATGTTAGGTTAGGTTAGTGTAGTTTAGTTTAGTTTAGTTTAGATTTGACTCGTTTAGTTTATAATTTAATTTATATTTCAGTTTAGTTTCGTTTAGTATAGTTTAGATTTGTTTAATTTAATTTTGTTTAATTTATTTTAATTTAGTTTAGTTTAGTTTAGTATATAGTTTAATTTCTAATATAGTTTAGTTTAGTTTATAGTTTAGTTTATGGTTTAGTTTAGTTTAGTTTGGTTTGGTTTAGTTTAGTTCTGTTTGTTTTAGTTTAGTTTAGTTTAGGTTAGGTTAGCTTAGTTTAGTTTAGTTTAATTTAGGTTAGGTTGGGTTAGGTTAGTTTAGTTTACTTTAGTTTAGTTTAGGTTAGGTTAGCTTAGGTTATGTTAGGTGAGTTTATTTTAGTTTAGTAGTTTAGTTTAGTTTAGTTTAGGTTAGTTTAGTTTAGTTTCGTTTAGTTTAGTTTAGTTTATGTTAGGTTAGGTTTAGTTTGGTTAGGTTAGGTTAGGTTAGGTTAGTTTAGTTTATTTTAGGTTAGTTTAGGTTAGGTTAGGTTAGGTTAGTTAAATTTAATTTAGTTAGATTATAATTTAGTTTATAGTTTAGTTTAGTTTAGTTTATTGTTTAGTTTAGTTAAATTTAGTTTAGGTTAGGTAAGGTTAGGTTAGGTTAGTTTAGTTTAGTATAGTTTAGTTTAGTTTAGTTTAGTGAATTTAGTTTAGTTTAGTTTAGGTTTTAGTTAAGCTTAGTTAGTTTGTTTAGATTAGTATAGTTTACTTTAGGTTAGGTTACGTCATTTTAGTTTAGTTTAGGTTAGGTTAGGTTAGGTTAGGTGAAGTTATGTTAATTTAGTTTAGTTTAGTTTAGGTTAGGTTAGGTGAGTTTAATTTAGTTTAGTTTAGTTTAGGTTAGGTTAGGTTAGGTTAGGTTAGGTTAGGTTAGTTTATGTTAGGTTAGGTTAGTGTAGTTTAGTTTAGTTTAGTTTAGATTTGACTCGTTTAGTTTATAATTTAGTTTATAGTTCAGTTTAGTTTGGTTTAGTATAGTTTAGTTTTGTTTAATTTACTTTTGTTCAATTTATTTTAATTTAGTATAGTTTAGTTTAGTATATAGTTTAATTTTTAATATAGTTTAGTTTAGTTTATAGTTTAGTTTATGGTTTAGTTTAGTTTAGTTTGGTTTGGTTTAGTTTAGTTCTGTTTGTTTTAGTTTAGTTTAGTTTAGGTTAGCTTAGTTTAGTTTAGTTTAATTTAGGTTAGGTTGGGTTAGGTTAGTTTAGTTTAGTTTAGGTTAGGTTAGGTTAGTTTAAGTTAGGTTACTTTAGTTTAGTTTAGTTTAGTTTAGATAATTTATAATTTAGTTTAGTTTAGTTTAGTTTATAGTTTAGTTTATAGTTTACTTTAGTTTCTAGTTTAGTTTAGTTTGAATTAGATTCGGTAAATTTAGTTTAGTTTACGTTAGGTTAGGTTAGGTTGAGTTAGGTTACTTTAGTATAGTTTAGTTTAGATAATTTATAGTTTAGTTTATTTTAGTTTAGTTTATGGTTAATTTAGTTTATATTTTAGTTTAGTTTAGTTATGTTTAGTTTTGTTTATAGTTTAGTTAATTAATTAGTTTAATTTAGTTTATAGTTAAGTATATAGTTTAGTATAGTTTAGTTTAGTGTAGTTTAGTTTAGATTAGCTTAGTTAGTTTATTTTGGATTAGTTTACTTTACGTTACCTTAGGTTAGGTTAATTTATTTTAGTTTAGGTTAGGTTAGGTTAAGTCAGGTTACTTTAGTTTAGCTTAGTTTAGTTTAGTTTAGATAATTTATAGTTTAGTTTAGTTTAGTTTATAGTTTAGTTTACAGTTTAGTTCAGTTTGTTTCGTTTTGGTTAGGTTAGGTTAGATTAATTTATTTTAGGTTAGGATAGTTTAGTTCAGTTTAGTTTAGTTTAGTTAAGCTTAGTTAGTTTAGTTTAGATTAGTATAGTTTGCGTTAGGTTAGGTTAGGTTAGGTAAGTTTAGTTTAGTTTAGGTTAGGTTAGGTTAGGTGAAGTTAGGTTACTTTAGTTTAGATTAGTTTAATTTAGTTTAGTTTATTTTAGTTTATTTATAATTAAGTTTAGTTTATAATTTAGTTTAGTTTAGTGTAGTTTAGGTTAGGTTAGTTAAGGTTAGATTAGTTTAGCTTAGTTTAGGTTAGGATAGGTTAGGATAGTTTAGTTTATTTTATTTTAGTTTAGTTTAGTTTATAGTTTAGTTTATAGTTTAAATTTGTTTAGTTTAGATTAGTTTAGTTTAGTTTAGTTTACTTAAGTTTAGTTTAGGTTAGGTTAGGTTAGGTTATGTTAGGTTAGGTTAGTGTAGTTTAGTTCAGTTTAGTTTAGTTCAGTTTATATTAGGTTAGGTTAATTTAATTTAGTTTAGTTTAGGTTAGGTTAGGTTAGTTAATTTAGTATAGTTTAGGTTAGGTTAGGTTAGGTTAAGTTAGGTTATGTTAGGTTAGGTTAGTGTAGTTTAGTTTGGTTAATTTAGATTTTACTCGTTTAGTTTATAGTTTAGTTTATAGTTCAGTTTAGTTTAGTTTAGTATAGTTTAGATTTGTTTAATTTAGTTTTGTTTCATTTATTTTAATTTAGTTTAGTTTAGTTTAGTATATAGTTTAGTTTTTAATTTAGTTTAGTTTAGATTATAGTTTAGTTTATGGTTTAGTTTAGTTTAGTTTGGTTTGGTTTAGTTTAGTTCTGTTTGTTTTAGTTTAGTTTAGTTTAGGTTAGGTTAGCTTAGTTTAGTTTAGTTTAAATTAGGTTAGGTTGAGTTAGGTTAGTTTAGTTTACTTTAGTTTAGTTTAGGTTAGGTTAGCTTAGGTTATGTTAGGTGAGTTTATTTTAGTTTAGTAGTTTAGTTTAGGTTAGGTTAGTTTAGTTTAGTTTCGTTTAGTTTAGTTTAGTTTAGGTATGGTTAGGTTTAGTTTGGTTAGGTTAGGTTAGGTTAGGTTAGTTTAGTTTATTTTAGGTTAGTTTAGGTTAGGTAAGGATAGGATAGTTAAATTTAATTTTGTTAGATTATAATTTAGTTTATAGTTTAGTTTTGGTTAGTTTATTGCTTAGTTTAGTTAAGTTTAGTTTAGGTTAGGTAAGGTTAGGTGAGGTTAGTTTAGGTTAGTATAGTTTAGTTTAGTTTAGTTTAGTGAATTTAGTTTAGTTTAGGTTTCAGTTAAGCTTAGTTAGTTTAGTTTAGATTAGTATAGTTTACTTTAGGTTAGGTTAGGTTAGGTAATTTTAGTTTAGTTTCGGTTAGGTTAGGATAGGTGAAGTTATGTTACTTTAGTTTAGTTTAGTTTATTTTAGTTTATTTACAGTTTAGTTTGGTTTATAATTAATTTAGTTTAGTGTAGTTTAGGTTAGGTTAAGTTAGGTTAGATTAGTTTAGTTTAGTTTAGGTTAGGTTAGGTGAGAATAGTTTAGTTTATTTTAGTTTAGTTTAGTTTATAGTTAAGTTTATAGTTTAAATTAGTTTAGTTTAGATTAATTTAGTTTAGTTTAGTTTATTTAAGTTTAGTTTAGGTTAGGTTAGTTTATGTTAGGTTAGGTTAGTTTAGCATAGGTTTATTAGGTTAGGTTAGTTTAGGTTACGGCAGTTTAGTTTAGTTTAGGTTAGGTTAGTTTAGTTTAGTTTCGTTTAGTTTAGTTTAGGTTAGGTTAGGTTAGGTTTAGTTTGGTTAGGTTAGGTTAGGTTAGTTTAGCTAACTTTAGTTTAGTTTATAGTTTCGTTAATTTAATTTAGTTTAGTTTAGTGTATAGTAAAGTTTATAGTTTAGTTTAGTTTATGGTTTAGTATAGTTTAGTTTAGTTTATTTTAACTTAGTTTAGTTTAGATTCGTTTAGTTTAGTTTAGCTTAAGTTAGGTTAGGTTTGGTTAGGTTAATTTAGTTTAGTTTAGTTTAGTTTAGTTTATTTAATTTATAGTTTATTTAAATTTAGTTTAGTTTATAGTTTAGATTATAGTTTAGTTTATTTTATATTTTAGTTTAGTTTAGTTTATGTTAAGTTAGTTTAGTTTAGTTTAGTTTAGTTTAGTTTCGGTTAGGTGTGGTTAGGATAGTTTGGTTTAGTTTAGATTAGTTTTAGTTTATAGTTTATCTTAGTTTATTTTATACTTAAGTTCATAATTTTGTTTATAGTTTAGTTTAGGCTATTTTAGATTAGTTTAGTTTTGTTTGGTTTATTTTAGTTTAGTTTAGGTTAGGTGAGCATAGGTTAGTTTAGTTTAATTTAGATTAGGTTAGTATAGGTTATGTTAGGTTAGGTTATGTTAGTTTAGTTTAGTTTAGCTTAGTTTAGCTTAGGTTAGGTTAGTTTAGGTTATTTTACTTTAGTGTAGTTTAGTTTAGTTTATAGTTTAGTATAGTTTATAGTTTAGTTTATAGTTTAATTTAGTTTATAGTGTAGTTTATTTTAGTATAGTTTCGTTTCGTTTAGGTTAGGTTCGGTTACGTTAGGTTATGTTAGGTTAAGTTAGTTTAGTTTAGTTTAGTTTAGTTATGTTTAGTTTAGTTTATAGTTTAGTTTATTAATTAGTTTAGTTTAGTTTATAGTTAAGTTTATAGTTTAGTATTGTTTAGTTTAGTGTAGTTTAGTTTAGATTAGCTTAGTTAGTTTATTTTGGATTAGTTTACCTTACGTTACGTTAGGTTAGGTTAATTTATTTTAGTTTAGGTTAGGTTAAGTCAGGTTACTTTAGTTTAGCATAGTTTAGTTTAGTTTAGATAATTTATAGTTTAGTTTAGTTTAGTTTATAGTTTAGTTTACAGTTTAGTTTAGTTTCGGTTAGTTTAGGTTAGGTTAGATTAATTTAATTAAGGTTAGGATAGTTTAGTTCAGTTTAGTTTAGTTTAGTTTAGCTTAATTAGTTTAGTTTAGATTAGTATAGTTTACGTTAGGTTAGGTTAGGTTAGGTAAGTTTAGTTTTGTTTGGGTTAGGTTAGGTTAGGTGAAGTTAGGTTACTTTAGTTTAGTTAAGTTTAATTTAGTTTAGTTTAGTGTAGTTTAGATTAGGTTAGGTTAGGTTAGATTAGTTTAGTTTAGTTTAGGTTAGGTTAGGTTAGGATATTTTAGTTTAGTTTATTTTAGTTTAGTTTAGTTTAGTTTATAGTTTAGTATATAGTTTAAATTAGTTTAGTTTAGATTAGTTTAGTTTAGTTTAGTTTACTTAAGTTTAGTTTAGGTTAGGTTAGGTTAGGTTAGGTTATGTTAGGTTTGGTTAGTGTAGTTTAGTTTAGTTTAGTTAAGTTCATTTTATATTAGGTTAGGTTAATTTAATTTAGTTTAGTTTAGTTTAGGTTAGGTTAGGTGAGTTTAGTTTAGTTTAGTTTAGTTTAGGTTAGGTTAGGTTAGGTTAGGTTAGGTTATGTTAGGTTAGGTTAGGTTATGTTAGGTTAGGTTAGTGTAGTTTAGTTTAGTTTAGATTTGACTCGTTTAGTTTATAATTTAGTTTATAGTTCAGTTTAGTTTGGTTTAGTATAGTTTAGTTTTGTTTAATTTAGTTTTGTTTAATTTATTTTATTTTAGTTTAGTTTAGTTTAGTATACAGTTTAATTTTTAATTTAGTTTAGTTCAGTTTATAGTTTAGTTTAGTTTATGGTTTAGTTTATAGTTTAGTTTAGTTTATTTTAGTTTAGTTCAGTTTAGAATATGTCAGGTTAGTTTAGGTTAGTTTACTTTAGTTTAGTATAGTTTATAGTTTGGATTTGTTTAGTTTAGTTTATAGTTCAGTTTAGTTGAGTTTATTTTAATTTAGTTTAATTAAATTTTCTTTACTGTACAATTTAGTTTAGTTTAGTTTAGTTTATAGTTTAGTTTAGTTTAGTTTATGGTTAAGTTTACAATTTTGTTTAGTTTAATTTAGTTTAGTTTAGTATAGTTTAGCTCATTTTAGCTTAGGTTAGGTTAATTTAGTTTAGTTTAAGTTAGGTTAGGTTAGGTTAGGTTAGGTTACTTTAGTTAAGTTTAGTTTAGTTTAGTTAATTTATACTTTAGTTTAGTTTAGCATATAGTTTAGTTTAGTTTAGTTTATAGTATAGTATAGTTTAGTTTAGTTTAGTTTAGGGTAGGTTAGATTAGTTTAGTTTATTTTAGTTTAGGTTAGGTTTGGTTAGGGTAGTTTAGTTAAGTTTATAGTTTAGTTAAGTTTAGGTTACGTTAGGTTATGTTAGGTTAGGTTAGGTTAGTTTAGTTTAGATTAGTTTAGTTTAGTTTACTTTAGTTTTGTTTAGTTTTGTTTAGGTTGGGTTAGGTTAGTTTAGGTTAGGTTAGGTTAGCGTATTTTGGTTTAGTTTAGTTTAGTTAAGTTTTGTTTAGTTTATAGTTTAGTTTAGTTTAGTTTAGCTTGGTTTAGTTTAGGTTGGGTTAGGTTAGTTTAGTTTAGTTTAGTTTGGTTTATTTTAGTTTAGTTTAGGTTAGGTGAGCATAGGTTAGTTGAGTTTAATTTAGATTAGGTTATTTAGGTTAGGTTATGTTAGGTTAGTTTATTTTAGTTTAGTTTATGTTAGTTTAGTTTAGGTTAGGTTAGGTTATGTTAGTTTAGTTTAGTTTAGCTTAGTTTAGCTTAGGTTAGGTTAGTTTAGGTTATTTTACTTTAGTTTAGTTTAGTTTAGTTTATAGTTTAGTATAGTTTATAGTTTAGTTTATAGTTTACTTTAGTTTATAGTGTAGTTTAGTTTAGTTTCGTTTCGTTTAGGTTAGGTTCGGTTACGTTAGGTTATGTTAGGTTAAGTTAGTTTAGTTTAGTTTAGTTTAGTTATGTTTAGTTTAGTTTATAGTTTAGTTTATTAATTAGTTTAGTTTAGTTTATAGTTAAGTATATAGTTTAGTATAGTTTAGTTTATTGTAGTTTAGTTTAGATTAGCTTAGTTAGTTTATTTTGGATTAGTTTACTTTACGTTACGTTAGGTTAGGGTAATTTATTTTAGTTTAGGTTAGGTTAGGTTAAGTCAGGTTACTTTAGTTTAGCATAGTTTAGTTTATTGTAGATAATTTTAGTTTATTTATAGTTTAGTTTAGTTTATAATTTAGTTTAGTTTAGTGTAGTTTAGATTAGGTTAGGTTAGGTTAGATTAGTTTAGTTTAGGTTAGGTTAGGATAGTTTAGTTTAGTTTAGTTTAGTTTAGTTTAGTTTATAGTTTAGTTTATATTTTAAATTAGTTTAGTTCAGATTAGTTTAGTTTAGTTTACTTAAGTTTAGTTTAGGTTAGGTTAGGTTAGGTGAAGTTATGTTAATTTAGTTTAGTTTAGTTTATTTTAGTTTATTTATAGTTTAGCTTAGTTTATAATTTAGTTTAGTTTAGTTTATAGTTTAGTTTATGGTTTAGTTTGGTTTCGTTTGGTTTGGTTTAGATTAGTTCTGTTTCGTTTAGTTTAGTTTCGTTTAGGTTAGGTTAGGTTAGTTTAGTTTACTTTAGTTTAGTTTAGGTTAGGTTAGCTTAGGTTAGGTTATGTTAGGTGAGTTTAGTTTAGTTTAGTTTAGTTTAGGTTAGGTTAGTTTAGTTTAGTTTCGTTTAGTTTAGTTTAGGTTAGGTTAGGTTTAGTTTGGTTAGGTTAGGTTAGGTTAGGTTAGTTTAGCTAATTTTAGTTTAGTTTATAGTTTCGTTAATTTAGTTTAGTTTAGTGTATAGTTAAGTTTATAGTTTAGTTTAGTTTATGGATTAGTATAGTTTAGTTTAGTTTATTTTAACTTAGTTTAGTTTAGATTCGTTTAGTTTAGTTTTGGTTAAGTTAGGTTAGGTTTGGTTAGGTTAATTTAGTTTAGTTTAGTTTAATTTAGTTTATTTAATTTATAGTTAAGTTAAATTTAGTTTAGTTTATAGTTTAGATTATAGTTTAGTTTATTTTCTATTTTAGTTTAATTTAGTTTATGTTAGGTTAGTTTAGTTTAGTTTAGTTTCGGTTAGGTGTGGTTAGGATAGTTTAGTTTAGTTTAGTTTAGTTTATAGTTTAGTTTAGTTTATTTTATACTTAAGTTCATAGTTTAGTTTATAGTTTAGTTTAGGCTATTTTAGATTAGTTTAGTTTAGTTTGGTTTAGTTTAGGTTAGGTTTGGTTAGGTTAATTTAGTAACGTTTAGTTTAGTTTTGTTTATTTAGTTTATTTTATAGTTTAGTTTAGTTAAGTTTAGTTTAGTTTAATTTAGTTTAGTTTAGTTTTATTTATTTTAGTTTAGTTTAGTTTTGTTTAATTTAGTTTAGTTTAATTTAGTTTTGTTTAGTTTAGATCAGGTTAGGCTGATTAGGTTAGTTTAGTTTAGTTTAGTTTAGCTAAGTTTAGTTTAGTTTATAGTTTCGTTAATTTATTTTAGTTTAGTTTAGTGATTAGTTAGGTTTATAGTTTAGTTTAGTTTATAGTTTATTTTATAGTTTAGTATAATTTAGTTTAGTTTAGTTTAGTTTAGTTTAGTTTAGTTTCGTTTAGTTTAGGGTAGGTAAGGTTAGGTTAGGTTATGTTAAGTTAGTTTAGTTTAGTTTTGTTTAGGTTAGGTTAGGTTTGGTTAGGTTAGTTTAGTTCATTTTATTTTAATTTAGTGTAGTGAATTTATAGTTTAGTTAAATTTAGTTTAGTTTATAGTTTAGATTATAGTTTAGTTTAGTTAATTTTATATTTTAGTTTTGTTTAGTTTAGGTTAGGTTAGTTTAGTTTAGTTTATTTTAGGTTAGGTTAGTTTGGGTTAGAATAGTTTAGTTTAGTTTAGTTTAGTTTTAATTTATAGTTTATTTTAGTTTTCTGAATACTTAAGTTTATCATTTAGTTTATAATCTAGTTTATAGTTTAGTTTAGGCTATTTTGGATTAGTTTAGCTTAGTTTAGTTTAGTTTAGTTTAGTTTAGAATAGGTTAGGTGAGAATAGATTAGTTTATTTTATTTTAGTTTAGTTTATAGTTAAGTTTATAGTTTAAATTAGTTTAGTTTAGATTAGTTTAGTTTAGTTTAGTTTATTTAAGTTTAGTTTAGGTTAGGTTAGGTTATGTTAGGTTAGGTTAGTTTAGCATAGGTTTGATTAGGTTAGGTTAGTTTAGGTTAGGTCAGTTTACTTTAGTTTAGTTTAGTTAAGTTTAGTTTCGTTTAGTTTAGGTTAAGTTAGGTTCGGTTTGGTTAGGTTAATTTAGTTTAGTTTAGTTTAATTTAGTTTATTTAATTTATAGTTTAGATAATTTTAGTTTAGTTTATAGTTTAGATTATAGTTTAGTTTAGTTTTGGTCACATTTTAGTTTATAGTTTAGTTTATAGTTAAGTTTACAGTTTACTTTAGGCTAGTTTAGATTACTTTAGTTTAGTTCAGTTTAGTTTAGATTAGTTTAGTTTATTTTATAGTTTAGTTTATAGTATAGTTTACTTAATAGTTTAGTTTATAGTTTAGTTTATGGCTTAGTTTATAATTAAAATTCGTTTACTTTAGATTAGTTTAGTTTAGTTTAGTTTAGTGTAGCTTAGGTTAGGTTAGGTTAGTTTAGTTTAGTTTAGTTTTGTTTACTTAAGTTTAGTTTAGTTTAGGTTAGGTTAGCTTATGTTAGGTTAGGTTAGTTTAGCTTAAGTTAGATTAGGTTAGGTTAGTTTAGTTTAGTGTAGTTTAGTTTAGTTCAGTTTAGATTAGGTTACGTTAGTTTAGTTTTGTTTAGTTCAGTTTACTTTAGGTTAGGTTAGGTTAGGTAGTGTTAGTTTAGTTAAGTTTAGTTTAGTTTAGTTTTGGTTAGGTTAGGTTCGGTTGAGTTATTTTAGGTTAGGTTATTTTAGTTTAGTGTCGTTTAGTTTATAGTTTAGTTTCGTTAAGTTTAGTTTATAGTTCAGTTTAGTTTAGTTTTGTTTAATTTAGTTTAGTTTAATTTATTTTAATTTATTTTAGTTTAGTTTAATTTATAGTTCAGTTTATAATTTAGTTTAGATTAGTTTATAGTTTAGTATATGGTTTAGTTTAGTTTAGTTTAGTTTGGTTTAGTTTAGTTTAGATTATTTAGTTTCGTTTAGGTTAGTTTAATTTAGGCTAGATTAGGTTAGCTTAGTTTAGTTTAAATAAGTTTAGGTTAGGTTAGGATGGTTTAGATTAAGTTAGTTTAGTTTAGTTTAGTTTAGCTAAGTTTAGTTTAGTTTACAATTTAGTTTAGTATAGTTTAGTTTATAGCTTAGTTTATACTTAAGTTTAGTTTAATTTATAGTTTAGTTTATAGTTTAAATTAGTTTAATTTAGTTTAGGTTAGGTTAGGTTTGTTTAGTTTAAGTTAGGTTAGGTTAGGTTAGGTTAGTTTAGTTTAGTTTAGTTTAGTTGAATTTAGTTTAGTTTAGTTTAGGTTAGGTTAGGTTAGTTTAGTTTAGTTTAATTTAGGTTAGGTTAGGTTAGTTTGGGTTAACTTAGTTTAGTTTAGTTTAGGTTAGGATAGGTTAGGTTGATTAGGTTAGTTTAGTTCAGTTTAGCTAATTTTAGTTTAGTTTATAGTTTCGTAAATTTAGTTTAGTTTAGTTTAGTGTATAGATAAGTTTATAGTTTAATTTACTTTAGTTTATGGTTTAGTATAGTTCTGTTTAGCTTAGTTTAGCTTAGTTTATTTTAGTTTCGTTTAGTTTAGATTAGGTTAAGTTAGGTTAGGTTTGGTTAGGTTAATTTGGTTTAGTTTAGTTTAATTTAGTTTATTTAATTTATAGTTTAGTTAAATTTAGTTTAGTTTATAGTTTAGATTATAGTTTAATTTATTTTATATTTTAGTTTAGTTTAGTTTAGTTTAGGTTAGGTTAGTTTAGTTTAGTTTAGTTTATGTCAGGTTGGGTTAGGATAGTTTAGTTTAGTTTAGTTTTAGTTTATAGTTTACTTTAATTTATTTTATACTTAAGTTAATAATTTAGTTTAGGCTATTTTAGATTAGTTTAGTTTAGTTTGGTTTAGTTTAGGTTAGGTTCGGTTAGGTTAATTTAGTAAAGTTTAGTTTAGTTTTGTTTATTTAGTTTATTTTATAGTTTAGTTTAGTTAAGTTTAGTTTAGTTTAATTTAGTTTAGTTTTGTTTAATTTAGTTTAGTTTATTTTAGTTTAGTTTAGTTAGTTTAATTTAGTTTAGTTTAATTTAGTTTAGTTTAGTTTAGATGAGGTTAGCCTGATTAGGTTAGTTTAGTTTAGTTTAGCTTAGCTAAGTTTAGTTTAGTTTATAGTTTCGTTAATTTATTTTAGTTTAGTTTAGTGTATAGTTAGGTTTATAGTTTAGTTTAGTTTATAGTTTATTTTATAGTTTAGTATATTTTAGTTTAGTTTAGTTTAGTTTTTGCTTAGTTTAGTTTAGTTTCGTTTAGTTTAGGGTAGGTAAGGTTAGGTTAGGTTGGGTTAAGTTAGTTTAGTTTAGTTTTGTTTAGGTTAGGTTAGGTTTGGTTAGGTTAGTTTAGTTCATTTTATTTTAATTTAGTGTAGTTAATTTATAGTTTAGTTAAATTTAGTTTAGTTTATAGTTTAGATTATAGTTTAGTTTAGTTCATTTTATATTTTAGTTTTGTTTAGTTTAGGTTAGGTTTGGTTAGGTTAGGGTAGGTTAGCTTAGCTTAGTTTGGTTTAGTTTAGTTTAGGTTAGGTTAGTTTATTTTTAATTTATAGTTTATTTTAGTTTTGTGAATACTTAATTTTATCATTTAGTTTATAATCTAGTTTATAGTTTAGTTTAGGCTATTTTGGATTAGTTTAGCTTAGTTTAGTTTAGTTTAGTTTAGAAGAGGTTAGGTTAGGTTAATTTAGTATTGTTTAATTTAGTTTAGTTTATTTTATAGTTTATTTTATAGTTTAGTTTAGTTAAGTTTAGTTTAGTTTATTGTTTAGTTTGCTTTAGTTTAGTTTTGTTTAATTTATTTTAGTTTAGTTTAGTTTAGTTTCGTTTAGGTTAGGTTAGGTTAGGTTATGTTAATTTAGGTTAGCTTAGTTTAGTTTAGTTTAGGTTAGATTAGGTTATGTTAATTTAGGTTAGCTTAGTTTAGTTTAGTTTAGGTTAGATTAAGTTAGGTTAGGTTAGTTAAGTTTAGTTTAGTTTAATTTATAGTTTAGTTTAGTTTACTTTAGTTTATGGTTTAGTTTAGTTTAGTTTATTTTAGTTTAAAGTTTAGTTTATACTTTCGTTTACTTTAGTTAATAATTTTGTTTATGGTTTAGTTTAGTTTAGTTTAGTTATTTTTTATTTAGTTTAGTTTAGTTTCGTTTAGGTTTGGTTAGGTTAGGGTAGGTTAGGTTAGGTTAGTTTGGTTTAGTTTAGTTTAGGTTAGGTTAGGTTAGATTAGGTTAGTTTACCTTAGTTTAGTTTAGCTTACTTTATTTATGTTTAGTTCAATTTATATTTTAGTTTAGTGTAATTTAATTTATATTTTAGTTTATGGTTTAGTTTAGTTTAAGTTATAGTTTGATTTATAGTTTAGTTTAGTTTCTTTTAGTTTAATTTAGCTTAGTTTAGATTAGGTTAGGTTAGATTATGTTAGTTTAGTTTAGTTTATTTTAGTTTAGTTTAGTTTAGTTAATGTTAGGTTAGGTTAGTTTAGTTTAGTTTAGTTTAGTTTAGTTTAATTTAATTTAGTTTACTTAATTTAGTTTAGTTTAGTTTAGTTTAGTTTAGGTTAGATATAGTTAGGTCAGGTTAGGTTATTTAAGTTTAGTTTAGTTAAGTTTAGGTTAGGTTAGGTTAGTTTAGTTTAATTGTATTTAGGTTAGGTTAGGTAATTTTAGGTTAGTATAGTTTAGTTAATTTATTTTAGTTAATAGTTCAGTATAGTTTACAGTTTAGTTTATAGTTTAGTTCTGTGTATAGTGTAGTTGATAGTTTAGTTTAGTTTAGTTTAGTTTCGTTTAAATTATGTTAGGTTAGGTTAGGTTGGATTAGCTTAGTTTAGTTTAGTTTAGTTTAGTTTCGTTTAAATTATGTTAGGTTAGGTTAGGTTGGATTAGCTTAGTTTAGTTTAGTTTAGGTTAGGTTCGGTTACGTTAGGTTATGTTAGCTTATGTTAGTTTAGTTTAGTTCAGTTTAGTCTAGTTTAGTTAAGTTTAGTTTAGTTAATAGTTTAGTATATTTTAGTTTATTTATTAGTTTAGTTTATAGTTAAGTATATAGTTTAGTTTAGTTTAGTTTAGCTTTGTTTGTTTATTTTAGATTAGTATAGCTTACGTTAAACGTAACCTAACGTAAGTTAACGTAGGTTAGGTTCGTTTAGTTTAGTTTAATTAGGTTAGGTTAGGTTAAGTTAGGTTACTTTAGCTTAGTTTAGTTTAGTTTAGATAATTTATGGTTTAGTTTAGTTAAGTTTAATTTATAGATTAGTATATAGTTTACTTTAGTTTATAGTTCAGTTTAGGTTAGATTAGTTTAAGTTAGATTAGGTTAGATTAGTTTAGTTTAGTTTAGTTTCGGTTAGGTTAGATTAGGTTACATTAAGTTAGTTTAGGTTAGCTTAGTTTAGTTTAGTTTAGTATAGTTAAGTTTAGTTAAGTTTTGTTTAGTTTACAGTTTAGTTTAGTTAAGTTTAGTTTATAATTTAGTTTATAGTTCACTTTAGTTTAGTTCATACTTTATTTTAGTTTACTTTAATTTCAGTTAGGTTAGGTTAGGTTAGGTTAGTGTAGAGTTAAGTTTAGTTTTGTTTAGCTAAGTTTATAGTTTATTTTGTAGTTTAATTTAGTTTAGTTTATTGTTTAATTTAGTGTAGTTTAGTTTAGTTTAGTTTAATTTAGTTTACTTTAGTTTAGTTTAGTATAGTTTATAAATTAGTTTATAATTTATTTTGGTTTGTAGTTCAATTTATTGTTAATTTAGTTTAGTTTATTTTAGTTTCTCTTAGGTTATGTTAGGTTAGGTTAGGTTAGGTTAGGTTAGCTTAGCTTAGTTTAGTTTAGTTTAGGTTAGGTTAGGTTAGGTTAGGTTAGGTTAGCTTAGTTTAGTTTAGTTTAGTTTAGGTTAGGTTCGGTTACGTTAGGTTATGTTAGGTTAAGTTAGTTTAGTTTAGTTTAGTTTAGGTTAGGTTAGGTTAGTTTAAGTTAGGTTACTTTAGTTTAGTTTAGTTTAGTTTAGATAATTTTTAATGTAGTTTAGTTTAGTTTAGTTTATAGTTTAGTTTATAGTTTACTTTAGTTTCTAGTTTAGTTTAGTTTGAATTAGATTCGGTAAGTTTAGTTTAGTTTACGTTAGGTTAGGTTAGGTTGAGTTAGGTTACTTTAGTTTAGTTTAGTTTAGATAATTTATAGTTTAGTTTATTTTAGTTTAGTTTATGGTTTAGTTTAGTTTATAGTTTAGTTTAGTTTTGTTTAGTTTAGTTTAGTTTAGGTAAGGTTGGATTATATTAGTTTAGTTAAGTTTAGGTTAGGTTAGGTTAGGTTAGGATAGTTTAGTTTAGTTTATTTTAGTATATTTTAGTTTATACTTTAGTTTAGTTTAGTTAATAGTTTAGATTATAGTTTAGTTTATAGTTTAGTTAATAGTTAAAATTAGTTTAGTTTAGTATAGATTAGTTTTGTTTAATTTAGTTTAGTTTAATTTATTTTAATTTAGTTTATTTTAGTTTAGATTATAGTTTAGTTTATAATTTAATTTAGTTTAGTATATAGTTTAGTTTATGGTTTAGTTTAGTTTAGTTTAGTTTAGTTTGGTTTAGTTTAGTTTAGTTTGGTTTAGTTTAGTTTAGTTTAGTTAATTTAGGTTAGGTTAGGTTAGGTTAGTTTAGTTTAGTTTAGTTTAGGTTAGTTTAGGTTAAGTTAGTTTTTTTTAGTTTAGGTTACGTTAGTTTAGGCTAGGTTATGTTAGGTTAGGTTAGGTTAGTTTAGTTTATTATAGTAGTTTAGTTTAGTTTACGTTAGGTAAGCTTAATATAGGTTAGGTTGTGTTAGGTTAGGTTAGTTTAATTTAGTTTCGTTTAGTTTATAGTTTAGTTTAGTTTAGTTTTTTTAATTTAGTTAAGTTTAGTATATAATTTAGTTTCATTTAGGTTAGGTTAGGCTAGGATAGTTTAGGTTAGCTTAGTTTACTTTATTTTAGTTTAGATTAAGTTAGGTTAAGTTGGGTTAGGTTCGTTTAGTTTAGTTTAGTTAAATTTAGTTTATAGTTTAGTTTATAGTTTAATTTAGTTTACAGTTAAGATTATAGTCTAGTTTAGTTTATAGTTTAGTTTATAGTGCAGTTTAGTTTAGATTAGTTTAGTATAGTTTAGTTTAGTTTAGTTTAGGTTAAGTAAGTTTAATTTAGTTTAGTTTAGTTTCGGTTAGGTTATGTTAGGTTAATTTAAGTTAGGTTATTTTGGGTTAGTTTAGTTTAGTTTAGTTAAGTTTAGTTAAGTTTAGTTTAGTTTACAGTATAGTTTAGTTAAGTTTAGTTTACAGTTTGGTTTATAGATTAGTTTATGGTTTAGTTTGGTTTAGTTTTGTTTAGTTTAGGTTGGTTAATTTATATTAGATTAGTTTAGTTTGGGCTAGGTTAGGTTAGGTTAGATTAGTTTAGTTTAGATTAGATTAGGTTAGGTTAATTTAGGTTGGGTTAGGTTAGTTTAGTTTAATTTAGTTTAGTTAATTTATAGTTTAGTTTAGTTTATAATTTAGTTTATAGTTTAGTTTAGTTTAGTTTATACTTTAGTTTAGTTTAGTTTAATTTAGTTTAAATTAGGTTATGTTAGGTTAGGTTAGTTTAGTTTAGTTTAGTTTAGTTTTTTTTTAGTTAAGTTTATAGTTTATTTTGTAGTTTAGTTTAGTTTAGTATATAGTTTAATTTAGTTTAGTTTAGTTTGATTTATTTTAATTTAGTTTATTTTAGTTTAGTTTTAGTTTAGTTTAGTTAAGTTTAGTTTAGGTTAGGTTACGTTAGGTTAGATTAGGTTAGGTTAGTTAAGTATAGTTTAGTTTAGTTTAGGTTAGGTTTGGTTAGGTTAAGTTAGGTTAGTTTAGTTAATTTAGTTTAGTTTAATTTAGTTGCATTTAGAATAGTTTAGTTTAGTTTAGTTAATTTTTGTTAGGTAATTTAGGTTAGTTTAGTTAATTTAGTTTAGGTTAGGTTAGTTTAGGGTAGTTTAGTTTAGTTAATTTATTTTAGTTAATTGTTTAGTATAGTTTATAGTTTAGTTTATAATTTAGTTGAGTTTATAGTGTAGTTTAGTTTAGTTTAGTTTCGTTTCGTTTAGGTTAGGTTCGGTTACGTTAGGTTATGTTAGGTTAAGTTAGTTTAGTTTAGTTTAGTTTAGTTATGTTTAGTTTAGTTTATAGTTTGGTTTATTAATTAGTTTAGTTTAGTTTGTAGTTAAGTATATAGTTTAGTATAGTTTAGTTTAGTTTAGTTTAGATTAGCTTAGTTAGTTTATTTTGGATTAGTTTAGTTTACGTTACGTTAAGTTAGGTTAGGTTAATTTAATTCATTTTAGTTTAGGTTAGGTTAGGTTAAGTTAGGTTACTTTAGTTTAGCTTAGTTTACTTTAGTTTAGATAATTTATAGTTTAGTTTAATTGAGTTTAAAATTTAGTTTACATTTTAGTTTAGTTTAGTTTAGTATCGGTTAGGTTAGGTTAGATTAATTTAATTTAGGTTAGGTTAGGATAGTTTAGTTCAGTTTAGTGTAGTTTAGGTTAGGTTAGGTTAGGTGAAGATAGGTTACTTTAGTTTACTTTTGTTTAATTTAGTTTAGTTTACTTTAATTTATTTATAGTTTAGTTTAGTTTATAATTTAGTATAGTTTAGTGTAGTTTAGGTTAGGTTAGGTTATGTTAGATTAGTTTAGTTTAGGTTATGTTAGGTTAGGATAGTTTAGTTTACTTTATTTTAGTTTAGTTTAGTTTATAGTTTAGTTTATTGTTTAAATTATTTTAGTTTAGATTAGTTTAGATTAGTTTAGTTTACTTAAGTTAAGTTTAGGTTAGGTTAGGTTAGTTTAGGTTAGGTTAGTTTAGTTTAGTTTATTTAAGTTCAGTTTATATTAGGTTAGGTTAATTTAAATTATTATAGTTTAATTTAGGTTAGGTTAGTTTAGTTTAGTTTAGAATGGTTTCTGTTAGGATAGGTTAAGTTAGGTTAGGTTAGGTTATGTTAGGTTAGGTTAGTGTAGTTTAGTTTAGTTTAGTTTAGATTTGTCTCGTTTAGTTTATAGTTTAGTTTATAGTTCAGTTTAGTTTGGTTTAGTATAGTTTAGTTTTGTTTAATTAGTTTTGTTTAATTTATTTTAATTTAGTTTAGTTTAGTTTATAGTTAATTTATAATTTAGTTTAGTTTAGTTTATAGTTTAGTTTATGGTTTAGTATAGTTTCGTTTGGTTTGGTTTAGATTAGTTCTGTTTCGTTTAGTTTAGTTTAGTTTAGGTTAGGTTAGCTTAGTTTAGCTTAGTTTAGGTTAGGTTAGTTTAGGTTAGTTTAGTTTACACTAGTTTAGTTTAGGTTAGTTTAGTTTAGGTTAGGTTAGGTTTGGTTTGGTTAGGTTAGGTTAGGTTAGTTTAGTTTATTTTAGGTTAGTTTAGGTTAGGTTAGGTTAGTAAAATTTAATTTAGTTAGATTATAATTTTGTTTATAGTTTAGTTTAGTTTAGTTTATAGTTTAGTTTAGTTAAGTTTAGTTTAGGTTAATTTTGGTTAGGTTAGGTTAGTTTAGTTTAGTTTAGTTTAGTGAATTTAGTTTAGTTTAGTTTAGGTTAGGTTAGGTTAGTTTACTTTAATTCAGTTTAAGTTATGTCAGGTTAGTTTAGGTTAGTTTACTTTAGTTGAGTTTAGTTTAGTTTATAGTTTAGATTTGTTTAGTTTTGTTTAGTGTAGTTTAGTTTATAGTGTTGTTTATAGTTTAGTTTAGTTAAGTTTAGTTTCGTTTAGGTTAGGTTAGGTTAGATTAGTTTAGTTTAGTTTAGTTTCGTTTAGGTTAGTTAGTTAGTTTAGTTCAGTTTAGGTTATGTCAGGTTAGTTTAGGTTAGTTTATTTTAGTTTAGTTTAGTTTATAATTTAGATTTGTTTAGTTTAGTTTAGTTTAGTTTATGGTTTAGTTTATAGTTTAGTTTAGTTTAATTTAGTTTAGTTCAGTTTAGGATATGTCAGGTTAGTTTAGGTAAGTTTACTTTAGTTTAGTATAGTTTATAGTTTAGATTTGTTTAGTTTAGTTTATAGTTCAGTTTAGTTGAGTTTATTTTAATTTAGTTTAATTAAATTTTATTTACTGTACAATTTAGTTTAGTTTAGTTTAGTTTATAGTTTAGTTTAGTTTAGTTTAGTTTATGGTTAAGTTTATACTTTTGTTTAGTTTAATTTAGTTTAGTTTAGTATAGTTTAGCTCAGGTTAGCTCAGGTTAGGTTAATTTAGTTTAGTTTATTTTAGTTTAGGTTAGGTTTGGTTAGGGTAGTTTAGTTTAGTTTATAATTTAGTTTAGGTTAGGTTACGTTCGGTTAGGTTAGGTTAGGTTAGGTTAGTTTAGTTTAGATTAGTTTAGTTTACTTTACTTTAGTTTTGTTTAGTTTTTTCTGGTTAGGTTAGTTTAGTTTAGGTTAGGTTAGGTTAGTTTGGTTTAGTTTAGTTTAGTTAAGTTTTGTTTGGTTTATAGTTTAGTTTAGTTTAGCTTGGTTTAGTTTAGGTTGGGTTAGGTTAGTTTAGTTTAGTTTAGTTTGGTTTATTTTAGTTTAGTTTAGGTTAGGTGAGCATAGGTTAGTTTAGTTTAATTTAGATTAGATTATTTAGGTTAGGTTATGTTAGGTTAGTTTAGTTTAGTTTATGTTAGTTTAGGTTAGGTTAGGTCAGGTTATGTTAGTTTAGTTTAGTTTAGCTTAGTTTAGCTTAGGTTAGGTTAATTTAGGTTATTTTACTTTAGTTTAGTTTAGTTTAGTTTAGTTTATAGTTTAGTATAATTTATAGTTTAGTATAATTTATAGTTTAGTTTATAGTTTACTTTAGTTTATAGTGTAGTTTAGTTTAGTTTAGTTTCGTTTCGTTTAGGTTAGGTTCGGTTACGTTAGGTTATGTTAGGTTAAGTTAGTTTAGTTTAGTTTAGTTATGTTTAGTTTAGTTTATTAATTAGTTTAGTTTAATTTATAGTTAAGTATATAGTTTAGTATAGTTTAGTTTAGTGTAGTTTAGTTTAGATTAGCTTAGTTAGTTTATTTTGGATTAGTTTACTTTACGTTACGTTAGGTTAGGTTAATTTATTTTAGTTTAGGTTAGGTTAAGTCAGGTTACTTTAGTTTAGCATAGTTTAGTTTAGTTTAGATAATTTATAGTTTAGTTTAGTTTAATTTATAGTTTAGTTTACAGTTTAGTTTAGTTTAGTTTCGGTTAGTTTAGGTTAGGTTAGATTAATTTAATTTAGGTTAGGATAGTTTAGTTCAGTTTAGTTTAGTTTATTTAAGCTTAGTTAGTTTAGTTTAGATTAGTATAGTTTACGTTAGGTTAGGTTAGGTTAGGTAAGTTTAGTTTTGTTTAGGTTAGGTTAGGTTAGGTGAAGTTAGGTTACTTTAGTTTAGTTAAGTTTAATTTAGTTTAGTTTAGTGTAGTTTAGATTAGGTTAGGTTAGGTTAGATTAGTTTAGTTTAGTTTAGGTTAGGTTAGGATAGTTTAGTTTAGTTTATTTTAGTTTAGTTTAGTTTAGTTTATAGTTTAGTTTATAGTTTAAATTAGTTTAGTTTAGATTAGTTTAGTTTAGTTTAGTTTAGTTTAGGTTAGGTTATGTTAGGTGAGTTTAGTTTAGTTTAGTTTAGGTTAGGTTAGTTTAGTTTAGTTTCGTTTAGTTTAGTTTAGTTTAGGTTAAGTTAGGTTTAGTTTGGTTAGGTTAGGTTAGGTTAGGTTAGGTTAGTTTAGCTAATTTTAGTTTAGTTTATAGTTTCGTTAATTTAGTTTAGTTTAGTTTAGTGTATAGTTAAGTTTATAGTTTAGTTTAGTTTATGGTTTAGTATAGTTTAGTTTAGTTTAGTTTAACTTAGTTTAGTTTAGATTCGTTTAGTTTAGTTTAGGTTAAGTTAGGTTAGGTTTCGTTAGGTTAATTTAGTTTAGTTTAGTTTAATTTAGTTTATTTAATTTATATTTTAGTTAAATTTAGTTTAGTTTATAGTTTAGATTATAGTTTGGTTTATTTCATATTTTAGTTTAGTTTAGTTTATGTTAGGTTAGTTTAGTTTAGTTTAGTTTAGTTTCGTTAGGTGTGGTTATGATAGTTTAGTTTAGTTTAGTTTAGTTTTAGTTTATAGTTTAGTTTAGTTTATTTTATACTTAAGTTCATAGTTTAGTTTATAGTTTAGTTTAGGCTATTTTAGATTAGTTTAGTTTAGTTTGGTTTATTTTAGTTTAGTTTAGGTTAGGTGAGCATAGGTTAGTTTAGTTTAATTTAGATTAGGTTATTTAGGTTAGGTTATGTTAGGTTAGTTTAGTTTAGTTTAGTTTATGTTAGGTTATGTTAGGTTAGGTTATGTTAGTTTAGTTTAGTTTAGCTTAGTTTAGCTTAGGTTAGGTTAGTTTAGGTAATTTTACTTTAGTTTAGTTTAGTTTAGTTTATAGTTTAGTATAGTTTATAGTTTAGTTTATAGTTTACTTTAGTTTATAGTGTAGTTTAGTTTAGTTTAGTTTCGTTTCGTTTAGGTTAGGTTCGGTTACGTTAGGTTATGTTAGGTAAAGTTAGTTTAGTTTAGTTTAGTTTAGTTATGTTTAGTTTAGTTTATAGTTTAGTTTATTAATTAGTTTTGTTTAGTTTATAGTTAAGTATATAGTTTAGTATAGTTTAGTTTAGTGTAGTTTAGTTTAGATTAGCTTAGTTAGTTTATTTTGGATCAGTTTCCTTTACGTTACGTTAGGTTAGGTTAATTTATTTTAGTTTAGGTTAGGTTAAGTCAGGTTACTTTAGTTTAGCATAGTTTAGTTTAGTTTAGATAATTTATAGTTTAGTTTAGTTTAGTTTCGGTTAGTTTATGTTAGGTTAGATTAATTTAATTAAGGTTGGGATAGTTTAGTTCAGTTTAGTTTAGTTTAGTTAAGCTTAGTTAGTTTAGTTTAGATTAGTATAGTTTACGTTAGGTTAGGTTAGGTTAGGTAAGTTTAGTTTTGTTTAGGTTAGGTTAGGTTAGGTGAAGTTAGGTTACTTTAGTTTAGTTAAGTTTAATTTAGTTTAGTTTAGTGTAGTTTAGATTAGGTTAGGTTAGGTTAGATTAGTTTAGTTTAGTTTAGGTTAGGTTAGGATAGGATAGTTTAGTTTAGTTTATTTTAGTTTAGTTTAGTTTAGTTTATAGTTTAGTTTATAGTTTAAATTAGTTTAGTTTAGATTAGTTTAGTTAAGTTTAGTTTACTAGAGTTAAGTTTAGGTTAGGTTAGGTTATGTTAGGTTTGGTTAGTGTAGTTTAGTTTAGTTTAGTTAAGTTCAGTTTATATTAGGTTAGGTTAATTTAATTTAGTTTCGTTTAGTTTAGGTTAGGTTAGGTGAGTTTAGTTTAGTTTAGTTTAGTTTAGGTTAGGTTAGGTTAGGTTAGATTATGTTAGGTTATGTTAGGTTTGGTTAGTGTAGTTTAGTTTAGTTTAGTTAAGTTCAGTTTATATTAGGTTAGGTTAATTTAATTTAGTTTAGTTTAGTTTAGGTTAGGTTAGGTGAGTTTAGTTTAGTTTAGTTTAGGTTAGGTTAGGTTAGGTTATGTTAGGTTATGTTAGGTTAGGTTAGTGTAGTTTAGTTTAGTTTAGATTTGACTCGTTTAGTTTATAATTTAGTTTATAGTTCAGTTTAGTTTGGTTTAGTATAGTTTAGTTTTGTTTAATTTAGTTTTGTTTAATTTATTTTAATTTAGTTTAGTTTAGTTTAGTATATAGTTTAATTTTTAATTTAGTTTAGTTTAGTTTATAGTTTAGTTTAGTTTATGGTTAATTTATAGTTTAGTTTAGTTTATTTTAGTTTAGTTCAATTTAGGATATGTCAGGTTAGTTTAGGTTAGTATACTTTAGTTTAGTATAGTGTATAGTTTGGATTTGTTTAGTTTAGTTTATAGTTCAGTTTACTTGAGTTTATTTTAATTTAGTTTAAATAAATTTTCTTTACTGTACAATTTAGTTTAGTTAAGTTTAGTTTATAGTTTAGTTTAGTTTAGTTTATGGTTAAGTTTATACTTTTGTTTAGTTTAATTTAGTTTAGTTTAGTATAGTTTAGCTCAGGTTAGCTTAGGTTAGGTTAATTTAGTTTAGTTTAGGTTAGGTTAGGTTAGATTAGGTTACTTTAGTTTTGTTTAGTTTTGTTTAGGTTAGTTTAGGTTAGTTTAGGTTAGGTTAGGTTAGCGTATTTTGGTTTAGTTTAGTTTAGTTAAGTTTTGTTTAGTTTATAGTTTAGTTTAGTTTAGTTTAGCTTGGTTTAGTTTAGGTTGGGTTAGGTTAGTTTAGTTTACTTTAGTTTGGTTTATATTAGTTTAGTTTCGGTTAGGTGAGCATAGGTTAGTTTAGTTTAATTTAGATTAGGTTATTTAGGTTAGGTTATGTTAAAGTTAGTTTAGTTTAGTTTAGTTTATGTTAGTTTAGGTTAGGTTAGGTTAGGTTATGTTAGTTTAGTTTAGTTTAGCTTAGTTTAGCTTAGGTTAGGTTAGTTTAGGTTATTTTACTTTAGTTTAGTTTAGTTTAGTTTATAGTTTAGTATAGTTTATAGTTTAGTTTATAGTTTACTTTAGTTTATAGTGTAGTTTAGTTTAGTTTAGTTTCGTTTCGTTTAGGTTAGTTTCGGTTACGTTAGGTTATGTTAGGTTAAGTTAGTTTAGTTTAGTTTTGTTTAGTTATGTTTAGTTTAGTTTATAGTTTAGTTTATTAATTAGTTTAGTTTAGTTTATAACTAAGTATACAGTTAAGTATAGTTTAGTTCAGTGTAGTTTAGTTTAGATTAGCTTAGTTAGTTTATTTTGGATTAGTTTACTTTACGTTACGTTAGGTTAGGTTAATTTATTTTAGTTTAGGTTAGGTTAGGTTAAATCCGGTTACTTTAGTTTAGCATAGTTTAGTTTAGTTTAGATAATTTTAGTTTATTTATAGTTTAGTTTAGTTTATAATTTAGTTTAGTTTAGTGGGGTTTAGATTAGGTTAGGTTAGGTTAGATTAGTTTAGTTTAGGTTAGGTTAGGTTAGGATAGTTTAGTTTAGTTTATTTTAGTTTAGTTTAGTTTATAGTTTAAATTAGTTTAGTTCATATTAGTTTAGTTTAGTTTAGTTTACTTAAGTTTAGTTTAGGTTAGGTTAGGTTATGTTAGGTTTGGTTAATGTAGTTTAGTTTAGTTAAGTTCAGTTTGTATTAGGTTAGGTTAATTTAATTTAGTTTAGTTTAGGTTAGGTTAGGTGAGTTTAATTTAGTTTAGTTTAGTTTACGTTAGGTTAGGTTAGGTTAGGTTATGTTAGGTTAGGTTAGTGTAGTTTAGTTTAGTTTAGTTTAGATTTGACTCGTTTAGTTTATAATTTAATTTATATTTCAGTTTAGTTTCGTTTAGTATAGTTTAGTTTTGTTTAATTTAGTTTTATTTAATTTATTTTAATTTAGTTTAGTTTAGTTTAGTATATAGTTTAATTTCTAATATAGTTTAGTTTAGTTTATAGTTTAGTTTATGGTTTAGTTTAGTTTAGTTTGGTTTGGTTTAGTTTAGTTCTGTTTGTTATAGTTTAGTTTAGTTTAGGTTAGGTTAGCTTAGTTTAGTTTAGTTTAATTTAGGTTAGGTTGGGTTAGGTTAGTTTAGTTTACTTTAGTTTAGTTTAGGTTAGGTTAGCTTAGGTTATGTTAGGTGAGTTTATTTTAGTTTAGTAGTTTACTTTAGTTTAGTTTAGGTTAGTTTAGTTTAGTTTCGTTTAGTTTAGTTTAGTTTATGTTAGGTTAGGTTTAGTTTGGTTAGGTCAGGTTAGGTTAGGTTAGTTTAGTTTATTTTAGGTTAGTTTAGGTTAGGTTAGGTTAGGTTAGTTAAATTTAATTTAGTTAGATTATAATTTAGTTTATAGTTTAGTTTAGTTTAGTTTATTGTTTAGTTTAGTTAAATTTAGTTTAGGTTAGGTAAGGTTAGGTTAGGTTAGTTTAGTTTAGTATAGTTTAGTTTAGTGAATTTAGTTTAGTTTAGTTTAGGTTTTAGTTAAGCTTAGTTAGTTTGTTTAGATTAGTATAGTTTACTTTAGGTTAGGTTACGTCATTTTAGTTTAGTTTAGGTTAGGTTAGGTTAGGTTAGGTGAAGTTATGTTAATTTAGTTTAGTTTAGTTTAGGTTAGGTTAGGTGAGTTTAATTTAGTTTAGTTTAGTTTAGGTTAGGTTAGGTTAGGTTAGGTTAGGTTAGGTTAGGTTAGTTTATGTTAGGTTAGGTTAGTGTAGTTTAGTTTAGTTTAGTTTAGATTTGACTCGTTTAGTTTATAATTTAGTTTATAGTTCAGTTTAGTTTGGTTTAGTATAGTTTAGTTTTGTTTAATTTACTTTTGTTCAATTTATTTTAATTTAGTATAGTTTAGTTTAGTATATAGTTTAATTTTTAATATAGTTTAGTTTATTTTATAGTTTAGTTTATGGTTTAGTTTAGTTTAGTTTGGTTTGGTTTAGTTTAGTTCTGTTTGTTTTAGTTTACTTTAGTTTAGGTTAGCTTAGTTTAGTTTAGTTTAATTTAGGTTAGGTTGGGTTAGGTTAGTTTAGTTTAGTTTAGGTTAGGTTAGGTTAGTTTAAGTTAGGTTACTTTAGTTTAGTTTAGTTTAGTTTAGATAATTTATAATTTAGTTTAGTTTAGTTTAGTTTATAGTTTAGTTTATAGTTTACTTTAGTTTCTAGTTTAGTTTAGTTTGAATTAGATTCGGTAAATTTAGTTTAGTTTACGTTAGGTTAGGTTAGGTTGAGTTAGGTTACTTTAGTATAGTTTAGTTTAGATAATTTATAGTTTAGTTTATTTTAGTTTAGTTTATGGTTAATTTAGTTTATATTTTAGTTTAGTTTAGTTATGTTTAGTTTTGTTTATAGTTTAGTTTATTAATTAGTTTAATTTAGTTTATAGTTAAGTATATAGTTTAGTATAGTTTAGTTTAGTGTAGTTTAGTTTAGATTAGCTTAGTTAGTTTATTTTGGATTAGTTTACTTTACGTTACCTTAGGTTAGGTTAATTTATTTTAGTTTAGGTTAGGTTAGGTTAAGTCAGGTTACTTTAGTTTAGCTTAGTTTAGTTTAGTTTAGATAATTTATAGTTTAGTTTAGTTTAGTTTATAGTTTAGTTTACAGTTTAGTTCAGTTTGTTTCGTTTTGGTTAGGTTAGGTTAGATTAATTTATTTTAGGTTAGGATAGTTTAGATCAGTTTAGTTTAGTTTAGTTAAGCTTAGTTAGTTTAGTTTAGATTAGTATAGTTTGCGTTAGGTTAGGTTAGGTTAGGTAAGTTTAGTTTAGTTTAGGTTAGGTTAGGTTAGGTGAAGTTAGGTTACTTTAGTTTAGATTAGTTTAATTTAGTTTAGTTTATTTTAGTTCTTTATAATTAAGTTTAGTTTATAATTTAGTTTAGTTTAGTGTAGTTTAGGTTAGGTTAGTTAAGGTTAGATTAGTTTAGCTTAGTTTAGGTTAGGATAGGTTAGGATAGTTTAGTTTAGTTTATTTTATTTTAGTTTAGTTTAGTTTATAGTTTAGTTTATAGTTTAAATTTGTTTAGTTTAGATTAGTTTAGTTTAGTTTAGTTTACTTAAGTTTAGTTTAGGTTAGGTTAGGTTAGGTTATGTTAGGTTAGGTTAGTGTAGTTTAGTTCAGTTTAGTTTAGTTCAGTTTATATTAGGTTACGTTAATTTAATTTAGTTTAGTTTAGTTTAGGTTAGGTTAGGTTAGTTAATTTAGTATAGTTTAGGTTAGGTTAGGTTAGGTTAGGTTAAGTTAGGTTATGTTAGGTTAGGTTAGTGTAGTTTAGTTTAGTTAAGTTTAGATTTTACTCGTTTAGTTTATAGTTTAGTTTATAGTTCAGTTTAGTTTAGTTTAGTATAGTTTAGATTTGTTTAATTTAGTTTTGTTTAATTTATTTTAATTTAGTTTAGTTTAGTTTAGTATATAGTTTAGTTTTTAATTTAGTTTAGTTTAGATTATAGTTTAGTTTATGGTTTAGTTTAGTTTAGTTTGGTTTGGTTTAGTTTAGTTCTGCTTGTTTTAGTTTAGTTTAGTTTAGGTTAGGTTAGCTTAGTTTAGTTTAGTTTAATTTAGGTTAGGTTGAGTTAGGTTAGTTTAGTTTACTTTAGTTTAGTTTAGGTTAGGTTAGCTTAGGTTATGTTAGGTGAGTTTATTTTAGTTTAGTAGTTTAGTTTAGGTTAGGTTAGTTTAGTTTAGTTTCGTTTAGTTTAGTTTACTTTAGGTATGGTTAGGTTTAGTTTGGTTAGGTTAGGTTAGGTTAGGTTAGTTTAGTTTATTTTAGGTTAGTTTAGGTTAGGTAAGGATAGGTTAGTTAAATTTAATTTTGTTAGATTATAATTTAGTTTATAGTTTAGTTTTGGTTAGTTTATTGTTTAGTTTAGTTAAGTTTAGTTTAGGTTAGGTAAGGTTAGGTTAGGTTAGTTTAGTTTAGTATAGTTTAGTTTAGTTTAGTTTAGTGAATTTAGTTTAGTTTAGGTTTCAGTTAAGCTTAGTTAGTTTAGTTTAGATTAGTATAGTTTACTTTAGGTTAGGTTAGGTTAGGTAATTTTAGTTTAGTTTCGGTTAGGTTAGGTTAGGTGAAGTTATGTTACATTAGTTTAGTTTAGTTTATTTTAGTTTATTTACAGTTTAGTTTGGTTTATAATTAATTTAGTTTAGTGTAGTTTAGGTTAGGTTAAGTTAGGTTAGATTAGTTTAGTTTAGTTTAGGTTAGGTTAGGTGAGAATAGTTTAGTTTATTTTAGTTTAGTTTAGTTTATAGTTAAGTTTATAGTTTAAATTAGTTTAGTTTAGATTAATTTAGTTTAGTTTAGTTTATTTAAGTTTAGTTTAGGTTAGGTTAGTTTATGTTAGGTTAGGTTAGTTTAGCATAGGTTTATTAGGTTAGGTTAGTTTAGGTTACGGCAGTTTAGTTTAGTTTAGGTTAGGTTAGTTTAGTTTAGTTTCGTTTAGTTTAGTTTAGGTTAGGTTAGGTTAGGTTTAGTTTGGTTAGGTTAGGTTAGGTTAGTTTAGCTAATTTTAGTTTAGTTTATAGTTTCGTTAATTTAGTTTAGTTTAGTTTAGTGTATAGTAAAGTTTACAGTTTAGTTTATGGTTTAGTATAGTTTAGTTTAGTTTAGTTTAACTTAGTTTAGTTTAGATTCGTTTAGTTTAGTTTTGCTTAAGTTAGGTTAGGTTTGGTTAGGTTAATTTAGTTTAGTTTAGTTTAATTTAGTTTATTTAATTTATAGTTTAGTTAAATTTAGTTTAGTTTATAGTTTAGATTATAGTTTAGTTTATTTTATATTTTAGTTTAGTTTAGTTTATGTTAGGTTAGTTTAGTTTAGTTTAGTTTAGTTTCGGTTAGGTGTGGTTAGGATAGTTTGGTTTACTTTAGATTAGTTTTAGTTTATAGTTTATCTTAGTTTATTTTATACTTAAGTTCATAATTTTGTTTATAGTTTAGTTTAGGCTATTTTAGATTAGTTTAGTTTTGTTTGGTTTATTTTAGTTTAGTTTAGGTTAGCTTAGTTAGTTTAGTTTAATTTTGGTTAGGTTAGGTTAGTTTAGTTTAGTTTAGTTTAGTGAATTTAGTTTAGTTTAGTTTAGGTTAGGTTAGGTTAGTTTACTTTAATTCAGTTTAAATTATGTCAGGTTAGTTTAGGTTAGTTTACCTTAGTTGAGTTTAGTTTAGTTTATAGTTTAGATTTGTTTAGTTTTGTTTAGTGTAGTTTAGTTTATAGTGTTGTTTATAGTTTAGTTTAGTTAAGTTTAGTTTCGTTTAGGTTAGGTTAGGTTAGATTAGTTTAGTTTAGTTTAATTTAGGTTAGGTTAGGTTAGTTTGGGTTAACTTAGTTTAGTTTAGTTTAGGTTAGGATAGGTTAGGTTGATTAGGTTAGTTTAGTTCAGTTTAGCTAATTTTAGTTTAGTTTATAGTTTCGTAAATTTAGTTTAGTTTGGTTTAGTGTATAGATAAGTTTATAGTTTAGTTTACTTTAGTTTATGTTTTAGTATAGTTTAGTTTAGCTTAGTTTAGCTTAGTTTATTTTAGTTTCGTTTAGTTTAGATTAGGTTAAGTTAGGTTAGGTTTGGTTAGGTTAATTTGGTTTAGTTTAGTTTAATTTAGTTTATTTAATTTATAGTTTAGTTAAATTTAGTTTAGTTTATAGTTTAGATTATAGTTTAGTTTATTTTATATTTTAGTTTAGTTTAGTTTAGTTTAGGTTAGGTTAGTTCAGTTTAGTTTAGTTTAGTTTAGGTCAGGTTGGGTTAGGATAGTTTAGTTTAGTTTAGTTTTAGTTTATAGTTTACTTTAGTTTATTTTATACTTAAGTTAATAGTTTAGTTTAGGCTATTTTAGATTAGTTTAGTTTAGTTTGGTTTAGTTTAGGTTAGGTTCGGTTAGGTTAATTTAGTAAAGTTTAGTTTAGTTTTGTTTATTTAGTTTATTTTATAGTTTAGTTTAGTTAAGTTTAGTTTAGTTTAATTTAGTTTAGTTTAGTTTTGTTTAATTTAGTTAAGTTTATTTTAGTTTAGTTTAGTTTAGTTTAATTTAGTTTAGTTTAATTTAGTTTAGTTTAGTTTAGATCAGGTTAGCCTGATTAGGTTAGTTTAGTTTAGTTTAGTTTAGCAAAGTTTAGTTTAGTTTATAGTTTCGTTAATTTATTTTAGTTTAGTTTAGTGTATAGTTAGGCTTATAGTTTAGTTTAGTTTATAGTTTATTTTATAGTTTAGTATATTTTAGTTTAGTTTAGTTTAGTTTTTGCTTAGTTTAGTTTAGTTTCGTTTAGTTTAGGGTAGGTAAGGTTAGGTTAGGTTGGGTTAAGTTAGTTTAGTTTAGTTTTGTTTAGGTTAGGTTAGGTTTGGTTAGGTTAGTTTAGTTCATTTTATTTTAATTCAGTGTAGTTAATTTATAGTTTAGTTAAATTTAGTTTAGTTTATAGTTTAGATTATAGTTTAGTTTAGTTCATTTTATATTTTAGTTTTGTTTAATTTAGGTTAGGTTAGTTTAGTTTAGTTTATTTTAGGTTAGGTTAGTTTGGGTTAGAATAGTTTAGTTTAGTTTAGTTTATTTTTAATTTATATTTTATTTTATTTTTGTGAATACTGAAGTTTATCATTTAGTTTATAATCTAGTTTATAGTTTAGTTTAGGCTATTTTGGATTAGTTTAGCTTAGTTTAGTTTAATTTAGTTTAGAATAGGTTAGGTTAGGTTAATTTAGTATTGTTTAATTTAGTTTAGTTTATTTATTTTATTTAATAGTTTAGTTTATAGTTTAGTTTAGTTAAGTTTAGTTTAGTTTATTGTTTAGTTTGCTTTAGTTTAGTTTTGTTTAATTTATTTTAGTTTAGTTTAGTTTAGTTTCGTTTAGGTTAGGTTAGGTTAGGTTATGTTAATTTAGGTTAGCTTAGTTTAGTTTAGTTTAGGTTAGATTAAGTTAGGTTAGGTTAGTTAAGTTTAGTTTAGTTTAATTTATAGTTTAGTTTAGTTTACTTTAGTTTATAGTTTAGTTTAGTTTAGTTTATTTTAGTTTAAAGTTTAGTTTATACTTTCGTTTACTTTAGTTAATAATTTTGTTTATGGTTTAGTTTAGTTTAGTTATGTTTTATTTAGTTTAGTTTAGTTTCGTTTAGGTTTGGTTAGGTTAGGCTAGGTTAGGTTAGCTTAGTTTGGTTTAGTTTAGTTTAGGTTAGGTTAGGTTAGATTAGGTTAGTTTACCTTAGTTTAGTTTAGCTTACTTTATTTATGTTTAGTTCAGTTTATATTTTAGTTTAGTGTAATTTAATTTATATTTTAGTTTATGGTTTAGTTTAGTTTAATTTATAGTTTGATTTATAGTTTAGTTTAGTTTCGTTTAGTTTAATTTAGCTTAGTTTAGATTAGGTTAGGTTGGATTATGTTAGTTTAGTTTAGTTTATTTTAGTTTAGTTTAGTTTAGTTAATGTTAGGTTAGGTTAGTTTAGTTTAGTTTAGTTTAGTTTAATTTAATTTAGTTTACTTAATTTAGTTTAGTTTAGTTTAGTTTAGTTTAGTTTAGGTTAGATTTAGTTAGGTCAGGTTAGGTTATTTAAGTTTAGTTTAGTTAAGTTTAGGTTAGGTTAGGTTAGTTTAGTTTAATTGTATTTAGGTTAGGTTAGGTAATTTTAGGTTAGTATAGTTTAGTTAATTTATTTTAGTTAATAGTTCAGTATAGTTTACAGTTTAGTTTATAGTTTAGTTCTGTGTATAGTGTAGTTGATAGTTTAGTTTAGTTTAGTTTAGTTTCGTTTAAATTATGTTAGGTTAGGTTAGGTTGGATTAGCTTAGTTTAGTTTAGTTTAGTTTAGGTTAGGTTCGGTTACGTTAGGTTATGTTAGCTTATGTTAGTTTAGTTTAGTTCAGTTTAGTCTAGTTTAGTTAAGTTTAGTTTAGTTTATAGTTTAGTATATTTTAGTTTATTTATTAGTTTAGTTTATAGTTAAGTATATAGTTTAGTTTAGTTTAGTTTAGCTTAGTTTGTTTATTTTAGATTAGTATAGCTTACGTTACGTTAGGTTAAACCTAACCTAACGTAAGCTAACGTAGGTTAGGTTCGTTTAGTTTAGTTTAATTAGGTTAGGTTAGGTTAAGTTAGGTTACTTTAGCTTAGTTTAGTTTAGTTTAGATAATTTATGGTTTAGTTTAGTTAAGTTTAATTTATAGATTACTATATAGTTTACTTTAGTTTATAGTTCAGTTTAGGTTAGATTAGTTTAAGTTAGATTAGGTTAGATTAGTTTAGTTTAGTTTAGTTTCGGTTAGGTTAGATTAGGTTACATTAAGTTAGTTTAGGTTAGCTTAGTTTAGTTTAGTTTAGTATAGTTAAGTTTAGTTAAGTTTTGTTTAGTTTACAGTTTAGTTTAGTTAAGTTTAGTTTATAATTTAGTTTATAGTTCAGTTTAGTTTAGTTCATACTTTATTTTAGTTTACTTTAATTTCAGTTAGGTTAGGTTAGGTTAGGTTAGGTTAGTGTAGTTTAGTTAAGTTTAGTTTTGTTTACCTAAGTTTATAGTTTATTTTGTAGTTTAATTTAGTTTAGTTTATTGTTTAATTTAGTGTAGTTTAGTTTAGTTTAGTTTAATTTACTTTACTTTAGTTTAGTTTAGTATAGTTTATAAATTAGTTTATAATTTATTTTGGTTTGTAGTTCAATTTATTGTTAATTTAGTTTAGTTTATTTTAGTTTCTTTTAGGTTAGGTTAGGTTAGGTTAGGTTAGGTTAGGTTAGCTTAGCTTAGTTTAGTTTAGTTTAGGTTAGGTTAGGTTAGGTTAGGTTAGCTTAGTTTAGTTTAGTTTAGTTTAGGTTAGGTTCGGTTACGTTAGGTTATGTTAGGTTAACTTAGTTTAGTTTAGTTTAGTTTAGGTTAGGTTAGGTTAGTTTAAGTTAGGTTACTTTAGTTTAGTTTAGTTTAGTTTAGATAATTTATAATTTAGTTTAGTTTAGTTTAGTTTATAGTTTACTTTATAGTTTACTTAATTTCTAGTTTAGTTTAGTTTGAATTAGATTCGGTAAGTTTAGTTTAGTTTACGTTAGGTGAGGTTAGGTTGAGTTAGGTTACTTTAGTTTAGTTTAGATAATTTATAGTTTAGTTTATTTTAGTTTAATTTATGGTTTAGTTTAGTTTATAGTTTAGTTTAGTTTAGTTTAGTTTAGTTTAGTTTAGTTTAGGTAAGGTTAGATTAGATTAGTTTAGTTAAGTTTAGGTTAGGTTAGGTTAGGTTAGGATAATTTAGTTTAGTTTATTTTAGTATATTTTAGTTTATACTTTAGTTTAGTTTAGTTAATAGTTTAGATTATAGTTTAGTTTATAGTTTAGTTTATAGTTTAAATTAGTTTCGTTTAGTATAGATTAGTTTTGTTTAATTTAGTTTAGTTTAATTTATTTTAATTTAGTTTATTTTAGTTTAGATTATAGTTTAGTTTATAATTTAATTTAGTTTAGTATATAGTTTAGTTTATGGTTTAGTTTAGTTTAGTTTAGTTTAGTTTGGTTTAGTTTACTTTAGTTTGGTTTAGTTTAGTTTAGTTTAGTTTAGTTAATTTAGGTTAGGTTAGGTTAGGTTAGTTTAGTTTAGTTTAGTTTAGGTTAGTTTAGGTTAGGTTAGTTTTTTTTAGTTTAGGTTAGGTTAGTTTAGGCTAGGTTATGTTAGGTTAGGTTAGGTTAGTTTAGTTTATTATAGTAGTTTAGTTTAGTTTAGGTTAGGTAAGCTTAATATAGGTTAGGTTATGTTAGGTTAGGTTAGTTTAATTTAGTTTCGTTTAGTTTATAGTTTAGTTTAGTTTAGTTTTTTTTAATTTAGTTAAGTTTAGTATAGTTTAGTTTCATTTAGGTTAGGTTAGGCTAGGATAGTTTAGGTTAGCTTAGTTTACTTTATTTTAGTTTAGATTAAGTTAGGTTAAGTTGGGTTAGGTTCGTTTAGTTTAGTTTAGTTAAATTTAGTTTATAGTTTAGTTTATAGTTTAATTTAGTTTACAGTTAAGATTATAGTCTAGTTTAGTTTATAGTTTAGTTTATAGTGCAGTTTAGTTTAGATTAGTTTAGTATAGTTTAGTTTAGTTTAGTTTAGTTTAGGTTAAGTAAGTTTAATTTAGTTTAGTTTCGGTTAGGTTAGGTTAGGTTAATTTAAGTTAGGGTATTTTGGGTTAGTTTAGTTTAGTTTAGTTAAGTTTAGTTTAGTTTAGTTTAGTTTACAGTATAGTTTTGTTAAGTTTAGTTTACAGTTTGGTTTATAGTTTAGTTTAGTTTAGTTTATAGATTAGTTTATGATTTAGTTTGGTTTAGTTTTGTTTAGTTTAGGTTGGTTAATTTATATTAGATTAGTTTAGTTTGGGCTAGGTTAGGTTAGGTTAGATTAGTTTAGTTTAGATTAGATTAGGTTAGGTTAATTTAGGTTGGGTTAGGTTAGTTTAGTTTAATTTAGTTTAGTTAATTTATAGTTTAGTTTAGTTTATAATTTAGTTTATAGTTTAGTTTAGTTTAGTTTATACTTTAGTTTAGTTTAGTTTAATTTAGTTTAAATTAGGTTATGTTAGGTTAGGTTAGTTTAGTTTAGTTTTTTTTTAGTTAAGTTTATAGTTTATTTTGTAGTTTAGTTTAGTTTAGTTTATAGTTTAATTTAGTTTAGTTTAGTTTGATTTATTTTAATTTAGTTTATTTTAGTTTAGTTTTAGTTTAGTTTAGTTAAGTTTAGTTTAGGTTAGGTTACGTTAGGTTAGATTAGGTTAGGTTAGTTAAGTATAGTTTAGTTTAGTTTAGGTTAGGTTTGGTTAGGTTAAGTTAGGTTAGTTTAGTTAATTTAGTTTAGTTTAATTTAGTTGGATTTAGAGTAGTTTAGTTTAGTTTAGTTAATTTTTGTTAGGTAATTTAGGTTAGTTTAGTTAATTTAGTTTAGGTTAGGTTAGTTTAGGGTAGTTTAGTTTAGTTAATTTATTTTAGTTAATAGTTTAGTATAGTTTATAGTTTAGTTTATAGTTTAGTTTAGTTTATAGTGTAGTTTAGTTTAGTTTAGTTTCGTTTCGTTTAGGTTAGGTTCGGTTACGTTAGGTTATGTTAGGTTAAGTTAGTTTAGTTTAGTTTAGTTTAGTTATGTTTAGTTTAGTTTATAGTTTGGTTTATTAATTAGTTTAGTTTAGTTTGTAGTTAAGTATATAGTTTAGTATAGTTTAGTTTAGTTTAGTTTAGATTAGCTTAGTTAGTTTATTTTGGATTAGTTTAGTTTACGTTACGTTAAGTTAGGTTAGGTTAATTTAATTCATTTTAGTTTAGGTTAGGTTAGGTTATGTTAGGTTACTTTAGTTTAGCTTAGTTTACTTTAATTTAGATAATTTATAGTTTAGTTTAATTGAGTTTAAAATTTAGTTTACATTTTAGTTTAGTTTAGTTTAGTATCGGTTAGGTTAGGTTAGATTAATTTAATTTAGGTTAGGTTAGGATAGTTTAGTTCAGTTTAGTGTAGTTTAGGTTAGGTTAGGTTAGGTGAAGATAGGTTACTTTAGTTTACTTTGTTTAATTTAGTTTAGTTTACATTAGTTTATTTATAGTTTAGTTTAGTTTATAATTTAGTTTAGTTTAGTGTAGTTTAGGTTAGGTTAGGTTAGGTTAGATTAGTTTAGTTTAGGTTATGTTAGGTTAGGATAGTTTAGTTTACTTTATTTTAGTTTAGTTTAGTTTATAGTTTAGTTTATTGTTTAAATTATTTTAGTTTAGATTAGTTTAGATTAGTTTAGTTTACTTAAGTTAAGTTTAGGTTAGGTTAGGTTAGTTTAGTTTAGTTTATTTAAGTTCAGTTTATATTAGGTTAGGTTAATTTAAATTATTATAGTTTAATTTAGGTTAGGTTAGTTTAGTTTAGTTTAGAATGGTTTCTGTTAGGATAGGTTAAGTTAGGTTAGGTTAGGTTATGTTAGGTTAGGTTAGTGTAGTTTAGTTTAGTTTAGTTTAGATTTGTCTCGTTTAGTTTATAGTTTAGTTTATAGTTCAGTTTAGTTTGGTTTAGTATAGTTTAGTTTTGTTTAATTAGTTTTGTTTAATTTATTTTAATTTAGTTTAGTTTAGTTTATAGTTAATTTATAATTTAGTTTAGTTTAGTTTATAGTTTAGTTTATGGTTTAGTATAGTTTCGTTTGGTTTGGTTTAGATTAGTTCTGTTTCGTTTAGTTTAGTTTAGTTTAGGTTAGGTTAGCTTAGTTTAGCTTAGTTTAGGTTAGGTTAGTTTAGGTTAGTTTAGTTTACTTTAGTTTAGTTTAGGTTAGTTTAGTTTAGGTTAGGTTAGGTTTGGTTTGGTTAGGTTAGGTTAGGTTAGTTTAGTTTATTTTAGGTTAGTTTAGGTTAGGTTAGGTTAGTTAAATTTAATTTAGTTAGATTATAATTTTGTTTATAGTTTAGTTTAGTTTAGTTTATAGTTTAGTTTAGTTAAGTTTAGTTTAGGTTAATTTTGGTTAGGTTAGGTTAGTTTAGTTTAGTTTAGTTTAGTGAATTTAGTTTAGTTTAGTTTAGTTTAGGTTAGGTTAGGTTAGTTTACTTTAATTCAGTTTAAGTTATGTCAGGTTAGTTTAGGTTAGTTTACTTTAGTTGAGTTTAGTTTAGTTTATAATTTAGATTTGTTTAGTTTTGTTTAGTGTAGTTTAGTTTATAGTGTTGTTTATAGTTTAGTTTAGTTAAGTTTAGTTTCGTTTAGGTTAGGTTAGGTTAGATTAGTTTAGTTTAGTTTAGTTTCGTTTAGGTTAGTTAGTTAGTTTAGTTCAGTTTAGGTTATGTCAGGTTAGTTTAGGTTAGTTTATTTTAGTTTAGTTTAGTTTATAATTTAGATTTATTTAGTTTAGTTTAGTTTAGTTTATGGTTTAGTTTATAGTTTAGTTTAGTTTAATTTAGTTTAGTTCAGTTTAGGATATGTCAGGTTAGTTTAGGTAAGTTTACTTTAGTTTAGTATAGTTTATAGTTTAGATTTGTTTAGTTTAGTTTATAGTTCAGTATAGTTGAGTTTATTTTAATTTAGTTTAATTAAATTTTATTTACTGTACAAATTAGTTTAGTTTAGTTTAGTTTATAGTTTAGTTTAGTTTAGTTTAGTTTAGTTTAGTTTAGTTTATGGTTAAGTTTATACTTTTGTTTAGTTTAATTTAGTTTAGTTTAGTATAGTTTAGCTCAGGTTAGCTCAGGTTAGGTTAATTTAGTTTAGTTTATTTTAGTTTAGTTTAGGTTTGGTTAGGGTAGTTTAGTTTAGTTTATAATTTAGTTTAGGTTAGGTTACGTTCGGTTAGGTTAGGTTAGGTTAGGTTAGTTTAGTTTAGATTAGTTTAGTTTACTTTACTTTAGTTTTGTTTAGTTTTTTCTGGTTAGGTTAGTTTAGTTTAGGTTAGGTTAGGTTAGTTTGGTTTAGTTTAGTTTAGTTAAGTTTTGTTTGGTTTATAGTTTAGTTTAGTTTAGCTTGGTTTAGTTTAGGTTGGGTTAGGTTAGTTTAGTTTAGTTTAGTTTGGTTTATTTTAGTTTAGTTTAGGTTAGGTGAGCATAGGTTAGTTTAGTTTAATTTAGATTAGGTTATTTAGGTTAGGTTATGTTAGGTTAGTTTAGTTTAGTTTATGTTAGTTTAGGTTAGGTTAGGTCAGGTTATGTTAGTTTAGTTTAGTTTAGCTTAGTTTAGCTTAGGTTAGGTTAATTTAGGTTATTTTACTTTAGTTTAGTTTAGTTTAGTTTAGTTTAGTTTATAGTTTAGTATAATTTATAGTTTAGTTTATAGTTTACTTTAGTTTATAGTGTAGTTTAGTTTAGTTTAGTTTCGTTTCGTTTAGGTTAGGTTCGCTTACGTTAGGTTATGTTAGGTTAAGTTAGTTTAGTTTAGTTTAGTTATGTTTAGTTTAGTTTAATAATTAGTTTAGTTTAATTTATAGTTAAGTATATAGTTTAGTATAGTTTAGTTTAGTGTAGTTTAGTTTAGATTAGCTTAGTTAGTTTATTTTGGATTAGTTTACTTTACGTTACGTTAGGTTAGGTTAATTTATTTTAGTTTAGGTTAGGTTAAGTCAGGTTACTTTAGTTTAGCATAGTTTAGTTTAGTTTAGATAATTTATAGTTTAGTTTAGTTTAATTTATAGTTTAGTTTACAGTTTAGTTTAGTTTAGTTTCGGTTAGTTTAGGTTAGGTTAGATTAATTTAATTTAGGTTAGGATAGTTTAGTTCAGTTTAGTTTAGTTTATTTAAGCTTAGTTAGTTTAGTTTAGATTAGTATAGTTTAGGTTAGGTTAGGTTAGGTTAGGTAAGTTTAGTTTTGTTTAGGTTAGGTTAGGTTAGGTGAAGTTAGGTTACTTTAGTTTAGTTAAGTTTAATTTAGTTTAGTTTAGTGTAGTTTAGATTAGGTTAGGTTAGGTTAGATTAGTTTAGTTTAGTTTAGGTTAGGTTAGGATAGTTTAGTTTAGTTTATTTTAGTTTAGTTTAGTTTAGTTTATAGTTTAGTTTATAGTTTAAATTAGTTTAGTTTAGATTAGTTTAGTTTAGTTTAGTTTATTTTAGGTTAGGTTATGTTAGGTGAGTTTAGTTTAGTTTAGTTTAGGTTAGGTTAGTTTAGTTTAGTTTCGTTTAGTTTAGTTTAGTTTAGGTTAAGTTAGGTTTAGTTTGGTTAGGTTAGGTTAGGTTAGGTTAGGTTAGTTTAGCTAATTTTAGTTTAGTTTATAGTTTCGTTAATTTAGTTTAGTTTAGTTTAGTGTATAGTTAAGTTTATAGTTTAGTTTAGTTTATGGTTTAGTATAGTTTAGTTTAGTTTAGTTTAACTTAGTTTAGTTTAGATTCGTTTAGTTTAGTTTAGGTTAAGTTAGGTTAGGTTTCGTTAGGTTAATTTAGTTTAGTTTAGTTTAATTTAGCTTATTTAATTTATATTTTAGTTAAATTTAGTTTAGTTTATAGTTTAGATTATAGTTTGGTTTATTTCATATTTTAGTTTAGTTTAGTTTATGTTAGGTTAGTTTAGTTTAGTTTAGTTTAGTTTCGTTAGGTGTGGTTATGATAGTTTAGTTTAGTTTAGTTTAGTTTTAGTTTATAGTTTAGTTTAGTTTATTTTATACTTAAGTTCATAGTTTAGTTTATAGTTTAGTTTAGGCTATTTTAGATTAGTTTAGTTTAGTTTGGTTTATTTTAGTTTAGTTTAGGTTAGGTGAGCATAGGTTAGTTTAGTTTAATTTAGATTAGGTTATTTAGGTTAGGTTATGTTAGGTTAGTTTAGTTTAGTTTAGTTTATGTTAGGTTATGTTAGGTTAGGTTATGTTAGTTTAGTTTAGTTTAGCTTAGTTTAGCTTAGGTTAGGTTAGTTTAGGTAATTTTACTTTAGTTTAGTTTAGTTTAGTTTATAGTTTAGTATAGTTTATAGTTTAGTTTATAGTTTACTTTAGTTTATAGTGTAGTTTAGTTTAGTTTAGTTTCGTTTCGTTTAGGTTAGGTTCGGTTACGTTAGGTTATGTTAGGTAAAGTTAGTTTAGTTTAGTTTAGTTTAGTTTAGTTATGTTTAGTTTAGTTTATAGTTTAGTTTATTAATTAGTTTAGTTTAGTTTATAGTTAAGTATATAGTTTAGTATAGTTTAGTTTAGTTTAGATTAGCTTAGTTAGTTTATTTTGGATTAGTTTACTTTACGTTACGTTAGGTTAGGTTAATTTATTTTAGTTTAGGTTAGGTTAAGTCAGGTTACTTTAGTTTAGCATAGTTTAGTTTAGTTTAGATAATTTATAGTTTAGTTTAGTTTAGTTTCGGTTAGTTTATGTTAGGTTAGATTAATTTAATTAAGGTTGGGATAGTTTAGTTCAGTTTAGTTTAGTTTAGTTAAGCTTAGTTAGTTTAGTTTAGATTAGTATAGTTTACGTTAGGTTAGGTTAGGTTAGGTAAGTTTAGCTTTGTTTAGGTTAGGTTAGGTTAGGTGAAGTTAGGTTACTTTAGTTTAGTTAAGTTTAATTTAGTTTAGTTTAGTGTAGTTTAGATTAGGTTAGGTTAGGTTAGATTAGTTTAGTTTAGTTTAGGTTAGGTTAGGATAGAATAGTTTAGTTTAGTTTATTTTAGTTTAGTTTAGTTTAGTTTATAGTTTAGTTTATAGTTTAAATTAGTTTAGTTTAGATTAGTTTAGTTAAGTTTAGTTTACTAGAGTTTAGTTTAGGTTAGGTTAGGTTAGGTTAGGTTAGGTTAGGTTATGTTAGGTTTGGTTAGTGTAGTTTAGTTTAGTTTAGTTAAGTTCAGTTTATATTAGGTTAGGTTAATTTAATTTAGTTTCGTTTAGTTTAGGTTAGGTTAGGTGAGTTTAGTTTAGTTTAGTTTAGTTTAGGTTAGGTTAGGTTAGGTTAGATTATGTTAGGTTATGTTAGGTTTGGTTAGTGTAGTTTAGTTTAGTTTAGTTAAGTTCAGTTTATATTAGGTTAGGTTAATTTAATTTAGTTTAGTTTAGTTTAGGTTAGGTTAGGTGAGTTTAATTTAGTTTAGTTTAGGTTAGGTTACGTTAGGTTAGGTTATGTTAGGTTATGTTAGGTTAGGTTAGTGTAGTTTAGTTTAGTTTAGATTTGACTCGTTTAGTTTATAATTTAGTTTATAGTTCAGTTTAGTTTGGTTTAGTATAGTTTAGTTTTGTTTAATTTAGTTTTGTTTAATTTATTTTAATTTAGTTTAGTTTAGTATATAGTTTAATTTTTAATTTAGTTTAGTTTAGTTTATAGTTTAGTTTAGTTTATGGTTAATTTATAGTTTAGTTTAGTTTATTTTAGTTTAGTTCAGTTTAGGATATGTCAGGTTAGTTTAGGTTAGTTTACTTTAGTTTAGTATAGTGTATAGTTTGGATTTGTTTAGTTTAGTTTATAGTTCAGTTTAGTTGAGTTTATTTTAATTTAGTTTAAATAAATTTTCTTTACTGTACAATTTAGTTTAGTTAAGTTTAGTTTATAGTTTAGTTTAGTTTATGGTTAAGTTTATACTTTTGTTTAGTTTAATTTAGTTTAGTTTAGTATAGTTTAGCTCAGGTTAGCTTAGGTTAGGTTAATTTAGTTTAGTTTAGGTTAGGTTAGGTTAGGTTAGGTTACTTTAGTTTTGTTTAGTTTTGTTTAGGTTAGTTTAGGTTAGTTTAGGTTAGGTTAGGTTAGCGTATTTTGGTTTAGTTTAGTTTAGTTAAGTTTTGTTTAGTTTATAGTTTAGTTTAGTTTAGTTTAGCTTGGTTTAGTGTAGGTTGGGTTAGGTTAGTTTAGTTTACTTTAGTTTGGTTTATTTTAGTTTCGTTTCGGTTAGGTGAGCATAGGTTAGTTTAGTTTAATTTAGATTAGGTTATTTAGGTTAGGTTATGTTAAAGTTAGTTTAGTTTAGTTTAGTTTATGTTAGTTTAGGTTAGGTTAGGTTAGGTTATGTTAGTTTAGTTTAGTTTAGCTTAGTTTAGCTTAGGTTAGGTTAGTTTAGGTTATTTTACTTTAGTTTAGTTTAGTTTAGTTTATAGTTTAGTATAGTTTATAGTTTAGTTTATAGTTTACTTTAGTTTATAGTGTAGTTTAGTTTAGTTTAGTTTCGTTTCGTTTACGTTAGTTTCGGTTACGTTAGGTTATGTTAGGTTAAGTTAGTTTAGTTTAGTTTTGTTTAGTTATGTTTAGTTTAGTTTATAGTTTAGTTTATTAATTAGTTTAGTTTAGTTTATAATTAAGTATATAGTTTAGTATAGTTTAGTTCAGTGTAGTTTAGTTTAGATTAGCTTAGTTAGTTTATTTTGGATTAGTTTACTTTACGTTACGTTAGGTTAGGTTAATTTATTTTAGTTTAGGTTAGGTTAGGTTAAATCAGGTTACTTTAGTTTAGCATAGTTTAGTTTAGTTTAGATAATTTTAGTTTATTTATAGTTTAGTTTAGTTTATAATTTAGTTTAGTTTAGTGTGGTTTAGATTAGGTTAGGTTAGGTTAGATTAGTTTAGTTTAGGTTAGGTTAGGTTAGGATAGTTTAGTTTATTTTAGTTTAGTTTAGTTTATAGTTTAAATTAGTTTAGTTCAGATTAGTTTAGTTTAGTTTAGTTTACTTAAGTTTAGTTTAGGTTAGGTTAGGTTATGTTAGGTTTGGTTAGTGTAGTTTAGTTTAGTTAAGTTCAGTTTGTATTAGGTTAGGTTAATTTAATTTAGTTTAGTTTAGGTTAGGTTAGGTGAGTTTAATTTAGTTTAGTTTAGTTTACGTTAGGTTAGGTTAGGTTAGGTTATGTTAGGTTAGGTTAGTGTAGTTTAGTTTAGTTTAGTTTAGATTTGACTCGTTTAGTTTATAATTTAATTTATATTTCAGTTTAGTTTCGTTTAGTATAGTTTAGTTTGGTTTAATTTAGTTTTGTTTAATTTATTTTAATTTAGTTTAGTTTAGTTTAGTATATAGTTTAATTTCTAATATAGTTTAGTTTAGTTTATAGTTTAGTTTATGGTTTAGTTTAGTTTAGTTTGGTTTGGTTTAGTTTAGTTCTGTTTGTTTTAGTTTAGTTTAGTTTAGGTTAGGTTAGCTTAGTTTAGTTTAGTTTAATTTAGGTTAGGTTGGGTTAGGTTAGTTTAGTTTACTTTAGTTTAGTTTAGGTTAGGTTAGCTTAGGTTATGTTAGGTGAGTTTATTTTAGTTTAGTAGTTTAGTTTAGTTTAGTTTAGGTTAGTTTAGTTTAGTTTCGTTTAGTTTAGTTTAGTTTATGTTAGGTTAGGTTTAGTTTGGTTAGGTTAGGTTAGGTTAGGTTAGTTTAGTTTATTTTAGGTTAGTTTAGGTTAGGTTAGGTTAGGTTAGTTAAATTTAATTTAGTTAGATTATAATTTAGTTTATAGTTTAGTTTAGTTTAGTTTATTGTTTAGTTTAGTTAAATTTAGTTTAGGTTAGGTAAGGTTAGGTTAGGTTAGTTTAGTTTAGTATAGTTTAGTTTAGTTTAGTTTAGTGAATTTAGTTTAGTTTAGTTTAGGTTTTAGTTAAGCTTAGTTAGTTTGTTTAGATTAGTATAGTTTACTTTAGGTTAGGTTACGTCATTTTAGTTCTGTTTAGGTTAGGTTAGGTTAGGTTAGGTGAAGTTATGTTAATTTAGTTTAGTTTAGTTTAGGTTAGGTTAGGTGAGTTTAATTTAGTTTAGTTTAGTTTAGGTTAGGTAAGGTTAGGTTAGGTTAGTTTATGTTAGGTTAGGTTAGTGTAGTTTAGTTTAGTTTAGTTTAGATTTGACTCGTTTAGTTTATAATTTAGTTTATAGTTCAGTTTAGTTTGGTTTAGTATAGTTTAGTTTTGTTTAATTTACTTTTGTTCAATTTATTTTAATTTAGTATAGTTTAGTTTAGTATATAGTTTAATTTTTAATATAGTTTAGTTTATTTTATAGTTTAGTTTATGGTTTAGTTTAGTTTAGTTTGGTTTGGTTTAGTTTAGTTGTTTGTTTTAGTTTAGTTTAGTTTAGGTTAGCTTAGTTTAGTTTAGTTTAATTTAGGTTAGGTTGGGTGAGGTTAGTTTAGTTTAGTTTAGGTTAGGTTAGGTTAGTTTAAGTTAGGTTACTTTAGTTTAGTTTAGTTTAGTTTAAATAATTTATAATTTAGTTTAGTTTAGTTTAGTTTATAGTTTAGTTTATAGTTTACTTTAGTTTCTAGTTTAGTTTAGTTTGAATTAGATTCGGTAAATTTAGTTTAGTTTACGTTAGGTTAGGTTAGGTTGAGTTAGGTTACTTTAGTATAGTTTAGTTTAGATAATTTATAGTTTAGTTTATTTTAGTTTAGTTTATGGTTAATTTAGTTTATATTTTAGTTTAGTTTAGTTATGTTTAGTTTTGTTTATAGTTTAGTTTATTAATTAGTTTAATTTAGTTTATAGTTAAGTATATAGTTTAGTATAGTTTAGTTTAGTGTAGTTTAGTTTAGATTAGCTTAGTTAGTTTATTTTGGATTAGTTTACTTTACGTTACCTTAGGTTAGGTTAATTTATTTTAGTTTAGGTTAGGTTAGGTTAAGTCAGGTTACTTTAGTTTAGCTTAGTTTAGTTTAGTTTAGATAATTTATAGTTTAGTTTAGTTTAGTTTATAGTTTAGTTTACGGTTTAGTTCAGTTTGTTTCGTTTTGGTTAGGTTAGGTTAGATTAATTTATTTTAGGTTAGGATAGTTTAGTTCAGTTTAGTTTAGTTTAGTTAAGCTTAGTTAGTTTAGTTTAGATTAGTATAGTTTGCGTTAGGTTAGGTTAGGTTAGGTAAGTTTAGTTTAGTTTAGGTTAGGTTAGGTTAGGTGAAATTAGGTTACTTTAGTTTAGATTAGTTTAATTTAGTTTAGTTTATTTTAGTTTATTTATAATTAAGTTTAGTTTATAATTTAGTTTAGTTTAGTGTAGTTTAGGTTAGGTTAGTTAAGGTTAGATTAGTTTAGCTTAGTTTAGGTTAGGATAGGTTAGGATAGTTTAGTTTAGTTTATTTTATTTTAGTTTAGTTTAGTTTATAGTTTAGTTTATAGTTTAAATTTGTTTAGTTTAGATAAGTTTAGTTTAGTTTAGTTTACTTAAGTTTAGTTTAGGTTAGGTTAGGTTAGGTTATGTTAGGTTAGGTTAGTGTAGTTTAGTTCAGTTTAGTTTAGTTCAGTTTATATTAGGTTAGGTTAATTTAATTTAGTTTAGTTTAGTTTAGGTTAGGTTAGGTTAGTTAATTTAGTATAGTTTAGGTTAGGTTAGGTTAGGTTAGGTTAAGTTAGGTTATGTTACGTTAGGTTAGTGTAGTTTAGTTTAGTTAAGTTTAGATTTTACTCGTTTAGTTTATAGTTTAGTTTATAGTTCAGTTTAGTTTAGTTTAGTATAGTTTAGATTTGTTTAATTTAGTTTTGTTTAATTTATTTTAATTTAGTTTAGTTTAGTTTAGTATATAGTTTAGTTTTTAATTTAGTTTAGTTTAGATTATAGTTTAGTTTATGGTTTAGTTTAGTTTAGTTTGGTTTGGTTTAGTTTAGTTCTGTTTGTTTTAGTTTAGTTTAGTTTAGGTTAGGTTAGCTTAGTTTAGTTTAGTTTAATTTAGGTTAGGTTGAGTTAGGTTAGTTTAGTTTACTTTAGTTTAGTTTTGGTTAGTTTATTGTTTAGTTTAGTTAAGTTTAGTTTAGGTTAGGTAAGGTTAGGTTAGGTTAGTTTAGTTTAGTATAGTTTAGTTTAGTTTAGTTTAGTGAATTTAGTTTAGTTTAGATTAGGTTAGGTTAGATTATGTTAGTTTAGTTTAGTTTATTTTAGTTTAGTTTAGTTTAGTTAATGTTAGGTTAGGTTAGTTTAGTTTAGTTTAGTTTAGTTTAATTTAATTTAGTTTACTTAATTTAGTTTAGTTTAGTTTAGTTTAGTTTAGGTTAGATTTAGTTAGGTCAGGTTAGGTTATTTAAGTTTAGTTTAGTTAAGCTTATGTTAGGTTAGGTTAGTTTAGTTTAATTGTATTTAGGTTAGGTTAGGTAATTTTAGGTTAGTATAGTTTAGTTAATTTATTTTAGTTAATAGTTCAGTATAGTTTACAGTTTAGTTTATAGTTTAGTTCTGTGTATAGTGTAGTTGATAGTTTAGTTTAGTTTAGTTTCGTTTAAATTATGTTAGGTTAGGTTAGGTTGGATTAGCTTAGTTTAGTTTAGTTTAGTTTAGGTTAGGTTCGGTTACGTTAGGTTATGTTAGCTTATGTTAGTTTAGTTTAGTTCAGTTTAGTCTAGTTTAGTTAAGTTTAGTTTAGTTTATAGTTTAGTATATTTTAGTTTATTTATTAGTTTAGTTTATAGTTAAGTATATAGTTTAGTTTAGTTTAGTTTAGCTTAGTTTGTTTATTTTAGATTAGTATAGCTTACGTTACGTTAGGTTAAACCTAACCTAACGTAAGCTAACGTAGGTTAGGTTCGTTTAGTTTAGTTTAATTAGGTTAGGTTAGGTTAAGTTAGGTTACTTTAGCTTAGTTTAGTTTAGTTTAGATAATTTATGGTTTAGTTTAGTTAAGTTTAATTTATAGATTAGTATATAGTTTACTTTAGTTTATAGTTCAGTTTAGGTTAGATTAGTTTAAGTTAGATTAGGTTAGATTAGTTTAGTTTAGTTTAGTTTCGGTTAGGTTAGATTAGGTTACATTAAATTAGTTTAGGTTAGCTTAGTTTAGTTTAGTTTAGTATAGTTAAGTTTAGTTAAGTTTTGTTTAGTTTACAGTTTAGTTTAGTTAAGTTTAGTTTATAATTTAGTTTATAGTTCAGTTTAGTTTAGTTCATACTTTATTTTAGTTTACTTTAATTTCAGTTAGGTTAGGTTAGGTTAGGTTAGGTTAGTGTAGTTTAGTTAAGTTTAGTTTTGTTTACCTAAGTTTATAGTTTATTTTGTAGTTTAATTTAGTTTAGTTTATTGTTTAATTTAGTGTAGTTTTGTTTAGTTTAGTTTAATTTACTTTACTTTAGTTTAGTTTAGTATAGTTTATAAATTAGTTTATAATTTATTTTGGTTTTTAGTTCAATTTATTGTTAATTTAGTTTATTTTATTTTAGTTTCTTTTAGGTTAGGTTAGGTTAGGTTAGGTTAGGTTAGGTTAGCTTAGCTTAGTTTAGTTTAGTTTAGGTTAGGTTAGGTTAGGTTAGGTTAGGTTAGGTTAGCTTAGTTTAGTTTAGTTTAGTTTAGGTTAGGTTCGGTTACGTTAGGTTATGTTAGGTTAAGTTAGTTTAGTTTAGTTTAGTTTAGGTTAGGTTAGGTTAGTTTAAGTTAGGTTACTTTAGTTTAGTTTAGTTTAGAAAATTTTAATTTAGTTTAGTTTACTTTAGTTTATAGTTTACTTTATAGTTTACTTAATTTCTAGTTTAGTTTAGTTTGAATTAGATTCGGTAAGTTTAGTTTAGTTTACGTTAGGTGAGGTTAGGTTGAGTTAGGTTACTTTAGTTTAGTTTTTTAGATAATTTATAGTTTAGTTTATTTTAGTTTAATTTATGGTTTAGTTTAGTTTATAGTTTAGTTTAGTTTAGTTTAGTTTATTTTAGTTTAGTTTAGGTAAGGTTAGATTAGATTAGTTTAGTTAAGTTTAGGTTAGGTTAGGTTAGGTTAGGATAATTTAGTTTAGTTTATTTTAGTATATTTTAGTTTATACTTTAGTTTAGTTTAGTTAATAGTTTAGATTATAGTTTAGTTTATGGTTTAGTTTATAGTTTAAATTAGTTTCGTTTAGTATAGATTAGTTTTGTTTAATTTAGTTTAGTTTAATTTATTTTAATTTAGTTTATTTTAGTTTAGATTATAGTTTAGTTTATAATTTAATTTAGTTTAGTATATAGTTTAGTTTATGGTTTAGTTTAGTTTATGGTTTAGTTTAGTTTAGTTTAGTTTAGTTTGGTTTAGTTTACTTTAGTTTGGTTTAGTTTAGTTTAGTTTAGTTAATTTAGGTTAGGTTAGGTTAAGTTAGTTTAGTTTAGTTTAGTTTAGGTTAGTTTAGGTTAGGTTAGTTTTTTTTAGTTTAGGTTAGGTTAGTTTAGGCTAGGTTATGTTAGGTTAGGTTAGGTTAGTTTAGTTTATTATAGTAGTTTAGTTTAGTTTAGGTTAGGTAAGCTTAATATAGGTTAGGTTATGTTAGGTTAGTTTAGTTTAGTTTATGTTAGTTTAGGTTAGGTTAGGTCAGGTTATGTTAGTTTAGTTTAGTTTAGCTTAGTTTAGCTTAGGTTAGGTTAATTTAGGTTATTTTACTTTAGTTTAGTTTAGTTTAGTTTAGTTTAGTTTATAGTTTAGTATAATTTATAGTTTAGTTTATAGTTTACTTTAGTTTATAGTGTAGTTTAGTTTAGTTTAGTTTCGTTTCGTTTAGGTTAGGTTCGCTTACGTTAGGTTATGTTAGGTTAAGTTAGTTTAGTTTAGTTTAGTTATGTTTAGTTTAGTTTAATAATTAGTTTAGTTTAATTTATAGTTAAGTATATAGTTTAGTATAGTTTAGTTTAGTGTAGTTTAGTTTAGATTAGCTTAGTTAGTTTATTTTGGATTAGTTTACTTTACGTTACGTTAGGTTAGGTTAATTTATTTTAGTTTAGGTTAGGTTAAGTCAGGTTACTTTAGTTTAGCATAGTTTAGTTTAGTTTAGATAATTTATAGTTTAGTTTAGTTTAATTTATAGTTTAGTTTACAGTTTAGTTTAGTTTAGTTTCGGTTAGTTTAGGTTAGGTTAGATTAATTTAATTTAGGTTAGGATAGTTTAGTTCAGTTTAGTTTAGTTTATTTAAGCTTAGTTAGTTTAGTTTAGATTAGTATAGTTTAGGTTAGGTTAGGTTAGGTTAGGTAAGTTTAGTTTTGTTTAGGTTAGGTTAGGTTAGGTGAAGTTAGGTTACTTTAGTTTAGTTAAGTTTAATTTAGTTTAGTTTAGTGTAGTTTAGATTAGGTTAGGTTAGGTTAGATTAGTTTAGTTTAGTTTAGGTTAGGTTAGGATAGTTTAGTTTAGTTTATTTTAGTTTAGTTTAGTTTAGTTTATAGTTTAGTTTATAGTTTAAATTAGTTTAGTTTAGATTAGTTTAGTTTAGTTTAGTTTATTTTAGGTTAGGTTATGTTAGGTGAGTTTAGTTTAGTTTAGTTTAGGTTAGGTTAGTTTAGTTTAGTTTCGTTTAGTTTAGTTTAGTTTAGGTTAAGTTAGGTTTAGTTTGGTTAGGTTAGGTTAGGTTAGGTTAGGTTAGTTTAGCTAATTTTAGTTTAGTTTATAGTTTCGTTAATTTAGTTTAGTTTAGTTTAGTGTATAGTTAAGTTTATAGTTTAGTTTAGTTTATGGTTTAGTATAGTTTAGTTTAGTTTAGTTTAACTTAGTTTAGTTTAGATTCGTTTAGTTTAGTTTAGGTTAAGTTAGGTTAGGTTTCGTTAGGTTAATTTAGTTTAGTTTAGTTTAATTTAGCTTATTTAATTTATATTTTAGTTAAATTTAGTTTAGTTTATAGTTTAGATTATAGTTTGGTTTATTTCATATTTTAGTTTAGTTTAGTTTATGTTAGGTTAGTTTAGTTTAGTTTAGTTTAGTTTCGTTAGGTGTGGTTATGATAGTTTAGTTTAGTTTAGTTTAGTTTTAGTTTATAGTTTAGTTTAGTTTATTTTATACTTAAGTTCATAGTTTAGTTTATAGTTTAGTTTAGGCTATTTTAGATTAGTTTAGTTTAGTTTGGTTTATTTTAGTTTAGTTTAGGTTAGGTGAGCATAGGTTAGTTTAGTTTAATTTAGATTAGGTTATTTAGGTTAGGTTATGTTAGGTTAGTTTAGTTTAGTTTAGTTTATGTTAGGTTATGTTAGGTTAGGTTATGTTAGTTTAGTTTAGTTTAGCTTAGTTTAGCTTAGGTTAGGTTAGTTTAGGTAATTTTACTTTAGTTTAGTTTAGTTTAGTTTATAGTTTAGTATAGTTTATAGTTTAGTTTATAGTTTACTTTAGTTTATAGTGTAGTTTAGTTTAGTTTAGTTTCGTTTCGTTTAGGTTAGGTTCGGTTACGTTAGGTTATGTTAGGTAAAGTTAGTTTAGTTTAGTTTAGTTTAGTTTAGTTATGTTTAGTTTAGTTTATAGTTTAGTTTATTAATTAGTTTAGTTTAGTTTATAGTTAAGTATATAGTTTAGTATAGTTTAGTTTAGTTTAGATTAGCTTAGTTAGTTTATTTTGGATTAGTTTACTTTACGTTACGTTAGGTTAGGTTAATTTATTTTAGTTTAGGTTAGGTTAAGTCAGGTTACTTTAGTTTAGCATAGTTTAGTTTAGTTTAGATAATTTATAGTTTAGTTTAGTTTAGTTTCGGTTAGTTTATGTTAGGTTAGATTAATTTAATTAAGGTTGGGATAGTTTAGTTCAGTTTAGTTTAGTTTAGTTAAGCTTAGTTAGTTTAGTTTAGATTAGTATAGTTTACGTTAGGTTAGGTTAGGTTAGGTAAGTTTAGCTTTGTTTAGGTTAGGTTAGGTTAGGTGAAGTTAGGTTACTTTAGTTTAGTTAAGTTTAATTTAGTTTAGTTTAGTGTAGTTTAGATTAGGTTAGGTTAGGTTAGATTAGTTTAGTTTAGTTTAGGTTAGGTTAGGATAGAATAGTTTAGTTTAGTTTATTTTAGTTTAGTTTAGTTTAGTTTATAGTTTAGTTTATAGTTTAAATTAGTTTAGTTTAGATTAGTTTAGTTAAGTTTAGTTTACTAGAGTTTAGTTTAGGTTAGGTTAGGTTAGGTTAGGTTAGGTTAGGTTATGTTAGGTTTGGTTAGTGTAGTTTAGTTTAGTTTAGTTAAGTTCAGTTTATATTAGGTTAGGTTAATTTAATTTAGTTTCGTTTAGTTTAGGTTAGGTTAGGTGAGTTTAGTTTAGTTTAGTTTAGTTTAGGTTAGGTTAGGTTAGGTTAGATTATGTTAGGTTATGTTAGGTTTGGTTAGTGTAGTTTAGTTTAGTTTAGTTAAGTTCAGTTTATATTAGGTTAGGTTAATTTAATTTAGTTTAGTTTAGTTTAGGTTAGGTTAGGTGAGTTTAATTTAGTTTAGTTTAGGTTAGGTTACGTTAGGTTAGGTTATGTTAGGTTATGTTAGGTTAGGTTAGTGTAGTTTAGTTTAGTTTAGATTTGACTCGTTTAGTTTATAATTTAGTTTATAGTTCAGTTTAGTTTGGTTTAGTATAGTTTAGTTTTGTTTAATTTAGTTTTGTTTAATTTATTTTAATTTAGTTTAGTTTAGTATATAGTTTAATTTTTAATTTAGTTTAGTTTAGTTTATAGTTTAGTTTAGTTTATGGTTAATTTATAGTTTAGTTTAGTTTATTTTAGTTTAGTTCAGTTTAGGATATGTCAGGTTAGTTTAGGTTAGTTTACTTTAGTTTAGTATAGTGTATAGTTTGGATTTGTTTAGTTTAGTTTATAGTTCAGTTTAGTTGAGTTTATTTTAATTTAGTTTAAATAAATTTTCTTTACTGTACAATTTAGTTTAGTTAAGTTTAGTTTATAGTTTAGTTTAGTTTATGGTTAAGTTTATACTTTTGTTTAGTTTAATTTAGTTTAGTTTAGTATAGTTTAGCTCAGGTTAGCTTAGGTTAGGTTAATTTAGTTTAGTTTAGGTTAGGTTAGGTTAGGTTAGGTTACTTTAGTTTTGTTTAGTTTTGTTTAGGTTAGTTTAGGTTAGTTTAGGTTAGGTTAGGTTAGCGTATTTTGGTTTAGTTTAGTTTAGTTAAGTTTTGTTTAGTTTATAGTTTAGTTTAGTTTAGTTTAGCTTGGTTTAGTGTAGGTTGGGTTAGGTTAGTTTAGTTTACTTTAGTTTGGTTTATTTTAGTTTCGTTTCGGTTAGGTGAGCATAGGTTAGTTTAGTTTAATTTAGATTAGGTTATTTAGGTTAGGTTATGTTAAAGTTAGTTTAGTTTAGTTTAGTTTATGTTAGTTTAGGTTAGGTTAGGTTAGGTTATGTTAGTTTAGTTTAGTTTAGCTTAGTTTAGCTTAGGTTAGGTTAGTTTAGGTTATTTTACTTTAGTTTAGTTTAGTTTAGTTTATAGTTTAGTATAGTTTATAGTTTAGTTTATAGTTTACTTTAGTTTATAGTGTAGTTTAGTTTAGTTTAGTTTCGTTTCGTTTACGTTAGTTTCGGTTACGTTAGGTTATGTTAGGTTAAGTTAGTTTAGTTTAGTTTTGTTTAGTTATGTTTAGTTTAGTTTATAGTTTAGTTTATTAATTAGTTTAGTTTAGTTTATAATTAAGTATATAGTTTAGTATAGTTTAGTTCAGTGTAGTTTAGTTTAGATTAGCTTAGTTAGTTTATTTTGGATTAGTTTACTTTACGTTACGTTAGGTTAGGTTAATTTATTTTAGTTTAGGTTAGGTTAGGTTAAATCAGGTTACTTTAGTTTAGCATAGTTTAGTTTAGTTTAGATAATTTTAGTTTATTTATAGTTTAGTTTAGTTTATAATTTAGTTTAGTTTAGTGTGGTTTAGATTAGGTTAGGTTAGGTTAGATTAGTTTAGTTTAGGTTAGGTTAGGTTAGGATAGTTTAGTTTATTTTAGTTTAGTTTAGTTTATAGTTTAAATTAGTTTAGTTCAGATTAGTTTAGTTTAGTTTAGTTTACTTAAGTTTAGTTTAGGTTAGGTTAGGTTATGTTAGGTTTGGTTAGTGTAGTTTAGTTTAGTTAAGTTCAGTTTGTATTAGGTTAGGTTAATTTAATTTAGTTTAGTTTAGGTTAGGTTAGGTGAGTTTAATTTAGTTTAGTTTAGTTTACGTTAGGTTAGGTTAGGTTAGGTTATGTTAGGTTAGGTTAGTGTAGTTTAGTTTAGTTTAGTTTAGATTTGACTCGTTTAGTTTATAATTTAATTTATATTTCAGTTTAGTTTCGTTTAGTATAGTTTAGTTTGGTTTAATTTAGTTTTGTTTAATTTATTTTAATTTAGTTTAGTTTAGTTTAGTATATAGTTTAATTTCTAATATAGTTTAGTTTAGTTTATAGTTTAGTTTATGGTTTAGTTTAGTTTAGTTTGGTTTGGTTTAGTTTAGTTCTGTTTGTTTTAGTTTAGTTTAGTTTAGGTTAGGTTAGCTTAGTTTAGTTTAGTTTAATTTAGGTTAGGTTGGGTTAGGTTAGTTTAGTTTACTTTAGTTTAGTTTAGGTTAGGTTAGCTTAGGTTATGTTAGGTGAGTTTATTTTAGTTTAGTAGTTTAGTTTAGTTTAGTTTAGGTTAGTTTAGTTTAGTTTCGTTTAGTTTAGTTTAGTTTATGTTAGGTTAGGTTTAGTTTGGTTAGGTTAGGTTAGGTTAGGTTAGTTTAGTTTATTTTAGGTTAGTTTAGGTTAGGTTAGGTTAGGTTAGTTAAATTTAATTTAGTTAGATTATAATTTAGTTTATAGTTTAGTTTAGTTTAGTTTATTGTTTAGTTTAGTTAAATTTAGTTTAGGTTAGGTAAGGTTAGGTTAGGTTAGTTTAGTTTAGTATAGTTTAGTTTAGTTTAGTTTAGTGAATTTAGTTTAGTTTAGTTTAGGTTTTAGTTAAGCTTAGTTAGTTTGTTTAGATTAGTATAGTTTACTTTAGGTTAGGTTACGTCATTTTAGTTCTGTTTAGGTTAGGTTAGGTTAGGTTAGGTGAAGTTATGTTAATTTAGTTTAGTTTAGTTTAGGTTAGGTTAGGTGAGTTTAATTTAGTTTAGTTTAGTTTAGGTTAGGTAAGGTTAGGTTAGGTTAGTTTATGTTAGGTTAGGTTAGTGTAGTTTAGTTTAGTTTAGTTTAGATTTGACTCGTTTAGTTTATAATTTAGTTTATAGTTCAGTTTAGTTTGGTTTAGTATAGTTTAGTTTTGTTTAATTTACTTTTGTTCAATTTATTTTAATTTAGTATAGTTTAGTTTAGTATATAGTTTAATTTTTAATATAGTTTAGTTTATTTTATAGTTTAGTTTATGGTTTAGTTTAGTTTAGTTTGGTTTGGTTTAGTTTAGTTGTTTGTTTTAGTTTAGTTTAGTTTAGGTTAGCTTAGTTTAGTTTAGTTTAATTTAGGTTAGGTTGGGTGAGGTTAGTTTAGTTTAGTTTAGGTTAGGTTAGGTTAGTTTAAGTTAGGTTACTTTAGTTTAGTTTAGTTTAGTTTAAATAATTTATAATTTAGTTTAGTTTAGTTTAGTTTATAGTTTAGTTTATAGTTTACTTTAGTTTCTAGTTTAGTTTAGTTTGAATTAGATTCGGTAAATTTAGTTTAGTTTACGTTAGGTTAGGTTAGGTTGAGTTAGGTTACTTTAGTATAGTTTAGTTTAGATAATTTATAGTTTAGTTTATTTTAGTTTAGTTTATGGTTAATTTAGTTTATATTTTAGTTTAGTTTAGTTATGTTTAGTTTTGTTTATAGTTTAGTTTATTAATTAGTTTAATTTAGTTTATAGTTAAGTATATAGTTTAGTATAGTTTAGTTTAGTGTAGTTTAGTTTAGATTAGCTTAGTTAGTTTATTTTGGATTAGTTTACTTTACGTTACCTTAGGTTAGGTTAATTTATTTTAGTTTAGGTTAGGTTAGGTTAAGTCAGGTTACTTTAGTTTAGCTTAGTTTAGTTTAGTTTAGATAATTTATAGTTTAGTTTAGTTTAGTTTATAGTTTAGTTTACGGTTTAGTTCAGTTTGTTTCGTTTTGGTTAGGTTAGGTTAGATTAATTTATTTTAGGTTAGGATAGTTTAGTTCAGTTTAGTTTAGTTTAGTTAAGCTTAGTTAGTTTAGTTTAGATTAGTATAGTTTGCGTTAGGTTAGGTTAGGTTAGGTAAGTTTAGTTTAGTTTAGGTTAGGTTAGGTTAGGTGAAATTAGGTTACTTTAGTTTAGATTAGTTTAATTTAGTTTAGTTTATTTTAGTTTATTTATAATTAAGTTTAGTTTATAATTTAGTTTAGTTTAGTGTAGTTTAGGTTAGGTTAGTTAAGGTTAGATTAGTTTAGCTTAGTTTAGGTTAGGATAGGTTAGGATAGTTTAGTTTAGTTTATTTTATTTTAGTTTAGTTTAGTTTATAGTTTAGTTTATAGTTTAAATTTGTTTAGTTTAGATAAGTTTAGTTTAGTTTAGTTTACTTAAGTTTAGTTTAGGTTAGGTTAGGTTAGGTTATGTTAGGTTAGGTTAGTGTAGTTTAGTTCAGTTTAGTTTAGTTCAGTTTATATTAGGTTAGGTTAATTTAATTTAGTTTAGTTTAGTTTAGGTTAGGTTAGGTTAGTTAATTTAGTATAGTTTAGGTTAGGTTAGGTTAGGTTAGGTTAAGTTAGGTTATGTTACGTTAGGTTAGTGTAGTTTAGTTTAGTTAAGTTTAGATTTTACTCGTTTAGTTTATAGTTTAGTTTATAGTTCAGTTTAGTTTAGTTTAGTATAGTTTAGATTTGTTTAATTTAGTTTTGTTTAATTTATTTTAATTTAGTTTAGTTTAGTTTAGTATATAGTTTAGTTTTTAATTTAGTTTAGTTTAGATTATAGTTTAGTTTATGGTTTAGTTTAGTTTAGTTTGGTTTGGTTTAGTTTAGTTCTGTTTGTTTTAGTTTAGTTTAGTTTAGGTTAGGTTAGCTTAGTTTAGTTTAGTTTAATTTAGGTTAGGTTGAGTTAGGTTAGTTTAGTTTACTTTAGTTTAGTTTTGGTTAGTTTATTGTTTAGTTTAGTTAAGTTTAGTTTAGGTTAGGTAAGGTTAGGTTAGGTTAGTTTAGTTTAGTATAGTTTAGTTTAGTTTAGTTTAGTGAATTTAGTTTAGTTTAGATTAGGTTAGGTTAGATTATGTTAGTTTAGTTTAGTTTATTTTAGTTTAGTTTAGTTTAGTTAATGTTAGGTTAGGTTAGTTTAGTTTAGTTTAGTTTAGTTTAATTTAATTTAGTTTACTTAATTTAGTTTAGTTTAGTTTAGTTTAGTTTAGGTTAGATTTAGTTAGGTCAGGTTAGGTTATTTAAGTTTAGTTTAGTTAAGCTTATGTTAGGTTAGGTTAGTTTAGTTTAATTGTATTTAGGTTAGGTTAGGTAATTTTAGGTTAGTATAGTTTAGTTAATTTATTTTAGTTAATAGTTCAGTATAGTTTACAGTTTAGTTTATAGTTTAGTTCTGTGTATAGTGTAGTTGATAGTTTAGTTTAGTTTAGTTTCGTTTAAATTATGTTAGGTTAGGTTAGGTTGGATTAGCTTAGTTTAGTTTAGTTTAGTTTAGGTTAGGTTCGGTTACGTTAGGTTATGTTAGCTTATGTTAGTTTAGTTTAGTTCAGTTTAGTCTAGTTTAGTTAAGTTTAGTTTAGTTTATAGTTTAGTATATTTTAGTTTATTTATTAGTTTAGTTTATAGTTAAGTATATAGTTTAGTTTAGTTTAGTTTAGCTTAGTTTGTTTATTTTAGATTAGTATAGCTTACGTTACGTTAGGTTAAACCTAACCTAACGTAAGCTAACGTAGGTTAGGTTCGTTTAGTTTAGTTTAATTAGGTTAGGTTAGGTTAAGTTAGGTTACTTTAGCTTAGTTTAGTTTAGTTTAGATAATTTATGGTTTAGTTTAGTTAAGTTTAATTTATAGATTAGTATATAGTTTACTTTAGTTTATAGTTCAGTTTAGGTTAGATTAGTTTAAGTTAGATTAGGTTAGATTAGTTTAGTTTAGTTTAGTTTCGGTTAGGTTAGATTAGGTTACATTAAATTAGTTTAGGTTAGCTTAGTTTAGTTTAGTTTAGTATAGTTAAGTTTAGTTAAGTTTTGTTTAGTTTACAGTTTAGTTTAGTTAAGTTTAGTTTATAATTTAGTTTATAGTTCAGTTTAGTTTAGTTCATACTTTATTTTAGTTTACTTTAATTTCAGTTAGGTTAGGTTAGGTTAGGTTAGGTTAGTGTAGTTTAGTTAAGTTTAGTTTTGTTTACCTAAGTTTATAGTTTATTTTGTAGTTTAATTTAGTTTAGTTTATTGTTTAATTTAGTGTAGTTTTGTTTAGTTTAGTTTAATTTACTTTACTTTAGTTTAGTTTAGTATAGTTTATAAATTAGTTTATAATTTATTTTGGTTTTTAGTTCAATTTATTGTTAATTTAGTTTATTTTATTTTAGTTTCTTTTAGGTTAGGTTAGGTTAGGTTAGGTTAGGTTAGGTTAGCTTAGCTTAGTTTAGTTTAGTTTAGGTTAGGTTAGGTTAGGTTAGGTTAGGTTAGGTTAGCTTAGTTTAGTTTAGTTTAGTTTAGGTTAGGTTCGGTTACGTTAGGTTATGTTAGGTTAAGTTAGTTTAGTTTAGTTTAGTTTAGGTTAGGTTAGGTTAGTTTAAGTTAGGTTACTTTAGTTTAGTTTAGTTTAGAAAATTTTAATTTAGTTTAGTTTACTTTAGTTTATAGTTTACTTTATAGTTTACTTAATTTCTAGTTTAGTTTAGTTTGAATTAGATTCGGTAAGTTTAGTTTAGTTTACGTTAGGTGAGGTTAGGTTGAGTTAGGTTACTTTAGTTTAGTTTTTTAGATAATTTATAGTTTAGTTTATTTTAGTTTAATTTATGGTTTAGTTTAGTTTATAGTTTAGTTTAGTTTAGTTTAGTTTATTTTAGTTTAGTTTAGGTAAGGTTAGATTAGATTAGTTTAGTTAAGTTTAGGTTAGGTTAGGTTAGGTTAGGATAATTTAGTTTAGTTTATTTTAGTATATTTTAGTTTATACTTTAGTTTAGTTTAGTTAATAGTTTAGATTATAGTTTAGTTTATGGTTTAGTTTATAGTTTAAATTAGTTTCGTTTAGTATAGATTAGTTTTGTTTAATTTAGTTTAGTTTAATTTATTTTAATTTAGTTTATTTTAGTTTAGATTATAGTTTAGTTTATAATTTAATTTAGTTTAGTATATAGTTTAGTTTATGGTTTAGTTTAGTTTATGGTTTAGTTTAGTTTAGTTTAGTTTAGTTTGGTTTAGTTTACTTTAGTTTGGTTTAGTTTAGTTTAGTTTAGTTAATTTAGGTTAGGTTAGGTTAAGTTAGTTTAGTTTAGTTTAGTTTAGGTTAGTTTAGGTTAGGTTAGTTTTTTTTAGTTTAGGTTAGGTTAGTTTAGGCTAGGTTATGTTAGGTTAGGTTAGGTTAGTTTAGTTTATTATAGTAGTTTAGTTTAGTTTAGGTTAGGTAAGCTTAATATAGGTTAGGTTATGTTAGGTTAGGTTAGTTTAATTTAGTTTCGTTTAGTTTATAGTTTAGTTTAGTTAATTTTTTTTTAATTTAGTTAAGTTTAGTATAGTTTAGTTTCATTTAGGTTAGGTTAGGCTAGGATAGTTTAGGTTAGCTTAGTTTACTTTATTTTAGTTTAGATTAAGTTAGGTTAAGTTGGGTTAGGTTCGTTTAGTTTAGTTTAGTTAAATTTAGTTTATAGTTTAGTTTATAGTTTAATTTAGTTTACAGTTAAGATTATAGTCTAGTTTAGTTTATAGTTTAGTTTATAGTGCAGTTTAGTTTAGATTAGTTTAGTATAGTTTAGTTTAGTTTAGTTTAGTTTAGGTTAAGTAAGTTTAATTTAGTTTAGTTTAGTTTCGGTTAGGTTAGGTTAGGTTAATTTAAGTTAGGTTATTTTGGGTTAGTTTAGTTTAGTTTAGTTAAGTTTAGTTAAGTTTAGTTTAGTTTACAGTATAGTTTAGTTAAGTTTAGTTTACAGTTTGGTTTATAGTTTAGTTTAGTTTAGTTTATAGATTAGTTTATGGTTTAGTTTGGTTTAGTTTTGTTTAGTTTAGGTTGGTTAATTTATATTAGATTAGTTTAGTTTGGGCTAGGTTAGGTTAGGTTAGATTAGTTTAGTTTAGATTAGATTAGGTTAGGTTAATTTAGGTTGGGTTAGGTTAGTTTAGTTTAATTTAGTTTAGTTAATTTATAGTTTAGTTTAGTTTATAATTTAGTTTATAGTTTAGTTTAGTTTAGTTTATACTTTAGTTTAGTTTAGTTTAATTTAGTTTAAATTAGGTTATGTTAGGTTAGGTTAGTTTAGTTTAGTTTAGTTTAGTTTTTTTTTAGTTAAGTTTATAGTTTATTTTGTAGTTTAGTTTAGTTTAGTATATAGTTTAATTTAGTTTAGTTTAGTTTGATTTATTTTAATTTAGTTTATTTTAGTTTAGTTTTAGTTTAGTTTAGTTAAGTTTAGTTTAGGTTAGGTTACGTTAGGTTAGATTAGGTTAGGTTAGTTAAGTATAGTTTAGTTTAGTTTAGGTTAGGTTTGGTTAGGTTAAGTTAGGTTAGTTTAGTTAATTTAGTTTAGTTTAATTTAGTTGCATTTAGAATAGTTTAGTTTAGTTTAGTTAATTTTTGTTAGGTAATTTAGGTTAGTTTAGTTAATTTAGTTTAGGTTAGGTTAGTTTAGGGTAGTTTAGTTTAGTTAATTTATTTTAGTTAATTGTTTAGTATAGTTTATAGTTTAGTTTATAATTTAGTTGAGTTTATAGTGTAGTTTAGTTTAGTTTAGTTTCGTTTCGTTTAGGTTAGGTTCGGTTACGTTAGGTTATGTTAGGTTAAGTTAGTTTAGTTTAGTTTAGTTTAGTTATGTTTAGTTTAGTTTATAGTTTGGTTTATTAATTAGTTTAGTTTAGTTTGTAGTTAAGTATATAGTTTAGTATAGTTTAGTTTAGTTTAGTTTAGATTAGCTTAGTTAGTTTATTTTGGATTAGTTTAGTTTACGTTACGTTAAGTTAGGTTAGGTTAATTTAATTCATTTTAGTTTAGGTTAGGTTAGGTTAAGTTAGGTTACTTTAGTTTAGCTTAGTTTACTTTAGTTTAGATAATTTATAGTTTAGTTTAATTGAGTTTAAAATTTAGTTTACATTTTAGTTTAGTTTAGTTTAGTATCGGTTAGGTTAGGTTAGATTAATTTAATTTAGGTTAGGTTAGGATAGTTTAGTTCAGTTTAGTGTAGTTTAGGTTAGGTTAGGTTAGGTGAAGATAGGTTACTTTAGTTTACTTTTGTTTAATTTAGTTTAGTTTACTTTAATTTATTTATAGTTTAGTTTAGTTTATAATTTAGTATAGTTTAGTGTAGTTTAGGTTAGGTTAGGTTATGTTAGATTAGTTTAGTTTAGGTTATGTTAGGTTAGGATAGTTTAGTTTACTTTATTTTAGTTTAGTTTAGTTTATAGTTTAGTTTATTGTTTAAATTATTTTAGTTTAGATTAGTTTAGATTAGTTTAGTTTACTTAAGTTAAGTTTAGGTTAGGTTAGGTTAGTTTAGGTTAGGTTAGTTTAGTTTAGTTTATTTAAGTTCAGTTTATATTAGGTTAGGTTAATTTAAATTATTATAGTTTAATTTAGGTTAGGTTAGTTTAGTTTAGTTTAGAATGGTTTCTGTTAGGATAGGTTAAGTTAGGTTAGGTTAGGTTATGTTAGGTTAGGTTAGTGTAGTTTAGTTTAGTTTAGTTTAGATTTGTCTCGTTTAGTTTATAGTTTAGTTTATAGTTCAGTTTAGTTTGGTTTAGTATAGTTTAGTTTTGTTTAATTAGTTTTGTTTAATTTATTTTAATTTAGTTTAGTTTAGTTTATAGTTAATTTATAATTTTGTTTAGTTTAGTTTATAGTTTAGTTTATGGTTTAGTATAGTTTCGTTTGGTTTGGTTTAGATTAGTTCTGTTTCGTTTAGTTTAGTTTAGTTTAGGTTAGGTTAGCTTAGTTTAGCTTAGTTTAGGTTAGGTTAGTTTAGGTTAGTTTAGTTTACACTAGTTTAGTTTAGGTTAGTTTAGTTTAGGTTAGGTTAGGTTTGGTTTGGTTAGGTTAGGTTAGGTTAGTTTAGTTTATTTTAGGTTAGTTTAGGTTAGGTTAGGTTAGTCAAATTTAATTTAGTTAGATTATAATTTTGTTTATAGTTTAGTTTAGTTTAGTTTATAGTTTAGTTTAGTTAAGTTTAGTTTAGGTTAATTTTGGTTAGGTTAGGTTAGTTTAGTTTAGTTTAGTTTAGTGAATTTAGTTTAGTTTAGTTTAGGTTAGGTTAGGTTAGTTTACTTTAATTCAGTTTAAGTTATGTCAGGTTAGTTTAGGTTAGTTTACTTTAGTTGAGTTTAGTTTAGTTTATAGTTTAGATTTGTTTAGTTTTGTTTAGTGTAGTTGAGTTTATAGTGTTGTTTATAGTTTAGTTTAGTTAAGTTTAGTTTCGTTTAGGTTAGGTTAGGTTAGATTAGTTTAGTTTAGTTTAGTTTCGTTTAGGTTAGTTAGTTAGTTTAGTTCAGTTTAGGTTATGTCAGGTTAGTTTAGGTTAGTTTATTTTAGTTTAGTTTAGTTTATAATTTAGATTTGTTTAGTTTAGTTTAGTTTAGTTTATGGTTTAGTTTATAGTTTAGTTTAGTTTAATTTAGTTTAGTTCAGTTTAGGATATGTCAGGTTAGTTTAGGTAAGTTTACTTTAGTTTAGTATAGTTTATAGTTTAGATTTGTTTAGTTTAGTTTATAGTTCAGTTTAGTTGAGTTTATTTTAATTTAGTTTAATTAAATTTTATTTACTGTACAATTTAGTTTAGTTTAGTTTAGTTTATAGTTTAGTTTAGTTTAGTTTAGTTTATGGTTAAGTTTATACTTTTGTTTAGTTTAATTTAGTTTAGTTTAGTATAGTTTAGCTCAGGTTAGCTCAGGTTAGGTTAATTTAGTTTAGTTTATTTTAGTTTAGGTTAGGTTTGGTTAGGGTAGTTTAGTTTAGTTTATAATTTAGTTTAGGTTAGGTTACGTTCGGTTAGGTTAGGTTAGGTTAGGTTAGTTTAGTTTAGATTAGTTTAGTTTACTTTACTTTAGTTTTGTTTAGTTTTTTCTGGTTAGGTTAGTTTAGTTTAGGTTAGGTTAGGTTAGTTTGGTTTAGTTTAGTTTAGTTAAGTTTTGTTTGGTTTATAGTTTAGTTTAGTTTAGTTTGGTTTATTTTAGTTTAGTTTAGGTTAGGTGAGCATAGGTTAGTTTAGTTTAATTTAGATTAGATTATTTAGGTTAGGTTATGTTAGGTTAGTTTAGTTTAGTTTATGTTAGTTTAGGTTAGGTTAGGTCAGGTTATGTTAGTTTAGTTTAGTTTAGCTTAGTTTAGCTTAGGTTAGGTTAATTTAGGTTATTTTACTTTAGTTTAGTTTAGTTTAGTTTAGTTTATAGTTTAGTATAATTTATAGTTTAGTATAATTTATAGTTTAGTTTATAGTTTACTTTAGTTTATAGTGTAGTTTAGTTTAGTTTAGTTTCGTTTCGTTTAGGTTAGGTTCGGTTACGTTAGGTTATGTTAGGTTAAGTTAGTTTAGTTTAGTTTAGTTATGTTTAGTTTAGTTTATTAATTAGTTTAGTTTAATTTATAGTTAAGTATATAGTTTAGTATAGTTTAGTTTAGTGTAGTTTAGTTTAGATTAGCTTAGTTAGTTTATTTCGGATTAGTTTACTTTACGTTACGTTAGGTTAGGTTAATTTATTTTAGTTTAGGTTAGGTTAAGTCAGGTTACTTTAGTTTAGCATAGTTTAGTTTAGTTTAGATAATTTATAGTTTAGTTTAGTTTAATTTATAGTTTAGTTTACAGTTTAGTTTAGTTTAGTTTCGGTTAGTTTAGGTTAGGTTAGATTAATTTAATTTAGGTTAGGATAGTTTAGTTCAGTTTAGTTTAGTTTATTTAAGCTTAGTTAGTTTAGTTTAGATTAGTATAGTTTACGTTAGGTTAGGTTAGGTTAGGTAAGTTTAGTTTTGTTTAGGTTAGGTTAGGTTAGGTGAAGTTAGGTTACTTTAGTTTAGTTAAGTTTAATTTAGTTTAGTTTAGTGTAGTTTAGATTAGGTTAGGTTAGGTTAGATTAGTTTAGTTTAGTTTAGGTTAGGTTAGGATAGTTTAGTTTAGTTTATTTTAGTTTAGTTTAGTTTAGTTTATAGTTTAGTTTATAGTTTAAATTAGTTTAGTTTAGATTAGTTTAGTTTAGTTTAGTTTAGTTTAGGTTAGGTTATGTTAGGTGAGTTTAGTTTAGTTTAGTTTAGGTTAGGTTAGTTTAGTTTAGTTTCGTTTAGTTTAGTTTAGTTTAGGTTAAGTTAGGTTTAGTTTGGTTAGGTTAGGTTAGGTTAGGTTAGGTTAGTTTAGCTAATTTTAGTTTAGTTTATAGTTTCGTTAATTTAGTTTAGTTTAGTTTAGTGTATAGTTAAGTTTATAGTTTAGTTTAGTTTATGGTTTAGTATAGTTTAGTTTAGTTTAGTTTAACTTAGTTTAGTTTAGATTCGTTTAGTTTAGTTTAGGTTAAGTTAGGTTAGGTTTCGTTAGGTTAATTTAGTTTAGTTTAGTTTAATTTAGTTTATTTAATTTATATTTTAGTTAAATTTAGTTTAGTTTATAGTTTAGATTATAGTTTGGTTTATTTCATATTTTAGTTTAGTTTAGTTTATGTTAGGTTAGTTTAGTTTAGTTTAGTTTAGTTTCGTTAGGTGTGGTTATGATAGTTTAGTTTAGTTTAGTTTAGTTTTAGTTTATAGTTTAGTTTAGTTTATTTTATACTTAAGTTCATAGTTTAGTTTATAGTTTAGTTTAGGCTATTTTAGATTAGTTTAGTTTAGTTTGGTTTATTTTAGTTTAGTTTAGGTTAGGTGAGCATAGGTTAGTTTAGTTTAATTTAGATTAGGTTATTTAGGTTAGGTTATGTTAGGTTAGTTTAGTTTAGTTTAGTTTATGTTAGGTTATGTTAGGTTAGGTTATGTTAGTTTAGTTTAGTTTAGCTTAGTTTAGCTTAGGTTAGGTTAGTTTAGGTAATTTTACTTTAGTTTAGTTTAGTTTATAGTTTAGTATAGTTTATAGTTTAGTTTATAGTTTACTTTAGTTTATAGTGTAGTTTAGTTTAGTTTAGTTTCGTTTCGTTTAGGTTAGGTTCGGTTACGTTAGGTTATGTTAGGTAAAGTTAGTTTAGTTTAGTTTAGTTTAGTTATGTTTAGTTTAGTTTATAGTTTAGTTTATTAATTAGTTTTGTTTAGTTTATAGTTAAGTATATAGTTTAGTATAGTTTAGTTTAGTGTAGTTTAGTTTAGATTAGCTTAGTTAGTTTATTTTGGATCAGTTTCCTTTACGTTACGTTAGGTTAGGTTAATTTATTTTAGTTTAGGTTAGGTTAAGTCAGGTTACTTTAGTTTAGCATAGTTTAGTTTAGTTTAGATAATTTATAGTTTAGTTTAGTTTAGTTTCGGTTAGTTTATGTTAGGTTAGATTAATTTAATTAAGGTTGGGATAGTTTAGTTCAGTTTAGTTTAGTTTAGTTAAGCTTAGTTAGTTTAGTTTAGATTAGTATAGTTTACGTTAGGTTAGGTTAGGTTAGGTAAGTTTAGTTTTGTTTAGGTTAGGTTAGGTTAGGTGAAGTTAGGTTACTTTAGTTTAGTTAAGTTTAATTTAGTTTAGTTTAGTGTAGTTTAGATTAGGTTAGGTTAGGTTAGATTAGTTTAGTTTAGTTTAGGTTAGGTTAGGATAGGATAGTTTAGTTTAGTTTATTTTAGTTTAGTTTAGTTTAGTTTATAGTTTAGTTTATAGTTTAAATTAGTTTAGTTTAGATTAGTTTAGTTAAGTTTAGTTTACTAGAGTTAAGTTTAGGTTAGGTTAGGTTATGTTAGGTTTGGTTAGTGTAGTTTAGTTTAGTTTAGTTAAGTTCAGTTTATATTAGGTTAGGTTAATTTAATTTAGTTTCGTTTAGTTTAGGTTAGGTTAGGTGAGTTTAGTTTAGTTTAGTTTAGTTTAGGTTAGGTTAGGTTAGGTTAGATTATGTTAGGTTATGTTAGGTTTGGTTAGTGTAGTTTAGTTTAGTTTAGTTAAGTTCAGTTTATATTAGGTTAGGTTAATTTAATTTAGTTTAGTTTAGTTTAGGTTACGTTAGGTGAGTTTAGTTTAGTTTAGTTTAGGTTAGGTTAGGTTAGGTTGTGTTAGGTTATGTTAGGTTAGGTTAGTGTAGTTTAGTTTAGTTTAGATTTGACTCGTTTAGTTTATAATTTAGTTTATAGTTCAGTTTAGTTTGGTTTAGTATAGTTTAGTTTTGTTTAATTTAGTTTTGTTTAATTTATTTTAATTTAGTTTAGTTTAGTTTAGTATATAGTTTAATTTTTAATTTAGTTTAGTTTAGTTTATAGTTTAGTTTAGTTTATGGTTAATTTATAGTTTAGTTTAGTTTATTTTAGTTTAGTTCAATTTAGGATATGTCAGGTTAGTTTAGGTTAGTATACTTTAGTTTAGTATAGTGTATAGTTTGGATTTGTTTAGTTTAGTTTATAGTTCAGTTTAGTTGAGTTTATTTTAATTTAGTTTAAATAAATTTTCTTTACTGTACAATTTAGTTTAGTTAAGTTTAGTTTATAGTTTAGTTTAGTTTAGTTTATGGTTAAGTTTATACTTTTGTTTAGTTTAATTTAGTTTAGTTTAGTATAGTTTAGCTCAGGTTAGCTTAGGTTAGGTTAATTTAGTTTAGTTTAGGTTAGGTTAGGTTAGGTTAGGTTACTTTAGTTTTGTTTAGTTTTGTTTAGGTTAGTTTAGGTTAGTTTAGGTTAGGTTAGGTTAGCGTATTTTGGTTTAGTTTAGTTTAGTTAAGTTTTGTTTAGTTTATAGTTTAGTTTAGTTTAGTTTAGCTTGGTTTAGTTTAGGTTGGGTTAGGTTAGTTTAGTTTACTTTAGTTTGGTTTATATTAGTTTAGTTTCGGTTAGGTGAGCATAGGTTAGTTTAGTTTAATTTAGATTAGGTTATTTAGGTTAGGTTATGTTAAAGTTAGTTTAGTTTAGTTTAGTTTATGTTAGTTTAGGTTAGGTTAGGTTAGGTTATGTTAGTTTAGTTTAGTTTAGCTTAGTTTAGCTTAGGTTAGGTTAGTTTAGGTTATTTTACTTTAGTTTAGTTTAGTTTAGTTTATAGTTTAGTATAGTTTATAGTTTAGTTTATAGTTTACTTTAGTTTATAGTGTAGTTTAGTTTAGTTTAGTTTCGTTTCGTTTAGGTTAGTTTCGGTTACGTTAGGTTATGTTAGGTTAAGTTAGTTTAGTTTAGTTTTGTTTAGTTATGTTTAGTTTAGTTTATAGTTTAGTTTATTAATTAGTTTAGTTTAGTTTATAACTAAGTATATAGTTAAGTATAGTTTAGTTCAGTGTAGTTTAGTTTAGATTAGCTTAGTTAGTTTATTTTGGATTAGTTTACTTTACGTTACGTTAGGTTAGGTTAATTTATTTTAGTTTAGGTTAGGTTAGGTTAAATCCGGTTACTTTAGTTTAGCATAGTTTAGTTTAGTTTAGATAATTTTAGTTTATTTATAGTTTAGTTTAGTTTATAATTTAGTTTAGTTTAGTGGGGTTTAGATTAGGTTAGGTTAGGTTAGATTAGTTTAGTTTAGGTTAGGTTAGGTTAGGATAGTTTAGTTTAGTTTATTTTAGTTTAGTTTAGTTTATAGTTTAAATTAGTTTAGTTCATATTAGTTTAGTTTAGTTTAGTTTACTTAAGTTTAGTTTAGGTTAGGTTAGGTTATGTTAGGTTTGGTTAATGTAGTTTAGTTTAGTTAAGTTCAGTTTGTATTAGGTTAGGTTAATTTAATTTAGTTTAGTTTAGGTTAGGTTAGGTGAGTTTAATTTAGTTTAGTTTAGTTTACGTTAGGTTAGGTTAGGTTAGGTTATGTTAGGTTAGGTTAGTGTAGTTTAGTTTAGTTTAGTTTAGATTTGACTCGTTTAGTTTATAATTTAATTTATATTTCAGTTTAGTTTCGTTTAGTATAGTTTAGTTTTGTTTAATTTAGTTTTATTTAATTTATTTTAATTTAGTTTAGTTTAGTTTAGTATATAGTTTAATTTCTAATATAGTTTAGTTTAGTTTATAGTTTAGTTTATGGTTTAGTTTAGTTTAGTTTGGTTTGGTTTAGTTTAGTTCTGTTTGTTTTAGTTTAGTTTAGTTTAGGTTAGGTTAGCTTAGTTTAGTTTAGTTTAATTTAGGTTAGGTTGGGTTAGGTTAGTTTAGTTTACTTTAGTTTAGTTTAGGTTAGGTTAGCTTAGGTTATGTTAGGTGAGTTTATTTTAGTTTAGTAGTTTACTTTAGTTTAGTTTAGGTTAGTTTAGTTTAGTTTCGTTTAGTTTAGTTTAGTTTATGTTAGGTTAGGTTTAGTTTGGTTAGGTTAGGTTAGGTTAGGTTAGTTTAGTTTATTTTAGGTTAGTTTAGGTTAGGTTAGGTTAGGTTAGTTAAATTTAATTTAGTTAGATTATAATTTAGTTTATAGTTTAGTTTAGTTTAGTTTATTGTTTAGTTTAGTTAAATTTAGTTTAGGTTAGGTAAGGTTAGGTTAGGTTAGTTTAGTTTAGTATAGTTTAGTTTAGTGAATTTAGTTTAGTTTAGTTTAGGTTTTAGTTAAGCTTAGTTAGTTTGTTTAGATTAGTATAGTTTACTTTAGGTTAGGTTACGTCATTTTAGTTTAGTTTAGGTTAGGTTAGGTTAGGTTAGGTGAAGTTGTGTTAATTTAGTTTAGTTTAGTTTAGGTTAGGTTAGGTGAGTTTAATTTAGTTTAGTTTAGTTTAGGTTAGGTTAGGTTAGGTTAGGTTAGGTTAGGTTAGTTTATGTTAGGTTAGGTTAGTGTAGTTTAGTTTAGTTTAGTTTAGATTTGACTCGTTTAGTTTATAATTTAGTTTATAGTTCAGTTTAGTTTGGTTTAGTATAGTTTAGTTTTGTTTAATTTACTTTTGTTCAATTTATTTTAATTTAGTATAGTTTAGTTTAGTATATAGTTTAATTTTTAATATAGTTTAGTTTATTTTATAGTTTAGTTTATGGTTTAGTTTAGTTTAGTTTGGTTTGGTTTAGTTTAGTTCTGTTTGTTTTAGTTTACTTTAGTTTAGGTTAGCTTAGTTTAGTTTAGTTTAATTTAGGTTAGGTTGGGTTAGGTTAGTTTAGTTTAGTTTAGGTTAGGTTAGGTTAGTTTAAGTTAGGTTACTTTAGTTTAGTTTAGTTTAGTTTAGATAATTTATAATTTAGTTTAGTTTAGTTTAGTTTATAGTTTAGTTTATAGTTTACTTTAGTTTCTAGTTTAGTTTAGTTTGAATTAGATTCGGTAAATTTAGTTTAGTTTACGTTAGGTTAGGTTAGGTTGAGTTAGGTTACTTTAGTATAGTTTAGTTTAGATAATTTATAGTTTAGTTTATTTTAGTTTAGTTTATGGTTAATTTAGTTTATATTTTAGTTTAGTTTAGTTATGTTTAGTTTTGTTTATAGTTTAGTTTATTAATTAGTTTAATTTAGTTTATAGTTAAGTATATAGTTTAGTATAGTTTAGTTTAGTGTAGTTTAGTTTAGATTAGCTTAGTTAGTTTATTTTGGATTAGTTTACTTTACGTTACCTTAGGTTAGGTTAATTTATTTTAGTTTAGGTTAGGTTAGGTTAAGTCAGGTTACTTTAGTTTAGCTTAGTTTAGTTTAGTTTAGATAATTTATAGTTTAGTTTAGTTTAGTTTATAGTTTAGTTTACAGTTTAGTTCAGTTTGTTTCGTTTTGGTTAGGTTAGGTTAGATTAATTTATTTTAGGTTAGGATAGTTTAGTTCAGTTTAGTTTAGTTTAGTTAAGCTTAGTTAGTTTAGTTTAGATTAGTATAGTTTGCGTTAGGTTAGGTTAGGTTAGGTAAGTTTAGTTTAGTTTAGGTTAGGTTAGGTTAGGTGAAGTTAGGTTACTTTAGTTTAGATTAGTTTAATTTAGTTTAGTTTATTTTAGTTTATTTATAATTAAGTTTAGTTTATAATTTAGTTTAGTTTAGTGTAGTTTAGGTTAGGTTAGTTAAGGTTAGATTAGTTTAGCTTAGTTTAGGTTAGGATAGGTTAGGATAGTTTAGTTTAGTTTATTTTATTTTAGTTTAGTTTAGTTTATAGTTTAGTTTATAGTTTAAATTTGTTTAGTTTAGATTAGTTTAGTTTAGTTTAGTTTACTTAAGTTTATTTTAGGTTAGGTTAGGTTAGGTTATGTTAGGTTAGGTTAGTGTAGTTTAGTTCAGTTTAGTTTAGTTCAGTTTATATTAGGTTACGTTAATTTAATTTAGTTTAGTTTAGTTTAGGTTAGGTTAGGTTAGGTTAGTTAATTTAGTATAGTTTAGGTTAGGTTAGGTTAGGTTAGGTTAAGTTAGGTTATGTTAGGTTAGGTTAGTGTAGTTTAGTTTAGTTAAGTTTAGATTTTACTCGTTTAGTTTATAGTTTAGTTTATAGTTCAGTTTAGTTTAGTTTAGTATAGTTTAGATTTGTTTAATTTGGTTTTGTTTAATTTATTTTAATTTAGTTTAGTTTAGTTTAGTATATAGTTTAGTTTTTAATTTAGTTTAGTTTAGATTATAGTTTAGTTTATGGTTTAGTTTAGTTTAGTTTGGTTTGGTTTAGTTTAGTTCTGCTTGTTTTAGTTTAGTTTAGTTTAGGTTAGGTTAGCTTAGTTTAGTTTAGTTTAATTTAGGTTAGGTTGAGTTAGGTTAGTTTAGTTTACTTTAGTTTAGTTTAGGTTAGGTTAGCTTAGGTTATGTTAGGTGAGTTTATTTTAGTTTAGTAGTTTAGTTTAGGTTAGGTTAGTTTAGTTTAGTTTCGTTTAGTTTAGTTTACTTTAGGTATGGTTAGGTTTAGTTTGGTTAGGTTAGGTTAGGTTAGGTTAGTTTAGTTTATTTTAGGTTAGTTTAGGTTAGGTAAGGATAGGTTAGTTAAATTTAATTTTGTTAGATTATAATTTAGTTTATAGTTTAGTTTTGGTTAGTTTATTGTTTAGTTTAGTTAAGTTTAGTTTAGGTTAGGTAAGGTTAGGTTAGGTTAGTTTAGTTTAGTATAGTTTAGTTTAGTTTAGTTTAGTGAATTTAGTTTAGTTTAGGTTTCAGTTAAGCTTAGTTAGTTTAGTTTAGATTAGTATAGTTTACTTTAGGTTAGGTTAGGTTAGGTAATTTTAGTTTAGTTTCGGTTGGGTTAGGTTAGGTGAAGTTATGTTACATTAGTTTAGTTTAGTTTATTTTAGTTTATTTACAGTTTAGTTTGGTTTATAATTAATTTAGTTTAGTGTAGTTTAGGTTAGGTTAAGTTAGGTTAGATTAGTTTAGTTTAGTTTAGGTTAGGTTAGGTGAGAATAGTTTAGTTTATTTTAGTTTAGTTTAGTTTATAGTTAAGTTTATAGTTTAAATTAGTTTAGTTTAGATTAATTTAGTTTAGTTTAGTTTATTTAAGTTTAGTTTAGGTTAGGTTAGTTTATGTTAGGTTAGGTTAGTTTAGCATAGGTTTATTAGGTTAGGTTAGTTTAGGTTACGGCAGTTTAGTTTAGTTTAGGTTAGGTTAGTTTAGTTTAATTTCGTTTAGTTTAGTTTAGGTTAGGTTAGGTTAGGTTTAGTTTGGTTAGGTTAGGTTAGGTTAGTTTAGCTAATTTTAGTTTAGTTTATAGTTTCGTTAATTTAGTTTAGTTTAGTTTAGTGTATAGTAAAGTTTACAGTTTAGTTTATGGTTTAGTATAGTTTAGTTTAGTTTAGTTTAACTTAGTTTAGTTTAGATTCGTTTAGTTTAGTTTTGCTTAAGTTAGGTTAGGTTTGGTTAGGTTAATTTAGTTTAGTTTAGTTTAATTTAGTTTATTTAATTTATAGTTTAGTTAAATTTAGTTTAGTTTATAGTTTAGATTATAGTTTAGTTTATTTTATATTTTAGTTTAGTTTAGTTTATGTTAGGTTAGTTTAGTTTAGTTTAGTTTAGTTTTAGTTTATAGTTTATCTTAGTTTATTTTATACTTAAGTTCATAATTTTGTTTATAGTTTAGTTTAGGCTATTTTAGATTAGTTTAGTTTTGTTTGGTTTATTTTAGTTTAGTTTAGGTTAGCTTAGTTAGTTTAGTTTAATTTTGGTTAGGTTAGGTTAGTTTAGTTTAGTTTAGTTTAGTGAATTTAGTTTAGTTTAGTTTAGGTTAGGTTAGGTTAGTTTACTTTAATTCAGTTTAAGTTATGTCAGGTTAGTTTAGGTTAGTTTACCTTAGTTGAGTTTAGTTTAGTTTATAGTTTAGATTTGTTTAGTTTTGTTTAGTGTAGTTTAGTTTATAGTGTTGTTTATAGTTTAGTTTAGTTAAGTTTAGTTTCGTTTAGGTTAGGTTAGGTTAGATTAGTTTAGTTTAGTTTAATTTAGGTTAGGTTAGGTTAGTTTGGGTTAACTTAGTTTAGTTTAGTTTAGGTTAGGATAGGTTAGGTTGATTAGGTTAGTTTAGTTCAGTTTAGCTAATTTTAGTTTAGTTTATAGTTTCGTAAATTTAGTTTAGTTTAGTTTAGTGTATAGATAAGTTTATAGTTTAGTTTACTTTAGTTTATGTTTTAGTATAGTTTAGTTTAGCTTAGTTTAGCTTAGTTTATTTTAGTTTCGTTTAGTTTAGATTAGGTTAAGTTAGGTTAGGTTTGGTTAGGTTAATTTGGTTTAGTTTAGTTTAATTTAGTTTATTTAATTTATAGTTTAGTTAAATTTAGTTTAGTTTATAGTTTACATTATAGTTTAGTTTATTTTATATTTTAGTTTAGTTAAGTTTAGTTTAGGTTAGGTTAGTTCAGTTTAGTTTAGTTTAGTTTAGGTCAGGTTGGGTTAGGATAGTTTAGTTTAGTTTAGTTTTAGTTTATAGTTTACTTTAGATTATTTTATACTTAAGTTAATAGTTTAGTTTAGGCTATTTTAGATTAGTTTAGTTTAGTTTGGTTTAGTTTAGGTTAGGTTCGGTTAGGTTAATTTAGTAAAGTTTAGTTTAGTTTTGTTTATTTAGTTTATTTTATAGTTTAGTTTAGTTAAGTTTAGTTTAGTTTAATTTAGTTTAGTTTAGTTTTGTTTAATTTAGTTAAGTTTATTTTAGTTTAGTTTAGTTTAGTTTAATTTAGTTTAGTTTAATTTAGTTTAGTTTAGTTTAGATCAGGTTAGCCTGATTAGGTTAGTTTAGTTTAGTTTAGTTTAGCAAAGTTTAGTTTAGTTTATAGTTTCGTTAATTTATTTTAGTTTAGTTTAGTGTATAGTTAGGCTTATAGTTTAGTTTAGTTTATAGTTTATTTTATAGTTTAGTATATTTTAGTTTAGTTTAGTTTAGTTTTTGCTTAGTTTAGTTTAGTTTCGTTTAGTTTAGGGTAGGTAAGGTTAGGTTAGGTTGGGTTAAGTTAGTTTAGTTTAGTTTTGTTTAGGTTAGGTTAGGTTTGGTTAGGTTAGTTTAGTTCATTTTATTTTAATTCAGTGTAGTTAATTTATAGTTTAGTTAAATTTAGTTTAGTTTATAGTTTAGATTATAGTTTAGTTTAGTTCATTTTATATTTTAGTTTTGTTTAATTTAGGTTAGGTTAGTTTAGTTTAGTTTATTTTAGGTTAGGTTAGTTTGGGTTAGAATAGTTTAGTTTAGTTTAGTTTATTTTTAATTTATATTTTATTTTATTTTTGTGAATACTGAAGTTTATCATTTAGTTTATAATCTAGTTTATAGTTTAGTTTAGGCTATTTTGGATTAGTTTAGCTTAGTTTAGTTTAATTTAGTTTAGAATAGGTTAGGTTAGGTTAATTTAGTATTGTTTAATTTAGTTTAGTTTATTTATTTTATTTAATAGTTTAGTTTATAGTTTAGTTTAGTTAAGTTTAGTTTAGTTTATTGTTTAGTTTGCTTTAGTTTAGTTTTGTTTAATTTATTTTAGTTTAGTTTAGTTTAGTTTCGTTTAGGTTAGGTTAGGTTAGGTTATGTTAATTTAGGTTAGCTTAGTTTAGTTTAGTTTAGGTTAGATTAAGTTAGGTTAGGTTAGTTAAGTTTAGTTTAGTTTAATTTATAGTTTAGTTTAGTTTACTTTAGTTTATAGTTTAGTTTAGTTTAGTTTATTTTAGTTTAAAGTTTAGTTTATACTTTCGTTTACTTTAGTTAATAATTTTGTTTATGGTTTAGTTTAGTTTAGTTATGTTTTATTTAGTTTAGTTTAGTTTCGTTTAGGTTTGGTTAGGTTAGGCTAGGTTAGGTTAGCTTAGTTTGGTTTAGTTTAGTTTAGGTTAGGTTAGGTTAGATTAGGTTAGTTTACCTTAGTTTAGTTTAGCTTACTTTATTTATGTTTAGTTCAGTTTATATTTTAGTTTAGTGTAATTTAATTTATATTTTAGTTTATGGTTTAGTTTAGTTTAATTTATAGTTTGATTTATAGTTTAGTTTAGTTTCGTTTAGTTTAATTTAGCTTAGTTTAGATTAGGTTAGGTTGGATTATGTTAGTTTAGTTTAGTTTATTTTAGTTTAGTTTAGTTTAGTTAATGTTAGGTTAGGTTAGTTTAGTTTAGTTTAGTTTAGTTTAATTTAATTTAGTTTACTTAATTTAGTTTAGTTTAGTTTAGTTTAGTTTAGGTTAGATTTAGTTAGGTCAGGTTAGGTTATTTAAGTTTAGTTTAGTTAAGTTTAGGTTAGGTTAGGTTAGGTTAGTTTAGTTTAATTGTATTTAGGTTAGGTTAGGTAATTTTAGGTTAGTATAGTTTAGTTAATTTATTTTAGTTAATAGTTCAGTATAGTTTACAGTTTAGTTTATAGTTTAGTTCTGTGTATAGTGTAGTTGATAGTTTAGTTTAGTTTAGTTTAGTTTCGTTTAAATTATGTTAGGTTAGGTTAGGTTGGATTAGCTTAGTTTAGTTTAGTTTAGTTTAGGTTAGGTTCGGTTACGTTAGGTTATGTTAGCTTATGTTAGTTTAGTTTAGTTCAGTTTAGTCTAGTTTAGTTAAGTTTAGTTTAGTTTATAGTTTAGTATATTTTAGTTTATTTATTAGTTTAGTTTATAGTTAAGTATATAGTTTAGTTTAGTTTAGTTTAGCTTAGTTTGTTTATTTTAGATTAGTATAGCTTACGTTACGTTAGGTTAAACCTAACCTAACGTAAGCTAACGTAGGTTAGGTTCGTTTAGTTTAGTTTAATTAGGTTAGGTTAGGTTAAGTTAGGTTACTTTAGCTTAGTTTAGTTTAGTTTAGATAATTTATGGTTTAGTTTAGTTAAGTTTAATTTATAGATTACTATATAGTTTACTTTAGTTTATAGTTCAGTTTAGGTTAGATTAGTTTAAGTTAGATTAGGTTAGATTAGTTTAGTTTAGTTTAGTTTCGGTTAGGTTAGATTAGGTTACATTAAGTTAGTTTAGGTTAGCTTAGTTTAGTTTAGTTTAGTATAGTTAAGTTTAGTTAAGTTTTGTTTAGTTTACAGTTTAGTTTAGTTAAGTTTAGTTTATAATTTAGTTTATAGTTCAGTTTAGTTTAGTTCATACTTTATTTTAGTTTACTTTAATTTCAGTTAGGTTAGGTTAGGTTAGGTTAGGTTAGTGTAGTTTAGTTAAGTTTAGTTTTGTTTACCTAAGTTTATAGTTTATTTTGTAGTTTAATTTAGTTTAGTTTATTGTTTAATTTAGTGTAGTTTAGTTTAGTTTAGTTTAATTTACTTTACTTTAGTTTAGTTTAGTATAGTTTATAAATTAGTTTATAATTTATTTTGGTTTGTAGTTCAATTTATTGTTAATTTAGTTTAGTTTATTTTAGTTTCTTTTAGGTTAGGTTAGGTTAGGTTAGGTTAGGTTAGGTTAGCTTAGCTTAGTTTAGTTTAGTTTAGGTTAGGTTAGGTTAGGTTAGCTTAGTTTAGTTTAGTTTAGTTTAGGTTAGGTTCGGTTACGTTAGGTTATGTTAGGTTAACTTAGTTTAGTTTAGTTTAGTTTAGGTTAGGTTAGGTTAGTTTAAGTTAGGTTACTTTAGTTTAGTTTAGTTTAGTTTAGATAATTTATAATTTAGTTTAGTTTAGTTTAGTTTATAGTTTACTTTATAGTTTACTTAATTTCTAGTTTAGTTTAGTTTGAATTAGATTCGGTAAGTTTAGTTTAGTTTACGTTAGGTGAGGTTAGGTTGAGTTAGGTTACTTTAGTTTAGTTTAGATAATTTATAGTTTAGTTTATTTTAGTTTAATTTATGGTTTAGTTTAGTTTATAGTTTAGTTTAGTTTAGTTTAGTTTAGTTTAGTTTAGTTTAGGTAAGGTTAGATTAGATTAGTTTAGTTAAGTTTAGGTTAGGTTAGGTTAGGTTAGGATAATTTAGTTTAGTTTATTTTAGTATATTTTAGTTTATACTTTAGTTTAGTTTAGTTAATAGTTTAGATTATAGTTTAGTTTATAGTTTAGTTTATAGTTTAAATTAGTTTCGTTTAGTATAGATTAGTTTTGTTTAATTTAGTTTAGTTTAATTTATTTTAATTTAGTTTATTTTAGTTTAGATTATAGTTTAGTTTATAATTTAATTTAGTTTAGTATATAGTTTAGTTTATGGTTTAGTTTAGTTTAGTTTAGTTTAGTTTGGTTTAGTTTACTTTAGTTTGGTTTAGTTTAGTTTAGTTTAGTTTAGTTAATTTAGGTTAGGTTAGGTTAGGTTAGTTTAGTTTAGTTTAGTTTAGGTTAGTTTAGGTTAGGTTAGTTTTTTTTAGTTTAGGTTAGGTTAGTTTAGGCTAGGTTATGTTAGGTTAGGTTAGGTTAGTTTAGTTTATTATAGTAGTTTAGTTTAGTTTAGGTTAGGTAAGCTTAATATAGGTTAGGTTATGTTAGGTTAGGTTAGTTTAATTTAGTTTCGTTTAGTTTATAGTTTAGTTTAGTTTAGTTTTTTTTAATTTAGTTAAGTTTAGTATAGTTTAGTTTCATTTAGGTTAGGTTAGGCTAGGATAGTTTAGGTTAGCTTAGTTTACTTTATTTTAGTTTAGATTAAGTTAGGTTAAGTTGGGTTAGGTTCGTTTAGTTTAGTTTAGTTAAATTTAGTTTATAGTTTAGTTTATAGTTTAATTTAGTTTACAGTTAAGATTATAGTCTAGTTTAGTTTATAGTTTAGTTTATAGTGCAGTTTAGTTTAGATTAGTTTAGTATAGTTTAGTTTAGTTTAGTTTAGTTTAGGTTAAGTAAGTTTAATTTAGTTTAGTTTAGTTTCGGTTAGGTTAGGTTAGGTTAATTTAAGTTAGGGTATTTTGGGTTAGTTTAGTTTAGTTTAGTTAAGTTTAGTTTAGTTTAGTTTAGTTTACAGTATAGTTTTGTTAAGTTTAGTTTACAGTTTGGTTTATAGTTTAGTTTAGTTTAGTTTATAGATTAGTTTATGATTTAGTTTGGTTTAGTTTTGTTTAGTTTAGGTTGGTTAATTTATATTAGATTAGTTTAGTTTGGGCTAGGTTAGGTTAGGTTAGATTAGTTTAGTTTAGATTAGATTAGGTTAGGTTAATTTAGGTTGGGTTAGGTTAGTTTAGTTTAATTTAGTTTAGTTAATTTATAGTTTAGTTTAGTTTATAATTTAGTTTATAGTTTAGTTTAGTTTAGTTTATACTTTAGTTTAGTTTAGTTTAATTTAGTTTAAATTAGGTTATGTTAGGTTAGGTTAGTTTAGTTTAGTTTTTTTTTAGTTAAGTTTATAGTTTATTTTGTAGTTTAGTTTAGTTTAGTTTATAGTTTAATTTAGTTTAGTTTAGTTTGATTTATTTTAATTTAGTTTATTTTAGTTTAGTTTTAGTTTAGTTTAGTTAAGTTTAGTTTAGGTTAGGTTACGTTAGGTTAGATTAGGTTAGGTTAGTTAAGTATAGTTTAGTTTAGTTTAGGTTAGGTTTGGTTAGGTTAAGTTAGGTTAGTTTAGTTAATTTAGTTTAGTTTAATTTAGTTGGATTTAGAATAGTTTAGTTTAGTTTAGTTAATTTTTGTTAGGTAATTTAGGTTAGTTTAGTTAATTTAGTTTAGGTTAGGTTAGTTTAGGGTAGTTTAGTTTAGTTAATTTATTTTAGTTAATAGTTTAGTATAGTTTATAGTTTAGTTTATAGTTTAGTTTAGTTTATAGTGTAGTTTAGTTTAGTTTAGTTTCGTTTCGTTTAGGTTAGGTTCGGTTACGTTAGGTTATGTTAGGTTAAGTTAGTTTAGTTTAGTTTAGTTTAGTTATGTTTAGTTTAGTTTATAGTTTGGTTTATTAATTAGTTTAGTTTAGTTTGTAGTTAAGTATATAGTTTAGTATAGTTTAGTTTAGTTTAGTTTAGATTAGCTTAGTTAGTTTATTTTGGATTAGTTTAGTTTACGTTACGTTAAGTTAGGTTAGGTTAATTTAATTCATTTTAGTTTAGGTTAGGTTAGGTTAAGTTAGGTTACTTTAGTTTAGCTTAGTTTACTTTAGTTTAGATAATTTATAGTTTAGTTTAATTGAGTTTAAAATTTAGTTTACATTTTAGTTTAGTTTAGTTTAGTATCGGTTAGGTTAGGTTAGATTAATTTAATTTAGGTTAGGTTAGGATAGTTTAGTTCAGTTTAGTGTAGTTTAGGTTAGGTTAGGTTAGGTGAAGATAGGTTACTTTAGTTTACTTTGTTTAATTTAGTTTAGTTTACATTAGTTTATTTATAGTTTAGTTTAGTTTATAATTTAGTTTAGTTTAGTGTAGTTTAGGTTAGGTTAGGTTAGGTTAGATTAGTTTAGTTTAGGTTATGTTAGGTTAGGATAGTTTAGTTTACTTTATTTTAGTTTAGTTTAGTTTATAGTTTAGTTTATTGTTTAAATTATTTTAGTTTAGATTAGTTTAGATTAGTTTAGTTTACTTAAGTTAAGTTTAGGTTAGGTTAGGTTAGTTTAGTTTAGTTTATTTAAGTTCAGTTTATATTAGGTTAGGTTAATTTAAATTATTATAGTTTAATTTAGGTTAGGTTAGTTTAGTTTAGTTTAGAATGGTTTCTGTTAGGATAGGTTAAGTTAGGTTAGGTTAGGTTATGTTAGGTTAGGTTAGTGTAGTTTAGTTTAGTTTAGTTTAGATTTGTCTCGTTTAGTTTATAGTTTAGTTTATAGTTCAGTTTAGTTTGGTTTAGTATAGTTTAGTTTTGTTTAATTAGTTTTGTTTAATTTATTTTAATTTAGTTTAGTTTAGTTTATAGTTAATTTATAATTTAGTTTAGTTTAGTTTATAGTTTAGTTTATGGTTTAGTATAGTTTCGTTTGGTTTGGTTTAGATTAGTTCTGTTTCGTTTAGTTTAGTTTAGTTTAGGTTAGGTTAGCTTAGTTTAGCTTAGTTTAGGTTAGGTTAGTTTAGGTTAGTTTAGTTTACTTTAGTTTAGTTTAGGTTAGTTTAGTTTAGGTTAGGTTAGGTTTGGTTTGGTTAGGTTAGGTTAGGTTAGTTTAGTTTATTTTAGGTTAGTTTAGGTTAGGTTAGGTTAGTTAAATTTAATTTAGTTAGATTATAATTTTGTTTATAGTTTAGTTTAGTTTAGTTTATAGTTTAGTTTAGTTAAGTTTAGTTTAGGTTAATTTTGGTTAGGTTAGGTTAGTTTAGTTTAGTTTAGTTTAGTGAATTTAGTTTAGTTTAGTTTAGTTTAGGTTAGGTTAGGTTAGTTTACTTTAATTCAGTTTAAGTTATGTCAGGTTAGTTTAGGTTAGTTTACTTTAGTTGAGTTTAGTTTAGTTTATAATTTAGATTTGTTTAGTTTTGTTTAGTGTAGTTTAGTTTATAGTGTTGTTTATAGTTTAGTTTAGTTAAGTTTAGTTTCGTTTAGGTTAGGTTAGGTTAGATTAGTTTAGTTTAGTTTAGTTTCGTTTAGGTTAGTTAGTTAGTTTAGTTCAGTTTAGGTTATGTCAGGTTAGTTTAGGTTAGTTTATTTTAGTTTAGTTTAGTTTATAATTTAGATTTATTTAGTTTAGTTTAGTTTAGTTTATGGTTTAGTTTATAGTTTAGTTTAGTTTAATTTAGTTTAGTTCAGTTTAGGATATGTCAGGTTAGTTTAGGTAAGTTTACTTTAGTTTAGTATAGTTTATAGTTTAGATTTGTTTAGTTTAGTTTATAGTTCAGTATAGTTGAGTTTATTTTAATTTAGTTTAATTAAATTTTATTTACTGTACAAATTAGTTTAGTTTAGTTTAGTTTATAGTTTAGTTTAGTTTAGTTTAGTTTAGTTTAGTTTAGTTTAGTTTAGTTTATGGTTAAGTTTATACTTTTGTTTAGTTTAATTTAGTTTAGTTTAGTATAGTTTAGCTCAGGTTAGCTCAGGTTAGGTTAATTTAGTTTAGTTTATTTTAGTTTAGTTTAGGTTTGGTTAGGGTAGTTTAGTTTAGTTTATAATTTAGTTTAGGTTAGGTTACGTTCGGTTAGGTTAGGTTAGGTTAGGTTAGTTTAGTTTAGATTAGTTTAGTTTACTTTACTTTAGTTTTGTTTAGTTTTTTCTGGTTAGGTTAGTTTAGTTTAGGTTAGGTTAGGTTAGTTTGGTTTAGTTTAGTTTAGTTAAGTTTTGTTTGGTTTATAGTTTAGTTTAGTTTAGCTTGGTTTAGTTTAGGTTGGGTTAGGTTAGTTTAGTTTAGTTTAGTTTGGTTTATTTTAGTTTAGTTTAGTTTAGGTGAGCATAGGTTAGTTTAGTTTAATTTAGATTAGGTTATTTAGGTTAGGTTATGTTAGGTTAGTTTAGTTTAGTTTATGTTAGTTTAGGTTAGGTTAGGTCAGGTTATGTTAGTTTAGTTTAGTTTAGCTTAGTTTAGCTTAGGTTAGGTTAATTTAGGTTATTTTACTTTAGTTTAGTTTAGTTTAGTTTAGTTTAGTTTATAGTTTAGTATAATTTATAGTTTAGTTTATAGTTTACTTTAGTTTATAGTGTAGTTTAGTTTAGTTTAGTTTCGTTTCGTTTAGGTTAGGTTCGCTTACGTTAGGTTATGTTAGGTTAAGTTAGTTTAGTTTAGTTTAGTTATGTTTAGTTTAGTTTAATAATTAGTTTAGTTTAATTTATAGTTAAGTATATAGTTTAGTATAGTTTAGTTTAGTGTAGTTTGGTTTAGATTAGCTTAGTTAGTTTATTTTGGATTAGTTTACTTTACGTTACGTTAGGTTAGGTTAATTTATTTTAGTTTAGGTTAGGTTAAGTCAGGTTACTTTAGTTTAGCATAGTTTAGTTTAGTTTAGATAATTTATAGTTTAGTTTAGTTTAATTTATAGTTTAGTTTACAGTTTAGTTTAGTTTAGTTTCGGTTAGTTTAGGTTAGGTTAGATTAATTTAATTTAGGTTAGGATAGTTTAGTTCAGTTTAGTTTAGTTTATTTAAGCTTAGTTAGTTTAGTTTAGATTAGTATAGTTTACGTTAGGTAAGGTTAGGTTAGGTAAGTTTAGTTTTGTTTAGGTTAGGTTAGGTTAGGTGAAGTTAGGTTACTTTAGTTTAGTTAAGTTTAATTTAGTTTAGTTTAGTGTAGTTTAGATTAGGTTAGGTTAGGTTAGATTAGTTTAGTTTAGTTTAGGTTAGGTTAGGATAGTTTAGTTTAGTTTATTTTAGTTTAGTTTAGTTTAGTTTATAGTTTAGTTTATAGTTTAAATTAGTTTAGTTTAGATTAGTTTAGTTTAGTTTAGTTTATTTTAGGTTAGGTTATGTTAGGTGAGTTTAGTTTAGTTTAGTTTAGGTTAGGTTAGTTTAGTTTAGTTTCGTTTAGTTTAGTTTAGTTTAGGTTAAGTTAGGTTTAGTTTGGTTAGGTTAGGTTAGGTTAGGTTAGGTTAGTTTAGCTAATTTTAGTTTAGTTTATAGTTTCGTTAATTTAGTTTAGTTTAGTTTAGTGTATAGTTAAGTTTATAGTTTAGTTTAGTTTATGGTTTAGTATAGTTTAGTTTAGTTTAGTTTAACTTAGTTTAGTTTAGATTCGTTTAGTTTAGTTTAGGTTAAGTTAGGTTAGGTTTCGTTAGGTTAATTTAGTTTAGTTTAGTTTAATTTAGTTTATTTAATTTATATTTTAGTTAAATTTAGTTTAGTTTATAGTTTAGATTATAGTTTGGTTTATTTCATATTTTAGTTTAGTTTAGTTTATGTTAGGTTAGTTTAGTTTAGTTTAGTTTAGTTTCGTTAGGTGTGGTTATGATAGTTTAGTTTAGTTTAGTTTAGTTTTAGTTTATAGTTTAGTTTAGTTTATTTTATACTTAAGTTCATAGTTTAGTTTATAGTTTAGTTTAGGCTATTTTAGATTAGTTTAGTTTAGTTTGGTTTATTTTAGTTTAGTTTAGGTTAGGTGAGCATAGGTTAGTTTAGTTTAATTTAGATTAGGTTATTTAGGTTAGGTTATGTTAGGTTAGTTTAGTTTAGTTTAGTTTATGTTAGGTTATGTTAGGTTAGGTTATGTTAGTTTAGTTTAGTTTAGCTTAGTTTAGCTTAGGTTAGGTTAGTTTAGGTAATTTTACTTTAGTTTAGTTTAGTTTAGTTTATAGTTTAGTATAGTTTATAGTTTAGTTTATAGTTTACTTTAGTTTATAGTGTAGTTTAGTTTAGTTTAGTTTCGTTTCGTTTAGGTTAGGTTCGGTTACGTTAGGTTATGTTAGGTAAAGTTAGTTTAGTTTAGTTTAGTTTAGTTTAGTTATGTTTAGTTTAGTTTATAGTTTAGTTTATTAATTAGTTTAGTTTAGTTTATAGTTAAGTATATAGTTTAGTATAGTTTAGTTTAGTTTAGATTAGCTTAGTTAGTTTATTTTGGATTAGTTTACTTTACGTTACGTTAGGTTAGGTTAATTTATTTTAGTTTAGGTTAGGTTAAGTCAGGTTACTTTAGTTTAGCATAGTTTAGTTTAGTTTAGATAATTTATAGTTTAGTTTAGTTTAGTTTCGGTTAGTTTATGTTAGGTTAGATTAATTTAATTAAGGTTGGGATAGTTTAGTTCAGTTTAGTTTAGTTTAGTTAAGCTTAGTTAGTTTAGTTTAGATTAGTATAGTTTACGTTAGGTTAGGTTAGGTTAGGTAAGTTTAGCTTTGTTTAGGTTAGGTTAGGTTAGGTGAAGTTAGGGTACTTTAGTTTAGTTAAGTTTAATTTAGTTTAGTTTAGTGTAGTTTAGATTAGGTTAGGTTAGGTTAGATTAGTTTAGTTTAGTTTAGGTTAGGTTAGGATAGAATAGTTTAGTTTAGTTTATTTTAGTTTAGTTTAGTTTAGTTTATAGTTTAGTTTATAGTTTAAATTAGTTTAGTTTAGATTAGTTTAGTTAAGTTTAGTTTACTAGAGTTTAGTTTAGGTTAGGTTAGGTTAGGTTAGGTTAGGTTAGGTTATGTTAGGTTTGGTTAGTGTAGTTTAGTTTAGTTTAGTTAAGTTCAGTTTATATTAGGTTAGGTTAATTTAATTTAGTTTCGTTTAGTTTAGGTTAGGTTAGGTGAGTTTAGTTTAGTTTAGTTTAGTTTAGGTTAGGTTAGGTTAGGTTAGATTATGTTAGGTTATGTTAGGTTTGGTTAGTGTAGTTTAGTTTAGTTTAGTTAAGTTCAGTTTATATTAGGTTAGGTTAATTTAATTTAGTTTAGTTTAGTTTAGGTTAGGTTAGGTGAGTTTAATTTAGTTTAGTTTAGGTTAGGTTACGTTAGGTTAGGTTATGTTAGGTTATGTTAGGTTAGGTTAGTGTAGTTTAGTTTAGTTTAGATTTGACTCGTTTAGTTTATAATTTAGTTTATAGTTCAGTTTAGTTTGGTTTAGTATAGTTTAGTTTTGTTTAATTTAGTTTTGTTTAATTTATTTTAATTTAGTTTAGTTTAGTATATAGTTTAATTTTTAATTTAGTTTAGTTTAGTTTATAGTTTAGTTTAGTTTATGGTTAATTTATAGTTTAGTTTAGTTTATTTTAGTTTAGTTCAGTTTAGGATATGTCAGGTTAGTTTAGGTTAGTTTACTTTAGTTTAGTATAGTGTATAGTTTGGATTTGTTTAGTTTAGTTTATAGTTCAGTTTAGTTGAGTTTATTTTAATTTAGTTTAAATAAATTTTCTTTACTGTACAATTTAGTTTAGTTAAGTTTAGTTTATAGTTTAGTTTAGTTTATGGTTAAGTTTATACTTTTGTTTAGTTTAATTTAGTTTAGTTTAGTATAGTTTAGCTCAGGTTAGCTTAGGTTAGGTTAATTTAGTTTAGTTTAGGTTAGGTTAGGTTAGGTTAGGTTACTTTAGTTTTGTTTAGTTTTGTTTAGGTTAGTTTAGGTTAGTTTAGGTTAGGTTAGGTTAGCGTATTTTGGTTTAGTTTAGTTTAGTTAAGTTTTGTTTAGTTTATAGTTTAGTTTAGTTTAGTTTAGCTTGGTTTAGTGTAGGTTGGGTTAGGTTAGTTTAGTTTACTTTAGTTTGGTTTATTTTAGTTTAGTTTCGGTTAGGTGAGCATAGGTTAGTTTAGTTTAATTTAGATTAGGTTATTTAGGTTAGGTTATGTTAAAGTTAGTTTAGTTTAGTTTAGTTTATGTTAGTTTAGGTTAGGTTAGGTTAGGTTATGTTAGTTTAGTTTAGTTTAGCTTAGTTTAGCTTAGGTTAGGTTAGTTTAGGTTATTTTACTTTAGTTTAGTTTAGTTTAGTTTATAGTTTAGTATAGTTTATAGTTTAGTTTATAGTTTACTTTAGTTTATAGTGTAGTTTAGTTTAGTTTAGTTTCGTTTCGTTTACGTTAGTTTCGGTTACGTTAGGTTATGTTAGGTTAAGTTAGTTTAGTTTAGTTTTGTTTAGTTATGTTTAGTTTAGTTTATAGTTTAGTTTATTAATTAGTTTAGTTTAGTTTATAATTAAGTATATAGTTTAGTATAGTTTAGTTCAGTGTAGTTTAGTTTAGATTAGCTTAGTTAGTTTATTTTGGATTAGTTTACTTTACGTTACGTTAGGTTAGGTTAATTTATTTTAGTTTAGGTTAGGTTAGGTTAAATCAGGTTACTTTAGTTTAGCATAGTTTAGTTTAGTTTAGATAATTTTAGTTTATTTATAGTTTAGTTTAGTTTATAATTTAGTTTAGTTTAGTGTGGTTTAGATTAGGTTAGGTTAGGTTAGATTAGTTTAGTTTAGGTTAGGTTAGGTTAGGATAGTTTAGTTTAGTTTATTTTAGTTTAGTTTAGTTTATAGTTTAAATTAGTTTAGTTCATATTAGTTTAGTTTAGTTTAGTTTACTTAAGTTTAGTTTAGGTTAGGTTAGGTTATGTTAGGTTTGGTTAGTGTAGTTTAGTTTAGTTAAGTTCAGTTTGTATTTGGTTAGGTTAATTTAATTTAGTTTAGTTTAGGTTAGGTTAGGTGAGTTTAATTTAGTTTAGTTTAGTTTACGTTAGGTTAGGTTAGGTTAGGTTATGTTAGGTTAGGTTAGTGTAGTTTAGTTTAGTTTAGTTTAGATTTGACTCGTTTAGTTTATAATTTAATTTATATTTCAGTTTAGTTTCGTTTAGTATAGTTTAGTTTTGTTTAATTTAATTTTGTTTAATTTATTTTAATTTAGTTTAGTTTAGTTTAGTATATAGTTTAATTTCTAATATAGTTTAGTTTAGTTTATAGTTTAGTTTATGGTTTAGTTTAGTTTAGTTTGGTTTGGTTTAGTTTAGTTCTGTTTGTTTTAGTTTAGTTTAGTTTAGGTTAGGTTAGCTTAGTTTAGTTTAGTTTAATTTAGGTTAGGTTGGGTTAGGTTAGTTTAGTTTACTTTAGTTTAGTTTAGGTTAGGTTAGCTTAGGTTATGTTAGGTGAGTTTATTTTAGTTTAGTAGTTTAGTTTAGTTTAGTTTAGGTTAGTTTAGTTTAGTTTCGTTTAGTTTAGTTTAGTTTATGTTAGGTTAGGTTTAGTTTGGTTAGGTTAGGTTAGGTTAGGTTAGTTTAGTTTATTTTAGGTTAGTTTAGGTTAGGTTAGGTTAGGTTAGTTAAATTTAATTTAGTTAGATTATAATTTAGTTTATAGTTTAGTTTAGTTTAGTTTATTGTTTAGTTTAGTTAAATTTAGTTTAGGTTAGGTAAGGTTAGGTTAGGTTAGTTTAGTTTAGTATAGTTTAGTTTAGTTTAGTTTAGTGAATTTAGTTTAGTTTAGTTTAGGTTTTAGTTAAGCTTAGTTAGTTTGTTTAGATTAGTATAGTTTACTTTAGGTTAGGTTACGTCATTTTAGTTTAGTTTAGGTTAGGTTAGGTTAGGTTAGGTGAAGTTATGTTAATTTAGTTTAGTTTAGTTTAGGTTAGGTTAGGTGAGTTTAATTTAGTTTAGTTTAGTTTAGGTTAGGTTAGGTTAGGTTAGGTTAGGTTAGGTTAGTTTATGTTAGGTTAGGTTAGTGTAGTTTAGTTTAGTTTAGTTTAGATTTGACTCGTTTAGTTTATAATTTAGTTTATAGTTCAGTTTAGTTTGGTTTAGTATAGTTTAGTTTTGTTTAATTTACTTTTGTTCAATTTATTTTAATTTAGTATAGTTTAGTTTAGTATATAGTTTAATTTTTAATATAGTTTAGTTTAGTTTATAGTTTAGTTTATGGTTTAGTTTAGTTTAGTTTGGTTTGGTTTAGTTTAGTTCTGTTTGTTTTAGTTTAGTTTAGTTTAGGTTAGCTTAGTTTAGTTTAGTTTAATTTAGGTTAGGTTGGGTTAGGTTAGTTTAGTTTAGTTTAGGTTAGGTTAGGTTAGTTTAAGTTAGGTTACTTTAGTTTAGTTTAGTTTAGTTTAGATAATTTATAATTTAGTTTAGTTTAGTTTAGTTTATAGTTTAGTTTATAGTTTACTTTAGTTTCTAGTTTAGTTTAGTTTGAATTAGATTCGGTAAATTTAGTTTAGTTTACGTTAGGTTAGGTTAGGTTGAGTTAGGTTACTTTAGTATAGTTTAGTTTAGATAATTTATAGTTTAGTTTATTTTAGTTTAGTTTATGGTTAATTTAGTTTATATTTTAGTTTAGTTTAGTTATGTTTAGTTTTGTTTATAGTTTAGTTAATTAATTAGTTTAATTTAGTTTATAGTTAAGTATATAGTTTAGTATAGTTTAGTTTAGTGTAGTTTAGTTTAGATTAGCTTAGTTAGTTTATTTTGGATTAGTTTACTTTACGTTACCTTAGGTTAGGTTAATTTATTTTAGTTTAGGTTAGGTTAGGTTAAGTCAGGTTACTTTAGTTTAGCTTAGTTTAGTTTAGTTTAGATAATTTATAGTTTAGTTTAGTTTAGTTTATAGTTTAGTTTACAGTTTAGTTCAGTTTGTTTCGTTTTGGTTAGGTTAGGTTAGATTAATTTATTTTAGGTTAGGATAGTTTAGTTCAGTTTAGTTTAGTTTAGTTAAGCTTAGTTAGTTTAGTTTAGATTAGTATAGTTTGCGTTAGGTTAGGTTAGGTTAGGTAAGTTTAGTTTAGTTTAGGTTAGGTTAGGTTAGGTGAAGTTAGGTTACTTTAGTTTAGATTAGTTTAATTTAGTTTAGTTTATTTTAGTTTATTTATAATTAAGTTTAGTTTATAATTTAGTTTAGTTTAGTGTAGTTTAGGTTAGGTTAGTTAAGGTTAGATTAGTTTAGCTTAGTTTAGGTTAGGATAGGTTAGGATAGTTTAGTTTATTTTATTTTAGTTTAGTTTAGTTTATAGTTTAGTTTATAGTTTAAATTTGTTTAGTTTAGATTAGTTTAGTTTAGTTTAGTTTACTTAAGTTTAGTTTAGGTTAGGTTAGGTTAGGTTATGTTAGGTTAGGTTAGTGTAGTTTAGTTCAGTTTAGTTTAGTTCAGTTTATATTAGGTTAGGTTAATTTAATTTAGTTTAGTTTAGGTTAGGTTAGGTTAGTTAATTTAGTATAGTTTAGGTTAGGTTAGGTTAGGTTAAGTTAGGTTATGTTAGGTTAGGTTAGTGTAGTTTAGTTTGGTTAATTTAGATTTTACTCGTTTAGTTTATAGTTTAGTTTATAGTTCAGTTTAGTTTAGTTTAGTATAGTTTAGATTTGTTTAATTTAGTTTTGTTTCATTTATTTTAATTTAGTTTAGTTTAGTTTAGTATATAGTTTAGTTTTTAATTTAGTTTAGTTTAGATTATAGTTTAGTTTATGGTTTAGTTTAGTTTAGTTTGGTTTGGTTTAGTTTAGTTCTGTTTGTTTTAGTTTAGTTTAGTTTAGGTTAGGTTAGCTTAGTTTAGTTTAGTTTAATTTAGGTTAGGTTGAGTTAGGTTAGTTTAGTTTACTATAGTTTAGTTTAGGTTAGGTTAGCTTAGGTTATGTTAGGTGAGTTTATTTTAGTTTAGTAGTTTAGTTTAGGTTAGGTTAGTTTAGTTTAGTTTCGTTTAGTTTAGTTTAGTTTAGGTATGGTTAGGTTTAGTTTGGTTAGGTTAGGTTAGGTTAGGTTAGTTTAGTTTATTTTAGGTTAGTTTAGGTTAGGTAAGGATAGGATAGTTAAATTTAATTTTGTTAGATTATAATTTAGTTTATAGTTTAGTTTTGGTTAGTTTATTGCTTAGTTTAGTTAAGTTTAGTTTAGGTTAGGTAAGGTTAGGTGAGGTTAGTTTAGGTTAGTATAGTTTAGTTTAGTTTAGTTTAGTGAATTTAGTTTAGTTTAGGTTTCAGTTAAGCTTAGTTAGTTTAGTTTAGATTAGTATAGTTTACTTTAGGTTAGGTTAGGTTAGGTAATTTTAGTTTAGTTTCGGTTAGGTTAGGATAGGTGAAGTTATGTTACTTTAGTTTAGTTTAGTTTATTTTAGTTTATTTACAGTTTAGTTTGGTTTATAATTAATTTAGTTTAGTGTAGTTTAGGTTAGGTTAAGTTAGGTTAGATTAGTTTAGTTTAGTTTAGGTTAGGTTAGGTGAGAATAGTTTAGTTTATTTTAGTTTAGTTTAGTTTATAGTTAAGTTTATAGTTTAAATTAGTTTAGTTTAGATTAATTTAGTTTAGTTTAGTTTATTTAAGTTTAGTTTAGGTTAGGTTAGTTTATGTTAGGTTAGGTTAGTTTAGCATAGGTTTATTAGGTTAGGTTAGTTTAGGTTACGGCAGTTTAGTTTAGTTTAGGTTAGGTTAGTTTAGTTTAGTTTCGTTTAGTTTAGTTTAGGTTAGGTTAGGTTAGGTTTAGTTTGGTTAGGTTAGGTTAGGTTAGTTTAGCTAACTTTAGTTTAGTTTATAGTTTCGTTAATTTAATTTAGTTTAGTTTAGTGTATAGTAAAGTTTATAGTTTAGTTTAGTTTATGGTTTAGTATAGTTTAGTTTAGTTTATTTTAACTTAGTTTAGTTTAGATTCGTTTAGTTTAGTTTAGCTTAAGTTAGGTTAGGTTTGGTTAGGTTAATTTAGTTTAGTTTAGTTTAGTTTAGTTTATTTAATTTATAGTTTATTTAAATTTAGTTTAGTTTATAGTTTAGATTATAGTTTAGTTTATTTTATATTTTAGTTTAGTTTAGTTTATGTTAAGTTAGTTTAGTTTAGTTTAGTTTAGTTTAGTTTCGGTTAGGTGTGGTTAGGATAGTTTGGTTTAGTTTAGATTAGTTTTAGTTTATAGTTTATCTTAGTTTATTTTATACTTAAGTTCATAATTTTGTTTATAGTTTAGTTTAGGCTATTTTAGATTAGTTTAGTTTTGTTTGGTTTATTTTAGTTTAGTTTAGGTTAGGTGAGCATAGGTTAGTTTAGTTTAATTTAGATTAGGTTAGTATAGGTTATGTTAGGTTAGGTTATGTTAGTTTAGTTTAGTTTAGCTTAGTTTAGCTTAGGTTAGGTTAGTTTAGGTTATTTTACTTTAGTGTAGTTTAGTTTAGTTTATAGTTTAGTATAGTTTATAGTTTAGTTTATAGTTTAATTTAGTTTATAGTGTAGTTTATTTTAGTATAGTTTCGTTTCGTTTAGGTTAGGTTCGGTTACGTTAGGTTATGTTAGGTTAAGTTAGTTTAGTTTAGTTTAGTTTAGTTATGTTTAGTTTAGTTTATAGTTTAGTTTATTAATTAGTTTAGTTTAGTTTATAGTTAAGTTTATAGTTTAGTATTGTTTAGTTTAGTGTAGTTTAGTTTAGATTAGCTTAGTTAGTTTATTTTGGATTAGTTTACCTTACGTTACGTTAGGTTAGGTTAATTTATTTTAGTTTAGGTTAGGTTAAGTCAGGTTACTTTAGTTTAGCATAGTTTAGTTTAGTTTAGATAATTTATAGTTTAGTTTAGTTTAGTTTATAGTTTAGTTTACAGTTTAGTTTAGTTTCGGTTAGTTTAGGTTAGGTTAGATTAATTTAATTAAGGTTAGGATAGTTTAGTTCAGTTTAGTTTAGTTTAGTTTAGCTTAATTAGTTTAGTTTAGATTAGTATAGTTTACGTTAGGTTAGGTTAGGTTAGGTAAGTTTAGTTTTGTTTGGGTTAGGTTAGGTTAGGTGAAGTTAGGTTACTTTAGTTTAGTTAAGTTTAATTTAGTTTAGTTTAGTGTAGTTTAGATTAGGTTAGGTTAGGTTAGATTAGTTTAGTTTAGTTTAGGTTAGGTTAGGTTAGGATATTTTAGTTTAGTTTATTTTAGTTTAGTTTAGTTTAGTTTATAGTTTAGTATATAGTTTAAATTAGTTTAGTTTAGATTAGTTTAGTTTAGTTTAGTTTACTTAAGTTTAGTTTAGGTTAGGTTAGGTTAGGTTAGGTTATGTTAGGTTTGGTTAGTGTAGTTTAGTTTAGTTTAGTTAAGTTCATTTTATATTAGGTTAGGTTAATTTAATTTAGTTTAGTTTAGTTTAGGTTAGGTTAGGTGAGTTTAGTTTAGTTTAGTTTAGTTTAGGTTAGGTTAGGTTAGGTTAGGTTAGGTTATGTTAGGTTAGGTTAGGTTATGTTAGGTTAGGTTAGTGTAGTTTAGTTTAGTTTAGATTTGACTCGTTTAGTTTATAATTTAGTTTATAGTTCAGTTTAGTTTGGTTTAGTATAGTTTAGTTTTGTTTAATTTAGTTTTGTTTAATTTATTTTATTTTAGTTTAGTTTAGTTTAGTATACAGTTTAATTTTTAATTTAGTTTAGTTCAGTTTATAGTTTAGTTTAGTTTATGGTTTAGTTTATAGTTTAGTTTAGTTTATTTTAGTTTAGTTCAGTTTAGAATATGTCAGGTTAGTTTAGGTTAGTTTACTTTAGTTTAGTATAGTTTATAGTTTGGATTTGTTTAGTTTAGTTTATAGTTCAGTTTAGTTGAGTTTATTTTAATTTAGTTTAATTAAATTTTCTTTACTGTACAATTTAGTTTAGTTTAGTTTAGTTTATAGTTTAGTTTAGTTTAGTTTATGGTTAAGTTTACAATTTTGTTTAGTTTAATTTAGTTTAGTTTAGTATAGTTTAGCTCATTTTAGCTTAGGTTAGGTTAATTTAGTTTAGTTTAAGTTAGGTTAGGTTAGGTTAGGTTAGGTTACTTTAGTTAAGTTTAGTTTAGTTTAGTTAATTTATACTTTAGTTTAGTTTAGCATATAGTTTAGTTTAGTTTAGTTTATAGTATAGTATAGTTTAGTTTAGTTTAGTTTAGGGTAGGTTAGATTAGTTTAGTTTATTTTAGTTTAGGTTAGGTTTGGTTAGGGTAGTTTAGTTAAGTTTATAGTTTAGTTAAGTTTAGGTTACGTTAGGTTATGTTAGGTTAGGTTAGGTTAGTTTAGTTTAGATTAGTTTAGTTTAGTTTACTTTAGTTTTGTTTAGTTTTGTTTAGGTTGGGTTAGGTTAGTTTAGGTTAGGTTAGGTTAGCGTATTTTGGTTTAGTTTAGTTTAGTTAAGTTTTGTTTAGTTTATAGTTTAGTTTAGTTTAGTTTAGCTTGGTTTAGTTTAGGTTGGGTTAGGTTAGTTTAGTTTAGTTTAGTTTGGTTTATTTTAGTTTAGTTTAGGTTAGGTGAGCATAGGTTAGTTGAGTTTAATTTAGATTAGGTTATTTAGGTTAGGTTATGTTAGGTTAGTTTATTTTAGTTTAGTTTATGTTAGTTTAGTTTAGGTTAGGTTAGGTTATGTTAGTTTAGTTTAGTTTAGCTTAGTTTAGCTTAGGTTAGGTTAGTTTAGGTTATTTTACTTTAGTTTAGTTTAGTTTAGTTTATAGTTTAGTATAGTTTATAGTTTAGTTTATAGTTTACTTTAGTTTATAGTGTAGTTTAGTTTAGTTTCGTTTCGTTTAGGTTAGGTTCGGTTACGTTAGGTTATGTTAGGTTAAGTTAGTTTAGTTTAGTTTAGTTTAGTTATGTTTAGTTTAGTTTATAGTTTAGTTTATTAATTAGTTTAGTTTAGTTTATAGTTAAGTATATAGTTTAGTATAGTTTAGTTTATTGTAGTTTAGTTTAGATTAGCTTAGTTAGTTTATTTTGGATTAGTTTACTTTACGTTACGTTAGGTTAGGGTAATTTATTTTAGTTTAGGTTAGGTTAGGTTAAGTCAGGTTACTTTAGTTTAGCATAGTTTAGTTTATTGTAGATAATTTTAGTTTATTTATAGTTTAGTTTAGTTTATAATTTAGTTTAGTTTAGTGTAGTTTAGATTAGGTTAGGTTAGGTTAGATTAGTTTAGTTTAGGTTAGGTTAGGATAGTTTAGTTTAGTTTAGTTTAGTTTAGTTTAGTTTATAGTTTAGTTTATATTTTAAATTAGTTTAGTTCAGATTAGTTTAGTTTAGTTTACTTAAGTTTAGTTTAGGTTAGGTTAGGTTAGGTGAAGTTATGTTAATTTAGTTTAGTTTAGTTTATTTTAGTTTATTTATAGTTTAGCTTAGTTTATAATTTAGTTTAGTTTAGTTTATAGTTTAGTTTATGGTTTAGTTTGGTTTCGTTTGGTTTGGTTTAGATTAGTTCTGTTTCGTTTAGTTTAGTTTCGTTTAGGTTAGGTTAGGTTAGTTTAGTTTACTTTAGTTTAGTTTAGGTTAGGTTAGCTTAGGTTAGGTTATGTTAGGTGAGTTTAGTTTAGTTTAGTTTAGTTTAGGTTAGGTTAGTTTAGTTTAGTTTCGTTTAGTTTAGTTTAGGTTAGGTTAGGTTTAGTTTGGTTAGGTTAGGTTAGGTTAGGTTAGTTTAGCTAATTTTAGTTTAGTTTATAGTTTCGTTAATTTAGTTTAGTTTAGTGTATAGTTAAGTTTATAGTTTAGTTTAGTTTATGGATTAGTATAGTTTAGTTTAGTTTATTTTAACTTAGTTTAGTTTAGATTCGTTTAGTTTAGTTTTGGTTAAGTTAGGTTAGGTTTGGTTAGGTTAATTTAGTTTAGTTTAGTTTAATTTAGTTTATTTAATTTATAGTTAAGTTAAATTTAGTTTAGTTTATAGTTTAGATTATAGTTTAGTTTATTTTTTATTTTAGTTTAATTTAGTTTATGTTAGGTTAGTTTAGTTTAGTTTAGTTTCGGTTAGGTGTGGTTAGGATAGTTTAGTTTAGTTTAGTTTATAGTTTAGTTTAGTTTATTTTATACTTAAGTTCATAGTTTAGTTTATAGTTTAGTTTAGGCTATTTTAGATTAGTTTAGTTTAGTTTGGTTTAGTTTAGGTTAGGTTTGGTTAGGTTAATTTAGTAACGTTTAGTTTAGTTTTGTTTATTTAGTTTATTTTATAGTTTAGTTTAGTTAAGTTTAGTTTAGTTTAATTTAGTTTAGTTTAGTTTTATTTATTTTAGTTTAGTTTAGTTTTGTTTAATTTAGTTTAGTTTAATTTAGTTTTGTTTAGTTTAGATCAGGTTAGGCTGATTAGGTTAGTTTAGTTTAGTTTAGTTTAGCTAAGTTTAGTTTAGTTTATAGTTTCGTTAATTTATTTTAGTTTAGTTTAGTGATTAGTTAGGTTTATAGTTTAGTTTAGTTTATAGTTTATTTTATAGTTTAGTATAATTTAGTTTAGTTTAGTTTAGTTTAGTTTAGTTTAGTTTCGTTTAGTTTAGGGTAGGTAAGGTTAGGTTAGGTTATGTTAAGTTAGTTTAGTTTAGTTTTGTTTAGGTTAGGTTAGGTTTGGTTAGGTTAGTTTAGTTCATTTTATTTTAATTTAGTGTAGTGAATTTATAGTTTAGTTAAATTTAGTTTAGTTTATAGTTTAGATTATAGTTTAGTTTAGTTAATTTTATATTTTAGTTTTGTTTAGTTTAGGTTAGGTTAGTTTAGTTTAGTTTATTTTAGGTTAGGTTAGTTTGGGTTAGAATAGTTTAGTTTAGTTTAGTTTAGTTTTAATTTATAGTTTATTTTAGTTTTCTGAATACTTAAGTTTATCATTTAGTTTATAATCTAGTTTATAGTTTAGTTTAGGCTATTTTGGATTAGTTTAGCTTAGTTTAGTTTAGTTTAGTTTAGTTTAGAATAGGTTAGGTGAGAATAGATTAGTTTATTTTATTTTAGTTTAGTTTATAGTTAAGTTTATAGTTTAAATTAGTTTAGTTTAGTTTAGTTTATTTAAGTTTAGTTTAGGTTAGGTTATGTTAGGTTAGGTTAGTTTAGCATAGGTTTGATTAGGTTAGGTTAGTTTAGGTTAGGTCAGTTTACTTTAGTTTAGTTTAGTTAAGTTTAGTTTCGTTTAGTTTAGGTTAAGTTAGGTTCGGTTTGGTTAGGTTAATTTAGTTTAGTTTAGTTTAATTTAGTTTATTTAATTTATAGTTTAGATAATTTTAGTTTAGTTTATAGTTTAGATTATAGTTTAGTTTAGTTTTGGTCACATTTTAGTTTATAGTTTAGTTTATAGTTAAGTTTACAGTTTACTTTAGGCTAGTTTAGATTACTTTAGTTTAGTTCAGTTTAGTTTAGATTAGTTTAGTTTATTTTATAGTTTAGTTTATAGTATAGTTTACTTAATAGTTTAGTTTATAGTTTAGTTTATGGCTTAGTTTATAATTAAAATTCGTTTACTTTAGATTAGTTTAGTTTAGTTTAGTTTAGTGTAGCTTAGGTTAGGTTAGGTTAGTTTAGTTTAGTTTAGTTTTGTTTACTTAAGTTTAGTTTAGTTTAGGTTAGGTTAGCTTATGTTAGGTTAGGTTAGTTTAGCTTAAGTTAGATTAGGTTAGGTTAGTTTAGTTTAGTGTAGTTTAGTTTAGTTCAGTTTAGATTAGGTTACGTTAGTTTAGTTTTGTTTAGTTCAGTTTACTTTAGGTTAGGTTAGGTTAGGTAGTGTTAGTTTAGTTAAGTTTAGTTTAGTTTAGTTTTGGTTAGGTTAGGTTCGGTTGAGTTATTTTAGGTTAGGTTATTTTAGTTTAGTGTCGTTTAGTTTATAGTTTAGTTTCGTTAAGTTTAGTTTATAGTTCAGTTTAGTTTAGTTTTGTTTAATTTAGTTTAGTTTAATTTATTTTAATTTATTTTAGTTTAGTTTAATTTATAGTTCAGTTTATAATTTAGTTTAGATTAGTTTATAGTTTAGTATATGGTTTAGTTTAGTTTAGTTTAGTTTGGTTTAGTTTAGTTTAGATTATTTAGTTTCGTTTAGGTTAGTTTAATTTAGGCTAGATTAGGTTAGCTTAGTTTAGTTTAAATAAGTTTAGGTTAGGTTAGGATGGTTTAGATTAAGTTAGTTTAGTTTAGTTTAGTTTAGCTAAGTTTAGTTTAGTTTACAATTTAGTTTAGTATAGTTTAGTTTATAGCTTAGTTTATACTTAAGTTTAGTTTAATTTATAGTTTAGTTTATAGTTTAAATTAGTTTAATTTAGTTTAGGTTAGGTTAGGTTTGTTTAGTTTAAGTTAGGTTAGGTTAGGTTAGGTTAGTTTAGTTTAGTTTAGTTTAGTTGAATTTAGTTTAGTTTAGTTTAGGTTAGGTTAGGTTAGTTTAGTTTAGTTTAATTTAGGTTAGGTTAGGTTAGTTTGGGTTAACTTAGTTTAGTTTAGTTTAGGTTAGGATAGGTTAGGTTGATTAGGTTAGTTTAGTTCAGTTTAGCTAATTTTAGTTTAGTTTATAGTTTCGTAAATTTAGTTTAGTTTAGTTTAGTGTATAGATAAGTTTATAGTTTAGTTTACTTTAGTTTATGGTTTAGTATAGTTCTGTTTAGCTTAGTTTAGCTTAGTTTATTTTAGTTTCGTTTAGTTTAGATTAGGTTAAGTTAGGTTAGGTTTGGTTAGGTTAATTTGGTTTAGTTTAGTTTAATTTAGTTTATTTAATTTATAGTTTAGTTAAATTTAGTTTAGTTTATAGTTTAGATTATAGTTTAATTTATTTTATATTTTAGTTTAGTTTAGTTTAGTTTAGGTTAGGTTAGTTTAGTTTAGTTTAGTTTATGTCAGGTTGGGTTAGGATAGTTTAGTTTAGTTTAGTTTTAGTTTATAGTTTACTTTAGTTTATTTTATACTTAAGTTAATAATTTAGTTTAGGCTATTTTAGATTAGTTTAGTTTAGTTTGGTTTAGTTTAGGTTAGGTTCGGTTAGGTTAATTTAGTAAAGTTTAGTTTAGTTTTGTTTATTTAGTTTATTTTATAGTTTAGTTTAGTTAAGTTTAGTTTAGTTTAATTTAGTTTAGTTTTGTTTAATTTAGTTTAGTTTATTTTAGTTTAGTTTAGTTAGTTTAATTTAGTTTAGTTTAATTTAGTTTAGTTTAGTTTAGATGAGGTTAGCCTGATTAGGTTAGTTTAGTTTAGTTTAGCTTAGCTAAGTTTAGTTTAGTTTATAGTTTCGTTAATTTATTTTAGTTTAGTTTAGTGTATAGTTAGGTTTATAGTTTAGTTTAGTTTATAGTTTATTTTATAGTTTAGTATATTTTAGTTTAGTTTAGTTTAGTTTTTGCTTAGTTTAGTTTAGTTTCGTTTAGTTTAGGGTAGGTAAGGTTAGGTTAGGTTGGGTTAAGTTAGTTTAGTTTAGTTTTGTTTAGGTTAGGTTAGGTTTGGTTAGGTTAGTTTAGTTCATTTTATTTTAATTTAGTGTAGTTAATTTATAGTTTAGTTAAATTTAGTTTAGTTTATAGTTTAGATTATAGTTTAGTTTAGTTCATTTTATATTTTAGTTTTGTTTAGTTTAGGTTAGGTTTGGTTAGGTTAGGGTAGGTTAGCTTAGTTTAGTTTGGTTTAGTTTAGTTTAGGTTAGGTTAGGTTATTTTTAATTTATAGTTTATTTTAGTTTTGTGAATACTTAATTTTATCATTTAGTTTATAATCTAGTTTATAGTTTAGTTTAGGCTATTTTGGATTAGTTTAGCTTAGTTTAGTTTAGTTTAGTTTAGAAGAGGTTAGGTTAGGTTAATTTAGTATTGTTTAATTTAGTTTAGTTTATTTTATAGTTTAGTTTATAGTTTAGTTTAGTTAAGTTTAGTTTAGTTTATTGTTTAGTTTGCTTTAGTTTAGTTTTGTTTAATTTATTTTAGTTTAGTTTAGTTTAGTTTCGTTTAGGTTAGGTTAGGTTAGGTTATGTTAATTTAGGTTAGCTTAGTTTAGTTTAGTTTAGGTTAGATTAGGTTATGTTAATTTAGGTTAGCTTAGTTTAGTTTAGTTTAGGTTAGATTAAGTTAGGTTAGGTTAGTTAAGTTTAGTTTAGTTTAATTTATAGTTTAGTTTAGTTTACTTTAGTTTATGGTTTAGTTTAGTTTAGTTTATTTTAGTTTAAAGTTTAGTTTATACTTTCGTTTACTTTAGTTAATAATTTTGTTTATGGTTTAGTTTAGTTTAGTTTAGTTATTTTTTATTTAGTTTAGTTTAGTTTCGTTTAGGTTTGGTTAGGTTAGGGTAGGTTAGGTTAGGTTAGTTTGGTTTAGTTTAGTTTAGGTTAGGTTAGGTTAGATTAGGTTAGTTTACCTTAGTTTAGTTTAGCTTACTTTATTTATGTTTAGTTCAATTTATATTTTAGTTTAGTGTAATTTAATTTATATTTTAGTTTATGGTTTAGTTTAGTTTAATTTATAGTTTGATTTATAGTTTAGTTTAGTTTCTTTTAGTTTAATTTAGCTTAGTTTAGATTAGGTTAGGTTAGATTATGTTAGTTTAGTTTAGTTTATTTTAGTTTAGTTTAGTTTAGTTAATGTTAGGTTAGGTTAGTTTAGTTTAGTTTAGTTTAGTTTAGTTTAATTTAATTTAGTTTACTTAATTTAGTTTAGTTTAGTTTAGTTTAGTTTAGTTTAGGTTAGATATAGTTAGGTCAGGTTAGGTTATTTAAGTTTAGTTTAGTTAAGTTTAGGTTAGGTTAGGTTAGTTTAGTTTAATTGTATTTAGGTTAGGTTAGGTAATTTTAGGTTAGTATAGTTTAGTTAATTTATTTTAGTTAATAGTTCAGTATAGTTTACAGTTTAGTTTATAGTTTAGTTCTGTGTATAGTGTAGTTGATAGTTTAGTTTAGTTTAGTTTAGTTTCGTATAATTATGTTAGGTTAGGTTAGGTTGGATTAGCTTAGTTTAGTTTAGTTTAGTTTAGTTTCGTTTAAATTATGTTAGGTTAGGTTAGGTTGGATTAGCTTAGTTTAGTTTAGTTTAGGTTAGGTTCGGTTACGTTAGGTTATGTTAGCTTATGTTAGTTTAGTTTAGTTCAGTTTAGTCTAGTTTAGTTAAGTTTAGTTTAGTTAATAGTTTAGTATATTTTAGTTTATTTATTAGTTTAGTTTATAGTTAAGTATATAGTTTAGTTTAGTTTAGTTTAGCTTTGTTTGTTTATTTTAGATTAGTATAGCTTACGTTAAACGTAACCTAACGTAAGTTAACGTAGGTTAGGTTCGTTTAGTTTAGTTTAATTAGGTTAGGTTAGGTTAAGTTAGGTTACTTTAGCTTAGTTTAGTTTAGTTTAGATAATTTATGGTTTAGTTTAGTTAAGTTTAATTTATAGATTAGTATATAGTTTACTTTAGTTTATAGTTCAGTTTAGGTTAGATTAGTTTAAGTTAGATTAGGTTAGATTAGTTTAGTTTAGTTTAGTTTCGGTTAGGTTAGATTAGGTTACATTAAGTTAGTTTAGGTTAGCTTAGTTTAGTTTAGTTTAGTATAGTTAAGTTTAGTTAAGTTTTGTTTAGTTTACAGTTTAGTTTAGTTAAGTTTAGTTTATAATTTAGTTTATAGTTCACTTTAGTTTAGTTCATACTTTATTTTAGTTTACTTTAATTTCAGTTAGGTTAGGTTAGGTTAGGTTAGTGTAGAGTTAAGTTTAGTTTTGTTTAGCTAAGTTTATAGTTTATTTTGTAGTTTAATTTAGTTTAGTTTATTGTTTAATTTAGTGTAGTTTAGTTTAGTTTAGTTTAATTTAGTTTACTTTAGTTTAGTTTAGTATAGTTTATAAATTAGTTTATAATTTATTTTGGTTTGTAGTTCAATTTATTGTTAATTTAGTTTAGTTTATTTTAGTTTCTCTTAGGTTATGTTAGGTTAGGTTAGGTTAGGTTAGGTTAGCTTAGCTTAGTTTAGTTTAGTTTAGGTTAGGTTAGGTTAGGTTAGGTTAGGTTAGCTTAGTTTAGTTTAGTTTAGTTTAGGTTAGGTTCGGTTACGTTAGGTTATGTTAGGTTAAGTTAGTTTAGTTTAGTTTAGTTTAGGTTAGGTTAGGTTAGTTTAAGTTAGGTTACTTTAGTTTAGTTTAGTTTAGTTTAGATAATTTTTAATGTAGTTTAGTTTAGTTTAGTTTATAGTTTAGTTTATAGTTTACTTTAGTTTCTAGTTTAGTTTAGTTTGAATTAGATTCGGTAAGTTTAGTTTAGTTTACGTTAGGTTAGGTTAGGTTGAGTTAGGTTACTTTAGTTTAGTTTAGTTTAGATAATTTATAGTTTAGTTTATTTTAGTTTAGTTTATGGTTTAGTTTAGTTTATAGTTTAGTTTAGTTTTGTTTAGTTTAGTTTAGTTTAGGTAAGGTTGGATTATATTAGTTTAGTTAAGTTTAGGTTAGGTTAGGTTAGGTTAGGATAGTTTAGTTTAGTTTATTTTAGTATATTTTAGTTTATACTTTAGTTTAGTTTAGTTAATAGTTTAGATTATAGTTTAGTTTATAGTTTAGTTAATAGTTAAAATTAGTTTAGTTTAGTATAGATTAGTTTTGTTTAATTTAGTTTAGTTTAATTTATTTTAATTTAGTTTATTTTAGTTTAGATTATAGTTTAGTTTATAATTTAATTTAGTTTAGTATATAGTTTAGTTTATGGTTTAGTTTAGTTTAGTTTAGTTTAGTTTGGTTTAGTTTAGTTTAGTTTGGTTTAGTTTAGTTTAGTTTAGTTAATTTAGGTTAGGTTAGGTTAGGTTAGTTTAGTTTAGTTTAGTTTAGGTTAGTTTAGGTTAAGTTAGTTTTTTTTAGTTTAGGTTACGTTAGTTTAGGCTAGGTTATGTTAGGTTAGGTTAGGTTAGTTTAGTTTATTATAGTAGTTTAGTTTAGTTTACGTTAGGTAAGCTTAATATAGGTTAGGTTGTGTTAGGTTAGGTTAGTTTAATTTAGTTTCGTTTAGTTTATAGTTTAGTTTAGTTTAGTTTTTTTAATTTAGTTAAGTTTAGTATATAATTTAGTTTCATTTAGGTTAGGTTAGGCTAGGATAGTTTAGGTTAGCTTAGTTTACTTTATTTTAGTTTAGATTAAGTTAGGTTAAGTTGGGTTAGGTTCGTTTAGTTTAGTTTAGTTAAATTTAGTTTATAGTTTAGTTTATAGTTTAATTTAGTTTACAGTTAAGATTATAGTCTAGTTTAGTTTATAGTTTAGTTTATAGTGCAGTTTAGTTTAGATTAGTTTAGTATAGTTTAGTTTAGTTTAGTTTAGGTTAAGTAAGTTTAATTTAGTTTAGTTTAGTTTCGGTTAGGTTATGTTAGGTTAATTTAAGTTAGGTTATTTTGGGTTAGTTTAGTTTAGTTTAGTTAAGTTTAGTTAAGTTTAGTTTAGTTTACAGTATAGTTTAGTTAAGTTTAGTTTACAGTTTGGTTTATAGATTAGTTTATGGTTTAGTTTGGTTTAGTTTTGTTTAGTTTAGGTTGGTTAATTTATATTAGATTAGTTTAGTTTGGGCTAGGTTAGGTTAGGTTAGATTAGTTTAGTTTAGATTAGATTAGGTTAGGTTAATTTAGGTTGGGTTAGGTTAGTTTAGTTTAATTTAGTTTAGTTAATTTATAGTTTAGTTTAGTTTATAATTTAGTTTATAGTTTAGTTTAGTTTAGTTTATACTTTAGTTTAGTTTAGTTCAATTTAGTTTAAATTAGGTTATGTTAGGTTAGGTTAGTTTAGTTTAGTTTAGTTTAGTTTTTTTTTAGTTAAGTTTATAGTTTATTTTGTAGTTTAGTTTAGTTTAGTATATAGTTTAATTTAGTTTAGTTTAGTTTGATTTATTTTAATTTAGTTTATTTTAGTTTAGTTTTAGTTTAGTTTAGTTAAGTTTAGTTTAGGTTAGGTTACGTTAGGTTAGATTAGGTTAGGTTAGTTAAGTATAGTTTAGTTTAGTTTAGGTTAGGTTTGGTTAGGTTAAGTTAGGTTAGTTTAGTTAATTTAGTTTAGTTTAATTTAGTTGCATTTAGAATAGTTTAGTTTAGTTTAGTTAATTTTTGTTAGGTAATTTAGGTTAGTTTAGTTAATTTAGTTTAGGTTAGGTTAGTTTAGGGTAGTTTAGTTTAGTTAATTTATTTTAGTTAATTGTTTAGTATAGTTTATAGTTTAGTTTATAATTTAGTTGAGTTTATAGTGTAGTTTAGTTTAGTTTAGTTTCGTTTCGTTTAGGTTAGGTTCGGTTACGTTAGGTTATGTTAGGTTAAGTTAGTTTAGTTTAGTTTAGTTTAGTTATGTTTAGTTTAGTTTATAGTTTGGTTTATTAATTAGTTTAGTTTAGTTTGTAGTTAAGTATATAGTTTAGTATAGTTTAGTTTAGTTTAGTTTAGATTAGCTTAGTTAGTTTATTTTGGATTAGTTTAGTTTACGTTACGTTAAGTTAGGTTAGGTTAATTTAATTCATTTTAGTTTAGGTTAGGTTAGGTTAAGTTAGGTTACTTTAGTTTAGCTTAGTTTACTTTAGTTTAGATAATTTATAGTTTAGTTTAATTGAGTTTAAAATTTAGTTTACATTTTAGTTTAGTTTAGTTTAGTATCGGTTAGGTTAGGTTAGATTAATTTAATTTAGGTTAGGTTAGGATAGTTTAGTTCAGTTTAGTGTAGTTTAGGTTAGGTTAGGTTAGGTGAAGATAGGTTACTTTAGTTTACTTTTGTTTAATTTAGTTTAGTTTACTTTAATTTATTTATAGTTTAGTTTAGTTTATAATTTAGTATAGTTTAGTGTAGTTTAGGTTAGGTTAGGTTATGTTAGATTAGTTTAGTTTAGGTTATGTTAGGTTAGGATAGTTTAGTTTACTTTATTTTAGTTTAGTTTAGTTTATAGTTTAGTTTATTGTTTAAATTATTTTAGTTTAGATTAGTTTAGATTAGTTTAGTTTACTTAAGTTAAGTTTAGGTTAGGTTAGGTTAGTTTAGGTTAGGTTAGTTTAGTTTAGTTTATTTAAGTTCAGTTTATATTAGGTTAGGTTAATTTAAATTATTATAGTTTAATTTAGGTTAGGTTAGTTTAGTTTAGTTTAGAATGGTTTCTGTTAGGATAGGTTAAGTTAGGTTAGGTTAGGTTATGTTAGGTTAGGTTAGTGTAGTTTAGTTTAGTTTAGTTTAGATTTGTCTCGTTTAGTTTATAGTTTAGTTTATAGTTCAGTTTAGTTTGGTTTAGTATAGTTTAGTTTTGTTTAATTAGTTTTGTTTAATTTATTTTAATTTAGTTTAGTTTAGTTTATAGTTAATTTATAATTTAGTTTAGTTTAGTTTATAGTTTAGTTTATGGTTTAGTATAGTTTCGTTTGGTTTGGTTTAGATTAGTTCTGTTTCGTTTAGTTTAGTTTAGTTTAGGTTAGGTTAGCTTAGTTTAGCTTAGTTTAGGTTAGGTTAGTTTAGGTTAGTTTAGTTTACACTAGTTTAGTTTAGGTTAGTTTAGTTTAGGTTAGGTTAGGTTTGGTTTGGTTAGGTTAGGTTAGGTTAGTTTAGTTTATTTTAGGTTAGTTTAGGTTAGGTTAGGTTAGTCAAATTTAATTTAGTTAGATTATAATTTTGTTTATAGTTTAGTTTAGTTTAGTTTATAGTTTAGTTTAGTTAAGTTTAGTTTAGGTTAATTTTGGTTAGGTTAGGTTAGTTTAGTTTAGTTTAGTTTAGTGAATTTAGTTTAGTTTAGTTTAGGTTAGGTTAGGTTAGTTTACTTTAATTCAGTTTAAGTTATGTCAGGTTAGTTTAGGTTAGTTTACTTTAGTTGAGTTTAGTTTAGTTTATAGTTTAGATTTGTTTAGTTTTGTTTAGTGTAGTTTAGTTTATAGTGTTGTTTATAGTTTAGTTTAGTTAAGTTTAGTTTCGTTTAGGTTAGGTTAGGTTAGATTAGTTTAGTTTAGTTTAGTTTCGTTTAGGTTAGTTAGTTAGTTTAGTTCAGTTTAGGTTATGTCAGGTTAGTTTAGGTTAGTTTATTTTAGTTTAGTTTAGTTTATAATTTAGATTTGTTTAGTTTAGTTTAGTTTAGTTTATGGTTTAGTTTATAGTTTAGTTTAGTTTAATTTAGTTTAGTTCAGTTTAGGATATGTCAGGTTAGTTTAGGTAAGTTTACTTTAGTTTAGTATAGTTTATAGTTTAGATTTGTTTAGTTTAGTTTATAGTTCAGTTTAGTTGAGTTTATTTTAATTTAGTTTAATTAAATTTTATTTACTGTACAATTTAGTTTAGTTTAGTTTAGTTTATAGTTTAGTTTAGTTTAGTTTAGTTTATGGTTAAGTTTATACTTTTGTTTAGTTTAATTTAGTTTAGTTTAGTATAGTTTAGCTCAGGTTAGCTCAGGTTAGGTTAATTTAGTTTAGTTTATTTTAGTTTAGGTTAGGTTTGGTTAGGGTAGTTTAGTTTAGTTTATAATTTAGTTTAGGTTAGGTTACGTTCGGTTAGGTTAGGTTAGGTTAGGTTAGTTTAGTTTAGATTAGTTTAGTTTACTTTACTTTAGTTTTGTTTAGTTTTTTCTGGTTAGGTTAGTTTAGTTTAGGTTAGGTTAGGTTAGTTTGGTTTAGTTTAGTTTAGTTAAGTTTTGTTTGGTTTATAGTTTAGTTTAGTTTAGCTTGGTTTAGTTTAGGTTGGGTTAGGTTAGTTTAGTTTAGTTTAGTTTGGTTTATTTTAGTTTAGTTTAGGTTAGGTGAGCATAGGTTAGTTTAGTTTAATTTAGATTAGATTATTTAGGTTAGGTTATGTTAGGTTAGTTTAGTTTAGTTTATGTTAGTTTAGGTTAGGTTAGGTCAGGTTATGTTAGTTTAGTTTAGTTTAGCTTAGTTTAGCTTAGGTTAGGTTAATTTAGGTTATTTTACTTTAGTTTAGTTTAGTTTAGTTTAGTTTATAGTTTAGTATAATTTATAGTTTAGTATAATTTATAGTTTAGTTTATAGTTTACTTTAGTTTATAGTGTAGTTTAGTTTAGTTTAGTTTCGTTTCGTTTAGGTTAGGTTCGGTTACGTTAGGTTATGTTAGGTTAAGTTAGTTTAGTTTAGTTTAGTTATGTTTAGTTTAGTTTATTAATTAGTTTAGTTTAATTTATAGTTAAGTATATAGTTTAGTATAGTTTAGTTTAGTGTAGTTTAGTTTAGATTAGCTTAGTTAGTTTATTTTGGATTAGTTTACTTTACGTTACGTTAGGTTAGGTTAATTTATTTTAGTTTAGGTTAGGTTAAGTCAGGTTACTTTAGTTTAGCATAGTTTAGTTTAGTTTAGATAATTTATAGTTTAGTTTAGTTTAATTTATAGTTTAGTTTACAGTTTAGTTTAGTTTAGTTTCGGTTAGTTTAGGTTAGGTTAGATTAATTTAATTTAGGTTAGGATAGTTTAGTTCAGTTTAGTTTAGTTTATTTAAGCTTAGTTAGTTTAGTTTAGATTAGTATAGTTTACGTTAGGTTAGGTTAGGTTAGGTAAGTTTAGTTTTGTTTAGGTTAGGTTAGGTTAGGTGAAGTTAGGTTACTTTAGTTTAGTTAAGTTTAATTTAGTTTAGTTTAGTGTAGTTTAGATTAGGTTAGGTTAGGTTAGATTAGTTTAGTTTAGTTTAGGTTAGGTTAGGATAGTTTAGTTTAGTTTATTTTAGATTAGTTTAGTTTAGTTTATAGTTTAGTTTATAGTTTAAATTAGTTTAGTTTAGATTAGTTTAGTTTAGTTTAGTTTAGTTTAGGTTAGGTTATGTTAGGTGAGTTTAGTTTAGTTTAGTTTAGGTTAGGTTAGTTTAGTTTAGTTTCGTTTAGTTTAGTTTAGTTTAGGTTAAGTTAGGTTTAGTTTGGTTAGGTTAGGTTAGGTTAGGTTAGGTTAGTTTAGCTAATTTTAGTTTAGTTTATAGTTTCGTTAATTTAGTTTAGTTTAGTTTAGTGTATAGTTAAGTTTATAGTTTAGTTTAGTTTATGGTTTAGTATAGTTTAGTTTAGTTTAGTTTAACTTAGTTTAGTTTAGATTCGTTTAGTTTAGTTTAGGTTAAGTTAGGTTAGGTTTCGTTAGGTTAATTTAGTTTAGTTTAGTTTAATTTAGTTTATTTAATTTATATTTTAGTTAAATTTAGTTTAGTTTATAGTTTAGATTATAGTTTGGTTTATTTCATATTTTAGTTTAGTTTAGTTTATGTTAGGTTAGTTTAGTTTAGTTTAGTTTAGTTTCGTTAGGTGTGGTTATGATAGTTTAGTTTAGTTTAGTTTAGTTTTAGTTTATAGTTTAGTTTAGTTTATTTTATACTTAAGTTCATAGTTTAGTTTATAGTTTAGTTTAGGCTATTTTAGATTAGTTTAGTTTAGTTTGGTTTATTTTAGTTTAGTTTAGGTTAGGTGAGCATAGGTTAGTTTAGTTTAATTTAGATTAGGTTATTTAGGTTAGGTTATGTTAGGTTAGTTTAGTTTAGTTTAGTTTATGTTAGGTTATGTTAGGTTAGGTTATGTTAGTTTAGTTTAGTTTAGCTTAGTTTAGCTTAGGTTAGGTTAGTTTAGGTAATTTTACTTTAGTTTAGTTTAGTTTAGTTTATAGTTTAGTATAGTTTATAGTTTAGTTTATAGTTTACTTTAGTTTATAGTGTAGTTTAGTTTAGTTTAGTTTCGTTTCGTTTAGGTTAGGTTCGGTTACGTTAGGTTATGTTAGGTAAAGTTAGTTTAGTTTAGTTTAGTTTAGTTATGTTTAGTTTAGTTTATAGTTTAGTTTATTAATTAGTTTTGTTTAGTTTTTTTGTTAAGTATATAGTTTAGTATAGTTTAGTTTAGTGTAGTTTAGTTTAGATTAGCTTAGTTAGTTTATTTTGGATCAGTTTCCTTTACGTTACGTTAGGTTAGGTTAATTTATTTTAGTTTAGGTTAGGTTAAGTCAGGTTACTTTAGTTTAGCATAGTTTAGTTTAGTTTAGATAATTTATAGTTTAGTTTAGTTTAGTTTCGGTTAGTTTATGTTAGGTTAGATTAATTTAATTAAGGTTGGGATAGTTTAGTTCAGTTTAGTTTAGTTTAGTTAAGCTTAGTTAGTTTAGTTTAGATTAGTATAGTTTACGTTAGGTTAGGTTAGGTTAGGTAAGTTTAGTTTTGTTTAGGTTAGGTTAGGTTAGGTGAAGTTAGGTTACTTTAGTTTAGTTAAGTTTAATTTAGTTTAGTTTAGTGTAGTTTAGATTAGGTTAGGTTAGGTTAGATTAGTTTAGTTTAGTTTAGGTTAGGTTAGGATAGGATAGTTTAGTTTAGTTTATTTTAGTTTAGTTTAGTTTAGTTTATAGTTTAGTTTATAGTTTAAATTAGTTTAGTTTAGATTAGTTTAGTTAAGTTTAGTTTACTAGAGTTAAGTTTAGGTTAGGTTAGGTTATGTTAGGTTTGGTTAGTGTAGTTTAGTTTAGTTTAGTTAAGTTCAGTTTATATTAGGTTAGGTTAATTTAATTTAGTTTCGTTTAGTTTAGGTTAGGTTAGGTGAGTTTAGTTTAGTTTAGTTTAGTTTAGGTTAGGTTAGGTTAGGTTAGATTATGTTAGGTTATGTTAGGTTTGGTTAGTGTAGTTTAGTTTAGTTTAGTTAAGTTCAGTTTATATTAGGTTAGGTTAATTTAATTTAGTTTAGTTTAGTTTAGGTTAGGTTAGGTGAGTTTAGTTTAGTTTAGTTTAGGTTAGGTTAGGTTAGGTTATGTTAGGTTATGTTAGGTTAGGTTAGTGTAGTTTAGTTTAGTTTAGATTTGACTCGTTTAGTTTATAATTTAGTTTATAGTTCAGTTTAGTTTGGTTTAGTATAGTTTAGTTTTGTTTAATTTAGTTTTGTTTAATTTATTTTAATTTAGTTTAGTTTAGTTTAGTATATAGTTTAATTTTTAATTTAGTTTAGTTTAGTTTATAGTTTAGTTTAGTTTATGGTTAATTTATAGTTTAGTTTAGTTTATTTTAGTTTAGTTCAATTTAGGATATGTCAGGTTAGTTTAGGTTAGTATACTTTAGTTTAGTATAGTGTATAGTTTGGATTTGTTTAGTTTAGTTTATAGTTCAGTTTACTTGAGTTTATTTTAATTTAGTTTAAATAAATTTTCTTTACTGTACAATTTAGTTTAGTTAAGTTTAGTTTATAGTTTAGTTTAGTTTAGTTTATGGTTAAGTTTATACTTTTGTTTAGTTTAATTTAGTTTAGTTTAGTATAGTTTAGCTCAGGTTAGCTTAGGTTAGGTTAATTTAGTTTAGTTTAGGTTAGGTTAGGTTAGGTTAGGTTACTTTAGTTTTGTTTAGTTTTGTTTAGGTTAGTTTAGGTTAGTTTAGGTTAGGTTAGGTTAGCGTATTTTGGTTTAGTTTAGTTTAGTTAAGTTTTGTTTAGTTTATAGTTTAGTTTAGTTTAGTTTAGCTTGGTTTAGTTTAGGTTGGGTTAGGTTAGTTTAGTTTACTTTAGTTTGGTTTATATTAGTTTAGTTTCGGTTAGGTGAGCATAGGTTAGTTTAGTTTAATTTAGATTAGGTTATTTAGGTTAGGTTATGTTAAAGTTAGTTTAGTTTAGTTTAGTTTATGTTAGTTTAGGTTAGGTTAGGTTAGGTTATGTTAGTTTAGTTTAGTTTAGCTTAGTTTAGCTTAGGTTAGGTTAGTTTAGGTTATTTTACTTTAGTTTAGTTTAGTTTAGTTTATAGTTTAGTATAGTTTATAGTTTAGTTTATAGTTTACTTTAGTTTATAGTGTAGTTTAGTTTAGTTTAGTTTCGTTTCGTTTAGGTTAGTTTCGGTTACGTTAGGTTATGTTAGGTTAAGTTAGTTTAGTTTAGTTTTGTTTAGTTATGTTTAGTTTAGTTTATAGTTTAGTTTATTAATTAGTTTAGTTTAGTTTATAACTAAGTATATAGTTAAGTATAGTTTAGTTCAGTGTAGTTTAGTTTAGATTAGCTTAGTTAGTTTATTTTGGATTAGTTTACTTTACGTTACGTTAGGTTAGGTTAATTTATTTTAGTTTAGGTTAGGTTAGGTTAAATCCGGTTACTTTAGTTTAGCATAGTTTAGTTTAGTTTAGATAATTTTAGTTTATTTATAGTTTAGTTTAGTTTATAATTTAGTTTAGTTTAGTGGGGTTTAGATTAGGTTAGGTTAGGTTAGATTAGTTTAGTTTAGGTTAGGTTAGGTTAGGATAGTTTAGTTTAGTTTATTTTAGTTTAGTTTAGTTTATAGTTTAAATTAGTTTAGTTCATATTAGTTTAGTTTAGTTTAGTTTACTTAAGTTTAGTTTAGGTTAGGTTAGGTTATGTTAGGTTTGGTTAATGTAGTTTAGTTTAGTTAAGTTCAGTTTGTATTAGGTTAGGTTAATTTAATTTAGTTTAGTTTAGGTTAGGTTAGGTGAGTTTAATTTAGTTTAGTTTAGTTTACGTTAGGTTAGGTTAGGTTAGGTTATGTTAGGTTAGGTTAGTGTAGTTTAGTTTAGTTTAGTTTAGATTTGACTCGTTTAGTTTATAATTTAATTTATATTTCAGTTTAGTTTCGTTTAGTATAGTTTAGTTTTGTTTAATTTAGTTTTATTTAATTTATTTTAATTTAGTTTAGTTTAGTTTAGTATATAGTTTAATTTCTAATATAGTTTAGTTTAGTTTATAGTTTAGTTTATGGTTTAGTTTAGTTTAGTTTGGTTTGGTTTAGTTTAGTTCTGTTTGTTATAGTTTAGTTTAGTTTAGGTTAGGTTAGCTTAGTTTAGTTTAGTTTAATTTAGGTTAGGTTGGGTTAGGTTAGTTTAGTTTACTTTAGTTTAGTTTAGGTTAGGTTAGCTTAGGTTATGTTAGGTGAGTTTATTTTAGTTTAGTAGTTTACTTTAGTTTAGTTTAGGTTAGTTTAGTTTAGTTTCGTTTAGTTTAGTTTAGTTTATGTTAGGTTAGGTTTAGTTTGGTTAGGTTAGGTTAGGTTAGGTTAGTTTAGTTTATTTTAGGTTAGTTTAGGTTAGGTTAGGTTAGGTTAGTTAAATTTAATTTAGTTAGATTATAATTTAGTTTATAGTTTAGTTTAGTTTAGTTTATTGTTTAGTTTAGTTAAATTTAGTTTAGGTTAGGTAAGGTTAGGTTAGGTTAGTTTAGTTTAGTATAGTTTAGTTTAGTGAATTTAGTTTAGTTTAGTTTAGGTTTTAGTTAAGCTTAGTTAGTTTGTTTAGATTAGTATAGTTTACTTTAGGTTAGGTTACGTCATTTTAGTTTAGTTTAGGTTAGGTTAGGTTAGGTTAGGTGAAGTTATGTTAATTTAGTTTAGTTTAGTTTAGGTTAGGTTAGGTGAGTTTAATTTAGTTTAGTTTAGTTTAGGTTAGGTTAGGTTAGGTTAGGTTAGGTTAGGTTAGTTTATGTTAGGTTAGGTTAGTGTAGTTTAGTTTAGTTTAGTTTAGATTTGACTCGTTTAGTTTATAATTTAGTTTATAGTTCAGTTTAGTTTGGTTTAGTATAGTTTAGTTTTGTTTAATTTACTTTTGTTCAATTTATTTTAATTTAGTATAGTTTAGTTTAGTATATAGTTTAATTTTTAATATAGTTTAGTTTATTTTATAGTTTAGTTTATGGTTTAGTTTAGTTTAGTTTGGTTTGGTTTAGTTTAGTTCTGTTTGTTTTAGTTTACTTTAGTTTAGGTTAGCTTAGTTTAGTTTAGTTTAATTTAGGTTAGGTTGGGTTAGGTTAGTTTAGTTTAGTTTAGGTTAGGTTAGGTTAGTTTAAGTTAGGTTACTTTAGTTTAGTTTAGTTTAGTTTAGATAATTTATAATTTAGTTTAGTTTAGTTTAGTTTATAGTTTAGTTTATAGTTTACTTTAGTTTCTAGTTTAGTTTAGTTTGAATTAGATTCGGTAAATTTAGTTTAGTTTACGTTAGGTTAGGTTAGGTTGAGTTAGGTTACTTTAGTATAGTTTAGTTTAGATAATTTATAGTTTAGTTTATTTTAGTTTAGTTTATGGTTAATTTAGTTTATATTTTAGTTTAGTTTAGTTATGTTTAGTTTTGTTTATAGTTTAGTTTATTAATTAGTTTAATTTAGTTTATAGTTAAGTATATAGTTTAGTATAGTTTAGTTTAGTGTAGTTTAGTTTAGATTAGCTTAGTTAGTTTATTTTGGATTAGTTTACTTTACGTTACCTTAGGTTAGGTTAATTTATTTTAGTTTAGGTTAGGTTAGGTTAAGTCAGGTTACTTTAGTTTAGCTTAGTTTAGTTTAGTTTAGATAATTTATAGTTTAGTTTAGTTTAGTTTATAGTTTAGTTTACAGTTTAGTTCAGTTTGTTTCGTTTTGGTTAGGTTAGGTTAGATTAATTTATTTTAGGTTAGGATAGTTTAGTTCAGTTTAGTTTAGTTTAGTTAAGCTTAGTTAGTTTAGTTTAGATTAGTATAGTTTGCGTTAGGTTAGGTTAGGTTAGGTAAGTTTAGTTTAGTTTAGGTTAGGTTAGGTTAGGTGAAGTTAGGTTACTTTAGTTTAGATTAGTTTAATTTAGTTTAGTTTATTTTAGTTTATTTATAATTAAGTTTAGTTTATAATTTAGTTTAGTTTAGTGTAGTTTAGGTTAGGTTAGTTAAGGTTAGATTAGTTTAGCTTAGTTTAGGTTAGGATAGGTTAGGATAGTTTAGTTTAGTTTATTTTATTTTAGTTTAGTTTAGTTTATAGTTTAGTTTATAGTTTAAATTTGTTTAGTTTAGATTAGTTTAGTTTAGTTTAGTTTACTTAAGTTTAGTTTAGGTTAGGTTAGGTTAGGTTATGTTAGGTTAGGTTAGTGTAGTTTAGTTCAGTTTAGTTTAGTTCAGTTTATATTAGGTTACGTTAATTTAATTTAGTTTAGTTTAGTTTAGGTTAGGTTAGGTTAGTTAATTTAGTATAGTTTAGGTTAGGTTAGGTTAGGTTAGGTTAAGTTAGGTTATGTTAGGTTAGGTTAGTGTACTTTAGTTTAGTTAAGTTTAGATTTTACTCGTTTAGTTTATAGTTTAGTTTATAGTTCAGTTTAGTTTAGTTTAGTATAGTTTAGATTTGTTTAATTTAGTTTTGTTTAATTTATTTTAATTTAGTTTAGTTTAGTTTAGTATATAGTTTAGTTTTTAATTTAGTTTAGTTTAGATTATAGTTTAGTTTATGGTTTAGTTTAGTTTAGTTTGGTTTGGTTTAGTTTAGTTCTGCTTGTTTTAGTTTAGTTTAGTTTAGGTTAGGTTAGCTTACTTTAGTTTAGTTTAATTTAGGTTAGGTTGAGTTAGGTTAGTTTAGTTTACTTTAGTTTAGTTTAGGTTAGGTTAGCTTAGGTTATGTTAGGTGAGTTTATTTTAGTTTAGTAGTTTAGTTTAGGTTAGGTTAGTTTAGTTTAGTTTCGTTTAGTTTAGTTTACTTTAGGTATGGTTAGGTTTAGTTTGGTTAGGTTAGGTTAGGTTAGGTTAGTTTAGTTTATTTTAGGTTAGTTTAGGTTAGGTAAGGATAGGTTAGTAAAATTTAATTTTGTTAGATTATAATTTAGTTTATAGTTTAGTTTTGGTTAGTTTATTGTTTAGTTTAGTTAAGTTTAGTTTAGGTTAGGTAAGGTTAGGTTAGGTTAGTTTAGTTTAGTATAGTTTAGTTTAGTTTAGTTTAGTGAATTTAGTTTAGTTTAGGTTTCAGTTAAGCTTAGTTAGTTTAGTTTAGATTAGTATAGTTTACTTTAGGTTAGGTTAGGTTAGGTAATTTTAGTTTAGTTTCGGTTAGGTTAGGTTAGGTGAAGTTATGTTACATTAGTTTAGTTTAGTTTATTTTAGTTTATTTACAGTTTAGTTTGGTTTATAATTAATTTAGTTTAGTGTAGTTTAGGTTAGGTTAAGTTAGGTTAGATTAGTTTAGTTTAGTTTAGGTTAGGTTAGGTGAGAATAGTTTAGTTTATTTTAGTTTAGTTTAGTTTATAGTTAAGTTTATAGTTTAAATTAGTTTAGTTTAGATTAATTTAGTTTAGTTTAGTTTATTTAAGTTTAGTTTAGGTTAGGTTAGTTTATGTTAGGTTAGGTTAGTTTAGCATAGGTTTATTAGGTTAGGTTAGTTTAGGTTACGGCAGTTTAGTTTAGTTTAGGTTAGGTTAGTTTAGTTTAGTTTCGTTTAGTTTAGTTTAGGTTAGGTTAGGTTAGGTTTAGTTTGGTTAGGTTAGGTTAGGTTAGTTTAGCTAATTTTAGTTTAGTTTATAGTTTCGTTAATTTAGTTTAGTTTAGTTTAGTGTATAGTAAAGTTTACAGTTTAGTTTATGGTTTAGTATAGTTTAGTTTAGTTTAGTTTAACTTAGTTTAGTTTAGATTCGTTTAGTTTAGTTTTGCTTAAGTTAGGTTAGGTTTGGTTAGGTTAATTTAGTTTAGTTTAGTTTAATTTAGTTTATTTAATTTATAGTTTAGTTAAATTTAGTTTAGTTTATAGTTTAGATTATAGTTTAGTTTATTTTATATTTTAGTTTAGTTTAGTTTATGTTAGGTTAGTTTAGTTTAGTTTAGTTTAGTTTCGGTTAGGTGTGGTTAGGATAGTTTGGTTTAGTTTAGATTAGTTTTAGTTTATAGTTTATCTTAGTTTATTTTATACTTAAGTTCATAATTTTGTTTATAGTTTAGTTTAGGCTATTTTAGATTAGTTTAGTTTTGTTTGGTTTATTTTAGTTTAGTTTAGGTTAGCTTAGTTAGTTTAGTTTAATTTTGGTTAGGTTAGGTTAGTTTAGTTTAGTTTAGTTTAGTGAATTTAGTTTAGTTTAGTTTAGGTTAGGTTAGGTTAGTTTACTTTAATTCAGTTTAAGTTATGTCAGGTTAGTTTAGGTTAGTTTACCTTAGTTGAGTTTAGTTTAGTTTATAGTTTAGATTTGTTTAGTTTTGTTTAGTGTAGTTTAGTTTATAGTGTTGTTTATAGTTTAGTTTAGTTAAGTTTAGTTTCGTTTAGGTTAGGTTAGGTTAGATTAGTTTAGTTTAGTTTAATTTAGGTTAGGTTAGGTTAGTTTGGGTTAACTTAGTTTAGTTTAGTTTAGGTTAGGATAGGTTAGGTTGATTAGGTTAGTTTAGTTCAGTTTAGCTAATTTTAGTTTAGTTTATAGTTTCGTAAATTTAGTTTAGTTTGGTTTAGTGTATAGATAAGTTTATAGTTTAGTTTACTTTAGTTTATGTTTTAGTATAGTTTAGTTTAGCTTAGTTTAGCTTAGTTTATTTTAGTTTCGTTTAGTTTAGATTAGGTTAAGTTAGGTTAGGTTTGGTTAGGTTAATTTGGTTTAGTTTAGTTTAATTTAGTTTATTTAATTTATAGTTTAGTTAAATTTAGTTTAGTTTATAGTTTAGATTATAGTTTAGTATATTTTATATTTTAGTTTAGTTTAGTTTAGTTTAGGTTAGGTTAGTTCAGTTTAGTTTAGTTTAGTTTAGGTCAGGTTGGGTTAGGATAGTTTAGTTTAGTTTAGTTTTAGTTTATAGTTTACTTTAGTTTATTTTATACTTAAGTTAATAGTTTAGTTTAGGCTATTTTAGATTAGTTTAGTTTAGTTTGGTTTAGTTTAGGTTAGGTTCGGTTAGGTTAATTTAGTAAAGTTTAGTTTAGTTTTGTTTATTTAGTTTATTTTATAGTTTAGTTTAGTTAAGTTTAGTTTATTTTAATTTAGTTTAGTTTAGTTTTGTTTAATTTAGTTAAGTTTATTTTAGTTTAGTTTAGTTTAGTTTAATTTAGTTTAGTTTAATTTAGTTTAGTTTAGTTTAGATCAGGTTAGCCTGATTAGGTTAGTTTAGTTTAGTTTAGTTTAGCAAAGTTTAGTTTAGTTTATAGTTTCGTTAATTTATTTTAGTTTAGTTTAGTGTATAGTTAGGCTTATAGTTTAGTTTAGTTTATAGTTTATTTTATAGTTTAGTATATTTTAGTTTAGTTTAGTTTAGTTTTTGCTTAGTTTAGTTTAGTTTCGTTTAGTTTAGGGTAGGTAAGGTTAGGTTAGGTTGGGTTAAGTTAGTTTAGTTTAGTTTTGTTTAGGTTAGGTTAGGTTTGGTTAGGTTAGTTTAGTTCATTTTATTTTAATTCAGTGTAGTTAATTTATAGTTTAGTTAAATTTAGTTTAGTTTATAGTTTAGATTATAGTTTAGTTTAGTTCATTTTATATTTTAGTTTTGTTTAATTTAGGTTAGGTTAGTTTAGTTTAGTTTATTTTAGGTTAGGTTAGTTTGGGTTAGAATAGTTTAGTTTAGTTTAGTTTATTTTTAATTTATATTTTATTTTATTTTTGTGAATACTGAAGTTTATCATTTAGTTTATAATCTAGTTTATAGTTTAGTTTAGGCTATTTTGGATTAGTTTAGCTTAGTTTAGTTTAATTTAGTTTAGAATAGGTTAGGTTAGGTTAATTTAGTATTGTTTAATTTAGTTTAGTTTATTTATTTTATTTAATAGTTTAGTTTATAGTTTAGTTTAGTTAAGTTTAGTTTAGTTTATTGTTTAGTTTGCTTTAGTTTAGTTTTGTTTAATTTATTTTAGTTTAGTTTAGTTTAGTTTCGTTTAGGTTAGGTTAGGTTAGGTTATGTTAATTTAGGTTAGCTTAGTTTAGTTTAGTTTAGGTTAGATTAAGTTAGGTTAGGTTAGTTAAGTTTAGTTTAGTTTAATTTATAGTTTAGTTTAGTTTACTTTAGTTTATAGTTTAGTTTAGTTTAGTTTATTTTAGTTTAAAGTTTAGTTTATACTTTCGTTTACTTTAGTTAATAATTTTGTTTATGGTTTAGTTTAGTTTAGTTATGTTTTATTTAGTTTAGTTTAGTTTCGTTTAGGTTTGGTTAGGTTAGGCTAGGTTAGGTTAGCTTAGTTTGGTTTAGTTTAGTTTAGGTTAGGTTAGGTTAGATTAGGTTAGTTTACCTTAGTTTAGTTTAGCTTACTTTATTTATGTTTAGTTCAGTTTATATTTTAGTTTAGTGTAATTTAATTTATATTTTAGTTTATGGTTTAGTTTAGTTTAATTTATAGTTTGATTTATAGTTTAGTTTAGTTTCGTTTAGTTTAATTTAGCTTAGTTTAGATTAGGTTAGGTTGGATTATGTTAGTTTAGTTTAGTTTATTTTAGTTTAGTTTAGTTTAGTTAATGTTAGGTTAGGTTAGTTTAGTTTAGTTTAGTTTAGTTTAATTTAATTTAGTTTACTTAATTTAGTTTAGTTTAGTTTAGTTTAGTTTAGTTTAGGTTAGATTTAGTTAGGTCAGGTTAGGTTATTTAAGTTTAGTTTAGTTAAGTTTAGGTTAGGTTAGGTTAGTTTAGTTTAATTGTATTTAGGTTAGGTTAGGTAATTTTAGGTTAGTATAGTTTAGTTAATTTATTTTAGTTAATAGTTCAGTATAGTTTACAGTTTAGTTTATAGTTTAGTTCTGTGTATAGTGTAGTTGATAGTTTAGTTTAGTTTAGTTTAGTTTCGTTTAAATTATGTTAGGTTAGGTTAGGTTGGATTAGCTTAGTTTAGTTTAGTTTAGTTTAGGTTAGGTTCGGTTACGTTAGGTTATGTTAGCTTATGTTAGTTTAGTTTAGTTCAGTTTAGTCTAGTTTAGTTAAGTTTAGTTTAGTTTATAGTTTAGTATATTTTAGTTTATTTATTAGTTTAGTTTATAGTTAAGTATATAGTTTAGTTTAGTTTAGTTTAGCTTAGTTTGTTTATTTTAGATTAGTATAGCTTACGTTACGTTAGGTTAAACCTAACCTAACGTAAGCTAACGTAGGTTAGGTTCGTTTAGTTTAGTTTAATTAGGTTAGGTTAGGTTAAGTTAGGTTACTTTAGCTTAGTTTAGTTTAGTTTAGATAATTTATGGTTTAGTTTAGTTAAGTTTAATTTATAGATTACTATATAGTTTACTTTAGTTTATAGTTCAGTTTAGGTTAGATTAGTTTAAGTTAGATTAGGTTAGATTAGTTTAGTTTAGTTTAGTTTCGGTTAGGTTAGATTAGGTTACATTAAGTTAGTTTAGGTTAGCTTAGTTTAGTTTAGTTTAGTATAGTTAAGTTTAGTTAAGTTTTGTTTAGTTTACAGTTTAGTTTAGTTAAGTTTAGTTTATAATTTAGTTTATAGTTCAGTTTAGTTTAGTTCATACTTTATTTTAGTTTACTTTAATTTCAGTTAGGTTAGGTTAGGTTAGGTTAGGTTAGTGTAGTTTAGTTAAGTTTAGTTTTGTTTACCTAAGTTTATAGTTTATTTTGTAGTTTAATTTAGTTTAGTTTATTGTTTAATTTAGTGTAGTTTAGTTTAGTTTAGTTTAATTTACTTTACTTTAGTTTAGTTTAGTATAGTTTATAAATTAGTTTATAATTTATTTTGGTTTGTAGTTCAATTTATTGTTAATTTAGTTTAGTTTATTTTAGTTTCTTTTAGGTTAGGTTAGGTTAGGTTAGGTTAGGTTAGGTTAGCTTAGCTTAGTTTAGTTTAGTTTAGGTTAGGTTAGGTTAGGTTAGGTTAGCTTAGTTTAGTTTAGTTTAGTTTAGGTTAGGTTCGGTTACGTTAGGTTATGTTAGGTTAACTTAGTTTAGTTTAGTTTAGTTTAGGTTAGGTTAGGTTAGTTTAAGTTAGGTTACTTTAGTTTAGTTTAGTTTAGTTTAGATAATTTATAATTTAGTTTAGTTTAGTTTAGTTTATAGTTTACTTTATAGTTTACTTAATTTCTAGTTTAGTTTAGTTTGAATTAGATTCGGTAAGTTTAGTTTAGTTTACGTTAGGTGAGGTTAGGTTGAGTTAGGTTACTTTAGTTTAGTTTAGATAATTTATAGTTTAGTTTATTTTAGTTTAATTTATGGTTTAGTTTAGTTTATAGTTTAGTTTAGTTTAGTTTAGTTTAGTTTAGTTTAGGTAAGGTTAGATTAGATTAGTTTAGTTAAGTTTAGGTTAGGTTAGGTTAGGTTAGGTTAGGATAATTTAGTTTAGTTTATTTTAGTATATTTTAGTTTATACTTTAGTTTAGTTTAGTTAATAGTTTAGATTATAGTTTAGTTTATAGTTTAGTTTATAGTTTAAATTAGTTTCGTTTAGTATAGATTAGTTTTGTTTAATTTAGTTTAGTTTAATTTATTTTAATTTAGTTTATTTTAGTTTAGATTATAGTTTAGTTTATAATTTAATTTAGTTTAGTATATAGTTTAGTTTATGGTTTAGTTTAGTTTAGTTTAGTTTAGTTTGGTTTAGTTTACTTTAGTTTGGTTTAGTTTAGTTTAGTTTAGTTTAGTTAATTTAGGTTAGGTTAGGTTAGGTTAGTTTAGTTTAGTTTAGTTTAGGTTAGTTTAGGTTAGGTTAGTTTTTTTTAGTTTAGGTTAGGTTAGTTTAGGCTAGGTTATGTTAGGTTAGGTTAGGTTAGTTTAGTTTATTATAGTAGTTTAGTTTAGTTTAGGTTAGGTAAGCTTAATATAGGTTAGGTTATGTTAGGTTAGGTTAGTTTAATTTAGTTTCGTTTAGTTTATAGTTTAGTTTAGTTTAGTTTTTTTTAATTTAGTTAAGTTTAGTATAGTTTAGTTTCATTTAGGTTAGGTTAGGCTAGGATAGTTTAGGTTAGCTTAGTTTACTTTATTTTAGTTTAGATTAAGTTAGGTTAAGTTGGGTTAGGTTCGTTTAGTTTAGTTTAGTTAAATTTAGTTTATAGTTTAGTTTATAGTTTAATTTAGTTTACAGTTAAGATTATAGTCTAGTTTAGTTTATAGTTTAGTTTATAGTGCAGTTTAGTTTAGATTAGTTTAGTATAGTTTAGTTTAGTTTAGTTTAGTTTAGGTTAAGTAAGTTTAATTTAGTTTAGTTTCGGTTAGGTTAGGTTAGGTTAATTTAAGTTAGGGTATTTTGGGTTAGTTTAGTTTAGTTTAGTTAAGTTTAGTTTAGTTTAGTTTAGTTTACAGTATAGTTTTGTTAAGTTTAGTTTACAGTTTGGTTTATAGTTTAGTTTAGTTTAGTTTATAGATTAGTTTATGATTTAGTTTGGTTTAGTTTTGTTTAGTTTAGGTTGGTTAATTTATATTAGATTAGTTTAGTTTGGGCTAGGTTAGGTTAGGTTAGATTAGTTTAGTTTAGATTAGATTAGGTTAGGTTAATTTAGGTTGGGTTAGGTTAGTTTAGTTTAATTTAGTTTAATTAATTTATAGTTTAGTTTAGTTTATAATTTAGTTTATAGTTTAGTTTAGTTTAGTTTATACTTTAGTTTAGTTTAGTTTAATTTAGTTTAAATTAGGTTATGTTAGGTTAGGTTAGTTTAGTTTAGTTTTTTTTTAGTTAAGTTTATAGTTTATTTTGTAGTTTAGTTTAGTTTAGTTTATAGTTTAATTTAGTTTAGTTTAGTTTGATTTATTTTAATTTAGTTTATTTTAGTTTAGTTTTAGTTTAGTTTAGTTAAGTTTAGTTTAGGTTAGGTTACGTTAGGTTAGATTAGGTTAGGTTAGTTAAGTATAGTTTAGTTTAGTTTAGGTTAGGTTTGGTTAGGTTAAGTTAGGTTAGTTTAGTTAATTTAGTTTAGTTTAATTTAGTTGGATTTAGAATAGTTTAGTTTAGTTTAGTTAATTTTTGTTAGGTAATTTAGGTTAGTTTAGTTAATTTAGTTTAGGTTAGGTTAGTTTAGGGTAGTTTAGTTTAGTTAATTTATTTTAGTTAATAGTTTAGTATAGTTTATAGTTTAGTTTATAGTTTAGTTTAGTTTATAGTGTAGTTTAGTTTAGTTTAGTTTCGTTTCGTTTAGGTTAGGTTCGGTTACGTTAGGTTATGTTAGGTTAAGTTAGTTTAGTTTAGTTTAGTTTAGTTATGTTTAGTTTAGTTTATAGTTTGGTTTATTAATTAGTTTAGTTTAGTTTGTAGTTAAGTATATAGTTTAGTATAGTTTAGTTTAGTTTAGTTTAGATTAGCTTAGTTAGTTTATTTTGGATTAGTTTAGTTTACGTTACGTTAAGTTAGGTTAGGTTAATTTAATTCATTTTAGTTTAGGTTAGGTTAGGTTAAGTTAGGTTACTTTAGTTTAGCTTAGTTTACTTTAATTTAGATAATTTATAGTTTAGTTTAATTGAGTTTAAAATTTAGTTTACATTTTAGTTTAGTTTAGTTTAGTATCGGTTAGGTTAGGTTAGATTAATTTAATTTAGGTTAGGTTAGGATAGTTTAGTTCAGTTTAGTGTAGTTTAGGTTAGGTTAGGTTAGGTGAAGATAGGTTACTTTAGTTTACTTTGTTTAATTTAGTTTAGTTTACATTAGTTTATTTATAGTTTAGTTTAGTTTATAATTTAGTTTAGTTTAGTGTAGTTTAGGTTAGGTTAGGTTAGGTTAGATTAGTTTAGTTTAGGTTATGTTAGGTTAGGATAGTTTAGTTTACTTTATTTTAGTTTAGTTTAGTTTATAGTTTAGTTTATTGTTTAAATTATTTTAGTTTAGATTAGTTTAGATTAGTTTAGTTTACTTAAGTTAAGTTTAGGTTAGGTTAGGTCAGTTTAGTTTAGTTTATTTAAGTTCAGTTTATATTAGGTTAGGTTAATTTAAATTATTATAGTTTAATTTAGGTTAGGTTAGTTTAGTTTAGTTTAGAATGGTTTCTGTTAGGATAGGTTAAGTTAGGTTAGGTTAGGTTATGTTAGGTTAGGTTAGTGTAGTTTAGTTTAGTTTAGTTTAGATTTGTCTCGTTTAGTTTATAGTTTAGTTTATAGTTCAGTTTAGTTTGGTTTAGTATAGTTTAGTTTTGTTTAATTAGTTTTGTTTAATTTATTTTAATTTAGTTTAGTTTAGTTTATAGTTAATTTATAATTTAGTTTAGTTTAGTTTATAGTTTAGTTTATGGTTTAGTATAGTTTCGTTTGGTTTGGTTTAGATTAGTTCTGTTTCGTTTAGTTTAGTTTAGTTTAGGTTAGGTTAGCTTAGTTTAGCTTAGTTTAGGTTAGGTTAGTTTAGGTTAGTTTAGTTTACTTTAGTTTAGTTTAGGTTAGTTTAGTTTAGGTTAGGTTAGGTTTGGTTTGGTTAGGTTAGGTTAGGTTAGTTTAGTTTATTTTAGGTTAGTTTAGGTTAGGTTAGGTTAGTTAAATTTAATTTAGTTAGATTATAATTTTGTTTATAGTTTAGTTTAGTTTAGTTTATAGTTTAGTTTAGTTAAGTTTAGTTTAGGTTAATTTTGGTTAGGTTAGGTTAGTTTAGTTTAGTTTAGTTTAGTGAATTTAGTTTAGTTTAGTTTAGTTTAGGTTAGGTTAGGTTAGTTTACTTTAATTCAGTTTAAGTTATGTCAGGTTAGTTTAGGTTAGTTTACTTTAGTTGAGTTTAGTTTAGTTTATAATTTAGATTTGTTTAGTTTTGTTTAGTGTAGTTTAGTTTATAGTGTTGTTTATAGTTTAGTTTAGTTAAGTTTAGTTTCGTTTAGGTTAGGTTAGGTTAGATTAGTTTAGTTTAGTTTAGTTTCGTTTAGGTTAGTTAGTTAGTTTAGTTCAGTTTAGGTTATGTCAGGTTAGTTTAGGTTAGTTTATTTTAGTTTAGTTTAGTTTATTATTTAGATTTATTTAGTTTAGTTTAGTTTAGTTTATGGTTTAGTTTATAGTTTAGTTTAGTTTAATTTAGTTTAGTTCAGTTTAGGATATGTCAGGTTAGTTTAGGTAAGTTTACTTTAGTTTAGTATAGTTTATAGTTTAGATTTGTTTAGTTTAGTTTATAGTTCAGTATAGTTGAGTTTATTTTAATTTAGTTTAATTAAATTTTATTTACTGTACAAATTAGTTTAGTTTAGTTTAGTTTATAGTTTAGTTTAGTTTAGTTTAGTTTAGTTTAGTTTAGTTTAGTTTAGTTTATGGTTAAGTTTATACTTTTGTTTAGTTTAATTTAGTTTAGTTTAGTATAGTTTAGCTCAGGTTAGCTCAGGTTAGGTTAATTTAGTTTAGTTTATTTTAGTTTAGTTTAGGTTTGGTTAGGGTAGTTTAGTTTAGTTTATAATTTAGTTTAGGTTAGGTTACGTTCGGTTAGGTTAGGTTAGGTTAGGTTAGTTTAGTTTAGATTAGTTTAGTTTACTTTACTTTAGTTTTGTTTAGTTTTTTCTGGTTAGGTTAGTTTAGTTTAGGTTAGGTTAGGTTAGTTTGGTTTAGTTTAGTTTAGTTAAGTTTTGTTTGGTTTATAGTTTAGTTTAGTTTAGCTTGGTTTAGTTTAGGTTGGGTTAGGTTAGTTTAGTTTAGTTTAGTTTGGTTTATTTTAGTTTAGTTTAGGTTAGGTGAGCATAGGTTAGTTTAGTTTAATTTAGATTAGGTTATTTAGGTTAGGTTATGTTAGGTTAGTTTAGTTTAGTTTATGTTAGTTTAGGTTAGGTTAGGTCAGGTTATGTTAGTTTAGTTTAGTTTAGCTTAGTTTAGCTTACGTTAGGTTAATTTAGGTTATTTTACTTTAGTTTAGTTTAGTTTAGTTTAGTTTAGTTTATAGTTTAGTATAATTTATAGTTTAGTTTATAGTTTACTTTAGTTTATAGTGTAGTTTAGTTTAGTTTAGTTTCGTTTCGTTTAGGTTAGGTTCGCTTACGTTAGGTTATGTTAGGTTAAGTTAGTTTAGTTTAGTTTAGTTATGTTTAGTTTAGTTTAATAATTAGTTTAGTTTAATTTATAGTTAAGTATATAGTTTAGTATAGTTTAGTTTAGTGTAGTTTAGTTTAGATTAGCTTAGTTAGTTTATTTTGGATTAGTTTACTTTACGTTACGTTAGGTTAGGTTAATTTATTTTAGTTTAGGTTAGGTTAAGTCAGGTTACTTTAGTTTAGCATAGTTTAGTTTAGTTTAGATAATTTATAGTTTAGTTTAGTTTAATTTATAGTTTAGTTTACAGTTTAGTTTAGTTTAGTTTCGGTTAGTTTAGGTTAGGTTAGATTAATTTAATTTAGGTTAGGATAGTTTAGTTCAGTTTAGTTTAGTTTATTTAAGCTTAGTTAGTTTAGTTTAGATTAGTATAGTTTACGTTAGGTTAGGTTAGGTTAGGTAAGTTTAGTTTTGTTTAGGTTAGGTTAGGTTAGGTGAAGTTAGGTTACTTTAGTTTAGTTAAGTTTAATTTAGTTTAGTTTAGTGTAGTTTAGATTAGGTTAGGTTAGGTTAGATTAGTTTAGTTTAGTTTAGGTTAGGTTAGGATAGTTTAGTTTAGTTTATTTTAGTTTAGTTTAGTTTAGTTTATAGTTTAGTTTATAGTTTAAATTAGTTTAGTTTAGATTAGTTTAGTTTAGTTTAGTTTATTTTAGGTTAGGTTATGTTAGGTGAGTTTAGTTTAGTTTAGTTTAGGTTAGGTTAGTTTAGTTTAGTTTCGTTTAGTTTAGTTTAGTTTAGGTTAAGTTAGGTTTAGTTTGGTTAGGTTAGGTTAGGTTAGGTTAGGTTAGTTTAGCTAATTTTAGTTTAGTTTATAGTTTCGTTAATTTAGTTTAGTTTAGTTTAGTGTATAGTTAAGTTTATAGTTTAGTTTAGTTTATGGTTTAGTATAGTTTAGTTTAGTTTAGTTTAACTTAGTTTAGTTTAGATTCGTTTAGTTTAGTTTAGGTTAAGTTAGGTTAGGTTTCGTTAGGTTAATTTAGTTTAGTTTAGTTTAATTTAGCTTATTTAATTTATATTTTAGTTAAATTTAGTTTAGTTTATAGTTTAGATTATAGTTTGGTTTATTTCATATTTTAGTTTAGTTTAGTTTATGTTAGGTTAGTTTAGTTTAGTTTAGTTTAGTTTCGTTAGGTGTGGTTATGATAGTTTAGTTTAGTTTAGTTTAGTTTTAGTTTATAGTTTAGTTTAGTTTATTTTATACTTAAGTTCATAGTTTAGTTTATAGTTTAGTTTAGGCTATTTTAGATTAGTTTAGTTTAGTTTGGTTTATTTTAGTTTAGTTTAGGTTAGGTGAGCATAGGTTAGTTTAGTTTAATTTAGATTAGGTTATTTAGGTTAGGTTATGTTAGGTTAGTTTAGTTTAGTTTAGTTTATGTTAGGTTATGTTAGGTTAGGTTATGTTAGTTTAGTTTAGTTTAGCTTAGTTTAGCTTAGGTTAGGTTAGTTTAGGTAATTTTACTTTAGTTTAGTTTAGTTTAGTTTATAGTTTAGTATAGTTTATAGTTTAGTTTATAGTTTACTTTAGTTTATAGTGTAGTTTAGTTTAGTTTAGTTTCGTTTCGTTTAGGTTAGGTTCGGTTACGTTAGGTTATGTTAGGTAAAGTTAGTTTAGTTTAGTTTAGTTTAGTTTAGTTATGTTTAGTTTAGTTTATAGTTTAGTTTATTAATTAGTTTAGTTTAGTTTATAGTTAAGTATATAGTTTAGTATAGTTTAGTTTAGTTTAGATTAGCTTAGTTAGTTTATTTTGGATTAGTTTACTTTACGTTACGTTAGGTTAGGTTAATTTATTTTAGTTTAGGTTAGGTTAAGTCAGGTTACTTTAGTTTAGCATAGTTTAGTTTAGTTTAGATAATTTATAGTTTAGTTTAGTTTAGTTTCGGTTAGTTTATGTTAGGTTAGATTAATTTAATTAAGGTTGGGATAGTTTAGTTCAGTTTAGTTTAGTTTAGTTAAGCTTAGTTAGTTTAGTTTAGATTAGTATAGTTTACGTTAGGTTAGGTTAGGTTAGGTAAGTTTAGCTTTGTTTAGGTTAGGTTAGGTTAGGTGAAGTTAGGTTACTTTAGTTTAGTTAAGTTTAATTTAGTTTAGTTTAGTGTAGTTTAGATTAGGTTAGGTTAGGTTAGATTAGTTTAGTTTAGTTTAGGTTAGGTTAGGATAGAATAGTTTAGTTTAGTTTATTTTAGTTTAGTTTAGTTTAGTTTATAGTTTAGTTTATAGTTTAAATTAGTTTAGTTTAGATTAGTTTAGTTAAGTTTAGTTTACTAGAGTTTAGTTTAGGTTAGGTTAGGTTAGGTTAGGTTAGGTTAGGTTATGTTAGGTTTGGTTAGTGTAGTTTAGTTTAGTTTAGTTAAGTTCAGTTTATATTAGGTTAGGTTAATTTAATTTAGTTTCGTTTAGTTTAGGTTAGGTTAGGTGAGTTTAGTTTAGTTTAGTTTAGTTTAGGTTAGGTTAGGTTAGGTTAGATTATGTTAGGTTATGTTAGGTTTGGTTAGTGTAGTTTAGTTTAGTTTAGTTAAGTTCAGTTTATATTAGGTTAGGTTAATTTAATTTAGTTTAGTTTAGTTTAGGTTAGGTTAGGTGAGTTTAATTTAGTTTAGTTTAGGTTAGGTTACGTTAGGTTAGGTTATGTTAGGTTATGTTAGGTTAGGTTAGTGTAGTTTAGTTTAGTTTAGATTTGACTCGTTTAGTTTATAATTTAGTTTATAGTTCAGTTTAGTTTGGTTTAGTATAGTTTAGTTTTGTTTAATTTAGTTTTGTTTAATTTATTTTAATTTAGTTTAGTTTAGTATATAGTTTAATTTTTAATTTAGTTTAGTTTAGTTTATAGTTTAGTTTAGTTTATGGTTAATTTATAGTTTAGTTTAGTTTATTTTAGTTTAGTTCAGTTTAGGATATGTCAGGTTAGTTTAGGTTAGTTTACTTTAGTTTAGTATAGTGTATAGTTTGGATTTGTTTAGTTTAGTTTATAGTTCAGTTTAGTTGAGTTTATTTTAATTTAGTTTAAATAAATTTTCTTTACTGTACAATTTAGTTTAGTTAAGTTTAGTTTATAGTTTAGTTTAGTTTATGGTTAAGTTTATACTTTTGTTTAGTTTAATTTAGTTTAGTTTAGTATAGTTTAGCTCAGGTTAGCTTAGGTTAGGTTAATTTAGTTTAGTTTAGGTTAGGTTAGGTTAGGTTAGGTTACTTTAGTTTTGTTTAGTTTTGTTTAGGTTAGTTTAGGTTAGTTTAGGTTAGGTTAGGTTAGCGTATTTTGGTTTAGTTTAGTTTAGTTAAGTTTTGTTTAGTTTATAGTTTAGTTTAGTTTAGTTTAGCTTGGTTTAGTGTAGGTTGGGTTAGGTTAGTTTAGTTTACTTTAGTTTGGTTTATTTTAGTTTAGTTTCGGTTAGGTGAGCATAGGTTAGTTTAGTTTAATTTAGATTAGGTTATTTAGGTTAGGTTATGTTAAAGTTAGTTTAGTTTAGTTTAGTTTATGTTAGTTTAGGTTAGGTTAGGTTAGGTTATGTTAGTTTAGTTTAGTTTAGCTTAGTTTAGCTTAGGTTAGGTTAGTTTAGGTTATTTTACTTTAGTTTAGTTTAGTTTAGTTTATAGTTTAGTATAGTTTATAGTTTAGTTTATAGTTTACTTTAGTTTATAGTGTAGTTTAGTTTAGTTTAGTTTCGTTTCGTTTACGTTAGTTTCGGTTACGTTAGGTTATGTTAGGTTAAGTTAGTTTAGTTTAGTTTTGTTTAGTTATGTTTAGTTTAGTTTATAGTTTAGTTTATTAATTAGTTTAGTTTAGTTTATAATTAAGTATATAGTTTAGTATAGTTTAGTTCAGTGTAGTTTAGTTTAGATTAGCTTAGTTAGTTTATTTTGGATTAGTTTACTTTACGTTACGTTAGGTTAGGTTAATTTATTTTAGTTTAGGTTAGGTTAGGTTAAATCAGGTTACTTTAGTTTAGCATAGTTTAGTTTAGTTTAGATAATTTTAGTTTATTTATAGTTTAGTTTAGTTTATAATTTAGTTTAGTTTAGTGTGGTTTAGATTAGGTTAGGTTAGGTTAGATTAGTTTAGTTTAGGTTAGGTTAGGTTAGGATAGTTTAGTTTAGTTTATTTTAGTTTAGTTTAGTTTATAGTTTAAATTAGTTTAGTTCATATTAGTTTAGTTTAGTTTAGTTTACTTAAGTTTAGTTTAGGTTAGGTTAGGTTATGTTAGGTTTGGTTAGTGTAGTTTAGTTTAGTTAAGTTCAGTTTGTATTTGGTTAGGTTAATTTAATTTAGTTTAGTTTAGGTTAGGTTAGGTGAGTTTAATTTAGTTTAGTTTAGTTTACGTTAGGTTAGGTTAGGTTAGGTTATGTTAGGTTAGGTTAGTGTAGTTTAGTTTAGTTTAGTTTAGATTTGACTCGTTTAGTTTATAATTTAATTTATATTTCAGTTTAGTTTCGTTTAGTATAGTTTAGTTTTGTTTAATTTATTTTAATTTAGTTTAGTTTAGTTTAGTATATAGTTTAATTTCTAATATAGTTTAGTTTAGTTTATAGTTTAGTTTATGGTTTAGTTTAGTTTAGTTTGGTTTGGTTTAGTTTAGTTCTGTTTGTTTTAGTTTAGTTTAGTTTAGGTTAGGTTAGCTTAGTTTAGTTTAGTTTAATTTAGGTTAGGTTGGGTTAGGTTAGTTTAGTTTACTTTAGTTTAGTTTAGGTTAGGTTAGCTTAGGTTATGTTAGGTGAGTTTATTTTAGTTTAGTAGTTTAGTTTAGTTTAGTTTAGGTTAGTTTAGTTTAGTTTCGTTTAGTTTAGTTTAGTTTATGTTAGGTTAGGTTTAGTTTGGTTAGGTTAGGTTAGGTTAGGTTAGTTTAGTTTATTTTAGGTTAGTTTAGGTTAGGTTAGGTTAGGTTAGTTAAATTTAATTTAGTTAGATTATAATTTAGTTTATAGTTTAGTTTAGTTTAGTTTATTGTTTAGTTTAGTTAAATTTAGTTTAGGTTAGGTAAGGTTAGGTTAGGTTAGTTTAGTTTAGTATAGTTTAGTTTAGTTTAGTTTAGTGAATTTAGTTTAGTTTAGTTTAGGTTTTAGTTAAGCTTAGTTAGTTTGTTTAGATTAGTATAGTTTACTTTAGGTTAGGTTACGTCATTTTAGTTTAGTTTAGATTAGGTTAGGTTAGGTGAAGTTATGTTAATTTAGTTTAGTTTAGTTTAGGTTAGGTTAGGTGAGTTTAATTTAGTTTAGTTTAGTTTAGGTTAGGTTAGGTTAGGTTAGGTTAGGTTAGGTTAGTTTATGTTAGGTTAGGTTAGTGTAGTTTAGTTTAGTTTAGTTTAGATTTGACTCGTTTAGTTTATAATTTAGTTTATAGTTCAGTTTAGTTTGGTTTAGTATAGTTTAGTTTTGTTTAATTTACTTTTGTTCAATTTATTTTAATTTAGTATAGTTTAGTTTAGTATATAGTTTAATTTTTAATATAGTTTAGTTTAGTTTATAGTTTAGTTTATGGTTTAGTTTAGTTTAGTTTGGTTTGGTTTAGTTTAGTTCTGTTTGTTTTAGTTTAGTTTAGTTTAGGTTAGCTTAGTTTAGTTTAGTTTAATTTAGGTTAGGTTGGGTTAGGTTAGTTTAGTTTAGTTTAGGTTAGGTTAGGTTAGTTTAAGTTAGGTTACTTTAGTTTAGTTTAGTTTAGTTTAGATAATTTATAATTTAGTTTAGTTTAGTTTAGTTTATAGTTTAGTTTATAGTTTACTTTAGTTTCTAGTTTAGTTTAGTTTGAATTAGATTCGGTAAATTTAGTTTAGTTTACGTTAGGTTAGGTTAGGTTGAGTTAGGTTACTTTAGTATAGTTTAGTTTAGATAATTTATAGTTTAGTTTATTTTAGTTTAGTTTATGGTTAATTTAGTTTATATTTTAGTTTAGTTTAGTTATGTTTAGTTTTGTTTATAGTTTAGTTAATTAATTAGTTTAATTTAGTTTATAGTTAAGTATATAGTTTAGTATAGTTTAGTTTAGTGTAGTTTAGTTTAGATTAGCTTAGTTAGTTTATTTTGGATTAGTTTACTTTACGTTACCTTAGGTTAGGTTAATTTATTTTAGTTTAGGTTAGGTTAGGTTAAGTCAGGTTACTTTAGTTTAGCTTAGTTTAGTTTAGTTTAGATAATTTATAGTTTAGTTTAGTTTAGTTTATAGTTTAGTTTACAGTTTAGTTCAGTTTGTTTCGTTTTGGTTAGGTTAGGTTAGATTAATTTATTTTAGGTTAGGATAGTTTAGTTCAGTTTAGTTTAGTTTAGTTAAGCTTAGTTAGTTTAGTTTAGATTAGTATAGTTTGCGTTAGGTTAGGTTAGGTTAGGTAAGTTTAGTTTAGTTTAGGTTAGGTTAGGTTAGGTGAAGTTAGGTTACTTTAGTTTAGATTAGTTTAATTTAGTTTAGTTTATTTTAGTTTATTTATAATTAAGTTTAGTTTATAATTTAGTTTAGTTTAGTGTAGTTTAGGTTAGGTTAGTTAAGGTTAGATTAGTTTAGCTTAGTTTAGGTTAGGATAGGTTAGGATAGTTTAGTTTATTTTATTTTAGTTTAGTTTAGTTTATAGTTTAGTTTATAGTTTAAATTTGTTTAGTTTAGATTAGTTTAGTTTAGTTTAGTTTACTTAAGTTTAGTTTAGGTTAGGTTAGGTTAGGTTATGTTAGGTTAGGTTAGTGTAGTTTAGTTCAGTTTAGTTTAGTTCAGTTTATATTAGGTTAGGTTAATTTAATTTAGTTTAGTTTAGGTTAGGTTAGGTTAGTTAATTTAGTATAGTTTAGGTTAGGTTAGGTTAGGTTAAGTTAGGTTATGTTAGGTTAGGTTAGTGTAGTTTAGTTTGGTTAATTTAGATTTTACTCGTTTAGTTTATAGTTTAGTTTATAGTTCAGTTTAGTTTAGTTTAGTATAGTTTAGATTTGTTTAATTTAGTTTTGTTTCATTTATTTTAATTTAGTTTAGTTTAGTTTAGTATATAGTTTAGTTTTTAATTTAGTTTAGTTTAGATTATAGTTTAGTTTATGGTTTAGTTTAGTTTAGTTTGGTTTGGTTTAGTTTAGTTCTGTTTGTTTTAGTTTAGTTTAGTTTAGGTTAGGTTAGCTTAGTTTAGTTTAGTTTAATTTAGGTTAGGTTGAGTTAGGTTAGTTTAGTTTACTTTAGTTTAGTTTAGGTTAGGTTAGCTTAGGTTATGTTAGGTGAGTTTATTTTAGTTTAGTAGTTTAGTTTAGGTTAGGTTAGTTTAGTTTAGTTTCGTTTAGTTTAGTTTAGTTTAGGTATGGTTAGTATTAGTTTGGTTAGGTTAGGTTAGGTTAGGTTAGTTTAGTTTATTTTAGGTTAGTTTAGGTTAGGTAAGGATAGGATAGTTAAATTTAATTTTGTTAGATTATAATTTAGTTTATAGTTTAGTTTTGGTTAGTTTATTGCTTAGTTTAGTTAAGTTTAGTTTAGGTTAGGTAAGGTTAGGTGAGGTTAGTTTAGTTTAGTATAGTTTAGTTTAGTTTAGTTTAGTGAATTTAGTTTAGTTTAGGTTTCAGTTAAGCTTAGTTAGTTTAGTTTAGATTAGTATAGTTTACTTTAGGTTAGGTTAGGTTAGGTAATTTTAGTTTAGTTTCGGTTAGGTTAGGATAGGTGAAGTTATGTTACTTTAGTTTAGTTTAGTTTATTTTAGTTTATTTACAGTTTAGTTTGGTTTATAATTAATTTAGTTTAGTGTAGTTTAGGTTAGGTTAAGTTAGGTTAGATTAGTTTAGTTTAGTTTAGGTTAGGTTAGGTGAGAATAGTTTAGTTTATTTTAGTTTAGTTTAGTTTATAGTTAAGTTTATAGTTTAAATTAGTTTAGTTTAGATTAATTTAGTTTAGTTTAGTTTATTTAAGTTTAGTTTAGGTTAGGTTAGTTTATGTTAGGTTAGGTTAGTTTAGCATAGGTTTATTAGGTTAGGTTAGTTTAGGTTACGGCAGTTTAGTTTAGTTTAGGTTAGGTTAGTTTAGTTTAGTTTCGTTTAGTTTAGTTTAGGTTAGGTTAGGTTAGGTTTAGTTTGGTTAGGTTAGGTTAGGTTAGTTTAGCTAACTTTAGTTTAGTTTATAGTTTCGTTAATTTAATTTAGTTTAGTTTAGTGTATAGTAAAGTTTATAGTTTAGTTTAGTTTATGGTTTAGTATAGTTTAGTTTAGTTTATTTTAACTTAGTTTAGTTTAGATTCGTTTAGTTTAGTTTAGCTTAAGTTAGGTTAGATTTGGTTAGGTTAATTTAGTTTAGTTTAGTTTAGTTTAGTTTATTTAATTTATAGTTTATTTAAATTTAGTTTAGTTTATAGTTTAGATTATAGTTTAGTTTATTTTATATTTTAGTTTAGTTTAGTTTATGTTAAGTTAGTTTAGTTTAGTTTAGTTTAGTTTAGTTTCGGTTAGGTATGGTTAGGATAGTTTGGTTTAGTTTAGATTAGTTTTAGTTTATAGTTTATCTTAGTTTATTTTATACTTAAGTTCATAATTTTGTTTATAGTTTAGTTTAGGCTATTTTAGATTAGTTTAGTTTTGTTTGGTTTATTTTAGTTTAGTTTAGGTTAGGTGAGCATAGGTTAGTTTAGTTTAATTTAGATTAGGTTAGTATAGGTTATGTTAGGTTAGGTTATGTTAGTTTAGTTTAGTTTAGCTTAGTTTAGCTTAGGTTAGGTTAGTTTAGGTTATTTTACTTTAGTGTAGTTTAGTTTAGTTTATAGTTTAGTATAGTTTATAGTTTAGTTTATAGTTTAATTTAGTTTATAGTGTAGTTTATTTTAGTATAGTTTCGTTTCGTTTAGGTTAGGTTCGGTTACGTTAGGTTATGTTAGGTTAAGTTAGTTTAGTTTAGTTTATTTTAGTTATGTTTAGTTTAGTTTATAGTTTAGTTTATTAATTAGTTTAGTTTAGTTTATAGTTAAGTTTATAGTTTAGTATTGTTTAGTTTAGTGTAGTTTAGTTTAGATTAGCTTAGTTAATTTATTTTGGATTAGTTTACCTTACGTTACGTTAGGTTAGGTTAATTTATTTTAGTTTAGGTTAGGTTAAGTCAGGTTACTTTAGTTTAGCATAGTTTAGTTTAGTTTAGATAATTTATAGTTTAGTTTAGTTTAGTTTATAGTTTAGTTTACAGTTTAGTTTAGTTTCGGTTAGTTTAGGTTAGGTTAGATTAATTTAATTAAGGTTAGGATAGTTTAGTTCAGTTTAGTTTAGTTTAGTTTAGCTTAATTAGTTTAGTTTAGATTAGTATAGTTTACGTTAGGTTAGGTTAGGTTAGGTAAGTTTAGTTTTGTTTGGGTTAGGTTAGGTTAGGTGAAGTTAGGTTACTTTAGTTTAGTTAAGTTTAATTTAGTTTAGTTTAGTGTAGTTTAGATTAGGTTAGGTTAGGTTAGATTAGTTTAGTTTAGTTTAGGTTAGGTTAGGTTAGGATATTTTAGTTTAGTTTATTTTAGTTTAGTTTAGTTTAGTTTATAGTTTAGTATATAGTTTAAATTAGTTTAGTTTAGATTAGTTTAGTTTAGTTTAGTTTACTTAAGTTTAGTTTAGGTTAGGTTAGGTTAGGTTAGGTTATGTTAGGTTTGGTTAGTGTAGTTTAGTTTAGTTTAGTTAAGTTCATTTTATATTAGGTTAGGTTAATTTAATTTAGTTTAGTTTAGTTTAGGTTAGGTTAGGTGAGTTTAGTTTAGTTTAGTTTAGTTTAGGTTAGGTTAGGTTAGGTTAGGTTAGGTTATGTTAGGTTAGGTTAGGTTATGTTAGGTTAGGTTAGTGTAGTTTAGTTTAGTTTAGATTTGACTCGTTTAGTTTATAATTTAGTTTATAGTTCAGTTTAGTTTGGTTTAGTATAGTTTAGTTTTGTTTAATTTAGTTTTGTTTAATTTATTTTATTTTAGTTTAGTTTAGTTTAGTATACAGTTTAATTTTTAATTTAGTTTAGTTCAGTTTATAGTTTAGTTTAGTTTATGGTTTAGTTTATAGTTTAGTTTAGTTTATTTTAGTTTAGTTCAGTTTAGAATATGTCAGGTTAGTTTAGGTTAGTTTACTTTAGTTTAGTATAGTTTATAGTTTGGATTTGTTTAGTTTAGTTTATAGTTCAGTTTAGTTGAGTTTATTTTAATTTAGTTTAATTAAATTTTCTTTACTGTACAATTTAGTTTAGTTTAGTTTAGTTTATAGTTTAGTTTAGTTTAGTTTATGGTTAAGTTTACACTTTTGTTTAGTTTAATTTAGTTTAGTTTAGTATAGTTTAGCTCATTTTAGCTTAGGTTAGGTTAATTTAGTTTAGTTTAAGTTAGGTTAGGTTAGGTTAGGTTAGGTTACTTTAGTTAAGTTTAGTTTAGTTTAGTTAATTTATACTTTAGTTTAGTTTAGCATATAGTTTAGTTTAGTTTAGTTTATAGTATAGTATAGTTTAGTTTAGTTTAGTTTAGGGTAGGTTAGATTAGTTTAGTTTATTTTAGTTTAGGTTAGGTTTGGTTAGGGTAGTTTAGTTAAGTTTATAGTTTAGTTAAGTTTAGGTTACGTTAGGTTATGTTAGGTTAGGTTAGGTTAGTTTAGTTTAGATTAGTTTAGTTTAGTTTACTTTAGTTTTGTTTAGTTTTGTTTAGGTTGGGTTAGGTTAGTTTAGGTTAGGTTAGGTTAGCGTATTTTGGTTTAGTTTAGTTTAGTTAAGTTTTGTTTAGTTTATAGTTTAGTTTAGTTTAGTTTAGCTTGGTTTAGTTTAGGTTGGGTTAGGTTAGTTTAGTTTAGTTTAGTTTCGTTTATTTTAGTTTAGTTTAGGTTAGGTGAGCATAGGTTAGTTGAGTTTAATTTAGATTAGGTTATTTAGGTTAGGTTATGTTAGGTTAGTTTATTTTAGTTTAGTTTATGTTAGTTTAGTTTAGGTTAGGTTAGGTTATGTTAGTTTAGTTTAGTTTAGCTTAGTTTAGCTTAGGTTAGGTTAGTTTAGGTTATTTTACTTTAGTTTAGTTTAGTTTATAGTTTAGTATAGTTTATAGTTTAGTTTATAGTTTACTTTAGTTTATAGTGTAGTTTAGTTTAGTTTCGTTTCGTTTAGGTTAGGTTCGGTTACGTTAGGTTATGTTAGGTTAAGTTAGTTTAGTTTAGTTTAGTTTAGTTATGTTTAGTTTAGTTTATAGTTTAGTTTATTAATTAGTTTAGTTTAGTTTATAGTTAAGTATATAGTTTAGTATAGTTTAGTTTATTGTAGTTTAGTTTAGATTAGCTTAGTTAGTTTATTTTGGATTAGTTTACTTTACGTTACGTTAGGTTAGGGTAATTTATTTTAGTTTAGGTTAGGTTAGGTTAAGTCAGGTTACTTTAGTTTAGCATAGTTTAGTTTATTGTAGATAATTTTAGTTTATTTATAGTTTAGTTTAGTTTATAATTTAGTTTAGTTTAGTGTAGTTTAGATTAGGTTAGGTTAGGTTAGATTAGTTTAGTTTAGGTTAGGTTAGGATAGTTTAGTTTAGTTTAGTTTAGTTTAGTTTAGTTTATAGTTTAGTTTATATTTTAAATTAGTTTAGTTCAGATTAGTTTAGTTTAGTTTACTTAAGTTTAGTTTAGGTTAGGTTAGGTTAGGTGAAGTTATGTTAATTTAGTTTAGTTTAGTTTATTTTAGTTTATTTATAGTTTAGCTTAGTTTATAATTTAGTTTAGTTTAGTTTATAGTTTAGTTTATGGTTTAGTTTGGTTTCGTTTGGTTTGGTTTAGATTAGTTCTGTTTCGTTTAGTTTAGTTTCGTTTAGGTTAGGTTAGGTTAGTTTAGTTTACTTTAGTTTAGTTTAGGTTAGGTTAGCTTAGGTTATGTTAGGTGAGTTTAGTTTAGTTTAGTTTAGTTTAGGTTAGGTTAGTTTAGTTTAGTTTCGTTTAGTTTAGTTTAGTTTAGGTTAGGTTAGGTTTAGTTTGGTTAGGTTAGGTTAGGTTAGGTTAGTTTAGCTAATTTTAGTTTAGTTTATAGTTTCGTTAATTTAGTTTAGTTTAGTTTAGTGTATAGTTAAGTTTATAGTTTAGTTTAGTTTATGGATTAGTATAGTTTAGTTTAGTTTATTTTAACTTAGTTTAGTTTAGATTCGTTTAGTTTAGTTTTGGTTAAGTTAGGTTAGGTTTGGTTAGGTTAATTTAGTTTAGTTTAGTTTAATTTAGTTTATTTAATTTATAGTTAAGTTAAATTTAGTTTAGTTTATAGTTTAGATTATAGTTTAGTTTATTTTCTATTTTAGTTTAATTTAGTTTATGTTAGGTTAGTTTAGTTTAGTTTAGTTTCGGTTAGGTGTGGTTAGGATAGTTTAGTTTAGTTTAGTTTATAGTTTAGTTTAGTTTATTTTATACTTAAGTTCATAGTTTAGTTTATAGTTTAGTTTAGGCTATTTTAGATTAGTTTAGTTTAGTTTGGTTTAGTTTAGGTTAGGTTTGGTTAGGTTAATTTAGTAACGTTTAGTTTAGTTTTGTTTATTTAGTTTATTTTATAGTTTAGTTTAGTTAAGTTTAGTTTAGTTTAATTTAGTTTAGTTTAGTTTTATTTATTTTAGTTTAGTTTAGTTTTGTTTAATTTAGTTTAGTTTAATTTAGTTTTGTTTAGTTTAGATCAGGTTAGGCTGATTAGGTTAGTTTAGTTTAGTTTAGTTTAGCTAAGTTTAGTTTAGTTTATAGTTTCGTTAATTTATTTTAGTTTAGTTTAGTGATTAGTTAGGTTTATAGTTTAGTTTAGTTTATAGTTTATTTTATAGTTTAGTATAATTTAGTTTAGTTTAGTTTAGTTTAGTTTAGTTTAGTTTCGTTTAGTTTAGGGTAGGTAAGGTTAGGTTAGGTTATGTTAAGTTAGTTTAGTTTAGTTTTGTTTAGGTTAGGTTAGGTTTGGTTAGGTTAGTTTAGTTCATTTTATTTTAATTTAGTGTAGTGAATTTATAGTTTAGTTAAATTTAGTTTAGTTTATAGTTTAGATTATAGTTTAGTTTAGTTAATTTTATATTTTAGTTTTGTTTAGTTTAGGTTAGGTTAGTTTAGTTTAGTTTATTTTAGGTTAGGTTAGTTTGGGTTAGAATAGTTTAGTTTAGTTTAGTTTAGTTTTAATTTATAGTTTATTTTAGTTTTCTGAATACTTAAGTTTATCATTTAGTTTATAATCTAGTTTATAGTTTAGTTTAGGCTATTTTGGATTAGTTTAGCTTAGTTTAGTTTAGTTTAGTTTAGTTTAGAATAGGTTAGGTGAGAATAGATTAGTTTATTTTATTTTAGTTTAGTTTATAGTTAAGTTTATAGTTTAAATTAGTTTAGTTTAGATTAGTTTAGTTTAGTTTAGTTTATTTAAGTTTAGTTTAGGTTAGGTTAGGTTATGTTAGGTTAGGTTAGTTTAGCATAGGTTTGATTAGGTTAGGTTAGTTTAGGTTAGGTCAGTTTACTTTAGTTTAGTTTAGTTAAGTTTAGTTTCGTTTAGTTTAGGTTAAGTTAGGTTCGGTTTGGTTAGGTTAATTTAGTTTAGTTTAGTTTAATTTAGTTTATTTAATTTATAGTTTAGATAATTTTAGTTTAGTTTATAGTTTAGATTATAGTTTAGTTTAGTTTTGGTCACATTTTAGTTTATAGTTTAGTTTATAGTTAAGTTTACAGTTTACTTTAGGCTAGTTTAGATTACTTTAGTTTAGTTCAGTTTAGTTTAGATTAGTTTAGTTTATTTTATAGTTTAGTTTATAGTATAGTTTACTTAATAGTTTAGTTTATAGTTTAGTTTATGGCTTAGTTTATAATTAAAATTCGTTTACTTTAGATTAGTTTAGTTTAGTTTAGTTTAGTGTAGCTTAGGTTAGGTTAGGTTAGTTTAGTTTAGTTTAGTTTTGTTTACTTAAGTTTAGTTTAGTTTAGGTTAGGTTAGCTTATGTTAGGTTAGGTTAGTTTAGCTTAAGTTAGATTAGGTTAGGTTAGTTTAGTTTAGTGTAGTTTAGTTTAGTTCAGTTTAGATTAGGTTACGTTAGTTTAGTTTTGTTTAGTTCAGTTTACTTTAGGTTAGGTTAGGTTAGGTAGTGTTAGTTTAGTTAAGTTTAGTTTAGTTTAGTTTTGGTTAGGTTAGGTTCGGTTGAGTTATTTTAGGTTAGGTTATTTTAGTTTAGTGTCGTTTAGTTTATAGTTTAGTTTCGTTAAGTTTAGTTTATAGTTCAGTTTAGTTTAGTTTTGTTTAATTTAGTTTAGTTTAATTTATTTTAATTTATTTTAGTTTAGTTTAATTTATAGTTCAGTTTATAATTTAGTTTAGATTAGTTTATAGTTTAGTATATGGTTTAGTTTAGTTTAGTTTAGTTTGGTTTAGTTTAGTTTAGATTATTTAGTTTCGTTTAGGTTAGTTTAATTTAGGCTAGATTAGGTTAGCTTAGTTTAGTTTAAATAAGTTTAGGTTAGGTTAGGATGGTTTAGATTAAGTTAGTTTAGTTTAGTTTAGTTTAGCTAAGTTTAGTTTAGTTTACAATTTAGTTTAGTATAGTTTAGTTTATAGCTTAGTTTATACTTAAGTTTAGTTTAATTTATAGTTTAGTTTATAGTTTAAATTAGTTTAATTTAGTTTAGGTTAGGTTAGGTTTGTTTAGTTTAAGTTAGGTTAGGTTAGGTTAGGTTAGTTTAGTTTAGTTTAGTTTAGTTGAATTTAGTTTAGTTTAGTTTAGGTTAGGTTAGGTTAGTTTAGTTTAGTTTAATTTAGGTTAGGTTAGGTTAGTTTGGGTTAACTTAGTTTAGTTTAGTTTAGGTTAGGATAGGTTAGGTTGATTAGGTTAGTTTAGTTCAGTTTAGCTAATTTTAGTTTAGTTTATAGTTTCGTAAATTTAGTTTAGTTTAGTTTAGTGTATAGATAAGTTTATAGTTTAGTTTACTTTAGTTTATGGTTTAGTATAGTTCTGTTTAGCTTAGTTTAGCTTAGTTTATTTTAGTTTCGTTTAGTTTAGATTAGGTTAAGTTAGGTTAGGTTTGGTTAGGTTAATTTGGTTTAGTTTAGTTTAATTTAGTTTATTTAATTTATAGTTTAGTTAAATTTAGTTTAGTTTATAGTTTAGATTATAGTTTAATTTATTTTATATTTTAGTTTAGTTTAGTTTAGTTTAGGTTAGGTTAGTTTAGTTTAGTTTAGTTTATGTCAGGTTGGGTTAGGATAGTTTAGTTTAGTTTAGTTTTAGTTTATAGTTTACTTTAGTTTATTTTATACTTAAGTTAATAATTTAGTTTAGGCTATTTTAGATTAGTTTAGTTTAGTTTGGTTTAGTTTAGGTTAGGTTCGGTTAGGTTAATTTAGTAAAGTTTAGTTTAGTTTTGTTTATTTAGTTTATTTTATAGTTTAGTTTAGTTAAGTTTAGTTTAGTTTAATTTAGTTTAGTTTTGTTTAATTTAGTTTAGTTTATTTTAGTTTAGTTTAGTTAGTTTAATTTAGTTTAGTTTAATTTAGTTTAGTTTAATTTAGTTTAGTTTAGTTTAGATGAGGTTAGCCTGATTAGGTTAGTTTAGTTTAGTTTAGCTTAGCTAAGTTTAGTTTAGTTTATAGTTTCGTTAATTTATTTTAGTTTAGTTTAGTGTATAGTTAGGTTTATAGTTTAGTTTAGTTTATAGTTTATTTTATAGTTTAGTATATTTTAGTTTAGTTTAGTTTAGTTTTTGCTTAGTTTAGTTTAGTTTCGTTTAGTTTAGGGTAGGTAAGGTTAGGTTAGGTTGGGTTAAGTTAGTTTAGTTTAGTTTTGTTTAGGTTAGGTTAGGTTTGGTTAGGTTAGTTTAGTTCATTTTATTTTAATTTAGTGTAGTTAATTTATAGTTTAGTTAAATTTAGTTTAGTTTATAGTTTAGATTATAGTTTAGTTTAGTTCATTTTATATTTTAGTTTTGTTTAGTTTAGGTTAGGTTTGGTTAGGTTAGGGTAGGTTAGCTTAGCTTAGTTTGGTTTAGTTTAGTTTAGGTTAGGTTAGGTTATTTTTAATTTATAGTTTATTTTAGTTTTGTGAATACTTAATTTTATCATTTAGTTTATAATCTAGTTTATAGTTTAGTTTAGGCTATTTTGGATTAGTTTAGCTTAGTTTAGTTTAGTTTAGTTTAGAAGAGGTTAGGTTAGGTTAATTTAGTATTGTTTAATTTAGTTTAGTTTATTTTATAGTTTAGTTTATAGTTTAGTTTAGTTAAGTTTAGTTTAGTTTATTGTTTAGTTTGCTTTAGTTTAGTTTTGTTTAATTTATTTTAGTTTAGTTTAGTTTAGTTTCGTTTAGGTTAGGTTAGGTTAGGTTATGTTAATTTAGGTTAGCTTAGTTTAGTTTAGTTTAGGTTAGATTAGGTTATGTTAATTTAGGTTAGCTTAGTTTAGTTTAGTTTAGGTTAGATTAAGTTAGGTTAGGTTAGTTAAGTTTAGTTTAGTTTAATTTATAGTTTAGTTTAGTTTACTTTAGTTTATGGTTTAGTTTAGTTTAGTTTATTTTAGTTTAAAGTTTAGTTTATACTTTCGTTTACTTTAGTTAATAATTTTGTTTATGGTTTAGTTTAGTTTAGTTTAGTTATTTTTTATTTAGTTTAGTTTAGTTTCGTTTAGGTTTGGTTAGGTTAGGGTAGGTTAGGTTAGGTTAGTTTGGTTTAGTTTAGTTTAGGTTAGGTTAGGTTAGATTAGGTTAGTTTACCTTAGTTTAGTTTAGCTTACTTTATTTATGTTTAGTTCAATTTATATTTTAGTTTAGTGTAATTTAATTTATATTTTAGTTTATGGTTTAGTTTAGTTTAATTTATAGTTTGATTTATAGTTTAGTTTAGTTTCTTTTAGTTTAATTTAGCTTAGTTTAGATTAGGTTAGGTTAGATTATGTTAGTTTAGTTTAGTTTATTTTAGTTTAGTTTAGTTTAGTTAATGTTAGGTTAGGTTAGTTTAGTTTAGTTTAGTTTAGTTTAGTTTAATTTAATTTAGTTTACTTAATTTAGTTTAGTTTAGTTTAGTTTAGTTTAGTTTAGGTTAGATATAGTTAGGTCAGGTTAGGTTATTTAAGTTTAGTTTAGTTAAGTTTAGGTTAGGTTAGGTTAGTTTAGTTTAATTGTATTTAGGTTAGGTTAGGTAATTTTAGGTTAGTATAGTTTAGTTAATTTATTTTAGTTAATAGTTCAGTATAGTTTACAGTTTAGTTTATAGTTTAGTTCTGTGTATAGTGTAGTTGATAGTTTAGTTTAGTTTAGTTTAGTTTCGTTTAAATTATGTTAGGTTAGGTTAGGTTGGATTAGCTTAGTTTAGTTTAGTTTAGTTTAGTTTCGTTTAAATTATGTTAGGTTAGGTTAGGTTGGATTAGCTTAGTTTAGTTTAGTTTAGGTTAGGTTCGGTTACGTTAGGTTATGTTAGCTTATGTTAGTTTAGTTTAGTTCAGTTTAGTCTAGTTTAGTTAAGTTTAGTTTAGTTAATAGTTTAGTATATTTTAGTTTATTTATTAGTTTAGTTTATAGTTAAGTATATAGTTTAGTTTAGTTTAGTTTAGCTTTGTTTGTTTATTTTAGATTAGTATAGCTTACGTTAAACGTAACCTAACGTAAGTTAACGTAGGTTAGGTTCGTTTAGTTTAGTTTAATTAGGTTAGGTTAGGTTAAGTTAGGTTACTTTAGCTTAGTTTAGTTTAGTTTAGATAATTTATGGTTTAGTTTAGTTAAGTTTAATTTATAGATTAGTATATAGTTTACTTTAGTTTATAGTTCAGTTTAGGTTAGATTAGTTTAAGTTAGATTAGGTTAGATTAGTTTAGTTTAGTTTAGTTTCGGTTAGGTTAGATTAGGTTACATTAAGTTAGTTTAGGTTAGCTTAGTTTAGTTTAGTTTAGTATAGTTAAGTTTAGTTAAGTTTTGTTTAGTTTACAGTTTAGTTTAGTTAAGTTTAGTTTATAATTTAGTTTATAGTTCACTTTAGTTTAGTTCATACTTTATTTTAGTTTACTTTAATTTCAGTTAGGTTAGGTTAGGTTAGGTTAGTGTAGAGTTAAGTTTAGTTTTGTTTAGCTAAGTTTATAGTTTATTTTGTAGTTTAATTTAGTTTAGTTTATTGTTTAATTTAGTGTAGTTTAGTTTAGTTTAGTTTAATTTAGTTTACTTTAGTTTATTTTAGTATAGTTTATAAATTAGTTTATAATTTATTTTGGTTTGTAGTTCAATTTATTGTTAATTTAGTTTAGTTTATTTTAGTTTCTCTTAGGTTATGTTAGGTTAGGTTAGGTTAGGTTAGGTTAGCTTAGCTTAGTTTAGTTTAGTTTAGGTTAGGTTAGGTTAGGTTAGGTTAGGTTAGCTTAGTTTAGTTTAGTTTAGTTTAGGTTAGGTTCGGTTACGTTAGGTTATGTTAGGTTAAGTTAGTTTAGTTTAGTTTAGTTTAGGTTAGGTTAGGTTAGTTTAAGTTAGGTTACTTTAGTTTAGTTTAGTTTAGTTTAGATAATTTTTAATGTAGTTTAGTTTAGTTTAGTTTATAGTTTAGTTTATAGTTTACTTTAGTTTCTAGTTTAGTTTAGTTTGAATTAGATTCGGTAAGTTTAGTTTAGTTTACGTTAGGTTAGGTTAGGTTGAGTTAGGTTACTTTAGTTTAGTTTAGTTTAGATAATTTATAGTTTAGTTTATTTTAGTTTAGTTTATGGTTTAGTTTAGTTTATAGTTTAGTTTAGTTTTGTTTAGTTTAGTTTAGTTTAGGTAAGGTTGGATTATATTAGTTTAGTTAAGTTTAGGTTAGGTTAGGTTAGGTTAGGATAGTTTAGTTTAGTTTATTTTAGTATATTTTAGTTTATACTTTAGTTTAGTTTAGTTAATAGTTTAGATTATAGTTTAGTTTATAGTTTAGTTAATAGTTAAAATTAGTTTAGTTTAGTATAGATTAGTTTTGTTTAATTTAGTTTAGTTTAATTTATTTTAATTTAGTTTATTTTAGTTTAGATTATAGTTTAGTTTATAATTTAATTTAGTTTAGTATATAGTTTAGTTTATGGTTTAGTTTAGTTTAGTTTAGTTTAGTTTGGTTTAGTTTAGTTTAGTTTGGTTTAGTTTAGTTTAGTTTAGTTAATTTAGGTTAGGTTAGGTTAGGTTAGTTTAGTTTAGTTTAGTTTAGGTTAGTTTAGGTTAAGTTAGTTTTTTTTAGTTTAGGTTACGTTAGTTTAGGCTAGGTTATGTTAGGTTAGGTTAGGTTAGTTTAGTTTATTATAGTAGTTTAGTTTAGTTTACGTTAGGTAAGCTTAATATAGGTTAGGTTGTGTTAGGTTAGGTTAGTTTAATTTAGTTTCGTTTAGTTTATAGTTTAGTTTAGTTTAGTTTTTTTAATTTAGTTAAGTTTAGTATATAATTTAGTTTCATTTAGGTTAGGTTAGGCTAGGATAGTTTAGGTTAGCTTAGTTTACTTTATTTTAGTTTAGATTAAGTTAGGTTAAGTTGGGTTAGGTTCGTTTAGTTTAGTTTAGTTAAATTTAGTTTATAGTTTAGTTTATAGTTTAATTTAGTTTACAGTTAAGATTATAGTCTAGTTTAGTTTATAGTTTAGTTTATAGTGCAGTTTAGTTTAGATTAGTTTAGTATAGTTTAGTTTAGTTTAGTTTAGGTTAAGTAAGTTTAATTTAGTTTAGTTTAGTTTCGGTTAGGTTATGTTAGGTTAATTTAAGTTAGGTTATTTTGGGTTAGTTTAGTTTAGTTTAGTTAAGTTTAGTTAAGTTTAGTTTAGTTTACAGTATAGTTTAGTTAAGTTTAGTTTACAGTTTGGTTTATAGTTTAGTTTAGTTTAGTTTATAGATTAGTTTATGGTTTAGTTTGGTTTAGTTTTGTTTAGTTTAGGTTGGTTAATTTAGATTAGATTAGTTTAGTTTGGGCTAGATTAGGTTAGGTTAGATTAGTTTAGTTTAGATTAGATTAGGTTAGGTTAATTTAGGTTAGGTTAGGTTAGTTTAGTTTAATTTAGTTTAGTTAATTTATAGTTTAGTTTAGTTTATAATTTAGTTTATAGTTTAGTTTAGTTTAGTTTATACTTTAGTTTAGTTTAGTTTAATTTATTTTAAATTAGGTTATGTTAGGTTAGGTTAGTTTAGTTTAGTTTAGTTTAGTTTAGTTTTTTTTTAGTTAAGTTTATAGTTTATTTTGTAGTTTAGTTTAGTTTAGTTTATAGTTTAATTTAGTGTAGTTTAGTTTGATTTATTTTAATTTAGTTTATTTTAGTTTAGTTTTAGTTTAGTTTAGTTAAGTTTTGTTTAGGTTAGGTTACGTTAGGTTAGATTAGGTTAGGTTAGGTAAGTATAGTTTAGTTTAGTTTAGGTTAGGTTTGGTTAGGTTAAGTTAGGTTAGGTTAGTTAATTTAGTTTAGTTTAATTTAGTTGGATTTAGAATAGTTTAGTTTAGTTTAGATAATTTTTGTTAGGTAATTTAGGTTAGTTTATTTAATTTAGTTTAGGTTAGGTTAGTTTAGGGTAGTTTAGTTTAGTTAATTTATTTTAGTTAATAGTTCAGTATAGTTTATAGTTTAGTTTATAGTTTAGTTTAGTTTATAGTGTAGTTTAGTTTAGTTTAGTTTCGTTTCGTTTAGGTTAGGTTCGGTTACGTTAGGTTATGTTAGGTTAAGTTAGTTTAGTTTAGTTTAGTTTAGTTTAGTTTAGTTATGTTTAGTTTAGTTTATAGTTTGGTTTATTAATTAGTTTAGTTTAGTTTGTAGTTAAGTATATAGTTTAGTATAGTTTAGTTTAGTTTAGTTTAGATTACCTTTGTTAGTTTATTTTGGATTAGTTTAGTTTACGTTACGTTAAGTTAGGTTAGGTTAATTTAATTCATTTTAGTTTAGGTTAGGTTAGGTTAAGTTAGGTTACTTTAGTTTAGCTTAGTTTACTTTAGTTTAGATAATTTATAGTTTAGTTTAATTTAGTTTATAGTTTAGTTTACATTTTAGTTTAGTTTAGTTTAGTATCGGTTAGGTTAGGTTAGATTAATTTAATTTAGGTTAGGTTAGGATAGTTTAGTTCAGTTTAATGTAGTTTAGGTTAGGTTAGGTTAGGTGAAGATAGGTTACTTTAGTTTACTTTTGTTTAATTTAGTTTAGTTTACTTTAGTTTATTTATAGTTTAGTTTAGTTTATAATTTAGTTTAGTTTAGTGTAGTTTAGGTTAGGTTAGGTTAGGTTAGATTAGTTTAGTTTAGATTATGTTAGGTTAGGATAGTTTAGTTTACTTTATTTTAGTTTAGTTTAGTTTATAATTTAGTTTATTGTTTAAATTATTTTAGTTTAGATTAGTTTAGTTTAGTTTAGTTTACTTAAGTTAAGTTTAGGTTAGGTTAGGTTAGTTTAGGTTAGGTTAGTTTAGTTTAGTTTATTTGAGTTCAGTTTATATTAGGTTAAGTTAATTTAATTTATTATAGTTTAGTTTAGGTTAGGTTAGTTTATTTTAGTTTAGTTTAGTTTGGTTTAGGTTAGGATAGGTTAAGTTAGGTTGGGTTAGGTTATGTTAGGTTAGGTTAGTGTAGTTTAGTTTAGTTTAGTTTAGATTTGTCTCGTTTAGTTTATAGTTTAGTTTATAGTTCAGTTTAGTTTAGTTTAGTATAGTTTAGTTTTGTTTAATTAGTTTTGTTTAATTTATTTTAATTTAGTTTAGTTTAGTATATAGTTTAGTTTATAATTTAGTTTAGTTTAGTTTATAGTTTAGTTTATGGTTTAGTTTAGTTTCGTTTGGTTTGGTTTAGATTAGTTCTGTTTCGTTTAGTTTAGTTTAGTTTAGGTTAGGTTAGCTTAGTTTAGTTTAGTTTAGGTTAGGTTAGGTTAGGTTAGTTTAGTTTACTTTATTTTAGTTTAGGTTAGTTTAGTTTAGTTTAGGTTAGGTTAGGTTTGGTTTGGTTAGGTTAGGTTAGGTTAGTTTAGTTTATTTTAGGTTAGTTTAGGTTAGGTTAGGTTAGTAAAATTTAATTTAGTTAGATTATAATTTTGTTTATAGTTTAGTTTAGTTTAGTTTATAGTTTAGTTTAGTTAAGTTTAGTTTAGGTTAATTTAGGTTAGGTTAGGTTAGTTTAGTTTAGTTTAGTTTAGTGAATTTAGTTTAGTTTAGTTTAGGTTAGGTTAGGTTAGTTTACTTTAATTCAGTTTAAGTTATGTCAGGTTAGTTTAGGTTAGTTTACTTTAGTTGAGTTTAGTTTAGTTTATAGTTTAGATTTGTTTAGTTTAGTTTAGTGTAGTTTAGTTTATAGTTTTGTTTATAGTTTAGTTTAGTTAAGTTTAGTTTCGTTTAGGTTAGGTTAGGTTAGATTAGTTTAGTTTAGTTTAGTTTCGTTTAGGTTAGTTAGTTAGTTTAGTTCAGTTTAGGTTATGTCAGGTTAGTTAAGGTTAGTTTACTTTAGTTTAGTTTAGTTTATAATTTAGATTTGTTTAGTTTAGTTTAGTTTAGTTTATAGTTTAGTTTATAGTTAAGATTAATTTAATTTAGTTTAGTTCAGTTTAGGATATGTCAGGTTAGTTTAGGTAAATTTACTTTAGTTTAGTATAGTTTATAGTTTAGATTTGTTTAGTTTAGTTTATAGTTCAGTTTAGTTGAGTTTATTTTAATTTAGTTTAATTAAATTTTATTTACTGTACAATTTAGTTTAGTTTAGTTTAGTTTATAGTTTAGTTTAGTTTAGTTTATGGTTAAGTTTATACTTTTGTTTAGTTTAATTTAGTTTAGTTTAGTATAATTTAGCTCAGGTTAGCTTAGGTTAGGTTAATTTAGTTTAGTTTAGGTTAGGTTAGGTTAGGTCAGGTTACTTTAGTTAAGTTTAGTTTAGTTTAGTTAATTTATACTTTAGTTTAGTTTAGCATATAGTTTAGTTTAGTTTAGTTTATAGTTTAGTATAGTTTAGTTTAGTTTAGTTTAGTTTAGGGTAGGTTAGATTAGTTTAGTTTATTTTAGTTTAGGTTAGGTTTGGTTAGGGTAGTTTAGTTTAGTTTATAATTTAGTTTAGGTTAGGTTACGTTCGGTTAGGTTAGGTTAGGTTAGGTTAGTTTAGTTTAGATTAGTTTAGTTTACTTTACTTTAGTTTTGTTTAGTTTTGTTTAGGTTAGGTTAGTTTAGTTTAGGTTAGGTTAGGTTAGCTTAGTTTCGTTTAGTTTAGTTTAGTTAAGTTTTGTTTGGTTTATAGTTTAGTTTAGTTTAGCTTGGTTTAGTTTAGGTTGGGTTAGGTTAGTTTAGTTTAGTTTAGTTTGGTTTATTTTAGTTTAGTTTAGGTTAGGTGAGCACAGGTTAGTTTAGTTTAATTTAGATTAGATTATTTAGGTTAGGTTATGTTAGGTTAGTTTAGTTTAGTTTATGTTAGTTTAGGTTGAGTTAGGTCAGGTTATGTAAGTTTAGCTTAGTTTAGCTTAGGTTAGGTTAATTTAGGTTATTTTACTTTAGTTTAGTTTAGTTTAGTTTATAGTTTAGTATAATTTATAGTTAGTTTATAGTTTACTTTAGTTTATAGTGTAGTTTAGTTTAGTTTAGTTTAGTTTCGTTAAGGTTAGGTTCGGTTACGTTAGGTTATGTTAGGTTAAGTTAGTTTAGTTTAGTTTAGTTATGTTTAGTTTAGTTTATAGTTTAGTTTATTAATTAGTTTAGTTTAATTTATAGTTAAGTATATAGTTTAGTATAGTTTAGTTTAGTGTAGTTTAGTTTAGATTAGCTTAGTTAGTTTATTTTGAATTAGTTTACTTTACGTTACGTTAGGTTAGGTTAATTTATTTTAGTTTAGGTTAGGTTAGGTTAAGTCAGGTTACTTTAGTTTAGCATAGTTTACTTTAGTTTAGATAATTTATAGTTTAGTTTAGTTTAATTTATAGTTTAGTTTACAGTTTAGTTTACTTTAGTTTCGGTTAGTTTAGGTTAGGTTAGATTAATTTAATTTAGGTTAGGATAGTTTAGTTCAGTTTAGTTTAGTTTATTTAAGCTTAGTTAGTTTAGTTTAGATTAGTATAGTTTACGTTAGGTTAGGTTAGGTTAGGTAAGTTTAGTTTTGTTTAGGTTAGGTTAGGTTAGGTGAAGTTAGGTTACTTTAGTTTAGTTAAGTTTAATTTAGTTTAGTTTAGTGTAGTTTGGATTAGGTTAGGTTAGGTTAGATTAGTTTAGTTTAGTTTAGGTTAGGTTAGGATAGGATAGTTTAGTTTAGTTTATTTTCGTTTAGTTTAGTTTAGTTTATAGTTTAGTTTATAGTTTAAATTAGTTTAGTTTAGATTAGTTTAGTTTAGTTTAGTTTAGTTTAGGTTAGGTTATGTTAGGTGAGTTTAGTTTAGTTTAGTTTAGTTTAGGTTAGGTTAGTTTAGTTTAGTTTCGTTTAGTTTAGTTTAGTTTAGGTTAAGTTTTGTTTAGTTTGGTTAGGTTAGGTTAGGTTAGGTTAGTTTAGCTAATTTTAGTTTAGTTTATAGTTTCGTAAATTTAGTTTAGTTTAGTTTAGTGTATAGTTAAGTTTATAGTTTAGTTTAGTTTATGGTTTAGTATAGTTTAGTTTAGTTTAGTTTAACTTAGTTTAGTTTAGATTCGTTTAGTTTAGTTTAGGTTAAGTTAGTTTAGGTTTGGTTAGGTTAATTTAGTTTAGTTTAGTTTAATTTAGTTTATTTAATTTATATTTTAGTTAAATTTAGTTTAGTTTATAGTTTAGATTATAGTTTAGTTTATTTTATATTTTAGTTTAGTTTAGTTTATGTTAGTTTAGTTTAGTTTAGTTTAGTCTAGTTTCGTTAGGTGTGGTTATGATAGTTTAGTTTAGTTTAGTTTAGTTTTAGTTTATAGTTTAGTTTAGTTTATTTTATACTTAAGTTCATGGTTTAGTTTATAGTTTAGTTTAGGCTATTTTAGATTAGTTTAGTTTAGTTTGGTTTATTTTAGTTTAGTTTAGGTTAGGTGAGCATAGGTTAGTTTAGTTTAATTTAGATTAGGTTATTTAGGTTAGGTTATGTTAGGTTAGTTTAGTTTAGTTTAGTTTATGTTAGGTTATGTTAGGTTAGGTTATGTTAGTTTAGTTTAGATTAGCTTAGTTTAGCTTAGGTTAGGTTAGTTTAGGTAATTTTACTTTAGTTTAATTTAGTTTAGTTTATAGTTTAGTATAGTTTATAGTTTAGTTTATAGTTTTCTTTAGTTTATAGTGTAGTTTAGTTTAGTTTAGTTTCGTTTCGTTTAGGTTAGGTTCGGTTACGTTAGGTTATGTTAGGTAAAGTTAGTTTAGTTTAGTTATGTTTAGTTTAGTTTATAGTTTAGTTTATTAATTAGTTTAGTTTAGTTTATAGTTAAGTATATAGTTTAGTATAGTTTAGTTTAGTGTAGTTTAGTTTAGATTAGCTTAGTTAGTTTATTTTGGATTAGTTTACTTTACGTTACGTTAGGTTAGGTTAATTTATTTTAGTTTAGGTTATGTTAAGTCAGGTTACTTTAGTTTAGCATAGTTTAGTTTAGTTTAGATAATTTATAGTTTAGTTTAGTTTAGTTTCGGTTAGTTTAGGTTAGGTTAGATTAATTTAATTAAGGTTGGGATAGTTTAGTTCAGTTTAGTTTAGTTTAGTTAAGCTTAGTTAGTTTAGTTTAGATTAGTATAGTTTACGTTAGGTTAGGTTAGGTTAGGTAAGTTTAGTTCTCTTTAGGTTAGGTTAGGTTAGGTTAGGTGAAGTTAGGTTACTTTAGTTTAGTTAAGTTTAATTTAGTTTAGTTTAGTGTAGTTTAGATTAGGTTAGGTTAGGTTAGATTAGTTTAGTTTAGTTTAGGTTAGGTTAGGTTAGGATAGTTTAGTTTAGTTTATTTTAGTTTAGTTTAGTTTAGTTTATAGTTTAGTTTATAGTTTAAATTAGTTTAGTTTAGTTTAGTTTAGTTTAGTTTAGTTTAGTTTAGGTTAGGTTATGTTAGGTGAGTTTGGTTTAGTTTAGTTTAGGTTAGGTTAGGTGAGTTTAGTTTAGTTTAGTTTAGTTTAGGTTAGGTTAGGTTAGGTTAGGTTATGTTAGGTTATGTTAGGTTATGTTAGGTTAGGTTAGTGTAGTTTAGTTTAGTTTAGATTTGACTCGTTTAGTTTATAATTTAGTTTATAGTTCAGTTTAGTTTGGTTTAGTATAGTTTAGTTTTGTTTAATTTAGTTTTGTTTAATTTATTTTAATTTAGTTTAGTTTAGTTTAGTATATAGTTTAATTTTTAATTTAGTTTAGTTTAGTTTATAGTTTAGTTTAGTTTATGGTTAATTTATAGTTTAGTTTAGTTTATTTTAGTTTAGTTCAGTTTAGGATATGTCAGGTTAGTTTAGGTTAGTTTACTTTAGTTTAGTATAGTTTATAGTTTGGATTTGTTTAGTTTAGTTTATAGTTCAGTTTAGTTGAGTTTATTTTAATTTAGTTTAATTAAATTTTCTTTACTGTACAATTTAGTTTAGTTTAGTTTAGTTTATAGTTTAATTTAGTTTAGTTTAGTATAGTTTAGCTCAGGTTAGCTTAGGTTAGGTTAATTTAGTTTAGTTTAGGTTAGGTTAGGTTAGGTTAGGTTAGGTTTGGTTACTTTAGTTAAGTTTAGTTTAGTTTAGTTAATTTATACTTTAGTTTAGTTTAGCATATAGTTTAGTTTAGTTTAGTTTATAGTATAGTATAGTTTAGTTTAGTTTAGTTTAGGGTAGGTTAGATTAGTTTAGTTTATTTTAGTATAGGTTAGATTTGGTTAGGGTAGTTTAGTTAAGTTTATAGTTTAGTTTAGGTTAGGTTACGTTAGGTTAGGTTAGGTTAGGTTAGGTTAGTTTAGTTTAGATTAGTTTAGTTTACTTTACTTTAGTTTTGTTTAGTTTTGTTTAGGTTAGGTTAGGTTAGCGTATTTTGGTTTAGTTTAGCTTAGTTAAGTTTTGTTTAGTTTATAATTTAGTTTAGTTTAGTTTACCTTGGTTTAGTTTAGGTTGGGTTAGGTTAGTTTAGTTTAGTTTAGTTTGGTTTATTTTAGTTTAGTTTAGGTTAGGTGAGCATAGGTTAGTTTAGTTTAATTTAGATTAGGTTATTTAGGTTAGGTTATGTTAAAGTTAGTTTAGTTTAGTTTAGTTTACGTTAGTTTAGGTTAGGTTAGGTTAGGTTATGTTAGTTTAGTTTAGTTTAGCTTAGTTTAGCTTAGGTTAGGTTAGTTTAGGTTATTTTACTTTAGTTTAGTTTATAGTTTAGTATAGTTTATAGTTTAGTTTATAGTTTACTTTAGTTTATATTGAAGTTTAGTTTAGTTTAGTTTCGTTTCGTTTAGGTTAGGTTCGGTTACGTTAGGTTATGTTAGGTTAAGTTAGTTTAGTTTAGTTTAGTTTAGTTATGTTTAGTTTAGTTTATAGTTTAGTTTATTAATTAGTTTAGTTTAGTTTATAATTAAGTATATAGTTTAGTATAGTTTAGTTTAGTGTAGTTTAGTTTAGATTAGCTTAGTTAGTTTATTTTGGATTAGTTTACTTTACGTTACGTTAGGTTAGGTTAATTTATTTTAATTTAGGTCAGGTTAGGTTTAGTCAGGTTACTTTAGTTTAGCATAGTTTAGTTTAGTTTAGATAATTTTAGTTTATTTATAGTTTAGTTTAGTTTATAATTTAGTTTAGTGTGGTTTAGATTAGGTTAGGTTGGGTTAGATTAGTTTAGTTTAGGTTAGGTTAGGTTAGGATAGTTTAGTTTAGTTCATTTTAGTTTAGTTTAGTTTATAGTTCAAATTAGTTTAGTTCAGATTAGTTTAGTTTAGTTTAGTTTACTTAAGTTTAGTTTAGGTTAGGTTAGGTTAGGTTATGTTAGGTTTGGTTAGTGTAGTTTAGTTTAGTTAAGTTCAGTTTGTATTAGGTTAGGTTAATTTAATTTAGTTTAGTTTAGGTTAGGTTAGGTGAGTTTAATTTAGTTTAGTTTAGTTTACGTTAGGTTAGGTTAGGTTAGGTTAATTTAGTTTAGTTTAGTTTAATTTAGTTTATTTAATTTATAGTTTAGTTAAATTTAGTTTAGTTTATAGTTTAGATTATAGTTTATTTTATTTTATATTTTAGTTTAGTTTAGTTAATGTTAGGTTAGTTTAGTTTAGTTTAGTTTAGTTTCGGTTAGGTGTGGTTAGGATAGTTTAGTTTAGTTTAGTTTTAGTTTATAGTTTAGTTTAGTTTATTTTATACTTAAGTTCATAGTTTAGTTTATAGTTTAGTTTAGGCTATTTTAGATTAGTTTATTTAGTTTGGTTTAGTTTAGGTTAGGTTTGTTTAGGTTAATTTAGTAAAGTTTAGTTTAGTTTTGTTTATTTAGTTTATTTTATAGTTTAGTTTAGTTAAGTTTGGTTTAGTTTAATTTAGTTTAGTTTAGTTTTGTTTAATTTAGTTTAGTTTAGTTTTGTTTAATTTAGATTAGTTTAATTTAGTTTAGTTTTGTTTAGATCAGGTTAGGTTGTTTAGGTTAGTTTAGTTTAGTTCAGTTTAGCTAAGTTTAGTTTAGTTTATAGTTTCGGTAATTTATTTTAGTTTAATTTAGTGTATAGTTAGGTTTATAGTTTAGTTTAGTTTATAGTTTATTTTATAGTTTAGTATATTTTAGTTTAGTTTAGTTTAGTTTTTGCTTAGTTTAGTTTAGTTTCGTTTAGTTTAGGGTAAATAAGGTTAGGTTAGATTGGGTTAAGTTAGTTTAGTTTAGTTTTGTTTAGGTTAGGTTAGGCTTGGTTAGGTTAGTTTAGTTCATTTTATTTTAATTTAGTGTAGTTAATTTATAGTTTAGTTAAATTTAGTTTAGTTTATAGTTTAGATTATAGTTTTGTTTAGTTTAGATTAGGTTAGTTTAGTTTAGTTTATTTTAGGTTAAGTTAGTTTGGGTTAGAATAGTTTAGTTTAGTTTAGTTTATTTTTAATTTATAGTTTATTTTAGTTTTGTGAATACTTAAGTTTATCGTTTAGTTTATAATCTAGTTTATAGTTTAGTTTAGGCTATTTTGGATTAGTTTAGTATAGTTTATTTTAGTTTAGAATAGGTTAGGTTAGGTTAATTTAGTATTGTTTAGTTTAGTTTAGTTTATTTAGTTTATTTTATAGTTTATTTTATAGTTTAGTTTAGTTAAGTTTAGTTTAGTTTATTGTTTAGTTTGCTTTAGTTTAGTTTTGTTTAATTTATTTTAGTTTAGTTTAGTTTGGTTTCGTTTAGGTTAGGTTAGGTTATGTTAATTTAGGTTAGCTTAGTTTAGTTTAGTTTAGGTTAGATTAAGTTAGGTAAGGTTAGTTAAGTTTAGTTTAGTTAAGTTAAGTTTAGTTAAATTTATAGTTTAGTTTAGTTTACTTTAGTTTATAGTTTAGTTTAGTTTAGTTTATTTTAGTTTAAAGTTTAGTTTATACTTTCGTTTACTTTAGTTAATAATTTTGTTTATGGTTTAGTTTAGTTTAGTTTAATTATGTTTTATTTAGTTTAGTTTAGTTTCGTTTAGGTTTGGTTAGGTTAGGTTAGTTTAGTTTAATTCTATTTAGGTTAGGTTAGGTAATTTTAGGTTAGTATAGTTTAGTTAATTTATTTTAGTTAATAGTTCAGTATAGTTTACAGTTTAGTTTATAGTTTAGTTCAGTTTGTAGTGTAGTTTATAGTTTAGTTTAGTTTAGTTTCGTTTAGGTTATGTTAGGTTAGGTTAGGTTGGATTAGCTTAGTTTAGTTTAGTTTAGGTTAGGTTCGGTTACGTTGTTATGTTAGCTTATGTTAGATTAGTTTAGTTTAGTTTAGTCTAGTTTAGTTAAGTTTAGTTTAGTTTATAGTTTAGTTTATATTAGTTTATTTATTAGTTTAGTTTATAGTTAAGTATATAGTTTAGTTTAGTTTAGTTTAGTTTAGCTTAGTTTGTTTATTTTAGATTAGTATAGCTTACGTTACGTTAGGTTAAACCTAACTTAACGTAAGCTAACGTAAGTTAGGTTCGTTTAGTTTAGTTTAATTAGATTAGGTTAGGTTAAGTTAGGTTACTTTAGCTTAGTTTAGTTTAGTTTAGATAATTTATGGTTTAGTTTAGTTAAGTTTAATTTATAAATCAGTATATAGTTTACTTTAGTTTATAGTTCAGTTTAGGTTAGATTAGTTTAAGTTAGATTAGGTTAGATTAGTTTAGTTTAGTTTAGTTTCGGTTAGGTTAGATTAGGTTACATTAAGTTAGTTTAGGTTAGCTTAGTTTAGTTTAGTTTAGTATAGTTAAGTTTAGTTAAGTTTTGTTTAGTTTACAGTTTAGTTTAGTTAAGTTTAGTTTATAATTTAGTTTATAGTTCAGTTTAGTTTAGTTCATACTTTATTTTAGTTTACTTTAGTTTCAGTTTTAGTTTAGTTTAGTTTAGGTTAGGTTAGGTTAGGTTAGGTTAGTTTAGTTTAGTTTAGTTTAGTTTATGTTAGTTTAGGTTAGGTTAGGTTATGTTAGTCTAGTTTAGTTTAGCTTAGTTTAGCTTAGGTTAGGTTAGTTTAGGTTATTTTACTTTAGTTTAGTTTAGTTTAGTTTAGTTTAGTTTATAGTTTAGTTTCGTTTAGGTTAGGTTAGGTTATGTTAATTTAGGTTAGCTTAGTTTAGTTTAGTTTAGGTTAGATTAGGTTATGTTAATTTAGGTTAGCTTAGTTTAGTTTAGTTTAGGTTAGATTAAGTTAGGTTAGGTTAGTTAAGTTTAGTTTAGTTTAATTTATAGTTTAGTTTAGTTTACTTTAGTTTATGGTTTAGTTTAGTTTAGTTTATTTTAGTTTAAAGTTTAGTTTATACTTTCGTTTACTTTAGTTAATAATTTTGTTTATGGTTTAGTTTAGTTTAGTTTAGTTATTTTTTATTTAGTTTAGTTTAGTTTCGTTTAGGTTTGGTTAGGTTAGGGTAGGTTAGGTTAGGTTAGTTTGGTTTAGTTTAGTTTAGGTTAGGTTAGGTTAGATTAGGTTAGTTTACCTTAGTTTAGTTTAGCTTACTTTATTTATGTTTAGTTCAATTTATATTTTAGTTTAGTGTAATTTAATTTATATTTTAGTTTATGGTGTAGTTTAGTTTAATTTATAGTTTGATTTATAGTTTAGTTTAGTTTCTTTTAGTTTAATTTAGCTTAGTTTAGATTAGGTTAGGTTAGATTATGTTAGTTTAGTTTAGTTTATTTTAGTTTAGTTTAGTTTAGTTAATGTTAGGTTAGGTTAGTTTAGTTTAGTTTAGTTTAGTTTAGTTTAATTTAATTTAGTTTACTTAATTTAGTTTAGTTTAGTTTAGTTTAGTTTAGTTTAGGTTAGATATAGTTAGGTCAGGTTAGGTTATTTAAGTTTAGTTTAGTTAAGTTTAGGTTAGGTTAGGTTAGTTTAGTTTAATTGTATTTAGGTTAGGTTAGGTAATTTTAGGTTAGTATAGTTTAGTTAATTTATTTTAGTTAATAGTTCAGTATAGTTTACAGTTTAGTTTATAGTTTAGTTCTGTGTATAGTGTAGTTGATAGTTTAGTTTAGTTTAGTTTAGTTTCGTTTAAATTATGTTAGGTTAGGTTAGGTTGGATTAGCTTAGTTTAGTTTAGTTTAGTTTAGTTTCGTTTAAATTATGTTAGGTTAGGTTAGGTTGGATTAGCTTAGTTTAGTTTAGTTTAGGTTAGGTTCGGTTACGTTAGGTTATGTTAGCTTATGTTAGTTTAGTTTAGTTCAGTTTAGTCTAGTTTAGTTAAGTTTAGTTTAGTTAATAGTTTAGTATATTTTAGTTTATTTATTAGTTTAGTTTATAGTTAAGTATATAGTTTAGTTTAGTTTAGTTTAGCTTTGTTTGTTTATTTTAGATTAGTATAGCTTACGTTAAACCTAACCTAACGTAAGTTAACGTAGGTTAGGTTCGTTTAGTTTAGTTTAATTAGGTTAGGTTAGGTTAAGTTAGGTTACTTTAGCTTAGTTTAGTTTAGTTTAGATAATTTATGGTTTAGTTTAGTTAAGTTTAATTTATAGATTAGTATATAGTTTACTTTAGTTTATAGTTCAGTTTAGGTTAGATTAGTTTAAGTTAGATTAGGTTAGATTAGTTTAGTTTAGTTTAGTTTCGGTTAGGTTAGATTAGGTTACATTAAGTTAGTTTAGGTTAGCTTAGTTTAGTTTAGTTTAGTATAGTTAAGTTTAGTTAAGTTTTGTTTAGTTTACAGTTTAGTTTAGTTAAGTTTAGTTTATAATTTAGTTTATAGTTCACTTTAGTTTAGTTCATACTTTATTTTAGTTTACTTTAATTTCAGTTAGGTTAGGTTAGGTTAGGTTAGGTTAGTGTAGTTTAGTTAAGTTTAGTTTTGTTTAGCTAAGTTTATAGTTTATTTTGTAGTTTAATTTAGTTTAGTTTATTGTTTAATTTAATGTAGTTTAGTTTAGTTTAGTTTAATTTAGTTTACTTTAGTTTAGTTTAGTATAGTTTATAAATTAGTTTATAATTTATTTTGGTTTGTAGTTCAATTTATTGTTAATTTAGTTTAGTTTATTTTAGTTTCTCTTAGGTTATGTTAGGTTAGGTTAGGTTAGGTTAGGTTAGCTTAGCTTAGTTTAGTTTAGTTTAGGTTAGGTTAGGTTAGGTTAGGTTAGGTTAGCTTAGTTTAGTTTAGTTTAGTTTAGGTTAGGTTCGGTTACGTTAGGTTATGTTAGGTTAAGTTAGTTTAGTTTAGTTTAGTTTAGGTTAGGTTAGGTTAGTTTAAGTTAGGTTACTTTAGTTTAGTTTAGTTTAGTTTAGATAATTTTTAATTTAGTTTAGTTTAGTTTAGTTTATAGTTTAGTTTATAGTTTACTTTAGTTTCTAGTTTAGTTTAGTTTGAATTAGATTCGGTAAGTTTAGTTTAGTTTACGTTAGGTTAGGTTAGGTTGAGTTAGGTTACTTTAGTTTAGTTTAGTTTAGATAATTTATAGTTTAGTTTATTTTAGTTTAGTTTATGGTTTACTTTAGTTTATAGTTTACTTTAGTTTAGTTTAGTTTAGTTTAGTTTAGGTAAGGTTAGATTATATTAGTTTAGTTAAGTTTAGGTTATGTTAGGTTAGGTTAGGATAGTTTAGTTTAGTTTATTTTAGTATATTTTAGTTTATACTTTAGTTTAGTTTAGTTAATAGTTTAGATTATAGTTTAGTTTATAGTTTAGTTAATAGTTAAAATTAGTTTAGTTTAGTATAGATTAGTTTTGTTTAATTTAGTTTAGTTTAATTTATTTTAATTTAGTTTATTTTAGTTTAGATTATAGTTTAGTTTATAATTTAATTTAGTTTAGTATATAGTTTAGTTTATGGTTTAGTTTAGTTTAGTTTAGTTTAGTTTGGTTTAGTTTAGTTTAGTTTGGTTTAGTTTAGTTTAGTTTAGTTAATTTAGGTTAGGTTAGGTTAGGTTAGTTTAGTTTAGTTTAGTTTAGGTTAGTTTAGGTTAGTTTTTTTTAGTTTAGGTTACGTTAGTTTAGGCTAGGTTATGTTAGGTTAGGTTAGGTTAGTTTAGTTTATTATAGTAGTTTAGTTTAGTTTACGTTAGGTAAGCTTAATATAGGTTAGGTTGTGTTAGGTTAGGTTAGTTTAATTTAGTTTCGTTTAGTTTATAGTTTAGTTTAGTTTTTTTAATTTAGTTAAGTTTAGTATATAGTTTAGTTTCATTTAGGTTAGGTTATGCTAGGATAGTTTAGGTTTTCTTAGTTTACTTTATTTTAGTTTAGATTAAGTTAGGTTAAGTTGGGTTAGGTTCGTTTAGTTTAGTTTAGTTAAATTTAGTTTATAGTTTAGTTTATAGTTTAATTTAGTTTACAGTTAAGATTATAGTCTAGTTTAGTTTATAGTTTAGTTTATAGTGCAGTTTAGTTTAGATTAGTTTAGTATAGTTTAGTTTAGTTTAGTTTAGGTTAAGTAAGTTTAATTTAGTTTAGTTTAGTTTCGGTTAGGTTATGTTAGGTTAATTTAAGTTAGGTTATTTTGGGTTAGTTTAGTTTAGTTTAGTTAAGTTTAGTTAAGTTTAGTTTAGTTTACGGTATAGTTTAGTTAAGTTTAGTTTACAGTTTGGTTTATAGTTTAGTTTAGTTTAGTTTATAGATTAGTTTATGGTTTAGTTTGGTTTAGTTTTGTTTAGTTTAGGTTGGTTAATTTAGATTAGATTAGTTTAGTTTGGGCTAGATTAGGTTAGGTTAGATTAGTTTAGTTTAGATTAGATTAGGTTAGGTTAATTTAGGTTAGGTTAGGTTAGTTTAGTTTAATTTAGTTTAGTTAATTTATAGTTTAGTTTAGTTTATAATTTAGTTTATAGTTTAGTTTAGTTTAGTTTATACTTTAGTTTAGTTTAGTTTAATTTAGTTTAAATTAGGTTATGTTAGGTTAGGTTAGTTTAGTTTAGTTTAGTTTAGTTTAGTTTTTTTTTAGTTAAGTTTATAGTTTATTTTGTAGTTTAGTTTAGTTTAGTTTATAGTTTAATTTAGTGTAGTTTAGTTTGATTTATTTTAATTTAGTTTATTTTAGTTTAGTTTTAGTTTAGTTTAGTTAAGTTTTGTTTAGGTTAGGTTACGTTAGGTTAGATTAGGTTAGGTTAGGTAAGTATAGTTTAGTTTAGTTTAGGTTAGGTTTGGTTAGGTTAAGTTAGGTTAGGTTAGTTAATTTAGTTTAGTTTAATTTAGTTGGATTTAGAATAGTTTAGTTTAGTTTAGTTAATTTTTGTTAGGTAATTTAGGTTAGTTTATTTAATTTAGTTTAGGTTAGGTTAGTTTAGGGTAGTTTAGTTTAGTTAATTTATTTTAGTTAATAGTTTAGTATAGTTTATAGTTTAGTTTATAGTTTAGTTTAGTTTATAGTGTAGTTTAGTTTAGTTTAGTTTCGTTTCGTTTAGGTTAGGTTCGGTTACGTTAGGTTATGTTAGGTTAAGTTAGTTTAGTTTAGTTTAGTTTAGTTTAGTTTAGTTATGTTTAGTTTAGTTTATAGTTTGGTTTATTAATTAGTTTAGTTTAGTTTGTAGTTAAGTATATAGTTTAGTATAGTTTAGTTTAGTTTAGTTTAGATTACCTTTGTTAGTTTATTTTGGATTAGTTTAGTTTACGTTACGTTAAGTTAGGTTAGGTTAATTTAATTCATTTTAGTTTAGGTTAGGTTAGGTTAAGTTAGGTTACTTTAGTTTAGCTTAGTTTACTTTAGTTTAGATAATTTATAGTTTAGTTTAGTTTAATTTATAGTTTAGTTTAAGGTTTAGTTTACTTTAGTTTCGGTTAGTTTAGGTTAGGTTAGATTAATTTAATTTAGGTTAGGATAGTTTAGTTCAGTTTAGTTTAGTTTATTTAAGCTTAGTTAGTTTAGTTTAGATTAGTATAGTTTACGTTAGGTTAGGTTAGGTTAGGTAAGTTTAGTTTTGTTTAGGTTAGGTTAGGTTAGGTGAAGTTTGGTTACTTTAGTTTAGTTAAGTTTAATTTAGTTTAGTTTAGTGTAGTTTGGATTAGGTTAGGTTAGGTTAGATTAGTTTAGTTTAGTTTAGGTTAGGTTAGGTTAGGATAGTTTAGTTTAGTTTACTTTCGTTTAGTTTAGTTTAGTTTATAGTTTAGTTTATAGTTTAAATTAGTTTAGTTTAGATTAGTTTAGTTTAGTTTAGTTTAGTTTAGGTTAGGTTATGTTAGGTGAGTTTAGTTTAGTTTAGTTTAGGTTAGGTTAGTTTAGTTTAGTTTCGTTTAGTTTAGTTTAGTTTAGGTTAAGTTTTGTTTAGTTTGGTTAGGTTAGGTTAGGTTAGATTAGTTTAGCTAATTTTAGTTTAGTTTATAGTTTCGTAAATTTAGTTTAGTTTAGTTTAGTGTATAGTTAAGTTTATAGTTTAGTTTAGTTTATGGTTTAGTATAGTTTAGTTTAGTTTAGTTTAACTTAGTTTAGTTTAGATTCGTTTAGTTTAGTTTAGGTTAAGTTAGTTTAGGTTTGGTTAGGTTAATTTAGTTTAGTTTAGTTTAATTTAGTTTATTTAATTTATATTTTAGTTAAATTTAGTTTAGTTTATAGTTTAGATTATAGTTTAGTTTATTTTATATTTTAGTTTAGTTTAGTTTATGTTAGTTTAGTTTAGTTTAGTTTAGTCTAGTTTCGTTAGGTGTGGTTATGATAGTTTAGTTTAGTTTAGTTTAGTTTTAGTTTATAGTTTAGTTTAGTTTATTTTATACTTAAGTTCATGGTTTAGTTTATAGTTTAGTTTAGGCTATTTTAGATTAGTTTAGTTTAGTTTGGTTTATTTTAGTTTAGTTTAGGTTAGGTGAGCATAGGTTAGTTTAGTTTAATTTAGATTAGGTTATTTAGGTTAGGTTATGTTAGGTTAGTTTAGTTTAGTTTAGTTTATGTTAGGTTATGTTAGGTTAGGTTATGTTAGTTTAGTTTAGATTAGCTTAGTTTAGCTTAGGTTAGGTTAGTTTAGGTAATTTTACTTTAGTTTAATTTAGTTTAGTTTATAGTTTAGTATAGTTTATAGTTTAGTTTATAGTTTTCTTTAGTTTATAGTGTAGTTTAGTTTAGTTTAGTTTCGTTTCGTTTAGGTTAGGTTCGGTTACGTTAGGTTATGTTAGGTAAAGTTAGTTTAGTTTAGTTATGTTTAATTTAGTTTATAGTTTAGTTTATTAATTAGTTTAGTTTAGTTTATAGTTAAGTATATAGTTTAGTATAGTTTAGTTTAGTGTAGTTTAGTTTAGATTAGCTTAGTTAGTTTATTTTGGATTAGTTTACTTTACGTTACGTTAGGTTAGGTTAATTTATTTTAGTTTAGGTTATGTTAAGTCAGGTTACTTTAGTTTAGCATAGTTTAGTTTAGTTTAGATAATTTATAGTTTAGTTTAGTTTAGTTTCGGTTAGTTTAGGTTAGGTTAGATTAATTTAATTAAGGTTGGGATAGTTTAGTTCAGTTTAGTTTAGTTTAGTTAAGCTTAGTTAGTTTAGTTTAGATTAGTATAGTTTACGTTAGGTTAGGTTAGGTTAGGTAAGTTTAGTTCTCTTTAGGTTAGGTTAGGTTAGGTTAGGTGAAGTTAGGTTACTTTAGTTTAGTTAAGTTTAATTTAGTTTAGTTTAGTGTAGTTTAGATTAGGTTAGGTTAGGTTAGATTAGTTTAGTTTAGTTTAGGTTAGGTTAGGTTAGGATAGTTTAGTTTAGTTTATTTTAGTTTAGTTTAGTTTAGTTTATAGTTTAGTTTATAGTTTAAATTAGTTTAGTTTAGTTTAGTTTAGTTTAGTTTAGTTTAGGTTAGGTTATGTTAGGTGAGTTTGGTTTAGTTTAGTTTAGGTTAGGTTAGGTGAGTTTAGTTTAGTTTAGTTTAGTTTAGGTTAGGTTAGGTTAGGTTAGGTTAGGTTATGTTAGGTTATGTTAGGTTATGTTAGGTTAGGTTAGTGTAGTTTAGTTTAGTTTAGATTTGACTCGTTTAGTTTATAATTTAGTTTATAGTTCAGTTTAGTTTGGTTTAGTATAGTTTAGTTTTGTTTAATTTAGTTTTGTTTAATTTATTTTAATTTAGTTTAGTTTAGTTTAGTATATAGTTTAATTTTCAATTTAGTTTAGTTTAGTTTATAGTTTAGTTTAGTTTATGGTTAATTTATAGTTTAGTTTAGTTTATTTTAGTTTAGTTCAGTTTAGGATATGTCAGGTTAGTTTAGGTTAGTTTACTTTAGTTTAGTATAGTTTATAGTTTGGATTTGTTTAGTTTAGTTTATAGTTCAGTTTAGTTGAGTTTATTTTAATTTAGTTTAATTAAATTTTCTTTACTGTACAATTTAGTTTAGTTTAGTTTAGTTTATAGTTTAGTTTAGTTTAGTTTATGGTTAAGTTTATACTTTTGTTTAGTTTAATTTAGTTTAGTTTAGTATAGTTTAGCTCAGGTTAGCTTAGGTTAGGTTAATTTAGTTTAGTTTAGGTTAGGTTAGGTTAGGTTAGGTTAGGTTTGGTTACTTTAGTTAAGTTTAGTTTAGTTTAGTTAATTTATACTTTAGTTTAGTTTAGCATATAGTTTAGTTTAGTTTAGTTTATAGTATAGTATAGTTTAGTTTAGTTTAGGGTAGGTTAGATTAGTTTAGTTTATTTTAGTATAGGTTAGATTTGGTTAGGGTAGTTTAGTTAAGTTTATAGTTTAGTTTAGGTTAGGTTACGTTAGGTTAGGTTAGGTTAGGTTAGGTTAGTTTAGTTTAGATTAGTTTAGTTTACTTTACTTTAGTTTTGTTTAGTTTTGTTTAGGTTAGGTTAGGTTAGCGTATTTTGGTTTAGTTTAGCTTAGTTAAGTTTTGTTTAGTTTATAATTAATTTAGTTTAGTTTACCTTGGTTTAGTTTAGGTTGGGTTAGGTTAGTTTAGTTTAGTTTAGTTTGGTTTATTTTAGTTTAGTTTAGGTTAGGTGAGCATAGGTTAGTTTAGTTTAATTTAGATTAGGTTATTTAGGTTAGGTTATGTTAAAGTTAGTTTAGTTTAGTTTAGTTTACGTTAGTTTAGGTTAGGTTAGGTTAGGTTATGTTAGTTTAGTTTAGTTTAGCTTAGTTTAGCTTAGGTTAGGTTAGTTTAGGTTATTTTACTTTAGTTTAGTTTATAGTTTAGTATAGTTTATAGTTTAGTTTATAGTTTACTTTAGTTTATATTGAAGTTTAGTTTAGTTTAGTTTCGTTTCGTTTAGGTTAGGTTCGGTTACGTTAGGTTATGTTAGGTTAAGTTAGTTTAGTTTAGTTTAGTTTAGTTATGTTTAGTTTAGTTTATAGTTTAGTTTATTAATTAGTTTAGTTTAGTTTATAATTAAGTATATAGTTTAGTATAGTTTAGTTTAGTGTAGTTTAGTTTAGATTAGCTTAGTTAGTTTATTTTGGATTAGTTTACTTTACGTTACGTTAGGTTAGGTTAATTTATTTTAATTTAGGTCAGGTTAGGTTTAGTCAGGTTACTTTAGTTTAGCATAGTTTAGTTTAGTTTAGATAATTTTAGTTTATTTATAGTTTAGTTTAGTTTATAATTTAGTTTAGTGTGGTTTAGATTAGGTTAGGTTGGGTTAGATTAGTTTAGTTTAGGTTAGGTTAGGTTAGGATAGTTTAGTTTAGTTCATTTTAGTTTAGTTTAGTTTATAGTTCAAATTAGTTTAGTTCAGATTAGTTTAGTTTAGTTTAGTTTACTTAAGTTTAGTTTAGGTTAGGTTAGGTTAGGTTATGTTAGGTTTGGTTAGTGTAGTTTAGTTTAGTTAAGTTCAGTTTGTATTAGGTTAGGTTAATTTAATTTAGTTTAGTTTAGGTTAGGTTAGGTGAGTTTAATTTAGTTTAGTTTAGTTTACGTTAGGTTAGGTTAGGTTAGGTTAATTTAGTTTAGTTTAGTTTAATTTAGTTTATTTAATTTATAGTTTAGTTAAATTTAGTTTAGTTTATAGTTTAGATTATAGTTTATTTTATTTTATATTTTAGTTTAGTTTAGTTAATGTTAGGTTAGTTTAGTTTAGTTTAGTTTAGTTTCGGTTAGGTGTGGTTAGGATAGTTTAGTTTAGTTTAGTTTTAGTTTATAGTTTAGTTTAGTTTATTTTATACTTAAGTTCATAGTTTAGTTTATAGTTTAGTTTAGGCTATTTTAGATTAGTTTATTTAGTTTGGTTTAGTTTAGGTTAGGTTTGTTTAGGTTAATTTAGTAAAGTTTAGTTTAGTTTTGTTTATTTAGTTTATTTTATAGTTTAGTTTAGTTAAGTTTGGTTTAGTTTAATTTAGTTTAGTTTAGTTTTGTTTAATTTAGTTTAGTTTAGTTTTGTTTAATTTAGATTAGTTTAATTTAGTTTAGTTTTGTTTAGATCAGGTTAGGTTGTTTAGGTTAGTTTAGTTTAGTTCAGTTTAGCTAAGTTTAGTTTAGTTTATAGTTTCGGTAATTTATTTTAGTTTAATTTAGTGTATAGTTAGGTTTATAGTTTAGTTTAGTTTATAGTTTATTTTATAGTTTAGTATATTTTAGTTTAGTTTAGTTTAGTTTTTGCTTAGTTTAGTTTAGTTTCGTTTAGTTTAGGGTAAATAAGGTTAGGTTAGATTGGGTTAAGTTAGTTTAGTTTAGTTTTGTTTAGGTTAGGTTAGGCTTGGTTAGGTTAGTTTAGTTCATTTTATTTTAATTTAGTGTAGTTAATTTATAGTTTAGTTAAATTTAGTTTAGTTTATAGTTTAGATTATAGTTTTGTTTAGTTTAGATTAGGTTAGTTTAGTTTAGTTTATTTTAGGTTAAGTTAGTTTGGGTTAGAATAGTTTAGTTTAGTTTAGTTTATTTTTAATTTATAGTTTATTTTAGTTTTGTGAATACTTAAGTTTATCGTTTAGTTTATAATCTAGTTTATAGTTTAGTTTAGGCTATTTTGGATTAGTTTAGTATAGTTTATTTTAGTTTAGAATAGGTTAGGTTAGGTTAATTTAGTATTGTTTAGTTTAGTTTAGTTTATTTAGTTTATTTTATAGTTTATTTTATAGTTTAGTTTAGTTAAGTTTAGTTTAGTTTATTGTTTAGTTTGCTTTAGTTTAGTTTTGTTTAATTTATTTTAGTTTAGTTTAGTTTGGTTTCGTTTAGGTTAGGTTAGGTTATGTTAATTTAGGTTAGCTTAGTTTAGTTTAGTTTAGGTTAGATTAAGTTAGGTAAGGTTAGTTAAGTTTAGTTTAGTTAAGTTAAGTTTAGTTAAATTTATAGTTTAGTTTAGTTTACTTTAGTTTATAGTTTAGTTTAGTTTAGTTTATTTTAGTTTAAAGTTTAGTTTATACTTTCGTTTACTTTAGTTAATAATTTTGTTTATGGTTTAGTTTAGTTTAGTTTAATTATGTTTTATTTAGTTTAGTTTAGTTTCGTTTAGGTTTGGTTAGGTTAGGTTAGTTTAGTTTAATTCTATTTAGGTTAGGTTAGGTAATTTTAGGTTAGTATAGTTTAGTTAATTTATTTTAGTTAATAGTTCAGTATAGTTTACAGTTTAGTTTATAGTTTAGTTCAGTTTGTAGTGTAGTTTATAGTTTAGTTTAGTTTAGTTTCGTTTAGGTTATGTTAGGTTAGGTTAGGTTGGATTAGCTTAGTTTAGTTTAGTTTAGGTTAGGTTCGGTTACGTTGTTATGTTAGCTTATGTTAGATTAGTTTAGTTTAGTTTAGTCTAGTTTAGTTAAGTTTAGTTTAGTTTATAGTTTAGTTTATATTAGTTTATTTATTAGTTTAGTTTATAGTTAAGTATATAGTTTAGTTTAGTTTAGTTTAGTTTAGCTTAGTTTGTTTATTTTAGATTAGTATAGCTTACGTTACGTTAGGTTAAACCTAACTTAACGTAAGCTAACGTAAGTTAGGTTCGTTTAGTTTAGTTTAATTAGATTAGGTTAGGTTAAGTTAGGTTACTTTAGCTTAGTTTAGTTTAGTTTAGATAATTTATGGTTTAGTTTAGTTAAGTTTAATTTATAAATCAGTATATAGTTTACTTTAGTTTATAGTTCAGTTTAGGTTAGATTAGTTTAAGTTAGATTAGGTTAGATTAGTTTAGTTTAGTTTAGTTTCGGTTAGGTTAGATTAGGTTACATTAAGTTAGTTTAGGTTAGCTTAGTTTAGTTTAGTTTAGTATAGTTAAGTTTAGTTAAGTTTTGTTTAGTTTACAGTTTAGTTTAGTTAAGTTTAGTTTATAATTTAGTTTATAGTTCAGTTTAGTTTAGTTCATACTTTATTTTAGTTTACTTTAGTTTCAGTTTTAGTTTAGTTTAGTTTAGGTTAGGTTAGGTTAGGTTAGGTTAGTTTAGTTTAGTTTAGTTTAGTTTATGTTAGTTTAGGTTAGGTTAGGTTATGTTAGTCTAGTTTAGTTTAGCTTAGTTTAGCTTAGGTTAGGTTAGTTTAGGTTATTTTACTTTAGTTTAGTTTAGTTTAGTTTAGTTTATAGTTTAGTTTCGTTTAGGTTAGGTTAGGTTATGTTAATTTAGGTTAGCTTAGTTTAGTTTAGTTTAGGTTAGATTAGGTTATGTTAATTTAGGTTAGCTTAGTTTAGTTTAGTTTAGGTTAGATTAAGTTAGGTTAGGTTAGTTAAGTTTAGTTTAGTTTAATTTATAGTTTAGTTTAGTTTACTTTAGTTTATGGTTTAGTTTAGTTTAGTTTATTTTAGTTTAAAGTTTAGTTTATACTTTCGTTTACTTTAGTTAATAATTTTGTTTATGGTTTAGTTTAGTTTAGTTTAGTTATTTTTTATTTAGTTTAGTTTAGTTTCGTTTAGGTTTGGTTAGGTTAGGGTAGGTTAGGTTAGGTTAGTTTGGTTTAGTTTAGTTTAGGTTAGGTTAGGTTAGATTAGGTTAGTTTACCTTAGTTTAGTTTAGCTTACTTTATTTATGTTTAGTTCAATTTATATTTTAGTTTAGTGTAATTTAATTTATATTTTAGTTTATGGTTTAGTTTAGTTTAATTTATAGTTTGATTTATAGTTTAGTTTAGTTTCTTTTAGTTTAATTTAGCTTAGTTTAGATTAGGTTAGGTTAGATTATGTTAGTTTAGTTTAGTTTATTTTAGTTTAGTTTAGTTTAGTTAATGTTAGGTTAGGTTAGTTTAGTTTAGTTTAGTTTAGTTTAGTTTAATTTAATTTAGTTTACTTAATTTAGTTTAGTTTAGTTTAGTTTAGTTTAGGTTAGATATAGTTAGGTCAGGTTAGGTTATTTAAGTTTAGTTTAGTTAAGTTTAGGTTAGGTTAGGTTAGTTTAGTTTAATTGTATTTAGGTTAGGTTAGGTAATTTTAGGTTAGTATAGTTTAGTTAATTTATTTTAGTTTAAGTTCAGTATAGTTTACAGTTTAGTTTATAGTTTAGTTCTGTGTATAGTGTAGTTGATAGTTTAGTTTAGTTTAGTTTAGTTTCGTTTAAATTATGTTAGGTTAGGTTAGGTTGGATTAGCTTAGTTTAGTTTAGTTTAGTTTAGTTTCGTTTAAATTATGTTAGGTTAGGTTAGGTTGGATTAGCTTAGTTTAGTTTAGTTTAGGTTAGGTTCGGTTACGTTAGGTTATGTTAGCTTATGTTAGTTTAGTTTAGTTCAGTTTAGTCTAGTTTAGTTAAGTTTAGTTTAGTTAATAGTTTAGTATATTTTAGTTTATTTATTAGTTTAGTTTATAGTTAAGTATATAGTTTAGTTTAGTTTAGTTTAGCTTTGTTTGTTTATTTTAGATTAGTATAGCTTACGTTAAACCTAACCTAACGTAAGTTAACGTAGGTTAGGTTCGTTTAGTTTAGTTTAATTAGGTTAGGTTAGGTTAAGTTAGGTTACTTTAGCTTAGTTTAGTTTAGTTTAGATAATTTATGGTTTAGTTTAGTTAAGTTTAATTTATAGATTAGTATATAGTTTACTTTAGTTTATAGTTCAGTTTAGGTTAGATTAGTTTAAGTTAGATTAGGTTAGATTAGTTTAGTTTAGTTTAGTTTCGGTTAGGTTAGATTAGGTTACATTAAGTTAGTTTAGGTTAGCTTAGTTTAGTTTAGTTTAGTATAGTTAAGTTTAGTTAAGTTTTGTTTAGTTTACAGTTTAGTTTAGTTAAGTTTAGTTTATAATTTAGTTTATAGTTCACTTTAGTTTAGTTCATACTTTATTTTAGTTTACTTTAATTTCAGTTAGGTTAGGTTAGGTTAGGTTAGGTTAGTGTAGTTTAGTTAAGTTTAGTTTTGTTTAGCTAAGTTTATAGTTTATTTTGTAGTTTAATTTAGTTTAGTTTATTGTTTAATTTAGTGTAGTTTAGTTTAGTTTAGTTTAATTTAGTTTACTTTAGTTTAGTTTAGTATAGTTTATAAATTAGTTTATAATTTATTTTGGTTTGTAGTTCAATTTATTGTTAATTTAGTTTAGTTTATTTTAGTTTCTCTTAGGTTATGTTAGGTTAGGTTAGGTTAGGTTAGGTTAGCTTAGCTTAGTTTAGTTTAGTTCAGGTTAGGTTAGGTTAGGTTAGGTTAGGTTAGCTTAGTTTAGTTTAGTTTAGTTTAGGTTAGGTTCGGTTACGTTAGGTTATGTTAGGTTAAGTTAGTTTAGTTTAGTTTAGTTTAGGTTAGGTTAGGTTAGTTTAAGTTAGGTTACTTTAGTTTAGTTTAGTTTAGTTTAGATAATTTTTAATTTAGTTTAGTTTAGTTTAGTTTATAGTTTAGTTTATAGTTTACTTTAGTTTCTAGTTTAGTTTAGTTTGAATTAGATTCGGTAAGTTTAGTTTAGTTTACGTTAGGTTAGGTTAGGTTGAGTTAGGTTACTTTAGTTTAGTTTAGTTTAGATAATTTATAGTTTAGTTTATTTTAGTTTAGTTTATGGTTTAGTTTAGTTTATAGTTTAGTTTAGTTTAGTTTAGTTTAGTTTAGTTTAGGTAAGGTTAGATTATATTAGTTTAGTTAAGTTTAGGTTATGTTAGGTTAGGTTAGGATAGTTTAGTTTAGTTTATTTTAGTATATTTTAGTTTATACTTTAGTTTAGTTTAGTTAATAGTTTAGATTATAGTTTAGTTTATAGTTTAGTTAATAGTTAAAATTAGTTTAGTTTAGTATAGATTAGTTTTGTTTAATTTAGTTTAGTTTAATTTATTTTAATTTAGTTTATTTTAGTTTAGATTATAGTTTAGTTTATAATTTAATTTAGTTTAGTATATAGTTTAGTTTATGGTTTAGTTTAGTTTAGTTTAGTTTAGTTTGGTTTAGTTTAGTTTAGTTTGGTTTAGTTTAGTTTAGTTTAGTTAATTTAGGTTAGGTTAGGTTAGGTTAGTTTAGTTTAGTTTAGTTTAGGTTAGTTTAGGTTAGGTTAGTTTTTTTTAGTTTAGGTTACGTTAGTTTAGGCTAGGTTATGTTAGGTTAGGTTAGGTTAGTTTAGTTTATTATAGTAGTTTAGTTTAGTTTACGTTAGGTAAGCTTAATATAGGTTAGGTTGTGTTAGGTTAGGTTAGTTTAATTTAGTTTCGTTTAGTTTATAGTTTAGTTTAGTTTAGTTTTTTTAATTTAGTTAAGTTTAGTATATAGTTTAGTTTCATTTAGGTTAGGTTAGGCTAGGATAGTTTAGGTTAGCTTAGTTTACTTTATTTTAGTTTAGATTAAGTTAGGTTAAGTTGGGTTAGGTTCGTTTAGTTTAGTTTAGTTAAATTTAGTTTATAATTTAGTTTATAGTTCAATTTAGTTTACAGTTAAGATTATAGTCTAGTTTAGTTTATAGTTTAGTTTATAGTGCAGTTTAGTTTAGATTAGTTTAGTATAGTTTAGTTTAGTTTAGTTTAGGTTAAGTAAGTTTAATTTAGTTTAGTTTAGTTTCGGTTAGGTTATGTTAGGTTAATTTAAGTTAGGTTATTTTGGGTTAGTTTAGTTTAGTTTAGTTAAGTTTAGTTAAGTTTAGTTTAGTTTACAGTATAGTTTAGTTAAGTTTAGTTTACAGTTTGGTTTATAGTTTAGTTTAGTTTAGTTTATAGATTAGTTTATGGTTTAGTTTGGTTTAGTTTTGTTTAGTTTAGGTTGGTTAATTTAGATTAGATTAGTTTAGTTTGGGCTAGATTAGGTTAGGTTAGATTAGTTTAGTTTAGATTAGATTAGGTTAGGTTAATTTAGGTTAGGTTAGGTTAGTTTAGTTTAATTTAGTTTAGTTAATTTATAGTTTAGTTTAGTTTATAATTTAGTTTATAGTTTAGTTTAGTTTAATTTATACTTTAGTTTAGTTTAGTTTAATTTAGTTTAAATTAGGTTATGTTAGGTTAGGTTAGTTTATTTTAGTTTAGTTTTAGTTTAGTTTAGTTAAGTTTTGTTTAGGTTAGGTTACGTTAGGTTAGATTAGGTTAGGTTAGGTAAGTATAGTTTAGTTTAGTTTAGGTTAGGTTTGGTTAGGTTAAGTTAGGTTAGGTTAGTTAATTTAGTTTAGTTTAATTTAGTTGGATTTAGAATAGTTTAGTTTAGTTTAGTTAATTTTTGTTAGGTAATTTAGGTTAGTTTATTTAATTTAGTTTAGGTTAGGTTAGTTTAGGGTAGTTTAGTTTAGTTAATTTATTTTAGTTAATAGTTTAGTATAGTTTATAGTTTAGTTTATAGTTTAGTTTAGTTTATAGTGTAGTTTAGTTTAGTTTAGTTTCGTTTCGTTTAGGTTAGGTTCGGTTACGTTAGGTTATGTTAGGTTAAGTTAGTTTAGTTTAGTTTAGTTTAGTTTAGTTTAGTTATGTTTAGTTTAGTTTATAGTTTGGTTTATTAATTAGTTTAGTTTAGTTTGTAGTTAAGTATATAGTTTAGTATAGTTTAGTTTAGTTTAGTTTAGATTACCTTTGTTAGTTTATTTTGGATTAGTTTAGTTTACGTTACGTTAAGTTAGGTTAGGTTAATTTAATTCATTTTAGTTTAGGTTAGGTTAGGTTAAGTTAGGTTACTTTAGTTTAGCTTAGTTTACTTTAGTTTAGATAATTTATAGTTTAGTTTAATTTAGTTTATAGTTTAGTTTACATTTTAGTTTAGTTTAGTTTAGTATCGGTTAGGTTAGGTTAGATTAATTTAATTTAGGTTAGGTTAGGATAGTTTAGTTCAGTTTAATGTAGTTTAGGTTAGGTTAGGTTAGGTGAAGATAGGTTACTTTAGTTTACTTTTGTTTAATTTAGTTTAGTTTACTTTAGTTTATTTATAGTTTAGTTTAGTTTATAATTTAGTTTAGTTTAGTGTAGTTTAGGTTAGGTTAGGTTAGGTTAGATTAGTTTAGTTTAGATTATGTTAGGTTAGGATAGTTTAGTTTACTTTATTTTAGTTTAGTTTAGTTTATAATTTAGTTTATTGTTTAAATTATTTTAGTTTAGATTAGTTTAGTTTAGTTTAGTTTACTTAAGTTAAGTTTAGGTTAGGTTAGGTTAGTTTAGGTTAGGTTAGTTTAGTTTAGTTTATTTGAGTTCAGTTTATATTAGGTTAAGTTAATTTAATTTATTATAGTTTAGTTTAGGTTAGGTTAGTTTATTTTAGTTTAGTTTAGTTTGGTTTAGGTTAGGATAGGTTAAGTTAGGTTGGGTTAGGTTATGTTAGGTTAGGTTAGTGTAGTTTAGTTTAGTTTAGTTTAGATTTGTCTCGTTTAGTTTATAGTTTAGTTTATAGTTCAGTTTAGTTTAGTTTAGTATAGTTTAGTTTTGTTTAATTAGTTTTGTTTAATTTATTTTAATTTAGTTTAGTTTAGTATATAGTTTAGTTTATAATTTAGTTTAGTTTAGTTTATAGTTTAGTTTATGGTTTAGTTTAGTTTCGTTTGGTTTGGTTTAGATTAGTTCTGTTTCGTTTAGTTTAGTTTAGTTTAGGTTAGGTTAGCTTAGTTTAGTTTAGTTTAGGTTAGGTTAGGTTAGGTTAGTTTAGTTTACTTTATTTTAATTTAGGTTAGTTTAGTTTAGTTTAGGTTAGGTTAGGTTTGGTTTGGTTAGGTTAGGTTAGGTTAGTTTAGTTTATTTTAGGTTAGTTTAGGTTAGGTTAGGTTAGTAAAATTTAATTTAGTTAGATTATAATTTTGTTTATAGTTTAGTTTAGTTTAGTTTATAGTTTAGTTTAGTTAAGTTTAGTTTAGGTTAATTTAGGTTAGGTTAGGTTAGTTTAGTTTAGTTTAGTTTAGTGAATTTAGTTTAGTTTAGTTTAGGTTAGGTTAGGTTAGTTTACTTTAATTCAGTTTAAGTTATGTCAGGTTAGTTTAGGTTAGTTTACTTTAGTTGAGTTTAGTTTAGTTTATAGTTTAGATTTGTTTAGTTTAGTTTAGTGTAGTTTAGTTTATAGTTTTGTTTATAGTTTAGTTTAGTTAAGTTTAGTTTCGTTTAGGTTAGGTTAGGTTAGATTAGTTTAGTTTAGTTTAGTTTCGTTTAGGTTAGTTAGTTAGTTTAGTTCAGTTTAGGTTATGTCAGGTTAGTTTAGGTTAGTTTACTTTAGTTTAGTTTAGTTTATAATTTAGATTTGTTTAGTTTAGTTTAGTTTAGTTTATAGTTTAGTTTATAGTTAAGATTAATTTAATTTAGTTTAGTTCAGTTTAGGATATGTCAGGTTAGTTTAGGTAAATTTACTTTAGTTTAGTATAGTTTATAGTTTAGATTTGTTTAGTTTAGTTTATAGTTCAGTTTAGTTGAGTTTATTTTAATTTAGTTTAATTAAATTTTATTTACTGTACAATTTAGTTTAGTTTAGTTTAGTTTATAGTTTAGTTTAGTTTAGTTTATGGTTAAGTTTATACTTTTGTTTAGTTTAATTTAGTTTAGTTTAGTATAATTTAGCTCAGGTTAGCTTAGGTTAGGTTAATTTAGTTTAGTTTAGGTTAGGTTAGGTTAGGTCAGGTTACTTTAGTTAAGTTTAGTTTAGTTTAGTTAATTTATACTTTAGTTTAGTTTAGCATATAGTTTAGTTTAGTTTAGTTTATAGTTTAGTATAGTTTAGTTTAGTTTAGTTTAGTTTAGGGTAGGTTAGATTAGTTTAGTTTATTTTAGTTTAGGTTAGGTTTGGTTAGGGTAGTTTAGTTTAGTTTATAATTTAGTTTAGGTTAGGTTACGTTCGGTTAGGTTAGGTTAGGTAGGTTAGTTTAGTTTAGATTAGTTTAGTTTACTTTACTTTAGTTTTGTTTAGTTTTGTTTAGGTTAGGTTAGTTTAGTTTAGGTTAGGTTAGGTTAGCTTAGTTTCGTTTAGTTTAGTTTAGTTAAGTTTTGTTTGGTTTATAGTTTAGTTTAGTTTAGCTTGGTTTAGTTTAGGTTGGGTTAGGTTAGTTTAGTTTAGTTTAGTTTGGTTTATTTTAGTTTAGTTTAGGTTAGGTGAGCACAGGTTAGTTTAGTTTAATTTAGATTGGATTATTTAGGTTAGGTTATGTTAGGTTAGTTTAGTTTAGTTTATGTTAGTTTAGGTTGAGTTAGGTCAGGTTATGTAAGTTTAGCTTAGTTTAGCTTAGGTTAGGTTAATTTAGGTTATTTTACTTTAGTTTAGTTTAGTTTAGTTTATAGTTTAGTATAATTTATAGTTAGTTTATAGTTTACTTTAGTTTATAGTGTAGTTTAGTTTAGTTTAGTTTAGTTTCGTTAAGGTTAGGTTCGGTTACGTTAGGTTATGTTAGGTTAAGTTAGTTTAGTTTAGTTTAGTTATGTTTAGTTTAGTTTATAGTTTAGTTTATTAATTAGTTTAGTTTAATTTATAGTTAAGTATATAGTTTAGTATAGTTTAGTTTAGTGTAGTTTAGTTTAGATTAGCTTAGTTAGTTTATTTTGAATTAGTTTACTTTACGTTACGTTAGGTTAGGTTAATTTATTTTAGTTTAGGTTAGGTTAGGTTAAGTCAGGTTACTTTAGTTTAGCATAGTTTACTTTAGTTTAGATAATTTATAGTTTAGTTTAGTTTAATTTATAGTTTAGTTTACAGTTTAGTTTACTTTAGTTTCGGTTAGTTTAGGTTAGGTTAGATTAATTTAATTTAGGTTAGGATAGTTTAGTTCAGTTTAGTTTAGTTTATTTAAGCTTAGTTAGTTTAGTTTAGATTAGTATAGTTTACGTTAGGTTAGGTTAGGTTAGGTAAGTTTAGTTTTGTTTAGGTTAGGTTAGGTTAGGTGAAGTTAGGTTACTTTAGTTTAGTTAAGTTTAATTTAGTTTAGTTTAGTGTAGTTTGGATTAGGTTAGGTTAGGTTAGATTAGTTTAGTTTAGTTTAGGTTAGGTTAGGTTAGGATAGTTTAGTTTAGTTTATTTTCGTTTAGTTTAGTTTAGTTTATAGTTTAGTTTATAGTTTAAATTAGTTTAGTTTAGATTAGTTTAGTTTAGTTTAGTTTAGTTTAGGTTAGGTTATGTTAGGTGAGTTTAGTTTAGTTTAGTTTAGGTTAGGTTAGTTTAGTTTAGTTTCGTTTAGTTTAGTTTAGTTTAGGTTAAGTTTTGTTTAGTTTGGTTAGGTTAGGTTAGGTTAGGTTAGTTTAGCTAATTTTAGTTTAGTTTATAGTTTCGTAAATTTAGTTTAGTTTAGTTTAGTGTATAGTTAAGTTTATAGTTTAGTTTAGTTTATGGTTTAGTATAGTTTAGTTTAGTTTAGTTTAACTTAGTTTAGTTTAGATTCGTTTAGTTTAGTTTAGGTTAAGTTAGTTTAGGTTTGGTTAGGTTAATTTAGTTTAGTTTAGTTTAATTTAGTTTATTTAATTTATATTTTAGTTAAATTTAGTTTAGTTTATAGTTTAGATTATAGTTTAGTTTATTTTATATTTTAGTTTAGTTTAGTTTATGTTAGTTTAGTTTAGTTTAGTTTAGTCTAGTTTCGTTAGGTGTGGTTATGATAGTTTAGTTTAGTTTAGTTTAGTTTTAGTTTATAGTTTAGTTTAGTTTATTTTATACTTAAGTTCATGGTTTAGTTTATAGTTTAGTTTAGGCTATTTTAGATTAGTTTAGTTTAGTTTGGTTTATTTTAGTTTAGTTTAGGTTAGGTGAGCATAGGTTAGTTTAGTTTAATTTAGATTAGGTTATTTAGGTTAGGTTATGTTAGGTTAGTTTAGTTTAGTTTAGTTTATGTTAGGTTATGTTAGGTTAGGTTATGTTAGTTTAGTTTAGATTAGCTTAGTTTAGCTTAGGTTAGGTTAGTTTAGGTAATTTTACTTTAGTTTAATTTAGTTTAGTTTATAGTTTAGTATAGTTTATAGTTTAGTTTATAGTTTTCTTTAGTTTATAGTGTAGTTTAGTTTAGTTTAGTTTCGTTTCGTTTAGGTTAGGTTCGGTTACGTTAGGTTATGTTAGGTAAAGTTAGTTTAGTTTAGTTATGTTTAGTTTAGTTTATAGTTTAGTTTATTAATTAGTTTAGTTTAGTTTATAGTTAAGTATATAGTTTAGTATAGTTTAGTTTAGTGTAGTTTAGTTTAGATTAGCTTAGTTAGTTTATTTTGGATTAGTTTACTTTACGTTACGTTAGGTTAGGTTAATTTATTTTAGTTTAGGTTATGTTAAGTCAGGTTACTTTAGTTTAGCATAGTTTAGTTTAGTTTAGATAATTTATAGTTTAGTTTAGTTTAGTTTCGGTTAGTTTAGGTTAGGTTAGATTAATTTAATTAAGGTTGGGATAGTTTAGTTCAGTTTAGTTTAGTTTAGTTAAGCTTAGTTAGTTTAGTTTAGATTAGTATAGTTTACGTTAGGTTAGGTTAGGTTAGGTAAGTTTAGTTCTCTTTAGGTTAGGTTAGGTTAGGTTAGGTGAAGTTAGGTTACTTTAGTTTAGTTAAGTTTAATTTAGTTTAGTTTAGTGTAGTTTAGATTAGGTTAGGTTAGGTTAGATTAGTTTAGTTTAGTTTAGGTTAGGTTAGGTTAGGATAGTTTAGTTTAGTTTATTTTAGTTTAGTTTAGTTTAGTTTATAGTTTAGTTTATAGTTTAAATTAGTTTAGTTTAGTTTAGTTTAGTTTAGTTTAGTTTAGTTTAGTTTAGGTTAGGTTATGTTAGGTGAGTTTGGTTTAGTTTAGTTTAGGTTAGGTTAGGTGAGTTTAGTTTAGTTTAGTTTAGTTTAGGTTAGGTTAGGTTAGGTTAGGTTATGTTAGGTTATGTTAGGTTATGTTAGGTTAGGTTAGTGTAGTTTAGTTTAGTTTAGATTTGACTCGTTTAGTTTATAATTTAGTTTATAGTTCAGTTTAGTTTGGTTTAGTATAGTTTAGTTTTGTTTAATTTAGTTTTGTTTAATTTATTTTAATTTAGTTTAGTTTAGTTTAGTATATAGTTTAATTTTTAATTTAGTTTAGTTTAGTTTATAGTTTAGTTTAGTTTATGGTTAATTTATAGTTTAGTTTAGTTTATTTTAGTTTAGTTCAGTTTAGGATATGTCAGGTTAGTTTAGGTTAGTTTACTTTAGTTTAGTATAGTTTATAGTTTGGATTTGTTTAGTTTAGTTTATAGTTCAGTTTAGTTGAGTTTATTTTAATTTAGTTTAATTAAATTTTCTTTACTGTACAATTTAGTTTAGTTTAGTTTAGTTTATAGTTTAGTTTAGTTTAGTTTATGGTTAAGTTTATACTCTTGTTTAGTTTAATTTAGTTTAGTTTAGTATAGTTTAGCTCAGGTTAGCTTAGGTTAGGTTAATTTAGTTTAGTTTAGGTTAGGTTAGGTTAGGTTAGGTTTGGTTACTTTAGTTAAGTTTAGTTTAGTTTAGTTAATTTATACTTTAGTTTAGTTTAGCATATAGTTTAGTTTAGTTTAGTTTATAGTATAGTATAGTTTAGTTTAGTTTAGTTTAGGGTAGGTTAGATTAGTTTAGTTTATTTTAGTATAGGTTAGATTTGGTTAGGGTAGTTTAGTTAAGTTTATAGTTTAGTTTAGGTTAGGTTACGTTAGGTTAGGTTAGGTTAGGTTAGGTTAGGTTAGTTTAGTTTAGATTAGTTTAGTTTACTTTACTTTAGTTTTGTTTAGTTTTGTTTAGGTTAGGTTAGGTTAGCGTATTTTGGTTTAGTTTAGCTTAGTTAAGTTTTGTTTAGTTTATAATTTAGTTTAGTTTAGTTTACCTTGGTTTAGTTTAGGTTGGGTTAGGTTAGTTTAGTTTAGTTTAGTTTGGTTTATTTTAGTTTAGTTTAGGTTAGGTGAGCATAGGTTAGTTTAGTTTAATTTAGATTAGGTTATTTAGGTTAGGTTATGTTAAAGTTAGTTTAGTTTAGTTTAGTTTATGTTAGTTTAGGTTAGGTTAGGTTAGGTTATGTTAGTTTAGTTTAGTTTAGCTTAGTTTAGCTTAGGTTAGGTTAGTTTAGGTTATTTTACTTTAGTTTAGTTTAGTTTAGTTTATAGTTTAGTATAGTTTATAGTTTAGTTTATAGTTTACTTTAGTTTATATTGTAGTTTAGTTTAGTTTAGTTTCGTTTCGTTTAGGTTAGGTTCGGTTACGTTAGGTTATGTTAGGTTAAGTTAGTTTAGTTTAGTTTAGTTTAGTTATGTTTAGTTTAGTTTATAGTTTAGTTTATTAATTAGTTTAGTTTAGTTTATAATTAAGTATATAGTTTAGTATAGTTTAGTTTAGTGTAGTTTAGTTTAGATTAGCTTAGTTAGTTTATTTTGGATTAGTTTACTTTACGTTACGTTAGGTTAGGTTAATTTATTTTAATTTAGGTCAGGTTAGGTTTAGTAAGGTTACTTTAGTTTAGCATAGTTTAGTTTAGTTTAGATAATTTTAGTTTATTTATAGTTTAGTTTAGTTTATAATTTAGTTTAGTTTAGTGTGGTTTAGATTAGGTTAGGTTGGGTTAGATTAGTTTAGTTTAGGTTAGGTTAGGTTAGGATAGTTTAGTTTAGTTCATTTTAGTTTAGTTTAGTTTATAGTTCAAATTAGTTTAGTTCAGATTAGTTTAGTTTAGTTTAGTTTACTTAAGTTTAGTTTAGGTTAGGTTAGGTTAGGTTATGTTAGGTTTGGTTAGTGTAGTTTAGTTTAGTTAAGTTCAGTTTGTATTAGGTTAGGTTAATTTAATTTAGTTTAGTTTAGGTTAGGTTAGGTGAGTTTAATTTAGTTTAGTTTAGTTTACGTTAGGTTAGGTTAGGTTAGGTTAATTTAGTTTAGTTTAGTTTAATTTAGTTTATTTAATTTATAGTTTAGTTAAATTTAGTTTAGTTTATAGTTTAGATTATAGTTTATTTTATTTTATATTTTAGTTTAGTTTAGTTAATGTTAGGTTAGTTTAGTTTAGTTTAGTTTAGTTTCGGTTAGGTGTGGTTAGGATAGTTTAGTTTAGTTTAGTTTTAGTTTATAGTTTAGTTTAGTTTATTTTATACTTAAGTTCATAGTTTAGTTTATAGTTTAGTTTAGGCTATTTTAGATTAGTTTAGTTTAGTTTGGTTTAGTTTAGGTTAGGTTTGTTTAGGTTAATTTAGTAAAGTTTAGTTTAGTTTTGTTTATTTAGTTTATAATATAGTTTAGTTTAGTTAAGTTTGGTTTAGTTTAATTTAGTTTAGTTTAGTTTTGTTTAATTTAGTTTAGTTTAGTTTTGTTTAATTTAGTTTAGTTTAATTTAGTTTAGTTTAGTTTAGATCAGGTTAGGTTGGTTAGGTTAGTTTAGTTTAGTTCAGTTTAGCTAAGTTTAGTTTAGTTTATAGTTTCGGTAATTTATTTTAGTTTAATTTAGTGTATAGTTAGGTTTATAGTTTAGTTTAGTTTAAAGTTTATTTTATAGTTTAGTATATTTTACTTTAGTTTAGTTTAGTTTTTGCTTAGTTTAGTTTAGTTTCGTTTAGTTTAGGGTAGGTAAGGTTAGGTTGGGTTGGGTTAAGTTAGTTTAGTTTAGTTTTGTTTAGGTTAGGTTAGGCTTGGTTAGGTTAGTTTAGTTCATTTTATTTTAATTTAGTGTAGTTAATTTATAGTTTAGTTAAATTTAGTTTAGTTTATAGTTTAGATTATAGTTTTGTTTAGTTTAGGTTAGGTTAGTTTAGTTTAGTTTATTTTAGGTTAAGTTAGTTTGGGTTAGAATAGTTTAGTTTAGTTTAGTTTATTTTTAATTTATAGTTTATTTTAGTTTTGTGAATACTTAAGTTTATCGTTTAGTTTATAATCTAGTTTATAGTTTAGTTTAGGCTATTTTGGATTAGTTTAGTATAGTTTATTTTAGTTTAGAATAGGTTAGGTTAGGTTAATTTAGTATTGTTTAGTTTAGTTTAGTTTATTTAGTTTATTTTATAGTTTATATTATAGTTTAGTTTAGTTAAGTTTAGTTTAGTTTATTGTTTAGTTTGCTTTAGTTTAGTTTTGTTTAATTTATTTTAGTTTAGTTTAGTTTGGTTTCGTTTAGGTTAGGTTAGGTTATGTTAATTTAGGTTAGCTTAGTTTAGTTTAGTTTAGGTTAGATTAAGTTAGGTAAGGTTAGTTAAGTTTAGTTTAGTTAAGTTAAGTTTAGTTAAATTTATAGTTTAGTTTAGTTTACTTTAGTTTATAGTTTAGTTTAGTTTAGTTTATTTTAGTTTAAAGTTTAGTTTATACTTTCGTTTACTTTAGTTAATAATTTTGTTTATGGTTTAGTTTAGTTTAGTTTAATTATGTTTTATTTAGTTTAGTTTAGTTTCGTTTAGGTTTGGTTAGGTTAGGTTAGTTTAGTTTAATTCTATTTAGGTTAGGTTAGGTAATTTTAGGTTAGTATAGTTTAGTTAATTTATTTTAGTTAATAGTTCAGTATAGTTTACAGTTTAGTTTATAGTTTAGTTCAGTTTGTAGTGTAGTTTATAGTTTAGTTTAGTTTAGTTTCGTTTAGGTTATGTTAGGTTAGGTTAGGTTGGATTAGCTTAGTTTAGTTTAGTTTAGGTTAGGTTCGGTTACGTTGTTATGTTAGCTTATGTTAGATTAGTTTAGTTTAGTTTAGTCTAGTTTAGTTAAGTTTAGTTTAGTTTATAGTTTAGTTTATATTAGTTTATTTATTAGTTTAGTTTATAGTTAAGTATATAGTTTAGTTTAGTTTAGTTTAGTTTAGCTTAGTTTGTTTATTTTAGATTAGTATAGCTTACGTTACGTTAGGTTAAACCTAACTTAACGTAAGCTAACGTAAGTTAGGTTCGTTTAGTTTAGTTTAATTAGATTAGGTTAGGTTAAGTTAGGTTACTTTAGCTTAGTTTAGTTTAGTTTAGATAATTTATGGTTTAGTTTAGTTAAGTTTAATTTATAAATCAGTATATAGTTTACTTTAGTTTATAGTTCAGTTTAGGTTAGATTAGTTTAAGTTAGATTAGGTTAGATTAGTTTAGTTTAGTTTAGTTTCGGTTAGGTTAGATTAGGTTACATTAAGTTAGTTTAGGTTAGCTTAGTTTAGTTTAGTTTAGTATAGTTAAGTTTAGTTAAGTTTTGTTTAGTTTACAGTTTAGTTTAGTTAAGTTTAGTTTATAATTTAGTTTATAGTTCAGTTTAGTTTAGTTCATACTTTATTTTAGTTTACTTTAGTTTCAGTTTTAGTTTAGTTTAGTTTAGGTTAGGTTAGGTTAGGTTAGGTTAGTTTAGTTTAGTTTAGTTTAGTTTATGTTAGTTTAGGTTAGGTTAGGTTATGTTAGTCTAGTTTAGTTTAGCTTAGTTTAGCTTAGGTTAGGTTAGTTTAGGTTATTTTACTTTAGTTTAGTTTAGTTTAGTTTAGTTTATAGTTTAGTTTCGTTTAGGTTAGGTTAGGTTATGTTAATTTAGGTTAGCTTAGTTTAGTTTAGTTTAGGTTAGATTAGGTTATGTTAATTTAGGTTAGCTTAGTTTAGTTTAGTTTAGGTTAGATTAAGTTAGGTTAGGTTAGTTAAGTTTAGTTTAGTTTAATTTATAGTTGAGTTTAGTTTACTTTAGTTTATGGTTTAGTTTAGTTTAGTTTATTTTAGTTTAAAGTTTAGTTTATGCTTTCGTTTACTTTAGTTAATAATTTTGTTTATGGTTTAGTTTAGTTTAGTTTAGTTATTTTTTATTTAGTTTAGTTTAGTTTCGTTTAGGTTTGGTTAGGTTAGGGTAGGTTAGGTTAGGTTAGTTTGGTTTAGTTTAGTTTAGGTTAGGTTAGGTTAGATTAGGTTAGTTTACCTTAGTTTAGTTTAGCTTACTTTATTTATGTTTAGTTCAATTTATATTTTAGTTTAGTGTAATTTAATTTATATTTTAGTTTATGGTTTAGTTTAGTTTAATTTATAGTTTGATTTATAGTTTAGTTTAGTTTCTTTTAGTTTAATTTAGCTTAGTTTAGATTAGGTTAGGTTAGATTATGTTAGTTTAGTTTAGTTTATTTTAGTTTAGTTTAGTTTAGTTAATGTTAGGTTAGGTTAGTTTAGTTTAGTTTAGTTTAGTTTAGTTTAATTTAATTTAGTTTACTTAATTTAGTTTAGTTTAGTTTAGTTTAGTTTAGTTTAGGTTAGATATAGTTAGGTCAGGTTAGGTTATTTAAGTTTAGTTTAGTTAAGTTTAGGTTAGGTTAGGTTAGTTTAGTTTAATTGTATTTAGGTTAGGTTAGGTAATTTTAGGTTAGTATAGTTTAGTTAATTTATTTTAGTTAATAGTTCAGTATAGTTTACAGTTTAGTTTATAGTTTAGTTCTGTGTATAGTGTAGTTGATAGTTTAGTTTAGTTTAGTTTAGTTTCGTTTAAATTATGTTAGGTTAGGTTAGGTTGGATTAGCTTAGTTTAGTTTAGTTTAGTTTAGTTTCGTTTAAATTATGTTAGGTTAGGTTAGGTTGGATTAGCTTAGTTTAGTTTAGTTTAGGTTAGGTTCGGTTACGTTAGGTTATGTTAGCTTATGTTAGTTTAGTTTAGTTCAGTTTAGTCTAGTTTAGTTAAGTTTAGTTTAGTTTATAGTTTAGTATATTTTAGTTTATTTATTAGTTTAGTTTATAGTTAAGTATATAGTTTAGTTTAGTTTAGTTTAGCTTTGTTTGTTTATTTTAGATTAGTATAGCTTACGTTAAACCTAACCTAACGTAAGTTAACGTAGGTTAGGTTCGTTTAGTTTAGTTTAATTAGGTTAGGTTAGGTTAAGTTAGGTTACTTTAGCTTAGTTTAGTTTAGTTTAGATAATTTATGGTTTAGTTTAGTTAAGTTTAATTTATAGATTAGTATATAGTTTACTTTAGTTTATAGTTCAGTTTAGGTTAGATTAGTTTAAGTTAGATTAGGTTAGATTAGTTTAGTTTAGTTTAGTTTCGGTTAGGTTAGATTAGGTTACATTAAGTTAGTTTAGGTTAGCTTAGTTTAGTTTAGTTTAGTATAGTTAAGTTTAGTTAAGTTTTGTTTAGTTTACAGTTTAGTTTAGTTAAGTTTAGTTTATAATTTAGTTTATAGTTCACTTTAGTTTAGTTCATACTTTATTTTAGTTTACTTTAATTTCAGTTAGGTTAGGTTAGGTTAGGTTAGGTTAGTGTAGTTTAGTTAAGTTTAGTTTTGTTTAGCTAAGTTTATAGTTTATTTTGTAGTTTAATTTAGTTTAGTTTATTGTTTAATTTAGTGTAGTTTAGTTTAGTTTAGTTTAATTTAGTTTACTTTAGTTTAGTTTAGTATAGTTTATAAATTAGTTTATAATTTATTTTGGTTTGTAGTTCAATTTATTGTTAATTTAGTTTAGTTTATTTTAGTTTCTCTTAGGTTATGTTAGGTTAGGTTAGGTTAGGTTAGGTTAGCTTAGCTTAGTTTAGTTTAGTTTAGTTTAGGTTAGGTTAGGTTAGGTTAGGTTAGGTTAGGTTAGCTTAGTTTAGTTTAGTTTAGTTTAGGTTAGGTTCGGTTACGTTAGGTTATGTTAGGTTAAGTTAGTTTAGTTTAGTTTAGTTTAGGTTAGGTTAGGTTAGTTTAAGTTAGGTTACTTTAGTTTAGTTTAGTTTAGTTTAGATAATTTTTAATTTAGTTTAGTTTAGTTTAGTTTATAGTTTAGTTTATAGTTTACTTTAGTTTCTAGTTTAGTTTAGTTTGAATTAGATTCGGTAAGTTTAGTTTAGTTTACGTTAGGTTAGGTTAGGTTGAGTTAGGTTACTTTAGTTTAGTTTAGTTTAGATAATTTATAGTTTAGTTTATTTTAGTTTAGTTTATGGTTTAGTTTAGTTTATAGTTTAGTTTAGTTTAGTTTAGTTTAGTTTAGGTAAGGTTAGATTATATTAGTTTAGTTAAGTTTAGGTTAGGTTAGGTTTGGTTAGGATAGTTTAGTTTAGTTTATTTTAGTATATTTTAGTTTATACTTTAGTTTAGTTTAGTTAATAGTTTAGATTATAGTTTAGTTTATAGTTTAGTTAATAGTTAAAATTAGTTTAGTTTAGTATAGATTAGTTTTGTTTAATTTAGTTTAGTTTAATTTATTTTAATTTAGTTTATTTTAGTTTAGATTATAGTTTAGTTTATAATTTAATTTAGTTTAGTATATAGTTTAGTTTATGGTTTAGTTTAGTTTAGTTTAGTTTAGTTTGGTTTAGTTTAGTTTAGTTTGGTTTAGTTTAGTTTAGTTTAGTTAATTTAGGTTAGGTTAGGTTAGGTTAGTTTAGTTTAGTTTAGTTTAGGTTAGTTTAGGTTAGGTTAGTTTTTTTTAGTTTAGGTTACGTTAGTTTAGGCTAGGTTATGTTAGGTTAGGTTAGGTTAGTTTAGTTTATTATAGTAGTTTAGTTTAGTTTACGTTAGGTAAGCTTAATATAGGTTAGGTTGTGTTAGGTTAGGTTAGTTTAATTTAGTTTCGTTTAGTTTATAGTTTAGTTTAATTTAGTTTTTTTAATTTAGTTAAGTTTAGTATATAGTTTAGTTTCATTTAGGTTAGGTTAGGCTAGGATAGTTTAGGTTAGCTTAGTTTACTTTATTTTAGTTTAGATTAAGTTAGGTTAAGTTGGGTTAGGTTCGTTTAGTTTAGTTTAGTTAAATTTAGTTTATAGTTTAGTTTATAGTTTAATTTAGTTTACAGTTAAGATTATAGTCTAGTTTAGTTTATAGTTTAGTTTATAGTGCAGTTTAGTTTAGATTAGTTTAGTATAGTTTAGTTTAGTTTAGTTTAGGTTAAGTAAGTTTAATTTAGTTTAGTTTAGTTTCGGTTAGGTTATGTTAGGTTAATTTAAGTTAGGTTATTTTGGGTTAGTATAGTTTAGTTTAGTTAAGTTTAGTTAAGTTTAGTTTAGTTTACAGTATAGTTTAGTTAAGTTTAGTTTACAGTTTGGTTTATAGTTTAGTTTAGTTTAGTTTATAGATTAGTTTATGGTTTAGTTTGGTTTAGTTTTGTTTAGTTTAGGTTGGTTAATTTAGATTAGATTAGTTTAGTTTGGGCTAGATTAGGTTAGGTTAGATTAGTTTAGTTTAGATTAGATTAGGTTAGGTTAATTTAGGTTAGGTTAGGTTAGTTTAGTTTAATTTAGTTTAGTTAATTTATAGTTTAGTTTAGTTTATAATTTAGTTTATAGTTTAGTTTAGTTTAGTTTATACTTTAGTTTAGTTTAGTTTAATTTAGTTTAAATTAGGTTATGTTAGGTTAGGTTAGTTTAGTTTAGTTTAGTTTAGTTTAGTTTTTTTTTAGTTAAGTTTATAGTTTATTTTGTAGTTTAGTTTAGTTTAGTTTATAGTTTAATTTAGTGTAGTTTAGTTTGATTTATTTTAATTTAGTTTATTTTAGTTTAGTTTTAGTTTAGTTTAGTTAAGTTTTGTTTAGGTTAGGTTACGTTAGGTTAGATTAGGTTAGGTTAGGTAAGTATAGTTTAGTTTAGTTTAGGTTAGGTTTGGTTAGGTTAAGTTAGGTTAGGTTAGTTAATTTAGTTTAGTTTAATTTAGTTGGATTTAGAATAGTTTAGTTTAGTTTAGTTAATTTTTGTTAGGTAATTTAGGTTAGTTTATTTAATTTAGTTTAGGTTAGGTTAGTTTAGGGTAGTTTAGTTTAGTTAATTTATTTTAGTTAATAGTTTAGTATAGTTTATAGTTTAGTTTATAGTTTAGTTTAGTTTATAGTGTAGTTTAGTTTAGTTTAGTTTCGTTTCGTTTAGGTTAGGTTCGGTTACGTTAGGTTATGTTAGGTTAAGTTAGTTTAGTTTAGTTTAGTTTAGTTTAGTTTAGTTATGTTTAGTTTAGTTTATAGTTTGGTTTATTAATTAGTTTAGTTTAGTTTGTAGTTAAGTATATAGTTTAGTATAGTTTAGTTTAGTTTAGTTTAGATTACCTTTGTTAGTTTATTTTGGATTAGTTTAGTTTACGTTACGTTAAGTTAGGTTAGGTTAATTTAATTCATTTTAGTTTAGGTTAGGTTAGGTTAAGTTAGGTTACTTTAGTTTAGCTTAGTTTACTTTAGTTTAGATAATTTATAGTTTAGTTTAATTTAGTTTATAGTTTAGTTTACATTTTAGTTTAGTTTAGTTTAGTATCGGTTAGGTTAGGTTAGATTAATTTAATTTAGGTTAGGTTAGGATAGTTTAGTTCAGTTTAATGTAGTTTAGGTTAGGTTAGGTTAGGTGAAGATAGGTTACTTTAGTTTACTTTTGTTTAATTTAGTTTAGTTTACTTTAGTTTATTTATAGTTTAGTTTAGTTTATAATTTAGTTTAGTTTAGTGTAGTTTAGGTTAGGTTAGGTTAGGTTAGATTAGTTTAGTTTAGATTATGTTAGGTTAGGTTAGGATAGTTTAGTTTACTTTATTTTAGTTTAGTTTAGTTTATAATTTAGTTTATTGTTTAAATTATTTTAGTTTAGATTAGTTTAGTTTAGTTTACTTAAGTTAAGTTTAGGTTAGGTTAGGTTAGTTTAGGTTAGGTTAGTTTAGTTTAGTTTATTTGAGTTCAGTTTATATTAGGTTAAGTTAATTTAATTTATTATAGTTTAGTTTAGGTTAGGTTAGTTTATTTTAGTTTAGTTTAGTTTGGTTTAGGTTAGGATAGGTTAAGTTAGGTTGGGTTAGGTTATGTTAGGTTAGGTTAGTGTAGTTTAGTTTAGTTTAGTTTAGATTTGTCTCGTTTAGTTTATAGTTTAGTTTATAGTTCAGTTTAGTTTAGTTTAGTATAGTTTAGTTTTGTTTAATTAGTTTTGTTTAATTTATTTTAATTTAGTTTAGTTTAGTATATAGTTTAGTTTATAATTTAGTTTAGTTTAGTTTATAGTTTAGTTTATGGTTTAGTTTAGTTTCGTTTGGTTTGGTTTAGATTAGTTCTGTTTCGTTTAGTTTAGTTTAGTTTAGGTTAGGTTAGCTTAGTTTAGTTTAGTTTAGGTTAGGTTAGGTTAGGTTAGTTTAGTTTACTTTATTTTAGTTTAGGTTAGTTTAGTTTAGTTTAGGTTAGGTTAGGTTTGGTTTGGTTAGGTTAGGTTCGGTTAGTTTAGTTTATTTTAGGTTAGTTTAGGTTAGGTTAGGTTAGTAAAATTTAATTTAGTTAGATTATAATTTTGTTTATAGTTTAGTTTAGTTTAGTTTATAGTTTAGTTTAGTTAAGTTTAGTTTAGGTTAATTTAGGTTAGGTTAGGTTAGTTTAGTTTAGTTTAGTTTAGTGAATTTAGTTTAGTTTAGTTTAGGTTAGGTTAGGTTAGTTTACTTTAATTCAGTTTAAGTTATGTCAGGTTAGTTTAGGTTAGTTTACTTTAGTTGAGTTTAGTTTAGTTTATAGTTTAGATTTGTTTAGTTTAGTTTAGTGTAGTTTAGTTTATAGTTTTGTTTATAGTTTAGTTTAGTTAAGTTTAGTTTCGTTTAGGTTAGATTAAGTTAGATTAGTTTAGTTTAGTTTAGTTTCGTTTAGGTTAGTTAGTTAGTTTAGTTCAGTTTAGGTTATGTCAGGTTAGTTTAGGTTAGTTTACTTTAGTTTAGTTTAGTTTATAGTTTAGATTTGTTTAGTTTAGTTTATAGTTCAGTTTAGTTGAGTTTATTTTAATTTAGTTTAATTAAATTTTATTTACTGTACAATTTAGTTTAGTTTAGTTTAGTTTATAGTTTAGTTTCGTTTAGTTTATGGTTAAGTTTATACCTTTGTTTAGTTTAATTTAGTTTAGTTTAGTATAATTTAGCTCAGGTTAGCTTAGGTTAGGTTAATTTAGTTTAGTTTAGGTTAGGTTAGGTTAGGTCAGGTTACTTTAGTTAAGTTTAGTTTAGTTTAGTTAATTTATACTTTAGTTTAGTTTAGCATATAGTTTAGTTTAGTTTAGTTTATAGTTTAGTATAGTTTAGTTTAGTTTAGTTTAGTTTAGGGTAGGTTAGATTAGTTTAGTTTATTTTAGTTTAGGTTAGGTTTGGTTAGGGTAGTTTAGTTTAGTTTATAATTTAGTTTAGGTTAGGTTACGTTCGGTTAGGTTAGGTTAGGTTAGGTTAGTTTAGTTTAGATTAGTTTAGTTTACTTTACTTTAGTTTTGTTTAGTTTTGTTTAGGTTAGGTTAGTTTAGTTTAGGTTAGGTTAGGTTAGCTTAGTTTCGTTTAGTTTAGTTTAGTTAAGTTTTGTTTGGTTTATAGTTTAGTTTAGTTTAGCTTGGTTTAGTTTAGGTTGGGTTAGGTTAGTTTAGTTTAGTTTAGTTTGGTTTATTTTAGTTTAGTTTAGGTTAGGTGAGCACAGGGTAGTTTAGTTTAATTTAGATTAGATTATTTAGGTTAGGTTATGTTAGGTTAGTTTAGTTTAGTTTATGTTAGTTTAGGTTGAGTTAGGTCAGGTTATGTAAGTTTAGCTTAGTTTAGCTTAGGTTAGGTTAATTTAGGTTATTTTACTTTAGTTTAGTTTAGTTTAGTTTATAGTTTAGTATAATTTATAGTTAGTTTATAGTTTATTTTAGTTTATAGTGTAGTTTAGTTTAGTTTAGTTTAGTTTCGTTTAGGTTAGGTTCGGTTACGTTAGGTTATGTTAGGTTAAGTTAGTTTAGTTTAGTTTAGTTATGTTTAGTTTAGTTTATAGTTTAGTTTATTAATTAGTTTAGTTTAATTTATAGTTAAGTATATAGTTTAGTATAGTTTAGTTTAGTGTAGTTTAGTTTAGATTAGCTTAGTTAGTTTATTTTCAATTAGTTTACTTTACGTTACGTTAGGTTAGGTTAATTTATTTTAGTTTAGGTTAGGTTAGGTTAAGTCAGGTTACTTTAGTTTAGCATAGTTTAGTTTAGTTTAGATAATTTATAGTTTAGTTTAGTTTAATTTGTAGTTTAGTTTACAGTTTAGTTTACTTTAGTTTCGGTTAGTTTAGGTTAGGTTAGATTAATTTAATTTAGGTTAGGATAGTTTAGTTCAGTTTAGTTTAGTTTATTTAAGCTTAGTTAGTTTAGTTTAGATTAGTATAGTTTACGTTAGGTTAGGTTAGGTTAGGTAAGTTTAGTTTTGTTTAGGTTAGGTTAGGTTAGGTGAAGTTAGGTTACTTTAGTTTAGTTAAGTTTAATTTAGTTTAGTTTAATGTAGTTTAGATTAGGTTAGGTTAGGTTAGATTAGTTTAGTTTAGTTTAGGTTAGGTTAGGTTAGGATAGTTTAGTTTAGTTTATTTTCGTTTAGTTTAGTTTAGTTTATAGTTTAGTTTATAGTTTAAATTAGTTTAGTTTAGATTAGTTTAGTTTAGTTTAGTTTAGTTTAGGTTAGGTTATGTTAGGTGAGTTTAGTTTAGTTTAGTTTAGGTTAGGTTAGTTTAGTTTAGTTTCGTTTAGTTTAGTTTAGTTTAGGTTAAGTTTTGTTTAGTTTGGTTAGGTTAATTTAGTTTAGTTTAGTTTAATTTAGTTTATTTAATTTATATTTTAGTTAAATTTAGTTTAGTTTATAGTTTAGATTATAGTTTAGTTTATTTTATATTTTAGTTTAGTTTAGTTTATGTTAGTTTAGTTTAGTTTAGTCTAGTTTCGTTAGGTGTGGTTATGATAATTTAGTTTAGTTTAGTTTTAGTTTATAGTTTAGTTTAGTTTATTTTATACTTAAGTTCATGGTTTAGTTTATAGTTTAGTTTAGGCTATTTTAGATTAGTTTAGTTTAGTTTGGTTTATTTTAGTTTAGTTTAGGTTAGGTGAGCATAGGTTAGTTTAGTTTAATTTAGATTAGGTTATTTAGGTTAGGTTATGTTATGTTAGTTTAGTTTAGTTTAGTTTATGTTAGGTTATGTTAGGTTAGGTTATGTTAGTTTAGTTTAGATTAGCTTAGTTTAGCTTAGGTTAGGTTAGTTTAGGTAATTTTACTTTAGTTTAATTTAGTTTAGTTTATAGTTTAGTATAGTTTATTGTTTAGTTTATAGTTTTCTTTAGTTTATAGTGTGGTTTAGTTTAGTTTAGTTTCGTTTCGTTTAGGTTAGGTTCGGTTACGTTAGGTTATGTTAGGTAAAGTTAGTTTAGTTTAGTTATGTTTAGTTTAGTTTATAGTTTAGTTTATTAATTAGTTTAGTTTAGTTTATAGTTAAGTATATAGTTTAGTATAGTTTAGTTTAGTGTAGTTTAGTTTAGATTAACTTAGTTAGTTTATTTTGGATTAGTTTACTTTACGTTACGTTAGGTTAGGTTAATTTATTTTAGTTTAGGTTATGTTAAGTCAGGTTACTTTAGTTTAGCATAGTTTAGTTTAGTTTAGATAATTTATAGTTTAGTTTAGTTTAGTTTCGGTTAGTTTAGGTTAGGTTAGATTAATTTAATTAAGGTTGGGATAGTTTAGTTCAGTTTAGTTTAGTTTAGTTAAGCTTAGTTAGTTTAGTTTAGATTAGTATAGTTTACGTTAGGTTAGGTTAGGTTAGGTAAGTTTAGTTCTCTTTAGGTTAGGTTAGGTTAGGTTAGGTGAAGTTAGGTTACTTTAGTTTAGTTAAGTTTAATTTAGTTTAGTTTAGTGTAGTTTAGATTAGGTTAGGTTAGGTTAGATTAGTTTAGTTTAGTTTGGGTTAGGTTAGGTTAGGATAGTTTAGTTTAGTTTATTTTAGTTTAGTTTAGTTTAGTTTATAGTTTAGTTTATAGTTTAAATTAGTTTAGTTTAGTTTAGTTTAGTTTAGTTTAGTTTAGTTTAGGTTAGGTTATGTTAGGTGAGTTTGGTTTAGTTTAGTTTAGGTTAGGTTAGGTGAGTTTAGTTTAGTTTAGTTTAGTTTAGGTTAGGTTAGGTTAGGTTATGTTAGGTTATGTTAGGTTATGTTAGGTTAGGTTAGTGTAGTTTAGTTTAGTTTAGATTTGACTAGTTTAGTTTATAATTTAGTTTATAGTTCAGTTTAGTTTGGTTTAGTATAGTTTAGTTTTGTTTAATTTAGTTTTGTTTAATTTATTTTAATTTAGTTTAGTTTAGTTTAGTATATAGTTTAATTTTTAATTTAGTTTAGTTTAGTTTATAGTTTAGTTTAGTTTATGGTTAATTTATAGTTTAGTTTAGTTTATTTTAGTTTAGTTCAGTTTAGGATATGTCAGGTTAGTTTAGGTTAGTTTACTTTAGTTTAGTATAGTTTATAGTTTGGATTTGTTTAGTTTAGTTTATAGTTCAGTTTAGTTGAGTTTATTTTAATTTAGTTTAATTAAATTTTCTTTACTGTACAATTTAGTTTAGTTTAGTTTAGTTTATAGTTTAGTTTAGTTTAGTTTATGGTTAAGTTTATACTCTTGTTTAGTTTAATTTAGTTTAGTTTAGTATAGTTTAGCTCAGGTTAGCTTAGGTTAGGTTAATTTAGTTTAGTTTAGGTTAGGTTAGGTTAGGTTAGGTTAGGTTTGGTTACTTTAGTTAAGTTTAGTTTAGTTTAGTTAATTTATACTTTAGTTTAGTTTAGCATATAGTTTAGTTTAGTTTAGTTTATAGTATAGTATAGTTTAGTTTAGTTTAGTTTAGGGTAGGTTAGATTAGTTTAGTTTATTTTAGTATAGGTTAGATTTGGTTAGGGTAGTTTAGTTAAGTTTATAGTTTAGTTTAGGTTAGGTTACGTTAGGTTAGGTTAGGTTAGGTTAGGTTAGGTTAGTTTAGTTTAGATTAGTTTAGTTTACTTTACTTTAGTTTTGTTTAGTTTTGTTTAGGTTAGGTTAGGTTAGCGTATTTTGGTTTAGTTTAGCTTAGTTAAGTTTTGTTTAGTTTATAATTTAGTTTAGTTTAGTTTACCTTGGTTTAGTTTAGGTTGGGTTAGGTTAGTTTAGTTTAGTTTAGTTTGGTTTATTTTAGTTTAGTTTAGGTTAGGTGAGCATAGGTTAGTTTAGTTTAATTTAGATTAGGTTATTTAGGTTAGGTTATGTTAAAGTTAGTTTAGTTTAGTTTAGTTTATGTTAGTTTAGGTTAGGTTAGGTTAGGTTATGTTAGTTTAGTTTAGTTTAGCTTAGTTTAGCTTAGGTTAGGTTAGTTTAGGTTATTTTACTTTAGTTTAGTTTAGTTTAGTTTATAGTTTAGTATAGTTTATAGTTTAGTTTATAGTTTACTTTAGTTTATATTGTAGTTTAGTTTAGTTTAGTTTCGTTTCGTTTAGGTTAGGTTCGGTTACGTTAGGTTATGTTAGGTTAAGTTAGTTTAGTTTAGTTTAGTTTAGTTATGTTTAGTTTAGTTTATAGTTTAGTTTATTAATTAGTTTAGTTTAGTTTATAATTAAGTATATAGTTTAGTATAGTTTAGTTTAGTGTAGTTTAGTTTAGATTAGCTTAGTTAGTTTATTTTGGATTAGTTTACTTTACGTTACGTTAGGTTAGGTTAATTTATTTTAATTTAGGTCAGGTTAGGTTAAGTCAGGTTACTTTAGTTTAGCATAGTTTAGTTTAGTTTAGATAATTTTAGTTTATTTATAGTTTAGTTTAGTTTATAATTTAGTTTAGTTTAGTGTGGTTTAGATTAGGTTAGGTTGGGTTAGATTAGTTTAGTTTAGTTTAGGTTAGGTTAGGATAGTTTAGTTTAGTTCATTTTAGTTTAGTTTAGTTTATAGTTCAAATTAGTTTAGTTCAGATTAGTTTAGTTTAGTTTAGTTTACTTAAGTTTAGTTTAGGTTAGGTTAGGTTAGGTTATGTTAGGTTTGGTTAGTGTAGTTTAGTTTAGTTAAGTTCAGTTTGTATTAGGTTAGGTTAATTTAATTTAGTTTAGTTTAGGTTAGGTTAGGTGAGTTTAATTTAGTTTAGTTTAGTTTACGTTAGGTTAGGTTAGGTTAGGTTAATTTAGTTTAGTTTAGTTTAATTTAGTTTATTTAATTTATAGTTTAGTTAAATTTAGTTTAGTTTATAGTTTAGATTATAGTTTATTTTATTTTATATTTTAGTTTAGTTTAGTTAATGTTAGGTTAGTTTAGTTTAGTTTAGTTTAGTTTCGGTTAGGTGTGGTTAGGATAGTTTAGTTTAGTTTAGTTTTAGTTTATAGTTTAGTTTAGTTTATTTTATACTTAAGTTCATAGTTTAGTTTATAGTTTAGTTTAGGCTATTTTAGATTAGTTTAGTTTAGTTTGGTTTAGTTTAGGTTAGGTTTGTTTAGGTTAATTTAGTAAAGTTTAGTTTAGTTTTGTTTATTTAGTTTATAATATAGTTTAGTTTAGTTAAGTTTGGTTTAGTTTAATTTAGTTTAGTTTAGTTTTGTTTAATTTAGTTTAGTTTAGTTTTGTTTAATTTAGATTAGTTTAATTTAGTTTAGTTTTGTTTAGATCAGGTTAGGTTGTTTAGGTTAGTTTAGTTTAGTTCAGTTTAGCTAAGTTTAGTTTAGTTTATAGTTTCGGTAATTTATTTTAGTTTAATTTAGTGTATAGTTAGGTTTATAGATTAGTATAGTTTAAAGTTTATTTTATAGTTTAGTATATTTTAGTTTAGTTTAGTTTAGTTTTTGCTTAGTTTAGTTTAGTTTCGTTTAGTTTAGGGTAAATAAGGTTAGGTTAGATTGGGTTAAGTTAGTTTAGTTTAGTTTTGTTTAGGTTAGGTTAGGCTTGGTTAGGTTAGTTTAGTTCATTTTATTTTAATTTAGTGTAGTTAATTTATAGTTTAGTTAAATTTAGTTTAGTTTATAGTTTAGATTATAGTTTTGTTTAGTTTAGGTTAGGTTAGTTTAGTTTAGTTTATTTTAGGTTAAGTTAGTTTGGGTTAGAATAGTTTAGTTTAGTTTAGTTTATTTTTAATTTATAGTTTATTTTAGTTTTGTGAATACTTAAGTTTATCGTTTAGTTTATAATCTACTTTATAGTTTAGTTTAGGCTATTTTGGATTAGTTTAGTATAGTTTATTTTAGTTTAGAATAGGTTAGGTTAGGTTAATTTAGTATTGTTTAGTTTAGTTTAGTTTATTTAGTTTATTTTATAGTTTATTTTATAGTTTAGTTTAGTTAAGTTTAGTTTAGTTTATTGTTTAGTTTGCTTTAGTTTAGTTTTGTTTAATTTATTTTAGTTTAGTTTAGTTTGGTTTAGGTTAGATTAAGTTAGGTAAGGTTAGTTAAGTTTAGTTTAGTTAAGTTAAGTTTAGTTAAATTTATAGTTTAGTTTAGTTTACTTTAGTTTATAGTTTAGTTTAGTTTAGTTTATTTTAGTTTAAAGTTTAGTTTATACTTTCGTTTACTTTAGTTAATAATTTTGTTTATGGTTTAGTTTAGTTTAGTTTAATTATGTTTTATTTAGTTTAGTTTAGTTTCGTTTAGGTTTGGTTAGGTTAGGTTAGTTTAGTTTAATTCTATTTAGGTTAGGTTAGGTAATTTTAGGTTAGTATAGTTTAGTTAATTTATTTTAGTTAATAGTTCAGTATAGTTTACAGTTTAGTTTATAGTTTAGTTCAGTTTGTAGTGTAGTTTATAGTTTAGTTTAGTTTAGTTTCGTTTAGGTTATGTTAGGTTAGGTTAGGTTGGATTAGCTTAGTTTAGTTCAGTTTAGGTTAGGTTCGGTTACGTTGTTATGTTAGCTTATGTTAGTTTAGTTTAGTTTAGTTTAGTCTAGTTTAGTTAAGTTTAGTTTAGTTTATAGTTTAGTTTATATTAGTTTATTTATTAGTTTAGTTTATAGTTAAGTATATAGTTTAGTTTAGTTTAGTTTAGTTTAGTTTAGTTTGTTTATTTTAGATTAGTATAGCTTACGTTACGTTAGGTTAAACCTAACTTAACGTAAGCTAACGTAAGTTAGGTTCGTTTAGTTTAGTTTAATTAGATTAGGTTAGGTTAAGTTAGGTTACTTTAGCTTAGTTTAGTTTAGTTTAGATAATTTATGGTTTAATTTAGTTAAGTTTAATTTATAAATCAGTATATAGTTTACTTTAGTTTATAGTTCAGTTTAGGTTAGATTAGTTTAAGTTAGATTAGGTTAGATTAGTTTAGTTTAGTTTAGTTTCGGTTAGGTTAGATTAGGTTACATTAAGTTAGTTTAGGTTAGCTTAGTTTAGTTTAGTTTAGTATAGTTAAGTTTAGTTAAGTTTTGTTTAGTTTACAGTTTAGTTTAGTTAAGTTTAGTTTATAATTTAGTTTATAGTTCAGTTTAGTTTAGTTCATACTTTATTTTAGTTTACTTTAGTTTCAGTTTTAGTTTAGTTTAGTTTAGGTTAGGTTAGGTTAGGTTAGGTTAGTTTAGTTTAGTTTAGTTTAGTTTATGTTAGTTTAGGTTAGGTTAGGTTATGTTAGTCTAGTTTAGTTTAGCTTAGTTTAGCTTAGGTTAGGTAAGTTTAGGTTATTTTACTTTAGTTTATTTTAGTTTAGTTTAGTTTATAGTTTTGTTTAGGTTAGGTTAGGTTAGGTTAGGTGAAGTTAGGTTACTTTAGTTTAGTTAAGTTTAATTTAGTTTAGTTTATTTTAGTTTATTTATAGTTTAGTTTAGTTTATAATTTAGTTTAGTTTAGTGTGGTTTAGATTAGGTTAGGTTAGGTTAGATTAGTTTAGTTTAGTTTAAGTTAGGTTAGGTTAGGATAGTTTAGTTTAGTTTATTTTAGTTTAGTTTAGTTTAGTTTAGGTTAGGTTAGGTTAGGTTAGGTTATGTTAGGTTAGATTAGTGTTGTGTAGTTTAGTTTAGTTTAGATTTGACTCGTTTAGTTTATAATTTAGTTTATAGTTCATTTACAGTTTAGTTTATTTTAGTTTCGGTTAGTTTAGGTTAGGTTAGATTAATTTAATTTAGGTTAGGATAGTTTAGTTCAGTTTAGTTTAGTTTATTTAAGCTTAGTTAGTTTAGTTTAGATTAGTATAGTTTAGGTTAGGTTAGGTTAGGTTAGGTAAGTTTAGTTTTGTTTAGGTTAGGTTAGGTTAGGTGAAGTTAGGTTACTTTAGTTTAGTTAAGTTTAATTTAGTTTAGTTTAGTGTAGTTTAGATTAGGTTAGGTTAGGTTAGATTAGTTTAGTTTAGTTTAGGTTAGGTTAGGTTAGGATAGTTTAGTTTAGTTTATTTTATTTTAGTTTAGTTTAGTTTATAGTTTAGTTTATAGTTTAAATTAGTTTAGTTTAGATTAGTTTAGTTTAGTTTAGTTTAGTTTAGGTTAGGTTATGTTAGGTGAGTTTAGTTTAGTTTAGTTTAGGTTAGGTTAGTTTAGTTTAGTTTCGTTTAGTTTAGTTTAGTTTAGGTTAAGTTAGGTTTAGTTTGGTTAGGTTAGGTTAGGTTAGGTTAGTTTAGTATAGTTTAGGTTAGGTTAGGTTAGGTTAAGTTAGGTTATGTTAGGTTAGGTTATAGTAGTTTAGTTAAGTTTAGATTTTACTCGTTTAGTTTATAGTTTAGTTTATAGTTCAGTTTAGTTTAGTTTAGTATAGTTTAGTTTTGTTTAATTTAGTTTTGTTTAATTTATTTTAATTTAGTTTAGTTTAGTTTAGTATATAGTTTAGTTTTTAATTTAGTTTAGTTTAGATTATAGTTTAGTTTATGATTTAGTTTAGTTTAGTTTGGTTTGGTTTAGTTTAGTTCTCTTTGTTTTAGTTTAGTTTAGTTTAGGTTAGATTAGCTTAGTTTAGTTTAGTTTAATTTAGGTTAGGTTCAGTTAGGTTAGTTTAGTTTACTTTAGTTTAGTTTAAGTTAGGTTATCTTAGGTTAAGTTAGGTGAGTTTATTTTAGTTTAGTAGTTTAGTTTAGTTTAGGTTAGGTTAGTTTAGTTTAGTTTAGTTTCGTTTAGTGTAGTTTAGTTTAGGTATGGTTAGGTTTAGTTTGGTTAGGTTAGGTTAGGTTACGTTAGTTTAGTTTATTTTAGGTTAGTTTAGGTTAGGTAAGGTTAGGTTAGTTAAATTTAATTTTGTTAGATTATAATTTAGTTTATAGTTTAGTTTAGGTTAGTTTATTGTTTAGTTTAGTTAAGTTTAGTTTAGGTTAGGTAAGGTTAGGTTAGGTTAGTTTAGTTTAGTATAGTTTAGTTTTGTTTAGTTTAGTGAATTTAGTTTAGTTTAGGTTTTAGTTAAGCTTAGTTAGTTTAGTTTAGATTAGTATAGTTTACTTTAGGTTAGGTTAGGTTAGGTAATTTTAGTTTAGTTTAATTTAGGTTAGGTTAGGTGAAGTTATGTTACTTTAGTTTAGTTTAGTTTATTTTAGTTTATTTACAGTTTAGTTTAGTTTATAATTAATTTAGTTTAGTGTAGTTTAGGTTAGGTTAAGTTAGGTTAGATTAGTTTAGTTTAGTTTAGGTTAGGTTAGGTGAGAATAGTTTAGTTTATTTTAGTTTAGTTTTGTTTATAGTTAAGTTTACAGTTTAAATTAGTTTAGTTTAGATTAATTTAGTTTAGGTTAGGTTAGGTTATGTTAGGTTAGGTTAGTTTAGCATAGGTTTGATTAGGTTAGGTTAGTTTAGGTTACGGCAGTTTAGTTTAGTTTAGGTTAGGTTGGTTTAGTTTAGTTTCGTTTAGTTTAGTTTAGTTTAGGTTAGGTTAGGTTTAGTTTGGTTAGGTTAGGTTAGGTTAGTTTAGTTTAGCTAATTTTAGTTTAGTTTATATATTCGTTAATTTAGTTTAGTTTAGTTTAGTGTATAGTTAAGTTTATAGTTTAGTTTAGTTTATGGTTTAGTATAGTTTAGTTTAGTTTAGTTTAACTTAGTTTAGTTTAGATTCGTTTAGTTTAGTTTAGGTTAAGTTAGGTTAGGTTTGGTTAGGTTAATTTAGCTTAGTTTAGTTTAATTTAGTTTATTTAATTTATAGTTTAGTTAAATTTAGTTTAGTTTATAGTTTAGATTATAGTTTAGTTTATTTTATATTTTAGTTTAGTTTAGTTTTTGTTAGGTTAGTTTAGTTTAGTTTAGTTTAGTTTCGGTTAGGTGTGGTTAGGATAGTTTAGTTTAGTTTAGTTTAGTTTTAGTTTATAGTTTAGTTTAGTTTATTTTATACTTAAGTTCATAGTTTAGTTTATAGTTTAGTTTAGGCTATTTTAGATTAGTTTAGTTTTGTTTGGTTTATTTTAGTTTAGTTTAGGTTAGGTGAGCATTGGTTAGTTTAGTTTAATTTAGATTAGGTTATTTAGGTTAGGTTAGTTTAGTTTACTTTAGTTTATGTTAGTTTAGGTTATGTTAGGTTAGGTTATGTTAGTTTAGATTAGTTTAGCTTAGTTTATCTTAGGTTAGGTTAGTTTAGGTTATTTTACTTTAGTGTAGTTTAGTTTAGTTTATAGTTTGGTATAGTTTATAGATTAGTTTATAGTTTAATTTAGTTTATAGTGTAGTTTAGTTTAGTATAGTTTCGTTTCGTTTAGGTTAGGTTACGTTAGGTTAGGTTAGGTTAGGTTAGTTTCGTTTAGATTAGTTTAGTTTACTTTACTTTAGTTTTGTTTAGTTTTGTTTAGGTTAGGTTAGTTTAGTTTAGGTTAGGTTAGGTTAGCTTAGTTTGGTTTAGTTTAGTTTAGTTAAGTTTTGTTTGGTTTATAGTTTAGTTTAGTTTAGTTTAGCTTGGTTTAGTTTAGGTTGGGTTAGGTTAGTTTAGTTTAGTTTAGTTTGGTTTATTTTAGTTTAGTTTAGGTTAGGTGAGCATAGGTTATTTTAGTTTCATTTAGATTAGATTATTTAGGTTAGGTTATGTTAGGTTAGTTTAGTTTAGTTTATGTTAGTTTAGGTTAGGTTAGGTCAGGTTATGTTAGTTTAGTTTAGTTTAGCTTAGTTTAGCTTAGGTTAGGTTAGTTTAGGTTATTTTACTTTAGTTTAGTTTAGTTTAGTTTAGTTTATAGTTTAGTATAATTTATAGTTTAGTTTATAGTTTACTTTAGTTTATAGTGTAGTTTAGTTTAGTTTAGTTTCGTTTCGTTTAGGTTAGGTTCGGTTACGTTAGGTTATGTTAGGTTAAGTTAGTTTAGTTTAGTTTAGTTATGTTTAGTTTAGTTTATAGTTTAGTTTATTAATTAGTTTAGTTTAATTTATAGTTAAGTATATATTTTAGTATAGTTTAGTTTAGTGTAGTTTAGTTTAGATTAGCGTAGTTAGTTTATTTTGGATTAGTTTACTTTACGTTACGTTAGGTTAGGTTAATTTATTTTAGTTTAGGTTAGGTTAGGTTAAGTCAGGTTACTTTAGTTTAGCATAGTTTAGTTTAGTTTAGATAATTTATAGTTAAGTTTAGTTTAATTTATAGTTTAGTTTACAGTTTAGTTTAGTTTATTTTCGGTTAGTTTAGGTTAGGTTAGATTAATTTAATTTAGGTTAGGATAGTTTAGTTCTGTTTAGTTTAGTTTATTTAAGCTTAGTTAGTTTAGATTAGATTAGTATAGTTTACGTTAGGTTAGGTTAGGTAAGTTTAGTTTTATTTAGGTTAGGTTAGGTTAGGTGAAGTTAGGTTACTTTAGTTTAGTTAAGTTTAATTTAGTTTAGTTTAGTGTAGTTTAGATTAGGTTAGGTTAGGTTATATTAGTTTAGTTTAGTTTAGGTTAGGTTAGGTTAGGATAGTTTAGTTTAGTTTAGTTTAGGTTAGGTTAGGTTAGGTTAGGTTATGTTAGGTTATGTTAGGTTATGTTAGGTTAGGTTAGTGTAGTTTAGTTTAGTTTAGATTTGACTCGTTTAGTTTATAATTTAGTTTATAGTTCAGTTTAGTTTGGTTTAGTATAGTTTAGTTTTGTTTAATTTAGTTTTGTTTAATTTATTTTAATTTAGTTTAGTTTAGTTTAGTATATAGTTTAATTTTTAATTTAGTTTAGTTTAGTTTATAGTTTAGTTTAGTTTATGGTTAATTTATAGTTTAGTTTAGTTTATTTTAGTTTAGTTCAGTTTAGGATATGTCAGGTTAGTTTAGGTTAGTTTACTTTAGTTTAGTATAGTTTATAGTTTGGATTTGTTTAGTTTAGTTTATAGTTCAGTTTAGTTGAATTTATTTTAATTTAGTTTAATTAAATTTTCTTTACTGTACAATTAAGTTTAGTTTAGTTTAGTTTATAGTTTAGTTTAGTTTAGTTTATGGTTAAGTTTATACTTTTGTTTAGTTTAATTTAGTTTAGTTTAGTATATTTTAGCTCAGGTTAGCTTAGGTTAGGTTAATTTAGTTTAGTTTAGGTTAGGTTAGGTTAGGTTAGGTTACTTTAGTTAAGTATAGTTTAGTTTAGTTAATTTATACTTTAGTTTAATTTAGCATATAGTTTAGTTTAGTTTAGTTTATAGTATAGTATAGTTTAGTTTAGTTTAGTTTAGGGTAGGTTAGATTAGTTTAGTTTATTTTAGTTTAGATTAGGTTTGGTTAGGGTAGTTTACTTAAGTTTATAGTTTAGTTCAGGTTAGGTTACGTTAGGTTAGGTTAGGTTAGTTTAGATTAGTTTAGTTTACTTTACTTTAGTTTTGTTTAGTTTTGTTTAGGTTAGGTTAGGTTAGTTTAGGTTAGGTTAGGTTAGCGTATTTTGGTTTAGTTTAGTTTAGTTAAGTTTTGTTTAGTTTATAGTTTAGTTTAGTTTAGTTTAGCTTGGTTTAGTTTAGGTTGGGTTAGGTTAGTTTAGTTTAGTTTAGTTTGGTTTATTTTAGTTTAGTTTAGGTTAGATGAGCATGGGTTAGTTTAGTTTAATTTAGATTAGGTTATTTAGGTTAGGTTATGTTAGGTTAGTTTAGTTTAGTTTAGTTTAGTTTATGTTAGTTTAGGTTAGGTTAGGTTAGGTTATGTTACTTTAGTTTAGTTTAGCTTAGTTTAGCTTAGGTTAGGTTAGTTTAGGTTATTTTACTTTAGTTTAGTTTAGTTCAGTTTATAGTTTAGTATAGTTTATAGTTTAGTTTATAGTTTACTTTAGTTTATAGTGTAGTTTAGTTTAGTTTAGTTTCGTTTCGTTTAGGTTAGGTTCGGTTACGTTAGGTTATGTTAGGTTAAGTTAGTTTAGTTTAGTTTAGTTTAGTTATGTTTAGTTTAGTTTATAGTTAAGTTTATTAATTAGTTTAGATTAGTTTATAGTTAAGTATATAGTTTAGTATAGTTTAGTTTAGTGTAGTTTAGTTTAGATTAGCTTAGTTAGTTTATTTTGGATTAGTTTACTTTACGTTACGTTAGGTTAGGTTAATTTATTTTAGTTTAGGTTAGGTTAGGTTAAGTCAGGTTACTTTAGTTTAGCATAGTTTAGTTTAGTTTAGATAATTTTAGTTTATTTATAGTTTAGTTTAGTTTATAATTTAGTTTAGTTTAGTGTAGTTTAGATTAGGTTAGGTTAGGTTAGATTAGTTTAGTTTAGGTTAGGTTAGGTTAGGATAGTTTAGTTTAGTTTATTTTAGTTTAGTTTAGTTTATAGTTTAGTTTATAGTTTAAATTAGTTTAGTTCAGATTAGTTTAGTTTAGTTTACTTAAGTTTAGTTTAGGTTAGGTTAGGTTAGGTTATGTTAGGTTTGGTTAGTGTAGTTTAGTTTAGTTAAGTTCAGTTTATATTAGGTTAGGTTAATTGAATTTAGTTTAGTTTAGTTTAGGTTAGGTTAGGTGAGTTTAATTTAGTTTAGTTTAGTTTAGGTTAGATTTGACTCGTTTAGTTTATAATTTAGTTTATAGTTCAGTTTAGTTTGGTTCAGTATAGTTTAGTTTTGTTTAATTTAGTTTTGTTTAATTTATTTTAATTTAGTTTAGTTTAGTTTAGTATATAGTTTAATTTTTAATATAGTTTAGTTTAGTTTATAGTTTAGTTTATGGTTTAGTTTAGTTTAGTTTGGTTTGGTTTAGTTTAGTTCTGTTTGTTTTAGTTTAGTTTAGTTTAGGTTAGGTTAGCTTAGTATAGTTTAGTTTAATTTAGGTTAGGATGGGTTAGGTTAGTTTAGTTTACTTTAGTTTAGTTTAGGTTAGGTTAGCTTAGGTTATGTTAGGTGAGTTTAATTTAGTTTAGTAATTTAGTTTAGTTTAGTTTAGGTTAGTTTAGTCTAGTTTCGTTTAGTTTAGTTTAGTTTATGTTAGGTTAGGTTTAGTTTGGTTAGGTTAGGTTAGGTTAGTTTAGTTTATTTTAGGTTAGTTTAGGTTAGGTTAGGTTAGTTAAATTTAATTTAGTTAGATTATAATTTAGTTTATAGTTTAGTTTAATTTAGTTTATTGTTTAGTTTAGTTAAATTTAGTTTAGGTTAGGTAAGGTTAGGTTAGGTTAGTTTAGTTTATTATAGTTTAGTTTAGTTTAGTTTAGTGAATTTAGTTTAGTTTAGTTTAGGTTTTAGTTAAGCTTAGTTAGTTTGTTTAGATTAGTATAGTTTACTTTAGGTAGGTTACGTAATTTTAGTTTAGTTTAGGTTAGGTTAGGTTAGGTGAAGTTATGTTAATTTAGTTTAGTTTAGTTTAGTTTAGTTTATGTATAGTTTAGCTTAGTTTATAATTTAGTTTAATTTAGTTTATAGTATAGTTTATGGTTTAGTTTAGTTTCGTTTGGTTTGGTTTAGAATCGTTCTGTTTCGTTTAGTTTAGTTTAGTTTAGGTTAGGTTAGCTTAGTTTAGTTTAGTTTAGTTTACGTTAGGTTAGGTTAGGTTAGTTTAGTTTACTTTAGTTTAGTTTAGGTTAGGTTAGCTTAGGTTATGTTAGGTGAGTTTAGTTTAGTTTAGTTTAGGTTAGGTTAGTTTAGTTTAGTTTCGTTTAGTTTAGTTTAGTTTAGGTTAGGTTAGGTTTAGTTTGGTTAGGTTAGGTTAGGTTAGGTTAGTTTAGCTAATTTTAGTTTAGTTTATAGTTTCGTTAATTTAGTTTAATTTAGTTTAGTATATAGTTAAGTTTATAGTTTAGTTTAGTTTATGGTTTAGTATAGTTTAGTTTAGTTTAGTTCAACTTAGTTTAGTTTAGATTCGTTTAGTTTAGTTTAGGTTAAGTTAGGTTAGGTTTGGTTAGGTTAATTTAGTTTAGTTTAGTTTAATTTAGTTTATTTAATTTATAGTTTAGTTAAATTTAGTTTAATTTATAGTTTAGATTATAGTTTAGTTTATTTTATATTTTAGTTTAGTTTAGTTTATGTTAGGTTAGTTTAGTTTAGTTTAGTTTAGTTTCGGTTAGGTGTGGTTAGGATAGTTTAGTTTAGTTTAGTTTAGTTTTAGTTTATAGTTTAGTTTAGTTTACTTTATACTTAAGTTCATAGTTTAGTTTATAGTTTAGTTTAGGCTATTTTAGATTAGTTTAGTTTAGTTTGGTTTAGTTTAGGTTAGGTTTGGTTAGGTTAATTTAGTAAAGTTTAGTTTAGTTTTGTTTATTTAGTTTATTTTATAGTTTAGTTTAGTTAAGTTTAGTTTAGTTTAATTTAGTTTAATTTAGTTTTGTTTAATTTAGTTTAGTTTAGTTTTGTTTAATTTAGTTTAGTTTAATTTAGTTTAGTTTAGTTTAGATAAGGTTAGGTTGTTTAGTTTAGTTTAGTTTAGTTTAGTTTAGCTAAGTTTAGTTTAGTTTAGTTAAGCTTAGTTAGTTTAGTTTAGATTAGTATAGTTTACGTTAGGTTAGGTTAGGTTAGGTAAGTTTAGTTTAGTTTAGTTTAGGTTAGGTTAGGTTAGTTTAAGTTAGGTTACTTTAGTTTAGTTTAGTTTAGATAATTTATAATTTAGTTTAGTTTAGTTTATAGTTTAGTTTATAGTTTACTTTAGTTTCTAGTTTAGTTTAGTTTGAATTAGATTCGGTAAGTTTAGTTTAGTTTAAGTTAGGTTAGGTTAGGTTGAGTTAGGTTACTTTAGTTTAGTTTAGTTTAGATAATTTATAGTTTAGTTTATTTTAGTTTAGTTTATGGTTAATTTAGTTTATAGTTTAGTTTAGTTTAGTTATGTTTAGTTTTGTTTATAGTTTAGTTTATTAATTAATTTAGTTTAGTTTATAGTTAAGTAACTGGTTTAGTATAGTTTATTTTAGTGTAGTTTAATTTAGATTAGCTTAGTTAGTTTATTTTGGATTAGTTTACTTTACGTTACGTTAGGTTAGGTTAATTTATGTTAGTTTAGGTTAGGTTAGGTTAAGTCAGGTTACTTTAGTTTAGCTTAGTTTAGTTTAGTTTAGATAATTTATAGTTTAGTTTAGTTTAGTTTATAGTTTAGTTTACAGTTTAGTTTAGTTTAGTTTCGGTTTGGTTAGGTTAGGTTAGATTAATTTAATTTAGGTTATGATAGTTTAATTCAGTTTAGTTTAGTTTAGTTAAGCTTAGTTAGTTTAGTTTAGATTAGTATAGTCTACGTTAGGTTAGGTTAGGTTAGGTAAGTTTAGTTTAGTTTAGGTTAGGTTAGGTGAAGTTAGGTTACTTTAGTTAGGTTTAGTATAATTTAGTTTAGTTTATTTATAGTTTAGTTTAGTTTATAATTTAGTTTAGTTTAGTGTAGTTTAGGTTAGGTTAGGTTAGGTTAGATTAGTTTAGCTTAGTTTAGGTTAGGATAGGTTAGGATAGTTTAGTTTAGTTTATTTTATTTTAGTTTAGTTTAGTTTATAGTTTAGTTTATAGTTTAAATTAGTTTAGTTTAGATTAGTTTAGTTTAGTTTAGTTTACTTAACTTTAGTTTAGGTTAGGTTAGGTTAGGTTAGGTTATGTTAGGTTAGGTTAGTGTAGTTTAGTTCAGTTTAGTTTAGTTCAGTTTATATTAGGTTAGGTTAATTTAATTTAGTTTAGTTTAGGTTAGGTTAGGTTAGTTTAGTTTAGTTTAGTTTAGGTTAGGTTAGGTTAGGTTAGGTTAAGTTAGGTTATGTTAGGTTAGGTTAGTGTAGTTTAGTTTAGTTTAGTTTAGATTTTACTCGTTTAGTTAATAGTTTAGTTTATAGTTCAGTTTGGTTTAGTTTAGTTTAGTTTAGTTTTGTTTAATTTAGTTTTGTTTGATTTATTTTAATTTAGTTTAGTTTAGTTTAGTATATAGTTTAGTTTTTAATTTAGTTTAGTTTAGATTATAGTTTAGTTTATGGTTTAGTTTAGTTTAATTTGGTTTGGTTTAGTTTAGTTCTGTTTGTTTTAGTTTAGTTTAATTTAGGTTACGTTGGGTTACGTTAGTTTAGTTTACTTTAGTTTAGTTTAGGTTAGGTTAGCTTAGGTTATGTTAGGTGAGTTTATTTTAGTTTAGTAGTTTAGTTTAGTTTAGGTTAGGTTAGTTTAGTTTAGTTTCGTTTAGTTTAGTTTAGTTTAGGTTTGGTTAGGTTTAGTTTGGTTAGGTTAGGTTATGTTAGGTTAGTTTAGTTATGTTTATGTTAGTTTAGGTTAGGTTAGGTCAGGTTATGTTAGTTTAGTTTAGTTTAGCTTAGTTTAGCTTAGGTTAGGTTAGTTTAGGTTATTTTACTTTAGTTTAGTTTAGTTTAGTTTAGTTTATAGTTTAGTATAATTTATAGTTTAGTTTATAGTTTACTTTAGTTTATAGTGTAGTTTAGGTTAGTTTAGTTTAGTTTCGTTTCGTTTAGGTTTGGTTCGGTTACGTTAGGTTATGTTAGGTTAAGTTAATTTAGTTTAGTTTAGTTTAGTTATGTTTAGTTTAGTTTATAGTTAAGTTTATTAATTAGCTTAGTTTAGTTTATAGTTAAGTATATAGTTTAGTATAGTTTAGTTTAGTGTAGTTTAGTTTAGATTAGCTTAGTTAGTTTATTTTGGATTAGTTTACTTTACGTTACGTTAGGTTAGGTTAATTTATTTTAGTTTAGGTTAGGTTAGGTTAAGTCAGGTTACTTTAGTTTAGCATAGTTTAGTTTAGTTTAGATAATTTTAGTTTATTTATAGTTTAGTTTAGTTTATAATTTAGTTTAGTTTAGTGTAGTTTAGATTAGGTTAGGTTAGGTTAGATTAGTTTAGTTTAGGTTAGGTTAGGTTAGGATAGTTTAGTTTAGTTTATTTTAGTTTATTTTATAGTTTAGTTTATAGTTTAAATTAGTTTAGTTCAGATTAGTTTAGTTTAGTTTACTTAAGTTTAGTTTAGGTTAGGTTAGGTTAGGTTATGTTAGGTTTGGTTAGTGTAGTTTAGTTTAGTTAAGTTCAGTTTATATTAGGTTAGGTTAATTGAATTTAGTTTAGTTTAGTTTAGGTTAGGTTAGGTGAGTTTAATTTAGTTTAGTTTAGTTTAGGTTAGGTTAGGTTATGTTAGGTTAGTGTAGTTTAGTTTAGTTTAGTTTATATTTGACTCGTTTAGTTTATAATTTAGTTTATAGTTCAGTTTAGTTTGGTTCAGTATAGTTTAGTTTTGTTTAATTTAGTTTTGTTTAATTTATTTTAATTTAGTTTAGTTTAGTTTAGTATATAGTTTAATTTTTAATATAGTTTAGTTTAGTTTATAGTTTAGTTTATGGTTTAGTTTAGTTTAGTTTGGTTTGGTTTAGTTTAGTTCTGTTTGTTTTAGTTTAGTTTAGTTTAGGTTAGGTTAGCTTAGTATAGTTTAGTTTAATTTTGGTTCAGATGGGTTAGGTTAGTTTAGTTTACTTTAGTTTAGTTTAGGTTAGGTTAGCTTAGGTTATGTTAGGTGAGTTTATTTTAGTTTAGTAGTTTAGTTTAGTTTAGTTCAGGTTAGTTTAGTCTAGTTTCGTTTAGTTTAGTTTAGTTTATGTTAGGTTAGGTTTAGTTTGGTTAGGTTAGGTTAGGTTAGGTGAGGTTAGTTTAGTTTATTTTAGGTTAGTTTAGGTTAGGTTAGGTTAGGTTAGTTAAATTTAATTTAGTTAGATTATAATTTAGTTTATAGTTTAGTTTAATTTAGTTTATTGTTTAGTTTAGTTAAATTTAGTTTAGGTTAGGTAAGGTTAGGTTAGGTTAGTTTAGTTTAGTATAGTTTAGTTTAGTTTAGTTTAGTGAATTTAGTTTAGTTTAGTTTAGGTTTTAGTTAAGCTTAGTTAGTTTGTTTAGATTGGTATAGTTTACTTTAGGTTAGGTTACGTAATTTTAGTTTAGTTTAGGGTAGGTTAGGTTAGGTGAAGTTATGTTAATTTAGTTTAGTTTAGTTTAGTTTAGTTTATTTATAGTTTAGCTTAGTTTATAATTTAGTTTAATTTAGTTTATAGTATAGTTTATGGTTTAGTTTAGTTTCGTTTGGTTTGGTTTAGAATCGTTCTGTTTCGTTTAGATTAGTTTAGTTTAGGTTAGGTTAGCTTAGTTTAGTTTAGTTTAGTTTACGTTAGGTTAGGTTAGGTTAGTTTAGTTTACTTTAGTTTAGTTTAGGTTAGGTTAGCTTAGGTTATGTTAGGTGAGTTTAGTTTAGTTTAGTTTAGTTTAGGTTAGGTTAGTTTAGTTTAGTTTCGTTTAGTTTAGTTTAGTTTAGGTTAGGTTAGGTTTAGTTTGGTTAGGTTAGGTTAGGTTAGGTTAGTTTAGCTAATTTTAATTTAGTTTATAGTTTCGTTAATTTAGTTTAGTTTAGTTTAGTATATAGTTAAGTTTATAGTTTAGTTTAGTTTATGGTTTAGTATAGTTTAGTTTAGTTTAGTTCAACTTAGTTTAGTTTAGATTCGTTTAGTTTAGTTTACGTTAAGTTAGGTTAGGTTTGGTTAGGTTAATTTAGTTTAGTTTAGTTTAATTTAGTTTATTTAATTTATAGTTTAGTTAAATTTAGTTTAATTTATAGTTTATATTATAGTTTATTTTATTTTATATTTTAGTTTAGTTTAGTTTATGTTAGGTTAGTTTAGTTTAGTTTAGTTTAGTTTCGGTTAGGTGTGGTTAGGATAGTTTAGTTTAGTTTAGTTTAGTTTTAGTTTATAGTTTAGTTTAGTTTACTTTATACTTAAGTTCATAGTTTAGTTTATAATTTAGTTTAGGCTATTTTAGATTAGTTTAGTTTAGTTTGGTTTAGTTTAGGTTAGGTTTGGTTAGGTTAATTTAGTAAAGTTTAGTTTAGTTTTGTTTATTTAGTTTGTTTTATAGTTTAGTTTTGTTAAGTTTAGTTTAGTTTAATTTAGTTTAGTTTAGTTTTGTTTAATTTAGTTTAGTTTAGTTTTGTTTAATTAAGTTTAGTTTAATTTAGTTTAGTTTAGTTTAGATCAGGTTAGGTTGTTTAGGTTAGTTTAGTTTAGTTTAGTTTAGCTAAGTTTAGTTTAGTTTAGTTAAGCTTAGTTAGTTTAGTTTAGATTAGTATAGTTTACGTTAGGTTAGGTTAGGTTAGGTAAGTTTAGTTTAGTTTAGGTTAGGTTAGGTTAGTTTAAGTTAGGTTACTTTAGTTTAGTTTAGTTTAGTTTAGATAATTTATAATTTAGTTTAGTTTAGTTTATAGTTTAGTTTATAGTTTACTTTAGTTTCTAGTTTAGTTTAGTTTGAATTAGATTCGGTAAGTTTAGTTTAGTTTAAGTTAGGTTAAATTAGGTTGAGTTAGGTTACTTTAGTTTAGTTTAGTTTAGATAATTTATAGTTTAGTTTATTTTAGTTTAGTTTATGGTTAATTTAGTTTATAGTTTAGTTTAGTTTAGTTATGTTTAGTTTTGTTTATAGTTTAGTTTATTAATTAATTTAGTTTAGTTTATAGTTAAGTATATGGTTTAGTATAGTTTATTTTAGTGTAGTTTAGTTTAGATTAGCTTAGTTAGTTTATTTTGGATTAGTTTACTTTACGTTACGTTAGGTTAGGTTAATTTATGTTAGTTTAGGTTAGGTTAGGTTAAGTCAGGTTACTTTAGTTTAGCTTAGTTTAGTTTAGTTTAGATAATTTATAGTTTAGTTTAGTTTAGTTTATAGTTTAGTTTACAGTTTAGTTTAGTTTAGTTTCGGTTTGGAAAGGTTAGGTTAGATTAATTTAATTTAGGTTATGATAGATTAATTCAGTTTAGTTTACTTTAGTTAAGCTTAGTTAGTTTAGTTTAGATTAGTATAGTTTACGTTAGGTTAGGTTAGGTTAGGTAAGTTTAGTTTAGTTTAGGTTAGGTTAGGTGAAGTTAGGTTACTTTAGTTAGGTTTAGTTTAATTTAGTTTAGTTCATTTATAGTTTAGTTTAGTTTATAATTTAGTTTAGTTTAGTGTAGTTTACGTTAGGTTAGGTTAGGTTAGATTAGTTTAGCTTAGTTTAGGTTAGGATAGGTTAGGATAGTTTAGTTTAGTTTATTTTATTTTATTTTAGTTTAGTTTATAGTTTAGTTTATAGTTTAAATTAGTTTAGTTTAGATTAGTTTAGTTTAGTTTAGTTTACTTAAGTTTAGTTTAGGTTAGGTTAGGTTAGGTTAGGTTATGTTAGGTTAGGTTAGTGTAGTTTAGTTCAGTTTAGTTTAGTTCAGTTTATATTAGGTTAGGTTAATTTAATTTAGTTTAGTTTAGGTTAGGTTCGGTTAGTTTAGTTTAGTTTAGGTTAGGTTAGGTTAGGTTAAGTTAGGTTATGTTAGGTTAGGTTAGTGTAGTTTAGTTTAGTTTAGTTTAGATTTTACTCGTTTAGTTAATAGTTTAGTTTATAGTTCAGTTTGGTTTAGTTTAGTTTAGTTTAGTTTTGTTTAATTTAGTTTTGTTTAATTTATTTTTATTTAGTTTAGTTTAGTTTAGTATATAGTTTAGTTTTTAATTTAGTTTAGTTTAGATTATAGTTTAGTTTATGGTTTAGTTTAGTTTAGTTTGGTTTGGTTTAGTTTAGTTCTGTTTGTTTTAGTTTAGTTTAATTTAGGTTACGTTGGGTTACGTTAGTTTAGTTTACTTTAGTTTAGTTTAGGTTAGGTTAGCTTAGGTTATGTTAGGTGAGTTTATTTTAGTTTAGTAGTTTAGTTTAGTTTAGGTTAGGTTAGTTTAGTTTAGTTTCGTTTAGTTTAGTTTAGTTTAGGTTTGGTTAGGTTTAGTTTGGTTAGGTTAGGTTAGGTTAGGTTAGTTTAGTTTATTTTAGTTTATTTAATTTATAGTTTAGATAATTTTAGTTTAGTTTATAGTTTAGATTATAGTTTAGTTTACTTTTGGTCACATTTTAGTTTATAGTTTAGTTTATAGTTAAGTTTACAGTTTACTTTAGGCTAGTTTAGATTACTTTAGTTTAGTTCAGTTTAGTTTAGATTAGTTTAGTTTATTTTATAGTTTAGTTTAGTTAACTTTAGTTTAGTTTATAATTTAGTTTAGTTTACTTAATAGTTTAGTTTATAGTTTAGTTTATGGCTTAGTTTATAATTAAAATTCGTTTACTTTAGATTAGTTTAGTTTAGTTTAGTTTAGTGTAGCTTAGGTTAGGTTAGGTTAGTTTAGTTTAGTTTAGTTTTGTTTACTTAAGTTTAGTTTAGTTTAGGTTAGGTTAGCTTATGTTAGGTTAGGTTAGTTTAGCTTAAGTTAGATTAGGTTAGGTTAGTTTAGTTTAGTGTAGTTTTGTTTAGTTCAGTTTACTTTAGGTTAGGTTAGGTTAGGTAGTGTTAGTTTAGTTTAGTTTAGTTTAGTTTAGTTTTGGTTAGGTTTGGTTAGGTTGAGTTATTTTAGGTTAGGTTAGTTTAGTTTAGTCTCGTTTAGTTTATAGTTTAGTTTCGTTAAGTTTAGTTTATAGTTCAGTTTAGTTTAGTTTTGTTTAATTTAGTTTAGTTTAATTTATTTTAATTTATTTTAGTTTAGTTTAATTTATAGTTCAGTTTATAATTTAGTTTAGATTAGTTTATAGTTTAGTATATGGTTTAGTTTAGTTTAGTTTAGTTTGGTTTAGTTTAGTTTAGATTATTTAGTTTCGTTTAGGTTAGTTTAGTTTAGGCTAGATTAGGTTAGCTTAGTTTAGTTTAAATAAGTTTAGGTTAGGTTAGGATGGTTTAGATTAAGTTAGTTTAGTTTAGTTTAGTTTAGCTAAGTTTAGTTTAGTTTACAATTTAGTTTAGTATAGTTTAGTTTATAGCTTAGTTTATACTTAAGTTTAGTTTAATTTATAGTTTAGTTTATAGTTTAAATTAGTTTAATTTAGTTTAGGTTAGGTTAGGTTTGTTTAGTTTAAGTTAGGTTAGGTTAGGTTAGGTTAGTTTAGTTTAGTTTAGTTTAGTTGAATTTAGTTTAGTTTAGTTTAGGTTAGGTTAAGTTAGTTTAGTTTAGTTTAATTTAGGTTAGGTTAGGTTAGTTTGGGTTAACTTAGTTTAGTTTAGTTTAGGTTAGGATAGGTTAGGTTGATTAGGTTAGTTTAGTTCAGTTTAGCTAATTTTAGTGTAGTTTATAGTTTCGTAAATTTAGTTTAGTTTAGTTTAGTGTATAGATAAGTTTATAGTTTAGTTTACTTTAGTTTATGGTTTAGTATAGTTTAGTTTAGCTTAGTTTAGCTTAGTTTATTTTAGTTTCGTTTAGTTTAGATTAGGTTAAGTTAGGTTGATTTTGGTTAGGTTAATTTGGTTTAGTTTAGTTTAATTTAGTTTATTTAATTTATAGTTTAGTTAAATTTAGTTTAGTTTATAGTTTAGATTATAGTTTAATTTATTTTATATTTTAGTTTAGTTTAGTTTAGTTTAGGTTAGGTTAGGTTAGTTTAGTTTAGTTTAGTTTAGTTTATGTCAGGTTGGGTTAGGATAGTTTAGTTTAGTTTAGTTTTAGTTTATAGTTTACTTTAGTTTATTTTATACTTAAGTTAATAATTTAGTTTAGGCTATTTTAGATTAGTTTAGTTTAGTTTGGTTTAGTTTAGGTTAGGTTCGGTTAGGTTAATTTAGTAAAGTTTAGTTTAGTTTTGTTTATTTAGTTTATTTTATAGTTTAGTTTAGTTAAGTTTAGTTTAGTTTAATTTAGTTTAGTTTAGTTTTGTTTAATTTAGTTTAGTTTATTTTAGTTTAGTTTAGTTAGTTTAATTTAGTTTAGTTTAATTTAGTTTAGTTTAGTTTAGATCAGGTTAGCCTGATTAGGTTAGTTTAGTTTAGTTTAGTTTAGCTAAGTTTAGTTTAGTTTATAGTTTCGTTAATTTATTTTAGTTTAGTTTAGTGTATAGTTAGGTTTATAGTTTAGTTTAGTTTATAGTTTATTTTATAGTTTAGTATATTTTAGTTTAGTTTAGTTTAGTTTTTGCTTAGTTTAGTTTAGTTTCGTTTAGTTTAGGGTAGGTAAGGTTAGGTTAGGTTGGGTTAAGTTAGTTTAGTTTAGTTTTGTTTAGGTTAGGTTAGGTTTGGTTAGGTTAGTTTAGTTCATTTTATTTTAATTTAGTGTAGTTAATTTATAGTTTAGTTAAATTTAGTTTAGTTTATAGTTTAGATTATAGTTTAGTTTAGTTCATTTTATATTTTAGTTTTGTTTAGTTTAGGTTAGGTTTGGTTAGGTTAGGGTAGGTTAGGTTAGCTTAGTTTGGTTTAGTTTAGTTTAGGTTAGGTTAGGTTATTTTTAATTTATAGTTTATTTTAGTTTTGTGAATACTTAAGTTTATCATTTAGTTTATAATCTAGTTTATAGTTTAGTTTAGGCTATTTTGGATTAGTTTAGCTTAGTTTAGTTTAGTTTAGTTTAGAATAGGTTAGGTTAGGTTAATTTAGTATTGTTTAATTTAGTTTAGTTTATTTTATAGTTTAGTTTATAGTTTAGTTTAGTTAAGTTTAGTTTAGTTTATTGTTTAGTTTGCTTTAGTTTAGTTTTGTTTAATTTATTTTAGTTTAGTTTAGTTTAGTTTCGTTTAGGTTAGGTTAGGTTATGTTAATTTAGGTTAGCTTAGTTTAGTTTAGTTTAGGTTAGATTAGGTTATGTTAATTTAGGTTAGCTTAGTTTAGTTTAGTTTAGGTTAGATTAAGTTAGGTTAGGTTAGTTAAGTTTAGTTTAGTTTAATTTATAGTTTAGTTTAGTTTACTTTAGTTTATAGTTTAGTTTAGTTTAGTTTATTTTAGTTTAAAGTTTAGTTTATACTTTCGTTTACTTTAGTTAATAATTTTGTTTATGGTTTAGTTTAGTTTAGTTTAGTTATGTTTTATTTAGTTTAGTTTAGTTTCGTTTAGGTTTGGTTAGGTTAGGGTAGGTTAGGTTAGCTTAGTTTGGTTTAGTTTAGTTTAGGTTAGGTTAGGTTAGATTAGGTTAGTTTACCTTAGTTTAGTTTAGCTTACTTTATTTATGTTTAGTTCAATTTATATTTTAGTTTAGTGTAATTTAATTTATATTTTAGTTTATGGTTTAGTTTAGTTTAATTTATAGTTTGATTTATAGTTTAGTTTAGTTTCGTTTAGTTTAATTTAGCTTAGTTTAGATTAGGTTAGGTTAGATTATGTTAGTTTAGTTTAGTTTATTTTAGTTTAGTTTAGTTTAGTTAATGTTAGGTTAGGTTAGTTTAGTTTAGTTTAGTTTAGTTTAATTTAATTTAGTTTACTTAATTTAGTTTAGTTTAGTTTAGTTTAGTTTAGTTTAGTTTAGGTTAGATATTGTTAGGTCAGGTTAGGTTATTTAAGTTTAGTTTAGTTAAGTTTAGGTTAGGTTAGGTTAGTTTAGTTTAATTGTATTTAGGTTAGGTTAGGTAATTTTAGGTTAGTATAGTTTAGTTAATTTATTTTAGTTAATAGTTCAGTATAGTTTACAGTTTAGTTTATAGTTTAGTTCTGTGTATAGTGTAGTTGATAGTTTAGTTTAGTTTAGTTTAGTTTCGTTTAAATTATGTTAGGTTAGGTTAGGTTGGATTAGCTTAGTTTAGTTTAGTTTAGGTTTGACTCGTTTAGTTTATAATTTAGTTTATAGTTCAGTTTAGTTTGGTTTAGTATAGTTTAGTTTTGTTTAATTTAGTTTTGTTTAATTTATTTTAATTTAGTTTAGTTTAGTTTAGTATATAGTTTAATTTTTAATTTAGTTTAGTTTAGTTTATAGTTTAGTTTAGTTTATGGTTAATTTATAGTTTAGTTTAGTTTATTTTAGTTTAGTTCAGTTTAGGATATGTCAGGTTAGTTTAGGTTAGTTTACTTTAGTTTAGTATAGTTTATAGTTTGGATTTGTTTAGTTTAGTTTATAGTTCAGTTTAGTTGAGTTTATTTTAATTTAGTTTAATTAAATTTTCTTTACTGTACAATTAAGTTTAGTTTAGTTTAGTTTATAGTTTAGTTTAGTTTAGTTTATGGTTAAGTTTATACTTTTGTTTAGTTTAATTTAGTTTAGTTTAGTATAGTTTAGCTCAGGTTAGCTTAGGTTAGGTTAATTTAGTTTAGTTTAGGTTAGGTTAGGTTAGGTTAGGTTACTTTAGTTAAGTTTAGTTTAGTTTAGTTAATTTATACTTTAGTTTAGTTTAGCATATAGTTTAGTTTAGTTTAGTTTATAGTATAGTATAGTTTAGTTTAGTTTAGTTTAGGGTAGGTTAGATTAGTTTAGTTTATTTTAGTTTAGATTATGTTTGGTTAGGGTAGTTTACTTAAGTTTATAGTTTAGTTTAGGTTAGGCTACGTTAGGTTAGGTTAGGTTAGTTTAGATTAGTTTAGTTTACTTTACTTTAGTTTTGTTTAGTTTTGTTTAGGTTAGGTTAGGTTAGTTTAGGTTAGGTTAGGTTAGCGTATTTTGGTTTAGTTTAGTTTAGTTAAGTTTTGTTTAGTTTATAGTTTAGTTTAGTTTAGTTTAGCTTGGTTTATTTTAGGTTGGGTTAGGTTAGTTTAGTTTAGTTTAGTTTGGTTTATTTTAGTTTAGTTTAGGTTAGATGAGCATGGGTTAGTTTAGTTTAATTTAGATTAGGTTATTTAGGTTAGGTTATGTTAGGTTAGTTTAGTTTAGTTTAGTTTAGTTTATGTTAGTTTAGGTTAGGTTAGGTTAGGTTATGTTACTTTAGTTTAGTTTAGCTTAGTTTAGCTTAGGTTAGGTTAGTTTAGGTTATTTTACTTTAGTTTAGTTTAGTTCAGTTTATAGTTTAGTATAGTTTATAGTTTAGTTTATAGTTTACTTTAGTTTATAGTGTAGTTTAGTTTAGTTTAGTTTCGTTTCGTTTAGGTTAGGTTCGGTTACGTTAGGTTATGTTAGGTTAAGTTAGTTTAGTTTAGTTTAGTTTAGTTATGTTTAGTTTAGTTTATAGTTAAGTTTATTAATTAGTTTAGATTAGTTTATAGTTAAGTATATAGTTTAGTATAGTTTAGTTTAGTGTAGTTTAGTTTAGATTAGCTTAGTTAGTTTATTTTGGATTAGTTTACTTTACGTTACGTTAGGTTAGGTTAATTTATTTTAGTTTAGGTTAGGTTAGGTTAAGTCAGGTTACTTTAGTTTAGCATAGTTTAGTTTAGTTTAGATAATTTTAGTTTATTTATAGTTTAGTTTAGTTTTTAATTTAGTTTAGTTTAGTGTAGTTTAGATTAGGTTAGGTTAGGTTAGATTAGTTTAGTTTAGGTTAGGTTAGGTTAGGATAGTTTAGTTTAGTTTATTTTAGTTTAGTTTAGTTTATAGTTTAGTTTATAGTTTAAATTAGTTTAGTTCAGATTAGCTTAGTTTAGTTTACTTAAGTTTAGTTTAGGTTAGGTTAGGTTAGGTTATGTTAGGTTTGGTTAGTGTAGTTTAGTTTAGTTAAGTTCAGTTTATATTAGGTTAGGTTAATTGAATTCAGTTTAGTTTAGTTTAGGTTAGGTTAGGTGAGTTTAATTTAGTTTAATTTAGTTTAGGTTAGATTTGACTCGTTTAGTTTATAATTTAGTTTATAGTTCAGTTTAGTTTGGTTCAGTATAGTTTAGTTTTGTTTAATTTAGTTTTGTTCAATTTATTTTAATTTAGTTTAGTTTAGTTTAGTATATAGTTTAATTTTTAATATAGTTTGGTTTAGTTTATAGTTTAGTTTATGGTTTAGTTTAGTTTAGTTTGGTTTGGTTTAGTTTAGTTCTGTTTGTTTTAGTTTAGTTTAGTTTAGGTTAGGTTAGCTTAGTATAGTTTAGTTTAATTTAGGTTAGGATGGGTTAGGTTAGTTTAGTTTACTTTAGTTTAGTTTAGGTTAGGTTAGCTTAGGTTATGTTAGGTGAGTTTAATTTAGTTTAGTAATTTAGTTTAGTTTAGTTTAGGTTAGTTTAGTCTAGTTTCGTTTAGTTTAGTTTAGTTTATGTTAGGTTAGGTTTAGTTTGGTTAGGTTAGGTTAGGTTAGTTTAGTTTATTTTAGGTTAGTTTAGGTTAGGTTAGGTTAGTTAAATTTAATTTAGTTAGATTATAATTTAGTTTATAGTTTAGTTTAATTTAGTTTATTGTTTAGTTTAGTTAAATTTAGTTTAGGTTAGGTAAGGTTAGGTTAGGTTAGTTTAGTTTAGTATAGTTTAGTTTAGTTTAGTTTAGTGAATTTAGTTTAGTTTAGTTTAGGTTTTAGTTAAGCTTAGTTAGTTTGTTTAGATTAGTATAGTTTACTTTAGGTAGGTTACGTAATTTTAGTTTAGTTTAGGTTAGGTTAGGTTAGGTGAAGTTATGTTAATTTAGTTTAGTTTAGTTTAGTTTAGTTTATTTATAGTTTAGCTTAGTTTATAATTTAGTTTAATTTAGTTTATAGTATAGTTTATGGTTTAGTTTAGTTTCGTTTGGTTTGGTTTAGAATCGTTCTGTTTCGTTTAGTTTAGTTTAGTTTAGGTTAGGTTAGCTTAGTTTAGTTTAGTTTAGTTTACGTTAGGTTAGGTTAGGTTAGTTTAGTTTACTTTAGTTTAGTTTAGGTTAGGTTACCTTAGGTTATGTTAGGTGAGTTTAGTTTAGTTTAGTTTAGGTTAGGTTAGTTTAGTTTAGTTTCGTTTAGTTTAGTTTAGTTTAGGTTAGGTTAGGTTTAGTTTGGTTAGGTTAGGTTAGGTTAGGTTAGTTTAGCTAATTTTAGTTTAGTTTATAGTTTCGTTAATTTAGTTTAATTTAGTTTAGTATATAGTTAAGTTTATAGTTTAGTTTAGTTTATGGTTTAGTATAGTTTAGTTTAGTTTAGTTCAACTTAGTTTAGTTTAGATTCGTTTAGTTTAGTTTAGGTTAAGTTAGGTTAGGTTTGGTTAGGTTAATTTAGTTTAGTTTAGTTTAATTTAGTTTATTTAATTTATAGTTTAGTTAAATTTAGTTTAATTTATAGTTTAGATTATAGTTTAGTTTATTTTATATTTTAGTTTAGTTTAGTTTATGTTAGGTTAGTTTAGTTTAGTTTAGTTTAGTTTCGGTTAGGTGTGGTTAGGATAGATTAGTTTAGTTTAGTTTAGTTTTAGTTTATAGTTTAGTTTTTTTTACTTTATACTTAAGTTCATAGTTTAGTTTATAGTTTAGTTTAGGCTATTTTAGATTAGTTTAGTTTAGTTTGGTTTAGTTTAGGTTAGGTTTGGTTAGGTTAATTTAGTAAAGTTTAGTTTAGTTTTGTTTATTTAGTTTATTTTATAGTTTAGTTTAGTTAAGTTTAGTTTAGTTTAATTTAGTTTAGTTTAGTTTTGTTTAATTTAGTTTAGTTTAGTTTTGTTTAATTTAGTTTAGTTTAATTTAGTTTAGTTTAGTTTAGATCAGGTTAGGTTGTTTAGTTTAGTTTAGTTTAGTTTAGTTTAGCTAAGTTTAGTTTAGTTTAGTTAAGCTTAGTTAGTTTAGTTTAGATTAGTATAGTTTACGTTAGGTTAGGTTAGGTTAGGTAAGTTTAGTTTAGTTTAGTTTAGGTTAGGTTAGGTTAGTTTAAGTTACGTTACTTTAGTTTAGTTTAGTTTAGATAATTTATAATTTAGTTTAGTTTAGTTTATAGTTTAGTTTATAGTTTACTTTAGTTTCTAGTTTAGTTTAGTTTGAATTAGATTCGGTAAGTTTAGTTTAGTTTAAGTTAGGTTAGGTTAGGTTGAGTTAGGTTACTTTAGTTTAGTTTAGTTTAGATAATTTATAGTTTAGTTTATTTTAGTTTAGTTTATGGTTAATTTAGTTTATAGTTTAGTTTAGTTTAGTTATGTTTAGTTTTGTTTATAGTTTAGTTTATTAATTAATTTAGTTTAGTTTATAGTTAAGTAACTGGTTTAGTATAGTTTATTTTAGTGTAGTTTAGTTTAGATTAGCTTAGTTAGTTTATTTTGGATTAGTTTACTTTACGTTACGTTAGGTTAGGTTAGTTTATGTTAGTTTAGGTTAGGTTAGGTTAAGTCAGGTTACTTTAGTTTAGCTTAGTTTAGTTTAGTTTAGATAATTTATAGTTTAGTTTAGTTTAGTTTATAGTTTAGTTTACAGTTTAGTTTAGTTTAGTTTCGGTTTGGTTAGGTTAGGTTAGATTAATTTAATTTTGGTTATGATAGTTTAATTCAGTTTAGTTTAGTTTAGTTAAGCTTAGTTAGTTTAGTTTAGATTAGTATAGTCTACGTTAGGTTAGGTTAGGTTAGGTAAGTTTAGTTTAGTTTAGGTTAGGTTAGGTGAAGTTAGGTTACTTTAGTTAGGTTTAGTATAATTTAGTTTAGTTTATTTATAGTTTAGTTTAGTTTATAATTTAGTTTAGTTTAGTGTAGTTTAGGTTAGGTTAGGTTAGGTTAGATTAGTTTAGCTTAGTTTAGGTTAGGATAGGTTAGGATAGTTTAGTTTAGTTTATTTTATTTTAGTTTAGTTTAGTTTATAGTTTAGTTTATAGTTTAAATTAGTTTAGTTTAGATTAGTTTAGTTTAGTTTAGTTTACTTAACTTTAGTTTAGGTTAGGTTAGGTTAGGTTAGGTTATGTTAGGTTAGGTTAGTGTAGTTTAGTTCAGTTTAGTTTAGTTCAGTTTATATTAGGTTAGGTTAATTTAATTTAGTTTAGTTTAGGTTAGGTTAGGTTAGTTTAGTTTAGTTTAGTTTAGGTTAGGTTAGGTTAGGTTAGGTTAAGTTAGGTTATGTTAGGTTAGGTTAGTGTAGTTTAGTTTAGTTTAGTTTAGATTTTACTCGTTTAGTTAATAGTTTAGTTTATAGTTCAGTTTGGTTTAGTTTAGTTTAGTTTAGTTTTGTTTAATTTAGTTTTGTTTAATTTATTTTAATTTAGTTTAGTTTAGTTTAGTATATAGTTTAGTTTTTAATTTAGTTTAGTTTAGATTATAGTTTAGTTTATGGTTTAGTTTAGTTTAATTTGGTTTGGTTTAGTTTAGTTCTGTTTGTTTTAGTTTAGTTTAATTTAGGTTACGTTGGGTTACGTTAGTTTAGTTTAATTTAGTTTAGTTTAGGTTAGGTTAGCTTAGGTTATGTTAGGTGAGTTTATTTTAGTTTAGTAGTTTAGTTTAGTTTAGGTTAGGTTAGTTTAGTTTAGTTTCGTTTAGTTTAGTTTAGTTTAGGTTTGGTTAGGTTTAGTTTGGTTAGGTTAGGTTATGTTAGGTTAGTTTAGTTATGTTTATGTTAGTTTAGGTTAGGTTAGGTCAGGTTATGTTAGTTTAGTTTAGTTTAGTTTAGCTTAGTTTAGCTTAGGTTAGGTTAGTTTAGGTTATTTTACTTTAGTTTAGTTTAGTTTAGTTTAGTTTATAGTTTAGTATAATTTATAGTTTAGTTTATAGTTTACTTTAGTTTATAGTGTAGTTTAGTTTAGTTTAGTTTAGTTTCGTTTCGTTTAGGTTTGGTTCGGTTACGTTAGGTTATGTTAGGTTAAGTTAGTTTAGTTTAGATTAGTTTAGTTATGTTTAGTTTAGTTTATAGTTAAGTATATTAATTAGTTTAGTTTAGTTTATAGTTAAGTATATAGTTTAGTATAGTTTAGTTTAGTGTAGTTTAGTTTAGATTAGCTTAGTTAGTTTATTTTGGATTAGTTTACTTTACGTTACGTTAGGTTAGGTTAATTTATTTTAGTTTAGGTTAGGTTAGGTTAAGTCAGGTTACTTTAGTTTAGCATAGTTTAGTTTAGTTTAGATAATTTTAGTTTATTTATAGTTTAGTTTAGTTTATAATTTAGTTTAGTTTAGTGTAGTTTAGATTAGGTTAGGTTAGGTTAGATTAGTTTAGTTTAAGTTAGGTTAGGTTAGGATAGTTTAGTTTATTTTATTTTAGTTTAGTTTAGTTTATAGTTTAGTTTATAGTTTAAATTAGTTTAGTTCAGATTAGTTTAGTTTAGTTTACTTAAGTTTAGTTTAGGTTAGGTTAGGTTAGGTTATGTTAGGTTTGGTTAGTGTAGTTTAGTTTAGTTAAGTTCAGTTTATATTAGGTTAGGTTAATTTAATTTAGTTTAGTTTAGTTTAGGTTAGGTGAGTTTAATTTAGTTTAGTTTGGTTTAGGTTAGGTTAGGTTATGTTAGGTTAGTGTAGTTTAGTTTAGTTTAGTTTAGATTTGACTCGTTTAGTTTATAATTTAGTTTATAGTTCAGTTTAGTTTGGTTCAGTATAGTTTAGTTTTGTTTAATTTAGTTTTGTTTAATTTATTTTAATTTAGTTTAGTTTAGTTTAGTATATAGTTTAATATTTAATATAGTTTAGTTTAGTTTATAGTTTAGTTTATGGTTTAGTTTAGTTTAGTTTGGTTTGGTTTAGTTTAGTTCTGTTTGTTTTAGTTTAGTTTAGTTTAGGTTAGGTTAGCTTAGTATAGTTTAGTTTAATTTTGGTTAGGATGGGTTAGGTTAGTTTAGTTTACTTTAGTTTAGTTTAGGTTAGGTTAGCTTAGGTTATGTTAGGTGAGTTTATTTTAGTTTAGTAGTTTAGTTTAGTTTAGTTCAGGTTAGTTTAGTCTAGTTTCGTTTAGTTTAGTTTAGTTTATGTTAGGTTAGGTTTAGTTTGGTTAGGTTAGGTTAGGTTAGGTTAGGTTAGTTTAGTTTATTTTAGGTTAGTTTAGGTTAGGTTAGGTTAGGTTAGTTAAATTTAATTTAGTTAGATTATAATTTAGTTTATAGTTTAGTTTAATTTAGTTTATTGTTTAGTTTAGTTAAATTTAGTTTAGGTTAGGTAAGGTTAGGTTAGGTTAGTTTAGTTTAGTATAGTTTAGTTTAGTTTAGTTTAGTGAATTTAGTTTAGTTTAGTTTAGGTTTTAGTTAAGCTTAGTTAGTTTGTTTAGATTGGTATAGTTTACTTTAGGTTAGGTTACGTAATTTTAGTTTAGTTTAGGGTAGGTTAGGTTAGGTGAAGTTATGTTAATTTAGTTTAGTTTAGTTTAGTTTAGTTTATTTATAGTTTAGCTTAGTTTATAATTTAGTTTAATTTAGTTTATAGTATAGTTTATGGTTTAGTTTAGTTTCGTTTGGTTTGGTTTAGAATCGTTCTGTTTCGTTTAGATTAGTTTAGTTTAGGTTAGGTTAGCTTAGTTTAGTTTAGTTTAGTTTACGTTAGGTTAGGTTAGGTTAGTTTAGTTTACTTTAGTTTAGTTTAGGTTAGGTTAGCTTAGGTTATGTTAGGTGAGTTTAGTTTAGTTTAGTTTAGTTTAGGTTAGGTTAGTTTAGTTTAGTTTCGTTTAGTTTAGTTTAGTTTAGGTTAGGTTAGGTTTAGTTTGGTTAGGTTAGGTTAGGTTAGTTTAGCTAATTTTAATTTAGTTTATAGTTTCGTTAATTTAGTTTAGTTTAGTTTAGTATATAGTTAAGTTTATAGTTTAGTTTAGTTTATGGTTTAGTATAGTTTAGTTTAGTTTAGTTCAACTTAGTTTAGTTTAGATTTGTTTAGTTTAGTTTACGTTAAGTTAGGTTAGGTTTGGTTAGGTTAATTTAGTTTAGTTTAGTTTAATTTAGTTTATTTAATTTATAGTTTAGTTAAATTTAGTTTAATTTATAGTTTATATTATAGTTTAGTTTATTTTATATTTTAGTTTAGTTTAGTTTATGTTAGGTTAGTTTAGTTTAGTTTAGTTTAGTTTCGGTTAGGTGTGGTTAGGATAGTTTAGTTTAGTTTAGTTTAGTTTTAGTTTATAGTTTAGTTTAGTTTACTTTATACTTAAGTTCATAGTTTAGTTTATAATTTAGTTTAGGCTATTTTAGATTAGTTTAGTTTAGTTTGGTTTAGTTTAGGTTAGGTTTGGTTAGGTTAATTTAGTAAAGTTTAGTTTAGTTTTGTTTATTTAGTTTGTTTTATAGTTTAGTTTTGTTAAGTTTAGTTTAGTTTAATTTAGTTTAGTTTAGTTTTGTTTAATTTAGTTTAGTTTAGTTTTGTTTAATTAAGTTTAGTTTAATTTAGTTTAGTTTAGTTTAGATCAGGTTAGGTTGTTTAGGTTAGTTTAGTTTAGTTTAGTTTAGCTAAGTTTAGTTTAGTTTAGTTCAGCTTAGTTAGTTTAGTTTAGATTAGTATAGTTTACGTTAGGTTAGGTTAGGTTAGGTAAGTTTAGTTTAGTTTAGGTTAGGTTAGGTTAGTTTAAGTTAGGTTACTTTAGTTTAGTTTAGTTTAGTTTAGATAATTTATAATTTAGTTTAGTTTAGTTTATAGTTTAGTTTATAGTTTACTTTAGTTTCTAGTTTAGTTTAGTTTGAATTAGATTCGGTAACTTTAGTTTAGTTTAAGTTAGGTTAAATTAGGTTGAGTTAGGTTACTTTAGTTTAGTTTAGTTTAGATAATTTATAGTTTAGTTTATTTTAGTTTAGTTTATGGTTAATTTAGTTTATAGTTTAGTTTAGTTTAGTTATGTTTAGTTTTGTTTATAGTTTAGTTTATTAATTAATTTAGTTTAGTTTATAGTTAAGTATATGGTTTAGTATAGTTTATTTTAGTGTAGTTTAGTTTAGATTAGCTTAGTTAGTTTATTTTGGATTAGTTTACTTTACGTTACGTTAGGTTAGGTTAATTTATGTTAGTTTAGGTTAGGTTAGGTTAAGTCAGGTTACTTTAGTTTAGCTTAGTTTAGTTTAGTTTAGATAATTTATAGTTTAGTTTAGTTTAGTTTATAGTTTAGTTTACAGTTTAGTTTAGTTTAGTTTCGGTTTGGAAAGGTTAGGTTAGATTAATTTAATTTAGGTTATGATAGTTTAATTCAGTTTAGTTTAGTTTAGTTAAGCTTAGTTAGTTTAGTTTAGATTAGTATAGTTTACGTTAGGTTAGGTTAGGTTAGGTAAGTTTAGTTTAGTTTAGGTTAGGTTAGGTGAAGTTAGGTTACTTTAGTTAGGTTTAGTTTAATTTAGTTTAGTTCATTTATAGTTTAGTTTAGTTTATAATTTAGTTTAGTTTAGTGTAGTTTACGTTAGGTTAGGTTAGGTTAGATTAGTTTAGCTTAGTTTAGGTTAGGATAGGTTAGGATAGTTTAGTTTAGTTTATTTTATTTTATTTTAGTTTAGTTTATAGTTTAGTTTATAGTTTAAATTAGTTTAGTTTAGATTAGTTTAGTTTAGTTTAGTTTACTTAAGTTTAGTTTAGGTTAGGTTAGGTTAGGTTAGGTTATGTTAGGTTAGGTTAGTGTAGTTTAGTTCAGTTTAGTTTAGTTCAGTTTATATTAGGTTAGGTTAATTTAATTTAGTTTAGTTTAGGTTAGGTTAGGTTAGTTTAGTTTAGTTTAGGTTAGGTTAGGTTAGGTTAAGTTAGGTTATGTTAGGTTAGGTTAGTGTAGTTTAGTTTAGTTTAGTTTAGATTTTACTCGTTTAGTTAATAGTTTAGTTTATAGTTTAGTTTAATTTAGTTTCGGTTAGTTTAGGTTAGGTTAGATTAATTTAATTTAGGTTAGGATAGTTTAGTTCAGTTTAGTTTAGTTTATTTAAGCTTAGTTAGTTTAGTTTATATTAGTATAGTTTAGGTTAGGTTAGGTTAGGTTAGGTAAGTTTAGTTTTGTTTAGGTTAGGTTAGGTTAGGTGAAGTTAGGTTACTTTAGTTTAGTTAAGTTTAATTTAGTTTAGTTTAGTGTAGTTTAGATTAGGTTAGGTTAGGTTAGATTAGTTTAGTTTACTTTAGGTTAGGTTAGGTTAGGATAGTTTAGTTTAGTTTATTTTATTTTAGTTTAGTTTAGTTTATAGTTTAGTTTATAGTTTAAATTAGTTTAGTTTAGATTAGTTTAGTTTAGTTTAGTTTAGTTTAGGTTAGGTTATGTTAGGTGAGTTTAGTTTAGTTTAGTTTAGGTTAGGTTAGTTTAGTTTAGTTTCGTTTAGTTTAGTTTAGTTTAGGTTAAGTTAGGTTTAGTTTGGTTAGGTTAGGTTAGGTTAGGTTAGTTTAGTTTAGTATAGTTTAGGTTAGGTTAGGTTAAGTTAGGTTATGTTAGGTTAGGTTATAGTAGTTTAGTTAAGTTTAGATTTTACTCGTTTAGTTTATAGTTTAGTTTATGGTTCAGTTTAGTTTAGTTTAGTATAGTTTAGTTTTGTTTAATTTAGTTTTGTTTAATTTATTTTAATTTAGTTTAGTTTAGTTTAGTATATAGTTTAGTTTTTAATTTAGTTTAGTTTAGATTATAGTTTAGTTTATGATTTAGTTTAGTTTAGTTTGGTTTGGTTTAGTTTAGTTCTCTTTGTTTTAGTTTAGTTTAGTTTAGGTTAGATTAGCTTAGTTTAGTTTAGTTTAATTTAGGTTAGTTTAGGTTAGGTTAGCTTAGGTTATGTTAGGTGAGTTTATTTTAGTTTAGTAGTTTAGTTTAGTTTAGGTTAGGTTAGTTTAGTTTAGTTTAGTTTCGTTTAGTGTAGTTTAGTTTAGGTATGGTTAGGTTTAGTTTGGTTAGGTTAGGTTAGGTTAGGTTAGTTTAGTTTATTTTAGGTTAGTTTAGGTTAGGTAAGGTTAGGTTAGTTAAATTTAATTTTGTTAGATTATAATTTAGTTTATAGTTTAGTTTAGGTTAGTTTATTGTTTAGTTTAGTTAAGTTTAGTTTAGGTTAGGTAAGGTTAGGTTAGGTTAGTTTAGTTTAGTATAGTTTAGTTTAGTTTAGTTTAGTGAATTTAGTTTAGTTTAGGTTTTAGTTAAGCTTAGTTAGTTTAGTTTAGATTAGTATAGTTTACTTTAGGTTAGGTTAGGTTAGGTAATTTTAGTTTAGTTTAGTTTAGGTTAGGTTAGGTGAAGTTATGTTACTTTAGTTTAGTTTAGTTTATTTTAGTTTATTTACAGATTAGTTTAGTTTATAATTAATTTAGTTTAGTGTAGTTTAGGTTAGGTTAAGTTAGGTTAGATTAGTTTAGTTTAGTTTAGGTTAGGTTAGGTGAGAATAGTTTAGTTTATTTTAGTTTAGTTTTGTTTATAGTTAAGTTTACAGTTTAAATTAGTTTAGTTTAGATTAATTTAGTTTAGGTTAGGTTAGGTTATGTTAGGTTAGGTTAGTTTAGCATAGGTTTGATTAGGTTAGGTTAGTTTAGGTTACGGCAGTTTAGTTTAGTTTAGGTTAGGTTGGTTTAGTTTAGTTTCGTTTAGTTTAGTTTAGTTTAGGTTAGGTTAGGTTTAGTTTGGTTAGGTTAGGTTAGGTTAGGTTAGTTTAGCTAATTTTAGTTTAGTTTATAGTTTCGTTAATTTAGTTTAATTTAGTTTAGTATATAGTTAAGTTTATAGTTTAGTTTAGTTTATGGTTTAGTATAGTTTAGTTTAGTTTAGTTCAACTTAGTTTAGTTTAGATTCGTTTAGTTTAGTTTAGGTTAAGTTAGGTTAGGTTTGGTTAGGTTAATTTAGTTTAGTTTAGTTTAATTTAGTTTATTTAATTTATAGTTTAGTTAAATTTAGTTTAATTTATAGTTTAGATTATAGTTTAGTTTATTTTATATTTTAGTTTAGTTTAGTTTATGTTAGGTTAGTTTAGTTTAGTTTAGTTTAGTTTCGGTTAGGTGTGGTTAGGATAGATTAGTTTAGTTTAGTTTAGTTTTAGTTTATAGTTTAGTTCTTTTTACTTTATACTTAAGTTCATAGTTTAGTTTATAGTTTAGTTTAGGCTATTTTAGATTAGTTTAGTTTAGTTTGGTTTAGTTTAGGTTAGGTTTGGTTAGGTTAATTTAGTAAAGTTTAGTTTAGTTTTGTTTATTTAGTTTATTTTATAGTTTAGTTTAGTTAAGTTTAGTTTAGTTTAATTTAGTTTAGTTTAGTTTTGTTTAATTTAGTTTAGTTTAGTTTTGTTTAATTTAGTTTAGTTTAATTTAGTTTAGTTTAGTTTAGATCAGGTTAGGTTGTTTAGTTTAGTTTAGTTTAGTTTAGTTTAGCTAAGTTTAGTTTAGTTTAGTTAAGCTTAGTTAGTTTAGTTTAGATTAGTATAGTTTACGTTAGGTTAGGTTAGGTTAGGTAAGTTTAGTTTAGTTTAGTTTAGGTTAGGTTAGGTTAGTTTAAGTTAGGTTACTTTAGTTTAGTTTAGTTTAGATAATTTATAATTTAGTTTAGTTTAGTTTATAGTTTAGTTTATAGTTTACTTTAGTTTCTAGTTTAGTTTAGTTTGAATTAGATTCGGTAAGTTTAGTTTAGTTTAAGTTAGGTTAGGTTAGGTTGAGTTAGGTTACTTTAGTTTAGTTTAGTTTAGATAATTTATAGTTTAGTTTATTTTAGTTTAGTTTATGGTTAATTTAGTTTATAGTTTAGTTTAGTTTAGTTATGTTTAGTTTTGTTTATAGTTTAGTTTATTAATTAATTTAGTTTAGTTTATAGTTAAGTAACTGGTTTAGTATAGTTTATTTTAGTGTAGTTTAGTTTAGATTAGCTTAGTTAGTTTATTTTGGATTAGTTTACTTTACGTTACGTTAGGTTAGGTTAGTTTATGTTAGTTTAGGTTAGGTTAGGTTAAGTCAGGTTACTTTAGTTTAGCTTAGTTTAGTTTAGTTTAGATAATTTATAGTTTAGTTTAGTTTAGTTTATAGTTTAGTTTACAGTTTAGTTTAGTTTAGTTTCGGTTTGGTTAGGTTAGGTTAGATTAATTTAATTTTGGTTATGATAGTTTAATTCAGTTTAGTTTAGTTTAGTTAAGCTTAGTTAGTTTAGTTTAGATTAGTATAGTCTACGTTAGGTTAGGTTAGGTTAGGTAAGTTTAGTTTAGTTTAGGTTAGGTTAGGTGAAGTTAGGTTACTTTAGTTAGGTTTAGTATAATTTAGTTTAGTTTATTTATAGTTTAGTTTAGTTTATAATTTAGTTTAGTTTAGTGTAGTTTAGGTTAGGTTAGGTTAGGTTAGATTAGTTTAGCTTAGTTTAGGTTAGGATAGGTTAGGATAGTTTAGTTTAGTTTATTTTATTTTAGTTTAGTTTAGTTTATAGTTTAGTTTATAGTTTAAATTAGTTTAGTTTAGATTAGTTTAGTTTAGTTTAGTTTACTTAACTTTAGTTTAGGTTAGGTTAGGTTAGGTTAGGTTATGTTAGGTTAGGTTAGTGTAGTTTAGTTCAGTTTAGTTTAGTTCAGTTTATATTAGGTTAGGTTAATTTAATTTAGTTTAGTTTAGGTTAGGTTAGGTTAGTTTAGTTTAGTTTAGTTTAGGTTAGGTTAGGTTAGGTTAGGTTAAGTTAGGTTATGTTAGGTTAGGTTAGTGTAGTTTAGTTTAGTTTAGTTTAGATTTTACTCGTTTAGTTAATAGTTTAGTTTATAGTTCAGTTTGGTTTAGTTTAGTTTAGTTTAGTTTTGTTTAATTTAGTTTTGTTTAATTTATTTTAATTTAGTTTAGTTTAGTTTAGTATATAGTTTAGTTTTTAATTTAGTTTAGTTTAGATTATAGTTTAGTTTATGGTTTAGTTTAGTTTAATTTGGTTTGGTTTAGTTTAGTTCTGTTTGTTTTAGTTTAGTTTAATTTAGGTTACGTTGGGTTACGTTAGTTTAGTTTAATTTAGTTTAGTTTAGGTTAGGTTAGCTTAGGTTATGTTAGGTGAGTTTATTTTAGTTTAGTAGTTTAGTTTAGTTTAGGTTAGGTTAGTTTAGTTTAGTTTCGTTTAGTTTAGTTTAGTTTAGGTTTGGTTAGGTTTAGTTTGGTTAGGTTAGGTTATGTTAGGTTAGTTTAGTTATGTTTATGTTAGTTTAGGTTAGGTTAGGTCAGGTTATGTTAGTTTAGTTTAGTTTAGTTTAGCTTAGTTTAGCTTAGGTTAGGTTAGTTTAGGTTATTTTACTTTAGTTTAGTTTAGTTTAGTTTAGTTTATAGTTTAGTATAATTTATAGTTTAGTTTATAGTTTACTTTAGTTTATAGTGTAGTTTAGTTTAGTTTAGTTTAGTTTCGTTTCGTTTAGGTTTGGTTCGGTTACGTTAGGTTATGTTAGGTTAAGTTAGTTTAGTTTAGATTAGTTTAGTTATGTTTAGTTTAGTTTATAGTTAAGTATATTAATTAGTTTAGTTTAGTTTATAGTTAAGTATATAGTTTAGTATAGTTTAGTTTAGTGTAGTTTAGTTTAGATTAGCTTAGTTAGTTTATTTTGGATTAGTTTACTTTACGTTACGTTAGGTTAGGTTAATTTATTTTAGTTTAGGTTAGGTTAGGTTAAGTCAGGTTACTTTAGTTTAGCATAGTTTAGTTTAGTTTAGATAATTTTAGTTTATTTATAGTTTAGTTTAGTTTATAATTTAGTTTAGTTTAGTGTAGTTTAGATTAGGTTAGGTTAGGTTAGATTAGTTTAGTTTAGTTTAGGTTAGGTTAGGATAGTTTAGTTTATTTTATTTTAGTTTAGTTTAGTTTATAGTTTAGTTTATAGTTTAAATTAGTTTAGTTCAGATTAGTTTAGTTTAGTTTACTTAAGTTTAGTTTAGGTTAGGTTAGGTTAGGTTATGTTAGGTTTGGTTAGTGTAGTTTAGTTTAGTTAAGTTCAGTTTATATTAGGTTAGGTTAATTTAATTTAGTTTAGTTTAGTTTAGGTTAGGTGAGTTTAATTTAGTTTAGTTTGGTTTAGGTTAGGTTAGGTTATGTTAGGTTAGTGTAGTTTAGTTTAGTTTAGTTTAGATTTGACTCGTTTAGTTTATAATTTAGTTTATAGTTCAGTTTAGTTTGGTTCAGTATAGTTTAGTTTTGTTTAATTTAGTTTTGTTTAATTTATTTTAATTTAGTTTAGTTTAGTTTAGTATATAGTTTAATATTTAATATAGTTTAGTTTAGTTTATAGTTTAGTTTATGGTTTAGTTTAGTTTAGTTTGGTTTGGTTTAGTTTAGTTCTGTTTGTTTTAGTTTAGTTTAGTTTAGGTTAGGTTAGCTTAGTATAGTTTAGTTTAATTTTGGTTAGGTTGGGTTAGGTTAGTTTAGTTTACTTTAGTTTAGTTTAGGTTAGGTTAGCTTAGGTTATGTTAGGTGAGTTTATTTTAGTTTAGTAGTTTAGTTTAGTTTAGTTCAGGTTAGTTTAGTCTAGTTTCGTTTAGTTTAGTTTAGTTTATGTTAGGTTAGGTTTAGTTTGGTTAGGTTAGGTTAGGTTAGGTTAGGTTAGTTTAGTTTATTTTAGGTTAGTTTAGGTTAGGTTAGGTTAGGTTAGTTAAATTTAATTTAGTTAGATTATAATTTAGTTTATAGTTTAGTTTAATTTAGTTTATTGTTTAGTTTAGTTAAATTTAGTTTAGGTTAGGTAAGGTTAGGTTAGGTTAGTTTAGTTTAGTATAGTTTAGTTTAGTTTAGTTTAGTGAATTTAGTTTAGTTTAGTTTAGGTTTTAGTTAAGCTTAGTTAGTTTGTTTAGATTGGTATAGTTTACTTTAGGTTAGGTTACGTAATTTTAGTTTAGTTTAGGGTAGGTTAGGTTAGGTGAAGTTATGTTAATTTAGTTTAGTTTAGTTTAGTTTAGTTTATTTATAGTTTAGCTTAGTTTATAATTTAGTTTAATTTAGTTTATAGTATAGTTTATGGTTTAGTTTAGTTTCGTTTGGTTTGGTTTAGAATCGTTCTGTTTCGTTTAGATTAGTTTAGTTTAGGTTAGGTTAGTTTAGTTTACTTTAGTTTAGTTTAGGTTAGGTTAGCTTAGGTTATGTTAGGTGAGTTTAGTTTAGTTTAGTTTAGTTTAGGTTAGGTTAGTTTAGTTTAGTTTCGTTTAGTTTAGTTTAGTTTAGGTTAGGTTAGGTTTAGTTTGGTTAGGTTAGGTTAGGTTAGGTTAGTTTAGCTAATTTTAATTTAGTTTATAGTTTCGTTAATTTAGTTTAGTTTAGTTTAGTATATAGTTAAGTTTATAGTTTAGTTTAGTTTATGGTTTAGTATAGTTTAGTTTAGTTTAGTTCAACTTAGTTTAGTTTAGATTCGTTTAGTTTAGTTTACGTTAAGTTAGGTTAGGTTTGGTTAGGTTAATTTAGTTTAGTTTAGTTTAATTTAGTTTATTTAATTTATAGTTTAGTTAAATTTAGTTTAATTTATAGTTTATATTATAGTTTAGTTTATTTTATATTTTAGTTTAGTTTAGTTTATGTTAGGTTAGTTTAGTTTAGTTTAGTTTAGTTTCGGTTAGGTGTGGTTAGGATAGTTTAGTTTAGTTTAGTTTAGTTTTAGTTTATAGTTTAGTTTAGTTTACTTTATACTTAAGTTCATAGTTTAGTTTATAATTTAGTTTAGGCTATTTTAGATTAGTTTAGTTTAGTTTGGTTTAGTTTAGGTTAGGTTTGGTTAGGTTAATTTAGTAAAGTTTAGTTTAGTTTTGTTTATTTAGTTTGTTTTATAGTTTAGTTTTGTTAAGTTTAGTTTAGTTTAATTTAGTTTAGTTTAGTTTTGTTTAATTTAGTTTAGTTTAGTTTTGTTTAATTAAGTTTAGTTTAATTTAGTTTAGTTTAGTTTAGATCAGGTTAGGTTGTTTAGGTTAGTTTAGTTTAGTTTAGTTTAGCTAAGTTTAGTTTAGTTTAGTTAAGCTTAGTTAGTTTAGTTTAGATTAGTATAGTTTACGTTAGGTTAGGTTAGGTTAGGTAAGTTTAGTTTAGTTTAGGTTAGGTTAGGTTAGTTTAAGTTAGGTTACTTTAGTTTAGTTTAGTTTAGATAATTTATAATTTAGTTTAGTTTAGTTTATAGTTTAGTTTATAGTTTACTTTAGTTTCTAGTTTAGTTTAGTTTGAATTAGATTCGGTAACTTTAGTTTAGTTTAAGTTAGGTTAAATTAGGTTGAGTTAGGTTACTTTAGTTTAGTTTAGTTTAGATAATTTATAGTTTAGTTTATTTTAGTTTAGTTTATGGTTAATTTAGTTTATAGTTTAGTTTAGTTTAGTTATGTTTAGTTTTTTTTATAGTTTAGTTTATTAATTAATTTAGTTTAGTTTATAGTTAAGTATATGGTTTAGTATAGTTTATTTTAGTGTAGTTTAGTTTAGATTAGCTTAGTTAGTTTATTTTGGATTAGTTTACTTTACGTTACGTTAGGTTAGGTTAATTTATGTTAGTTTAGGTTAGGTTAGGTTAAGTCAGGTTACTTTAGTTTAGCTTAGTTTAGTTTAGTTTAGATAATTTATAGTTTAGTTTAGTTTAGTTTATAGTTTAGTTTACAGTTTAGTTTAGTTTAGTTTCGGTTTGGAAAGGTTAGGTTAGATTAATTTAATTTAGGTTATGATAGTTTAATTCAGTTTAGTTTAGTTTAGTTAAGCTTAGTTAGTTTAGTTTAGATTAGTATAGTTTACGTTAGGTTAGGTTAGGTTAGGTAAGTTTAGTTTAGTTTAGGTTAGGTTAGGTGAAGTTAGGTTACTTTAGTTAGGTTTAGTTTAATTTAGTTTAGTTCATTTATAGTTTAGTTTAGTTTATAATTTAGTTTAGTTTAGTGTAGTTTACGTTAGGTTAGGTTAGGTTAGATTAGTTTAGCTTAGTTTAGGTTAGGATAGGTTAGGATAGTTTAGTTTAGTTTATTTTATTTTATTTTAGTTTAGTTTATAGTTTAGTTTATAGTTTAAATTAGTTTAGTTTAGATTAGTTTAGTTTAGTTTAGTTTACTTAAGTTTAGTTTAGGTTAGGTTAGGTTAGGTTAGGTTATGTTAGGTTAGGTTAGTGTAGTTTAGTTCAGTTTAGTTTAGTTCAGTTTATATTAGGTTAGGTTAATTTAATTTAGTTTAGTTTAGGTTAGGTTAGGTTAGTTTAGTTTAGTTTAGGTTAGGTTAGGTTAGGTTAAGTTAGGTTATGTTAGGTTAGGTTAGTGTAGTTTAGTTTAGTTTAGTTTAGATTTTACTCGTTTAGTTAATAGTTTAGTTTATAGTTTAGTTTAATTTAGTTTCGGTTAGTTTAGGTTAGGTTAGATTAATTTAATTTAGGTTAGGATAGTTTAGTTCAGTTTAGTTTAGTTTATTTAAGCTTAGTTAGTTTAGTTTATATTAGTATAGTTTAGGTTAGGTTAGGTTAGGTTAGGTAAGTTTAGTTTTGTTTAGGTTAGGTTAGGTTAGGTGAAGTTAGGTTACTTTAGTTTAGTTAAGTTTAATTTAGTTTAGTTTAGTGTAGTTTAGATTAGGTTAGGTTAGGTTAGATTAGTTTAGTTTACTTTAGGTTAGGTTAGGTTAGGATAGTTTAGTTTAGTTTATTTTATTTTAGTTTAGTTTAGTTTATAGTTTAGTTTATAGTTTAAATTAGTTTAGTTTAGATTAGTTTAGTTTAGTTTAGTTTAGTTTAGGTTAGGTTATGTTAGGTGAGTTTAGTTTAGTTTAGTTTAGGTTAGGTTAGTTTAGTTTAGTTTCGTTTAGTTTAGTTTAGTTTAGGTTAAGTTAGGTTTAGTTTGGTTAGGTTAGGTTAGGTTAGGTTAGTTTAGTTTAGTATAGTTTAGGTTAGGTTAGGTTAAGTTAGGTTATGTTAGGTTAGGTTATAGTAGTTTAGTTAAGTTTAGATTTTACTCGTTTAGTTTATAGTTTAGTTTATGGTTCAGTTTAGTTTAGTTTAGTATAGTTTAGTTTTGTTTAATTTAGTTTTGTTTAATTTATTTTAATTTAGTTTAGTTTAGTTTAGTATATAGTTTAGTTTTTAATTTAGTTTAGTTTAGATTATAGTTTAGTTTATGATTTAGTTTAGTTTAGTTTGGTTTGGTTTAGTTTAGTTCTCTTTGTTTTAGTTTAGTTTAGTTTAGGTTAGATTAGCTTAGTTTAGTTTAGTTTAATTTAGGTTAGGTTCAGTTAGGTTAGTTTAGTTTACTTTAGTTTAGTTTAGGTTAGGTTAGCTTAGGTTATGTTAGGTGAGTTTATTTTAGTTTAGTAGTTTAGTTTAGTTTAGGTTAGGTTAGTTTAGTTTAGTTTAGTTTCGTTTAGTGTAGTTTAGTTTAGGTATGGTTAGGTTTAGTTTGGTTAGGTTAGGTTAGGTTAGGTTAGTTTAGTTTATTTTAGGTTAGTTTAGGTTAGGTAAGGTTAGGTTAGTTAAATTTAATTTTGTTAGATTATAATTTAGTTTATAGTTTAGTTTAGGTTAGTTTATTGTTTAGTTTAGTTAAGTTTAGTTTAGGTTAGGTAAGGTTAGGTTAGGTTAGTTTAGTTTAGTATAGTTTAGTTTAGTTTAGTTTAGTGAATTTAGTTTAGTTTAGGTTTTAGTTAAGCTTAGTTAGTTTAGTTTAGATTAGTATAGTTTACTTTAGGTTAGGTTAGGTTAGGTAATTTTAGTTTAGTTTAGTTTAGGTTAGGTTAGGTGAAGTTATGTTACTTTAGTTTAGTTTAGTTTATTTTAGTTTATTTACAGTTTAGTTTAGTTTATAATTAATTTAGTTTAGTGTAGTTTAGGTTAGGTTAAGTTAGGTTAGATTAGTTTAGTTTAGTTTAGGTTAGGTTAGGTGAGAATAGTTTAGTTTATTTTAGTTTAGTTTTGTTTATAGTTAAGTTTACAGTTTAAATTAGTTTAGTTTAGATTAATTTAGTTTAGGTTAGGTTAGGTTATGTTAGGTTAGGTTAGTTTAGCATAGGTTTGATTAGGTTAGGTTAGTTTAGGTTACGGCAGTTTAGTTTAGTTTAGGTTAGGTTGGTTTAGTTTAGTTTCGTTTAGTTTAGTTTAGTTTAGGTTAGGTTAGGTTTAGTTTGGTTAGGTTAGGTTAGGTTAGGTTAGTTTAGCTAATTTTAGTTTAGTTTATAGTTTCGTTAATTTAGTTTAATTTAGTTTAGTATATAGTTAAGTTTATAGTTTAGTTTAGTTTATGGTTTAGTATAGTTTAGTTTAGTTTAGTTCAACTTAGTTTAGTTTAGATTCGTTTAGTTTAGTTTAGGTTAAGTTAGGTTAGGTTTGGTTAGGTTAATTTAGTTTAGTTTAGTTTAATTTAGTTTATTTAATTTATAGTTTAGTTAAATTTAGTTTAATTTATAGTTTAGATTATAGTTTAGTTTATTTTATATTTTAGTTTAGTTTAGTTTATGTTAGGTTAGTTTAGTTTAGTTTAGTTTAGTTTCGGTTAGGTGTGGTTAGGATAGATTAGTTTAGTTTAGTTTAGTTTTAGTTTATAGTTTAGTTCTTTTTACTTTATACTTAAGTTCATAGTTTAGTTTATAGTTTAGTTTAGGCTATTTTAGATTAGTTTAGTTTAGTTTGGTTTAGTTTAGGTTAGGTTTGGTTAGGTTAATTTAGTAAAGTTTAGTTTAGTTTTGTTTATTTAGTTTATTTTATAGTTTAGTTTAGTTAAGTTTAGTTTAGTTTAATTTAGTTTAGTTTAGTTTTGTTTAATTTAGTTTAGTTTAGTTTTGTTTAATTTAGTTTAGTTTAATTTAGTTTAGTTTAGTTTAGATCAGGTTAGGTTGTTTAGTTTAGTTTAGTTTAGTTTAGTTTAGCTAAGTTTAGTTTAGTTTAGTTAAGCTTAGTTAGTTTAGTTTAGATTAGTATAGTTTACGTTAGGTTAGGTTAGGTTAGGTAAGTTTAGTTTAGTTTAGTTTAGGTTAGGTTAGGTTAGTTTAAGTTAGGTTACTTTAGTTTAGTTTAGTTTAGATAATTTATAATTTAGTTTAGTTTAGTTTATAGTTTAGTTTATAGTTTACTTTAGTTTCTAGTTTAGTTTAGTTTGAATTAGATTCGGTAAGTTTAGTTTAGTTTAAGTTAGGTTAGGTTAGGTTGAGTTAGGTTACTTTAGTTTAGTTTAGTTTAGATAATTTATAGTTTAGTTTATTTTAGTTTAGTTTATGGTTAATTTAGTTTATAGTTTAGTTTAGTTTAGTTATGTTTAGTTTTGTTTATAGTTTAGTTTATTAATTAATTTAGTTTAGTTTATAGTTAAGTAACTGGTTTAGTATAGTTTATTTTAGTGTAGTTTAGTTTAGATTAGCTTAGTTAGTTTATTTTGGATTAGTTTACTTTACGTTACTTTAGGTTAGGTTAGTTTATGTTAGTTTAGGTTAGGTTAGGTTAAGTCAGGTTACTTTAGTTTAGCTTAGTTTAGTTTAGTTTAGATAATTTATAGTTTAGTTTAGTTTAGTTTATAGTTTAGTTTACAGTTTAGTTTAGTTTAGTTTCGGTTTGGTTAGGTTAGGTTAGATTAATTTAATTTTGGTTATGATAGTTTAATTCAGTTTAGTTTAGTTTAGTTAAGCTTAGTTAGTTTAGTTTAGATTAGTATAGTCTACGTTAGGTTAGGTTAGGTTAGGTAAGTTTAGTTTAGTTTAGGTTAGGTTAGGTGAAGTTAGGTTACTTTAGTTAGGTTTAGTATAATTTAGTTTAGTTTATTTATAGTTTAGTTTAGTTTATAATTTTGTTTAGTTTAGTGTAGTTTAGGTTAGGTTAGGTTAGGTTAGATTAGTTTAGCTTAGTTTAGGTTAGGATAGGTTAGGATAGTTTAGTTTAGTTTATTTTATTTTAGTTTAGTTTAGTTTATAGTTTAGTTTATAGTTTAAATTAGTTTAGTTTAGATTAGTTTAGTTTAGTTTAGTTTACTTAACTTTAGTTTAGGTTAGGTTAGGTTAGGTTAGGTTATGTTAGGTTAGGTTAGTGTAGTTTAGTTCAGTTTAGTTTAGTTCAGTTTATATTAGGTTAGGTTAATTTAATTTAGTTTAGTTTAGGTTAGGTTAGGTTAGTTTAGTTTAGTTTAGTTTAGGTTAGGTTAGGTTAGGTTAGGTTAAGTTAGGTTATGTTAGGTTAGGTTAGTGTAGTTTAGTTTAGTTTAGTTTAGATTTTACTCGTTTAGTTAATAGTTTAGTTTATAGTTCAGTTTGGTTTAGTTTAGTTTAGTTTAGTTTTGTTTAATTTAGTTTTGTTTAATTTATTTTAATTTAGTTTAGTTTAGTTTAGTATATAGTTTAGTTTTTAATTTAGTTTAGTTTAGATTATAGTTTAGTTTATGGTTTAGTTTAGTTTAATTTGGTTTGGTTTAGTTTAGTTCTGTTTGTTTTAGTTTAGTTTAATTTAGGTTACGTTGGGTTACGTTAGTTTAGTTTAATTTAGTTTAGTTTAGGTTAGGTTAGCTTAGGTTATGTTAGGTGAGTTTATTTTAGTTTAGTAGTTTAGTTTAGTTTAGGTTAGGTTAGTTTAGTTTAGTTTCGTTTAGTTTAGTTTAGTTTAGGTTTGGTTAGGTTTAGTTTGGTTAGGTTAGGTTATGTTAGGTTAGTTTAGTTATGTTTATGTTAGTTTAGGTTAGGTTAGGTCAGGTTATGTTAGTTTAGTTTAGTTTAGTTTAGCTTAGTTTAGCTTAGGTTAGGTTAGTTTAGGTTATTTTACTTTAGTTTAGTTTAGTTTAGTTTAGTTTATAGTTTAGTATAATTTATAGTTTAGTTTATAGTTTACTTTAGTTTATAGTGTAGTTTAGTTTAGTTTAGTTTAGTTTCGTTTCGTTTAGGTTTGGTTCGGTTACGTTAGGTTATGTTAGGTTAAGTTAGTTTAGTTTAGATTAGTTTAGTTATGTTTAGTTTAGTTTATAGTTAAGTATATTAATTAGTTTAGTTTAGTTTATAGTTAAGTATATAGTTTAGTATAGTTTAGTTTAGTGTAGTTTAGTTTAGATTAGCTTAGTTAGTTTATTTTGGATTAGTTTACTTTACGTTACGTTAGGTTAGGTTAATTTATTTTAGTTTAGGTTAGGTTAGGTTAAGTCAGGTTACTTTAGTTTAGCATAGTTTAGTTTAGTTTAGATAATTTTAGTTTATTTATAGTTTAGTTTAGTTTATAATTTAGTTTAGTTTAGTGTAGTTTAGATTAGGTTAGGTTAGGTTAGATTAGTTTAGTTTAGTTTAGGTTAGGTTAGGATAGTTTAGTTTATTTTATTTTAGTTTAGTTTAGTTTATAGTTTAGTTTATAGTTTAAATTAGTTTAGTTCAGATTAGTTTAATTTAGTTTACTTAAGTTTAGTTTAGGTTAGGTTAGGTTAGGTTATGTTAGGTTTGGTTAGTGTAGTTTAGTTTAGTTAAGTTCAGTTTATATTAGGTTAGGTTAATTTAATTTAGTTTAGTTTAGTTTAGGTTAGGTGAGTTTAATTTAGTTTAGTTTGGTTTAGGTTAGGTTAGGTTATGTTAGGTTAGTGTAGTTTAGTTTAGTTTAGTTTAGATTTGACTCGTTTAGTTTATAATTTAGTTTATAGTTCAGTTTAGTTTGGTTCAGTATAGTTTAGTTTTGTTTAATTTAGTTTTGTTTAATTTATTTTAATTTAGTTTAGTTTAGTTTAGTATATAGTTTAATATTTAATATAGTTTAGTTTAGTTTATAGTTTAGTTTATGGTTTAGTTTAGTTTAGTTTGGTTTGGTTTAGTTTAGTTCTGTTTGTTTTAGTTTAGTTTAGTTTAGGTTAGGTTAGCTTAGTATAGTTTAGTTTAATTTTGGTTAGGATGGGTTAGGTTAGTTTAGTTTACTTTAGTTTAGTTTAGGTTAGGTTAGCTTAGGTTATGTTAGGTGAGTTTATTTTAGTTTAGTAGTTTAGTTTAGTTTAGTTCAGGTTAGTTTAGTCTAGTTTCGTTTAGTTTAGTTTAGTTTATGTTAGGTTAGGTTTAGTTTGGTTAGGTTAGGTTAGGTTAGGTTAGGTTAGTTTAGTTTATTTTAGGTTAGTTTAGGTTAGGTTAGGTTAGGTTAGTTAAATTTAATTTAGTTAGATTATAATTTAGTTTATAGTTTAGTTTAATTTAGTTTATTGTTTAGTTTAGTTAAATTTAGTTTAGGTTAGGTAAGGTTAGGTTAGGTTAGTTTAGTTTAGTATAGTTTAGTTTAGTTTAGTTTAGTGAATTTAGTTTAGTTTAGTTTAGGTTTTAGTTAAGCTTAGTTAGTTTGTTTAGATTGGTATAGTTTACTTTAGGTTAGGTTACGTAATTTTAGTTTAGTTTAGGGTAGGTTAGGTTAGGTGAAGTTATGTTAATTTAGTTTAGTTTAGTTTAGTTTAGTTTATTTATAGTTTAGCTTAGTTTATAATTTAGTTTAATTTAGTTTATAGTATAGTTTATGGTTTAGTTTAGTTTCGTTTGGTTTGGTTTAGAATCGTTCTGTTTCGTTTAGATTAGTTTAGTTTAGGTTAGGTTAGCTTAGTTTAGTTTAGTTTAGTTTACGTTAGGTTAGGTTAGGTTAGTTTAGTTTACTTTAGTTTAGTTTAGGTTAGGTTAGGTTAGGTTTAGTTTGGTTAGGTTAGGTTAGGTTAGGTTAGTTTAGCTAATTTTAGTTTAGTTTATAGTTTCGTTAATTTAGTTTAATTTAGTTTAATATATAGTTAAGTTTATAGTTTAGTTTAGTTTATGGTTTAGTATAGTTTAGTTTAGTTTAGTTCAACTTAGTTTAGTTTAGATTCGTTTAGTTTAGTTTAGGTTAAGTTAGGTTAGTTTTGGTTAGGTTAATTTAGTTTAGTTTAGTTTAATTTAGTTTATTTAATTTATAGTTTAGTTAAATTTAGTTTAATTTATAGTTTAGATTATAGTTTAGTTTATTTTATATTTTAGTTTAGTTTAGTTTATGTTAGGTTAGTTTAGTTTAGTTTAGTTTAGTTTCGGTTAGGTGTGGTTAGGATAGTTTAGTTTAGTTTAGTTTAGTTTTAGTTTATAGTTTAGTTTAGTTTACTTTATACTTAAGTTCATAGTTTAGTTTATAGTTTATGTAGGCTATTTTAGATTAGTTTAGTTTAGTTTGGTTTAGTTTAGGTTAGGTTTGGTTAGGTTAATTTAGTAAAGTTTAGTTTAGTTTTGTTTATTTAGTTTATTTTATAGTTTAGTTTAGTTAAGTTTAGTTTAGTTTAATTTAGTTTAGTTTAGTTTTGTTTAATTTAGTTTAGTTTAGTTTTGTTTAATTTAGTTTAGTTTAATTTAGTTTAGTTTAGTTTAGATCAGGTTAGGTTGTTTAGTTTAGTTTAGTTTAGTTTAGTTTAGCTAAGTTTAGTTTAGTTTAGTTAAGCTTAGTTAGTTTAGTTTAGATTAGTATAGTTTACGTTAGGTTAGGTTAGGTTAGGTAAGTTTAGTTTAGTTTAGTTTAGGTTAGGTTAGGTTAGTTTAAGTTAGGTTACTTTAGTTTAGTTTAGTTTAGATAATTTATAATTTAGTTTAGTTTAGTTTATAGTTTAGTTTATAGTTTAGTTTAGTTTGAATTAGATTCGGTAAGTTTAGTTTAGTTTAAGTTAGGTTAGGTTAGGTTGAGTTAGGTTACTTTAGTTTAGTTTAGTTTAGATAATTTATAGTTTAGTTTATTTTAGTTTAGTTTATGGTTAATTTAGTTTATAGTTTAGTTTAGTTTAGTTATGTTTAGTTTTGTTTATAGTTTAGTTTATTAATTAATTTAGTTTAGTTTATAGTTAAGTAACTGGTTTAGTATAGTTTATTTTAGTGTAGTTTAATTTAGATTAGCTTAGTTAGTTTATTTTGGATTAGTTTACTTTACGTTACGTTAGGTTAGGTTAATTTATGTTAGTTTAGGTTAGGTTAGGTTAAGTCAGGTTACTTTAGTTTAGCTTAGTTTAGTTTAGTTTAGATAATTTATAGTTTAGTTTAGTTTAGTTTATAGTTTAGTTTACAGTTTAGTTTAGTTTAGTTTCGGTTTGGTTAGGTTAGGTTAGATTAATTTAATTTAGGTTATGATAGTTTAATTCAGTTTAGTTTAGTTTAGTTAAGCTTAGTTAGTTTAGTTTAGATTAGATTAGTATAGTCTACGTTAGGTTAGGTTAGGTTAGGTAAGTTTAGTTTAGTTTAGGTTAGGTTAGGTGAAGTTAGGTTACTTTAGTTAGGTTTAGTATAATTTAGTTTAGTTTATTTATAGTTTAGTTTAGTTTATAATTTAGTTTAGTTTAGTGTAGTTTAGGTTAGGTTAGGTTAGATTAGTTTAGCTTAGTTTAGGTTAGGATAGGTTAGGATAGTTTAGTGTAGTTTATTTTATTTTAGTTTAGTTTAGTTTATAGTTTAGTTTATAGTTTAAATTAGTTTAGTTTAGATTAGTTTAGTTTAGTTTAGTTTACTTAACTTTAGTTTAGGTTAGGTTAGGTTAGGTTAGGTTATGTTAGGTTAGGTTAGTGTAGTTTAGTTCAGTTTAGTTTAGTTCAGTTTATATTAGGTTAGGTTAATTTAATTTAGTTTAGTTTAGGTTAGGTTAGGTTAGTTTAGTTTAGTTTAGTTTAGGTTAGGTTAGGTTAGGTTAGGTTAAGTTAGGTTATGTTAGGTTAGGTTAGTGTAGTTTAGTTTAGTTTAGTTTAGATTTTACTCGTTTAGTTAATAGTTTAGTTTATAGTTCAGTTTGGTTTAGTTTAGTTTAGTTTAGTTTTGTTTAATTTAGTTTTGTTTAATTTATTTTAATTTAGTTTAGTTTAGTTTAGTATATAGTTTAGTTTTTAATTTAGTTTAGTTTAGATTATAGTTTAGTTTATGGTTTAGTTTAGTTTAATTTGGTTTGGTTTAGTTTAGTTCTGTTTGTTTTAGTTTAGTTTAATTTAGGTTACGTTGGGTTACTTTAGTTTAGTTTACTTTAGTTTAGTTTAGGTTAGGTTAGCTTAGGTTATGTTAGGTGAGTTTATTTTAGTTTAGTAGTTTAGTTTAGTTTAGGTTAGGTTAGTTTAGTTTAGTTTCGTTTAGTTTAGTTTAGTTTAGGTTTGGTTAGGTTTAGTTTGGTTAGGTTAGGTTATGTTAGGTTAGTTTAGTTATGTTTATGTTAGTTTAGGTTAGGTTAGGTCAGGTTATGTTAGTTTAGTTTAGTTTAGCTTAGTTTAGCTTAGGTTAGGTTAGTTTAGGTTATTTTACTTTAGTTTAGTTTAGTTTAGTTTAGTTTATAGTTTAGTATAATTTATAGTTTAGTTTATAGTTTACTTTAGTTTATAGTGTAGTTTAGTTTAGTTTAGTTTAGTTTCGTTTCGTTTAGGTTTGGTTCGGTTACGTTAGGTTATGTTAGGTTAAGTTAGTTTAGTTTAGTTTAGTTTAGTTATGTTTAGTTTAGTTTATAGTTAAGTTTATTAATTAGTTTAGTTTAGTTTATAGTTAAGTATATAGTTTAGTATAGTTTAGTTTAGTGTAGTTTAGTTTAGATTAGCTTAGTTAGTTTATTTTGGATTAGTTTACTTTACGTTACGTTAGGTTAGGTTAATTTATTTTAGTTTAGGTTAGGTTAGGTTAAGTCAGGTTACTTTAGTTTAGCATAGTTTAGTTTAGTTTAGATAATTTTAGTTTATTTATAGTTTAGTTTAGTTTATAATTTAGTTTAGTTTAGTGTAGTTTAGATTAGGTTAGGTTAGGTTAGATTAGTTTAGTTTAGGTTAGGTTAGGTTAGGATAGTTTAGTTTAGTTTATTTTAGTTTAGTTTAGATTATAGTTTAGTTTATGGTTTAGTTTAGTTTAGTTTGGTTTGGTTTAGTTTAATTCTGTTTGTTTTAGTTTAGTTTAATTTAGGTTAGGTTGGGTTACGTTAGTTTAGTTTACTTTAGTTTAGTTTAGGTTAGGTTAGCTTAGGTTATGTTAGGTGAGTTTATTTTAGTTTAGTAGTTTAGTTTAGTTTAGGTTAGGTTAGTTTAGTTTAGTTTCGTTTAGTTTAGTTTAGTTTAGGTTTGGTTAGGTTTAGTTTGGTTAGGTTAGGTTAGGTTAGGTTAGTTTAGTTTATTTTAGTTTATTTAATTTATAGTTTAGATAATTTTAGTTTAGTTTATAGTTTAGATTATAGTTTAGTTTACTTTTGGTCACATTTTAGTTTATAGTTTAGTTTATAGTTAAGTTTACAGTTTACTTTAGGCTAGTTTAGATTACTTTAGTTTAGTTCAGTTTAGTTTAGATTAGTTTAGTTTATTTTATAGTTTAGTTTAGTTAACTTCAGTTTAGTTTATAATTTAGTTTAGTTTACATTATAGTTTAGTTTATAGTATAGTTTACTTAATAGTTTAGTTTATAGTTTAGTTTATGGCTTAGTTTATAATTAAAATTCGTTTACTTTAGATTAGTTTAGTTTAGTTTAGTTTAGGTTAGGTTAGCTTATGTTAGGTTAGGTTAGTTTAGCTTAAGTTAGATTAGGTTAGGTTAGTTTAGTTTAGTGTAGTTTAGTTTAGTTCAGTTTAGATTAGGTTACGTTAGTTTAGTTTTGTTTAGTTCAGTTTACTTTAGGTTAGGTTAGGTTAGGTAGTGTTAGTTTAGTTTAGTTTAGTTTAGTTTTGGTTAGGTTTGGTTAGGTTGAGTTATTTTAGGTTAGGTTAGTTTAGTTTAGTCTCGTTTAGTTTATAGTTTAGTTTCGTTAAGTTTAGTTTATAGTTCAGTTTAGTTTAGTTTTGTTTAATTTAGTTTAGTTTAATTTATTTTAATTTATTTTAGTTTAGTTTAATTTATAGTTCAGTTTATAATTTAGTTTAGATTAGTTTATAGTTTAGTATATGGTTTAGTTTAGTTTAGTTTAGTTTGGTTTAGTTTAGTTTAGATTATTTAGTTTCGTTTAGGTTAGTTTAGTTTAGGCTAGATTAGGTTAGCTTAGTTTAGTTTAAATAAGTTTAGGTTAGGTTAGGATGGTTTAGATTAAGTTAGTTTAGTTTAGTTTAGTTTAGCTAAGTTTAGTTTAGTTTACAATTTAGTTTAGTATAGTTTAGTTTATAGCTTAGTTTATACTTAAGTTTAGTTTAATTTATAGTTTAGTTTATAGTTTAAATTAGTTTAATTTAGTTTAGGTTAGGTTAGGTTTGTTTAGTTTAAGTTAGGTTAGGTTAGGTTAGGTTAGTTTAGTTTAGTTTAGTTTAGTTGAATTTAGTTTTGTTTAGTTTAGGTTAGGTTAAGTTAGTTTAGTTTAGTTTAATTTAGGTTAGGTTAGGTTAGTTTGGGTTAACTTAGTTTAGTTTAGTTTAGGTTAGGATAGGTTAGGTTGATTAGGTTAGTTTAGTTCAGTTTAGCTAATTTTAGTTTAGTTTATAGTTTCGTAAATTTAGTTTAGTTTAGTTTAGTGTATAGATAAGTTTATAGTTTAGTTTACTTTAGTTTATGTTTTAGTATAGTTTAGTTTAGCTTAGTTTAGCTTAGTTTATTTTAGTTTCGTTTAGTTTAGATTAGGTTAAGTTAGGTTGAGTTTGGTTACGTTAATTTGGTTTAGTTTAGTTTAATTTAGTTTATTTAATTTATAGTTTAGTTAAATTTAGTTTAGTTTATAGTTTAGATTATAGTTTAATTTATTTTATATTTTAGTTTAGTTTAGTTTAGTTTAGGTTAGGTTAGTTTAGTTTAGTTTAGTTTAGTTTAGTTGATGTCAGGTTGGGTTAGGATAGTTTAGTTTAGTTTTAGTTTATAGTTTACTTTAGTTTATTTTATACTTAAGTTAATAATTTAGTTTAGGCTATTTTAGATTAGTTTAGTTTAGTTTGGTTTAGTTTAGGTTAGGTTCGGTTAGGTTAATTTAGTATAGTTTAGTTTAGTTTTGTTTATTTAGTTTATTTTATAGTTTAGTTTAGTTAAGTTTAGTTTAGTTTAATTTAGTTTAGTTTAGTTTTGTTTAATTTAGTTTAGTTTATTTTAGTTTAGTTTAGTTAGTTTAATTTAGTTTAGTTTAATTTAGTTTAGTTTAGTTTAGATCAGGTTAGCCTGATTAGGTTAGTTTAGTTTAGTTTAGTTTAGCTAAGTTTAGTTTAGTTTATAGTTTCGTTAATTTATTTTAGTTTAGTTTAGTGTATAGTTAGGTTTATAGTTTAGTTTAGTTTATAGTTTATTTTATAGTTTAGTATATTTTAGTTTAGTTTAGTTTAGTTTTTGCTTAGTTTAGTTTAGTTTCGTTTAGTTTAGTTTTGTTTAGGTTAGGTTAGGTTTGGTTAGGTTAGTTTAGTTCATTTTATTTTAATTTAGTGTAGTTAATTTATAGTTTAGTTAAATTTAGTTTAGTTTATAGTTTAGATTATAGTTTAGTTTAGTTCATTTTATATTTTAGTTTTGTTTAGTTTAGGTTAGGTTTGGTTAGGTTAGGGTAGGTTAGGTTAGCTTAGTTTGGTTTAGTTTAGTTTAGGTTAGGTTAGGTTATTTTTAATTTATAGTTTATTTTAGTTTTGTGAATACTTAAGTTTATCATTTAGTTTATAATCTAGTTTATAGTTTAGTTTAGGCTATTTTGGATTAGTTTAGCTTAGTTTAGTTTAGTTTAGTTTAGAATAGGTTAGGTTAGGTTAATTTAGTATTGTTTAATTTAGTTTAGTTTATTTTATAGTTTAGTTTATAGTTTAGTTTAGTTAAGTTTAGTTTAGTTTATTGTTTAGTTTGCTTTAGTTTAGTTTTGTTTAATTTATTTTAGTTTAGTTTAGTTTAGTTTCGTTTAGGTTAGGTTAGGTTATGTTAATTTAGGTTAGCTTAGTTTAGTTTAGTTTAGGTTAGATTAGGTTATGTTAATTTAGGTTAGCTTAGTTTAGTTTAGTTTAGGTTAGATTAAGTTAGGTTAGGTTAGTTAAGTTTAGTTTAGTTTAATTTATAGTTTAGTTTAGTTTACTTTAGTTTATAGTTTAGTTTAGTTTAGTTTATTTTAGTTTAAAGTTTAGTTTATACTTTCGTTTACTTTAGTTAATAATTTTGTTTATGGTTTAGTTTAGTTTAGTTTAGTTATGTTTTATTTAGTTTAGTTTAGTTTCGTTTAGGTTTGGTTAGGTTAGGGTAGGTTAGGTTAGCTTAGTTTGGTTTAGTTTAGTTTAGGTTAGGTTAGGTTAGATTAGGTTAGTTTACCTTAGTTTAGTTTAGCTTACTTTATTTATGTTTAGTTCAATTTATATTTTAGTTTAGTGTAATTTAATTTATATTTTAGTTTATGGTTTAGTTTAGTTTAATTTATAGTTTGATTTATAGTTTAGTTTAGTTTCGTTTAGTTTAATTTAGCTTAGTTTAGATTAGGTTAGGTTAGATTATGTTAGTTTAGTTTAGTTTATTTTAGTTTAGTTTAGTTTAGTTAATGTTAGGTTAGGTTAGTTTAGTTTAGTTTAGTTTAGTTTAATTTAATTTAGTTTACTTAATTTAGTTTAGTTTAGTTTAGTTTAGTTTAGTTTAGTTTAGGTTAGATATTGTTAGGTCAGGTTAGGTTATTTAAGTTTAGTTTAGTTAAGTTTAGGTTAGGTTAGGTTAGTTTAGTTTAATTGTATTTAGGTTAGGTTAGGTAATTTTAGGTTAGTATAGTTTAGTTAATTTATTTTAGTTAATAGTTCAGTATAGTTTACAGTTTAGTTTATAGTTTAGTTCTGTGTATAGTGTAGTTGATAGTTTAGTTTAGTTTAGTTTCGTTTAAATTATGTTAGGTTAGGTTAGGTTGGATTAGCTTAGTTTAGTTTAGTTTAGGTTTGACTCGTTTAGTTTATAATTTAGTTTATAGTTCAGTTTAGTTTGGTTTAGTATAGTTTAGTTTTGTTTAATTTAGTTTTGTTTAATTTATTTTAATTTAGTTTAGTTTAGTTTAGTATATAGTTTAATTTTTAATTTAGTTTAGTTTAGTTTATAGTTTAGTTTAGCTTATGGTTAATTTATAGTTTAGTTTAGTTTATTTTAGTTTAGTTCAGTTTAGGATATGTCAGGTTAGTTTAGGTTAGTTTACTTTAGTTTAGTATAGTTTATAGTTTGGATTTGTTTAGTTTAGTTTATAGTTCAGTTTAGTTGAGTTTATTTTAATTTAGTTTAATTAAATTTTCTTTACTGTACAATTAAGTTTAGTTTAGTTTAGTTTATAGTTTAGTTTAGTTTAGTTTATGGTTAAGTTTATACTTTTGTTTAGTTTAATTTAGTTTAGTTTAGTATAGTTTAGCTCAGGTTAGCTTAGGTTAGGTTAATTTAGTTTAGTTTAGGTTAGGTTAGGTTAGGTTAGGTTACTTTAGTTAAGTTTAGTTTAGTTTAGTTAATTTATACTTTAGTTTAGTTTAGCATATAGTTTAGTTTAGTTTAGTTTATAGTATAGTATAGTTTAGTTTAGTTTAGTTTAGGGTAGGTTAGATTAGTTTAGTTTATTTTAGTTTAGATTAGGTTTGGTTAGGGTAGTTTACTTAAGTTTATAGTTTAGTTTAGGTTAGGTTAGGTTAGGTTAGGTTAGGTTAGTTTAGATTAGTTTAGTTTACTTTACTTTAGTTTTGTTTAGTTTTGTTTAGGTTAGGTTAGGTTAGTTTAGGTTAGGTTAGGTTAGCGTATTTTGGTTTAGTTTAGTTTAGTTAAGTTTTGTTTAGTTTATAGTTTAGTTTAGTTTAGTTTAGCTTGGTTTAGTTTAGGTTGGGTTAGGTTAGTTTAGTTTAGTTTAGTTTGGTTTATTTTAGTTTAGTTTAGGTTAGATGAGCATGGGTTAGTTTAGTTTAATTTAGATTAGGTTATTTAGGTTAGGTTATGTTAGGTTAGTTTAGTTTAGTTTAGTTTAGTTTATGTTAGTTTAGGTTAGGTTAGGTTAGGTTATGTTACTTTAGTTTAGTTTAGCTTAGTTTAGCTTAGGTTAGGTTAGTTTAGGTTATTTTACTTTAGTTTAGTTTAGTTCAGTTTATAGTTTAGTATAGTTTATAGTTTAGTTTATAGTTTACTTTAGTTTATAGTGTAGTTTAGTTTAGTTTAGTTTCGTTTCGTTTAGTTTAGTTTATAGTTAAGTTAATTAATTAGTTTAGATTAGTTTATAGTTAAGTATATAGTTTAGTATAGTTTAGTTTAGTGTAGTTTAGTTTAGATTAGCTTAGTTAGTTTATTTTGGATTAGTTTACTTTACGTTACGTTAGGTTAGGTTAATTTATTTTAGTTTAGGTTAGGTTAGGTTAAGTCAGGTTACCTTAGTTTAGCATAGTTTAGTTTAGTTTAGATAATTTTAGTTTATTTATAGTTTAGTTTAGTTTATAATTTAGTTTAGTTTAGTGTAGTTTAGATTAGGTTAGGTTAGGTTAGATTAGTTTAGTTTAGGTTAGGTTAGGTTAGGATAGTTTAGTTTAGTTTATTTTAGTTTAGTTTAGTTTATAGTTTAGTTTATAGTTTAAATTAGTTTAGTTCAGATTAGTTTAGTTTAGTTTACTTAAGTTTAGTTTAGGTTAGGTTAGGTTAGGTTATGTTAGGTTTGGTTAGTGTAGTTTAGTTTAGTTAAGTTCAGTTTATATTAGGTTAGGTTAATTGAATTTAGTTTAGTTTAGTTTAGGTTAGGTTAGGTGAGTTTAATTTAGTTTAGTTTAGTTTAGGTTAGATTTGACTCGTTTAGTTTATAATTTAGTTTATAGTTCAGTTTAGTTTGGTTCAGTATAGTTTAGTTTTGTTTAATTTAGTTTTGTTTAATTTATTTTAATTTAGTTTAGTTTAGTATATAGTTTAATTTTTAATATAGTTTAGTTTAGTTTATAGTTTAGTTTATGGTTTAGTTTAGTTTAGTTTGGTTTGGTTTAGTTTAGTTCTGTTTGTTTTAGTTTAGTTTAGTTTAGGTTAGGTTAGCTTAGTATAGTTTAGTTTAATTTAGGTTAGGATGGGTTAGGTTAGTTTAGTTTACTTTAGTTTAGTTTAGGTTAGGTTAGCTTAGGTTATGTTAGGTGAGTTTAATTTAGTTTAGTAATTTAGTTTAGTTTAGTTTAGGTTAGTTTAGTCTAGTTTCGTTTAGTTTAGTTTAGTTTATGTTAGGTTAGGTTTAGTTTGGTTAGGTTAGGTTAGGTTAGTTTAGTTTATTTTAGGTTAAGTTAGGTTTAGTTTGGTTAGGTTAGGTTAGGTTAGGTTAGTTTAGTTTAGTATAGTTTAGGTTAGGTTAGGTTAAGTTAGGTTATGTTAGGTTAGGTTATAGTAGTTTAGTTAAGTTTAGATTTTACTCGTTTAGTTTATAGTTTAGTTTATGGTTCAGTTTAGTTTAGTTTAGTATAGTTTAGTTTTGTTTAATTTAGTTTTGTTTAATTTATTTTAATTTAGTTTAGTTTAGTTTAGTATATAGTTTAGTTTTTAATTTAGTTTAGTTTAGATTATAGTTTAGTTTATGATTTAGTTTAGTTTAGTTTGGTTTGGTTTAGTTTAGTTCTCTTTGTTTTAGTTTAGTTTAGTTTAGGTTAGATTAGCTTAGTTTAGTTTAGTTTAATTTAGGTTAGGTTCAGTTAGGTTAGTTTAGTTTACTTTAGTTTAGTTTAGGTTAGGTTAGCTTAGGTTATGTTAGGTGAGTTTATTTTAGTTTAGTAGTTTAGTTTAGTTTAGGTTAGGTTAGTTTAGTTTAGTTTAGTTTCGTTTAGTGTAGTTTAGTTTAGGTATGGTTAGGTTTAGTTTGGTTAGGTTAGGTTAGGTTAGGTTAGTTTAGTTTATTTTAGGTTAGTTTAGGTTAGGTAAGGTTAGGTTAGTTAAATTTAATTTTGTTAGATTATAATTTAGTTTATAGTTTAGTTTAGGTTAGTTTATTGTTTAGTTTAGTTAAGTTTAGTTTAGGTTAGGTAAGGTTAGGTTAGGTTAGTTTAGTTTAGTATAGTTTAGTTTAGTTTAGTTTAGTGAATTTAGTTTAGTTTAGGTTTTAGTTAAGCTTAGTTAGTTTAGTTTAGATTAGTATAGTTTACTTTAGGTTAGGTTAGGTTAGGTAATTTTAGTTTAGTTTAGTTTAGGTTAGGTTAGGTGAAGTTATGTTACTTTAGTTTAGTTTAGTTTATTTTAGTTTATTTACAGTTTAGTTTAGTTTATAATTAATTTAGTTTAGTGTAGTTTAGGTTAGGTTAAGTTAGGTTAGATTAGTTTAGTTTAGTTTAGGTTAGGTTAGGTGAGAATAGTTTAGTTTATTTTAGTTTAGTTTTGTTTATAGTTAAGTTTACAGTTTAAATTAGTTTAGTTTAGATTAATTTAGTTTAGGTTAGGTTAGGTTATGTTAGGTTAGGTTAGTTTAGCATAGGTTTGATTAGGTTAGGTTAGTTTAGGTTACGGCAGTTTAGTTTAGTTTAGGTTAGGTTGGTTTAGTTTAGTTTCGTTTAGTTTAGTTTAGTTTAGGTTAGGTTAGGTTTAGTTTGGTTAGGTTAGGTTAGGTTAGTTTAGTTTAGCTAATTTTAGTTTAGTTTATAGTTTCGTTAATTTAGTTTAGTTTAGTTTAGTGTATAGTTAAGTTTATAGTTTAGTTTAGTTTATGGTTTAGTATAGTTTAGTTTAGTTTAGTTTAACTTAGTTTAGTTTAGATTCGTTTAGTTTAGTTTAGGTTAAGTTAGGTTAGGTTTGGTTAGGTTAATTTAGCTTAGTTTAGTTTAATTTAGTTTATTTAATTTATAGTTTAGTTAAATTTAGTTTAGTTTATAGTTTAGATTATAGTTTAGTTTATTTTATATTTTAGTTTAGTTTAGTTTTTGTTAGGTTAGTTTAGTTTAGTTTAGTTTAGTTTCGGTTAGGTGTGGTTAGGATAGTTTAGTTTAGTTTAGTTTAGTTTTAGTTTATAGTTTAGTTTAGTTTATTTTATACTTAAGTTCATAGTTTAGTTTATAGTTTAGTTTAGGCTATTTTAGATTAGTTTAGTTTTGTTTGGTTTATTTTAGTTTAGTTTAGGTTAGGTGAGCATAGGTTAGTTTAGTTTAATTTAGATTAGGTTATTTAGGTTAGGTTATGTTAGGTTAGTTTAGTTTACTTTAGTTTATGTTAGTTTAGGTTATGTTAGGTTAGGTTATGTTAGTTTAGATTAGTTTAGCTTAGTTTAGCTTAGGTTAGGTTAGTTTAGGTTATTTTACTTTAGTGTAGTTTAGTTTAGTTTATAGTTTGGTATAGTTTATAGATTAGTTTATAGTTTAATTTAGTTTATAGTGTAGTTTAGTTTAGTATAGTTTCGTTTCGTTTAGGTTAGGTTACGTTAGGTTAGGTTAGGTTAGGTTAGGTTAGTTTCGTTTAGATTAGTTTAGTTTACTTTACTTTAGTTTTGTTTAGTTTTGTTTAGGTTAGGTTAGTTTAGTTTAGGTTAGGTTAGGTTAGCTTAGTTTGGTTTAGTTTAGTTTAGTTAAGTTTTGTTTGGTTTATAGTTTAGTTTAGTTTAGTTTAGCTTGGTTTAGTTTAGGTTGGGTTAGGTTAGTTTAGTTTAGTTTAGTTTGGTTTATTTTAGTTTAGTTTAGGTTAGGTGAGCATAGGTTATTTTAGTTTCATTTAGATTAGATTATTTAGGTTAGGTTATGTTAGGTTAGTTTAGTTTAGTTTATGTTAGTTTAGGTTAGGTTAGGTCAGGTTATGTTAGTTTAGTTTAGTTTAGCTTAGTTTAGCTTAGGTTAGGTTAGTTTAGGTTATTTTACTTTAGTTTAGTTTAGTTTAGTTTAGTTTATAGTTTAGTATAATTTATAGTTTAGTTTATAGTTTACTTTAGTTTATAGTGTAGTTTAGTTTAGTTTAGTTTCGTTTCGTTTAGGTTAGGTTCGGTTACGTTAGGTTATGTTAGGTTAAGTTAGTTTAGTTTAGTTTAGTTATGTTTAGTTTAGTTTATAGTTTAGTTTATTTATTAGTTTAGTTTAATTTATAGTTAAGTATATATTTTAGTATAGTTTAGTTTAGTGTAGTTTAGTTTAGATTAGCGTAGTTAGTTTATTTTGGATTAGTTTACTTTACGTTACGTTAGGTTAGGTTAATTTATTTTAGTTTAGGTTAGGTTAGGTTAAGTCAGGTTACTTTAGTTTAGCATAGTTTAGTTTAGTTTAGATAATTTATAGTTAAGTTTAGTTTAATTTATAGTTTAGTTTACAGTTTAGTTTAGTTTATTTTCGGTTAGTTTAGGTTAGGTTAGATTAATTTAATTTAGGTTAGGATAGTTTAGTTCTGTTTAGTTTAGTTTATTTAAGCTTAGTTAGTTTAGTTTAGATTAGTATAGTTTACGTTAGGTTAGGTTAGGTAAGTTTAGTTTTATTTAGGTTAGGTTAGGTTAGGTGAAGTTAGGTTACTTTAGTTTAGTTAAGTTTAATTTAGTTTAGTTTAGTGTAGTTTAGATTAGGTTCGGTTAGGTTATATTAATTTAGTTTAGTTTAGGTTAGGTTAGGTTAGGATAGTTTAGTTTAGTTTAGTTTAGGTTAGGTTAGGTTAGGTTAGGTTATGTTAGGTTATGTTAGGTTAGGTTAGTGTAGTTTAGTTAGTTTAGATTTGACTCGTTTAGTTTATAATTTAGTTTATAGTTCAGTTTAGTTTGGTTTAGTATAGTTTAGTTTTGTTTAATTTAGTTTTGTTTAATTTATTTTAATTTAGTTTAGTTTAGTTTAGTATATAGTTTAATTTTTAATTTAGTTTAGTTTAGTTTATAGTTTAGTTTAGTTTATGGTTAATTTATAGTTTAGTTTAGTTTATTTTAGTTTAGTTCAGTTTAGGATATGTCAGGTTAGTTTAGGTTAGTTTACTTTAGTTTAGTATAGTTTATAGTTTGGATTTGTTTAGTTTAGTTTATAGTTCAGTTTAGTTGAGTTTATTTTAATTTAGTTTAATTAAATTTTCTTTACTGTACAATTAAGTTTAGTTTAGTTTAGTTTATAGTTTAGTTTAGTTTAGTTTATGGTTAAGTTTATACTTTTGTTTAGTTTAATTTAGTTTAGTTTAGTATAGTTTAGCTCAGGTTAGCTTAGGTTAGGTTAATTTAGTTTAGTTTAGGTTAGGTTAGGTTAGGTTAGGTTACTTTAGTTAAGTTTAGTTTAGTTTAGTTAATTTATACTTTAGTTTAATTTAGCAGATAGTTTAGTTTAGTTTAGTTTATAGTATAGTATAGTTTAGTTTAGTTTAGTTTAGGGTAGGTTAGATTAGTTTAGTTTATTTTAGTTTAGATTAGGTTTGGTTAGGGTAGTTTACTTAAGTTTATAGTTTAGTTTAGGTTAGGTTACGTTAGGTTAGGTTAGGTTAGTTTAGATTAGTTTAGTTTACTTTACTTTAGTTTTGTTTAGTTTTGTTTAGGTTAGGTTAGGTTAGTTTAGGTTAGGTTAGGTTAGCGTATTTTGGTTTAGTTTAGTTTAGTTAAGTTTTGTTTAGTTTATAGTTTAGTTTAGTTTAGTTTAGCTTGGTTTAGTTTAGGTTGGGTTAGTTTAGTTTAGTTTAGTTTAGTTTGGTTTATTTTAGTTTAGTTTAGGTTAGATGAGCATGGGTTAGTTTAGTTTAATTTAGATTAGGTTATTTAGGTTAGGTTATGTTAGGTTAGTTTAGTTTAGTTTAGTTTAGTTTATGTTAGTTTAGGTTAGGTTAGGTTAGGTTATGTTACTTTAGTTTAGTTTAGCTTAGTTTAGCTTAGGTTAGGTTAGTTTAGGTTATTTTACTTTAGTTTAGTTTAGTTCAGTTTATAGTTTAGTATAGTTTATAGTTTAGTTTATAGTTTACTTTAGTTTATAGTGTAGTTTAGTTTAGTTTAGTTTCGTTTCGTTTAGTTTAGTTTATAGTTAAGTTTATTAATTAGTTTAGATTAGTTTATAGTTAAGTATATAGTTTAGTATAGTTTAGTTTAGTGTAGTTTAGTTTAGATTAGCTTAGTTAGTTTATTTTGGATTAGTTTACTTTACGTTACGTTAGGTTAGGTTAATTTATTTTAGTTTAGGTTAGGTTAGGTTAAGTCAGGTTACTTTAGTTTAGCATAGTTTAGTTTAGTTTAGATAATTTTAGTTTATTTATAGTTTAGTTTATTTTATAATTTAGTTTAGCTTAGTGTAGTTTAGATTAGGTTAGGTTAGGTTAGATTAGTTTAGTTTAGGTTAGGTTAGGTTAGGATAGTTTAGTTTAGTTTATTTTAGTTTAGTTTAGTTTATAGTTTAGTTTATAGTTTAAATTAGTTTAGTTCAGATTAGTTTAGTTTAGTTTACTTAAGTTTAGTTTAGGTTAGGTTAGGTTAGGTTATGTTAGGTTTGGTTAGTGTAGTTTAGTTTAGTTAAGTTCAGTTTATATTAGGTTAGGTTAATTGAATTTAGTTTAGTTTAGTTTAGGTTAGGTTAGGTGAGTTTAATTTAGTTTAGTTTAGTTTAGGTTAGATTTGACTCGTTTAGTTTATAATTTAGTTTATAGTTCAGTTTAGTTTGGTTCAGTATAGTTTAGTTTTGTTTAATTTAGTTTTGTTTAATTTATTTTAATTTAGTTTAGTTTAGTTTAGTATATAGTTTAATTTTTAATATAGTTTAGTTTAGTTTATAGTTTAGTTTATGGTTTAGTTTAGTTTAGTTTGGTTTGGTTTAGTTTAGTTCTGTTTGTTTTAGTTTAGTTTAGTTTAGGTTAGGTTAGCTTAGTATAGTTTAGTTTAATTTAGGTTAGGATGGGTTAGGTTAGTTTAGTTTACTTTAGTTTAGTTTAGGTTAGGTTAGCTTAGGTTATGTTAGGTGAGTTTAATTTAGTTTAGTAATTTAGTTTAGTTTAGTTTAGGTTAGTTTAGTCTAGTTTCGTTTAGTTTAGTTTAGTTTATGTTAGGTTAGGTTTAGTTTGGTTAGGTTAGGTTAGGTTAGTTTAGTTTATTTTAGGTTAGTTTAGGTTAGGTTAGGTTAGGTTAGTTAAATTTAATTTAGTTAGATTATAATTTAGTTTATAGTTTAGTTTAATTTAGTTTATTGTTTAGTTTAGTTAAATTTAGTTTAGGTTAGGTAAGGTTAGGTTAGGTTAGTTTAGTTTAGTATAGTTTAGTTTAGTTTAGTTTAGTGAATTTAGTTTAGTTTAGTTTAGGTTTTAGTTAAGCTTAGTTAGTTTGTTTAGATTGGTATAGTTTACTTTAGGTTAGGTTACGTAATTTTAGTTTAGTTTAGGGTAGGTTAGGTTAGGTGAAGTTATGTTAATTTAGTTTAGTTTAGTTTAGTTTAGTTTATTTATAGTTTAGCTTAGTTTATAATTTAGTTTAATTTAGTTTATAGTATAGTTTATGGTTTAGTTTAGTTTCGTTTGGTTTGGTTTAGAATCGTTCTGTTTCGTTTAGATTAGTTTAGTTTAGGTTAGGTTAGCTTAGTTTAGTTTAGTTTAGTTTACGTTAGGTTAGGTTAGGTTAGTTTAGTTTACTTTAGTTTAGTTTAGGTTAGGTTAGGTTAGGTTTAGTTTGGTTAGGTTAGGTTAGGTTAGGTTAGTTTAGCTAATTTTAGTTTAGTTTATAGTTTCGTTAATTTAGTTTAATTTAGTTTAATATATAGTTAAGTTTATAGTTTAGTTTAGTTTATGGTTTAGTATAGTTTAGTTTAGTTTAGTTCAACTTAGTTTAGTTTAGATTCGTTTAGTTTAGTTTAGGTTAAGTTAGGTTAGTTTTGGTTAGGTTAATTTAGTTTAGTTTAGTTTAATTTAGTTTATTTAATTTATAGTTTAGTTAAATTTAGTTTAATTTATAGTTTAGATTATAGTTTAGTTTATTTTATATTTTAGTTTAGTTTAGTTTATGTTAGGTTAGTTTAGTTTAGTTTAGTTTAGTTTCGGTTAGGTGTGGTTAGGATAGTTTAGTTTAGTTTAGTTTAGTTTTAGTTTATAGTTTAGTTTAGTTTACTTTATACTTAAGTTCATAGTTTAGTTTATAGTTTATGTAGGCTATTTTAGATTAGTTTAGTTTAGTTTGGTTTAGTTTAGGTTAGGTTTGGTTAGGTTAATTTAGTAAAGTTTAGTTTAGTTTTGTTTATTTAGTTTATTTTATAGTTTAGTTTAGTTAAGTTTAGTTTAGTTTAATTTAGTTTAGTTTAGTTTTGTTTAATTTAGTTTAGTTTAGTTTTGTTTAATTTAGTTTAGTTTAATTTAGTTTAGTTTAGTTTAGATCAGGTTAGGTTGTTTAGTTTAGTTTAGTTTAGTTTAGTTTAGCTAAGTTTAGTTTAGTTTAGTTAAGCTTAGTTAGTTTAGTTTAGATTAGTATAGTTTACGTTAGGTTAGGTTAGGTTAGGTAAGTTTAGTTTAGTTTAGTTTAGGTTAGGTTAGGTTAGTTTAAGTTAGGTTACTTTAGTTTAGTTTAGTTTAGATAATTTATAATTTAGTTTAGTTTAGTTTATAGTTTAGTTTATAGTTTAGTTTAGTTTGAATTAGATTCGGTAAGTTTAGTTTAGTTTAAGTTAGGTTAGGTTAGGTTGAGTTAGGTTACTTTAGTTTAGTTTAGTTTAGATAATTTATAGTTTAGTTTATTTTAGTTTAGTTTATGGTTAATTTAGTTTATAGTTTAGTTTAGTTTAGTTATGTTTAGTTTTGTTTATAGTTTAGTTTATTAATTAATTTAGTTTAGTTTATAGTTAAGTAACTGGTTTAGTATAGTTTATTTTAGTGTAGTTTAATTTAGATTAGCTTAGTTAGTTTATTTTGGATTAGTTTACTTTACGTTACGTTAGGTTAGGTTAATTTATGTTAGTTTAGGTTAGGTTAGGTTAAGTCAGGTTACTTTAGTTTAGCTTAGTTTAGTTTAGTTTAGATAATTTATAGTTTAGTTTAGTTTAGTTTATAGTTTAGTTTACAGTTTAGTTTAGTTTAGTTTCGGTTTGGTTAGGTTAGGTTAGATTAATTTAATTTAGGTTATGATAGTTTAATTCAGTTTAGTTTAGTTTAGTTAAGCTTAGTTAGTTTAGTTTAGATTAGATTAGTATAGTCTACGTTAGGTTAGGTTAGGTTAGGTAAGTTTAGTTTAGTTTAGGTTAGGTTAGGTGAAGTTAGGTTACTTTAGTTAGGTTTAGTATAATTTAGTTTAGTTTATTTATAGTTTAGTTTAGTTTATAATTTAGTTTAGTTTAGTGTAGTTTAGGTTAGGTTAGGTTAGATTAGTTTAGCTTAGTTTAGGTTAGGATAGGTTAGGATAGTTTAGTTTAGTTTATTTTATTTTAGTTTAGTTTAGTTTATAGTTTAGTTTATAGTTTAAATTAGTTTAGTTTAGATTAGTTTAGTTTAGTTTAGTTTACTTAACTTTAGTTTAGGTTAGGTTAGGTTAGGTTAGGTTATGTTAGGTTAGGTTAGTGTAGTTTAGTTCAGTTTAGTTTAGTTCAGTTTATATTAGGTTAGGTTAATTTAATTTAGTTTAGTTTAGGTTAGGTTAGGTTAGTTTAGTTTAGTTTAGTTTAGGTTAGGTTAGGTTAGGTTAGGTTAAGTTAGGTTATGTTAGGTTAGGTTAGTGTAGTTTAGTTTAGTTTAGTTTAGATTTTACTCGTTTAGTTAATAGTTTAGTTTATAGTTCAGTTTGGTTTAGTTTAGTTTAGTTTAGTTTTGTTTAATTTAGTTTTGTTTAATTTATTTTAATTTAGTTTAGTTTAGTTTAGTATATAGTTTAGTTTTTAATTTAGTTTAGTTTAGATTATAGTTTAGTTTATGGTTTAGTTTAGTTTAATTTGGTTTGGTTTAGTTTAGTTCTGTTTGTTTTAGTTTAGTTTAATTTAGGTTACGTTGGGTTACTTTAGTTTAGTTTACTTTAGTTTAGTTTAGGTTAGGTTAGCTTAGGTTATGTTAGGTGAGTTTATTTTAGTTTAGTAGTTTAGTTTAGTTTAGGTTAGGTTAGTTTAGTTTAGTTTCGTTTAGTTTAGTTTAGTTTAGGTTTGGTTAGGTTTAGTTTGGTTAGGTTAGGTTATGTTAGGTTAGTTTAGTTATGTTTATGTTAGTTTAGGTTAGGTTAGGTCAGGTTATGTTAGTTTAGTTTAGTTTAGCTTAGTTTAGCTTAGGTTAGGTTAGTTTAGGTTATTTTACTTTAGTTTAGTTTAGTTTAGTTTAGTTTATAGTTTAGTATAATTTATAGTTTAGTTTATAGTTTACTTTAGTTTATAGTGTAGTTTAGTTTAGTTTAGTTTAGTTTCGTTTCGTTTAGGTTTGGTTCGGTTACGTTAGGTTATGTTAGGTTAAGTTAGTTTAGTTTAGTTTAGTTTAGTTATGTTTAGTTTAGTTTATAGTTAAGTTTATTAATTAGTTTAGTTTAGTTTATAGTTAAGTATATAGTTTAGTATAGTTTAGTTTAGTGTAGTTTAGTTTAGATTAGCTTAGTTAGTTTATTTTGGATTAGTTTACTTTACGTTACGTTAGGTTAGGTTAATTTATTTTAGTTTAGGTTAGGTTAGGTTAAGTCAGGTTACTTTAGTTTAGCATAGTTTAGTTTAGTTTAGATAATTTTAGTTTATTTATAGTTTAGTTTAGTTTATAATTTAGTTTAGTTTAGTGTAGTTTAGATTAGGTTAGGTTAGGTTAGATTAGTTTAGTTTAGGTTAGGTTAGGTTAGGATAGTTTAGTTTAGTTTATTTTAGTTTAGTTTAGATTATAGTTTAGTTTATGGTTTAGTTTAGTTTAGTTTGGTTTGGTTTAGTTTAATTCTGTTTGTTTTAGTTTAGTTTAATTTAGGTTAGGTTGGGTTACGTTAGTTTAGTTTACTTTAGTTTAGTTTAGGTTAGGTTAGCTTAGGTTATGTTAGGTGAGTTTATTTTAGTTTAGTAGTTTAGTTTAGTTTAGGTTAGGTTAGTTTAGTTTAGTTTCGTTTAGTTTAGTTTAGTTTAGGTTTGGTTAGGTTTAGTTTGGTTAGGTTAGGTTAGGTTAGGTTAGTTTAGTTTATTTTAGTTTATTTAATTTATAGTTTAGATAATTTTAGTTTAGTTTATAGTTTAGATTATAGTTTAGTTTACTTTTGGTCACATTTTAGTTTATAGTTTAGTTTATAGTTAAGTTTACAGTTTACTTTAGGCTAGTTTAGAATACTTTAGTTTAGTTCAGTTTAGTTTAGATTAGTTTAGTTTATTTTATAGTTTAGTTTAGTTAACTTCAGTTTAGTTTATAATTTAGTTTAGTTTACATTATAGTTTAGTTTATAGTATAGTTTACTTAATAGTTTAGTTTATAGTTTAGTTTATGGCTTAGTTTATAATTAAAATTCGTTTACTTTAGATTAGTTTAGTTTAGTTTAGTTTAGGTTAGGTTAGCTTATGTTAGGTTAGGTTAGTTTAGCTTAAGTTAGATTAGGTTAGGTTAGTTTAGTTTAGTGTAGTTTAGTTTAGTTCAGTTTAGATTAGGTTACGTTAGTTTAGTTTTGTTTAGTTCAGTTTACTTTAGGTTAGGTTAGGTTAGGTAGTGTTAGTTTAGTTTAGTTTAGTTTAGTTTTGGTTAGGTTTGGTTAGGTTGAGTTATTTTAGGTTAGGTTAGTTTAGTTTAGTCTCGTTTAGTTTATAGTTTAGTTTCGTTAAGTTTAGTTTATAGTTCAGTTTAGTTTAGTTTTGTTTAATTTAGTTTAGTTTAATTTATTTTAATTTATTTTAGTTTAGTTTAATTTATAGTTCAGTTTATAATTTAGTTTAGATTAGTTTATAGTTTAGTATATGGTTTAGTTTAGTTTAGTTTAGTTTGGTTTAGTTTAGTTTAGATTATTTAGTTTCGTTTAGGTTAGTTTAGTTTAGGCTAGATTAGGTTAGCTTAGTTTAGTTTAAATAAGTTTAGGTTAGGTTAGGATGGTTTAGATTAAGTTAGTTTAGTTTAGTTTAGTTTAGCTAAGTTTAGTTTAGTTTACAATTTAGTTTAGTATAGTTTAGTTTATAGCTTAGTTTATACTTAAGTTTAGTTTAATTTATAGTTTAGTTTATAGTTTAAATTAGTTTAATTTAGTTTAGGTTAGGTTAGGTTTGTTTAGTTTAAGTTAGGTTAGGTTAGGTTAGGTTAGTTTAGTTTAGTTTAGTTTAGTTGAATTTAGTTTAGTTTAGTTTAGGTTAGGTTAAGTTAGTTTAGTTTAGTTTAATTTAGGTTAGGTTAGGTTAGTTTGGGTTAACTTAGTTTAGTTTAGTTTAGGTTAGGATAGGTTAGGTTGATTAGGTTAGTTTAGTTCAGTTTAGCTAATTTTAGTTTAGTTTATAGTTTCGTAAATTTAGTTTAGTTTAGTTTAGTGTATAGATAAGTTTATAGTTTAGTTTACTTTAGTTTATGTTTTAGTATAGTTTAGTTTAGCTTAGTTTAGCTTAGTTTATTTTAGTTTCGTTTAGTTTAGATTAGGTTAAGTTAGGTTGAGTTTGGTTAGGTTAATTTGGTTTAGTTTAGTTTAATTTAGTTTATTTAATTTATAGTTTAGTTAAATTTAGTTTAGTTTATAGTTTAGATTATAGTTTAATTTATTTTATATTTTAGTTTAGTTTAGTTTAGTTTAGGTTAGGTTAGTTTAGTTTAGTTTAGTTTAGTTTAGTTGATGTCAGGTTGGGTTAGGATAGTTTAGTTTAGTTTTAGTTTATAGTTTACTTTAGTTTATTTTATACTTAAGTTAATAATTTAGTTTAGGCTATTTTAGATTAGTTTAGTTTAGTTTGGTTTAGTTTAGGTTAGGTTCGGTTAGGTTAATTTAGTATAGTTTAGTTTAGTTTTGTTTATTTAGTTTATTTTATAGTTTAGTTTAGTTAAGTTTAGTTTAGTTTAATTTAGTTTAGTTTAGTTTTGTTTAATTTAGTTTAGTTTATTTTAGTTTAGTTTAGTTAGTTTAATTTAGTTTAGTTTAGTTTAGTTTAGATCAGGTTAGCCTGATTAGGTTAGTTTAGTTTAGTTTAGTTTAGCTAAGTTTAGTTTAGTTTATAGTTTCGTTAATTTATTTTAGTTTAGTTTAGTGTATAGTTAGGTTTATAGTTTAGTTTAGTTTATAGTTTATTTTATAGTTTAGTATATTTTAGTTTAGTTTAGTTTAGTTTTTGCTTAGTTTAGTTTAGTTTCGTTTAGTTTAGTTTTGTTTAGGTTAGGTTAGGTTTGGTTAGGTTAGTTTAGTTCATTTTATTTTAATTTAGTGTAGTTAATTTATAGTTTAGTTAAATTTAGTTTAGTTTATAGTTTAGATTATAGTTTAGTTTAGTTCATTTTATATTTTAGTTTTGTTTAGTTTAGGTTAGGTTTGGTTAGGTTAGGGTAGGTTAGGTTAGCTTAGTTTGGTTTAGTTTAGTTTAGGTTAGGTTAGGTTATTTTTAATTTATAGTTTATTTTAGTTTTGTGAATACTTAAGTTTATCATTTAGTTTATAATCTAGTTTATAGTTTAGTTTAGGCTATTTTGGATTAGTTTAGCTTAGTTTAGTTTAGTTTAGTTTAGAATAGGTTAGGTTAGGTTAATTTAGTATTGTTTAATTTAGTTTAGTTTATTTTATAGTTTAGTTTATAGTTTAGTTTAGTTAAGTTTAGTTTAGTTTATTGTTTAGTTTGCTTTAGTTTTGTTTTGTTTAATTTATTTTAGTTTAGTTTAGTTTAGTTTCGTTTAGGTTAGGTTAGGTTATGTTAATTTAGGTTAGCTTAGTTTAGTTTAGTTTAGGTTAGATTAGGTTATGTTAATTTAGGTTAGCTTAGTTTAGTTTAGTTTAGGTTAGATTAAGTTAGGTTAGGTTAGTTAAGTTTAGTTTAGTTTAATTTATAGTTTAGTTTAGTTTACTTTAGTTTATAGTTTAGTTTAGTTTAGTTTATTTTAGTTTAAAGTTTAGTTTATACTTTCGTTTACTTTAGTTAATAATTTTGTTTATGGTTTAGTTTAGTTTAGTTTAGTTATGTTTTATTTAGTTTAGTTTAGTTTCGTTTAGGTTTGGTTAGGTTAGGGTAGGTTAGGTTAGCTTAGTTTGGTTTAGTTTAGTTTAGGTTAGGTTAGGTTAGATTAGGTTAGTTTACCTTAGTTTAGTTTAGCTTACTTTATTTATGTTTAGTTCAATTTATATTTTAGTTTAGTGTAATTTAATTTATATTTTAGTTTATGGTTTAGTTTAGTTTAATTTATAGTTTGATTTATAGTTTAGTTTAGTTTCGTTTAGTTTAATTTAGCTTAGTTTAGATTAGGTTAGGTTAGATTATGTTAGTTTAGTTTAGTTTATTTTAGTTTAGTTTAGTTTAGTTAATGTTAGGTTAGGTTAGTTTAGTTTAGTTTAGTTTAGTTTAATTTAATTTAGTTTACTTAATTTAGTTTAGTTTAGTTTAGTTTAGTTTAGTTTAGTTTAGGTTAGATATTGTTAGGTCAGGTTAGGTTATTTAAGTTTAGTTTAGTTAAGTTTAGGTTAGGTTAGGTTAGTTTAGTTTAATTGTATTTAGGTTAGGTTAGGTAATTTTAGGTTAGTATAGTTTAGTTAATTTATTTTAGTTAATAGTTCAGTATAGTTTACAGTTTAGTTTATAGTTTAGTTCTGTGTATAGTGTAGTTGATAGTTTAGTTTAGTTTAGTTTCGTTTAAATTATGTTAGGTTAGGTTAGGTTGGATTAGCTTAGTTTAGTTTAGTTTAGGTTTGACTCGTTTAGTTTATAATTTAGTTTATAGTTCAGTTTAGTTTGGTTTAGTATAGTTTAGTTTTGTTTAATTTAGTTTTGTTTAATTTATTTTAATTTAGTTTAGTTTAGTTTAGTATATAGTTTAATTTTTAATTTAGTTTAGTTTAGTTTATAGTTTAGTTTAGCTTATGGTTAATTTATAGTTTAGTTTAGTTTATTTTAGTTTAGTTCAGTTTAGGATATGTCAGGTTAGTTTAGGTTAGTTTACTTTAGTTTAATATAGTTTATAGTTTGGATTTGTTTAGTTTAGTTTATAGTTCAGTTTAGTTGAGTTTATTTTAATTTAGTTTAATTAAATTTTCTTTACTGTACAATTAAGTTTAGTTTAGTTTAGTTTATAGTTTAGTTTAGTTTAGTTTATGGTTAAGTTTATACTTTTGTTTAGTTTAATTTAGTTTAGTTTAGTATAGTTTAGCTCAGGTTAGCTTAGGTTAGGTTAATTTAGTTTAGTTTAGGTTAGGTTAGGTTAGGTTAGGTTACTTTAGTTAAGTTTAGTTTAGTTTAGTTAATTTATACTTTAGTTTAGTTTAGCATATAGTTTAGTTTAGTTTAGTTTATAGTATAGTATAGTTTAGTTTAGTTTAGTTTAGGGTAGGTTAGATTAGTTTAGTTTATTTTAGTTTAGATTAGGTTTGGTTAGGGTAGTTTACTTAAGTTTATAGTTTAGTTTAGGTTAGGTTAGGTTAGGTTAGGTTAGGTTAGTTTAGATTAGTTTAGTTTACTTTACTTTAGTTTTGTTTAGTTTTGTTTAGGTTAGGTTAGGTTAGTTTAGGTTAGGTTAGGTTAGCGTATTTTGGTTTAGTTTAGTTTAGTTAAGTTTTGTTTAGTTTATAGTTTAGTTTAGTTTAGTTTAGCTTGGTTTAGTTTAGGTTGGGTTAGGTTAGTTTAGTTTAGTTTAGTTTGGTTTATTTTAGTTTAGTTTAGGTTAGATGAGCATGGGTTAGTTTAGTTTAATTTAGATTAGGTTATTTAGGTTAGGTTATGTTAGGTTAGTTTAGTTTAGTTTAGTTTAGTTTATGTTAGTTTAGGTTAGGTTAGGTTAGGTTATGTTACTTTAGTTTAGTTTAGCTTAGTTTAGCTTAGGTTAGGTTAGTTTAGGTTATTTTACTTTAGTTTAGTTTAGTTCAGTTTATAGTTTAGTATAGTTTATAGTTTAGTTTATAGTTTACTTTAGTTTATAGTGTAGTTTAGTTTAGTTTAGTTTCGTTTCGTTTAGTTTAGTTTATAGTTAAGTTAATTAATTAGTTTAGATTAGTTTATAGTTAAGTATATAGTTTAGTATAGTTTAGTTTAGTGTAGTTTAGTTTAGATTAGCTTAGTTAGTTTATTTTGGATTAGTTTACTTTACGTTACGTTAGGTTAGGTTAATTTATTTTAGTTTAGGTTAGGTTAGGTTAAGTCAGGTTACCTTAGTTTAGCATAGTTTAGTTTAGTTTAGATAATTTTAGTTTATTTATAGTTTAGTTTAGTTTATAATTTAGTTTAGTTTAGTGTAGTTTAGATTAGGTTAGGTTAGGTTAGATTAGTTTAGTTTAGGTTAGGTTAGGTTAGGATAGTTTAGTTTAGTTTATTTTAGTTTAGTTTAGTTTATAGTTTAGTTTATAGTTTAAATTAGTTTAGTTCAGATTAGTTTAGTTTAGTTTACTTAAGTTTAGTTTAGGTTAGGTTAGGTTAGGTTATGTTAGGTTTGGTTAGTGTAGTTTAGTTTAGTTAAGTTCAGTTTATATTAGGTTAGGTTAATTGAATTTAGTTTAGTTTAGTTTAGGTTAGGTTAGGTGAGTTTAATTTAGTTTAGTTTAGTTTAGGTTAGATTTGACTCGTTTAGTTTATAATTTAGTTTATAGTTCAGTTTAGTTTGGTTCAGTATAGTTTAGTTTTGTTTAATTTAGTTTTGTTTAATTTATTTTAATTTAGTTTAGTTTAGTATATAGTTTAATTTTTAATATAGTTTAGTTTAGTTTATAGTTTAGTTTATGGTTTAGTTTAGTTTAGTTTGGTTTGGTTTAGTTTAGTTCTGTTTGTTTTAGTTTAGTTTAGTTTAGGTTAGGTTAGCTTAGTATAGTTTAGTTTAATTTAGGTTAGGATGGGTTAGGTTAGTTTAGTTTACTTTAGTTTAGTTTAGGTTAGGTTAGCTTAGGTTATGTTAGGTGAGTTTAATTTAGTTTAGTAATTTAGTTTAGTTTAGTTTAGGTTAGTTTAGTCTAGTTTCGTTTAGTTTAGTTTAGTTTATGTTAGGTTAGGTTTAGTTTGGTTAGGTTAGGTTAGGTTAGTTTAGTTTATTTTAGGTTAAGTTAGGTTTAGTTTGGTTAGGTTAGGTTAGGTTAGGTTAGTTTAGTTTAGTATAGTTTAGGTTAGGTTAGGTTAAGTTAGGTTATGTTAGGTTAGGTTATAGTAGTTTAGTTAAGTTTAGATTTTACTCGTTTAGTTTATAGTTTAGTTTATGGTTCAGTTTAGTTTAGTTTAGTATAGTTTAGTTTTGTTTAATTTAGTTTTGTTTAATTTATTTTAATTTAGTTTAGTTTAGTTTAGTATATAGTTTAGTTTTTAATTTAGTTTAGTTTAGATTATAGTTTAGTTTATGATTTAGTTTAGTTTAGTTTGGTTTGGTTTAGTTTAGTTCTCTTTGTTTTAGTTTAGTTTAGTTTAGGTTAGATTAGCTTAGTTTAGTTTAGTTTAATTTAGGTTAGGTTCAGTTAGGTTAGTTTAGTTTACTTTAGTTTAGTTTAGGTTAGGTTAGCTTAGGTTATGTTAGGTGAGTTTATTTTAGTTTAGTAGTTTAGTTTAGTTTAGGTTAGGTTAGTTTAGTTTAGTTTAGTTTCGTTTAGTGTAGTTTAGTTTAGGTATGGTTAGGTTTAGTTTGGTTAGGTTAGGTTAGGTTAGGTTAGTTTAGTTTATTTTAGGTTAGTTTAGGTTAGGTAAGGTTAGGTTAGTTAAATTTAATTTTGTTAGATTATAATTTAGTTTATAGTTTAGTTTAGGTTAGTTTATTGTTTAGTTTAGTTAAGTTTAGTTTAGGTTAGGTAAGGTTAGGTTAGGTTAGTTTAGTTTAGTATGGTTTAGTTTAGTTTAGTTTAGTGAATTTAGTTTAGTTTAGGTTTTAGTTAAGCTTAGTTAGTTTAGTTTAGATTAGTATAGTTTACTTTAGGTTAGGTTAGGTTAGGTAATTTTAGTTTAGTTTAGTTTAGGTTAGGTTAGGTGAAGTTATGTTACTTTAGTTTAGTTTAGTTTATTTTAGTTTATTTACAGTTTAGTTTAGTTTATAATTAATTTAGTTTAGTGTAGTTTAGGTTAGGTTAAGTTAGGTTAGATTAGTTTAGTTTAGTTTAGGTTAGGTTAGGTGAGAATAGTTTAGTTTATTTTAGTTTAGTTTTGTTTATAGTTAAGTTTACAGTTTAAATTAGTTTAGTTTAGATTAATTTAGTTTAGGTTAGGTTAGGTTATGTTAGGTTAGGTTAGTTTAGCATAGGTTTGATTAGGTTAGGTTAGTTTAGGTTACGGCAGTTTAGTTTAGTTTAGGTTAGGTTGGTTTAGTTTAGTTTCGTTTAGTTTAGTTTAGTTTAGGTTAGGTTAGGTTTAGTTTGGTTAGGTTAGGTTAGGTTAGTTTAGTTTAGCTAATTTTAGTTTAGTTTATAGTTTCGTTAATTTAGTTTAGTTTAGTTTAGTGTATAGTTAAGTTTATAGTTTAGTTTAGTTTATGGTTTAGTATAGTTTAGTTTAGTTTAGTTTAACTTAGTTTAGTTTAGATTCGTTTAGTTTAGTTTAGGTTAAGTTAGGTTAGGTTTGGTTAGGTTAATTTAGCTTAGTTTAGTTTAATTTAGTTTATTTAATTTATAGTTTAGTTAAATTTAGTTTAGTTTATAGTTTAGATTATAGTTTAGTTTATTTTATATTTTAGTTTAGTTTAGTTTTTGTTAGGTTAGTTTAGTTTAGTTTAGTTTAGTTTCGGTTAGGTGTGGTTAGGATAGTTTAGTTTAGTTTAGTTTAGTTTTAGTTTATAGTTTAGTTTAGTTTATTTTATACTTAAGTTCATAGTTTAGTTTATAGTTTAGTTTAGGCTATTTTAGATTAGTTTAGTTTTGTTTGGTTTATTTTAGTTTAGTTTAGGTTAGGTGAGCATAGGTTAGTTTAGTTTAATTTAGATTAGGTTATTTAGGTTAGGTTATGTTAGGTTAGTTTAGTTTACTTTAGTTTATGTTAGTTTAGGTTATGTTAGGTTAGGTTATGTTAGTTTAGATTAGTTTAGCTTAGTTTAGCTTAGGTTAGGTTAGTTTAGGTTATTTTACTTTAGTGTAGTTTAGTTTAGTTTATAGTTTGGTATAGTTTATAGATTAGTTTATAGTTTAATTTAGTTTATAGTGTAGTTTAGTTTAGTATAGTTTCGTTTCGTTTAGGTTAGGTTACGTTAGGTTAGGTTAGGTTAGGTTAGGTTAGTTTCGTTTAGATTAGTTTAGTTTACTTTACTTTAGTTTTGTTTAGTTTTGTTTAGGTTAGGTTAGTTTAGTTTAGGTTAGGTTAGGTTAGCTTAGTTTGGTTTAGTTTAGTTTAGTTAAGTTTTGTTTGGTTTATAGTTTAGTTTAGTTTAGTTTAGCTTGGTTTAGTTTAGGTTGGGTTAGGTTAGTTTAGTTTAGTTTAGTTTGGTTTATTTTAGTTTAGTTTAGGTTAGGTGAGCATAGGTTATTTTAGTTTCATTTAGATTAGATTATTTAGGTTAGGTTATGTTAGGTTAGTTTAGTTTAGTTTATGTTAGTTTAGGTTAGGTTAGGTCAGGTTATGTTAGTTTAGTTTAGTTTAGCTTAGTTTAGCTTAGGTTAGGTTAGTTTAGGTTATTTTACTTTAGTTTAGTTTAGTTTAGTTTAGTTTATAGTTTAGTATAATTTATAGTTTAGTTTATAGTTTACTTTAGTTTATAGTGTAGTTTAGTTTAGTTTAGTTTCGTTTCGTTTAGGTTAGGTTCGGTTACGTTAGGTTATGTTAGGTTAAGTTAGTTTAGTTTAGTTTAGTTATGTTTAGTTTAGTTTATAGTTTAGTTTATTTATTAGTTTAGTTTAATTTATAGTTAAGTATATATTTTAGTATAGTTTAGTTTAGTGTAGTTTAGTTTAGATTAGCGTAGTTAGTTTATTTTGGATTAGTTTACTTTACGTTACGTTAGGTTAGGTTAATTTATTTTAGTTTAGGTTAGGTTAGGTTAAGTCAGGTTACTTTAGTTTAGCATAGTTTAGTTTAGTTTAGATAATTTATAGTTAAGTTTAGTTTAATTTATAGTTTAGTTTACAGTTTAGTTTAGTTTATTTTCGGTTAGTTTAGGTTAGGTTGGATTAATTTAATTTAGGTTAGGATAGTTTAGTTCTGTTTAGTTTAGTTTATTTAAGCTTAGTTAGTTTAGTTTAGATTAGTATAGTTTACGTTAGGTTAGGTTAGGTAAGTTTAGTTTTATTTAGGTTAGGTTAGGTTAGGTGAAGTTAGGTTACTTTAGTTTAGTTAAGTTTAATTTAGTTTAGTTTAGTGTAGTTTAGATTAGGTTAGGTTAGGTTATATTAATTTAGTTTAGTTTAGGTTAGGTTAGGTTAGGATAGTTTAGTTTAGTTTAGTTTAGGTTAGGTTAGGTTAGGTTAGGTTAGGTTATGTTAGGTTATGTTAGGTTAGGTTAGTGTAGTTTAGTTAGTTTAGATTTGACTCGTTTAGTTTATAATTTAGTTTATAGTTCAGTTTAGTTTGGTTTAGTATAGTTTAGTTTTGTTTAATTTAGTTTTGTTTAATTTATTTTAATTTAGTTTAGTTTAGTTTAGTATATAGTTTAATTTTTAATTTAGTTTAGTTTAGTTTATAGTTTAGTTTAGTTTAGGGTTAATTTATAGTTTAGTTTAGTTTATTTTAGTTTAGTTCAGTTTAGGATATGTCAGGTTAGTTTAGGTTAGTTTACTTTAGTTTAGTATAGTTTATAGTTTGGATTTGTTTAGTTTAGTTTATAGTTCAGTTTAGTTGAGTTTATTTTAATTTAGTTTAATTAAATTTTCTTTACTGTACAATTAAGTTTAGTTTAGTTTAGTTTATAGTTTAGTTTAGTTTAGTTTATGGTTAAGTTTATACTTTTGTTTAGTTTAATTTAGTTTAGTTTAGTATAGTTTAGCTCAGGTTAGCTTAGGTTAGGTTAATTTAGTTTAGTTTAGGTTAGGTTAGGTTAGGTTAGGTTACTTTAGTTAAGTTTAGTTTAGTTTAGTTAATTTATACTTTAGTTTAATTTAGCAGATAGTTTAGTTTAGTTTAGTTTATAGTATAGTATAGTTTAGTTTAGTTTAGTTTAGGGTAGGTTAGATTAGTTTAGTTTATTTTAGTTTAGATTAGGTTTGGTTAGGGTAGTTTACTTAAGTTTATAGTTTAGTTTAGGTTAGGTTACGTTAGGTTAGGTTAGGTTAGTTTAGATTAGTTTAGTTTACTTTACTTTAGTTTTGTTTAGTTTTGTTTAGGTTAGGTTAGGTTAGTTTAGGTTAGGTTAGGTTAGCGTATTTTGGTTTAGTTTAGTTTAGTTAAGTTTTGTTTAGTTTATAGTTTAGTTTAGTTTAGTTTAGCTTGGTTTAGTTTAGGTTGGGTTAGTTTAGTTTAGTTTAGTTTAGTTTGGTTTATTTTAGTTTAGTTTAGGTTAGATGAGCATGGGTTAGTTTAGTTTAATTTAGATTAGGTTATTTAGGTTAGGTTATGTTAGGTTAGTTTAGTTTAGTTTAGTTTAGTTTATGTTAGTTTAGGTTAGGTTAGGTTAGGTTATGTTACTTTAGTTTAGTTTAGCTTAGTTTAGCTTAGGTTAGGTTAGTTTAGGTTATTTTACTTTAGTTTAGTTTAGTTCAGTTTATAGTTTAGTATAGTTTATAGTTTAGTTTATAGTTTACTTTAGTTTATAGTGTAGTTTAGTTTAGTTTAGTTTCGTTTCGTTTAGTTTAGTTTATAGTTAAGTTTATTAATTAGTTTAGATTAGTTTATAGTTAAGTATATAGTTTAGTATAGTTTAGTTTAGTGTAGTTTAGTTTAGATTAGCTTAGTTAGTTTATTTTGGATTAGTTTACTTTACGTTACGTTAGGTTAGGTTAATTTATTTTAGTTTAGGTTAGGTTAGGTTAAGTCAGGTTACTTTAGTTTAGCATAGTTTAGTTTAGTTTAGATAATTTTAGTTTATTTATAGTTTAGTTTATTTTATAATTTAGTTTAGCTTAGTGTAGTTTAGATTAGGTTAGGTTAGGTTAGATTAGTTTAGTTTAGGTTAGGTTAGGTTAGGATAGTTTAGTTTAGTTTATTTTAGTTTAGTTTAGTTTATAGTTTAGTTTATAGTTTAAATTAGTTTAGTTCAGATTAGTTTAGTTTAGTTTACTTAAGTTTAGTTTAGGTTAGGTTAGGTTAGGTTATGTTAGGTTTGGTTAGTGTAGTTTAGTTTAGTTAAGTTCAGTTTATATTAGGTTAGGTTAATTGAATTTAGTTTAGTTTAGTTTAGGTTAGGTTAGGTGAGTTTAATTTAGTTTAGTTTAGTTTAGGTTAGATTTGACTCGTTTAGTTTATAATTTAGTTTATAGTTCAGTTTAGTTTGGTTCAGTATAGTTTAGTTTTGTTTAATTTAGTTTTGTTTAATTTATTTTAATTTAGTTTAGTTTAGTTTAGTATATAGTTTAATTTTTAATATAGTTTAGTTTAGTTTATAGTTTAGTTTATGGTTTAGTTTAGTTTAGTTTGGTTTGGTTTAGTTTAGTTCTGTTTGTTTTAGTTTAGTTTAGTTTAGGTTAGGTTAGCTTAGTATAGTTTAGTTTAATTTAGGTTAGGATGGGTTAGGTTAGTTTAGTTTACTTTAGTTTAGTTTAGGTTAGGTTAGCTTAGGTTATGTTAGGTGAGTTTAATTTAGTTTAGTAATTTAGTTTAGTTTAGTTTAGGTTAGTTTAGTCTAGTTTCGTTTAGTTTAGTTTAGTTTATGTTAGGTTAGGTTTAGTTTGGTTAGGTTAGGTTAGGTTAGTTTAGTTTATTTTAGGTTAGTTTAGGTTAGGTTAGGTTAGGTTAGTTAAATTTAATTTAGTTAGATTATAATTTAGTTTATAGTTTAGTTTAATTTAGTTTATTGTTTAGTTTAGTTAAATTTAGTTTAGGTTAGGTAAGGTTAGGTTAGGTTAGTTTAGTTTAGTATAGTTTAGTTTAGTTTAGTTTAGTGAATTTAGTTTAGTTTAGTTTAGGTTTTAGTTAAGCTTAGTTAGTTTGTTTAGATTGGTATAGTTTACTTTAGGTTAGGTTACGTAATTTTAGTTTAGTTTAGGGTAGGTTAGGTTAGGTGAAGTTATGTTAATTTAGTTTAGTTTAGTTTAGTTTAGTTTATTTATAGTTTAGCTTAGTTTATAATTTAGTTTAATTTAGTTTATAGTATAGTTTATGGTTTAGTTTAGTTTCGTTTGGTTTGGTTTAGAATCGTTCTGTTTCGTTTAGATTAGTTTAGTTTAGGTTAGGTTAGCTTAGTTTAGTTTAGTTTAGTTTACGTTAGGTTAGGTTAGGTTAGTTTAGTTTACTTTAGTTTAGTTTAGGTTAGGTTAGGTTAGGTTTAGTTTGGTTAGGTTAGGTTAGGTTAGGTTAGTTTAGCTAATTTTAGTTTAGTTTATAGTTTCGTTAATTTAGTTTAATTTAGTTTAATATATAGTTAAGTTTATAGTTTAGTTTAGTTTATGGTTTAGTATAGTTTAGTTTAGTTTAGTTCAACTTAGTTTAGTTTAGATTCGTTTAGTTTAGTTTAGGTTAAGTTAGGTTAGTTTTGGTTAGGTTAATTTAGTTTAGTTTAGTTTAATTTAGTTTATTTAATTTATAGTTTAGTTAAATTTAGTTTAATTTATAGTTTAGATTATAGTTTAGTTTATTTTATATTTTAGTTTAGTTTAGTTTATGTTAGGTTAGTTTAGTTTAGTTTAGTTTAGTTTAGGTTAGTTTATTGTTTAGTTTAGTTAAGTTTAGTTTAGGTTAGGTAAGGTTAGGTTAGGTTAGTTTAGTTTAGTATGGTTTAGTTTAGTTTAGTTTAGTGAATTTAGTTTAGTTTAGGTTTTAGTTAAGCTTAGTTAGTTTAGTTTAGATTAGTATAGTTTACTTTAGGTTAGGTTAGGTTAGGTAATTTTAGTTTAGTTTAGTTTAGGTTAGGTTAGGTGAAGTTATGTTACTTTAGTTTAGTTTAGTTTATTTTAGTTTATTTACAGTTTAGTTTAGTTTATAATTAATTTAGTTTAGTGTAGTTTAGGTTAGGTTAAGTTAGGTTAGATTAGTTTAGTTTAGTTTAGGTTAGGTTAGGTGAGAATAGTTTAGTTTATTTTAGTTTAGTTTTGTTTATAGTTAAGTTTACAGTTTAAATTAGTTTAGTTTAGATTAATTTAGTTTAGGTTAGGTTAGGTTATGTTAGGTTAGTTTAGTTTAGCATAGGTTTGATTAGGTTAGGTTAGTTTAGGTTACGGCAGTTTAGTTTAGTTTAGGTTAGGTTGGTTTAGTTTAGTTTCGTTTAGTTTAGTTTAGTTTAGGTTAGGTTAGGTTTAGTTTGGTTAGGTTAGGTTAGGTTAGTTTAGTTTAGCTAATTTTAGTTTAGTTTATAGTTTCGTTAATTTAGTTTAGTTTAGTTTAGTGTATAGTTAAGTTTATAGTTTAGTTTAGTTTATGGTTTAGTATAGTTTAGTTTAGTTTAGTTTAACTTAGTTTAGTTTAGATTCGTTTAGTTTAGTTTAGGTTAAGTTAGGTTAGGTTTGGTTAGGTTAATTTAGCTTAGTTTAGTTTAATTTAGTTTATTTAATTTATAGTTTAGTTAAATTTAGTTTAGTTTATAGTTTAGATTATAGTTTAGTTTATTTTATATTTTAGTTTAGTTTAGTTTTTGTTAGGTTAGTTTAGTTTAGTTTAGTTTAGTTTCGGTTAGGTGTGGTTAGGATAGTTTAGTTTAGTTTAGTTTAGTTTTAGTTTATAGTTTAGTTTAGTTTATTTTATACTTAAGTTCATAGTTTAGTTTATAGTTTAGTTTAGGCTATTTTAGATTAGTTTAGTTTTGTTTGGTTTATTTTAGTTTAGTTTAGGTTAGGTGAGCATAGGTTAGTTTAGTTTAATTTAGATTAGGTTATTTAGGTTAGGTTATGTTAGGTTAGTTTAGTTTACTTTAGTTTATGTTAGTTTAGGTTATGTTAGGTTAGGTTATGTTAGTTTAGATTAGTTTAGCTTAGTTTAGCTTAGGTTAGGTTAGTTTAGGTTATTTTACTTTAGTGTAGTTTAGTTTAGTTTATAGTTTGGTATAGTTTATAGATTAGTTTATAGTTTAATTTAGTTTATAGTGTAGTTTAGTTTAGTATAGTTTCGTTTCGTTTAGGTTAGGTTACGTTAGGTTAGGTTAGGTTAGGTTAGGTTAGTTTCGTTTAGATTAGTTTAGTTTACTTTACTTTAGTTTTGTTTAGTTTTGTTTAGGTTAGGTTAGTTTAGTTTAGGTTAGGTTAGGTTAGCTTAGTTTGGTTTAGTTTAGTTTAGTTAAGTTTTGTTTGGTTTATAGTTTAGTTTAGTTTAGTTTAGCTTGGTTTAGTTTAGGTTGGGTTAGGTTAGTTTAGTTTAGTTTAGTTTGGTTTATTTTAGTTTAGTTTAGGTTAGGTGAGCATAGGTTATTTTAGTTTCATTTAGATTAGATTATTTAGGTTAGGTTATGTTAGGTTAGTTTAGTTTAGTTTATGTTAGTTTAGGTTAGGTTAGGTCAGGTTATGTTAGTTTAGTTTAGTTTAGCTTAGTTTAGCTTAGGTTAGGTTAGTTTAGGTTATTTTACTTTAGTTTAGTTTAGTTTAGTTTAGTTTATAGTTTAGTATAATTTATAGTTTAGTTTATAGTTTACTTTAGTTTATAGTGTAGTTTAGTTTAGTTTAGTTTCGTTTCGTTTAGGTTAGGTTCGGTTACGTTAGGTTATGTTAGGTTAAGTTAGTTTAGTTTAGTTTAGTTATGTTTAGTTTAGTTTATAGTTTAGTTTATTTATTAGTTTAGTTTAATTTATAGTTAAGTATATATTTTAGTATAGTTTAGTTTAGTGTAGTTTAGTTTAGATTAGCGTAGTTAGTTTATTTTGGATTAGTTTACTTTACGTTACGTTAGGTTAGGTTAATTTATTTTAGTTTAGGTTAGGTTAGGTTAAGTCAGGTTACTTTAGTTTAGCATAGTTTAGTTTAGTTTAGATAATTTATAGTTAAGTTTAGTTTAATTTATAGTTTAGTTTACAGTTTAGTTTAGTTTATTTTCGGTTAGTTTAGGTTAGGTTAGATTAATTTAATTTAGGTTAGGATAGTTTAGTTCTGTTTAGTTTAGTTTATTTAAGCTTAGTTAGTTTAGTTTAGATTAGTATAGTTTACGTTAGGTTAGGTTAGGTAAGTTTAGTTTTATTTAGGTTAGGTTAGGTTAGGTGAAGTTAGGTTACTTTAGTTTAGTTAAGTTTAATTTAGTTTAGTTTAGTGTAGTTTAGATTAGGTTAGGTTAGGTTATATTAATTTAGTTTAGTTTAGGTTAGGTTAGGTTAGGATAGTTTAGTTTAGTTTAGTTTAGGTTAGGTTAGGTTAGGTTAGGTTAGGTTATGTTAGGTTATGTTAGGTTAGGTTAGTGTAGTTTAGTTAGTTTAGATTTGACTCGTTTAGTTTATAATTTAGTTTATAGTTCAGTTTAGTTTGGTTTAGTATAGTTTAGTTTTGTTTAATTTAGTTTTGTTTAATTTATTTTAATTTAGTTTAGTTTAGTTTAGTATATAGTTTAATTTTTAATTTAGTTTAGTTTAGTTTATAGTTTAGTTTAGTTTATGGTTAATTTATAGTTTAGTTTAGTTTATTTTAGTTTAGTTCAGTTTAGGATATGTCAGGTTAGTTTAGGTTAGTTTACTTTAGTTTAGTATAGTTTATAGTTTGGATTTGTTTAGTTTAGTTTATAGTTCAGTTTAGTTGAGTTTATTTTAATTTAGTTTAATTAAATTTTCTTTACTGTACAATTAAGTTTAGTTTAGTTTAGTTTATAGTTTAGTTTAGTTTAGTTTATGGTTAAGTTTATACTTTTGTTTAGTTTAATTTAGTTTAGTTTAGTATAGTTTAGCTCAGGTTAGCTTAGGTTAGGTTAATTTAGTTTAGTTTAGGTTAGGTTAGGTTAGGTTAGGTTACTTTAGTTAAGTTTAGTTTAGTTTAGTTAATTTATACTTTAGTTTAATTTAGCAGATAGTTTAGTTTAGTTTAGTTTATAGTATAGTATAGTTTAGTTTAGTTTAGTTTAGGGTAGGTTAGATTAGTTTAGTTTATTTTAGTTTAGATTAGGTTTGGTTAGGGTAGTTTACTTAAGTTTATAGTTTAGTTTAGGTTAGGTTACGTTAGGTTAGGTTAGGTTAGTTTAGATTAGTTTAGTTTACTTTACTTTAGTTTTGTTTAGTTTTGTTTAGGTTAGGTTAGGTTAGTTTAGGTTAGGTTAGGTTAGCGTATTTTGGTTTAGTTTAGTTTAGTTAAGTTTTGTTTAGTTTATAGTTTAGTTTAGTTTAGTTTAGCTTGGTTTAGTTTAGGTTGGGTTAGTTTAGTTTAGTTTAGTTTAGTTTGGTTTATTTTAGTTTAGTTTAGGTTAGATGAGCATGGGTTAGTTTAGTTTAATTTAGATTAGGTTATTTAGGTTAGGTTATGTTAGGTTAGTTTAGTTTAGTTTAGTTTAGTTTATGTTAGTTTAGGTTAGGTTAGGTTAGGTTATGTTACTTTAGTTTAGTTTAGCTTAGTTTAGCTTAGGTTAGGTTAGTTTAGGTTATTTTACTTTAGTTTAGTTTAGTTCAGTTTATAGTTTAGTATAGTTTATAGTTTAGTTTATAGTTTACTTTAGTTTATAGTGTAGTTTAGTTTAGTTTAGTTTCGTTTCGTTTAGTTTAGTTTATAGTTAAGTTTATTAATTAGTTTAGATTAGTTTATAGTTAAGTATATAGTTTAGTATAGTTTAGTTTAGTGTAGTTTAGTTTAGATTAGCTTAGTTAGTTTATTTTGGATTAGTTTACTTTACGTTACGTTAGGTTAGGTTAATTTATTTTAGTTTAGGTTAGGTTAGGTTAAGTCAGGTTACTTTAGTTTAGCATAGTTTAGTTTAGTTTAGATAATTTTAGTTTATTTATAGTTTAGTTTATTTTATAATTTAGTTTAGCTTAGTGTAGTTTAGATTAGGTTAGGTTAGGTTAGATTAGTTTAGTTTAGGTTAGGTTAGGTTAGGATAGTTTAGTTTAGTTTATTTTAGTTTAGTTTAGTTTATAGTTTAGTTTATAGTTTAAATTAGTTTAGTTCAGATTAGTTTAGTTTAGTTTACTTAAGTTTAGTTTAGGTTAGGTTAGGTTAGGTTATGTTAGGTTTGGTTAGTGTAGTTTAGTTTAGTTAAGTTCAGTTTATATTAGGTTAGGTTAATTGAATTTAGTTTAGTTTAGTTTAGGTTAGGTTAGGTGAGTTTAATTTAGTTTAGTTTAGTTTAGGTTAGATTTGACTCGTTTAGTTTATAATTTAGTTTATAGTTCAGTTTAGTTTGGTTCAGTATAGTTTAGTTTTGTTTAATTTAGTTTTGTTTAATTTATTTTAATTTAGTTTAGTTTAGTTTAGTATATAGTTTAATTTTTAATATAGTTTAGTTTAGTTTATAGTTTAGTTTATGGTTTAGTTTAGTTTAGTTTGGTTTGGTTTAGTTTAGTTCTGTTTGTTTTAGTTTAGTTTAGTTTAGGTTAGGTTAGCTTAGTATAGTTTAGTTTAATTTAGGTTAGGATGGGTTAGGTTAGTTTAGTTTACTTTAGTTTAGTTTAGGTTAGGTTAGCTTAGGTTATGTTAGGTGAGTTTAATTTAGTTTAGTAATTTAGTTTAGTTTAGTTTAGGTTAGTTTAGTCTAGTTTCGTTTAGTTTAGTTTAGTTTATGTTAGGTTAGGTTTAGTTTGGTTAGGTTAGGTTAGGTTAGTTTAGTTTATTTTAGGTTAGTTTAGGTTAGGTTAGGTTAGGTTAGTTAAATTTAATTTAGTTAGATTATAATTTAGTTTATAGTTTAGTTTAATTTAGTTTATTGTTTAGTTTAGTTAAATTTAGTTTAGGTTAGGTAAGGTTAGGTTAGGTTAGTTTAGTTTAGTATAGTTTAGTTTAGTTTAGTTTAGTGAATTTAGTTTAGTTTAGTTTAGGTTTTAGTTAAGCTTAGTTAGTTTGTTTAGATTGGTATAGTTTACTTTAGGTTAGGTTACGTAATTTTAGTTTAGTTTAGGGTAGGTTAGGTTAGGTGAAGTTATGTTAATTTAGTTTAGTTTAGTTTAGTTTAGTTTATTTATAGTTTAGCTTAGTTTATAATTTAGTTTAATTTAGTTTATAGTATAGTTTATGGTTTAGTTTAGTTTCGTTTGGTTTGGTTTAGAATCGTTCTGTTTCGTTTAGATTAGTTTAGTTTAGGTTAGGTTAGCTTAGTTTAGTTTAGTTTAGTTTACGTTAGGTTAGGTTAGGTTAGTTTAGTTTACTTTAGTTTAGTTTAGGTTAGGTTAGGTTAGGTTTAGTTTGGTTAGGTTAGGTTAGGTTAGGTTAGTTTAGCTAATTTTAGTTTAGTTTATAGTTTCGTTAATTTAGTTTAATTTAGTTTAATATATAGTTAAGTTTATAGTTTAGTTTAGTTTATGGTTTAGTATAGTTTAGTTTAGTTTAGTTCAACTTAGTTTAGTTTAGATTCGTTTAGTTTAGTTTAGGTTAAGTTAGGTTAGTTTTGGTTAGGTTAATTTAGTTTAGTTTAGTTTAATTTAGTTTATTTAATTTATAGTTTAGTTAAATTTAGTTTAATTTATAGTTTAGATTATAGTTTAGTTTATTTTATATTTTAGTTTAGTTTAGTTTATGTTAGGTTAGTTTAGTTTAGTTTAGTTTAGTTTCGGTTAGGTGTGGTTAGGATAGTTTAGTTTAGTTTAGTTTAGTTTTAGTTTATAGTTTAGTTTAGTTTACTTTATACTTAAGTTCATAGTTTAGTTTATAGTTTATGTAGGCTATTTTAGATTAGTTTAGTTTAGTTTGGTTTAGTTTAGGTTAGGTTTGGTTAGGTTAATTTAGTAAAGTTTAGTTTAGTTTTGTTTATTTAGTTTATTTTATAGTTTAGTTTAGTTAAGTTTAGTTTAGTTTAATTTAGTTTAGTTTAGTTTTGTTTAATTTAGTTTAGTTTAGTTTTGTTTAATTTAGTTTAGTTTAATTTAGTTTAGTTTAGTTTAGATCAGGTTAGGTTGTTTAGTTTAGTTTAGTTTAGTTTAGTTTAGCTAAGTTTAGTTTAGTTTAGTTAAGCTTAGTTAGTTTAGTTTAGATTAGTATAGTTTACGTTAGGTTAGGTTAGGTTAGGTAAGTTTAGTTTAGTTTAGTTTAGGTTAGGTTAGGTTAGTTTAAGTTAGGTTACTTTAGTTTAGTTTAGTTTAGATAATTTATAATTTAGTTTAGTTTAGTTTATAGTTTAGTTTATAGTTTAGTTTAGTTTGAATTAGATTCGGTAAGTTTAGTTTAGTTTAAGTTAGGTTAGGTTAGGTTGAGTTAGGTTACTTTAGTTTAGTTTAGTTTAGATAATTTATAGTTTAGTTTATTTTAGTTTAGTTTATGGTTAATTTAGTTTATAGTTTAGTTTAGTTTAGTTATGTTTAGTTTTGTTTATAGTTTAGTTTATTAATTAATTTAGTTTAGTTTATAGTTAAGTAACTGGTTTAGTATAGTTTATTTTAGTGTAGTTTAATTTAGATTAGCTTAGTTAGTTTATTTTGGATTAGTTTACTTTACGTTACGTTAGGTTAGGTTAATTTATGTTAGTTTAGGTTAGGTTAGGTTAAGTCAGGTTACTTTAGTTTAGCTTAGTTTAGTTTAGTTTAGATAATTTATAGTTTAGTTTAGTTTAGTTTATAGTTTAGTTTACAGTTTAGTTTAGTTTAGTTTCGGTTTGGTTAGGTTAGGTTAGATTAATTTAATTTAGGTTATGATAGTTTAATTCAGTTTAGTTTAGTTTAGTTAAGCTTAGTTAGTTTAGTTTAGATTAGATTAGTATAGTCTACGTTAGGTTAGGTTAGGTTAGGTAAGTTTAGTTTAGTTTAGGTTAGGTTAGGTGAAGTTAGGTTACTTTAGTTAGGTTTAGTATAATTTAGTTTAGTTTATTTATAGTTTAGTTTAGTTTATAATTTAGTTTAGTTTAGTGTAGTTTAGGTTAGGTTAGGTTAGATTAGTTTAGCTTAGTTTAGGTTAGGATAGGTTAGGATAGTTTAGTTTAGTTTATTTTATTTTAGTTTAGTTTAGTTTATAGTTTAGTTTATAGTTTAAATTAGTTTAGTTTAGATTAGTTTAGTTTAGTTTAGTTTACTTAACTTTAGTTTAGGTTAGGTTAGGTTAGGTTAGGTTATGTTAGGTTAGGTTAGTGTAGTTTAGTTCAGTTTAGTTTAGTTCAGTTTATATTAGGTTAGGTTAATTTAATTTAGTTTAGTTTAGGTTAGGTTAGGTTAGTTTAGTTTAGTTTAGTTTAGGTTAGGTTAGGTTAGGTTAGGTTAAGTTAGGTTATGTTAGGTTAGGTTAGTGTAGTTTAGTTTAGTTTAGTTTAGATTTTACTCGTTTAGTTAATAGTTTAGTTTATAGTTCAGTTTGGTTTAGTTTAGTTTAGTTTAGTTTTGTTTAATTTAGTTTTGTTTAATTTATTTTAATTTAGTTTAGTTTAGTTTAGTATATAGTTTAGTTTTTAATTTAGTTTAGTTTAGATTATAGTTTAGTTTATGGTTTAGTTTAGTTTAATTTGGTTTGGTTTAGTTTAGTTCTGTTTGTTTTAGTTTAGTTTAATTTAGGTTACGTTGGGTTACTTTAGTTTAGTTTACTTTAGTTTAGTTTAGGTTAGGTTAGCTTAGGTTATGTTAGGTGAGTTTATTTTAGTTTAGTAGTTTAGTTTAGTTTAGGTTAGGTTAGTTTAGTTTAGTTTCGTTTAGTTTAGTTTAGTTTAGGTTTGGTTAGGTTTAGTTTGGTTAGGTTAGGTTATGTTAGGTTAGTTTAGTTATGTTTATGTTAGTTTAGGTTAGGTTAGGTCAGGTTATGTTAGTTTAGTTTAGTTTAGCTTAGTTTAGCTTAGGTTAGGTTAGTTTAGGTTATTTTACTTTAGTTTAGTTTAGTTTAGTTTAGTTTATAGTTTAGTATAATTTATAGTTTAGTTTATAGTTTACTTTAGTTTATAGTGTAGTTTAGTTTAGTTTAGTTTAGTTTCGTTTCGTTTAGGTTTGGTTCGGTTACGTTAGGTTATGTTAGGTTAAGTTAGTTTAGTTTAGTTTAGTTTAGTTATGTTTAGTTTAGTTTATAGTTAAGTTTATTAATTAGTTTAGTTTAGTTTATAGTTAAGTATATAGTTTAGTATAGTTTAGTTTAGTGTAGTTTAGTTTAGATTAGCTTAGTTAGTTTATTTTGGATTAGTTTACTTTACGTTACGTTAGGTTAGGTTAATTTATTTTAGTTTAGGTTAGGTTAGGTTAAGTCAGGTTACTTTAGTTTAGCATAGTTTAGTTTAGTTTAGATAATTTTAGTTTATTTATAGTTTAGTTTAGTTTATAATTTAGTTTAGTTTAGTGTAGTTTAGATTAGGTTAGGTTAGGTTAGATTAGTTTAGTTTAGGTTAGGTTAGGTTAGGATAGTTTAGTTTAGTTTATTTTAGTTTAGTTTAGATTATAGTTTAGTTTATGGTTTAGTTTAGTTTAGTTTGGTTTGGTTTAGTTTAATTCTGTTTGTTTTAGTTTAGTTTAATTTAGGTTAGGTTGGGTTACGTTAGTTTAGTTTACTTTAGTTTAGTTTAGGTTAGGTTAGCTTAGGTTATGTTAGGTGAGTTTATTTTAGTTTAGTAGTTTAGTTTAGTTTAGGTTAGGTTAGTTTAGTTTAGTTTCGTTTAGTTTAGTTTAGTTTAGGTTTGGTTAGGTTTAGTTTGGTTAGGTTAGGTTAGGTTAGGTTAGTTTAGTTTATTTTAGTTTATTTAATTTACAGTTTAGATAATTTTAGTTTAGTTTATAGTTTAGATTATAGTTTAGTTTACTTTTGGTCACATTTTAGTTTATAGTTTAGTTTATAGTTAAGTTTACAGTTTACTTTAGGCTAGTTTAGATTACTTTAGTTTAGTTCAGTTTAGTTTAGATTAGTTTAGTTTATTTTATAGTTTAGTTTAGTTAACTTCAGTTTAGTTTATAATTTAGTTTAGTTTACATTATAGTTTAGTTTATAGTATAGTTTACTTAATAGTTTAGTTTATAGTTTAGTTTATGGCTTAGTTTATAATTAAAATTCGTTTACTTTAGATTAGTTTAGTTTAGTTTAGTTTAGGTTAGGTTAGCTTATGTTAGGTTAGGTTAGTTTAGCTTAAGTTAGATTAGGTTAGGTTAGTTTAGTTTAGTGTAGTTTAGTTTAGTTCAGTTTAGATTAGGTTACGTTAGTTTAGTTTTGTTTAGTTCAGTTTACTTTAGGTTAGGTTAGGTTAGGTAGTGTTAGTTTAGTTTAGTTTAGTTTAGTTTTGGTTAGGTTTGGTTAGGTTGAGTTATTTTAGGTTAGGTTAGTTTAGTTTAGTCTCGTTTAGTTTATAGTTTAGTTTCGTTAAGTTTAGTTTATAGTTCAGTTTAGTTTAGTTTTGTTTAATTTAGTTTAGTTTAATTTATTTTAATTTATTTTAGTTTAGTTTAATTTATAGTTCAGTTTATAATTTAGTTTAGATTAGTTTATAGTTTAGTATATGGTTTAGTTTAGTTTAGTTTAGTTTGGTTTAGTTTAGTTTAGATTATTTAGTTTCGTTTAGGTTAGTTTAGTTTAGGCTAGATTAGGTTAGCTTAGTTTAGTTTAAATAAGTTTAGGTTAGGTTAGGATGGTTTAGATTAAGTTAGTTTAGTTTAGTTTAGTTTAGCTAAGTTTAGTTTAGTTTACAATTTAGTTTAGTATAGTTTAGTTTATAGCTTAGTTTATACTTAAGTTTAGTTTAATTTATAGTTTAGTTTATAGTTTAAATTAGTTTAATTTAGTTTAGGTTAGGTTAGGTTTGTTTAGTTTAAGTTAGGTTAGGTTAGGTTAGGTTAGTTTAGTTTAGTTTAGTTTAGTTGAATTTAGTTTAGTTTAGTTTAGGTTAGGTTAAGTTAGTTTAGTTTAGTTTAATTTAGGTTAGGTTAGGTTAGTTTGGGTTAACTTAGTTTAGTTTAGTTTAGGTTAGGATAGGTTAGGTTGATTAGGTTAGTTTAGTTCAGTTTAGCTAATTTTAGTTTAGTTTATAGTTTCGTAAATTTAGTTTAGTTTAGTTTAGTGTATAGATAAGTTTATAGTTTAGTTTACTTTAGTTTATGTTTTAGTATAGTTTAGTTTAGCTTAGTTTAGCTTAGTTTATTTTAGTTTCGTTTAGTTTAGATTAGGTTAAGTTAGGTTGAGTTTGGTTAGGTTAATTTGGTTTAGTTTAGTTTAATTTAGTTTATTTAATTTATAGTTTAGTTAAATTTAGTTTAGTTTATAGTTTAGATTATAGTTTAATTTATTTTATATTTTAGTTTAGTTTAGTTTAGTTTAGGTTAGGTTAGTTTAGTTTAGTTTAGTTTAGTTTAGTTGATGTCAGGTTGGGTTAGGATAGTTTAGTTTAGTTTTAGTTTATAGTTTACTTTAGTTTATTTTATACTTAAGTTAATAATTTAGTTTAGGCTATTTTAGATTAGTTTAGTTTAGTTTGGTTTAGTTTAGGTTAGGTTCGGTTAGGTTAATTTAGTATAGTTTAGTTTAGTTTTGTTTATTTAGTTTATTTTATAGTTTAGTTTAGTTAAGTTTAGTTTAGTTTAATTTAGTTTAGTTTAGTTTTGTTTAATTTAGTTTAGTTTATTTTAGTTTAGTTTAGTTAGTTTAATTTAGTTTAGTTTAATTTAGTTTAGTTTAGTTTAGATCAGGTTAGCCTGATTAGGTTAGTTTAGTTTAGTTTAGTTTAGCTAAGTTTAGTTTAGTTTATAGTTTCGTTAATTTATTTTAGTTTAGTTTAGTGTATAGTTAGGTTTATAGTTTAGTTTAGTTTATAGTTTATTTTATAGTTTAGTATATTTTAGTTTAGTTTAGTTTAGTTTTTGCTTAGTTTAGTTTAGTTTCGTTTAGTTTAGTTTTGTTTAGGTTAGGTTAGGTTTGGTTAGGTTAGTTTAGTTCATTTTATTTTAATTTAGTGTAGTTAATTTATAGTTTAGTTAAATTTAGTTTAGTTTATAGTTTAGATTATAGTTTAGTTTAGTTCATTTTATATTTTAGTTTTGTTTAGTTTAGGTTAGGTTTGGTTAGGTTAGGGTAGGTTAGGTTAGCTTAGTTTGGTTTAGTTTAGTTTAGGTTAGGTTAGGTTATTTTTAATTTATAGTTTATTTTAGTTTTGTGAATACTTAAGTTTATCATTTAGTTTATAATCTAGTTTATAGTTTAGTTTAGGCTATTTTGGATTAGTTTAGCTTAGTTTAGTTTAGTTTAGTTTAGAATAGGTTAGGTTAGGTTAATTTAGTATTGTTTAATTTAGTTTAGTTTATTTTATAGTTTAGTTTATAGTTTAGTTTAGTTAAGTTTAGTTTAGTTTATTGTTTAGTTTGCTTTAGTTTAGTTTTGTTTAATTTATTTTAGTTTAGTTTAGTTTAGTTTCGTTTAGGTTAGGTTAGGTTATGTTAATTTAGGTTAGCTTAGTTTAGTTTAGTTTAGGTTAGATTAGGTTATGTTAATTTAGGTTAGCTTAGTTTAGTTTAGTTTAGGTTAGATTAAGTTAGGTTAGGTTAGTTAAGTTTAGTTTAGTTTAATTTATAGTTTAGTTTAGTTTACTTTAGTTTATAGTTTAGTTTAGTTTAGTTTATTTTAGTTTAAAGTTTAGTTTATACTTTCGTTTACTTTAGTTAATAATTTTGTTTATGGTTTAGTTTAGTTTAGTTTAGTTATGTTTTATTTAGTTTAGTTTAGTTTCGTTTAGGTTTGGTTAGGTTAGGGTAGGTTAGGTTAGCTTAGTTTGGTTTAGTTTAGTTTAGGTTAGGTTAGGTTAGATTAGGTTAGTTTACCTTAGTTTAGTTTAGCTTACTTTATTTATGTTTAGTTCAATTTATATTTTAGTTTAGTGTAATTTAATTTATATTTTAGTTTATGGTTTAGTTTAGTTTAATTTATAGTTTGATTTATAGTTTAGTTTAGTTTCGTTTAGTTTAATTTAGCTTAGTTTAGATTAGGTTAGGTTAGATTATGTTAGTTTAGTTTAGTTTATTTTAGTTTAGTTTAGTTTAGTTAATGTTAGGTTAGGTTAGTTTAGTTTAGTTTAGTTTAGTTTAATTTAATTTAGTTTACTTAATTTAGTTTAGTTTAGTTTAGTTTAGTTTAGTTTAGTTTAGGTTAGATATTGTTAGGTCAGGTTAGGTTATTTAAGTTTAGTTTAGTTAAGTTTAGGTTAGGTTAGGTTAGTTTAGTTTAATTGTATTTAGGTTAGGTTAGGTAATTTTAGGTTAGTATAGTTTAGTTAATTTATTTTAGTTAATAGTTCAGTATAGTTTACAGTTTAGTTTATAGTTTAGTTCTGTGTATAGTGTAGTTGATAGTTTAGTTTAGTTTAGTTTCGTTTAAATTATGTTAGGTTAGGTTAGGTTGGATTAGCTTAGTTTAGTTTAGTTTAGGTTTGACTCGTTTAGTTTATAATTTAGTTTATAGTTCAGTTTAGTTTGGTTTAGTATAGTTTAGTTTTGTTTAATTTAGTTTTGTTTAATTTATTTTAATTTAGTTTAGTTTAGTTTAGTATATAGTTTAATTTTTAATTTAGTTTAGTTTAGTTTATAGTTTAGTTTAGCTTATGGTTAATTTATAGTTTAGTTTAGTTTATTTTAGTTTAGTTCAGTTTAGGATATGTCAGGTTAGTTTAGGTTAGTTTACTTTAGTTTAGTATAGTTTATAGTTTGGATTTGTTTAGTTTAGTTTATAGTTCAGTTTAGTTGAGTTTATTTTAATTTAGTTTAATTAAATTTTCTTTACTGTACAATTAAGTTTAGTTTAGTTTAGTTTATAGTTTAGTTTAGTTTAGTTTATGGTTAAGTTTATACTTTTGTTTAGTTTAATTTAGTTTAGTTTAGTATAGTTTAGCTCAGGTTAGCTTAGGTTAGGTTAATTTAGTTTAGTTTAGGTTAGGTTAGGTTAGGTTAGGTTACTTTAGTTAAGTTTAGTTTAGTTTAGTTAATTTATACTTTAGTTTAGTTTAGCATATAGTTTAGTTTAGTTTAGTTTATAGTATAGTATAGTTTAGTTTAGTTTAGTTTAGGGTAGGTTAGATTAGTTTAGTTTATTTTAGTTTAGATTAGGTTTGGTTAGGGTAGTTTACTTAAGTTTATAGTTTAGTTTAGGTTAGGTTAGGTTAGGTTAGGTTAGGTTAGTTTAGATTAGTTTAGTTTACTTTACTTTAGTTTTGTTTAGTTTTGTTTAGGTTAGGTTAGGTTAGTTTAGGTTAGGTTAGGTTAGCGTATTTTGGTTTAGTTTAGTTTAGTTAAGTTTTGTTTAGTTTATAGTTTAGTTTAGTTTAGTTTAGCTTGGTTTAGTTTAGGTTGGGTTAGGTTAGTTTAGTTTAGTTTAGTTTGGTTTATTTTAGTTTAGTTTAGGTTAGATGAGCATGGGTTAGTTTAGTTTAATTTAGATTAGGTTATTTAGGTTAGGTTATGTTAGGTTAGTTTAGTTTAGTTTAGTTTAGTTTATGTTAGTTTAGGTTAGGTTAGGTTAGGTTATGTTACTTTAGTTTAGTTTAGCTTAGTTTAGCTTAGGTTAGGTTAGTTTAGGTTATTTTACTTTAGTTTAGTTTAGTTCAGTTTATAGTTTAGTATAGTTTATAGTTTAGTTTATAGTTTACTTTAGTTTATAGTGTAGTTTAGTTTAGTTTAGTTTCGTTTCGTTTAGTTTAGTTTATAGTTAAGTTAATTAATTAGTTTAGATTAGTTTATAGTTAAGTATATAGTTTAGTATAGTTTAGTTTAGTGTAGTTTAGTTTAGATTAGCTTAGTTAGTTTATTTTGGATTAGTTTACTTTACGTTACGTTAGGTTAGGTTAATTTATTTTAGTTTAGGTTAGGTTAGGTTAAGTCAGGTTACCTTAGTTTAGCATAGTTTAGTTTAGTTTAGATAATTTTAGTTTATTTATAGTTTAGTTTAGTTTATAATTTAGTTTAGTTTAGTGTAGTTTAGATTAGGTTAGGTTAGGTTAGATTAGTTTAGTTTAGGTTAGGTTAGGTTAGGATAGTTTAGTTTAGTTTATTTTAGTTTAGTTTAGTTTATAGTTTAGTTTATAGTTTAAATTAGTTTAGTTCAGATTAGTTTAGTTTAGTTTACTTAAGTTTAGTTTAGGTTAGGTTAGGTTAGGTTATGTTAGGTTTGGTTAGTGTAGTTTAGTTTAGTTAAGTTCAGTTTATATTAGGTTAGGTTAATTGAATTTAGTTTAGTTTAGTTTAGGTTAGGTTAGGTGAGTTTAATTTAGTTTAGTTTAGTTTAGGTTAGATTTGACTCGTTTAGTTTATAATTTAGTTTATAGTTCAGTTTAGTTTGGTTCAGTATAGTTTAGTTTTGTTTAATTTAGTTTTGTTTAATTTATTTTAATTTAGTTTAGTTTAGTATATAGTTTAATTTTTAATATAGTTTAGTTTAGTTTATAGTTTAGTTTATGGTTTAGTTTAGTTTAGTTTGGTTTGGTTTAGTTTAGTTCTGTTTGTTTTAGTTTAGTTTAGTTTAGGTTAGGTTAGCTTAGTATAGTTTAGTTTAATTTAGGTTAGGATGGGTTAGGTTAGTTTAGTTTACTTTAGTTTAGTTTAGGTTAGGTTAGCTTAGGTTATGTTAGGTGAGTTTAATTTAGTTTAGTAATTTAGTTTAGTTTAGTTTAGGTTAGTTTAGTCTAGTTTCGTTTAGTTTAGTTTAGTTTATGTTAGGTTAGGTTTAGTTTGGTTAGGTTAGGTTAGGTTAGTTTAGTTTATTTTAGGTTAGTTTAGGTTAGGTTAGGTTAGTTAAATTTAATTTAGTTAGATTATAATTTAGTTTATAGTTTAGTTTAATTTAGTTTATTGTTTAGTTTAGTTAAATTTAGTTTAGGTTAGGTAAGGTTAGGTTAGGTTAGTTTAGTTTAGTATAGTTTAGTTTAGTTTAGTTTAGTGAATTTAGTTTAGTTTAGTTTAGGTTTTAGTTAAGCTTAGTTAGTTTGTTTAGATTGGTATAGTTTACTTTAGGTTAGGTTACGTAATTTTAGTTTAGTTTAGGGTAGGTTAGGTTAGGTGAAGTTATGTTAATTTAGTTTAGTTTAGTTTAGTTTAGTTTATTTATAGTTTAGCTTAGTTTATAATTTAGTTTAATTTAGTTTATAGTATAGTTTATGGTTTAGTTTAGTTTCGTTTGGTTTGGTTTAGAATCGTTCTGTTTCGTTTAGATTAGTTTAGTTTAGGTTAGGTTAGCTTAGTTTAGTTTAGTTTAGTTTACGTTAGGTTAGGTTAGGTTAGTTTAGTTTACTTTAGTTTAGTTTAGGTTAGGTTAGCTTAGGTTATGTTAGGTGAGTTTAGTTTAGTTTAGTTTAGGTTAGGTTAGTTTAGTTTAGTTTCGTTTAGTTTAGTTTAGTTTAGGTTAGGTTAGGTTTAGTTTGGTTAGGTTAGGTTAGGTTAGGTTAGTTTAGCTAATTTTAGTTTAGTTTATAGTTTCGTTAATTTAGTTTAATTTAGTTTAGTATATAGTTAAGTTTATAGTTTAGTTCAGTTTATGGTTTAGTATAGTTTAGTTTAGTTTAGTTCAACTTAGTTTAGTTTAGATTCGTTTAGTTTAGTTTAGGTTAAGTTAGGTTAGGTTTGGTTAAGTTAATTTAGTTTAGTTTAGTTTAATTTAGTTTATTTAATTTATAGTTTAGTTAAATTTAGTTTAATTTATAGTTTAGATTATAGTTTAGTTTATTTTATATTTTAGTTTAGTTTAGTTTATGTTAGGTTAGTTTAGTTTAGTTTAGTTTAGTTTCGGTTAGGTGTGGTTAGGATAGTTTAGTTTAGTTTAGTTTTAGTTTATAGTTTAGTTTAGTTTACTTTATACTTAAGTTCATAGTTTAGTTTATAGTTTAGTTTAGGCTATTTTAGATTAGTTTAGTTTAGTTTGGTTTAGTTTAGGTTAGGTTTGGTTAGGTTAATTTAGTAAAGTTTAGTTTAGTTTTGTTTATTTAGTTTATTTTATAGTTTAGTTTAGTTAAGTTTAGTTTAGTTTAATTTAGTTTAGTTTAGTTTTGTTTAATTTAGTTTAGTTTAGTTTAGTTTAATTTAGTTTATTTAATTTATAGTTTAGTTAAATTTAGTTTAATTTATAGTTTAGATTATAGTTTAGTTTATTTTATATTTTAGTTTAGTTTAGTTTATGTTAGGTTAGTTTAGTTTAGTTTAGTTTAGTTTCGGTTAGGTGTGGTTAGGATAGTTTAGTTTAGTTTAGTTTTAGTTTATAGTTTAGTTTAGTTTACTTTATACTTAAGTTCATAGTTTAGTTTATAGTTTAGTTTAGGCTATTTTAGATTAGTTTAGTTTAGTTTGGTTTAGTTTAGGTTAGGTTTGGTTAGGTTAATTTAGTAAAGTTTAGTTTAGTTTTGTTTATTTAGTTTATTTTATAGTTTAGTTTAGTTAAGTTTAGTTTAGTTTAATTTAGTTTAGTTTAGTTTTGTTTAATTTAGTTTAGTTTAGTTTTGTTTAATTTAGTTTAGTTTAATTTAGTTTAGTTTAGTTTAGATCAGGTTAGGTTGTTTAGTTTAGTTTAGTTTAGTTTAGTTTAGCTAAGTTTAGTTTAGTTTAGTTAAGCTTAGTTAGTTTAGTTTAGATTAGTATAGTTTACGTTAGGTTAGGTTAGGTTAGGTAAGTTTAGTTTAGTTTAGTTTAGGTTAGGTTAGTTTAAGTTAGGTTACTTTAGTTTAGTTTAGTTTAGATAATTTATAATTTAGTTTAGTTTAGTTTATAGTTTAGTTTATAGTTTACTTTAGTTTCTAGTTTAGTTTAGTTTGAATTAGATTCGGTAAGTTTAGTTTAGTTTAAGTTAGGTTAGGTTAGGTTGAGTTAGGTTACTTTAGTTTAGTTTAGTTTAGATAATTTATAGTTTAGTTTATTTTAGTTTAGTTTATGGTTAATTTAGTTTATAGTTTAGTTTAATTTAGTTATGTTTAGTTTTGTTTATAGTTTAGTTTATTAATTAATTTAGTTTATAGTTTAGTTTAGTTTAGTTATGTTTAGTTTTGTTTATAGTTTAGTTTATTAATTAATTTAGTTTAGTTTATAGTTAAGTAACTGGTTTAGTATAGTTTATTTTAGTGTAGTTTAATTTAGATTAGCTTAGTTAGTTTATTTTGGATTAGTTTACGTTACGTTAGGTTAGGTTAATTTATGTTAGTTTAGGTTAGGTTAGGTTAAGTCAGGTTACTTTAGTTTAGCTTAGTTTAGTTTAGTTTAGATAATTTATAGTTTAGTTTAGTTTAGTTTATAGTTTAGTTTACAGTTTAGTTTAGTTTAGTTTCGGTTTGGTTAGGTTAGGTTAGATTAATTTAATTTAGGTTATGATAGTTTAATTCAGTTTAGTTTAGTTCAGTTAAGCTTAGTTAGTTTAGTTTAGATTAGTATAGTCTACGTTAGGTTAGGTTAGGTTAGGTAAGTTTAGTTTAGTTTAGGTTAGGTTAGGTGAAGTTAGGTTACTTTAGTTAGGTTTAGTATAATTTAGTTTAGTTTATTTATAGTTTAGTTTAGTTTATAATTTAGTTTAGTTTAGTGTAGTTTAGGTTAGGTTAGGTTAGGTTAGATTAGTTTAGCTTAGTTTAGGTTAGGATAGGTTAGGATAGTTTAGTTTAGTTTATTTTATTTTAGTTTAGTTTAGTTTATAGTTTAGTTTATAGTTTAAATTAGTTTAGTTTAGATTAGTTTAGTTTAGTTTAGTTTACTTAACTTTAGTTTAGGTTAGGTTAGGTTAGGTTAGGTTATGTTAGGTTAGGTTAGTGTAGTTTAGTTCAGTTTAGTTTAGTTCAGTTTATATTAGGTTAGGTTAATTTAATTTAGTTTAGTTTAGGTTAGGTTAGGTTAGTTTAGTTTAGTTTAGTTTAGGTTAGGTTAGGTTAGGTTAGGTTAAGTTAGGTTATGTTAGGTTAGGTTAGTGTAGTTTAGTTTAGTTTAGTTTAGATTTTACTCGTTTAGTTAATAGTTTAGTTTATAGTTCAGTTTGGTTTAGTTTAGTTTAGTTTAGTTTTGTTTAATTTAGTTTTGTTTAATTTATTTTAATTTAGTTTAGTTTAGTTTAGTATATAGTTTAGTTTTTAATTTAGTTTAGTTTAGATTATAGTTTAGTTTATGGTTTAGTTTAGTTTAATTTGGTTTGGTTTAGTTTAGTTCTGTTTGTTTTAGTTTAGTTTAATTTAGGTTACGTTGGGTTACGTTAGTTTAGTTTACTTTAGTTTAGTTTAGGTTAGGTTAGCTTAGGATATGTTAGGTGAGTTTATTTTAGTTTAGTAGTTTAGTTTAGTTTAGGTTAGGTTAGTTTAGTTTAGTTTCGTTTAGTTTAGTTTAGTTTAGGTTTGGTTAGGTTTAGTTTGGTTAGGTTAGGTTATGTTAGGTTAGTTTAGTTATGTTTATGTTAGTTTAGGTTAGGTTAGGTCAGGTTATGTTAGTTTAGTTTAGTTTAGCTTAGTTTAGCTTAGGTTAGGTTAGTTTAGGTTATTTTACTTTAGTTTAATTTAGTTTAGTTTAGTTTATAGTTTAGTATAATTTATAGTTTAGTTTATAGTTTACTTTAGTTTATAGTGTAGTTTAGTTTAGTTTAGTTTCGTTTCGTTTAGGTTTGGTTCGGTTACGTTAGGTTATGTTAGGTTAAGTTAGTTTAGTTTAGTTTAGTTTAGTTATGTTTAGTTTAGTTTATAGTTAAGTTTATTAATTAGTTTAGTTTAGTTTATAGTTAAGTATATAGTTTAGTATAGTTTAGTTTAGTGTAGTTTAGTTTAGATTAGCTTAGTTAGTTTATTTTGGATTAGTTTACTTTACGTTACGTTAGGTTAGGTTAATTTATTTTAGTTTAGGTTAGGTTAGGTTAAGTCAGGTTACTTTAGTTTAGCATAGTTTAGTTTAGTTTAGATAATTTTAGTTTATTTATAGTTTAGTTTAGTTTATAATTTAGTTTAGTTTAGTGTAGTTTAGATTAGGTTAGGTTAGGTTAGATTAGTTTAGTTTAGGTTAGGTTAGGTTAGGATAGTTTAGTTTAGTTTATTTTAGTTTAGTTTAGATTATAGTTTAGTTTATGGTTTAGTTTAGTTTAGTTTGGTTTGGTTTAGTTTAGTTCTGTTTGTTTTAGTTTAGTTTAATTTAGGTTACGTTGGGTTACGTTAGTTTAGTTTACTTTAGTTTAGTTTAGGTTAGGTTAGCTTAGGTTATGTTAGGTGAGTTTATTTTAGTTTAGTAGTTTAGTTTAGTTTAGGTTAGGTTAGTTTAGTTTCGTTTAGTTTAGTTTAGTTTAGGTTTGGTTAGGTTTAGTTTGGTTAGGTTAGGTTAGGTTAGGTTAGTTTAGTTTATTTTAGTTTATTTAATTTATAGTTTAGATAATTTTAGTTTAGTTTATAGTTTAGATTATAGTTTAGTTTACTTTTGGTCACATTTTAGTTTATAGTTTAGTTTATAGTTAAGTTTACAGTTTACTTTAGGCTAGTTTAGATTACTTTAGTTTAGTTCAGTTTAGTTTAGATTAGTTTAGTTTATTTTATAGTTTAGTTTAGTTAACTTTAGTTTAGTTTATAATTTAGTTTAGTTTACATTATAGTTTAGTTTATAGTATAGTTTACTTAATAGTTTAGTTTATAGTTTAGTTTATGGCTTAGTTTATAATTAAAATTCGTTTACTTTAGATTAGTTTAGTTTAGTTTAGTTTAGTGTAGCTTAGGTTAGGTTAGGTTAGTTTAGTTTAGTTTAGTTTTGTTTACTTAAGTTTAGTTTAGTTTAGGTTAGGTTAGCTTATGTTAGGTTAGGTTAGTTTAGCTTAAGTTAGATTAGGTTAGGTTAGTTTAGTTTAGTGTAGTTTAGTTTAGTTCAGTTTAGATTAGGTTACGTTAGTTTAGTTTTGTTTAGTTCAGTTTACTTTAGGTTAGGTTAGGTTAGGTAGTGTTAGTTTAGTTTAGTTTAGTTTAGTTTAGTTTTGGTTAGGTTTGGTTAGGTTGAGTTATTTTAGGTTAGGTTAGTTTAGTTTAGTCTCGTTTAGTTTATAGTTTAGTTTCGTTAAGTTTAGTTTATAGTTCAGTTTAGTTTAGTTTTGTTTAATTTAGTTTAGTTTAATTTATTTTAATTTATTTTAGTTTAGTTTAATTTATAGTTCAGTTTATAATTTAGTTTAGATTAGTTTATAGTTTAGTATATGGTTTAGTTTAGTTAAGTTTAGTTTGGTTTAGTTTAGTTTAGATTATTTAGTTTCGTTTAGGTTAGTTTAGTTTAGGCTAGATTAGGTTAGCTTAGTTTAGTTTAAATAAGTTTAGGTTAGGTTAGGATTGTTTAGATTAAGTTAGTTTAGCTTAGTTTAGTTTAGCTAAGTTTAGTTTAGTTTACAATTTAGTTTAGTATAGTTTAGTTTATAGCTTAGTTTATACTTAAGTTTAGTTTAATTTATAGTTTAGTTTATAGTTTAAATTAGTTTAATTTAGTTTAGGTTAGGTTAGGTTTGTTTAGTTTAAGTTAGGTTAGGTTAGGTTAGGTTAGTTTAGTTTAGGTTAGGTTAGGTTAGGATAGTTTAGTTTAGTTTATTTTAGTTTAGTTTAGTTTATAGTTTAGTTTATAGTTTAAATTAGTTTAGTTCAGATTAGTTTAGTTTAGTTTACTTAAGTTTAGTTTAGGTTAGGTTAGGTTAGGTTATGTTAGGTTTGGTTAGTGTAGTTTAGTTTAGTTAAGTTCAGTTTATATTAGGTTAGGTTAATTGAATTTAGTTTAGTTTAGTTTAGGTTAGGTTAGGTGAGTTTAATTTAGTTTAGTTTAGTTTAGGTTAGATTTGACTCGTTTAGTTTATAATTTAGTTTATAGTTCAGTTTAGTTTGGTTCAGTATAGTTTAGTTTTGTTTAATTTAGTTTTGTTTAATTTATTTTAATTTAGTTTAGTTTAGTATATAGTTTAATTTTTAATATAGTTTAGTTTAGTTTATAGTTTAGTTTATGGTTTAGTTTAGTTTAGTTTGGTTTGGTTTAGTTTAGTTCTGTTTGTTTTAGTTTAGTTTAGTTTAGGTTAGGTTAGCTTAGTATAGTTTAGTTTAATTTAGGTTAGGATGGGTTAGGTTAGTTTAGTTTACTTTAGTTTAGTTTAGGTTAGGTTAGCTTAGGTTATGTTAGGTGAGATTAATTTAGTTTAGTAATTTAGTTTAGTTTAGTTTAGGTTAGTTTAGTCTAGTTTCGTTTAGTTTAGTTTAGTTTATGTTAGGTTAGGTTTAGTTTGGTTAGGTTAGGTTAGGTTAGTTTAGTTTATTTTAGGTTAAGTTAGGTTTAGTTTGGTTAGGTTAGGTTAGGTTAGTTTAGTTTAGTATAGTTTAGGTTAGGTTAGGTTAAGTTAGGTTATGTTAGGTTAGGTTATAGTAGTTTAGTTAAGTTTAGATTTTACTCGTTTAGTTTATAGTTTAGTTTATGGTTCAGTTTAGTTTAGTTTAGTATAGTTTAGTTTTGTTTAATTTAGTTTTGTTTAATTTATTTTAATTTAGTTTAGTTTAGTTTAGTATATAGTTTAGTTTTTAATTTAGTTTAGTTTAGATTATAGTTTAGTTTATGATTTAGTTTAGTTTAGTTTGGTTTGGTTTAGTTTAGTTCTCTTTGTTTTAGTTTAGTTTAGTTTAGGTTAGATTAGCTTAGTTTAGTTTAGTTTAATTTAGGTTAGGTTCAGTTAGGTTAGTTTAGTTTACTTTAGTTTAGTTTAGGTTAGGTTAGCTTAGGTTATGTTAGGTGAGTTTATTTTAGTTTAGTAGTTTAGTTTAGTTTAGGTTAGGTTAGTTTAGTTTAGTTTAGTTTCGTTTAGTGTAGTTTAGTTTAGGTATGGTTAGGTTTAGTTTGGTTAGGTTAGGTTAGGTTAGGTTAGTTTAGTTTATTTTAGGTTAGTTTAGGTTAGGTAAGGTTAGGTTAGTTAAATTTAATTTTGTTAGATTATAATTTAGTTTATAGTTTAGTTTAGGTTAGTTTATTGTTTAGTTTAGTTAAGTTTAGTTTAGGTTAGGTAAGGTTAGGTTAGGTTGGTTTAGTTTAGTATGGTTTAGTTTAGTTTAGTTTAGTGAATTTAGTTTAGTTTAGGTTTTAGTTAAGCTTAGTTAGTTTAGTTTAGATTAGTATAGTTTACTTTAGGTTAGGTTAGGTTAGGTAATTTTAGTTTAGTTTAGTTTAGGTTAGGTTAGGTGAAGTTATGTTACTTTAGTTTAGTTTAGTTTATTTTAGTTTATTTACAGTTTAGTTTAGTTTATAATTAATTTAGTTTAGTGTAGTTTAGGTTAGGTTAAGTTAGGTTAGATTAGTTTAGTTTAGTTTAGGTTAGGTTAGGTGAGAATAGTTTAGTTTATTTTAGTTTAGTTTTGTTTATAGTTAAGTTTACAGTTTAAATTAGTTTAGTTTAGATTAATTTAGTTTAGGTTAGGTTAGGTTATGTTAGGTTAGGTTAGTTTAGCATAGGTTTGATTAGGTTAGGTTAGTTTAGGTTACGGCAGTTTAGTTTAGTTTAGGTTAGGTTGGTTTAGTTTAGTTTCGTTTAGTTTAGTTTAGTTTAGGTTAGGTTAGGTTTAGTTTGGTTAGGTTAGGTTAGGTTAGTTTAGTTTAGCTAATTTTAGTTTAGTTTATAGTTTCGTTAATTTAGTTTAGTTTAGTTTAGTGTATAGTTAAGTTTATAGTTTAGTTTAGTTTATGGTTTAGTATAGTTTAGTTTAGTTTAGTTTAACTTAGTTTAGTTTAGATTCGTTTAGTTTAGTTTAGGTTAAGTTAGGTTAGGTTTGGTTAGGTTAATTTAGCTTAGTTTAGTTTAATTTAGTTTATTTAATTTATAGTTTAGTTAAATTTAGTTTAGTTTATAGTTTAAATTATAGTTTAGTTTATTTTATATTTTAGTTTAGTTTAGTTTTTGTTAGGTTAGTTTAGTTTAGTTTAGTTTAGTTTCGGTTAGGTGTGGTTAGGATAGTTTAGTTTAGTTTAGTTTAGTTTTAGTTTATAGTTTAGTTTAGTTTATTTTATACTTAAGTTCATAGTTTAGTTTATAGTTTAGTTTAGGCTATTTTAGATTAGTTTAGTTTTGTTTGGTTTATTTTAGTTTAGTTTAGGTTAGGTGAGCATAGGTTAGTTTAGTTTAATTTAGATTAGGTTATTTAGGTTAGGTTATGTTAGGTTAGTTTAGTTTACTTTAGTTTATGTTAGTTTAGGTTATGTTAGGTTAGGTTATGTTAGTTTAGATTAGTTTAGCTTAGTTTAGCTTAGGTTAGGTTAGTTTAGGTTATTTTACTTTAGTGTAGTTTAGTTTAGTTTATAGTTTGGTATAGTTTATAGATTAGTTTATAGTTTAATTTAGTTTATAGTGTAGTTTAGTTTAGTATAGTTTCGTTTCGTTTAGGTTAGGTTACGTTAGGTTAGGTTAGGTTAGGTTAGGTTAGTTTCGTTTAGATTAGTTTAGTTTACTTTACTTTAGTTTTGTTTAGTTTTGTTTAGGTTAGGTTAGTTTAGTTTAGGTTAGGTTAGGTTAGCTTAGTTTGGTTTAGTTTAGTTTAGTTAAGTTTTGTTTGGTTTATAGTTTAGTTTAGTTTAGTTTAGCTTGGTTTAGTTTAGGTTGGGTTAGGTTAGTTTAGTTTAGTTTAGTTTGGTTTATTTTAGTTTAGTTTAGGTTAGGTGAGCATAGGTTATTTTAGTTTCATTTAGATTAGATTATTTAGGTTAGGTTATGTTAGGTTAGTTTAGTTTAGTTTATGTTAGTTTAGGTTAGGTTAGGTCAGGTTATGTTAGTTTAGTTTAGTTTAGCTTAGTTTAGCTTAGGTTAGGTTAGTTTAGGTTATTTTACTTTAGTTTAGTTTAGTTTAGTTTAGTTTATAGTTTAGTATAATTTATAGTTTAGTTTATAGTTTACTTTAGTTTATAGTGTAGTTTAGTTTAGTTTAGTTTCGTTTCGTTTAGGTTAGGTTCGGTTACGTTAGGTTATGTTAGGTTAAGTTAGTTTAGTTTAGTTTAGTTATGTTTAGTTTAGTTTATAGTTTAGTTTATTTATTAGTTTAGTTTAATTTATAGTTAAGTATATATTTTAGTATAGTTTAGTTTAGTGTAGTTTAGTTTAGATTAGCGTAGTTAGTTTATTTTGGATTAGTTTACTTTACGTTACGTTAGGTTAGGTTAATTTATTTTAGTTTAGGTTAGGTTAGGTTAAGTCAGGTTACTTTAGTTTAGCATAGTTTAGTTTAGTTTAGATAATTTATAGTTAAGTTTAGTTTAATTTATAGTTTAGTTTACAGTTTAGTTTAGTTTATTTTCGGTTAGTTTAGGTTAGGTTAGATTAATTTAATTTAGGTTAGGATAGTTTAGTTCTGTTTAGTTTAGTTTATTTAAGCTTAGTTAGTTTAGTTTAGATTAGTATAGTTTACGTTAGGTTAGGTTAGGTAAGTTTAGTTTTATTTAGGTTAGGTTAGGTTAGGTGAAGTTAGGTTACTTTAGTTTAGTTAAGTTTAATTTAGTTTAGTTTAGTGTAGTTTAGATTAGGTTAGGTTAGGTTATATTAATTTAGTTTAGTTTAGGTTAGGTTAGGTTAGGATAGTTTAGTTTAGTTTAGTTTAGGTTAGGTTAGGTTAGGTTAGGTTAGGTTATGTTAGGTTATGTTAGGTTAGGTTAGTGTAGTTTAGTTAGTTTAGATTTGACTCGTTTAGTTTATAATTTAGTTTATAGTTCAGTTTAGTTTGGTTTAGTATAGTTTAGTTTTGTTTAATTTAGTTTTGTTTAATTTATTTTAATTTAGTTTAGTTTAGTTTAGTATATAGTTTAATTTTTAATTTAGTTTAGTTTAGTTTATAGTTTAGTTTAGTTTATGGTTAATTTATAGTTTAGTTTAGTTTATTTTAGTTTAGTTCAGTTTAGGATATGTCAGGTTAGTTTAGGTTAGTTTACTTTAGTTTAGTATAGTTTATAGTTTGGATTTGTTTAGTTTAGTTTATAGTTCAGTTTAGTTGAGTTTATTTTAATTTAGTTTAATTAAATTTTCTTTACTGTACAATTAAGTTTAGTTTAGTTTAGTTTATAGTTTAGTTTAGTTTAGTTTATGGTTAAGTTTATACTTTTGTTTAGTTTAATTTAGTTTAGTTTAGTATAGTTTAGCTCAGGTTAGCTTAGGTTAGGTTAATTTAGTTTAGTTTAGGTTAGGTTAGGTTAGGTTAGGTTACTTTAGTTAAGTTTAGTTTAGTTTAGTTAATTTATACTTTAGTTTAATTTAGCAGATAGTTTAGTTTAGTTTAGTTTATAGTATAGTATAGTTTAGTTTAGTTTAGTTTAGGGTAGGTTAGATTAGTTTAGTTTATTTTAGTTTAGATTAGGTTTGGTTAGGGTAGTTTACTTAAGTTTATAGTTTAGTTTAGGTTAGGTTACGTTAGGTTAGGTTAGGTTAGTTTAGATTAGTTTAGTTTACTTTACTTTAGTTTTGTTTAGTTTTGTTTAGGTTAGGTTAGGTTAGTTTAGGTTAGGTTAGGTTAGCGTATTTTGGTTTAGTTTAGTTTAGTTAAGTTTTGTTTAGTTTATAGTTTAGTTTAGTTTAGTTTAGCTTGGTTTAGTTTAGGTTGGGTTAGTTTAGTTTAGTTTAGTTTAGTTTGGTTTATTTTAGTTTAGTTTAGGTTAGATGAGCATGGGTTAGTTTAGTTTAATTTAGATTAGGTTATTTAGGTTAGGTTATGTTAGGTTAGTTTAGTTTAGTTTAGTTTAGTTTATGTTAGTTTAGGTTAGGTTAGGTTAGGTTATGTTACTTTAGTTTAGTTTAGCTTAGTTTAGCTTAGGTTAGGTTAGTTTAGGTTATTTTACTTTAGTTTAGTTTAGTTCAGTTTATAGTTTAGTATAGTTTATAGTTTAGTTTATAGTTTACTTTAGTTTATAGTGTAGTTTAGTTTAGTTTAGTTTCGTTTCGTTTAGTTTAGTTTATAGTTAAGTTTATTAATTAGTTTAGATTAGTTTATAGTTAAGTATATAGTTTAGTATAGTTTAGTTTAGTGTAGTTTAGTTTAGATTAGCTTAGTTAGTTTATTTTGGATTAGTTTACTTTACGTTACGTTAGGTTAGGTTAATTTATTTTAGTTTAGGTTAGGTTAGGTTAAGTCAGGTTACTTTAGTTTAGCATAGTTTAGTTTAGTTTAGATAATTTTAGTTTATTTATAGTTTAGTTTATTTTATAATTTAGTTTAGCTTAGTGTAGTTTAGATTAGGTTAGGTTAGGTTAGATTAGTTTAGTTTAGGTTAGGTTAGGTTAGGATAGTTTAGTTTAGTTTATTTTAGTTTAGTTTAGTTTATAGTTTAGTTTATAGTTTAAATTAGTTTAGTTCAGATTAGTTTAGTTTAGTTTACTTAAGTTTAGTTTAGGTTAGGTTAGGTTAGGTTATGTTAGGTTTGGTTAGTGTAGTTTAGTTTAGTTAAGTTCAGTTTATATTAGGTTAGGTTAATTGAATTTAGTTTAGTTTAGTTTAGGTTAGGTTAGGTGAGTTTAATTTAGTTTAGTTTAGTTTAGGTTAGATTTGACTCGTTTAGTTTATAATTTAGTTTATAGTTCAGTTTAGTTTGGTTCAGTATAGTTTAGTTTTGTTTAATTTAGTTTTGTTTAATTTATTTTAATTTAGTTTAGTTTAGTTTAGTATATAGTTTAATTTTTAATATAGTTTAGTTTAGTTTATAGTTTAGTTTATGGTTTAGTTTAGTTTAGTTTGGTTTGGTTTAGTTTAGTTCTGTTTGTTTTAGTTTAGTTTAGTTTAGGTTAGGTTAGCTTAGTATAGTTTAGTTTAATTTAGGTTAGGATGGGTTAGGTTAGTTTAGTTTACTTTAGTTTAGTTTAGGTTAGGTTAGCTTAGGTTATGTTAGGTGAGTTTAATTTAGTTTAGTAATTTAGTTTAGTTTAGTTTAGGTTAGTTTAGTCTAGTTTCGTTTAGTTTAGTTTAGTTTATGTTAGGTTAGGTTTAGTTTGGTTAGGTTAGGTTAGGTTAGTTTAGTTTATTTTAGGTTAGTTTAGGTTAGGTTAGGTTAGGTTAGTTAAATTTAATTTAGTTAGATTATAATTTAGTTTATAGTTTAGTTTAATTTAGTTTATTGTTTAGTTTAGTTAAATTTAGTTTAGGTTAGGTAAGGTTAGGTTAGGTTAGTTTAGTTTAGTATAGTTTAGTTTAGTTTAGTTTAGTGAATTTAGTTTAGTTTAGTTTAGGTTTTAGTTAAGCTTAGTTAGTTTGTTTAGATTGGTATAGTTTACTTTAGGTTAGGTTACGTAATTTTAGTTTAGTTTAGGGTAGGTTAGGTTAGGTGAAGTTATGTTAATTTAGTTTAGTTTAGTTTAGTTTAGTTTATTTATAGTTTAGCTTAGTTTATAATTTAGTTTAATTTAGTTTATAGTATAGTTTATGGTTTAGTTTAGTTTCGTTTGGTTTGGTTTAGAATCGTTCTGTTTCGTTTAGATTAGTTTAGTTTAGGTTAGGTTAGCTTAGTTTAGTTTAGTTTAGTTTACGTTAGGTTAGGTTAGGTTAGTTTAGTTTACTTTAGTTTAGTTTAGGTTAGGTTAGGTTAGGTTTAGTTTGGTTAGGTTAGGTTAGGTTAGGTTAGTTTAGCTAATTTTAGTTTAGTTTATAGTTTCGTTAATTTAGTTTAATTTAGTTTAATATATAGTTAAGTTTATAGTTTAGTTTAGTTTATGGTTTAGTATAGTTTAGTTTAGTTTAGTTCAACTTAGTTTAGTTTAGATTCGTTTAGTTTAGTTTAGGTTAAGTTAGGTTAGTTTTGGTTAGGTTAATTTAGTTTAGTTTAGTTTAATTTAGTTTATTTAATTTATAGTTTAGTTAAATTTAGTTTAATTTATAGTTTAGATTATAGTTTAGTTTATTTTATATTTTAGTTTAGTTTAGTTTATGTTAGGTTAGTTTAGTTTAGTTTAGTTTAGTTTCGGTTAGGTGTGGTTAGGATAGTTTAGTTTAGTTTAGTTTAGTTTTAGTTTATAGTTTAGTTTAGTTTACTTTATACTTAAGTTCATAGTTTAGTTTATAGTTTATGTAGGCTATTTTAGATTAGTTTAGTTTAGTTTGGTTTAGTTTAGGTTAGGTTTGGTTAGGTTAATTTAGTAAAGTTTAGTTTAGTTTTGTTTATTTAGTTTATTTTATAGTTTAGTTTAGTTAAGTTTAGTTTAGTTTAATTTAGTTTAGTTTAGTTTTGTTTAATTTAGTTTAGTTTAGTTTTGTTTAATTTAGTTTAGTTTAATTTAGTTTAGTTTAGTTTAGATCAGGTTAGGTTGTTTAGTTTAGTTTAGTTTAGTTTAGTTTAGCTAAGTTTAGTTTAGTTTAGTTAAGCTTAGTTAGTTTAGTTTAGATTAGTATAGTTTACGTTAGGTTAGGTTAGGTTAGGTAAGTTTAGTTTAGTTTAGTTTAGGTTAGGTTAGGTTAGTTTAAGTTAGGTTACTTTAGTTTAGTTTAGTTTAGATAATTTATAATTTAGTTTAGTTTAGTTTATAGTTTAGTTTATAGTTTAGTTTAGTTTGAATTAGATTCGGTAAGTTTAGTTTAGTTTAAGTTAGGTTAGGTTAGGTTGAGTTAGGTTACTTTAGTTTAGTTTAGTTTAGATAATTTATAGTTTAGTTTATTTTAGTTTAGTTTATGGTTAATTTAGTTTATAGTTTAGTTTAGTTTAGTTATGTTTAGTTTTGTTTATAGTTTAGTTTATTAATTAATTTAGTTTAGTTTATAGTTAAGTAACTGGTTTAGTATAGTTTATTTTAGTGTAGTTTAATTTAGATTAGCTTAGTTAGTTTATTTTGGATTAGTTTACTTTACGTTACGTTAGGTTAGGTTAATTTATGTTAGTTTAGGTTAGGTTAGGTTAAGTCAGGTTACTTTAGTTTAGCTTAGTTTAGTTTAGTTTAGATAATTTATAGTTTAGTTTAGTTTAGTTTATAGTTTAGTTTACAGTTTAGTTTAGTTTAGTTTCGGTTTGGTTAGGTTAGGTTAGATTAATTTAATTTAGGTTATGATAGTTTAATTCAGTTTAGTTTAGTTTAGTTAAGCTTAGTTAGTTTAGTTTAGATTAGATTAGTATAGTCTACGTTAGGTTAGGTTAGGTTAGGTAAGTTTAGTTTAGTTTAGGTTAGGTTAGGTGAAGTTAGGTTACTTTAGTTAGGTTTAGTATAATTTAGTTTAGTTTATTTATAGTTTAGTTTAGTTTATAATTTAGTTTAGTTTAGTGTAGTTTAGGTTAGGTTAGGTTAGATTAGTTTAGCTTAGTTTAGGTTAGGATAGGTTAGGATAGTTTAGTTTAGTTTATTTTATTTTAGTTTAGTTTAGTTTATAGTTTAGTTTATAGTTTAAATTAGTTTAGTTTAGATTAGTTTAGTTTAGTTTAGTTTACTTAACTTTAGTTTAGGTTAGGTTAGGTTAGGTTAGGTTATGTTAGGTTAGGTTAGTGTAGTTTAGTTCAGTTTAGTTTAGTTCAGTTTATATTAGGTTAGGTTAATTTAATTTAGTTTAGTTTAGGTTAGGTTAGGTTAGTTTAGTTTAGTTTAGTTTAGGTTAGGTTAGGTTAGGTTAGGTTAAGTTAGGTTATGTTAGGTTAGGTTAGTGTAGTTTAGTTTAGTTTAGTTTAGATTTTACTCGTTTAGTTAATAGTTTAGTTTATAGTTCAGTTTGGTTTAGTTTAGTTTAGTTTAGTTTTGTTTAATTTAGTTTTGTTTAATTTATTTTAATTTAGTTTAGTTTAGTTTAGTATATAGTTTAGTTTTTAATTTAGTTTAGTTTAGATTATAGTTTAGTTTATGGTTTAGTTTAGTTTAATTTGGTTTGGTTTAGTTTAGTTCTGTTTGTTTTAGTTTAGTTTAATTTAGGTTACGTTGGGTTACTTTAGTTTAGTTTACTTTAGTTTAGTTTAGGTTAGGTTAGCTTAGGTTATGTTAGGTGAGTTTATTTTAGTTTAGTAGTTTAGTTTAGTTTAGGTTAGGTTAGTTTAGTTTAGTTTCGTTTAGTTTAGTTTAGTTTAGGTTTGGTTAGGTTTAGTTTGGTTAGGTTAGGTTATGTTAGGTTAGTTTAGTTATGTTTATGTTAGTTTAGGTTAGGTTAGGTCAGGTTATGTTAGTTTAGTTTAGTTTAGCTTAGTTTAGCTTAGGTTAGGTTAGTTTAGGTTATTTTACTTTAGTTTAGTTTAGTTTAGTTTAGTTTATAGTTTAGTATAATTTATAGTTTAGTTTATAGTTTACTTTAGTTTATAGTGTAGTTTAGTTTAGTTTAGTTTAGTTTCGTTTCGTTTAGGTTTGGTTCGGTTACGTTAGGTTATGTTAGGTTAAGTTAGTTTAGTTTAGTTTAGTTTAGTTATGTTTAGTTTAGTTTATAGTTAAGTTTATTAATTAGTTTAGTTTAGTTTATAGTTAAGTATATAGTTTAGTATAGTTTAGTTTAGTGTAGTTTAGTTTAGATTAGCTTAGTTAGTTTATTTTGGATTAGTTTACTTTACGTTACGTTAGGTTAGGTTAATTTATTTTAGTTTAGGTTAGGTTAGGTTAAGTCAGGTTACTTTAGTTTAGCATAGTTTAGTTTAGTTTAGATAATTTTAGTTTATTTATAGTTTAGTTTAGTTTATAATTTAGTTTAGTTTAGTGTAGTTTAGATTAGGTTAGGTTAGGTTAGATTAGTTTAGTTTAGGTTAGGTTAGGTTAGGATAGTTTAGTTTAGTTTATTTTAGTTTAGTTTAGATTATAGTTTAGTTTATGGTTTAGTTTAGTTTAGTTTGGTTTGGTTTAGTTTAATTCTGTTTGTTTTAGTTTAGTTTAATTTAGGTTAGGTTGGGTTACGTTAGTTTAGTTTACTTTAGTTTAGTTTAGGTTAGGTTAGCTTAGGTTATGTTAGGTGAGTTTATTTTAGTTTAGTAGTTTAGTTTAGTTTAGGTTAGGTTAGTTTAGTTTAGTTTCGTTTAGTTTAGTTTAGTTTAGGTTTGGTTAGGTTTAGTTTGGTTAGGTTAGGTTAGGTTAGGTTAGTTTAGTTTATTTTAGTTTATTTAATTTATAGTTTAGATAATTTTAGTTTAGTTTATAGTTTAGATTATAGTTTAGTTTACTTTTGGTCACATTTTAGTTTATAGTTTAGTTTATAGTTAAGTTTACAGTTTACTTTAGGCTAGTTTAGATTACTTTAGTTTAGTTCAGTTTAGTTTAGATTAGTTTAGTTTATTTTATAGTTTAGTTTAGTTAACTTCAGTTTAGTTTATAATTTAGTTTAGTTTACATTATAGTTTAGTTTATAGTATAGTTTACTTAATAGTTTAGTTTATAGTTTAGTTTATGGCTTAGTTTATAATTAAAATTCGTTTACTTTAGATTAGTTTAGTTTAGTTTAGTTTAGGTTAGGTTAGCTTATGTTAGGTTAGGTTAGTTTAGCTTAAGTTAGATTAGGTTAGGTTAGTTTAGTTTAGTGTAGTTTAGTTTAGTTCAGTTTAGATTAGGTTACGTTAGTTTAGTTTTGTTTAGTTCAGTTTACTTTAGGTTAGGTTAGGTTAGGTAGTGTTAGTTTAGTTTAGTTTAGTTTAGTTTTGGTTAGGTTTGGTTAGGTTGAGTTATTTTAGGTTAGGTTAGTTTAGTTTAGTCTCGTTTAGTTTATAGTTTAGTTTCGTTAAGTTTAGTTTATAGTTCAGTTTAGTTTAGTTTTGTTTAATTTAGTTTAGTTTAATTTATTTTAATTTATTTTAGTTTAGTTTAATTTATAGTTCAGTTTATAATTTAGTTTAGATTAGTTTATAGTTTAGTATATGGTTTAGTTTAGTTTAGTTTAGTTTGGTTTAGTTTAGTTTAGATTATTTAGTTTCGTTTAGGTTAGTTTAGTTTAGGCTAGATTAGGTTAGCTTAGTTTAGTTTAAATAAGTTTAGGTTAGGTTAGGATGGTTTAGATTAAGTTAGTTTAGTTTAGTTTAGTTTAGCTAAGTTTAGTTTAGTTTACAATTTAGTTTAGTATAGTTTAGTTTATAGCTTAGTTTATACTTAAGTTTAGTTTAATTTATAGTTTAGTTTATAGTTTAAATTAGTTTAATTTAGTTTAGGTTAGGTTAGGTTTGTTTAGTTTAAGTTAGGTTAGGTTAGGTTAGGTTAGTTTAGTTTAGTTTAGTTTAGTTGAATTTAGTTTAGTTTAGTTTAGGTTAGGTTAAGTTAGTTTAGTTTAGTTTAATTTAGGTTAGGTTAGGTTAGTTTGGGTTAACTTAGTTTAGTTTAGTTTAGGTTAGGATAGGTTAGGTTGATTAGGTTAGTTTAGTTCAGTTTAGCTAATTTTAGTTTAGTTTATAGTTTCGTAAATTTAGTTTAGTTTAGTTTAGTGTATAGATAAGTTTATAGTTTAGTTTACTTTAGTTTATGTTTTAGTATAGTTTAGTTTAGCTTAGTTTAGCTTAGTTTATTTTAGTTTCGTTTAGTTTAGATTAGGTTAAGTTAGGTTGAGTTTGGTTAGGTTAATTTGGTTTAGTTTAGTTTAATTTAGTTTATTTAATTTATAGTTTAGTTAAATTTAGTTTAGTTTATAGTTTAGATTATAGTTTAATTTATTTTATATTTTAGTTTAGTTTAGTTTAGTTTAGGTTAGGTTAGTTTAGTTTAGTTTAGTTTAGTTTAGTTGATGTCAGGTTGGGTTAGGATAGTTTAGTTTAGTTTTAGTTTATAGTTTACTTTAGTTTATTTTATACTTAAGTTAATAATTTAGTTTAGGCTATTTTAGATTAGTTTAGTTTAGTTTGGTTTAGTTTAGGTTAGGTTCGGTTAGGTTAATTTAGTATAGTTTAGTTTAGTTTTGTTTATTTAGTTTATTTTATAGTTTAGTTTAGTTAAGTTTAGTTTAGTTTAATTTAGTTTAGTTTAGTTTTGTTTAATTTAGTTTAGTTTATTTTAGTTTAGTTTAGTTAGTTTAATTTAGTTTAGTTTAATTTAGTTTAGTTTAGTTTAGATCAGGTTAGCCTGATTAGGTTAGTTTAGTTTAGTTTAGTTTAGCTAAGTTTAGTTTAGTTTATAGTTTCGTTAATTTATTTTAGTTTAGTTTAGTGTATAGTTAGGTTTATAGTTTAGTTTAGTTTATAGTTTATTTTATAGTTTAGTATATTTTAGTTTAGTTTAGTTTAGTTTTTGCTTAGTTTAGTTTAGTTTCGTTTAGTTTAGTTTTGTTTAGGTTAGGTTAGGTTTGGTTAGGTTAGTTTAGTTCATTTTATTTTAATTTAGTGTAGTTAATTTATAGTTTAGTTAAATTTAGTTTAGTTTATAGTTTAGATTATAGTTTAGTTTAGTTCATTTTATATTTTAGTTTTGTTTAGTTTAGGTTAGGTTTGGTTAGGTTAGGGTAGGTTAGGTTAGCTTAGTTTGGTTTAGTTTAGTTTAGGTTAGGTTAGGTTATTTTTAATTTATAGTTTATTTTAGTTTTGTGAACACTTAAGTTTATCATTTAGTTTATAATCTAGTTTATAGTTTAGTTTAGGCTATTTTGGATTAGTTTAGCTTAGTTTAGTTTAGTTTAGTTTAGAATAGGTTAGGTTAGGTTAATTTAGTATTGTTTAATTTAGTTTAGTTTATTTTATAGTTTAGTTTATAGTTTAGTTTAGTTAAGTTTAGTTTAGTTTATTGTTTAGTTTGCTTTAGTTTAGTTTTGTTTAATTTATTTTAGTTTAGTTTAGTTTAGTTTCGTTTAGGTTAGGTTAGGTTATGTTAATTTAGGTTAGCTTAGTTTAGTTTAGTTTAGGTTAGATTAGGTTATGTTAATTTAGGTTAGCTTAGTTTAGTTTAGTTTAGGTTAGATTAAGTTAGGTTAGGTTAGTTAAGTTTAGTTTAGTTTAATTTATAGTTTAGTTTAGTTTACTTTAGTTTATAGTTTAGTTTAGTTTAGTTTATTTTAGTTTAAAGTTTAGTTTATACTTTCGTTTACTTTAGTTAATAATTTTGTTTATGGTTTAGTTTAGTTTAGTTTAGTTATGTTTTATTTAGTTTAGTTTAGTTTCGTTTAGGTTTGGTTAGGTTAGGGTAGGTTAGGTTAGCTTAGTTTGGTTTAGTTTAGTTTAGGTTAGGTTAGGTTAGATTAGGTTAGTTTACCTTAGTTTAGTTTAGCTTACTTTATTTATGTTTAGTTCAATTTATATTTTAGTTTAGTGTAATTTAATTTATATTTTAGTTTATGGTTTAGTTTAGTTTAATTTATAGTTTGATTTATAGTTTAGTTTAGTTTCGTTTAGTTTAATTTAGCTTAGTTTAGATTAGGTTAGGTTAGATTATGTTAGTTTAGTTTAGTTTATTTTAGTTTAGTTTAGTTTAGTTAATGTTAGGTTAGGTTAGTTTAGTTTAGTTTAGTTTAGTTTAATTTAATTTAGTTTACTTAATTTAGTTTAGTTTAGTTTAGTTTAGTTTAGTTTAGTTTAGGTTAGATATTGTTAGGTCAGGTTAGGTTATTTAAGTTTAGTTTAGTTAAGTTTAGGTTAGGTTAGGTTAGTTTAGTTTAATTGTATTTAGGTTAGGTTAGGTAATTTTAGGTTAGTATAGTTTAGTTAATTTATTTTAGTTAATAGTTCAGTATAGTTTACAGTTTAGTTTATAGTTTAGTTCTGTGTATAGTGTAGTTGATAGTTTAGTTTAGTTTAGTTTCGTTTAAATTATGTTAGGTTAGGTTAGGTTGGATTAGCTTAGTTTAGTTTAGTTTAGGTTTGACTCGTTTAGTTTATAATTTAGTTTATAGTTCAGTTTAGTTTGGTTTAGTATAGTTTAGTTTTGTTTAATTTAGTTTTGTTTAATTTATTTTAATTTAGTTTAGTTTAGTTTAGTATATAGTTTAATTTTTAATTTAGTTTAGTTTAGTTTATAGTTTAGTTTAGCTTATGGTTAATTTATAGTTTAGTTTAGTTTATTTTAGTTTAGTTCAGTTTAGGATATGTCAGGTTAGTTTAGGTTAGTTTACTTTAGTTTAGTATAGTTTATAGTTTGGATTTGTTTAGTTTAGTTTATAGTTCAGTTTAGTTGAGTTTATTTTAATTTAGTTTAATTAAATTTTCTTTACTGTACAATTAAGTTTAGTTTAGTTTAGTTTATAGTTTAGTTTAGTTTAGTTTATGGTTAAGTTTATACTTTTGTTTAGTTTAATTTAGTTTAGTTTAGTATAGTTTAGCTCAGGTTAGCTTAGGTTAGGTTAATTTAGTTTAGTTTAGGTTAGGTTAGGTTAGGTTAGGTTACTTTAGTTAAGTTTAGTTTAGTTTAGTTAATTTATACTTTAGTTTAGTTTAGCATATAGTTTAGTTTAGTTTAGTTTATAGTATAGTATAGTTTAGTTTAGTTTAGTTTAGGGTAGGTTAGATTAGTTTAGTTTATTTTAGTTTAGATTAGGTTTGGTTAGGGTAGTTTACTTAAGTTTATAGTTTAGTTTAGGTTAGGTTACGTTAGGTTAGGTTAGGTTAGTTTAGATTAGTTTAGTTTACTTTACTTTAGTTTTGTTTAGTTTTGTTTAGGTTAGGTTAGGTTAGTTTAGGTTAGGTTAGGTTAGCGTATTTTGGTTTAGTTTAGTTTAGTTAAGTTTTGTTTAGTTTATAGTTTAGTTTAGATTAGTTTAGCTTGGTTTAGTTTAGGTTGGGTTAGGTTAGTTTAGTTTAGTTTAGTTTGGTTTATTTTAGTTTAGTTTAGGTTAGATGAGCATGGGTTAGTTTAGTTTAATTTAGATTAGGTTATTTAGGTTAGGTTATGTTAGGTTAGTTTAGTTTAGTTTAGTTTAGTTTATGTTAGTTTAGGTTAGGTTAGGTTAGGTTATGTTACTTTAGTTTAGTTTAGCTTAGTTTAGCTTAGGTTAGGTTAGTTTAGGTTATTTTACTTTAGTTTAGTTTAGTTCAGTTTATAGTTTAGTATAGTTTATAGTTTAGTTTATAGTTTACTTTAGTTTATAGTGTAGTTTAGTTTAGTTTAGTTTCGTTTCGTTTAGTTTAGTTTATAGTTAAGTTAATTAATTAGTTTAGATTAGTTTATAGTTAAGTATATAGTTTAGTATAGTTTAGTTTAGTGTAGTTTAGTTTAGATTAGCTTAGTTAGTTTATTTTGGATTAGTTTACTTTACGTTACGTTAGGTTAGGTTAATTTATTTTAGTTTAGGTTAGGTTAGGTTAAGTCAGGTTACCTTAGTTTAGCATAGTTTAGTTTAGTTTAGATAATTTTAGTTTATTTATAGTTTAGTTTAGTTTATAATTTAGTTTAGTTTAGTGTAGTTTAGATTAGGTTAGGTTAGGTTAGATTAGTTTAGTTTAGGTTAGGTTAGGTTAGGATAGTTTAGTTTAGTTTATTTTAGTTTAGTTTAGTTTATAGTTTAGTTTATAGTTTAAATTAGTTTAGTTCAGATTAGTTTAGTTTAGTTTACTTAAGTTTAGTTTAGGTTAGGTTAGGTTAGGTTATGTTAGGTTTGGTTAGTGTAGTTTAGTTTAGTTAAGTTCAGTTTATATTAGGTTAGGTTAATTGAATTTAGTTTAGTTTAGTTTAGGTTAGGTTAGGTGAGTTTAATTTAGTTTAGTTTAGTTTAGGTTAGATTTGACTCGTTTAGTTTATAATTTAGTTTATAGTTCAGTTTAGTTTGGTTCAGTATAGTTTAGTTTTGTTTAATTTAGTTTTGTTTAATTTATTTTAATTTAGTTTAGTTTAGTATATAGTTTAATTTTTAATATAGTTTAGTTTAGTTTATAGTTTAGTTTATGGTTTAGTTTAGTTTAGTTTGGTTTGGTTTAGTTTAGTTCTGTTTGTTTTAGTTTAGTTTAGTTTAGGTTAGGTTAGCTTAGTATAGTTTAGTTTAATTTAGGTTAGGATGGGTTAGGTTAGTTTAGTTTACTTTAGTTTAGTTTAGGTTAGGTTAGCTTAGGTTATGTTAGGTGAGTTTAATTTAGTTTAGTAATTTAGTTTAGTTTAGTTTAGGTTAGTTTAGTCTAGTTTCGTTTAGTTTAGTTTAGTTTATGTTAGGTTAGGTTTAGTTTGGTTAGGTTAGGTTAGGTTAGTTTAGTTTATTTTAGGTTAGTTTAGGTTAGGTTAGGTTAGTTAAATTTAATTTAGTTAGATTATAATTTAGTTTATAGTTTAGTTTAATTTAGTTTATTGTTTAGTTTAGTTAAATTTAGTTTAGGTTAGGTAAGGTTAGGTTAGGTTAGTTTAGTTTAGTATAGTTTAGTTTAGTTTAGTTTAGTGAATTTAGTTTAGTTTAGTTTAGGTTTTAGTTAAGCTTAGTTAGTTTGTTTAGATTGGTATAGTTTACTTTAGGTTAGGTTACGTAATTTTAGTTTAGTTTAGGGTAGGTTAGGTTAGGTGAAGTTATGTTAATTTAGTTTAGTTTAGTTTAGTTTAGTTTATTTATAGTTTAGCTTAGTTTATAATTTAGTTTAATTTAGTTTATAGTATAGTTTATGGTTTAGTTTAGTTTCGTTTGGTTTGGTTTAGAATCGTTCTGTTTCGTTTAGATTAGTTTAGTTTAGGTTAGGTTAGCTTAGTTTAGTTTAGTTTAGTTTACGTTAGGTTAGGTTAGGTTAGTTTAGTTTACTTTAGTTTAGTTTAGGTTAGGTTAGCTTAGGTTATGTTAGGTGAGTTTAGTTTAGTTTAGTTTAGGTTAGGTTAGTTTAGTTTAGTTTCGTTTAGTTTAGTTTAGTTTAGGTTAGGTTAGGTTTAGTTTGGTTAGGTTAGGTTAGGTTAGGTTAGTTTAGCTAATTTTAGTTTAGTTTATAGTTTCGTTAATTTAGTTTAATTTAGTTTAGTATATAGTTAAGTTTATAGTTTAGTTCAGTTTATGGTTTAGTATAGTTTAGTTTAGTTTAGTTCAACTTAGTTTAGTTTAGATTCGTTTAGTTTAGTTTAGGTTAAGTTAGGTTAGGTTTGGTTAAGTTAATTTAGTTTAGTTTAGTTTAATTTAGTTTATTTAATTTATAGTTTAGTTAAATTTAGTTTAATTTATAGTTTAGATTATAGTTTAGTTTATTTTATATTTTAGTTTAGTTTAGTTTATGTTAGGTTAGTTTAGTTTAGTTTAGTTTAGTTTCGGTTAGGTGTGGTTAGGATAGTTTAGTTTAGTTTAGTTTTAGTTTATAGTTTAGTTTAGTTTACTTTATACTTAAGTTCATAGTTTAGTTTATAGTTTAGTTTAGGCTATTTTAGATTAGTTTAGTTTAGTTTGGTTTAGTTTAGGTTAGGTTTGGTTAGGTTAATTTAGTAAAGTTTAGTTTAGTTTTGTTTATTTAGTTTATTTTATAGTTTAGTTTAGTTAAGTTTAGTTTAGTTTAATTTAGTTTAGTTTAGTTTTGTTTAATTTAGTTTAGTTTAGTTTAGTTTAATTTAGTTTATTTAATTTATAGTTTAGTTAAATTTAGTTTAATTTATAGTTTAGATTATAGTTTAGTTTATTTTATATTTTAGTTTAGTTTAGTTTATGTTAGGTTAGTTTAGTTTAGTTTAGTTTAGTTTCGGTTAGGTGTGGTTAGGATAGTTTAGTTTAGTTTAGTTTTAGTTTATAGTTTAGTTTAGTTTACTTTATACTTAAGTTCATAGTTTAGTTTATAGTTTAGTTTAGGCTATTTTAGATTAGTTTAGTTTAGTTTGGTTTAGTTTAGGTTAGGTTTGGTTAGGTTAATTTAGTAAAGTTTAGTTTAGTTTTGTTTATTTAGTTTATTTTATAGTTTAGTTTAGTTAAGTTTAGTTTAGTTTAATTTAGTTTAGTTTAGTTTTGTTTAATTTAGTTTAGTTTAGTTTTGTTTAATTTAGTTTAGTTTAATTTAGTTTAGTTTAGTTTAGATCAGGTTAGGTTGTTTAGTTTAGTTTAGTTTAGTTTAGTTTAGCTAAGTTTAGTTTAGTTTAGTTAAGCTTAGTTAGTTTAGTTTAGATTAGTATAGTTTACGTTAGGTTAGGTTAGGTTAGGTAAGTTTAGTTTAGTTTAGTTTAGGTTAGGTTAGTTTAAGTTAGGTTACTTTAGTTTAGTTTAGTTTAGATAATTTATAATTTAGTTTAGTTTAGTTTATAGTTTAGTTTATAGTTTACTTTAGTTTCTAGTTTAGTTTAGTTTGAATTAGATTCGGTAAGTTTAGTTTAGTTTAAGTTAGGTTAGGTTAGGTTGAGTTAGGTTACTTTAGTTTAGTTTAGTTTAGATAATTTATAGTTTAGTTTATTTTAGTTTAGTTTATGGTTAATTTAGTTTATAGTTTAGTTTAATTTAGTTATGTTTAGTTTTGTTTATAGTTTAGTTTATTAATTAATTTAGTTTATAGTTTAGTTTAGTTTAGTTATGTTTAGTTTTGTTTATAGTTTAGTTTATTAATTAATTTAGTTTAGTTTATAGTTAAGTAACTGGTTTAGTATAGTTTATTTTAGTGTAGTTTAATTTAGATTAGCTTAGTTAGTTTATTTTGGATTAGTTTACTTTACGTTACGTTAGGTTAGGTTAATTTATGTTAGTTTAGGTTAGGTTAGGTTAAGTCAGGTTACTTTAGTTTAGCTTAGTTTAGTTTAGTTTAGATAATTTATAGTTTAGTTTAGTTTAGTTTATAGTTTAGTTTACAGTTTAGTTTAGTTTAGTTTCGGTTTGGTTAGGTTAGGTTAGATTAATTTAATTTAGGTTATGATAGTTTAATTCAGTTTAGTTTAGTTCAGTTAAGCTTAGTTAGTTTAGTTTAGATTAGTATAGTCTACGTTAGGTTAGGTTAGGTTAGGTAAGTTTAGTTTAGTTTAGGTTAGGTTAGGTGAAGTTAGGTTACTTTAGTTAGGTTTAGTATAATTTAGTTTAGTTTATTTATAGTTTAGTTTAGTTTATAATTTAGTTTAGTTTAGTGTAGTTTAGGTTAGGTTAGGTTAGGTTAGATTAGTTTAGCTTAGTTTAGGTTAGGATAGGTTAGGATAGTTTAGTTTAGTTTATTTTATTTTAGTTTAGTTTAGTTTATAGTTTAGTTTATAGTTTAAATTAGTTTAGTTTAGATTAGTTTAGTTTAGTTTAGTTTACTTAACTTTAGTTTAGGTTAGGTTAGGTTAGGTTAGGTTATGTTAGGTTAGGTTAGTGTAGTTTAGTTCAGTTTAGTTTAGTTCAGTTTATATTAGGTTAGGTTAATTTAATTTAGTTTAGTTTAGGTTAGGTTAGGTTAGTTTAGTTTAGTTTAGTTTAGGTTAGGTTAGGTTAGGTTAGGTTAAGTTAGGTTATGTTAGGTTAGGTTAGTGTAGTTTAGTTTAGTTTAGTTTAGATTTTACTCGTTTAGTTAATAGTTTAGTTTATAGTTCAGTTTGGTTTAGTTTAGTTTAGTTTAGTTTTGTTTAATTTAGTTTTGTTTAATTTATTTTAATTTAGTTTAGTTTAGTTTAGTATATAGTTTAGTTTTTAATTTAGTTTAGTTTAGATTATAGTTTAGTTTATGGTTTAGTTTAGTTTAATTTGGTTTGGTTTAGTTTAGTTCTGTTTGTTTTAGTTTAGTTTAATTTAGGTTACGTTGGGTTACGTTAGTTTAGTTTACTTTAGTTTAGTTTAGGTTAGGTTAGCTTAGGATATGTTAGGTGAGTTTATTTTAGTTTAGTAGTTTAGTTTAGTTTAGGTTAGGTTAGTTTAGTTTAGTTTCGTTTAGTTTAGTTTAGTTTAGGTTTGGTTAGGTTTAGTTTGGTTAGGTTAGGTTATGTTAGGTTAGTTTAGTTATGTTTATGTTAGTTTAGGTTAGGTTAGGTCAGGTTATGTTAGTTTAGTTTAGTTTAGCTTAGTTTAGCTTAGGTTAGGTTAGTTTAGGTTATTTTACTTTAGTTTAATTTAGTTTAGTTTAGTTTATAGTTTAGTATAATTTATAGTTTAGTTTATAGTTTACTTTAGTTTATAGTGTAGTTTAGTTTAGTTTAGTTTCGTTTCGTTTAGGTTTGGTTCGGTTACGTTAGGTTATGTTAGGTTAAGTTAGTTTAGTTTAGTTTAGTTTAGTTATGTTTAGTTTAGTTTATAGTTAAGTTTATTAATTAGTTTAGTTTAGTTTATAGTTAAGTATATAGTTTAGTATAGTTTAGTTTAGTGTAGTTTAGTTTAGATTAGCTTAGTTAGTTTATTTTGGATTAGTTTACTTTACGTTACGTTAGGTTAGGTTAATTTATTTTAGTTTAGGTTAGGTTAGGTTAAGTCAGGTTACTTTAGTTTAGCATAGTTTAGTTTAGTTTAGATAATTTTAGTTTATTTATAGTTTAGTTTAGTTTATAATTTAGTTTAGTTTAGTGTAGTTTAGATTAGGTTAGGTTAGGTTAGATTAGTTTAGTTTAGGTTAGGTTAGGTTAGGATAGTTTAGTTTAGTTTATTTTAGTTTAGTTTAGATTATAGTTTAGTTTATGGTTTAGTTTAGTTTAGTTTGGTTTGGTTTAGTTTAGTTCTGTTTGTTTTAGTTTAGTTTAATTTAGGTTACGTTGGGTTACGTTAGTTTAGTTTACTTTAGTTTAGTTTAGGTTAGGTTAGCTTAGGTTATGTTAGGTGAGTTTATTTTAGTTTAGTAGTTTAGTTTAGTTTAGGTTAGGTTAGTTTAGTTTCGTTTAGTTTAGTTTAGTTTAGGTTTGGTTAGGTTTAGTTTGGTTAGGTTAGGTTAGGTTAGGTTAGTTTAGTTTATTTTAGTTTATTTAATTTATAGTTTAGATAATTTTAGTTTAGTTTATAGTTTAGATTATAGTTTAGTTTACTTTTGGTCACATTTTAGTTTATAGTTTAGTTTATAGTTAAGTTTACAGTTTACTTTAGGCTAGTTTAGATTACTTTTGTTTAGTTCAGTTTAGTTTAGATTAGTTTAGTTTATTTTATAGTTTAGTTTAGTTAACTTTAGTTTAGTTTATAATTTAGTTTAGTTTACATTATAGTTTAGTTTATAGTATAGTTTACTTAATAGTTTAGTTTATAGTTTAGTTTATGGCTTAGTTTATAATTAAAATTCGTTTACTTTAGATTAGTTTAGTTTAGTTTAGTTTAGTGTAGCTTAGGTTAGGTTAGGTTAGTTTAGTTTAGTTTAGTTTTGTTTACTTAAGTTTAGTTTAGTTTAGGTTAGGTTAGCTTATGTTAGGTTAGGTTAGTTTAGCTTAAGTTAGATTAGGTTAGGTTAGTTTAGTTTAGTGTAGTTTAGTTTAGTTCAGTTTAGATTAGGTTACGTTAGTTTAGTTTTGTTTAGTTCAGTTTACTTTAGGTTAGGTTAGGTTAGGTAGTGTTAGTTTAGTTTAGTTTAGTTTAGTTTAGTTTTGGTTAGGTTTGGTTAGGTTGAGTTATTTTAGGTTAGGTTAGTTTAGTTTAGTCTCGTTTAGTTTATAGTTTAGTTTCGTTAAGTTTAGTTTATAGTTCAGTTTAGTTTAGTTTTGTTTAATTTAGTTTAGTTTAATTTATTTTAATTTATTTTAGTTTAGTTTAATTTATAGTTCAGTTTATAATTTAGTTTAGATTAGTTTATAGTTTAGTATATGGTTTAGTTTAGTTAAGTTTAGTTTGGTTTAGTTTAGTTTAGATTATTTAGTTTCGTTTAGGTTAGTTTAGTTTAGGCTAGATTAGGTTAGCTTAGTTTAGTTTAAATAAGTTTAGGTTAGGTTAGGATTGTTTAGATTAAGTTAGTTTAGCTTAGTTTAGTTTAGCTAAGTTTAGTTTAGTTTACAATTTAGTTTAGTATAGTTTAGTTTATAGCTTAGTTTATACTTAAGTTTAGTTTAATTTATAGTTTAGTTTATAGTTTAAATTAGTTTAATTTAGTTTAGGTTAGGTTAGGTTTGTTTAGTTTAAGTTAGGTTAGGTTAGGTTAGGTTAGTTTAGTTTAGTTTAGTTTAGTTGAATTTAGTTTAGTTTAGTTTAGGTTAGGTTAAGTTAGTTTAGTTTAGTTTAATTTAGGTTAGGTTAGGTTAGTTTGGGTTAACTTAGTTTAGTTTAGTTTAGGTTAGGATAGGTTAGGTTGATTAGGTTAGTTTAGTTCAGTTTAGCTAATTTTAGTGTAGTTTATAGTTTCGTAAATTTAGTTTAGTTTAGTTTAGTGTATAGATAAGTTTATAGTTTAGTTTACTTTAGTTTATGGTTTAGTATAGTTTAGTTTAGCTTAGTTTAGCTTAGTTTATTTTAGTTTCGTTTAGTTTAGATTAGGTTAAGTTAGGTTGAGTTTGGTTAGGTTAATTTGGTTTAGTTTAGTTTAATTTAGTTTATTTAATTTATAGTTTAGTTAAATTTAGTTTAGTTTATAGTTTAGATTATAGTTTAATTTATTTTATATTTTAGTTTAGTTTAGTTTAGTTTAGGTTAGGTTAGGTTAGTTTAGTTTAGTTTAGTTTAGTTTATGTCAGGTTGGGTTAGGATAGTTTAGTTTAGTTTAGTTTTAGTTTATAGTTTACTTTAGTTTATTTTATACTTAAGTTAATAATTTAGTTTAGGCTATTTTAGATTAGTTTAGTTTAGTTTGGTTTAGTTTAGGTTAGGTTCGGTTAGGTTAATTTAGTAAAGTTTAGTTTAGTTTTGTTTATTTAGTTTATTTTATAGTTTAGTTTAGTTAAGTTTAGTTTAGTTTAATTTAGTTTAGTTTAGTTTTGTTTAATTTAGTTTAGTTTATTTTAGTTTAGTTTAGTTAGTTTAATTTAGTTTAGTTTAATTTAGTTTAGTTTAGTTTAGATCAGGTTAGCCTGATTAGGTTAGTTTAGTTTAGTTTAGTTTAGCTAAGTTTAGTTTAGTTTATAGTTTCGTTAATTTATTTTAGTTTAGTTTAGTGTATAGTTAGGTTTATAGTTTAGTTTAGTTTATAGTTTATTTTATAGTTTAGTATATTTTAGTTTAGTTTAGTTTAGTTTTTGCTTAGTTTAGTTTAGTTTCGTTTAGTTTAGGGTAGGTAAGGTTAGGTTAGGTTGGGTTAAGTTAGTTTAGTTTAGTTTTGTTTAGGTTAGGTTAGGTTTGGTTAGGTTAGTTTAGTTCATTTTATTTTAATTTAGTGTAGTTAATTTATAGTTTAGTTAAATTTAGTTTAGTTTATAGTTTAGATTATAGTTTAGTTTAGTTCATTTTATATTTTAGTTTTGTTTAGTTTAGGTTAGGTTTGGTTAGGTTAGGGTAGGTTAGGTTAGCTTAGTTTGGTTTAGTTTAGTTTAGGTTAGGTTAGGTTATTTTTAATTTATAGTTTATTTTAGTTTTGTGAATACTTAAGTTTATCATTTAGTTTATAATCTAGTTTATAGTTTAGTTTAGGCTATTTTGGATTAGTTTAGCTTAGTTTAGTTTAGTTTAGTTTAGAATAGGTTAGGTTAGGTTAATTTAGTATTGTTTAATTTAGTTTAGTTTATTTTATAGTTTAGTTTATAGTTTAGTTTAGTTAAGTTTAGTTTAGTTTATTGTTTAGTTTGCTTTAGTTTAGTTTTGTTTAATTTATTTTAGTTTAGTTTAGTTTAGTTTCGTTTAGGTTAGGTTAGGTTATGTTAATTTAGGTTAGCTTAGTTTAGTTTAGTTTAGGTTAGATTAGGTTATGTTAATTTAGGTTAGCTTAGTTTAGTTTAGTTTAGGTTAGATTAAGTTAGGTTAGGTTAGTTAAGTTTAGTTTAGTTTAATTTATAGTTTAGTTTAGTTTACTTTAGTTTATAGTTTAGTTTAGTTTAGTTTATTTTAGTTTAAAGTTTAGTTTATACTTTCGTTTACTTTAGTTAATAATTTTGTTTATGGTTTAGTTTAGTTTAGTTTAGTTATGTTTTATTTAGTTTAGTTTAGTTTCGTTTAGGTTTGGTTAGGTTAGGGTAGGTTAGGTTAGCTTAGTTTGGTTTAGTTTAGTTTAGGTTAGGTTAGGTTAGATTAGGTTAGTTTACCTTAGTTTAGTTTAGCTTACTTTATTTATGTTTAGTTCAATTTATATTTTAGTTTAGTGTAATTTAATTTATATTTTAGTTTATGGTTTAGTTTAGTTTAATTTATAGTTTGATTTATAGTTTAGTTTAGTTTCGTTTAGTTTAATTTAGCTTAGTTTAGATTAAAATAGGTTAGATTATGTTAGTTTAGTTTAGTTTATTTTAGTTTAGTTTAGTTTAGTTAATGTTAGGTTAGGTTAGTTTAGTTTAGTTTAGTTTAGTTTAATTTAATTTAGTTTACTTAATTTAGTTTAGTTTAGTTTAGTTTAGTTTAGTTTAGTTTAGGTTAGATATTGTTAGGTCAGGTTAGGTTATTTAAGTTTAGTTTAGTTAAGTTTAGGTTAGGTTAGGTTAGTTTAGTTTAATTGTATTTAGGTTAGGTTAGGTAATTTTAGGTTAGTATAGTTTAGTTAATTTATTTTAGTTAATAGTTCAGTATAGTTTACAGTTTAGTTTATAGTTTAGTTCTGTGTATAGTGTAGTTGATAGTTTAGTTTAGTTTAGTTTAGTTTCGTTTAAATTATGTTAGGTTAGGTTAGGTTGGATTAGCTTAGTTTAGTTTAGTTTAGGTTTGACTCGTTTAGTTTATAATTTAGTTTATAGTTCAGTTTAGTTTGGTTTAGTATAGTTTAGTTTTGTTTAATTTAGTTTTGTTTAATTTATTTTAATTTAGTTTAGTTTAGTTTAGTATATAGTTTAATTTTTAATTTAGTTTAGTTTAGTTTATAGTTTAGTTTAGTTTATGGTTAATTTATAGTTTAGTTTAGTTTATTTTAGTTTAGTTCAGTTTAGGATATGTCAGGTTAGTTTAGGTTAGTTTACTTTAGTTTAGTATAGTTTATAGTTTGGATTTGTTTAGTTTAGTTTATAGTTCAGTTTAGTTGAGTTTATTTTAATTTAGTTTAATTAAATTTTCTTTACTGTACAATTAAGTTTAGTTTAGTTTAGTTTATAGTTTAGTTTAGTTTAGTTTATGGTTAAGTTTATACTTTTGTTTAGTTTAATTTAGTTTAGTTTAGTATAGTTTAGCTCAGGTTAGCTTAGGTTAGGTTAACTTAGTTTAGTTTAGGTTAGGTTAGGTTAGGTTAGGTTACTTTAGTTAAGTTTAGTTTAGTTTAGTTAATTTATACTTTAGTTTAGTTTAGCATATAGTTTAGTTTAGTTTAGTTTATAGTATAGTATAGTTTAGTTTAGTTTAGTTTAGGGTAGGTTAGATTAGTTTAGTTTATTTTAGTTTAGATTAGGTTTGGTTAGGGTAGTTTACTTAAGTTTATAGTTTAGTTTAGGTTAGGTTACGTTAGGTTAGGTTAGGTTAGTTTAGATTAGTTTAGTTTACTTTACTTTAGTTTTGTTTAGTTTTGTTTAGGTTAGGTTAGGTTAGTTTAGGTTAGGTTAGGTTAGCGTATTTTGGTTTAGTTTAGTTTAGTTAAGTTTTGTTTAGTTTATAGTTTAGTTTAGTTTAGTTTAGCTTGGTTTAGTTTAGGTTGGGTTAGGTTAGTTTAGTTTAGTTTAGTTTGGTTTATTTTAGTTTAGTTTAGGTTAGATGAGCATGGGTTAGTTTAGTTTAATTTAGATTAGGTTATTTAGGTTAGGTTATGTTAGGTTAGTTTAGTTTAGTTTAGTTTAGTTTATGTTAGTTTAGGTTAGGTTAGGTTAGGTTATGTTACTTTAGTTTAGTTTAGCTTAGTTTAGCTTAGGTTAGGTTAGTTTAGGTTATTTTACTTTAGTTTAGTTTATTTCAGTTTATAGTTTAGTATAGTTTATAGTTTAGTTTATAGTTTACTTTAGTTTATAGTGTAGTTTAGTTTAGTTTAGTTTCGTTTCGTTTAGGTTAGGTTCGGTTACGTTAGGTTATGTTAGGTTAAGTTAGTTTAGTTTAGTTTAGTTTAGTTATGTTTAGTTTAGTTTATAGTTAAGTTTATTAATTAGTTTAGATTAGTTTATAGTTAAGTATATAGTTTAGTATAGTTTAGTTTAGTGTAGTTTAGTTTAGATTAGCTTAGTTAGTTTATTTTGGATTAGTTTACTTTACGTTACGTTAGGTTAGGTTAATTTATTTTAGTTTAGGTTAGGTTAGGTTAAGTCAGGTTACTTTAGTTTAGCATAGTTTAGTTTAGTTTAGATAATTTTAGTTTATTTATAGTTTAGTTTAGTTTATAATTTAGTTTAGTTTAGTGTAGTTTAGATTAGGTTAGGTTAGGTTAGATTAGTTTAGTTTAGGTTAGGTTAGGTTAGGATAGTTTAGTTTAGTTTATTTTAGTTTAGTTTAGTTTATAGTTTAGTTTATAGTTTAAATTAGTTTAGTTCAGATTAGTTTAGTTTAGTTTACTTAAGTTTAGTTTAGGTTAGGTTAGGTTAGGTTATGTTAGGTTTGGTTAGTGTAGTTTAGTTTAGTTAAGTTCAGTTTATATTAGGTTAGGTTAATTGAATTTAGTTTAGTTTAGTTTAGGTTAGGTTAGGTGAGTTTAATTTAGTTTAGTTTAGTTTAGGTTAGATTTGACTCGTTTAGTTTATAATTTAGTTTATAGTTCAGTTTAGTTTGGTTCAGTATAGTTTAGTTTGTTTAATTTAGTTTTGTTTAATTTATTTTAATTTAGTTTAGTTTAGTTTAGTATATAGTTTAATTTTTAATATAGTTTAGTTTAGTTTATAGTTTAGTTTATGGTTTAGTTTAGTTTAGTTTGGTTTGGTTTAGTTTAGTTCTGTTTGTTTTAGTTTAGTTTAGTTTAGGTTAGGTTAGCTTAGTATAGTTTAGTTTAATTTAGGTTAGGATGGGTTAGGTTAGTTTAGTTTACTTTAGTTTAGTTTAGGTTAGGTTAGCTTAGGTTATGTTAGGTGAGTTTAATTTAGTTTAGTAATTTAGTTTAGTTTAGTTTAGGTTAGTTTAGTCTAGTTTCGTTTAGTTTAGTTTAGTTTATGTTAGGTTAGGTTTAGTTTGGTTAGGTTAGGTTAGGTTAGTTTAGTTTATTTTAGGTTAGTTTAGGTTAGGTTAGGTTAGTTAAATTTAATTTAGTTAGATTATAATTTAGTTTATAGTTTAGTTTAATTTAGTTTATTGTTTAGTTTAGTTAAATTTAGTTTAGGTTAGGTAAGGTTAGGTTAGGTTAGTTTAGTTTAGTATAGTTTAGTTTAGTTTAGTTTAGTGAATTTAGTTTAGTTTAGTTTAGGTTTTAGTTAAGCTTAGTTAGTTTGTTTAGATTAGTATAGTTTACTTTAGGTAGGTTACGTAATTTTAGTTTAGTTTAGGTTAGGTTAGGTTAGGTGAAGTTATGTTAATTTAGTTTAGTTTAGTTTAGTTTAGTTTAAGTATAGTTTAGCTTAGTTTATAATTTAGTTTAATTTAGTTTATAGTATAGTTTATGGTTTAGTTTAGTTTCGTTTGGTTTGGTTTAGAATCGTTCTGTTTCGTTTAGTTTAGTTTAGTTTAGGTTAGGTTAGCTTAGTTTAGTTTAGTTTAGTTTACGTTAGGTTAGGTTAGGTTAGTTTAGTTTACTTTAGTTTAGTTTAGGTTAGGTTAGCTTAGGTTATGTTAGGTGAGTTTAGTTTAGTTTAGTTTAGGTTAGGTTAGTTTAGTTTAGTTTCGTTTAGTTTAGTTTAGTTTAGGTTAGGTTAGGTTTAGTTTGGTTAGGTTAGGTTAGGTTAGGTTAGTTTAGCTAATTTTAGTTTAGTTTATAGTTTCGTTAATTTAGTTTAATTTAGTTTAGTATATAGTTAAGTTTATAGTTTAGTTTAGTTTATGGTTTAGTATAGTTTAGTTTAGTTTAGTTCAACTTAGTTTAGTTTAGATTCGTTTAGTTTAGTTTAGGTTAAGTTAGGTTAGGTTTGGTTAGGTTAATTTAGTTTAGTTTAGTTTAATTTAGTTTATTTAATTTATAGTTTAGTTAAATTTAGTTTAATTTATAGTTTAGATTATAGTTTAGTTTATTTTATATTTTAGTTTAGTTTAGTTTATGTTAGGTTAGTTTAGTTTAGTTTAGTTTAGTTTCGGTTAGGTGTGGTTAGGATAGTTTAGTTTAGTTTAGTTTAGTTTTAGTTTATAGTTTAGTTTAGTTTACTTTATACTTAAGTTCATAGTTTAGTTTATAGTTTAGTTTAGGCTATTTTAGATTAGTTTAGTTTAGTTTGGTTTAGTTTAGGTTAGGTTTGGTTAGGTTAATTTAGTAAAGTTTAGTTTAGTTTTGTTTATTTAGTTTATTTTATAGTTTAGTTTAGTTAAGTTTAGTTTAGTTTAATTTAGTTTAGTTTAGTTTTGTTTAATTTAGTTTAGTTTAGTTTTGTTTAATTTAGTTTAGTTTAATTTAGTTTAGTTTAGTTTAGATCAGGTTAGGTTGTTTAGTTTAGTTTAGTTTAGTTTAGTTTAGCTAAGTTTAGTTTAGTTTAGTTAAGCTTAGTTAGTTTAGTTTAGATTAGTATAGTTTACATTAGGTTAGGTTAGGTTAGGTAAGTTTAGTTTAGTTTAGTTTAGGTTAGGTTAGGTTAGTTTAAGTTAGGTTACTTTAGTTTAGTTTAGTTTAGATAATTTATCATTTAGTTTAGTTTAGTTTATAGTTTAGTTTATAGTTTACTTTAGTTTCTAGTTTAGTTTAGTTTGAATTAGATTCGGTAAGTTTAGTTTAGTTTAAGTTAGGTTAGGTTAGGTTGAGTTAGGTTACTTTAGTTTAGTTTAGTTTAGATAATTTATAGTTTAGTTTATTTTAGTTTAGTTTATGGTTAATTTAGTTTATAGTTTAGTTTAGTTTAGTTATGTTTAGTTTTGTTTATAGTTTAGTTTATTAATTAATTTAGTTTATAGTTTAGTTTAGTTTAGTTATGTTTAGTTTTGTTTATAGTTTAGTTTATTAATTAATTTAGTTTAGTTTATAGTTAAGTAACTGGTTTAGTATAGTTTATTTTAGTGTAGTTTAATTTAGATTAGCTTAGTTAGTTTATTTTGGATTAGTTTACTTTACGTTACGTTAGGTTAGGTTAATTTATGTTAGTTTAGGTTAGGTTAGGTTAAGTCAGGTTACTTTAGTTTAGCTTAGTTTAGTTTAGTTTAGATAATTTATAGTTTAGTTTAGTTTAGTTTATAGTTTAGTTTACAGTTTAGTTTAGTTTAGTTTCGGTTTGGTTAGGTTAGGTTAGATTAATTTAATTTAGGTTATGATAGTTTAATTCAGTTTAGTTTAGTTTAGTTAAGCTTAGTTAGTTTAGTTTAGATTAGATTAGTATAGTCTACGTTAGGTTAGGTTAGGTTAGGTAAGTTTAGTTTAGTTTAGGTTAGGTTAGGTGAAGTTAGGTTACTTTAGTTAGGTTTAGTATAATTTAGTTTAGTTTATTTATAGTTTAGTTTAGTTTATAATTTAGTTTAGTTTAGTGTAGTTTAGGTTAGGTTAGGTTAGATTAGTTTAGCTTAGTTTAGGTTAGGATAGGTTAGGATAGTTTAGTTTAGTTTATTTTATTTTAGTTTAGTTTAGTTTATAGTTTAGTTTATAGTTTAAATTAGTTTAGTTTAGATTAGTTTAGTTTAGTTTAGTTTACTTAACTTTAGTTTAGGTTAGGTTAGGTTAGGTTAGGTTATGTTAGGTTAGGTTAGTGTAGTTTAGTTCAGTTTAGTTTAGTTCAGTTTATATTAGGTTAGGTTAATTTAATTTAGTTTAGTTTAGGTTAGGTTAGGTTAGTTTAGTTTAGTTTAGTTTAGGTTAGGTTAGGTTAGGTTAGGTTAAGTTAGGTTATGTTAGGTTAGGTTAGTGTAGTTTAGTTTAGTTTAGTTTAGATTTTACTCGTTTAGTTAATAGTTTAGTTTATAGTTCAGTTTGGTTTAGTTTAGTTTAGTTTAGTTTTGTTTAATTTAGTTTTGTTTAATTTATTTTAATTTAGTTTAGTTTAGTTTAGTATATAGTTTAGTTTTTAATTTAGTTTAGTTTAGATTATAGTTTAGTTTATGGTTTAGTTTAGTTTAATTTGGTTTGGTTTAGTTTAGTTCTGTTTGTTTTAGTTTAGTTTAATTTAGGTTACGTTGGGTTACGTTAGTTTAGTTTACTTTAGTTTAGTTTAGGTTAGGTTAGCTTAGGCTATGTTAGGTGAGTTTATTTTAGTTTAGTAGTTTAGTTTAGTTTAGGTTAGGTTAGTTTAGTTTAGTTTCGTTTAGTTTAGTTTAGTTTAGGTTTGGTTAGGTTTAGTTTGGTTAGGTTAGGTTATGTTAGGTTAGTTTAGTTATGTTTATGTTAGTTTAGGTTAGGTTAGGTCAGGTTATGTTAGTTTAGTTTAGTTTAGCTTAGTTTAGCTTAGGTTAGGTTAGTTTAGGTTATTTTACTTTAGTTTAGTTTAGTTTAGTTTAGTTTATAGTTTAGTATAATTTATAGTTTAGTTTATAGTTTACTTTAGTTTATAGTGTAGTTTAGTTTAGTTTAGTTTCGTTTCGTTTAGGTTTGGTTCGGTTACGTTAGGTTATGTTAGGTTAAGTTAGTTTAGTTTAGTTTAGTTTAGTTATGTTTAGTTTAGTTTATAGTTAAGTTTATTAATTAGTTTAGTTTAGTTTATAGTTAAGTATATAGTTTAGTATAGTTTAGTTTAGTGTAGTTTAGTTTAGATTAGCTTAGTTAGTTTATTTTGGATTAGTTTACTTTACGTTACGTTAGGTTAGGTTAATTTATTTTAGTTTAGGTTAGGTTAGGTTAAGTCAGGTTACTTTAGTTTAGCATAGTTTAGTTTAGTTTAGATAATTTTAGTTTATTTATAGTTTAGTTTAGTTTATAATTTAGTTTAGTTTAGTGTAGTTTAGATTAGGTTAGGTTAGGTTAGATTAGTTTAGTTTAGGTTAGGTTAGGTTAGGATAGTTTAGTTTAGTTTATTTTAGTTTAGTTTAGATTATAGTTTAGTTTATGGTTTAGTTTAGTTTAGTTTGGTTTGGTTTAGTTTAGTTCTGTTTGTTTTAGTTTAGTTTAATTTAGGTTACGTTGGGTTACGTTAGTTTAGTTTACTTTAGTTTAGTTTAGGTTAGGTTAGCTTAGGTTATGTTAGGTGAGTTTATTTTAGTTTAGTAGTTTAGTTTAGTTTAGGTTAGGTTAGTTTAGTTTAGTTTCGTTTAGTTTAGTTTAGTTTAGGTTTGGTTAGGTTTAGTTTGGTTAGGTTAGGTTAGGTTAGGTTAGTTTAGTTTATTTTAGTTTATTTAATTTATAGTTTAGATAATTTTAGTTTAGTTTATAGTTTAGATTATAGTTTAGTTTACTTTTGGTCACATTTCAGTTTATAGTTTAGTTTATAGTTAAGTTTACAGTTTACTTTAGGCTAGTTTAGATTACTTTAGTTTAGTTCAGTTTAGTTTAGATTAGTTTAGTTTATTTTATAGTTTAGTTTAGTTAACTTTAGTTTAGTTTATAATTTAGTTTAGTTTACATTATAGTTTAGTTTATAGTATAGTTTACTTAATAGTTTAGTTTTATAGTTTAGTTTATGGCTTAGTTTATAATTAAAATTCGTTTACTTTAGATTAGTTTAGTTTAGTTTAGTTTAGTGTAGCTTAGGTTAGGTTAGGTTAGTTTAGTTTAGTTTAGTTTTGTTTACTTAAGTTTAGTTTAGTTTAGGTTAGGTTAGCTTATGTTAGGTTAGGTTAATTTAGCTTAAGTTAGATTAGGTTAGGTTAGTTTAGTTTAGTGTAGTTTAGTTTAGTTCAGTTTAGATTAGGTTACGTTAGTTTAGTTTTGTTTAGTTCAGTTTACTTTAGGTTAGGTTAGGTTAGGTAGTGTTAGTTTAGTTTAGTTTAGTTTAGTTTAGTTTTGGTTAGGTTTGGTTAGGTTGAGTTATTTTAGGTTAGGTTAGTTTAGTTTAGTCTCGTTTAGTTTATAGTTTAGTTTCGTTAAGTTTAGTTTATAGTTCAGTTTAGTTTAGTTTTGTTTAATTTAGTTTAGTTTAATTTATTTTAATTTATTTTAGTTTAGTTTAATTTATAGTTCAGTTTATAATTTAGTTTAGATTAGTTTATAGTTTAGTATATGGTTTAGTTTAGTTTAGTTTAGTTTGGTTTAGTTTAGTTTAGATTATTTAGTTTCGTTTAGGTTAGTTTAGTTTAGGCTAGATTAGGTTAGCTTAGTTTAGTTTAAATAAGTTTAGGTTAGGTTAGGATGGTTTAGATTAAGTTAGTTTAGTTTAGTTTAGTTTAGCTAAGTTTAGTTTAGTTTACAATTTAGTTTAGTATAGTTTAGTTTATAGCTTAGTTTATACTTAAGTTTAGTTTAATTTATAGTTTAGTTTATAGTTTAAATTAGTTTAATTTAGTTTAGGTTAGGTTAGGTTTGTTTAGTTTAAGTTAGGTTAGGTTAGGTTAGGTTAGTTTAGTTTAGTTTAGTTTAGTTGAATTTAGTTTAGTTTAGTTTAGGTTAGGTTAAGTTAGTTTAGTTTAGTTTAATTTAGGTTAGGTTAGGTTAGTTTGGGTTAACTTAGTTTAGTTTAGTTTAGGTTAGGATAGGTTAGGTTGATTAGGTTAGTTTAGTTCAGTTTAGCTAATTTTAGTTTAGTTTATAGTTTCGTAAATTTAGTTTAGTTTAGTTTAGTGTATAGATAAGTTTATAGTTTAGTTTACTTTAGTTTATGGTTTAGTATAGTTTAGTTTAGCTTAGTTTAGCTTAGTTTATTTTAGTTTCGTTTAGTTTAGATTAGGTTAAGTTAGGTTGAGTTTGGTTAGGTTAATTTGGTTTAGTTTAGTTTAATTTAGTTTATTTAATTTATAGTTTAGTTAAATTTAGTTTAGTTTATAGTTTAGATTATAGTTTAATTTATTTTATATTTTAGTTTAGTTTAGTTTAGTTTAGGTTAGGTTAGTTTAGTTTAGTTTAGTTTAGTTTATGTCAGGTTGGGTTAGGATAGTTTAGTTAATTTTAGTTTATAGTTTACTTTAGTTTATTTTATACTTAAGTTAATAATTTAGTTTAGGCTATTTTAGATTAGTTTAGTTTGGTTTAGTTTAGGTTAGGTTCGGTTAGGTTAATTTAGTAAAGTTTAGTTTAGTTTTGTTTATTTAGTTTATTTTATAGTTTAGTTTAGTTAAGTTTAGTTTAGTTTAATTTAGTTTAGTTTAGTTTTGTTTAATTTAGTTTAGTTTATTTTAGTTTAGTTTAGTTAGTTTAATTTAGTTTAGTTTAATTTAGTTTAGTTTAGTTTAGATCAGGTTAGCCTGATTAGGTTAGTTTAGTTTAGTTTAGTTTAGCTAAGTTTAGTTTAGTTTATAGTTTCGTTAATTTATTTTAGTTTAGTTTAGTGTATAGTTAGGTTTATAGTTTAGTTTAGTTTATAGTTTATTTTATAGTTTAGTATATTTTAGTTTAGTTTAGTTTAGTTTTTGCTTAGTTTAGTTTAGTTTCGTTTAGTTTAGGGTAGGTAAGGTTAGGTTAGGTTGGGTTAAGTTAGTTTAGTTTAGTTTTGTTTAGGTTAGGTTAGGTTTGGTTAGGTTAGTTTAGTTCATTTTATTTTAATTTAGTGTAGTTAATTTATAGTTTAGTTAAATTTAGTTTAGTTTATAGTTTAGATTATAGTTTAGTTTAGTTCATTTTATATTTTAGTTTTGTTTAGTTTAGGTTAGGTTTGGTTAGGTTAGGGTAGGTTAGGTTAGCTTAGTTTGGTTTAGTTTAGTTTAGGTTAGGTTAGGTTATTTTTAATTTATAGTTTATTTTAGTTTTGTGAATACTTAAGTTTATCATTTAGTTTATAATCTAGTTTATAGTTTAGTTTAGGCTATTTTGGATTAGTTTAGCTTAGTTTAGTTTAGTTTAGTTTAGAATAGGTTAGGTTAGGTTAATTTAGTATTGTTTAATTTAGTTTAGTTTATTTTATAGTTTAGTTTATAGTTTAGTTTAGTTAAGTTTAGTTTAGTTTATTGTTTAGTTTGCTTTAGTTTAGTTTTGTTTAATTTATTTTAGTTTAGTTTAGTTTAGTTTCGTTTAGGTTAGGTTAGGTTATGTTAATTTAGGTTAGCTTAGTTTAGTTTAGTTTAGGTTAGATTAGGTTATGTTAATTTAGGTTAGCTTAGTTTAGTTTAGTTTAGGTTAGATTAAGTTAGGTTAGGTTAGTTAAGTTTAGTTTAGTTTAATTTATAGTTTAGTTTAGTTTACTTTAGTTTATAGTTTAGTTTAGTTTAGTTTATTTTAGTTTAAAGTTTAGTTTATACTTTCGTTTACTTTAGTTAATAATTTTGTTTATGGTTTAGTTTAGTTTAGTTTAGTTATGTTTTATTTAGTTTAGTTTAGTTTCGTTTAGGTTTGGTTAGGTTAGGGTAGGTTAGGTTAGCTTAGTTTGGTTTAGTTTAGTTTAGGTTAGGTTAGGTTAGATTAGGTTAGTTTACCTTAGTTTAGTTTAGCTTACTTTATTTATGTTTAGTTCAATTTATATTTTAGTTTAGTGTAATTTAATTTATATTTTAGTTTATGGTTTAGTTTAGTTTAATTTATAGTTTGATTTATAGTTTAGTTTAGTTTCGTTTAGTTTAATTTAGCTTAGTTTAGATTAGGTTAGGTTAGATTATGTTAGTTTAGTTTAGTTTATTTTAGTTTAGTTTAGTTTAGTTAATGTTAGGTTAGGTTAGTTTAGTTTAGTTTAGTTTAGTTTAATTTAATTTAGTTTACTTAATTTAGTTTTGTTTAGTTTAGTTTAGTTTAGTTTAGTTTAGGTTAGATATTGTTAGGTCATGTTAGGTTATTTAAGTTTAGTTTAGTTAAGTTTAGGTTAGGTTAGGTTAGTTTAGTTTAATTGTATTTAGGTTAGGTTAGGTAATTTTAGGTTAGTATAGTTTAGTTAATTTATTTTAGTTATTAGTTCAGTATAGTTTACAGTTTAGTTTATAGTTTAGTTCTGTGTATAGTGTAGTTGATAGTTTAGTTTAGTTTAGTTTAGTTTCGTTTAAATTATGTTAGGTTAGGTTAGGTTGGATTAGCTTAGTTTAGTTTAGTTTAGGTTTGACTCGTTTAGTTTATAATTTAGTTTATAGTTCAGTTTAGTTTGGTTTAGTATAGTTTAGTTTTGTTTAATTTAGTTTTGTTTAATTTATTTTAATTTAGTTTAGTTTAGTTTAGTATATAGTTTAATTTTTAATTTAGTTTAGTTTAGTTTATAGTTTAGTTTAGTTTATGGTTAATTTATAGTTTAGTTTAGTTTATTTTAGTTTAGTTCAGTTTAGGATATGTCAGGTTAGTTTAGGTTAGTTTACTTTAGTTTAGTATAGTTTATAGTTTGGATTTGTTTAGTTTAGTTTATAGTTCAGTTTAGTTGAGTTTATTTTAATTTAGTTTAATTAAATTTTCTTTACTGTACAATTAAGTTTAGTTTAGTTTAGTTTATAGTTTAGTTTAGTTTAGTTTATGGTTAAGTTTATACTTTTGTTTAGTTTAATTTAGTTTAGTTTAGTATAGTTTAGCTCAGGTTAGCTTAGGTTAGGTTAATTTAGTTTAGTTTAGGTTAGGTTAGGTTAGGTTAGGTTACTTTAGTTAAGTTTAGTTTAGTTTAGTTAATTTATACTTTAGTTTAGTTTAGCATATAGTTTAGTTTAGTTTAGTTTATAGTATAGTATAGTTTAGTTTAGTTTAGTTTAGGGTAGGTTAGATTAGTTTAGTTTATTTTAGTTTAGATTAGGTTTGGTTAGGGTAGTTTACTTAAGTTTATAGTTTAGTTTAGGTTAGGTTACGTTAGGTTAGGTTAGGTTAGTTTAGATTAGTTTAGTTTACTTTACTTTAGTTTTGTTTAGTTTTGTTTAGGTTAGGTTAGGTTAGTTTAGGTTAGGTTAGGTTAGCGTATTTTGGTTTAGTTTAGTTTAGTTAAGTTTTGTTTAGTTTATAGTTTAGTTTAGTTTAGTTTAGCTTGGTTTAGTTTAGGTTGGGTTAGGTTAGTTTAGTTTAGTTTAGTTTGGTTTATTTTAGTTTAGTTTAGGTTAGATGAGCATGGGTTAGTTTAGTTTAATTTAGATTAGGTTATTTAGGTTAGGTTATGTTAGGTTAGTTTAGTTTAGTTTAGTTTAGTTTATGTTAGTTTAGGTTAGGTTAGGTTAGGTTATGTTACTTTAGTTTAGTTTAGCTTAGTTTAGCTTAGGTTAGGTTAGTTTAGGTTATTTTACTTTAGTTTAGTTTAGTTCAGTTTATAGTTTAGTATAGTTTATAGTTTAGTTTATAGTTTACTTTAGTTTATAGTGTAGTTTAGTTTAGTTTAGTTTCGTTTCGTTTAGGTTAGGTTCGGTTACGTTAGGTTATGTTAGGTTAAGTTAGTTTAGTTTAGTTTAGTTTAGTTATGTTTAGTTTAGTTTATAGTTAAGTTTATTAATTAGTTTAGATTAGTTTATAGTTAAGTATATAGTTTAGTATAGTTTAGTTTAGTGTAGTTTAGTTTAGATTAGCTTAGTTAGTTTATTTTGGATTAGTTTACTTTACGTTACGTTAGGTTAGGTTAATTTATTTTAGTTTAGGTTAGGTTAGGTTAAGTCAGGTTACTTTAGTTTAGCATAGTTTAGTTTAGTTTAGATAATTTTAGTTTATTTATAGTTTAGTTTAGTTTATAATTTAGTTTAGTTTAGTGTAGTTTAGATTAGGTTAGGTTAGATTAGTTTAGTTTAGGTTAGGTTAGGTTAGGATAGTTTAGTTTAGTTTATTTTAGTTTAGTTTAGTTTATAGTTTAGTTTATAGTTTAAATTAGTTTAGTTCAGATTAGTTTAGTTTAGTTTACTTAAGTTTAGTTTAGGTTAGGTTAGGTTAGGTTATGTTAGGTTTGGTTAGTGTAGTTTAGTTTAGTTAAGTTCAGTTTATATTAGGTTAGGTTAATTGAATTTAGTTTAGTTTAGTTTAGGTTAGGTTAGGTGAGTTTAATTTAGTTTAGTTTAGTTTAGGTTAGATTTGACTCGTTTAGTTTATAATTTAGTTTATAGTTCAGTTTAGTTTGGTTCAGTATAGTTTAGTTTTGTTTAATTTAGTTTTGTTTAATTTAGTTTTGTTTAATTTATTTTAATTTAGTTTAGTTTAGTTTAGTATATAGTTTAATTTTTAATATAGTTTAGTTCAGTTTATAGTTTAGTTTATGGTTTAGTTTAGTTTAGTTTGGTTTGGTTTAGTTTAGTTCTGTTTGTTTTAGTTTAGTTTAGTTTAGGTTAGGTTAGCTTAGTATAGTTTAGTTTAATTTAGGTTAGGATGGGTTAGGTTAGTTTAGTTTACTTTAGTTTAGTTTAGGTTAGGTTAGCTTAGGTTATGTTAGGTGAGTTTAATTTAGTTTAGTAATTTAGTTTAGTTTAGTTTAGGTTAGTTTAGTCTAGTTTCGTTTAGTTTAGTTTAGTTTATGTTAGGTTAGGTTTAGTTTGGTTAGGTTAGGTTAGGTTAGTTTAGTTTATTTTAGGTTAGTTTAGGTTAGGTTAGGTTAGTTAAATTTAATTTAGTTAGATTATAATTTAGTTTATAGTTTAGTTTAATTTAGTTTATTGTTTAGTTTAGTTAAATTTAGTTTAGGTTAGGTAAGATTAGGTTAGGTTAGTTTAGTTTAGTATAGTTTAGTTTAGTTTAGTTTAGTGAATTTAGTTTAGTTTAGTTTAGGTTTTAGTTAAGCTTAGTTAGTTTGTTTAGATTAGTATAGTTTACTTTAGGTAGGTTACGTAATTTTAGTTTAGTTTAGGTTAGGTTAGGTTAGGTGAAGTTATGTTAATTTAGTTTAGTTTAGTTTAGTTTAGTTTATGTATAGTTTAGCTTAGTTTATAATTTAGTTTAATTTAGTTTATAGTATAGTTTATGGTTTAGTTTAGTTTCGTTTGGTTTGGTTTAGAATCGTTCTGTTTCGTTTAGTTTAGTTTAGTTTAGGTTAGGTTAGCTTAGTTTAGTTTAGTTTAGTTTACGTTAGGTTAGGTTAGGTTAGTTTAGTTTACTTTAGTTTAGTTTAGGTTAGGTTAGCTTAGGTTATGTTAGGTGAGTTTAGTTTAGTTTAGTTTAGGTTAGGTTAGTTTAGTTTAGTTTCGTTTAGTTTAGTTTAGTTTAGGTTAGGTTAGGTTTAGTTTGGTTAGGTTAGGTTAGGTTAGGTTAGTTTAGCTAATTTTAGTTTAGTTTATAGTTTCGTTAATTTAGTTTAATTTAGTTTAGTATATAGTTAAGTTTATAGTTTAGTTTAGTTTATGGTTTAGTATAGTTTAGTTTAGTTTAGTTCAACTTAGTTTAGGTAAGATTCGTTTAGTTTAGTTTAGGTTAAGTTAGGTTAGGTTTGGTTAGGTTAATTTAGTTTAGTTTAGTTTAATTTAGTTTATTTAATTTATAGTTTAGTTAAATTTAGTTTAATTTATAGTTTAGATTATAGTTTAGTTTATTTTATATTTTAGTTTAGTTTAGTTTATGTTAGGTTTGTTTAGTTTAGTTTAGTTTAGTTTCGGTTAGGTGTGGTTAGGATAGTTTAGTTTAGTTTAGTTTAGTTTTAGTTTATAGTTTAGTTTAGTTTACTTTATACTTAAGTTCATAGTTTAGTTTATAGTTTAGTTTAGGCTATTTTAGATTAGTTTAGTTTAGTTTGGTTTAGTTTAGGTTAGGTTTGGTTAGGTTAATTTAGTAAAGTTTAGTTTAGTTTTGTTTATTTAGTTTATTTTATAGTTTAGTTTAGTTAAGTTTAGTTTAGTTTAATTTAGTTTAGTTTAGTTTTGTTTAATTTAGTTTAGTTTAGTTTTGTTTAATTTAGTTTAGTTTAATTTAGTTTAGTTTAGTTTAGATCAGGTTAGGTTGTTTAGTTTAGTTTAGTTTAGTTTAGTTTAGCTAAGTTTAGTTTAGCTAAGTTTAGTTTAGTTTAGTTAAGCTTAGTTAGTTTAGTTTAGATTAGTATAGTTTACGTTAGGTTAGGTTAGGTTAGGTAAGTTTAGTTTAGTTTAGTTTAGGTTAGGTTAGGTTAGTTTAAGTTAGGTTACTTTAGTTTAGTTTAGTTTAGATAATTTATAATTTAGTTTAGTTTAGTTTATAGTTTAGTTTATAGTTTACTTTAGTTTCTAGTTTAGTTTAGTTTGAATTAGATTCGGTAAGTTTAGTTTAGTTTAAGTTAGGTTAGGTTAGGTTGAGTTAGGTTACTTTAGTTTAGTTTAGTTTAGATAATTTATAGTTTAGTTTATTTTAGTTTAGTTTATGGTTAATTTAGTTTATAGTTTAGTTTAGTTTAGTTATGTTTAGTTTTGTTTATAGTTTAGTTTATTAATTAATTTAGTTTAGTTTATAGTTAAGTAACTGGTTTAGTATAGTTTATTTTAGTGTAGTTTAGTTTAGATTAGCTTAGTTAGTTTATTTTGGATTAGTTTACTTTACGTTACGTTAGGTTAGGTTAATTTATGTTAGTTTAGGTTAGGTTAGGTTAAGTCAGGTTACTTTAGTTTAGCTTAGTTTAGTTTAGTTTAGATAATTTATAGTTTAGTTTAGTTTAGTTTATAGTTTAGTTTACAGTTTAGTTTAGTTTAGTTTCGGTTTGGTTAGGTTAGGTTAGATTAATTTAATTTAGGTTATGATAGTTTAATTCAGTTTAGTTTAGTTTAGTTAAGCTTAGTTAGTTTAGTTTAGATTAGTATAGTCTACGTTAGGTTAGGTTAGGTTAGGTAAGTTTAGTTTAGTTTAGGTTAGGTTAGGTGAAGTTAGGTTACTTTAGTTAGGTTTAGTATAATTTAGTTTAGTTTATTTATAGTTTAGTTTAGTTTATAATTTAGTTTAGTTTAGTGTAGTTTAGGTTAGGTTAGGTTAGGTTAGATTAGTTTAGCTTAGTTTAGGTTAGGATAGGTTAGGATAGTTTAGTTTAGTTTATTTTATTTTAGTTTAGTTTAGTTTATAGTTTAGTTTATAGTTTAAATTAGTTTAGTTTAGATTAGTTTAGTTTAGTTTACTTAAGTTTAGTTTAGGTTAGGTTAGGTTAGGTTAGGTTATGTTAGGTTAGGTTAGTGTAGTTTAGTTCAGTTTAGTTTAGTTCAGTTTATATTAGGTTAGGTTAATTTAATTTAGTTTAGTTTAGGTTAGGTTAGGTTAGTTTAGTTTAGTTTAGTTTAGGTTAGGTTAGGTTAGGTTAGGTTAAGTTAGGTTATGTTAGGTTAGGTTAGTGTAGTTTAGTTTAGTTTAGTTTAGATTTTACTCGTTTAGTTAATAGTTTAGTTTATAGTTCAGTTTGGTTTAGTTTAGTTTAGTTTAGTTTTGTTTAATTTAGTTTTGTTTAATTTATTTTAATTTAGTTTAGTTTAGTTTAGTATATAGTTTAGTTTTTAATTAGGTTAGTTTAGATTATAGTTTAGTTTATGGTTTAGTTTAGTTTAATTTGGTTTGGTTTAGTTTAGTTCTGTTTGTTTTAGTTTAGTTTAATTTAGGTTACGTTGGGTTACGTTAGTTTAGTTTACTTTAGTTTAGTTTAGGTTAGGTTAGCTTAGGTTATGTTAGGTGAGTTTATTTTAGTTTAGTAGTTTAGTTTAGTTTAGGTTAGGTTAGTTTAGTTTAGTTTCGTTTAGTTTAGTTTAGTTTAGGTTTGGTTAGGTTTAGTTTGGTTAGGTTAGGTTATGTTAGGTTAGTTTAGTTATGTTTATGTTAGTTTAGGTTAGGTTAGGTCAGGTTATGTTAGTTTAGTTTAGTTTAGCTTAGTTTAGCTTAGGTTAGGTTAGTTTAGGTTATTTTACTTTAGTTTAGTTTAGTTTAGTTTAGTTTATAGTTTAGTATAATTTATAGTTTAGTTTATAGTTTACTTTAGTTTATAGTGTAGTTTAGTTTAGTTTAGTTTAGTTTCGTTTCGTTTAGGTTTGGTTCGGTTACGTTAGGTTATGTTAGGTTAAGTTAGTTTAGTTTAGTTTAGTTTAGTTATGTTTAGTTTAGTTTATAGTTAAGTTTATTAATTAGTTTAGTTTAGTTTATAGTTAAGTATATAGTTTAGTATAGTTTAGTTTAGTGTAGTTTAGTTTAGATTACCTTAGTTAGTTTATTTTGGATTAGTTTACTTTACGTTACGTTAGGTTAGGTTAATTTATTTTAGTTTAGGTTAGGTTAGGTTAAGTCAGGTTACTTTAGTTTAGCATAGTTTAGTTTAGTTTAGATAATTTTAGTTTATTTATAGTTTAGTTTAGTTTATAATTTAGGTTAGTTTAGTGTAGTTTAGATTAGGTTAGGTTAGGTTAGATTAGTTTAGTTTAAGTTAGGTTAGGTTAGGATAGTTTAGTTTATTTTATTTTAGTTTAGTTTAGTTTATAGTTTAGTTTATAGTTTAAATTAGTTTAGTTCAGATTAGTTTAGTTTAGTTTACTTAAGTTTAGTTTAGGTTAGTTTAGGTTAGGTTATGTTAGGTTTGGTTAGTGTAGTTTAGTTTAGTTAAGTTCAGTTTATATTAGGTTAGGTTAATTTAATTTAGTTTAGTTTAGTTTAGGTTAGGTTAGGTGAGTTTAATTTAGTTTAGTTTAGTTTAGGTTAGGTTAGGTTATGTTAGGTTAGTGTAGTTTAGTTTAGTTTAGTTTAGATTTGACTCGTTTAGTTTATAATTTAGTTTATAGTTCAGTTTAGTTTGGTTCAGTATAGTTTAGTTTTGTTTAATTTAGTTTTGTTTAATTTATTTTAATTTAGTTTAGTTTAGTTTAGTATATAGTTTAATTTTTAATATAGTTTAGTTTAGTTTATAGTTTAGTTTATGGTTTAGTTTAGTTTAGTTTGGTTTGGTTTAGTTTAGTTCTGTTTGTTTTAGTTTAGTTTAGTTTAGGTTAGGTTAGCTTAGTATAGTTTAGTTTAATTTTGGTTAGGATGGGTTAGGTTAGTTTAGTTTACTTTAGTTTAGTTTAGGTTAGGTTAGCTTATGTTAGGTGAGTTTATTTTAGTTTAGTAGTTTAGTTTGGTTTAGTTCAGGTTAGTTTAGTCTAGTTTCGTTTAGTTTAGTTTAGTTTATGTTAGGTTAGGTTTAGTTTGGTTAGGTTAGGTTAAGGTTAGGTTAGTTTAGTTTATTTTAGGTTAGTTTAGGTTAGGTTAGGTTAGTTAAATTTAATTTAGTTAGATTATAATTTAGTTTATAGTTTAGTTTAATTTAGTTTATTGTTTAGTTTAGTTAAATTTAGTTTAGGTTAGGTAAGGTTAGGTTAGGTTAGTTTTGTTTAGTATAGTTTAGTTTAGTTTAGTTTAGTGAATTTAGTTTAGTTTAGTTTAGGTTTTAGTTAAGCTTAGTTAGTTTGTTTAGATTGGTATAGTTTACTTTAGGTTAGGTTACGTAATTTTAGTTTAGTTTAGGGTAGGTTAGGTTAGGTGAAGTTATGTTAATTTAGTTTAGTTTAGTTTAGTTTATTTATAGTTTAGCTTAGTTTATAATTTAGTTTAATTTAGTGTATAGTATAGTTTATGGTTTAGTTTAGTTTCGTTTGGTTTGGTTTAGAATCGTTCTGTTTCGTTTAGATTAGTTTAGTTTAGGTTAGGTTAGCTTAGTTTAGTTTAGTTTAGTTTACGTTAGGTTAGGTTAGGTTAGTTTAGTTTACTTTAGTTTAGTTTAGGTTAGGTTAGCTTAGGTTATGTTAGGTGAGTTTAGTTTAGTTTAGTTTAGGTTAGGTTAGTTTAGTTTAGTTTCGTTTAGTTTAGTTTAGTTTAGGTTAGGTTAGGTTTAGTTTGGTTAGGTTAGGTTAGGTTAGGTTAGTTTAGCTAATTTTAATTTAGTTTATAGTTTCGTTAATTTAGTTTAGTTTAGTTTAGTATATAGTTAACTTTATAGTTTAGTTTAGTTTATGGTTTAGTATAGTTTAGTTTAGTTTAGTTCAACTTAGTTTAGTTTAGATTCGTTTAGTTTAGTTTACGTTAAGTTAGGTTAGGTTTGGTTAGGTTAATTTAGTTTAGTTTAGTTTAATTTAGTTTATTTAATTTATAGTTTAGTTAAATTTAGTTTAATTTATAGTTTATATTATAGTTTAGTTTATTTTATATTTTAGTTTAGTTTAGTTTATGTTAGGTTAGTTTAGTTTAGTTTAGTTTAGTTTCGGTTAGGTGTGGTTAGGATAGTTTAGTTTAGTTTAGTTTAGTTTTAGTTTATAGTTTAGTTTAGTTTACTTTATACTTAAGTTCATAGTTTAGTTTATAATTTAGTTTAGGCTATTTTAGATTAGTTTAGTTTAGTTTGGTTTAGTTTAGGTTAGGTTTGGTTAGGTTAATTTAGTAAAGTTTAGTTTAGTTTTGTTTATTTATTTTATTTTATAGTTTAGTTTGGTTAAGTTTAGTTTAGTTTAATTTAGTTTAGTTTAGTTTTGTTTAATTTAGTTTAGTTTAGTTTTGTTTAATTAAGTTTAGTTTAATTTAGTTTAGTTTAGTTTAGATCAGGTTAGGTTGTTTAGGTTAGTTTAGTTTAGTTTAGTTTAGCTAAGTTTAGTTTAGTTTAGTTAAGCTTAGTTAGTTTAGTTTAGATTAGTATAGTTTACGTTAGGTTAGGTTAGGTTAGGTAAGTTTAGTTTAGTTTAGGTTAGGTTAGGTTAGTTTAAGTTAGGTTACTTTAGTTTAGTTTAGTTTAGTTTAGATAATTTATAATTTAGTTTAGTTTAGTTTATAGTTTAGTTTATAGTTTACTTTAGTTTCTAGTTTAGTTTAGTTTGAATTAGATTCGGTAAGTTTAGTTTAGTTTAAGTTAGGTTAAATTAGGTTGAGTTAGGTTACTTTAGTTTAGTTTAGTTTAGATAATTTATAGTTTAGTTTATTTTAGTTTAGTTTATGGTTAATTTAGTTTATAGTTTAGTTTAGTTTAGTTATGTTTAGTTTTGTTTATAGTTTAGTTTATTAATTAATTTAGTTTAGTTTATAGTTAAGTATATGGTTTAGTATAGTTTATTTTAGTGTAGTTTAGTTTAGATTAGCTTAGTTAGTTTATTTTGGATTAGTTTACTTTACGTTACGTTAGGTTAGGTTAATTTATGTTAGTTTAGGTTAGGTTAGGTTAAGTCAGGTTACTTTAGTTTAGCTTAGTTTAGTTTAGTTTAGATAATTTATAGTTTAGTTTAGTTTAGTTTATAGTTTAGTTTACAGTTTAGTTTAGTTTAGTTTCGGTTTGGAAAGGTTAGGTTAGATTAATTTAATTTAGGTTATGATAGATTAATTCAGTTTAGTTTACTCTAGTTAAGCTTAGTTAGTTTAGTTTAGATTAGTATAGTTTACGTTAGGTTAGGTTAGGTTAGGTAAGTTTAGTTTAGTTTAGGTTAGGTTAGGTGAAGTTAGGTTACTTTAGTTAGGTTTAGTTTAATTTAGTTTAGTTCATTTATAGTTTAGTTTAGTTTATAATTTAGTTTAGTTTAGTGTAGTTTACGTTAGGTTAGGTTAGGTTAGATTTGTTTAGCTTAGTTTAGGTTAGGATAGGTTAGGATAGTTTAGTTTAGTTTATTTTATTTTATTTTAGTTTAGTTTATAGTTTAGTTTATAGTTTAAATTAGTTTAGTTTAGATTAGTTTAGTTTAGTTTAGTTTACTTAAGTTTAGTTTAGGTTAGGTTAGGTTAGGTTAGGTTATGTTAGGTTAGGTTAGTGTAGTTTAGTTCAGTTTAGTTTAGTTCAGTTTATATTAGGTTAGGTTAATTTAATTTAGTTTAGTTTAGGTTAGGTTAGGTTAGTTTAGTTTAGTTTAGGTTAGGTTAGGTTAGGTTAGTGTAGTTTAGTTTAGTTTAGTTTAGATTTTACTCGTTTAGTTAATAGTTTAGTTTATAGTTCAGTTTGGTTTAGTTTAGTTTAGTTTAGTTTTGTTTAATTTAGTTTTGTTTAATTTATTTTTATTTAGTTTAGTTTAGTTTAGTATATAGTTTAGTTTTTAATTTAGTTTAGTTTAGATTATAGTTTAGTTTATGGTTTAGTTTAGTTTAGTTTGGTTTGGTTTAGTTTAGTTCTGTTTGTTTTAGTTTAGTTTAATTTAGGTTACGTTGGGTTACGTTAGTTTAGTTTACTTTAGTTTAGTTTAGGTTAGGTTAGCTTAGGTTATGTTAGGTGAGTTTATTTTAGTTTAGTAGTTTAGTTTAGTTTAGGTTAGGTTAGTTTAGTTTAGTTTCGTTTAGTTTAGTTTAGGTTTGGTTAGGTTTAGTTTGGTTAGGTTAGGTTAGGTTAGGTTAGTTTAGTTTATTTTAGTTTATTTAATTTATAGTTTAGATAATTTTAGTTTAGTTTATAGTTTAGATTATAGTTTAGTTTACTTTTGGTCACATTTTAGTTTATAGTTTAGTTTATAGTTAAGTTTACAGTTTACTTTAGGCTAGTTTAGATTACTTTAGTTTAGTTCAGTTTAGTTTAGATTAGTTTAGTTTATTTTATAGTTTAGTTTAGTTAACTTTAGTTTAGTTTATAATTTAGTTTAGTTTACATTATAGTTTAGTTTATAGTATAGTTTACTTAATAGTTTAGTTTATAGTTTAGTTTATGGCTTAGTTTATAATTAAAATTCGTTTACTTTAGATTAGTTTAGTTTAGTTTAGTTTAGTGTAGCTTAGGTTAGGTTAGGTTAGTTTAGTTTAGTTTAGTTTTGTTTACTTAAGTTTAGTTTAGTTTAGGTTAGGTTAGCTTATGTTAGGTTAGGTTAGTTTAGCTTAAGTTAGATTAGGTTAGGTTAGTTTAGTTTAGTGTAGTTTAGTTTAGTTCAGTTTAGATTAGGTTACGTTAGTTTAGTTTTGTTTAGTTCAGTTTACTTTAGGTTAGGTTAGGTTAGGTAGTGTTAGTTTAGTTTAGTTTAGTTTAGTTTAGTTTTGGTTAGGTTTGGTTAGGTTGAGTTATTTTAGGTTAGGTTAGTTTAGTTTAGTCTCGTTTAGTTTATAGTTTAGTTTCGTTAAGTTTAGTTTATAGTTCAGTTTAGTTTAGTTTTGTTTAATTTAGTTTAGTTTAATTTATTTTAATTTATTTTAGTTTAGTTTAATTTATAGTTCAGTTTATAATTTAGTTTAGATTAGTTTATAGTTTAGTATATGGTTTAGTTTAGTTTAGTTTAGTTTGGTTTAGTTTAGTTTAGATTATTTAGTTTCGTTTAGGTTAGTTTAGTTTAGGCTAGATTAGGTTAGCTTAGTTTAGTTTAAATAAGTTTAGGTTAGGTTAGGATGGTTTAGATTAAGTTAGTTTAGTTTAGTTTAGTTTAGCTAAGTTTAGTTTAGTTTACAATTTAGTTTAGTATAGTTTAGTTTATAGCTTAGTTTATACTTAAGTTTAGTTTAATTTATAGTTTAGTTTATAGTTTAAATTAGTTTAATTTAGTTTAGGTTAGGTTAGGTTTGTTTAGTTTAAGTTAGGTTAGGTTAGGTTAGGTTAGTTTAGTTTAGTTTAGTTTAGTTGAATTTAGTTTAGTTTAGTTTAGGTTAGGTTAAGTTAGTTTAGTTTAGTTTAATTTAGGTTAGGTTAGGTTAGTTTGGGTTAACTTAGTTTAGTTTAGTTTAGGTTAGGATAGGTTAGGTTGATTAGGTTAGTTTAGTTCAGTTTAGCTAATTTTAGTTTAGTTTATAGTTTCGTAAATTTAGTTTAGTTTAGTTTAGTGTATAGATAAGTTTATAGTTTAGTTTACTTTAGTTTATGGTTTAGTATAGTTTAGTTTAGCTTAGTTTAGCTTAGTTTATTTTAGTTTCGTTTAGTTTAGATTAGGTTAAGTTAGGTTGAGTTTGGTTAGGTTAATTTGGTTTAGTTTAGTTTAATTTAGTTTATTTAATTTATAGTTTAGTTAAATTTAGTTTAGTTTATAGTTTAGATTATAGTTTAATTTATTTTATATTTTAGTTTAGTTTAGTTTAGTTTAGGTTAGGTTAGTTTAGTTTAGTTTAGTTTAGTTTATGTCAGGTTGGGTTAGGATAGTTTAGTTTAGTTTAGTTTTAGTTTATAGTTTACTTTAGTTTATTTTATACTTAAGTTAATAATATAGTTTAGGCTATTTTAGATTAGTTTAGTTTAGTTTGGTTTAGTTTAGGTTAGGTTCGGTTAGGTTAATTTAGTAAAGTTTAGTTTAGTTTTGTTTATTTAGTTTATTTTATAGTTTAGTTTAGTTAAGTTTAGTTTAGTTTAATTTAGTTTAGTTTAGTTTTGTTTAATTTAATTTAGTTTATTTTAGTTTAGTTTAGTTAGTTTAATTTAGTTTAGTTTAATTTAGTTTAGTTTAGTTTAGATCAGGTTAGCCTGATTAGGTTAGTTTAGTTTAGTTTAGTTTAGCTAAGTTTAGTTTAGTTTATAGTTTCGTTAATTTATTTTAGTTTAGTTTAGTGTATAGTTAGGTTTATAGTTTAGTTTAGTTTATAGTTTATTTTATAGTTTAGTATATTTTAGTTTAGTTTAGTTTAGTTTTTGCTTAGTTTAGTTTAGTTTCGTTTAGTTTAGGGTAGGTAAGGTTAGGTTAGGTTGGGTTAGGTTAGTTTAGTTCATTTTATTTTAATTTAGTGTAGTTAATTTATAGTTTAGTTAAATTTAGTTTAGTTTATAGTTTAGATTATAGTTTAGTTTAGTTCATTTTATATTTTAGTTTTGTTTAGTTTAGGTTAGGTTTGGTTAGGTTAGGGTAGGTTAGGTTAGCTTATTTTGGTTTAGTTTAGTTTAGGTTAGGTTAGGTTATTTTTAATTTATAGTTTATTTTAGTTTTGTGAATACTTAAGTTTATCATTTAGTTTATAATCTAGTTTATAGTTTAGTTTAGGCTATTTTGGATCAGTTTAGCTTAGTTTAGTTTAGTTTAGTTTAGAATAGGTTAGGTTAGGTTAATTTAGTATTGTTTAATTTAGTTTAGTTTATTTTATAGTTTAGTTTATAGTTTAGTTTAGTTAAGTTTAGTTTAGTTTATTGTTTAGTTTGCTTTAGTTTAGTTTTGTTTAATTTATTTTAGTTTAGTTTAGTTTAGTTTCGTTTAGGTTAGGTTAGGTTATGTTAATTTAGGTTAGCTTAGTTTAGTTTAGTTTAGGTTAGATTAGGTTATGTTAATTTAGGTTAGCTTAGTTTAGTTTAGTTTAGGTTAGATTAAGTTAGGTTAGGTTAGTTAAGTTTAGTTTAGTTTAATTTATAGTTTAGTTTAGTTTACTTTAGTTTATAGTTTAGTTTAGTTTAGTTTATTTTAGTTTAAAGTTTAGTTTATACTTTCGTTTACTTTAGTTAATAATTTTGTTTATGGTTTAGTTTAGTTTAGTTTAGTTATGTTTTATTTAGTTTAGTTTAGTTTCGTTTAGGTTTGGTTAGGTTAGGGTAGGTTAGGTTAGCTTAGTTTGGTTTAGTTTAGTTTAGGTTAGGTTAGGTTAGATTAGGTTAGTTTACCTTAGTTTAGTTTAGCTTACTTTATTTATGTTTAGTTCAATTTATATTTTAGTTTAGTGTAATTTAATTTATATTTTAGTTTATGGTTTAGTTTAGTTTAATTTATAGTTTGATTTATAGTTTAGTTTAGTTTCGTTTAGTTTAATTTAGCTTAGTTTAGATTAGGTTAGGTTAGATTATGTTAGTTTAGTTTAGTTTATTTTAGTTTAGTTTAGTTTAGTTAATGTTAGGTTAGGTTAGTTTAGTTTAGTTTAGTTTAGTTTAATTTAATTTAGTTTACTTAATTTAGTTTAGTTTAGTTTAGTTTAGTTTAGTTTAGGTTAGATATTGTTAGGTCAGGTTAGGTTATTTAAGTTTAGTTTATTTAAGTTTAGGTTAGGTTAGGTTAGTTTAGTTTAATTGTATTTAGGTTAGGTTAGGTAATTTTAGGTTAGTATAGTTTAGTTAATTTATTTTAGTTAATAGTTCAGTATAGTTTACAGTTTAGTTTATAGTTTAGTTCTGTGTATAGTGTAGTTGATAGTTTAGTTTAGTTTAGTTTAGTTTCGTTTAAATTATGTTAGGTTAGGTTAGGTTGGATTAGCTTAGTTTAGTTTAGTTTAGGTTAGGTTCGGTTACGTTAGGTTATGTTAGCTTATGTTAGTTTAGTTTAGTTCGGTTTAGTGTAGTTTAGTTAAGTTTAGTTTAGTTTATAGTTTAGTATATTTTAGTTTATTTATTAGTTTAGTTTATAGTTAAGTATATAGTTTAGTTTAGTTTAGTTTAGCTTTGTTTGTTTATTTTAGATTAGTATAGCTTACGTTACGTTAGGTTAAACCTAACCTAACGTAAGCTAACGTAGGTTAGGTTCGTTTAGTTTAGTTTAATTAGGTTAGGTTAGGTTAAGTTAGGTTACTTTAGCTTAGTTTAGTTTAGTTTAGATAATTTATGGTTTAGTTTAGTTAAGTTTAATTTATAGATTAGTATATAGTTTACTTTAGTTTATAGTTCAGTTTAGGTTAGATTAGTTTAAGTTAGATTAGGTTAGATTAGTTTAGTTTAGTTTAGTTTCGGTTAGGTTAGATTAGGTTACATTAAGTTAGTTTAGGTTAGCTTAGTTTAGTTTAGTTTAGTATAGTTATGTTTAGTTAAGTTTTGTTTAGTTTACAGTTTAGTTTAGTTAAGTTTAGTTTATAATTTAGTTTATAGTTCACTTTAGTTTAGTTCATACTTTATTTTAGTTTACTTTAATTTCAGTTAGGTTAGGTTAGGTTAGGTTAGGTTAGTGTAGTTTAGTTAAGTTTAGTTTTGTTTAGCTAAGTTTATAGTTTATTTTGTAGTTTAATTTAGTTTAGTTTATTGTTTAATTTAGTGTAGTTTAGTTTAGTTTAGTTTAATTTAGTTTACTTTAGTTTAGTTTAGTATAGTTTATAAATTAGTTTATAATTTATTTTGGTTTGTAGTTCAATTTATTGTTAATTTAGTTTAGTTTATTTTAATTTCTTTTAGGTTATGTTAGGTTAGGTTAGGTTAGGTTAGGTTAGCTTAGCTTAGTTTAGTTTAGTTTAGGTTAGGTTAGGTTAGGTTAGCTTAGCTTAGTTTAGTTTAGTTTAGGTTAGGTTCGGTTACGTTAGGTTATGTTAGGTTAAGTTAGTTTAGTTTAGTTTAGTTTAGGTTAGGTTAGGTTAGTTTAAGTTAGGTTACTTTAGTTTAGTTTAGTTTAGTTTAGATAATTTTTAATTTAGTTTAGTTTAGTTTAGTTTATAGTTTAGTTTATATTTTACTTTAGTTTCTAGTTTAGTTTAGTTTGAATTAAATTCGGTAAGTTTAGTTTAGTTTACGTTAGGTTAGGTTAGGTTGAGTTAGGTTACTTTAGTTTAGTTTAGTTTAGATAATTTATAGTTTAGTTTATTTTAGTTTAGTTTATGGTTTAGTTTAGTTTATAGTTTAGTTTAGTTTAGTTTAGTTTAGTTTAGTTTAGTTTAGGTAAGGTTAGATTATATTAGTTTAGTTAAGTTTAGGTTAGGTTAGGTTAGGTTAGGATAGTTTAGTTTAGTTTATATTAGTATATTTTAGTTTATACTTTAGTTTAGTTTAGTTAATAGTTTAGATTATAGTTTAGTTTATAGTTTAGTTTATAGTTTAAATTAGTTTAGTTTAGTATAGATTAGTTTTGTTTAATTTAGTTTAGTTTAATTTATTTTAATTTAGTTTATTTTAGTTTAGATTATAATTTAGTTTATAATTTAATTTAGTTTAGTATATAGTTTAGTTTATGGTTTAGTTTAGTTTAGTTTAGTTTAGTTTGGTTTAGTTTAGTTTAGTTTGGTTTAGTTTAGTTTAGTTTAGTTAATTTAGGTTAGGTTAGGTTAGGTTAGGTTAGTTTAGTTTAGTTTAGTTTAGGTTAGTTTAGGTTAGGTTAGTTTTTTTTAGTTTAGGTTAGGTTAGTTTAGGCTAGGTTATGTTAGGTTAGGTTAGGTTAGTTTAGTTTATTATAGTAGTTTAGTTTAGTTAACGTTAGGTAAGCTTAATATAGGTTAGGTTGTGTTAGGTTAGGTTAGTTTAATTTAGTTTCGTTTAGTTTATAGTTTAGTTTAGTTTAGTTTTTTAATTTAGTTAAGTTTAGTATAGTTTAGTTTCATTTAGGTTAGGTTAGGCTAGGATAGTTTAGGTTAGCTTAGTTTACTTTATTTTAGTTTAGATTAAGTTAGGTTAAGTTGGGTTAGGTTCGTTTAGTTTAGTTTAGTTAAATTTAGTTTATAGTTTAGTTTATAGTTTAATTTAGTTTACAGTTAAGATTATAGTCTAGTTTAGTTTATAGTGCAGTTTATAGTGCAGTTTAGTTTAGATTAGTTTAGTATAGTTTAGTTTAGTTTAGTTTAGGTTAAGTAAGTTTAATTTAGTTTAGTTTAGTTTCGGTTAGGTTAGGTTAGGTTAATTTAAGTTAGGTTATTTTGGGTTAGTTTAGTTTAGTTAAGTTTAGTTAAGTTTAGTTTAGTTTACAGTATAGTTTAGTTAAGTTTAGTTTACAGTTTGGTTTATAGTTTAGTTTAGTTTAGTTTATAGATTAGTTTATGGTTTAGTTTGGTTTAGTTTTGTTTAGTTTAGGTTGGTTAATTTAGATTAGATTAGTTTAGTTTGGGCTAGATTAGGTTAGGTTAGATTAGTTTAGTTTAGATTAGATTAGGTTAGGTTAATTTAGGTTGGGTTAGGTTAGTTTAGTTTAATTTAGTTTAGTTAATTTATAGTTTAGTTTAGTTTATAATTTAGTTTATGGTTTAGTTTAGTTTAGTTTATACTTTAGTTTAGTTTAGTTTAATTTAGTTTAAATTTGGTTATGTTAGGTTAGGTTAGTTTAGTTTAGTTTAGTTTAGTTTAGTTTTTTTTAGTTAAGTTTATAGTTTATTTTGTAGTTTAGTTTAGTTTAGTTTATAGTTTAATTTAGTGTAGTTTAGTTTGATTTATTTTAATTTAGTTTATTTTAGTTTAGTTTTAGTTTAGTTTAGTTAAGTTTTGTTTAGGTTAGGTTACGTTAGGTTAGATTAGGTTAGGTTAGGTAAGTATAGTTTAGTTTAGTTTAGGTTAGGTTTGGTTAGGTTAAGTTAGGTTAGGTTAGTTAATTTAGTTTAGTTTAATTTAGTTGGATTTAGAATAGTTTAGTTTAGTTTAGTTAATTTTTGTTAGGTAATTTAGGTTAGTTTATTTAATTTAGTTTAGGTTAGGTTAGTTTAGGGTAGTTTAGTTTAGTTAATTTATTTTAGTTAATAGTTTAGTATAGTTTATAGTTTAGTTTATAGTTTAGTTTAGTTTATAGTGTAGTTTAGTTTAGTTTAGTTTCGTTTCGTTTAGGTTAGGTTCGGTTACGTTAGGTTATGTTAGGTTAAGTTAGTTTAGTTTAGTTTAGTTTAGTTTAGTTATGTTTAGTTTAGTTTATAGTTTGGTTTATTAATTAGTTTAGTTTAGTTTGTAGTTAAGTATATAGTTTAGTATAGTTTAGTTTAGTTTAGTTTAGATTACCTTAGTTAGTTTATTTTGGATTAGTTTAGTTTACGTTACGTTAAGTTAGGTTAGGTTAATTTAATTCATTTAAGTTTAGGTTAGGTTAGGTTAAGTTAGGTTACTTTAGTTTAGCTTAGTTTACTTTAGTTTAGATAATTTATAGTTTAGTTTAATTTAGTTTATAGTTTAGTTAACATTTTAGTTTAGTTTAGTTTAGTATCGGTTAGGTTAGGTTAGATTAATTTAATTTAGGTTAGGTTAGGATAGTTTAGTTCAGTTTAATGTAGTTTAGGTTAGGTTAGGTTGAGTTAGGTCAGGTTATGTAAGTTTAGCTTAGTTTAGCTTAGGTTAGGTTAATTTAGGTTATTTTACTTTAGTTTAGTTTAGTTTAGTTTATAGTTTAGTATAATTTATAGTTAGTTTATAGTTTACTTTAGTTTATAGTGTAGTTTAGTTTAGTTTAGTTTCGTTTCGTTTAGGTTAGGTTCGGTTACGTTAGGTTATGTTAGGTTAAGTTAGTTTAGTTTAGTTTAGTTATGTTTAGTTTAGTTTATAGTTTAGTTTATTAATTAGTTTAGTTTAATTTATAGTTAAGTATATAGTTTAGTATAGTTTAGTTTAGTGTAGTTTAGTTTAGATTAGCTTAGTTAGTTTATTTTGGATTAGTTTACTTTACGTTACGTTAGGTTAGGTTAATTTATTTTAGTTTAGGTTAGGTTAGGTTAAGTCAGGTTACTTTAGTTTAGCATAGTTTAGTTTAGTTTAGATAATTTATAGTTTAGTTTAGTTTAATTTATAGTTTAGTTTACAGTTTAGTTTACTTTAGTTTCGGTTAGTTTAGGTTAGGTTAGATTAATTTAATTTAGGTTAGGATAGTTTAGTTCAGTTTAGTTTAGTTTATTTAAGCTTAGTTAGTTTAGTTTAGATTAGTATAGTTTACGTTAGGTTAGGTTAGGTTAGGTAAGTTTAGTTTTGTTTAGGTTAGGTTAGGTTAGGTGAAGTTAGGTTACTTTAGTTTAGTTAAGTTTAATTTAGTTTAGTTTAGTGTAGTTTAGATTAGGTTAGGTTAGGTTAGATTAGTTTAGTTTAGTTTAGGTTAGGTTAGGTTAGGATAGTTTAGTTTAGTTTATTTTCGTTTAGTTTAGTTTAGTTTATAGTTTAGTTTATAGTTTAAATTAGTTTAGTTTAGATTAGTTTAGTTTAGTTTAGTTTAGTTTAGGTTAGGTTATGTTAGGTGAGTTTAGTTTAGTTTAGTTTAGGTTAGGTTAGTTTAGTTTAGTTTCGTTTAGTTTAGTTTAGTTTAGGTTAAGTTTTGTTTAGTTTGGTTAGGTTAGGTTAGGTTAGGTTAGTTTAGCTAATTTTAGTTTAGTTTATAGTTTCGTTAATTTAGTTTAGTTTAGTTTAGTGTATAGTTAAGTTTATGGTTTAGTTTAGTTTATGGTTTAGTATAGTTTAGTTTAGTTTAGTTTAACTTAGTTTAGTTTAGATTCGTTTAGTTTAGTTTAGGTTAAGTTAGGTTAGGTTTGGTTAGGTTAATTTAGTTTAGTTTAGTTTAATTTAGTTTATTTAATTTATATTTTAGTTAAATTTAGTTTAGTTTATAGTTTAGATTATAGTTTAGTTTATTTTATATTTTAGTTTAGTTTAGTTTATGTTAGTTTAGTTTAGTTTAGTTTAGTTTAGTTTCGTTAGGTGTGGTTATGATAGTTTAGTTTAGTTTAGTTTAGTTTTAGTTTATAGTTTAGTTTAGTTTATTTTATACTTAAGTTCATGGTTTAGTTTATAGTTTAGTTTAGGCTATTTTAGATTAGTTTAGTTTAGTTTGGTTTATTTTAGTTTAGTTTAGGTTAGGTGAGCATAGGTTAGTTTAGTTTAATTTAGATTAGGTTATTTAGGTTAGGTTATGTTAGGTTAGTTTAGTTTAGTTTAGTTTATGTTAGGTTATGTTAGGTTAGGTTATGTTAGTTTAGTTTAGATTAGCTTAGTTTAGCTTAGGTTAGGTTAGTTTAGGTAATTTTACTTTAGTTTAATTTAGTTTAGTTTATAGTTTAGTATAGTTTATAGTTTAGTTTATAGTTTTCTTTAGTTTATAGAGTAGTTTAGTTTAGTTTAGTTTCGTTTCGTTTAGGTTAGGTTCGGTTACGTTAGGTTATGTTAGGTAAAGTTAGTTTAGTTTAGTTTAGTTTAGTTATGTTTAGTTTAGTTTATAGTTTAGTTTATTAATTAGTTTAGTTTAGTTTATAGTTAAGTATATAGTTTAGTATAGTTTAGTTTAGTGTAGTTTAATTTAGATTAGCTTAGTTGGTTTATTTTGGATTAGTTTACTTTACGTTACGTTAGGTTAGGTTAATTTATTTTAGTTTAGGTTATGTTAAGTCAGGTTACTTTGTTTAGCATAGTTTAGTTTAGTTTAGATAATTTATAGTTTAGTTTAGTTTAGTTTCGGTTAGTTTAGGTTAGGTTAGATTAATTTAATTAAGGTTGGGATAGTTTAGTTCAGTTTAGTTTAGTTTAGTTAAGCTTAGTTAGTTTAGTTTAGATTAGTATAGTTTACGTTAGGTTAGGTTAGGTTAGGTAAGTTTAGTTCTCTTTAGGTTAGGTTAGGTTAGGTGAAGTTAGGTTACTTTAGTTTAGTTAAGTTTAATTTAGTTTAGTTTAGTGTAGTTTAGATTAGGTTAGGTTAGGTTAGATTAGTTTAGTTTAGTTTAGGTTAGGTTAGGTTAGGATAGTTTAGTTTAGTTTATTTTAGTTTAGTTTAGTTTAGTTTATAGTTTAGTTTAAAGTTTAAATTAGTTTAGTTTAGTTTAGTTTAGTTTAGTTTAGTTTAGGTTAGGTTATGTTAGGTGAGTTTGGTTTAGTTTAGTTTAGGTTAGGTGAGTTTAGTTTAGTTTAGTTTAGTTTAGGTTAGGTTAGGTTAGGTTAGGTTATGTTAGGTTATGTTAGGTTATGTTAGGTTAGGTTAGTGTAGTTTAGTTTAGTTTAGATTTGACTCGTTTAGTTTATAATTTAGTTTATAGTTCAGTTTAGTTTGGTTTAGTATAGTTTAGTTTTGTTTAATTTAGTTTTGTTTAATTTATTTTAATTTAGTTTAGTTTAGTTTAGTATATAGTTTAATTTTTAATTTAGTTTAGTTTAGTTTATAGTTTAGTTTAGTTTATGGTTAATTTATAGTTTAGTTTAGTTTATTTTAGTTTAGTTCAGTTTAGGATATGTCAGGTTAGTTTAGGTTAGTTTACTTTAGTTTAGTATAGTTTATAGTTTGGATTTGTTTAGTTTAGTTTATAGTTCAGTTTAGTTGAGTTTATTTTAATTTAGTTTAATTAAATTTTCTTTACTGTACAATTTAGTTTAGTTTAGTTTAGTTTATAGTTTAGTTTAGTTTAGTTTATGGTTAAGTTTATACTTTTGTTTAGTTTAATTTAGTTTAGTTTAGTATAGTTTAGCTCAGGTTAACTTAGGTTAGGTTAATTTAGTTTAGTTTAGGTTAGGTTAGGTTAGGTTAGGTTAGGTTTGGTTACTTTAGTTAAGTTTAGTTTAGTTTAGTTAATTTATACTTTAGTTTAGTTTAGCATATAGTTTAGTTTAGTTTAGTTTATAGTATAGTATAGTTTAGTTTAGTTTAGTTTAGGGTAGGTTAGATTAGTTTAGTTTATTTTAGTATAGGTTAGATTTGGTTAGGGTAGTTTAGTTAAGTTTATAGTTTAGTTTAGGTTAGGATACGTTAGGTTAGGTTAGGTTAGGTTAGTTATGTTTAGATTAGTTTAGTTTACTTTACTTTAGTTTTGTTTAGTTTTGTTTAGGTTAGGTTAGGTTAGTTTAGGTTAGGTTAGGTTAGCGTATTTTGGTTTAGTTTAGTTTAGTTAAGTTTTGTTTAGTTTATAATTTAGTTTAGTTTAGTTTAGCTTGGTTTAGTTTAGTTTGGGTTAGGTTAGTTTAGTTTAGTTTAGTTTGGTTTATTTTAGTTTAGTTTAGGTTAGGTGAGCATAGGTTAGTTTAGTTTAATTTAGATTAGGTTATTTAGGTTAGGTTATGTTAAAGTTAGTTTAGTTTAGTTTAGTTTATGTTAGTTTAGGTTAGGTTAGGTTAGGTTATGTTAGTTTAGTTTAGTTTAGCATTTTTTAGCTTAGGTTAGGTTAGTTTAGGTTATTTTACTTTAGTTTAGTTTAGTTTAGTTTATAGTTTAGTATAGTTTATAGTTTAGTATAGTTTATAGTTTAGTTTATAGTTTACTTTAGTTTATAGTGTAGTTTAGTTTAGTTTAGTTTCGTTTCGTTTAGGTTAGGTTCGGTTACGTTAGGTTATGTTAGGTTAAGTTAGTTTAGTTTAGTTTAGTTTAGTTATGTTTAGTTTAGTTTATAGTTTAGTTTATTAATTAGTTTAGTTTAGTTTATAATTAAGTATATAGTTTAGTATAGTTTAGTTTAGTGTAGTTTAGTTTAGATTAGCTTAGTTAGTTTATTTTGGATTAGTTTACTTTACGTTACGTTAGGTTAGGTTAATTTATTTTAATTTAGGTCAGGTTAGGTTAAGTCAGGTTACTTTAGTTTAGCATAGTTTAGTTTAGTTTAGATAATTTTAGTTTATTTATAGTTTAGTTTAGTTTATAATTTAGTTTAGTTTAGTGTGGTTTAGATTAGGTTAGGTTGGGTTAGATTAGTTTAGTTTAGGTTAGGTTAGGTTAGGATAGTTTAGTTTAGTTTAGTTTATAGTTCAAATTAGTTTAGTTCAGATTAGTTTAGTTTAGTTTAGTTTACTTAAGTTTAGTTTAGGTTAGGTTAGGTTAGGTTATGTTAGGTTTGGTTAGTGTAGTTTAGTTTAGTTAAGTTCAGTTTGTATTAGGTTAGGTTAATTTAATTTAGTTTAGTTTAGGTTAGGTTAGGTGAGTTTAATTTAGTTTAGTTTAGTTTACGTTAGGTTAGGTTAGGTTAGGTTAGGTTAATTTAGTTTAGTTTAGTTTAATTTAGTTTATTTAATTTATAGTTTAGTTAAATTTAGTTTAGTTTATAGTTTAGATTATAGTTTAGTTTATTTTATATTTTAGTTTAGTTTAGTTAATGTTAGGTTAGTTTAGTTTAGTTTAGTTTAGTTTCGGTTAGGTGTGGTTAGGATAGTTTAGTTTAGTTTAGTTTAGTTTTAGTTTATAGTTTAGTTTAGTTTATTGTATACTTAAGTTCATAGTTTAGTTTATAGTTTGGTTTAGGCTATTTTAGATTAGTTTATTTAGTTTGGTTTAGTTTAGGTTAGGTTTGTTTAGGTTAATTTAGTAAAGTTTAGTTTAGTTTTGTTTATTTAGTTTATTTTATAGTTTAGTTTAGTTAAGTTTGGTTTAGTTTAATTTAGTTTAGTTTAGTTTTGTTTAATTTAGTTTAGTTTAGTTTTGTTTAATTTAGATTAGTTTAATTTAGTTTAGTTTTGTTTAGATCAGGTTAGGTTGTTTAGGTTAGTTTAGTTTAGTTTAGTTTAGCTAAGTTTAGTTTAGTTTATAGTTTCGGTAATTTATTTTAGTTTAATTTAGTGTATAGTTAGGTTTATAGTTTAGTTTAGTTTATAGTTTATTTTATAGTTTAGTATATTTTAGTTTTGTTTAGTTTAATTTAGCTTAGTTTAGTTTAGTTTCGTTTAGTTTAGGGTAAATAAGGTTAGGTTAGATTGGGTTAAGTTAGTTTAGTTTAGTTTTGTTTAGGTTAGTATAGGTTTGGTTAGGTTAGTTTAGTTCATTTTATTTTAATTTAGTGTAATTAATATATAGTTTAGTTAAATTTAGTTTAGTTTATAGTTTAGATTATAGTTTAGTTTAGTTCATTTTATATTTTAGTTTTGTTTAGTTTAGGTTAGGTTAGTTTAGTTTAGTTTATTTTAGGTTAGGTTAGTTTGGGTTAGAATAGTTTAGTTTAGTTTAGTTTATTTTTAATTTATAGTTTATTTTAGTTTTGTGAATACTCAAGTTTATAATTTATTTTATAATCTAGTTTAAAAATTTAGTTTAGGCTATTTTGGATTAGTTTAGCTTAGTTTAGTTTAGTTTAGTTTAGAATAGGTTAGGTTAGGTTAATTTAGTATTGTTTAGTTTAGTTTAGTTTATTTAATTTATTTTATAGTTTAGTTTATAGTTTAGTTTAGTTAAGTTTAGTTTAGTTTATTTTAGTTTAGTTTACTTTAGTTTAGTTTAGGTTAGGTTATCTTAGGTTATGTTAGGTGAGTTTATTTTAGTTTAGTAGATTAGTTTAGTTTAGGTTAGGATAGTTTAGTTCAGTTTAGTTTAGTTTAGTTAAGCTTAGCTAGTTTAGTTTAGATTAGTATAGTTTACGTTAGGTTAGGTTAGGTAAGTTTAGTTTTGTTTAGGTTAGGTTAGGTTAGGTGAAGTTAGGTTACTTTAGTTTGGTTAAGTTTAATTTATTTTAGTTTATTTTAGTTTATTTATAGTTTAGTTTAGTTTATAATTTAGTTTAGTTTAGTTTAGTTTAGATTAGGTTAGGTTAGGTTAGATTAGTTTAGTTTAGTTTAGGTTAGGTTAGGTTAGGATAGTTTAGTTTAGTTTATTTTAGTTTAGTTTAGTTTAGTTTACAGTTTAGTTTATAGTTTAAATTAGTTTAGTTCAGATTAGTTTAGTTTAGTTTAGTTTACTTAAGTTTAGTTTAGGTTAGGTTAGGTTAGGTTAGGTTAGGTTATGTTAGGTTTGGTTATAGTAGTTTAGTTTAGTTAAGTTCAGTTTATATTAGGTTAGGTTAATTTAATTTAGTTTAGTTTAGTTTAGGTTAGGTTAGGTGAGTTTAATTTAGTTTAGTTTAGTTTGGTTTAGTTTAGCTTAGGTTTGTTTAGGTTAATTTAGTAAAGTTTAGTTTAGTTTTGTTTATTTAGTTTATTTTATAGTTTAGTTTAGTTTACTTTAGTTTATAGTTTAGTTTAGTTTAGTTTATTTTAGTTTAAAATTTAGTTTATACTTTCGTTTACTTTAGTTAATAATTTTGGTTATTGGCTTAGTTTAGTTTAGTTTAATTATGTTTTATTTAGTTTAGTTTAGTTTCGTTTAGGTTTGGTTAGGTTAGGTTAGTTTAGTTTAATTCTATTTAGGTTAGGTTAGGTAATTATAGGTTAGTGTAGTTTAGTTAATTTATTTTAGTTAATAGTTCAGTATAGTTTACAGTTTAGTTTATAGTTTAGTTCAGTTTATAGTGTAGTTTATAGTTTAGTTTAGCTTAGTTTCGTTTAGGTTATGTTAGGTTAGGTTAGGTTGGATTAGCTTAGTTTAGTTTAGTTTAGTTTAGGTTAGGTTCGGTTACGTTATGTTATGTTAGCTTATGTTAGTTTAGTTTAGTTTAGTTTAGTCTAGTTTAGTTAAGTTTAGTTTAGTTTAGTTTAGGTTAGGTTAGGTTTAGTTTGGTTAGATTAGGTTAGATTAGGTTAGTTTAGCTAATTTTAGTTTATTTTATAGTTTCGTTAATTTAGTTTAGTTTAGTTTAGTGTATAGTTAAGTTTATAGTTTAGTTTAGTTTATGGTTTAGTATAGTTTAGTTTAGTTTAGTTTAACTTAGTTTAGTTTAGATTCGTATAGTTTAGTTTAGGTTAAGTTAGGTTAGGTTTGGTTAGGTTAATTTAGTTTAGTTTAGTTTAATTTAGTTTATTTAATTTATAGTTTAGTTAAATTTAGTTTATTTTATAGTTTAGTTTATTTTATATTTTAGTTTAGTTTAGTTTAGGTTAGGTTAGTTTAGTTTAGTTTAGTTTAGTTTCGGTTAGGTAGGGTTAGGATAGTTTAGTTTAGTTTAGTTTAGTTTTAGTTTATAGTTTAGTTTAGTTTATTTTATACTTAAGTTCATAGTTTAGTTTATAGTTTAGTTTAGGCTATTTTAGATTAGTTTAGTTTAGTTTGGTTTAGTTTAGGTTTGGTTTGGTTAGGTTAATTTAGTAAAGTTTAGTTTAGTTTTGTTTATTTAGTTTATTTTATAGTTTAGTTTAGTTAAGTTTAGTTTAGTTTAATTTAGTTTAGTTTAGTTTTGTTTAATTTAGTTTAGTTTTGTTTAATTTAGTTTAGTTTAATTTAGTTTAGTTTAGTTTAGATCAGGTTAGGTTTTTTAGGTTAGTTTAGTTTAGTTCAGTTTAGCTAAGTTTAGTTTAGTTTATAGTTTCGGTAATTTATTTTAGTTTAATTTAGTGTATAGTTAGGTTTATAGTTTAGTTTAGTTTATAGTTTATTTTATAGTTTAGTATATTTTAGTTTAGTTTTTGCTTAGTTTAGTTTAGTTTCGTTTAGTTTAGGGTAGGTAAGGTTAGGTTGGGTTGGGTTAAGTTAGTTTAGTTTAGTTTTGTTTAGGTTAGGTTAGGCTTGGTTAGGTCAGTTTAGTTCATTTTATTTTAATTTAGTGTAGTTAATTTATAGTTTAGTTAAATTTAGTTTAGTTTATAGTTTAGATTATAGTTTTGTTTAGTTTAGGTTAGGTTAGTTTAGTTTAGTTTATTTTAGGTTAAGTTAGTTTGGGTTAGAATAGTTTAGTTTAGTTTAGTTTATTTTTAATTTATAGTTTATTTTAGTTTTGTGAATACTTAAGTTTATCGTTTAGTTTATAATCTAGTTTATAGTTTAGTTTAGGCTATTTTGGATTAGTTTAGTATAGTTTAGTTTAGTTTATTTTAGTTTAGAATAGGTTAGGTTAGGTTAATTTAGTATTGTTTAGTTTAGTTTAGTTTATTTAGTTTATTTTATAGTTTAGTTTATAGTTTAGTTTAGTTAAGTTTAGTTTAGTTTATTGTTTAGTTTGCTTTAGTTTAGTTTTGTTTAATTTATTTTAGTTTAGTTTAGTTTGGTTTCGTTTAGGTTAGGTTAGGTTATGTTAATTTAGGTTAGCTTAGTTTAGTTTAGTTTAGTTTATGTTAGTTTAGGTTAGGTTAGGTTATGTTACTTTAGTTTAGTTTAGCTTAGTTTAGCTTAGGTTAGGTTAGTTTAGGTTATTTTACTTTAGTTTAGTTTAGTTCAGTTTATAGTTTAGTATAGTTTATAGTTTAGTTTATAGTTTACTTTAGTTTATAGTGTAGTTTAGTTTAGTTTAGTTTCGTTTCGTTTAGTTTAGTTTATAGTTAAGTTTATTAATTAGTTTAGATTAGTTTATAGTTAAGTATATAGTTTAGTATAGTTTAGTTTAGTGTAGTTTAGTTTAGATTAGCTTAGTTAGTTTATTTTGGATTAGTTTACTTTACGTTACGTTAGGTTAGGTTAATTTATTTTAGTTTAGGTTAGGTTAGGTTAAGTCAGGTTACTTTAGTTTAGCATAGTTTAGTTTAGTTTAGATAATTTTAGTTTATTTATAGTTTAGTTTAGTTTATAATTTAGTTTAGTTTAGTGTAGTTTAGATTAGGTTAGGTTAGGTTAGATTAGTTTAGTTTAGGTTAGGTTAGGTTAGGATAGTTTAGTTTAGTTTATTTTAGTTTAGTTTAGTTTATAGTTTAGTTTATAGTTTAAATTAGTTTAGTTCAGATTAGTTTAGTTTAGTTTACTTAAGTTTAGTTTAGGTTAGGTTAGGTTAGGTTATGTTAGGTTTGGTTAGTGTAGTTTAGTTTAGTTAAGTTCAGTTTATATTAGGTTAGGTTAATTGAATTTAGTTTAGTTTAGTTTAGGTTAGGTTAGGTGAGTTTAATTTAGTTTAGTTTAGTTTAGGTTAGATTTGACTCGTTTAGTTTATAATTTAGTTTATAGTTCAGTTTAGTTTGGTTCAGTATAGTTTAGTTTTGTTTAATTTAGTTTTGTTTAATTTATTTTAATTTAGTTTAGTTTAGTTTAGTATATAGTTTAATTTTTAATATAGTTTAGTTCAGTTTATAGTTTAGTTTATGGTTTAGTTTAGTTTAGTTTGGTTTGGTTTAGTTTAGTTCTGTTTGTTTTAGTTTAGTTTAGTTTAGGTTAGGTTAGCTTAGTATAGTTTAGTTTAATTTAGGTTAGGATGGGTTAGGTTAGTTTAGTTTACTTTAGTTTAGTTTAGGTTAGGTTAGCTTAGGTTATGTTAGGTGAGTTTAATTTAGTTTAGTAATTTAGTTTAGTTTAGTTTAGGTTAGTTTAGTCTAGTTTCGTTTAGTTTAGTTTAGTTTATGTTAGGTTAGGTTTAGTTTGGTTAGGTTAGGTTAGGTTAGTTTAGTTTATTTTAGGTTAGTTTAGGTTAGGTTAGGTTAGGTTAGTTAAATTTAATTTAGTTAGATTATAATTTAGTTTATAGTTTAGTTTAATTTAGTTTATTGTTTAGTTTAGTTAAATTTAGTTTAGGTTAGGTAAGGTTAGGTTAGGTTAGTTTAGTTTAGTATAGTTTAGTTTAGTTTAGTTTAGTGAATTTAGTTTAGTTTAGTTTAGGTTTTAGTTAAGCTTAGTTAGTTTGTTTAGATTGGTATAGTTTACTTTAGGTTAGGTTACGTAATTTTAGTTTAGTTTAGGGTAGGTTAGGTTAGGTGAAGTTATGTTAATTTAGTTTAGTTTAGTTTAGTTTAGTTTATTTATAGTTTAGCTTAGTTTATAATTTAGTTTAATTTAGTTTATAGTATAGTTTATGGTTTAGTTTAGTTTCGTTTGGTTTGGTTTAGAATCGTTCTGTTTCGTTTAGATTAGTTTAGTTTAGGTTAGGTTAGCTTAGTTTAGTTTAGTTTAGTTTACGTTAGGTTAGGTTAGGTTAGTTTAGTTTACTTTGGTTTAGTTTAGGTTAGGTTAGCTTAGGTTATGTTAGGTGAGTTTAGTTTAGTTTAGTTTAGGTTAGGTTAGTTTAGTTTAGTTTCGTTTAGTTTAGTTTAGTTTAGGTTAGGTTAGTTTTAGTTTGGTTAGGTTAGGTTAGGTTAGGTTAGTTTAGCTAATTTTAGTTTAGTTTATAGTTTCGTTAATTTAGTTTAATTTAGTTTAGTATATAGTTAAGTTTATAGTTTAGTTCAGTTTATGGTTTAGTATAGTTTAGTTTAGTTTAGTTCAACTTAGTTTAGTTTAGATTCGTTTAGTTTAGTTTAGGTTAAGTTAGGTTAGGTTTGGTTAAGTTAATTTAGTTTAGTTTAGTTTAATTTAGTTTATTTAATTTATAGTTTAGTTAAATTTAGTTTAATTTATAGTTTAGATTATAGTTTAGTTTATTTTATATTTTAGTTTAGTTTAGTTTATGTTAGGTTAGTTTAGTTTAGTTTAGTTTAGTTTCGGTTAGGTGTGGTTAGGATAGTTTAGTTTAGTTTAGTTTAGTTTTAGTTTATAGTTTAGTTTAGTTTACTTTATACTTAAGTTCATAGTTTAGTTTATAGTTTAGTTTAGGCTATTTTAGATTAGTTTAGTTTAGTTTGGTTTAGTTTAGGTTAGGTTTGGTTAGGTTAATTTAGTAAAGTTTAGTTTAGTTTTGTTTATTTAGTTTATTTTATAGTTTAGTTTAGTTAAGTTTAGTTCAGTTTAATTTAGTTTAGTTTAGTTTTGTTTAATTTAGTTTAGTTTAGTTTTGTTTAATTTAGTTTAGTTTAATTTAGTTTAGTTTAGTTTAGATCAGGTTAGGTTGTTTAGTTTAGTTTAGTTTAGTTTAGTTTAGCTAAGTTTAGTTTAGTTTAGTTAAGCTTAGTTAGTTTAGTTTAGATTAGTATAGTTTACGTTAGGTTAGGTTAGGTTAGGTAAGTTTAGTTTAGTTTAGTTTAGGTTAGGTTAGGTTAGTTTAAGTTAGGTTACTTTAGTTTAGTTTAGTTTAGATAATTTATAATTTAGTTTAGTTTAGTTTATAGTTTAGTTTATAGTTTACTTTAGTTTCTAGTTTAGTTTAGTTTGAATTAGATTCGGTAAGTTTAGTTTAGTTTAAGTTAGGTTAGGTTAGGTTGAGTTAGGTTACTTTAGTTTAGTTTAGTTTAGATAATTTATAGTTTAGTTTATTTTAGTTTAGTTTATGGTTAATTTAGTTTATAGTTTAGTTTAGTTTAGTTATGTTTAGTTTTGTTTATAGTTTAGTTTATTAATTAATTTAGTTTATAGTTTAGTTTAGTTTAGTTATGTTTAGTTTTGTTTATAGTTTAGTTTATTAATTAATTTAGTTTAGTTTATAGTTAAGTAACTGGTTTAGTATAGTTTATTTTAGTGTAGTTTAATTTAGATTAGCTTAGTTAGTTTATTTTGGATTAGTTTACTTTACGTTACGTTAGGTTAGGTTAATTTATGTTAGTTTAGGTTAGGTTAGGTTAAGTCAGGTTACTTTAGTTTAGCTTAGTTTAGTTTAGTTTAGATAATTTATAGTTTAGTTTAGTTTAGTTTATAGTTTAGTTTACAGTTTAGTTTAGTTTAGTTTCGGTTTGGTTAGGTTAGGTTAGATTAATTTAATTTAGGTTATGATAGTTTAATTCAGTTTAGTTTAGTTTAGTTAAGCTTAGTTAGTTTAGTTTAGATTAGTATAGTCTACGTTAGGTTAGGTTAGGTTAGGTAAGTTTAGTTTAGTTTAGGTTAGGTTAGGTGAAGTTAGGTTACTTTAGTTAGGTTTAGTATAATTTAGTTTAGTTTATTTATAGTTTAGTTTAGTTTATAATTTAGTTTAGTTTAGTGTAGTTTAGGTTAGGTTAGGTTAGGTTAGATTAGTTTAGCTTAGTTTAGGTTAGGATAGGTTAGGATAGTTTAGTTTAGTTTATTTTATTTTAGTTTAGTTTAGTTTATAGTTTAGTTTATAGTTTAAATTAGTTTAGTTTAGATTAGTTTAGTTTAGTTTAGTTTACTTAACTTTAGTTTAGGTTAGGTTAGGTTAGGTTAGGTTATGTTAGGTTAGGTTAGTGTAGTTTAGTTCAGTTTAGTTTAGTTCAGTTTATATTAGGTTAGGTTAATTTAATTTAGTTTAGTTTAGGTTAGGTTAGGTTAGTTTAGTTTAGTTTAGTTTAGGTTAGGTTAGGTTAGGTTAGGTTAAGTTAGGTTATGTTAGGTTAGGTTAGTGTAGTTTAGTTTAGTTTAGTTTAGATTTTACTCGTTTAGTTAATAGTTTAGTTTATAGTTCAGTTTGGTTTAGTTTAGTTTAGTTTAGTTTTGTTTAATTTAGTTTTGTTTAATTTATTTTAATTTAGTTTAGTTTAGTTTAGTATATAGTTTAGTTTTTAATTTAGTTTAGTTTAGATTATAGTTTAGTTTATGGTTTAGTTTAGTTTAATTTGGTTTGGTTTAGTTTAGTTCTGTTTGTTTTAGTTTAGTTTAATTTAGGTTACGTTGGGTTACGTTAGTTTAGTTTACTTTAGTTTAGTTTAGGTTAGGTTAGCTTAGGTTATGTTAGGTGAGTTTATTTTAGTTTAGTAGTTTAGTTTAGTTTAGGTTAGGTTAGTTTAGTTTAGTTTCGTTTAGTTTAGTTTAGTTTAGGTTTGGTTTGGTTTAGTTTGGTTAGGTTAGGTTATGTTAGGTTAGTTTAGTTATGTTTATGTTAGTTTAGGTTAGGTTAGGTCAGGTTATGTTAGTTTAGTTTAGTTTAGCTTAGTTTAGCTTAGGTTAGGTTAGTTTAGGTTATTTTACTTTAGTTTAGTTTAGTTTAGTTTAGTTTATAGTTTAGTATAATTTATAGTTTAGTTTATAGTTTACTTTAGTTTATAGTGTAGTTTAGTTTAGTTTAGTTTCGTTTCGTTTAGGTTTGGTTCGGTTACGTTAGGTTATGTTAGGTTAAGTTAGTTTAGTTTAGTTTAGTTTAGTTATGTTTAGTTTAGTTTATAGTTAAGTTTATTAATTAGTTTAGTTTAGTTTATAGTTAAGTATATAGTTTAGTATAGTTTAGTTTAGTGTAGTTTAGTTTAGATTAGCTTAGTTAGTTTATTTTGGATTAGTTTACTTTACGTTACGTTAGGTTAGGTTAATTTATTTTAGTTTAGGTTAGGTTAGGTTAAGTCAGGTTACTTTAGTTTAGCATAGTTTAGTTTAGTTTAGATAATTTTAGTTTATTTATAGTTTAGTTTAGTTTATAATTTAGTTTAGTTTAGTGTAGTTTAGATTAGGTTAGGTTAGGTTAGATTAGTTTAGTTTAGGTTAGGTTAGGTTAGGATAGTTTAGTTTAGTTTATTTTAGTTTAGTTTAGATTATAGTTTAGTTTATGGTTTAGTTTAGTTTAGTTTGGTTTGGTTTAGTTTAGTTCTGTTTGTTTTAGTTTAGTTTAATTTAGGTTACGTTGGGTTACGTTAGTTTAGTTTACTTTAGTTTAGTTTAGGTTAGGTTAGCTTAGGTTATGTTAGGTGAGTTTATTTTAGTTTAGTAGTTTAGTTTAGTTTAGGTTAGGTTAGTTTAGTTTAGTTTCGTTTAGTTTAGTTTAGTTTAGGTTTGGTTAGGTTTAGTTTGGTTAGGTTAGGTTAGGTTAGGTTAGTTTAGTTTATTTTAGTTTATTTAATTTATAGTTTAGATAATTTTAGTTTAGTTTATAGTTTAGATTATAGTTTAGTTTACTTTTGGTCACATTTTAGTTTATAGTTTAGTTTATAGTTAAGTTTACAGTTTACTTTAGGCTAGTTTAGATTACTTTAGTTTAGTTCAGTTTAGTTTAGATTAGTTTAGTTTATTTTATAGTTTAGTTTAGTTAACTTTAGTTTAGTTTATAATTTAGTTTAGTTTACATTATAGTTTAGTTTATAGTATAGTTTACTTAATAGTTTAGTTTATAGTTTAGTTTATGGCTTAGTTTATAATTAAAATTCGTTTACTTTAGATTAGTTTAGTTTAGTTTAGTTTAGTGTAGCTTAGGTTAGGTTAGGTTAGTTTAGTTTAGTTTAGTTTTGTTTACTTAAGTTTAGTTTAGTTTAGGTTAGGTTAGCTTATGTTAGGTTTAGATTAGGTTAGGTTAGTTTAGTTTAGTGTAGTTTAGTTTAGTTCAGTTTAGATTAGGTTACGTTAGTTTAGTTTTGTTTAGTTCAGTTTACTTTAGGTTAGGTTAGGTTAGGTAGTGTTAGTTTAGTTTAGTTTAGTTTAGTTTAGTTTTGGTTAGGTTTGGTTAGGTTGAGTTATTTTAGGTTAGGTTAGTTTAGTTTAGTCTCGTTTAGTTTATAGTTTAGTTTCGTTAAGTTTAGTTTATAGTTCAGTTTAGTTTAGTTTTGTTTAATTTAGTTTAGTTTAATTTATTTTAATTTATTTTAGTTTAGTTTAATTTATAGTTCAGTTTATAATTTAGTTTAGATTAGTTTATAGTTTAGTATATGGTTTAGTTTAGTTTAGTTTAGTTTGGTTTAGTTTAGTTTAGATTATTTAGTTTCGTTTAGGTTAGTTTAGTTTAGGCTAGATTAGGTTAGCTTAGTTTAGTTTAAATAAGTTTAGGTTAGGTTAGGATGGTTTAGATTAAGTTAGTTTAGTTTAGTTTAGTTTAGCTAAGTTTAGTTTAGTTTACAATTTAGTTTAGTATAGTTTAGTTTATAGCTTAGTTTATACTTAAGTTTAGTTTAATTTATAGTTTAGTTTATAGTTTAAATTAGTTTAATTTAGTTTAGGTTAGGTTAGGTTTGTTTAGTTTAAGTTAGGTTAGGTTAGGTTAGGTTAGTTTAGTTTAGTTTAGTTTAGTTGAATTTAGTTTAGTTTAGTTTAGGTTAGGTTAAGTTAGTTTAGTTTAGTTTAATTTAGGTTAGGTTAGGTTAGTTTGGGTTAACTTAGTTTAGTTTAGTTTAGGTTAGGATAGGTTAGGTTGATTAGGTTAGTTTAGTTCAGTTTAGCTAATTTTAGTTTAGTTTATAGTTTCGTAAATTTAGTTTAGTTTAGTTTAGTGTATAGATAAGTTTATAGTTTAGTTTACTTTAGTTTATGGTTTAGTATAGTTTAGTTTAGCTTAGTTTAGCTTAGTTTATTTTAGTTTCGTTTAGTTTAGATTAGGTTAAGTTAGGTTGAGTTTGGTTAGGTTAATTTGGTTTAGTTTAGTTTAATTTAGTTTATTTAATTTATAGTTTAGTTAAATTTAGTTTAGTTTATAGTTTAGATTATAGTTTAATTTATTTTATATTTTAGTTTAGTTTAGTTCAGTTTAGGTTAGGTTAGTTTAGTTTAGTTTAGTTTAGTTTATGTCAGGTTGGGTTAGGATAGTTTAGTTAATTTTAGTTTATAGTTTACTTTAGTTTATTTTATACTTAAGTTAATAATTTAGTTTAGGCTATTTTAGATTAGTTTAGTTTAGTTTGGTTTAGTTTAGGTTAGGTTCGGTTAGGTTAATTTAGTAAAGTTTAGTTTAGTTTTGTTTATTTAGTTTATTTTATAGTTTAGTTTAGTTAAGTTTAGTTTAGTTTAATTTAGTTTAGTTTAGTTTTGTTTAATTTAGTTTAGTTTATTTTAGTTTAGTTTAGTTAGTTTAATTTAGTTTAGTTTAATTTAGTTTAGTTTAGTTTAGATCAGGTTAGCCTGATTAGGTTAGTTTAGTTTAGTTTAGTTTAGCTAAGTTTAGTTTAGTTTATAGTTTCGTTAATTTATTTTAGTTTAGTTTAGTGTATAGTTAGGTTTATAGTTTAGTTTAGTTTATAGTTTATTTTATAGTTTAGTATATTTTAGTTTAGTTTAGTTTAGTTTTTGCTTAGTTTAGTTTAGTTTCGTTTAGTTTAGGGTAGGTAAGGTTAGGTTAGGTTGGGTTAAGTTAGTTTAGTTTAGTTTTGTTTAGGTTAGGTTAGGTTTGGTTAGGTTAGTTTAGTTCATTTTATTTTAATTTAGTGTAGTTAATTTATAGTTTAGTTAAATTTAGTTTAGTTTATAGTTTAGATTATAGTTTAGTTTAGTTCATTTTATATTTTAGTTTTGTTTAGTTTAGGTTAGGTTTGGTTAGGTTAGGGTAGGTTAGGTTAGCTTAGTTTGGTTTAGTTTAGTTTAGGTTAGGTTAGGTTATTTTTAATTTATAGTTTATTTTAGTTTTGTGAATACTTAAGTTTATCATTTAGTTTATAATCTAGTTTATAGTTTAGTTTAGGCTATTTTGGATTAGTTTAGCTTAGTTTAGTTTAGTTTAGTTTAGAATAGGTTAGGTTAGGTTAATTTAGTATTGTTTAATTTAGTTTAGTTTATTTTATAGTTTAGTTTATAGTTTAGTTTAGTTAAGTTTAGTTTAGTTTATTGTTTAGTTTGCTTTAGTTTAGTTTTGTTTAATTTATTTTAGTTTAGTTTAGTTTAGTTTCGTTTAGGTTAGGTTAGGTTATGTTAATTTAGGTTAGCTTAGTTTAGTTTAGTTTAGGTTAGATTAGGTTATGTTAATTTAGGTTAGCTTAGTTTAGTTTAGTTTAGGTTAGATTAAGTTAGGTTAGGTTAGTTAAGTTTAGTTTAGTTTAATTTATAGTTTAGTTTAGTTTACTTTAGTTTATAGTTTAGTTTAGTTTAGTTTATTTTAGTTTAAAGTTTAGTTTATACTTTCGTTTACTTTAGTTAATAATTTTGTTTATGGTTTAGTTTAGTTTAGTTTAGTTATGTTTTATTTAGTTTAGTTTAGTTTCGTTTAGGTTTGGTTAGGTTAGGGTAGGTTAGGTTAGCTTAGTTTGGTTTAGTTTAGTTTAGGTTAGGTTAGGTTAGATTAGGTTAGTTTACCTTAGTTTAGTTTAGCTTACTTTATTTATGTTTAGTTCAATTTATATTTTAGTTTAGTGTAATTTAATTTATATTTTAGTTTATGGTTTAGTTTAGTTTAATTTATAGTTTGATTTATAGTTTAGTTTAGTTTCGTTTAGTTTAATTTAGCTTAGTTTAGATTAGGTTAGGTTAGATTATGTTAGTTTAGTTTAGTTTATTTTAGTTTAGTTTAGTTTAGTTAATGTTAGGTTAGGTTAGTTTAGTTTAGTTTAGTTTAGTTTAATTTAATTTAGTTTACTTAATTTAGTTTAGTTTAGTTTAGTTTAGTTTAGTTTAGTTTAGGTTAGATATTGTTAGGTCAGGTTAGGTTATTTAAGTTTAGTTTAGTTAAGTTTAGGTTAGGTTAGGTTAGTTTAGTTTAATTGTATTTAGGTTAGGTTAGGTAATTTTAGGTTAGTATAGTTTAGTTAATTTATTTTAGTTAATAGTTCAGTATAGTTTACAGTTTAGTTTATAGTTTAGTTCTGTGTATAGTGTAGTTGATAGTTTAGTTTAGTTTAGTTTAGTTTCGTTTAAATTATGTTAGGTTAGGTTAGGTTGGATTAGCTTAGTTTAGTTTAGTTTAGGTTTGACTCGTTTAGTTTATAATTTAGTTTATAGTTCAGTTTAGTTTGGTTTAGTATAGTTTAGTTTTGTTTAATTTAGTTTTGTTTAATTTATTTTAATTTAGTTTAGTTTAGTTTAGTATATAGTTTAATTTTTAATTTAGTTTAGTTTAGTTTATAGTTTAGTTTAGTTTATGGTTAATTTATAGTTTAGTTTAGTTTATTTTAGTTTAGTTCAGTTTAGGATATGTCAGGTTAGTTTAGGTTAGTTTACTTTAGTTTAGTATAGTTTATAGTTTGGATTTGTTTAGTTTAGTTTATAGTTCAGTTTAGTTGAGTTTATTTTAATTTAGTTTAATTAAATTTTCTTTACTGTACAATTAAGTTTAGTTTAGTTTAGATTATAGTTTAGTTTAGTTTAGTTTATGGTTAAGTTTATACTTTTGTTTAGTTTAATTTAGTTTAGTTTAGTATAGTTTAGCTCAGGTTAGCTTAGGTTAGGTTAATTTAGTTTAGTTTAGGTTAGGTTAGGTTAGGTTAGGTTACTTTAGTTAAGTTTAGTTTAGTTTAGTTAATTTATACTTTAGTTTAGTTTAGCATATAGTTTAGTTTAGTTTAGTTTATAGTATAGTATAGTTTAGTTTAGTTTAGTTTAGGGTAGGTTAGATTAGTTTAGTTTATTTTAGTTTAGATTAGGTTTGGTTAGGGTAGTTTACTTAAGTTTATAGTTTAGTTTAGGTTAGGTTACGTTAGGTTAGGTTAGGTTAGTTTAGATTAGTTTAGTTTACTTTACTTTAGTTTTGTTTAGTTTTGTTTAGGTTAGGTTAGGTTAGTTTAGGTTAGGTTAGGTTAGCGTATTTTGGTTTAGTTTAGTTTAGTTAAGTTTTGTTTAGTTTATAGTTTAGTTTAGTTTAGTTTAGCTTGGTTTAGTTTAGGTTGGGTTAGGTTAGTTTAGTTTAGTTTAGTTTGGTTTATTTTAGTTTAGTTTAGGTTAGATGAGCATGGGTTAGTTTAGTTTAATTTAGATTAGGTTATTTAGGTTAGGTTATGTTAGGTTAGTTTAGTTTAGTTTAGTTTAGTTTATGTTAGTTTAGGTTAGGTTAGGTTAGGTTATGTTACTTTAGTTTAGTTTAGCTTAGTTTAGCTTAGGTTAGGTTAGTTTAGGTTATTTTACTTTAGTTTAGTTTAGTTCAGTATATAGTTTAGTATAGTTTATAGTTTAGTTTATAGTTTACTTTAGTTTATAGTGTAGTTTAGTTTAGTTTAGTTTCGTTTCGTTTAGGTTAGGTTCGGTTACGTTAGGTTATGTTAGGTTAAGTTAGTTTAGTTTAGTTTAGTTTAGTTATGTTTAGTTTAGTTTATAGTTAAGTTTATTAATTAGTTTAGATTAGTTTATAGTTAAGTATATAGTTTAGTATAGTTTAGTTTAGTGTAGTTTAGTTTAGATTAGCTTAGTTAGTTTATTTTGGATTAGTTTACTTTACGTTACGTTAGGTTAGGTTAATTTATTTTAGTTTAGGTTAGGTTAGGTTAAGTCAGGTTACTTTAGTTTAGCATAGTTTAGTTTAGTTTAGATAATTTTAGTTTATTTATAGTTTAGTTTAGTTTATAATTTAGTTTAGTTTAGTGTAGTTTAGATTAGGTTAGGTTAGGTTAGATTAGTTTAGTTTAGGTTAGGTTAGGTTAGGATAGTTTAGTTTAGTTTATTTTAGTTTAGTTTAGTTTATAGTTTAGTTTATAGTTTAAATTAGTTTAGTTCAGATTAGTTTAGTTTAGTTTACTTAAGTTTAGTTTAGGTTAGGTTAGGTTAGGTTATGTTAGGTTTGGTTAGTGTAGTTTAGTTTAGTTAAGTTCAGTTTATATTAGGTTAGGTTAATTGAATTTAGTTTAGTTTAGTTTAGGTTAGGTTAGGTGAGTTTAATTTAGTTTAGTTTAGTTTAGGTTAGATTTGACTCGTTTAGTTTATAATTTAGTTTATAGTTCAGTTTAGTTTGGTTCAGTATAGTTTAGTTTTGTTTAATTTAGTTTTGTTTAATTTATTTTAATTTAGTTTAGTTTAGTTTAGTATATAGTTTAATTTTTAATATAGTTTAGTTCAGTTTATAGTTTAGTTTATGGTTTAGTTTAGTTTAGTTTGGTTTGGTTTAGTTTAGTTCTGTTTGTTTTAGTTTAGTTTAGTTTAGGTTAGGTTAGCTTAGTATAGTTTAGTTTAATTTAGGTTAGGATGGGTTAGGTTAGTTTAGTTTACTTTAGTTTAGTTTAGGTTAGGTTAGCTTAGGTTATGTTAGGTGAGTTTAATTTAGTTTAGTAATTTAGTTTAGTTTAGTTTAGGTTAGTTTAGTCTAGTTTCGTTTAGTTTAGTTTAGTTTATGTTAGGTTAGGTTTAGTTTGGTTAGGTTAGGTTAGGTTAGTTTAGTTTATTTTAGGTTAGTTTAGGTTAGGTTAGGTTAGTTAAATTTAATTTAGTTAGATTATAATTTAGTTTATAGTTTAGTTTAATTTAGTTTATTGTTTAGTTTAGTTAAATTTAGTTTAGGTTAGGTAAGATTAGGTTAGGTTAGTTTAGTTTAGTATAGTTTAGTTTAGTTTAGTTTAGTGAATTTAGTTTAGTTTAGTTTAGGTTTTAGTTAAGCTTAGTTAGTTTGTTTAGATTAGTATAGTTTACTTTAGGTAGGTTACGTAATTTTAGTTTAGTTTAGGTTAGGTTAGGTTAGGTGAAGTTATGTTAATTTAGTTTAGTTTAGTTTAGTTTAGTTTATGTATAGTTTAGCTTAGTTTATAATTTAGTTTAATTAAGTTTATAGTATAGTTTATGGTTTAGTTTAGTTTCGTTTGATTTGGTTTAGAATCGTTCTGTTTCGTTTAGTTGAGTTTAGTTTAGGTTAGGTTAGCTTAGTTTAGTTTAGTTTAGTTTACGTTAGGTTAGGTTAGGTTAGTTTAGTTTACTTTAGTTTAGTTTAGGTTAGGTTAGCTTAGGTTATGTTAGGTGAGTTTAGTTTAGTTTAGTTTAGGTTAGGTTAGTTTAGTTTAGTTTCGTTTAGTTTAGTTTAGTTTAGGTTAGGTTAGGTTTAGTTTGGTTAGGTTAGGTTAGGTTAGGTTAGTTTAGCTAATTTTAGTTTAGTTTATAGTTTCGTTAATTTAGTTTAATTTAGTTTAGTATATAGTTAAGTTTATAGTTTAGTTTAGTTTATGGTTTAGTATAGTTTAGTTTAGTTTAGTTCAACTTAGTTTAGTTTAGATTCGTTTAGTTTAGTTTAGGTTAAGTTAGGTTAGGTTTGGTTAGGTTAATTTAGTTTAGTTTAGTTTAATTTAGTTTATTTAATTTATAGTTTAGTTAAATTTAGTTTAATTTATAGTTTAGATTATAGTTTAGTTTATTTTATATTTTAGTTTAGTTTAGTTTATGTTAGGTTAGTTTAGTTTAGTTTAGTTTAGTTTCGGTTAGGTGTGGTTAGGATAGTTTAGTTTAGCTTAGTTTAGTTTTAGTTTATAGTTTAGTTTAGTTTACTTTATACTTAAGTTCATAGTTTAGTTTATAGTTTAGTTTAGGCTATTTTAGATTAGTTTAGTTTAGTTTGGTTTAGTTTAGGTTAGGTTTGGTTAGGTTAATTTAGTAAAGTTTAGTTTAGTTTTGTTTATTTAGTTTATTTTATAGTTTAGTTTAGTTAAGTTTAGTTTAGTTTAATTTAGTTTAGTTTAGTTTTGTTTAATTTAGTTTAGTTTAGTTTTGTTTAATTTAGTTTAGTTTAATTTAGTTTAGTTTAGTTTAGATCAGGTTAGGTTGTTTAGTTTAGTTTAGTTTAGTTTAGTTTAGCTAAGTTTAGTTTAGTTTAGTTAAGCTTAGTTAGTTTAGTTTAGATTAGTATAGTTTACGTTAGGTTAGGTTAGGTTAGGTAAGTTTAGTTTAGTTTAGTTTAGGTTAGGTTAGGTTAGTTTAAGTTAGGTTACTTTAGTTTAGTTTAGTTTAGATAATTTATAATTTAGTTTAGTTTAGTTTATAGTTTAGTTTATAGTTTACTTTAGTTTCTAGTTTAGTTTAGTTTGAATTAGATTCGGTAAGTTTAGTTTAGTTTAAGTTAGGTTAGGTTAGGTTGAGTTAGGTTACTTTAGTTTAGTTTAGTTTAGATAATTTATAGTTTAGTTTATTTTAGTTTAGTTTATGGTTAATTTAGTTTATAGTTTAGTTTAGTTTAGTTATGTTTAGTTTTGTTTATAGTTTAGTTTATTAATTAATTTAGTTTATAGTTTAGTTTAGTTTAGTTATGTTTAGTTTTGTTTATAGTTTAGTTTATTAATTAATTTAGTTTAGTTTATAGTTAAGTAACTGGTTTAGTATAGTTTATTTTAGTGTAGTTTAATTTAGATTAGCTTAGTTAGTTTATTTTGGATTAGTTTACTTTACGTTACGTTAGGTTAGGTTAATTTATGTTAGTTTAGGTTAGGTTAGGTTAAGTCAGGTTACTTTAGTTTAGCTTAGTTTAGTTTAGTTTAGATAATTTATAGTTTAGTTTAGTTTAGTTTATAGTTTAGTTTACAGTTTAGTTTAGTTTAGTTTCGGTTTGGTTAGGTTAGGTTAGATTAATTTAATTTAGGTTATGATAGTTTAATTCAGTTTAGTTTAGTTTAGTTAAGCTTAGTTAGTTTAGTTTAGATTAGTATAGTCTACGTTAGGTTAGGTTAGGTTAGGTAAGTTTAGTTTAGTTTAGGTTAGGTTAGGTGAAGTTAGGTTACTTTAGTTAGGTTTAGTATAATTTAGTTTAGTTTATTTATAGTTTAGTTTAGTTTATAATTTAGTTTAGTTTAGTGTAGTTTAGGTTAGGTTAGGTTAGGTTAGATTAGTTTAGCTTAGTTTAGGTTAGGATAGGTTAGGATAGTTTAGTTTAGTTTATTTTATTTTAGTTTAGTTTAGTTTATAGTTTAGTTTATAGTTTAAATTAGTTTAGTTTAGATTAGTTTAGTTTAGTTTAGTTTACTTAACTTTAGTTTAGGTTAGGTTAGGTTAGGTTAGGTTATGTTAGGTTAGGTTAGTGTAGTTTAGTTCAGTTTAGTTTAGTTCAGTTTATATTAGATTAGGTTAATTTAATTTAGTTTAGTTTAGGTTAGGTTAGGTTAGTTTAGTTTAGTTTAGTTTAGGTTAGGTTAGGTTAGGTTAGGTTAAGTTAGGTTATGTTAGGTTAGGTTAGTGTAGTTTAGTTTAGTTTAGTTTAGATTTTACTCGTTTAGTTAATAGTTTAGTTTATAGTTCAGTTTGGTTTAGTTTAGTTTAGTTTAGTTTTGTTTAATTTAGTTTTGTTTAATTTATTTTAATTTAGTTTAGTTTAGTTTAGTATATAGTTTAGTTTTTAATTTAGTTTAGTTTAGATTATAGTTTAGTTTATGGTTTAGTTTAGTTTAATTTGGTTTGGTTTAGTTTAGTTCTGTTTGTTTTAGTTTAGTTTAATTTAGGTTACGTTGGGTTACGTTAGTTTAGTTTACTTTAGTTTAGTTTAGGTTAGGTTAGCTTAGGTTATGTTAGGTGAGTTTATTTTAGTTTAGTAGTTTAGTTTAGTTTAGGTTAGGTTAGTTTAGTTTAGTTTCGTTTAGTTTAGTTTAGTTTAGGTTTGGTTAGGTTTAGTTTGGTTAGGTTAGGTTATGTTAGGTTAGTTTAGTTATGTTTATGTTAGTTTAGGTTAGGTTAGGTCAGGTTATGTTAGTTTAGTTTAGTTTAGCTTAGTTTAGCTTAGGTTAGGTTAGTTTAGGTTATTTTACTTTAGTTTAGTTTAGTTTAGTTTAGTTTATAGTTTAGTATAATTTATAGTTTAGTTTATAGTTTACTTTAGTTTATAGTGTAGTTTAGTTTAGTTTAGTTTCGTTTCGTTTAGGTTTGGTTCGGTTACGTTAGGTTATGTTAGGTTAAGTTAGTTTAGTTTAGTTTAGTTTAGTTATGTTTAGTTTAGTTTATAGTTAAGTTTATTAATTAGTTTAGTTTAGTTTATAGTTAAGTATATAGTTTAGTATAGTTTAGTTTAGTGTAGTTTAGTTTAGATTAGCTTAGTTAGTTTATTTTGGATTAGTTTACTTTACGTTACGTTAGGTTAGGTTAATTTATTTTAGTTTAGGTTAGGTTAGGTTAAGTCAGGTTACTTTAGTTTAGCATAGTTTAGTTTAGTTTAGATAATTTTAGTTTATTTATAGTTTAGTTTAGTTTATAATTTAGTTTAGTTTAGTGTAGTTTAGATTAGGTTAGGTTAGGTTAGATTAGTTTAGTTTAGGTTAGGTTAGGTTAGGATAGTTTAGTTTAGTTTATTTTAGTTTAGTTTAGATTATAGTTTAGTTTATGGTTTAGTTTAGTTTAGTTTGGTTTGGTTTAGTTTAGTTCTGTTTGTTTTAGTTTAGTTTAATTTAGGTTACGTTGGGTTACGTTAGTTTAGTTTACTTTAGTTTAGTTTAGGTTAGGTTAGCTTAGGTTATGTTAGGTGAGTTTATTTTAGTTTAGTAGTTTAGTTTAGTTTAGGTTAGGTTAGTTTAGTTTAGTTTCGTTTAGTTTAGTTTAGTTTAGGTTTGGTTAGGTTTAGTTTGGTTAGGTTAGGTTAGGTTAGGTTAGTTTAGTTTATTTTAGTTTATTTAATTTATAGTTTAGATAATTTTAGTTTAGTTTATAGTTTAGATTATAGTTTAGTTTACTTTTGGTCACATTTTAGTTTATAGTTTAGTTTATAGTTAAGTTTACAGTTTACTTTAGGCTAGTTTAGATTACTTTAGTTTAGTTCAGTTTAGTTTAGATTAGTTTAGTTTATTTTATAGTTTAGTTTAGTTAACTTTAGTTTAGTTTATAATTTAGTTTAGTTTACATTATAGTTTAGTTTATAGTATAGTTTACTTAATAGTTTAGTTTATAGTTTAGTTTATGGCTTAGTTTATAATTAAAATTCGTTTACTTTAGATTAGTTTAGTTTAGTTTAGTTTAGTGTAGCTTAGGTTAGGTTAGGTTAGTTTAGTTTAGTTTAGTTTTGTTTACTTAAGTTTAGTTTAGTTTAGGTTAGGTTAGCTTATGTTAGGTTAGGTTAATTTAGCTTAAGTTAGATTAGGTTAGGTTAGTTTAGTTTAGTGTAGTTTAGTTTAGTTCAGTTTAGATTAGGTTACGTTAGTTTAGTTTTGTTTAGTTCAGTTTACTTTAGGTTAGGTTAGGTTAGGTAGTGTTAGTTTAGTTTAGTTTAGTTTAGTTTAGTTTTGGTTAGGTTTGGTTAGGTTGAGTTATTTTAGGTTAGGTTAGTTTAGTTTAGTCTCGTTTAGTTTATAGTTTAGTTTCGTTAAGTTTAGTTTATAGTTCAGTTTAGTTTAGTTTTGTTTAATTTAGTTTAGTTTAATTTATTTTAATTTATTTTAGTTTAGTTTAATTTATAGTTCAGTTTATAATTTAGTTTAGATTAGTTTATAGTTTAGTATATGGTTTAGTTTAGTTTAGTTTAGTTTGGTTTAGTTTAGTTTAGATTATTTAGTTTCGTTTAGGTTAGTTTAGTTTAGGCTAGATTAGGTTAGCTTAGTTTAGTTTAAATAAGTTTAGGTTAGGTTAGGATGGTTTAGATTAAGTTAGTTTAGTTTAGTTTAGTTTAGCTAAGTTTAGTTTAGTTTACAATTTAGTTTAGTATAGTTTAGTTTATAGCTTAGTTTATACTTAAGTTTAGTTTAATTTATAGTTTAGTTTATAGTTTAAATTAGTTTAATTTAGTTTAGGTTAGGTTAGGTTTGTTTAGTTTAAGTTAGGTTAGGTTAGGTTAGGTTAGTTTAGTTTAGTTTAGTTTAGTTGAATTTAGTTTAGTTTAGTTTAGGTTAGGTTAAGTTAGTTTAGTTTAGTTTAATTTAGGTTAGGTTAGGTTAGTTTGGGTTAACTTAGTTTAGTTTAGTTTAGGTTAGGATAGGTTAGGTTGATTAGGTTAGTTTAGTTCAGTTTAGCTAATTTTAGTGTAGTTTATAGTTTCGTAAATTTAGTTTAGTTTAGTTTAGTGTATAGATAAGTTTATAGTTTAGTTTACTTTAGTTTATGGTTTAGTATAGTTTAGTTTAGCTTAGTTTAGCTTAGTTTATTTTAGTTTCGTTTAGTTTAGATTAGGTTAAGTTAGGTTGAGTTTGGTTAGGTTAATTTGGTTTAGTTTAGTTTAATTTAGTTTATTTAATTTATAGTTTAGTTAAATTTAGTTTAGTTTATAGTTTAGATTATAGTTTAATTTATTTTATATTTTAGTTTAGTTTAGTTTAGTTTAGGTTAGGTTAGTTTAGTTTAGTTTAGTTTAGTTTATGTCAGGTTGGGTTAGGATAGTTTAGTTAATTTTAGTTTATAGTTTACTTTAGTTTATTTTATACTTAAGTTAATAATTTAGTTTAGGCTATTTTAGATTAGTTTAGTTTAGTTTGGTTTAGTTTAGGTTAGGTTCGGTTAGGTTAATTTAGTAAAGTTTAGTTTAGTTTTGTTTATTTAGTTTATTTTATAGTTTAGTTTAGTTAAGTTTAGTTTAGTTTAATTTAGTTTAGTTTAGTTTTGTTTAATTTAGTTTAGTTTATTTTAGTTTAGTTTAGTTAGTTTAATTTAGTTTAGTTTAATTTAGTTTAGTTTAGTTTAGATCAGGTTAGCCTGATTAGGTTAGTTTAGTTTAGTTTAGTTTAGCTAAGTTTAGTTTAGTTTATAGTTTCGTTAATTTATTTTAGTTTAGTTTAGTGTATAGTTAGGTTTATAGTTTAGTTTAGTTTATAGTTTATTTTATAGTTTAGTATATTTTAGTTTAGTTTAGTTTAGTTTTTGCTTAGTTTAGTTTAGTTTCGTTTAGTTTAGGGTAGGTAAGGTTAGGTTAGGTTGGGTTAAGTTAGTTTAGTTTAGTTTTGTTTAGGTTAGGTTAGGTTTGGTTAGGTTAGTTTAGTTCATTTTATTTTAATTTAGTGTAGTTAATTTATAGTTTAGTTAAATTTAGTTTAGTTTATAGTTTAGATTATAGTTTAGTTTAGTTCATTTTATATTTTAGTTTTGTTTAGTTTAGGTTAGGTTTGGTTAGGTTAGGGTAGGTTAGGTTAGCTTAGTTTGGTTTAGTTTAGTTTAGGTTAGGTTAGGTTATTTTTAATTTATAGTTTATTTTAGTTTTGTGAATACTTAAGTTTATCATTTAGTTTATAATCTAGTTTATAGTTTAGTTTAGGCTATTTTGGATTAGTTTAGCTTAGTTTAGTTTAGTTTAGTTTAGAATAGGTTAGGTTAGGTTAATTTAGTATTGTTTAATTTAGTTTAGTTTATTTTATAGTTTAGTTTATAGTTTAGTTTAGTTAAGTTTAGTTTAGTTTATTGTTTAGTTTGCTTTAGTTTAGTTTTGTTTAATTTATTTTAGTTTAGTTTAGTTTAGTTTCGTTTAGGTTAGGTTAGGTTATGTTAATTTAGGTTAGCTTAGTTTAGTTTAGTTTAGGTTAGATTAGGTTATGTTAATTTAGGTTAGCTTAGTTTAGTTTAGTTTAGGTTAGATTAAGTTAGGTTAGGTTAGTTAAGTTTAGTTTAGTTTAATTTATAGTTTAGTTTAGTTTACTTTAGTTTATAGTTTAGTTTAGTTTAGTTTATTTTAGTTTAAAGTTTAGTTTATACTTTCGTTTACTTTAGTTAATAATTTTGTTTATGGTTTAGTTTAGTTTAGTTTAGTTATGTTTTATTTAGTTTAGTTTAGTTTCGTTTAGGTTTGGTTAGGTTAGGGTAGGTTAGGTTAGCTTAGTTTGGTTTAGTTTAGTTTAGGTTAGGTTAGGTTAGATTAGGTTAGTTTACCTTAGTTTAGTTTAGCTTACTTTATTTATGTTTAGTTCAATTTATATTTTAGTTTAGTGTAATTTAATTTATATTTTAGTTTATGGTTTAGTTTAGTTTAATTTATAGTTTGATTTATAGTTTAGTTTAGTTTCGTTTAGTTTAATTTAGCTTAGTTTAGATTAGGTTAGGTTAGATTATGTTAGTTTAGTTTAGTTTATTTTAGTTTAGTTTAGTTTAGTTAATGTTAGGTTAGGTTAGTTTAGTTTAGTTTAGTTTAGTTTAATTTAATTTAGTTTACTTAATTTAGTTTAGTTTAGTTTAGTTTAGTTTAGTTTAGTTTAGGTTAGATATTGTTAGGTCAGGTTAGGTTATTTAAGTTTAGTTTAGTTAAGTTTAGGTTAGGTTAGGTTAGTTTAGTTTAATTGTATTTAGGTTAGGTTAGGTAATTTTAGGTTAGTATAGTTTAGTTAATTTATTTTAGTTAATAGTTGAGTATAGTTTACAGTTTAGTTTATAGTTTAGTTCTGTGTATAGTGTAGTTGATAGTTTAGTTTAGTTTAGTTTAGTTTCGTTTAAATTATGTTAGGTTAGGTTAGGTTGGATTAGCTTAGTTTAGTTTAGTTTAGGTTTGACTCGTTTAGTTTATAATTTAGTTTATAGTTCAGTTTAGTTTGGTTTAGTATAGTTTAGTTTTGTTTAATTTAGTTTTGTTTAATTTATTTTAATTTAGTTTAGTTTAGTTTAGTATATAGTTTAATTTTTAATTTAGTTTAGTTTAGTTTATAGTTTAGTTTAGTTTATGGTTAATTTATAGTTTAGTTTAGTTTATTTTAGTTTAGTTCAGTTTAGGATATGTCAGGTTAGTTTAGGTTAGTTTACTTTAGTTTAGTATAGTTTATAGTTTGGATTTGTTTAGTTTAGTTTATAGTTCAGTTTAGTTGAGTTTATTTTAATTTAGTTTAATTAAATTTTCTTTACTGTACAATTAAGTTTAGTTTAGTTTAGTTTATAGTTTAGTTTAGTTTAGTTTATGGTTAAGTTTATACTTTTGTTTAGTTTAATTTAGTTTAGTTTAGTATAGTTTAGCTCAGGTTAGCTTAGGTTAGGTTAATTTAGTTTAGTTTAGGTTAGGTTAGGTTAGGTTAGGTTACTTTAGTTAAGTTTAGTTTAGTTTAGTTAATTTATACTTTAGTTTAGTTTAGCATATAGTTTAGTTTAGTTTAGTTTATAGTATGGTATAGTTTAGTTTAGTTTAGTTTAGGGTAGGTTAGATTAGTTTAGTTCATTTTAGTTTAGATTAGGTTTGGTTAGGGTAGTTTACTTAAGTTTATAGTTTAGTTTAGGTTAGGTTACGTTAGGTTAGGTTAGGTTAGTTTAGATTAGTTTAGTTTACTTTACTTTAGTTTTGTTTAGTTTTGTTTAGGTTAGGTTAGGTTAGTTTAGGTTAGGTTAGGTTAGCGTATTTTGGTTTAGTTTAGTTTAGTTAAGTTTTGTTTAGTTTATAGTTTAGTTTAGTTTAGTTTAGCTTGGTTTAGTTTAGGTTGGGTTAGGTTAGTTTAGTTTAGTTTAGTTTGGTTTATTTTAGTTTAGTTTAGGTTAGATGAGCATGGGTTAGTTTAGTTTAATTTAGATTAGGTTATTTAGGTTAGGTTATGTTAGGTTAGTTTAGTTTAGTTTAGTTTAGTTTATGTTAGTTTAGGTTAGGTTAGGTTAGGTTATGTTACTTTAGTTTAGTTTAGCTTAGTTTAGCTTAGGTTAGGTTAGTTTAGGTTATTTTACTTTAGTTTAGTTTAGTTCAGTTTATAGTTTAGTATAGTTTATAGTTTAGTTTATAGTTTACTTTAGTTTATAGTGTAGTTTAGTTTAGTTTAGTTTCGTTTCGTTTAGGTTAGGTTCGGTTACGTTAGGTTATGTTAGGTTAAGTTAGTTTAGTTTAGTTTAGTTTAGTTATGTTTAGTTTAGTTTATAGTTAAGTTTATTAATTAGTTTAGATTAGTTTATAGTTAAGTATATAGTTTAGTATAGTTTAGTTTAGTGTAGTTTAGTTTAGATTAGCTTAGTTAGTTTATTTTGGATTAGTTTACTTTACGTTACGTTAGGTTAGGTTAATTTATTTTAGTTTAGGTTAGGTTAGGTTAAGTCAGGTTACTTTAGTTTAGCATAGTTTAGTTTAGTTTAGATAATTTTAGTTTATTTATAGTTTAGTTTAGTTTATAATTTAGTTTAGTTTAGTGTAGTTTAGATTAGGTTAGGTTAGGTTAGATTAGTTTAGTTTAGGTTAGGTTAGGTTAGGATAGTTTAGTTTAGTTTATTTTAGTTTAGTTTAGTTTATAGTTTAGTTTATAGTTTAAATTAGTTTAGTTCAGATTAGTTTAGTTTAGTTTACTTAAGTTTAGTTTAGGTTAGGTTAGGTTAGGTTATGTTAGGTTTGGTTAGTGTAGTTTAGTTTAGTTAAGTTCAGTTTATATTAGGTTAGGTTAATTGAATTTAGTTTAGTTTAGTTTAGGTTAGGTTAGGTGAGTTTAATTTAGTTTAGTTTAGTTTAGGTTAGATTTGACTCGTTTAGTTTATAATTTAGTTTATAGTTCAGTTTAGTTTGGTTCAGTATAGTTTAGTTTTGTTTAATTTAGTTTTGTTTAATTTATTTTAATTTAGTTTAGTTTAGTTTAGTATATAGTTTAATTTTTAATATAGTTTAGTTCAGTTTATAGTTTAGTTTATGGTTTAGTTTAGTTTAGTTTGGTTTGGTTTAGTTTAGTTCTGTTTGTTTTAGTTTAGTTTAGTTTAGGTTAGGTTAGCTTAGTATAGTTTAGTTTAATTTAGGTTAGGATGGGTTAGGTTAGTTTAGTTTACTTTAGTTTAGTTTAGGTTAGGTTAGCTTAGGTTATGTTAGGTGAGTTTAATTTAGTTTAGTAATTTAGTTTAGTTTAGTTTAGGTTAGTTTAGTCTAGTTTCGTTTAGTTTAGTTTAGTTTATGTTAGGTTAGGTTTAGTTTGGTTAGGTTAGGTTAGGTTAGTTTAGTTTATTTTAGGTTAGTTTAGGTTAGGTTAGGTTAGTTAAATTTAATTTAGTTAGATTATAATTTAGTTTATAGTTTAGTTTAATTTAGTTTATTGTTTAGTTTAGTTAAATTTAGTTTAGGTTAGGTAAGATTAGGTTAGGTTAGTTTAGTTTAGTATAGTTTAGTTTAGTTTAGTTTAGTGAATTTAGTTTAGTTTAGTTTAGGTTTTAGTTAAGCTTAGTTAGTTTGTTTAGATTAGTATAGTTTACTTTAGGTAGGTTACGTAATTTTAGTTTAGTTTAGGTTAGGTTAGGTTAGGTGAAGTTATGTTAATTTAGTTTAGTTTAGTTTAGTTTAGTTTATGTATAGTTTAGCTTAGTTTATAATTTAGTTTAATTTAGTTTATAGTATAGTTTATGGTTTAGTTTAGTTTCGTTTGGTTTGGTTTAGAATCGTTCTGTTTCGTTTAGTTTAGTTTAGTTTAGGTTAGGTTAGCTTAGTTTAGTTTAGTTTAGTTTACGTTAGGTTAGGTTAGGTTAGTTTAGTTTACTTTAGTTTAGTTTAGGTTAGGTTAGCTTAGGTTATGTTAGGTGAGTTTAGTTTAGTTTAGTTTAGGTTAGGTTAGTTTAGTTTAGTTTCGTTTAGCTTAGTTTAGTTTAGGTTAGGTTAGGTTTAGTTTGGTTAGGTTAGGTTAGGTTAGGTTAGTTTAGCTAATTTTAGTTTAGTTTATAGTTTCGTTAATTTAGTTTAATTTAGTTTAGTATATAGTTAAGTTTATAGTTTAGTTTAGTTTATGGTTTAGTATAGTTTAGTTTAGTTTAGTTCAACTTAGTTTAGTTTAGATTCGTTTAGTTTAGTTTAGGTTAAGTTAGGTTAGGTTTGGTTAGGTTAATTTAGTTTAGTTTAGTTTAATTTAGTTTATTTAATTTATAGTTTAGTTAAATTTAGTTTAATTTATAGTTTAGATTATAGTTTAGTTTATTTTATATTTTAGTTTAGTTTAGTTTATGTTAGGTTAGTTTAGTTTAGTTTAGTTTAGTTTCGGTTAGGTGTGGTTAGGATAGTTTAGTTTAGCTTAGTTTAGTTTTAGTTTATAGTTTAGTTTAGTTTACTTTATACTTAAGTTCATAGTTTAGTTTATAGTTTAGTTTAGGCTATTTTAGATTAGTTTAGTTTAGTTTGGTTTAGTTTAGGTTAGGTTTGGTTAGGTTAATTTAGTAAAGTTTAGTTTAGTTTTGTTTATTTAGTTTATTTTATAGTTTAGTTTAGTTAAGTTTAGTTTAGTTTAATTTAGTTTAGTTTAGTTTTGTTTAATTTAGTTTAGTTTAGTTTTGTTTAATTTAGTTTAGTTTAATTTAGTTTAGTTTAGTTTAGATCAGGTTAGGTTGTTTAGTTTAGTTTAGTTTAGTTTAGTTTAGCTAAGTTTAGTTTAGTTTAGTTAAGCTTAGTTAGTTTAGTTTAGATTAGTATAGTTTACGTTAGGTTAGGTTAGGTTAGGTAAGTTTAGTTTAGATTAGTTTAGGTTAGGTTAGGTTAGTTTAAGTTAGGTTACTTTAGTTTAGTTCAGTTTAGATAATTTATAATTTAGTTTAGTTTAGTTTATAGTTTAGTTTATAGTTTACTTTAGTTTCTAGTTTAGTTTAGTTTGAATTAGATTCGGTAAGTTTAGTTTAGTTTAAGTTAGGTTAGGTTAGGTTGAGTTAGGTTACTTTAGTTTAGTTTAGTTTAGATAATTTATAGTTTAGTTTATTTTAGTTTAGTTTATGGTTAATTTAGTTTATAGTTTAGTTTAGTTTAGTTATGTTTAGTTTTGTTTATAGTTTAGTTTATTAATTAATTTAGTTTAGTTTATAGTTAAGTAACTGGTTTAGTATAGTTTATTTTAGTGTAGTTTAGTTTAGATTAGCTTAGTTAGTTTATTTTGGATTAGTTTACTTTACGTTACGTTAGGTTAGGTTAATTTATGTTAGTTTAGGTTAGGTTAGGTTAAGTCAGGTTACTTTAGTTTAGCTTAGTTTAGTTTAGTTTAGATAATTTATATTTTAGTTTAGTTTAGTTTATAGTTTAGTTTACAGTTTAGTTTAGTTTAGTTTCGGTTTGGTTAGGTTAGGTTAGATTAATTTAATTTAGGTTATGATAGTTTAATTCAGTTTAGTTTAGTTTAGTTAAGCTTAGTTAGTTTAGTTTAGATTAGTATAGTCTACGTTAGGTTAGGTTAGGTTAGGTAAGTTTAGTTTAGTTTAGGTTAGGTTAGGTGAAGTTAGGTTACTTTAGTTAGGTTTAGTATAATTTAGTTTAGTTTATTTATAGTTTAGTTTAGTTTATAATTTAGTTTAGTTTAGTGTAGTTTAGGTTAGGTTAGGTTAGGTTAGATTAGTTTAGCTTAGTTTAGGTTAGGATAGGTTAGGATAGTTTAGTTTAGTTTATTTTATTTTAGTTTAGTTTAGTTTATAGTTTAGTTTATAGTTTAAATTAGTTTAGTTTAGATTAGTTTAGTTTAGTTTAGTTTACTTAAGTTTAGTTTAGGTTAGGTTAGGTTAGGTTAGGTTATGTTAGGTTAGGTTAGTGTAGTTTAGTTCAGTTTAGTTTAGTTCAGTTTATATTAGGTTAGGTTAATTTAATTTAGTTTAGTTTAGGTTAGGTTAGGTTAGTTTAGTTTAGTTTAGTTTAGGTTAGGTTAGGTTAGGTTAGGTTAAGTTAGGTTATGTTAGGTTAGGTTAGTGTAGTTTAGTTTAGTTTAGTTTAGATTTTACTCGTTTAGTTAATAGTTTAGTTTATAGTTCAGTTTGGTTTAGTTTAGTTTAGTTTAGTTTTGTTTAATTTAGTTTTGTTTAATTTATTTTAATTTAGTTTAGTTTAGTTTAGTATATAGTTTAGTTTTTAATTTAGTTTAGTTTAGATTATAGTTTAGTTTATGGTTTAGTTTAGTTTAATTTGGTTTGGTTTAGTTTAGTTCTGTTTGTTTTAGTTTAGTTTAATTTAGGTTACGTTGGGTTAGGTTAGTTTAGTTTACTTTAGTTTAGTTTAGGTTAGGTTAGCTTAGGTTTTGTTAGGTGAGTTTATTTTAGTTTAGTAGTTTAGTTTAGTTTAGGTTAGGTTAGTTTAGTTTAGTTTCGTTTAGTTTAGTTTAGTTTAGGTTTGGTTAGGTTTAGTTTGGTTAGGTTAGGTTATGTTAGGTTAGTTTAGTTATGTTTATGTTAGTTTAGGTTAGGTTAGGTCAGGTTATGTTAGTTTAGTTTAGTTTAGCTTACTTTAGCTTAGGTTAGGTTAGTTTAGGTTATTTTACTTTAGTTTAGTTTAGTTTAGTTTAGTTTATAGTTTAGTATAATTTATAGTTTAGTTTATAGTTTACTTTAGTTTATAGTGTAGTTTAGTTTAGTTTAGTTTAGTTTCGTTTCGTTTAGGTTTGGTTCGGTTACGTTAGGTTGTGTTAGGTTAAGTTAGTTTAGTTTAGTTTAGTTTAGTTATGTTTAGTTTAGTTTATAGTTAAGTTTATTAATTAGTTTAGTTTAGTTTATAGTTAAGTATATAGTTTAGTATAGTTTAGTTTAGTGTAGTTTAGTTTAGATTACCTAATTAGTTTATTTTGGATTAGTTTACTTTACGTTACGTTAGGTTAGGTTAATTTATTTTAGTTTAGGTTAGGTTAGGTTAAGTCAGGTTACTTTAGTTTAGCATAGTTTAGTTTAGTTTAGATAATTTTAGTTTATTTATAGTTTAGTTTAGTTTATAATTTAGTTTAGTTTAGTGTAGTTTAGATTAGGTTAGGTTAGGTTAGATTAGTTTAGTTTAAGTTAGGTTAGGTTAGGATAGTTTAGTTTATTTTATTTTAGTTTAGTTTAGTTTATAGTTTAGTTTATAGTTTAAATTAGTTTAGTTCAGATTAGTTTAGTTTAGTTTACTTAAGTTTAGTTTAGGTTAGTTTAGGTTAGGTTATGTTAGGTTTGGTTAGTGTAGTTTAGTTTAGTTAAGTTCAGTTTATATTAGGTTAGGTTAATTTAATTTAGTTTAGTTTAGTTTAGGTTAGGTTAGGTGAGTTTAATTTAGTTTAGTTTAGTTTAGGTTAGGTTAGGTTATGTTAGGTTAGTGTAGTTTAGTTTAGTTTAGTTTAGATTTGACTCGTTTAGTTTATAATTTAGTTTATAGTTCAGTTTAGTTTGGTTCAGTATAGTTTAGTTTTGTTTAATTTAGTTTTGTTTAATTTATTTTAATTTAGTTTAGTTTAGTTTAGTATATAGTTTAATTTTTAATATAGTTTAGTTTAGTTTATAGTTTAGTTTATGGTTTAGTTTAGTTTAGTTTGGTTTGGTTTAGTTTAGTTCTGTTTGTTTTAGTTTAGTTTAGTTTAGGTTAGGTTAGCTTAGTATAGTTTAGTTTAATTTTGGTTAGGATGGGTTAGGTTAGTTTAGTTTACTTTAGTTTAGTTTAGGTTAGGTTAGCTTAGGTTATGTTAGGTGAGTTTATTTTAGTTTAGTAGTTTATTTGGTTTAGTTCAGGTTAGTTTAGTCTAGTTTCGTTTAGTTTAGTTTAGTTTATGTTAGGTTAGGTTTAGTTTGGTTAGGTTAGGTTAAGGTTAGGTTAGTTTAGTTTATTTTAGGTTAGTTTAGGTTAGGTTAGGTTAGGTTAGTTAAATTTAATTTAGTTAGATTATAATTTAGTTTATAGTTTAGTTTAATTTAGTTTATTGTTTAGTTTAGTTAAATTTAGTTTAGGTTAGGTAAGGTTAGGTTAGGTTAGTTTAGTTTAGTATAGTTTAGTTTAGTTTAGTTTAGTGAATTTAGTTTAGTTTAGTTTAGGTTTTAGTTAAGCTTAGTTAGTTTGTTTAGATTGGTATAGTTTACTTTAGGTTAGGTTACGTAATTTTAGTTTAGTTTAGGGTAGGTTAGGTTAGGTGAAGTTATGTTAATTTAGTTTAGTTTAGTTTAGTTTAGTTTATTTATAGTTTAGCTTAGTTTATAATTTAGTTTAATTTAGTTTATAGTATAGTTTATGGTTTAGTTTAGTTTCGTTTGGTTTGGTTTAGAATCGTTCTGTTTCGTTTAGATTAGTTTAGTTTAGGTTAGGTTAGCTTAGTTTAGTTTAGTTTAGTTTACGTTAGGTTAGGTTAGGTTAGTTTAGTTTACTTTAGTTTAGTTTAGGTTAGGTTAGCTTAGGTTATGTTAGGTGAGTTTAGTTTAGTTTAGTTTAGGTTAGGTTAGTTTAGTTTAGTTTCGTTTAGTTTAGTTTAGTTTAGGTTAGGTTAGGTTTAGTTTGGTTAGGTTAGGTTAGGTTAGGTTAGTTTAGCTAATTTTAATTTAGTTTATAGTTTCGTTAATTTAGTTTAGTTTAGTTTAGTATATAGTTAACTTTATAGTTTAGTTTAGTTTATGGTTTAGTATAGTTTAGTTTAGTTTAGTTCAACTTAGTTTAGTTTAGATTCGTTTAGTTTAGTTTACGTTAAGTTAGGTTAGGTTTGGTTAGGTTAATTTAGTTTAGTTTAGTTTAATTTAGTTTATTTAATTTATAGTTTAGTTAAATTTAGTTTAATTTATAGTTTATATTATAGTTTAGTTTATTTTATATTTTAGTTTAGTTTAGTTTATGTTAGGTTAGTTTAGTTTAGTTTAGTTTAGTTTCGGTTAGGTGTGGTTAGGATAGTTTAGTTTAGTTTAGTTTAGTTTTAGTTTATAGTTTAGTTTAGTTTACTTTATACTTAAGTTCATAGTTTAGTTTATAATTTAGTTTAGGCTATTTTAGATTAGTTTAGTTTAGTTTGGTTTAGTTTAGGTTAGGTTTGGTTAGGTTAATTTAGTAAAGTTTAGTTTAGTTTTGTTTATTTATTTTATTTTATAGTTTAGTTTAGTTAAGTTTAGTTTAGTTTAATTTAGTTTAGTTTAGTTTTGTTTAATTTAGTTTAGTTTAGTTTTGTTTAATTAAGTTTAGTTTAATTTAGTTTAGTTTAGTTTAGATCAGGTTAGGTTGTTTAGGTTAGTTTAGTTTAGTTTAGTTTAGCTAAGTTTAGTTTAGTTTAGTTAAGCTTAGTTAGTTTAGTTTAGATTAGTATAGTTTACGTTAGGTTAGGTTAGGTTAGGTAAGTTTAGTTTAGTTTAGGTTAGGTTAGGTTAGTTTAAGTTAGGTTACTTTAGTTTAGTTTAGTTTAGTTTAGATAATTTATAATTTAGTTTAGTTTAGTTTATAGTTTAGTTTATAGTTTACTTTAGTTTCTAGTTTAGTTTAGTTTGAATTAGATTCGGTAAGTTTAGTTTAGTTTAAGTTAGGTTAAATTAGGTTGAGTTAGGTTACTTTAGTTTAGTTTAGTTTAGATAATTTATAGTTTAGTTTATTTTAGTTTAGTTTATGGTTAATTTAGTTTATAGTTTAGTTTAGTTTAGTTATGTTTAGTTTTGTTTATAGTTTAGTTTATTAATTAATTTAGTTTAGTTTATAGTTAAGTATATGGTTTAGTATAGTTTATTTTAGTGTAGTTTAGTTTAGATTAGCTTAGTTAGTTTATTTTGGATTAGTTTACTTTACGTTACGTTAGGTTAGGTTAATTTATGTTAGTTTAGGTTAGGTTAGGTTAAGTCAGGTTACTTTAGTTTAGCTTAGTTTAGTTTAGTTTAGATAATTTATAGTTTAGTTTAGTTTAGTTTATAGTTTAGTTTACAGTTTAGTTTAGTTTAGTTTCGGTTTGGAAAGGTTAGGTTAGATTAATTTAATTTAGGTTATGATAGATTAATTCAGTTTAGTTTACTTTAGTTAAGCTTAGTTAGTTTAGTTTAGATTAGTATAGTTTACGTTAGGTTAGGTTAGGTAAGTTTAGTTTAGTTTAGGTTAGGTTAGGTGAAGTTAGGTTACTTTAGTTAGGTTTAGTTTAATTTAGTTTAGTTCATTTATAGTTTAGTTTAGTTTATAATTTAGTTTAGTTTAGTGTAGTTTACGTTAGGTTAGGTTAGGTTAGATTTGTTTAGCTTAGTTTAGGTTAGGTTAGGTTAGGATAGTTTAGTTTAGTTTATTTTATTTTATTTTAGTTTAGTTTATAGTTTAGTTTATAGTTTAAATTAGTTTAGTTTAGATTAGTTTAGTTTAGTTTAGTTTACTTAAGTTTAGTTTAGGTTAGGTTAGGTTAGGTTAGGTTATGTTAGGTTAGGTTAGTGTAGTTTAGTTCAGTTTAGTTTAGTTCAGTTTATATTAGGTTAGGTTAATTTAATTTAGTTTAGTTTAGGTTAGGTTAGGTTAGTTTAGTTTAGTTTAGGTTAGGTTAGGTTAGGTTAAGTTAGGTTATGTTAGGTTAGGTTAGTGTAGTTTAGTTTAGTTTAGTTTAGATTTTACTCGTTTAGTTAATAGTTTAGTTTATAGTTCAGTTTGGTTTAGTTTAGTTTAGTTTAGTTTTGTTTAATTTAGTTTTGTTTAATTTATTTTTATTTAGTTTAGTTTAGTTTAGTATATAGTTTAGTTTTTAATTTAGTTTAGTTTAGATTATAGTTTAGTTTATGGTTTAGTTTAGTTTAGTTTGGTTTGGTTTAGTTTAGTTCTGTTTGTTTTAGTTTAGTTTAATTTAGGTTACGTTGGGTTACGTTAGTTTAGTTTACTTTAGTTTAGTTTAGGTTAGGTTAGCTTAGGTTATGTTAGGTGAGTTTATTTTAGTTTAGTAGTTTAGTTTAGTTTAGGTTAGGTTAGTTTAGTTTAGTTTCGTTTAGTTTAGTTTAGTTTAGGTTTGGTTAGGTTTAGTTTGGTTAGGTTAGGTTAGGTTAGGTTAGTTTAGTTTATTTTAGTTTATTTAATTTATAGTTTAGATAATTTTAGTTTAGTTTATAGTTTAGATTATAGTTTAGTTTACTTTTGGTCACATTTTAGTTTATAGTTTAGTTTATAGTTAAGTTTACAGTTTACTTTAGGCTAGTTTAGATTACTTTAGTTTAGTTCAGTTTAGTTTAGATTAGTTTAGTTTATTTTATAGTTTAGTTTAGTTAACTTTAGTTTAGTTTATAATTTAGTTTAGTTTACATTATAGTTTAGTTTATAGTATAGTTTACTTAATAGTTTAGTTTATAGTTTAGTTTATGGCTTAGTTTATAATTAAAATTCGTTTACTTTAGATTAGTTTAGTTTAGTTTAGTTTAGTGTAGCTTAGGTTAGGTTAGGTTAGTTTAGTTTAGTTTAGTTTTGTTTACTTAAGTTTAGTTTAGTTTAGGTTAGGTTAGCTTATGTTAGGTTAGGTTAGTTTAGCTTAAGTTAGATTAGGTTAGGTTAGTTTAGTTTAGTGTAGTTTAGTTTAGTTCAGTTTAGATTAGGTTACGTTAGTTTAGTTTTGTTTAGTTCAGTTTACTTTAGGTTAGGTTAGGTTAGGTAGTGTTAGTTTAGTTTAGTTTAGTTTAGTTTAGTTTTGGTTAGGTTTGGTTAGGTTGAGTTATTTTAGGTTAGGTTAGTTTAGTTTAGTCTCGTTTAGTTTATAGTTTAGTTTCGTTAAGTTTAGTTTATAGTTCAGTTTAGTTTAGTTTTGTTTAATTTAGTTTAGTTTAATTTATTTTAATTTATTTTAGTTTAGTTTAATTTATAGTTCAGTTTATAATTTAGTTTAGATTAGTTTATAGTTTAGTATATGGTTTAGTTTAGTTTAGTTTAGTTTGGTTTAGTTTAGTTTAGATTATTTAGTTTCGTTTAGGTTAGTTTAGTTTAGGCTAGATTAGGTTAGCTTAGTTTAGTTTAAATAAGTTTAGGTTAGGTTAGGATGGTTTAGATTAAGTTAGTTTAGTTTAGTTTAGTTTAGCTAAGTTTAGTTTAGTTTACAATTTAGTTTAGTATAGTTTAGTTTATAGCTTAGTTTATACTTAAGTTTAGTTTAATTTATAGTTTAGTTTATAGTTTAAATTAGTTTAATTTAGTTTAGGTTAGGTTAGGTTTGTTTAGTTTAAGTTAGGTTAGGTTAGGTTAGGTTAGTTTAGTTTAGTTTAGTTTAGTTGAATTTAGTTTAGTTTAGTTTAGGTTAGGTTAAGTTAGTTTAGTTTAGTTTAATTTAGATTAGGTTAGGTTAGTTTGGGTTAACTTAGTTTAGTTTAGTTTAGGTTAGGATAGGTTAGGTTGATTAGGTTAGTTTAGTTCAGTTTAGCTAATTTTAGTTTAGTTTATAGTTTCGTAAATTTAGTTTAGTTTAGTGTATAGATAAGTTTATAGTTTAGTTTACTTTAGTTTATGGTTTAGTATAGTTTAGTTTAGCTTAGTTTAGCTTAGTTTATTTTAGTTTCGTTTAGTTTAGATTAGGTTAAGTTAGGTTGAGTTTGGTTAGGTTAATTTGGTTTAGTTTAGTTTAATTTAGTTTATTTAATTTATAGTTTAGTTAAATTTAGTTTAGTTTATAGTTTAGATTATAGTTTAATTTATTTTATATTTTAGTTTAGTTTAGTTTAGTTTAGGTTAGGTTAGTTTAGTTTAGTTTAGTTTAGTTTATGTCAGGTTGGGTTAGGATAGTTTAGTTTAGTTTAGTTTTAGTTTATAGTTTACTTTAGTTTATTTTATACTTAAGTTAATAATTTAGTTTAGGCTATTTTAGATTAGTTTAGTTTAGTTTGGTTTAGTTTAGGTTAGGTTCGGTTAGGTTAATTTAGTAAAGTTTAGTTTAGTTTTGTTTATTTAGTTTATTTTATAGTTTAGTTTAGTTAAGTTTAGTTTAGTTTAATTTAGTTTAGTTTAGTTTTGTTTAATTTAGTTTAGTTTATTTTAGTTTAGTTTAGTTAGTTTAATTTAGTTTAGTTTAATTTAGTTTAGTTTAGTTTAGATCAGGTTAGCCTGATTAGGTTAGTTTAGTTTAGTTTAGTTTAGCTAAGTTTAGTTTAGTTTATAGTTTCGTTAATTTATTTTAGTTTAGTTTAGTGTATAGTTAGGTTTATAGTTTAGTTTAGTTTATAGTTTATTTTATAGTTTAGTATATTTTAGTTTAGTTTAGTTTAGTTTTTGCTTAGTTTAGTTTAGTTTCGTTTAGTTTAGGGTAGGTAAGGTTAGGTTAGGTTGGGTTAGGTTAGTTTAGTTCATTTTATTTTAATTTAGTGTAGTTAATTTATAGTTTAGTTAAATTTAGTTTAGTTTATAGTTTAGATTATAGTTTAGTTTAGTTCATTTTATATTTTAGTTTTGTTTAGTTTAGGTTAGGTTTGGTTAGGTTAGGGTAGGTTGGGTTAGCTTAGTTTGGTTTAGTTTAGTTTAGGTTAGGTTAGGTTATTTTTAATTTATAGTTTATTTTAGTTTTGTGAATACTTAAGTTTATCATTTAGTTTATAATCTAGTTTATAGTTTAGTTTAGGCTATTTTGGATCAGTTTAGCTTAGTTTAGTTTAGTTTAGTTTAGAATAGGTTAGGTTAGGTTAATTTAGTATTGTTTAATTTAGTTTAGTTTATTTTATAGTTTAGTTTATAGTTTAGTTTAGTTAAGTTTAGTTTAGTTTATTGTTTAGTTTGCTTTAGTTTAGTTTTGTTTAATTTATTTTAGTTTAGTTTTGTTTAGTTTCGTTTAGGTTAGGTTAGGTTATGTTAATTTAGGTTAGCTTAGTTTAGTTTAGTTTAGGTTAGATTAGGTTATGTTAATTTAGGTTAGCTTAGTTTAGTTTAGTTTAGGTTAGATTAAGTTAGGTTAGGTTAGTTAAGTTTAGTTTAGTTTAATTTATAGTTTAGTTTAGTTTACTTTAGTTTATAGTTTAGTTTAGTTTAGTTTATTTTAGTTTAAAGTTTAGTTTATACTTTCGTTTACTTTAGTTAATAATTTTGTTTATGGTTTAGTTTAGTTTAGTTTAGTTATGTTTTATTTAGTTTAGTTTAGTTTCGTTTAGGTTTGGTTAGGTTAGGGTAGGTTAGGTTAGCTTAGTTTGGTTTAGTTTAGTTTAGGTTAGGTTAGGTTAGATTAGGTTAGTTTACCTTAGTTTAGTTTAGCTTACTTTATTTATGTTTAGTTCAATTTATATTTTAGTTTAGTGTAATTTAATTTATATTTTAGTTTATGGTTTAGTTTAGTTTAATTTATAGTTTGATTTATAGTTTAGTTTAGTTTCGTTTAGTTTAATTTAGCTTAGTTTAGATTAGGTTAGGTTAGATTATGTTAGTTTAGTTTAGTTTATTTTAGTTAAGTTTAGTTTAGTTAATGTTAGGTTAGGTTAGTTTAGTTTAGTTTAGTTTAGTTTAATTTAATTTAGTTTACTTAATTTAGTTTAGTTTAGTTTAGTTTAGTTTAGTTTAGTTTAGGTTAGATATTGTTAGGTCAGGTTAGGTTATTTAAGTTTAGTTTATTTAAGTTTAGGTTAGGTTAGGTTAGTTTAGTTTAATTGTATTTAGGTTAGGTTAGGTAATTTTAGGTTAGTATAGTTAAGTTAATTTATTTTAGTTAATAGTTCAGTATAGTTTACAGTTTAGTTTATAGTTTAGTTCTGTGTATAGTGTAGTTGATAGTTTAGTTTAGTTTAGTTTAGTTTCGTTTAAATTATGTTAGGTTAGGTTAGGTTGGATTAGCTTAGTTTAGTTTAGTTTAGGTTAGGTTCGGTTACGTTAGGTTATGTTAGCTTATGTTAGTTTAGTTTAGTTCGGTTTAGTCTAGTTTAGTTAAGTTTAGTTTAGTTTATAGTTTAGTATATTTTAGTTTATTTATTAGTTTAGTTTATAGTTAAGTATATAGTTTAGTTTAGTTTAGTTTAGCTTTGTTTGTTTATTTTAGATTAGTATAGCTTACGTTACGTTAGGTTAAACCTAACCTAACGTAAGCTAACGTAGGTTAGGTTCGTTTAGTTTAGTTTAATTAGGTTAGGTTAGGTTAAGTTAGGTTACTTTAGCTTAGTTTAGTTTAGTTTAGATAATTTATGGTTTAGTTTAGTTAAGTTTAATTTATAGATTAGTATATAGTTTACTTTAGTTTATAGTTCAGTTTAGGTTAGATTAGTTTAAGTTAGATTAGGTTAGATTAGTTTAGTTTAGTTTAGTTTCGGTTAGGTTAGATTAGGTTACATTAAGTTAGTTTAGGTTAGCTTAGTTTAGTTTAGTTTAGTATAGTTATGTTTAGTTAAGTTTTGTTTAGTTTATAGTTTAGTTTAGTTAAGTTTAGTTTATAATTTAGTTTATAGTTCACTTTAGTTTAGTTCATACTTTATTTTAGTTTACTTTAATTTCAGTTAGGTTAGGTTAGGTTAGGTTAGGTTAGTGTAGTTTAGTTAAGTTTAGTTTTGTTTAGCTAAGTTTATAGTTTATTTTGTAGTTTAATTTAGTTTAGTTTATTGTTTAATTTAGTGTAGTTTAGTTTAGTTTAGTTTAATTTAGTTTACTTTAGTTTAGTTTAGTATAGTTTATAAATTAGTTTATAATTTATTTTGGTTTGTAGTTCAATTTATTGTTAATTTAGTTCAGTTTATTTTAGTTTCTCTTAGGTTATGTTAGGTTAGGTTAGGTTAGGTTAGGTTAGCTTAGCTTAGTTTAGTTTAGTTTAGGTTAGGTTAGGTTAGGTTAGCTTAGCTTAGTTTAGTTTAGTTTAGGTTAGGTTCGGTTACGTTAGGTTATGTTAGGTTAAGTTAGTTTAGTTTAGTTTAGTTTAGGTTAGGTTAGGTTAGTTTAAGTTAGGTTACTTTAGTTTAGTTTAGTTTAGTTTAGATAATTTTTAATTTAGTTTAGTTTAGTTTAGTTTATAGTTTTGTTTATATTTTACTTTAGTTTCTAGTTTAGTTTAGTTTGAATTAGATTCGGTAAGTTTAGTTTAGTTTACGTTAGGTTAGGTTAGGTTGAGTTAGGTTACTTTAGTTTAGTTTAGTTTAGATAATTTATAGTTTAGTTTATTTTAGTTTAGTTTATGGTTTAGTTTAGTTTATAGTTTAGTTTAGTTTAGTTTAGTTTAGTTTAGTTTAGTTTAGGTAAGGTTAGATTATATTAGTTTAGTTAAGTTTAGGTTAGGTTAGGTTAGGTTAGGATAGTTTAGTTTAGTTTATTTTAGTATATTTTAGTTTATACTTTAGTTTAGTTTAGTTAATAGTTTAGATTATAGTTTAGTTTATAGTTTAGTTTATAGTTTAAATTAGTTTAGTTTAGTATAGATTAGTTTTGTTTAATTTAGTTTAGTTTAATTTATTTTAATTTAGTTTATTTTAGTTTAGATTATAATTTAGTTTATAATTTAATTTAGTTTAGTATATAGTTTAGTTTATGGTTTAGTTTAGTTTAGTTTAGTTTAGTTTGGTTTAGTTTAGTTTAGTTTGGTTTAGTTTAGTTTAGTTTAGTTAATTTAGGTTAGGTTAGGTTAGGTTAGGTTAGTTTAGTTTAGTTTAGTTTAGGTTAGTTTAGGTTAGGTTAGTTTTTTTTAGTTTAGGTTAGGTTAGTTTAGGCTAGGTTATGTTAGGTTAGGTTAGGTTAGTTTAGTTTATTATAGTAGTTTAGTTTAGTTAACGTTAGGTAAGCTTAATATAGGTTAGGTTGTGTTAGGTTAGGTTAGTTTAATTTAGTTTCGTTTAGTTTATAGTTTAGTTTAGTTTAGTTTTTTAATTTAGTTAAGTTTAGTATAGTTTAGTTTCATTTAGGTTAGGTTAGGCTAGGATAGTTTAGGTTAGCTTAGTTTACTTTATTTTAGTTTAGATTAAGTTAGGTTAAGTTGGGTTAGGTTCGTTTAGTTTAGTTTAGTTAAATTTAGTTTATAGTTTAGTTTATAGTTTAATTTAGTTTACAGTTAAGATTATAGTCTAGTTTAGTTTATAGTTTAGTTTATAGTGCAGTTTAGTTTAGATTAGTTTAATATAGTTTAGTTTAGTTTAGTTTAGGTTAAGTAAGTTTAATTTAGTTTAGTTTAGTTTCGGTTAGGTTAGGTTAGGTTAATTTAAGTTAGGTTATTTTGGGTTAGTTTAGTTTAGTTTAGTTAAGTTTAGTTTAGTTTACAGTATAGTTTAGTTAAGTTTAGTTTACAGTTTGGTTTATAGTTTAGTTTAGTTTAGTTTATAGATTAGTTTATGGTTTAGTTTGGTTTAGTTTTGTTTAGTTTAGGTTGGTTAATTTAGATTAGATTAGTTTAGTTTGGGCTAGATTAGGTTAGGTTAGATTAGTTTAGTTTAGATTAGATTAGGTTAGGTTAATTTAGGTTGGGTTAGGTTAGTTTAGTTTAATTTAGTTTAGTTCATTTATAGTTTAGTTTAGTTTATAATTTAGTTTATGGTTTAGTTTAGTTTAGTTTATACTTTAGTTTAGTTTAGTTTAATTTAGTTTAAATTTGGTTATGTTAGGTTAGGTTAGTTTAGTTTAGTTTAGTTTAGTTTAGTTTTTTTTAGTTAAGTTTATAGTTTATTTTGTAGTTTAGTTTAGTTTAGTTTATAGTTTAATTTAGTGTAGTTTAGTTTGATTTATTTTAATTTAGTTTATTTTAGTTTAGTTTTAGTTTAGTTTAGTTAAGTTTTGTTTAGGTTAGGTTACGTTAGGTTAGATTAGGTTAGGTTAGGTAAGTATAGTTTAGTTTAGTTTAGGTTAGGTTTGGTTAGGTTAAGTTAGGTTAGGTTAGTTAATTTAGTTTAGTTTAATTTAGTTGGATTTAGAATAGTTTAGTTTAGTTTAGTTAATTTTTGTTAGGTAATTTAGGTTAGTTTATTTAATTTAGTTTAGGTTAGGTTAGTTTAGGGTAGTTTAGTTTAGTTAATTTATTTTAGTTAATAGTTTAGTATAGTTTATAGTTTAGTTTATAGTTTAGTTTAGTTTATAGTGTAGTTTAGTTTAGTTTAGTTTCGTTTCGTTTAGGTTAGGTTCGGTTACGTTAGGTTATGTTAGGTTAAGTTAGTTTAGTTTAGTTTAGTTTAGTTTAGTTATGTTTAGTTTAGTTTATAGTTTGGTTTATTAATTAGTTTAGTTTAGTTTGTAGTTAAGTATATAGTTTAGTATAGTTTAGTTTAGTTTAGTTTAGATTACCTTAGTTAGTTTATTTTGGATTAGTTTAGTTTACGTTACGTTAAGTTAGGTTAGGTTAATTTAATTCATTTAAGTTTAGGTTAGGTTAGGTTAAGTTAGGTTACTTTAGTTTAGCTTAGTTTACTTTAGTTTAGATAATTTATAGTTTAGTTTACATTTTAGTTTAGTTTAGTTTAGTATCGGTTAGGTTAGGTTAGATTAATTTAATTTAGGTTAGGTTAGGATAGTTTAGTTCAGTTTAATGTAGTTTAGGTTAGGTTAGGTTGAGTTAGGTCAGGTTATGTAAGTTTAGCTTAGTTTAGCTTAGGTTAGGTTAATTTAGGTTATTTTACTTTAGTTTAGTTTAGTTTAGTTTATAGTTTAGTATAATTTATAGTTAGTTTATAGTTTACTTTAGTTTATAGTGTAGTTTAGTTTAGTTTAGTTTCGTTTCGTTTAGGTTAGGTTCGGTTACGTTAGGTTATGTTAGGTTAAGTTAGTTTAGTTTAGTTAAGTTATGTTTAGTTTAGTTTATAGTTTAGTTTATTAATTAGTTTAGTTTAATTTATAGTTAAGTATATAGTTTAGTATAGTTTAGTTTAGTGTAGTTTAGTTTAGATTAGCTTAGTTAGTTTATTTTGGATTAGTTTACTTTACGTTACGTTAGGTTAGGTTAATTTATTTTAGTTTAGGTTAGGTTAGGTTAAGTCAGGTTACTTTAGTTTAGCATAGTTTAGTTTAGTTTAGATAATTTATAGTTTAGTTTAGTTTAATTTATAGTTTAGTTTACAGTTTAGTTTACTTTAGTTTCGGTTAGTTTAGGTTAGGTTAGATTAATTTAATTTAGGTTAGGATAGTTTAGTTCAGTTTAGTTTAGTTTATTTAAGCTTAGTTAGTTTAGTTTAGATTAGTATAGTTTACGTTAGGTTAGGTTAGGTTAGGTAAGTTTAGTTTTGTTTAGGTTAGGTTAGGTTAGGTGAAGTTAGGTTACTTTAGTTTAGTTAAGTTTAATTTAGTTTAGTTTAGTGTAGTTTAGATTAGGTTAGGTTAGGTTAGATTAGTTTAGTTTAGTTTAGGTTAGGTTAGGTTAGGATAGTTTAGTTTAGTTTATTTTCGTTTAGTTTAGTTTAGTTTATAGTTTAGTTTATAGTTTAAATTAGTTTAGTTTAGATTAGTTTAGTTTAGTTTAGTTTAGTTTAGGTTAGGTTATGTTAGGTGAGTTTAGTTTAGTTTAGTTTAGGTTAGGTTAGTTTAGTTTAGTTTCGTTTAGTTTAGTTTAGTTTAGGTTAAGTTTTGTTTAGTTTGGTTAGGTTAGGTTAGGTTAGGTTAGTTTAGCTAATTTTAGTTTAGTTTATAGTTTCGTTAATTTAGTTTAGTTTAGTTTAGTGTATAGTTAAGTTTATAGTTTAGTTTAGTTTATGGTTTAGTATAGTTTAGTTTAGTTTAGTTTAACTTAGTTTAGTTTAGATTCGTTTAGTTTAGTTTAGGTTAAGTTAGGTTAGGTTTGGTTAGGTTAATTTAGTTTAGTTTAGTTTAATTTAGTTTATTTAATTTATATTTTAGTTAAATTTAGTTTAGTTTATAGTTTAGATTATAGTTTAGTTTATTTTATATTTTAGTTTAGTTTAGTTTATGTTAGTTTAGTTTAGTTTAGTTTAGTTTAGTTTCGTTAGGTGTGGTTATGATAGTTTAGTTTAGTTTAGTTTAGTTTTAGTTTATAGTTTAGTTTAGTTTATTTTATACTTAAGTTCATGGTTTAGTTTATAGTTTAGTTTAGGCTATTTTAGATTAGTTTAGTTTAGTTTGGTTTATTTTAGTTTAGTTTAGGTTAGGTGAGCATAGGTTAGTTTAGTTTAATTTAGATTAGGTTATTTAGGTTAGGTTATGTTAGGTTAGTTTAGTTTAGTTTAGTTTATGTTAGGTTATGTTAGGTTAGGTTATGTTAGTTTAGTTTAGATTAGCTTAGTTTAGCTTAGGTTAGGTTAGTTTAGGTAATTTTACTTTAGTTTAATTTAGTTTAGTTTATAGTTTAGTATAGTTTATAGTTTAGTTTATAGTTTTCTTTAGTTTATAGAGTAGTTTAGTTTAGTTTAGTTTCGTTTCGTTTAGGTTAGGTTCGGTTACGTTAGGTTATGTTAGGTAAAGTTAGTTTAGTTTAGTTTAGTTTAGTTATGTTTAGTTTAGTTTATAGTTTAGTTTATTAATTAGTTTAGTTTAGTTTATAGTTAAGTATATAGTTTAGTATAGTTTAGTTTAGTGTAGTTTAATTTAGATTAGCTTAGTTGGTTTATTTTGGATTAGTTTACTTTACGTTACGTTAGGTTAGGTTAATTTATTTTAGTTTAGGTTATGTTAAGTCAGGTTACTTTAGTTTAGCATAGTTTAGTTTAGTTTAGATAATTTATAGTTTAGTTTAGTTTAGTTTCGGTTAGTTTAGGTTAGGTTAGATTAATTTAATTAAGGTTGGGATAGTTTAGTTCAGTTTAGTTTAGTTTAGTTAAGCTTAGTTAGTTTAGTTTAGATTAGTATAGTTTACGTTAGGTTAGGTTAGGTTAGGTAAGTTTAGTTCTCTTTAGGTTAGGTTAGGTTAGGTGAAGTTAGGTTACTTTAGTTTAGTTAAGTTTAATTTAGTTTAGTTTAGTGTAGTTTAGATTAGGTTAGGTTAGGTTAGATTAGTTTAGTTTAGTTTAGGTTAGGTTAGGTTAGGATAGTTTAGTTTAGTTTATTTTAGTTTAGTTTAGTTTAGTTTATAGTTTAGTTTATAGTTTAAATTAGTTTAGTTTAGTTTAGTTTAGTTTAGTTTAGTTTAGTTTAGGTTAGGTTATGTTAGGTGAGTTTGGTTTAGTTTAGTTTAGGTTAGGTGAGTTTAGTTTAGTTTAGTTTAGTTTAGGTTAGGTTAAGTTAGGTTAGGTTATGTTAGGTTATGTTAGGTTATGTTAGGTTAGGTTAGTGTAGTTTAGTTTAGTTTAGATTTGACTCGTTTAGTTTATAATTTAGTTTATAGTTCAGTTTAGTTTGGTTTAGTATAGTTTAGTTTTGTTTAATTTAGTTTTGTTTAATTTATTTTAATTTAGTTTAGTTTAGTTTAGTATATAGTTTAATTTTTAATTTAGTTTAGTTTAGTTTATAGTTTAGTTTAGTTTATGGTTAATTTATAGTTTAGTTTAGTTTATTTTAGTTTAGTTCAGTTTAGGATATGTCAGGTTAGTTTAGGTTAGTTTACTTTAGTTTAGTATAGTTTATAGTTTGGATTTGTTTAGTTTAGTTTATAGTTCAGTTTAGTTGAGTTTATTTTAATTTAGTTTAATTAAATTTTCTTTACTGTACAATTTAGTTTAGTTTAGTTTAGTTTATAGTTTAGTTTAGTTTAGTTTATGGTTAAGTTTATACTTTTGTTTAGTTTAATTTAGTTTAGTTTAGTATAGTTTAGCTCAGGTTAACTTAGGTTAGGTTAATTTAGTTTAGTTTAGGTTAGGTTAGGTTAGGTTAGGTTAGGTTTGGTTACTTTAGTTAAGTTTAGTTTAGTTTAGTTAATTTATACTTTAGTTTAGTTTAGCATATAGTTTAGTTTAGTTTAGTTTATAGTATAGTATAGTTTAGTTTAGTTTAGTTTAGGGTAGGTTAGATTAGTTTAGTTTATTTTAGTATAGGTTAGATTTGGTTAGGGTAGTTTAGTTAAGTTTATAGTTTAGTTTATGTTAGGATACGTTAGGTTAGGTTAGGTTAGGTTAGTTATGTTTAGATTAGTTTAGTTTACTTTACTTTAGTTTTGTTTAGTTTTGTTTAGGTTAGGTTAGGTTAGTTTAGGTTAGGTTAGGTTAGCGTATTTTGGTTTAGTTTAGTTTAGTTAAGTTTTGTTTAGTTTATAATTTAGTTTAGTTTAGTTTAGCTTGGTTTAGTTTAGTTTGGGTTAGGTTAGTTTAGTTTAGTTTAGTTTAGTTTGGTTTATTTTAGTTTAGTTTAGGTTAGGTGAGCATAGGTTAGTTTAGTTTAATTTAGATTAGGTTATTTAGGTTAGGTTATGTTAAAGTTAGTTTAGTTTAGTTTAGTTTAGGTTAGTTTAGGTTAGGTTAGGTTAGGTTATGTTAGTTTAGTTTAGTTTAGCATTTTTTAGCTTAGGTTAGGTTAGTTTAGGTTATTTTACTTTAGTTTAGTTTAGTTTAGTTTATAGTTTAGTATAGTTTATAGTTTAGTATAGTTTATAGTTTAGTTTATAGTTTACTTTAGTTTATAGTGTAGTTTAGTTTAGTTTAGTTTCGTTTCGTTTAGGTTAGGTTCGGTTACGTTAGGTTATGTTAGGTTAAGTTAGTTTAGTTTAGTTTAGTTTAGTTATGTTTAGTTTAGTTTATAGTTTAGTTTATTAATTAGTTTAGTTTAGTTTATAATTAAGTATATAGTTTAGTATAGTTTAGTTTAGTGTAGTTTAGTTTAGATTAGCTTAGTTAGTTTATTTTGGATTAGTTTACTTTACGTTACGTTAGGTTAGGTTAATTTATTTTAATTTAGGTCAGGTTAGGTTAAGTCAGGTTACTTTAGTTTAGCATAGTTTAGTTTAGTTTAGATAATTTTAGTTTATTTATAGTTTAGTTTAGTTTATAATTTAGTTTAGTTTAGTGTGGTTTAGATTAGGTTAAGTTGGGTTAGATTAGTTTAGTTTAGGTTAGGTTAGGTTAGGATAGTTTAGTTTAGTTTAGTTTATAGTTCAAATTAGTTTAGTTCAGATTAGTTTAGTTTAGTTTAGTTTACTTAAGTTTAGTTTAGGTTAGGTTAGGTTAGGTTATGTTAGGTTTGGTTAGTGTAGTTTAGTTTAGTTAAGTTCAGTTTGTATTAGGTTAGGTTAATTTAATTTAGTTTAGTTTAGGTTAGGTTAGGTGAGTTTAATTTAGTTTAGTTTAGTTTACGTTAGGTTAGGTTAGGTTAGGTTAATTTAGTTTAGTTTAGTTTAATTTAGTTTATTTAATTTATAGTTTAGTTAAATTTAGTTTAGTTTATAGTTTAGATTATAGTTTAGTTTATTTTATATTTTAGTTTAGTTTAGTTAATGTTAGGTTAGTTTAGTTTAGTTTAGTTTAGTTTCGGTTAGGTGTGGTTAGGATAGTTTAGTTTAGTTTAGTTTAGTTTTAGTTTATAGTTTAGTTTAGTTTATTGTATACTTAAGTTCATAGTTTAGTTTATAGTTTAGTTTAGGCTATTTTAGATTAGTTTATTTAGTTTGGTTTAGTTTAGGTTAGGTTTGTTTAGGTTAATTTAGTAAAGTTTAGTTTAGTTTTGTTTATTTAGTTTATTTTATAGTTTAGTTTAGTTAAGTTTGGTTTAGTTTAATTTAGTTTAGTTTAGTTTTGTTTAATTTAGTTTAGTTTAGTTTTGTTTAATTTAGATTAGTTTAATTTAGTTTAGTTTTGTTTAGATCAGGTTAGGTTGTTTAGGTTAGTTTAGTTTAGTTTAGTTTAGCTAAGTTTAGTTTAGTTTATAGTTTCGGTAATTTATTTTAGTTTAATTTAGTGTATAGTTAGGTTTATAGTTTAGTTTACTTTATAGTTTATTTTATAGTTTAGTATATTTTAGTTTAGTTTAGTTTAATTTAGCTTAGTTTAGTTTAGTTTCGTTTAGTTTAGGGTAAATAAGGTTAGGTTAGATTGGGTTAAGTTAGTTTAGTTTAGTTTTGTTTAGGTTAGTATAGGTTTGGTTAGGTTAGTTTAGTTCATTTTATTTTAATTTAGTGTAATTAATATATAGTTTAGTTAAATTTAGTTTAGTTTATAGTTTAGATTATAGTTTAGTTTAGTTCATTTTATATTTTAGTTTTGTTTAGTTTAGGTTAGGTTAGTTTAGTTTAGTTTATTTTAGGTTAGGTTAGTTTGGGTTAGAATAGTTTAGTTTAGTTTAGTTTATTTTTAATTTATAGTTTATTTTAGTTTTGTGAATACTAAAGTTTATAATTTATTTTATAATCTAGTTTAAAAATTTAGTTTAGGCTATTTTGGATTAGTTTAGCTTAGTTTAGTTTAGTTTAGTTTAGAATAGGTTAGGTTAGGTTAATTTAGTATTGTTTAGTTTAGTTTAGTTTATTTAATTTATTTTATAGTTTAGTTTATAGTTTAGTTTAGTTAAGTTTAGTTTAGTTTATTTTAGTTTAGTTTACTTTAGTTTAGTTTAGGTTAGGTTATCTTAGGTTATGTTAGGTGAGTTTATTTTAGTTTAGTAGATTAGTTTAGTTTAGGTTAGGATAGTTTAGTTCAGTTTAGTTTAGTTTAGTTAAGCTTAGCTAGTTTAGTTTAGATTAGTATAGTTTACGTTAGGTTAGGTTAGGTAAGTTTAGTTTTGTTTAGGTTAGGTTAGGTTAGGTGAAGTTAGGTTACTTTAGTTTGGTTAAGTTTAATTTATTTTAGTTTATTTTAGTTTATTTATAGTTTAGTTTAGTTTATAATTTAGTTTAGTTTAGTTTAGTTTAGATTAGGTTAGGTTAGGTTAGATTAGTTTAGTTTAGTTCAGGTTAGGTTAATTTAGGATAGTTTAGTTTAGTTTATTTTAGTTTAGTTTAGTTTAGTTTACAGTTTAGTTTATAGTTTAAATTAGTTTAGTTCAGATTAGTTTAGTTTAGTTTAGTTTACTTAAGTTTAGTTTAGGTTAGGTTAGGTTAGGTTAGGTTAGGTTATGTTAGGTTTGGTTATAGTAGTTTAGTTTAGTTAAGTTCAGTTTATATTAGGTTAGGTTAATTTAATTTAGTTTAGTTTAGTTTAGGTTAGGTTAGGTGAGTTTAATTTAGTTTAGTTTAGTTTGGTTTAGTTTAGCTTAGGTTTGTTTAGGTTAATTTAGTAAAGTTTAGTTTAGTTTTGTTTATTTAGTTTATTTTATAGTTTAGTTTAGTTTACTTTAGTTTATAGTTTAGTTTAGTTTAGTTTATTTTAGTTTAAAATTTAGTTTATACTTTCGTTTACTTTAGTTAATAATTTTGGTTATTGGCTTAGTTTAGTTTAGTTTAATTATGTTTTATTTAGTTTAGTTTAGTTTCGTTTAGGTTTGGTTAGGTTAGGTTAGTTTAGTTTAATTCTATTTAGGTTAGGTTAGGTAATTATAGGTTAGTGTAGTTTAGTTAATTTATTTTAGTTAATAGTTCAGTATAGTTTACAGTTTAGTTTATAGTTTAGTTCAGTTTATAGTGTAGTTTATAGTTTAGTTTTGCTTAGTTTCGTTTAGGTTATGTTAGGTTAGGTTAGGTTGGATTAGCTTAGTTTAGTTTAGTTTAGTTTAGGTTAGGTTCGGTTACGTTATGTTATGTTAGCTTATGTTAGTTTAGTTTAGTTTAGTTTAGTCTAGTTTAGTTAAGTTTAGTTTAGTTTAGTTTAGGTTAGGTTAGGTTTAGTTTGGTTAGATTAGGTTAGATTAGGTTAGTTTAGCTAATTTTAGTTTATTTTATAGTTTCGTTAATTTAGTTTAGTTTAGTTTAGTGTATAGTTAAGTTTATAGTTTAGTTTAGTTTATGGTTTAGTATAGTTTAGTTTAGTTTAGTTTAACTTAGTTTAGTTTAGATTCGTATAGTTTAGTTTAGGTTAAGTTAGGTTAGGTTTGGTTAGGTTAATTTAGTTTAGTTTAGTTTAATTTAGTTTATTTAATTTATAGTTTAGTTAAATTTAGTTTATTTTATAGTTTAGTTTATTTTATATTTTAGTTTAGTTTAGTTTAGGTTAGGTTAGTTTAGTTTAGTTTAGTTTAGTTTCGGTTAGGTTGGGTTAGGATAGTTTAGTTTAGTTTAGTTTAGTTTTAGTTTATAGTTTAGTTTAGTTTATTTTATACTTAAGTTCATAGTTTAGTTTATAGTTTAGTTTAGGCTATTTTAGATTAGTTTAGTTTAGTTTGGTTTAGTTTAGGTTTGGTTTGGTTAGGTTAATTTAGTAAAGTTTAGTTTAGTTTTGTTTATTTAGTTTATTTTATAGTTTAGTTTAGTTAAGTTTAGTTTAGTTTAATTTAGTTTAAATTAGTTTTGTTTAATTTAGTTTAGTTTTGTTTAATTTAGTTTAGTTTAATTTAGTTTAGTTTAGTTTAGATCAGGTTAGGTTTTTTAGGTTAGTTTAGTTTAGTTCAGTTTAGCTAAGTTTAGTTTAGTTTATAGTTTCGGTAATTTATTTTAGTTTAATTTAGTGTATAGTTAGGTTTATAGTTTAGTTTATTTTATAGTTTATTTTATAGTTTAGTATATTTTAGTTTAGTTTTTGCTTAGTTTAGTTTAGTTTCGTTTAGTTTAGGGTAGGTAAGGTTAGGTTGGGTTGGGTTAAGTTAGTTTAGTTTAGTTTTGTTTAGGTTAGGTTAGGCTTGGTTAGGTCAGTTTAGTTCATTTTATTTTAATTTAGTGTAGTTAATTTATAGTTTAGTTAAATTTAGTTTAGTTTATAGTTTAGATTATAGTTTTGTTTAGTTTAGGTTAGGTTAGTTTAGTTTAGTTTATTTTAGGTTAAGTTAGTTTGGGTTAGAATAGTTTAGTTTAGTTTAGTTTATTTTTAATTTATAGTTTATTTTAGTTTTGTGAATACTTAAGTTTATCGTTTAGTTTATAATCTAGTTTATAGTTTAGTTTAGGCTATTTTGGATTAGTTTAGTATAGTTTAGTTTAGTTTATTTTAGTTTAGAATAGGTTAGGTTAGGTTAATTTAGTATTGTTTAGTTTAGTTTAGTTTATTTAGTTTATTTTATAGTTTAGTTTATAGTTTAGTTTAGTTAAGTTTAGTTTAGTTTATTGTTTAGTTTGCTTTAGTTTAGTTTTGTTTAATTTATTTTAGTTTAGTTTAGTTTGGTTTCGTTTAGGTTAGGTTAGGTTATGTTAATTTAGGTTAGCTTAGTTTAGTTTAGTTTAGATTAGATTAAGTTAGGTAAGGTTAGTTAAGTTTAGTTTAGTTAAGTTAAGTTTAGTTTAATTTACAGTTAAGTTTAGTTTACTTTAGTTTATAGTTTAGTTTAGTTTAATTTATTTTAGTTTAAAGTTTAGTTTATACTTTCGTTTACTTTAGTTAATAATTTTGTTTATGGTTTAGTTTAGTTTAGTTTAATTATGTTTTATTTAGTTTAGTTTAGTTTCGTTTAGGTTTGGTTAGGTTAGGTTAGTTTAGTTTAATTCTATTTAGGTTAGGTTAGGTAATTTTAGGTTAGTATAGTTTAGTTAATTTATTTTAGTTAATAGTTCAGTATAGTTTACAGTTTAGTTTATAGTTTAGTTCAGTTTGTAGTGTAGTTTATAGTTTAGTTTAGTTTAGTTTCGTTTAGGTTATGTTAGGTTAGGTTAGGTTGGATTAGCTTAGTTTAGTTTAGTTTAGTTTAGGTTAGGTTCGGTTACGTTATGTTATGTTAGCTTATGTTAGTTTAGTTTAGTTTAGTTTAGTCTAGTTTAGTTAAGTTTAGTTTAGTTTATAGTTTAATTTATATTAGTTTATTTATTAGTTTAGTTTATAGTTAAGTATATAGTTTAGTTTATTTTAGTTTAGTTTAGCTTAGTTTGTTTATTTTAGATTAGTATAGCTTACGTTACGTTAGGTTAAACCTAACTTAAGGTAAGCTAACGTAAGTTAGGTTCGTTTAGTTTAGTTTAATTAGATTAGGTTAGGTTAAGTTAGGTTACTTTAGCTTAGTTTAGTTTAGTTTAGATAATTTATGGTTTAGTTTAGTTAAGTTTAATTTATAGATCAGTATATAGTTTACTTTAGTTTATAGTTCAGTTTAGGTTAGATTAGTTTAAGTTAGATTAGGTTAGATTAGTTTAGTTAAGTTTTGTTTAGTTTACAGTTTAGTTTAGTTAAGTTTAGTTTATAATTTAGTTTATAGTTCAGTTTAGTTTAGTTCATACTTTATTTTAGTTTACTTTAGTTTCAGTTTTAGTTTAGTTTTGTTTAGGTTAGGTTAGGTTAGGTTAGTTTAGTTTAGTTTAGTTTATGTTAGTTTAGGTTAGGTTAGGTTATGTTAGTCTAGTTTAGTTTAGCTTAGTTTAGCTTAGGTTAGGTTAGTTTAGGTTATTTTACTTTAGTTTAGTTTAGTTTAGTTTAGTTTATAGTTTTGTTTAGGTTAGGTTAGGTTAGGTTAGGTGAAGTTAGGTTACTTTAGTTTAGTTAAGTTTAATTTAGTTTAGTTTATTTTAGTTTATTTATAGTTTAGTTTAGTTTATAATTTAGTTTAGTTTAGTGTGGTTTAGATTAGGTTAGGTTAGGTTAGATTAGTTTAGTTTAGTTTAAGTTAGGTTAGGTTAGGATAGTTTAGTTTAGTTTATTTTAGTTTAGTTTAGTTTAGTTTATACTTTAGTTTATAGTTTAAATTAGTTTAGTTCAGATTAGTTTAGTTTAGTTTAGTTTACTTAAGTTTAGTTTAGGTTAGGTTAGGTTAATTTAATTTAGTTTAGTTTAGTTTAGGTTAGGTTAGGTGAGTTTAATTTAGTTTAGTTTAGTTTAGGTTAGATTAGGTTAGGTTAGGTTATGTTAGGTTAGGTTAGTGTAGTGTAGTTTAGTTTAGTTTAGATTTGACTGGTTTAGTTTATAATTTAGTTTATAGTTCAGTTTACAGTTTAGTTTAGTTTAGTTTCGGTTAGTTTAGGTTAGGTTAGATTAATTTAATTTAGGTTAGGATAGTTTAGTTCAGTTTAGTTTAGTTTATTTAAGCTTAGTTAGTTTAGTTTAGATTAGTATAGTTTACTTTAGGTTAGGTTAGGTTAGGTAAGTTTAGTTTTGTTTAGGTTAGGTTAGGTTAGGTGAAGTTAGGTTACTTTAGTTTAGTTAAGTTTAATTTAGTTTAGTTTAGTGTAGTTTAGATTAGGTTAGGTTAGGTTAGATTAGTTTAGTTTAGTTTAGGTTAGGTTAGGTTAGGATAGTTTAGTTTAGTTTATTTTATTTTAGTTTAGTTTAGTTTATAGTTTAGTTTATAGTTTAAATTAGTTTAGTTTAGATTAGTTTAGTTTAGTTTAGTTTAGGTTAGGTTAGGTTATGTTAGGTGAGTTTAGTTTAGTTTAGTTTAGGTTAGGTTAGTTTAGTTTAGTTTCGTTTAGTTTAGTTTAGTTTAGGTTAAGTTAGGTTTAGTTTGGTTAGGTTAGGTTAGGTTAGGTTAGATTAGTTTAGTTTAGTATAGTTTAGGTTAGGTTAGGTTAGGTTAGGTTAAGTTAGGTTATGTTAGGTTAGGTTATAGTAGTTTAGTTTAGTTAAGTTTAGATTTTACTCGTTTAGTTTATAGTTTAGTTTATAGTTCAGTTTAGTTTAGTTTAGTATAGTTTAGTTTTGTTTAATTTAGTTTTGTTTAATTTATTTTAATTTAGTTTAGTTTAGTTTAGTATATAGTTTAGTTTTTAATTTAGTTTAGTTTAGATTATAGTTTAGTTTATGATTTAGTTTAGTTTAGTTTGGTTTGGTTTAGTTTAGTTCTCTTTGTTTTAGTTTAGTTTAGTTTAGGTTAGGTTAGTTTAGGTTATTTTACTTTAGTTTAGTTTAGTTTAGTTTAGTTTATAGTTTAGTATAGTTTATAGTTTAGTTTATAGTTTACTTTAGTTTATAGTGTAGTTTAGTTTAGTTTCGTTTCGTTTAGGTTAGGTTCGGTTACGTTAGGTTATGTTAGGTTAAGTTAGTTTAGTTTAGTTTAGTTATGTTTAGTTTAGTTTATAGTTTAGTTTATTAATTAGTTTAGTTTAATTTATAGTTAAGTTTATAGTTTAGTATAGTTTAGTTTAGTGTAGTTTAGTTTAGATTAGCGTAGTTAGTTTATTTTGGATTAGTTTACTTTACGTTACGTTAGGTTAGGTTAATTTATTTTAGTTTAGGTTAGGTTAGGTTAAGTCAGGTTACTTTAGTTTAGCATAGTTTAGTTTAGTTTAGATAATTTATAGTTAAGTTTAGTTTAATTTATAGTTTAGTTTACAGTTTAGTTTAGTTTATTTTCGGTTAGTTTAGGTTAGGTTAGATTAATTTAATTTAGGTTAGGATAGTTTAGTTCAGTTTAGTTTAGTTTATTTAAGCTTAGTTAGTTTAGTTTAGATTAGTATAGTTTACGTTAGGTTAGGTTAGGTAAGTTTAGTTTTATTTAGGTTAGGTTAGGTTAGGTGAAGTTAGGTTACTTTAGTTTAGTTAAGTTTAATTTAGTTTAGTTTAGTTTAGTGTAGTTTAGATTAGGTTAGGTTAGGTTAGATTAGTTTAGTTTAGTTTAGGTTAGGTTAGGTTAGGATAGTTTAGTTTAGTTTATTTTAGTTTAGTTTAGTTTAGTTTATAGTTTAGTTTATAGTTTAAATTAGTTTAGTTTAGATCAGTTTAGTTTAGTCTAGTTTAGGTTAGGTTATGTTAGGTGAGTTTAGTTTAGTTGGTTTAGGTTTGGTTTGGTTTGGTTTAGGTTAGGTTAGTTTAGTTTACTTTCGTTTAGTTTAGTTTAGTTTAAGTTAGGTTTAGTTTGGTTAGGTTAGGTTAGGTTAGGTTAGTTTAGCTAATTTTAGTTTAGTTTATAGTTTCGTTAATTTAGTTTAGTTTAGTTTAGTGTATAGTTAAGTTTATAGTTTAGTTTAGTTTATGGTTTAGTATAGTTTATTTTAGTTTAGTTTAACTTAGTTTAGTTTAGATTCGTTTAGTTTAGTTTAGGTTAAGTTAGGTTAGGTTTGGTTAGGTTAATTTAGTTTAGTTTAGTTTAATTTAGTTTATTTAATTTATAGTTTAGTTAAATTTAGTTTAAATTATAGTTTAGATTATAGTTTAGTTTATTTTATATTTTAGTTTAGTTTAGTTTATGTTAGGTTAGTTTAGTTTAGTTTAGTTTAGTTTCGGTTAGGTGTGGTTAGGATAGTTTAGTTTAGTTTAGTTTAGTTTTAGTTTATAGTTTAGTTTAGTTTATTTTATACTTAAGTTCATCGTTTAGTTTATAGTTTAGTTTAGGCTATTTTAGATTAGTTTAGTTTAGTTTGGTTTATTTTAGTTTAGTTTAGGTTAGGTGAGCATAGGTTAGTTTAGTTTAATTTAGATTAGGTTATATAGGTTAGGTTATGTTAGGTTAATTTAGTTTAGTTTAGTTTATGTTAGTTTAGGTTATGTTAGGTTAGGTTATGTTAGTTTAGTTTAGTTTAGCTTAGTTTAGCTTAGGTTAGTTTAGTTTAGGTTATTTTACTTTAGTTTAGTTTAGTTTATAGTTTAGTATAGTTTATAGTTTAGTTTATAGTTTAATTTAGTTTATAGTGTAGTTTAGTTTAGTATAGTTTCGTTTCGTTTAGGTTAGGTTCGGTTACGTTAGGTTATGTTAGGTTAAGTTAGTTTAGTTTAGTTTAGTTTAGTTATGTTTAGTTTAGTTTATAGTTTAGTTTATTAATTAGTTAAGTTTAGTTTATAGTTAAGTATATAGTTTAGTATAGTTTAGTTTAGTGTAGTTTAGTATAGTTTAGTTTAGGATAGTTTAGTTTAGATTAGCTTAGTTAGTTTATTTTGGATTAGTTTACCTTACGTTACGTTAGGTTAGGTTAATTTATTTTAGTTTAGGTTAGGTTAAGTCAGGTTACTTTAGTTTAGCATAGTTTAGTTTAGTTTAGATAATTTATAGTGTAGTTTAGTTTAGTTTATAGTTTAGTTTACAGTTTAGTTTAGTTTCGGTTAGTTTAGGTTAGGTTACATTAATTTAATTAAGGTTAGGATAGTTTAGTTCAGATTAGTTTAGTTTAGTTTACTTAAGTTTAGTTTAGGTTAGGTTAGGTTAGGTTGGGTTAGGTTATGTTAGGTTTGGTTAGTGTAGTTTAGTTTAGTTAAGTTCAGTTTATATTAGGTTAGGTTAATTTAATTTAGTTTAGTATAGTTTAGGTTAGGTTAGGTGAGTTTAATTTAGTTTAGTTTAGTTTAGGTTAGGTTAGGTTAGGTTAGGTTAGGTTATGTTAGGTTAGGTTAGTGTAGTTTAGTGTAGTTTAGTTTAGATTTGACTCGTTTAGTTTATAATTTAGTTTATAGTTCAGTTTAGTTTGGTTTAGTATAGTTTAGTTTAGTTTAATTTATTTTAATTTAGTTTAGTTTAGTTTAGTATATAGTTTAATTTTTAATATTGTTTAGTTTAGTTTATAGTTTAGTTTATGGTTTAGTTTAGTTTAGTTTGGTTTGGTTTAGTTTAGTTCTGTTAGTTTTAGTTTGGTTTAGTTTACGTTAGGTTAGCATAGTTTAGTTTAGTTTAATTTAGGTTAGCTTGGGTTAGGTTAGTTTAGTTTACTTTAGTTTAGTTTAGGTTAGGTTAGCTTAGGTTATTTTAGGTGAGTTTATTTTAGTTTAGTAGTTTAGTTTAGTTTAGGTTAGGTTAGTTTAGTTTAGTTTCGTTTAGTTTAGTTTAGTTTATGTTAGGTTAGGTTTAGTTTGGTTAGGTTAGGTTAGGTTAGGTTAGTTTAGTTTATTGTTTAGTTTAGTTAAATTTAGTTTAGGTTAGGTAAGGTTAGGTTAGGTTAGTTTAGTTTAGTATAGTTTAGTTTAGTTTAGTTTAGTGAATTTAGTTTAGTTTAGTTAAATTTAGTTTAGGTTAGGTAAGGTTAGGTTAGGTTAGTTTAGTTTAGTATAGTTTAGTTTAGTTTAGTTTAGTGAATTTAGTTTAGTTTAGTTTAGGTTTTAGTTAAGCTTAGTTAGTTTGTGTAGATTAGTATAGTTTACTTTAGGTTAGGTTACGTAATTTTAGTTTAGTTTAGGTTAGGTTAGGTTAGGTTAGGTGAAGTTATGTTAATTTAGTTTAGTTTAGTTTATTTTAGTTTATTTATAGTTTAGCTTAGTTTATAATTTAGTTTAGTTTAGTTTATAGTTTAGTTTATGGTTTAGTTTGGTTTCGTTTGGTTTGGTTTAGATTAGTTCTGTTTCGTTTAGTTTAGTTTCGTTTAGGTTAGGTTAGGTTAGTTTAGTTTACTTTAGTTTAGTTTAGGTTAGGTTAGCTTAGGTTATGTTAGGTGAATTTAGTTTAGTTTAGTTTAGGTTAGGTTAGTTTAGTTTAGTTTCGTTTAGTTTAGTTTAGTTTAGGTTAGGTTAGGTTTAGTTTGGTTAGGTTAGGTTAGGTTAGGTTAGTTTAGCTAATTTTAGTTTAGTTTATAGTTTCGTTAATTTAGTTTAGTTTAGTTTAGTGTATAGTTAAGTTTATAGTTTAGTTTAGTTTATGGATTAGTATAGTTTAGTTTAGTTTATTTTAACTTAGTTTAGTTTAGATTCGTTTAGTTTAGTTTTGGTTAAGTTAGGTTAGGTTTGGTTAGGTTAATTTAGTTTAGTTTAGTTTAATTTAGTTTATTTAATTTATAGTTAAGTTAAATTTAGTTTAGTTTATAGTTTAGATTATAGTTTAGTTTATTTTCTATTTTAGTTTTATTTAGTTTATGTTAGGTTAGTTTAGTTTAGTTTAGTTTCGGTTAGGTGTGGTTAGGATAGTTTAGTTTAGTTTAGTTTAGTTTATAGTTTAGTTTAGTTTATTTTATACTTAAGTTCATAGTTTAGTTTATAGTTTAGTTTAGGCTATTTTAGATTAGTTTAGTTTAGTTTGGTTTAGTTTAGGTTAGGTTTGGTTAGGTTAATTTAGTAACGTTTAGTTTAGTTTTGTTTATTTAGTTTATTTTATAGTTTAGTTTAGTTAAGTTTAGTTTAGTTTAATTTAGTTTAGTTTAGTTTTATTTATTTTAGTTTAGTTTAGTTTTGTTTAATTTAGTTTAGTTTAATTTAGTTTTGTTTAGTTTAGATCAGGTTAGGCTGATTAGGTTAGTTTAGTTTAGTTTAGTTTAGCTAAGTTTAGTTTAGTTTATAGTTTCGTTAATTTATTTTAGTTTAGTTTAGTGATTAGTTAGGTTTATAGTTTAGTTTAGTTTATAGTTTATTTTATAGTTTAGTATAATTTAGTTTATTTTAGTTTAGTTTAGTTTAGTTTAGTTTCGTTTAGTTTAGGGTAGGTAAGGTTAGGTTAGGTTATGTTAAGTTAGTTTAGTTTAGTTTTGTTTATGTTAGGTTAGGTTTGGTTAGGTTAGTTTAGTTCATTTTATTTTAATTTAGTGTAGTTAATTTATAGTTTAGTTAAATTTAGTTTAGTTTATAGTTTAGATTGTAGTTAATTTAGTTAATTTTATATTTTAGTTTTGTTTAGTTTAGGTTAGGTTAGTTTAGTTTAGTTTATTTTAGGTTAGGTTAGTTTGGGTTAGAATAGTTTAGTTTAGTTTAGTTTAGTTTTAGTTTATAGTTTAGTTTAGTTTATTTTATACTTAAGTTCATCGTTTAGTTTATAGTTTAGTTTAGGCTATTTTAGATTAGTTTAGTTTAGTTTGGTTTATTTTAGTTTAGTTTAGGTTAGGTGAGCATAGGTTAGTTTAGTTTAATTTAGATTAGGTTATATAGGTTAGGTTATGTTAGGTTAATTTAGTTTAGTTTAGTTTATGTTAGTTTAGGTTATGTTAGGTTAGGTTATGTTAGTTTAGTTTAGTTTAGCTTAGTTTAGCTTAGGTTAGTTTAGTTTAGGTTATTTTACTTTAGTTTAGTTTAGTTTATAGTTTAGTATAGTTTATAGTTTAGTTTATAGTTTAATTTAGTTTATAGTGTAGTTTAGTTTAGTATAGTTTCGTTTCGTTTAGGTTAGGTTCGGTTACGTTAGGTTATGTTAGGTTAAGTTAGTTTAGTTTAGTTTAGTTTAGTTATGTTTAGTTTAGTTTATAGTTTAGTTTATTAATTAGTTAAGTTTAGTTTATAGTTAAGTATATAGTTTAGTATAGTTTAGTTTAGTGTAGTTTAGTATAGTTTAGTTTAGGATAGTTTAGTTTAGATTAGCTTAGTTAGTTTATTTTGGATTAGTTTACCTTACGTTACGTTAGGTTAGGTTAATTTATTTTAGTTTAGGTTAGGTTAAGTCAGGTTACTTTAGTTTAGCATAGTTTAGTTTAGTTTAGATAATTTATAGTGTAGTTTAGTTTAGTTTATAGTTTAGTTTACAGTTTAGTTTAGTTTCGGTTAGTTTAGGTTAGGTTACATTAATTTAATTAAGGTTAGGATAGTTTAGTTCAGATTAGTTTAGTTTAGTTTACTTAAGTTTAGTTTAGGTTAGGTTAGGTTAGGTTGGGTTAGGTTATGTTAGGTTTGGTTAGTGTAGTTTAGTTTAGTTAAGTTCAGTTTATATTAGGTTAGGTTAATTTAATTTAGTTTAGTATAGTTTAGGTTAGGTTAGGTGAGTTTAATTTAGTTTAGTTTAGTTTAGGTTAGGTTAGGTTAGGTTAGGTTAGGTTATGTTAGGTTAGGTTAGTGTAGTTTAGTGTAGTTTAGTTTAGATTTGACTCGTTTAGTTTATAATTTAGTTTATAGTTCAGTTTAGTTTGGTTTAGTATAGTTTAGTTTAGTTTAATTTATTTTAATTTAGTTTAGTTTAGTTTAGTATATAGTTTAATTTTTAATATTGTTTAGTTTAGTTTATAGTTTAGTTTATGGTTTAGTTTAGTTTAGTTTGGTTTGGTTTAGTTTAGTTCTGTTAGTTTTAGTTTGGTTTAGTTTACGTTAGGTTAGCATAGTTTAGTTTAGTTTAATTTAGGTTAGCTTGGGTTAGGTTAGTTTAGTTTACTTTAGTTTAGTTTAGGTTAGGTTAGCTTAGGTTATTTTAGGTGAGTTTATTTTAGTTTAGTAGTTTAGTTTAGTTTAGGTTAGGTTAGTTTAGTTTAGTTTCGTTTAGTTTAGTTTAGTTTATGTTAGGTTAGGTTTAGTTTGGTTAGGTTAGGTTAGGTTAGGTTAGTTTAGTTTATTGTTTAGTTTAGTTAAATTTAGTTTAGGTTAGGTAAGGTTAGGTTAGGTTAGTTTAGTTTAGTATAGTTTAGTTTAGTTTAGTTTAGTGAATTTAGTTTAGTTTAGTTAAATTTAGTTTAGGTTAGGTAAGGTTAGGTTAGGTTAGTTTAGTTTAGTATAGTTTAGTTTAGTTTAGTTTAGTGAATTTAGTTTAGTTTAGTTTAGGTTTTAGTTAAGCTTAGTTAGTTTGTGTAGATTAGTATAGTTTACTTTAGGTTAGGTTACGTAATTTTAGTTTAGTTTAGGTTAGGTTAGGTTAGGTTAGGTGAAGTTATGTTAATTTAGTTTAGTTTAGTTTATTTTAGTTTATTTATAGTTTAGCTTAGTTTATAATTTAGTTTAGTTTAGTTTATAGTTTAGTTTATGGTTTAGTTTGGTTTCGTTTGGTTTGGTTTAGATTAGTTCTGTTTCGTTTAGTTTAGTTTCGTTTAGGTTAGGTTAGGTTAGTTTAGTTTACTTTAGTTTAGTTTAGGTTAGGTTAGCTTAGGTTATGTTAGGTGAATTTAGTTTAGTTTAGTTTAGGTTAGGTTAGTTTAGTTTAGTTTCGTTTAGTTTAGTTTAGTTTAGGTTAGGTTAGGTTTAGTTTGGTTAGGTTAGGTTAGGTTAGGTTAGTTTAGCTAATTTTAGTTTAGTTTATAGTTTCGTTAATTTAGTTTAGTTTAGTTTAGTGTATAGTTAAGTTTATAGTTTAGTTTAGTTTATGGATTAGTATAGTTTAGTTTAGTTTATTTTAACTTAGTTTAGTTTAGATTCGTTTAGTTTAGTTTTGGTTAAGTTAGGTTAGGTTTGGTTAGGTTAATTTAGTTTAGTTTAGTTTAATTTAGTTTATTTAATTTATAGTTAAGTTAAATTTAGTTTAGTTTATAGTTTAGATTATAGTTTAGTTTATTTTCTATTTTAGTTTTATTTAGTTTATGTTAGGTTAGTTTAGTTTAGTTTAGTTTCGGTTAGGTGTGGTTAGGATAGTTTAGTTTAGTTTAGTTTAGTTTATAGTTTAGTTTAGTTTATTTTATACTTAAGTTCATAGTTTAGTTTATAGTTTAGTTTAGGCTATTTTAGATTAGTTTAGTTTAGTTTGGTTTAGTTTAGGTTAGGTTTGGTTAGGTTAATTTAGTAACGTTTAGTTTAGTTTTGTTTATTTAGTTTATTTTATAGTTTAGTTTAGTTAAGTTTAGTTTAGTTTAATTTAGTTTAGTTTAGTTTTATTTATTTTAGTTTAGTTTAGTTTTGTTTAATTTAGTTTAGTTTAATTTAGTTTTGTTTAGTTTAGATCAGGTTAGGCTGATTAGGTTAGTTTAGTTTAGTTTAGTTTAGCTAAGTTTAGTTTAGTTTATAGTTTCGTTAATTTATTTTAGTTTAGTTTAGTGATTAGTTAGGTTTATAGTTTAGTTTAGTTTATAGTTTATTTTATAGTTTAGTATAATTTAGTTTATTTTAGTTTAGTTTAGTTTAGTTTAGTTTCGTTTAGTTTAGGGTAGGTAAGGTTAGGTTAGGTTATGTTAAGTTAGTTTAGTTTAGTTTTGTTTATGTTAGGTTAGGTTTGGTTAGGTTAGTTTAGTTCATTTTATTTTAATTTAGTGTAGTTAATTTATAGTTTAGTTAAATTTAGTTTAGTTTATAGTTTAGATTGTAGTTAATTTAGTTAATTTTATATTTTAGTTTTGTTTAGTTTAGGTTAGGTTAGTTTAGTTTAGTTTATTTTAGGTTAGGTTAGTTTGGGTTAGAATAGTTTAGTTTAGTTTAGTTTATTTTTAATTTATAGTTTATTTTAGTTTTTTGAATACTTAAGTTTATCATTTAGTTTATAATCTAGTTTATAGTTTAGTTTAGGCTATTTTGGATTAGTTTAGCTTAGTTTAGTTTAGTTTAGTTTAGTTTAGATTAGCTTAGTTAGTTTATTTTGGATTAGTTTAGTTTACGTTACGTTAGTTTAGGTTAGGTTAATTTAATTCATTTTAGTTTAGGTTAGGTTAGGTTAAGTTAGGTTACTTTAGTTTAGCTTAGTTTACTTTAGTTTAGATAATTTATAGTTTAGTTTAATTTAGTTTATAGTTTAGTTTACATTTTAGTTTAGTTTAGTTTAGTATCGGTTAGGTTAGGTTAGATTAATTTAATTTAGGTTAGGTTAGGATAGTTTAGTTCAGTTTAGTTTAGTTTAGGTTAGGTTAGGTTAGGTGAAGATAGGTTACTTTAGTTTATTTTGTTTAATTTAGTTTAGTATATTTTAGTTTATTTATAGTTTAGTTTAGTTTATAATTTAGTTTAGTTTAGTGTAGTTTAGGTTAGGTTAGGTTAGGTTAGGTTAGTTTAGTTTACTTTAGTTTAGTTTAGTTTAGTTAAGTTTAGTTTAGGTTAATTTAGGTTAGGTTAGGTTAGTTTAGTTTAGTTTAGCGAATTTAGTTTAGTGTAGTTTAGGTTAGGTTAGGTTAGTTTACTTTAATTCAGTTTAAGTTATGTCAGGTTAGTTTAGGTTAGTTTACTTTAGTTGAGTTTAGTTTAGTTTATAGTTTAGATTTGTTTAGTTTAGTTTAGTGTACTTTAGTTTATAGTTTTGTTTATAGTTTACTTTAGTTAAGTTTAGTTTCGTTTAGGTTAGGTTAGGTTAGATTAGTTTAGTTTAGTTTAGTTAGGTTTAGGTTAGTTAGTTAGTTTAGTTCAGTTTAGGTTATGTCAGGTTAGTTTAGGTTAGTATACTTTAGTTTAGTTTAGTTTATAATTTAGATTTGTTTAGTTTAGTTTAGTTTTGTTTATGGTTTAGTTTATAGTTTAGTTTAGTTTAATTTAGTTTAGCTCAGTTTAGGATATGTCAGGTTAGTTTAGGTAAGTTTACTTTAGTTTAGTATAGTTTATAGTTTAGATTTGTTTAGTTTAGTTTATAGTTCAGTTTAGTTGAGTTTATTTTAATTTAGTTTAATTAAATTTTCTTTACTGTACAATTTAGTTTAGTTTAGTTTAGTTTATAGTTTAGTTTAGTTTAGTTTATGGTTAAGTCTATACTTTTGTTTAGTTTAATTTAGTTTAGTTTAGTATAGTTTAGCTCAGGTTAGCTTAGGTTAGGTTAATTTAGTTTAGTTTAGGTTAGGTTAGGTTAGGTTACTTTAGTTAAGTTTAGTTTAGTTTAGCTAATTTATACTTTAGTTTAGTTTAGCATATAGTTTAGTTTAGTTTAGTTTATAGTTTATTATAGTTTAGTTTAGTTTAATTTAGGGTAGGTTAGATTAGTTTAGTTTATTTTAGTTTAGGTTAGGTTTGGTTATGGTAGTTTAGTTTAGTTTATAGTTTAGTTTAGGTTAGGTTACGTTAGGTTAGGTTAGGTTAGGTTAGTTTCGTTTAGATTAGTTTAGTTTACTTTACTTTAGTTTTGTTTAGGTTAGGTTTGTTTAGTTTAGGTTAGGTTAGATTAGCTTAGTTTGTTTTAGTTTAGTTTAGTTAAGTTTTGTTTGGTTTATAGTTTAGTTTAGTTTAGTTTAGCTTGGTTTAGTTTAGGTTGGTTTAGGTTAGTTTAGTTTAGTTTAGTTTGGTTTATTTTAGTTTAGTTTAGGTTAGGTGAGCATAGGTTAGTTTAGTTTCATTTAGATTAGATTATTTAGGTTAGGTTATGTTAGGTTAGTTTAGTTATGTTTATGTTAGTTTAGGTTAGGTTAGGTCAGGTTATGTTAGTTTAGTTTAGTTTAGCTTAGTTTAGCTTAGGTTAGGTTAGTTTAGGTTATTTTACTTTAGTTTAGTTTAGTTTATTTTAGTTTATAGTTTAGTATAATTTATAGTTTAGTTTATAGTTTACTTTAGTTTATAGTGTAGTTTAGTTTAGTTTAGTTTAGTTTCGTTTCGTTTAGGTTAGGTTCGGTTACGTTAGGTTATGTTAGGTTAAGTTAGTTTAGTTTAGTTTAGTTATGTTTAGTTTAGTTTATAGTTTAGTTTATTAATTAGTTTAGTTTAATTTATAGTTAAGTATATAGTTTAGTATAATTTAGTTTAGTGTAGTTTAATTTAGATTAGCGTAGTTAGTTTATTTTGTATTAGTTTACTTTACGTTACGTTAGGTTAGGTTAATTTATTTTAGTTTAGGTTAGGTTAGGTTAAGTCAGGTTACTTTAGTTTAGCATAGTTTAGTTTAGTTTAGATAATTTATTGTTTAGTTTAGTTTAATTTATAGTTTAGTTTACAGTTTAGTTTAGTTTATTTTCGGTTAGTTTAGGTTAGGTTAGATTAATTTAATTTAGGTTAGGATAGTTTAGTTCAGTTTAGTTTAGTTTATTTAAGCTTAGTTAGTTTAATTTAGATTAGTATAGTTTACGTTAGGTTAGGTTAGGTTAGGTCAGTTTAGTTTTGTTTAGGTTAGGTTAGGTTAGGTGAAGTTAGGTTACTTTAGTTTAGTTAAGTTTAATTTAGTTTAGTTTAGTGTAGTTTAGATTAGGTTAGGTTAGGTTAGATTAGTTTAGTTTAGTTTAGGTTAGGTTAGGTTAGGATAGTTTAGTTTAGTTTATTTTAGTTTAGTTTAGTTTAGTTTATAGTTTAGTTTATAGTTTAAATTAGTTTAGTTTAGATTAGTTTAGTTTAGTTTAGTTTAGGTTAGGTTATGTTAGGTGAGTTTAGTTTAGTTTAGTTTAGGTTAGGTTAGTTTAGTTTACTTTCGTTTAGTTTAGTTTAGTTTAAGTTAGGTTTAGTTTGGTTAGGTTAGGTTAGGTTAGGTTAGTTTAGCTAATTTTAGTTTAGTTTATAGTTTCGTTAATTTAGTTTAGTTTAATTTAGTGTATAGTTAAGTTTATAGTTTAGTTTAGTTTATGGTTTAGTATAGTTTATTTTAGTTTAGTTTAACTTAGTTTATTTTAGATTCGTTTAGTTTAGTTTAGGTTAAGTTAGGTTAGGTTTGGTTAGGTTAATTTAGTTTAGTTTAGTTTAATTTATTTTATTTAATTTATAGTTTAGTTAAATTTAGTTTAGTTTATAGTTTAGATTATAGTTTAGTTTATTTTATATTTAATTTAGTTTAGTTTATGTTAGGTTAGTTTAGTTTAGTTTAGTTTAGTTTCGGTTTGGTGTGGTTAGGATAGTTTAGTTTAGTTTAGTTTAGTTTTAGTTTATAGTTTAGTTTAGTTTATTTTATACTTAAGTTCATAGTTTAGTTTATAGTTTAGTTTAGGCTATTTTAGATTAGTTTAGTTTAGTTTGGTGTATTTTAGTTTAGTTTAGGTTAGGTGAGCATAGGTTAGTTTAGTTTAATTTAGATTAGGTTATATAGGTTAGGTTATATTAGGTTAATTTAGTTTAGTTTAGTTTATGTTAGTTTAGGTTATGTTAGGTTAGGTTATGTTAGTTTAGTTTAGTTTAGCTTAGTTTAGCTTAGGTTAGGTTAGTTTATGTTATTTTACTTTAGTTTAGTTTAGTTTAGTTTATAGTTTAGTATAGTTTATAGTTTAGTTTATAGTTTACTTTAGTTTATAGTGTAGTTTAGTTTAGTTTAGTTTCGTTTCGTTTAGTTATGTTTAGTTTAGTTTATAGTTTAGTTTATTAATTAGTTTAGTTTAGTTTATAGTTAAGTATATAGTTTAGTATAGTTTTGTTTAGAGTAGTTTAGTTTAGATTAGCTTAGTTAGTATATTTTGGATTAGTTTACTTTACGTTACGGTAGGTTAGGTTAATTTATTTTAGTTTAGGTTAGGTTAAGTCAGGTTACTTTTGTTTAGCATAGTTTAGTTTAGTTTAGATAATTTAAGGTTTAGTTTAGTTTAGTTTCGGTTAGTTTAGGTTAGGTTAGATTAATTTAATTAAGGTTGGGATAGTTTAGTTCAGTTTAGTTTAGTTTAGTCAAGCTTAGTTAGTTTAGTTTAGATTAGTATAGTTTACGTTAGGTTAGGTTAGGTTAGGTTAGGTAAGTTTAGTTTTGTTTAGGTTAGGTTAGGTTAGGTGAAGTTAGGTTACTTTAGTTTAGTTAAGTTTAATTTAGTTTAGTTTAGTGTAGTTTAGATTAGGTTAGGTTAGGTTAGATTAGTTTAGTTTAGTTTAGGTTAGGTTAGGTTAGGATAGTTTAGTTTAGTTTAGTTTAGTTTAGTTTAGTTTATAGTTTAGTTTATAGTTTAAATTAGTTTAGTTCAGATTAGTTTAGTTTAGTTTAGTTTACTTAAGTTTAGTTTAGGTTAGGTTAGGTTAGGTTAGGTTATGTTAGGTTAGGTTAGTGTAGTTTAGTTTAGTTATGTTCAGTTTATATTAGTTTAGGTTAATTTAATTTAGTTTAGTTTTGTTTAGGTTAGGTTAGGTGAGTTTAGTTTAGTTTAGTTTAGTTTAGGTTAGGTTAGGTTAGGTTAGGTTATGTTAGGTTATGTTAGGTTATGTTAGGTTAGGTTAGTGTAGTTTAGTTTAGTTTAGATTTGACTCGTTTAGTTTATAATTTAGTTTATAGTTCAGTTTAGTTTGGTTTAGTATATTTTAGTTTTGTTTAATTTAGTTTTGTTTAATTTATTTTAATATAGTTTAGTTTAGTTTAGTATATAGTTTAATTTTTAATTTAGTTTAGTTTAGTTTATAGTTTAGTTTAGTTTATGGTTAATTTATAGTTTAGTTTAGTTTATTTTAGTTTAGTTCAGTTTAGGATATGTCAGGTTAGTTTAGGTTAGTTTACTTTAGTTTAGTATAGTTTATAGTTTGGATTTGTTTAGTTTAGTTTATAGTTCAGTTTAGTTGAGTTTATTTTAATTTAGTTTAATTAAATTTTCTTTACTGTACAATTAAGTTTAGTTTAGTTTAGTTTATAGTTTAGTTTAGTTTAGTTTATGGTTAAGTTTATACTTTTGTTTAGTTTAATTTAGTTTAGTTTAGTATAGTTTAGCTCAGGTTAGCTTAGGTTAGGTTAATTTAGTTTAGTTTAGGTTAGGTTAGGTTAGGTTACTTTAGTTATGTTTAGTTTAGTTTAGTTAATTTATAGTTTAGTTTAGTTTAGCATATAGTTTAGTTTAGTTTAGTTTATAGTATAGTATAGTTTAGTTTAGTTTAGTTTAGAGTAGGTTAGATTAGTTTAGTTTATTTTAGTTTAGATTAGGTTTGGTTAGGGTAGTTTACTTAAGTTTATAGTTTAGTTTATGTTAGGTTACGTTAGGTTAGGTTAGGTTAGTTTAGATTAGTTTAGTTTACTTTACTTTAGTTTTGTTTAGTTTTGTTTAGGTTAGGTTAGGTTAGTTTAGGTTAGGTTAGGTTAGCGTATTTTGGTTTAGTTTAGTTTATTTAAGTTTTGTTTAGTTTATAGTTTAGTTTAGTTTAGTTTAGCTTGGTTTAGTTTAGGTTGGGTTAGGTTAGTGTAGTTTAGTTTAGTTTGGTTTATTTTAGTTTAGTTTAGGTTAGATGAGCATGGGTTAGTTTAGTTTAATTTAGATTAGGTTATTTAGGTTAGGTTATGTTAGGTTAGTTTAGTTTAGTTTAGTTTATGTTAGTTTAGGTTAGGTTAGGTTAGGTTATGTTAGTTTAGTTTAGTTTAGCTTAGTTTAGCTTAGGTTAGGTTAGTTTAGGTTATTTTACTTTAGTTTAGTTTAGTTTAGTTTATAGTTTAGTATAGTTTATAGTTTAGTTTATAGTTTACTTTAGTTTATAGTGTAGTTTAGTTTAGTTTAGTTTCGTTTCGTTTAGGTTAGGTTCGGTTACGTTAGGTTATGTTATTTTAAGTTAGTTTAGTTTAGTTTAGTTTAGTTATGTTTAGTTTAGTTTATAGTTAAGTTTATTAATTAGTTTAGTTTAGTTTATAGTTAAGTATATAGTTTAGTATAGTTTAGTTTAGTGTAGTTTAGTTTAGATTAGCTTAGTTAGTTTATTTTGGATTAGTTTACTTTACGTTACGTTAGGTTAGGTTAATTTATTTTAGTTTAGGTTAGGTTAGGTTAAGTCAGGTTACTTTAGTTTAGCATAGTTTAGTTTAGTTTAGATAATTTTAGTTTATTTATAGTTTAGTTTAGTTTATAATTTAGTTTAGTGTAGTTTAGATTAGGTTAGGTTAGGTTAGATTAGTTTAGTTTAGGTTAGGTTAGGTTAGGATAGTTTAGTTTAGTTTATTTTAGTTTAGTTTAGTTTATAGTTTAGTTTATAGTTTAAATTAGTTTAGTTAAGATTAGTTTAGTTTAGTTTACTTAAGTTTAGTTTAGGTTAGGTTATGTTAGGTTTGGTTAGTGTAGTTTAGTTTAGTTAAGTTCAGTTTATATTAGGTTAGTTTAATTGAATTTAGTTTAGTTTAGTTTAGGTTAGGTTAGGTGAGTTTAATTTAGTTTAGTTTAGTTTAGGTTAGATTTGACTCGTTTAGTTTATAATTTAGTTTATAGTTCAGTTTAGTTTGGTTCAGTATAGTTTAGTTTTGTTTAATTTAGTTTTGTTTAATTTATTTTAATTTAGTTTAGTTTAGTTTAGTATATAGTTTAATTTTTAATATAGTTTAGTTTAGTTTATAGTTTAGTTTATGGTTTAGTTTAGTTTAGTTTGGTTTGGTTTAGTTTAGTTCTGTTTGTTTTAGTTTAGTTTAGTTTAGGTTAGGTTAGCTTAGTATAGTTTAGTTTAATTTCGGTTAGGATGGGTTAGGTTAGTTTAGTTTACTTTAGTTTAGTTTAGGTTAGGTTAGCTTAGGTTATGTTGGGTGAGTTTATTTTAGTTTAGTAATTTAGTTTAGTTTAGTTTAGGTTAGTTTAGTCTAGTTTCGTTTAGTTTAGTTTAGTTTATGTTAGGTTAGGTTTAGTTTGGTTAGGTTAGGTTAGGTTAGTTTAGTTTATTTTAGGTTAGTTTAGGTTAGGTTAGGTTAGGTTAGTTAAATTTAATTTAGTTAGATTATAATTTAGTTTATAGTTTAGTTTAATTTAGTTTATTGTTTAGTTTAGTTAAATTTAGTTTAGGTTAGGTAAGGTTAGGTTAGGTTAGTTTAGTTTAGTATAGTTTAGTTTAGTTTAGTTTAGTGAATTTAGTTTAGTTTAGTTTAGGTTTTAGTTAAGCTTAGTTAGTTTGTTTAGATTAGTATAGTTTACTTTAGGTAGGTTACGTAATTTTAGTTTAGTTTAGGTTAGGTTAGGTTAGGTGAAGTTAAGCTAATTTAGTTTAGTTTAGTTTAGTTTATTTATAGTTTAGCTTAGTTTATAATTTAGTTTAATTTAGTTTATAGTATAGTTTATGGTTTAGTTTAGTTTCGTTTGTTTGGTTTAGAATCGTTCTGTTTCGTTTAGTTTAGTTTAGTTTAGGTTAGGTTAGCTTAGTTTAGTTTAGTTTAGTTTACGTTAGGTTAGGTTAGGTTAGTTTAGTTTACTTTAGTTTAGTTTAGGTTAGGTTAGCTTAGGTTATGTTAGGTGAGTTTAGTTTAGTTTAGTTTAGGTTAGGTTAGTTTAGTTTAGTTTCGTTTAGTTTAGTTTAGTTTAGGTTAGGTTAGGTTTAGTTCGGTTAGGTTAGGTTAGGTTAGTTTAGCTAATTTTAGTTTAGTTTATAGTTTCGTTAATTTAGTTTAATTTAGTTTAGTATATAGTTAAGTTTATAGTTTAGTTTAGTTTATGGTTTAGTATAGTTTAGTTTAGTTTAGTTCAACTTAGTTTAGTTTAGATTCGTTTAGTTTAGTTTAGGTTAAGTTAGGTTAGGTTTGGTTAGGTTAATTTAGTTTAGTTTAGTTTAATTTAGTTTATTTAATTTATAGTTTAGTTAAATTTAGTTTAATTTATAGTTTAGATTATAGTTTAGTTTATTTTATATTTTAGTTTAGTTTAGTTTATGTTAGGTTAGTTTAGTTTAGTTTAGTTTAGTTTCGGTTAGTTTAGGTTAGGTTAGATTAATTTAATTAAGGTTGGGATAGTTTAGTTCAGTTTAGTTTAGTTTAGTCAAGCTTAGTTAGTTTAGTTTAGATTAGTATAGTTTACGTTAGGTTAGGTTAGGTTAGGTTAGGTAAGTTTAGTTTTGTTTAGGTTAGGTTAGGTTAGGTGAAGTTAGGTTACTTTAGTTTAGTTAAGTTTAATTTAGTTTAGTTTAGTGTAGTTTAGATTAGGTTAGGTTAGGTTAGATTAGTTTAGTTTAGTTTAGGTTAGGTTAGGTTAGGATAGTTTAGTTTAGTTTAGTTTAGTTTAGTTTAGTTTATAGTTTAGTTTATAGTTTAAATTAGTTTAGTTCAGATTAGTTTAGTTTAGTTTAGTTTACTTAAGTTTAGTTTAGGTTAGGTTAGGTTAGGTTAGGTTATGTTAGGTTTGGTTAGTGTAGTTTAGTTTAGTTATGTTCAGTTTATATTAGTTTAGGTTAATTTAATTTAGTTTAGTTTTGTTTAGGTTAGGTAAGGTGAGTTTAGTTTAGTTTAGTTTAGTTTAGGTTAGGTTAGGTTAGGTTAGGTTATGTTAGGTTATGTTAGGTTATGTTAGGTTAGGTTAGTGTAGTTTAGTTTAGTTTAGATTTGACTCGTTTAGTTTATAATTTAGTTTATAGTTCAGTTTAGTTTGGTTTAGTATATTTTAGTTTTGTTTAATTTAGTTTTGTTTAATTTATTTTAATATAGTTTAGTTTAGTTTAGTATATAGTTTAATTTTTAATTTAGTTTAGTTTAGTTTATAGTTTAGTTTAGTTTATGGTTAATTTATAGTTTAGTTTAGTTTATTTTAGTTTAGTTCAGTTTAGGATATGTCAGGTTAGTTTAGGTTACTTTACTTTAGTTTAGTATAGTTTATAGTTTGGATTTGTTTAGTTTAGTTTATAGTTCAGTTTAGTTGAGTTTATTTTAATTTAGTTTAATTAAATTTTCTTTACTGTACAATTAAGTTTAGTTTAGTTTAGTTTATAGTTTAGTTTAGTTTAGTTTATGGTTAAGTTTATACTTTTGTTTAGTTTAATTTAGTTTAGTTTAGTATAGTTTAGCTCAGGTTAGCTTAGGTTAGGTTAATTTAGTTTAGTTTAGGTTAGGTTAGGTTAGGTTACTTTAGTTAAGTTTAGTTTAGTTTAGTTAATTTATACTTTAGTTTAGTTTAGCATATAGTTTAGTTTAGTTTAGTTTATAGTATAGTATAGTTTAGTTTAGTTTAGTTTAGAGTAGGTTAGATTAGTTTAGTTTATTTTAGTTTAGATTAGGTTTGGTTAGGGTAGTTTACTTAAGTTTATAGTTTAGTTTATGTTAGGTTACGTTAGGTTAGGTTAGGTTAGTTTAGATTAGTTTAGTTTACTTTACTTTAGTTTTGTTTAGTTTTGTTTAGGTTAGGTTAGGTTAGTTTAGGTTAGGTTAGGTTAGCGTATTTTGGTTTAGTTTACTTTAGTTAAGTTTTGTTTAGTTTATAGTTTAGTTTAGTTTAGTTTAGCTTGGTTTAGTTTAGGTTGGGTTAGGTTAGTGTAGTTTAGTTTAGTTTGGTTTATTTTAGTTTAGTTTAGGTTAGATGAGCATGTGTTAGTTTAGTTTAATTTAGATTAGGTTATTTAGGTTAGGTTATGTTAGGTTAGTTTAGTTTAGTTTAGTTTATGTTAGTTTAGGTTAGGTTAGGTTAGGTTATGTTAGTTTAGTTTAGTTTAGCTTAGTTTAGCTTAGGTTAGGTTAGTTTAGGTTATTTTACTTTAGTTTAGTTTAGTTTAGTTTATAGTTTAGTATAGTTTATAGTTTAGTTTATAGTTTACTTTAGTTTATAGTGTAGTTTAGTTTAGTTTAGTTTCGTTTCGTTTAGGTTAGGTTCGGTTACGTTAGGTTATGTTATTTTAAGTTAGTTTAGTTTAGTTTAGTTTAGTTATGTTTAGTTTAGTTTATAGTTAAGTTTATTAATTAGTTTAGTTTAGTTTATAGTTAAGTATATAGTTTAGTATAGTTTAGTTTAGTGTAGTTTAGTTTAGATTAGCTTAGTTAGTTTATTTTGGATTAGTTTACTTTACGTTACGTTAGGTTAGGTTAATTTATTTTAGTTTAGGTTAGGTTAGGTTAAGTCAGGTTACTTTAGTTTAGCATAGTTTAGTTTAGTTTAGATAATTTTAGTTTATTTATAGTTTAGTTTAGTTTATAATTTAGTTTAGTGTAGTTTAGATTAGGTTAGGTTAGGTTAGATTAGTTTAGTTTAGGTTAGGTTAGGTTAGGATAGTTTAGTTTAGTTTATTTTAGTTTAGTTTAGTTTATAGTTTAGTTTATAGTTTAAATTAGTTTAGTTAAGATTAGTTTAGTTTAGTTTACTTAAGTTTAGTTTAGGTTAGGTTATGTTAGGTTTGGTTAGTGTAGTTTAGTTTAGTTAAGTTCAGTTTATATTAGGTTAGTTTAATTGAATTTAGTTTAGTTTAGTTTAGGTTAGGTTAGGTGAGTTTAATTTAGTTTAGTTTAGTTTAGGTTAGATTTGACTCGTTTAGTTTATAATTTAGTTTATAGTTCAGTTTAGTTTGGTTCATTATAGTTTAGTTTTGTTTAATTTAGTTTTGTTTAATTTATTTTAATTTAGTTTAGTTTAGTTTAGTATATAGTTTAATTTTTAATATAGTTTAGTTTAGTTTATAGTTTAGTTTATGGTTTAGTTTAGTTTAGTTTGGTTTGGTTTAGTTTAGTTCTGTTTGTTTTAGTTTAGTTTAGTTTAGGTTAGGTTAGCTTAGTATAGTTTAGTTTAATTTCGATTAGGATGGGTTAGGTTAGTTTAGTTTACTTTAGTTTAGTTTAGGTTAGGTTAGCTTAGGTTATGTTGGGTGAGTTTATTTTAGTTTAGTAATTTAGTTTAGTTTAGTTTAGGTTAGTTTAGTCTAGTTTCGTTTAGTTTAGTTTAGTTTATGTTAGGTTAGGTTTAGTTTGGTTAGGTTAGGTTAGGTTAGTTTAGTTTATTTTAGGTTAGTTTAGGTTAGGTTAGGTTAGGTTAGTTAAATTTAATTTAGTTAGATTATAATTTAGTTTATAGTTTAGTTTAATTTAGTTTATTGTTTAGTTTAGTTAAATTTAGTTTAGGTTAGGTAAGGTTAGGTTAGGTTAGTTTAGTTTAGTATAGTTTAGTTTAGTTTAGTTTAGTGAATTTAGTTTAGTTTAGTTTAGGTTTTAGTTAAGCTTAGTTAGTTTGTTTAGATTAGTATAGTTTACTTTAGGTAGGTTACGTAATTTTAGTTTAGTTTAGGTTAGGTTAGGTTAGGTGAAGTTATGCTAATTTAGTTTAGTTTAGTTTAGTTTAGTTTATTTATAGTTTAGCTTAGTTTATAATTTAGTTTAATTTAGTTTATAGTATAGTTTATGGTTTAGTTTAGTTTCGTTTGTTTGGTTTAGAATCGTTCTGTTTCGTTTAGTTTAGTTTAGTTTAGGTTAGGTTAGCTTAGTTTAGTTTCGTTTAGTTTAGTTTAGTTTAGGTTAGGTTAGGTTTAGTTTGGTTAGGTTAGGTTAGGTTAGGATAGTTTAGCTAATTTTAGTTTAGTTTATAGTTTCGTTAATTTAGTTTAATTTAGTTTAGTATATAGTTAAGTTTATAGTTTAGTTTAGTTTATGGTTTAGTATAGTTTAGTTTAGTTTAGTTCAACTTAGTTTAGTTTAGATTCGTTTAGTTTAGTTTAGGTTAAGTTAGGTTAGGTTTGGTTAGGTTAATTTAGTTTAGTTTAGTTTAATTTAGTTTATTTAATTTATAGTTTAGTTAAATTTAGTTTAATTTATAGTTTAGATTATAGTTTAGTTTATTTTATATTTTAGTTTAGTTTAGTTTATGTTAGGTTAGTTTAGTTTAGTTTAGTTTAGTTTCGGTTAGGTGTGGTTAGGATAGTTTAGTTTAGTTTAGTTTAGTTTTAGTTTATAGTTTAGTTTAGTTTACTTTATACTTAAGTTCATAGTTTAGTTTATAGTTTAGTTTAGGCTATTTTAGATTAGTTTAGTTTAGTTTGGTTTAGTTTAGGTTAGGTTTGGTTAGGTTAATTTAGTAAAGTTTAGTTTAGTTTTGTTTATTTAGTTTATTTTATAGTTTAGTTTAGTTAAGTTTAGTTTAGTTTAATTTAGTTTAGTTTAGTTTTGTTTAATTTAGTTTAGTTTAGTTTTGTTTAATTTAGTTTAGTTTAATTTAGTTTAGTTTAGTTTAGATCAGGTTAGGTGTTTTAGGTTAGTTTAGTTTAGTTTAGTTTAGCTAAATTTAGTTTAGTTTAGTTAAGCTTAGTTAGTTTAGTTTAGATTAGTATAGTTTACGTTAGGTTAGGTTAGGTTAGGTAAGTTTAGTTTAGTTTAGTTTAGGTTAGCTTAGGTTAGTTTAAGTTAGGTTACTTTAGTTTAGTTTAGTTTAGTTTAGATAATTTATAATTTAGTTTAGTTTAGTTTATAGTTTAGTTTATAGTTTACTTTAGTTTCTAGTTTAGTTTAGTTTGAATTAGATTCGGTAAGTTTAGTTTAGTTTAAGTTAGGTTAGGTTAGGTTCAGTTAGGTTACTTTAGTTTAGTTTAGTTTAGATAATTTATAGTTTAGTTTATTTTAGTTTATTTTATGGTTAATTTAGTTTATAGTTTAGTTTAGTTTAGTTATGTTTAGTTTTGTTTATAGTTTAGTTTATTAATTAATTTAGTTTAGTTTATAGTTAAGTAACTGGTTTAGTATAGTTTATTTTAGTGTAGTTTAGTTTAGATTAGCTTAGTTAGTTTATTTTGGATTAGTTTACTTTACGTTACGTTAGGTTAGGTTAATTTATGTTAGTTTAGGTTAGGTTAGGTTAAGTCAGGTTACTTTAGTTTAGCTTAGTTTAGTTTAGTTTAGATAATTTATAGTTTAGTTTAGTTTAGTTTATAGTTTAGTTTACAGTTTAGTTTAGTTTAGTTTCGGTTTGGAAAGGTTAGGTTAGATTAATTTAATTTAGGTTATGATAGTTTAATTCAGTTTAGTTTAGTTTAGTTAAGCTTAGTTAGTTTAGTTTAGATTAGTATAGTTTACGTTAGGTTAGGTTAGGTTAGGTAAGTTTAGTTTAGTTTAGGTTAGGTTAGGTGAAGTTAGGTTACTTTAGTTAGGTTTAGTTTAATTTAGTTTAGTTCATTTATAGTTTAGTTTAGTTTATAATTTAGTTTAGTTTAGTGTAGTTTAGGTTAGGTTAGGTTAGGTTAGATTAGTTTAGCTTAGTTTAGGTTAGGATAGGTTAGGATAGTTTAGTTTAGTTTATTTTATTTTAGTTTAGTTTAGTTTATAGTTTAGTTTATAGTTTAAATTAGTTTAGTTTAGATTAGTTTAGTTTAGTTTAGTTTACTTAAGTTTAGTTTAGGTTAGGTTAGGTTATGTTAGGTTAGGTTAGTGTAGTTTAGTTCAGTTTAGTTTATTTCAGTTTATATTAGGTTAGGTTAATTTAATTTAGTTTAGTTTAGGTTAGGTTAGGTTAGTTTAGTTTAGTTTAGTTTAGGTTAGGTTAGGTTAGGTTAAGTTAGGTTATGTTAGGTTAGGTTAGTGTAGTTTAGTTTAGTTTAGATTTGACTCGTTTAGTTTATAATTTAGTTTATAGTTCAGTTTAGTTTGGTTTAGTATAGTTTAGTTTAGTTTAATTTAGTTTTGTTTAATTTATTTTAATTTAGTTTAGTTTAGTTTAGTATATAGTTTAATTTTTAATTTAGTTTAGTTTAGTTTATAGTTTAGTTTAGTTTATGGTTAATTTATAGTTTAGTTTAGTTTATTTTAGTTTAGTTCAGTTTAGGATATGTCAGGTTAGTTTAGGTTAGTTTACTTTAGTTTAGTATAGTTTATAGTTTGGATTTGTTTACTTTAGTTTATAGTTCAGTTTAGTTGAGTTTATTTTAATTTAGTTTAATTAAATTTTCTTTACTGTACAATTAAGTTTAGTTTAGTTTAGTTTATAGTTTAGTTTAGTTTAGTTTATGGTTAAGTTTATACTTTTGTTTAGTTTAATTTAGTTTAGTTTAGTATAGTTTAGCTCAGGTTAGCTTAGGTTAGGTTAATTTAGTTTAGTTTAGGTTAGGTTAGGTTAGGTTACTTTAGTTAAGTTTAGTTTAATTTAGTTAATTTATACTTTAGTTTAGTTTAGCATATAGTTTAGTTTAGTTTAGTTTATAGTATAGTATAGTTTAGTTTAGTTTAGTTTAGGGTAGGTTATATTAGTTTAGTTTATTTTAGTTTAGATTAGGTTTGGTTAGGGTAGTTTACTTAAGTTTATAGTTTAGTTTATGTTAGGTTACGTTAGGTTAGGTTAGGTTAGTTTAGATTAGTTTAGTTTACTTTACTTTAGTTTTGTTTAGTTTTGTTTAGGTTAGGTTAGCGTATTTTGGTTTAGTTTAGTTTAGTTAAGTTTTGTTTTGTTTATAGTTTAGTTTAGTTTAGTTTAGCTTGGTTTAGTTTAGGTTGGGTTAGGTTAGTTTAGTTTAGTTTAGTTTGGTTTATTTTAGTTTAGTTTAGGTTAGATGAGCATGGGTTAATTTAGTTTAATTTAGATTAGGTTATTTAGGTTAGGTTATGTTAGGTTAGTTTAGTTTAGTTTAGTTTATGTTAGTTTAGGTTAGGTTAGGTTAGGTTATGTTAGTTTAGTTTAGTTTAGCTTAGTTTAACTTAGGTTAGGTTAGTTTAGGTTATTTTACTTTAGTTTAGTTTAGTTTAGTTTATAGTTTAGTATAGTTTATAGTTTAGTTTATAGTTTACTTTAGTTTATAGTGTAGTTTAGTTTAGTTTAGTTTCGTTTCGTTTAGGTTAGGTTCGGTTACGTTAGGTTATGTTAGGTTAAGTTAGTTTAGTTTAGTTTAGTTTAGTTATGTTTAGTTTAGTTTATAGTTAAGTTTATTAATTAGTTTAGTTTAGTTTATAGTTAAGTATATAGTTTAGTATAGTTTAGTTTAGTGTAGTTTAGTTTAGATTAGCTTAGTTAGTTTATTTTGGATTAGTTTACTTTACGTTACGTTAGGTTAGGTTAATTTATTTTAGTTTAGGTTAGGTTAGGTTAAGTCAGGTTAGGTTAGGTAAGTTTAGTTTTGTTTAGGTTAGGTTAGGTTAGGTGAAGTTAGGTTACTTTAGTTTAGTTAAGTTTAATTTAGTTTAGTTTAGTGTAGTTTAGATTAGGTTAGGTTAGATTAGTTTAGTTTAGTTTAGGTTAGGTTAGGTTAGGATAGTTTAGTTTAGTTTAGTTTAGTTTAGTTTATAGTTTAGTTTATAGTTTAAATTAGTTTAGTTCAGATTAGTTTAGTTTAGTTTAGTTTACTTAAGTTTAGTTTAGGTTAGGTTAGGTTAGGTTAGGTTATGTTAGGTTTGGTTAGTGTAGTTTAGTTTAGTTATGTTCAGTTTATATTAGTTTAGGTTAATTTAATTTAGTTTAGTTTTGTTTAGGTTAGGTTAGGTGAGTTTAGTTTAGTTTAGTTTAGTTTAGGTTAGGTTAGGTTAGGTTAGGTTATGTTAGGTTATGTTAGGTTATGTTAGGTTAGGTTAGTGTAGTTTAGTTTAGTTTAGATTTGACTCGTTTAGTTTATAATTTAGTTTATAGTTCAGTTTAGTTTGGTTTAGTATATTTTAGTTTTGTTTAATTTAGTTTTGTTTAATTTATTTTAATATAGTTTAGTTTAGTTTAGTATATAGTTTAATTTTTAATTTAGTTTAGTTTAGTTTATAGTTTAGTTTAGTTTATGGTTAATTTATAGTTTAGTTTAGTTTATTTTAGTTTAGTTCAGTTTAGGATATGTCAGGTTAGTTTAGGTTACTTTACTTTAGTTTAGTATAGTTTATAGTTTGGATTTGTTTAGTTTAGTTTATAGTTCAGTTTAGTTGAGTTTATTTTAATTTAGTTTAATTAAATTTTCTTTACTGTACAATTAAGTTTAGTTTAGTTTAGTATATAGTTTAGTTTAGTTTAGTTTATGGTTAAGTTTATACTTTTGTTTAGTTTAATTTAGTTTAGTTTAGTATAGTTTAGCTCAGGTTAGCTTAGGTTAGGTTAATTTAGTTTAGTTTAGGTTAGGTTAGGTTAGGTTACTTTAGTTAAGTTTAGTTTAGTTTAGTTAATTTATACTTTAGTTTAGTTTAGCATATAGTTTAGTTTAGTTTAGTTTATAGTATAGTATAGTTTAGTTTAGTTTAGTTTAGAGTAGGTTAGATTAGTTTAGTTTATTTTAGTTTAGATTAGGTTTGGTTAGGGTAGTTTACTTAAGTTTATAGTTTAGTTTATGTTAGGTTACGTTAGGTTAGGTTAGGTTAGTTTAGATTAGTTTAGTTTACTTTACTTTAGTTTTGTTTAGTTTTGTTTAGGTTAGGTTAGCGTATTTTGGTTTAGTTTAATTTAGTTAAGTTTTGTTTTGTTTATAGTTTAGTTTAGTTTAGTTTAGCTTGGTTTAGTTTAGGTTGGGTTAGGTTAGTTTAGTTTAGTTTAGTTTGGTTTATTTTAGTTTAGTTTAGGTTAGATGAGCATGGGTTAATTTAGTTTAATTTAGATTAGGTTATTTAGGTTAGGTTATGTTAGGTTAGTTTAGTTTAGTTTAGTTTATGTTAGTTTAGGTTAGGTTAGGTTAGGTTATGTTAGTTTAGTTTAGTTTAGCTTAGTTTAACTTAGGTTAGGTTAGTTTAGGTTATTTTACTTTAGTTTAGTTTAGTTTAGTTTATAGTTTAGTATAGTTTATAGTTTAGTTTATAGTTTACTTTAGTTTATAGTGTAGTTTAGTTTAGTTTAGTTTCGTTTCGTTTAGGTTAGGTTCGGTTACGTTAGGTTATGTTAGGTTAAGTTAGTTTAGTTTAGTTTAGTTTAGTTATGTTTAGTTTAGTTTATAGTTAAGTTTATTAATTAGTTTAGTTTAGTTTATAGTTAAGTATATAGTTTAGTATAGTTTAGTTTAGTGTAGTTTAGTTTAGATTAGCTTAGTTAGTTTATTTTGGATTAGTTTACTTTACGTTACGTTAGGTTAGGTTAATTTATTTTAGTTTAGGTTAGGTTAGGTTAAGTCAGGTTAGGTTAGGTAAGTTTAGTTTTGTTTAGGTTAGGTTAGGTTAGGTGAAGTTAGGTTACTTTAGTTTAGTTAAGTTTAATTTAGTTTAGTTTAGTGTAGTTTAGATTAGGTTAGGTTAGATTAGTTTAGTTTAGTTTAGGTTAGGTTAGGTTAGGATAGTTTAGTTTAGTTTAGTTTAGTTTAGTTTATAGTTTAGTTTATAGTTTAAATTAGTTTAGTTCAGATTAGTTTAGTTTAGTTTAGTTTACTTAAGTTTAGTTTAGGTTAGGTTAGGTTAGGTTAGGTTATGTTAGGTTTGGTTAGTGTAGTTTAGTTTAGTTATGTTCAGTTTATATTAGTTTAGGTTAATTTAATTTAGTTTAGTTTTGTTTAGGTTAGGTTAGGTGAGTTTAGTTTAGTTTAGTTTAGTTTAGGTTAGGTTAGGTTAGGTTAGGTTATGTTAGGTTATGTTAGGTTATGTTAGGTTAGGTTAGTGTAGTTTAGTTTAGTTTAGATTTGACTCGTTTAGTTTATAATTTAGTTTATAGTTCAGTTTAGTTTGGTTTAGTATATTTTAGTTTTGTTTAATTTAGTTTTGTTTAATTTATTTTAATATAGTTTAGTTTAGTTTAGTATATAGTTTAATTTTTAATTTAGTTTAGTTTAGTTTATAGTTTAGTTTAGTTTATGGTTAATTTATAGTTTAGTTTAGTTTATTTTAGTTTAGTTCAGTTTAGGATATGTCAGGTTAGTTTAGGTTACTTTACTTTAGTTTAGTATAGTTTATAGTTTGGATTTGTTTAGTTTAGTTTATAGTTCAGTTTAGTTGAGTTTATTTTAATTTAGTTTAATTAAATTTTCTTTACTGTACAATTAAGTTTAGTTTAGTTTAGTATATAGTTTAGTTTAGTTTAGTTTATGGTTAAGTTTATACTTTTGTTTAGTTTAATTTAGTTTAGTTTAGTATAGTTTAGCTCAGGTTAGCTTAGGTTAGGTTAATTTAGTTTAGTTTAGGTTAGGTTAGGTTAGGTTACTTTAGTTAAGTTTAGTTTAGTTTAGTTAATTTATACTTTAGTTTAGTTTAGCATATAGTTTAGTTTAGTTTAGTTTATAGTATAGTATAGTTTAGTTTAGTTTAGTTTAGAGTAGGTTAGATTAGTTTAGTTTATTTTAGTTTAGATTAGGTTTGGTTAGGGTAGTTTACTTAAGTTTATAGTTTAGTTTATGTTAGGTTACGTTAGGTTAGGTTAGGTTAGTTTAGATTAGTTTAGTTTACTTTACTTTAGTTTTGTTTAGTTTTGTTTAGGTTAGGTTAGCGTATTTTGGTTTAGTTTAATTTAGTTAAGTTTTGTTTTGTTTATAGTTTAGTTTAGTTTAGTTTAGCTTGGTTTAGTTTAGGTTGGGTTAGGTTAGTTTAGTTTAGTTTAGTTTGGTTTATTTTAGTTTAGTTTAGGTTAGATGAGCATGGGTTAATTTAGTTTAATTTAGATTAGGTTATTTAGGTTAGGTTATGTTAGGTTAGTTTAGTTTAGTTTAGTTTATGTTAGTTTAGGTTAGGTTAGGTTAGGTTATGTTAGTTTAGTTTAGTTTAGCTTAGTTTAACTTAGGTTAGGTTAGTTTAGGTTATTTTACTTTAGTTTAGTTTAGTTTAGTTTATAGTTTAGTATAGTTTATAGTTTAGTTTATAGTTTACTTTAGTTTATAGTGTAGTTTAGTTTAGTTTAGTTTCGTTTCGTTTAGGTTAGGTTCGGTTACGTTAGGTTATGTTAGGTTAAGTTAGTTTAGTTTAGTTTAGTTTAGTTATGTTTAGTTTAGTTTATAGTTAAGTATATAGTTTAGTATAGTTTAGTTTAGTTTAGTGTAGTTTAGTTTAGATTAGCTTAGTTAGTTTATTTTGGATTAGTTTACTTTACGTTACGTTAGGTTAGGTTAATTTATTTTAGTTTAGGTTAGGTTAGGTTAAGTCAGGTTACTTTGGTTTAGCATAGTTTAGTTTAGTTTAGATAATTTTAGTTTATTTATAGTTTAGTTTAGTTTATAATTTAGTTTAGTTTAGTGTAGTTTAGATTAGGTTAGGTTAGGTTAGATTAGTTTAGTTTAGGTTAGGTTAGGTTAGGATAGTTTAGTTTAGTTTATTTTAGTTTAGTTTAGTTTATAGTTTAGTTTATAGTTTAAATTAGTTTAGTTCAGATTAGTTCAGTTTAGTTTACTTAAGTTTAGTTTAGGTTAGGTTAGGTTATGTTAGGTTTGGTTAGTGTAGTTTAGTTTAGTTAAGTTCAGTTTATATTAGGTTAGGTTAATTGAATTTAGTTTAGTTTAGTTTAGGTTAGGTTAGGTGAGTTTAATTTAGTTTAGTTTAGTTTAGGTTAGATTTGACACGTTTAGTTTATAATTTAGTTTATAGTTCAGTTTACTTTGGTTCAGTATAGTTTAGTTTTGTTTAATTTAGTTTTGTTTAATTTATTTTAATTTAGTTTAGTTTAGTTTAGTATATAGTTTAATTTTTATATAGTTTAGTTTAGTTTATAGTTTAGTTTATGGTTTAGTTTAGTTTAGTTTGGTTTGGTTTAGTTTAGTTCTGTTTGTTTTAGTTTAGTTTAGTTTAGGTTAGGTTAGCTTAGTATAGTTTAGTTTAATTTAGGTTAGGATGGGTTAGGTTAGTTTAGTTTACTTTAGTTTAGTTTAGGTTAGGTTAGCTTAGGTTATGTTAGGTGAGTTTATTTTAGTTTAGTAATTTAGTTTAGTTTATTTTAGGTTAGTTTAGTCTAGTTTCGTTTAGTTTAGTTTAGTTTATGTTAGGTTAGGTTTAGTTTGGTTAGGTTAGGTTAGGTTAGTTTAGTTTATTTTAGGTTAGTTTAGGTTAGGTTAGGTTAGGTTAGTTAAATTTAATTTAGTTAGATTATAATTTAGTTTATAGTTTAGTTTAATTTAGTTTATTGTTTAGTTTAGTTAAATTTAGTTTAGGTTAGGTAAGTTTAGGTTAGGTTAGTTTAGTTTAGTATAGATTAGTTTAGTTTAGTTTAGTGAATTTAGTTTAGTTTAGTTTAGTTTAGGTTTTAGTTAAGCTTAGTTAGTTTGTTTAGATTAGTATAGTTTAATTTAGGTAGGTTACGTAATTTTAGTTTAGTTTAGTTTAGGTTAGGTTAGGTGAAGTTATGTTAATTTAGTTTAGTTTAGTTTAGTTTAGTTTATTTATAGTTTAGCTTAGTTTATAATTTAGTTTAATTTAGTTTATAGTATAGTTTATGGTTTAGTTTAGTTTCGTTTGGTTTGGTTTAGAATCGTTCTGTTTCGTTTAGTTTAGTTTAGTTTAGGTTAGGTTAGCTTAGTTTAGTTTAGTTTAGTTTACGTTAGGTTAGGTTAGGTTAGTTTAGTTTACTTTAGTTTAGTTTAGGTTAGGTTAGCTTAGGTTATGTTAGGTGAGTTTAGTTTAGTTTAGTTTAGGTTAGGTTAGTTTAGTTTAGTTTCGTTTAGTTTAGTTTAGTTTAGGTTAGGTTAGGTTTAGTTCGGTTAGGTTAGGTTAGGTTAGTTTAGCTAATTTTAGTTTAGTTTATAGTTTCGTTAATTTAGTTTAATTTAGTTTAGTATATAGTTAAGTTTATAGTTTAGTTTAGTTTATGGTTTAGTATAGTTTAGTTTAGTTTAGTTCAACTTAGTTTAGTTTAGATTCGTTAGTTTAGTTTAGGTTAAGTTAGGTTAGGTTTGGTTAGGTTAATTTAGTTTAGTTTAGTTTAATTTAGTTTATTTAATTTATAGTTTAGTTAAATTTAGTTTAATTTATAGTTTAGATTATAGTTTAGTTTATTTTATATTTTAGTTTAGTTTAGTTTATGTTAGGTTAGTTTAGTTTAGTTTAGTTTAGTTTCGGTTAGTTTAGGTTAGGTTAGATTAATTTAATTAAGGTTGGGATAGTTTAGTTCAGTTTAGTTTAGTTTAGTCAAGCTTAGTTAGTTTAGTTTAGATTAGTATAGTTTACGTTAGGTTAGGTTAGGTTAGGTTAGGTAAGTTTAGTTTTGTTTAGGTTAGGTTAGGTTAGGTGAAGTTAGGTTACTTTAGTTTAGTTAAGTTTAATTTAGTTTAGTTTAGTGTAGTTTAGATTAGGTTAGGTTAGGTTAGATTAGTTTAGTTTAGTTTAGGTTAGGTTAGGTTAGGATAGTTTAGTTTAGTTTAGTTTAGTTTAGTTTAGTTTAGTTTATAGTTTAGTTTATAGTTTAAATTAGTTTAGTTCAGATTAGTTTAGTTTAGTTTAGTTTACTTAAGTTTAGTTTAGGTTAGGTTAGGTTAGGTTAGGTTATGTTAGGTTTGGTTAGTGTAGTTTAGTTTAGTTATGTTCAGTTTATATTAGTTTAGGTTAATTTAATTTAGTTTAGTTTTGTTTAGGTTAGGTTAGGTGAGTTTAGTTTAGTTTAGTTTAGTTTAGGTTAGGTTAGGTTAGGTTAGGTTATGTTAGGTTATGTTAGGTTATGTTAGGTTAGGTTAGTGTAGTTTAGTTTAGTTTAGATTTGACTCGTTTAGTTTATAATTTAGTTTATAGTTCAGTTTAGTTTGGTTTAGTATATTTTAGTTTTGTTTAATTTAGTTTTGTTTAATTTATTTTAATATAGTTTAGTTTAGTTTAGTATATAGTTTAATTTTTAATTTAGTTTAGTTTAGTTTATAGTTTAGTTTAGTTTATGGTTAATTTATAGTTTAGTTTAGTTTATTTTAGTTTAGTTCAGTTTAGGATATGTCAGGTTAGTTTAGGTTACTTTACTTTAGTTTAGTATAGTTTATAGTTTGGATTTGTTTAGTTTAGTTTATAGTTCAGTTTAGTTGAGTTTATTTTAATTTAGTTTAATTAAATTTTCTTTACTGTACAATTAAGTTTAGTTTAGTTTAGTTTATAGTTTAGTTTAGTTTAGTTTATGGTTAAGTTTATACTTTTGTTTAGTTTAATTTAGTTTAGTTTAGTATAGTTTAGCTCAGGTTAGCTTAGGTTAGGTTAATTTAGTTTAGTTTAGGTTAGGTTAGGTTAGGTTACTTTAGTTAAGTTTAGTTTAGTTTAGTTAATTTATACTTTAGTTTAGTTTAGCATATAGTTTAGTTTAGTTTAGTTTATAGTATAGTATAGTTTAGTTTAGTTTAGTTTAGAGTAGGTTAGATTAGTTTAGTTTATTTTAGTTTAGATTAGGTTTGGTTAGGGTAGTTTACTTAAGTTTATAGTTTAGTTTATGTTAGGTTACGTTAGGTTAGGTTAGGTTAGTTTAGATTAGTTTAGTTTACTTTACTTTAGTTTTGTTTAGTTTTGTTTAGGTTAGGTTAGGTTAGTTTAGGTTAGGTTAGGTTAGCGTATTTTGGTTTAGTTTAGTTTAGTTAAGTTTTGTTTAGTTTATAGTTTAGTTTAGTTTAGTTTAGCTTGGTTTAGTTTAGGTTGGGTTAGGTTAGTGTAGTTTAGTTTAGTTTGGTTTATTTTAGTTTAGTTTAGGTTAGATGAGCATGGGTTAGTTTAGTTTAATTTAGATTAGGTTATTTAGGTTAGGTTATGTTAGGTTAGTTTAGTTTAGTTTAGTTTATGTTAGTTTAGGTTAGGTTAGGTTAGGTTATGTTAGTTTAGTTTAGTTTAGCTTAGTTTAGCTTAGGTTAGGTTAGTTTAGGTTATTTTACTTTAGTTTAGTTTAGTTTAGTTTATAGTTTAGTATAGTTTATAGTTTAGTTTATAGTTTACTTTAGTTTATAGTGTAGTTTAGTTTAGTTTAGTTTCGTTTCGTTTAGGTTAGGTTCGGTTACGTTAGGTTATGTTATTTTAAGTTAGTTTAGTTTAGTTTAGTTTAGTTATGTTTAGTTTAGTTTATAGTTAAGTTTATTAATTAGTTTAGTTTAGTTTATAGTTAAGTATATAGTTTAGTATAGTTTAGTTTAGTGTAGTTTAGTTTAGATTAGCTTAGTTAGTTTATTTTGGATTAGTTTACTTTACGTTACGTTAGGTTAGGTTAATTTATTTTAGTTTAGGTTAGGTTAGGTTAAGTCAGGTTACTTTAGTTTAGCATAGTTTAGTTTAGTTTAGATAATTTTAGTTTATTTATAGTTTAGTTTAGTTTATAATTTAGTTTAGTGTAGTTTAGATTAGGTTAGGTTAGGTTAGATTAGTTTAGTTTAGGTTAGGTTAGGTTAGGATAGTTTAGTTTAGTTTATTTTAGTTTAGTTTATAGTTTAGTTTATAGTTTAAATTAGTTTAGTTAAGATTAGTTTAGTTTAGTTTACTTAAGTTTAGTTTAGGTTAGGTTATGTTAGGTTTGGTTAGTGTAGTTTAGTTTAGTTAAGTTCAGTTTATATTAGGTTAGTTTAATTGAATTTAGTTTAGTTTAGTTTAGGTTAGGTTAGGTGAGTTTAATTTAGTTTAGTTTAGTTTAGGTTAGATTTGACTCGTTTAGTTTATAATTTAGTTTATAGTTCAGTTTAGTTTGGTTCAGTATAGTTTAGTTTTGTTTAATTTAGTTTTGTTTAATTTATTTTAATTTAGTTTAGTTTAGTTTAGTATATAGTTTAATTTTTAATATAGTTTAGTTTAGTTTATAGTTTAGTTATGGTTTAGTTTAGTTTAGTTTGGTTTGGTTTAGTTTAGTTCTGTTTGTTTTAGTTTAGTTTAGTTTAGGTTAGGTTAGCTTAGTATAGTTTAGTTTAATTTCGGTTAGGATGGGTTAGGTTAGTTTAGTTTACTTTAGTTTAGTTTAGGTTAGGTTAGCTTAGGTTATGTTGGGTGAGTTTATTTTAGTTTAGTAATTTAGTTTAGTTTAGTTTAGGTTAGTTTAGTCTAGTTTCGTTTAGTTTAGTTTAGTTTATGTTAGGTTAGGTTTAGTTTGGTTAGGTTAGGTTAGGTTAGTTTAGTTTATTTTAGGTTAGTTTAGGTTAGGTTAGGTTAGGTTAATTAAATTTAATTTAGTTAGATTATAATTTAGTTTATAGTTTAGTTTAATTTAGTTTATTGTTTAGTTTAGTTAAATTTAGTTTAGGTTAGGTAAGGTTAGGTTAGGTTAGTTTAGTTTAGTTTAGTGAATTTAGTTTAGTTTAGTTTAGGTTTTAGTTAAGCTTAGTTAGTTTGTTTAGATTAGTATAGTTTACTTTAGGTAGGTTACGTAATTTTAGTTTAGTTTAGGTTAGGTTAGGTTAGGTGAAGTTATGCTAATTTAGTTTAGTTTAGTTTAGTTTAGTTTATTTATAGTTTAGCTTAGTTTATAATTTAGTTTAATTTAGTTTACAGTATAGTTTATGGTTTAGTTTAGTTTCGTTTGTTTGGTTTAGAATCGTTCTGTTTCGTTTAGTTTAGTTTAGTTTAGGTTAGGTTAGCTTAGTTTAGTTTCGTTTAGTTTAGTTTAGTTTAGGTTAGGTTAGGTTTAGTTTGGTTAGGTTAGGTTAGGTTAGGATAGTTTAGCTAATTTTAGTTTAGTTTATAGTTTCGTTAATTTAGTTTAGTTTAGTTTAGTATATAGTTAAGTTTATAGTTTAGTTTAGTTTATGGTTTAGTATAGTTTAGTTTAGTTTAGTTCAACTTAGTTTAGTTTAGATTCGTTTAGTTTAGTTTAGGTTAAGTTAGGTTAGGTTTGGTTAGGTTAATTTAGTTTAGTTTAATTTAGTTTATTTAATTTATAGTTTAGTTAAATTTAGTTTAATTTATAGTTTAGATTATAGTTTAGTTTATTTTATATTTTAGTTTAGTTTAGTTTATGTTAGGTTAGTTTAGTTTAGTTTAGTTTAGTTTCGGTTAGGTGTGGTTAGGATAGTTTAGTTTAGTTTAGTTTAGTTTTAGTTTATAGTTTAGTTTAGTTTACTTTATACTTAAGTTCATAGTTTAGTTTATAGTTTAGTTTAGGCTATTTTAGATTAGTTTAGTTTAGTTTGGTTTAGTTTAGGTTAGGTTTGGTTAGGTTAATTTAGTAAAGTTTAGTTTAGTTTTGTTTATTTAGTTTATTTTATAGTTTAGTTTAGTTAAGTTTAGTTTAGTTTAATTTAGTTTAGTTTAGTTTTGTTTAATTTAGTTTAGTTTAGTTTTGTTTAATTTAGTTTAGTTTAATTTAGTTTAGTTTAGTTTAGATCAGGTTAGGTGTTTTAGGTTAGTTTAGTTTAGTTTAGTTTAGCTAAATTTAGTTTAGTTTAGTTAAGCTTAGTTAGTTTAGTTTAGATTAGTATAGTTTACGTTAGGTTAGGTTAGGTTAGGTAAGTTTAGTTTAGTTTAGTTTAGGTTAGCTTAGGTTAGTTTAAGTTAGGTTACTTTAGTTTAGTTTAGTTTAGTTTAGATAATTTATAATTTAGTTTAGTTTAGTTTATAGTTTAGTTTATAGTTTACTTTAGTTTCTAGTTTAGTTTAGTTTGAATTAGATTCGGTAAGTTTAGTTTAGTTTAAGTTAGGTTAGGTTAGGTTGAGTTAGGTTACTTTAGTTTAGTTTAGTTTAGATAATTTATAGTTTAGTTTATTTTAGTTTAGTTTATGGTTAATTTAGTTTATAGTTTAGTTTAGTTTAGTTATGTTTAGTTTTGTTTATAGTTTAGTTTATTAATTAATTTAGTTTAGTTTATAGTTAAGTAACTGGTTTAGTATAGTTTATTTTAGTGTAGTTTAGTTTAGATTAGCTTAGTTAGTTTATTTTGGATTAGTTTACTTTACGTTACGTTAGGTTAGGTTAATTTATGTTAGTTTAGGTTAGGTTAGGTTAAGTCAGGTTACTTTAGTTTAGCTTAGTTTAGTTTAGTTTAGATAATTTATAGTTTAGTTTAGTTTAGTTTATAGTTTAGTTTACAGTTTAGTTTAGTTTAGTTTCGTTTTGGTTAGGTTAGGTTAGATTAATTTAATTTAGGTTATGATAGTTTAATTCAGTTTAGTTTAGTTTAGTTAAGCTTAGTTAGTTTAGTTTAGATTAGTATAGTCTACGTTAGGTTAGGTTAGGTTAGGTAAGTTTAGTTTAGTTTAGGTTAGGTTAGGTGAAGTTAGGTTACTTTAGTTAGGTTTAGTTTAATTTAGTTTAGTTTATTTATAGTTTAGTTTAGTTTATAATTTAGTTTAGTTTAGTGTAGTTTAGGTTAGGTTAGGTTAGGTTAGATTAGTTTAGCTTAGTTTAGGTTAGGATAGGTTAGGATAGTTTAGTTTAGTTTATTTTATTTTAGTTTAGTTTAGTTTATAGTTTAGTTTATAGTTTAAATTAGTTTAGTTTAGATTAGTTTAGTTTAGTTTAGTTTACTTAAGTTTAGTTTAGGTTAGGTTAGGTTAGGTTAGGTTATGTTAGGTTAGGTTAGTGTAGTTTAGTTCAGTTTAGTTTAGTTCAGTTTATATTAGGTTAGGTTAATTTAATTTAGTTTAGTTTAGGTTAGGTTAGGTTAGTTTAGTTTAGTTTAGTTTAGGTTAGGTTAGGTTAGGTTAGGTTAAGTTAGGTTATGTTAGGTTAGGTTAGTGTAGTTTAGTTTAGTTTAGTTTAGATTTTACTCGTTTAGTTAATAGTTTAGTTTATAGTTCAGTTTGGTTTAGTTTAGTTTAGTTTAGTTTTGTTTAATTTAGTTTTGTTTAATTTATTTTAATTTAGTTTAGTTTAGTTTAGTATATAGTTTAGTTTTTAATTTAGTTTAGTAAGGTAATAGTTTAGTTTATGGTTTAGTTTAGTTTAATTTGGTTTGGTTTAGTTTAGTTCTGTTTGTTTTAGTTTAGTTTAATTTAGGTTACGTTGGGTTACGTTAGTTTAGTTTACTTTAGTTTAGTTTAGGTTAGGTTAGCTTAGGTTGTGTTAGGTGAGTTTATTTTAGTTTAGTAGTTTAGTTTAGTTTAGGTTAGGTTAGTATAGTTTAGTTTCGTTTAGTTTAGTTTAGTTTAGGTTTGGTTAGGTTTAGTTTGGTTAGGTTAGGTTATGTTAGGTTAGTTTAGTTATGTTTATGTTAGTTTAGGTTAGGTTAGGTCATGTTATGTTAGTTTAGTTTAGTTTAGCTTAGTTTAGCTTAGGTTAGGTTAGTTTAGGTTATTTTACTTTAGTTTAGTTTAGTTTAGTTTAGTTTATAGTGTAGTATAATTTATAGTTTAGTTTATAGTTTACTTTAGTTTATAGTGTAGTTTAGTTTAGTTTAGTTTAGTTTCGTTTCGTTTAGGTTAGGTTCGGTTACGTTAGGTTATGTTAGGTTAAGTTAGTTTAGTTTAGTTTAGTTTAGTTATGTTTAGTTTAGTTTATAGTTAAGTTTATTAATTAGTTTAGTTTAGTTTATAGTTAAGTATATAGTTTAGTATAGTTTAGTTTAGTGTAGTTTAGTTTAGATTAGCTTAGTTAGTTTATTTTGGATTAGTTTACTTTACGTTACGTTAGGTTAGGTTAGTTTATTTTAGTTTAGATTAGGTTAGGTTAAGTCAGGTTACTTTAGTTTAGCATAGTTTAGTTTAGTTTAGATAATTTTAGTTTATTTATAGTTTAGTTTAGTTTATAATTTAGTTTAGTTTAGTGTAGTTTAGATTAGGTTAGGTTAGGTTAGATTAGTTCAGTTTAAGTTAGGTTAGGTTAGGATAGTTTAGTTTAGTTTATTTTAGTTTAGTTTAGTTTATAGTTTAGTTTATAGTTTAAATTAGTTTAGTTCAGATTAGTTTAGTTTAGTTTACTTAAGTTTAGTTTAGGTTAGGTTAGGTTAGGTTATGTTAGGTTTGGTTAGTGTAGTTTAGTTTAGTTAAGTTCAGTTTATATTAGGTTAGGTTAATTTAATTTAGTTTAGTTTAGTTTAGGTTAGGTTAGGTGAGGTAAATTTAGTTTAGTTTAGTTTAGGTTAGGTTAGGTTATGTTAGGTTAGGTTAGTGTAGTTTAGTTTAGTTTAGTTTAGATTTGACTCGTTTAGTTTATAATTTAGTTTATAGTTCAGTTTAGTTTGGTTCAGTATAGTTTAGTTTTGTTTAATTTAGTTTTGTTTAATTTATTTTAATTTAGTTTAGTTTAGTTTAGTATATAGTTTAATTTTTAATATAGTTTAGTTTAGTTTATAGTTTAGTTTATGGTTTAGTTTAGTTTAGTTTGGTTTGGTTTAGTTTAGTTCTGTTTGTTTTAGTTTAGTTTAGTTTAGGTTAGGTTAGCTTAGTATAGTTTAGTATAATTTTGGTTAGGATGGGTTAGGTTAGTTTAGTTTACTTTAGTTTAGTTTAGGTTAGGTTAGCTTAGGTTATGTTAGGTGAGTTATTTTAGTTTAGTAGTTTAGTTTAGTTTAGTTTTGGTTAGTTTAGTCTAGTTTCGTTTAGTTTAGTTTAGTTTATGTTAGGTTAGGTTTAGTTTGGTTAGGTTAGGTTAGGTTAGGTTAGTTTAGTTTATTTTAGGTTAGTTTAGGTTAGGTTAGGTTAGGTTAGTTAAATTTAATTTAGTTAGATTATAATTTTGTTTATAGTTTAGTTTAATTTAGTTTATTGTTTAGTTTAGTTAAATTTAGTTTAGGTTAGGTAAGGTTAGGTTAGGTTAGTTTAGTTTAGTATAGTTTAGTTTAGTTTAGTATAGTTTAGTTTAGTTTAGTTTAGTGAATTTAGTTTAGTTTAGTTTAGGTTTTAGTTAAGCTTAGTTAGTTTGTTTAGATTAGTATATTTTACTTTAGGGTAGGTTACGTAATTTTAGTTTAGTTTAGGATAGGTTAGGTTAGGTGAAGTTATGTTAATTTAGTTTAGTTTAGTTTAGTTTAGTTTATTTATAGTTTAGCTTAGTTTATAATTTAGTTTAATTTAGTTTATAGTATAGTTTATGGTTTAGTTTAGTTTCGTTTAGTTTGGTTTAGAATCGTTCTGTTTCGTTTAGATTAGTTTAGTTTAGGTTAGGTTAGCTTAGTTTAGTTTAGTTTAGTTTACGTTAGGTTAGGTTAGGTTAGTTTAGTTTACTTTAGTTTAGTTTAGGTTAGGTTAGCTTAGGTTATGTTAGGTAAGTTTAGTTTAGTTTAGTTTAGGTTAGGTTAGTTTAGTTTAGTTTCGTTTAGTTTAGTTTAGTTTAGGTTAGGTTAGGTTTAGTTTGGTTAGGTTAGGTTAGGTTAGGTTAGTTTAGCTAATTTTAATTTAGTTTATAGTTTCGTTAATTTAGTTTAGTTTAGTTTAGTATATAGTTAAGTTTATAGTTTAGTTTAGTTTATGGTTTAGTATAGTTTAGTTTAGTTTAGTTCAACTTAGTTTAGTTTAGATTCGTTTAGTTTAGTTTACGTTAAGTTAGGTTAGGTTTGGTTAGGTTAATTTAGTTTAGTTTAGTTTAATTTAGTTTATTTAATTTATAGTTTAGTTAAATTTAGTTTAATTTATAGTTTATATTATAGTTTAGTTTATTTTATATTTTAGTTTAGTTTAGTTTATGTTAGGTTAGTTTAGTTTAGTTTAGTTTAGTTTCGGTTAGGTGTGATTAGGATAGTTTAGTTTAGTTTAGTTTAGTTTTAGTTTATAGTTTAGTTTAGTTTACTTTATACTTAAGTTCATAGTTTAGTTTAGGCTATTTTAGATTAGTTTAGTTTAGTTTGGTTTAGTTTAGGTTAGGTTTGGTTAGGTTAATTTAGTAAAGTTTAGTTTAGTTTTGTTTATTTAGTTTATTTTATAGTTTAGTTTAGTTAAGTTTAGTTTAGTTTAATTTAGTTTAGTTTAGTTTTGTTTAATTTAGTTTAGTTTAGTTTTGTTTAATTTAGTTTAGTTTAATTTAGTTTAGTTTAGTTTAGATCAGGTTAGGTTGTTTAGGTTAGTTTAGTTTAGTTTAGTTTAGCTAAGTTTAGTTTAGTTTAGTTAAGCTTAGTTAGTTTAGTTTAGATTAGTATAGTTTACGTTAGGTTAGGTTAGGTTAGGTAAGTTTAGTTTAGTTTGGTTTAGGTTAGGTTAGGTTAGTTTCAGTTAGTTTACTTTAGTTTAGTTTAGTTTAATTTAGATAATTTATAATTTAGTTTAGTTTAGTTTATAGTTTAGTTTATAGTTTACTTTAGTTTCTAGTTTAGTTTGGTTTGAATTAGATTCGGTAAGTTTAGTTTAGTTTAAGTTAGGTTAGGTTAGGTTGAGTTAGGTTACTTTAGTTTAGTTTAGTTTAGATAATTTATAGTTTAGTTTATTTTAGATTAGTTTATGGTTAATTTAGTTTATAGTTTAGTTTAGTTTAGTTATGTTTAGTTTTGTTTATAGTTTAGTTTATTAATTAATTTAGTTTAGTTTATAGTTAAGTATATGGTTTAGTATAGTTTATTTTAGTGTAGTTTAGTTTAGATTAGCTTAGTTAGTTTATTTTGGATTAGTTTACTTTACGTTACGTTAGGTTAGGTGAATTTATGTTAGTTTAGGTTAGGTTAGGTTAAGTCAGGTTACTTTAGTTTAGCTTAGTTTAGTTTAGTTTAGATAATTTATAGTTTAGTTTAGTTTAGTTTATAGTTTAGTTTACAGTTTAGTTTAGTTTAGTTTCGGTTTGGAAAGGTTAGGTTAGATTAATTTAATTTAGGTTATGATAGTTTAATTCAGTTTAGTTTAGTTTAGTTAAGCTTAGTTAGTTTAGTTTAGATTAGTATAGTTTACGTTAGGTTAGGTTAGGTTAGGTTAGGTAAGTTTAGTTTAGTTTAGGTTAGGTTAGGTGAAGTTAGGTTACTTTAGTTAGGTTTAGTTTAATTTAGTATAGTTCATTTATAGTTTAGTTTAGTTTATAATTTAGTTTAGTTTAGTGTAGTTTAGGTTAGGTTAGGTTAGGTTAGATTAGTTTAGCTTAGTTTAGGTTAGGATAGGTTAGGATAGTTTAGTTTAGTTTATTTTATTTTAGTTTAGTTTAGTTTATAGTTTAGTTTATAGTTTAAATTAGTTTAGTTTAGATTAGTTTAGTTTAGTTTAGTTTACTTAAGTTTAGTTTAGGTTAGGTTAGGTTATGTTAGGTTAGGTTAGTGTAGTTTAGTTCAGTTTAGTTTAGTTCAGTTTATATTAGGTTAGGTTAATTTAATTTAGTTTAGTTTAGGTTAGGTTAGGTTAGTTTAGTTTAGTTTAGTTTAGGTTAGGTTAGGTTAGGTTAAGTTAGGTTATGTTAGGTTAGGTTAGTGTAGTTTAGTTTAGTTTAGATTTGACTCGTTTAGTTTATAATTTAGTTTATAGTTCAGTTTAGTTTGGTTTAGTATAGTTTAGTTTAGTTTAATTTAGTTTTGTTTAATTTATTTTAATTTAGTTTAGTTTAGTTTAGTATATAGTTTAATTTTTAATTTAGTTTAGTTTAGTTTATAGTTTAGTTTAGTTTATGGTTAATTTATAGTTTAGTTTAGTTTATTTTAGTTTAGTTCAGTTTAGGATATGTCAGGTTAGTTTAGGTTAGTTTACTTTAGTTTAGTATAGTTTATAGTTTGGATTTGTTTACTTTAGTTTATAGTTCAGTTTAGTTGAGTTTATTTTAATTTAGTTTAATTAAATTTTCTTTACTGTACAATTAAGTTTAGTTTAGTTTAGTTTATAGTTTAGTTTAGTTTAGTTTATGGTTAAGTTTATACTTTTGTTTAGTTTAATTTAGTTTAGTTTAGTATAGTTTAGCTCAGGTTAGCTTAGGTTAGGTTAATTTAGTTTAGTTTAGGTTAGGTTAGGTTAGGTTAGGTTACTTTAGTTAAGTTTAGTTTAGTTTAGTTAATTTATACTTTAGTTTAGTTTAGCATATAGTTTAGTTTAGTTTAGTTTATAGTATAGTATAGTTTAGTTTAGTTTAGGGTAGGTTATATTAGTTTAGTTTATTTTAGTTTAGATTAGGTTTGGTTAGGGTAGTTTACTTAAGTTTATAGTTTAGTTTATGTTAGGTTACGTTAGGTTAGGTTAGGTTAGTTTAGATTAGTTTAGTTTACTTTACTTTAGTTTTGTTAATTTTGTTTAGGTTAGGTTAGCGTATTTTGGTTTAGTTCAGTTTAGTTAAGTTTTGTTTTGTTTATAGTTTAGTTTAGTTTAGTTTAGCTTGGTTTAGTTTAGGTTGGGTTAGGTTAGTTTAGTTTAGTTTAGTTTGGTTTATTTTAGTTTAGTTTAGGTTAGATGAGCATGGGTTAATTTAATTTAATTTAGATTAGGTTATTTAGGTTAGGTTATGTTAGGTTAGTTTAGTTTAGTTTAGTTTATGTTAGTTTAGGTTAGGTTAGGTTAGGTTATGTTAGTTTAGTTTAGTTTAGCTTAGTTTAACTTAGGTTAGGTTAGTTTAGGTTATTTTGCTTTAGTTTAGTTTAGTTTAGTTTATAGTTTAGTATAGTTTATAGTTTAGTTTATAGTTTACTTTAGTTTATAGTGTAGTTTAGTTTAGTTTAGTTTCGTTTTGTTTAGGTTAGGTTCGGTTACGTTAGGTTATGTTAGGTTAAGTTAGTTTAGTTTAGTTTAGTTTAGTTATGTTTAGTTTAGTTTATAGTTAAGTTTATTAATTAGTTTAGTTTAGTTTATAGTTAAGTATATAGTTTAGTATAGTTTAGTTTAGTGTAGTTTAGTTTAGATTAGCTTAGTTAGTTTATTTTGGATTAGTTTACTTTACGTTACGTTAGGTTAGGTTAATTTATTTTAGTTTAGGTTAGGTTAGGTTAAGTCAGGTTACTTTAGTTTAGCATAGTTTAGTTTAGTTTAGATAATTTTAGTTTATTTATAGTTTAGTTTAGTTTATAATTTAGTTTAGTTTAGTGTAGTTTAGATTAGGTTAGGTTAGGTTAGATTAGTTTAGTTTAGGTTAGGTTAGGATAGTTTAGTTTAGTTTATTTTAGTTTAGTTTAGTTTATAGTTTAGTTTATAGTTTAAATTAGTTTAGTTCAGATTAGTTCAGTTTAGTTTACTTATGTTTAGTTTGGGTTAGGTTAGGTTATGTTAGGTTTGGTTAGTGTAGTTTAGTTTAGTTAAGTTCAGTTTATATTAGGTTAGGTTAATTGAATTTAGTTTAGTTTAGTTTAGGTTAGGTTAGGTGAGTTTAATTTAGTTTAGTTTAGTTTAGGTTAGATTTGACTCGTTTAGTTTATAATTTAGTTTATAGTTCAGTTTACTTTGGTTCAGTATAGTTTAGTTTTGTTTAATTTAGTTTTGTTTAATTTATTTTAATTTAGTTTAGTTTAGTTTAGTATATAGTTTAATTTTTAATATAGTTTAGTTTAGTTTATAGTTTAGTTTATGGTTTAGTTTAGTTTAGTTTGGTTTGGTTTAGTTTAGTTCTGTTTGTTTTAGTTTAGTTTAGTTTAGGTTAGGTTAGCTTAGTATAGTTTAGTTTAATTTAGGTTAGGATGGGTTAGGTTAGTTTAGTTTACTTTAGTTTAGTTTAGGTTAGGTTAGCTTAGGTTATGTTAGGTGAGTTTATTTTAGTTTAGTAATTTAGTTTAGTTTATTTTAGGTTAGTTTAGTCTAGTTTCGTTTAGTTTAGTTTAGTTTATGTTAGGTTAGGTTTAGTTTGGTTAGGTTAGGTTAGGTTAGTTTAGTTTATTTTAGGTTAGTTTAGGTTAGGTTAGGTTAGGTTAGTTAAATTTAATTTAGTTAGATTATAATTTAGTTTATAGTTTAGTTTAATTTAGTTTATTGTTTAGTTTAGTTAAATTTAGTTTAGGTTAGGTAAGTTTAGGTTAGGTTAGTTTAGTTTAGTATAGTTTAGCTTAGTTTAGTTTAGTGAATTTAGTTTAGTTTAGTTTAGTTTAGGTTTTAGTTAAGCTTAGTTAGTTTGTTTAGATTAGTATAGTTTAATTTACGTAGGTTACGTAATTTTAGTTTAGTTTAGTTTAGGTTAGGTTAGGTGAAGTTATGTTAATTTAGTTTAGTTTAGTTTAGTTTAGTTTATTTATAGTTTAGCTTAGTTTATAATTTAGTTTAATTTAGTTTATAGTATAGTTTATGGTTTAGTTTAGTTTCGTTTGGTTTGGTTTAGAATCGTTCTGTTTCGTTTAGTTTAGTTTAGTTTAGGTTAGGTTAGCTTAGTTTAGTTTAGTTTAGTTTACGTTAGGTTAGGTTAGGTTAGTTTAGTTTACTTTAGTTTAGTTTAGGTTAGGTTAGCTTAGGTTATGTTAGGTGAGTTTAGTTTAGTTTAGTTTAGGTTAGGTTAGTTTAGTTTAGTTTCGTTTAGTTTAGTTTAGTTTAGGTTAGGTTAGGTTTAGTTCGGTTAGGTTAGGTTAGGTTAGGTTAGTTTAGCTAATTTTAGTTTAGTTTATAGTTTCGTTAATTTAGTTTAATTTAGTTTAGTATATAGTTAAGTTTATAGTTTAGTTTAGTTTATGGTTTAGTATAGTTTAGTTTAGTTTAGTTCAACTTAGTTTAGTTTAGATTCGTTTAGTTTAGTTTAGGTTAAGTTAGGTTAGGTTTGGTTAGGTTAATTTAGTTTAGTTTAGTTTAATTTAGTTTATTTAATTTATAGTTTAGTTAAATTTAGTTTAATTTATAGTTTAGATTATAGTTTAGTTTATTTTATATTTTAGTTTACTTTAGTTTATGTTAGGTTAGTTTAGTTTAGTTTAGTTTAGTTTCGGTTAGGTGTGGTTAGGATAGTTTAGTTTAGTTTAGTTTAGTTAATTTATACTTTAGTTTAGTTTAGCATATAGTTTTGTTTAGTTTAGTTTATAGTATAGTATAGTTTAGTTTAGTTTAGTTTAGGGTAGGTTAGATTAGTTTAGTTTATTTTAGTATAGGTTAGATTTGGTTAGGGTAGTTTAGTTAAGTTTATAGTTTAGTTTAGGTTAGGTTACGTTAGGTTAGGTTAGGTTAGGTTAGTTTAGTTTAGATTAGTTTAGTTTACTTTACTTTAGTTTTGTTTAGTTTTGTTTAGGTTAGGTTAGGTTAGTTTAGGTTAGGTTAGGTTAGCGTATTTTGGTTTAGTTTAGTTTAGTTAAGTTTTGTTTAGTTTATAATTTAGTTTAGTTTAGTTTAGCTTGGTTTAGTTTAGGTTGGGTTAGGTTAGTTTAGTTTAGTTTAGTTTGGTTTATTTTAGTTTAGTTTAGGTTAGGTGAGCATAGGTTAGTTTAGTTTAATTTAGATTAGGTTATTTAGGTTAGGTTATGTTAAGTTAGTTTAGTTTAGTTTAGTTTATGTTAGTTTAGGTTAGGTTAGGTTAGGTTATGTTAGTTTAGTTTAGTTTAGCTTAGTTTAGCTTAGGTTAGGTTAGTTTAGGTTATTTTACTTTAGTTTAGTTTAGTTTAGTTTATAGTTTAGTATAGTTTATAGTTTAGTTTATAGTTTACTTTAGTTTATAGTGTAGTTTAGTTTAGTTTAGTTTCGTTTCGTTTAGGTTAGGTTCGGTTACGTTAGGTTATGTTAGGTTAAGTTAGTTTAGTTTAGTTTATTTTAGTTATGTTTAGTTTAGTTTATAGTTTAGTTTATTAATTAGTTTAGTTTAGTTTATAATTAAGTATATAGTTTAGTATAGTTTAGTTTAGTGTAGTTTAGTTTAGATTAGCTTAGTTAGTTTATTTTGGATTAGTTTACTTCACGTTACGTTAGGTTAGGTTAATTTATTTTAATTTAGGTCAGGTTAGGTTAAGTCAGGTTACTTTAGTTTAGCATAGTTTAGTTTAGTTTAGATAATTTTAGTTTATTTATAGTTTAGTTTAGTTTATAATTTAGTTTAGTTTAGTGTGGTTTAGATTAGGTTAGGTTGGGTTAGATTAGTTTAGTTTAGGTTAGGTTAGGTTAGGATAGTTTAGTTTAGTTAATTTTAGTTTAGTTTAGTTTATAGTTCAAATTAGTTTAGTTCAGATTAGTTTAGTTTAGTTTAGTTTACTTAAGTTTAGTTTAGGTTAGGTTAGGTTAGGTTATGTTAGGTTCGGTTAGTGTAGTTTAGTTTAGTTAAGTTCAGTTTGTATTAGGTTAGGTTAATTTAATTTAGTTTAGTTTAGGTTAGGTTAGGTGAGTTTAATTTAGTTTAGTTTAGTTTACGTTAGGTTAGGTTAGGTTAGGTTAATTTAGTTTAGTTTAGTTTAATTTAATTTATTTAATTTATAGTTTAGTTAAATTTAGTTTAATTTATAGTTTATATTATAGTTTAGTTTATTTTATATTTTAGTTTAGTTTAGTTTATGTTAGGTTAGTTTAGTTTAGTTTAGTTTAGTTTCGGTTAGGTGTGGTTAGGATAGTTTAGTTTAGTTTAGTTTAGTTTTAGTTTATAGTTTAGTTTAGTTTATTTTATACTTAAGTTCATAGTTTAGTTTATAGTTTAGTTTAGGCTATTTTAGATTAGTTTAGTTTAGTTTGGTTTAGTTTAGGTTAGGTTTGTTTAGGTTAATTTAGTAAAGTTTAGTTTAGTTTTGTTTATTTAGTTTATTTTATAGTTTAGTTTAGTTAAGTTTTGGTTTAGTTTAATTTAGTTTAGTTTAGTTTTGTTTAATTTAGTTTAGTTTAGTTTTGTTTAATTTAGATTAGTTTAATTTAGTTTAGTTTTGTTTAGATCAGGTTAGGTTGTATAGGTTAGTTTAGTTTAGTTTACTTTAGCTAACTTTAGTTTAGTTTATAGTTTCGGTAATTTATTTTAGTTTAATTTAGTGTATAGTTAGGTTTATAGTTTAGTTTAGTTTATAGTTTATTTTATAGTTTAGTATATTTTAGTTTAGTTTAGTTTAATTTAGCTTAGTTTAGTTTAGTTTTGTTTAGTTTAGGGTAAATAAGGTTAGGTTAGATTGAGTTAAGTTAGTTTAGTTTAGTTTTGTTTAGGTTAGTATAGGTTTGGTTAGGTTAGTTTAGTTCATTTTATTTTAATTTAGTGTAATTAATATATAGTTTAGTTAAATTTAGTTTAGTTTATAGTTTAGATTATAGTTTAGTTTAGTTCATTTTATATTTTAGTTTTGTTTAGTTTAGGTTAGGTTAGTTTAGTTTAGTTTATTTTAGGTTAGGTTAGTTTGGGTTAGAATAGTTTAGTTTAGTTTAGTTTAGTTTTAATTTATAGTTTATTTTAGTTTTGTGAATACTCAAGTTTATAATTTAATTAATAATCTAGTTTAAAAATTTAGTTTAGGCTATTTTGGATTAGTTTAGCTTAGTTTAATTTAGTTAAGTTTAGTTTAGTTTATTGTTTAGTTTGCTTTAGTTTAGTTTTGTTTAATTTATTTTAGTTTAGTTTACTTTAGTTTAGTTTAGGTTAGGTTAGCTTAGGTTATGTTAGGTGAGTTTATTTTAGTTTAGTAGATTAGTTTAGTTTAGGTTAGGATAGTTTAGTTCAGTTTAGTTTAGTTTAGTTAAGCTTAGCTAGTTTAGTTTAGATTAGTATAGTTTACGTTAGGTTAGGTTAGGTAAGTTTAGTTTTGTTTAGGTTAGGTTAGGTTAGGTGAAGTTAGGTTACTTTAGTTTGGTTAAGTTTAATTTATTTTAGTTTATTTTAGTTTATTTATAGTTTAGTTTAGTTTATAATTTAGTTTAGTTTAGTTTAGTTTAGATTAGGTTAGGTTAGGTTAGATTAGTTTAGTTTAGTTTAGGTTAGGTTAGGTTAGGATAGTTTAGTTTAGTTTATTTTAGTTTAGTTTAGTTTAGTTTACAGTTTAGTTTATAGTTTAAATTAGTTTAGTTCAGATTAGTTTAGTTTAGTTTAGTTTACTTAAGTTTAGTTTAGGTTAGGTTAGGTTAGGTTAGGTTAGGTTAGGTTATGTTAGGTTTGGTTATAGTAGTTTAGTTTAGTTAAGTTCAGTTTATATTAGGTTAGGTTAATTTAATTTAGTTTAGTTTAGTTTAGGTTAGGTTAGGTGAGTTTAATTTAGTTTAGTTTAGTTTGGTTTAGTTTAGCTTAGGTTTGTTTAGGTTAATTTAGTAAAGTTTAGTTTAGTTTTGTTTATTTAGTTTATTTTATAGTTTAGTTTAGTTTACTTTAGTTTATAGTTTAGTTTAGTTTAGTTTATTTTAGTTTAAAATTTAGTTTATACTTTCGTTTACTTTAGTTAATAATTTTGGTTATTGGCTTAGTTTAGTTTAGTTTAATTATGTTTTATTTAGTTTAGTTTAGTTTCGTTTAGGTTTGGTTAGGTTAGGTTAGTTTAGTTTAATTCTATTTAGGTTAGGTTAGGTAATTATAGGTTAGTATAGTTTAGTTAATTTATTTTAGTTAATAGTTCAGTATAGTTTACAGTTTAGTTTATAGTTTAGTTCAGTTTATAGTGTAGTTTATAGTTTAGTTTAGCTTAGTTTCGTTTAGGTTATGTTAGGTTAGGTTAGGTTGGATTAGCTTAGTTTAGTTTAGTTTAGTTTAGGTTAGGTTCGGTTACGTTATGTTATGTTAGCTTATGTTAGTTTAGTTTAGTTTAGTTTAGTCTAGTTTAGTTAAGTTTAGTTTAGTTTAGTTTAGGTTAGGTTAGGTTTAGTTTGGTTAGATTAGGTTAGATTAGGTTAGTTTAGCTAATTTTAGTTTAGTTTATAGTTTCGTTAATTTAGTTTAGTTTAGTTTAGTGTATAGTTAAGTTTATAGTTTAGTTTAGTTTATGGTTTAGTATAGTTTAGTTTAGTTTAGTTTAACTTAGTTTAGTTTAGGTTCGTATAGTTTAGTTTAGGTTAAGTTAGGTTAGGTTTGGTTAGGTTAATTTAGTTTAGTTTAGTTTAATTTAGTTTATTTAATTTATAGTTTAGTTAAATTTAGTTTATTTTATAGTTTAGTTTATTTTATATTTTAGTTTAGTTTAGTTTAGGTTAGGTTAGTTTAGTTTAGTTTAGTTTCGGTTAGGTTGGGTTAGGATAGTTTAGTTTAGTTTAGTTTAGTTTTAGTTTATAGTTTAGTTTAGTTTATTTTATACTTAAGTTCATAGTTTAGTTTATAGCTTAGTTTAGGCTATTTTAGATTAGTTTAGTTTAGTTTGGTTTAGTTTAGGTTTGGTTTGGTTAGGTTAATTTAGTAAAGTTTAGTTTAGTTTTGTTTATTTAGTTTATTTTATAGTTTAGTTTAGTTAAGTTTAGTTTAGTTTAATTTAGTTTAGTTTAGTTTTGTTTAATTTAGTTTAGTTTAGTTTTGTTTAATTTAGTTTAGTTTAATTTAGTTTAGTTTAGTTTAGATCAGGTTAGGTTGTTTAGGTTAATTTAGTTTAGTTCAGTTTAGCTAAACTTAGTTTAGTTTATAGTTTCGGTAATTTATTTTAGTTTAATTTAGTGTATAGTTAGGTTTATAGTTTAGTTTAGTTTATAGTTTATTTTATAGTTTAGTATATTTTAGTTTAGTTTAGTTTAGTTTTTGCTTAGTTTAGTTTAGTTTCGTTTAGTTTAGGGTAGGTAAGGTTAGGTTGGGTTGGGTTAAGTTAGTTTAGTTTAGTTTTGTTTAGGTTAGGTTAGGTTTGGTTAGGTTAGTTTAGTTCATTTTATTTTAATTTAGTGTAGTTAATTTATAGTTTAGTTAAATTTATTTTAGTTTATAGTTTAGATTATAGTTTTGTTTAGTTTAGGTTAGGTTAGTTTAGTTTAGTTTATTTTAGGTTAAGTTAGTTTGGGTTAGAATAGTTTAGTTTAGTTTAGTTTATTTTTAATTTATAATTTATTTTAGTTTTGTGAATACTTAAGTTTATCGTTTAGTTTATAATCTAGTTTATAGTTTAGTTTAGGCTATTTTGGATTAGTTTAGTATAGTTTAGTTTAGTTTATTTTAGTTTAGAATAGGTTAGGTTAGGTTAATTTAGTATTGTTTAGTTTAGTTTAGTTTATTTAGTTTATTTTATAGTTTAGTTTATAGTTTAGTTTAGTTAAGTTTAGTTTAGTTTAGTTTATTGTTTAGTTTGCTTTAGTTTAGTTTTGTTTAATTTATTTTAGTTTAGTTTAGTTTGGTTTCGTTTAGGTTAGGTTAGGTTATGTTAATTTAGGTTAGCTTAGTTTAGTTTAGTTTAGGTTAGATTAAGTTAGGTAAGGTTAGTTAAGTTTAGTTTAGTTAAGTTAAGTTTAGTTTAATTTATAGTTTAGTTTAGTTTACTTTAGTTTATAGTTTAGTTTAGTTTAGTTTATTTTAGTTTAAAGTTTAGTTTATACTTTCGTTTACTTTAGTTAATAATTTTGTTTATGGTTTAGTTTAGTTTAGTTTAATTATGTTTTATTTAGTTTAGTTTCGTTTAGGTTTGGTTAGGTTAGGTTAGTTTAGTTTAATTCTATTTAGGTTAGGTTAGGTAATTTTAGGTTAGTATAGTTTAGTTAATTTATTTTAGTTAATAGTTCAGTATAGTTTACAGTTTAGTTTATAGTTTAGTTCAGTTTGTAGTGTAGTTTATAGTTTAGTTTAGTTCCGTTTAGGTTATGTTAGGTTAGGTTAGGTTGGATTAGCTTAGTTTAGTTTAGTTTAGTTTAGGTTAGGTTCGGTTACGTTATGTTATGTTAGCTTATGTTAGTTTAGTTTAGTTTAGTTTAGTCTAGTTTAGTTAAGTTTAGTTTAGTTTATAGTTTAGTTTATATTAGTTTATTTATTAGTTTAGTTTATAGTTAAGTATATAGTTTAGTTTAGTTTAGTTTAGCTTAGTTTGTTTATTTTAGATTAGTATAGCTTACGTTACGTTAGGTTAAACCTAACTTAACGTAAGCTAACGTAAGTTAGGTTCGTTTACTTTAGTTTAATTAGATTAGGTTAGGTTAAGTTAGGTTACTTTAGCTTAGTTTAGTTTAGTTTAGATAATTTATGGTTTAGTTTAGTTAAGTTTAATTTATAGATCAGTATATAGTTTACTTTAGTTTATAGTTCAGTTTAGGTTAGATTAGTTTAAGTTAGATTAGGTTAGATTAGTTTAGTTTAGTTTAGTTTCGGTTAGGTTCGATTAGGTTACATTAAGTTAGTTTAGGTTTGCTTAGTTTAGTTTAGTTTAGTATAGTTAAGTTTAGTTAAGTTTTGTTTAGTTTACAGTTTAGTTTAGTTAAGTTTAGTTTATAATTTAGTTTATAGTTCAGTTTAGTTTAGTTCATACTTTATTTTAGTTTACTTTAGTTTCAGTTTTAGTTTAGTTTAGTTTAGGTTAGGTTAGGTTAGGTTAGGTTAGTTTAGTTTAGTTTAGTTTATGTTAGTTTAGGTTAGGTTAGGTTATGTTAGTCTAGTTTAGTTTAGCTTAGTTTAGCTTAGGTTAGGTTAGTTTAGGTTATTTTACTTTAGTTTAGTTTAGTTTAGTTTAGTTTATAGTTTTGTTTAGGTTAGGTTAGGTTAGGTTAGGTGAAGTTAGGTTACTTTAGTTTAGTTAAGTTTAATTTAGTTTAGTTTATTTTAGTTTATTTATAGTTTAGTTTAGTTTATAATTTAGTTTAGTTTAGTGTGGTTTAGATTAGGTTAGGTTAGGTTAGATTAGTTTAGTTTAGTTTAAGTTAGGTTAGGTTAGGATAGTTTAGTTTAGTTTATTTTAGTTTAGTTTAGTTTAGTTTATACTTTAGTTTATAGTTTAAATTAGTTTAGTTCAGATTAGTTTAGTTTAGTTTAGTTTACTTAAGTTTAGTTTAGGTTAGGTTAGGTTATGTTAGGTTTGGTTAGTGTAGTTTAGTTTAGTTAAGTTCAGTTTATATTAGGTTAGGTTAATTTAATTTAGTTTAGTTTAGTTTAGGTTAGGTTAGGTGAGTTTAATTTAGTTTAGTTTAGTTTAGGTTAGGTTAGGTTAGGTTAGGTTAGGTTAGGTTATGTTAGGTTAGGTTAGTGTAGTGTAGTTTAGTTTAGTTTAGATTTGACTCGTTTAGTTTATAATTTAGTTTATAGTTCAGTTTACAGTTTAGTTTAGTTTAGTTTCGGTTAGTTTAGGTTAGGTTAGATTTATTTAATTTAGGTTAGGATAGTTTAGTTCAGTTTAGTTTAGTTTATTTAAGCTTAGTTAGTTTAGTTTAGATTAGTATAGTTTACGTTAGGTTAGGTTAGGTTAGGTAAGTTTAGTTTTGTTTAGGTTAGGTTAGGTTAGGTGAAGTTAGGTTACTTTAGTTTAGTTAAGTTTAATTTAGTTTAGTTTAGTGTAGTTTAGATTAGGTTAGGTTAGGTTAGATTAGTTTAGTTTAGTTTAGGTTAGGTTAGGTTAGGATAGTTTAGTTTAGTTTATTTTATTTTAGTTTAGTTTAGTTTATAGTTTAGTTTATAGTTTAAATTAGTTTAGTTTAGATTAGTTTAGTTTAGTTTAGTTTAGTTTAGGTTAGGTTATGTTAGGTGAGTTTAGTTTAGTTTAGTTTAGGTTAGGTTAGTTTAGTTTAGTTTCGGTTAGTTTAGTTTAGTTTAGGTTAAGTTAGGTTTAGTTTGGTTAGGTTAGGTTAGGTTAGGTTAGGTTAGTTTAGTTTAGTATAGTTTAGGTTAGGTTAGGTTAGGTTAGGTTAAGTTAGGTTATGTTAGGTTAGGTTATAGTAGTTTAGTTTAGTTAAGTTTAGATTTTACTCGTTTAGTTTATAGTTTAGTTTATAGTTCAGTTTAGTTTAGTTTAGTATAGTTTAGTTTTGTTTAATTTAGTTTTGTTTAATTTATTTTAATTTAGTTTAGTTTAGTTTAGTATATAGTTTAGTTTTTAATTTAGTTTAGTTTAGATTATAGTTTAGTTTATGATTTAGTTTAGTTTAGTTTAGTTTAATTTAGGTTAGGTTCAGTTAGGTTAGTTTAGTTTACTTTAGTTTAGTTTAGGTTAGGTTAGCTTAGGTTATGTTAGGTGAGTTTATTTTAGTTTAGTAGTTTAGTTTAGTTTAGGTTAGGTTAGTTTAGTTTAGTTTAGTTTAGTTTTGTTTAATTTAGTTTAGTTTAATTTAGTTTAGTTTAGTTTAGATCAGGTTAGGTTGTTTAGGTTAATTTAGTTTAGTTCAGTTTAGCTAAACTTAGTTTAGTTTATAGTTTCGGTAATTTATTTTAGTTTAATTTAGTGTATAGTTAGGTTTATAGTTTAGTTTAGTTTATAGTTTATTTTATAGTTTAGTATATTTTAGTTTAGTTTAGTTTAGTTTTTGCTTAGTTTAGTTTAGTTTCGTTTAGTTTAGGGTAGGTAAGGTTAGGTTGGGTTGGGTTAAGTTAGTTTAGTTTAGTTTTGTTTAGGTTAGGTTAGGTTTGGTTAGGTTAGTTTAGTTCATTTTATTTTAATTTAGTGTAGTTAATTTATAGTTTAGTTAAATTTATTTTAGTTTATAGTTTAGATTATAGTTTTGTTTAGTTTAGGTTAGGTTAGTTTAGTTTAGTTTATTTTAGGTTAAGTTAGTTTGGGTTAGAATAGTTTAGTTTAGTTTAGTTTATTTTTAATTTATAATTTATTTTAGTTTTGTGAATACTTAAGTTTATCGTTTAGTTTATAATCTAGTTTATAGTTTAGTTTAGGCTATTTTGGATTAGTTTAGTATAGTTTAGTTTAGTTTATTTTAGTAAAGAATAGGTTAGGTTAGGTTAATTTAGTATTGTTTAGTTTAGTTTAGTTTATTTAGTTTATTTTATAGTTTAGTTTATAGTTTAGTTTAGTTAAGTTTAGTTTAGTTTAGTTTATTGTTTAGTTTGCTTTAGTTTAGTTTTGTTTAATTTATTTTAGTTTAGTTTAGTTTGGTTTCGTTTAGGTTAGGTTAGGTTATGTTAATTTAGGTTAGCTTAGTTTAGTTTAGTTTAGGTTAGATTAAGTTAGGTAAGGTTAGTTAAGTTTAGTTTAGTTAAGTTAAGTTTAGTTTAATTTATAGTTTAGTTTAGTTTACTTTAGTTTATAGTTTAGTTTAGTTTAGTTTATTTTAGTTTAAAATTTAGTTTATACTTTCGTTTACTTTAGTTAATAATTTTGTTTATGGTTTAGTTTAGTTTAGTTTAATTATGTTTTATTTAGTTTAGTTTCGTTTAGGTTTGGTTAGGTTAGGTTAGTTTAGTTTAATTCTATTTAGGTTAGGTTAGGTAATTTTAGGTTAGTATAGTTTAGTTAATTTATTTTAGTTAATAGTTCAGTATAGTTTACAGTTTAGTTTATAGTTTGGTTCAGTTTGTAGTGTAGTTTATAGTTTAGTTTAGTTCCGTTTAGGTTATGTTAGGTTAGGTTAGGTTGGATTAGCTTAGTTTAGTTTAGTTTAGTTTAGGTTAGGTTCGGTTACGTTATGTTATGTTAGCTTATGTTAGTTTAGTTTAGTTTAGTTTAGTCTAGTTTAGTTAAGTTTAGTTTAGTTTATAGTTTAGTTTATATTAGTTTATTTATTAGTTTAGTTTATAGTTAAGTATATAGTTTAGTTTAGTTTAGTTTAGCTTAGTTTGTTTATTTTAGATTAGTATAGCTTACGTTACGTTAGGTTAAACCTAACTTAACGTAAGCTAACGTAAGTTAGGTTCGTTTAGTTTAGTTTAATTAGATTAGGTTAGGTTAAGTTAGGTTACTTTAGCTTAGTTTAGTTTAGTTTAGATAATTTATGGTTTAGTTTAGTTAAGTTTAATTTATAGATCAGTATATAGTTTACTTTAGTTTATAGTTCAGTTTAGGTTAGATTAGTTTAAGTTAGATTAGGTTAGATTAGTTTAGTTTAGTTTAGTTTCGGTTAGGTTCGATTAGGTTACATTAAGTTAGTTTAGGTTTGCTTAGTTTAGTTTAGTTTAGTATAGTTAAGTTTAGTTAAGTTTTGTTTAGTTTACAGTTTAGTTTAGTTAAGTTTAGTTTATAATTTAGTTTATAGTTCAGTTTAGTTTAGTTCATACTTTATTTTAGTTTACTTTAGTTTCAGTTTTAGTTTAGTTTAGTTTAGGTTAGGTTAGGTTAGGTTAGGTTAGTTTAGTTTAGTTTAGTTTATGTTAGTTTAGGTTAGGTTAGGTTATGTTAGTCTAGTTTAGTTTAGCTTAGTTTAGCTTAGGTTAGGTTAGTTTAGGTTATTTTACTTTAGTTTAGTTTAGTTTAGTTTAGTTTATAGTTTTGTTTAGGTTAGGTTAGGTTAGGTTAGGTGAAGTTAGGTTACTTTAGTTTAGTTAAGTTTAATTTAGTTTAGTTTATTTTAGTTTATTTATAGTTTAGTTTAGTTTATAATTTAGTTTAGTTTAGTGTGGTTTAGATTAGGTTAGGTTAGGTTAGATTAGTTTAGTTTAGTTTAAGTTAGGTTAGGTTAGGATAGTTTAGTTTAGTTTATTTTAGTTTAGTTTAGTTTAGTTTATACTTTAGTTTATAGTTTAAATTAGTTTAGTTCAGATTAGTTTAGTTTAGTTTAGTTTACTTAAGTTTAGTTTAGGTTAGGTTAGGTTAGGTTAGGTTATGTTAGGTTTGGTTAGTGTAGTTTAGTTTAGTTAAGTTCAGTTTATATTAGGTTAGGTTAATTTAATTTAGTTTAGTTTAGTTTAGGTTAGGTTAGGTGAGTTTAATTTAGTTTAGTTTAGTTTAGGTTAGGTTAGGTTAGGTTAGGTTAGGTTATGTTAGGTTAGGTTAGTGTAGTGTAGTTTAGTTTAGTTTAGATTTGACTCGTTTAGTTTATAATTTAGTTTATAGTTCAGTTTACAGTTTAGTTTAGTTTAGTTTCGGTTAGTTTAGGTTAGGTTAGATTTATTTAATTTAGGTTAGGATAGTTTAGTTCAGTTTAGTTTAGTTTATTTAAGCTTAGTTAGTTTAGTTTAGATTAGTATAGTTTACGTTAGGTTAGGTTAGGTTAGGTAAGTTTAGTTTTGTTTAGGTTAGGTTAGGTTAGGTGAAGTTAGGTTACTTTAGTTTAGTTAAGTTTAATTTAGTTTAGTTTAGTGTAGTTTAGATTAGGTTAGGTTAGGTTAGATTAGTTTAGTTTAGTTTAGGTTAGGTTAGGTTAGGATAGTTTAGTTTAGTTTATTTTATTTTAGTTTAGTTTAGTTTATAGTTTAGTTTATAGTTTAAATTAGTTTAGTTTAGATTAGTTTAGTTTAGTTTAGTTTAGTTTAGGTTAGGTTATGTTAGGTGAGTTTAGTTTAGTTTAGTTTAGGTTAGGTTAGTTTAGTTTAGTTTCGGTTAGTTTAGTTTAGTTTAGGTTAAGTTAGGTTTAGTTTGGTTAGGTTAGGTTAGGTTAGGTTAGGTTAGTTTAGTTTAGTATAGTTTAGGTTAGGTTAGGTTAGGTTAGGTTAAGTTAGGTTATGTTAGGTTAGGTTATAGTAGTTTAGTTTAGTTTAATTTAGTTTAGGTTAGGTTATGTTAGGTGAGTTTAGTTTAGTTTAGTTTAGGTTAGGTTAGTTTAGTTTAGTTTCGGTTAGTTTAGTTTAGTTTAGGTTAAGTTAGGTTTAGTTTGGTTAGGTTAGGTTAGGTTAGGTTAGGTTAGTTTAGTTTAGTATAGTTTAGGTTAGGTTAGGTTAGGTTAGGTTAAGTTAGGTTATGTTAGGTTAGGTTATAGTAGTTTAGTTTAGTTAAGTTTAGATTTTACTCGTTTAGTTTATAGTTTAGTTTATAGTTCAGTTTAGTTTAGTTTAGTATAGTTTAGTTTTGTTTAATTTAGTTTTGTTTAATTTATTTTAATTTAGTTTAGTTTAGTTTAGTATATAGTTTAGTTTTTAATTTAGTTTAGTTTAGATTATAGTTTAGTTTATGATTTAGTTTAGTTTAGTTTAGTTTAATTTAGGTTAGGTTCAGTTAGGTTAGTTTAGTTTACTTTAGTTTAGTTTAGGTTAGGTTAGCTTAGGTTATGTTAGGTGAGTTTATTTTAGTTTAGTAGTTTAGTTTAGTTTAGGTTAGGTTAGTTTAGTTTAGTTTAGTTTCGTTTAGTTTAGTTTAGTTTAGGTATGGTTAGATTTAGTTTGGTTAGGTTAGGTTAGGTTAGGTTAGTTTAGTTTATTTTAGGTTAGTTTAGGTTAGGTAAGGTTAGGTTAGTTAAATTTAATTTTGTTAGATTATAATTTAGTTTATAGTTTAGTTTAGGTTAGTTTATTGTTTAGTTTAGTTAAGTTTAGTTTAGGTTAGGTAAGGTTAGGTTAGGTTAGTTTAGTTTAGTATAGTTTAGTTTAGTTTAGTTTAGTGAATTTAGTTTAGTTTAGGTTTTAGTTAAGCTTAGTTAGTTTAGTTTAGATTAGTATAGTTTACTTTAGGTTAGTTTAGGTTAGGTAATTTTAGTTTAGTTTAGTTTAGGTTAGGTTAGGTGAAGTTATGTTACTTTAGTTTAGTTTAGTTTATTTTAGTTTATTTACAGTTTAGTTTAGTTTATAATTAATTTAGTTTAGTGTAGTTTAGTTTAGGTTAAGTTAGGTTAGATTAGTTTAGTTTAGTTTAGGTTAGGTTAGGTGAGAATAGTTTAGTTTATTTTAGTTTAGTTTAGTTTATAGTTAAGTTTACAGTTTAAATTAGTTTAGTTTAGATTAATTTAGTTTAGGTTAGGTTAGGTTATGTTAGGTTAGGTTAGTTTAGCATAGGTTTGATTAGGTTAGGTTAGTTTAGGTTACGGCAGTTTAGTTTAGTTTAGGTTAGGTTGGTTTAGTTTAGTTTCGTTTAGTTTAGTTTAGTTTAGGTTAGGTTAGGTTTAGTTTGGTTAGGTTAGGTTAGGTTAGGTTAGTTTAGCTAATTTTAGTTTAGTTTATAGTTTCGTTAATTTAGTTTAGTTTAGTTTATTGTATAGTTAAGTTTATAGTTTAGTTTAGTTTATGGTTTAGTATAGTTTAGTTTAGTTTAGTTTAACTTAGTTTAGTTTAGATTCGTTTAGTTTAGTTTAGGTTAAGTTAGGTTAGGTTTGGTTAGGTTAATTTAGCTTAGTTTAGTTTAATTTAGTTTATTTAATTTATAGTTTAGTTAAATTTAGTTTAGTTTATAGTTTAGATTATAGTTTAGTTTATTTTATATTTTAGTTTAGTTTAGTTTATGTTAGGTTAGTTTAGTTTAGTTTAGTTTAGTTTCGGTTAGGTGTGGTTAGGATAGTTTAGTTTAGTTTAGTTTAGTTTTAGTTTATAGTTTAGTTTAGTTTATTTTATACTTAAGTTCATAGTTTAGTTTATAGTTTAGTTTAGGCTATTTTAGATTAGTTTAGTTTTGTTTGGTTTATTTTAGTTTAGTTTAGGTTAGGTGAGCATAGGTTAGTTTAGTTTAATTTAGATTAGGTTATTTAGGTTAGGTTATGTTAGGTTAGTTTAGTTTACTTTAGTTTATGTTAGTTTAGGTAATGTTAGGTTAGGTTATGTTAGTTTAGATTAGTTTAGCTTAGTTTAGCTTAGGTTAGGTTAGTTTAGGTTATTTTACTTTAGTGTAGTTTAGTTTAGTTTATAGTTTAGTATAGTTTATAGTTTAGTTTATAGTTTAATTTAGTTTATAGTGTAGTTTAGTTTAGTATAGTTTCGTTTCGTTTAGGTTAGGTTACGTTAGGTTAGGTTAGGTTAGGTTAGGTTAGGTTAGTTTCGTTTAGATTAGTTTAGTTTACTTTACTTTAGTTTTGTTTAGTTTTGTTTAGGTTAGGTTAGTTTAGTAAAGGTTAGGTTAGGTTAGCTTAGTTTGGTTTAGTTTAGTTTAGTTAAGTTTTGTTTGGTTTATAGTTTAGTTTAGTTTAGTTTAGCTTAGTTTAGTTTAGGTTGGGTTAGGTTAGTTTAGTTTAGTTTAGTTCGGTTTATTTTAGTTTAGTTTAGATTTGGTGAGCATAGGTTATTTTAGTTTCATTTAGATTAGATTATTTAGGTTAGGTTATGTTAGGTTAGTTTAGTTTAGTTTATGTTAGTTTAGGTTAGGTTAGGTCAGGTTATGTTAGTTTAGTTTAGTTTAGCTTAGTTTAGCTTAGGTTAGGTTAGTTTAGGTTATTTTACTTTAGTTTAGTTTAGTTTAGTTTAGTTTATAGTTTAGTATAATTTATAGTTTAGTTTATAGTTTACTTTAGTTTATAGTGTAGTTTAGTTTAGTTTAGTTTCGTTTCGTTTAGTTATGTTTAGTTTAGTTTATAGTTTAGTTTATTAATTAGTTTAGTTTAGTTTATAGTTAAGTATATAGTTTAGTATAGTTTAGTTTTGTGTAGTTTAGTTTATATTAGCTTAGTTAGTATATTTTGGATTAGTTTACTTTACGTTACGTTAGGTTAGGTTAATTTATTTTAGTTTAGGTTAGGTTAAGTCAGGTTACTTTTATTTAGCATAGTTTAGTTTAGTTTAGATAATTTAAGGTTTAGTTTAGTTTAGTTTCGGTTAGTTTAGGTTAGGTTAGATTAATTTAATTAAGGTTGGGATAGTTTAGTTCAGTTTAGTTTAGTTTAGTCAAGCTTAGTTAGTTTAGTTTAGATTAGTATAGTTTACGTTAGGTTAGGTTAGGTTAGGTAAGTTTAGTTTTGTTTAGGTTAGGTTAGGTTAGGTGAAGTTAGGTTACTTTAGTTTAGTTAAGTTTAATTTAGTTTAGTTTAGTGTAGTTTAGATTAGGTTAGGTTAGGTTAGATTAGTTTAGTTTAGTTTAGGTTAGGTTAGGTTAGGATAGTTTAGTTTAGTTTAGTTTAGTTTAGTTTAGTTTAGTTTATAGTTTAGTTTATAGTTTAAATTAGTTTAGTTCAGATTAGTTTAGTTTAGTTTAGTTTACTTAAGTTTAGTTTAGGTTAGGTTAGGTTAGGTTAGGTTATATTAGGTTTGGTTAGTGTAGTTTAGTTTAGTTATGTTCAGTTTATATTAGTTTAGGTTAATTTAATTTAGTTTAGTTTTGTTTAGGTTAGGTTAGGTGAGTTTAGTTTAGTTTAGTTTAGTTTAGGTTAGGTTAGGTTAGGTTAGGTTATGTTAGGTTATGTTAGGTTATGTTAGGTTAGGTTAGTGTAGTTTAGTTAATTTAGATTTGACTCGTTTAGTTTATAATTTAGTTTATAGTTCAGTTTAGTTTGGTTTAGTATAGTTTAGTTCTGTTTAATTTAGTTTTGTTTAATTTATTTTAATTTAGTTTAGTTTAGTTTAGTATATAGTTTAATTTTTAATTTAGTTTAGTTTAGTTTATAGTTTAGTTTAGTTTATGGTTAATTTATAGTTTAGTTTAGTTTATTTTAGTTTAGTTCAGTTTAGGATATGTCAGGTTAGTTTAGGTTAGTTTACTTTAGTTTAGTATAGTTTATAGTTTGGATTTGTTTAGTTTAGTTTATAGTTCAGTTTAGTTGAGTTTATTTTAATTTAGTTTAATTAAATTTTCTTTACTGTACAATTAAGTTTAGTTTAGTTTAGTTTATAGTTTAGTTTAGTTTATGGTTAAGTTTATACTTTTGTTTAGTTTAATTTAGTTTAGTTGAGTATAGTTTAGCTCAGGTTAGCTTAGGTTAGGTTAATTTAGTTTAGTTTAGGTTAGGTTAGGTTAGGTTAGGTTACTTTAGTTAAGTTTAGTTTAGTTTAGTTAATTTATACTTTAGTTTAGTTTAGCATATAGTTTAGTTTAGTTTAGTTTATAGTATAGTATAGTTTAGTTTAGTTTAGTTTAGGGTAGGTTAGATTAGTTTAGTTTATTTTAGTTTAGATTAGGTTTGGTTAGGGTAGTTTACTTAAGTTTATAGTTTAGTTTATGTTAGGTTACGTTAGGTTAGGTTAGGTTAGTTTAGATTAGTTTAGTTTACTTTACTTTAGTTTTGTTTAGTTTTGTTTAGGTTAGGTTAGGTTAGTTTAGGTTAGGTTAGGTTAGCGTATTTTGGTTTAGTTTAGTTTAGTTAAGTTTTGTTTAGTTTATAGTTTAGTTTAGTTTAGTTTAGCTTGGTTTAGTTTAGGTTGGGTTAGGTTAGTTTAGTTTAGTTTAGTTTGGTTTATTTTAGTTTAGTTTAGGTTAGATGAGCATGGGTTAGTTTAGTTTAATTTAGATTAGGTTATTTAGGTTAGGTTATGTTAGGTTAGTTTAGTTTAGTTTAGTTTATGTTAGTTTAGGTTAGGTTAGGTTAGGTTATGTTAGTTTAGTTTAGTTTAGCTTAGTTTAGCTTAGGTTAGGTTAGTTTAGGTTATTTTACTTTAGTTTAGTTTACTTTATAGTTTAGTATAGTTTATAGTTTAGTTTATAGTTTACTTTAGTTTATAGTGTAGTTTAGTTTAGTTTAGTTTCGTTTCGTTTAGGTTAGGTTCGGTTACGTTAGGTTATGTTAGGTTAAGTTAGTTTAGTTTAGTTTAGTTTAGTTATGTTTAGTTTAGTTTATAGTTAAGTTTATTAATTAGTTTAGATTAGTTTATAGTTAAGTATATAGTTTAGTATAGTTTAGTTTAGTGTAGTTTAGTTTAGATTAGCTTAGTTAGTTTATTTTGGATTAGTTTACTTTACGTTACGTTAGGTTAGGTTAATTTATTTTAGTTTAGGTTAGGTTAGGTTAAGTCAGGTTACTTTATTTTAGCATAGTTTAGTTTAGTTTAGATAATTTTAGTTTATTTATAGTTTAGTTTAGTTTATAATTTAGTTTAGTTTAGTGTAGTTTAGATTAGGTTAGGTTAGGTTAGATTAGTTTAGTTTAGGTTAGGTTAGGTTAGGATAGTTTAGTTTAGTTTAGTTTAGTTTAGTTTAGTTTATAGTTTAGTTTATAGTTTAAATTAGTTTAGTTCAGATTAGTTTAGTTTAGTTTACTTAAGTTTAGTTTAGGTTAGGTTAGGTTAGGTTATGTTAGGTTTGGTTAGTGTAGTTTAGTTTAGTTAAGTTCAGTTTATATTAGGTTAGGTTAATTGAATTTAGTTTAGTTTAGTTTAGGTTAGGTTAGGTGAGTTTAATTTAGTTTAGTTTAGTTTAGGTTAGATTTGACTCGTTTAGTTTATAATTTAGTTTATAGTTCAGTTTAGTTTGGTTCAGTATAGTTTAGTTTTGTTTAATTTAGTTTTGTTTAATTTATTTTAATTTAGTTTAGTTTAGTTTAGTATATAGTTTTATTTTTAATATAGTTTAGTTTAGTTTATAGTTTAGTTTATGGTTTAGTTTAGTTTAGTTTGGTTTGGTTTAGTTTAGTTCTGTTTGTTTTAGTTTAGTTTAGTTTAGGTTAGGTTAGCTTAGTATAGTTTAGTTTAATTTAGGTTAGGATGGGTTAGGTTAGTTTAGTTTACTTTAGTTTAGTTTAGGTTAGGTTAGCTTAGGTTATGTTAGGTGAGTTTATTTTAGTTTAGTAATTTAGTTTAGTTTAGTTTAGGTTAGTTTAGTCTAGTTTCGTTTAGTTTAGTTTAGTTTATGTTAGGTTAGGTTTAGTTTGGTTAGGTTAGGTTAGGTTAGTTTAGATTATTTTAGGTTAGTTTAGATTAGGTTAGGTTAGGTTAGTTAAATTTAATTTAGTTATATTATAATTTAGTTTATAGTTTAGTTTAATTTAGTTTATTGTTTAGTTTAGTTAAATTTAGTTTAGGTTAGGTAAGGTTAGGTTAGGTTAGTTTAGTTTAGTTTAGGTTAGGTGAGCATAGGTTAGTTTAGTTTCATTTAGATTAGATTATTTAGGTTAGGTTATTTTAGGTTAGTTTAGTTATGTTTATGTTAGTTTAGGTTAGGTTAGGTCAGGTTATGTTAATTTAGTTTAGTTTAGCTTAGTTTAGCTTAGATTAGGTTAGTTTAGGTTATTTTACTTTAGTTTAGTTTAGTTTATTTTAGTTTATAGTTTAGTATAATTTATAGTTTAGTTTAAAGTTTACTTTAGTTTATAGTGTAGTTTAGTTTAGTTTAGTTTAGTTTCGTTTCGTTTAGGTTAGGTTCGGTTACGTTAGGTTATGTTAGGTTAAGTTAGTTTAGATTAGTTTAGTTATGTTTAGTTTAGTTTATAGTTTAGTTTATTAATTAGTTTAGTTTAATTTATAGTTAAGTATATAGTTTAGTATAGTTTAGTTTAGTGTAGTTTAATTTAGATTAGCGTAGTTAGTTTATTTTGGGTTAGTTTACTTTACGTTACGTTAGGTTAGGTTAATTTATTTTAGTTTAGGTTAGGTTAGGTTAAGTCAGGTTACTTTAGTTTAGCATAGTTTAGTTTAGTTTAGATAATTTATAGTTTAGTTTAGTTTAATTTATAGTTTAGTTTACAGTTTAGTTTAGTTTATTTTCGGTTAGTTTAGGTTAGGTTAGATTAATTTAATTTAGGTTAGGATAGTTTAGTTCAGTTTAGATTAGTTTATTTAAGCTTAGTTAGTTTAGTTTAGATTAGTATAGTTTACGTTAGGTTAGGTTAGGTTAGGTCAGTTTAGTTTTGTTTAGGTTAGGTTAGGTTAGGTGAAGTTAGGTTACTTTAGTTTAGTTAAGTTTAATTTAGTTTAGTTTAGTGTAGTTTAGATTAGGTTAGGTTAGGTTAGATTAGTTTAGTTTAGTTTAGGTTAGGTTAGGTTAGGATAGTTTAGTTTAGTTTATTTTAGTTTAGTTTAGTTTAGTTTATAGTTTAGTTTATAGTTTAAATTAGTTTAGTTTAGATTAGTTTAGTTTAGTTTAGTTTAGGTTAGGTTATGTTAGGTGAGTTTAGTTTAGTTTAGTTTAGGTTAGGTTAGTTTAGTTTACTTTCGTTTAGTTTAGTTTAGTTTAAGTTAGGTTTAGTTTGGTTAGGTTAGGTTAGGTTAGGTTAGTTTAGCTAATTTTAGTTTAGTTTATAGTTTCGTTAATTTAGTTTAGTTTAATTTAGTGTATAGTTAAGTTTATAGTTTAGTTTAGTTTATGGTTTAGTATAGTTTATTTTAGTTTAGTTTAACTTAGTTTATTTTAGATTCGTTTAGTTTAGTTTAGGTTAAGTTAGGTTAGGTTTGGTTAGGTTAATTTAGTTTAGTTTAGTTTAATTTAGTTTATTTAATTTATAGTTTAGTTAAATTTAGTTTAGTTTATAGTTTAGATTATAGTTTAGTTTATTTTATATTTAATTTAGTTTAGTTTATGTTAGGTTAGTTTAGTTTAGTTTAGTTTAGTTTCGGTTTGGTGTGGTTAGGATAGTTTAGTTTAGTTTAGTTTAGTTATAGTTGATAGTTTAGTTTAGTTTATTTTATACTTAAGTTCATAGTTTAGTTTATAGTTTAGTTTAGGCTATTTTAGATTAGTTTAGTTTAGTTTGGTTTATTTTAGTTTAGTTTAGGTTAGGTGAGCATAGGTTAGTTTAGTTTAATTTAGATTAGGTTATATAGGTTAGGTTATATTAGGTTAATTTAGTTTAGTTTAGTTTATGTTAGTTTAGGTTATGTTAGGTTAGGTTATGTTAGTTTAGTTTAGTTTAGCTTAGTTTAGCTTAGGTTAGGTTAGTTTATGTTATTTTACTTTAGTTTAGTTTAGTTTAGTTTATAGTTTAGTATAGTTTATAGTTTAGTTTAGTTTATAGTGTAGTTTAGTTTAGTTTAGTTTCGTTTCGTTTAGTTATGTTTAGTTTAGTTTATAGTTTAGTTTATTAATTAGTTTAGTTTAGTTTATAGTTAAGTATATAGTTTAGTATAGTTTAGTTTAGTGTAGTTTAGTTTAGATTAGCTTAGTTAGTATATTTTGGATTAGTTTACTTTACGTTACGTTAGGTTAGGTTAATTTATTTTAGTTTAGGTTAGGTTAAGTCAGGTTACTTTTGTTTAGCATAGTTTAGTTTTGTTTAGATAATTTAAGGTTTAGTTTAGTTTAGTTTCGGTTAGTTTAGGTTAGGTTAGATTAATTTAATTAAGGTTGGGATAGTTTAGTTCAGTTTAGTTTAGTTTAGTCAAGCTTAGTTAGTTTAGTTTAGATTAGTATAGTTTACGTTAGGTTAGGTTAGGTTAGGTAAGTTTAGTTTTGTTTAGGTTAGGTTAGGTTAGGTGAAGTTAGGTTACTTTAGTTAAGTTAAGTTTAATTTAGTTTAGTTTAGTGTAGTTTAGATTAGGTTAGGTTAGGTTAGATTAGTTTAGTTTAGTTTAGGTTAGGTTAGGTTAGGATAGTGTAGTTTAGTTTAGTTTAGTTTATAGTTTAGTTTATAGTTTAAATTAGTTTAGTTCAGATTAGTTTAGTTTAGTTTAGTTTACTTAAGTTTAGTTTAGGTTAGGTTAGGTTAGGTTAGGTTATGTTAGGTTTGGTTAGTGAAGTTTAGTTTAGTTATGTTCAGTTTATATTAGTTTAGGTTAATTTAATTTAGTTTAGCTTTGTTTAGGTTAGGTTAGGTGAGTTTAGTTTAGTTTAGTTTAGTTTAGGTTAGGTTAGGTTAGGTTAGGTTATGTTAGGTTATGTTAGGTTATGTTAGGTTAGGTTAGTGTAGTTTAGTTTAGTTTAGATTTGACTCGTTTAGTTTATAATTTAGTTTATAGTTCAGTTTAGTTTGGTTTAGTATAGTTTAGTTTTCTTTAATTTAGTTTTGTTTAATTTATTTTAATTTAGTTTAGTTTAGTTTAGTATATAGTTTAATTTTTAATTTAGTTTAGTTTAGTTTATAGTTTAGTTTAGTTTATGTTTAATTTATAGTTTAGTTTAGTTTATTTTAGTTTAGTTCAGTTTAGGATATGTCAGGTTAGTTTAGGTTAGTTTACTTTAGTTTAGTATAGTTTATAGTTTGGATTTGTTTAGTTTAGTTTATAGTTCAGTTTAGTTGAGTTTATTTTAATTTAGTTTAATTAAATTTTCTTTACTGTACAATTAAGTTTAGTTTAGTTTAGTTTATAGTTTAGTTTAGTTTAGTTTATGGTTAAGTTTATACTTTTGTTTAGTTTAATTTAGTTTAGTTTAGTATAGTTTAGCTCAGGTTAGCTTAGGTTAGGTTAATTTAGTTTAGTTTAGGTTAGGTTAGGTTAGGTGAGGTTACTTTAGTTAAGTTTAGTTTAGTTTAGTTTAATTTAGTTTATTGTTTAGTTTAGTTAAATTTAGTTTAGGTTAGGTAAGGTTAGGTTAGGTTAGTTTAGTTTAGTATAGTTTAGTTTAGTTTAGTTTAGTGAATTTAGTTTAGTTTAGTTTAGTTTTTAGTTAAGCTTAGTTAGTTTGTTTAGATTAGTATAGTTTACTTTAGGTAGGTTACGTAATTTTAGTTTAGTTTAGGTTAGGTTAGGTTAGGTGAAGTTATGTTAATTTAGTTTAGTTTAGTTTAGTTTAGTTTATTTATAGTTTAGCTTAGTTTATAATTTAGTTTAATTTAGTTTACAGTATAGTTTATGGTTTAGTTTAGTTTCGTTTGGTTTGGTTTAGAATCGTTCTGTTTCGTTTAGTTTAGTTTAGGTTAGGTTAGCTTAGTTTAGTTTAGTTTAGTTTACGTTAGGTTAGGTTAGGTTAGTTTAGTTTACTTTAGTTTAGTTTAGGTTAGGTTAGCTTAGGTTATGTTAGGTGAGTTTAGTTTAGTTTAGTTTAGGTTAGGTTAGTTTAGTTTAGTTTCGTTTAGTTTAGTTTAGTTTAGGTTAGGTTAGGTTTAGTTTGGTTAGGTTAGGTTAGGTTAGGTTAGTTTAGCTAATTTTAGTTTAGTTTATAGTTTCGTTAATTTAGTTTAATTTAGTTTAGTATATAGTTAAGTTTATAGTTTAGTTTAGTTTATGGTTTAGTATAGTTTAGTTTAGTTTAGTTCAACTTAGTTTAGTTTAGATTCGTTTAGTTTAGTTTAGTTTAAGTTAGGTTAGGTTTGGTTAGGTTAATTTAGTTTAGTTTAGTTTAATTTAGTTTATTTAATTTATAGTTTAGTTAAATTTAGTTTAATTTATAGTTTAGATTATAGTTTAGTTTATTTTATATTTTAGTTTAGTTTAGTTTATGTTAGGTTAGTTTAGTTTAGTTTAGTTTAGTTTCGGTTAGGTGTGCTTAGGATAGTTTAGTTTAGTTTAGTTTAGTTTTAGTTTATAGTTTAGTTTAGTTTACTTTATACTTAAGTTCATAGTTTAGTTTATAGTTTAGTTTAGGCTATTTTAGATTAGTTTAGTTTAGTTTGGTTTAGTTTAGGTTAGGTTTGGTTAGGTTAATTTAGTAAAGTTTAGTTTAGTTTTGTTTATTTAGTTTATTTTATAGTTTAGTTTAGTTAAGTTTAGTTTAGTTTAATTTAGTTTAGTTTAGTTTTGTTTAATTTAGTTTAGTTTAGTTTTCTTTAATTTAGTTTAGTTTAATTTAGTTTAGTTTAGTTTAGATCAGGTTAGGTTGTTTAGGTTAGTTTAGTTTAGTTTAGTTTAGCTAAGTTTAGTTTAGTTTAGTTAAGCTTAGTTAGTTTAGTTTAGATTAGTATAGTTTACGTTAGGTTAGGTTAGGTTAGGTAAGTTTAGTTTAGTTTAGTTTAGGTTAGGTTAGGTTAGTTTAAGTTAGATTACTTTAGTTTAGTTTAGTTTAGTTTAGATAATTTATAATTTAGTTTAGTTTAGTTTATAGTTTAGTTTATAGTTTACTTTAGTTACTAGTTTAGTTTAGTTTGAATTAGATTCGGTAAGTTTAGTTTAGTTTAAGTTAGGTTAGGTTAGGTTGAGTTAGGTTACTTTAGTTTAGTTTAGTTTAGATAATTTATAGTTTAGTTTATTTTAGTTTAGTTTATGGTTAATTTAGTTTATAGTTTAGTTTAGTTTAGTTATGTTTAGTTTTGTTTATAGTTTAGTTTATTAATTAATTTAGTTTAGTTTATAGTTAAGTAACTGGTTTAGTATAGTTTATTTTAGTGTAGTTTATTTTAGATTAGCTTAGTTAGTTTATTTTGGATTAGTTTACTTTACGTTACGTTAGGTTAGGTTAATTTATGTTAGTTTAGGTTAGGTTAGGTTAAGTCAGGTTACATTAGTTTAGCTTAGTTTAGTTTAGTTTAGATAATTTATAGTTTAGTTTAGTTTAGTTTATAGTTTAGTTTACAGTTTAGTTTAGTTTAGTTTCGGTTTGGTTAGGTTAGGTTAGATTAATTTAATTTAGGTTGGGATAGTTTAATTCAGTTTAGTATAGTTTAGTTAAGCTTAGTTAGTTTAGTTTAGATTAGTATAGTCTACGTTAGGTTAGGTTAGGTTAGGTAAGTTTAGTTTAGTTTAGGTTAGGTTAGGTGAAGTTAGGTTACTTTAGTTAGGTTTAGTTTAATTTAGTTTAGTTTATTTATAGTTTAGTTTAGTTTATAATTTAGTTTAGTTTAGTGTAGTTTAGGTTAGGTTAGGTTAGGTTAGATTAGTTTAGCTTAGTTTAGGTTAGGATAGGTTAGGATAGTTTAGTTTAGTTTATTTTATTTTAGTTTAGTTTAGTTTATAGTTTAGTTTATAGTTTAAATTAGTTTAGTTTAGATTAGTTTAGTTTAGTTTAGTTTACTTAAGTTTAGTTTAGGTTAGGTTAGGTTAGGTTAGGTTATGTTAGGTTAGGTTAGTGTAGTTTAGTTCAGTTTAGTTTAGTTCAGTTTATATTAGGTTAGGTTAATTTAGTTTAATTTAGTTTAGGTTAGGTTAGGTTAGTTTAGTTTAGTTTAGTTTAGGTTAGGTTAGGTTAGGTTAGGTTAAGTTAGGTTATGTTAGGTTAGGTTAGTGTAGTTTAGTTTAGTTTAGTTTAGAATTTACTCGTTTAGTTAATAGTTTAGTTTATAGTTCAGTTTGGTTTAGTTTAGTTTAGTTTAGTTTTGTTTAATTTAGTTTTGTTTAATTTATTTTAATTTAGTTTAGTTTAGTTTAGTATATAGTTTAGTTTTTAATTTAGTTTAGTTTAGATTATTGTTTAGTTTATGGTTTAGTTTAGTTTAATTTGGTTTGGTTTAGTTTAGTTCTGTTTGTTTTAGTTTAGTTTAATTTAGGTTACGTTGGGTTACGTTAGTTTAGTTTACTTTAGTTTAGTTTAGGTTAGGTTAGCTTAGGTTATGTTAGGTGAGTTTATTTTAGTTTAGTAGTTTAGTTTAGTTTAGGTTAGGTTAGTTTAGTTTAGTTTCGTTTAGTTTAGTTTAGTTTAGGTTTGGTTAGGTTTAGTTTGGTTAGGTTAGGTTATGTTAGGTTAGTTTAGTTATGTTTATGTTAGTTTAGGTTAGGTTAGGTCAGGTTATGTTAGTTTAGTTTAGTTTAGCTTAGTTTAGCTTAGGTTAGTTTAGTTTAGGTTATTTTACTTTAGTTTAGTTTAGTTTAGTTTAGTTTATAGTTTAGTATAATTTATAGTTTAGTTTATAGTTTACTTTAGTTTATAGTGTAGTTTAGTTTAGTTTAGTTTAGTTTCGTTTCGTTTAGGTTAGGTTCGGTTACGTTAGGTTATGTTAGGTTAAGTTAGTTTAGTTTAGTTTAGTTTAGTTATGTTTAGTTTAGTTTATAGTTAAGTTTATTAATTAGTTTAGTTTAGTTTATAGTTAAGTATATAGTTTAGTATAGTTTAGTTTAGTGTAGTTTAGTTTAGATTAGCTTAGTTAGTTTATTTTGGATTAGTTTACTTTACGTTACGTTAGGTTAGGTTAATTTATTTTAGTTTAGGTTAGGTTAGGTTAAGTCAGGTTACTTTAGTTTAGCATAGTTTAGTTTAGTTTAGATAATTTTAGTTTATTTATAGTTTAGTTTAGTTTATAATTTAGTTTAGTGTAGTTTAGATTAGGTTAGGTTAGGTTAGATTAGTTTAGTTTAGGTTAGGTTAGGTTAGGATAGTTTAGTTTAGTTTATTTTAGTTTAGTTTAGTTTATAGTTTAGTTTATAGTTTAAATTAGTTTAGTTAAGATTAGTTTAGTTTAGCTTACTTAAGTTTAGTTTAGGTTAGGTTATGTTAGGTTTGGTTAGTGTAGTTTAGTTTAGTTAAGTTCAGTTTATATTAGGTTAGTTTAATTGAATTTAGTTTAGTTTAGTTTAGGTTAGGTTAGGTGAGTTTAATTTAGTTTAGTTTAGTTTAGGTTAGGTTAGGTTATGTTAGGTTAGGTTAGTGTAGTTTAGTTTAGTTTAGTTTAGATTTGACTCGTTTAGTTTATAATTTAGTTTATAGTTCAGTTTAGTTTTGTTCAGTATAGTTTAGTTTTGTTTAATTTAGTTTTGTTTAATTTATTTTAATTTAGTTTAGTTTAGTTTAGTATATAGTTTAATTTTTAATATAGTTTAGTTTAGTTTATAGTTTAGTTTATGGTTTAGTTTAGTTTAGTTTGGTTTGGTTTAGTTTAGTTCTGTTTGTTTTAGTTTGGTTTAGTTTAGGTTAGGTTAGCTTAGTATAGTTTAGTATTATTTTGGTTAGGATGGGTTAGGTTAGTTTAGTTTACTTTAGTTTAGTTTAGGTTAGGTTAGCTTAGGTTATGTTAGGTGAGTTTATTTTAGTTTAGTAGTTTAGTTTAGTTTAGTTTAGGTTAGTTTAGTCTAGTTTCGTTTAGTTTAGTTTAGTTTATGTAAGGTTAGGTTTAGTTTGGTTAGGTTAGGTTAGGTTATATTAGTTTAGTTTATTTTAGGTTAGTTTAGGTTAGGTTAGGTTAGGTTAGTTAAATTTAATTTAGTTAGATTATAATTTAGTTTATAGTTTAGTTTAATTTAGTTTATTGTTTAGTTTAGTTAAATTTAGTTTAGGTTAGGTAAGGTTAGGTTAGGTTAGTTTAGTTTAGTATAGTTTAGTTTAGTTTAGTTTAGTGAATTTAGTTTAGTTTAGTTTAGGTTTTAGTTAAGCTTAGTTAGTTTGTTTAGATTAGTATAGTTTACTTTAGGTTAGGTTACGTAATTTTAGTTTAGTTTAGGTTAGGTTAGGTTAGGTGAAGTTATGTTAATTTAGTTTAGTTTAGTTTAGTTTAGTTTATTTATAGTTTAGCTTAGTTTATAATTTAGTTTAATTTAGTTTATAGTATAGTTTATGGTTTAGTTTAGTTTCGTTTGGTTTGGTTTAGAATCGTTCTGTTTCGTTTAGATTAGTTTAGTTTAGGTTAGGTTAGCTTAGTTTAGTTTAGTTTAGTTTACGTTAGGTTAGGTTAGGTTAGTTTAGTTTACTTTAGTTTAGTTTAGGTTAGGTTAGTTTAGGTTATGTTAGGTGAGTTTAGTTTAGTTTAGTTTAGGTTAGGTTAGTTAAGTTTAGTTTCGTTTAGTTTAGTTTAGTTTAGGTTAGGTTAGGTTTAGTTTGGTTAGGTTAGGTTAGGTTAGGTTAGTTTAGCTAATTTTAATTTAGTTTATAGTTTCGTTGATTTAGTTTAGTTTAGTTTAGTATATAGTTAAGTTTATAGTTTAGTTTAGTTTATGGTTTAGTATAGTTTAGTTTAGTTTAGTTCAACTTAGTTTAGTTTAGATTCGTTTAGTTTAGTTTACGTTAAGTTAGGTTAGGTTTGGTTAGGTTAATTTAGTTTAGTTTAGTTTAATTTAGTTTATTTAATTTATAGTTTAGTTAAATTTAGTTTAATTTATAGTTTATATTATAGTTTAGTTTATTTTATATTTTAGTTTAGTTTAGTTTATGTTAGGTTAGTTTAGTTTAGTTTAGTTTAGTTTCGGTTAGGTGTGGTTAGGATAGTTTAGTTTAGTTTAGTTTAGTTTTAGTTTATAGTTTAGTTTAGTTTACTTTATACTTAAGTTCATAGTTTAGTTTATAGTTTAGTTTAGGCTATTTTAGATTAGTTTAGTTTAGTTTGGTTTAGTTTAGATTAGGTTTGGTTAGGTTAATTTAGTAAAGTTTAGTTTAGTTTTGTTTATTTAGTTTATTTTATAGTTTAGTTTAGTTAAGTTTAGTTTAGTTTAATTTAGTTTAGTTTAGTTTTGTTTAATTTAGTTCAGTTTAGTTTTGTTTAATTTAGTTTAGTTTAATTTAGTTTAGTTTAGTTTAGATCAGGTTAGGTTGTTTAGGTTAGTTTAGTTTAGTTTAGTTTAGCTAAGTTTAGTTTAGGTTAGTTAAGCTTAGTTAGTTTAGTTTAGATTAGTATAGTTTACGTTAGGTTAGGTTAGGTAAGTTTAGTTTAGTTTAGTTTAGGTTAGGTTAGGTTAGTTTAAGTTAGGTTACTTTAGTTTAGTTTAGTTTAGTTTAGATAATTTATAATTTAGTTTAGTTTAGTTTATAGTTTAGTTTATAGTTTACTTTAGTTTCTAGTTTAGTTTAGTTTGAATTAGATTCGGTAAGTTTAGTTTAGTTTAAGTTAGGTTAGGTTGGGTTGAGTTAGGTTACTTTAGTTTAGTTTAGTTTAGATAATTTATAGTTTAGTTTATTTTAGTTTAGTTTATGGTTAATTTAGTTTATAGTTTAGTTTACTTTAGTTATGTTTAGTTTTGTTTATAGTTTAGTTTATTAATTAATTTAGTTTAGTTTATAGTTAAGTATATGGTTTAGTATAGTTTATTTTAGTGTAGTTTAGTTTAGATTAGCTTAATTAGTTTATTTTGGATTAGTTTACTTTACGTTACGTTAGGTTAGGTTAATTTATGTTAGTTTAGGTTAGGTTAGGTTAAGTCAGGTTACTTTAGTTTAGCTTAGTTTAGTTTAGTTTAGATAATTTATAGTTTAGTTTAGTTTAGTTTATAGTTTAGTTTACAGTTTAGTTTAGTTTAGTTTCGGTTTGGAAAGGTTAGGTTAGATTAATTTAATTTAGGTTATGATAGTTTAATTCAGTTTAGTTTAGTTTAGTTAAGCTTAGTTAGTTTAGTTTAGATTAGTATAGTTTACGTTAGGTTAGGTTATGTTAGGTAAGTTTAGTTTAGTTTAGGTTAGGTTAGGTGAAGTTAGGTTACTTTAGTTAGGTTTAGTTTAATTTAGTTTAGGTCATTTATAGTTTAGTTTAGTTTATAATTTAGTTTAGTTTAGTGTAGTTTAGGTTAGGTTAGGTTAGGTTAGATTAGTTTAGCTTAGTTTAGGTTAGGATAGGTTAGGATAGTTTAGTTTAGTTTATTTTATTTTAGTTTAGTTTAGTTTATAGTTCAGTTTATAGTTTAAATTAGTTTAGTTTAGATTAGTTTAGTTTAGTTTAGTTTACTTAAGTTTAGTTTAGGTTAGGTTAGGTTAGGTTAGGTTATGTTAGGTTAGGTTAGTGTAGTTTAGTTCAGTTTAGTTTAGTTCAGTTTATATTAGGTTAGGTTAATTTAATTTAGTTTAGTTTAGGTTAGGTTAGGTTAGTTTAGTTTAGTTTAGGTTAGATTAGGTTAGGTTAAGTTAGGTTATGTTAGGTTAGGTTAGTGTAGTTTAGTTTAGTTTAGTTTTTTTTTTCTCGTTTAGTTAATAGTTTAGTTTATAGTTCAGTTTGGTTTAGTTTAGTTTAGTTTAGTTTTGTTTAATGTAGTTTTGTTTAATTAAGTTAATTTAGTTTAGTTTAGTTTAGTATATAGTTTAGTTTTTAATTTAGTTTAGTTTAGATTATAGTTTAGTTTATGGTTTAGCTTAGTTTAGTTTGGTTTGGTTTAGTTTAGTTCTGTTTGTTTTAGTTTAGTTTAATTTAGGTTACGTTGGGTTACGTTAGTTTAGTTTACTTTAGTTTAGTTTAGGTTAGGTTAGCTTAGGTTATGTTAGGTGAGCTTATTTTAGTTTAGTAGTTTAGTTTAGTTTAGGTTAGGTTAGTTTAGTTTAGTTTCGTTTAGTTTAGTTTAGTTTAGGTTTGGTTAGGTTTAGTTTGGTTAGGTTAGGTTAGGTTAGTTTAGTTTATTTTAGGTTAGTTTAGGTTAGGTTAGGTTAGTTAAATTTAATTTAGTATGATTATAATTTAGTTTATAGTTTAGTTTAGTTTATTGTTTAGTTTAGTTAAGTTTAGTTTAGGTTAGGTAAGGTTAGGTTAGGTTAGTTTAGTTTAGTTTAGTTAACTGAATTTAGTTCAGTTTAGGTTTTAGTTAAGCTTAGTTAGTTTAGTTTAGATTAGTATAGTTTACTTTAGGTTAGGTTAGGTTAGGTAATTTTAGTTTAGTTTAGGTTAGGTTAGGTTAGGTGAAGTTATGTTACTTTAGTTTAGTTTAGTTTATTTTAGTTTATTTATAGTTTAGTTTAGTTTATAATCAATTTAGTTTAGTGTAGTTTAGGTTAGGTTAAGTTAGGTTAGATTAGTTTAGTTTAGTTTAGGTTAGGTTAGGTGAGAATAGATTAGTTTATTTTATTTTAGTTTAGTTTATAGTTAAGTTTATAGTTTAAATTAGTTTAGTTTAGATTAGTTTAGTTTAGTTTAGTTTATTTAAGTTTAGTTTAGGTTAGGTTAGGTTATTTTAGCATAGGTTTGATTAGGTTAGGTTAGTTTAGGTTAGGTCAGTTTAGTTTAGTTTAGTTTAGTTAAGTTTAGTTTCGTTTAGTTTAGGTTAAGTTAGGTTAGGTTTGGTTAGGTTAATTTAGTTTAGTTTAGTTTAATTTAGTTTATTTAATTTATATTTTAGATAATTTTAGTTTAGTTTATGGTTTAGATTATAGTTTAGTTTAGTTTTGGTCACATTTTAGTTTATAGTTTAGTTTATAGTTAAGTTTACAGTTTGCTTTAGGCTAGTTTAGATTACTTTAGTTTAGTTCAGTTTAGTTTAGATTAGTTTAGTTTATTTTATAGTTTAGTTTCGTTAACTTTAGTTTAGTTTATAATTTAGTTTAGTTTACATTATAGTTTAGTTTATAGTATAGTTTACTTAATAGTTTAGTTTATAGTTTAGTTTATGGCTTAGTTTATAATTAAAATTCGTTTACTTTAGATTAGTTTAGTTTAGTTTAGTTTAGTGTAGCTTAGGTTAGGTTAGGTTAGTTTAGTTTAGTTTAGTTTTGTTTACTTAAGTTTAGTTTAGTTTAGGTTAGGTTAGCTTATGTTAGGTTAGGTTAGTTTAGCTTAAGTTAGATTAGGTTAGGTTAGTTTAGTTTAGTGTAGTTTAGTTTAGTTCAGTTTAGATTAGGTTACGTTAGTTTAGTTTTGTTTAGTTCAGTTTACTTTAGGTTAGGTTAGGTTAGGTAGTGTTAGTTTAGTTTAGTTTAGTTTAATTTAGTTTTGGTTAGGTTAGGTTAGGTTGAGTTATTTTAGGTTAGGTTAGTTTAGTTTAGTCTCGTTTAGTTTATAGTTTAGTTTCGTTAAGTTTAGTTTATAGTTCAGTTTAGTTTAGTTTTGTTTAATTTAGTTTAGTTTAATTTATTTTAATTTATTTTAGTTTAGTTTAATTTATAGTTCAGTTTATAATTTGGTTTAGTTTAGTTTAGTTTAGTTTGGTTTAGTTTAGTTTAGATTATTTAGTTTCGTTTAGGTTAGTTTAGTTTAGGCTAGATTAGGTTAGCTTAGTTTAGTTTAAATAAGTTTAGGTTAGGTTAGGATGGTTTAGATTAAGTTAGTTTAGTTTAGTTTAGTTTAGCTAAGTTTAGTTTAGTTTACAATTTAGTTTAGTATAGTTTAGTTTATAGCTTAGTTTATACTTAAGTTTAGTTTAATTTATAGTTTAGTTTATAGTTTAAATTAGTTTAATTTAGTTTAGGTTAGGTTAGGTTTGTTTAGTTTAAGTTAGGTTAGGTTAGGTTAGGTTAGTTTAGTTTAGTTTAGTTTAGTTGAATTTAGTTTAGTTTAGTTTAGGTTAGGTTAGGTTAGTTTAGTTTAGTTTAATTTAGGTTAGGTTAGGTTAGTTTGGGTTAACTTAGTTTAGTTTAGTTTAGGTTAGGATAGGTTAGGTTGATTAGGTTAGTTTAGTTCAGTTTAGCTAATTTTAGTTTAGTTTATAGTTTCGTAAATTTAGTTTAGTTTAGTTTAGTGTATAGATAAGTTTATAGTTTAGTTTACTTTAGTTTATGGTTTAGTATAGTTTAGTTTAGCTTAGTTTAGCTTAGTTTATCTTAGTTTCGTTTAGTTTAGATTAGGTTAAGTTAGGTTAGGTTTGGTTAGGTTAATTTGGTTTAGTTTAGTTTAATTTAGTTTATTTAATTTATAGTTTAGTTAAATTTAGTTTAGTTTATAGTTTAGATTATAGTTTAATTTATTTTATATTTTAGTTTAGTTTAGTTTAGTTTAGGTTAGGTTAGTTTAGTTTAGTTTAGTTTAGTTTATGTCAGGTTGGGTTAGGATAGTTTAGTTTAGTTTAGTTTTGGTTTATAGTTTACTTTAGTTTATTTTATACTTAAGTTAATAATTTAGTTTAGGCTATTTTAGATTAGTTTAGTTTAGTTTGGTTTAGTTTAGGTTAGGTTCGGTTAGGTTAATTTAGTAAAGTTTAGTTTAGTTTTGTTTATTTAGTTTATTTTATAGTTTAGTTTAGTTAAGTTTAGTTTAGTTTAATTTAGTTTAGTTTAGTTTTGTTTAATTTAGTTTAGTTTATTTTAGTTTAGTTTAGTTAGTTTAATTTAGTTTAGTTTAATTTAGTTTAGTTTAGTTTAGATCAGGTTAGCCTGATTAGGTTAGTTTAGTTTAGTTTAGTTTAGCTAAGTTTAGTTTAGTTTATAGTTTCGTTAATTTATTTTAGTTTAGTTTAGTGTATAGTTAGGTTTATAGTTTAGTTTAGTTTATAGTTTATTTTATAGTTTAGTATATTTTAGTTTAGTTTAGTTTAGTTTTTGCTTAGTTTAGTTTAGTTTTGGTTAGGTTAGTTTAGTTCATTTTATTTTAATTTAGTGTAGTTAATTTATAGTTTAGTTAAATTTAGTTTAGTTTATAGTTTAGATTATAGTTTAGTTTAGTTCATTTTATATTTTAGTTTTGTTTAGTTTAGGTTAGGTTTGGTTAGGTTAGGGTAGGTTAGGTTAGCTTAGTTTGGTTTAGTTTAGTTTAGGTTAGGTTAGGTTATTTTTAATTTATAGTTTATTTTAGTTTTGTGAATACTTAAGTTTATCATTTAGTTTATAATCTAGTTTATAGTTTAGTTTAGGCTATTTTGGATTAGTTTAGCTTAGTTTAGTTTAGTTTAGTTTAGAATAGGTTAGGTTAGGTTAATTTAGTATTGTTTAATTTAGTTTAGTTTATTTTATAGTTTAGTTTATAGTTTAGTTTAGTTAAGTTTAGTTTAGTTTATTGTTTAGTTTGCTTTAGTTTAGTTTTGTTTAATTTATTTTAGTTTAGTTTAGTTTAGTTTCGTTTAGGTTAGGTTAGGTTATGTTAATTTATGTTAGCTTAGTTTAGTTTAGTTTAGGTTAGATTAGGTTATGTTAATTTAGGTTAGCTTAGTTTAGTTTAGTTTAGGTTAGATTAAGTTAGGTTAGGTTAGTTAAGTTTAGTTTAGTTTAATTTATAGTTTAGTTTAGTTTACTTTAGTTTATAGTTTAGTTTAGTTTAGTTTATTTTAGTTTAAAGTTTAGTTTATACTTTCGTTTACTTTAGTTAATAATTTTGTTTATGGTTTAGTTTAGTTTAGTTTAGTTATGTTTTATTTAGTTTAGTTTAGTTTCGTTTAGGTTTGGTTAGGTTAGGGTAGGTTAGGTTAGCTTAGTTTGGTTTAGTTTAGTTTAGGTTAGGTTAGGTTAGATTAGGTTAGTTTACCTTAGTTTAGTTTAGCTTACTTTATTTATGTTTAGTTCAATTTATATTTTATTTTAGTGTAATTTAATTTATATTTTAGTTTATGGTTTAGTTTAGTTTAATTTATAGTTTGATTTATAGTTTAGTTTAGTTTCGTTTAGTTTAATTTAGCTTAGTTTAGATTAGGTTAGGTTAGATTATGTTAGTTTAGTTTAGTTTATTTTAGTTTAGTTTAGTTTAGTTAATGTTAGGTTAGGTTAGTTTAGTTTAGTTTAGTTTAGTTTAGTTTAATTTAATTTAGTTTACTTAATTTATTTTAGTTTAGTTTAGTTTAGTTTAGTTTAGGTTAGATATAGTTAGGTCAGGTTAGGTTATTTAAGTTTAGTTTAGTTAAGTTTAGGTTAGGTTAGGTTAGTTTAGTTTAATTGTATTTAGGTTAGGTTAGGTAATTTTAGGTTAGTATAGTTTAGTTAATTTATTTTAGTTAATAGTTCAGTATAGTTTACAGTTTAGTTTATAGTTTAGTTCTGTGTATAGTGTAGTTGATAGTTTAGTTTAGTTTAGTTTAGTTTCGTTTAAATTATGTTAGGTTAGGTTAGGTTGGATTAGCTTAGTTTAGTTTAGTTTAGGTTAGGTTCGGTTACGTTAGGTTATGTTAGCTTATGTTAGTTTAGTTTAGTTCAGTTTAGTTTAGTTTATAGTTTAGTATATTTTAGTTTATTTATTAGTTTAGTTTATAGTTAAGTATATAGTTTAGTTTAGTTTAGTTTAGCTTTGTTTGTTTATTTTAGATTAGTATAGCTTACGTTACGTTAGGTTAAACCTAACCTAACGTAAGCTAACGTAGGTTAGGTTCGTTTAGTTTAGTTTAATTAGGTTAGGTTAGGTTAAGTTAGGTTACTTTAGCTTAGTTTAGTTTAGTTTAGATAATTTATGGTTTAGTTTAGTTAAGTTTAATTTATAGATTAGTATATAGTTTACTTTAGTTTATAGTTCAGTTTAGGTTAGATTAGTTTAAGTTAGATTAGGTTAGATTAGTTTAGTTTAGTTTAGTTTCGGTTAGGTTAGATTAGGTTACATTAAGTTAGTTTAGGTTAGCTTAGTTTAGTTTAGTTTAGTATAGTTAAGTTTAGTTAAGTTTTGTTTAGTTTACAGTTTAGTTTAGTTAAGTTTAGTTTATAATTTAGTTTATAGTTCACTTTAGTTTAGTTCATACTTTATTTTAGTTTACTTTAATTTCAGTTAGGTTAGGTTAGGTTAGGTTAGGTTAGTGTAGTTTAGTTAAGTTTAGTTTGGTTTAGCTAAGTTTATAGTTTATTTTGTAGTTTAATTTAGTTTAGTTTATTGTTTAATTTAGTGTAGTTTAGTTTAGTTTAGTTTAATTTAGTTTACTTTAGTTTAGTTTAGTATAGTTTATAAATTAGTTTATAATTTATTTTGGTTTGTATTTCAATTTATTGTTAATTTAGTTTAGTTTATTTTAGTTTCTTTTAGGTTATGTTAGGTTAGGTTAGGTTAGGTTAGGTTAGCTTAGCTTAGTTTAGTTTAGTTTAGGTTAGGTTAGGTTAGGTTAGGTTAGGTTAGCTTAGTTTAGTGTAGTTTAGTTTAGGTTAGGTTCGGTTACGTTAGGTTATGTTAGGTTAAGTTAGTTTAGTTTAGTTTAGTTTAGGTTAGGTTAGGTTAGTTTAAGTTAGGTTACTTTAGTTTAGTTTAGTTTAGTTTAGATAATTTTTAATTTAGTTTAGTTTAGTTTAGTTTATAGTTTAGTTTATAGTTTACTTTAGTCTCTAGTTTAGTTTAGTTTGAATTAGATTCGGTAAGTTTAGTTTAGTTTACGTTAGGTTAGGTTAGGTTGAGTTAGGTTACTTTAGTTTAGTTTAGGTTAGATAATTTATAGTTTAGTTTATTTTAGTTTAGTTTATGGTTTAGTTTAGTTTATAGTTTAGTTTAGTTTAGTTTAGTTTAGTTTAGTTTAGTTTAGTTTAGGTAAGGTTAGATTATATTAGTTTAGTTAAGTTTAGGTTAGGTTAGGTTAGGTTAGGATAGTTTAGTTTAGTTTATTTTAGTATATTTTAGTTTATACTTTAGTTTAGTTTAGTTAATAGTTTAGATTATAGTTTAGTTTATAGTTTAGTTTATAGTTTAAATTAGTTTAGTTTAGTATAGATATGTTTTGTTTAATTTAGTTTAGTTTAATTTATTTTAATTTAGTTTATTTTAGTTTAGATTATAGTTTAGTTTATAATTTAATTTAGTTTAGTATATAGTTTAGTTTATGGTTTAGTTTAGTTTAGTTTAGTTTAGTTTGGTTTAGTTTAGTTTAGTTTGGTTTAGTTTAGTTTAGTTTAGTTAATTTAGGTTAGGTTAGGTTAGGTTAGTTTAGTTTAGTTTAGTTTAGGTTAGTTTAGGTTAGGTTAGTTTTTTTCAGTTTAGGTTAGGTTAGTTTAAGCTAGGTTATGTTAGGTTAGGTTAGGTTAGTTTAGTTTATTATAGTAGTTTAGTTTAGTTTACGTTAGGTAAGCTTAATATAGGTTAGGTTGTGTTAGGTTAGGTTAGTTTAATTTAGTTTCGTTTAGTTTATAGTTTAGTTTAGTTTAGTTTTTTTAATTTAGTTAAGTTTAGCATAGTTTAGTTTCATTTAGGTTAGGTTAGGCTAGGATAGTTTAGGTTAGCTTAGTTTACTTTATTTTAGTTTAGATTAAGTTAGGTTAAGTTGGGTTAGGTTCGTTTAGTTTAGTTTAGTTAAATTTAGTTTATAGTTTAGTTTATAGTTTAATTTAGTTTACAGTTAAGATTATAGTCTAGTTTACTTTATAGTTTAGTTTATAGTGCAGTTTAGTTTAGATTAGTTTAGTATAGTTTATTTTAGTTTAGTTTAGGTTAAGTAAGTTTAATTTAGTTTAGTTTAGTTTCGGTTAGGTTAGGTTAGTTTAATTTAAGTTAGGTTATTTTGGGTTAGTTTAGTTTAGTTTAGTTAAGTTTAGTTAAGTTTAGTTTAGTTTACAGTATAGTTTAGTTAAGTTTAGTTTATAGTTTGGTTTATAGTTTAGTTTAGTTCAGTTTATAGATTAGTTTATGGTTTAGTTTGGTTTAGTTTTGTTTAGTTTAGGTTGGTTAATTTAGATTAGATTAGTTTAGTTTGGGCTAGATTAGGTTAGGTTAGATTAGTTTAGTTTAGATTAGATTAGGTTAGGTTAATTTAGGTTGGGTTAGGTTAGTTTAGTTTAATTTAGTTTAGTTAATTTATAGTTTAGTTTAGTTTATAATTTAGTTTATAGTTTAGTTTAGTTTAGTTTATACTTTAGTTTAGTTTAGTTTAATTTAGTTTAAATTAGGTTATGTTAGGTTAGGTTAGTTTAGTTTAGTTTAGTTTAGTTTAGTTTTTTTTTAGTTAAGTTTATAGTTTATTTTGTAGTTTAGTTTAGTTTAGTTTATAGTTTAATTTAGTGTAGTTTAGTTTCATTTATTTTAATTTAGTTTATTTCAGTTTAGTTTTAGTTTAGTTTAGTTAAGTTTTGTTTAGGTTAGGTTACGTTAGGTTAGATTACGTTAGGTTAGGTAAGTATAGTTTAGTTTAGTTTAGGTTAGGTTTGGTTAGGTTAAGTTAGGTTAGGTTAGTTAATTTAGTTTAGTTTAATTTAGTTGGATTTAGAATAGTTTAGTTTAGTTTAGTTAATTTTTGTTAGGTAATTTAGGTTAGTTTATTTAATTTAGTTTAGGTTAGGTTAGTTTAGGGTAGTTTAGTTTAGTTAATTTATTTTAGTTAATAGTTTAGTATAGTTTATAGTTTATTTTATAGTTTAGTTTAGTTTATAGTGTAGTTTAGTTTAGTTTAGTTTCGTTTCGTTTAGGTTAGGTTCGGTTACGTTAGGTTATGTTAGGTTAAGTTAGTTTAGTTTAGTTTAGTTTAGTTATGTTTAGTTTAGTTTATAGTTTGGTTTATTAATTAGTTTAGTTTAGTTTGTAGTTAAGTATATAGTTAGTATAGTTTAGTTTAGTTTAGTTTAGATTACCTTAGTTAGTTTATTTTGGATTAGTTTAGTTTACGTTACGTTAAGTTAGGTTAGGTAAATTTAATTCATTTTAGTTTAGGTTAGGTTAGGTTAAGTTAGGTTACTTTAGTTTAGCTTAGTTTACTTTAGTTTAGATAATTTATAGTTTAGTTTAATTTAGTTTATAGTTTAGTTTACATTTTAGTTTAGTTTAGTTTAGTATCGGTTAGGTTAGGTTAGATTAATTTAATTTAGGATAGGTTAGGATAGTTTAGTTCAGTTTAATGTAGTTTAGGTTAGGTTAGGTTAGGTGAAGATAGGTTACTTTATTTTACTTTTGTTTAAAAATAGTTTAGTTTACTTTAGTTTATTTATAGTTTAGTTTAGTTTATAATTTAGTTTAGTTTAGTGTAGTTTAGGTTAGGTTAGGTTAGGTTAGATTAATTTAGTTTAGATTATGTTAGGTTAGGATAGTTTAGTTTACTTTATTTTAGTTTAGTTTAGTTTATAATTTAGTTTATTGTTTAAATTATTTTAGTTTAGATTAGTTTAGTTTAGTTTAGTTTACTTAAGTTAAGTTTAGGTTAGGTTAGGTTAGTTTAGTTTAGTTTATTTGAGTTCAGTTTATATTAGGTTAGGTTAATTTAATTTATTATAGTTTAGTTTAGGTTAGGTTAGTTATTTTAGTTTCGTTTAGTTTGGTTTAGGTTAGGATAGGTTAAGTTAGGTTGGGTTAGGTTATGTTAGGTTAGGTTAGTGTAGTTTAGTTTAGTTTAGTTTAGATTTGTCTCGTTTAGTTTATAGTTTAGTTTATAGTTCAGTTTAGTTTAGTATAGTTTAGTTTAGTTTAATTAGTTTTGTTTAATTTATTTTAATTTAGTTTAGTTTAGTATATAGGTTAGTTTATAATTTAGTTTAGTTTAGTTTATAGTTTAGTTTATGGTTTAGTTTAGTTTCGTTTGGTTTGGTTTAGATTAGTTCTGTTTCGTTTAGTTTAGTTTAGTTTAGGTTAGGTTAGCTTAGTTTAGTTTAGTTTAGGTTAGGTTAGGTTAGGTTAGTTTAGTTTACTTTATTTTAGTTTAGGTTAGTTTAGTTTAGTTTAGGTTAGGTTAGGTTTGGTTTGGTTAGGTTAGGTTAGGTTAGTTTAGTTTATTTTAGGTTAGTTTAGTTTAGGTTAGGTTAGTAAAATTTAATTTAGTTAGATTATAATTTTGTTTATAGTTTAGTTTAGTTTATAGTTTAGTTTAGTTAAGTTTAGTTTAGGTTAATTTAAGTTAGGTTAGGTTAGTTTAGTTTAGTTTACTTTAGTGAATTTAGTTTAGTTTAGTTTAGGTTAGGTTAGGTTAGTTTACTTTAATTCAGTTTAAGTTATGTCAGGTTAGTTTAGGTTAGTTTACTTTAGTTGAGTTTAGTTTAGTTTATAGTTTAGATTTGTTTAGTTTAGTTTAGTGTAGTTTAGTTTATAGTTTTGTTTATAGTTTAGTTTAGTTAAGTTTAGTATCGTTTAGGTTAGGTTAGCTTAGATTAGTTTAGTTTAGTTTAGTTTCGTTTAGGTTAGTTAGTTAGTTTAGTTCAGTTTAGGTTGTCAGGTTAGTTTAGGTTAGTTTACTTTAGTTTAGTTTAGTTTATAATTTAGATTTGTTTAGTTTAGTTTAGTTTAGTTTATAGTTTAGTTTATAGTTTAGTTTAGTTTAATTTAGTTTAGTTCAGTTTAGGATATGTCAGGTTAGTTTAGGTAAATTTACTTTAGTTTAGTATAGTTTATAGTTTAGATTTGTTTAGTTTAGTTTATAGTTCAGTTTAGTTGAGTTTATTTTAATTTAGTTTAATTAAATTTTATTTACTGTACAATTTAGTTTAGTTTAGTTTAGTTTATAGTTTAGTTTAGTTTAGTTTATGGTTAAGTTTATACTTTTGTTTAGTTTAATTTAGTTTAGTTTAGTATAATTTAGCTCAGGTTAGCTTAGGTTAGGTTAATTTAGTTTAGTTTAGGTTAGGTTAGGTTAGGTCAGGTTACTTTAGTTAAGTTTAGTTTAGTTTAGTTAATTTATAGTTTAGTTTAGTTTAGCATATAGTTTAGTTTAGTTTAGTTTATAGTTTAGTATAGTTTAGTTTAGTTTAGTTTAGTTTAGGGTAGGTTAGATTGGTTTAGTTTATTTTAGTTTAGGTTAGGTTTGGTTAGGGTAGTTTAGTTTAGTGTATAATTTAGTTTAGGTTAGGTTACGTTCGGTTAGGTTAGGTTAGGTTAGGTTAGTTTAGTTTAGATTAGTTTAGTTTACTTTACTTTAGTTTTGTATAGTTTTGTTTAGGTTAGGTTAGTTTAGTTTAGGTTAGGTTAGGTTAGGTTAGTTTCGTTTAGTTTAGTTTAGTTAAATTTTGTTTGGTTTATAGTTTAGTTTAGTTTAGCTTGGATTAGTTTAGGTTGGGTTAGGTTAGTTTAGTTTAGTTTAGTTTGGTTTATTTTAGTTTAGTTTAGGTTAGGTGAGCACAGGTTAGTTTAGTTTAATTTAGATTAGATTATTTAGGTTAGGTTATGTTAGGTTAGTTTAGTTTAGATTATGTTAGTTTAGGTTGAGTTAGGTCAGGTTATGTAAGTTTAGCTTAGTTTAGCTTAGGTTAGGTTAATTTAGGTTATTTTACTTTAGTTTAGTTTAGTTTAGTTTATAGTTTAGTATAATTTATAGTTAGTTTATAGTTTACTTTAGTTTATAGTGTAGTTTAGTTTAGTTTAGTTTCGTTTCGTTTAGGTTAGGTTCGGTTACGTTAGGTTATGTTAGGTTAAGTTAGTTTAGTTTAGTTTAATTATGTTTAGTTTAGTTTATAGTTTAGTTTATTAATTAGTTTAGTTTAATTTATAGTTAAGTATATAGTTTAGTATAGTTTAGTTTAGTGTAGTTTAGTTTAGATTAGCTTAGTTAGTTTATTTTGGATTAGTTTACTTTACGTTACGTTAGGTTAGGTTAATTTATTTTAGTTTAGGTTAGGTTAGGTTAAGTCAGGTTACTTTAGTTTAGCATAGTTTAGTTTAGTTTAGATAATTTATAGTTTAGTTTAGTTTAATTTATAGTTTAGTTTACAGTTTAGTTTACTTTAGTTTCGGTTAGTTTAGGTTAGGTTAGATTAATTTAATTTAGGTTAGGATAGTTTAGTTCAGTTTAGTTTAGTTTATTTAAGCTTAGTTAGTTTAGTTTAGATTAGTATAGTTTACGTTAGGTTAGGTTAGGTTAGGTAAGTTTAGTTTTGTTTAGGTTAGGTTAGGTTAGGTGAAGTTAGGTTACTTTAGTTTAGTTAAGTTTAATTTAGTTTAGTTTAGTGTAGTTTAGATTAGGTTAGGTTAGGTTAGATTAGTTTAGTTTAGTTTAGGTTAGGTTAGGTTAGGATAGTTTAGTTTAGTTTATTTTCGTTTAGTTTAGTTTAGTTTATAGTTTAGTTTATAGTTTAAATTAGTTTAGTTTAGATTAGTTTAGTTTAGTTTAGTTTAGGTTAGGTTATGTTAGGTGAGTTTAGTTTAGTTTAGTTTATGTTAGGTTAGTTTAGTTTAGTTTCGTTTAGTTTAGTTTAGTTTAGGTTAAGTTTTGTTTAGTTTGGTTAGGTTAGGTTAGGTTAGGTTAGTTTAGCTAATTTTAGTTTAGTTTATAGTTTCGTTAATTTAGTTTAGTTTAGTTTAGTGTATAGTTAAGTTTATAGTTTAGTTTAGTTTATGGTTTAGTATAGTTTAGTTTAGTTTAGTTTAACTTAGTTTAGTTTAGATTCGTTTAGTTTAGTTTAGGTTAAGTTAGGTTAGGTTTGGTTAGGTTAATTTAGTTTAGTTTAGTTTAATTTAGTTTATTTAATTTATATTTTAGTTAAATTTAGTTTAGTTCATAGTTTAGATTATAGTTTAGTTTATTTTATATTTTAGTTTAGTTTAGTGTATGTTAGTTTAGTTTAGTTTAGTTTAGTTTAGTTTCGTTAGGTGTGGTTATGATAGTTTAGTTTAGTTTAGTTTAGTTTTAGTTTATAGTTTAGTTTAGTTTATTTTATACTTAAGTTCATGGTTTAGTTTATAGTTTAGTTTAGGCTATTTTAGATTAGTTTAGTTTAGTTTGGTTTATTTTAGTTTAGTTTAGGTTAGGTGAGCATAGGTTAGTTTAGTTTAATTTAGATTAGGTTATTTAGGTTAGGTTATGTTAGGTTAGTTTAGTTTAGTTTAGTTTATGTTAGGTTATGTTAGGTTAGGTTATGTTAGTTTAGTTTAGATTAGCTTAGTTTAGCTTAGGTTAGGTTAGTTTAGGTAATTTTACTTTAGTTTAATTTAGTTTAGTTTATAGTTTAATATAGTTTATAGTTTAGTTTATAGTTTTCTTTAGTTTATAGTTTAGTTTAGTTTAGTTTAGTTTCGTTAGGTGTGGTTATGATAGTTTAGTTTAGTTTAGTTTAGTTTTAGTTTATAGTTTAGTTTAGTTTATTTTATACTTAAGTTCATGGTTTAGTTTATAGTTTAGTTTAGGCTATTTTAGATTAGTTTAGTTTAGTTTGGTTTATTTTAGTTTAGTTTAGGTTAGGTGAGCATAGGTTAGTTTAGTTTAATTTAGATTAGGTTATTTAGGTTAGGTTATGTTAGGTTAGTTTAGTTTAGTTTAGTTTATGTTAGGTTATGTTAGGTTAGGTTATGTTAGTTTAGTTTAGATTAGCTTAGTTTAGCTTAGGTTAGGTTAGTTTAGGTAATTTTACTTTAGTTTAATTTAGTTTAGTTTATAGTTTAATATAGTTTATAGTTTAGTTTATAGTTTTCTTTAGTTTATAGTGTAGTTTAGTTTAGTTTAGTTTCGTTTCGTTTAGGTTAGGTTCGGTTACGTTAGGTTATGTTAGGTAAAGTTAGTTTAGTTTAGTTTAGTTTAGTTATGTTTAGTTTAGTTTATAGTTTAGTTTATTAATTAGTTTAGTTTAGTTTATAGTTAAGTATATAGTTTAGTATAGTTTAGTTTAGTGTAGTTTAGTTTAGATTAGCTTAGTTAGTTTATTTTGGATTAGTTTATTTTACGTTACGTTAGGTTAGGTTAATTTATTTTAGTTTAGGTTATGTTAAGTCAGGTTACTTTAGTTTAGCATAGTTTAGTTTAGTTTAGATAATTTATAGTTTAGTTTAGTTTAGTTTCGGTTAGTTTAGGTTAGGTTAGATTAATTTAATTAAGGTTGGGATAGTTTAGTTCAGTTTAGTTTAGTTTAGTTAAGCTTAGTTAGTTTAGTTTAGATTAGTATAGTTTACGTTAGGTTAGGTTAGGTTAGGAAAGTTTAGTTCTCTTTAGGTTAGGTTATGTTAGGTGAAGTTAGGTTACTTTAGTTTAGTTAAGTTTAATTTAGTTTAGTTTAGTGTAGTTTAGATTAGGTTAGGTTAGGTTAGATTAGTTTAGTTTAGTTTAGGTTAGGTTAGGTTAGGATGGTTTAGTTTAGTTTATTTTAGTTTAGTTTAGTTTAGTTTATAGTTTAGTTTATAGTTTAAATTAGTTTAGTTTAGTTTAGTTTAGTTTAGTTTAGTTTAGTTTAGTTTAGGTTAGGTTATGTTAGGTGAGTTTGGTTTAGTTTAGTTTAGGTTAGGTTAGGTGAGTTTAGTTTAGTTTAGTTTAGTTTAGGTTAGGTTAGGTTAGGTTATGTTAGGTTATGTTAGATTATGTTAGGTTAGATTAGTGTAGTTTAGTTTAGTTTAGATTTGACTCGTTTAGTTTATAATTTAGTTTATAGTTCAGTTTAGTTTGGTTTAGTATAGTTTAGTTTTGTTTAATTTAGTTTTGTTTAATTTATTTTAATTTAGTTTAGTTTAGTATATAGTTTAATTTTTAATTTAGTTTAGTTTAGTTTATAGTTTAGTTTAGTTTATGGTTAATTTATAGTTTAGTTTAGTTTATTTTAGTTTAGTTCAGTTTAGGATATGTCAGGTTAGTTTAGGTTAGTTTACTTTAGTTTAGTATAGTTTATAGTTTGGATTTGTTTAGTTTAGTTTATAGTTCAGTTTAGTTGAGTTTATTTTAATTTAGTTTAATTAAATTTTCTTTACTGTACAATTTAGTTTAGTTTAGTTTAGTTTATAGTTTAGTTTAGTTTAGTTTATGGTTAAGTTTATACTTTTGTTTAGTTTAATTTAGTTTAGTTTAGTATAGTTTAGCTCAGGTTAGCTTAGGTTAGGTTAATTTAGTTTAGTTTAGGTTAGGTTAGGTTAGGTTAGGTTTGGTTACTTTAGTTAAGTTTAGTTTAGTTTAATTAATTTATACTTTAGTTTAGTTTAGCATATAGTTTATTTTATTTTAGTTTATAGTATAGTATAGTTTAGTTTAGTTTAGTTTAGGGTAGGTTAGATTAGTTTAGTTTATTTTAGTATAGGTTAGATTTGGTTAGGGTAGTTTAGTTAAGTTTATAGTTTAGTTTAGGTTAGGTTACGTTAGGTTAGGTTAGGTTAGGTTAGTTTAGTTTAGATTAGTTTAGTTTACTTTACTTTAGTTTCGTTTAGTTTTGTTTAGGTTAGGTTAGGTTAGTATAGGTTAGGTTAGGTTAGCGTATTTTGGTTTAGTTTAGTTTAGTTAAGTTTTGTTTAGTTTATAATTTAGTTTAGTTTAGTTTAGCTTGGTTTAGTTTAGGTTGGGTTAGGTTAGTTTAGTTTAGTTTAGTTTGGTTTATTTTAGTTTAGTTTAGGTTAGGTGAGCATAGGTTAGTTTAGTTTAATTTAGATTAGGTTATTTAGGTTAGGTTATGTTAAAGTTAGTTTAGTTTAGTTTAGTTTATGTTAGTTTAGGTTAGGTTAGGTTAGGTTATGTTAGTTTAGTTTAGTTTAGCTTAGTTTAGCTTAGGTTAGGTTAGTTTAGGTTATTTTACTTTAGTTTAGTTTAGTTTAGTTTATAGTTTAGTATAGTTTATAGTTTAGTTTATAGTTTACTTTAGTTTATAGTGTAGTTTAGTTTAGTTTAGTTTCGTTTCGTTTAGGTTAGGTTCGGTTACGTTAGGTTATGTTAGGTTAAGTTAGTTTAGTTTAGTTTATTTTAGTTATGTTTAGTTTAGTTTATAGTTTAGTTTATTAATTAGTTTAGTTTAGTTTATAATTAAGTATATAGTTTAGTATAGTTTAGTTTAGTGTAGTTTAGTTTAGATTAGCTTAGTTAGTTTATTTTGGATTAGTTTACTTTACGTTACGTTAGGTTAGGTTAATTTATTTTAATTTAGGTCAGGTTAGGTTAAGTCAGGTTACTTTAGTTTAGCATAGTTTAGTTTAGTTTAGATAATTTTAGTTTATTTATAGTTTAGTTTAGTTTATAATTTAGTTTAGTTTAGTGTGGTTTAGATTAGGTTAGGTTGGGTTAGATTAGTTTAGTTTAGGTTAGGTTAGGTTAGGATAGTTTAGTTTAGTTTATTTTAGTTTAGTTTAGTTTATAGTTCAAATTAGTTTAGTTCAGATTAGTTTAGTTTAGTTTAGTTTACTTAAGTTTAGTTTAGGTTAGGTTAGGTTAGGTTATGTTAGGTTTGGTTAGTGTAGTTTAGTTTAGTTAAGTTCAGTTTGTATTAGGTTAGGTTAATTTAATTTAGTTTAGTTTAGGTTAGGTTAGGTGAGTTTAATTTAGTTTAGTTTAGTTTACGTTAGGTTAGGTTAGGTTAGGTTAGGTTAATTTAGTTTAGTTTAGTTTAATTTAGTTTATTTAATTTATAGTTTAGTTAAATTTAATTTAGTTTATAGTTTAGATTATAGTTTAGTTTATTTTATATTTTAGTTTAGTTTAGTTAATGTTAGGTTAGTTTAGTTTAGTTTAGTTTAGTTTCGGTTAGGTGTGGTTAGGATAGTTTAGTTTAGTTTAGTTTAGTTTTAGTTTATAGTTTAGTTTAGTTTATTTTATACTTAAGTTCATGGTTTAGTTTATAGTTTAGTTTAGGCTATTTTAGATTAGTTTAGTTTAGTTTGGTTTAGTTTAGGTTAGGTTTGTTTAGGTTAATTTAGTAAAGTTTAGTTTAGTTTTGTTTATTTAGTTTATTTTATTGTTTAGTTTAGTTAAGTTTGGTTTAGTTTAATTTAGTTTAGTTTAGTTTTGTTTAATTTAGTTTAGTTTAGTTTTGTTTAATTTAGATTAGTTTAATTTAGTTTAGTTTTGTTTAGATCAGGTTAGGTTGTTTAGGTTAGTTTAGTTTAGTTTAGTTTAGCTAAGTTTAGTTTAGTTTATAGTTTCGGTAATTTATTTTAGTTTAATTTAGTGTATAGTTAGGTTTATAGTTTAGTTTAGTTTATAGTTTATTTTATAGTTTAGTATATTTTAGTTTAGTTTAGTTTAATTTAGCTTAGTTTAGTTTAGTTTCGTTTAGTTTAGGGTAAATAAGGTTAGGTTAGATTGGGTTAAGTTAGTTTAGTTTAGTTTTGTTTAGGTTAGTATAGGTTTGGTTAGGTTAGTTTAGTTCATTTTATTTTAATTTAGTGTAATTAATATATAGTTTAGTTAAATTTAGTTTAGTTTATAGTTTAGATTATAGTTTAGTTTAGTTCATTTTATATTTTAGTTTTGTTTAGTTTAGGTTAGGTTAGTTTAGTTTAGTTTATTTTAGGTTAGGTTAGTTTGGGTTAGAATAGTTTAGTTTAGTTTAGTTTATTTTTAATTTATAGTTTATTTTAGTTTTGTGAATACTCAAGTTTATAATTTATTTTATAATCTAGTTTAAAAATTTAGTTTAGGCTATTTTGGATTAGTTTAGCTTAGTTTAGTTTAGTTTAGTTTAGTTTAGAATAGGTTAGGTTAGGTTAATTTAGTATTGTTTAGTTTAGTTTAGTTTATTTAATTTATTTTATAGTTTAGTTTATAGTTTAGTTTAGTTAAGTTTAGTTTAGTTTATTGTTTAGTTTGCTTTAGTTTAGTTTTGTTTAATTTATTTTAGTATAGTTTACTTTAGTTTAGTTTAGGTTAGGTTAGCTTAGGTTATGTTAGGTGAGTTTATTTTAGTTTAGTAGATTAGTTTAGTTTAGGTTAGGATAGTTTAGTTCAGTTTAGTTTAGTTTAGTTAAGCTTAGCTAGTTTAGTTTAGATTAGTATAGTTTACGTTAGGTTAGGTTAGGTAAGTTTAGTTTTGTTTAGGTTAGGTTAGGTTAGGTGAAGTTAGGTTACTTTAGTTTGGTTAAGTTTAATTTATTTTAGTTTATTTTAGTTTATTTATAGTTTAGTTTAGTTTATAATTTAGTTTAGTTTAGTTTAGTTTAGATTAGGTTAGGTTAGGTTAGATTAGTTTAGTTTAGTTTAGGTTAGGTTAGGTTAGGATAGTTTAGTTTAGTTTATTTTAGTTTAGTTTAGTTTAGTTTACAGTTTAGTTTATAGTTTAAATTAGTTTAGTTCAGATTAGTTTAGTTTAGTTTACTTAAGTTTAGTTTAGGTTAGGTTAGGTTAGGTTAGGTTAGGTTATGTTAGGTTTGGTTATAGTAGTTTAGTTTAGTTAAGTTCAGTTTATATTAGGTTAGGTTAATTTAATTTAGTTTAGTTTAGTTTAGGTTAGGTTAGGTGAGTTTAATTTAGTTTAGTTTAGTTTGGTTTAGTTTAGCTTCGGTTTGTTTAGGTTAATTTAGTAAAGTTTAGTTTAGTTTTGTTTATTTAGTTTATTTTATAGTTTAGTTTAGTTTACTTTAGTTTATAGTTTAGTTTAGTTTAGTTTATTTTAGTTTAAAATTTAGTTTATACTTTCGTTTACTTTAGTTAATAATTTTGGTTATTGGCTTAGTTTAGTTTAGTTTAATTATGTTTTATTTAGTTTAGTTTAGTTTCGTTTAGGTTTGGTTAGGTTAGGTTAGTTTAGTTTAATTCTATTTAGGTTAGGTTAGGTAATTATAGGTTAGTATAGTTTAGTTAATTTATTTTAGTTAATAGTTCAGTATAGTTTACAGTTTAGTTTATAGTTTAGTTCAGTTTATAGTGTAGTTTATAGTTTAGTTTAGCTTAGTTTCGTTTAGGTTATGTTAGGTTAGGTTAGGTTGGATTAGCTTAGTTTAGTTTAGTTTAGTTTAGGTTAGGTTCGGTTACATTATGTTATGTTAGCTTATGATAGTTTAGTTTAGTTTAGTTTAGTTTAGTCTAGTTTAGTTAAGTTTAGTTTAGTTTAGTTTAGGTTTGGTTAGGTTTAGTTTGGTTAGATTAGGTTAGATTAGGTTAGTTTAGCTAATTTTAGTTTAGTTTATAGTTTCGTTAATTTAGTTTAGTTTAGTTTAGTGTATAGTTAAGTTTATAGTTTAGTTTAGTTTATGGTTTAGTATAGTTTAGTTTAGTTTAGTTTAACTTAGTTTAGTTTAGGTTCGTATAGTTTAGTTTAGGTTAAGTTAGGTTAGGTTTGGTTAGGTTAATTTAGTTTAGTTTAGTTTAATTTAGTTTATTTAATTTACAGTTTAGTTAAATTTAGTTTATTTTATAGTTTAGTTTATTTTATATTTTAGTTTAGTTTAGTTTAGGTTAGGTTAGTTTAGTTTAGTTTAGTTTAGTTTCGGTTAGGTTGGGTTAGGATAGTTTAGTTTAGTTTAGTTTAGTTTTAGTTTATAGTTTAGTTTAGTTTATTTTATACATTAGTTCATAGTTTAGTTTATAGTTTAGTTTAGGCTATTTTAGATTAGTTTAGTTTAGTTTGGTTTAGTTTAGGTTTGGTTTGGTTAGGTTAATTTAGTAAAGTTTAGTTTAGTTTTGTTTATTTAGTTTATTTTATAGTTTAGTTTAGTTAAGTTTAGTTTAGTTTAATTTAGTTTAGTTTAGTTTTGTTTAATTTAGTTTAGTTTAGTTTTGTTTAATTTAGTTTAGTTTAATTTAGTTTAGTTTAGTTTAGATCAGGTTAGGTTGTTTAGGTTAGTTTAGTTTAGTTCAGTTTAGCTAAACTTAGTTTAGTTTATAGTTTCGGTAATTTATTTTAGTTTAATTTAGTGTATAGTTAGGTTTATAGTTTAGTTTAGTTTATAGTTTATTTTATAGTTTAGTATATTTTAGTTTAGTTTAGTTTAGTTTTTGCTTAGTTTAGTTTAGTTTCGTTTAGTTTAGGGTAGGTAAGGTTAGGTTGGGTTGGGTTAAGTTAGTTTAGTTTTGTTTTGTTTAGGTTAGGTTAGGCTTGGTTAGGTTAGTTTAGTTCATTTTATTTTAATTTAATGTAGTTAATTTATAGTTTAGTTAAATTTAGTTTAGTTTATAGTTTAGATTATACTTTTGTTTAGTTTAGGTTAGGTTAGTTTAGTTTAGTTTAGTTTATTTTAGGTTAAGTTAGTTTGGGTTAGAATAGTTTAGTTTAGTTTAGTTTATTTTTAATTTATAGTTTATTTTAGTTTTGTGAATACTTAAGTTTATCGTTTAGTTTATAATCTAGTTTATAGTTTAGTTTAGGCTATTTTGGATTAGTTTAGTATAGTTTAGTTTAGTTTATTTTAGTTTAAAATAGGTTAGGTTAGGTTAATTTAGTATTGTTTAGTTTAGTTTAGTTTATTTAGTTTATTTTATAGTTTAGTTTATAGTTTAGTTTAGTTAAGTTTAGTTTAGTTTAGTTTATTGTTTAGTTTGCTTTAGTTTAGTTTTGTTTAATTTATTTTAGTTTAGTTTAGTTTGGTTTCGTTTAGGTTAGGTTAGGTTATGTTAATTTAGGTTAGCTTAGTTTAGTTTAGTTTAGGTTAGATTAAGTTAGGTAAGGTTAGTTAAGTTTACTTTAGTTAAGTTAAGTTTAGTTTAATTTATAGTTTAGTTTAATTTACTTTAGTTTATAGTTTAGTTTAGTTTAGTTTATTTTAGTTTAAAGTTTAGTTTATACTTTCGTTTACTTTAGTTAATAATTTTGTTTATGGTTTAGTTTAGTTTAGTTTAATTATGTTTTATTTAGTTTAGTTTCGTTTAGGTTTGGTTAGGTTAGGTTAGTTTAGTTTAATTCTATTTAGGTTAGGTTAGGTAATTTTAGGTTAGTATAGTTTAGTTAATTTATTTTAGTTAATAGTTCAGTATAGTTTACAGTTTAGTTTATAGTTTAGTTCAGTTTGTAGTGTAGTTTATAGTTTAGTATAGTTTCGTTTAGGTTATGTTAGGTTAGGTTAGGTTGGATTAGCTTAGTTTAGTTTAGTTTAGTTTAGGTTAGGTTCGGTTACGTTATGTTATGTTAGCTTATGTTAGTTTAGTTTAGTTTAGTTTAGTCTAGTTTAGTTAAGTTTAGTTTAGTTTATAGTTTAGTTTATATTAGTTTATTTATTAGTTTAGTTTATAGTTAAGTATATAGTTTAGTTTAGTTTAGTTTAGTTTAGCTTAGTTTGTTTATTTTAGATTAGTATAGCTTACGTTACGTTAGGTTAAACCTCACTTAACGTAAGCTAACGTAAGTTAGGTTCGTTTAGTTTAGTTTAATTAGATTAGGTTAGGTTAAGTTAGGTTACTTTAGCTTAGTTTAGTTTAGTTTAGATAATTTATGAATTAGTTTAGTTAAGTTTAATTTATAGATCAGTATATAGTTTACTTTAGTTTATAGTTCAGTTTAGGTTAGATTAGTCTAAGTTAGATTAGGTTAGATTAGTTTAGTTTAGTTTAGTTTCGGTTAGGTTCGATTAGGTTACATTAAGTTAGTTTAGGTTAGCTTAGTTTAGTTTAGTTTAGTATAGTTAAGTTTAGTTAAGTTTTGTTTAGTTTACAGTTTAGTTTAGTTAAGTTTAGTTTATAATTTAGTTCATAGTTCAGTTTAGTTTAGTTCATACTTTATTTTAGATTACTTTAGTTTCAGTTTCAGTTTAGTTTAGTTTAGGTTAGGTTAGGTTAGGTTAGGTTAGTTTAGTTTAGTTTAGTTTATGTTAGTTTAGGTTAGGTTAGGTTATGTTAGTCTACTTTAGTTTAGCTTAGTTTAGCTTAGGTTAGGTTAGTTTAGGTTATTTTACTTTAGTTTAGTTTAGTTTAGTTTATAGTTTTGTTTAGGTTAGGTTAGGTTAGGTGAAGTTAGGTTACTTTAGTTCAGTTAAGTTTAATTTAGTTTAGTTTATTTTAGTTAATTTATAGTTTAGTTTAGTTTATATTTTAGTTTAGTTTAGTGTGGTTTAGATTAGGTTAGGTTAGGTTAGATTAGTTTAGTTTAGTTTAAGTTAGGTTAGGTTAGGATAGTTTAGTTTAGTTTATTTTAGTTTAGTTTAGTTTAGTTTATACTTTAGTTTATAGTTTAAATTAGTTTAGTTCAGATTAGTTTAGTTTAGTTTAGTTTACTTAAGTTTAGTTTAGGTTAGGTTAGGTTAGGTTATGTTAGGTTTGGTTAGTGTAGTTTAGTTTAGTTAAGTTCAGTTTATATTAGGTTAGGATAATTTAATTTAGTTTAGTTTAGTTTAGGTTAGGTTAGGTGAGTTTAATTTAGTTTAGTTTAGTTTAGGTTAGGTTAGGTTAGGTTAGGTTATGTTAGGTTAGGTTAGTGTAGTGTAGTTTAGTTTAGTTTAGATTTGACTCGTTTAGTTTATAATTTAGTTTATAGTTCAGTTTACAGTTTAGTTTAATTTAGTTTCGGTTAGTTTAGGTTAGGTTAGATTAATTTTATTTAGGTTAGGATAGTTTAGTTCAGTTTAGTTTAGTTTATTTAAGCTTAGTTAGTTTAGTTTAGATTAGTATAGTTTACGTTAGGTTAGGTTAGGTTAGGTAAGTTTAGTTTTGTTTAGGTTAGGTTAGGTTAGGTGAAGTTAGGTTACTTTAGTTTAGTTAAGTTTAATTTAGTTTAGTTTAGTGTAGTTTAGATTAGGTTAGGTTAGGTTAGATTAGTTTAGTTTAGTGTAGGTTAGGTTAGGTTAGGATAGTTTAGTTTAGTTTATTTTATTTTAGTTTAGTTTAGTTTATAGTTTAGTTTATAGTTTAAATTAGTTTAGTTTAGATTAGTTTAGTTTAGTTTAGTTTAGTTTAGGTTAGGTTATGTTAGATGAGTTTAGTTTAGTTTAGTTTAGGTTAGGTTAGTTTAGTTTAGTTTCGTTTAGTTTAGTTTAGGTTAAGTTAGGTTTAGTTTGGTTAGGTTAGGTTAGGTTAGGTTAGGTTAGTTTAGTTTAGTATAGTTTAGGTTAGGTTAGGTTAGGTTAGGTTAAGTTAGGTTATGTTAGGTTAGGTTATAGTAGTTTAGTTTAGTTAAGTTTAGATTTTACTCGTTTAGTTTATAGTTTAGTTTATAGTTCAGTTTAGTTTAGTTTAGTATAGTTTAGTTTTGTTTAATTTAGTTTTGTTTAATTTATTTTAATTTAGTTTAGTTTAGTTTAGTATATAGTTTAGTTTTTAATTTAGTTTAGTTTAGATTATAGTTTAGTTTATGATTTAGTTTAGTTTAGTTTGGTTTGGTTTAGTTTAGTTCTCTTTGTTTTAGTTTAGTTTAGTTTAGGTTAGATTAGCTTAGTTTAGTTTAGTTTAATTTAGGTTAGGTTCAGTTAGGTTAGTTTAGTTTACTTTAGTTTAGTTTAGGTTAGGTTAGCTTAGGTTATGTTAGGTGAGTTTATTTTAGTTTAGTAGTTTAGTTTAGTTTAGGTTAGGTTAGCTTAGTTTAGTTTAGTTTCGTTTAGTTTAGTTTAGTTTATGTATGGTTAGGTTTAGTTTGGTTAGGTTAGGTTAGGTTAGGTTAGTTTAGTTTATTTTAGGTTAGTTTAGGTTAGGTAAGGTTAGGTTAGTTAAATTTAATTTTGTTAGATTATAATTTAGTTTATAGTTTAGTTTAGGTTAGTTTATTGTTTAGTTTAGTTAAGTTTAGTTTAGGTTAGGTAAGGTTAGGTTAGGTTAGTTTAGTTTAGTATAGTTTACTTTAGGTTAGGTTAGGTTAGGTAATTTTAGTTTAGTTTAGTTTAGGTTAGGTTAGGTGAAGTTATGTTACTTTAGTTTAGTTTAGTTTATTTTAGTTTATTTACAGTTTAGTTTAGTTTATAATTAATTTAGTTTAGTGTAGTTTAGGTTAGGTTAAGTTAGGTTAGATTAGTTTAGTTTAGTTTAGGTTAGGTTAGGTGAGAATAGTTTAGTTTATTTTAGTTTAGTTTAGTTTATAGTTAAGTTTACAGTTTAAATTAGTTTAGTTTAGATTAATTTAGTTTAGGTTAGGTTAGGTTATGTTAGGTTAGGTTAGTTTAGCATAGGTTTGATTAGGTTAGGTTAGTTTAGGTTACGGCAGTTTAGTTTAGTTTAGGTTAGGTTGGTTTAGTTTAGTTTCGTTTAGTTTAGTTTAGTTTAGGTTAGGTTAGGTTTAGTTTGGTTAGGTTAGGTTAGGTTAGGTTAGTTTAGCTAATTTTAGTTTAGTTTATAGTTTCGTTAATTTAGTTTAGTTTAGTTTAGTGTATAGTTAAGTTTATAGTTTAGTTTAGTTTATGGTTTAGTATAGTTTAGTTTAGTTTAGTTTAACTTAGTTTAGTTTAGATTCGTTTAGTATAGTTTAGGTTAAGTTAGGTTAGGTTTGGTTAGGTTAATTTAGCTTAGTTTAGTTTAATTTAGTTTATTTAATTTATAGTTTAGTTAAATTTAGTTTAGTTTATAGTTTAGATTATAGTTTAGTTTATTTTATATTTTAGTTTAGTTTAGTTTATGTTAGGTTAGTTTAGTTTAGTTTAGTTTAGTTTCGGTTAGGTGTGGTTAGGATAGTTTAGTTTAGTTTAGTTTAGTTTTAGTTTATAGTTTAGTTTAGTTTATTTTATACTTAAGTTCATTGTTTAGTTTATAGTTTAGTTTAGGCTATTTTAGATTAGTTTAGTTTAGTTTGGTTTAGTTTAGGTTAGGTTTGTTTAGGTTAATTTAGTAAAGTTTAGTTTAGTTTTGTTTATTTAGTTTATTTTATAGTTTAGTTTAGTTAAGTTTGGTTTAGTTTAATGTAGTTTAGTTTAGTTTTGTTTAATTTAGTTTAGTTTAGTTTTGTTTAATTTAGATTAGTTTAATTTAGTTTAGTTTTGTTTAGATCAGGTTAGGTTGTTTAGGTTAGTTTAGTTTAGTTTAGTTTAGCTAAGTTTAGTTTAGTTTATAGTTTCGGTAATTTATTTTAGTTTAATTTAGTGTATAGTTAGGTTTATAGTTTAGTTTAGTTTATAGTTTATTTTATAGTTTAGAATATTTTAGTTTAGTTTAGTTTAATTTAGCTTAGTTTAGTTTAGTTTCGTTTAGTTTAGGGTAAATAAGGTTAGGTTAGATTGGGTTAAGTTAGTTTAGTTTAGTTTTGTTTAGGTTAGTATAGGTTTGGTTAGGTTAGTTTAGTTCATTTTATTTTAATTTAGTGTAATTAATATATAGTTTAGTTAAATTTAGTTTAGTTTATAGTTTAGATTATAGTTTAGTTTAGTTCATTTTATATTTTAGTTTTGTTTAGTTTAGGTTAGGTTAGTTTAGTTTAGTTTATTTTAGGTTAGGTTAGTTTGGGTTAGAATAGTTTAGTATAGTTTAGTTTATTTTTAATTTATAGTTTATTTTAGTTTTGTGAATACTCAAGTTTATAATTTATTTTATAATCTAGTTTAAAAATTTAGTTTAGGCTATTTTGGATTAGTTTAGCTTAGTTTAGTTTAGTTTAGTTTAGTTTAGAATAGGTTAGGTTAGGTTAATTTAGTATTGTTTAGTTTAGTTTAGTTTATTTAATTTATTTTATAGTTTAGTTTATAGTTTAGTTTAGTTAAGTTTAGTTTAGTTTATTGTTTAGTTTGCTTTAGTTTAGTTTTGTTTAATTTATTTTAGTTTAGTTTACTTTAGTTTAGTTTAGGTTAGGTTAGCTTAGGTTATGTTAGGTGAGTTTATTTTAGTTTAGTAGATTAGTTTAGTTTAGGTTAGGATAGTTTAGTTCAGTTTAGTTTAGTTTAGTTAAGCTTAGCTAGTTTAGTTTAGATTAGTATAGTTTTCGTTAGGTTAGGTTAGGTAAGTTTAGTTTTGTTTAGGTTAGGTTAGGTTAGGTGAAGTTAGGTTACTTTAGTTTGGTTAAGTTTAATTTATTTTAGTTTATTTTAGTTTATTTATAGTTTAGTTTAGTTTATAATTTAGTTTAGTTTAGTTTAGTTTAGATTAGGTTAGGTTAGGTTAGATTAGTTTAGTTTAGTTTAGGTTAGGTTAGGTTAGGATAGTTTAGTTTAGTTTATTTTAGTTTAGTTTAGTTTAGTTTACAGTTTAGTTTATAGTTTAAATTAGTTTAGTTCAGATTAGTTTAGTTTAGTTTAGTTTACTTAAGTTTAGTTTAGGTTAGGCTAGGTTAGGTTAGGTTAGGTTATGTTAGGTTTGGTTATAGTAGTTTAGTTTAGTTAAGTTCAGTTTATATTAGGTTAGGTTAATTTAATTTAGTTTAGTTTAGTTTAGGTTAGGTTAGGTGAGTTTAATTTAGTTTAGTTTAGTTTGGTTTAGTTTAGCTTAGGTTTGTTTAGGTTAATTTAGTAAAGTTTAGTTTAGTTTTGCTTATTTAGTTTATTTTATAGTTTAGTTTAGTTTACTTTAGTTTATAGTTTAGTTTAGTTTAGTTTATTATAGTTTAAAATTTAGTTTATACTTTCGTTTACTTTAGTTAATAATTTTGGTTATTGGCTTAGTTTAGTTTAGTTTAATTATGTTTTATTTAGTTTAGTTTAGTTTCGTTTAGGTTTGGTTAGGTTAGGTTAGTTTAGTTTAATTCTATTTAGGTTAGGTTAGGTAATTATAGGTTAGTATAGTTTAGTTAATTTATTTTAGTTAATAGTTCAGTATAGTTTACAGTTTAGTTTATAGTTTAGTTCAGTTTATAGTGTAGTTTATAGTTTAGTTTAGCTTAGTTTCGTTTAGGTTATGTTAGGTTAGGTTAGGTTGGATTAGCTTAGTTTAGTTTAGTTTAGTTTAGGTTAGGTTCGGTTACGTTATGTTATGTTAGCTTATGTTAGTTTAGTTTAGTTTAGTTTAGTCTAGTTTAGTTAAGTTTAGTTTAGTTTAGTTTAAGTTAGGTTAGGTTTAGTTTGGTTAGATTAGGTTAGATTAGGTTAGTTTAGCTAATTTTAGTTTAGTTTATAGTTTCGTTAATTTAGTTTAGTTTAGTTTAGTGTATAGTTAAGTTTATAGTTTAGTTTAGTTTATGGTTTAGTATAGTTTAGTTTAGTTTAGTTTAACTTAGTTTAGTTTAGGTTCGTATAGTTTAGTTTAGGTTAAGTTAGGTTAGGTTTGGTTAGGTTAATTTAGTTTAGTTTAATTTAGTTTATTTAATTTATAGTTTAGTTAAATTTAGTTTATTTTATAGTTTAGTTTATTTTATATTTTAGTTTAGTTTAGTTTAGTTTAGGTTAGTTTAGTTTAGTTTAGTTTAGTTTCGGTTAGGTTGGGTTAGGATAGTTTAGTTTAGTTTAGTTTAGTTTTAGTTTATAGTTTAGTTTAGTTTATTTTATACTTAAGTTCATAGTTTAGTTTATAGTTTAGTTTAGGCTATTTTAGATTATTTTAGTTTAGTTTGGTTTAGTTTAGGATTGGTTTGGTTAGGTTAATTTAGTAAAGTTTAGTTTAGTTTTGTTTATTTAGTTTATTTTATAGTTTAGTTTAGTTAAGTTTAGTTTAGTTTAATTTAGTTTAGTTTAGTTTTGTTTAATTTAGTTTAGTTTAGTTTTGTTTAATTTAGTTTAGTTTAATTTAGTTTAGTTTAGTTTAGATCAGGTTAGGTTGTTTAGGTTAGTTTAGTTTAGTTCAGTTTAGCTAAACTTAGTTTAGTTTATAGTTTCGGTAATTTATTTTAGTTTAATTTAGTGTATAGTTAGGTTTATAGTTTAGTTTAGTTTATAGTTTATTTTATAGTTTAGTATATTTTAGTTTAGTTTAGTTTAGTTTTTGCTTAGTTTAGTTTAGTTTCGTTTAGTTTAGGGTAGGTAAGGTTAGGTTGGGTTGGGTTAAGTTAGTTTAGTTTAGTTTTGTTTAGGTTAGGTTAGGCTTGGTTAGGTTAGTTTAGTTCATTTTATTTTAATTTAGTGTAGTTAATTTATAGTTTAGTTAAATTTAGTTTAGTTTATAGTTTAGATTATAGTTTTGTTTAGTTTAGGTTAGGTTAGTTTAGTTTAGTTTAGTTTATTTTAGGTTAAGTTAGTTTGGGTTAGAATAGTTTAGTTTAGTTTAGTTTATTTTTAATTTATAGTTTATTTTAGTTTTGTGAATACTTAAGTTTATCGTTTAGTTTATAATCTAGTTTATAGTTTAGTTTAGGCTATTTTGGATTAGTTTAGTATAGTTTAGTTTAGTTTATTTTAGTTTAGAATAGGTTAGGTTAGGTTAATTTAGTATTGTTTAGTTTAGTTTAGTTTATTTAGTTTATTTTATAGTTTAGTTTATAGTTTAGTTTAGTTAAGTTTAGTTTAGTTTATTGTTTAGTTTGCTTTAGTTTAGTTTTGTTTAATTTATTTTAGTTTAGTTTAGTTTGGTTTCGTTTAGGTTAGGTTAGGTTATGTTAATTTAGGTTAGCTTAGTTTAGTTTAGTTTAGGTTAGATTAAGTTAGGTAAGGTTAGTTAAGTTTAGTTTAGTTAAGTTAAGTTTAGTTTAATTTATAGTTTAGTTTAGTTTACTTTAGTTTATAGTTTAGTTTAGTTTAGTTTATTTTAGTTTAAAGTTTAGTTTATACTTTCGTTTACTTTAGTTAATAATTTTGTTTATGGTTTAGTTTAGTTTAGTTTAATTATGTTTTATTTAGTTTAGTTTCGTTTAGGTTTGGTTAGGTTAGGTTAGTTTAGTTTAATTCTATTTAGGTTAGGTTAGGTAATTTTAGGTTAGTATAGTTTAGTTAATTTATTTTAGTTAATAGTTCAGTATAGTTTACAGTTTAGTTTATAGTTTAGTTCAGTTTGTAGTGTAGTTTATAGTTTAGTTTAGTTTCGTTTAGGTTATGTTAGGTTACGTTAGGTTGGATTAGCTTAGTTTAGTTTAGTTTAGTTTAGGTTAGGTTCGGTTACGTTATGTTATGTTAGCTTATGTTAGTTTAGTTTAGTTTAGTTTAGTCTAGTTTAGTTAAGTTTAGTTTAGTTTATAGTTTAGTTTATATTAGTTTATTTATTAGTTTAGTTTATAGTTAAGTATATAGTTTAGTTTAGTTTAGTTTAGTTTAGCTTAGTTTGTTTATTTTAGATTAGTATAGCTTACGTTACGTTAGGTTAAACCTAACTTAACGTAAGCTAACGTAAGTTAGGTTCGTTTAGTTTAGTTTAATTAGATTAGGTTAGGTTAAGTTAGGTTACTTTAGCTTAGTTTAGTTTAGTTTAGATAATTTATGGTTTAGTTTAGTTAAGTTTAATTTATAGATCAGTATATAGTTCACTTTAGTTTATAGTTCAGTTTAGGTTAGATTAGTTTAAGTTAGATTAGGTTAGATTAGTTTAGTTTAGTTTAGTTTCGGTTAGGTTCGATTAGGTTACATTAAGTTAGTTTAGGTTAGCTTAGTTTAGTTTAGTTTAGTATAGTTAAGTTTAGTTAAGTTTTGTTTAGTTTACAGTTTAGTTTAGTTAAGTTTAGTTTATAATTTAGTTTATAGTTCAGTTTAGTTTAGTTCATACTTTATTTTAGTTTACTTTAGTTTCAGTTTTAGTTTAGTTTAGTTTAGGTTAGGTTAGGTTAGGTTAGGTTAGTTTAGTTTAGTTTAGTTTATGTTAGTTTAGGTTAGGTTAGGTTATGTTAGTCTAGTTTAGTTTAGCTTAGTTTAGCTTAGGTTAGGTTAGTTTAGGTTATTTTACTTTAGTTTAGTTTAGTTTAGTTTAGTTTATAGTTTTGTTTAGGTTAGGTTAGGTTAGGTTAGGTGAAGTTAGGTTACTTTAGTTTAGTTAAGTTTAATTTAGTTTAGTTTATTTTAGTTTATTTATAGTTTAGTTTAGTTTATATTTTAGTTTAGTTTAGTGTGGTTTAGATTAGGTTAGGTTAGGTTAGATTAGTTTAGTTTAGTTTAAGTTAGGTTAGGTTAGGATAGTTTAGTTTAGTTTATTTTAGTTTAGTTTAGTTTAGTTTATACTTTAGTTTATAGTTTAAATTAGTTTAGTTCAGATTAGTTTAGTTTAGTTTAGTTTACTTAAGTTTAGTTTAGGTTAGGTTAGGTTAGGTTAGGTTATGTTAGGTTTGGTTAGTGTAGTTTAGTTTAGTTAAGTTCAGTTTATATTAGGTTAGGTTAATTTAATTTAGTTTAGTTTAGTTTAGGTTAGGTTAGGTGAGTTTAATTTAGTTTAGTTTAGTTTAGGTTAGGTTAGGTTAGGTTAGGTTAGGTTATGTTAGGTTAGGTTAGTGTAGTGTAGTTTAGTTTAGTTTAGATTTGACTCGTTTAGTTTATAATTTAGTTTATAGTTCAGTTTACAGTTTAGTTTAGTTTAGTTTCGGTTAGTTTAGGTTAGGTTAGATTAATTTAATTTAGGTTAGGATAGTTTAGTTCAGTTTACATTTTAGTTTAGTTTAGTTTCGGTTAGTTTAGGTTAGGTTAGATTAATTTAATTTAGGTTAGGATAGTTTAGTTCAGTTTAGTTTAGTTTATTTAAGCTTAGTTAGTTTAGTTTAGATTAGTATAGTTTACGTTAGGTTAGGTTAGGTTAGGTAAGTTTAGTTTTGTTTAGGTTAGGTTAGGTTAGGTGAAGTTAGGTTACTTTAGTTTAGTTAAGTTTAATTTAGTTTAGTTTAGTGTAGTTTAGATTAGGTTAGGTTAGGTTAGATTAGTTTAGTTTAGTGTAGGTTAGGTTAGGTTAGGATAGTTTAGTTTAGTTTATTTTATTTTAGTTTAGTTTAGTTTATAGTTTAGTTTATAGTTTAAATTAGTTTAGTTTAGATTAGTTTAGTTTAGTTTAGTTTAGTTTAGGTTAGGTTATGTTAGGTGAGTTTAGTTTAGTTTAGTTTAGGTTAGGTTAGTTTAGTTTAGTTTCGTTTAGTTTAGTTTAGTTTAGGTTAAGTTAGGTTTAGTTTGGTTAGGTTAGGTTAGGTTAGTTTAGTTTAGTATAGTTTAGGTTAGGTTAGGTTAGGTTAGGTTAAGTTAGGTTATGTTAGGTTAGGTTATAGTAGTTTAGTTTAGTTAAGTTTAGATTTTACTCGTTTAGTTTATAGTTTAGTTTATAGTTCAGTTTAGTTTAGTTTAGTATAGTTTAGTTTTGTTTAATTTAGTTTTGTTTAATTTATTTTAATTTAGTTTAGTTTAGTTTAGTATATAGTTTAGTTTTTAATTTAGTTTAGTTTAGATTATAGTTTAGTTTATGATTTAGTTTAGTTTAGTTTGGTTTGGTTTAGTTTAGTTCTCTTTGTTTTAGTTTAGTTTAGTTTAGGTTAGATTAGCTTAGTTTAGTTTAGTTTAATTTAGGTTAGGTTCAGTTAGGTTAGTTTAGTTTACTTTAGTTTAGTTTAGGTTAGGTTAGCTTAGGTTATGTTAGGTGAGTTTATTTTAGTTTAGTAGTTTAGTTTAGTTTAGGTTAGGTTAGTTTAGTTTAGTTTAGTTTAGTTTCGTTTAGTTTAGTTTAGTTTAGGTATGGTTAGGTTTAGTTTGGTTAGGTTAGGTTAGGTTAGGTTAGTTTAGTTTATTTTAGGTTAGTTTAGGTTAGGTAAGGTTAGGTTAGTTAAATTTAATTTTGTTAGATTATAATTTAGTTTATAGTTTAGTTTAGGTTAGTTTATTGTTTAGTTTAGTTAAGTTTAGTTTAGGTTAGGTAAGGTTAGGTTAGGTTAGTTTAGTTTAGTATAGTTTAGTTTAGTTTAGTTTAGTGAATTTAGTTTAGTTTAGGTTTTAGTTAAGCTTAGTTTAGTTTAGATTAGTATAGTTTACTTTAGGTTAGGTTAGGTTAGGTAATTTTAGTTTAGTTTAGTTTAGGTTAGGTTAGGTTAGGTGAAGTTATGTTACTTTAGTTTAGTTTAGTTTATTTTAGTTTATTTACAGTTTATTTTAGTTTATAATTAATTTAGTTTAGTGTAGTTTAGGTTAGGTTAAGTTAGGTTAGATTAGTTTAGTTTAGTTTAGGTTAGGTTAGGTGAGAATAGTTTAGTTTATTTTAGTTTAGTTTAGTTTATAGTTAAGTTTACAGTTTAAATTAGTTTAGTTTAGAATAATTTAGTTTAGGTTAGGTTAGGTTATGTTAGGTTAGGTTAGTTTAGCATAGGTTTGATTAGGTTAGGTTAGTTTAGGTTACGGCAGTTTAGTTTAGTTTAGGTTAGGTTGGTTTAGTTTAGTTTCGTTTAGTTTAGTTTAGTTTAGGTTAGGTTAGGTTTAGTTTGGTTAGGTTAGGTTAGGTTAGGTTAGGTTAGTTTAGCTAATTTTAGTTTAGTTTATAGTTTCGTTAATTTAGTTTAGTTTAGTTTAGTGTATAGTTAAGTTTATAGTTTAGTTTAGTTTATGGTTTAGTATAGTTTAGTTTAGTTTAGTTTAACTTAGTTTAGTTTAGATTCGTTTAGTTTAGTTTAGGTTAAGTTAGGTTAGGTTTGGTTAGGTTAATTTAGCTTAGTTTAGTTTAATTTAGTTTATTTAATTTATAGTTTAGTTAAATTTAGTTTAGTTTATAGTTTAGATTATAGTTTAGTTTATTTTATATTTTATTTTAGTTTAGTTTATGTTAGGTTAGTTTAGTTTAGTTTAGTTTAGTTTCGGTTAGGTGTGGTTAGGATAGTTTAGTTTAGTTTAGTTTAGTTTTAGTTTATAGTTTAGTTTAGTTTATTTTATACTTAAGTTCATAGTTTAGTTTATAGTTTAGTTTAGGCTATTTTAGATTAGTTTAGTTTTGTTTGGTTTATTTTAGTTTAGTTTAGGTTAGGTGAGCATAGGTTAGTTTAGTTTAATTTAGATTAGGTTATTTAGGTTAGGTTATGTTAGGTTAGTTTAGTTTACTTTAGTTTATGTTAGTTTAGGTTATGTTAGGTTAGGTTATGTTAGTTTAGATTAGTTTAGCTTAGTTTAGCTTAGGTTAGGTTAGTTTAGGTTATTTTACTTTAGTGTAGTTTAGTTTAGTTTATAGTTTAGTATAGTTTATAGTTTAGTTTATAGTTTAATTTAGTTTATAGTGTAGTTTAGTTTAGTATAGTTTCGTTTCGTTTAGGTTAGGTTACGTTAGGTTAGGTTAGGTTAGGTTAGGTTAGTTTCGTTTAGATTAGTTTAGTTTACTTTACTTTAGTTTTGTTTAGTTTTGTTTAGGTTAGGTTAGTTTAGTTTAGGTTAGGTTAGGTTAGCTTAGTTTGGTTTAGTTTAGTTTAGTTAAGTTTTGTTTGGTTTATAGTTTACTTTAGTTTATAGTGTAGTTTAGTTTAGTTTAGTTTCGTTTCGTTTAGTTATGTTTAGTTTAGTTTATAGTTTAGTTTATTAATTAGTTTAGTTTAGTTTATAGTTAAGTATATAGTTTAGTATAGTTTAGTTTAGTGTAGTTTAGTTTAGATTAGCTTAGTTAGTATATTTTGGATTAGTTTACTTTACGTTACGTTAGGTTAGGTTAATTTATTTTAGTTTAGGTTAGGTTAAGTCAGGTTACTTTTGTTTAGCATAGTTTAGTTTAGTTTAGATAATTTAAGGTTTAGTTTAGTTTAGTTTCGGTTAGTTTAGGTTAGGTTAGATTAATTTAATTAAGGTTGGGATAGTTTAGTTCAGTTTAGTTTAGTTTAGTCAAGCTTAGTTAGTTTAGTTTAGATTAGTATAGTTTACGTTAGGTTATTTTAGGTTAGGTAAGTTTAGTTTTGTTTAGGTTAGGTTAGGTTAGGTGAAGTTAGGTTACTTTAGTTTAGTTAAGTTTAATTTAGTTTAGTTTAGTGTAGTTTAGATTAGGTTAGGTTAGGTTAGATTAGTTTAGTTTAGTTTAGGTTAGGTTAGGTTAGGATAGTTTAGTTTAGTTTAGTTTAGTTTCGTTTAGTTTAGTTTATAGTTTAGTTTATAGTTTAAATTAGTTTAGTTCAGATTAGTTTAGTTTGGTTTAGTTTACTTAAGTTTAGTTTAGGTTAGGTTAGGTTAGGTTAGGTTATGTTAGGTTTGGTTAGTGTAGTTTAGTTTAGTTATGTTCAGTTTATATTAGTTTAGGTTAATTTAATTTAGTTTAGTTTTGTTTAGGTTAGGTTAGGTGAGTTTAGTTTAGTTTAGTTTAGTTTAGGTTAGGTTAGGTTAGGTTATGTTAGGTTATGTTAGGTTATGTTAGGTTAGGTTAGTGTAGTTTAGTTTAGTTTAGATTTGACTCGTTTAGTTTATAATTTAGTTTATAGTTCAGTTTAGTTTGGTTTAGTATAGTTTAGTTTTGTTTAATTTAGTTTTGTTTAATTTATTTTAATTTAGTTTAGTTTAGTTTAGTATATAGTTTAATTTTTAATTTAGTTTAGTTTAGTTTATAGTTTAGTTTAGTTTATGGTTAATTTATAGTTTAGTTTAGTTTATTTTAGTTTAGTTCAGTTTAGGATGTCAGGTTAGTTTAGGTTAGTTTACTTTAGTTTAGTATAGTTTATAGTTTGGATTTGTTTAGTTTAGTTTATAGTTCAGTTTAGTTGAGTTTATTTTAATTTAGTTTAATTAAATTTTCTTTACTGTACAATTACATTTAGTTTAGTTTAGTTTATAGTTTAGTTTAGTTTAGTTTATGGTTAAGTTTATACTTTTGTTTAGTTTAATTTAGTTTAGTTTAGTATAGTTTAGCTCAGGTTAGCTTAGGTTAGGTTAATTTAGTTTAGTTTAGGTTAGGTTAGGTTAGGTTAGGTTACTTTAGTTAAGTTTAGTTTAGTTTAGTTAATTTATACTTTAGTTTAGTTTAGCATATAGTTTAGTTTAGTTTAGTTTATAGTATAGTATAGTTTAGTTTAGTTTAGTTTAGGGTAGGTTAGATTAGTTTAGTTTATTTTAGTTTAGATTAGGTTTGGTTAGGGTAGTTTACTTAAGTTTATAGTTTAGTTTATGTTAGGTTACGTTAGGTTAGGTTAGTTTAGATTAGTTTAGTTTACTTTACTTTAGTTTTGTTTAGTTTTGTTTAGGTTAGGTTAGGTTAGTTTAGGTTAGGTTAGGTTAGCGTATTTTGGTTTAGTTTAGTTTAGTTAAGTTTTGTTTAGTTTATAGTTTAGTTTAGTTTAGTTTAGCTTGGTTTAGTTTAGGTTGGGTTAGGTTAGTTTAGTTTAGTTTAGTTTGGTTTATTTTAGTTTAGTTTAGGTTAGATGAGCATGGGTTAGTTTAGTTTAATTTAGATTAGGTTATTTAGGTTAGGTTATGTTAGGTTAGTTTAGTTTAGTTTAGTTTATGTTAGTTTAGGTTAGGTTAGGTTAGGTTATGTTAGTTTAGTTTAGTTTAGCTTAGTTTAGCTTAGGTTAGGTTAGTTTAGGTTATTTTACTTTAGTTTAGTTTAGTTTAGTTTATAGTTTAGTTTATAGTTTAATTTAGTTTATAGTGTAGTTTAGTTTAGTTTAGTTTCGTTTCGTTTAGGTTAGGTTCGGTTACGTTAGGTTATGTTAGGTTAAGTTAGTTTAGTTTAGTTTAGTTTAGTTATGTTTAGTTTAGTTTATAGTTAAGTGTATTAATTAGTTTAATTTAGTTTATAGTTAAGTATATAGTTTAGTATAGTTTAGTTTAGTGTAGTTTAGTTTAGATTAGCTTAGTTAGTTTATTTTGGATTAGTTTACTTTACGTTACGTTAGGTTAGGTTAATTTATTTTAGTTTAGGTTAGGTTAGGTTAAGTCAGGTTACTTTAGTTTAGCATAGTTTAGTTTAGTTTAGATAATTTTAGTTTATTTATAGTTTAGTTTAGTTTATAATTTAGTTTAGTTTAGTGTAGTTTAGATTAGGTTAGGTTAGGTTAGATTAGTTTAGTTTAGGTTAGGTTAGGTTAGGATAGTTTAGTTTAGTTTATTTTAGTTTAGTTTAGTTTATAGTTTAGTTTATAGTTTAAATTAGTTTAGTTCAGATTAGTTTAGTTTAGTTTACTTAAGTTTAGTTTAGGTTAGGTTAGGTTATGTTAGGTTTGGTTAGTGTAGTTTAGTTTAGTTAAGTTCAGTTTATATTAGGTTAGGTTAATTGAATTTAGTTTAGTTTAGTTTAGGTTAGGTTAGGTGAGTTTAATTTAGTTTAGTTTAGTTTAGGTTAGATTTGACTCGTTTAGTTTATAATTTAGTTTATACTTCAGTTTAGTTTGGTTCAGTATAGTTTAGTTTTGTTTAATTTAGTTTTGTTTAATTTATTTTAATTTAGTTTAGTTTAGTTTAGTATATAGTTTAATTTTTAATATAGTTTAGTTTAGTTTATAGTTTAGTTTATGGTTTAGTTTAGTTTAGTTTGGTTTGGTTTAGTTTAGTTCTGTTTGTTTTAGTTTAGTTTAGTTTAGGTTAGGTGAGTTTATTTTAGTTTAGTAATTTAGTTTAGTTTAGTTTAGGTTAGTTTAGTCTAGTTTCGTTTAGTTTAGTTTAGTTTATGTTAGGTTAGGTTTAGTTTGGTTAGGTTAGGTTAGGTTAGTTTAGTTTACTTTAGGTTAGTTTAGGTTAGGTTAGGTTAGGTTAGTTAAATTTAATTTAGTTATATTATAATTTAGTTTATAGTTTAGTTTAATTTAGTTTATTGTTTAGTTTAGTTAAATTTAGTTTAGGTTAGGTAAGGTTAGGTTAGGTTAGTTTAGTTTAGTATAGTTTAGTTTAGTTTAGTTTAGTGAATTTAGTTTAGTTTAGTTTAGTTTTTAGTTAAGCTTAGTTAGTTTGTTTAGATTAGTATAGTTTACTTTAGGTAGGTTACGTAATTTTAGTTTAGTTTAGTTTAGGTTAGGTTAGCTTAGTTTAGTTTAGTTTAGTTTACGTTAGGTTAGGTTAGGTTAGTTTAGTTTACTTTAGTTTAGTTTAGGTTAGGTTAGCTTAGGTTATGTTAGGTGAGTTTAGTTTAGTTTAGTTTAGGTTAGGTTAGTTTAGTTTAGTTTCGTTTAGTTTAGTTTAGTTTAGGTTAGGTTAGGTTTAGTTTGGTTAGGTTAGGTTAGGTTAGGTTAGTTTAGCTAATTTTAGTTTAGTTTATAGTTTCGTTAATTTAGTTTAATTTAGTTTAGTATATAGTTAAGTTTATAGTTTAGTTTTGTTTATGGTTTAGTATAGTTTAGTTTAGTTTAGTTCAACTTAGTTTAGTTCAGATTCGTTTAGTTTAGTTTAGGTTAAGTTAGGTTAGGTTTGGTTAGGTTAATTTAGTTTAGTTTAGTTTAATTTAGTTTATTTAATTTATAGTTTAGTTAAATTTAGTTTAATTTATAGTTTAGATTATAGTTTAGTTTATTTTATATTTTAGTTTAGTTTAGTTTATGTTAGGTTAGTTTAGTTTAGTTTAGTTTAGTTTCGGTTAGGTGTGGTTAGGATAGTTTAGTTTAGTTTAGTTTAGTTTTAGTTTATAGTTTAGTTTAGTTTACTTTATACTTAAGTTTATAGTTTAGTTTAGGCTATTTTAGATTAGTTTAGTTTAGTTTGGTTTAGTTTAGGTTAGGTTTGGTTAGGTTAATTTAGTAAAGTTTAGTTTAGTTTTGTTTATTTAGTTTATTTTATAGTTTAGTTTAGTTAAGTTTAGTTTAGTTTAATTTAGTTTAGTTTAGTTTTGTTTAATTTAGTTTAGTTTAGTTTTGTTTAATTTAGTTTAGTTTAATTTAGTTTAGTTTAGTTTAGATCAGGTTAGGTTGTTTAGGTTAGTTTAGTTTAGTTTAGTTTAGCTAAGTTTAGTTTAGTTTAGTTAAGCTTAGTTAGTTTAGTTTAGATTAGTATAGTTTACGTTAGGTTAGGTTAGGTTAGGTAAGTTTAGTTTAGTTTAGTTTAGGTTAGGTTAGGTTAGTTTAAGTTAGGTTACTTTAGTTTAGTTTAGTTTAGTTTAGATAATTTATAATTTAGTTTAGTTTAGTTTATAGTTTAGTTTATAGTTTACTTTAGTTTCTAGTTTAGTTTAGTTTGAATTAGATTCGGTAAGTTTAGTTTAGTTTAAGTTAGGTTAGGTTAGGTTGAGTTAGGTTACTTTAGTTTAGTTTAGTTTAGATAATTTATAGTTTAGTTTATGTTAGTTTAGTTTATGGTTAATTTAGTTTATAGTTTAGTTTAGTTTAGTTATGTTTAGTTTTGTTTATAGTTTAATTTATTAATTAATTTAGTTTAGTTTATAGTTAAGTAACTGGTTTAGTATAGTTTATTTTAGTGTAGTTTAGTTTAGATTAGCTTAGTTAGTTTATTTTGGATTAGTTTACTTTACGTTACGTTAGGTTAGGTTAATTTATGTTAGTTTAGGTTAGGTTAGGTTAAGTCAGGTTACTTTAGTTTAGCTTAGTTTAGTTTAGTTTAGATAATTTATAGTTTAGTTTAGTTTAGTTTATAGTTTAGTTTACAGTTTAGTTTAGTTTAGTTTCGGTTTGGAAAGGTTAGGTTAGATTAATTTAATTTAGGTTATGATAGTTTAATTCAGTTTAGTTTAGTTTAGTTAAGCTTAGTTAGTTTAGTTTAGATTAGTATAGTTTACGTTAGGTTAGGTTAGGTTAGGTAAGTTTAGTTTAGTTTAGGTTAGGTTAGGTGAAGTTAGGTTACTTTAGTTAGGTTTAGTTTAATTTAGTTTAGGTCATTTATAGTTTAGTTTAGTTTATAATTTAGTTTAGTTTAGTGTAGTTTAGGTTAGGTTAGGTTAGGTTAGATTAGTTTAGCTTAGTTTAGGTTAGGATAGGTTAGGATAGTTTAGTTTAGTTTATTTTATTTTAGTTTAGTTTAGTTTATAGTTCAGTTTATAGTTTAAATTAGTTTAGTTTAGATTAGTTGAGTTTAGTTTAGTTTACTTAAGTTTAGTTTAGGTTAGGTTAGGTTAGGTTATGTTAGGTTAGGTTAGTGTAGTTTACTTCAGTTTAGTTTAGTTCAGTTTATATTAGGTTAGGTTAATTTAATTTAGTTTAGTTTAGGTTAGGTTAGGTTAGTTTAGTTTAGTTTAGTTTAGGTTAGGTTAGGTTAGGTTAAGTTAGGTTATGTTAGGTTAGGTTAGTGTAGTTTAGTTTAGTTTAGTTTAGATTTTACTCGTTTAGTTAATAGTTTAGTTTATAGTTCAGTTTGGTTTAGTTTAGTTTTGTTTAGTTTTGTTTAATGTAGTTTTGTTTAATTAATTTAATTTAGTTTAGTTTAGTTTAGTATATAGTTTAGTTTTTAATTTAGTTTAGTTTAGATTATAGTTTAGTTTATGGTTTAGTTTAGTTTACTTTGGTTTGGTTTAGTTTAGTTCTGTTTGTTTTAGTTTAGTTTAATTTAGGTTACGTTGGGTTACGTTAGTTTAGTTTTTTTTAGTTTATTTTAGGTTAGGTTAGCTTAGGTTATGTTAGGTGAGTTTATTTTAGTTTAGTAGTTTAGTTTAGTTTAGGTTAGGTTAGTTTAGTTTAGTTTCGTTTAGTTTAGTTTAGTTTAGGTTTGGTTAGGTTTAGTTTGGTTAGGTTAGGTTAGGTTAGGTTAGTTTAGTTTATTTTAGGTTAATTTAGGTTAGGTTAGGTTAGTTAAATTTAATTTAGTTAGATTATAATTTAGTTTATAGTTTAGTTTAGTTTATTGTTTAGTTTAGTTAAGTTTAGTTTAGGTTAGGTAAGGTTAGGTTAGGTTAGTTTAGTTTAGTATAGTTTATTTTAGTTTAGTTTACTGAATTTAGTTTAGTTTAGGTTTTAGTTAAGCTTAGTTAGTTTAGTTTAGATTAGTATAGTTTACTTTAGGTTAGGTTAGGTTAGGTAATTTTAGTTTAGTTTAGGTTAGGTTAGGTGAAGTTATGTTACTTTAGTTTAGTTTAGTTTATTTTAGTTTATTTATAGTTTAGTTTAGTTTATAATCAATTTAGTTTAGTGTAGTTTAGGTTAGGTTAAGTTAGGTTAGATTAGTTTAGTTTAGTTTAGGTTAGGTTAGGTGAGAATAGATTAGTTAATTTTATTTTAGTTTAGTTTATAGTTAAGTTTATAGTTTAAATTAGTTTAGTTTAGATTAGTTTAGTTTAGTTTAGTTTATTTAAGTTTAGTTTAGGTTAGGTTATGTTAGGTTAGGTTAGTTTAGCATAGGTTTGATTAGATTAGGTTAGTTTAGGTTAGGTCAGTTTAGTTTAGTTTAGTTTAGTTAAGTTTAGTTTCGTTTAGTTTATGTTAAATTAGGTTAGGTTTGGTTAGGTTAATTTAGTTTAGTTTAGTTTAATTTAGTTTATTTAATTTATATTTTAGATAATTTTAGTTTAGTTTATAGTTTAGATTATAGTTTAGTTTAGTTTTGGTCACATTTTAGTTTATAGTTTAGTTTATAGTTAAGTTTACAGTTTATTTTAGGCTAGTTTAGATTACTTTAGTTTAGTTCAGTTTAGTTTAGATTAGTTTAGTTTATTTTATAGTTTAGTTTAGTTAACTTTAGTTTAGTTTATAATTTAGTTTAGTTTACATTATAGTTTAGTTTATAGTATAGTTTACTTAATAGTTTAGTTTATAGTTTAGTTTATGGCTTAGTTTATAATTAAATTCGTTTACTTTAGATTAGTTTAGTTTAGTTTAGTTTAGTGTAGCTTAGGTTAGGTTAGGTTAGTTTTGTTCAGTTTAGTTTTGTTTACTTAAGTTTAGTTTAGTTTAGGTTAGGTTAGCTTATGTTAGGTTAGGTTAGTTTAGCTTAAGTTAGATTAGGTTAGGTTAGTTTAGTTTAGTGTAGTTTAGTTTAGTTCAGTTTAGATTAGGTTACGTTAGTTTAGTGTTGTTTAGTTCAGTTTACTTTAGGTTAGGTTAGGTTAGGTAGTGTTAGTTTAGTTTAGTTTAGTTTAGTTTAGTTTTGGTTAGGTTAGGTTAGGTTGAGTTATTTTAGGTTAGGTTAGTTTAGTTTAGTCTCGTTTAGTTTATAGTTTAGTTTCGTTAAATTTAGTTTATAGTTCAGTTTAGTTTAGTTTTGTTTAATTTAGTTTAGTTTAATTTATTTTAATTTATTTTAGTTTAGTTTAATTTATAGTTCAGTTTATAATTTAGTTTAGATTAGTTTATAGTATAGTATATGGTTTAGTTTAGTTTAGTTTGGTTTAGTTTAGTTTAGATTATTTAGTTTCGTTTAGGTTAGTTTAGTTTAGGCTAGATTAGGTTAGCTTAGTTTAGTTTAAATAAGTTTAGGTTAGGTTAGGATGGTTTAGATTAAGTTAGTTTAGTTTAGTTTAGTTTAGCTAAGTTTAGTTTAGTTTACAATTTAGTTTAGTATAGTTTAGTTTATAGCTTAGTTTATACTTAAGTTTAGTTTAATTTAAGTTTAGTTTATAGTTTAAATTAGTTTAATTTAGTTTAGGTTAGGTTAGGTTTGTTTAGTTTAAGTTAGGTTAGGTTAGGTTAGGTTAGGTTAGTTTAGTTTAGTTTAGTTTAGTTGAATTTAGTTTAGTTTAGTTTAGGTTAGGTTAGGTTAGTTTAGTTTAGTTTAATTTAGGTTAGGTTAGGTTAGTTTGGGTTAACTTAGTTTAGTTTAGTTTAGGTTAGGATAGGTTAGGTTGATTAGGTTAGTTTAGTTCAGTTTAGCTAATTTTAGTTTAGGTTATAGTTTCGTAAATTTAGTTTAGTTTAGTTTAGTGTATAGATAAGTTTATAGTTTAGTTTACTTTAGTTTATGGTTTAGTATAGTTTAGTTTAGCTTAGTTTAGCTTAGTTTATTTTAGTTTCGTTTAGTTTAGATTAGGTTAAGTTAGGTTAGGTTTGGTTAGGTTAATTTGGTTTAGTTTAGTTTAATTTAGTTTATTTAATTTATAGTTTAGTTAAATTTAGTTTAGTTTATAGTTTAGATTATAGTTTAATTTATTTTATATTTTAGTTTAGTTTAGTTTAGTTTAGGTTAGGTTAGTTTAGTTTAGTTTAGTTTAGTTTATGTCAGGTTGGGTTAGGATAGTTTAGTTTAGTTTAGTTTTGGTTTATAGTTTACTTTAGTTTATTTTATACTTAAGTTAATAATTTAGTTTAGGCTATTTTAGATTAGTTTAGTTTAGTTTGGTTTAGTTTAGGTTATGTTCGGTTAGGTTAATTTAGTAAAGTTTAGTTTAGTTTTGTTTATTTAGTTTATTTTATAGTTTAGTTTAGTTAAGTTTGGTTTAGTTTAATTTAGTTTAGTTTAGTTTTGTTTAATTTAGTTTAGTTCAGTTTTGTTTAATTTAGATTAGTTTAATTTAGTTTAGTTTTGTTTAGATCAGGTTAGGTTGTTTAGGTTAGTTTAGTTTAGTTTAGTTTAGTTTAGCTAAGTTTAGTTTAGTTTATAGTTTCGGTAATTTATTTTAGTTTAATTTAGTGTATAGTTAGGTTTATAGTTTAGTTTAGTTTATAGTTTATTTTATAGTTTAGTATATTTTAGTTTAGTTTAGTTTAATTTAGCTTAGTTTAGTTTAGTTTTGTTTAGTTTAGGGTAAATAAGGTTAGGTTAGATTGGGTTAAGTTAGTTTAGTTTAGTTTGGTTTAGGTTAGTATAGGTTTGGTTAGGTTAGTTTAGTTCATTTTATTTTAATTTAGTGTAATTAATATATAGTTTAGTTAAATTTAGTTTAGTTTATAGTTTAGATTATAGTTTAGTTTAGTTCATTTTATATTTTAGTTTTGTTTAGTTTAGGTTAGGTTAGTTTAGTTTAGTTTATTTTAGGTTAGGTTAGTTTGGGTTAAAATAGTTTAGTTTAGTTTAGTTTATTTTTAATTTATAGTTTATTTTAGTTTTGTGAATACTCAAGTTTATAATTTATTTTATAATCTAGTTTAAAAATTTAGTTTAGGCTATTTTGGTTTAGTTTAGCTTAGTTTAGTTTAGTTTAGTTTAGTTTAGAATAGGTTAGGTTAGGTTAATTTAGTATTGTTTAGTTTAGTTTAGTTTATTTAATTTATTTTATAGTTTAGTTTATAGTTTAGTTTAGTTAAGTTTAGTTTAGTTTATTGTTTAGTTTGCTTTAGTTTAGTTTTGTTTAATTTATTTTAGTTTAGTTTACTTTAGTTTAGTTTAGGTTAGGTTAGCTTAGGTTATGTTAGGTGAGTTTATTTTAGTTTAGTAGATTAGTTTAGTTTAGGTTAGGATAGTTTAGTTCAGTTTAGTTTAGTTTAGTTAAGCTTAGCTAGTTTAGTTTAGATTAGTATAGTTTACGTTAGGTTAGGTTAGGTAAGTTTAGTTTTGTTTAGGTTAGGTTAGGTTAGGTGAAGTTAGGTTACTTTAGTTTGGTTAAGTTTAATTTATTTTAGTTTATTTTAGTTTATTTATAGTTTAGTTTAATTTATAATTTAGTTTAGTTTAGTTTAGTTTAGATTAGGTTAGGTTAGGTTAGATTAGTTTAGTTTAGTTTAGGTTAGGTTAGGTTAGGATAGTTTAGTTTAGTTTATTTTAGTTTAGTTTAGTTTAGTTTACAGTTTAGTTTATAGCTTAAATTAGTTTAGTTCAGATTAGTTTAGTTTAGTTTAGTTTACTTAAGTTTAGTTTAGGTTAGGTTAGGTTAGGTTAGGTTAGGTTAGGTAATGTTAGGTTTGGTTATAGTAGTTTAGTTTAGTTAAGTTCAGTTTATATTAGGTTAGGTTAATTTAATTTAGTTTAGTTTAGGTTAGGTTAGGTTAGGTGAGTTTAATTTAGTTTAGTTTAGTTTGGTTTAGTTTAGCTTAGGTTTGTTTAGGTTAATTTAGTAAAGTTTAGTTTAGTTTTGTTTATTTAGTTTATTTTATAGTTTAGTTTAGTTTACTATAGTTTATAGTTAAGTTTAGTTTAGTTTATTTTAGTTTAAAATTTAGTTTATACTTTCGTTTACTTTAGTTAATAATTTTGGTTATTGGCTTAGTTTAGTTTAGTTTAATTATGTTTTATTTAGTTTAGTTTAGTTTCGTTTAGGTTTGGTTAGGTTAGGTTAGTTTAGTTTAATTCTATTTAGGTTAGGTTAGGTAATTATAGGTTAGTATAGTTTAGTTAATTTATTTTAGTTAATAGTTCAGTATAGTTTACAGTTTAGTTTATAGTTTAGTTCAGTTTATAGTGTAGTTTATAGTTTAGTTTAGCTTAGTTTCGTTTAGGTTATGTTAGGTTAGGTTAGGTTGGATTAGCTTAGTTTAGTTTAGTTTAGTTTAGGTTAGGTTCGGTTACGTTATGTTATGTTAGCTTATGTTAGTTTAGTTTAGTTTAGTTTAGTCTAGTTTAGTTAAGTTTAGTTTAGTTTAGTTTAGGTTAGGTTAGGTTTAGTTTGGTTAGATTAGGTTAGATTAGGTTAGTTTAGCTAATTTTAGTTTAGTTTATAGTTTCGTTAATTTAGTTTAGTTTAGTTTAGTGTATAGTTAAGTTTATAGTTTAGTTTAGTTTATGGTTTAGTATAGTTTAGTTTAGTTTAGTTTAACTTAGTTTAGTTTAGATTCGTATAGTTTAGTTTAGGTTAAGTTAGGTTAGGTTTGGTTAGGTTAATTTAGTTTAGTTTAGTTTAATTTAGTTTATTTAATTTATAGTTTAGTTAAATTTAGTTTATTTTATAGTTTAGTTTATTTTATATTTTAGTTTAGTTTAGTTTAGGTTAGGTTAGTTTAGTTTAGTTTAGTTTAGTTTCGGTTAGGTTGGGTTAGGATAGTTTAGTTTAGTTTAGTTTAGTTTTAGTTTATAGTTTAGTTTAGTTTATTTTATACTTAAGTTCATAGTTTAGTTTATAGTTTAGTTTAGGCTATTTTAGATTAGTTTAGTTTAGTTTGGTTTAGTTTAGGTTAGGTTTGGTTAGGTTAATTTAGTAAAGTTTAGTTTATTTTTGTTTATATAGTTTATTTTATAGTTTAGTTTAGTTAAGTTTAGTTTAGTTTAATTTAGTTTAGTTTAGTTTTGTTTAATTTAGTTTAGCTTAATTTAGTTTAGTTTAGTTTAGATCAGGTTAGGTTGTTTAGGTTAGTTTAGTTTAGTTCAGTTTAGCTAAGTTTAGTTTAGTTTATAGTTTCGGTAATTTATTTTAGTTTAATTTAGTGTATAGTTAGGTTTATAGTTTAGTTTAGTTTATAGTTTATTTTATAGTTTAGTATATTTTAGTTTAGTTTATTTTAGTTTTTGCTTAGTTTAGTTTAGTTTCGTTTAGTTTAGGGTAGGTAAGGTTAGGTTTTGTTGGGTTAAGTTAGTTTAGTTTTGTTTAGGTTAGGTTAGGCTTGGTTAGGTTAGTTTAGTTCATTTTATTTTAATTTAGTGTAGTTAATTTATAGTTTAGTTAAATTTAGTTTAGTTTATAGTTTAGATTATAGTTTTGTTTAGTTTAGGTTAGGTTAGTTTAGTTTAGTTTATTTTAGGTTAAGTTAGTTTGGGTTAGAATAGTTTAGTTTAGTTTAGTTTATTTTTAATTTATAGTTTATTTTAGTTTTGTGAATACTTAAGTTTATCGTTTAGTTTATAATCTAGTTTATAGTTTAGTTTAGGCTATTTTGGATTAGTTTAGTATAGTTTAGTTTAGTTTATTTTAGTTTAGAATAGGTTAGGTTAGGTTAATTTAGTATTGTTTAGTTTAGTTTAGTTTATTTAGTTTATTTTATAGTTTAGTTTATAGTTTAGTTAGTTAAGTTTAGTTTAGTTTATTGTTTAGTTTGCTTTAGTTTAGTTTTGTTTAATTTATTTTAGTTTAGTTTAGTTTGGTTTCGTTTAGTTTAGGTTTGGTTATGTTAATTTAGGTTAGCTTAGTTTAGTTTAGTTTAGGTTAGATTAAGTTAGGTAAGGTTAGTTAAGTTTAGTTTAGTTAAGTTAAGTTTAGTTTAATTTATAGTTTAGTTTAGTTTACTTTAGTTTATAGATTAGTTTAGTTTAGTTTATTTTAGTTTAAAGTTTAGTTTATACTTTCGTTTACTTTAGTTAATAATTTTGTTTATGGTTTAGTTTAGTTTAGTTTAATTATGTTTTATTTAGTTTAGTTTAGTTTCGTTTAGGTTTGGTTAGGTTAGGTTAGTTTAGTTTAATTCTATTTAGGTTAGGTTAGGTAATTTTAGGTTAGTATAGTTTAGTTAATTTATTTTAGTTAATAGTTCAGTATAGTTTACAGTTTAGTTTATAGTTTAGTTCAGTTTGTAGTGTAGTTTATAGTTTATTTTAGTTTAGTTTCGTTTAGGTTATGTTAGGTTAGGTTAGGTTGGATTAGCTTAGTTTAGTTTAGTTTAGTTTAGGTTAGGTTAGGTTAGGTTAAGTTAGGTTATGTTAGGTTAGGTTAGTGTAGTTTAGTTTAGTTTAGTTTAGATTTTACTCGTTTAGTTAATAGTTTAGTTTATAGTTCAGTTTGGTTTAGTTTAGTTTTGTTTAGTTTTGTTTAATGTAGTTTTGTTTAATTAATTTAATTTAGTTTAGTTTAGTTTAGTATATAGTTTAGTTTTTAATTTAGTTTAGTTTAGATTATAGTTTAGTTTATGGTTTAGTTTAGTTTACTTTGGTTTGGTTTAGTTTAGTTCTGTTTGTTTTAGTTTAGTTTAATTTAGGTTACGTTGGGTTACGTTAGTTTAGTTTTTTTTAGTTTATTTTAGGTTAGGTTAGCTTAGGTTATGTTAGGTGAGTTTATTTTAGTTTAGTAGTTTAGTTTAGTTTAGGTTAGGTTAGTTTAGTTTAGTTTCGTTTAGTTTAGTTTAGTTTAGGTTTGGTTAGGTTTAGTTTGGTTAGGTTAGGTTAGGTTAGGTTAGTTTAGTTTATTTTAGGTTAATTTAGGTTAGGTTAGGTTAGTTAAATTTAATTTAGTTAGATTATAATTTAGTTTATAGTTTAGTTTAGTTTATTGTTTAGTTTAGTTAAGTTTAGTTTAGGTTAGGTAAGGTTAGGTTAGGTTAGTTTAGTTTAGTATAGTTTATTTTAGTTTAGTTTACTGAATTTAGTTTAGTTTAGGTTTTAGTTAAGCTTAGTTAGTTTAGTTTAGATTAGTATAGTTTACTTTAGGTTAGGTTAGGTTAGGTAATTTTAGTTTAGTTTAGGTTAGGTTAGGTGAAGTTATGTTACTTTAGTTTAGTTTAGTTTATTTTAGTTTATTTATAGTTTAGTTTAGTTTATAATCAATTTAGTTTAGTGTAGTTTAGGTTAGGTTAAGTTAGGTTAGATTAGTTTAGTTTAGTTTAGGTTAGGTTAGGTGAGAATAGATTAGTTAATTTTATTTTAGTTTAGTTTATAGTTAAGTTTATAGTTTAAATTAGTTTAGTTTAGATTAGTTTAGTTTAGTTTAGTTTATTTAAGTTTAGTTTAGGTTAGGTTATGTTAGGTTAGGTTAGTTTAGCATAGGTTTGATTAGATTAGGTTAGTTTAGGTTAGGTCAGTTTAGTTTAGTTTAGTTTAGTTAAGTTTAGTTTCGTTTAGTTTAGGTTAAATTAGGTTAGGTTTGGTTAGGTTAATTTAGTTTAGTTTAGTTTAATTTAGTTTATTTAATTTATATTTTAGATAATTTTAGTTTAGTTTATAGTTTAGATTATAGTTTAGTTTAGTTTTGGTCACATTTTAGTTTATAGTTTAGTTTATAGTTAAGTTTACAGTTTATTTTAGGCTAGTTTAGATTACTTTAGTTTAGTTCAGTTTAGTTTAGATTAGTTTAGTTTATTTTATAGTTTAGTTTAGTTAACTTTAGTTTAGTTTATAATTTAGTTTAGTTTACATTATAGTTTAGTTTATAGTATAGTTTACTTAATAGTTTAGTTTATAGTTTAGTTTATGGCTTAGTTTATAATTAAATTCGTTTACTTTAGATTAGTTTAGTTTAGTTTAGTTTAGTGTAGCTTAGGTTAGGTTAGGTTAGTTTAGTTTAGTTTAGTTTTGTTTACTTAAGTTTAGTTTAGTTTAGGTTAGGTTAGCTTATGTTAGGTTAGGTTAGTTTAGCTTAAGTTAGATTAGGTTAGGTTAGTTTAGTTTAGTGTAGTTTAGTTTAGTTCAGTTTAGATTAGGTTACGTTAGTTTAGTGTTGTTTAGTTCAGTTTACTTTAGGTTAGGTTAGGTTAGGTAGTGTTAGTTTAGTTTAGTTTAGTTTAGTTTAGTTTTGGTTAGGTTAGGTTAGGTTGAGTTATTTTAGGTTAGGTTAGTTTAGTTTAGTCTCGTTTAGTTTATAGTTTAGTTTCGTTAAATTTAGTTTATAGTTCAGTTTAGTTTAGTTTTGTTTAATTTAGTTTAGTTTAATTTATTTTAATTTATTTTAGTTTAGTTTAATTTATAGTTCAGTTTATAATTTAGTTTAGATTAGTTTATAGTATAGTATATGGTTTAGTTTAGTTTAGTTTGGTTTAGTTTAGTTTAGATTATTTAGTTTCGTTTAGGTTAGTTTAGTTTAGGCTAGATTAGGTTAGCTTAGTTTAGTTTAAATAAGTTTAGGTTAGGTTAGGATGGTTTAGATTAAGTTAGTTTAGTTTAGTTTAGTTTAGCTAAGTTTAGTTTAGTTTACAATTTAGTTTAGTATAGTTTAGTTTATAGCTTAGTTTATACTTAAGTTTAGTTTAATTTAAGTTTAGTTTATAGTTTAAATTAGTTTAATTTAGTTTAGGTTAGGTTAGGTTTGTTTAGTTTAAGTTAGGTTAGGTTAGGTTAGGTTAGGTTAGTTTAGTTTAGTTTAGTTTAGTTGAATTTAGTTTAGTTTAGTTTAGGTTAGGTTAGGTTAGTTTAGTTTAGTTTAATTTAGGTTAGGTTAGGTTAGTTTGGGTTAACTTAGTTTAGTTTAGTTTAGGTTAGGATAGGTTAGGTTGATTAGGTTAGTTTAGTTCAGTTTAGCTAATTTTAGTTTAGGTTATAGTTTCGTAAATTTAGTTTAGTTTAGTTTAGTGTATAGATAAGTTTATAGTTTAGTTTACTTTAGTTTATGGTTTAGTATAGTTTAGTTTAGCTTAGTTTAGCTTAGTTTATTTTAGTTTCGTTTAGTTTAGATTAGGTTAAGTTAGGTTAGGTTTGGTTAGGTTAATTTGGTTTAGTTTAGTTTAATTTAGTTTATTTAATTTATAGTTTAGTTAAATTTAGTTTAGTTTATAGTTTAGATTATAGTTTAATTTATTTTATATTTTAGTTTAGTTTAGTTTAGTTTAGGTTAGGTTAGTTTAGTTTAGTTTAGTTTAGTTTATGTCAGGTTGGGTTAGGATAGTTTAGTTTAGTTTAGTTTTGGTTTATAGTTTACTTTAGTTTATTTTATACTTAAGTTAATAATTTAGTTTAGGCTATTTTAGATTAGTTTAGTTTAGTTTGGTTTAGTTTAGGTTATGTTCGGTTAGGTTAATTTAGTAAAGTTTAGTTTAGTTTTGTTTATTTAGTTTATTTTATAGTTTAGTTTAGTTAAGTTTGGTTTAGTTTAATTTAGTTTAGTTTAGTTTTGTTTAATTTAGTTTAGTTCAGTTTTGTTTAATTTAGATTAGTTTAATTTAGTTTAGTTTTGTTTAGATCAGGTTAGGTTGTTTAGGTTAGTTTAGTTTAGTTTAGTTTAGTTTAGCTAAGTTTAGTTTAGTTTATAGTTTCGGTAATTTATTTTAGTTTAATTTAGTGTATAGTTAGGTTTATAGTTTAGTTTAGTTTATAGTTTATTTTATAGTTTAGTATATTTTAGTTTAGTTTAGTTTAATTTAGCTTAGTTTAGTTTAGTTTTGTTTAGTTTAGGGTAAATAAGGTTAGGTTAGATTGGGTTAAGTTAGTTTAGTTTAGTTTGGTTTAGGTTAGTATAGGTTTGGTTAGGTTAGTTTAGTTCATTTTATTTTAATTTAGTGTAATTAATATATAGTTTAGTTAAATTTAGTTTAGTTTATAGTTTAGATTATAGTTTAGTTTAGTTCATTTTATATTTTAGTTTTGTTTAGTTTAGGTTAGGTTAGTTTAGTTTAGTTTATTTTAGGTTAGGTTAGTTTGGGTTAAAATAGTTTAGTTTAGTTTAGTTTATTTTTAATTTATAGTTTATTTTAGTTTTGTGAATACTCAAGTTTATAATTTATTTTATAATCTAGTTTAAAAATTTAGTTTAGGCTATTTTGGTTTAGTTTAGCTTAGTTTAGTTTAGTTTATTTTAGTTTAGAATAGGTTAGGTTAGGTTAATTTAGTATTGTTTAGTTTAGTTTAGTTTATTTAGTTTATTTTATAGTTTAGTTTATAGTTTAGTTTAGTTAAGTTTAGTTTAGTTTATTGTTTAGTTTGCTTTAGTTTAGTTTTGTTTAATTTATTTTAGTTTAGTTTAGTTTGGTTTCGTTTAGGTTAGGTTAGGTTATGTTAATTTAGGTTAGCTTAGTTTAGTTTAGTTTAGGTTAGATTAAGTTAGGTAAGGTTAGTTAAGTTTAGTTTAGTTAAGTTAAGTTTAGTTTAATTTATAGTTTAGTTTAGTTTACTTTAGTTTATAGTTTAGTTTAGTTTAGTTTATTTTAGTTTAAAGTTTAGTTTATACTTTCGTTTACTTTAGTTAATAATTTTGTTTATGGTTTAGTTTAGTTTAGTTTAATTATGTTTTATTTAGTTTAGTTTCGTTTAGGTTTGGTTAGGTTAGGTTAGTTTAGTTTAATTCTATTTAGGTTAGGTTAGGTAATTTTAGGTTAGTATAGTTTAGTTAATTTATTTTAGTTAATAGTTCAGTATAGTTTACAGTTTAGTTTATAGTTTAGTTCAGTTTGTAGTGTAGTTTATAGTTTAGTTTAGTTTCGTTTAGGTTATGTTAGGTTACGTTAGGTTGGATTAGCTTAGTTTAGTTTAGTTTAGTTTAGGTTAGGTTCGGTTACGTTATGTTATGTTAGCTTATGTTAGTTTAGTTTAGTTTAGTTTAGTCTAGTTTAGTTAAGTTTAGTTTAGTTTATAGTTTAGTTTATATTAGTTTATTTATTAGTTTAGTTTATAGTTAAGTATATAGTTTAGTTTAGTTTAGTTTAGTTTAGCTTAGTTTGTTTATTTTAGATTAGTATAGCTTACGTTACGTTAGGTTAAACCTAACTTAACGTAAGCTAACGTAAGTTAGGTTCGTTTAGTTTAGTTTAATTAGATTAGGTTAGGTTAAGTTAGGTTACTTTAGCTTAGTTTAGTTTAGTTTAGATAATTTATGGTTTAGTTTAGTTAAGTTTAATTTATAGATCAGTATATAGTTCACTTTAGTTTATAGTTCAGTTTAGGTTAGATTAGTTTAAGTTAGATTAGGTTAGATTAGTTTAGTTTAGTTTAGTTTCGGTTAGGTTCGATTAGGTTACATTAAGTTAGTTTAGGTTAGCTTAGTTTAGTTTAGTTTAGTATAGTTAAGTTTAGTTAAGTTTTGTTTAGTTTACAGTTTAGTTTAGTTAAGTTTAGTTTATAATTTAGTTTATAGTTCAGTTTAGTTTAGTTCATACTTTATTTTAGTTTACTTTAGTTTCAGTTTTAGTTTAGTTTAGTTTAGGTTAGGTTAGGTTAGGTTAGGTTAGTTTAGTTTAGTTTAGTTTATGTTAGTTTAGGTTAGGTTAGGTTATGTTAGTCTAGTTTAGTTTAGCTTAGTTTAGCTTAGGTTAGGTTAGTTTAGGTTATTTTACTTTAGTTTAGTTTAGTTTAGTTTAGTTTATAGTTTTGTTTAGGTTAGGTTAGGTTAGGTTAGGTGAAGTTAGGTTACTTTAGTTTAGTTAAGTTTAATTTAGTTTAGTTTATTTTAGTTTATTTATAGTTTAGTTTAGTTTATATTTTAGTTTAGTTTAGTGTGGTTTAGATTAGGTTAGGTTAGGTTAGATTAGTTTAGTTTAGTTTAAGTTAGGTTAGGTTAGGATAGTTTAGTTTAGTTTATTTTAGTTTAGTTTAGTTTAGTTTATACTTTAGTTTATAGTTTAAATTAGTTTAGTTCAGATTAGTTTAGTTTAGTTTAGTTTACTTAAGTTTAGTTTAGGTTAGGTTAGGTTAGGTTAGGTTATGTTAGGTTTGGTTAGTGTAGTTTAGTTTAGTTAAGTTCAGTTTATATTAGGTTAGGTTAATTTAATTTAGTTTAGTTTAGTTTAGGTTAGGTTAGGTGAGTTTAATTTAGTTTAGTTTAGTTTAGGTTAGGTTAGGTTAGGTTAGGTTAGGTTATGTTAGGTTAGGTTAGTGTAGTGTAGTTTAGTTTAGTTTAGATTTGACTCGTTTAGTTTATAATTTAGTTTATAGTTCAGTTTACAGTTTAGTTTAGTTTAGTTTCGGTTAGTTTAGGTTAGGTTAGATTAATTTAATTTAGGTTAGGATAGTTTAGTTCAGTTTACATTTTAGTTTAGTTTAGTTTCGGTTAGTTTAGGTTAGGTTAGATTAATTTAATTTAGGTTAGGATAGTTTAGTTCAGTTTAGTTTAGTTTATTTAAGCTTAGTTAGTTTAGTTTAGATTAGTATAGTTTACGTTAGGTTAGGTTAGGTTAGGTAAGTTTAGTTTTGTTTAGGTTAGGTTAGGTTAGGTGAAGTTAGGTTACTTTAGTTTAGTTAAGTTTAATTTAGTTTAGTTTAGTGTAGTTTAGATTAGGTTAGGTTAGGTTAGATTAGTTTAGTTTAGTGTAGGTTAGGTTAGGTTAGGATAGTTTAGTTTAGTTTATTTTATTTTAGTTTAGTTTAGTTTATAGTTTAGTTTATAGTTTAAATTAGTTTAGTTTAGATTAGTTTAGTTTAGTTTAGTTTAGTTTAGGTTAGGTTATGTTAGGTGAGTTTAGTTTAGTTTAGTTTAGGTTAGGTTAGTTTAGTTTAGTTTCGTTTAGTTTAGTTTAGTTTAGGTTAAGTTAGGTTTAGTTTGGTTAGGTTAGGTTAGGTTAGTTTAGTTTAGTATAGTTTAGGTTAGGTTAGGTTAGGTTAGGTTAAGTTAGGTTATGTTAGGTTAGGTTATAGTAGTTTAGTTTAGTTAAGTTTAGATTTTACTCGTTTAGTTTATAGTTTAGTTTATAGTTCAGTTTAGTTTAGTTTAGTATAGTTTAGTTTTGTTTAATTTAGTTTTGTTTAATTTATTTTAATTTAGTTTAGTTTAGTTTAGTATATAGTTTAGTTTTTAATTTAGTTTAGTTTAGATTATAGTTTAGTTTATGATTTAGTTTAGTTTAGTTTGGTTTGGTTTAGTTTAGTTCTCTTTGTTTTAGTTTAGTTTAGTTTAGGTTAGATTAGCTTAGTTTAGTTTAGTTTAATTTAGGTTAGGTTCAGTTAGGTTAGTTTAGTTTACTTTAGTTTAGTTTAGGTTAGGTTAGCTTAGGTTATGTTAGGTGAGTTTATTTTAGTTTAGTAGTTTAGTTTAGTTTAGGTTAGGTTAGTTTAGTTTAGTTTAGTTTAGTTTCGTTTAGTTTAGTTTAGTTTAGGTATGGTTAGGTTTAGTTTGGTTAGGTTAGGTTAGGTTAGGTTAGTTTAGTTTATTTTAGGTTAGTTTAGGTTAGGTAAGGTTAGGTTAGTTAAATTTAATTTTGTTAGATTATAATTTAGTTTATAGTTTAGTTTAGGTTAGTTTATTGTTTAGTTTAGTTAAGTTTAGTTTAGGTTAGGTAAGGTTAGGTTAGGTTAGTTTAGTTTAGTATAGTTTAGTTTAGTTTAGTTTAGTGAATTTAGTTTAGTTTAGGTTTTAGTTAAGCTTAGTTTAGTTTAGATTAGTATAGTTTACTTTAGGTTAGGTTAGGTTAGGTAATTTTAGTTTAGTTTAGTTTAGGTTAGGTTAGGTTAGGTGAAGTTATGTTACTTTAGTTTAGTTTAGTTTATTTTAGTTTATTTACAGTTTATTTTAGTTTATAATTAATTTAGTTTAGTGTAGTTTAGGTTAGGTTAAGTTAGGTTAGATTAGTTTAGTTTAGTTTAGGTTAGGTTAGGTGAGAATAGTTTAGTTTATTTTAGTTTAGTTTAGTTTATAGTTAAGTTTACAGTTTAAATTAGTTTAGTTTAGAATAATTTAGTTTAGGTTAGGTTAGGTTATGTTAGGTTAGGTTAGTTTAGCATAGGTTTGATTAGGTTAGGTTAGTTTAGGTTACGGCAGTTTAGTTTAGTTTAGGTTAGGTTGGTTTAGTTTAGTTTCGTTTAGTTTAGTTTAGTTTAGGTTAGGTTAGGTTTAGTTTGGTTAGGTTAGGTTAGGTTAGGTTAGGTTAGTTTAGCTAATTTTAGTTTAGTTTATAGTTTCGTTAATTTAGTTTAGTTTAGTTTAGTGTATAGTTAAGTTTATAGTTTAGTTTAGTTTATGGTTTAGTATAGTTTAGTTTAGTTTAGTTTAACTTAGTTTAGTTTAGATTCGTTTAGTTTAGTTTAGGTTAAGTTAGGTTAGGTTTGGTTAGGTTAATTTAGCTTAGTTTAGTTTAATTTAGTTTATTTAATTTATAGTTTAGTTAAATTTAGTTTAGTTTATAGTTTAGATTATAGTTTAGTTTATTTTATATTTTATTTTAGTTTAGTTTATGTTAGGTTAGTTTAGTTTAGTTTAGTTTAGTTTCGGTTAGGTGTGGTTAGGATAGTTTAGTTTAGTTTAGTTTAGTTTTAGTTTATAGTTTAGTTTAGTTTATTTTATACTTAAGTTCATAGTTTAGTTTATAGTTTAGTTTAGGCTATTTTAGATTAGTTTAGTTTTGTTTGGTTTATTTTAGTTTAGTTTAGGTTAGGTGAGCATAGGTTAGTTTAGTTTAATTTAGATTAGGTTATTTAGGTTAGGTTATGTTAGGTTAGTTTAGTTTACTTTAGTTTATGTTAGTTTAGGTTATGTTAGGTTAGGTTATGTTAGTTTAGATTAGTTTAGCTTAGTTTAGCTTAGGTTAGGTTAGTTTAGGTTATTTTACTTTAGTGTAGTTTAGTTTAGTTTATAGTTTAGTATAGTTTATAGTTTAGTTTATAGTTTAATTTAGTTTATAGTGTAGTTTAGTTTAGTATAGTTTCGTTTCGTTTAGGTTAGGTTACGTTAGGTTAGGTTAGGTTAGGTTAGGTTAGTTTCGTTTAGATTAGTTTAGTTTACTTTACTTTAGTTTTGTTTAGTTTTGTTTAGGTTAGGTTAGTTTAGTTTAGGTTAGGTTAGGTTAGCTTAGTTTGGTTTAGTTTAGTTTAGTTAAGTTTTGTTTGGTTTATAGTTTAGTTTATAGTTTAAATTAGTTTAGTTCAGATTAGTTTAGTTTAGTTTACTTAAGTTTAGTTTAGGTTAGGTTAGGTTATGTTAGGTTTGGTTAGTGTAGTTTAGTTTAGTTAAGTTCAGTTTATATTAGGTTAGGTTAATTGAATTTAGTTTAGTTTAGTTTAGGTTAGGTTAGGTGAGTTTAATTTAGTTTAGTTTAGTTTAGGTTAGATTTGACTCGTTTAGTTTATAATTTAGTTTATACTTCAGTTTAGTTTGGTTCAGTATAGTTTAGTTTTGTTTAATTTAGTTTTGTTTAATTTATTTTAATTTAGTTTAGTTTAGTTTAGTATATAGTTTAATTTTTAATATAGTTTAGTTTAGTTTATAGTTTAGTTTATGGTTTAGTTTAGTTTAGTTTGGTTTGGTTTAGTTTAGTTCTGTTTGTTTTAGTTTAGTTTAGTTTAGGTTAGGTGAGTTTATTTTAGTTTAGTAATTTAGTTTAGTTTAGTTTAGGTTAGTTTAGTCTAGTTTCGTTTAGTTTAGTTTAGTTTATGTTAGGTTAGGTTTAGTTTGGTTAGGTTAGGTTAGGTTAGTTTAGTTTACTTTAGGTTAGTTTAGGTTAGGTTAGGTTAGGTTAGTTAAATTTAATTTAGTTATATTATAATTTAGTTTATAGTTTAGTTTAATTTAGTTTATTGTTTAGTTTAGTTAAATTTAGTTTAGGTTAGGTAAGGTTAGGTTAGGTTAGTTTAGTTTAGTATAGTTTAGTTTAGTTTAGTTTAGTGAATTTAGTTTAGTTTAGTTTAGTTTTTAGTTAAGCTTAGTTAGTTTGTTTAGATTAGTATAGTTTACTTTAGGTAGGTTACGTAATTTTAGTTTAGTTTAGTTTAGGTTAGGTTAGCTTAGTTTAGTTTAGTTTAGTTTACGTTAGGTTAGGTTAGGTTAGTTTAGTTTACTTTAGTTTAGTTTAGGTTAGGTTAGCTTAGGTTATGTTAGGTGAGTTTAGTTTAGTTTAGTTTAGGTTAGGTTAGTTTAGTTTAGTTTCGTTTAGTTTAGTTTAGTTTAGGTTAGGTTAGGTTTAGTTTGGTTAGGTTAGGTTAGGTTAGGTTAGTTTAGCTAATTTTAGTTTAGTTTATAGTTTCGTTAATTTAGTTTAATTTAGTTTAGTATATAGTTAAGTTTATAGTTTAGTTTTGTTTATGGTTTAGTATAGTTTAGTTTAGTTTAGTTCAACTTAGTTTAGTTCAGATTCGTTTAGTTTAGTTTAGGTTAAGTTAGGTTAGGTTTGGTTAGGTTAATTTAGTTTAGTTTAGTTTAATTTAGTTTATTTAATTTATAGTTTAGTTAAATTTAGTTTAATTTATAGTTTAGATTATAGTTTAGTTTATTTTATATTTTAGTTTAGTTTAGTTTATGTTAGGTTAGTTTAGTTTAGTTTAGTTTAGTTTCGGTTAGGTGTGGTTAGGATAGTTTAGTTTAGTTTAGTTTAGTTTTAGTTTATAGTTTAGTTTAGTTTACTTTATACTTAAGTTTATAGTTTAGTTTAGGCTATTTTAGATTAGTTTAGTTTAGTTTGGTTTAGTTTAGGTTAGGTTTGGTTAGGTTAATTTAGTAAAGTTTAGTTTAGTTTTGTTTATTTAGTTTATTTTATAGTTTAGTTTAGTTAAGTTTAGTTTAGTTTAATTTAGTTTAGTTTAGTTTTGTTTAATTTAGTTTAGTTTAGTTTTGTTTAATTTAGTTTAGTTTAATTTAGTTTAGTTTAGTTTAGATCAGGTTAGGTTGTTTAGGTTAGTTTAGTTTAGTTTAGTTTAGCTAAGTTTAGTTTAGTTTAGTTAAGCTTAGTTAGTTTAGTTTAGATTAGTATAGTTTACGTTAGGTTAGGTTAGGTTAGGTAAGTTTAGTTTAGTTTAGTTTAGGTTAGGTTAGGTTAGTTTAAGTTAGGTTACTTTAGTTTAGTTTAGTTTAGTTTAGATAATTTATAATTTAGTTTAGTTTAGTTTATAGTTTAGTTTATAGTTTACTTTAGTTTCTAGTTTAGTTTAGTTTGAATTAGATTCGGTAAGTTTAGTTTAGTTTAAGTTAGGTTAGGTTAGGTTGAGTTAGGTTACTTTAGTTTAGTTTAGTTTAGATAATTTATAGTTTAGTTTATGTTAGTTTAGTTTATGGTTAATTTAGTTTATAGTTTAGTTTAGTTTAGTTATGTTTAGTTTTGTTTATAGTTTAATTTATTAATTAATTTAGTTTAGTTTATAGTTAAGTAACTGGTTTAGTATAGTTTATTTTAGTGTAGTTTAGTTTAGATTAGCTTAGTTAGTTTATTTTGGATTAGTTTACTTTACGTTACGTTAGGTTAGGTTAATTTATGTTAGTTTAGGTTAGGTTAGGTTAAGTCAGGTTACTTTAGTTTAGCTTAGTTTAGTTTAGTTTAGATAATTTATAGTTTAGTTTAGTTTAGTTTATAGTTTAGTTTACAGTTTAGTTTAGTTTAGTTTCGGTTTGGAAAGGTTAGGTTAGATTAATTTAATTTAGGTTATGATAGTTTAATTCAGTTTAGTTTAGTTTAGTTAAGCTTAGTTAGTTTAGTTTAGATTAGTATAGTTTACGTTAGGTTAGGTTAGGTTAGGTAAGTTTAGTTTAGTTTAGGTTAGGTTAGGTGAAGTTAGGTTACTTTAGTTAGGTTTAGTTTAATTTAGTTTAGGTCATTTATAGTTTAGTTTAATTTATAATTTAGTTTAGTTTAGTGTAGTTTAGGTTAGGTTAGGTTAGGTTAGATTAGTTTAGCTTAGTTTAGGTTAGGATAGGTTAGGATAGTTTAGTTTAGTTTATTTTATTTTAGTTTAGTTTAGTTTATAGTTCAGTTTATAGTTTAAATTAGTTTAGTTTAGATTAGTTGAGTTTAGTTTAGTTTACTTAAGTTTAGTTTAGGTTAGGTTAGGTTAGGTTATGTTAGGTTAGGTTAGTGTAGTTTACTTCAGTTTAGTTTAGTTCAGTTTATATTAGGTTAGGTTAATTTAATTTAGTTTAGTTTAGGTTAGGTTAGGTTAGTTTAGTTTAGTTTAGTTTAGGTTAGGTTAGGTTAGGTTAAGTTAGGTTATGTTAGGTTAGGTTAGTGTAGTTTAGTTTAGTTTAGTTTAGATTTTACTCGTTTAGTTAATAGTTTAGTTTATAGTTCAGTTTGGTTTAGTTTAGTTTTGTTTAGTTTTGTTTAATGTAGTTTTGTTTAATTAATTTAATTTAGTTTAGTTTAGTTTAGTATATAGTTTAGTTTTTAATTTAGTTTAGTTTAGATTATAGTTTAGTTTATGGTTTAGTTTAGTTTACTTTGGTTTGGTTTAGTTTAGTTCTGTTTGTTTTAGTTTAGTTTAATTTAGGTTACGTTGGGTTACGTTAGTTTAGTTTTTTTTAGTTTATTTTAGGTTAGGTTAGCTTAGGTTATGTTAGGTGAGTTTATTTTAGTTTAGTAGTTTAGTTTAGTTTAGGTTAGGTTAGTTTAGTTTAGTTTCGTTTAGTTTAGTTTAGTTTAGGTTTGGTTAGGTTTAGTTTGGTTAGGTTAGGTTAGGTTAGGTTAGTTTAGTTTATTTTAGGTTAATTTAGGTTAGGTTAGGTTAGTTAAATTTAATTTAGTTAGATTATAATTTAGTTTATAGTTTAGTTTAGTTTATTGTTTAGTTTAGTTAAGTTTAGTTTAGGTTAGGTAAGGTTAGGTTAGGTTAGTTTAGTTTAGTATAGTTTATTTTAGTTTAGTTTACTGAATTTAGTTTAGTTTAGGTTTTAGTTAAGCTTAGTTAGTTTAGTTTAGATTAGTATAGTTTACTTTAGGTTAGGTTAGGTTAGGTAATTTTAGTTTAGTTTAGGTTAGGTTAGGTGAAGTTATGTTACTTTAGTTTAGTTTAGTTTATTTTAGTTTATTTATAGTTTAGTTTAGTTTATAATCAATTTAGTTTAGTGTAGTTTAGGTTAGGTTAAGTTAGGTTAGATTAGTTTAGTTTAGTTTAGGTTAGGTTAGGTGAGAATAGATTAGTTAATTTTATTTTAGTTTAGTTTATAGTTAAGTTTATAGTTTAAATTAGTTTAGTTTAGATTAGTTTAGTTTAGTTTAGTTTATTTAAGTTTAGTTTAGGTTAGGTTATGTTAGGTTAGGTTAGTTTAGCATAGGTTTGATTAGATTAGGTTAGTTTAGGTTAGGTCAGTTTAGTTTAGTTTAGTTTAGTTAAGTTTAGTTTCGTTTAGTTTATGTTAAATTAGGTTAGGTTTGGTTAGGTTAATTTAGTTTAGTTTAGTTTAATTTAGTTTATTTAATTTATATTTTAGATAATTTTAGTTTAGTTTATAGTTTAGATTATAGTTTAGTTTAGTTTTGGTCACATTTTAGTTTATAGTTTAGTTTATAGTTAAGTTTACAGTTTATTTTAGGCTAGTTTAGATTACTTTAGTTTAGTTCAGTTTAGTTTAGATTAGTTTAGTTTATTTTATAGTTTAGTTTAGTTAACTTTAGTTTAGTTTATAATTTAGTTTAGTTTACATTATAGTTTAGTTTATAGTATAGTTTACTTAATAGTTTAGTTTATAGTTTAGTTTATGGCTTAGTTTATAATTAAATTCGTTTACTTTAGATTAGTTTAGTTTAGTTTAGTTTAGTGTAGCTTAGGTTAGGTTAGGTTAGTTTAGTTTAGTTTAGTTTTGTTTACTTAAGTTTAGTTTAGTTTAGGTTAGGTTAGCTTATGTTAGGTTAGGTTAGTTTAGCTTAAGTTAGATTAGGTTAGGTTAGTTTAGTTTAGTGTAGTTTAGTTTAGTTCAGTTTAGATTAGGTTACGTTAGTTTAGTGTTGTTTAGTTCAGTTTACTTTAGGTTAGGTTAGGTTAGGTAGTGTTAGTTTAGTTTAGTTTAGTTTAGTTTAGTTTTGGTTAGGTTAGGTTAGGTTGAGTTATTTTAGGTTAGGTTAGTTTAGTTTAGTCTCGTTTAGTTTATAGTTTAGTTTCGTTAAATTTAGTTTATAGTTCAGTTTAGTTTAGTTTTGTTTAATTTAGTTTAGTTTAATTTATTTTAATTTATTTTAGTTTAGTTTAATTTATAGTTCAGTTTATAATTTAGTTTAGATTAGTTTATAGTATAGTATATGGTTTAGTTTAGTTTAGTTTGGTTTAGTTTAGTTTAGATTATTTAGTTTCGTTTAGGTTAGTTTAGTTTAGGCTAGATTAGGTTAGCTTAGTTTAGTTTAAATAAGTTTAGGTTAGGTTAGGATGGTTTAGATTAAGTTAGTTTAGTTTAGTTTAGTTTAGCTAAGTTTAGTTTAGTTTACAATTTAGTTTAGTATAGTTTAGTTTATAGCTTAGTTTATACTTAAGTTTAGTTTAATTTAAGTTTAGTTTATAGTTTAAATTAGTTTAATTTAGTTTAGGTTAGGTTAGGTTTGTTTAGTTTAAGTTAGGTTAGGTTAGGTTAGGTTAGGTTAGTTTAGTTTAGTTGAATTTAGTTTAGTTTAGTTTAGGTTAGGTTAGGTTAGTTTAGTTTAGTTTAATTTAGGTTAGGTTAGGTTAGTTTGGGTTAACTTAGTTTAGTTTAGTTTAGGTTAGGATAGGTTAGGTTGATTAGGTTAGTTTAGTTCAGTTTAGCTAATTTTAGTTTAGGTTATAGTTTCGTAAATTTAGTTTAGTTTAGTTTAGTGTATAGATAAGTTTATAGTTTAGTTTACTTTAGTTTATGGTTTAGTATAGTTTAGTTTAGCTTAGTTTAGCTTAGTTTATTTTAGTTTCGTTTAGTTTAGATTAGGTTAAGTTAGGTTAGGTTTGGTTAGGTTAATTTGGTTTAGTTTAGTTTAATTTAGTTTATTTAATTTATAGTTTAGTTAAATTTAGTTTAGTTTATAGTTTAGATTATAGTTTAATTTATTTTATATTTTAGTTTAGTTTAGTTTAGTTTAGGTTAGGTTAGTTTAGTTTAGTTTAGTTTAGTTTATGTCAGGTTGGGTTAGGATAGTTTAGTTTAGTTTAGTTTTGGTTTATAGTTTACTTTAGTTTATTTTATACTTAAGTTAATAATTTAGTTTAGGCTATTTTAGATTAGTTTAGTTTAGTTTGGTTTAGTTTAGGTTATGTTCGGTTAGGTTAATTTAGTAAAGTTTAGTTTAGTTTTGTTTATTTAGTTTATTTTATAGTTTAGTTTAGTTAAGTTTGGTTTAGTTTAATTTAGTTTAGTTTAGTTTTGTTTAATTTAGTTTAGTTCAGTTTTGTTTAATTTAGATTAGTTTAATTTAGTTTAGTTTTGTTTAGATCAGGTTAGGTTGTTTAGGTTAGTTTAGTTTAGTTTAGTTTAGTTTAGCTAAGTTTAGTTTAGTTTATAGTTTCGGTAATTTATTTTAGTTTAATTTAGTGTATAGTTAGGTTTATAGTTTAGTTTAGTTTATAGTTTATTTTATAGTTTAGTATATTTTAGTTTAGTTTAGTTTAATTTAGCTTAGTTTAGTTTAGTTTTGTTTAGTTTAGGGTAAATAAGGTTAGGTTAGATTGGGTTAAGTTAGTTTAGTTTAGTTTGGTTTAGGTTAGTATAGGTTTGGTTAGGTTAGTTTAGTTCATTTTATTTTAATTTAGTGTAATTAATATATAGTTTAGTTAAATTTAGTTTAGTTTATAGTTTAGATTATAGTTTAGTTTAGTTCATTTTATATTTTAGTTTTGTTTAGTTTAGGTTAGGTTAGTTTAGTTTAGTTTATTTTAGGTTAGGTTAGTTTGGGTTAAAATAGTTTAGTTTAGTTTAGTTTATTTTTAATTTATAGTTTATTTTAGTTTTGTGAATACTCAAGTTTATAATTTATTTTATAATCTAGTTTAAAAATTTAGTTTAGGCTATTTTGGTTTAGTTTAGCTTAGTTTAGTTTAGTTTAGTTTAGTTTAGAATAGGTTAGGTTAGGTTAATTTAGTATTGTTTAGTTTAGTTTAGTTTATTTAATTTATTTTATAGTTTAGTTTATAGTTTAGTTTAGTTAAGTTTAGTTTAGTTTATTGTTTAGTTTGCTTTAGTTTAGTTTTGTTTAATTTATTTTAGTTTAGTTTACTTTAGTTTAGTTTAGGTTAGGTTAGCTTAGGTTATGTTAGGTGAGTTTATTTTAGTTTAGTAGATTAGTTTAGTTTAGGTTAGGATAGTTTAGTTCAGTTTAGTTTAGTTTAGTTAAGCTTAGCTAGTTTAGTTTAGATTAGTATAGTTTACGTTAGGTTAGGTTAGGTAAGTTTAGTTTTGTTTAGGTTAGGTTAGGTTAGGTGAAGTTAGGTTACTTTAGTTTGGTTAAGTTTAATTTATTTTAGTTTATTTTAGTTTATTTATAGTTTAGTTTAATTTATAATTTAGTTTAGTTTAGTTTAGTTTAGATTAGGTTAGGTTAGGTTAGATTAGTTTAGTTTAGTTTAGGTTAGGTTAGGTTAGGATAGTTTAGTTTAGTTTATTTTAGTTTAGTTTAGTTTAGTTTACAGTTTAGTTTATAGCTTAAATTAGTTTAGTTCAGATTAGTTTAGTTTAGTTTAGTTTACTTAAGTTTAGTTTAGGTTAGGTTAGGTTAGGTTAGGTTAGGTTAGGTAATGTTAGGTTTGGTTATAGTAGTTTAGTTTAGTTAAGTTCAGTTTATATTAGGTTAGGTTAATTTAATTTAGTTTAGTTTAGGTTAGGTTAGGTTAGGTGAGTTTAATTTAGTTTAGTTTAGTTTGGTTTAGTTTAGCTTAGGTTTGTTTAGGTTATTTTAGTAAAGTTTAGTTTAGTTTTGTTTATTTAGTTTATTTTATAGTTTAGTTTAGTTTACTATAGTTTATAGTTAAGTTTAGTTTAGTTTATTTTAGTTTAAAATTTAGTTTATACTTTCGTTTACTTTAGTTAATAATTTTGGTTATTGGCTTAGTTTAGTTTAGTTTAATTATGTTTTATTTAGTTTAGTTTAGTTTCGTTTAGGTTTGGTTAGGTTAGGTTAGTTTAGTTTAATTCTATTTAGGTTAGGTTAGGTAATTATAGGTTAGTATAGTTTAGTTAATTTATTTTAGTTAATAGTTCAGTATAGTTTACAGTTTAGTTTATAGTTTAGTTCAGTTTATAGTGTAGTTTATAGTTTAGTTTAGCTTAGTTTCGTTTAGGTTATGTTAGGTTAGGTTAGGTTGGATTAGCTTAGTTTAGTTTAGTTTAGTTTAGGTTAGGTTCGGTTACGTTATGTTATGTTAGCTTATGTTAGTTTAGTTTAGTTTAGTTTAGTCTAGTTTAGTTAAGTTTAGTTTAGTTTAGTTTAGGTTAGGTTAGGTTTAGTTTGGTTAGATTAGGTTAGATTAGGTTAGTTTAGCTAATTTTAGTTTAGTTTATAGTTTCGTTAATTTAGTTTAGTTTAGTTTAGTGTATAGTTAAGTTTATAGTTTAGTTTAGTTTATGGTTTAGTATAGTTTAGTTTAGTTTAGTTTAACTTAGTTTAGTTTAGATTCGTATAGTTTAGTTTAGGTTAAGTTAGGTTAGGTTTGGTTAGGTTAATTTAGTTTAGTTTAGTTTAATTTAGTTTATTTAATTTATAGTTTAGTTAAATTTAGTTTATTTTATAGTTTAGTTTATTTTATATTTTAGTTTAGTTTAGTTTAGGTTAGGTTAGTTTAGTTTAGTTTAGTTTAGTTTCGGTTAGGTTGGGTTAGGATAGTTTAGTTTAGTTTAGTTTAGTTTTAGTTTATAGTTTAGTTTAGTTTATTTTATACTTAAGTTCATAGTTTAGTTTATAGTTTAGTTTAGGCTATTTTAGATTAGTTTAGTTTAGTTTGGTTTAGTTTAGGTTAGGTTTGGTTAGGTTAATTTAGTAAAGTTTAGTTTATTTTTGTTTATATAGTTTATTTTATAGTTTAGTTTAGTTAAGTTTAGTTTAGTTTAATTTAGTTTAGTTTAGTTTTGTTTAATTTAGTTTAGCTTAATTTAGTTTAGTTTAGTTTAGATCAGGTTAGGTTGTTTAGGTTAGTTTAGTTTAGTTCAGTTTAGCTAAGTTTAGTTTAGTTTATAGTTTCGGTAATTTATTTTAGTTTAATTTAGTGTATAGTTAGGTTTATAGTTTAGTTTAGTTTATAGTTTATTTTATAGTTTAGTATATTTTAGTTTAGTTTATTTTAGTTTTTGCTTAGTTTAGTTTAGTTTCGTTTAGTTTAGGGTAGGTAAGGTTAGGTTTTGTTGGGTTAAGTTAGTTTAGTTTTGTTTAGGTTAGGTTAGGCTTGGTTAGGTTAGTTTAGTTCATTTTATTTTAATTTAGTGTAGTTAATTTATAGTTTAGTTAAATTTAGTTTAGTTTATAGTTTAGATTATAGTTTTGTTTAGTTTAGGTTAGGTTAGTTTAGTTTAGTTTATTTTAGGTTAAGTTAGTTTGGGTTAGAATAGTTTAGTTTAGTTTAGTTTATTTTTAATTTATAGTTTATTTTAGTTTTGTGAATACTTAAGTTTATCGTTTAGTTTATAATCTAGTTTATAGTTTAGTTTAGGCTATTTTGGATTAGTTTAGTATAGTTTAGTTTAGTTTATTTTAGTTTAGAATAGGTTAGGTTAGGTTAATTTAGTATTGTTTAGTTTAGTTTAGTTTATTTAGTTTATTTTATAGTTTAGTTTATAGTTTAGTTAGTTAAGTTTAGTTTAGTTTATTGTTTAGTTTGCTTTAGTTTAGTTTTGTTTAATTTATTTTAGTTTAGTTTAGTTTGGTTTCGTTTAGTTTAGGTTTGGTTATGTTAATTTAGGTTAGCTTAGTTTAGTTTAGTTTAGGTTAGATTAAGTTAGGTAAGGTTAGTTAAGTTTAGTTTAGTTAAGTTAAGTTTAGTTTAATTTATAGTTTAGTTTAGTTTACTTTAGTTTATAGATTAGTTTAGTTTAGTTTATTTTAGTTTAAAGTTTAGTTTATACTTTCGTTTACTTTAGTTAATAATTTTGTTTATGGTTTAGTTTAGTTTAGTTTAATTATGTTTTATTTAGTTTAGTTTAGTTTCGTTTAGGTTTGGTTAGGTTAGGTTAGTTTAGTTTAATTCTATTTAGGTTAGGTTAGGTAATTTTAGGTTAGTATAGTTTAGTTAATTTATTTTAGTTAATAGTTCAGTATAGTTTACAGTTTAGTTTATAGTTTAGTTCAGTTTGTAGTGTAGTTTATAGTTTATTTTAGTTTAGTTTCGTTTAGGTTATGTTAGGTTAGGTTAGGTTGGATTAGCTTAGTTTAGTTTAGTTTAGTTTAGGTTAGGTTAGGTTAGGTTAAGTTAGGTTATGTTAGGTTAGGTTAGTGTAGTTTAGTTTAGTTTAGTTTAGATTTTACTCGTTTAGTTAATAGTTTAGTTTATAGTTCAGTTTGGTTTAGTTTAGTTTTGTTTAGTTTTGTTTAATGTAGTTTTGTTTAATTAATTTAATTTAGTTTAGTTTAGTTTAGTATATAGTTTAGTTTTTAATTTAGTTTAGTTTAGATTATAGTTTAGTTTATGGTTTAGTTTAGTTTACTTTGGTTTGGTTTAGTTTAGTTCTGTTTGTTTTAGTTTAGTTTAATTTAGGTTACGTTGGGTTACGTTAGTTTAGTTTTTTTTAGTTTATTTTAGGTTAGGTTAGCTTAGGTTATGTTAGGTGAGTTTATTTTAGTTTAGTAGTTTAGTTTAGTTTAGGTTAGGTTAGTTTAGTTTAGTTTCGTTTAGTTTAGTTTAGTTTAGGTTTGGTTAGGTTTAGTTTGGTTAGGTTAGGTTAGGTTAGGTTAGTTTAGTTTATTTTAGGTTAATTTAGGTTAGGTTAGGTTAGTTAAATTTAATTTAGTTAGATTATAATTTAGTTTATAGTTTAGTTTAGTTTATTGTTTAGTTTAGTTAAGTTTAGTTTAGGTTAGGTAAGGTTAGGTTAGGTTAGTTTAGTTTAGTATAGTTTATTTTAGTTTAGTTTACTGAATTTAGTTTAGTTTAGGTTTTAGTTAAGCTTAGTTAGTTTAGTTTAGAATAGTATAGTTTACTTTAGGTTAGGTTAGGTTAGGTAATTTTAGTTTAGTTTAGGTTAGGTTAGGTGAAGTTATGTTACTTTAGTTTAGTTTAGTTTATTTTAGTTTATTTATAGTTTAGTTTAGTTTATAATCAATTTAGTTTAGTGTAGTTTAGGTTAGGTTAAGTTAGGTTAGATTAGTTTAGTTTAGTTTAGGTTAGGTTAGGTGAGAATAGATTAGTTAATTTTATTTTAGTTTAGTTTATAGTTAAGTTTATAGTTTAAATTAGTTTAGTTTAGATTAGTTTAGTTTAGTTTAGTTTATTTAAGTTTAGTTTAGGTTAGGTTATGTTAGGTTAGGTTAGTTTAGCATAGGTTTGATTAGATTAGGTTAGTTTAGGTTAGGTCAGTTTAGTTTAGTTTAGTTTAGTTAAGTTTAGTTTCGTTTAGTTTAGGTTAAATTAGGTTAGGTTTGGTTAGGTTAATTTAGTTTAGTTTAGTTTAATTTAGTTTATTTAATTTATATTTTAGATAATTTTAGTTTAGTTTATAGTTTAGATTATAGTTTAGTTTAGTTTTGGTCACATTTTAGTTTATAGTTTAGTTTATAGTTAAGTTTACAGTTTATTTTAGGCTAGTTTAGATTACTTTAGTTTAGTTCAGTTTAGTTTAGATTAGTTTAGTTTATTTTATAGTTTAGTTTAGTTAACTTTAGTTTAGTTTATAATTTAGTTTAGTTTACATTATAGTTTAGTTTATAGTATAGTTTACTTAATAGTTTAGTTTATAGTTTAGTTTATGGCTTAGTTTATAATTAAATTCGTTTACTTTAGATTAGTTTAGTTTAGTTTAGTTTAGTGTAGCTTAGGTTAGGTTAGGTTAGTTTAGTTTAGTTTAGTTTTGTTTACTTAAGTTTAGTTTAGTTTAGGTTAGGTTAGCTTATGTTAGGTTAGGTTAGTTTAGCTTAAGTTAGATTAGGTTAGGTTAGTTTAGTTTAGTGTAGTTTAGTTTAGTTCAGTTTAGATTAGGTTACGTTAGTTTAGTGTTGTTTAGTTCAGTTTACTTTAGGTTAGGTTAGGTTAGGTAGTGTTAGTTTAGTTTAGTTTAGTTTAGTTTAGTTTTGGTTAGGTTAGGTTAGGTTGAGTTATTTTAGGTTAGGTTAGTTTAGTTTAGTCTCGTTTAGTTTATAGTTTAGTTTCGTTAAATTTAGTTTATAGTTCAGTTTAGTTTAGTTTTGTTTAATTTAGTTTAGTTTAATTTATTTTAATTTATTTTAGTTTAGTTTAATTTATAGTTCAGTTTATAATTTAGTTTAGATTAGTTTATAGTATAGTATATGGTTTAGTTTAGTTTAGTTTGGTTTAGTTTAGTTTAGATTATTTAGTTTCGTTTAGGTTAGTTTAGTTTAGGCTAGATTAGGTTAGCTTAGTTTAGTTTAAATAAGTTTAGGTTAGGTTAGGATGGTTTAGATTAAGTTAGTTTAGTTTAGTTTAGTTTAGCTAAGTTTAGTTTAGTTTACAATTTAGTTTAGTATAGTTTAGTTTATAGCTTAGTTTATACTTAAGTTTAGTTTAATTTAAGTTTAGTTTATAGTTTAAATTAGTTTAATTTAGTTTAGGTTAGGTTAGGTTTGTTTAGTTTAAGTTAGGTTAGGTTAGGTTAGGTTAGGTTAGTTTAGTTTAGTTTAGTTTAGTTGAATTTAGTTTAGTTTAGTTTAGGTTAGGTTAGGTTAGTTTAGTTTAGTTTAATTTAGGTTAGGTTAGGTTAGTTTGGGTTAACTTAGTTTAGTTTAGTTTAGGTTAGGATAGGTTAGGTTGATTAGGTTAGTTTAGTTCAGTTTAGCTAATTTTAGTTTAGGTTATAGTTTCGTAAATTTAGTTTAGTTTAGTTTAGTGTATAGATAAGTTTATAGTTTAGTTTACTTTAGTTTATGGTTTAGTATAGTTTAGTTTAGCTTAGTTTAGCTTAGTTTATTTTAGTTTCGTTTAGTTTAGATTAGGTTAAGTTAGGTTAGGTTTGGTTAGGTTAATTTGGTTTAGTTTAGTTTAATTTAGTTTATTTAATTTATAGTTTAGTTAAATTTAGTTTAGTTTATAGTTTAGATTATAGTTTAATTTATTTTATATTTTAGTTTAGTTTAGTTTAGTTTAGGTTAGGTTAGTTTAGTTTAGTTTAGTTTAGTTTATGTCAGGTTGGGTTAGGATAGTTTAGTTTAGTTTAGTTTTGGTTTATAGTTTACTTTAGTTTATTTTATACTTAAGTTAATAATTTAGTTTAGGCTATTTTAGATTAGTTTAGTTTAGTTTGGTTTAGTTTAGGTTATGTTCGGTTAGGTTAATTTAGTAAAGTTTAGTTTAGTTTTGTTTATTTAGTTTATTTTATAGTTTAGTTTAGTTAAGTTTGGTTTAGTTTAATTTAGTTTAGTTTAGTTTTGTTTAATTTAGTTTAGTTCAGTTTTGTTTAATTTAGATTAGTTTAATTTAGTTTAGTTTTGTTTAGATCAGGTTAGGTTGTTTAGGTTAGTTTAGTTTAGTTTAGTTTAGTTTAGCTAAGTTTAGTTTAGTTTATAGTTTCGGTAATTTATTTTAGTTTAATTTAGTGTATAGTTAGGTTTATAGTTTAGTTTAGTTTATAGTTTATTTTATAGTTTAGTATATTTTAGTTTAGTTTAGTTTAATTTAGCTTAGTTTAGTTTAGTTTTGTTTAGTTTAGGGTAAATAAGGTTAGGTTAGATTGGGTTAAGTTAGTTTAGTTTAGTTTGGTTTAGGTTAGTATAGGTTTGGTTAGGTTAGTTTAGTTCATTTTATTTTAATTTAGTGTAATTAATATATAGTTTAGTTAAATTTAGTTTAGTTTATAGTTTAGATTATAGTTTAGTTTAGTTCATTTTATATTTTAGTTTTGTTTAGTTTAGGTTAGGTTAGTTTAGTTTAGTTTATTTTAGGTTAGGTTAGTTTGGGTTAAAATAGTTTAGTTTAGTTTAGTTTATTTTTAATTTATAGTTTATTTTAGTTTTGTGAATACTCAAGTTTATAATTTATTTTATAATCTAGTTTAAAAATTTAGTTTAGGCTATTTTGGTTTAGTTTAGCTTAGTTTAGTTTAGTTTAGTTTAGTTTAGAATAGGTTAGGTTAGGTTAATTTAGTATTGTTTAGTTTAGTTTAGTTTATTTAATTTATTTTATAGTTTAGTTTATAGTTTAGTTTAGTTAAGTTTAGTTTAGTTTATTGTTTAGTTTGCTTTAGTTTAGTTTTGTTTAATTTATTTTAGTTTAGTTTACTTTAGTTTAGTTTAGGTTAGGTTAGCTTAGGTTATGTTAGGTGAGTTTATTTTAGTTTAGTAGATTAGTTTAGTTTAGGTTAGGATAGTTTAGTTCAGTTTAGTTTAGTTTAGTTAAGCTTAGCTAGTTTAGTTTAGATTAGTATAGTTTACGTTAGGTTAGGTTAGGTAAGTTTAGTTTTGTTTAGGTTAGGTTAGGTTAGGTGAAGTTAGGTTACTTTAGTTTGGTTAAGTTTAATTTATTTTAGTTTATTTTAGTTTATTTATAGTTTAGTTTAATTTATAATTTAGTTTAGTTTAGTTTAGTTTAGATTAGGTTAGGTTAGGTTAGATTAGTTTAGTTTAGTTTAGGTTAGGTTAGGTTAGGATAGTTTAGTTTAGTTTATTTTAGTTTAGTTTAGTTTAGTTTACAGTTTAGTTTATAGCTTAAATTAGTTTAGTTCAGATTAGTTTAGTTTAGTTTAGTTTACTTAAGTTTAGTTTAGGTTAGGTTAGGTTAGGTTAGGTTAGGTTAGGTTAGGTTATGTTAGGTTTGGTTATAGTAGTTTAGTTTAGTTAAGTTCAGTTTATATTAGGTTAGGTTAATTTAATTTAGTTTAGTTTAGGTTAGGTTAGGTTAGGTGAGTTTAATTTAGTTTAGTTTAGTTTGGTTTAGTTTAGCTTAGGTTTGTTTAGGTTAATTTAGTAAAGTTTAGTTTAGTTTTGTTTATTTAGTTTATTTTATAGTTTAGTTTAGTTTACTATAGTTTATAGTTAAGTTTAGTTTAGTTTATTTTAGTTTAAAATTTAGTTTATACTTTCGTTTACTTTAGTTAATAATTTTGGTTATTGGCTTAGTTTAGTTTAGTTTAATTATGTTTTATTTAGTTTAGTTTAGTTTCGTTTAGGTTTGGTTAGGTTAGGTTAGTTTAGTTTAATTCTATTTAGGTTAGGTTAGGTAATTATAGGTTAGTATAGTTTAGTTAATTTATTTTAGTTAATAGTTCAGTATAGTTTACAGTTTAGTTTATAGTTTAGTTCAGTTTATAGTGTAGTTTATAGTTTAGTTTAGCTTAGTTTCGTTTAGGTTATGTTAGGTTAGGTTAGGTTGGATTAGCTTAGTTTAGTTTAGTTTAGTTTAGGTTAGGTTCGGTTACGTTATGTTATGTTAGCTTATGTTAGTTTAGTTTAGTTTAGTTTAGTCTAGTTTAGTTAAGTTTAGTTTAGTTTAGTTTAGGTTAGGTTAGGTTTAGTTTGGTTAGATTAGGTTAGATTAGGTTAGTTTAGCTAATTTTAGTTTAGTTTATAGTTTCGTTAATTTAGTTTAGTTTAGTTTAGTGTATAGTTAAGTTTATAGTTTAGTTTAGTTTATGGTTTAGTATAGTTTAGTTTAGTTTAGTTTAACTTAGTTTAGTTTAGATTCGTATAGTTTAGTTTAGGTTAAGTTAGGTTAGGTTTGGTTAGGTTAATTTAGTTTAGTTTAGTTTAATTTAGTTTATTTAATTTATAGTTTAGTTAAATTTAGTTTATTTTATAGTTTAGTTTATTTTATATTTTAGTTTAGTTTAGTTTAGGTTAGGTTAGTTTAGTTTAGTTTAGTTTAGTTTCGGTTAGGTTGGGTTAGGATAGTTTAGTTTAGTTTAGTTTAGTTTTAGTTTATAGTTTAGTTTAGTTTATTTTATACTTAAGTTCATAGTTTAGTTTATAGTTTAGTTTAGGCTATTTTAGATTAGTTTAGTTTAGTTTGGTTTAGTTTAGGTTAGGTTTGGTTAGGTTAATTTAGTAAAGTTTAGTTTAGTTTTGTTTATATAGTTTATTTTATAGTTTAGTTTAGTTAAGTTTAGTTTAGTTTAATTTAGTTTAGTTTAGTTTTGTTTAATTTAGTTTAGCTTAATTTAGTTTAGTTTAGTTTAGATCAGGTTAGGTTGTTTAGGTTAGTTTAGTTTAGTTCAGTTTAGCTAAGTTTAGTTTAGTTTATAGTTTCGGTAATTTATTTTAGTTTAATTTAGTGTATAGTTAGGTTTATAGTTTAGTTTAGTTTATAGTTTATTTTATAGTTTAGTATATTTTAGTTTAGTTTATTTTAGTTTTTGCTTAGTTTAGTTTAGTTTCGTTTAGTTTAGGGTAGGTAAGGTTAGGTTTTGTTGGGTTAAGTTAGTTTAGTTTTGTTTAGGTTAGGTTAGGCTTGGTTAGGTTAGTTTAGTTCATTTTATTTTAATTTAGTGTAGTTAATTTATAGTTTAGTTAAATTTAGTTTAGTTTATAGTTTAGATTATAGTTTTGTTTAGTTTAGGTTAGGTTAGTTTAGTTTAGTTTATTTTAGGTTAAGTTAGTTTGGGTTAGAATAGTTTAGTTTAGTTTAGTTTATTTTTAATTTATAGTTTATTTTAGTTTTGTGAATACTTAAGTTTATCGTTTAGTTTATAATCTAGTTTATAGTTTAGTTTAGGCTATTTTGGATTAGTTTAGTATAGTTTAGTTTAGTTTATTTTAGTTTAGAATAGGTTAGGTTAGGTTAATTTAGTATTGTTTAGTTTAGTTTAGTTTATTTAGTTTATTTTATAGTTTAGTTTATAGTTTAGTTAGTTAAGTTTAGTTTAGTTTATTGTTTAGTTTGCTTTAGTTTAGTTTTGTTTAATTTATTTTAGTTTAGTTTAGTTTGGTTTCGTTTAGTTTAGGTTTGGTTATGTTAATTTAGGTTAGCTTAGTTTAGTTTAGTTTAGGTTAGATTAAGTTAGGTAAGGTTAGTTAAGTTTAGTTTAGTTAAGTTAAGTTTAGTTTAATTTATAGTTTAGTTTAGTTTACTTTAGTTTATAGTTTAGTTTAGTTTAGTTTATTTTAGTTTAAAGTTTAGTTTATACTTTCGTTTACTTTAGTTAATAATTTTGTTTATGGTTTAGTTTAGTTTAGTTTAATTATGTTTTATTTAGTTTAGTTTAGTTTCGTTTAGGTTTGGTTAGGTTAGGTTAGTTTAGTTTAATTCTATTTAGGTTAGGTTAGGTAATTTTAGGTTAGTATAGTTTAGTTAATTTATTTTAGTTAATAGTTCAGTATAGTTTACAGTTTAGTTTATAGTTTAGTTCAGTTTGTAGTGTAGTTTATAGTTTATTTTAGTTTAGTTTCGTTTAGGTTATGTTAGGTTAGGTTAGGTTGGATTAGCTTAGTTTAGTTTAGTTTAGTTTAGGTTAGGTTCGGTTACGTTATGTTATGTTAGCTTATGTTAGTTTAGTTTAGTTTAGTTTAGTCTAGTTTAGTTAAGTTTAGTTTAGTTTATAGTTTAGTTTATATTAGTTTATTTATTAGTTTAGTTTATAGTTAAGTATATAGTTTAGTTTAGTTTAGTTTAGTTTAGCTTAGTTTGTTTATTTTAGATTAGTATAGCTTACGTTACGTTAGGTTAAACTAACTGAACGTAAGCTAACGTAAGTTAGGTTCGTTTAGTTTAGTTTAATTAGATTAGGTTAGGTTAAGTTAGGTTACTTTAGCTTAGTTTAGTTTAGTTTAGATAATTTATGGTTTAGTTTAGTTAAGTTTAATTTATAGATCAGTATATAGTTTACTTTAGTTTATAGTTCAGTTTAGGTTAGATTAGTTTAAGTTAGATTAGGTTAGATTAGTTTACTTTAGTTTAGTTTCGGTTAGGTTAGATTAGGTTACATTAAGTTTGTTTAGGTTAGCTTAGTTTAGTTTAGTTTAGTATAATTAAGTTTAGTTAAGTTTTGTTTAGTTTACAGTTTAGTTTAGTTAAGTTTAGTTTATAATTTAGTTTATAGTTCAGTTTAGTTTAGTTCATACTTTATTTTAGTTTACTTTAGTTTCAGTTTTAGTTTAGTTTAGTTTAGGTTAGGTTAGGTTAGGTTAGGTTAGTTTAGTTTAGTTTAGTTTATGTTAGTTTAGGTTAGGTTAGGTTATGTTAGTCTAGTTTAGTTTAGCTTAGTTTAGCTTAGGTTAGGTTAGTTTAGGTTATTTTACTTTAGTTTAGTTTAGTTTAGTTTTGTTTATAGTTTTGTTTAGGTAAGGTTAGGTTAGGTTAGGTGAAGTTAGGTTACTTTAGTTTAGTTAAGTTTAATTTAGTTTAGTTTGTTTTAGTTTATTTATAGTTTAGTTTAGTTTATAATGTAGTTTAGTTTAGTGTGGTTTAGATTAGGTTAGGTTAGGTTAGATTAGTTTAGTTTAGTTTAAGTTAGGTTAGGTTAGGATAGTTTAGTTTAGTTTATTTTAGTTTAGTTTAGTTTAGTTTAGTTTATACTTTAGTTTATAGTTTAAATTAGTTTAGTTCAGATTAGTTTAGTTTAGTTTAGTTTACTTAAGTTTAGTTTAGGTTAGGTTAGGTTAGGTTAGGTTATGTTAGGTTTGGTTAGTGTAGTTTAGTTTAGTTAAGTTCAGTTTATATTAGGTTAGGTTAATTTAATTTAGTTTAGTTTAGTTTAGGTTAGGTTAGGTGAGTTTCATTTAGTTTAGTTTAGGTTAGGTTAGGTTAGGTTAGGTTATGTTAGCTTAGGTTAGTGTAGTGTAGTTTAGTTTAGTTTAGATTTGACTCGTTTAGTTTATAATTTAGTTTATAGTTCAGTTTACAGTTTAGTTTATTTTAGTTTCGGTTAGTTTAGGTTAGGTTAGATTAATTTAATTTAGGTTAGGATAGTTTAGTTCAGTTTAGTTTAGTTTATTTAAGCTTAGTTAGTTTAGTTTAGATTAGTATAGTTTGCGTTAGGTTAGGTTCGGTTAGGTAAGTTTAGTTTTGTTTAGGTTAGGTTAGGTTAGGTGAAGTTAGGTTACTTTAGTTTAGTTAAGTTTAATTTAGTTTAGTTTAGTGTAGTTTAGATTAGGTTAGGTTAGGTTAGATTAGTTTAGTTTAGTTTAGGTTAGGTTAGGTTAGGATAGTTTAGTTTAGTTTATTTTATTTTAGTTTAGTTTAGTTTATGGTTTAGTTTATAGTTTAAATTAGTTTAGTTTAGATTAGTTTAGTTTAGTTTAGTTTAGTTTAGGTTAGGTTATGTTAGGTGAGTTTAGTTTAGTTTAGTTTAGGTTAGGTTAGTTTAGTTTAGTTTCGTTTAGTTTAGTTTAGTTTAGGTTAAGTTAGGTTTAGTTTGGTTAGGTTAGGTTAGGTTAGGTTAGGTTAGTTTAGTTTAGTATAGTTTAGGTTAGGTTAGGTTAGGTTAGGTTAAGTTAGGTTATGTTAGGTTAGGTTATAGTAGTTTAGTTTAGTTAAGTTTAGATTTTACTCGTTTAGTTTATAGTTTAGTTTATAGTTCAGTTTAGTTTAGTTTAGTATAGTTTAGTTTTGTTTAATTTAGTTTTGTTTAATTTATTTTAATTTAGTTTAGTTTAGTTTAGTATATAGTTTAGTTTTTAATTTAGTTTAGTTTAGATTATAGTTTAGTTTATGATTTAGTTTAGTTTAGTTTGGTTTGGTTTAGTTTAGTTCTCTTTGTTTTAGTTTAGTTTAGTTTAGGTTAGATTAGCTTAGTTTAGTTTAGTTTAATTTAGGTTAGGTTCAGTTAGGTTAGTTTAGTTTACTTTAGTTTAGTTTAGGTTAGGTTAGCTTAGGTTATGTTAGGTGAGTTTATTTTAGTTTAGTAGTTTAGTTTAGTTTAGGTTAGGTTAGTTTAGTTTAGTTTCGTTTAGTTTAGTTTAGTTTAGGTATGGTTAGGTTTAGTTTGGTTAGGTTAGGTTAGGTTAGGTTAGTTTAGTTTATTTTAGGTTAGTTTAGGTTAGGTAAGGTTAGGTTAGTTAAATTTAATTTTGTTAGATTATAATTTAGTTTATAGTTTAGTTTAGGTTAGTTTATTGTTTAGTTTAGTTAATTTTAGTTTAGGTTAGGTTAGTTTAGTTTAGTATAGTTTAGTTTAGTTTAGTTTAGTGAATTTAGTTTAGTTTAGGTTTTAGTTAAGCTTAGTTAGTTTAGTTTAGATTAGTATAGTTTACTTTAGGTTAGGTTAGGTTAGGTAATTTTAGTTTAATTTAGTTTAGGTTAGGTTAGGTGAAGTTATGTTACTTTAGTTTAGTTTAGTTTATTTTAGTTTATTTACAGTTTAGTTTAGTTTATAATTAATTTAGTTTAGTGTAGTTTAGGTTAGGTTAAGTTAGGTTAGATTAGTTTAGTTTAGTTTAGGTTAGGTTAGGTGAGAATAGTTTAGTTTATTTTAGTTTAGTTTAGTTTATAGTTAAGTTTACAGTTTAAATTAGTTTAGTTTAGATTAATTTAGTTTAGGTTAGGTTAGGTTATGTTAGGTTAGGTTAGTTTAGCATAGGTTTGATTAGGTTAGGTTAGTTTAGGTTACGGCAGTTTAGTTTAGTTTAGGTTAGGTTGGTTTAGTTTAGTTTCGTTTAGTTTAGTTTAGTTTAGGTTAGGTTAGGTTTAGTTTGGTTAGGTTAGGTTAGGTTAGGTTAGTTTAGCTAATTTTAGTTTAGTTTATAGTTTCGTTAATTTAGTTTAGTTTAGTTTAGTGTATAGTTAAGTTTATAGTTTAGTTTAGTTTATGGTTTAGTATAGTTTAGTTTAGTTTAGTTTAACTTAGTTTAGTTTAGATTCGTTTAGTTTAGTTTAGGTTAAGTTAGGTTAGGTTTGGTTAGGTTAATTTAGCTTAGTTTAGTTTAATTTAGTTTATTTAATTTATAGTTTAGTTAAATTTAGTTTAGTTTATAGTTTAGATTATAGTTTAGTTTATTTTATATTTTATTTTAGTTTAGTTTATGTTAGGTTAGTTTAGTTTAGTTTAGTTTAGTTTCGGTTAGGTGTGGTTAGGATAGTTTAGTTTAGTTTAGTAAAGTTTTAGTTTATAGTTTAGTTTAGTTTATTTTATACTTAAGTTCATAATTTAGTTTATAGTTTAGTTTAGGCTATTTTAGATTAGTTTAGTTTTGTTTGGTTTATTTTAGTTTAGTTTAGGTTAGGTGAGCATAGGTTAGTTTAGTTTAATTTAGATTAGGCTATTTAGGTTAGGTTATGTTAGGTTAGTTTAGTTTACTTTAGTTTATGTTAGTTTAGGTTATGTTAGGTTAGGTTATGTTAGTTTAGATTAGTTTAGCTTATTTTAGCTTAGGTTAGGTTAGTTTAGGTTATTTTACTTTAGTGTAGTTTAGTTTAGTTTATAGTTTAGTATAGTTTATAGTTTAGTTTATAGTTTAATTTAGTTTATAGTGTAGTTTAGTTTAGTATAGTTTCGTTTCGTTTAGGTTAGGTTACGTTAGGTTAGGTTAGGTTAGGTTAGGTTAGTTTCGTTTAGATTAGTTTAGTTTACTTTACTTTAGTTTTGTTTAGTTTTGTTTAGGTTAGGTTAGTTTAGTTTAGGTTAGGTTAGGTTAGCTTAGTTTGGTTTAGTTTAGTTTAGTTAAGTTTTGTTTGGTTTATAGTTTAGTTTATTTTAGTTTAGCTTGGTTTAGTTTAGGTTGGGTTAGGTTAGTTTAGTTTAGTTTGGTTTATTTTAGTTTAGTTTAGGTTAGGTGAGCATAGGTTAGTTTAGTTTCATTTAGATTAGATTATTTAGGTTAGGTTATGTTAGGTTAGTTTAGTTTAGTTTATGTTAGTTTAGGTTAGGTTAGGTCAGGTTATGTTAGTTTAGTTTAGTTTAGCTTAGTTTAGCTTAGGTTAGGTTAGTTTAGGTTATTTTACTTTAGTTTAGTTTAGTTTAGTTTAGTTTATAGTTTAGTATAATTTATAGTTTAGTTTATAGTTTACTTTAGTTTATAGTGTAGTTTAGTTTAGTTTAGTTTCGTTTCGTTTAGGTTAGGTTCGGTTACGTTAGGTTATGTTAGGTTAAGTTAGTTTAGTTTAGTTTAGTTATGTTTAGTTTAGTTTATAGTTTAGTTTATTAATTAGTTTAGTTTAATTTATAGTTAAGTATATAGTTTAGTATAGTTTAGTTTAGTGTAGTTTAGTTTAGATTTACGTAGTTAGTTTATTTTGGATTAGTTTACTTTACGTTACGTTAGGTTAGGTTAATTTATTTTAGTTTAGGTTAGGTTAGATTAAGTCAGGTTACTTTAGTTTAGCATAGTTTAGTTTAGTTTAGATAATTTATAGTTAAGTTTAGTTTAATTTATAGTTTAGTTTACAGTTTAGTTTAGTTTATTTTCGGTTAGTTTAGGTTAGGTTAGATTAATTTAATTTAGGTTAGGATAGTTTAATTCAGTTTAGTTTAGTTTATTTAAGCTTAGTTAGTTTAGTTTAGATTAGTATAGTTTACGTTAGGTTAGGTTAGGTAAGTCTAGTTTTATTTAGGTTAGGTTAGGTTAGGTGAAGTTAGGTTACTTTAGTTTAGTTAAGTTTAATTTAGTTTAGTTTAGTGTAGTTTAGTTTAGGTTAGGTTAGGTTAGATTAGTTTAGTTTAGTTTAGGTTAGGTTAGGTTAGGATAGTTTAGTTTAGTTTATTTTAGTTTAGTTTAGTTTAGTTTATAGTTTAGTTTATAGTTTAAATTAGTTTAGTTTAGATTAGTTTAGTTTAGTTTAGTTTAGGTTAGGTTATGTTACGTGAGTTTAGTTTAGTTTAGTTTAGGTTAGGTTAGTTTAGTTTACTTTCGTTTAGTTTAGTTTAGTTTAAGTTAGGTTTAGTTTGGTTAGGTTAGGTTAGGTTAGGTTAGTTTAGGTTATTTTACTTTAGTTTAGTTTAGTTTATAGTTTAGTATAGTTTATAGTTTAGTTTATAGTTTAATTTAGTTTATAGTGTAGTTTAGTGTATAGTTAAGTTTATAGTTTAGTTTAGTTTATGGTTTAGTATAGTTTATTTTAGTTTAGTTTAACTTAGTTTAGTTTAGATTCGTTTAGTTTAGTTTAGGTTAAATTAGGCTAGGTTTGGTTAGGTTAATTTAGTTTAGTTTAGTTTAATTTACTTTATTTAATATATAGTTTAGTTAAATTTAGTTTAAATTATAGTTTAGATTATAGTTTAGTTTATTTTATATTTTAGTTTAGTTTAGTTTATGTTAGGTTAGTTTAGTTTAGTTTAGTTTAGTTTCGGTTAGGTGTGGTTAGGATAGTTTAGTTTTGTTTAGTTTAGTTTTAGTTTATAGTTTAGTTTAGTTTATTTTATACTTAAGTTCATAGTTTAGTTTATAGTTTAGTTTAGGCTATTTTAGATTAGTTTAGTTTAGTTTGGTTTATTTTAGTTTAGTTTAGGTTAGGTGAGCATAGGTTAGTTTAGTTTAATTTAGATTAGGTTATATAGGTTAGGTTATGTTAGGTTAATTTAGTTTAGTTTAGTTTATGTTAGTTTAGGTTATGTTAGGTTAGGTTATGTTAGTTTAGTTTAGTTTAGCTTAGTTTAGCTTAGGTTAGGTTAGTTTAGGTTATTTTACTTTAGTTTAGTTTAGTTTATAGTTTAGTATAGTTTATAATTTAGTTTATAGTTAATTTAGTTTATAGTGTAGTTTAGTTTAGTATAGTTTCGTTTCGTTTAGGTTAGGTTCGGTTACGTTAGGTTATGTTAGGTTAAGTTAGTTTAGTTTAGTTTAGTTTAGTTATGTTTAGTTTAGTTTATAGTTTAGTTTATTAATTAGTTTAGTTTAGTTTATAGTTAAGTATATAGTTTAGTATAGTTTAGTTTAGTGTAGTTTAGTATAGTTTAGTTTAGGATAGTTTAGTTTAGATTAGCTTAGTTAGTTTATTATGGATTAGTTTACCTTACGTTACGTTAGGTTAGGTTAATTTATTTTAGTTTAGGTTAGGTTAAGTCAGGTTACTTTAGTTTAGCATAGTTTAGTTTAGTTTAGATAATTTATAGTGTAGTTTACTTTAGTTTATAGTTTAGTTTACAGTTTAGTTTAATTTCGGTTAGTTTAGGTTAGGTTACATTAATTTAATTAAGGTTAGGATAGTTTAGTTCAGTTTAGTTTAGTTTAGTTAAGCTTAGTTAGTTTAGTTTAGATTAGTATAGTTTACGTTAGGTTAGGTTAGGTTAGGTAAGTTTAGTTTTGTTTGGGTTAGGTTAGGTTAGGTGAAGTTAGGTTACTTTAGTTTAGTTAAGTTTAATTTAGTTTAGTTTAGTGTAGTTTAGATTAGGTTAGGTTAGGTTAGATTAGTTTAGTTTAGTTTAGGTTAGGTTAGGTCAGGATAGTTTAGTTTAGTTTATTTTAGTTTAGTTTAGTTTAGTTTATAGTTTAGTTTATAGTTTAAATTAGTTTAGTTTAGATTAGTTTAGTTTAGTTTAGTTTACTTAAGTTTAGTTTAGGTTAGGTTAGGTTAGGTTAGGTTAGGTTATGTTAGGTTTGGTTAGTGTAGTTTAGTTTAGTTTAGTTAAGTTCAGTTTATATTAGGTTAGGTTAATTTAATTTAGTTTAGTTTAGTTTAGGTTAGGTTAGGTGAGTTTAGTTTAGTTTAGTTTAGTTTAGGTTAGGTTAGATTAGGTTAGGTTAGGTTAGGTTAGGTTAAGTTAGGTTAGGTTAGGTTAGGTTAGGTTATGTTAGGTTAGGTTAGTGTAGTTTAGTTTAGTTTAGATTTGATTCGTTTAGTTTATAATTTAGTTTATAGTTCAGTTTAGTTTGGTTTAGTATAGTTTAGTTTTGTTTAATTTAGTTTTGTTTAATTTATTTTAATTTAGTTTAGTTTAGTTTAGTATATAGTTTAATTTTTAATTTAGTTTAGTTTAGTTTATAGTTTAGTTTAGTTTATGGTTTAGTTTATAGTTTAGTTTAGTTTATTTTAGTTTAGTTCAGTTTAGGATATGTGAGGTATGTTTAGGTTAGTTTACTTAATTTAGTATAGTTTATAGTTTGGATTTGTTTAGTTTAGTTTATAGTTCATTTTAGTTCAGTTTATTTTAATTTAGTTTAATTACATTTTCTATACTGTACAATTTAGTTTAGTTTAGTTTAGTTTAGTTTATGGTTAAGTTTACATTTTTGTTTAGTTTAATTTAGTTTAGTTTAGTATAGTTTAGCTCAGGTTAGCTTAGGTTAGGTTAATTTAGTTTAGTTTAGGTTAGGTTAGGTTAGGTTAGGTTACTTTAGTTAAGTTTAGTTTAGTTTAGTTAATTTATACATTAGTTTAATTTAGCATATAGTTTAGTTTAGTTTAGCATATTTTCTTTAGTTTAGTTTATTTTATAGTATAGTATAGTTTAGTTTAGTTTAGTTTAGGGTAGGTTAGATTAGTTTAGTTTATTTTAGTTTAGGTTAGGTTTGGTTAGGGTAGTTTAGTTAAGTTTAAAGTTTAGTTTAGATTAGGTTACGTTAGGTTAGGTTAGGTTAGGTTAGTTTAGTTTAGATTAGTTTAGTTTAGTTTACTTTAGTTTTGTTTAGTTTTTTTAGGTTAGGTTAGGTTAGGTTAGTTTAGGTTAGGTTAGGTTAGCGTATTTTGGTTTAGTTTAGTTTAGTTAAGTTTTGTTTAGTTTATAGTTTAGTTTAGTTTAGTTTAGCTTGGTTTAGTTTAGGTTGGGTTAGGTTAGTTTAGTTTAGTTTAGTTTGGTTTATTTTAGTTTAGTTTAGGTTAGGTGAGCATAGGTTAGTTGAGTTTAATTTATATTAGGTTATTTAGGTTAGGTTATGTTAGGTTAGTTTAGTTTAGTTTAGTTTATGTTAGTTTAGTTTAGGTTAGGTTAGGTTATGTTAGTTTAGTTTAGTTTAGCTTAGTTTAGCTTAGGTTAGGTTAGTTTAGGTTATTTTACTTTACTTTAGTTTAGTTTAGTTTATAGTTTAGTATAGTTTATAGTTTAGTTTATAGTTTACTTTAGTTTATAGTGTAGTTTAGTTTAGTTTAGTTTCGTTTCGTTTAGGTTAGGTTCGGTTACGTTAGGTTATGTTAGGTTAGGTTAGTTTAGTTTAGTTTAGTTTAGTTATGTTTAGTTTAGTTTATAGTTTAGTTTATTAATTAGTTTAGTTTAGTATATAGTTAAGTATATAGTTTAGTATAGTTTAGTTTAGTGTAGTTTAGTTTAGATTAGCTTAGTTAGTTTATTTTGGATTAGTTTACTTTACGTTACGTTAGGTTAATTTATTTTAGTTTAGGTTAGGTTAGGTTAAGTCAGGTTACTTTAGTTTAGCATAGTTTAGTTTAGTTTAGATAATTTTAGTTTATTTATAGTTTAGTTTAGTTTATAATTTAGTTTAGTTTAGTGTAGTTTAGATTAGGTTACTTTAGGTTAGATTAGTTTAGTTTAGGTTAGGTTAGGTTAGGATAGTTTAGTTTAGTTTATTTTAGTTTAGTTTAGTTTAGTTTATAGTTTAGTTTATAGTTTAAATTAGTTTAGTTCAGATTAGTTTAGTTTAGTTTACTTAAGTTTAGTTTAGAATAGGTTAGGTTAGGTTAGGTTATGTTAGGTTTGGTTAGTGTAGTTTAGTTTAGTTAAGTTCAGTTTATATTAGGTTAGGTTAATTTAATTTAGTTTAGTTTAGTTTAGGTTAGGTTAGGTGAGTTTAATTTAGTTTAGTTTAGTTTAGGTTAGGTTAGGTTAGGTTAGGTTATGTTAGGTTAGGTTAGTGTAGTTTAGTGTAGTTTAGTTTAGATTTGACTCGTTTAGTTTATAATTTAGTTTATAGTTCAGTTTAGTTTGGTTTAGTATAGTTTAGTTTTGTTTAATTTATTTTAATTTAGTTTAGTTTAGTTTAGTATATAGTTTAATTTTTAATATAGTTTAGTTTAGTTTATAGTTTAGTTTATGGTTTAGTTTAGTTGAGTTTGGTTTGGTTTAGTTTAGTTCTGTTTGTTTTAGTTTAGTTTAGTTTAGGTTAGGTTAGCTTAGTTTAGTTTAGTTTAATTTAGGTTAGGTTGGGTTAGGTTAGTTTAGTTTACTTTAGTTTAGTTTAGGTTAGGTTAGCTTAGGTTATGTTAGGTGAGTTTATTTTAGTTTAGTAGTTTAGTTTAGTTTAGGTTATATTAGTTTAGTTTAGTTTCGTTTAGTTTAGTTTAGTTTATGTTAGGTTAGGTTTAGTTTGGTTAGGTTAGGTTAGGTTAGTTTAGTTTATTGTTTAGTTTAGTTAAATTTAGTTTAGGTTAGGTAAGGTTAGGTTAGGTTAGTTTAGTTTAGTATAGTTTAGTTTAGTTTAGTTTAGTGAATTTAGTTTAGTTTAGTTAAATTTAGTTTAGGTTAGGTAAGGTTAGGTTTGGTTAGTTTAGTTTAGTATAGTTTAGTTTAGTTTAGTGAATTTAGTTTAGTTTAGTTTAGGTTTTAGTTAAGCTTAGTTAGTTTGTTTAGATTAGTATAGTTTACTTTAGGTTGGGTTACGTAATTTTAGTTTAGTTTAGGTTAGGTTAGGTTAGGTTAGGTGAAGTTATGTTAATTTAGTTTAGTTTAGTTTATTTTAGTTTATTTATAGTTTAGCATAGTTTATAATTTAGTTTAGTTTAGTTTATAGTTTAGTTTATGGTTTAGTTTAGTTTCGTTTGGTTTGGTTTAGATTAGTTCTGTTTCGTTTAGTTTAGTTTAGTTTAGGTTAGGTTAGCTTAGTTTACTTTAGTTTAGTTTACGTTAGGTTAGGTTAGTTTAGTTTACTTTAGTTTAGTTTAGGTTAGGTTAGCTTAGGTTATGTTGGGTGGGTTTAGTTTATTTTAGTTTAGGTTAGGTTAGTTTAGTTTAGTTTCGTTTAGTTTAGTTTAGTTTAGGTTAGGTTAGGTTTAGTTTGGTTAGGTTAGGTTAGGTTAGGTTAGTTTAGCTAATTTTAGTTTTGTTTATAGTTTGTTAATTTAGTTTAGTTTAGTTTAGTGTATAGTTAAGTTTATAGTTTAGTTTAGTTTATGGTTTAGTATAGTTTAGTTTAGTTTAGTTTAACTTAGTTTAGTTTAGATTCGTTTAGTTTAGTTTAGGTTAAGTTAGGTTAGGTTTGGTTAGGTTAATTTAGTTTAGTTTAGTTTAATTTAGTTTATTTAATTTATAGTTTAGTTAAATTTAGTTTAGTTTATAGTTTAGATTATAGTTTAATTTATTTTATATTTTAGTTTAATTTAGTTTATGTTAGGTTAGTTTTGTTTAGTTTAGTTTCGGTTAGGTGTGGTTAGGATAGTTTAGTTTAGTTTAGTTTAGTTTATAGTTTAGTTTAGTTTATTTTATACTTAAGTTCATAGTTTAGTTTATAGTTTAGTTTAGGCTATTTTAGATTAGTTTAGTTTAGTTTGGTTTAGTTTAGGTTTGGTTTGGTTAGGTTAATTTAGTAAAGTTTAGTTTATTTTTCTTTATTTAGTTTATTTTATAGTTTAGTTTAGTTAAGTTTAGTTTAGTTTAATTTAGTTTAGTTTAGTTTTATTTATTTTAGTTTAGTTTAGTTTTGTTTAATTTAGTTTAGTTTAATTTAGTTTAGTTTAGTTTAGATCAGGTTAGGCTGATTAGGTTAGTTTAGTTTAGTTTAGTTTAGCTAAGTTTAGTTTAGTTTATAGTTTCGTTAATTTATTTTATTTTAGTTTATTGATTAGTTACGTTTATAGTTTAGTTTAGTTTATAGTTTATTTTATAGTTTAGTATATTTTAGTTTAGTTTAGTTTAGCTTAGTTTAGTTTAGTTTCGTTTAGTTTAGGGTAGGTAAGGTTAGGTTAGGTTATGTTAAGTTAGTTTAGTTTAGTTTTGTTTAGGTTAGGTTAGGTTTGGTTAGGTTAGTTTAGTTCATTTTATTTTAATTTAGTGTAGTTATTTTATAGTTTAGTTAAATTTAGTTTAGTTTATAGTTTAGATTATAGTTTAGTTTAGTTCATTTTATATTTTAGTTTTGTTTAGTTTAGGTTAGGTTAGTTTAGTTTAGTTTATTTTAGGTTAGCTTAGTTTGGGTTAGAATACTTTAGTTTAGTTTAGTTTATTTTTAATTTATAGTTTATTTTAGTTTTGTGAATACTTAAGTTTATCATTTAGTTTATAATCTATTTTATAGTTTAGTTTAGGCTATTTTGGATTAGTTTAGCTTAGTTGAGTTTAGTTTAGTTTAAGTTAGATTAGCTTAGTTAGTTTATTTTGGATTAGTTTAGTTTACGTTACGTTAGTTTAGGTTAGGTTAATTTAATTCATTATAGTTTAGGTTAGGTTAGGTTAAGTTAGGTTACTTTAGTTTAGCTTAGTTTACTTTAGTTTAGATAATTTATAGTTTAGTTTAATTTAGTTTATAGTTTAGTTTACATTTTAGTTTAGTTTAGTTTAGTATCGGTTAGGTTAGGTTAGATTAATTTAATTTAGGTTAGGTTAGGATAGTTTAGTTCAGTTTAGTTTAGTTTAGGTTAGGTTAGGTTAGATGAAGATAGGTTACTTTAGTTTACTTTTGTTTAATTTAGTTTAGTTTATTTTAGTTTATTTATAGTTTAGTTAAGTTTATAATTTAGTTTAGATTAGTGTAGTTTAGGTTAGGTTAGGTTAGGTTAGATTAGTTTAGTTTAGGTTATGTTAGGTTAGGATAGTTTAGTTTACTTTATTTTAGTTTAGTTTAGTTTATAGTTTAGTTTATAGTTTAAATTAGTTTAGTTTAGATTAGTTTAGTTTAGTTTAGTTTACTTAAGTTAAGTTTAGGTTAGGTTAGTTTAGGTTAGGTTAGTTTAGTTTAGTTTATTTAAGTTCAGTTTATATTAGGTTAGGTTAATTTAATTTATTGTAGTTTAGTTTAGGTTAGGTTAGTTTTGTTTAGTTTAGTTTAGTTTGGTTTAGGTTAGGATAGGTTAAGTTAGGTTAGGTTAGGTTATGTTAGGTTAGGTTAGTGTAGTTTAGTTTAGTTTAGTTTAGATTTGTCTCGTTTAGTTTATAGTTCAGTTTAGTTTAGTTTAGTATAGTGTAGTTTTGTTTAATTAGTTTTGTTTAATTTATTTTAATTTAGTTTAGTTTAGTTTATAGTTTAGTTTATAATTTAGTTTAGTTTAGTTTATAGTTTAGTTTATGGTTTAGTTTAGTTTCGTTTGGTTTGGTTTAGATTAGTTCTGTTTCGTTTAGTTTAGTTTAGTTTAGGTTAGGTTAGCTTAGTTTAGTTTAGTTTAGGTTAGGTTAGCATAGGTTAGGTTAGTTTAGTTTACTTTAGTTTAGTTTAGGTTAGTTTAGTTTAGTTTAGGTTAGGTTAGGTTTCGTTTGGTTAGGTTAGGTTAGGTTAGGTTAGTTTAGTTTATTTTAGGTTAGTTTAGGTTAGGTTAGTTAAATTTAATTTAGTTAGATTATAATTTTGTTTATAGTTTAGTTTAGTCTAGTTTATAGTTTAGTTTAGTTAAGTTTAGTTTAGGTTAATTTAGGTTAGGTTAGGTTAGTTTAGTTTAGTTTAGTGAATTTAGTTTGGTTTAGTTTAGGTTAGGTTAGGTTAGTTTACTTTAATTCAGTTTAAGTTACGTCAGGTTAGTTTAGGTTAGTTTACTTTAGTTGAGTTTAGTTTAGTTTATAGTTTAGATTTGTTTAGTTTAGTTTAGTGTACTTTAGTTTATAGTTTTGTTTATAGTTTAGTTTAGTTAAGTTTAGTTTCGTTTAGGTTAGGTTAGGTTAGATTAGTTTAGTTTAGTTTAGTTTGGTTTAGATTATTTAGTTAGTTTAGTTCAGTTTAGGTTATGTCAGGTTAGTTTAGGTTAGTATACTTTAGTTTAGTTTAGTTTATAATTTAGATTTTTTTAGTTTAGTTTAGTTTTGTTTATGGTATAGTTTATAGTTTAGTTTAGTTTAATTTAGTTTAGCTCAGTTTAGGATATGTCAGGTTAGTTTAGGTAAGTTTACTTTAGTTTAGTATAGTTTATAGTTTAGATTTGTTTAGTTTAGTTTATAGTTCAGTTTAGTTCAGTTTATTTTAATTTAGTTTAATTAAATTTTAGTTACTGTACAATTTAGTTTAGTTTAGTTTAGTTTATAGTTTAGTTTAGTTTAGTTTATGGTTAAGTTTATACTTTTGTTTAGTTTAATTTAGTTTAGTTTAGTATAGTTTAGCTCAGGTTAGCTTAGGTTAGGTTAATTTAGTTTAGTTTAGGTTAGGTAAGGTTAGGTTAGGTTACTTTAGTTAAGTTTAGTTTAGTTTAGTTAATTTATACTTTAGTTTATATTAGCATATAATTTAGTTTAGTTTAGTTTATAGTTTAGTATAGTTTAGTTTAGTTTAGTTTAGGGTAGGTTAGATTAGTTTAGTTTATTTTAGTTTAGGTTAGGTTTGGTTAGGGTAGTTTAGTTTAGTTTATAGTTTAGTTTAGGTTAGGTTACGTTAGGTTAGGTTAGGTTGGGTTAGGTTAGTTTCGTTTAGATTAGTTTAGTTTACTTTACTTTAGTTTTGTTTAGTTTTGTTTAGGTTAGGTTAGTTTAGTTTAGGTTAGGTTACGTTAGCTTAGTTTGGTTTAGTTTAGTTTAGTTAAGTTTTGTTTGGTTTATAGTTTAGTTTTGTTTAGTTTAGCTTGGTTTAGTTTAGGTTGGGTTAGGTTAGTTTAGTTTAGTTTAGTTTGGTTTATTTTAGTTTAGTTTAGGTTAGGTGAGCATAGGTTAGTTTAGTTTCATTTAGATTAGATTATTTAGGTTAGGTTATGTTAGGTTAGTTTAGTTTAGTTTATGTTAGTTTAGGTTAGGTTAGGTCAGGTTATGTTAGTTTAGTTTAGTTTAGCTTAGTTTAGCTTAGGTTAGGTTATTTTAGGTTATTTTACTTTAGTTTAGTTTAGTTTAGTTTATAGTTTAGTATAATTTATAGTTTAGTTTATAGTTTACTTTAGTTTATAGTGTAGTTTAGTTTAGTTTAGTTTCGTTTCGTTTAGGTTAGGTTCGGTTACGTTAGGTTATGTTAGGTTGTTAGTTTAGTTTAGTTTAGTTATGTTTAGTTTAGTTTATAGTTTAGTTTATTAATTAGTTTAGTTTAATTTATAGTTAAGTATATAGTTTAGTATAGTTTAGTTTAGTGTAGTTTAGTTTAGATTAGCGTAGTTAGTTTATTTTGGATTAGTTTACTTTACGTTACGTTAGGTTAGGTTAATTTATTTTAGTTTAGGTTAGGTTAGGTTAAGTCAGGTTACTTTAGTTTAGCATAGTTTAGTTTAGTTTAGATAATTTATAGTTTAGTTTAGTTTAATTTATAGTTTAGTTTACAGTTTAGTTTAGTTTATTTTCGGTTAGTTTAGGTTAGGTTAGATTAATTTAATTTAGGTTAGGATAGTTTAGTTCAGTTTAGTTTAGTTTATTTAAGCTTAGTTAGTTTAGTTTAGATTAGTATAGTTTACGTTAGGTTAGGTTAGATTAGGTAAGTTTAGTTTTGTTTAGGTTAGGTTAGGTTAGGTGAAGTTAGGTTACTTTAGTTTAGTTAAGTTTAATTTAGTTTAATTTAGTGTAGTTTAGATTAGGTTAGGTTAGGTTAGATTAGTTTAGTTTAGTTTAGGTTAGCTTAGGTTAGGATAGTTTAGTTTTGTTTATTTTAGTTTAGTTTAGTTTAGTTTATAGTTTAGTTTATAGTTTAAATTAGTTGAGTTTAGATTAGTTTAGTTTAGTTTAGTTTAGGTTAGGTTATGTTAGGTGAGTTTAGTTTAGTTTAGTTTAGGTTAGGTTAGTTTAGTTTACTTTCGTTTAGTTTAGTTTAGTTTAAGTTAGGTTTAGTTTGGTTAGGTTAGGTTAGGTTAGGTTAGTTTAGCTAATTTTAGTTTAGTTTATAGTTTCGTTAATTTAGTTTAGTTTAGTTTAGTGTATAGTTAAGTTTATAGTTTAGTTTAGTTTATGGTTTAGTATAGTTTATTTTAGTTTAGTTTAACTTAGTTTAGTTTAGATTCGTTTAGTTTAGTTTAGGTTAAGTTATGTTAGGTTTGGTTAGGTTAATTTAGTTTAGTTTAGTTTAATTTAGTTTATTTAATTTATAGTTTAGTTAAATTTAGTTTAAATTATAGTTTAGATTATAGTTTAGTTTATTTTATATTTTAGTTTAGTTAAGTTTATGTTAGGTTAGTTTAGTTTAGTTTAGTTTAGTTTCGGTTAGGTGTGGTTAGGATAGTTTAGTTTAGTTTAGTTCAGTTTTAGTTTATAGTTTAGTTTAGTTTATTTTATACTTAAGTTCATAGTTTAGTTTATAGTTTAGTTTAGGCTATTTTAGATGAGTTTAGTTTAGTTTGGTTTATTTTAGTTTAGTTTAGGTTAGGTGAGCATAGGTTAGTTTAGTTTAATTTAGATTAGGTTATATAGGTTAGGTTATGTTAGGTTAATTTAGTTTAGTTTAGTTTATGTTAATTTAGGTTATGTTAGGTTAGGTTATGTTAGTTTAGTTTAGTTTAGCTTAGTTTAGCTTAGGTTAGGTTAGTTTAGGTTATTTTACTTTAGTTTAGTTTAGTTTATAGTTTAGTATAGTTTATAGTTTAGTTTATAGTTTAATTTAGTTTATAGTGTAGTTTAGTTTAGTATAGTTTCGTTTCGTTTAGGTTAGGTTCGGTTACGTTAGGTTATGTTAGGTTAAGTTAGTTTAGTTTAGTTTAGTTTAGTTATGTTTAGTTTAGTTTATAGTTTAGTTTATTAATTAGTTTAGTTTAGTTTATAGTTAAGTATATAGTTTAGTATAGTTTAGTTTAGTGTAGTTTAGTTTATATTAGCTTAGTTAGTTTATTTTGGATTAGTTTACCTTACGTTACGTTAGGTTAGGTTAATTTATTTTAGTTTAGCTTAGGTTAAGTCAGGTTACTTTAGTTTAGCATAGTTTAGTTTAGTTTAGATAATTTATAGTGTAGTTTAGTTTAGTTTATAGTTTAGTTTACAGTTTAGTTTAGTTTCGGTTAGTTTAGGTTAGGTTAGATTAATTTAATTAAGTTTAGGATAGTTTAGTTCAGTTTAGTTTAGTTTAGTTAAGCTTAGTTAGTTTAGTTTAGATTAGTATAGTTTACGTTAGGTTAGGTTAGATTAGGTAAGTTTAGTTTTGTTTGGGTTAGGTTAGGTTAGGTGAAGTTAGGTTACTTTAGTTTAGTTAAGTTTAATTTAGTTTAGTTTAGTGTAGTTTAGATTAGGTTAGGTTACGTTAGATTAGTTTAGTTTAGTTTAGGTTAGGTTAGGTCAGGATAGTTTAGTTTAGTTTATTTTAGTTTAGTTTAGTTTAGTTTATAGTTTAGTTTATAGTTTAAATTAGTTTAGTTTAGATTAGTTTAGTTTAGTTTAGTTTACTTAAGTTTAGTTTAGGTTAGGTTAGGTTAGGTTAGGTTTAGTTTATGTTAGGTTTGGTTAGTGTAGTTTAGTTTAGTTTAGTTAACTTCAGTTTATACTAGGTTAGGTTAATTTAATTTAGTTTAGTTTAGTTTAGGTTAGGTTAGGTGAGTTTAGTTTAGTTTAGTTTAGGTTAGGTTAGATTAGGTTAGGTTAGGTTAGGTTAGGTTATGTTAGGTTAGGTTAGGTTATGTTAGGTTAGGTTAGTGTAGTTTAGTTTAGTTTAGATTTGATTCGTTTAGTTTATAATTTAGTTTATAGTTCAGTTTAGTTTGGTTTAGTATAGTTTAGTTTTGTTTAATTTAGTTTTGTTTAATTTATTTTAATTTAGTTTAGTTTAGTTTAGTATATAGTTTAATTTTTAATTTAGTTTAGTTTAGTTCATAGTTTAGTTTAGTTTATGGTTTAGTTTATAGTTTAGTTTAGTTTATTTTAGTTTAGTTCAGTTTAGGATATGTGAGGTTAGTTTAGGTTAGTTTACTTAATTTAGTATAGTTTATAGTTTGGATTTGTTTAGTTTAGTTTATAGTTCAGTTTAGTTGAGTTTATTTTAATTTAGTTTAATTAAATTTTCTTTACTGTAATATTTAGTTTAGTTTAGTTTAGTTTATAGTTTAGTTTAGTTTAGTTTATGGTTAAGTTTACACTTTTGTTTAGTTTAATTTAGTTTAGTTTAGTATAGTTTAGCTCAGGTTAGCTTAGGTTAGGTTAATTTAGTTTAGGTTAGGTTAGGTTAGGTTAGGTTAGGTTACTTTAGTTAAGTTTAGTTTAGTTTAGTTAATTTATACTTTAGTTTAGTTTAGCATATAGTTTAGTTTAGTTTAGTTTATAGTATAGTATAATTTAGTTTAGTTTAAGTTAGGGTAGGTTAGATTAGTTTAGTTTATTTTAGTTTAGGTTAGGTTCGGTTACGTTAGGTTATGTTAGGTTAAGTTAGTTTAGTTTAGTTTAGTTTAGTTATGTTTAGTTTAGTTTATAGTTAAGTTTATTAATTAGTTTAGTTTAGTTTATAGTTAAGTATATAGTTTAGTATAGTTTAGTTTAGTGTAATTTAGTTTAGATTAGCTTAGTTAGTTTATTTTGGATTAGTTTACTTTACGTTACGTTAGGTTAGGTTAATTTATTTTAGTTTAGATTAGGTTAGGTTAAGTCAGGTTACTTTAGTTTAGCATAGTTTAGTTTAGTTTAGATAATTTTAGTTTATTTATAGTTTAGTTTAGTTTATAATTTAGTTTAGTTTAGTGTAGTTTAGATTAAGTTAGGTTAGGTAAGATTAGTTTAGTTTAGGTTAGGTTAGGTTAGGATAGTTTAGTTTAGTTTATTTTAGTTTAGTTTAGTTTATAGTTTAGTTTATAGTTTAAATTAGTTTAGTTCAGATTAGTTTAGTTTAGTTTAGTTTACTTAAGTTTAGTTTAGGTTAGGTTAGGTTAGGTTATGTTAGAATTGGTTAGTGTAGTTTAGTTTAGTTAAGTTCAGTTTATATTAGGTTAGGTTAATTTAATTTAGTTTAGTTTAGTTTAGGTTAGTTTAGGTTATGTTAGGTTAGGTTAGTGTAGTTTAGTTTAGTTTAGTTTAGATTTGACTCGTTTAGTTTATAATTTAGTTTATAGTTCGGTTTAGTTTGGTTCAGTATAGTTTAGTTGTGTTTAATTTAGTTTTGTTTAATTTATTTTAATTTAGTTTAGTTTAGTTTAGTATATAGCTTAATTTTTAATATAGTTTAGTTTAGTTTATAGTTTAGTTTATGGTTTAGTTTAGTTTAGTTTGATTTGGTTTAGTTTAGTTCTGTTTGTTTTAGTTTAGTTTAGTTTAGGTTAGGTTAGCTTAGTTTAGTTTAGTTTAATTTAGGTTAGGTTAGGTTAGGTTAGTTTAGTTTACTTTAGTTTAGTTTAGGTTAGTTTGAATTAGATTCGGTAAGTTTAGTTTAGTTTAAGTTAGGTTAGGTTAGGTTGAGTTAGGTTACTTTAGTTTAGTTTAGTTTAGGTTAGGTTAGGTTTAGTTTGGTTAGGTTAGGTTAGGTTAGGTTAGTTTAGCTAATTTTAATTTAGTTTATAGTTTCGTTAATTTAGTTTAGTTTAGTTTAGTATATAGTTAAGTTTATAGTTTAGTTTAGTTTATGGTTTGGTATAGTTTAGTTTAGTTTAGTTCAACTTAGTTTAGTTTAGATTCGTTTAGTTTAGTTTACGTTAAGTTAGGTTAGGTTTGGTTAGGTTAATTTAGTTTAGTTTAGTTTAGTTTAGTTTATTTAATTTATAGTTTAGTTAAATTTAGTTTAATTTATAGTTTAGATTATAATTTAGTTTATTTTATATTTTAGTTTAGTTTAGTTTATGTTAGGTTAGTTTAGTTTAGTTTAGTTTAGTTTCGGTTAGGTGTGGTTAGGATAGTTTAGTTTAGTTTAGTTTAGTTTTAGTTTATAGTTTAGTTTAGTTTACTTTATACTTAAGTTCATAGTTTAGTTTATAGTTTAGTTTAGGCTATTTTAGATTAGTTTAGTTTAGTTTGGTTTAGTTTAGGTTAGGTTTGGTTAGGTTAATTTAGTAAAGTTTAGTTTAGTTTTGTTTATTTAGTTTATTTTATAGTTTAGTTTAGTTAAGTTTAGTTTAGTTTAATTTAGTTTAGTTTAGTTTTGTTTAATTTAGTTTAGTTTAGTTTTGTTTAATTTAGTTTAGTTTAATTTAGTTTAGTTTAGTTTAGATCAGGTTAGGTTGTTTAGGTTAGTTTAGTTTAGTTTAGTTTAGCTAAGTTTAGTTTAGTTTAGTTAAGCTTAGTTAGTTTAGTTTAGATTAGTATAGTTTACGTTAGGTTAGGTTAGGTTAGGTAAGTTTAGTTTAGTTTAGTTTAGGTTAGGTTAGGTTAGTTTAAGTTAGGTTACTTTAGTTTAGTTTAGTTTAGTTTAGATAATTTATAATTTAGTTTAGTTTAGTTTATAGTTTAGTTTATAGTTTACTTTAGTTTCTAGTTTAGTTTAGTTTGAATTAGATTCGGTAAGTTTAGTTTAGTTTAAGTTAGGTTAGGTTAGGTTGAGTTAGGTTACTTTAGTTTAGTTTAGTTTAGATAATTTATAGTTTAGTTTATTTTAGTTTAGTTTATGGTTAATTTAGTTTATAGTTTAGTTTAGTTTAGTTATGTTTAATTTTGTTTATAGTTTAGTTTATTAATTAATTTAGTTTAGTTTATAGTTAAGTATATGGTTTAGTATAGTTTATTTTAGTGTAGTTTAGTTTAGATTAGCTTAGTTAGCTTATTTTGGATTAGTTTACTTTACGTTACGTTAGGTTAGGTTAATTTATGTTAGTTTAGGTTAGGTTAGGTTAAGTCAGGTTACTTTAGTTTAGCTTAGTTTAGTTTAGTTTAGATAATTTATAGTTTAGTTTAGTTTATAGTTTTGTTTACAGTTTAGTTTAGTTTAGTTTCGGTTTGGAAAGGTTAAGTTAGATTAATTTAATTTAGGTTATGATAGTTTAATTCAGTTTAGTTTAGTTTAGTTAAGCTTAGTTAGTTTAGTTTAGATTAGTATAGTTTACGTTAGGTTAGGTTAGGTTAGGTAAGTTTAGTTTAGTTTAGGTTAGGTTAGGTGAAGTTAGGTTACTTTAGTTAGGTTTAGTTTAATTTAGTTTGGGTCATTTATAGTTTAGTTTAGTTTATAATTTAGTTTAGTTTAGTGTAGTTTAGGTTAGGTTAGGTTAGGTTAGATTAGTTTAGCTTAGTTTAGGTTAGGATAGGTTAGGATAGTTTAGTTTAGTTTATTTTATTTTAGTTTAGTTTATAGTTTAGTTTATAGTTTAAATTAGTTTAGTTTAGATTAGTTTAGTTTAGTTTAGTTTACTTAAGTTTAGTTTAGGTTAGGTTAGGTTAGGTTAGGTTATGTTAGGTTAGGTTAGTGTAGTTTAGTTCAGTTTAGTTTAGTTCAGTTTATATTAGGTTAGGTTAATTTAATTTAGTTTAGTTTAGGTTAGGTTAGGTTAGTTTAGTTTAGTTTAGTTTAGGTTAGGTTAGGTTAGGTTAAGTTAGGTTATGTTAGGTTAGGTTAGTGTAGTTTAGTTTAGTTTAGTTTAGATTTTACTCGTTTAGTTAATAGTTTAGTTTATAGTTCAGTTTGGTTTAGTTTAGTTTAGTTTAGTTTTGTTTAATTTAGTTTTGTTTAATTTATTTTAATTTGGTTTAGTTTAGTTTAGTATATAGTTTAGTTTTTAATTTAGTTTAGTTTAGATTATAGTTTAGTTTATGGTTTAGTTTAGTTTAGTTTGGTTTGGTTTAGTTTAGTTCTGTTTGTTTTAGTTTAGTTTAATTTAGGTTACGTTGGGTTACGTTAGTTTAGTTTACTTAAGTTTAGTTTAGGTTATGTTAGCTTAGGTTATGTTAGGTGAGTTTATTTTAGTTTAGTAGTTTAGTTTAGTTTAGGTTAGGTTAGATTAGTTTAGTTTCGTTTAGTTTAGTTTAGGTTTGGTTAGGTTTAGTTTGGTTAGGTTAGGTTAGGTTAGGTTAGTTTAGTTTATTTTAGGTTAGTTTAGGTTAGGTTAGGTTAGGTTAGTTAAATTTAATTTAGTTAGATTATAATTTAATTTATAGTTTAGTTTAGTTTATTGTTTAGTTTAGTTAAGTTTAGTTTAGGTTAGGTAAGGTTAGGGTAGGTTAGTTTAGTTTAGTATAGTTTAGTTTAGTTTAGTTTACTGAATTTAGTTTAGTTTAGGTTTTAGTTAAGCTTAGTTAGTTTAGTTTAGATTAGTATAGTTTACTTTAGGTTAGGTTAGGTTAGGTAATTTTAGTTTAGTTTAGGTTAGGGTAGGTTAGGTGAAGTTATGTTACTTTAGTTTAGTTTAGTTTATTTTAGTTTATTTATAGTTTAGTTTAGTTTATAATCAATTTAGTTTAGTGTAGTTTAGGTTAGGTTAAGTTAGGTTAGATTAGTTTAGTTTAGTTTAGGTTAGGTTAGGTGAGAATAGATTAGTTTATTTTATTTTAGTTTAGTTTATAGTTAAGTTTATAGTTTAAATTAGTTTAGTTTAGATTAGTTTAGTTTAGTTTAGTTTATTTAAGTTTAGTTTAGGTTAGGTTAGGTTATGTTAGGTTAGGTTAGTTTAGCATAGGTTTGATTAAGTTAGGTTAGTTTAGGTTAGGTCAGTTTAGTTTAGTTTAGTTTAGTTAAGTTTAGTTTCGTTTAGTTTAGGTTAAGTTAGGTTAGGTTTGGTTAGGTTAATTTAGTTTAGTTTAGTTTAATTTAGTTTATTTAATTTATAGTTTAGATAATTTTAGTTTAGTTTATAGTTTAGATTATAGTTTAGTTTAGTTTTGGTCACATTTTAGTTTATAGTTTAGTTTATAGTTAAGTTTACAGTTTACTTTAGGCTAGTTTAGATTACTTTAGTTTAGTTCAGTTTAGTTTAGATTAGTTTAGTTTATTTTATAGTTTAGTTTAGTTAACTTTAGTTTAGTTTATAATTTAGTTTAGTTTACATTATAGTTTAGTTTATAGTATAGTTTACTTAATAGTTTAGTTTATAGTTTAGTTTATGGCTTAGTTTATAATTAAAATTCGTTTACTTTAGATTAGTTTAGTTTAGTTTAGTTTAGTGTAGCTTAGGTTAGGTTAGGTTAGTTTAGTTTAGTTTAGTTTTGTTTACTTAAGTTTAGTTTAGTTTAGGTTAGGTTAGCTTATGTTAGGTTAGGTTAGTTTAGCTTAAGTTAGATTAGGTTAGGTTAGTTTAGTTTAGTGTAGTTTAGTTTAGTTCAGTTTAGATTAGGTTACGTTAGTTTAGTTTTGTTTAGTTCAGTTTACTTTAGGTTAGGTTAGGTTAGGTAGTGTTAGTTTAGTTTAGTTTAGTTTAGTTTAGTTTTGGTTAGGTTAGGTTAGGTTGAGTTATTTTAGGTTAGGTTAGTTTAGTTTAGTCTCGTTTAGTTTATAGTTTAGTTTCGTTAAGTTTAGTTTATAGTTCAGTTTAGTTTAGTTTTGTTTAATTTAGTTTAGTTTAATTTATTTTAATTTATTTTAGTTTAGTTTAATTTATAGTTCAGTTTATAATTTAGTTTAGATTAGTTTATAGTTTAGTATATGGTTTAGTTTAGTTTAGTTTAGTTTGGTTTAGTTTTGTTTAGATTATTTAGTTTCGTTTAGGTTAGTTTAGTTTAGGCTAGATTAGGTTAGCTTAGTTTAGTTTAAATAAGTTTAGGTTAGGTTAGGATGGTTTAGATTAAGTTAGTTTAGTTTAGTTTAGTTTACCTAAGTTTAGTTTAGTTTACAATTTAGTTTAGTATAGTTTAGTTTATAGCTTAGTTTATACTTAAGTTTAGTTTAATTTATAGTTTAGTTTATAGTTTAAATTAGTTTAATTTAGTTTAGGTTAGGTTAGGTTTGTTTAGTTTAAGTTAGGTTAGGTTAGGTTAGGTTAGTTTAGTTTAGTTTAGTTTAGTTGAATTTAGTTTAGTTTAGTTTAATTTAGGTTAGGTTAGGTTAGTTTAGTTTAGTTTAATTTAGGTTAGGTTAGGTTAGTTTGGGTTAACTTAGTTTAGTTTAGTTTAGGTTAGGATAGGTTATGTTGATTAGGTTAGTTTAGTTCAGTTTAGCTAATTTTAGTTTAGTTTATAGTTTCGTAAATTTAGTTTAGTTTAGTTTAGTGTATAGATAAGTTTATAGTTTAGTTTACTTTAGTTTATGGTTTAGTATAGTTTAGTTTAGCTTAGTTTAGCTTAGTTTATTTTAGTTTCGTTTAGTTTAGATTAGGTTAAGTTAGGTTAGGTTTGGTTAGGTTAATTTTGTTTAGTTTAGTTTAATTATGTTTATTTAATTTATAGTTTAGTTAAATTTAGATTAGTTTATAGTTTAGATTATAGTTTAATTTATTTTATATTTTAGTTTAGTTTAGTTTAGTTTAGGTTAGGTTAGTTTAGTTTAGTTTAGTTTAGTTTATGTCAGGTTGGGTTAGGATAGTTTAGTTTAGTTTAGTTTTAGTTTATAGTTTACTTTAGTTTATTTTATACTTAAGTTAATAATTTAGTTTAGGCTATTTTAGATTAGTTTAGTTTAGTTTGGTTTAGTTTAGGTTAGGTTCGGTTAGGTTAATTTAGTAAAGTTTAGTTTAGTTTTGTTTATTTAGTTTATTTTATAGTTTAGTTTAGTTAAGTTTAGTTTAGTTTAATTTAGTTTAGTTTAGTTTTGTTTAATTTAGTTTAGTTTATTTTAGTTTAGTTTAGTTAGTTTAATTTAGTTTAGTTTAATTTAGTTTAGTTTAGTTTAGATCAGGTTAGCCTGATTAGGTTAGTTTAGTTTAGTTTAGTTTAGCTAAGTTTAGTTTAGTTTATAGTTTCGTTAATTTATTTTAGTTTAGTTTAGTGTATAGTTAGGTTTATAGTTTAGTTTAGTTTATAGTTTATTTTATAGTTTAGTATATTTTAGTTTAGTTTAGTTAAGTTTTTGCTTAGTTTAGTTTAGTTTCGTTTAGTTTAGGGTAGGTAAGGTTAGGTTAGGTTGGGTTAAGTTAGTTTAGTTTAGTTTTGTTTAGGTTAGGTTAGGTTTGGTTAGGTTAGTTTAGTTCATTTTATTTTAATTTAGTGTAGTTAATTTATAGTTTAGTTAAATTTAGTTTAGTTTATAGTTTAGATTATAGTTTAGTTTAGTTCATTTTATATTTTAGTTTTGTTTAGTTTAGGTTAGGTTTGGTTAGGTTAGGGTAGGTTAGGTTAGGTTAGTTTGGTTTAGTTTAGTTTAGGTAAGGTTAGGTTATTTTTAATTTATAGTTTATTTTAGTTTTGTGAATACTTAAGTTTTTCATTTAGTTTATAATCTAGTTTATAGTTTAGTTTAGGCTATTTTGGATTAGTTTAGCTTAGTTTAGTTTAGTTTAGTTTAGAATAGGTTAGGTTAGGTTAATTTAGTATTGTTTAATTTAGTTTAGTTTATTTTATAGTTTAGTTTATAGTTTAGTTTAGTTAAGTTTAGTTTAGTTTATTGTTTAGTTTGCTTTAGTTTAGTTTTGTTTAATTTATTTTAGTTTAGTTTAGTTTAGTTTCGTTTAGGTTAGGTTAGGTTATGTTAATTTAGGTTAGCTTAGTTTAGTTTAGTTTAGGTTAGATTAGGTTATGTTAATTTAGGTTAGCTTAGTTTAGTTTAGTTTAGGTTAGATTAAGTTAGGTTAGGTTAGTTAAGTTTAGTTTAGTTTAATTTAGAGTGTAGTTTAGTTTACTTTAGTTTATAGTTTAGTTTAGTTTAGTTTATTTTAGTTTAAAGTTTAGTTTATACTTTCGTTTACTTTAGTTAATAATTTTGTTTATGGTTTAGTTTAGTTTAGTTTAGTAATGTTTTATTTAGTTTAGTTTAGTTTCGTTTAGGTTTGGTTAGGTTAGGGTAGGTTAGGTTAGCTTAGTTTGGTTTAGTTTAGTTTAGGTTAGGTTAGGTTAGATTAGGTTAGTTTACCTTAGTTTAGTTTAGCTTACTTTATTTATGTTTAGTTCAATTTATATTTTAGTTTAGTGTAATTTAATTTATATTTTAGTTTATGGTTTAGTTTAGTTTAATTTATAGTTTGATTTATAGTTTAGTTTAGTTTCGTTTAGTTTAATTTAGCTTAGTTTAGATTAGGTTAGGTTAGATTATGTTAGTTTAGTTTAGTTTATTTTAGTTTAGTTTAGTTTAAATAATGTTAGGTTAGGTTAGTTTAGTTTAGTTTAGTTTAGTTTAGATTAATTTAATTTAGTTTACTTAATTTAGTTTAGTTTAGTTTAGTTTAGTTTAGTTTAGGTTAGATATAGTTAGGTCAGGTTAGGTTATTTAAGTTTAGTTTAGTTAAGTTTAGGTTAGGTTAGGTTAGTTTAGTTTAATTGTATTTAGGTTAGGTTAGGTAATTTTAGGTTAGTATAGTTTAGTTAATTTATTTTAGTTAATAGTTCAGTATAGTTTACAGTTTAGTTTATAGTTTAGTTCTGTGTATAGTGTAGTTTATAGTTTAGTTTAGTTTAGTTTAGTTTCGTTTAAATTATGTTAGGTTAGGTTAGGTTGGATTAGCTTAGTTTAGTTTAGTTTAGGTTAGGTTCGGTTACGTTAGGTTATGTTAGCTTATGTTAGTTTAGTTTAGTTCAGTTTAGTCTAGTTTAGTTAAGTTTAGTTTAGTTTATAGTTTAGTATATTTTAGTTTATTTATTAGTTTAGTTTATAGTTAAGTATATAGTTTAGTTTAGTTTAGTTTAGCTTTGTTTGTTTATTTTAGATTAGTATAGCTTACGTTACGTTAGGTTAAACCTAACCTAACGTAAGCTAACGTAGGTTAGGTTCGTTTAGTTTAGTTTAATTAGGTTAGGTTAGGTTAGGTTAAGTTAGGTTACTTTAGCTTAGTTTAGTTTAGTTTAGATAATTTATGGTTTAGTTTAGTTAAGTTTAATTTATAGATTAGTATATAGTTTACTTTAGTTTATAGTTCAGTTTAGGTTAGATTAGTTTAAGTTAGATTAGGTTAGATTAGTTTAGTTTAGTTTAGTTTCGGTTAGGTTAGATTAGGTTACATTAAGTTAGTTTAGGTTAGCTTAGTTTAGTTTAGTTTAGTATAGTTAAGTTTAGTTAAGTTTTGTTTAGTTTACAGTTTAGTTTAGTTAAGTTTAGTTTATAATTTAGTTTATAGTTCACTTTAGTTTAGTTCATACTTTATTTTAGTTTACTTTAATTTCAGTTAGGTTAGGTTAGGTTAGGTTAGGTTAGTGTAGTTTAGTTAAGTTTAGTTTTGTTTAGCTAAGTTTATAGTTTATTTTGTAGTTTAATTTAGTTTAGTCTATTGTTTAATTTAGTGTAGTTTAGTTTAGTTTAGTTTAATTTAGTTTACTTTAGTTTAGTTTAGTATAGTTTATAAATTAGTTTATAATTTATTTTGGTTTGTAGTTCAATTTATTGTTAATTTAGTTTAGTTTATTTTAGTTTCTTTTAGGTTATGTTAGGTTAGGTTAGGTTAGGTTAGGTTAGCTTAGCTTAGTTTAGTTTAGTTTAGGTTAGGTTAGGTTAGGTTAGCTTAGTTTAGTTTAGTTTAGTTTAGGTTAGGTTCGGTTACGTTAGGTTATGTTAGGTTAAGTTAGTTTAGTTTAGTTTAGTTTAGGTTAGGTTAGGTTAGTTTAAGTTAGGTTACTTTAGTTTAGTTTAGTTTAGTTTAGATAATTTTTAATTTAGTTTAGTTTAGTTTAGTTTATAGTTTAGTTTATAGTTTACTTTAGTTTCTAGTTTAGTTTAGTTTGAATTAGATTCGGTAAGTTTAGTTTAGTTTACGTTAGGTTAGGTTAGGTTGAGTTAGGTTACTTTAGTTTAGTTAAGTTTAGATAATTTATAGTTTAGTTTATTTTAGTTTAGTTTATGGTTGAGTTTAGTTTATAGTTTAGTTTAGTTTAGTTTAGTTTAGTTTAGTTTAGGTAAGGTTAGATTATATTAGTTTAGTTAAGTTTAGGTTAGGTTAGGTTAGGTTAGGATAGTTTAGTTTAGTTTATTTTAGTATATTTTAGTTTATACTTTAGTTTAGTTTAGTTAATAGTTTAGATTATAGTTTAGTTTATAGTTTAGTTTATAGTTTAAATTAGTTTAGTTTAGTATAGATTAGTTTTGTTTAATTTAGTTTAGTTTAATTTATTTTAATTTAGTTTATTTTAGTTTAGATTATAGTTTAGTTTATAATTTAATTTAGTTTAGTATATAGTTTAGTTTATGGTTTAGTTTAGTTTAGTTTAGTTTGGTTTAGTTTAGTTTAGTTTGGTTTAGTTTAGTTTAGTTTAGTTAATTTAGGTTAGGTTAGGTTAGGTTAGTTTAGTTTAGTTTAGTTTAGGTTAGTTTAGGTTAGGTTAGTTTTTTTAGTTTAGGTTAGGTTAGTTTAGGCTAGGTTATGTTAGGTTAGGTTAGGTTAGTTTAGTTTATTATAGTAGTTTAGTTTAGTTTACGTTAGGTAAGCTTAATATAGGTTAGGTTGTGTTAGGTTAGGTTAGTTTAATTTAGTTTCGTTTAGTTTATAGTTTAGTTTAGTTTAGTTTTTTTAATTTAGTTAAGTTTAGTATAGTTTAGTTTCATTTAGGTTAGGTTAGGCTAGGATAGTTTAGGTTAGCTTAGTTTACTTTATTTTAGTTTAGATTAAGTTAGGTTAAGTTGGGTTAGGTTCGTTTAGTTTAGTTTAGTTAAATTTAGTTTATAGTTTAGTTTATAGTTTAATTTAGTTTACAGTTAAGATTATAGTCTAGTTTAGTTTATAGTTTAGTTTATAGTGCAGTTTAGTTTAGATTAGTTTAGTATAGTTTAGTTTAGTTTAGTTTAGGTTAAGTAAGTTTAATTTAGTTTAGTTTAGTTTCGGTTAGGTTAGGTTAGGTTAATTTAAGTTAGGTTATTTTGGGTTAGTTTAGTTTAGTTTAGTTAAGTTTAGTTAAGTTTAGTTTAGTTTACAGTATAGTTTAGTTAAGTTTAGTTTACAGTTTGGCTTATAGTTTAGTTTAGTTTAGTTTATAGATTAGTTTATGGTTTAGTTTGGTTTAGTTTTGTTTAGTTTCGGTTGGTTAATTTAGATTAGATTAGTTTAGTTTGGGCTAGATTAGGTTAGGTTAGATTAGTTTAGTTTAGTTTAGATTAGATTAGGTTAGGTTAATTTAGGTTGGGTTAGGTTAGTTTAGTTTAATTTAGTTTAGTTAATTTATAGTTTAGTTTAGTTTATAATTTAGTTTATAGTTTAGTTTAGTTTATACTTTAGTTTAGTTTAGTTTAATTTAGTTTAAATTAGGTTATGTTAGGTTAGGTTAGTTTAGTTTAGTTTAGTTTAGTTTAGTTTTTTTTTAGTTAAGTTTATAGTTTATTTTGTAGTTTAGTTTAGTTTAGTTTATAGTTTAATTTAGTGTAGTTTAGTTTGATTTATTTTAATTTAGTTTATTTTAGTTTAGTTTTAGTTTAGTTTAGTTAAGTTTTGTTTAGGTTAGGTTACGTTAGGTTAGATTAGGTTAGGTTAGGTAAGTATAGTTTAGTTTAGTTTAGGTTAGGTTTGGTTAGGTTAAGTTAGGTTAGGTTAGTTAATTTAGTTTAGTTTAATTTAGTTGGATTTAGAATAGTTTAGTTTAGTTTAGTTAATTTTTGTTAGGTAATTTAGGTTAGTTTATTTAATTTAGTTTAAGTTAGGTTAGTTTAGGGTAGTTTAGTTTAGTTAATTTATTTTAGTTAATAGTTTAGTATAGTTTATAGTTTAGTTTATAGTTTAGTTTAGATTAGCTTAGTTAGTTTATTTTGGATTAGTTTAGTTTACGTTACGTTAAGTTAGGTTAGGTTAATTTAATTCATTTTAGTTTAGGTTAGGTTAGGTTAAGTTAGGTTACTTTAGTTTAGCTTAGTTTACTTTAGTTTAGATAATTTATAGTTTAGTTTAATTTAGTTTATAGTTTAGTTTACATTTTAGTTTAGTTTAGTTTAGTATCGGTTAGGTTATGTTAGATTAATTTAATTTAAGTTAGGTTAGGATAGTTTAGTTCAGTTTAGTTTAGTTTAGGTTAGGTTAGGTTAGGTGAAGATAGGTTACTTTAGTTTACTTTTGTTTAATTTGGTTTAGTTTACTTTAGTTTATTTATAGTTTAGTTTAGTTTATAATTTAGTTTAGTTTAGTGTAGTTTAGGTTAGGTTAGGTTAGGTTAGATTAGTTTAGTTTAGATTATGTTAGGTTAGGATAGTTTAGTTTACTTTATTTTAGTTTAGTTTAGTTTATAATTTAGTTTATTGTTTAAATTATTTTAGTTTAGATTAGTTTAGTTTAGTTTAGTTTACTTAAGTTAAGTTTAGGTTAGGTTAGGTTAGTTTAGGTTAGGTTAGGTTAGTTTAGTTTAGTTTATTTGAGTTCAGTTTATATTAGGTTAGGTTAATTTAATTTATTATAGTTTAGTTTAGGTTAGGTTAGTTTATTTTAGTTTAGTTTAGTTTGGTTTAGGTTAGGATAGGTTAAGTTAGGTTGGGTTAGGTTATGTTAGGTTAGGTTAGTGTAGTTTAGTTTAATTTAGTTTAGATTTTTCTCGTTTAGTTTATAGTTTAGTTTATAGTTCAGTTTAGTTTAGTTTAGTATAGTTTAGTTTTGTTTAATTAGTTTTGTTTAATTTATTTTAATTTAGTTTAGTTTAGTATATAGTTTAGTTTATAATTTAGTTTAGTTTAGTTTATAGTTTAGTTTATGGTTTAGTTTAGTTTCGTTTGGTTTGGTTTAGATTAGTTCTGTTTCGTTTAGTTTAGTTTAGTTTAGGTTAGGTTAGCTTAGTTTAGTTTAGTTTAGGTTAGGTTAGGTTAGGTTAGGTTAGTTTAGTTTACTTTATTTTAGTTTAGGTTAGTTTAGTTTAGTTTAGGTTAGGTTAGGTTTGATTTGGTTAGGTTAGGTTAGGTTAGTTTAGTTTATTTTAGGTTAGTTTAGGTTAGGTTAGGTTAGTAAAATTTAATTTAGTTAGATTATAATTTTGTTTATAGTTTAGTTTAGTTTAGTTTATAGTTTAGTTTAGTTAAGTTTAGTTTAGGTTAATTTAGATTAGGTTAGGTTAGTTTAGTTTAGTTTAGTTTAGTGAATTTAGTTTAGTTTAGTTTAGGTTAGGTTAGGTTAGTTTACTTTAATTCAGTTTAAGTTATGTCAGGTTAGTTTAGGTTAGTTTACTTTAGTTGAGTTTAGTTTAGTTTATAGTTTAGATTTGTTTAGTTTAGTTTAGTGTAGTTTAGTTTATAGTTTTGTTTATAGTTTAGTTTAGTTAAGTTTAGTTTCGTTTAGGTTACGTTAGGTTAGATTAGTTTAGTTTAGTTTAGTTTCGTTTAGGTTAGTTAGTTAGTTTAGTTCAGTTTAGGTTATGTCAGGTTAGTTTAGGTTAGTTTACTTTAGTTTAGTTTAGTTTATAATTTAGATTTGTTTAGTTTAGTTTAGTTTAGTTTATAGTTTAGTTTATAGTTTAGTTTAGTTTAATTTAGTTTAGTTCAGTTTAGGATATGTCAGTATGTCAGGTTAGTTTAGGTAAATTTACTTTAGTTTAGTATAGTTTATAGTTTAGATTTGTTTAGTTTAGTTTATAGTTCAGTTTAGTTGAGTTTATTTTAATTTAGTTTAATTAAATTTTATTTACTGTACAATTTAGTTTAGTTTAGTTTAGTTTATAGTTTAGTTTAGTTTAGTTTATGGTTAAGTTTATACTTTTGTTTAGTTTAATTTAGTTTAGTTTAGTATAATTTAGCTCAGGTTAGCTTAGGTTAGGTTAATTTAGTTTAGTTTAGGTTAGGTTAGGTTAGGTCAGGTTACTTTAGTTAAGTTTAGTTTAGTTTAGTTAATTTATACTTTAGTTTAGTTTAGCATATAGTTTAGTTTAGTTTAGTTTATAGTTTAGTATAGTTTAGTTTAGTTTAGTTTAGTTTAGGGTAGGTTAGATTAGTTTAGTTTATTTTAGTTTAGGTTAGGTTTGGTTAGGGTAGTTTAGTTTAGTTTATAATTTAGTTTAGGTTAGGTTACGTTCGGTTAGGTTAGGTTAGGTTAGGTTAGTTTAGTTTAGATTAGTTTAGTTTACTTTACTTTAGTTTTATTTAGTTTTATTTAGGTTAGGTTAGTTTAGTTTAGGTTAGGTTAGGTTAGCTTAGTTTCGTTTAGTTTAGTTTAGTTAAGTTTTGTTTGGTTTATAGTTTAGTTTAGTTTAGCTTGGTTTAGTTTAGGTTGGGTTAGGTTAGTTTAGTTTAGTTTAGTTTGGTTTATTTTAGTTTAGTTTAGGTTAGGTGAGCACAGGTTAGTTTAGTTTAATTTAGATTAGATTATTTAGGTTAGGTTATGTTAGGTTAGTTTAGTTTAGTTTATGTTAGTTTAGGTTGAGTTAGGTCAGGTTATGTAAGTTTAGCTTAGTTTAGCTTAGGTTAGGTTAATTTAGGTTATTTTACTTTAGTTTAGTTTAGTTTAGTTTATAGTTTAGTATAATTTATAGTTAGTTTATAGTTTACTTTAGTTTATAGTGTAGTTTAGTTTAGTTTAGTTTCGTTTCGTTTAGGTTAGGTTCGGTTACGTTAGGTTATGTTAGGTTAAGTTAGTTTAGTTTAGTTTAGTTATGTTTAGTTTAGTTTATAGTTAAGTTTATTAATTAGTTTAGTTTAATTTATAGTTAAGTATATAGTTTAGTATAGTTTAGTTTAGTGTAGTTTAGTTTAGATTAGCTTAGTTAGTTTATTTTGGATTAGTTTACTTTACGTTACGTTAGGTTAGGTTAATTTATTTTAGTTTAGGTTAGGTTAGGTTAAGTCAGGTTACTTTAGTTTAGCATAGTTTAGTTTAGTTTAGATAATTTATAGTTTAGTTTAGTTTAATTTATAGTTAAGTTTACAGTTTAGTTTACTTTAGTTTCGGTTAGTTTAGGTTAGGTTAGATTAATTTAATTTAGGTTAGGATAGTTTAGTTCAGTTTAGTTTAGTTTATTTAAGCTTAGTTAGTTTAGTTTAGTATAGTTTACGTTAGGTTAGGTTAGGTTAGGTAAGTTTAGTTTTGTTTAGGTTAGGTTAGGTTAGGTGAAGTTAGGTTACTTTAGTTTAGTTAAGTTTAATTTAGTTTAGTTTAGTGTAGTTTAGATTAGGTTAGGTTAGGTTAGATTAGTTTAGTTTAGTTTAGGTTAGGTTAGGTTAGGATAGTTTAGTTTAGTTTATTTTCGTTTAGTTTAGTTTAGTTTATAGTTTAAATTAGTTTAGTTTAGATTAGTTTAGTTTAGTTTAGTTTAGTTTAGGTTAGGTTATGTTGGGTGAGTTTAGTTTATTTTAGTTTAGGTTAGGTTAGTTTAGTTTAGTTTCGTTTAGTTTAGTTTAGTTTAGGTTAAGTTTTGTTTAGTTTGGTTAGGTTAGGTTAGGTTAGGTTAGTTTAGCTAATTTTAGTTTAGTTTATAGTTTCGTTAATTTAGTTTAGTTTAGTTTAGTGTATAGTTAAGTTTATAGTTTAGTTTAGTTTATGGTTTAGTATAGTTTAGTTTAGTTTAGTTTAACTTAGTTTAGTTTAGATTCGTTTAGTTTAGTTTAGGTTAAGTTAGGTTAGGTTTGGTTAGGTTAATTTAGTTTAGTTTAGTTTAATTTAGTTTATTTAATTTATATTTTAGTAAAATTTAGTTTAGTTTATAGTTTAGATTATAGTTTAGTTTATTTTATATTTTAGTTTAGTTTAGTTTATGTTAGTTTAGTTTAGTTTAGTTTAGTTTAGTTTCGTTAGGTGTGGTTATGATAGTTTAGTTTAGTTTAGTTTAGTTTTAGTTTATAGTTTAGTTTAGTTTATTTTATACTTAAGTTTATGGTTTAGTTTATAGTTTAGTTTAGGCTATTTTAGATTAGTTTAGTTTAGTTTGGTTTATTTTAGTTTAGTTTAGGTTAGGTGAGCATAGGTTAGTTTAGTTTAATTTAGATTAGGTTATTTAGGTTAGGTTATGTTAGGTTAGTTTAGTTTAGTTTAGTTTATGTTAGGTTATGTTAGGTTAGGTTATGTTAGTTTAGTTTAGATAAGCTTAGTTTAGCTTAGGTTAGGTTAGTTTAGGTAATTTTACTTTAGTTTAATTTAGTTTAGTTTATAGTTTAGTATAGTTTATAGTTTAGTTTATAGTTTTCTTTAGTTTATAGTGTAGTTTAGTTTAGTTTAGTTTCGTTTCGTTTAGGTTAGGTTCGGTTACGTTAGGTTATGTTAGGTAAAGTTAGTTTAGTTTAGTTTAGTTTAGTTATGTTTAGTTTATAGTTTAGTTTATTAATTAGTTTAGTTTAGTTTATAGTTAAGTATATAGTTTAGTATAGTTTAGTTTAGTGTAGTTTAGTTTAGATTAGCTTAGTTAGTTTATTTTGGATTAGTTTACTGTACGTTACGTTAGGTTAGGTTAATTTATTTTAGTTTAGGTTATGTTAAGTCAGGTTACTTTAGTTTAGCATAGTTTAGTTTAGTTTAGTTAATTTATAGTTTAGTTTAGTTTAGTTTCGGTTAGTTTAGGTTAGGTTAGATTAATTTAATTAAGGTTGGGATAGTTTAGTTCAGTTTAGTTTAGTTTAGTTAAGCTTAGTTAGTTTAGTTTAGATTAGTATAGTTTACGTTAGGTTAGGTTAGGTTAGGTAAGTTTAGTTCTCTTTAGGTTAGGTTAGGTTAGGTGAAGTTAGGTTACTTTAGTTTAGTTAAGTTTAATTTAGTTTAGTTTAGTGTAGTTTAGATTAGGTTAGGTTAGGTTAGATTAGTTTAGTTTAGTTTAGGTTAGGTTAGGTTAGGATAGTTTAGTTTAGCTTATTTTAGTTTAGTTTAGTTTAGTTTATAGTTTAGTTTATAGTTTAAATTAGTTTAGTTTAGTTTAGTTTAGTTTAGGTTAGGTTATGTTAGGTGAGTTTAGTTTAGTTTAGTTTAGGTTACGTTAGGTGAGTTTAGTTTAGTTTAGTTTAGTTTAGGTTAGGTTAGGTTAGGTTAGGTTATGTTAGGTTATGTTAGGTTATGTTAGGTTAGGTTAGTGTAGTTTAGTTTAGTTTAGATTTGACTCGTTTAGTTTATAATTTAGTTTATAGTTCAGTTTAGTTTGGTTTAGTATAGTTTAGTTTTGTTTAATTTAGTTTTGTTTAATTTATTTTAATTTAGTTTAGTTTAGTTTAGTATATAGTTTAATTTTTAATTTAGTTTAGTTTAGTTTATAGTTTAGTTTAGTTTATGGTTAATTTATAGTTTAGTTTAGTTTATTTTAGTTTAGTTCAGTTTAGGATATGTCAGGTTAGTTTAGGTTAGTTTACTTTAGTTTAGTATAGTTTATAGTTTGGATTTGTTTAGTTTAGTTTATAGTTCAGTTTAGTTGAGTTTATTTTAATTTAGTTTAATTAAATTTTCTTTACTGTACAATTTAGTTTAGTTTAGTTTAGTTTATAGTTTAGTTTAGTTTAGTTTATGGTTAAGTTTATACTTTTGTTTAGTTTAATTTAGTTTAGTTTAGTATAGTTTAGCTCAGGTTAGCTTAGGTTAGGTTAATTTAGTTTAGTTTTGGTTAGGTTAGGTTAGGTTAGGTTAGGTTTGGTTACTTTAGTTAAGTTTAGTTTAGTTTAGTTAATTTATACTTTAGTTTAGTTTAGCATATAGTTTAGTTTAGTTTAGTTTATAGTATAGTATAGTTTAGTTTAGTTTAGTTTAGTGTAGGTTAGATTAGTTTAGTTTATTTTAGTATAGGTTAGATTTGGTTAGGGTAGTTTAGTTAAGTTTATAGTTTAGTTTAGGTTAGGTTACGTTAGGTTAGGTTAGGTTAGGTTAGTTTAGTTTAGATTAGTTTAGTTTACTTTACTTTAGTTTTGTTTAGTTTTGTTTAGGTTAGGTTAGGTTAGTTTAGGTTAGGTTAGGTTAGCGTATTTTGGTTTAGTTTAGTTTAGTTAAGTTTTGTTTAGTTTATAATTTAGTTTAGTTTAGTTTAGCTTGGTTTAGTTTAGGTTGGGTTAGGTTAGTTAAGTTTAGTTTAGTTTGGTTTATTTTAGTTTAGTTTAGGTTAGGTGAGCATAGGTTAGTTTAGTTTAATTTAGATTAGGTTATTTAGGTTAGGTTATGTTAAAGTTAGTTTAGTTTAGTTTAGTTTATGTTAGTTTAGGTTAGGTTAGGTTAGGTTATGTTAGTTTAGTTTAGTTTAGCTTAGTTTAGCTTAGGTTAGGTTAGTTTAGGTTATTTTACTTTAGTTTAGTTTAATTTGGTTTATAGTTTAGTATAGTTTATAGTTTAGTTTATAGTTTACTTTAGTTTATAGTGTAGTTTAGTTTAGTTTAGTTTCGTTTCGTTTAGGTTAGGTTCGGTTACGTTAGGTTATGTTAGGTTAAGTTAGTTTAGTTTAGTTTAGTTTAGTTATGTTTAGTTTAGTTTATAGTTTAGTTTATTAATTAGTTTAGTTTAGTTTATAATTAAGTATATAGTTTAGTATAGTTTAGTTTAGTGTAGTTTAGTTTAGATTAGCTTAGTTGGTTTATTTTGGATTAGTTTACTTTTTGTTACGTTAGGTTAGGTTAATTTATTTTAATTTAGGTCAGGTTAGGTTAAGTCAGGTTACTTTAGTTTAGCATAGTTTAGTTTAGTTTAGATAATTTTAGTTTATTTATAGTATAGTTTAGTTTATAATTTAGTTTAGTTTAGTGTGGTTTAGATTAGGTTAGGTTGGGTTAGATTAGTTTAGTTTAGGTTAGGTTAGGTTAGGATAGTTTAGTTTAGTTTATTTTAGTTTAGTTTAGTTTATAGTGCAAATTAGTTTAGTTCAGATTAGTTTAGTTTAGTTTAGTTTACTTAAGTTTAGTTTAGGTTAGGTTAGGTTAGGTTATGTTAGGTTTGGTTAGTGTAGTTTAGTTTAGTTTAGTTTAGATTTTTCTCGTTTAGTTTATAGTTTAGTTTATAGTTCAGTTTAGTTTAGTTTAGTATAGTTTAGTTTTGTTTAATTAGTTTTGTTTAATTTATTTTAATTTAGTTTAGTTTAGTATATAGTTTAGTTTATAATTTAGTTTAGTTTAGTTTATAGTTTAGTTTATGGTTTAGTTTAGTTTCGTTTGGTTTGGTTTAGATTAGTTCTGTTTCGTTTAGTTTAGTTTAGTTTAGGTTAGGTTAGCTTAGTTTAGTTTAGTTTAGGTTAGGTTAGGTTAGGTTAGGTTAGTTTAGTTTACTTTATTTTAGTTTAGGTTAGTTTAGTTTAGTTTAGGTTAGGTTAGGTTTGATTTGGTTAGGTTAGGTTAGGTTAGTTTAGTTTATTTTAGGTTAGTTTAGGTTAGGTTAGGTTAGTAAAATTTAATTTAGTTAGATTATAATTTTGTTTATAGTTTAGTTTAGTTTAGTTTATAGTTTAGTTTAGTTAAGTTTAGTTTAGGTTAATTTAGGTTAGGTTAGGTTAGTTTAGTTTAGTTTAGTTTAGTGAATTTAGTTTAGTTTAGTTAAGTTAGGTTAGGTTAGTTTACTTTAATTCAGTTTAAGTTATGTCAGGTTAGTTTAGGTTAGTTTACTTTAGTTGAGTTTAGTTTAGTTTATAGTTTAGATTTGTTTAGTTTAGTTTAGTGTAGTTTAGTTTATAGTTTTGTTTATAGTTTAGTTTAGTTAAGTTTAGTTTCGTTTAGGTTACGTTAGGTTAGATTAGTTTAGTTTAGTTTAGTTTCGTTTAGGTTAGTTAGTTAGTTTAGTTCAGTTTAGGTTATGTCAGGTTAGTTTAGGTTAGTTTACTTTAGTTTAGTTTAGTTTATAATTTAGATTTGTTTAGTTTAGTTTAGTTTAGTTTATAGTTTAGTTTATAGTTTAGTTTAGTTTAATTTAGTTTAGTTCAGTTTAGGATATGTCAGGTTAGTTTAGGTAAATTTACTTTAGTTTAGTATAGTTTATAGTTTAGATTTGTTTAGTTTAGTTTATAGTTCAGTTTAGTTGAGTTTATTTTAATTTAGTTTAATTAAATTTTATATACTGTACAATTTAGTTTAGTTTAGTTTAGTTTATAGTTTAGTTTAGTATAGTTTATGGTTAAGTTTATACTTTTGTTTAGTTTAATTTAGTTTAGTATAATTTAGCTCAGGTTAGCTTAGGTTAGGTTAATTTAGTTTAGTTTAGGTTAGGTTAGGTTAGGTCAGGTTACTTTAGTTAAGTTTAGTTTAGTTTAGTTAATTTATACTTTAGTTTAGTTTAGCATATAGTTTAGTTTAGTTTAGTTTATAGTTTAGTATAGTTTAGTTTAGTTTAGTTTAGTTTAGGGTAGGTTAGATTAGTTTAGTTTATTTTAGTTTAGGTTAGGTTTGGTTAGGGTAGTTTAGTTTAGTTTATAATTTAGTTTAGGTTAGGTTACGTTCGGTTAGGTTAGGTTAGGTTAGGTTAGTTTAGTTTAGATTAGTTTAGTTTACTTTACTTTAGTTTTATTTAGTTTTATTTAGGTTAGGTTAGTTTAGTTTAGGTTAGGTTAGGTTAGCTTAGTTTCGTTTAGTTTAGTTTAGTTAAGTTTTGTTTGGTTTATAGTTTAGTTTAGTTTAGCTTGGTTTAGTTTAGGTTGGGTTAGGTTAGTTTAGTTTTGTTTAGTTTGGTTTATTTTAGTTTAGTTTAGGTTAGGTGAGCACAGGTTAGTTTAGTTTAATTTAGATTAGATTATTTAGGTTAGGTTATGTTAGGTTAGTTTAGTTTAGTTTATGTTAGTTTAGGTTGAGTTAGGTCAGGTTATGTAAGTTTAGCTTAGTTTAGCTTAGGTTAGGTTAATTTAGGTTATTTTACTTTAGTTTAGTTTAGTTTAGTTTATAGTTTAGTATAATTTATAGTTAGTTTATAGTTTACTTTAGTTTATAGTGTAGTTTAGTTTAGTTTAGTTTCGTTTCGTTTAGGTTAGGTTCGGTTACGTTAGGTTATGTTAGGTTAAGTTAGTTTAGTTTAGTTTAGTTTTGTTTAGTTTAGTTTATAGTTTAGTTTATTAATTAGTTTAGTTTAATTTATAGTTAAGTATATAGTTTAGTATAGTTTAGTTTAGTGTAGTTTAGTTTAGATTAGCTTAGTTAGTTTATTTTGGATTAGTTTACTTTACGTTACGTTAGGTTAGGTTAATTTATTTTAGTTTAGGTTAGGTTAGGTTAAGTCAGGTTACTTTAGTTTAGCATAGTTTAGTTTAGTTTAGATAATTTATAGTTTAGTTTAGTTTAATTTATAGTTTAGTTTACAGTTTAGTTTACTTTAGTTTCGGTTAGTTTAGGTTAGGTTAGATTAATTTAATTTAGGTTAGGATAGTTTAGTTCAATTTAGTTTAGTTTATTTAAGCTTAGTTAGTTTAGTTTAGTATAGTTTACGTTAGGTTAGGTTAGGTTAGGTAAGTTTAGTTTTGTTTAGGTTAGGTTAGGTTTGGTGAAGTTAGGTTACTTTAGATTAGTTAAGTTTAATTTAGTTTAGTTTAGTGTAGTTTAGATTAGGTTAGGTTAGGTTAGATTAGTTTAGTTTAGTTTAGGTTAGGTTAGGTTAGGATAGTTTAGTTTAGTTTATTTTCGTTTAGTTTAGTTTAGTTTATAGTTTAAATTAGTTTAGTTTAGATTAGTTTAGTTTAGTTTAGTTTAGTTTAGGTTAGGTTATGTTGGGTGAGTTTAGTTTATTTTAGTTTAGGTTAGGTTAGTTTAGTTTAGTTTCGTTTAGTTTAGTTTAGTTTAGGTTAAGTTTTGTTTAGTTTGGTTAGGTTAGGTTAGGTTAGGTTAGGTTAGTTTAGCTAATTTTAGTTTAGTTTATAGTTTCGTTAATTTAGTTTAGTTTAGTTTAGTGTATAGTTAAGTTTATAGTTTAGTTTAGTTTATGGTTTAGTATAGTTTAGTTTAGTTTAGTTTAACTTAGTTTAGTTTAGATTCGTTTAGTTTAGTTTAGGTTAAGTTAGGTTAGGTTTGGTTAGGTTAATTTAGTTTAGTTTAGTTTAATTTAGTTTATTTAATTTATATTTTAGTAAAATTTAGTTTAGTTTATAGTTTAGATTATAGTTTAGTTTATTTTATATTTTAGTTTAGTTTAGTTTATGTTAGTTTAGTTTAGTTTAGTTTAGTTTAGTTTCGTTAGGTGTGGTTATGATAGTTTAGTTTAGTTTAGTTTAGTTTTAGTTTATAGTTTAGTTTAGTTTATTTTATACTTAAGTTTATGGTTTAGTTTATAGTTTAGTTTAGGCTATTTTAGATTAGTTTAGTTTAGTTTGGTTTATTTTAGTTTAGTTTAGGTTAGGTGAGCATAGGTTAGTTTAGTTTAATTTAGATTAGGTTATTTAGGTTAGGTTATGTTAGGTTAGTTTAGTTTAGTTTAGTTTATGTTAGGTTATGTTAGGTTAGGTTATGTTAGTTTAGTTTAGATTAGCTTAGTTTAGCTTAGGTTAGGTTAGTTTAGGTAATTTTACTTTAGTTTAATTTAGTTTAGTTTATAGTTTAGTATAGTTTATAGTTTAGTTTATAGTTTTCTTTAGTTTATAGTGTAGTTTAGTTTAGTTTAGTTTAGTTTCGTTTCGTTTAGGTTAGGTTCGGTTACGTTAGGTTATGTTAGGTAAAGTTAGTTTAGTTTAGTTTAGTTTAGTTATGTTTAGTTTATAGTTTAGTTTATTAATTAGTTTAGTTTAGTTTATAGTTAAGTATATAGTTTAGTATAGTTTAGTTTAGTGTAGTTTAGTTTAGATTAGCTTAGTTAGTTTATTTTGGATTAGTTTACTGTACGTTACGTTAGGTTAGGTTAATTTATTTTAGTTTAGGTTATGTTAAGTCAGGTTACTTTAGTTTAGCATAGTTTAGTTTAGTTTAGATAATTTATAGTTTAGTTTAGTTTAGTTTCGGTTAGTTTAGGTTAGGTTAGATTAATTTAATTAAGGTTGGGATAGTTTAGTTCAGTTTAGTTTAGTTTAGTTAAGCTTAGTTAGTTTAGTTTAGATTAGTATAGTTTACGTTAGGTTAGGTTAGGTTAGGTAAGTTTAGTTCTCTTTAGGTTAGGTTAGGTTAGGTGAAGTTAGGTTACTTTAGTTTAGTTAAGTTTAATTTAGTTTAGTTTAGTGTAGTTTAGATTAGGTTAGGTTAGGTTAGATTAGTTTAGTTTAGTTTAGGTTAGGTTAGGTTAGGATAGTTTAGTTTAGCTTATTTTAGTTTAGTTTAGTTTAGTTTATAGTTTAGTTTATAGTTTAAATTAGTTTAGTTTAGTTTAGTTTAGTTTAGGTTAGGTTATGTTAGGTGAGTTTAGTTTAGTTTAGTTTAGGTTACGTTAGGTGAGTTTAGTTTAGTTTAGTTTAGTTTAGGTTAGGTTAGGTTAGGTTAGGTTATGTTAGGTTATGTTAGGTTATGTTAGGTTAGGTTAGTGTAGTTTAGTTTAGTTTAGATTTGACTCGTTTAGTTTATAATTTAGTTTATAGTTCAGTTTAGTTTGGTTTAGTATAGTTTAGTTTTGTTTAATTTAGTTTTGTTTAATTTATTTTAATTTATTTTAGTTTAGTTTAGTATATAGTTTAATTTTTAATTTAGTTTAGTTTAGTTTATAGTTTAGTTTAGTTTATGGTTAATTTATAGTTTAGTTTAGTTTATTTTAGTTTAGTTCAGTTTAGGATATGTCAGGTTAGTTTAGGTTAGTTTACTTTAGTTTAGTATAGTTTATAGTTTGGATTTGTTTAGTTTAGTTTATAGTTCAGGTTAGTTGAGTTTATTTTAATTTAGTTTAATTAAATTTTCTTTACTGTACAATTTAGTTTAGTTTAGTTTAGTTTATAGTTTAGTTTAGTTTAGTTTATGGTTAAGTTTATACTTTTGTTTAGTTTAATTTAGTTTAGTTTAGTATAGTTTAGCTCAGGTTAGCTTAGGTTAGGTTAATTTAGTTTAGTTTAGGTTAGGTTAGGTTAGGTTAGGTTAGGTTTGGTTACTTTAGTTAAGTTTAGTTTAGTTTAGTTAATTTATACTTTAGTTTAGTTTAGCATATAGTTTAGTTTAGTTTAGTTTATAGTATAGTATAGTTTAGTTTAGTTTAGTTTAGGGTAGGTTAGATTAGTTTAGTTTATTTTAGTATAGGTTAGATTTGGTTAGGGTAGTTTAGTTAAGTTTATAGTTTAGTTTAGGTTAGGTTACGTTAGGTTAGGTTAGGTTAGGTTAGTTTAGTTTAGATTAGTTTAGTTTACTTTACTTTAGTTTTGTTTAGTTTTGTTTAGGTTAGGTTAGGTTAGTTTAGGTTAGGTTAGGTTAGCGTATTTTGGTTTAGTTTAGTTTAGTTAAGTTTTGTTTAGTTTATAATTTAGTTTAGTTTAGCTTGGTTTAGTTTAGGTTGGGTTAGGTTAGTTAAGTTTAGTTTAGTTTGGTTTATTTTAGTTTAGTTTAGGTTAGGTGAGCATAGGTTAGTTTAGTTTAATTTAGATTAGGTTATTTAGGTTAGGTTATGTTAAAGTTAGTTTAGTTTAGTTTAGTTTATGTTAGTTTAGGTTAGGTTAGGTTAGGTTATGTTAGTTTAGTTTAGTTTAGCTTAGTTTAGCTTAGGTTAGGTTAGTTTAGGTTATTTTACTTTAGTTTAGTTTAGTTTAGTTTATAGTTTAGTATAGTTTATAGTTTAGTTTATAGTTTACTTTAGTTTATAGTGTAGTTTAGTTTAGTTTAGTTTCGTTTCGTTTAGGTTAGGTTCGGTTACGTTAGGTTATGTTAGGTTAAGTTAGTTTAGTTTAGTTTAGTTTAGTTATGTTTAGTTTAGTTTATAGTTTAGTTTATTAATTAGTTTAGTTTAATTTATAATTAAGTATATAGTTTAGTATAGTTTAGTTTAGTGTAGTTTAATTTAGATTAGCTTAGTTGGTTTATTTTGGATTAGTTTACTTTACGTTACGTTAGGTTAGGTTAATTTATTTTAATTTAGGTCAGGTTAGGTTAAGTCAGGTTACTTTAGTTTAGCATAGTTTAGTTTAGTTTAGATAATTTTAGTTTATTTATAGTTTAGTTTAGTTTATAATTTAGTTTAGTTTAGTGTGGTTTAGATTAGGTTAGGTTGGGTTAGATTAGTTTAGTTTAGGTTAGGTTAGGTTAGGATAGTTTAGTTTAGTTTATTTTAGTTTAGTTTAGTTTATAGTGCAAATTAGTTTAGTTCAGATTAGTTTAGTTTAGTTTAGTTTACTTAAGTTTAGTTTAGGTTAGGTTAGGTTAGGTTATGTTAGGTTTGGTTAGTGTAGTTTAGTTTAGTTAAGTTCAGTTTGTATTAGGTTAGGTTAATTTAATTTAGTTTAGTTTAGGTTAGGTTAGGTGAGTTTAATTTAGTTTAGTTTAGTTTACGTTAGGTTAGGTTAGGTTAGGTTAGGTTAATTTAGTTTAGTTTAGTTTAATTTAGTTTATTTAATTTATAGTTTAGTTAAATTTAGTTTAGTTTATAGTTTAGATTATAGTTTAGTTTATTTTATATTTTAGTTTAGTTTAGTTAATGTTAGGTTAGTTTAGTTTAGTTTAGTTTCGGTTAGGTGTGGTTAGGATAGTTTAGTTTAGTTTAGTTTAGTTTTAGTTTATAGTTTAGTTTAGTTTATTTTATACTTAAGTTCATAGTTTAGTTTATAGTTTAGTTTAGGCTATTTTAGATTAGTTTAGTTTAGTTTGGTTTAGTTTAGGTTAGGTTTGTTTAGGTTAATTTAGTAAAGTTTAGTTTAGTTTTGTTTATTTAGTTTATTTTATAGTTTAGTTTAGTTAAGTTTAGTTTAGTTTAATTTAGTTTAGTTTAGTTTTGTTTAATTTAGTTTAGTTTAGTTTTGTTTAATTTAGATTAGTTTAATTTAGTTTAGTTTTGTTTAGATCAGGTTAGGTTGTTTAGGTTAGTTTAGTTTAGTTTAGTATAGCTAAGTTTAGTTTAGTTTATAGTTTCGGTAATTTATTTTAGTTTAATTTAGTGTATAGTTAGGTTTATAGTTTAGTTTAGTTTATAGTTTATTTTATAGTTTAGTATATTTTAGTTTAGTTTAGTTTAATTTAGCTTAGTTTAGTTTAGTTTCGTTTAGTTTAGGGTAAATAAGGTTAGGTTAGATTGGGTTAAGTTAGTTAATTTAGTTTTGCTTAGGTTAGTATAGGTTTGGTTAGGTTAGTTTAGTTCATTTTATTTTAATTTAGTGTAATTAATATATAGTTTAGTTAAATTTAGTTTAGTTTATAGTTTAGATTATAGTTTAGTTTAGTTCATTTTATATTTTAGTTTTGTTTAGTTTAGGTTAGGTTAGTTTAGTTTAGTTTATTTTAGGTTAGGTTAGTTTGGGTTAGAATAGTTTAGTTTAGTTTAGTTTATTTTTAATTTATAGTTTATTTTAGTTTTGTGAATACTCAAGTTTATAATTTATTTTATAATCTAGTTTAAAAATTTAGTTTAGGCTATTTTGGATTAGTTTAGCTTAGTTTAGTTTAGTTTAGTTTAGTTTAGAATAGGTTAGGTTAGGTTAATTTAGTATTGTTTAGTTTAGTTTAGTTTTTTTAATTTATTTTATAGTTTAGTTTATAGTTTAGTTTAGTTAAGTTTAGTTTAGTTTATTGTTTAGTTTGCTTTAGTTTAGTTTTGTTTAATTTATTTTAGTTTAGTTTACTTTAGTTTAGTTTAGGTTAGGTTAGCTTAGGTTATGTTAGGTGAGTTTATTTTAGTTTAGTAGATTAGTTTAGTTTAGGTTAGGATAGTTTAGTTCAGTTTAGTTTAGTTTAGTTAAGCTTAGCTAGTTTAGTTTAGATTAGTATAGTTTACGTTAGGTTAGGTTAGGTAAGTTTAGTTTTGTTTAGGTTAGGTTAGGTTAGGTGAAGTTAGGTTACCTTAGTTTGGTTAAGTTTAATTTATTTTAGTTTATTTTAGTTTATTTATAGTTTAGTTTAGTTTATAATTTAGTTTAGTTTAGTTTAGTTTAGATTAGGTTAGGTTAGGTTAGATTAGTTTAGTTTAGTTTAGGTTAGGTTAGGTTAGGATAGTTTAGTTTAGTTTATTTTAGTTTAGTTTAGTTTAGTTTACAGTTTAGTTTATAGTTTAAATTAGTTTAGTTCAGATTAGTTTAGTTTAGTTTAGTTTACTTAAGTTTAGTTTAGGTTAGGTTAGGTTAGGTTAGGTTAGGTTATGTTAGGTTTGGTTATAGTAGTTTAGTTTAGTTAAGTTCAGTTTATATTAGGTTAGGTTAATTTAATTTAGTTTAGTTTAGTTTAGGTTAGGTTAGGTGAGTTTAATTTAGTTTAGTTTAGTTTGGTTTAGTTTAGCTTGGGTTTGTTTAGGTTAATTTAGTAAAGTTTAGTTTAGTTTTGTTTATTTAGTTTATTTTATAGTTTAGTTTAGTTTACTTTAGTTTATAGTTTAGTTTAGTTTAGTTTAGTTTAGTTTAAAATTTAGTTTATACTTTCGTTTACTTTAGTTAATAATTTTGGTTATTGGCTTAGTTTAGTTTAGTTTAATTATGTTTTATTTAGTTTAGTTTAGTTTCGTTTAGGTTTGGTTAGGTTAGGTTAGTTTAGTTTAATTCTATTTTGGTTAGGTTAGGTAATTATAGGTTAGTATAGTTTAGTTAATTTATTTTAGTTAATAGTTCAGTATAGTTTACAGTTTAGTTTATAGTTTAGTTCAGTTTATAGTGTAGTTTATAGTTTAGTTTAGCTTAGTTTCGTTTAGGTTATGTTAGGTTAGGTTAGGTTGGATTAGCTTAGTTTAGTTTAGTTTAGTTTAGGTTAGGTTCGGTTACGTTATGTTATGTTAGCTTATGTTAGTTTAGTTTAGTTTAGTTTAGTCTAGTTTAGTTAAGTTTAGTTTAGTTTAGTTTAGGTTAGGTTAGGTTTAGTTTGGTTAGATTAGGTTAGATTAGGTTAGTTTAGCTAATTTTAGTTTAGTTTATAGTTTCGTTAATTTAGTTTAGTTTAGTTTAGTGTATAGTTAAGTTTATAGTTTAGTTTATTTTATTTTTAGTATAGTTTAGTTTAGTTTAGTTTAACTTAGTTTAGTTTAGATTCGTATAGTTTAGTTTAGGTTAAGTTAGGTTAGGTTTGGTTAGGTTAATTTAGTTTAGTTTAGTTTAATTTAGTTTATTTAATTTATAGTTTAGTTAAATTTAGTTTATTTTATAGTTTAGTTTATTTTATATTTTAGTTTAGTTTAGTTTAGGTTAGGTTAGTTTAGTTTAGTTTAGTTTAGTTTCGGTTAGGTTAGGATAGTTTAGTTTAGTTTAGTTTAGTTTTAGTTTATAGTTTAGTTTAGTTTATTTTATACTTAAGTTCATAGTTTAGTTTATAGTTTAGTTTAGGCTATTTTAGATTAGTTTAGTTTAGTTTGGTTTAGTTTAGGTTTGGTTTGGTTAGGTTAATTTAGTAAAGTTTAGTTTAGTTTAGTTTATTTAGTTTATTTTATAGTTTAGTTTAGTTAAGTTTAGTTTAGTTTAATTTAGTTTAGTTTAGTTTTGTTTAATTTAGTTTAGTTTAGTTTTGTTTAATTTAGTTTAGTTTAATTTAGTTTAGTTTAATTTAGATCAGGTTAGGTTGTTTAGGTTAGTTTAGTTTAGTTCAGTTTAGCTAAGTTTAGTTTAGTTTATAGTTTCGGTAATTTATTTTAGTTAATTTAGTGTATAGTTAGGTTTATAGTTTAGTTTAGTTTATAGTTTATTTTATAGTTTAGTATATTTTAGTTTAGTTTAGTTTAGTTTTTGCTTAGTTTAGTTTAGTTTCGTTTAGTTTAGGGTAGGTAAGGTTAGGTTGGGTTGGGTTAAGTTAGTTTAGTTTAGTTTTGTTTAGGTTAGGTTAGGCTTGGTTAGGTTAGTTTAGTTCATTTTATTTTAATTTAGTGTAGTTAATTTATAGTTTAGTTAAATTTAGCTTAGTTTATAGTTTAGATTATAGTTTTTTTTAGTTTAGGTTAGGTTAGTTTAGTTTAGTTTATTTTAGGTTAAGTTAGTTTGGGTTAGAATAGTTTAGTTTAGTTTAGTTTATTTTTCATTTATAGTTTATTTTAGTTTTGTGAATACTTAAGTTTATCGTTTAGTTTATAATCTAGTTTATAGTTTAGTTTAGGCTATTTTGGATTAGTTTAGTATAGTTTAGTTTAGTTTATTTTAGTTTAGAATAGGTTAGGTTAGGTTAATTTAGTATTGTTTAGTTTAGTTTAGTTTATTTAGTTTATTTTATAGTTTAGTTTATAGTTTAGTTTAGTTAAGTTTAGTTTAGTTTATTGTTTAGTTTGCTTTAGTTTAGTTTTGTTTAATTTATTTTAGTTTAGTTTAGTTTGGTTTCGTTTAGGTTAGGTTAGGTTATGTTAATTTAGGTTAGCTTAGTTTAGTTTAGTTTAGGTTAGATTAAGTTAGGTAAGGTTAGTTAAGTTTAGTTTAGTTAAGTTAAGTTTAGTTTAATTTCTAGTTTAGTTTAGTTTACTTTAGTTTATAGTTTAGTTTAGTTTAGTTTATTTTAGTTTAAAGTTTAGTTTATACTTTCGTTTACTTTAGTTAATAATTTTGTTTATGGTTTAGTTTAGTTTAGTTTAATTATGTTTTATTTAGTTTAGTTTAGTTTCGTTTAGGTTTGGTTAGGTTAGGTTAGTTTAGTTTAATTCTATTTAGCTTAGGTTAGGTAATTTTAGGTTAGTATAGTTTAGTTAATTTATTTTAGTTAATAGTTCAGTACAGTTTACAGTTTAGTTTATAGTTTAGTTCAGTTTGTAGTGTAGTTTATAGTTTAGTTTAGTTTAGTTTCGTTTAGGTTATGTTAGGTTAGGTTAGGTTGGATTAGCTGAGTTTAGTTTAGTTTAGTTTAGGTTAGGTTCGGTTACGTTATGTTATGTTAGCTTATGTTAATTTAGTTTAGTTTAGTTTAGTCTAGTTTAGTTAAGTTTAGTTTAGTTTATAGTTTAGTTTATATTACTTTATTTATTAGTTTAGTTTATAGTTAAGTATATAGTTCAGTTTAGTTTAGTTTAGTTTAGCTTAGTTTGTTTATTTTAGATTAGTATAGCTTACGTTACGTTAGGTTAAACCTAACTTAACGTAAGCTAACGTAAGTTAGGTTCGTTTAGTTTAGTTTAATTAGATTAGGTTAGGTTAAGTTAGGTTACTTTAGCTTAGTTTAGTTTAGTTTAGATAATTTATGGTTTAGTTTAGTTAAGTTTAATTTATAGATCAGTATATAGTTTACTTTAGTTTATAGTTCAGTTTAGGTTAGATTAGTTTAAGTTAGATTAGGTTAAATTAGTTTAGTTTAGTTTCGGTTAGGTTAGATTAGGTTACATTAAGTTAGTTTAGGTTAGCTTAGTTTAGTTTAGTTTAGTATAGTTAAGTTTAGTTAAGTTTTGTTTAGTTTACAGTTTAGTTTAGTTAAGTTTAGTTTATAATTTAGTTTATAGTTCAGTTTAGTTTAGTTCATACTTTATTTTAGTTTACTTTAGTTTCAGTTTTAGTTTAGTTTAGTTTAGGTTAGGTTAGGTTAGGTTAGGTTAGTTTAGTTTAGTTTAGTTTATGTTAGTTTAGGTTAGGTTAGGTTATGTTAGTCTAGTTTAGTTTAGCTTAGTTTAGCTTAGGTTAGGTTAGTTTAGGTTATTTTACTTTAGTTTAGTTTAGTTTAGTTTAGTTTATAGTTTTGTTTAGGTTAGGTTAGGTTAGGTTAGGTGAAGTTAGGTTACTTTAGTTTAGTTAAGTTTAATTTAGTTTAGTTTATTTTAGTTTATTTATAGTTTAGTTTTGTTTATAATTTAGTTTAGTTTAGTGTAGTTTAGATTAGGTTAGGTTAGGTTAGATTAGTTTAGTTTAGTTTAAGTTAGGTTAGGTTAGGATAGTTTATATTAGTTTATTTTAGTTTAGTTTAGTTTAGTTTATACTTTAGTTTATAGTTTAAATTAGTTTAGTTCAGATTAGTTTAGTTTAGTTTAGTTTACTTAAGTTTAGTTTAGGTTAGGTTAGGTTAGGTTAGGTTAGGTTATGTTAGGTTTGGTTAGTGTAGTTTAGTTTAGTTAAGTTCAGTTTATATTAGGTTAGGTTAATTTAATTTAGTTTAGTTTAGTTTAGGTTAGGTTAGGTGAGTTTAATTTAGTTTAGTTTAGTTTAGGTTAGGTTAGGTTAGGTTAGGTTATGTTAGGTTAGGTTAGCGTAGTGTAGTTTAGTTTAGTTTAGATTTGACTCGTTTAGTTTATAATTTAGTTTATAGTTCAGTTTACAGTTTAGTTTAGTTTAGTTTCGGTTAGTTTAGGTTAGGTTAGATTAATTTAATTTAGGTTAGGATAGTTTAGTTCAGTTTAGTTTAGTTTATTTAAGCTTAGTTAGTTTAGTTTAGATTAGTATAGTTTACGTTAGGTTAGGTTAGGTTAGGTAAGTTTAGTTTTTTTTAGGTTAGGTTAGGTTAGGTGAAGTTAGGTTACTTTAGTTTAGTTAAGTTTAATTTAGTTTAGTTTAGTGTAGTTTAGATTAGGTTAGGTTAGGTTAGATTAGTTAAGTTTAGTTTAGGTTAGGTTAGGTTAGGATAATTTAGTTTAGTTTATTTTATTTTAGTTTAGTTTAGTTTATAGTTTAGTTTATAGTTTAAATTAGTTTAGTTTAGATTAGTTTAGTTTAGTTTAGTTTAGGTTAGGTTATGTTAGGTGAGTTTAGTTTAGTTTAGTTTAGGTTAGGTTAGTTTAGTTTAGTTTCGTTTAGTTTAGTTTAGTTTAGGTTAAGTTAGGTTTAGTTTGGTTAGGTTAGGTTAGGTTAGGTTAGGTTAGTTTAGTTTAGTATAGTTTAGGTTAGGTTAGGTTAGGTTAGGTTAAGTTAGGTTATGTTAGGTTAGGTTATAGTAGTTTAGTTTAGTTAAGTTTAGATTTTACTCGTTTAGTTTATAGTTTAGTTTATAGTTCAGTTTAGTTTAGTTTAGTATAGTTTAGTTTTGTTTAATTTAGTTTTGGTTAAATAATTTAATTTAGTTTAGTTTAGTTTAGTATATAGTTTAGTTTTTAATTTAGTTTAGTTTAGATTATAGTTTAGTTTATGATTTAGTTTAGTTTAGTTTGGTTTGGTTTAGTTTAGTTCTCTTTGTTTTAGTTTAGTTTAGTTTAGGTTAGATTAGCTTAGTTTAGTTTAGTTTAATTTAGGTTAGGTTCAGTTAGGTTAGTTTAGTTTACTTTAGTTTAGTTTAGGTTAGGTTAGCTTAGGTTATGTTAGGTGAGTTTATTTTAGTTTAGTAGTTTAGTTTAGTTTAGGTTAGGTTAGTTTAGTTTAGTTTCGTTTAGTTTAGTTTAGTTTAGGTATGGTTAGGTTTAGTTTGGTTAGGTTAGGTTAGGTTAGGTTAGTTTAGTTTATTTTAGGTTAGTTTAGGTTAGGTAAGGTTAGGTTAGTTAAATTTAATTTAGTTAGATTATAATTTAGTTTATAGTTTAGTTTAATTTAGTTTATTGTTTAGTTTAGTTAAATTTAGTTTAGGTTAGGTAAGGTTAGGTTAGGTTAGTTTAGTTTAGTATAGTTTAGTTTAGTTTAGTTTAGTGAATTTAGTTTAGTTTAGTTTAGGTTTTAGTTAAGCTTAGTTAGTTTGTTTAGATTAGTACAGTTTACTTTAGGTTAGGTTACGTAATTTTAGTTTAGTTTAGGTTAGGTTAGGTTAGGTTAGGTGAAGTTATGTTAATTTAGTTTAGTTTAGTTTATTTTAGTTTATTTATAGTTTAGCTTAGTTTATAATTTAGTTTAATTTAGTTTATAGTATAGTTTATGGTTTAGTTTAGTTTCGTTTGGTTTGGTTCAGAATCGTTCTGTTTCGTTTAGTTTAGTTTAGTTTAGTTTTGTTTAATTTAGTTTTGTTTAATTTATTTTAATTTAGTTTAGTTTAGTTTAGTATATAGCTTAGTTTTTAATTTAGTTTAGTTTACATTATAGTTTAGTTTATGGTTTAGTTTAGTTTAGTTTGGTTTGGTTTAGTTTTTTTCTGTTTGTTTTAGTTTAGTTTAGTTTAGGTTAGGTTAGCTTAGTTTAGTTTAGTTTAATTTAGGTTACGTTGGGTTAGGTTAGTTTAGTTTACTTTAGTTTAGTTTAGGTTAGGTTAGCTTAGGTTATGTTAGGTGAGTTTATTTTAGTTTAGTAGTTTAGTTTAGTTTAGGTTAGGTTAGTTTAGTTTAGTTTCGTTTAGTTTAGTTTAGTTTAGGTTTGGTTAGGTTTAGTTTGGTTAGGTTAGGTTAGGTTAGGTTAGTTTAGTTTATTTTAGGTTAGTTTAGGTTAGGTTAGGTTAGGTTAGTTAAATTTAATTTAGTTAGATTATAATTTAGTTTATAGTTTAGTTTAGTTTATTGTTTAGTTTAGTTAAGTTTAGTTTAGGTTAGGTAAGGTTAGGTTAGGTTAGTTTAGCTTAGTATAGTTTAGTTTAGTTTAGTTTACTGAATTTAGTTAAGTTTAGGTTTTAGTTAAGCTTAGTTAGTTTAGTTTAGATTAGTATACTTTACTTTAGGTTAGGTTAGGTTAGGTAATTTTAGTTTAGTTTAGGTTAGGTTAGGTTAGGTGAAGTTATGTTACTTTAGTTTAGTTTAGTTTATTTTAGTTTATTTAGAGTTTAGTTTAGTTTATAATTAATTTAGTTTTGTGTAGTTTAGGTTAGGTTAAGTTAGGTTAGATTAGTTTAGTTTAGTTTAGGTTAGGTTAGGTGAGAATAGATTAGTTTATTTTATTTTAGTTTAGTTTATAGTTAAGTTTATAGTTTAAATTAGTTTAGTTTAGATTAGTTTAGTTTAGTTTAGTTTATTTAAGTTTAGTTTAGGTTAGGTGAGATTATGTTAGGTTAGGTTAGTTTAGCATAGGTTTGATTAGGTTACGTTAGTTTAGGTTAGGTCAGTTTAGTTTAGTTTAGTTTAGTTAAGTTTAGTTTCGTTTAGTTTAGGTTAAGTTAGGTTAGGTTTGGTTAGGTTAATTTAGTTTAGTTTAGTTTAATTTAGTTTATTTAATTTATAGTTTAGATAATTTTAGTTTAGTTTATAGTTTAGATTATAGTTTACTTTAGTTTTGGTCACATTTTAGTTTATAGTTTAGTTTATAGTTAAGTTTACAGTTTACTTTAGGCTACTTTAGATTACTTTAGTTTAGTTCAGTTTAGTTTAGATTAGTTTAGTTTATTTTATAGTTTAGTTTAGTTAACTTTAGTTTAGTTTATAATTTAGTTTAGTTTACATTATAGTTTAGTTTATAGTATAGTTTACTTAATAGTTTAGTTTATAGTTTAGTTTATGGCTTAGTTTATATTTAAAATTCGTTTACTTTAGATTAGTTTAGTTTAGTTTAGTTTAGTGTAGCTTAGGTTAGGTTAGGTTAGTTTAGTTTAGTTTAGTTTTGTTTACTTAAGTTTAGTTTAGTTTAGTTTAGGTTAGGTTAGCTTATGTTAGGTTAGGTTAGTTTAGCTTAAGTTAGATTAGGTTAGGTTAGTTTAGTTTAGTGTAGTTCAGTTTAGATTAGGTTACGTTAATTTAGTTTTGTTTAGTTCAGTTTACTTTAGGTTAGGTTAGGTTAGGTAGTGTTAGTTTAGTTTAGTTTAGTTTAATTTAGTTTTGGTTAGGTTAGGTTAGGTTGAGTTATTTTAGGTTAGGTTAGTATAGTTTAGTCTCGTTTAGTTTATAGTTTAGTTTCGTTAAGTTTAGTTTATAGTTCAGTTTAGTTTAGTTTTGTTTAATTTAGTTTAGTTTAATTTATTTTAATTTATTTTAGTTTAGTTTAATTTATTGTTCAGTTTATAATTTAGTTTAGATTAGTTTATAGTTTAGTATATGGTTTAGTTTAGTTTAGTTTAGTTTGGTTTAGTTTAGTTTAGATTATTTATTTTCGTTTAGATTAGGTTAGCTTAGTTTAATTTAAATAAGTTTAGGTTAGGTTAGGATGGTTTAGATTAAGTTAGTTTAGTTTAGTTTAGTTTAGCTAAGTTTAGTTTAGTTTACAATTTAGTTTAGTATAGTTTAGTTTATAGCTTAGTTTATACTTAAGTTTAGTTTAATTTATAGTTTAGTTTATAGTTTAAATTAGTTTAATTTAGTTTAGGTTAGGTTAGGTTTGTTTAGTTTAAGTTAGGTTAGGTTAGGTTAGGTTAGTTTAGTTTAGTTTAGTTTAGTTGAATTTAGTTTAGTTTAGTTTAATTTAGGTTAGGTTAGGTTAGTTTAGTTTAGTTTAATTTAGGTTAGGTTAGGTTAGTTTGGGTTAACTTAGTTTAGTTTAGTTTAGGTTAGGATAGGTTAGGTTGATTAGGTTAGTTTAGTTCAGTTTAGCTAATTTTAGTTTAGTTTATAGTTTCGGTAATTTAGTTTAGTTTAGTTTAGTGTATAGATAAGTTTATAGTTTAGTTTACTTTAGTTAATGGTTTAGTATAGTTTAGTTTAGCTTAGTTTAGCTTAGTTTATTTTAGTTTCGTTTAGTTTAGATTAGGTTAAGTTAGGTTAGGTTTGGTTAGGTTAATTTGGTTTAGTTTAGTTTAATTTAGTTTATTTAATTTATAGTTTAGTTAAATTTAGTTTAGTTTATAGTTTAGATTATAGTTTAGTTTATTTTATATTTTAGTTTAGTTTAGTTTAGTTTAGGTTAGGTTGGTTTAGTTTAGTTTAGTTTAGTTTAGGTCAGGTTGGGTTAGGATAGTTTAGTTTAGTTTAGTTTTAGTTTATAGTTTACTTTAGTTTATTTTATACTTAAGTTAATAGTTTAGTTTAGGCTATTTTAGATTAGTTTAGTTTAGTTTGGTTTAGTTTAGGTTAGGTTCGGTTAGGTTAATTTAGTAAAGTTTAGTTTAGTTTTCTTTATTTAGTTTATTTTATAGTTTAGTTTAGTTAAGTTTAGTTTAGTTTAATTTAGTTTAGTTTAGTTTTTTTTAATTTAGTTTAGTTTATTTTAGTTTAGTTTAGTTTTGTTTAATTTAGTTTAGTTTAATTTAGTTTAGTTTAGTTTAGATCAGGTTAGGCTGATTAGGTTAGTTTAGTTTAGTTTAGTTTAGCTAAGTTTAGTTTAGTTTATAGTTTCGTTAATTTATTTTAGTTTAGTTTAGTGTATAGTTAGGTTTATAGTTTAGTTTAGTTTATAGTTTATTTTATAGTTTAGTATATTTTAGTTTAGTTTAGTTTAGTTTTTGCTTAGTTTAGTTTAGTTTCGTTTAGTTTAGGGTAGGTAAGGTTAGGTTAGGTTGGGTTAAGTTAGTTTAGTTTAGTTTTGTTTAGGTTAGGTTAGGTTTGGTTAGGTTAGTTTAGTTCATTTTATTTTAATTTAGTGTAGTTAATTTATAGTTTAGTTAAATTTAGTTTAGTTTATAGTTTAGATTATAGTTTAGATTAGTTCATTTTATATTTTAGTTTTGTTTAGTTTAGGTTAGGTTAGTTTAGTTTAGTTTATTTTAGGTTAGATAAGTTTGGGTTAGAATAGTTTAGTTTAGTTTAGTTTATTTTTATTTTATAGTTTATTTTAGTTTTGTGAATACTTATGTTTATCATTTAGTTTATAATCTAGTTTATAGTTTAGTTTAGGCTATTTTGGATTAGTTTAGCTTAGTTTAGTTTAGTTTAGTTTAGTTTAGAATAGGTTAGGTTAGGTTAATTTAGTATTGTTTAGTTCAGTTTAGTTTATTTAGTTTATTTTATAGTTTAGTTTATAGTTTAGTTTAGTTAAGTTTAGTTTAGTTTATTGTTTAGTTTGCTTTAGTTTAGTTTTGTTTAATTTATTTTAGTTTAGTTTAGTTTAGTTTCGTTTAGGTTAGGTTAGGTTAGGTTAGGTTATGTTAATTTAGGTTAGCTTAGTTTAGTTTAGTTTAGGTTAGATTAAGTTAGGTTAGGTTAGTTAAGTTTAGTTTAGTTTAATTTATAGTTTAGTTTAGTTTACTTTAGTTTATAGTTTAGTTTAGTTTAGTTTATTTTAGTTTAAAGTTTAGTTTATACTTTCGTTTACTTTAGTTAATAATTTTGTTTATGGTTTAGTTTAGTTTAGTTTAGTTATGTTTTATTTAGTTTAGTTTAGATTCGTTTAGGTTTGGTTAGGTTAGGTTAGGCTAGGTTAGGTTAGCTTAGTTTGGTTTAGTTTAGTTTAGGTTAGGTTAGGTTAGATTAGGTTAGTTTACCTTAGTTTAGTTTAGCTTACTTTAGTTATGTTTAGTTCAGTTTATATTTTAGTTTAGTGTAATTTAATTTATATTTTAGTTTATGGTTTAGTTTAGTTTATAGTTTGATTTATAGTTTAGTTTAGTTTCGTTTAGTTTAATTTAGCTTAGTTTAGATTAGGTTAGGTTAGATTATGTTAGTTTAGTTTAGTTTATTTTAGTTTAGTTTAGTTTAGTTAATGTTAGGTTAGGTTAGTTTAGTTTAGTTTAGTTTAGTTTAATTTAATTTAGTTTACTTAATTTAGTTTAGTTTAGTTTAGGTTAGATTTAGTTAGGTCAGGTTAGGTTATTTAAGTTTAGTTTAGTTAAGTTTAGGTTAGGTTAGGTTAGTTTAGTTTAATTGTATTTAGGTTAGGTTAGGTAATTTTAGGTTAGTATAGTTTAGTTAAGTTATTTTAGTTAATAGTTCAGTATAGTTTACAGTTTAGTTTATAGTTTAGTTCTGTGTATAGTGTAGTTGATAGTTTAGTTTAGTTTAGTTTCGTTTAAATTATGTTAGGTTAGGTTAGGTTGGATTAGCTTAGTTTAGTTTAGTTTAGTTTAGGTTAGGTTCGGTTACGTTAGGTTATGTTAGCTTATGTTAGTTTAGTTTAGTTCAGTTTAGTCTAGTTTAGTTAAGTTTAGTTTAGTTTATAGTTTAGTATATTTTAGTTTATTTATTAGTTTAGTTTATAGTTAAGTATATAGTTTAGTTTAGTTTAGTTTAGCTTAGTTTGTTTATTTTAGATTAGTATAGCTTACGTTACGTTAGGTTAAACCTAACCTAACGTAAGCTAACGTAGGTTAGGTTCGTTTAGTTTAGTTTAATTAGGTTAGGTTAGGTTAAGTTAGGTTACTTTAGCTTAGTTTAGTTTAGTTTATATAATTTATGGTTTAGTTTAGTTAAGTTTAATTTATAGATTAGTATATAGTTTACTTTAGTTTATAGTTCAGTTTAGGTTAGATTAGTTTAAGTTAGATTAGGTTAGATTAGTTTAGTTTAGTTTAGTTTCGGTTAGGTTAGATTAGGTTACATTAAGTAAGTTTAGGTTAGCTTAGTTTAGTTTAGTTTAGTATAGTTAAGTTTAGTTAAGTTTTGTTTAATTTACAGTTTAGTTTAGTTAAGTTAGGTTTATAATTTAGTTTATAGTTCAGTTTAGTTTAGTTCATACTTTATTTTAGTTTACTTTAATTTCAGTTAGGTTAGGTTAGGTTAGGTTAGGTTAGGTTAGTGTAGTTTAGTTAAGTTTAGTTTTGTTTAGCTAAGTTTATAGTTTATTTTGTAGTTTAATTTAGTTTAGTTTATTGTTTAATTTAGTGTAGTTTAGTTTAGTTTAGTTTAATTTAGTTTACTTTAGTTTAGTTTAGTGTAGTTTAGATTAGATTAGGTTAGGTTATGTTAGGTTAGTAGAGTATGATTTAGTTTAGGTTAGGTTAGGTTAGGTTAAGTTAGGTTAGGTTAGTTTAGTTTAGTTTAGTTGGATTTAGAATAGTTTAGTGTAGTTTAGTTTATTTTAGGTTAGGTAAGGTTAGCCTAGTTTAGTTTAATTTAGTTTAGTTTAGCTTAGGTTAGTTTAGGTTAGTTTAGTTTAGTTAATTTATTTTAGTTAATAGTTTAGTATAGTTTATAAATTAGTTTATAATTTATTTTGGTTTGTAGTTCAATTTATTGTTAATTTAGTTTAGTTTATTTTAGTTTCGTTTAGGTTATGTTAGGTTAGGTTAGGTTAGGTTAGGTTAGCTTAGCTTAGTTTAGTTTAGTTTAGGTTAGGTTTGGTTAGGTTAGGTTAGGTTAGCTTAGTTTAGTTTAGTTTAGTTTAGGTTAGGTTCGGTTACGTTAGGTTATGTTAGGTTAAGTTAGTTTAGTTTAGTTTAGTTTAGGTTAGGTTAGGTTAGTTTAAGTTAGGTTACTTTAGTTTAGTTTAGTTTAGTTTAGATAATTTATAATTTAGTTTAGTTTAGTTTAGTTTATAGTTTAGTTTATAGTTTACTTTAGTTTCTAGTTTAGTTTAGTTTGAATTAGATTCGGTAAGTTTAGTTTAGTTTACGTTAGGTTAGGTTAGGTTGAGTTAGGTTACTTTAGTTTAGTTTAGTTTAGATAATTTATAGTTTAGTTTATTTTAGTTTAGTTTATGGTTTAGTTTACTTTATAGTTTAGTTTAGTTTAGTTTAGTTTAGTTTAGGTAAGGTTAGATTAGATTAGTTTAGTTATGTTTAGGTTAGGTTAGGTTAGGTTAGGATATTTTAGTTTAGTTTATTTTAGTATATTTTAGTTTATACTTTAGTTTAGTTTAGTTAATAGTTTAAATTATAGTTTAGTTTATAGTTTAGTTTATAGTTTAAATTAGTTTAGTTTAGTATAGATTAGTTTTGTTTAATTTAGTTTAGTTTAATTTATTTTAATTTAGTTTATTTTAGTTTAGATTATAGTTTAGTTTATAATTTAATTTAGTTTAGTATATAGTTTAGTTTATGGTTTAGTTTAGTTTAGTTTAGTTTGGTTTAGTTTAGTTTAGTTAATTTAAGTTAGGTTAGGTTAGGTTAGTTTAGTTTAGTTTAGTTTAGTTTAGGTTAGGTTAGTTTTTTTTAGTTTAGGTTAGGTTAGTTTAGGCTAGGTTATGTTAGGTTAGGTTAGGTTAGTTTAGTTTATTATAGTAGTTTAGTTTAGTTTAGGTTAGGTAAGCTTAATATAGGTTAGGTTATGTTAGGTAAGGTTAGTTTAATTTAGTTTCGTTTAGTTTATAGTTTAGTTTAGTTTAGATTTTTTTAATTTAGTTAAGTTTAGTATAGTTTAGTTTCATTTAGGTTAGGTTAGGCTAGGATAGTTTAGGTTAGCTTAGTTTACTTTATTTTAGTTCAGATTAAGTTAGGTTAAGTTGGGTTAGGTTCGTTTAGATTAGTTTAGTTAAATTTAGTTTATAGTTTAGTTTATAGTGCAGTTTAGTTTAGATTAGTTTAGTATAGTTTAGTTTAGTTTAGTTTAGGTTAAGTAAGTTTAATTTAGTTTAGTTTAGTTTCGGTTAGGTTAGGTTAGGTTAATTTAAGTTAGGTTATTTTGGGTTAGTTTAGTTTGGTTTAGTTAAGTTTAGTTAAGTTTAGTTTAGTTTACAGTATAGTTTAGTTAAGTTTAGTTTACAGTTTGGTTTATAGTTTAGTTTAGTTTATAGATTAGTTTATGGTTTAGTTTGGTTTAGTTTTGTTTAGTTTAGGTTGGATATTTAGATTAGATTAGTTTAGTTTGGGCTAGGTTAGGTTAGGTTAGATTAGTTTAGTTTAGATTAGATTAGGTTAGGTTAATTTAGGTTGGGTTATGTTAGTTTAGTTTAATTTAGTTTAGTTAATTTATAGTTTAGTTTAGTTTATAATTTAGTTTATAGTTTAGTTTAGTTTAGTTTATACTTTAGTTTAGTTTAGTTTAATTTAGTTTAAATTAGGTTATGTTAGGTTAGGTTAGTTTAGTTTAGTTTAGTTTAGTTTAGTTTTTTTTTAGTTAAGTTTATAGTTTATTTTGTAGTTTAGTTTAGTTTAGTTTATAGTTTAATTTAGTGTAGTTTAGTTTGATTTATTTTAATTTAGTTTATTTTAGTTTAGTTTTAGTTTAGTTTAGTTAAGTTTAGTTTAGGTTAGGTTACGTTAGGTTAGGTTAGGTTAGTTAAGTAAGGTTTAGTTTAGTTTAGGTTAGGTTTGGTTAGGTTAAATTAGGTTAGGTTAGTTAATTTAGTTTAGTTTAATTTAGTTGGATTTAGAATAGTTTAGTTTAGTTTAGTTAATTTTTGTTAGGTAATTTAGGTTAGTTTAGTTAATTTAGTTTAGGTTAGGTTAGTTTAGGGTAGTTTAGTTTAGTTAATTTATTTTAGTTAATAGTTTAGTATAGTTTATAGTTTAGTTTATAGTTTAGTTTAGTTTATAGTGTAGTTTAGTTTAGTTTAGTTTCGTTTCGTTTAGGTTAGGTTCGGTTACGTTAGGTTATGTTAGGTTAAGTTAGTTTATTTTAGTTTAGTTTAGTTTAGTTATGTTTAGTTTAGTTTATAGTTTGGTTTATTAATTAGTTTAGTTTAGTTTGCAGTTAAGTATATAGTTTAGTATAGTATAGTTTAGTTTAGTTTAGATTAGCTTAGTTAGTTTATTTTGGATTAGTTTAGTTTACGTTACGTTAAGTTAGGTTAGGTTAATTTAATTCATTTTAGTTTAGGTTAGGTTAGGTTAAGTTAGGTTACTTTAGTTTAGCTTAGTTTACTTTAGTTTAGATAATTTATAGTTTAGTTTAATTTAGTTTATAGTTTAGTTTACATTTTAGTTTAGTTTAGTTTAGTATCGGTTAGGTTAGGTTAGATTAATTTAATTTAGGTTAGTTTAGGATAGTTTAGTTCAGTTTAGTTTAGTTTAGGTTAGGTTAGGTTAGGTGAAGATAGGTTACTTTAGTTTACTTTTGTTTAATTTAGTTTAGTTTACTTTAGTTTATTTATAGTTTAGTTTAGTTTATAATTTAGTTTAGTTTAGTGTAGTTTTGGTTAGGTTAGTTAGGTTAGATTAGTTTAGTTTAGGTTATGTTAGGTTAGGATAGTTTAGTTTACTTTATTTTAGTTTAGTTTAGTTTATAGTTTAGTTTATTGTTTAAATTATTTTAGTTTAGATTAGTTTAGTTTAGTTTAGTTTACTTAAGTTAAGTTTAGGTTAGGTTAGGTTAGTTTAGGTTAGGTTAGTTTAGTTTAGTTTATTTGAGTTCAGTTTATATTAGGTTAGGTTAATTTAATTTATTATAGTTTAGTTTAGGTTAGGTTAGTTTAGTTTAGTTTAGTTTAGTTCCGTTTAGGTTAGGATAGGTTAAGTTAGGTTAGGTTAGGTTATGTTAGGTTAGGTTAGTGTAGTTTAGTTTAGTTTAGATTTGTCTCGTTTAGTTTATAGTTTAGTTTATAGTTCAGTTTAGTTTAGTTTAGTATAGTTTAGTTTTGTGTAATTAGTTTTGTTAAATTTATTTTAATTTAATTTAGTTTAGTTTATAGTTTAGTTTATAATTTAGTTTAGTTTATAGTTTAGTTTATGGTTTAGTTTAGTTCGTTTGGTTTGGTTTAGATTAGTTCTGTTTCGTTTAGTTTGGTTTAGTTTAGGTTAGGTTAGGTTTAGTTTGGTTAGGTTAGGTTAGGTTAGTTTAGCTAATTTTAGTTTAGTTTATAGTTTCGTTAATTTAGTTTAGTTTAGTTTAATATATAGTTAAGTTTATCGTTTAGTTTAGTTTATGGTATAGTATAGTTTAGTTTAGTTTAGTTCAACTTAGTTTAGTTTAGATTCGTTTAGTTTAGTTTAGGTTAAGTTAGGTTAGGTTTGGTTAGGTTAATTTAGTTTAGTTTAGTTTAATTTAGTTTATTTAATTTATAGTTTAGTTAAATTTAGTTTAATTTATAGTTTAGATTATAGTTTAGTTTATTTTATATTTTAGTTTAGTTTAGTTTATGTTAGGTTAGTTTAGTTTAGTTTAGTTTAGTTTCGGTTAGGTGTGGTTAGGATAGTTTAGTTTAATTTAGTTTAGTTTTAGTTTATAGTTTTGTTTAGTTTACTTTATACTTAAGTTCATAGTTTAGTTTATAGTTTAGTTTAGGCTATTTTAGATTAGTTTAGTTTAGTTTGGTTTAGTTTAGGTTAGGTTTGGTTAGGTTAATTTAGTAAAGTTTAGTTTAGTTTTGTTTATTTAGTTTATTTTATAGTTTAGTTTAGTTAAGTTTAGTTTAGTTTAATTTAGTTTAGTTTAGTTTTGTTTAATTTAGTTTAGTTTAGTTTTGTATAATTTAGTTTAGTTTAATTTAGTTTAGTTTAGTTTAGATCTGGTTAGGTTGTTTAGGTTAGTTTAGTTTAGTTTAGTTTAGCTAAGTTTAGTTTAGTTTAGTTAAGCTTAGTTAGTTTAGTTTAGATTAGTATAGTTTACGTTAGGTTAGGTTAGGTTAGGTAAGTTTAGTTTAGTTTAGTTTAGGTTAGGTTAGGTTAGTTTAAGTTAGGTTACTTTAGTTTAGTTTAGTTTAGTTTAGATAATTTATAATTTAGTTTAGTTTAGTTTATAGTTTAGTTTATAGTTTACTTTAGTTTCTAGTTTAGTTTAGTTTGAATTAGATTCGGTAAGTTTAGTTTAGTTTAAGTTAGGTTAGGTTAGGTTGAGTTAGGCTACTTTAGTTTAGTTTAGTTTAGATAATTTATAGTTTAGTTTATTTTAGTTTAGTTTATGGTTAATTTAGTTTATAGTTTAGTTTAGTTTAGTTATGTTTAGTTTTGTTTATAGTTTAGTTTATTAATTAATTTAGTTTAGTTTATAGTTAAGTAACTGGTTTAGTATAGTTTATTTTAGTGTAGTTTAGTTTAGATTAGCTTAGTTAGTTTATTTTGGATTAGTTTACTTTACGTTACGTTAGGTTAGGTTAATTTATGTTAGTTTAGGTTAGGTTAGGTTAAGTCAGGTTACTTTAGTTTAGCTTAGTTTAGTTTAGTTTAGATAATTTATAGTTTAGTTTAGTTTAGTTTATAGTTTAGTTTACAGTTTAGTTTAGTTTAGTTTCGGTTTGGTTAGGTTAGGTTAGATTAATTTAATTTAGGTTATGATAGTTTAATTCAGTTTAGTTTAGTTTAGTTAAGCTTAGTTAGTTTAGTTTAGATTAGTATAGTCTACGTTAGGTTAGGTTAGGTTAGGTAAGTTTAGTTTAGTTTAGGTTAGGTTAGGTGAAGTTAGGTTACTTTAGTTAGGTTTAGTTTAATTTAGTTTAGTTTATTTATAGTTTAGTTTAGTTTATAATTTAGTTTAGTTTAGTGTAGTTTAGGTTAGGTTAGGTTAGGTTAGATTAGTTTAGTTTAGTTTAGGTTAGGATAGGTTAGGATAGTTTAGTTTAGTTTATTTTATTTTATTTTAGTTTATAGTTTAGTTTATAGTTTAAATTAGTTTAGTTTAGATTAGTTTAGTTTAGTTTAGTTTACTTAAGTTTAGTTTAGGTTAGGTTAGGTTAGGTTATGTTAGGTTAGGTTAGTGTAGTTTAGTTCAGTTTAGTTTAGTTCAGTTTATATTAGGTTAGGTTAATTTAATTTAGTTTAGTTTAGGTTAGGTTAGGTTAGTTTAGTTTAGTTTAGTTTAGGTTAGGTTAGGTTAGGTTAGGTTAAGTTAGGTTATGTTAGGTTAGGTTAGTGTAGTTTAGTTTAGTTTAGTTTAGATTTTACTCGTTTAGTTAATAGTTTAGTTTATAGTTCAGTTTGGTTTAGTTTAGTTTAGTTTAGTTTTGTTTAATTTAGTTTTGTTTAATTTATTTTAATTTAGTTTAGTTTAGTTTAGTATATAGTTTAGTTTTTAATTTAGTTTAGTTTAGATTATAGTTTAGTTTAAGGTTTAGTTTAGTTTAATTTGGTTTGGTTTAGTTTAGTTCTGTTTGTTTTAGTTTAGTTTAATTTAGGTTACGTTGGGTTACGTTAGTTTAGTTTACTTTAGTTTAGTTTAGGTTAGGTTAGCTTAGGTTATGTTAGGTGAGTTTATTTTAGTTTAGTAGTTTAGTTTAGTTTAGGTTAGGTTAGTTTAGTTTAGTTTCGTTTAGTTTAGTTTAGTTTAGGTTTGGTTAGGTTTAGTTTGGTTAGGTTAGGTTATGTTAGGTTAGTTTAGTTATGTTTATGTTAGTTTAGGTTAGGTTAGGTCAGGTTATGTTAGTTTAGTTTAGTTTAGCTTAGTTTAGCTTAGTTTAGGTTAGTTTAGGTTATTTTACTTTAGTTTAGTTTAGTTTAGTTTAGTTTATAGTTTAGTATATATTATAGTTTAGTTTATAGTTTACTTTAGTTTATAGTGTAGTTTAGTTTAGTTTAGTTTAGTTTCGTTTCGTTTAGGTTAGGTTCGGTTACGTTAGGTTATGTTAGGTTAAGTTAGTTTAGTTTAGTTTAGTTATGTTTAGTTTAGTTTATAGTTTAGTTTATTAATTAGTTTAGTTTAATTTATAGTTAAGTATATAGTTTAGTATAGTTTAGTTTAGTGTAGTTTAATTTAGATTAGCGTAGTTAGTTTATTTTGGATTAGTTTACTTTACGTTACGTTAGGTTAGGTTAATTTATTTTAGTTTAGGTTAGGTTAGGTTAAGTCAGGTTACTTTAGTTTAGCATAGTTTAGTTTAGTTTAGATAATTTATAGTTTAGTTTAGTTTAATTTATAGTTTAGTTTACAGTTTAGTTTAGTTTATTTTCGGTTAGTTTAGGTTAGGTTAGATTAATTTAATTTAGGTTAGGATAGTTTAGTTCAGTTTAGTTTAGTTTATTTAAGCTTAGTTAGTTTAGTTTAGATTAGTATAGTTTACGTTAGGTTAGGTTAGGTTAGGTCAGTTTGGTTTTGTTTAGGTTAGGTTAGGTTAGGTGAAGTTAGGTTACTTTAGTTTAGTTAAGTTTAATTTAGTTTAGTTTAGTGTAGTTTAGATTAGGTTAGGTTAGGTTAGATTAGTTTAGTTTAGTTTAGGTTAGGTTAGGTTAGGATAGTTTAGTTTAGTTTATTTTAGTTTAGTTTACTTTAGATTATAGTTTAGTTTATAGTTTAAATTAGTTTAGTTTAGATTAGTTTAGTTTAGTTTAGTTTAGGTTAGGTTATGTTAGGTGAGTTTAGTTTAGTTTAGTTTAGGTTAGGTTAGTTTAGTTTACTTTCGTTTAGTTTAGTTTAGATTAAGTTAGGTTTAGTTTGGTTAGGTTAGGTTAGGTTAGGTTAGTTTACCTAATTTTAGTTTAGTATATAGTTTCGTGAATTTAGTTTAGTTTAATTTAGTGTATAGTTAAGTTTATAGTTTAATTTAGTTTATGGTTTAGTATAGTTTATTTTAGTTTAGTTTAACTTAGTTTATTTTAGATTCGTTTAGTTTAGTTTAGGTTAAGTTAGGTTAGGTTTGGTTAGGTTAATTTAGTTTAGTTTAGTTTAATTTAGTTTATTTAATTTATAGTTTAGTTAAATTTAGTTTAGTTTATAGTTTAGATTATAGTTTAGTTTATTTTATATTTAATTTAGTTTACTTTATGTTAGGTTAGTTTAGTTTAGTTTAGTTTAGTTTCGGTTTGGTGTGGTTAGGATAGTTTAGTTTAGTTTAGTGTAGTTTTAGTTTATAGTTTAGTTTAGTTTATTTTATACTTAAGTTCATAGTTTAGTTTATAGTTTAGTTTAGGCTATTTTAGATTAGTTTAGTTTAGTTTGGTTTATTTTAGTTTAGTTTAGGTTAGGTGAGCATAGGTTAGTTTAGTTTAATTTAGATTAGGTTATATAGGTTAGGTTATATTAGGTTAATTTAGTTTAGTTTAGTTTATGTTAGTTTAGGTTATGTTAGGTTAGGTTATGTTAGTTTAGTTTAGTTTAGCTTAGTTTAGCTTAGGTTAGGTTAGTTTAGGTTATTTTACTTTAGTTTAGTTTAGTTTATAGTTTAGTTTATAGTTTAATTTAGTTTATAGTGTAGTTTAGTTTAGTTTATTTTCGTTTCGTTTAGTTATGTTTAGTTTAGTTTGTAGTTTAGTTTATTAATTAGTTTAGTTTAGTTTATAGTTAAGTATATAGTTTAGTACAGTTTAGTTTAGTGTAGTTTAGTTTAGATTAGCTTAGTTAGTATATTTTGGATTAGTTTACTTTACGTTACGTTAGGTTAGGTTAATTTATTTTAGTTTAGGTTAGGTTAAGTCAGGTTACTTTAGTTTAGCATAGTTTAGTTTAGTTTAGATAATTTAAGGTTTAGTTTAGTTTAGTTTCGGTTAGTTTAGGTTAGGTTAGATTAATTTAATTAATGTTGGGATAGTTTAGTTCAGTTTCGTTTAGTTTAGTTAAGCTTAGTTAGTTTAGTTTAGATTAGTATAGTTTACGTTAGGTTAGGTTAGGTTAGGTAAGTTTAGTTTTGTTTAGGTTAGGTTAGGTTAGGTGAAGTTAGGTTACTTTAGTTTAGTTAAGTTTAATTTAGTTTAGTTTAGTGTAGTTTAGATTAGGTTAGGTTAGGTTAGATTAGTTTAGTTTAGTTTAGGTTAGGTTAGGTTAGGATAGTTTAGTTTAGTTTAGTTTAGTTTAGTTTAGTTTATAGTTTAGTTTATAGTTTAAATTAGTTTAGTTTAGATTAGTTTACTTTAGTTTAGTTTTTAAGTTTAGTTTAGGTTAGGTTAGGTTAGGTTATGTTAGGCTTGGTTAGTGTAGTTTAGTTTAGTTAAGTTCAGTTTATATTAGGTTAGGTTAATTTAATTTAGTTTAGTTTAGTTTAGGTTAGGTTAGGTGAGTTTAGTTTAGTTTAGTTTAGTTTAGGTTAGGTTAGGTTAGGTTAGGTTATGTTAGGTTATGTTAGGTTATGTTAGGTTAGGTTAGTGTAGTTTAGTTTAGTTTAGATTTGACTCGTATAGTTTATAATTTAGTTTATAGTTCAGTTTAGTTTGGTTTAGTATAGTTTAGTTTTGTTTAATTTAGTTTTGTTTAATTTATTTTAATTTAGTTTAGTTTAGTTTAGTATATAGTTTAATTTTTAATTTAGTTTAGTTTAGTTTATAGTTTAGTTTAGTTTATGGTTAATTTATAGTTTAGTTTAGTTTATTTTAGTTTAGTTCAGTTTAGGATATGTCAGGTTAGTTTAGGTTAGTTTACTTTAGTTTAGTATAGTTTATTGTTCTGATTTGTTTAGTTTAGTTTATAGTTCAGTTTAGTTGAGTTTATTTTAATTTAGTTTAATTAAATTTTCTTTACTGTACAATTTAGTTTAATTTAGTTTAGTTTATAGTTTAGTTTAGTTTAGTTTATGGTTAAGTTTATACTTTTGTTTAGTTTAATTTAGTTTAGTTTAGTATAGTTTAGCTCAGGTTAGCTTAGGTTAGGTTAATTTAGTTTAGTTTAGGTTAGGTTAGGTTAGGTTAGGTTACTTTAGTTAAGTTTAGTTTAGTTTAGTTAATTTATACTTTAGTTTAGTTTAGCATATAGTTTAGTTTAGTTTAGTTTATAGTATAGTATAGTTTAGTTTAGTTTAGTTTAGGGTAGGTTAGATTAGTTTAGTTTATTTTAGTTTAGATTAGGTTTGGTTAGGGTAGTTTAGTTAAGTTTATAGTTTAGTTTAGGTTAGGTTACGTTAGGTTAGGTTAGGTTAGGTTAGTTTAGTTTAGATTAGTTCAGTTTACTTTACTTTAGTTTTGTTTAGTTTGGTTTAGGTTAGGTTAGGTTAGTTTAGGTTAGGTTAGGTTAGCGTATTTTGGTTTAGTTTAGTTTAGTTAAGTTTTGTTTAGTTTATAGTTTAGTTTAGTTTAGTTTAGCTTGGTTTAGTTTAGGTTGGGTTAGGTTAGTTTAGTTTAGTTTAGTTTGGTTTATTTTAGTTTAGTTTAGGTTAGGTGAGCATGGGTTAGTTTAGTTTAATTTAGATTAGGTTATTTAGGTTAGGTTATGTTACGTTAGTTTAGTTTAGTTTAGTTTATGTTAGTTTAGGTTAGGTTAGGTTAGGTTATGTTAGTTTAGTTTAGTTTAGCTTAGTTTAGCTTAGGTTAGGTTAGTTTAGGTTATTTTACTTTAGTTTAGTTTAGTTTAGTTTATAGTTTAGTATAGTTTATAGTTTAGTTTATAGTTTACTTTAGTTTATAGTGTAGTTTAATTTAGTTTAGTTTCGTTTCGTTTAGGTTAGGTTCGGTTACGTTAGGTTATGTTAGGTTAAGTTAGTATAGTTTAGTTTAGTTATGTTTAGTTTAGTTTATAGTTAAGTTTATTAATTAGTTTAGTTTAGTTTATAGTTAAGTATATAGTTTAGTATAGTTTAGTTTAGTGTAGTTTTAGTTTAGATTAGCTTAGTTAGTTTATTTTGGATTAGTTTACTTTACGTTACGTTAGGTTAGGTTAATTTATTTTAGTTTAGGTTAGGTTAGGTTAAGTCAGGTTACTTTAGTTTAGCATAGTTTAGTTTAGTTTAGATAATTTTAGTTTATTTATAGGTTAGTTTAGTTTATAATTTAGTTTAGTTTAGTGTAGTTTAGATTAGGTTAAGTTAGGTTAGATTAGTTTAGTTTAAGTTAGGTTAGGTTAGGATAGTTTAGTTTAGTTTATTTTTGTTTAGTTTAGTTTATAGTTTAGTTTATAGTTTAAATTAGTTTAGTTCAGATTAGTTTAGTTTAGTTTACTTAAGTTTAGTTTAGGTTAGGTTAGGTTAGGTTATGTTAGGTTTGGTTAGTTTAGTTTAGTTTAGTTAAGTTCAGTTTATATTAGGTTAGGTTAATTTAATTTAGTTTAGTTTAGTTTAGGTTAGGTTAGGTGAGTTTAATTTAGTTTAGTTTAGGTTAGGTTAGGTTATGTTAGGTTAGGTTAGTGTAGTTTAGTTTAGTTTAGTTTAGATTTGACTCGTTTAGTTTATAATTTAGTTTATAGTTCAGTTTAGTTTGGTTCAGTATAGTTTAGTTTTGTTTAATTTAGTTTTGTTTAATTTATTTTAATTTGGTTTAGTTTAGTTTAGTATATAGTTTAATTTTTAATATAGTTTAGTTTAGTTTATAGTTTAGTTTATGGTTTAGTTTAGTTGAGTTTGGTTTGGTTTAGTTTAGTTCTGTTTGTTTCAGTTTAGTTTAGTTTAGGTTAGGTTAGCTTAGTATAGTTTAGTTTAATTTAGGTTAGGATGGGTTAGGTTAGTTTAGTTTACTTTAGTTTAGTTTAGGTTAGGTTAGCTTAGGTTATGTTAGGTGAGTTTATTTTAGTTTAGTAGTTTAGTTTAGTTTAGTTTAGGTTAGTTTAGTCTAGTTTCGTTTAGTTTAGTTTAGTTTATGTTAGGTTAGGTTTAATTTGGTTAGGTTAGGTTAGGTTAGGTTAGTTTAGTTTATTTTAGGTTAGTTTAGGTTAGGTTAGGTTAGGTTAGTTAAATTTAATTTAGTTAGATTATAATTTAGATTATAGTTTAGTTTAATTTAGTTTATTGTTTAGTTTAGTTAAATTTAGTTTAAGTTAGGTAAGGTTAGGTTATGTTAGTTTAGTTTAGTATAGTTTAGTTTAGTTTAGTTTAGTGAATTTAGTTTAGTTTAGTTTAGGTTTTAGTTAAGCTTAGTTAGTTTGTTTAGATTAGTATAGTTTACTTTAGGTTAGGTTACGTAATTTTAGTTTAGTTTAGGTTAGGTTAGGTTAAGTGAAGTTATGTTCATTTAGTTTAGTTTAGTTTAGTTTAGTTTATTTATAGTTTAGCTTAGTTTATAATTTAGTTTAATTTAGTTTATAGTATAGTTTATGGTTTAGTTTAGTTTCGTTTGGTTTGCTTTAGAATCGTTCTCTTTCGTTTAGTTTACTTTAGTTTAGTTTAGGTTAGCTTAGCTTAGGTTATGTTAGGTGAGTTTAGTTTAGTTTAGTTTAGGTTAGGTTAGTTTAGTTTAGTTTCGTTTAGTTTAGTTTAGTTTAGGTTAGGTTAGGTTTAGTTTGTTTAGGTTAGGTTAGGTTAGGTTAGTTTAGCTAATTTTAATTTAGTTTATAGTTTCGTTAATTTAGTTTAGTTTAGTTTAGTATATAGTTAAGTTTATAGTTTAGTTTAGTTTATGGTTTAGTATAGTTTAGTTTAGTTTAGTTCAACTTAGTTTAGTTTAGATTCGTTTAGTTTAGTTTACGTTAAGTTAGGTTAGGTTTGGTTAGGTTAATTTAGTTTAGTTTAGTTTAGTTTAGTTTATTTAATTTATAGTTTAGTTAAATTTAGTTTAATTTATAGTTTAGATTATAGTTTAGTTTATTTTATATTTTAGTTTAGTTTAGTTTATGTTAGGTTAGTTTAGTTTAGTTTAGTTTAGTTTCGGTTAGGTGTGGTTAGGATAGTTTAGTTTAGTTTAGTTTAGTTTTAGTTTATAGTTTAGTTTAGTTTACTTTATACTTAAGTTCATAGTTTAGTTTATAGTTTAGTTTAGGCTATTTTAGATTAGTTTAGTTTAGTTTGGTTTAGTTTAGGTTAGGTTTGGTTAGGTTAATTTAGTAAAGTTTAGTTTAGTTTTGTTTATTTAGTTTATTTTATAGTTTAGTTTAGTTAAGTTTAGTTTAGTTTAATTTAGTTTAGTTTAGTTTTGTTTAATTTAGTTTAGTTTAGTTTTGTTTAGTTTAGTTTAGATCAGGTTAGGTTGTTTAGGTTAGTTTAGTTTAGTTTAGTTTAGCTAAGTTTAGTTTAGTTTAGTTAAGCTTAGTTAGTTTAGTTTAGATTAGTATAGTTTACGTTAGGTTAGGTTAGGTTAGGTAAGTTTAGTTTAGTTTAGTTTAGGTTAGGTTAGGTTAGTTTAAGTTAGGTTACTTTAGTTTAGTTTAGTTTAGATAATTTATAGTTTAGTTTATTTTAGTTTAGTTTATGGTTAGTTTAGTTTATAGTTTAGTTTAGTTATGTTTAGTTTTGTTTATAGTTTAGTTTATTAATTAATTTAGTTTAGTTTATAGTTAAGTATATGGTTTAGTATAGTTTATTTTAGTGTAGTTTAGTTTAGATTAGCTTAGTTAGTTTATTTTGGATTAGTTTACTTTACGTTACGTTAGGTTAGGTTAATTTATGTTAGTTTAGGTTAGGTTAGGTTAAGTCAGGTTACTTTAGTTTAGCTTAGTTTAGTTTAGTTTAGATAATTTATAGTTTAGTTTAGTTTAGTTTATAGTTTAGTTTACAGTTTAGTTTAGTTTAGTTTCGGTTTGGAAAGGTTAGGTTAGATTAATTTAATTTAGGTTATGATAGTTTAATTCAGTTTAGTTTAGTTTAGTTAAGCTTAGTTAGTTTAGTTTAGATTAGTATAGTTTACGTTAGGTTAGGTTAGGTTAGGTAAGTTTAGTTTAGTTTAGGTTAGGTTAGGTGAAGTTAGGTTACTTTAGTTAGGTTTAGTTTAATTTAGTTTAGTTCATTTATAGTTTAGTTTAGTTTATAATTTAGTTTAGTTTAGTGTAGTTTAGGTTAGGTTAGGTTAGGTTAGATTAGTTTAGCTTAGTTTAGGTTAGGATAGGTTAGGATAGTTTAGTTTAGTTTATTTTATTTTAGTTTAGTTTAGTTTATAGTTTAGTTTATAGTTTAAATTAGTTTAGTTTAGATTAGTTTAGTTTAGTTTAGTTTACTTAAGTTTAGTTTAGGTTAGGTTAGGTTAGGTTAGGTTATGTTAGGTTAGGTTAGTGTAGTTTAGTTCAGTTTAGTTTAGTTCAGTTTATATTAGGTTAGGTTAATTTAATTTAGTTTAGTTTAGGTTAGGTTAGGTTAGTTTAGTTTAGTTTAGTTTAGGTTAGGTTAGGTTAGGTTAGGTTAAGTTAGGTTATGTTAGGTTAGGTTAGTGTAGTTTAGTTTAGTTTAGTTTAGATTTTACTCGTTTAGTTAATAGTTTAGTTTATAGTTCAGTTTGGTTTAGTTTAGTTTAGTTTTGTTTAATTTAGTTTTGTTTAATTTATTTTAATTTAGTTTAGTTTAGTTTAGTATATAGTTTAGTTTTTAATTTAGTTTAGTTTAGATTATAGTTTAGTTTATGGTTTAGTTTAGTTTAGTTTGGTTTGGTTTAGTTTAGTTCTGTTTGTTTTAGTTTAGTTTAATTTAGGTTACGTTGGGTTACGTTAGTTTAGTTTACTTTAGTTTAGTTTAGGTTAGGTTAGCTTAGGTTATGTTAGGTGAGTTTATTTTAGTTTAGTAGTTTAGTTTAGTTTAGGTTAGGTTAGTTTAGTTTAGTTTCGTTTAGTTTAGTTTAGGTTTGGTTAGGTTTAGTTTGGTTAGGTTAGGTTAGGTTAGGTTAGGTTAGTTTAGTTTATTTTAGGTTAGTTTAGGTTAGGTTAGGTTAGTTAAATTTAATTTAGTTAGATTATAATTTAGTTTATAGTTTAGTTTAGTTTATTGTTTAGTTTAGTTAAGTTTAGTTTAGGTTAGGTAAGGTTAGGTTAGGTTAGTTTAGTTTAGTATAGTTTAGTTTAGTTTAGTTTACTGAATTTAGTTTAGTTTAGGTTTTAGTTAAGCTTAGTTAGTTTAGTTTAGATTAGTATAGTTTACTTTAGGTTAGGTTAGGTTAGGTAATTTTAGTTTAGTTTAGGTTAGGTTAGGTGAATTTATGTTACTTTAGTTTAGTTTAGTTTATTTTAGTTTATTTATAGTTTAGTTTAGTTTATAATCAATTTAGTTTAGTGTAGTTTAGGTTAGGTTAAGTTAGGTTAGATTAGTTTAGTTTAGGTTAGGTTAGGTGAGAATAGATTAGTTTATTTTATTTTAGTTTAGTTTATAGTTAAGTTTATAGTTTAAATTAGTTTAGTTTAGATTAGTTTAGTTTAGTTTAGTTTATTTAAGTTTAGTTTAGGTTAGGTTATGTTAGGTTAGGTTAGTTTAGCATAGGTTTGATTAGGTTAGGTTAGTTTAGGTTAGGTCAGTTTAGTTTAGTTTAGTTTAGTTAAGTTTAGTTTCGTTTAGTTTAGGTTAAGTTAGGTTAGGTTTGGTTAGGTTAATTTAGTTTAGTTTAGTTTAATTTAGTTTATTTAATTTATAGTTTAGATAATTTTAGTTTAGTTTATAGTTTAGATTATAGTTTACTTTAGTTTTGGTCACATTTTAGTTTATAGTTTAGTTTATAGTTAAGTTTACAGTTTACTTTAGGCTAGTTTAGATTACTTTAGTTTAGTTTAGATTAGTTTAGTTTATTTTATAGTTTAGTTTAGTTAAATTTAGTTTAGTTTATAATTTAGTTTAGTTTACATTATAGTTTAGTTTATAGTATAGTTTACTTAATAGTTTAGTTTATAGTTTAGTTTATGGCTTAGTTTACATTTAAAATTCGTTTACTTTAGATTAGTTTAGTTTAGTTTAGTTTAGTGTAGCTTAGGTCAGGTTAGGTTAGTTTAGTTTAGTTTAGTTTTGTTTACTTAAGTTTAGTTTAGTTTAGGTTAGGTTAGCTTATGTTAGGTTAGGTTAGTTTAGCTTAAGTTAGATTAGGTTAGGTTAGTTTAGTTTAGTGTAGTTCAGTTTAGATTAGGTTACGTTAATTTAGTTTTGTTTAGTTCAGTTTACTTTAGGTTAAGTTAGGTTAGGTAGTGTTAGTTTAGTTTAGTTTAGTTTAGTTTTGGTTAGGTTAGGTTAGGTTGAGTTATTTTAGGTTAGTTTAGTTTAGTTTAGTCTCGTTTAGTTTATAATTTAGTTTCGTTAAGTTTAGTTTATAGTTCAGTTTAGTTTAGTTTTGTTTAATTTAGTTTAGTTTAATTTATTTTAATTTATTTTAGTTTAGTTTAATTTATAGTTCAGTTTATAATTTAGTTTAGATTAGTTTATAGTTTAGTATATGGTTTAGTTTAGTTTAGTTTAGTTTGGTTTAGTTTAGTTTAGATTATTTAGTTTCGTTTAGGTTAGTTTAGTTTAGGCTAGATTAGGTTAGCTTAGTTTAGTTTAAATAAGTTTAGGTTAGGTTAGGATGGTTTAGATTAAGTTAGTTTAGTTTAGTGTAGTTTAGCTAAGTTTAGTTTACTTTACAATTTAGTTTAGTATAGTTTAGTTTATAGCTTAGTTTATACTTAAGTTTAGTTTTATTTATAGTTTAGTTTATATTTTAAATTAGTTTAATTTAGTTTAGGTTAGGTTAGGTTTGTTTAGTTTAAGTTAGGTTAGGTTAGGTTAGTTTAGTTTAGTTTAGTTTAGTTGAATTTAGTTTAGTTTAGTTTAGGTTAGGTTAGGTTAGTTTAGTTTAGTTTAATTTAGGTTAGGTTAGGTTAGTTTGGGTTAACTTAGTTTAGTTTAGTTTAGGTTAGGATAGGTTAGGTTGATTAGGTTAGTTTAGTTCAGTTTAGCTAATTTTAGTTTAGTTTATAGTTTCGTAAATTTAGTTTAGTTTAGTTTAGTGTATAGATAAGTTTATAGTTTAGTTTACTTTAGTTTATGGTTTAGTATAGTTTAGTTTAGCTTAGTTTAGCTTAGTTTATTTTAGTTTCGTTTAGTTTAGATTAGGTTAAGTTAGGTTAGGTTTGGTTAGGTTAATTTGGTTTAGTTTAGTTTAATTTAGTTTATTTAATTTATAGTTTAGTTAAATTTAGTTTAGTTTATAGTTTAGATTATAGTTTAATTTATTTTATATTTTAGTTTAGTTTAGTTTAGTTTAGGTTAGGTTAGTTTAGTTTAGTTTAGTTTAGTTTATGTCAGGTTGGGTTAGGATAGTTTAGTTTAGTTTAGTTTTAGTTTATATTTTACTTTAGTTTATTTTAAGTTAATAATTTAGTTTAGGCTATTTTAGATTAATTTAGTTTAGTTTGGTTTAGTTTAGGTTAGGTTCGGTTAGGTTAATTTAGTAAAGTTTAGTTTAGTTTTGTTTATTTAGTTTATTTTATAGTTTAGTTTAGTTAAGTTTAGTTTAGTTTAATTTAGTTTAGTTTAGTTTTGTTTAATTTAGTTTAGTTTATTTTAGTTTAGTTTAGTTTAGTTTAATTTAGTTTAGTTTAATTTAGTTTAGTTTAGTTTAGATCAGGTTAGCCTGATTAGGTTAGTTTAGTTTAGTTTAGTTTAGCTAAGTTTAGTTTAGTTTATAGTTTCGTTAATTTATTTTAGTTTAATTTAGTGTATAGTTAGGTTTATAGTTTAGTTTAGTTTATAGTTTATTTTATAGTTTAGTATATTTTAGTTTAGTTTAGTTTAGTTTAGTTTTTGCTTTGTTTAGTTTAGTTTCGTTTAGTTTAGGGTAGGTAAGGTTAGGTTAGGTTGGGTTAAGTTAGTTTAGTTTAGTTTTGTTTAGGTTAGGTTAGGTTTGGTTAGGTTAGTTTAGTTCATTTTATTTTAATTTAGTGTAGTTAATTTATAGTTTAGTTAAATTTAGTTTAGTTTATAGTTTAGATTATAGTTTAGTTTAGTTCATTTTATATTTTAGTTTTGTTTAGTTTAGGTTAGGTTTGGTTAGGTTAGGGTAGTTTAGGTTAGCTTAGTTTGGTTTAGTTTAGTTTAGGTTAGGTTAGGTTATTTTTAATTTATAGTTTATTTTAGTTTTGTGAATACTTAAGTTTATCATTTAGTTTATAATCTAGTTTATAGTTTAGTTTAGGCTATTTTGGATTAGTTTAGCTTAGTTTAGTTTAGTTTAGTTTAGAATAGGTTAGGTTAGGTTAATTTAGTATTGTTTAATTTAGTTTAGTTTATTTTATAGTTTAGTTTATAGTTTAGTTTAGTTAAGTTTAGTTTAGTTTATTGTTTAGTTTGCTTTAGTTTAGTTTTGTTTAATTTATTTTAGTTTAGTTTAGTTTAGTTTCGTTTAGGTTAGGTTAGGTTATGTTAATTTAGGTTAGCTTAGTTTAGTTTAGTTTAGGTTAGATTAGGTTATGTTAATTTAGTTTAGCTTAGTTTAGTTTAGTTTAGGTTAGATTAAGTTAGGTTAGGTTAGTTAAGTTTAGTTTAGTTTAATTTATATTTTAGTTTAGTTTACTTTAGTTTATAGTTTAGTTTAGTTTAGTTTATTTTAGTTTAAAGTTTAGTTTATACTTTCGTTTACTTTAGTTAATAATTTTGTTTATGGTTTAGTTTAGTTTAGTTTAGTTATGTTTTATTTAGTTTAGTTTAGTTTCGTTTAGGTTTGGTTAGGTTAGGGTAGGTTAGTTTAGGTTAGTTTGGTTTAGTTTAGTTTAGGTTAGGTTAGGTTAGATTAGGTTAGTTTACCTTAGTTTAGTTTAGCTTACTTTATTTATGTTTAGTTCAATTTATATTTTAGTTTAGTGTAATTTAATTTATATTTTAGTTTATGGTTTAGTTTAGTTTAATTTATAGTTTGATTTATAGTTTAGTTTAGTATAGTTTAGTTTAATTTAGCTTAGTTTAGATTAGGTTAGGTTAGATTATGTTAGTTTAGTTTAGTTTATTTTGGTTTAGTTTAGTTTAGTTAATGTTAGGTTAGGTTAGTTTAGTTTAGTTTAGTTTAGTTTAGTTTAATTTAATTTAGTTTACTTAATTTAGTTTAGTTTAGTTTAGTTTAGTTTAGTTTAGGTTAGATATAGTTAGGTCAGGTTAGGTTATTTAAGTTTAGTTTAGTTAAGTTTAGGTTAGGTTAGGTTAGTTTAGTTTAATTGTATTTAGGTTAGGTTAGGTAATTTTAGGTTAGTATAGTTTAGTTAATTTATTTTAGTTAATAGTTCAGTATAGTTTACAGTTTAGTTTATAGTTTAGTTCTGTGTATAGTGTAGTAGATAGTTTAGTTTAGTTTAGTTTAGTTTCGTTTAAATTATGTTAGGTTAGGTTAGGTTGGATTAGCTTAGTTTAGTTTAGTTTAGGTTAGGTTCGGTTACGTTAGGTTATGTTAGCTTATGTTAGTTTAGTTTAGTTCAGTTTAGTCTAGATTAGTTAAGTTTAGTTTAGTTTATAGTTTAGTATATTTTAGTTTATTTATTAGTTTAGTTTATAGTTAAGTATATAGTTTAGTTTAATTTAGTTTAGCTTTGTTTGTTTATTTTAGATTAGTATAGCTTACGTTACGTTAGGTTAAACCTAACCTAACGTAAGCTAACGTAGGTTAGGTTCGTTTAGTTTAGTTTAATTAGGTTAGGTTAGGTTAAGTTAGGTTACTTTAGCTTAGTTTAGTTTAGTTTAGATAATTTATGGTTTAGTTTAGTTAAGTTTAATTTATAGATTAGTATATAGTTTACTTTAGTTTATAGTTCAGTTTAGGTTAGATTAGTTTAAGTTAGATTAGGTTAGATTAGTTTAGTTTAGTTTAGTTTCGGTTAGGTTAGATTAGGTTACATTAAGTTAGTTTAGGTTAGCTTAGTTTAGTTTAGTTTAGTATAGTTAAGTTTAGTTAAGTTTTGTTTAGTTTACAGTTTAGTTTAGTTAAGTTTAGTTTATAATTTAGTTTATAGTTCACTTTAGTTTAGTTCATACTTTATTTTAGTTTACTTTAATTTCAGTTAGGTTAGGTTAGGTTAGGTTAGGTTAGTGTAATTTAGTTAAGTTTAGTTTTGTTTAGCTAAGTTTATAGTTTATTTTGTAGTTTAATTTAGTTTAGTTTATTGTTTAATTTAGTGTAGTTTAGTTTAGTTTAGTTTAATTTAGTTTACTTTAGTTTAGTTTAGTATAGTTTATATATTAGTTTATAATTTATTTTGGTTTGTAGTTCAATTTATTGTTAATTATTTTAGTTTATTTTAGTTTCTTTTAGGTTATGTTAGGTTAGGTTAGGTTAGATTAGGTTAGCTTAGCTTAGTTTAGTTTAGTTTAGGTTAGGTTAGGTTAGGTTAGGTTAGGTTAGCTTAGTTTAGTTTAGTTTAGTTTCGGTTAGGTTCGGTTACGTTAGGTTATGTTAGGTTAAGTTAGTTTAGTTTAGTTTAGTTTAGGTTAGGTTAGGTTAGTTTAAGTTAGGTTACTTTAGTTTAGTTTAGTTTAGTTTAGATAATTTATAATTTAGTTTAGTTTAGTTTAGTTTATAGTTTAGTTTATAGTTTACTTTAGTTTCTAGTTTAGTTTAGTTTGAATTAGATTCGGTAAGTTTAGTTTAGTTTACCTTAGGTTAGGTTAGGTTGAGTTAGGTTACTTTAGTTTAGTTTAGTTTAGATAATTTATAGTTTAGTTTATTTTAATTTAGTTTATGGTTTAGTTTAGTTTTTAGTTTAGTTTAGTTTAGTTTAGTTTAGTTTAGTTTAGGTAAGGTTAGATTATATTAGTTTAGTTAAGTTTAGGTTAGGTTAGGTTAGGTTAGGATAGTTTAGTTTAGTTTATTTTAGTATATTTTAGTTTATACTTTAGTTTAGTTTAGTTAATAGTTTAGATTATAGTTTAGTTTATAGTTTAGTTTATAGTTTAAATTAGTTTAGTTTAGTATAGATTAGTTTTGTTTAATTTAGTTTAGTTTAATTTATTTTAATTTAGTTTATTTTAGTTTAGATTATAGTTTAGTTTATAATTTAATTTAGTTTAGTATATAGTTTAGTTTATGGTTTAGTTTAGTTTAGTTTAGTTTAGTTTGGTTTAGTTTAGTTTAGTTTGGTTTAGTTTAGTTTAGTTTAGTTAATTTAGGTTAGGTTAGGTTAGGTTAGTTTAGTTTAGTTTAGTTTAGGTTAGTTTAGGTTAGGTTAGTTTTTTTTAGTTTAGGTTAGGTTAGTTTAGGCTAGGTTATGTTAGGTTAGGTTAGGTTAGTTTAGTTTATTATAGTAGTTTAGTTTAGTTTACGTTAGGTAAGCTTAATATAGGTTAGGTTGTGTTAGGTTAGGTTAGTTTAATTTAGTTTCGTTTAGTTTATAGTTTAGTTTAGATTAGTTTTTTTTAATTTAGTTAAGTTTTGTATAGTTTAGTTTCATTTAGGTTAGGTTAGGCTAGGATAGTTTAGGTTAGCTTAGTTTACTTTATTTTAGTTTAGATTAAGTTAGGTTAAGTTGGGTTAGGTTCGTTTAGTTTAGTTTAGTTAAATTTAGTTTACAGTTAAGATTATAGTCTAGTTTATTTTATAGTTTAGTTTATAGTGCAGTTTAGTTTAGATTAGTTTAGTATAGTTTACTTTAGTTTAGTTTAGGTTAAGTAAGTTTAATTTAGTTTAGTTTAGTTTCGGTTAGGTTAGGTTAGGTTAATTTAAGTTAGGTTATTTTGGGTTAGTTTAGTTTAGTTTAGTTAAGTTTAGTTAAGTTTAGTTTAGTTTACAGTATAGTTTAGTTAAGTTTAGTTTACAGTTTGGTTTATAGTTTAGTTTAGTTTAGTTTATAGATTAGTTTATGGTTTAGTTTGGTTTAGTTTTGTTTAGTTTAGGTTGGTTAATTTAGATTAGATTAGTTTAGTTTGGGCTAGATTAGGTTAGGTTAGATTAGTTTAGTTTAGATTAGATTAGGTTAGGTTAATTTAGGTTGGGTTAGGTTAGTTTAGTTTAATTTAGTTTAGTTAATTTATAGTTTAGTTTAGTTTATAATTTAGTTTATAGTTTAGTTTAGTTTATACTTTAGTTTAGTTTAGTTTCATTTAGTTTAAATTAGGTTATGTTAGGTTAGGTTAGTTTAGTTTAGTTTAGTTTAGTTTAGTTTTTTTTAGTTAAGTTTATAGTTTATTTTGTAGTTTAGTTTAGTTTAGTTTATAGTTTAATTTAGTGTAGTTTAGTTTGATTTATTTTAATTTAGTTTATTTTAGTTTAGTTTTAGTTTAGTTTAGTTAAGTTTTGTTTAGGTTAGGTTACGTTAGGTTAGATTAGGTTAGGTTAGGTAAGTATAGTTTAGTTTAGTTTAGGTTAGGTTTGGTTAGGTTAAGTTAGGTTAGGTTAGTTAATTTAGTTTAGTTTAATTTAGTTGGATTTAGAATAGTTTAGTTTAGTTTAGTTAATTTTTGTTAGGTAATTTAGGTTTGTTTAATTAATTTAGTTTAGGTTAGGTTAGTTTAGGGTAGTTTAGTTTAGTTAATTTATTTTAGTTAATAGTTTAGTATAGTTTATAGTTTAGTTTATAGTTTAGTTTATAGTGTAGTTTAGTTTAGTTTAGTTTCCTTTCGTTTAGGTTAGGTTCGGTTACGTTAGGTTATGTTAGGTTAAGTTAGTTTAGTTTAGTTTAGTTTAGTTTAGTTATGTTTAGTTTAGTTTATAGTTTGGTTTATTAATTAGTTTAGTTTAGTTTGCAGTTAAGTATATAGTTTAGTATAGTTTAGTTTAGTTTAGTTTAGATTACCTTAGTTAGTTTATTTTGGATTAGTTTAGTTTACGTTACGTTAAGTTAGGTTAGGTTAATTTAATTCATTTTAGTTTAGGTTAGGTTAGGTTAAGTTAGGTTACTTTAGTTTAGCTTAGTTTACTTTAGTTTAGATAATTTATAGTTTAGTTTAATTTAGTTTATAGTTTAGTTTACATTTTAGTTTAGTTTAGTTTAGTATCGGTTAGGTTAGGATAGATTAATTTAATTTAGGTTAGGTTAGGATAGTTAGTTCAGTTTAATGTAGTTTAGGTTAGGTTAGGTTAGGTGAAGATAGGTTACTTTAGTTTACTTTTGTTTAATTTAGTTTAGTTTACTTTAGTTTATTTATAGTTTAGTTTAGTTTATAATATAGTTTAGTTTAGTGTAGTTTAGGTTAGGTTAGGTTAGGTTAGATTAGTTTAGTTTAGGTTATGTTAGGTTAGGATAGTTTAGTTTACTTTATTTTAGTTTAGTTTAGTTTATAATTTAGTTTATTGTTTAAATTATTTTAGTTTAGATTAGTTTAGTTTAGTTTAGTTTACTTAAGTTAAGTTTAGGTTACGTTAGGTAAGTTTAGGTTAGGTTAGTTTAGTTTAGTTTATTTGAGTTCAGTTTATATTAGGTTAGGTTAATTTAATTTATTATAGTTTAGTTTAGGTTAGGTTAGTTTATTTTAGTTTAGTTTAGTTTGGTTTAGGTTAGGATAGGTTAAGTTAGGTTGGGTTAGGTTATGTTAGGTTAGGTTAGTGTAGTTTAGTTTAGTTTAGTTTAGATTTGTCTCGTTTAGTTTATAGTTTAGTTTATAGTTCAGTTTAGTTTAGTTTAGTATAGTTTAGTTTTGTTTAATTAGTTTTGTTTAATTTATTTTAATTTAGTTTAGTTTAGTATATAGTTTAGTTTATAATTTAGTTTAGTTTAGTTTATAGTTTAGTTTATGGTTTAGTTTAGTTTCGTTTGGTTTGGTTTAGATTAGTTCTGTTTCGTTTAGTTTAGTTTATTTTAGGTTAGGTTAGCTTAGATTAGTTTAGTTTAGGTTAGGTTAGGTTAGGTTAGTTTAGTTTACTTTAGTTTAGTTTAGGTTAGTTTAGTTTAGTTTAGGTTAGGTTAGGTTTGGTTTGGTTAGGTTAGGTTAGGTTAGTTTAGGTTATTTTAGGTTAGTTTAGGTTAGGTTAGGTTAGTAAAATTTAATTTAGTTAGATTATAATTTTGTTTATAGTTTAGTTTAGTTTAGTTTATAGTTTAGTTTAGTTAAGTTTAGTTTAGGTTAATTTAGGTTAGGTTAGGTTAGTTTAGTTTAGTTTAGTTTAGTGAATTTAGTTTAGTTTAGTTTAGGTTAGGTTAGGTTAGTTTACTTTAATTCAGTTTAAGTTATGTCAGGTTAGTTTAGGTTAGTTTACTTTAGTTGAGTTTAGTTTAGTTTATAGTTTAGATTTGTTTAGTTTAGTTTAGTGTAGTTTAGTTTATAGTTTTGTTTATAGTTTAGTTTAGTTAAGTTTAGTTTCGTTTAGGTTAGGTTAGGTTAGATTAGTTTAGTTTATTTTATTTTCGTTTAGGTTAGTTAGTTAGTTTAGTTCAGTTTAGGTTATGTCAGGTTAGTTTAGGTTAGTTTATTTTAGTTTAGTTTAGTTTATAATTTAGATTTGAATAGTTTAGTTTAGTTTAGTTTATAGTTTAGTTTATAGTTTAGTTTAGTTTAATTTAGTTTAGTTCAGTTTAGGATATGTCAGGTTAGTTTAGGTAAATTTACTTTAGTTTAGTATAGTTTATAGTTTAGATTTGTTTAGTTTAGTTTATAGTTCAGTTTAGTTGAGTTTATTTTAATTTAGTTTAATTAAATTTTATTTACTGTACAATTTAGTTTAGTTTAGTTTAGTTTATAGTTTAGTTTAGTTTAGTTTATAGTTTAGTTTAGTTTAGTTTATGGTTAAGTTTATACTTTTGTTTAGTTTAATTTAGTTTAGTTTAGTATAATTTAGCTCAGGTTAGCTTAGGTTAGGTTAATTTAGTTTAGTTTAGGTTAGGTTAGGTTAGGTCAGGTTACTTTAGTTAAGTTTAGTTTAGTTTAGTTAATTTATACTTTAGTTTAGTTTAGCATATAGTTTAGTTTAGTTTAGTTTATAGTTTAGTATAGTTTAGTTTAGTTTAGTTTAGTTTAGTTTAGCGTAGGTTAGATTAGTTTAGTTTATTTTAGTTTAGGTTAGGTTTGGTTAGGGTAGTTTAGTTTAGTTTATAATTTAGTTTAGGTTAGGTTACGTTCGGTTAGGTTAGGTTAGGTTAGGTTAGTTTAGTTTAGATTAGTTTAGTTTACTTTACTTTAGTTTTGTTTAGTTTTGTTTAGGTTAGGTTAGTTTAGTTTAGGTTAGGTTAGGTTAGCTTAGTTTCGTTTAGTTTAGTTTAGTTAAGTTTTGTTTGGTTTATAGTTTAGTTTAGTTTAGCTTGGTTTAGTTTAGGTTGGGTTAGGTTAGTTTAGTTTAGTTTAGTTTGGTTTATTTTAGTTTAGTTTAGGTTAGGTGAGCACAGGTTAGTTTAGTTTAATTTAGATTAGATTATTTAGGTTAGGTTATGTTAGGTTAGTTTAGTTTAGTTTATGTTAGTTTAGGTTGAGTTAGGTCAGGTTATGTAAGTTTAGCTTAGTTTAGCTTAGGTTAGGTTAATTTAGGTTATTTTACTTTAGTTTAGTTTAGTTTAGTTTATAGTTTAGTATAATTTATAGTTAGTTTATAGTTTACTTTAGTTTATAGTGTAGTTTAGTTTAGTTTAGTTTCGTTTCGTTTAGGTTAGGTTCGGTTACGTTAGGTTATGTTAGGTTAAGTTAATTTAGTTTAGTTTAGTTATGTTTAGTTTAGTTTATAGTTTAGTTTATTAATTAGTTTAGTTTAATTTATAGTTAAGTATATAGTTTAGTATAGTTTAGTTTAGTGTAGTTTAGTTTAGATTAGCTTAGTTAGTTTATTTTGGATTAGTTTACTTTACGTTACGTTAGGTTAGGTTAATTTATTTTAGTTTAGGTTAGGTTAGGTTAAGTCAGGTTACTTTAGTTTAGCATAGTTTAGTTTAGTTTAGATAATTTATAGTTTAGTTTAGTTTAATTTATAGTTTAGTTTACAGTTTAGTTTACTTTAGTTTCGGTTAGTTTAGGTTAGGTTAGATTAATTTAATTTAGGTTAGGATAGTTTAGTTCAGTTTAGTTTAGTTTATTTAAGCTTAGTTAGTTTAGTTTAGATTAGTATAGTTTACGTTAGGTTAGGTTAGGTTAGGTAAGTTTAGTTTTGTTTAGGTTAGGTTAGGTTAGGTGAAGTTAGGTTACTTTAGTTTAGTTAAGTTAATTTTAGTTTAGTTTAGTGTAGTTTAGATTAGGTTAGGTTAGGTTAGATTAGTTTAGTTTAGTTTAGGTTAGGTTAGGTTAGGATAGTTTAGTTTAGTTTATTTTCGTTTAGTTTAGTTTAGTTTATAGTTTAGTTTATAGTTTAAATTAGTTTAGTTTAGATTAGTTTAGTTTAGTTTAGTTTAGGTTAGGTTAGGTTATGTTAGGTGAGTTTAGTTTAGTTTAGTTTAGGTTAGGTTAGGTGAGTTTAGTTTAGATTAGTTTAGTTTAGGTTAGGTTAGGTTAGGTTAGGTTATGTTAGGTTATGTTAGGTTATGTTAGGTTAGGTTAGTGTAGTTTAGTTTAGTTTAGATTTGACTCGTTTAATTTATAATTTAGTTTATAGTTCAGTTTAGTTTGGTTTAGTATAGTTTAGTTTTGTTTAATTTAGTTTTGTTTAATTTATTTTAATTTAGTTTAGTTTAGTTTAGTATATAGTTTAATTTTTAATTTAGTTTAGTTTAGTTTATAGTTTAGTTTAGTTTATGGTTAATTTATAGTTTAGTTTAGTTTATTTTAGTTTAGTTCAGTTTAGGATATGTCAGGTTAGTTTAGGTTAGTTTACTTTAGTTTTGTATAGTTTATAGTTTGGATTTGTTTAGTTTAGTTTATAGTTCAGTTTAGTTGAGTTTATTTTAATTTAGTTTAATTAAATTTTCTTTACTGTACAATTTTGTTTAGTTTAGTTTAGTTTATAGTTTAGTTTAGTTTAGTTTATGGTTAAGTTTATACTTTTGTTTAGTTTAATTTAGTTTAGTTTAGTATAGTTTAGCTCAGGTTAGCTTAGGTTAGGTTAATTTAGTTTAGTTTAGGTTAGGTTAGGTTAGGTTAGGTTAGGTTTGGTTACTTTAGTTAAGTTTAGTTTAGTTTAGTTAATTTATACTTTAGTTTAGTTTAGCATATAGTTTAGTTTAGTTTAGTTTATAGTATAGTATAGTTTAGTTTAGTTTAGTTTAGGGTAGGTTAGATTAGTTTAGTTTATTTTAGTATAGGTTAGATTTGGTTAGGGTAGTTTAGTTAAGTTTATAGTTTAGTTTAGGTTAGGTTATGTTAGGTTAGGTTAGGTTAGGTTAGGTTAGGTTAGTTTAGTTTAGATTAGTTTAGTTTACTTTACTTTAGTTTTGTTTAGTTTTGTTTAGGTTAGGTTAGTTTAGTTTAGGTTAGGTTAGGTTAGCTTAGTTTCGTTTAGTTTAGTTTAGTTAAGTTTTGTTTGGTTTATAGTTTAGTTTAGTTTAGCTTGGTTTAGTTTAGGTTGGGTTAGGTTAGTTTAGTTTAGTTTAGTTTGGTTTATTTTAGTTTAGTTTAGGTTAGGTGAGCACAGGTTAGTTTAGTTTAATTTAGATTAGATTATTTAGGTTAGGTTATGTTAGGTTAGTTTAGTTTAGTTTATGTTAGTTTAGGTTGAGTTAGGTCAGGTTATGTAAGTTTAGCTTAGTTTAGCTTAGGTTAGGTTAATTTAGGTTATTTTACTTTAGTTTAGTTTAGTTTAGTTTATAGTTTAGTATAATTTATAGTTAGTTTATAGTTTACTTTAGTTTATAGTGTAGTTTAGTTTAGTTTAGTTTCGTTTCGTTTAGGTTAGGTTCGGTTACGTTAGGTTATGTTAGGTTAAGTTAATTTAGTTTAGTTTAGTTATGTTTAGTTTAGTTTATAGTTTAGTTTATTAATTAGTTTAGTTTAATTTATAGTTAAGTATATAGTTTAGTATAGTTTAGTTTAGTGTAGTTTAGTTTAGATTAGCTTAGTTAGTTTATTTTGGATTAGTTTACTTTACGTTACGTTAGGTTAGGTTAATTTATTTTAGTTTAGGTTAGGTTAGGTTAAGTCAGGTTACTTTAGTTTAGCATAGTTTAGTTTAGTTTAGATAATTTATAGTTTAGTTTAGTTTAATTTATAGTTTAGTTTACAGTTTAGTTTACTTTAGTTTCGGTTAGTTTAGGTTAGGTTAGATTAATTTAATTTAGGTTAGGATAGTTTAGTTCAGTTTAGTTTAGTTTATTTAAGCTTAGTTAGTTTAGTTTAGATTAGTATAGTTTACGTTAGGTTAGGTTAGGTTAGGTAAGTTTAGTTTTGTTTAGGTTAGGTTAGGTTAGGTGAAGTTAGGTTACCTTAGTTTAGTTAAGTTAATTTTAGTTTAGTTTAGTGTAGTTTAGATTAGGTTAGGTTAGGTTAGATTAGTTTAGTTTAGTTTAGGTTAGGTTAGGTTAGGATAGTTTAGTTTAGTTTATTTTCGTTTAGTTTAGTTTAGTTTATAGTTTAGTTTATAGTTTAAATTAGTTTAGTTTAGATTAGTTTAGTTTAGTTTAGTTTAGGTTAGGTTAGGTTATGTTAGGTGAGTTTAGTTTAGTTTAGTTTAGGTTAGGTTAGGTGAGTTTAGTTTAGATTAGTTTAGTTTAGGTTAGGTTAGGTTAGGTTAGGTTATGTTAGGTTATGTTAGGTTATGTTAGGTTAGGTTAGTGTAGTTTAGTTTAGTTTAGATTTGACTCGTTTAATTTATAATTTAGTTTATAGTTCAGTTTAGTTTGGTTTAGTATAGTTTAGTTTTGTTTAATTTAGTTTTGTTTAATTTATTTTAATTTAGTTTAGTTTAGTTTAGTATATAGTTTAATTTTTAATTTAGTTTAGTTTAGTTTATAGTTTAGTTTAGTTTATGGTTAATTTATAGTTTAGTTTAGTTTATTTTAGTTTAGTTCAGTTTAGGATATGTCAGGTTAGTTTAGGTTAGTTTACTTTAGTTTTGTATAGTTTATAGTTTGGATTTGTTTAGTTTAGTTTATAGTTCAGTTTAGTTGAGTTTATTTTAATTTAGTTTAATTAAATTTTCTTTACTGTACAATTTTGTTTTGTTTAGTTTAGTTTATAGTTTAGTTTAGTTTAGTTTATGGTTAAGTTTATACTTTTGTTTAGTTTAATTTAGTTTAGTTTAGTATAGTTTAGCTCAGGTTAGCTTAGGTTAGGTTAATTTAGTTTAGTTTAGGTTAGGTTAGGTTAGGTTAGGTTAGGTTTGGTTACTTTAGTTAAGTTTAGTTTAGTTTAGTTAATTTATACTTTAGTTTAGTTTAGCATATAGTTTAGTTTAGTTTAGTTTATAGTATAGTATAGTTTAGTTTAGTTTAGTTTAGGGTAGGTTAGATTAGTTTAGTTTATTTTAGTATAGGTTAGATTTGGTTAGGGTAGTTTAGTTAAGTTTATAGTTTAGTTTAGGTTAGGTTATGTTAGGTTAGGTTAGGTTAGGTTAGGTTAGTTTAGTTTAGATTAGTTTAGTTTACTTTACTTTAGTTTTGTTTAGTTTTGTTTAGGTTGGGTTAGGTTAGTTTAGTTTAGTTTAGTTTGGTTTATTTTAGTTTAGTTTAGGTTAGGTGAGCATAGGTTAGTTTAGTTTAATTTAGATTAGGTTATTTAGGTTAGGTTATGTTAAAGTTAGTTTAGTTTAGTTTAGTTTATGTTAGTTTAGGTTAGGTTAGGTTAGGTTATGTTAGTTTAGTTTAGTTTAGCTTAGTTTAGCTTAGGTTAGGTTAGTTTAGGTTATTTTACTTTAGTTTAGTTTAGTTTAGTTTATAATTTAGTATAGTTTATAGTTTAGTTTATAGTTTACTTTAGTTTATAGTGTAGTTTAGTTTAGTTTAATTTCGTTTCGTTTAGGTTAGGTTCGGTTACGTTAGGTTATGTTAGGTTAAGTTAGTTTAGTTTAGTTTAGTTTAGGTATGTTTAGTTTAGTTTATAGTTTAGTTTATTAATTAGTTTAGTTTAGTTTATAATTAAGTATATAGTTTAGTATAGTTTAGTTTAGTGTAGTTTAGTTTAGATTAGCTTAGTTAGTTTATTTTGGATTAGTTTACTTTACGTTACGTTAGGTTAGGTTAATTTATTTTAATTTAGGTTAGGTTAGGTTAAGTCAGGTTACTTTAGTTTAGCATAGTTTAGTTTAGTTTAGATAATTTTAGTTTATTTATAGTTTAGTTTAGTTTATAATTTAGTTTAGTTTAGTGTGGTTTAGATTAGGTTAGGTTGGGTTAGATTAGTTTAGTTTAGGTTAGGTTAGGTTAGGATAGTTTAGTTTAGTTTATTTTAGTTTAGTTTAGTTTATAGTTCAAATTAGTTTAGTTCAGATTAGTTTAGTTTAGTTTAGTTTACTTAAGTTTAGTTTAGGTTAGGTTAGGTTAGGTTATGTTAGGTTTGGTTAGTGTAGTTTAGTTTAGTTAAGTTCAGTTTGTATTAGGTTAGGTTAATTTAATTTAGTTTAGTTTAGGTTAGGTTAGGTGAGTTTAATTTAGTTTAGTTTAGTTTACGTTAGGTTAGGTTAGGTTAGGTTAGGTTAATTTAGTTTAGTTTAGTTTAATTTAGTTTATTTAATTTATAGTTTAGTTAAATTTAGTTTAGTTTATAGTTTAGATTATAGTTTAGTTTATTTTATATTTTAGTTTAGTTTAGTTAATGTTAGGTTAGTTTAGTTTAGTTTAGTTTAGTTTCGGTTAGGTGTGGTTAGGATAGTTTAGTTTAGTTTAGTTTAGTTTTAGTTGATAGTTTAGTTTAGTTTATTTTATACTTAAGTTCATAGTTTAGTTTATAGTTTAGTTTAGGCTATTTTAGATTAGTTTAGTTTAGTTTGGTTTAGTTTAGGTTAGGTTTGTTTAGGTTAATTTAGTAAAGTTTAGTTTAGTTTTGTTTATTTAGTTTATTTTATAGTTTAGTTTAGTTAAGTTTAGTTTAGTTTAATTTAGTTTAGTTTAGTTTTGTTTAATTTAGTTTAGTTTAGTTTTGTTTAATTTAGATTAGTTTAATTTAGTTTAGTTTTGTTTAGATCAGGTTAGGTTGTTTAGGTTAGTTTAGTTTAGTTTAGTTTAGCTAAGTTTAGTTTAGTTTATAGTTTCGGTAATTTATTTTAGTTTAATTTAGTGTATAGTTAGGTTTATAGTTTAGTTTAGTTTATAGTTTATTTTATAGTTTATTATATTTTAGTTTAGTTTAGTTTAATTTAGCTTAGTTTAGTTTAGTTTCGTTTAGTTTAGGGTAAATAAGGTTAGGTTAGATTGGGTTAAGTTAGTTTAGTTTAGTTTTGTTTAGGTTAGTATAGGTTTGGTTAGGTTAGTTTAGTTCATTTTATTTTAATTTAGTGTAATTAATATATAGTTTAGTTAAATTTAGTTTAGTTTATAGTTTAGATTATAGTTTAGTTTAGTTCATTTTATATTTTAGTTTTGTTTAGTTTAGGTTAGGTTAGTTTAGTTTAGTTTATTTTAAGTTAGGTTAGTTTGGGTTAGAATAGTTTAGTTTAGTTTAGTTTATTTTTAATTTATAGTTTATTATAGTTTTGTGAATACTCAAGTTTATAATTTATTTTATAATCTAGTTTAAAAATTTAGTTTAGGCTATTTTGGATTAGTTTAGCTTAGTTTAGTTTAGTTTAGTTTAGAATAGGTTAGGTTAGGTTAATTTAGTATTGTTTAGTTTAGTTTAGTTTATTTAATTTATTTTATAGATAGTTTATAGTTTAGTTTAGTTAAGTTTAGTTTAGTTTATTGTTTAGTTTGCTTTAGTTTAGTTTTGTTTAATTTATTTTAGTTTAGTTTACTTTAGTTTAGTTTAGGTTAGGTTAGCTTAGGTTATGTTAGGTGAGTTTATTTTAGTTTAGTAGATTAGTTTAGTTTAGGTTAGGATAGTTTAGTTCAGTTTAGTTTAGTTTAGTTAAGCTTAGCTAGTTTAGTTTAGATTAGTATAGTTTACGTTAGGTTAGGTTAGGTAAGTTTAGTTTTGTTTAGGTTAGGTTAGGTTAGGTGAAGTTAGGTTACTTTAGTTTGGTTAAGTTTAATTTATTTTAGTTTATTTTAGTTTATTTATAGTTTAGTTTAGTTTATAATTTAGTTTAGTTTAGTTTAGTTTAGATTAGGTTAGGTTTGGTTATAGTAGTTTAGTTTAGTTAAGTTCAGTTTATATTATGTTAGGTTAATTTAATTTAGTTTAGTTTAGTTTAGGTTAGGTTAGGTGAGTTTAATTTAGTTTAGTTTAGTTTGGTTTAGTTTAGGTTAGGTTTGTTTAGGTTAATTTAGTTAAGCTTAGTTAGTTTAGTTTAGATTAGTATAGTTTACGTTAGGTTAGGTTAGGTTAGGTAAGTTTAGTTCTCTTTAGGTTAGGTTAGGTTAGGTGAAGTTAGGTTACTTTAGTTTAGTTAAGTTTAATTTAGTTTAGTTTAGTGTAGTTTAGATTAGGTTAGGTTAGGTTAGATTAGTTTAGTTTAGTTTAGGTTAGGTTAGGTTAGGATAGTTTAGTTTAGTTTATTTTAGTTTAGTTTAGTTTAGTTTATAGTTTAGTTTATAGTTTAAATTAGTTTAGTTTAGTTTAGTTTAGTTTAGTTTAGTTTAGTTTAGGTTAGGTTATGTTAGGTGAGTTTAGTTTAGTTTAGTTTAGGTTAGGTTCGGTTACGTTATGTTATGTTAGCTTATGTTAGTTTAGTTTAGTTTAGTTTAGTCTAGTTTAGTTAAGTTTAGTTTAGTTTAGTTTAGGTTAGGTTAGGTTTAGTTTGGTTAGATTAGGTTAGATTAGGTTAGTTTAGCTAATTTTAGTTTAGTTTGTAGTTTCGTTAATTTAGTTTAGCTTAGTTTAGTGTATAGTTAAGTTTATAGTTTAGTTTAGTTTATGGTTTAGTATAGTTTAGTTTAGTTTAGTTTAACTTAGTTTAGTTTAGATTCGTATGGTTTAGTTTAGGTTAAGTTAGGTTAGGTTTGGTTAGGTTAATTTAGTTTAGTTTAGTTTAATTTAGTTTATTTAATTTATAGTTTAGTTAAATTTAGTTTATTTTATAGTTTAGATTATAGTTTACTTTATTTTATATTTTAGTTTAGTTTAGTTTAGGTTAGGTTAGTTTAGTTTAGTTTAGTTTAGTTTCGGTTAGGTTGGGTTAGGATAGTTTAGTTTAGTTTAGTTTAGTTTTAGTTTATAGTTTAGTTTAGTTTATTTTATACTTAAGTTCATAGTTTAGTTTGTAGTTTAGTTTAGGCTATTTTAGATTAGTTTAGTTTAGTTTGGTTTAGTTTAGGTTTGGTTTGGTTAGGTTAATTTAGTAAAGTTTAGTTTAGTTTTGTTTATTTAGTTTATTTTATAGTTTAGTTTAGTTAAGTTTAGTTTAGTTTAATTTAGTTTAGTTTAGTTTTGTTTAATATAGTTTAGTTCAGTTTTGTTTAATTTAGTTTAGTTTAATTTAGTTTAGTTTAGTTTAGATCAGGTTAGGTTGTTTAGGTTAGTTTAGTTTAGTTCAGTTTAGCTAAGTTTAGTTTAGTTTATAGTTTCGGTAATTTATTTTAGTTTAATTTAGTGTATAGTTAGGTTTATAGTTTAGTTTAGTTTATAGTTTATTTTATAGTTTAGTATATTTTAGTTTAGTTTAGTTTAGTTTTTGCTTAGGTTAGTTTAGTTTCGTTTAGTTTAGGGTAGGTAAGGTTAGGTTGGGTTGGGTTAAGTTAGTTTAATTTAGTTTTGTTTAGGTTAGGTTAGGCTTGGTTAGGTTAGTTTAGTTCATTTTATTTTAATTTAGTGTAGTTAATTTATAGTTTAGTTAAATTTAGTTTATAGTTTAGATTATAGTTTTGTTTAGTTTAGGTTAGGTTAGTTTAGTTTAGTTTATTTTAGGTTAAGTTAGTTTGGGTTAGAATAGTTTAGTTTAGTTTAGTTTATTTTTAATTTATAGTTTATTTTAGTTTTGTGAATACTTAAGTTTATCGTTTAGTTTATAATCTAGTTTATAGTTTAGTTTAGGCTATTTTGAATTAGTTTAGTATAGTTTAGTTTAGTTTATTTTAGTTTAAAATAGGTTAGGTTAGGTTAATTTAGTAATGTTTAGTTTAGTTTAGTTTATTTAGTTTATTTTATAGTTTAGTTTATAGTTTAGTTTAGTTAAGTTTAGTTTAGTTTATTGATTAGTTTGCTTTAGTTTAGTTTTGTTTAATTTATTTTAGTTTACTTTAGTTTGGTTTCGTTTAGATTAGGTTAGGTTATGTTAATTTAGGTTAGCTTAGTTTAGTTTAGTTTAGGTTAGATTAAGTTAGGTAAGGTTAGTTAAGTTTAGTTTAGTTAAGTTAAGTTTAGTTTAATTTATAGTTTAGTTTAGTTTACTTTAGTTTATAGTTTAGTTTAGTTTAGTTTATTTTAGTTTAAAGTTTAGTTTATACTTTCGTTTACTTTAGTTAATAATTTTGTTTATGGTTTAGTTTAGTTTAGTTTAATTATGTTTTATTTAGTTTAGTTTAGTTTCGTTTAGGTTTGGTTAGGTTAGGTTAGTTTAGTTTAATTCTATTTAGGTTAGGTTAGGTAATTTTAGGTTAGTATAGTTTAGTTAATTTATTTTAGTTAATAGTTCAGTATAGTTTACAGTTTAGTTTATAGTTTAGTTCAGTTTGTAGTGTAGTTTATAGTTTAGTTTAGTTTAGTTTCGTTTAGGTTATGTTAGGTTAGGTTAGGTTGGATTAGCTTAGTTTAGTTTAGTTTAGTTTAGGTTAGTTTCGGTTACGTTATGTTATGTTAGCTTATGTTAGTTTAGTTTAGTTTAGTTTAGTCTAGTTTAGTTAAGTTTAGTTTAGTTTATACTTTAGTTTATATTAGTTTATTTATTAGTTTAGTTTATAGTTAAGTATATAGTTTAGTTTAGTTTAGTTTAGTTTAGCTTAGTTTGTTTATTTTAGATTAGTATAGCTTACGTTACGTTAGATTAAACCTAACTTAACCTAAGCTAACGTAGGTTAGGTTCGTTTAGTTTAGTTTAATTAGATTAGGTTAGGTTAAGTTAGGTTACTTTAGCTTAGTTTAGTTTAGTTTAGATAATTTATGGTTTAGTTTAGTTAAGTTTAATTTATAGATCAGTATATAGTTTACTTTAGTTTATAGTTCAGTTTAGGTTAGATTAGTTTAAGTTAGATTAAGTTAGATTAGTTTAGTTTAGTTTAGTTTCGGTTAGGTTAGATTAGGTTACATTAAGTTAGTTTAGGTTAGCTTAGTTTAGTTTAGTTTAGTATAGTTAAGTATAGTTAAGTTTTGTTTAGTTTACAGTTTAGTTTAGTTAAGTTTAGTTTATAATTTAGTTTATAGTTCAGTTTAGTTTAGTTCATACTTTATTTTAGTTTACTTTAGTTTCAGTTTTAGTTTAGTTTAGTTTAGGTTAGGTTAGGTTAGGTTAGGTTAGTTTAGTTTAGTTTAGTTTATGTTAGTTTAGGTTAGGTTAGGTTATGTTAGTCTAGTTTAGTTTAGCTTAGTTTAGCTTAGGTTAGGTTAGTTTAGGTTATTTTACTTTAGTTTAGTTTAGTTTAGTTTAGTTTATAGTTTTGTTTAGGTTAGGTTAGGTTAGGTTAGGTGAAGTTAGGTTAGTTTAGTTTAGTTAAGTTTAATTTAGTTTAGTTTATTTTAGTTTATTTATAGTTCAGTTTAGTTTATAATTTAGTTTAGTTTAGTGTAGTTTAGATTAGGTTAGGTTAAGTTAGATTAGTTTAGTTTAGTTTAAGTTAGGTTAGGTTAGGTTAGCTTAGTTTAGTGCAGTTTAGTTTAGGTTAGGTTCGGTTACGTTAGGTTATGTTAGGTTAAGTTAGTTTAGTTTAGTTTAGTTTAGGTTAGGTTAGGTTAGTTTAAGTTAGGTTACTTTAGTTTAGTTTAGTTTAGTTTAGATAATTTTTAATTTAGTTTAGTTTAGTTTAGTTTAGTTTAGTTTATAGTTTAGTTTATAGTTTACTTTAGTTTCTAGTTTAGTTTAGTTTGAATTAGATTCGGTAAGTTTAGTTTAGTTTACGTTAGGTTAGGTTAGGTTGAGTTAGGTTACTTTAGTTTAGTTTAGTTTAGATAATTTATAGTTTAGTTTATTTTAGTTTAGTTTATGGTTTAGTTTAGTTTATAGTTTAGTTTAGTTTAGTTTAGTTTAGTTTAGTTTAGTTTAGGTAAGGTTAGATTATATTAGTTTAGTTAAGTTTAGGTTAGGTTAGGTTAGGATAGTTTAGTTTAGTTTATTTTAGTATATTTTAGTTTATACTTTAGTTTAGTTTAGTTAATAGTTTAGATTATAGTTTAGTTTATAGTTTAGTTTATAGTTTAAATTAGTTTAGTTTAGTATAGATTAGTTTTGTTTAATTTAGTTTAGTTTAATTTATTTTAATTTAGTTTATTTTAGTTTAGATTATAGTTTAGTTTATAATTTAATTTAGTTTAGTATATAGTTTAGTTTATGGTTTAGTTTAGTTTAGTTTAGTTTAGTTTGGTTTAGTTTAGTTTAGTTTGGTTTAGTTTAGTTTAGTTTAGTTAATTTAGGTTAGGTTAGGTTAGGTTAGTTTAGTTTAGTTTAGTTTAGGTTAGTTTAGGTTAGGTTAGTTTTTTTTAGTTTAGGTTAGGTTAGTTTAGGCTAGGTTATGTTAGGTTAGGTTAGGTTAGTTTAGTTTATTATAGTAGTTTAGTTTAGTTTACGTTAGGTAAGCTTAATATAGGTTAGGTTGTGTTAGGTTAGGTTAGTTTAATTTAGTTTCGTTTAGTTTATAGTTTAGTTTAGTTTAGTTTTTTTAATTTAGTTAAGTTTAGTATAGTTTAGTTTCATTTAGGTTAGGTTAGGCTAGGATAGTTTAGGTTAGCTTAGTTTACTTTATTTTAGTTTAGATTAAGTTAGGTTAAGTTGGGTTAGGTTCGTTTAGTTTAGTTTAGTTAAATTTAGTTTATAGTTTAGTTTATAGTTTAATTTAGTTTACAGTTAAGATTATAGTCTAGTTTACTTTATAGTTTAGTTTATAGTGCAGTTTAGTTTAGATTAGTTTAGTATAGTTTATTTTAGTTTAGTTTAGGTTAAGTAAGTTTAATTTAGTTTAGTTTAGTTTCGGTTAGGTTAGGTTAGGTTAATTTAAGTTAGGTTATTTTGGGTTAGTTTAGTTTAGTTTAGTTAAGTTTAGTTAAGTTTAGTTTAGTTTACAGTATAGTTTAGTTAAGTTTAGTTTACAGTTTGGTTTATAGTTTAGTTTAGTTTAGTTTATAGATTAGTTTATGGTTTAGTTTGGTTTAGTTTTGTTTAGTTTAGGTTGGTTAATTTAGATTAGATTAGTTTAGTTTGGGCTAGATTAGGTTAGGTTAGATTAGTTTAGTTTAGATTAGATTAGGTTAGGTTAATTTAGGTTGGGTTAGGTTAGTTTAGTTTAATTTAGTTTAGTTAATTTATAGTTTAGTTTAGTTTATAATTTAGTTTATAGTTTAGTTTAGTTTAGTTTATACTTTAGTTTAGTTTAGTTTAATTTAGTTTAAATTAGGTTATGTTAGGTTAGGTTAGTTTAGTTTAGTTTAGTTTAGTTTAGTTTTTTTTTAGTTAAGTTTATAGTTTATTTTGTAGTTTAGTTTAGTTTTGTTTATAGTTTAATTTAGTGTAGTTTAGTTTGATTTATTTTAATTTAGTTTATTTTAGTTTAGTTTTAGTTTAGTTTAGTTAAGTTTTGTTTAGGTTAGGTTACGTTAGGTTAGATTACGTTAGGTTAGGTAAGTATAGTTTAGTTTAGTTTAGGTTAGGTTTGGTTAGGTTAAGTTAGGTTAGGTTAGTTAATTTAGTTTAGTTTAATTTAGTTGGATTTAGAATAGTTTAGTTTAGTTTAGTTAATTTTTGTTAGGTAATTTAGGTTAGTTTATTTAATTTAGTTTAGGTTAGGTTAGTTTAGGGTAGTTTAGTTTAGTTAATTTATTTTAGTTAATAGTTTAGTATAGTTTATAGTTTATTTTATAGTTTAGTTTAGTTTATAGTGTAGTTTAGTTTAGTTTATAGTTTAATTTAGTGTAGTTTAGTTTGATTTATTTTAATTTAGTTTATTTTAGTTTAGTTTTAGTTTAGTTTAGTTAAGTTTTGTTTAGGTTAGGTTACGTTAGGTTAGATTACGTTAGGTTAGGTAAGTATAGTTTAGTTTAGTTTAGGTTAGGTTTGGTTAGGTTAAGTTAGGTTAGGTTAGTTAATTTAGTTTAGTTTAATTTAGTTGGATTTAGAATAGTTTAGTTTAGTTTAGTTAATTTTTGTTAGGTAATTTAGGTTAGTTTATTTAATTTAGTTTAGGTTAGGTTAGTTTAGGGTAGTTTAGTTTAGTTAATTTATTTTAGTTAATAATTTAGTATAGTTTATAGTTTATTTTATAGTTTAGTTTAGTTTATAGTGTAGTTTAGTTTAGTTTAGTTTCGTTTCGTTTAGGTTAGGTTCGGTTACGTTAGGTTATGTTAGGTTAAGTTAGTTTAGTTTAGTTTAGTTTAGTTTAGTTTAGTTATGTTTAGTTTAGTTTATAGTTTGGTTTATTAATTAGTTTAGTTTAGTTTGTAGTTAAGTATATAGTTAGTATAGTTTAGTTTAGTTTAGTTTAGATTACCTTAGTTAGTTTATTTTGGATTAGTTTAGTTTACGTTACGTTAAGTTAGGTTAGGTAAATTTAATTCATTTTAGTTTAGGTTAGGTTAGGTTAAGTTAGGTTACTTTAGTTTAGCTTAGTTTACTTTAGTTTAGATAATTTATAGTTTAGTTTAATTTAGTTTATAGTTTAGTTTACATTTTAGTTTAGTTTAGTTTAGTATCGGTTAGGTTAGGTTAGATTAATTTAATTTAGGTTAGGTTAGGATAGTTTAGTTCAGTTTAATGTAGTTTAGGTTAGGTTAGGTTAGGTGAAGATAGGTTACTTTAGTTTACTTTTGTTTAAAAATAGTTTAGTTTACTTTAGTTTATTTATAGTTTAGTTTAGTTTATAATTTAGTTTAGTTTAGTGTAGTTTAGGTTAGGTTAGGTTAGGTTAGATTAGTTTAGTTTAGATTATGTTAGGTTAGGATAGTTTAGTTTACTTTATTTTAGTTTAGTTTAGTTTATAATTTAGTTTATTGTTTAAATTATTTTAGTTTAGATTAGTTTAGTTTAGTTTAGTTTACTTAAGTTAAGTTTAGGTTAGGTTAGGTTAGTTTAGGTTAGGTTAGTTTAGTTTAGTTTATTTGAGTTCAGTTTATATTAGGTTAGGTTAATTTAATTTATTATAGTTTGGTTTAGGTTAGGATAGGTTAAGTTAGGTTGGGTTAGGTTATGTTAGGTTAGGTTAGTGTAGTTTAGTTTAGTTTAGTTTAGATTTGTCTCGTTTAGTTTATAGTTTAGTTTATAGTTCAGTTTAGTTTAGTATAGTTTAGTTTAGTTTAATTAGTTTTGTTTAATTTATTTTAATTTAGTTTAGTTTAGTATATAGGTTAGTTTATAATTTAGTTTAGTTTAGTTTATAGTTTAGTTTATGGTTTAGTTTAGTTTCGTTTGGTTTGGTTTAGATTAGTTCTGTTTCGTTTAGTTTAGTTTAGTTTAGGTTAGGTTAGCTTAGTTTAGTTTAGTTTAGGTTAGGTTAGGTTAGGTTAGTTTAGTTTACTTTATTTTAGTTTAGGTTAGTTTAGTTTAGTTTAGGTTAGGTTAGGTTTGGTTTGGTTAGGTTAGGTTAGGTTAGTTTAGTTTATTTTAGGTTAGTTTAGTTTAGGTTAGGTTAGTAAAATTTAATTTAGTTAGATTATAATTTTGTTTATAGTTTAGTTTAGTTTATAGTTTAGTTTAGTTAAGTTTAGTTTAGGTTAATTTAGGTTAGGTTAGTTTAGGTTAGGTTAGGTTAGTTTACTTTAATTCAGTTTAAGTTATGTCAGGTTAGTTTAGGTTAGTTTACTTTAGTTGAGTTTAGTTTAGTTTATAGTTTAGATTTGTTTAGTTTAGTTTAGTGTAGTTTAGTTTATAGTTTTGTTTATAGTTTAGTTTAGTTAAGTTTAGTATCGTTTAGGTTAGGTTAGCTTAGATTAGTTTAGTTTAGTTTAGTTTCGTTTAGGTTAGTTAGTTAGTTTAGTTCAGTTTAGGTTGTCAGGTTAGTTTAGGTTAGTTTACTTTAGTTTAGTTTAGTTTATAATTTAGATTTGTTTAGTTTAGTTTAGTTTAGTTTATAGTTTAGTTTATAGTTTAGTTTAGTTTAATTTAGTTTAGTTCAGTTTAGGATATGTCAGGTTAGTTTAGGTAAATTTACTTTAGTTTAGTATAGTTTATAGTTTAGATTTGTTTAGTTTAGTTTATAGTTCAGTTTAGTTGAGTTTATTTTAATTTAGTTTAATTAAATTTTATTTACTGTACAATTTAGTTTAGTTTAGTTTAGTTTATAGTTTAGTTTAGTTTAGTTTATGGTTAAGTTTATACTTTTGTTTAGTTTAATTTAGTTTAGTTTAGTATAATTTAGCTCAGGTTAGCTTAGGTTAGGTTAATTTAGTTTAGTTTAGGTTAGGTTAGGTTAGGTCAGGTTACTTTAGTTAAGTTTAGTTTAGTTTAGTTAATTTATAGTTTAGTTTAGTTTAGCATATAGTTTAGTTTAGTTTAGTTTATAGTTTAGTATAGTTTAGTTTAGTTTAGTTTAGTTTAGGGTAGGTTAGATTGGTTTAGTTTATTTTAGTTTAGGTTAGGTTTGGTTAGGGTAGTTTAGTTTAGTGTATAATTTAGTTTAGGTTAGGTTACGTTCGGTTAGGTTAGGTTAGTTTAGTTTAGATTAGTTTAGTTTACTTTACTTTAGTTTTGTATAGTTTTGTTTAGGTTAGGTTAGTTTAGTTTAGGTTAGGTTAGGTTAGGTTAGTTTCGTTTAGTTTAGTTTAGTTAAATTTTGTTTGGTTTATAGTTTAGTTTAGTTTAGCTTGGTTTAGTTTAGGTTGGGTTAGGTTAGTTTAGTTTAGTTTAGTTTGGTTTATTTTAGTTTAGTTTAGGTTAGGTGAGCACAGGTTAGTTTAGTTTAATTTAGATTAGATTATTTAGGTTAGGTTATGTTAGGTTAGTTTAGTTTAGATTATGTTAGTTTAGGTTGAGTTAGGTCAGGTTATGTAAGTTTAGCTTAGTTTAGCTTAGGTTAGGTTAATTTAGGTTATTTTACTTTAGTTTAGTTTAGTTTAGTTTATAGTTTAGTATAATTTATAGTTAGTTTATAGTTTACTTTAGTTTATAGTGTAGTTTAGTTTAGTTTAGTTTCGTTTCGTTTAGGTTAGGTTCGGTTACGTTAGGTTATGTTAGGTTAAGTTAGTTTAGTTTAGTTTAGTTATGTTTAGTTTAGTTTATAGTTTAGTTTATTAATTAGTTTAGTTTAATTTATAGTTAAGTATATAGTTTAGTATAGTTTAGTTTAGTGTAGTTTAGTTTAGATTAGCTTAGTTAGTTTATTTTGGATTAGTTTACTTTACGTTACGTTAGGTTAGGTTAATTTATTTTAGTTTAGGTTAGGTTAGGTTAAGTCAGGTTACTTTAGTTTAGCATAGTTTAGTTTAGTTTAGATAATTTATAGTTTAGTTTAGTTTAATTTATAGTTTAGTTTACAGTTTAGTTTACTTTAGTTTCGGTTAGTTTAGGTTAGGTTAGATTAATTTAATTTAGGTTAGGATAGTTTAGTTCAGTTTAGTTTAGTTTATTTAAGCTTAGTTAGTTTAGTTTAGATTAGTATAGTTTACGTTAGGTTAGGTTAGGTTAGGTAAGTTTAGTTTTGTTTAGGTTAGGTTAGGTTAGGTGAAGTTAGGTTACTTTAGTTTAGTTAAGTTTAATTTAGTTTAGTTTAGTGTAGTTTAGATTAGGTTAGGTTAGGTTAGATTAGTTTAGTTTAGTTTAGGTTAGGTTAGGTTAGGATAGTTTAGTTTAGTTTATTTTCGTTTAGTTTAGTTTAGTTTATAGTTTAGTTTATAGTTTAAATTAGTTTAGTTTAGATTAGTTTAGTTTAGTTTAGTTTAGTTTAGGTTAGGTTATGTTAGGTGAGTTTAGTTTAGTTTAGTTTATGTTAGGTTAGTTTAGTTTAGTTTCGTTTAGTTTAGTTTAGTTTAGGTTAAGTTTTGTTTAGTTTGGTTAGGTTAGGTTAGGTTAGGTTAGTTTAGCTAATTTTAGTTTAGTTTATAGTTTCGTTAATTTAGTTTAGTTTAGTTTAGTGTATAGTTAAGTTTATAGTTTAGTTTAGTTTATGGTTTAGTATAGTTTAGTTTAGTTTAGTTTAACTTAGTTTAGTTTAGATTCGTTTAGGTTAAGTTAGGTTAGGTTTGGTTAGGTTAATTTAGTTTAGTTTAGTTTAATTTAGTTTATTTAATTTATATTTTAGTTAAATTTAGTTTAGTTCATAGTTTAGATTATAGTTTAGTTTATTTTATATTTTAGTTTAGTTTAGTTTATGTTAGTTTAGTTTAGTTTAGTTTAGTTTAATTTCGTTAGGTGTGGTTATGATAGTTTAGTTTAGTTTAGTTTAGTTTTAGTTTATAGTTTAGTTTAGTTTATTTTATACTTAAGTTCATGGTTTAGTTTATAGTTTAGTTTAGGCTATTTTAGATTAGTTTAGTTTAGTTTGGTTTATTTTAGTTTAGTTTAGGTTAGGTGAGCATAGGTTAGTTTAGTTTAATTTAGATTAGGTTATTTAGGTTAGGTTATGTTAGGTTAGTTTAGTTTAGTTTAGTTTATGTTAGGTTATGTTAGGTTAGGTTATGTTAGTTTAGTTTAGATTAGCTTAGTTTAGCTTAGGTTAGGTTAGTTTAGGTAATTTTACTTTAGTTTAATTTAGTTTAGTTTATAGTTTAATATAGTTTATAGTTTAGTTTATAGTTTTCTTTAGTTTATAGTGTAGTTTAGTTTAGTTTAGTTTCGTTTCGTTTAGGTTAGGTTCAGTTACGTTAGGTTATGTTAGGTAAAGTTAGTTTAGTTTAGTTTAGTTTAGTTATGTTTAGTTTAGTTTATAGTTTAGTTTATTAATTAGTTTAGTTTAGTTTATAGTTAAGTATATAGTTTAGTATAGTTTAGTTTAGTGTAGTTTAGTTTAGATTAGCTTAGTTAGTTTATTTTGGATTAGTTTATTTTAGGTTACGTTAGGTTAGGTTAATTTATTTTAGTTTAGGTTATGTTAAGTCAGGTTACTTTAGTTTAGCATAGTTTAGTTTAGTTTAGATAATTTATAGTTTAGTTTAGTTTAGTTTCGGTTAGTTTAGGTTAGGTTAGATTAATTTAATTAAGGTTGGGATAGTTTAGTTCAGTTTAGTTTAGTTTAGTTAAGCTTAGTTAGTTTAGTTTAGATCAGTATAGTTTACGTTAGGTTAGGTTAGGTTAGGTAAGTTTAGTTCTCTTTAGGTTAGGTTATGTTAGGTGAAGTTAGGTTACTTTAGTTTAGTTAAGTTTAATTTAGTTTAGTTTAGTGTAGTTTAGATTAGGTTAGGTTAGGTTAGATTAGTTTAGTTTAGTTTAGGTTAGGTTAGGTTAGGATAGTTTAGTTTAGTTTATTTTAGTTTAGTTTAGTTTAGTTTATAGTTTAGTTTATGGTTTAAATTAGTTTAGTTTAGTTTAGTTTAGTTTAGTTTAGTTTAGTTTAGTTTAGGTTAGGTTATGTTAGGTGAGTTTGGTTTAGTTTAGTTTAGGTTAGGTTAGGTGAGTTTAGTTTAGTTTAGTTTAGTTTAGGTTAGGTTAGGTTAGGTTAGGTTATGTTAGGTTATGTTAGGTTATGTTAGGTTAGATTAGTGTAGTTTAGTTTAGTTTAGATTTGACTCGTTTAGTTTATAATTTAGTTTATAGTTCAGTTTAGTTTGGTTTAGTATAGTTTAGTTTTGTTTAATTTAGTTTTGTTTAATTTATTTTAATTTAGTTTAGTTTAGTTTAGTATATAGTTTAATTTTTAATTTAGTTTAGTTTAGTTTATAGTTTAGTTTAGTTTATGGTTAATTTATAGTTTAGTATAGTTTATTTTAGTTTAGTTCAGTTTAGGATATGTCAGGTTAGTTTAGGTTAGTTTACTTTAGTTTAGTATAGTTTATAGTTTGGATTTGTTTAGTTTAGTTTATAGTTCAGTTTAGTTGAGTTTATTTTAATTTAGTTTAATTAAATTTTCTTTACTGTACAATTTAGTTTAGTTTAGTTTAGTTTATAGTTTAGTTTAGTTTAGTTTATGGTTAAGTTTATACTTTTGTTTAGTTTAATTTAGTTTAGTTTAGTATAGTTTAGCTCAGGTTAGCTTAGGTTAGGTTAATTTAGTTTAGTTTAGGTTAGGTTAGGTTAGGTTAGGTTAGGTTTGGTTACTTTAGTTAAGTTTAGTTTAGTTTAATTAATTTATACTTTAGTTTAGTTTAGCATATAGTTTATTTTATTTTAGTTTATAGTATAGTATAGTTTATTTTAGTTTAGTTTAGGGTAGGTTAGATTAGTTTAGTTTATTTTAGTATAGGTTAGATTTGGTTAGGGTAGTTTAGTTAAGTTTATAGTTTAGTTTAGGTTAGGTTACGTTAGGTTAGGTTAGGTTAGGTTAGTTTAGTTTAGATTAGTTTAGTTTACTTTACTTTAGTTTCGTTTAGTTTTGTTTAGGTTAGGTTAGGTTAGTATAGGTTAGGTTAGGTTAGCGTATTTTGGTTTAGTTTAGTTTAGTTAAGTTTTGTTTAGTTTATAATTTAGTTTAGTTTAGTTTAGCTTGGTTTAGTTTAGGTTGGGTTAGGTTAGTTTAGTTTAGTTTAGTTTGGTTTATTTTAGTTTAGTTTAGGTTAGGTGAGCATAGGTTAGTTTAGTTTAATTTAGATTAGGTTATTTAGGTTAGGTTATGTTAAAGTTAGTTTAGTTTAGTTTAGTTTATGTTAGTTTAGGTTAGGTTAGGTTAGGTTATATTAGTTTAGTTTAGTTTAGCTTAGTTTAGCTTAGGTTAGGTTAGTTTAGGTTATTTTACTTTAGTTTAGTTTAGTTTAGTTTATAGTTTAGTATAGTTTATAGTTTAGTGTATAGTTTACTTTAGTTTATAGTGTAGTTTAGTTTAGTTTAGTTTCGTTTCGTTTAGGTTAGGTTCGGTTACGTTAGGTTATGTTAGGTTAAGTTAGTTTAGTTTAGTTTATTTTAGTTATGTTTAGTTTAGTTTATAGTTTAGTTTATTAATTAGTTTAGTTTAGTTTATAATTAAGTATATAGTTTAGTATAGTTTAGTTTAGTGTAGTTTAGTTTAGATTAGCTTAGTTAGTTTATTTTGGATTAGTTTACTTTACGTTACGTTAGGTTAGGTTAATTTATTTTAATTTAGGTCAGGTTAGGTTAAGTCAGGTTACTTTAGTTTAGCATAGTTTAGTTTAGTTTAGATAATTTTAGTTTATTTATAGTTTAGTTTAGTTTATAATTTAGTTTAGTTTAGTGTGGTTTAGATTAGGTTAGGTTGGGTTAGATTAGTTTAGTTTAGGTTAGGTTAGGTTAGGATAGTTTAGTTTAGTTTATTTTAGTTTAGTTTAGTTTATAGTTCAAATTAGTTTAGTTCAGATTAGTTTAGTTTAGTTTAGTTTACTTAAGTTTAGTTTAGGTTAGGTTAGGTTAGGTTATGTTAGGTTTGGTTAGTGTAGTTTAGTTTAGTTAAGTTCAGTTTGTATTAGGTTAGGTTAATTTAATTTAGTTTAGTTTAGGTTAGGTTAGGTGAGTTTAATTTAGTTTAGTTTAGTTTACGTTAGGTTAGGTTAGGTTAGGTTAGGTTAATTTAGTTTAGTTTAGTTTAATTTAGTTTATTTAATTTATAGTTTAGTTAAATTTAGTTTAGTTTATAGTTTAGATTATAGTTTAGTTTATTTTATATTTTAGTTTAGTTTAGTTAATGTTAGGTTAGTTTAGTTTAGTTTAGTTTAGTTTCTGTTAGGTGTGGTTAGGATAGTTTAGTTTAGTTTAGTTTAGTTTTAGTTTATAGTTTAGTTTAGTTTATTTTATACTTAAGTTCATAGTTTAGTTTATAGTTTAGTTTAGGCTATTTTAGATTAGTTTAGTTTAGTTTGGTTTAGTTTAGGTTAGGTTTGTTTAGGTTAATTTAGTAAAGTTTAGTTTAGTTTTGTTTATTTAGTTTATTTTATAGTTTAGTTTAGTTAAGTTTGGTTTAGTTTAATTTAGTTTAGTTTAGTTTTGTTTAATTTAGTTTAGTTTAGTTTTGTTTAATTTAGATTAGTTTAATTTAGTTTAGTTTTGTTTAGATCAGGTTAGGTTGTTTAGGTTAGTTTAGTTTAGTTTAGTTTAGCTAAGTTTAGTTTAGTTTATAGTTTCGGTAATTTATTTTAGTTTAATTTAGTGTATAGTTAGGTTTATAGTTTAGTTTAGTTTATAGTTTATTTTATAGTTTAGTATATTTTAGTTTAGTTTAGTTTAATTTAGCTTAGTTTAGTTTAGTTTCGTTTAGTTTAGGGTAAATAAGGTTAGGTTAGATTGGGTTAAGTTAGTCTAGTTTAGTTTTGTTTAGGTTAGTATAGGTTTGGTTAGGTTAGTTTAGTTCATTTTATTTTAATTTAGTGTAATTAATATATAGTTTAGTTAAATTTAGTTTAGTTTATAGTTTAGATTATAGTTTAGTTTAGTTCATTTTATATTTTAGTTTTGTTTAGTTTAGGTTAGGTTAGGTTAGGTTATGTTAGGTTTGGTTAGTGTAGTTTAGTTTAGTTAAGTTCAGTTTATATTAGGTTAGGATAATTTAATTTAGTTTAGTTTAGTTTAGGTTAGGTTAGGTGAGTTTAATTTAGTTTAGTTTAGTTTAGGTTAGGTTAGGTTAGGTTAGGTTAGGTTATGTTAGGTTAGGTTAGTGTAGTGTAGTTTAGTTTAGTTTAGATTTGACTCGTTTAGTTTATAATTTAGTTTATAGTTCAGTTTACAGTTTAGTTTAATTTAGTTTCGGTTAGTTTAGGTTAGGTTAGATTAATTTAATTTAGGTTAGGATAGTTTAGTTCAGTTTAGTTTAGTTTATTTAAGCTTAGTTAGTTTAGTTTAGATTAGTATAGTTTACGTTAGGTTAGGTTAGGTTAGGTAAGTTTAGTTTTGTTTAGGTTAGGTTAGGTTAGGTGAAGTTAGGTTACTTTAGTTTAGTTAAGTTTAATTTAGTTTAGTTTAGTGTAGTTTAGATTAGGTTAGGTTAGGTTAGATTAGTTTAGTTTAGTGTAGGTTAGGTTAGGTTAGGATAGTTTAGTTTAGTTTATTTTATTTTAGTTTAGTTTAGTTTATAGTTTAGTTTATAGTTTAAATTAGTTTAGTTTAGATTAGTTTAGTTTAGTTTAGTTTAGTTTAGGTTAGGTTATGTTAGATGAGTTTAGTTTAGTTTAGTTTAGGTTAGGTTAGTTTAGTTTAGTTTCGTTTAGTTTAGTTTAGTTTAGGTTAAGTTAGGTTTAGTTTGGTTAGGTTAGGTTAGGTTAGGTTAGGTTAGTTTAGTTTAGTATAGTTTAGGTTAGGTTAGGTTAGGTTAGGTTAAGTTAGGTTATGTTAGGTTAGGTTATAGTAGTTTAGTTTAGTTAAGTTTAGATTTTACTCGTTTAGTTTATAGTTTAGTTTATAGTTCAGTTTAGTTTAGTTTAGTATAGTTTAGTTTTGTTTAATTTAGTTTTGTTTAATTTATTTTAATTTAGTTTAGTTTAGTTTAGTATATAGTTTAGTTTTTAATTTAGTTTAGTTTAGATTATAGTTTAGTTTATGATTTAGTTTAGTTTAGTTTGGTTTGGTTTAGTTTAGTTCTCTTTGTTTTAGTTTAGTTTAGTTTAGGTTAGATTAGCTTAGTTTAGTTTAGTTTAATTTAGGTTAGGTTCAGTTAGGTTAGTTTAGTTTACTTTAGTTTAGTTTAGGTTAGGTTAGCTTAGGTTATGTTAGGTGAGTTTATTTTAGTTTAGTAGTTTAGTTTAGTTTAGGTTAGGTTAGTTTAGTTTAGTTTAGTTTCGTTTAGTTTAGTTTAGTTTATGTATGGTTAGGTTTAGTTTGGTTAGGTTAGGTTAGGTTAGGTTAGTTTAGTTTATTTTAGGTTAGTTTAGGTTAGGTAAGGTTAGGTTAGTTAAATTTAATTTTGTTAGATTATAATTTAGTTTATAGTTTAGTTTAGGTTAGTTTATTGTTTAGTTTAGTTAAGTTTAGTTTAGGTTAGGTAAGGTTAGGTTAGGTTAGTTTAGTTTAGTATAGTTAGGTTTAGTTTAGTTTAGTGAATTTAGTTTAGTTTAGGTTTTAGTTAAGCTTAGTTAGTTTAGTTTAGATTAGTATAGTTTACTTTAGGTTAGGTTAGGTTAGGTAATTTTAGTTTAGTTTAGTTTAGGTTAGGTTAGGTGAAGTTATGTTACTTTAGTTTAGTTTAGTTTATTTACAGTTTAGTTTAGTTTATAATTAATTTAGTTTAGTGTAGTTTAGGTTAGGTTAAGTTAGGTTAGATTAGTTTAGTTTAGTTTAGGTTAGGTTAGGTGAGAATAGTTTAGTTTATTTTAGTTTAGTTTAGTTTATAGTTAAGTTTACAGTTTAAATTAGTTTAGTTTAAATTAATTTAGTTTAGGTTAGGTTAGGTTATGTTAGGTTAGGTTAGTTTAGCATAGGTTTGATTAGGTTAGGTTAGTTTAGGTTACGGCAGTTTAGTTTAGTTTAGGTTAGGTTGGTTTAGTTTAGTTTCGTTTAGTTTAGTTTAGTTTAGGTTAGGTTAGGTTTAGTTTGGTTAGGTTAGGTTAGTTTAGCTAATTTTAGTTTAGTTTATAGTTTCGTTAATTTAGTTTAGTTTAGTTTAGTGTATAGTTAAGTTTATAGTTTAGTTTAGTTTATGGTTTAGTATAGTTTAGTTTAGTTTAGTTTAACTTAGTTTAGTTTAGATTCGTTTAGTATAGTTTAGGTTAAGTTAGGTTAGGTTTGGTTAGGTTAATTTAGCTTAGTTTAGTTTAATTTAGTTTATTTAATTTATAGTTTAGTTAAATTTAGTTTAGTTTATAGTTTAGATTATAGTTTAGTTTATTTTATATTTTAGTTTAGTTTAGTTTATGTTAGGTTAGTTTAGTTTAGTTTAGTTTAGTTTCGGTTAGGTGTGGTTAGGATAGTTTAGTTTAGTTTAGTTTAGTTTTAGTTTATAGTTTAGTTTAGTTTATTTTATACTTAAGTTCATTGTTTAGTTTATAGTTTAGTTTAGGCTATTTTAGATTAGTTTAGTTTAGTTTGGTTTAGTTTAGGTTAGGTTTGTTTAGGTTAATTTAGTAAAGTTTAGTTTAGTTTTGTTTATTTAGTTTATTTTATAGTTTAGTTTAGTTAAGTTTGGTTTAGTTTAATGTAGTTTAGTTTAGTTTTGTTTAATTTAGTTTAGTTTAGTTTTGTTTAATTTAGATTAGTTTAATTTAGTTTAGTTTTGTTTAGATCAGGTTAGGTTGTTTAGGTTAGTTTAGTTTAGTTTAGTTTAGCTAAGTTTAGTTTAGTTTATAGTTTCGGTAATTTATTTTAGTTTAATTTAGTGTATTGTTAGGTTTATAGTTTAGTTTAGTTTATAGTTTATTTTATAGTTTAGAATATTTTAGTTTAGTTTAGTTTAATTTAGCTTAGTTTAGTTTAGTTTCGTTTAGTTTAGGGTAAATAAGGTTAGGTTAGATTGGGTTAAGTTAGTTTAGTTTAGTTTTGTTTAGGTTAGTATAGGTTTGGTTAGGTTAGTTTAGTTCATTTTATTTTAATTTAGTGTAATTAATATATAGTTTAGTTAAATTTAGTTTAGTTTATAGTTTAGATTATAGTTTAGTTTAGTTCATTTTATATTTTAGTTTTGTTTAGTTTAGGTTAGGTTAGTTTAGTTTAGTTTATTTTAGGTTAGGTTAGTTTGGGTTAGAATAGTTTAGTATAGTTTAGTTTATTTTTAATCTATAGTTTATTTTAGTTTTGTGAATACTCAAGTTTATAATTTATTTTATAATCTAGTTTAAAAATTTAGTTTAGGCTATTTTGGATTAGTTTAGCTTAGTTTAGTTTAGTTTAGTTTAGAATAGGTTAGGTTAGGTTAATTTAGTATTGTTTAGTTTAGTTTAGTTTATTTAATTTATTTTATAGTTTAGTTTATAGTTTAGTTTAGTTAAGTTTAGTTTAGTTTATTGTTTAGTTTGCTTTAGTTTAGTTTTGTTTAATTTATTTTAGTTTAGTTTACTTTAGTTTAGTTTAGGTTAGGTTAGCTTAGGTTATGTTAGGTGAGTTTATTTTAGTTTAGTAGATTAGTTTAGTTTAGGTTAGGATAGTTTAGTTCAGTTTAGTTTAGTTTAGTTAAGCTTAGCTAGTTTAGTTTAGATTAGTATAGTTTACGTTAGGTTAGGTTAGGTAAGTTTAGTTTTGTTTAGGTTAGGTTAGGTTAGGTGAAGTTAGGTTACTTTAGTTTGGTTAAGTTTAATTTATTTTAGTTTATTTTAGTTTATTTATAGTTTAGTTTAGTTTATAATTTAGTTTAGTTTAGTTTAGTTTAGATTAGGTTAGGTTAGGTTAGATTAGTTTAGTTTAGTTTAGGTTAGGTTAGGTTAGGATAGTTTAGTTTAGTTTATTTTAGTTTAGTTTAGTTTAGTTTACAGTTTAGTTTATAGTTTAAATTAGTTTAGTTCAGATTAGTTTAGTTTAGTTTAGTTTACTTAAGTTTAGTTTAGGTTAGGCTAGGTTAGGTTAGGTTAGGTTATGTTAGGTTTGGTTATAGTAGTTTAGTTTAGTTAAGTTCAGTTTATATTAGGTTAGGTTAATTTAATTTAGTTTAGTTTAGTTTAGGTTAGGTTAGGTGAGTTTAATTTAGTTTAGTTTAGTTTGGTTTAGTTTAGCTTAGGTTTGTTTAGGTTAATTTAGTAAAGTTTAGTTTAGTTTTGCTTATTTAGTTTATTTTATAGTTTAGTTTAGTTTACTTTAGTTTATAGTTTAGTTTAGTTTAGTTTATTTTAGTTTAAAATTTAGTTTATACTTTCGTTTACTTTAGTTAATAATTTTGGTTATTGGCTTAGTTTAGTTTAGTTTAATTATGTTTTATTTAGTTTAGTTTAGTTTCGTTTAGGTTTGGTTAGGTTAGGTTAGTTTAGTTTAATTCTATTTAGGTTAGGTTAGGTAATTATAGGTTAGTATAGTTTAGTTAATTTATTTTAGTTAATAGTTCAGTATAGTTTACAGTTTAGTTTATAGTTTAGTTCAGTTTATAGTGTAGTTTATAGTTTAGTTTAGCTTAGTTTCGTTTAGGTTATGTTAGGTTAGGTTAGGTTGATTAGCTTAGTTTAGTTTAGTTTAGTTTAGGTTAGGTTCGGTTACGTTATGTTATGTTAGCTTATGTTAGTTTAGTTTAGTTTAGTTTAGTCTAGTTTAGTTAAGTTTAGTTTAGTTTAGTTTAAGTTAGGTTAGGTTTAGTTTGGTTAGATTAGGTTAGATTAGGTTAGTTTAGCTAATTTTAGTTTAGTTTATAGTTTCGTTAATTTAGTTTAGTTTAGTTTAGTGTATAGTTAAGTTTATAGTTTAGTTTAGTTTATGGTTTAGTATAGTTTAGTTTAGTTTAGTTTAACTTAGTTTAGTTAGGTTCGTATAGTTTAGTTTAGGTTAAGTTAGGTTAGGTTTGGTTAGGTTAATTTAGTTTAGTTTAGTTTAATTTAGTTTATTTAATTTATAGTTTAGTTAAATTTAGTTTATTTTATAGTTTAGTTTATTTTATATTTTAGTTTAGTTTAGTTTAGTTTAGGTTAGTTAAGTTTAGTTTAGTTTAGTTTCGGTTAGGTTGGGTTAGGATAGTTTAGTTTAGTTTAGTTTTAGTTTATAGTTTAGTTTAGTTTATTTTATACTTAAGTTCATAGTTTAGTTTATAGTTTAGTTTAGGCTATTTTAGATTATTTTAGTTTAGTTTGGTTTAGTTTAGGTTTGGTTTGGTTAGGTTAATTTAGTAAAGTTTAGTTTAGTTTTGTTTATTTAGTTTATTTTATAGTTTAGTTTAGTTAAGTTTAGTTTAGTTTAATTTAGTTTAGTTTAGTTTTGTTTAATTTAGTTTAGTTTAGTTTTGTTTAATTTAGTTTAGTTTAATTTAGTTTAGTTTAGTTTAGATCAGGTTAGGTTGTTTAGGTTAGTTTAGTTTAGTTCAGTTTAGCTAAACTTAGTTTAGTTTATAGTTTCGGTAATTTATTTTAGTTTAATTTAGTGTATAGTTAGGTTTATAGTTTAGTTTAGTTTATAGTTTATTTTATAGTTTAGTATATTTTAGTTTAGTTTAGTTTAGTTTTTGCTTAGTTTAGTTTAGTTTCGTTTAGTTTAGGGTAGGTAAGGTTAGGTTGGGTTGGGTTAAGTTAGTTTAGTTTAGTTTTGTTTAGGTTAGGTTAGGCTTGGTTAGGTTAGTTTAGTTCATTTTATTTTAATTTAGTGTAGTTAATTTATAGTTTAGTTAAATTTAGTTTAGTTTATAGTTTAGATTATAGTTTTGTTTAGTTTAGGTTAGGTTAGTTTAGTTTAGTTTAGTTTATTTTAGGTTAAGTTAGTTTGGGTTAGAATAGTTTAGTTTAGTTTAGTTTATTTTTAATTTATAGTTTATTTTAGTTTTGTGAATACTTAAGTTTATCGTTTAGTTTATAATCTAGTTTATAGTTTAGTTTAGGCTATTTTGGATTAGTTTAGTATAGTTTAGTTTAGTTTATTTTAGTTTAGAATAGGTTAGGTTAGGTTAATTTAGTATTGTTTAGTTTAGTTTAGTTTATTTAGTTTATTTTATAGTTTAGTTTATAGTTTAGTTTAGTTAAGTTTAGTTTAGTTTATTGTTTAGTTTGCTTTAGTTTAGTTTTGTTTAATTTATTTTAGTTTAGTTTAGTTTGGTTTCGTTTAGGTTAGGTTAGGTTATGTTAATTTAGGTTAGCTTAGTTTAGTTTAGTTTAGGTTAGATTAAGTTAGGTAAGGTTAGTTAAGTTTAGTTTAGTTAAGTTAAGTTTAGTTTAATTTATAGTTTAGTTTAGTTTACTTTAGTTTATAGTTTAGTTTAGTTTAGTTTATTTTAGTTTAAAGTTTAGTTTATACTTTCGTTTACTTTAGTTAATAATTTTGTTTATGGTTTAGTTTAGTTTAGTTTAATTATGTTTTATTTAGTTTAGTTTCGTTTAGGTTTGGTTAGGTTAGGTTAGTTTAGTTTAATTCTATTTAGGTTAGGTTAGGTAATTTTAGGTTAGTATAGTTTAGTTAATTTATTTTAGTTAATAGTTCAGTATAGTTTACAGTTTAGTTTATAGTTTAGTTCAGTTTGTAGTGTAGTTTATAGTTTAGTATAGTTTCGTTTAGGTTATGTTAGGTTACGTTAGGTTGGATTAGCTTAGTTTAGTTTAGTTTAGTTTAGGTTAGGTTCGGTTACGTTATGTTATGTTAGCTTATGTTAGTTTAGTTCAGTTTAGTTTAGTCTAGTTTAGTTAAGTTTAGTTTAGTTTATAGTTTAGTTTATATTAGTTTATTTATTAGTTTAGTTTATAGTTAAGTATATAGTTTAGTTTAGTTTAGTTTAGTTTAGCTTAGTTTGTTTATTTTAGATTAGTATAGCTTACGTTACGTTAGGTTAAACCTAACTTAACGTAAGCTAACGTAAGTTAGGTTCGTTTAGTTTAGTTTAATTAGATTAGGTTAGGTTAAGTTAGGTTACTTTAGCTTAGTTTAGTTTAGTTTAGATAATTTATGAATTAGTTTAGTTAAGTTTAATTTATAGATCAGTATATAGTTTACTTTAGTTTATAGTTCAGTTTAGGTTAGATTAGTTTAAGTTAGATTAGGTTAGATTAGTTTAGTTTAGTTTAGTTTCGGTTAGGTTCGATTAGGTTACATTAAGTTAGTTTAGGTTAGCTTAGTTTAGTTTAGTTTAGTATAGTTAAGTTTAGTTAAGTTTTGTTTAGTTTACAGTTTAGTTTAGTTAAGTTTAGTTTATAATTTAGTTTATAATTCATTTTAGTTTAGTTCATACTTTATTTTAGTTTACTTTAGTTTCAGTTTTAGTTTAGTTTAGTTTAGGTTAGGTTAGGTTAGGTTAGGTTAGTTTAGTTTAGTTTAGTTTATGTTAGTTTAGGTTAGGTTAGGTTATGTTAGTCTACTTTAGTTTAGCTTAGTTTAGCTTAGGTTAGGTTAGTTTAGGTTATTTTACTTTAGTTTAGTTTAGTTTAGTTTATAGTTTTGTTTAGGTTAGGTTAGGTTAGGTGAAGTTAGGTTACTTTAGTTCAGTTAAGTTTAATTTAGTTTAGTTTATTTTAGTTTATTTATAGTTTAGTTTAGTTTATATTTTAGTTTAGTTTAGTGTGGTTTAGATTAGGTTAGGTTAGGTTAGATTAGTTTAGTTTAGTTTAAGTTAGGTTAGGTTAGGATAGTTTAGTTTAGTTTATTTTAGTTTAGTTTAGTTTAGTTTATACTTTAGTTTATAGTTTAAATTAGTTTAGTTCAGATTAGTTTAGTTTAGTTTAGTTTACTTAAGTTTAGTTTAGGTTAGGTTAGGTTAGGTTATGTTAGGTTTGGTTAGTGTAGTTTAGTTTAGTTAAGTTCAGTTTATATTAGGTTAGGATAATTTAATTTAGTTTAGTTTAGTTTAGGTTAGGTTAGGTGAGTTTAATTTAGTTTAGTTTAGTTTAGGTTAGGTTAGGTTAGGTTAGGTTATGTTAGGTTAGGTTAGTGTAGTGTAGTTTAGTTTAGTTTAGATTTGACTCGTTTAGTTTATAATTTAGTTTATAGTTCAGTTTACAGTTTAGTTTAATTTAGTTTCGGTTAGTTTAGGTTAGGTTAGATTAATTTAATTTAGGTTAGGATAGTTTAGTTCAGTTTAGTTTAGTTTATTTAAGCTTAGTTAGTTTAGTTTAGATTAGTATAGTTTACGTTAGGTTAGGTTAGGTTAGGTTAGGTAAGTTTAGTTTTGTTTAGGTTAGGTTAGGTTAGGTGAAGTTAGGTTACTTTAGTTTAGTTAAGTTTAATTTAGTTTAGTTTAGTGTAGTTTAGATTAGGTTAGGTTAGGTTAGATTAGTTTAGTTTAGTGTAGGTTAGGTTAGGATAGTTTAGTTTAGTTTATTTTATTTTAGTTTAGTTTAGTTTATAGTTTAGTTTATAGTTTAAATTAGTTTAGTTTGGATTAGTTTAGTTTAGTTTAGTTTAGTTTAGGTTAGGTTATGTTAGATGAGTTTAGTTTAGTTTAGTTTAGGTTAGGTTAGTTTAGTTTAGTTTCGTTTAGTTTAGTTTAGTTTAGGTTAAGTTAGGTTTAGTTTGGTTAGGTTAGGTTAGGTTAGGTTAGGTTAGTTTAGTTTAGTATAGTTTAGGTTAGGTTAGGTTAGGTTAGGTTAAGTTAGGTTATGTTAGGTTAGGTTATAGTAGTTTAGTTTAGTTAAGTTTAGATTTTACTCGTTTAGTTTATAGTTTAGTTTATAGTTCAGTTTAGTTTAGTTTAGTATAGTTTAGTTTTGTTTAATTTAGTTTTGTTTAATTTATTTTAATTTAGTTTAGTTTAGTTTAGTATATAGTTTAGTTTTTAATTTAGTTTAGTTTAGATTATAGTTTAGTTTATGATTTAGTTTAGTTTAGTTTGGTTTGGTTTAGTTTAGTTCTCTTTGTTTTAGTTTAGTTTAGTTTAGGTTAGATTAGCTTAGTTTAGTTTAGTTTAATTTAGGTTAGGTTCAGTTAGGTTAGTTTAGTTTACTTTAGTTTAGTTTAGGTTAGGTTAGCTTAGGTTATGTTAGGTGAGTTTATTTTAGTTTAGTAGTTTAGTTTAGTTTAGGTTAGGTTAGTTTAGTTTAGTTTAGTTTCGTTTAGTTTAGTTTAGTTTATGTATGGTTAGGTTTAGTTTGGTTAGGTTAGGTTAGGTTAGGTTAGTTTAGTTTATTTTAGGTTAGTTTAGCTTAGGTAAGGTTAGGTTAGTTAAATTTAATTTTGTTAGATTATAATTTAGTTTATAGTTTAGTTTAGGTTAGTTTATTGTTTAGTTTAGTTAAGTTTAGTTTAGGTTAGGTAAGGTTAGGTTAGGTTAGTTTAGTTTAGTATAGTTTAGTTTAGTTTAGTTTAGTGAATTTAGTTTAGTTTAGGTTTTAGTTAAGCTTAGTTAGTTTAGTTTAGATTAGTATAGTTTACTTTAGGTTAGGTTAGGTTAGGTAATTTTAGTTTAGTTTAGTTTAGGTTAGGTTAGGTGAAGTTATGTTACTTTAGTTTAGTTTAGTTTATTTACAGTTTAGTTTAGTTTATAATTAATTTAGTTTAGTGTAGTTTAGGTTAGGTTAAGTTAGGTTAGATTAGTTTAGTTTAGTTTAGGTTAGGTTAGGTGAGAATAGTTTAGTTTATTTTAGTTTAGTTTAGTTTATAGTTAAGTTTACAGTTTAAATTAGTTTAGTTTAGATTAATTTAGTTTAGGTTAGGTTAGATTATGTTAGGTTAGGTTAGTTTAGCATAGGTTTGATTAGGTTAGGTTAGTTTAGGTTACGGCAGTTTAGTTTAGTTTAGGTTAGGTTGGTTTAGTTTAGTTTCGTTTAGTTTAGTTTAGTTTAGGTTAGGTTAGGTTTAGTTTGGTTAGGTTAGGTTAGGTTAGGTTAGTTTAGCTAATTTTAGTTTAGTTTATAGTTTCGTTAATTTAGTTTAGTTTAGTTTAGTGTATAGTTAAGTTTATAGTTTAGTTTAGTTTATGGTTTAGTATAGTTTAGTTTAGCTTAGTTTAACTTAGTTTAGTTTAGATTCGTTTAGTATAGTTTAGGTTAAGTTAGGTTAGGTTTGGTTAGGTTAATTTAGCTTAGTTTAGTTTAATTTAGTTTATTTAATTTATAGTTTAGTTAAATTTAGTTTAGTTTATAGTTTAGATTATAGTTTAGTTTATTTTATATTTTAGTTTAGTTTAGTTTATGTTAGGTTAGTTTAGTTTAGTTTAGTTTAGTTTCGGTTAGGTGTGGTTAGGATAGTTTAGTTTAGTTTAGTTTAGTTTTAGTTTATAGTTTAATTTAGTTTATTTTATACTTAAGTTCATTGTTTAGTTTATAGTTTAGTTTAGGCTATTTTAGATTAGTTTAGTTTAGTTTGGTTTAGTTTAGGTTAGGTTTGTTTAGGTTAATTTAGTAAAGTTTAGTTTAGTTTTGTTTATTTAGTTTATTTTATAGTTTAGTTTAGTTAAGTTTGGTTTAGTTTAATGTAGTTTAGTTTAGTTTTGTTTAATTTAGTTTAGTTTAGTTTTGTTTAATTTAGATTAGTTTAATTTAGTTTAGTTTTGTTTAGATCAGGTTAGGTTGTTTAGGTTAGTTTAGTTTAGTTTAGTTTAGCTAAGTTTAGTTTAGTTTATAGTTTCGGTAATTTATTTTAGTTTAATTTAGTGTATAGTTAGGTTTATAGTTTAGTTTAGTTTATAGTTTATTTTATAGTTTAGAATATTTTAGTTTAGTTTAGTTTAATTTAGCTTAGTTTAGTTTAGTTTCGTTTAGTTTAGGGTAAATAAGGTTAGGTTAGATTGGGTTAAGTTAGTTTAGTTTAGTTTTGTTTAGGTTAGTATAGGTTTGGTTAGGTTAGTTTAGTTCATTTTATTTTAATTTAGTGTAATTAATATATAGTTTAGTTAAATTTAGTTTAGTTTATAGTTTAGATTATAGTTTAGTTTAGTTCATTTTATATTTTAGTTTTGTTTAGTTTAGGTTAGGTTAGTTTAGTTTAGTTTATTTTAGGTTAGGTTAGTTTGGGTTAGAATAGTTTAGTATAGTTTAGTTTATTTTTAATTTATAGTTTATTTTAGTTTTGTGAATACTCAAGTTTATAATTTATTTTATAATCTAGTTTAAAAATTTAGTTTAGGCTATTTTGGATTAGTTTAGCTTAGTTTAGTTTAGTTTAGTTTAGTTTAGAATAGGTTAGGTTAGGTTAATTTAGTATTGTTTAGTTTAGTTTAGTTTATTTAATTTATTTTATAGTTTAGTTTATAGTTTAGTTTAGTTAAGTTTAGTTTAGTTTATTGTTTAGTTTGCTTTAGTTTAGTTTTGTTTAATTTATTTTAGTTTAGTTTACTTTAGTTTAGTTTAGGTTAGGTTAGCTTAGGTTATGTTAGGTGAGTTTATTTTAGTTTAGTAGATTAGTTTAGTTTAGGTTAGGATAGTTTAGTTCAGTTTAGTTTAGTTTAGTTAAGCTTAGCTAGTTTAGTTTAGATTAGTATAGTTTACGTTAGGTTAGGTTAGGTAAGTTTAGTTTTGTTTAGGTTAGGTTAGGTTAGGTGAAGTTAGGTTACTTTAGTTTGGTTAAGTTTAATTTATTTTAGTTTATTTTAGTTTATTTATAGTTTAGTTTAGTTTATAATTTAGTTTAGTTTAGTTTAGTTTAGATTAGGTTAGGTTAGGATAGTTTAGTTTAGTTTATTTTAGTTTAGTTTAGTTTAGTTTACAGTTTAGTTTATAGTTTAAATTAGTTTAGTTCAGATTAGTTTAGTTTAGTTTAGTTTACTTAAGTTTAGTTTAGGTTAGGCTAGGTTAGGTTAGGTTAGGTTATGTTAGGTTTGGTTATAGTAGTTTAGTTTAGTTAAGTTCAGTTTATATTAGGTTAGGTTAATTTAATTTAGTTTAGTTTAGTTTAGGTTAGGTTAGGTGAGTTTAATTTAGTTTAGTTTAGTTTGGTTTAGTTTAGCTTAGGTTTGTTTAGGTTAATTTAGTAAAGTTTAGTTTAGTTTTGCTTATTTAGTTTATTTTATAGTTTAGTTTAGTTTACTTTAGTTTATAGTTTAGTTTAGTTTAGTTTATTTTAGTTTAAAATTTAGTTTATACTTTCGTTTACTTTAGTTAATAATTTTGGTTATTGGCTTAGTTTAGTTTAGTTTAATTATGTTTTATTTAGTTTAGTTTAGTTTCGTTTAGGTTTGGTTAGGTTAGGTTAGTTTAGTTTAATTCTATTTAGGTTAGGTTAGGTAATTATAGGTTAGTATAGTGTAGTTAATTTATTTTAGTTAATAGTTCAGTATAGTTTACAGTTTAGTTTATAGTTTAGTTCAGTTTATAGTGTAGTTTATAGTTTAGTTTAGCTTAGTTTCGTTTAGGTTATGTTAGGTTAGGTTAGGTTGATTAGCTTAGTTTAGTTTAGTTTAGTTTAGGTTAGGTTCGGTTACGTTATGTTATGTTAGCTTATGTTAGTTTAGTTTAGTTTAGTTTAGTCTAGTTTAGTTAAGTTTAGTTTAGTTTAGTTTAAGTTAGGTTAGGTTTAGTTTGGTTAGATTAGGTTAGATTAGGTTAGTTTAGCTAATTTTAGTTTAGTTTATAGTTTCGTTAATTTAGTTTAGTTTAGTTTAGTGTATAGTTAAGTTTATAGTTTAGTTTAGTTTATGGTTTAGTATAGTTTAGTTTAGTTTAGTTTAACTTAGTTTAGTTTAGGTTCGTATAGTTTAGTTTAGGTTAAGTTAGGTTAGGTTTGGTTAGGTTAATTTAGTTTAGTTTAGTTTAATTTAGTTTATTTAATTTATAGTTTAGTTAAATTTAGTTTATTTTATAGTTTAGTTTATTTTATATTTTAGTTTAGTTTAGTTTAGTTTAGGTTAGTTTAGTTTAGTTTAGTTTAGTTTCGGTTAGGTTGGGTTAGGATAGTTTAGTTTAGTTTAGTTTAGTTTTAGTTTATAGTTTAGTTTAGTTTATTTTATACTTAAGTTCATAGTTTAGTTTATAGTTTAGTTTAGGCTATTTTAGATTATTTTAGTTTAGTTTGGTTTAGTTTAGGTTTGGTTTGGTTAGGTTAATTTAGTAAAGTTTAGTTTAGTTTTGTTTATTTAGTTTATTTTATAGTTTAGTTTAGTTAAGTTTAGTTTAGTTTAATTTAGTTTAGTTTAGTTTTGTTTAATTTAGTTTAGTTTAGTTTTGTTTAATTTAGTTTAGTTTAATTTAGTTTAGTTTAGTTTAGATCAGGTTAGGTTGTTTAGGTTAGTTTAGTTTAGTTCAGTTTAGCTAAACTTAGTTTAGTTTATAGTTTCGGTAATTTATTTTAGTTTAATTTAGTGTATAGTTAGGTTTATAGTTTAGTTTAGTTTATAGTTTATTTTATAGTTTAGTATATTTTAGTTTAGTTTAGTTTAGTTTTTGCTTAGTTTAGTTTAGTTTCGTTTAGTTTAGGGTAGGTAAGGTTAGGTTGGGTTGGGTTAAGTTAGTTTAGTTTAGTTTTGTTTAGGTTAGGTTAGGCTTGGTTAGGTTAGTTTAGTTCATTTTATTTTAATTTAGTGTAGTTAATTTATAGTTTAGTTAAATTTAGTTTAGTTTATAGTTTAGATTATAGTTTTGTTTAGTTTAGGTTAGGTTAGTTTAGTTTAGTTTAGTTTATTTTAGGTTAAGTTAGTTTGGGTTAGAATAGTTTAGTTTAGTTTAGTTTATTTTTAATTTATAGTTTATTTTAGTTTTGTGAATACTTAAGTTTATCGTTTAGTTTATAATCTAGTTTATAGTTTAGTTTAGGCTATTTTGGATTAGTTTAGTATAGTTTAGTTTAGTTTATTTTAGTTTAGAATAGGTTAGGTTAGGTTAATTTAGTATTGTTTAGTTTAGTTTAGTTTATTTAGTTTATTTTATAGTTTAGTTTATAGTTTAGTTTAGTTAAGTTTAGTTTAGTTTATTGTTTAGTTTGCTTTAGTTTAGTTTTGTTTAATTTATTTTAGTTTAGTTTAGTTTGGTTTCGTTTAGGTTAGGTTAGGTTATGTTAATTTAGGTTAGCTTAGTTTAGTTTAGTTTAGGTTAGATTAAGTTAGGTAAGGTTAGTTAAGTTTAGTTTAGTTAAGTTAAGTTTAGTTTAATTTATAGTTTAGTTTAGTTTACTTTAGTTTATAGTTTAGTTTAGTTTAGTTTATTTTAGTTTAAAGTTTAGTTTATACTTTCGTTTACTTTAGTTAATAATTTTGTTTATGGTTTAGTTTAGTTTAGTTTAATTATGTTTTATTTAGTTTAGTTTCGTTTAGGTTTGGTTAGGTTAGGTTAGTTTAGTTTAATTCTATTTAGGTTAGGTTAGGTAATTTTAGGTTAGTATAGTTTAGTTAATTTATTTTAGTTAATAGTTCAGTATAGTTTACAGTTTAGTTTATAGTTTAGTTCAGTTTGTAGTGTAGTTTATAGTTTAGTTTAGTTTCGTTTAGGTTATGTTAGGTTACGTTAGGTTGGATTAGCTTAGTTTAGTTTAGTTTAGTTTAGGTTAGGTTCGGTTACGTTATGTTATGTTAGCTTATGTTAGTTTAGTTTAGTTTAGTTTAGTCTAGTTTAGTTAAGTTTAGTTTAGTTTATAGTTTAGTTTATATTAGTTTATTTATTAGTTTAGTTTATAGTTAAGTATATAGTTTAGTTTAGTTTAGTTTAGCTTAGTTTGTTTATTTTAGATTAGTATAGCTTACGTTACGTTAGGTTAAACCTAACTTAACGTAAGCTAACGTAAGTTAGGTTCGTTTAGTTTAGTTTAATTAGATTAGGTTAGGTTAAGTTAGGTTACTTTAGCTTAGTTTAGTTTAGTTTAGATAATTTATGGTTTAGTTTAGTTAAGTTTAATTTATAGATCAGTATATAGTTTACTTTAGTTTATAGTTCAGTTTAGGTTAGATTAGTTTAAGTTAGATTAGGTTAGATTAGTTTAGTTTAGTTTAGTTTCGGTTAGGTTCGATTAGGTTACATTAAGTTAGTTTAGGTTAGCTTAGTTTAGTTTAGTTTAGTATAGTTAAGTTTAGTTAAGTTTTGTTTAGTTTACAGTTTAGTTTAGTTAAGTTTAGTTTATAATTTAGTTTATAGTTCAGTTTAGTTTAGTTCATACTTTATTTTAGTTTACTTTAGTTTCAGTTTTAGTTTAGTTTAGTTTAGGTTAGGTTAGGTTAGGTTAGGTTAGTTTAGTTTAGTTTAGTTTATGTTAGTTTAGGTTAGGTTAGGTTATGTTAGTCTTGTTTAGTTTAGCTTAGTTTAGCTTAGGTTAGGTTAGTTTAGGTTATTTTACTTTAGTTTAGTTTAGTTTAGTTTAGTTTATAGTTTTGTTTAGGTTAGGTTAGGTTAGGTTAGGTGAAGTTAGGTTACTTTAGTTTAGTTAAGTTTAATTTAGTTTAGTTTATTTTAGTTTATTTATAGTTTAGTTTAGTTTATATTTTAGTTTAGTTTAGTGTGGTTTAGATTAGGTTAGGTTAGGTTAGATTAGTTTAGTTTAGTTTAAGTTAGGTTAGGTTAGGATAGTTTAGTTTAGTTTATTTTAGTTTAGTTTAGTTTAGTTTATACTTTAGTTTATAGTTTAAATTAGTTTAGTTCAGATTAGTTTAGTTTAGTTTAGTTTACTTAAGTTTAGTTTAGGTTAGGTTAGGTTAGGTTAGGTTATGTTAGGTTTGGTTAGTGTAGTTTAGTTTAGTTAAGTTCAGTTTATATTAGGTTAGGTTAATTTAATTTAGTTTAGTTTAGTTTAGGTTAGGTTAGGTGAGTTTAATTTAGTTTAGTTTAGTTTAGGTTAGGTTAGGTTAGGTTAGGTTAGGTTATGTTAGGTTAGGTTAGTGTAGTGTAGTTTAGTTTAGTTTAGATTTGACTCGTTTAGTTTATAATTTAGTTTATAGTTCAGTTTACAGTTTAGTTTAGTTTAGTTTCGGTTAGTTTAGGTTAGGTTAGATTAATTTAATTTAGGTTAGGATAGTTTAGTTCAGTTTAGTTTAGTTTATTTAAGCTTAGTTAGTTTAGTTTAGATTAGTATAGTTTACGTTAGGTTAGGTTAGGTTAGGTAAGTTTAGTTTTGTTTAGGTTAGGTTAGGTTAGGTGAAGTTAGGTTACTTTAGTTTAGTTAAGTTTAATTTAGTTTAGTTTAGTGTAGTTTAGATTAGGTTAGGTTAGGTTAGATTAGTTTAGTTTAGTGTAGGTTAGGTTAGGTTAGGATAGTTTAGTTTAGTTTATTTTATTTTAGTTTAGTTTAGTTTATAGTTTAGTTTATAGTTTAAATTAGTTTAGTTTAGATTAGTTTAGTTTAGTTTAGTTTAGTTTAGGTTAGGTTATGTTAGGTGAGTTTAGTTTAGTTTAGTTTAGGTTAGGTTAGTTTAGTTTAGTTTCGTTTAGTTTAGTTTAGTTTAGGTTAAGTTAGGTTTAGTTTGGTTAGGTTAGGTTAGGTTAGGTTAGTTTAGTTTAGTATAGTTTAGGTTAGGTTAGGTTAGGTTAAGTTAGGTTATGTTAGGTTAGGTTATAGTAGTTTAGTTTAGTTAAGTTTAGATTTTACTCGTTTAGTTTATAGTTTAGTTTATAGTTCAGTTTAGTTTAGTTTAGTATAGTTTAGTTTTGTTTAATTTAGTTTTGTTTAATTTATTTTAATTTAGTTTAGTTTAGTTTAGTATATAGTTTAGTTTTTAATTTAGTTTAGTTTAGATTATAGTTTAGTTTATGATTTAGTTTAGTTTAGTTTGGTTTGGTTTAGTTTAGTTCTCTTTGTTTTAGTTTAGTTTAGTTTAGGTTAGATTAGCTTAGTTTAGTTTAGTTTAATTTAGGTTAGGTTCAGTTAGGTTAGTTTAGTTTACTTTAGTTTAGTTTAGGTTAGGTTAGCTTAGGTTATGTTAGGTGAGTTTATTTTAGTTTAGTAGTTTAGTTTAGTTTAGGTTAGGTTAGTTTAGTTTAGTTTAGTTTCGTTTAGTTTAGTTTAGTTTAGGTATGGTTAGGTTTAGTTTGGTTAGGTTAGGTTAGGTTAGGTTAGTTTAGTTTATTTTGGTTAGTTTAGGTTAGGTAAGGTTAGGTTAGTTAAATTTAATTTTGTTAGATTATAATTTAGTTTATAGTTTAGTTTAGGTTAGTTTATTGTTTAGTTTAGTTAAGTTTAGTTTAGGTTAGGTAAGGTTAGGTTAGGTTAGTTTAGTTTAGTATAGTTTAGTTTAGTTTAGTTTAGTGAATTTAGTTTAGTTTAGGTTTTAGTTAAGCTTAGTTAGTTTAGTTTAGATTAGTATAGTTTACTTTAGGTTAGGTTAGGTTAGGTAATTTTAGTTTAATTTAGTTTAGGTTAGGTTAGGTGAAGTTATGTTACTTTAGTTTAGTTTAGTTTATTTTAGTTTATTTACAGTTTAGTTTAGTTTATAATTAATTTAGTTTAGTGTAGTTTAGGTTAGGTTAAGTTAGGTTAGATTAGTTTAGTTTAGTTTAGGTTAGGTTAGGTGAGAATAGTTTAGTTTATTTTAGTTTAGTTTAGTTTATAGTTAAGTTTACAGTTTAAATTAGTTTAGTTTAGATTAATTTAGTTTAGGTTAGGTTAGGTTATGTTAGGTTAGGTTAGTTTAGCATAGGTTTGATTAGGTTAGGTTAGTTTAGGTTACGGCAGTTTAGTTTAGTTTAGGTTAGGTTGGTTTAGTTTAGTTTCGTTTAGTTTAGTTTAGTTTAGGTTAGGTTAGGTTTAGTTTGGTTAGGTTAGGTTAGGTTAGGTTAGGTTAGTTTAGCTAATTTTAGTTTAGTTTATAGTTTCGTTAATTTAGTTTAGTTTAATTTAGTGTATAGTTAAGTTTATAGTTTAGTTTAGTTTATGGTTTAGTATAGTTTAGTTTAGTTTAGTTTAACTTAGTTTAGTTTAGATTCGTTTAGTTTAGTTTAGGTTAAGTTAGGTTAGGTTTGGTTAGGTTAATTTAGCTTAGTTTAGTTTAATTTAGTTTATTTAATTTATAGTTTAGTTAAATTTAGTTTAGTTTATAGTTTAGATTATAGTTTAGTTTATTTTATATTTTAGTTTAGTTTAGTTTATGTTAGGTTAGTTTAGTTTAGTTTAGTTTAGTTTCGGTTAGGTGTGGTTAGGATAGTTTAGTTTAGTTTAGTTTAGTTTTAGTTTATAGTTTAGTTTAGTTTATTTTATACTTAAGTTCATAATTTAGTTTATAGTTTAGTTTAGGCTATTTTAGATTAGTTTAGTTTTGTTTGGTTTATTTTAGTTTAGTTTAGGTTAGGTGAGCATAGGTTAGTTTAGTTTAATTTAGATTAGGCTATTTAGGTTAGGTTATGTTAGGTTAGTTTAGTTTACTTTAGTTTATGTTAGTTTAGGTTATGTTAGGTTAGGTTATGTTAGTTTAGATTAGTTTAGCTTAGTTTAGCTTAGGTTAGGTTAGTTTAGGTTATTTTACTTTAGTGTAGTTTAGTTTAGTTTATAGTTTAGTATAGTTTATAGTTTAGTTTATAGTTTAATTTAGTTTATAGTGTAGTTTAGTTTAGTATAGTTTCGTTTCGTTTAGGTTAGGTTACGTTAGGTTAGGTTAGGTTAGGTTAGGTTAGGTTAGTTTCGTTTAGATTAGTTTAGTTTACTTTACTTTAGTTTTGTTTAGTTTTGTTTAGGTTAGGTTAGTTTAGTTTAGGTTAGGTTAGGTTAGCTTAGTTTGGTTTAGTTTAGTTTAGTTAAGTTTTGTTTGGTTTATAGTTTAGTTTATTTTAGTTTAGCTTGGTTTAGTTTAGGTTGGGTTAGGTTAGTTTAGTTTAGTTTAGTTTGGTTTATTTTAGTTTAGTTTAGGTTAGGTGAGCATAGGTTAGTTTAGTTTCATTTAGATTAGATTATTTAGGTTAGGTTATGTTAGGTTAGTTTAGTTTAGTTTATGTTAGTTTAGGTTAGGTTAGGTCAGGTTATGTTAGTTTAGTTTAGTTTAGCTTAGTTTAGCTTAGGTTAGGTTAGTTTAGGTTATTTTACTTTAGTTTAGTTTAGTTTAGTTTAGTTTATAGTTTAGTATAATTTATAGTTTAGTTTATAGTTTACTTTAGTTTATAGTGTAGTTTAGTTTAGTTTAGTTTCGTTTCGTTTAGGTTAGGTTCGGTTACGTTAGGTTATGTTAGGTTAAGTTAGTTTAGTTTAGTTTAGTTATGTTTAGTTTAGTTTATAGTTTAGTTTATTAATTAGTTTAGTTTAATTTATAGTTAAGTATATAGTTTAGTATAGTTTAGTTTAGTGTAGTTTAGTTTAGATTTACGTAGTTAGTTTATTTTGGATTAGTTTACTTTACGTTACGTTAGGTTAGGTTAATTTATTTTAGTTTAGGTTAGGTTAGATTAAGTCAGGTTACTTTAGTTTAGCATAGTTTAGTTTAGTTTAGATAATTTATAGTTAAGTTTAGTTTAATTTATAGTTTAGTTTACAGTTTAGTTTAGTTTATTTTCGGTTAGTTTAGGTTAGGTTAGATTAATTTAATTTAGGTTAGGATAGTTTAATTCAGTTTAGTTTAGTTTATTTAAGCTTAGTTAGTTTAGTTTAGATTAGTATAGTTTACGTTAGGTTAGGTTAGGTAAGTCTAGTTTTATTTAGGTTAGGTTAGGTTAGGTGAAGTTAGGTTACTTTAGTTTAGTTAAGTTTAATTTAGTTTAGTTTAGTGTAGTTTAGATTAGGTTAGGTTAGGTTAGATTAGTTTAGTTTAGTTTAGGTTAGGTTAGGTTAGGATAGTTTAGTTTAGTTTATTTTAGTTTAGTTTAGTTTAGTTTATAGTTTAGTTTATAGTTTAAATTAGTTTAGTTTAGATTAGTTTAGTTTAGTTTAGTTTAGGTTAGGTTATGTTACGTGAGTTTAGTTTAGTTTAGTTTAGGTTAGGTTAGTTTAGTTTACTTTCGTTTAGTTTAGTTTAGTTTAAGTTAGGTTTAATTTGGTTAGGTTAGGTTAGGTTAGGTTAGTTTAGGTTATTTTACTTTAGTTTAGTTTAGTTTATAGTTTAGTATAGTTTATAGTTTAGTTTATAGTTTAATTTAATTTATAGTGTAGTTTAGTGTATAGTTAAGTTTATAGTTTAGTTTAGTTTATGGTTTAGTATAGTTTATTTTAGTTTAGTTTAACTTAGTTTAGTTTAGATTCGTTTAGTTTAGTTTAGGTTAAATTAGGTTAGGTTTGGTTAGGTTAATTTAGTTTAGTTTAGTTTAATTTACTTTATTTAATATATAATTTAGTTAAATTTAGTTTAAATTATAGTTTAGATTATAGTTTAGTTTATTTTATATTTTAGTTTAGTTTAGTTTATGTTAGGTTAGTTTAGTTTAGTTTAGTTTAGTTTCGGTTAGGTGTGGTTAGGATAGTTTAGTTTTGTTTAGTTTAGTTTTAGTTTATAGTTTAGTTTAGTTTATTTTATACTTAAGTTCATAGTTTAGTTTATAGTTTAGTTTAGGCTATTTTAGATTAGTTTAGTTTAGTTTGGTTTATTTTAGTTTAGTTTAGGTTAGGTGAGCATAGGTTAGTTTAGTTTAATTTAGATTAGGTTATATAGGTTAGGTTATGTTAGGTTAATTTAGTTTAGTTTAGTTTATGTTAGTTTAGGTTATGTTAGGTTAGGTTATGTTAGTTTAGTTTAGTTTAGCTTAGTTTAGCTTAGGTTAGGTTAGTTTAGGTTATTTTACTTTAGTTTAGTTTAGTTTATAGTTTAGTATAGTTTATAATTTAGTTTATAGTTAATTTAGTTTATAGTGTAGTTTAGTTTAGTATAGTTTCGTTTCGTTTAGGTTAGGTTCGGTTACGTTAGGTTATGTTAGGTTAAGTTAGTTTAGTTTAGTCTAGTTTAGTTATGTTTAGTTTAGTTTATAGTTTAGTTTATTAATTAGTTTAGTTTAGTTTATAGTTAAGTATATAGTTTAGTATAGTTTAGTTTAGTGTAGTTTAGTATAGTTTAGTTTAGGATAGTTTAGTTTAGATTAGCTTAGTTAGTTTATTATGGATTAGTTTACCTTATTTTACGTTAGGTTAGGTTAATTTATTTTAGTTTAGGTTAGGTTAAGTCAGGTTACTTTAGTTTAGCATAATTTAGTTTAGTTTAGATAATTTATAGTGTAGTTTACTTTAGTTTATAGTTTAGTTTACAGTTTAGTTTAGTTTCGGTTAGTTTAGGTTAGGTTACATTAATTTAATTAAGGTTAGGATAGTTTAGTTCAGTTTAGTTTAGTTTAGTTAAGCTTAGTTAGTTTAGTTTAGATTAGTATAGTTTACGTTAGGTTAGGTTAGGTTAGGTAAGTTTAGTTTTGTTTGGGTTAGGTTAGGTTAGGTGAAGTTAGGTTACTTTAGTTTAGTTAAGTTTAATTTAGTTTAGTTTAGTGTAGTTTAGATTAGGTTAGGTTAGGTTAGATTAGTTTAGTTTAGTTTAGGTTAGGTTAGGTCAGGATAGTTTAGTTTAGTTTATTTTAGTTTAGTTTAGTTTAGTTTATAGTTTAGTTTATAGTTTAAATTAGTTTAGTTTAGATTAGTTTAGTTTAGTTTAGTTTACTTAAGTTTAGTTTAGGTTAGGTTAGGTTAGGTTAGGTTAGGTTATGTTAGGTTTGGTTAGTGTAGTTTAGTTTAGTTTAGTTAAGTTCAGTTTATATTAGGTTAGGTTAATTTAATTTAGTTTAGTTTAGTTTAGGTTAGGTTAGGTGAGTTTAGTTTAGTTTAGTTTAGTTTAGGTTAGGTTAGATTAGGTTAGGTTAGGTTAGGTTAAGTTAGGTTAGGTTAGGTTAGGTTATGTTAGGTTAGGTTAGTGTAGTTTAGTTTAGTTTAGATTTGATTCGTTTAGTTTATAATTTAGTTTATAGTTCAGTTTAGTTTGGTTTAGTATAGTTTAGTTTTGTTTAATTTAGTTTTGTTTAATTTTTTTAATTTAGTTTAGTTTAGTTTAGTATATAGTTTAATTTTTAATTTAGTTTAGTTTAGTTTATAGTTTAGTTTAGTTTATGGTTTAGTTTATAGTTTAGTTTAGTTTATTTTAGTTTAGTTCAGTTTAGGATATGTGAGGTATGTTTAGGTTAGTTTACTTAATTTAGTATAGTTTATAGTTTGGATTTGTTTAGTTTAGTTTATAGTTCATTTTAGTTCAGTTTATTTTAATTTAGTTTAATTACATTTTCTATACTGTACAATTTAGTTTAGTTTAGTTTAGTTTAGTTTATGGTTAAGTTTACATTTTTGTTTAGTTTAATTTAGTTTAGTTTAGTATAGTTTAGCTCAGGTTAGCTTAGGTTAGGTTAATTTAGTTTAGTTTAGGTTAGGTTAGGTTAGGTTAGGTTACTTTAGTTAAGTTTAGTTTAGTTTAGTTAATTTATACATTAGTTTAGTTTAGCATATAGTTTAGTTTAGTTTAGCATATAGTTTAGTTTAGTTTATTTTATAGTATAGTATAGTTTAGTTTAGTTTAGTTTAGGGTAGTTTAGATTAGTTTAGTTTATTTTAGTTTAGGTTAGGTTTGGTTAGGGTAGTTTAGTTAAGTTTAAAGTTTAGTTTAGATTAGGTTACGTTAGGTTAGGTTAGGTTAGGTTAGTTTAGTTTAGATTAGTTTAGTTTAGTTTACTTTAGTTTTGTTTAGTTTTTTTTAGGTTAGGTTAGGTTAGGTTAGTTTAGGTTAGGTTAGGTTAGCGTATTTTGGTTTAGTTTAGTTTAGTTAAGTTTTGTTTAGTTTATAGTTTAGTTTAGTTTAGTTTAGCTTGGTTTAGTTTAGGTTGGGTTAGGTTAGTTTAGTTTAGTTTAGTTTGGTTTATTTTAGTTTAGTTTAGGTTAGGTGAGCATAGGTTAGTTGAGTTTAATTTATATTAGGTTATTTAGGTTAGGTTATGTTAGGTTAGTTTAGTTTAGTTTAGTTTATGTTAGTTTAGTTTAGGTTAGGTTAGGTTATGTTAGTTTAGTTTAGTTTAGCTTAGTTTAGCTTAGGTTAGGTTAGTTTAGGTTATTTTACTTTACTTTAGTTTAGTTTAGTTTATAGTTTAGTATAGTTTATAGTTTAGTTTATAGTTTACTTTAGTTTATAGTGTAGTTTAGTTTAGTTTAGTTTCGTTTCGTTTAGGTTAGGTTCGGTTACGTTAGGTTATGTTAGGTTAAGTTAGTTTAGTTTAGTTTAGTTTAGTTATGTTTAGTTTAGTTTATAGTTTAGTTTATTAATTAGTTTAGTTTAGTATATAGTTAAGTATATAGTTTAGTATAGTTTAGTTTAGTGTAGTTTAGTTTAGATTAGCTTAGTTAGTTTATTTTGGATTAGTTTACTTTACGTTACGTTAGGTTAATTTATTTTAGTTTAGGTTAGGTTAGGTTAAGTCAGGTTACTTTAGTTTAGCATAGTTTAGTTTAGTTTAGATAATTTTAGTTTATTTATAGTTTAGTTTAGTTTATAATTTAGTTTAGTTTAGTGTAGTTTAGATTAGGTTAGTTTAGGTTAGATTAGTTTAGTTTAGGTTAGGTTAGGTTAGGATAGTTTAGTTTAGTTTATTTTAGTTTAGTTTAGTTTAGTTTATAGTTTAGTTTATAGTTTAAATTAGTTTAGTTCAGATTAGTTTAGTTTAGTTTACTTAAGTTTAGTTTAGAATAGGTTAGGTTAGGTTAGGTTATGTTAGGTTTGGTTAGTGTAGTTTAGTTTAGTTAAGTTCAGTTTATATTAGGTTAGGTTAATTTAATTTAGTTTAGTTTAGTTTAGGTTAGGTTAGGTGAGTTTAATTTAGTTTAGTTTAGTTTAGGTTAGGTTAGGTTAGGTTAGGTTATGTTAGGTTAGGTTAGTGTAGTTTAGTGTAGTTTAGTTTAGATTTGACTCGTTTAGTTTATAATTTAGTTTATAGTTCAGTTTAGTTTGGTTTAGTATAGTTTAGTTTTGTTTAATTTATTTTAATTTAGTTTAGTTTAGTTTAGTATATAGTTTAATTTTTAATATAGTTTAGTTTAGTTTATAGTTTAGTTTATGGTTTAGTTTAGTTGAGTTTGGTTTGGTTTAGTTTAGTTCTGTTTGTTTTAGTTTAGTTTAGTTTAGGTTAGGTTAGCTTAGTTTAGTTTAGTTTAATTTAGGTTAGGTTGGGTTAGGTTAGTTTAGTTTACTTTAGTTTAGTTTAGGTTAGGTTAGCTTAGGTTATGTTAGGTGAGTTTATTTTAGTTTAGTAGTTTAGTTTAGTTTAGGTTAGGTTAGTTTAGTTTAGTTTCGTTTAGTTTAGTTTAGTTTATGTTAGGTAAGGTTTAGTTTGGTTAGGTTAGGTTAGGTTAGTTTAGTTTATTGTTTAGTTTAGTTAAATTTAGTTTAGGTTAGGTAAGGTTAGGTTAGGTTAGTTTAGTTTAGTATAGTTTAGTTTAGTTTAGTTTAGTGAATTTAGTTTAGTTTAGTTAAATTTAGTTTAGGTTAGGTAAGGTTAGGTTTGGTTAGTTTAGTTTAGTATAGTTTATTTTAGTTTAGTTTAGTGAATTTAGTTTAGTTTAGTTTAGGTTTTAGTTAAGCTTAGTTAGTTTGTTTAGATTAGTATAGTTTACTTTAGGTTAGGTTACGTAATTTTAGTTTAGTTTAGGTTAGGTTAGGTTAGGTTAGGTGAAGTTATGTTAATTTAGTTTAGTTTAGTTTATTTTAGTTTATTTATAGTTTAGCATAGTTTATAATTTAGTTTAGTTTAGTTTATAGTTTAGTTTATGGTTTAGTTTAGTTTCGTTTGGTTTGGTTTAGATTAGTTCTGTTTCGTTTAGTTTAGTTTAGTTTAGGTTAGGTTAGCTTAGTTTACTTTAGTTTAGTTTACGTTAGGTTAGGTTAGTTTAGTTTACTTTAGTTTAGTTTAGGTTAGGTTAGCTTAGGTTATGTTGGGTGGGTTTAGTTTAGTTTAGTTTAGGTTAGGTTAGTTTAGTTTAGTTTCGTTTAGTTTAGTTTAGTTTAGGTTAGGTTAGGTTTAGTTTGGTTAGGTTAGGTTAGGTTAGGTTAGTTTAGCTAATTTTAGTTTTGTTTATAGTTTGTTAATTTAGTTTAGTTTAGTTTAGTGTATAGTTAAGTTTATAGTTTAGTTTAGTTTATGGTTTAGTATAGTTTAGTTTAGTTTAGTTTAACTTAGTTTAGTTTAGATTCGTTTAGTTTAGTTTAGGTTAAGTTAGGTTAGGTTTGGTTAGGTTAATTTAGTTTAGTTTAGTTTAATTTAGTTTATTTAATTTATAGTTTAGTTAAATTTAGTTTAGTTTATAGTTTAGATTATAGTTTAATTTATTTTATATTTTAGTTTAATTTAGTTTATGTTAGGTTAGTTTTGTTTAGTTTAGTTTCGGTTAGGTGTGGTTAGGATAGTTTAGTTTAGTTTAGTTTAGTTTATAGTTTAGTTTAGTTTATTTTATACTTAAGTTCATAGTTTAGTTTATAGTTTACTTTAGGCTATTTTAGATTAGTTTAGTTTAGTTTGGTTTAGTTTAGGTTTGGTTTGGTTAGGTTAATTTAGTAAAGTTTAGTTTATTTTTCTTTATTTAGTTTATTTTATAGTTTAGTTTAGTTAAGTTTAGTTTAGTTTAATTTAGTTTAGTTTAGTTTTATTTATTTTAGTTTAGTTTAGTTTTGTTTAATTTAGTTTAGTTTAATTTAGTTTAGTTTAGTTTAGATCAGGTTAGGCTGATTAGGTTAGTTTAGTTTAGTTTAGTTTAGCTAAGTTTAGTTTAGTTTATAGTTTCGTTAATTTATTTTATTTTAGTTTAGTGATTAGTTACGTTTATAGTTTAGTTTAGTTTATAGTTTATTTTATAGTTTAGTATATTTTAGTTTAGTTTAGTTTAGCTTAGTTTAGTTTAGTTTCGTTTAGTTTAGGGTAGGTAAGGTTAGGTTAGGTTATGTTAAGTTAGTTTAGTTTAGTTTTGTTTAGGTTAGGTTAGGTTTGGTTAGGTTAGTTTAGTTCATTTTATTTTAATTTAGTGTAGTTATTTTATAGTTTAGTTAAATTTAGTTTAGTTTATAGTTTAGATTATAGTTTAGTTTAGTTCATTTTATATTTTAGTTTTGTTTAGTTTAGGTTAGGTTAGTTTAGTTTAGTTTATTTTAGGTTAGCTTAGTTTGGGTTAGAATACTTTAGTTTAGTTTAGTTTATTTTTAATTTATAGTTTATTTTAGTTTTGTGAATACTTAAGTTTATCATTTAGTTTATAATCTATTTTATAGTTTAGTTTAGGCTATTTTGGATTAGTTTAGCTTAGTTGAGTTTAGTTTAGTTTAAGTTAGATTAGCTTAGTTAGTTTATTTTGGATTAGTTTAGTTTACGTTACGTTAGTTTAGGTTAGGTTAATTTAATTCATTATAGTTTAGGTTAGGTTAGGTTAAGTTAGGTTACTTTAGTTTAGCTTAGTTTACTTTAGTTTAGATAATTTATAGTTTAGTTTAATTTAGTTTATAGTTTAGTTTACATTTTAGTTTAGTTTAGTTTAGTATCGGTTAGGTTAGGTTAGATTAATTTAATTTAGGTTAGGTTAGCATAGTTTAGTTCAGTTTAGTTTAGTTTAGGTTAGGTTAGGTTAGATGAAGATAGGTTACTTTAGTTTACTTTTGTTTAATTTAGTTTAGTTTATTTTAGTTTATTTATAGTTTAGTTTAGTTTATAATTTAGTTTAGATTAGTGTAGTTTAGGTTAGGTTAGGTTAGGTTAGATTAGTTTAGTTTAGGTTATGTTAGGTTAGGATAGTTTAGTTTACTTTATTTTAGTTTAGTTTAGTTTATAGTTTAGTTTATAGTTTAAATTAGTTTAGTTTAGATCAGTTTAGTTTAGTTTAGTTTACTTAAGTTAAGTTTAGGTTAGGTTAGTTTAGGTTAGGTTAGTTTAGTTTAGTTTATTTAAGTTCAGTTTATATTAGGTTAGGTTAATTTAATTTATTGTAGTTTAGTTTAGTTTGGTTTAGGTTAGGATAGGTTAAGTTAGGTTAGGTTAGGTTATGTTAGGTTAGGTTAGTGTAGTTTAGTTTAGTTTAGTTTAGATTTGTCTCGTTTAGTTTATAGTTCAGTTTAGTTTAGTTTAGTATAGTTTAGTTTTGTTTAATTAGTTTTGTTTAATTTATTTTAATTTAGTTTAGTTTAGTTTATAGTTTAGTTTATAATTTAGTTTAGTTTAGTTTATAGTTTAGTTTATGGTTTAGTTTAGTTTCGTTTGGTTTGGTTTAGATTAGTTCTGTTTCGTTTAGTTTAGTTTAGTTTAGGTTAGGTTAGCTTAGTTTAGTTTAGTTTAGGTTAGGTTAGCATAGGTTAGGTTAGTTTAGTTTACTTTAGTTTAGTTTAGGTTAGTTTAGTTTAGTTTAGGTTAGGTTAGGTTTCGTTTGGTTAGGTTAGGTTAGGTTAGGTTAGGTTAGTTTAGTTTATTTTAGGTTAGTTTAGGTTAGGTTAGTTAAATTTAATTTAGTTAGATTATAATTTTGTTTATAGTTTAGTTTAGTCTAGTTTATAGTTTAGTTTAGTTAAGTTTAGTTTAGGTTAATTTAGGTTAGGTTAGGTTAGTTTAGTTTAGTTTAGTGAATTTAGTTTGGTTTAGTTTAGGTTAGGTTAGGTTAGTTTACTTTAATTCAGTTTAAGTTACGTCAGGTTAGTTTAGGTTAGTTTACTTTAGTTGAGTTTAGTTTAGTTTATAGTTTAGATTTGTTTAGTTTAGTTTAGTGTACTTTAGTTTATAGTTTTGTTTATAGTTTAGTTTAGTTAAGTTTAGTTTCGTTTAGGTTAGGTTAGGTTAGATTAGTTTAGTTTAGTTTAGTTTGGTTTAGATTATTTAGTTAGTTTAGTTCAGTTTAGGTTATGTCAGGTTAGTTAAGGTTAGTATACTTTAGTTTAGTTTAGTTTATAATTTAGATTTTTTTAGTTTAGTTTAGTTTTGTTTATGGTATAGTTTATAGTTTAGTTTAGTTTAATTTAGTTTAGCTCAGTTTAGGATATGTCAGGTTAGTTTAGGTAAGTTTACTTTAGTTTAGTATAGTTTATAGTTTAGATTTGTTTAGTTTAGTTTATAGTTCAGTTTAGTTGAGTTTATTTTAATTTAGTTTAATTAAATTTTAGTTACTGTACAATTTAGTTTAGTTTAGTTTAGTTTATAGTTTAGTTTAGTTTAGTTTATGGTTAAGTTTATACTTTTGTTTAGTTTAATTTAGTTTAGTTTAGTATAGTTTAGCTCAGGTTAGCTTAGGTTAGGTTAATTTAGTTTAGTTTAGGTTAGGTAAGGTTAGGTTAGGTTACTTTAGTTAAGTTTAGTTTAGTTTAGTTAATTTATACTTTAGTTTATATTAGCATATAATTTAGTTTAGTTTAGTTTATAGTTTAGTATAGTTTAGTTTAGTTTAGTTTAGGGTAGGTTAGATTAGTTTAGTTTATTTTAGTTTAGGTTAGGTTTGGTTAGGGTAGTTTAGTTTAGTTTATAGTTTAGTTTAGGTTAGGTTACGTTAGGTTAGGTTAGGTTGGGTTAGGTTAGTTTCGTTTAGATTAGTTTAGTTTACTTTACTTTAGTTTCGTTTAGTTTTGTTTAGGTTAGGTTAGTTTAGTTTAGGTTAGGTTACGTTAGCTTAGTTTGGTTTAGTTTAGTTTAGTTAAGTTTTGTTTGGTTTATAGTTTAGTTTTGTTTAGTTTAGCTTGGTTTAGTTTAGGTTGGGTTAGGTTAGTTTAGTTTAGTTTAGTTTGGTTTATTTTAGTTTAGTTTAGGTGTGGTGAGCATAGGTTAGTTTAGTTTCATTTAGATTAGATTATTTAGGTTAGGTTATGTTAGGTTAGTTTAGTTTAGTTTATGTTAGTTTAGGTTAGGTTAGGTCAGGTTATGTTAGTTTAGTTTAGTTTAGCTTAGTTTAGCTTAGGTTAGGTTAGATTAGGTTATTTTACTTTAGTTTAGTTTAGTTTAGTTTATAGTTTAGTATAATTTATAGTATAGTTTATAGTTTACTTTAGTTTATAGTGTAGTTTAGTTTAGTTTAGTTTCGTTTCGTTTAGGTTAGGTTCGGTTACGTTAGGTTATGTTAGGTTGTTAGTTTAGTTTAGTTTAGTTATGTTTAGTTTAGTTTATAGTTTAGTTTATTAATTAGTTTAGTTTAATTTATAGTTAAGTATATAGTTTAGTATAGTTTAGTTTAGTGTAGTTTAGTTTAGATTAGCGTAGTTAGTTTATTTTGGATTAGTTTACTTTACGTTACGTTAGGTTAGGTTAATTTATTTTAGTTTAGGTTAGGTTAGGTTAAGTCAGGTTACTTTAGTTTAGCATAGTTTAGTTTAGTTTAGATAATTTATAGTTTAGTTTAGTTTAATTTATAGTTTAGTTTACAGTTTAGTTTAGTTTATTTTCGGTTAGTTTAGGTTAGGTTAGATTAATTTAATTTAGGTTAGGATAGTTTAGTTCAGTTTAGTTTAGTTTATTAAAGCTTAGTTAGTTTAGTTTAGATTAGTATAGTTTACGTTAGGTTAGGTTAGATTAGGTAAGTTTAGTTTTGTTTAGGTTAGGTTAGGTTAGGTGAAGTTAGGTTACTTTAGTTTAGTTAAGTTTAATTTATTTTAATTTAGTGTAGTTTAGATTAGGTTAGGTTAGGTTAGATTAGTTTAGTTTAGTTTAGGTTAGCTTAGGTTAGGATAGTTTAGTTTAGTTTATTTTAGTTTAGTTTAGTTTAGTTTATAGTTTAGTTTATAGTTTAAATTAGTTTAGTTTAGATTAGTTTAGTTTAGTTTAGTTTAGGTTAGGTTATGTAAGGTGAGTTTAGTTTAGTTTAGTTTAGGTTAGGTTAGTTTAGTTTACTTTCGTTTAGTTTAGTTTAGTTTAAGTTAGGTTTAGTTTGGTTAGGTTAGGTTAGGTTAGGTTAGTTTAGCTAATTTTAGTTTAGTTTATAGTTTCGTTAATTTAGTTTAGTTTAGTTTAGTGTATAGTTAAGTTTATAGTTTAGTTTAGTTTATGGTTTAGTATAGTTTATTTTAGTTTAGTTTAACTTAGTTTAGTTTAGATTCGTTTAGTTTAGTTTAGGTTAAGTTATGTTAGGTTTGGTTAGGTTAATTTAGTTTAGTTTAGTTTAATTTAGTTTATTTAATTTATAGTTTAGTTAAATTTAGTTTAAATTATAGTTTAGATTATAGTTTAGTTTATTTTATATTTTAGTTTAGTTAAGTTTATGTTAGGTTAGTTTAGTTTAGTTTAGTTTAGTTTCGGTTAGGTGTGGTTAGGATAGTTTAGTTTAGTTTAGTTCAGTTTTAGTTTATAGTTTAGTTTAGTTTATTTTATACTTAAGTTCATAGTTTAGTTTATAGTTTAGTTTAGGCTATTTTAGATGAGTTTAGTTTAGTTTGGTTTATTTTAGTTTAATTTAGGTTAGGTGAGCATAGGTTAGTTTAGTTTAATTTAGATTAGGTTATATAGGTTAGGTTATGTTAGGTTAATTTAGTTTAGTTTAGTTTATGTTAATTTAGGTTATGTTAGGTTAGGTTATGTTAGTTTAGTTTAGTTTAGCTTAGTTTAGCTTAGGTTAGGTTAGTTTAGGTTATTTTACTTTAGTTTAGTTTAGTTTATAGTTTAGTATAGTTTATAGTTTAGTTTATAGTTTAATTTAGTTTATAGTGTAGTTTAGTTTAGTATAGTTTCGTTTCGTTTAGGTTAGGTTCGGTTACGTTAGGTTATGTTAGGTTAAGTTAGTTTAGTTTAGTTTAGTTTAGTTATGTTTAGTTTAGTTTATAGTTTAGTTTATTAATTAGTTTAGTTTAGTTTATAGTTAAGTATATAGTTTAGTATAGTTTAGTTTAGTGTAGTTTAGTTTATATTAGCTTAGTTAGTTCATTTTGGATTAGTTTACCTTACGTTACGTTAGGTTAGGTTAATTTATTTTAGTTTAGCTTAGGTTAAGTCAGGTTACTTTAGTTTAGCATAGTTTAGTTTAGTTTAGATAATTTATAGTGTAGTTTAGTTTAGTTTATAGTTTAGTTTACAGTTTAGTTTAGTTTCGGTTAGTTTAGGTTAGGTTAGATTAATTTAATTAAGTTTAGGATAGTTTAGTTCAGTTTAGTTTAGTTTAGTTAAGCTTAGTTAGTTTAGTTTAGATTAGTATAGTTTACGTTAGGTTAGGTTAGATTAGGTAAGTTTAGTTTTGTTTGGGTTAGGTTAGGTTAGGTGAAGTTAGGTTACTTTAGTTTAGTTAAGTTTAATTTAGTTTAGTTTAGTGTAGTTTAGATTAGGTTAGGTTACGTTAGATTAGTTTAGTTTAGTTTAGGTTAGGTTAGGTCAGGATAGTTTAGTTTAGTTTATTTTAGTTTAGTTTAGTTTAGTTTATTGTTTAGTTTATAGTTTAAATTAGTTTAGTTTAGATTAGTTTAGTTTAGTTTAGTTTACTTAAGTTTAGTTTAGGTTAGGTTAGGTTAGGTTAGGTTTAGTTTATGTTAGGTTTGGTTAGTGTAGTTTAGTTTAGTTTAGTTAACTTCAGTTTATACTAGGTTAGGTTAATTTAATTTAGTTTAGTTTAGTTTAGGTTAGGTTAGGTGAGTTTAGTTTAGTTTAGTTTAGGTTAGGTTAGATTAGGTTAGGTTAGGTTAGGTTATGTTAGGTTAGGTTAGGTTATGTTAGGTTAGGTTAGTGTAGTTTAGTTTAGTTTAGATTTGATTCGTTTAGTTTATAATTTAGTTTATAGTTCAGTTTAGTTTGGTTTAGTATAGTTTAGTTTTGTTTAATTTAGTTTTGTTTAATTTATTTTAATTTAGTTTAGTTTAGTTTAGTATATAGTTTAATTTTTAATTTAGTTTAGTTTAGTTTATAGTTTAGTTTAGTTTATGGTTTAGTTTATAGTTTAGTTTAGTTTATTTTAGTTTAGTTCAGTTTAGGATATGTGAGGTTAGTTTAGGTTAGTTTACTTAATTTAGTATAGTTTATAGTTTGGATTTGTTTAGTTTAGTTTATAGTTCAGTTTAGTTGAGTTTATTTTAATTTAGTTTAATTAAATTTTCTTTACTGTAATATTTAGTTTAGTTTAGTTTAGTTTATAGTTTAGTTTAGTTTAGTTTATGGTTAAGTTTACACTTTTGTTTAGTTTAATTTAGTTTAGTTTAGTATAGTTTAGCTCAGGTTAGCTTAGGTTAGGTTAATTTAGTTTAGGTTAGGTTAGGTTAGGTTAGGTTACTTTAGTTAAGTTTAGTTTAGTTTAGTTAATTTATACTTTAGTTTAGTTTAGCATATAGTTTAGTTTAGTTTAGTTTATAGTATAGTATAATTTAGTTTAGTTTAAGTTAGGGTAGGTTAGATTAGTTTAGTTTATTTTAGTTTAGGTTAGGTTCGGTTACGTTAGGTTATGTTAGGTTAAGTTAGTTTAGTTTAGTTTAGTTTAGTTATGTTTAGTTTAGTTTATAGTTAAGTTTATTAATTAGTTTAGTTTAGTTTATAGTTAAGTATATAGTTTAGTATAGTTTAGTTTAGTGTAATTTAGTTTATATTAGCTTAGTTAGTTTATTTTGGATTAGTTTACTTTACGTTACGTTAGGTTAGGTTAATTTATTTTAGTTTAGATTAGGTTAGGTTAAGTCAGGTTACTTTAGTTTAGCATAGTTTAGTTTAGTTTAGATAATTTTAGTTTATTTATAGTTTAGTTTAGTTTATAATTTAGTTTAGTTTAGTGTAGTTTAGATTAGGTTAGGTTAGGTAAGATTAGTTTAGTTTAGGTTAGGTTAGGTTAGGATAGTTTAGTTTAGTTTATTTTAGTTTAGTTTAGTTTATAGTTTAGTTTATAGTTTAAATTAGTTTAGTTCAGATTAGTTTAGTTTAGTTTAGTTTACTTAAGTTTAGTTTAGGTTAGGTTAGGTTAGGTTATGTTAGAATTGGTTAGTGTAGTTTAGTTTAGTTAAGTTCAGTTTATATTAGGTTAGGTTAATTTAATTTAGTTTAGTTTAGTTTAGGTTAGTTTAGGTTATGTTAGGTTAGGTTAGTGTAGTTTAGTTTAGTTTAGTTTAGATTTGACTCGTTTAGTTTATAATTTAGTTTATAGTTCGGTTTAGTTTGGTTCAGTATAGTTTAGTTGTGTTTAATTTAGTTTTGTTTAATTTATTTTAATTTAGTTTAGTTTAGTTTAGTATATAGCTTAATTTTTAATATAGTTTAGTTTAGTTTATAGTTTAGTTTATGGTTTAGTTTAGTTTAGTTTTATTTGGTTTAGTTTAGTTCTGTTTGTTTTAGTTTAGTTTAGTTTAGGTTAGGTTAGCTTAGTTTAGTTTAGTTTAATTTAGGTTAGGTTAGGTTAGGTTAGTTTAGTTTACTTTAGTTTAGTTTAGGTTAGTTTGAATTAGATTCGGTAAGTTTAGTTTAGTTTAAGTTAGGTTAGGTTAGGTTGAGTTAGGTTACTTTAGTTTAGTTTAGTTTAGGTTAGGTTAGGTTTAGTTTGGTTAGGTTAGGTTAGGTTAGGTTAGTTTAGCTAATTTTAATTTAGTTTATAGTTTCGTTAATTTAGTTTAGTTTAGTTTAGTATATAGTTAAGTTTATAGTTTAGTTTAGTTTATGGTTTGGTATAGTTTAGTTTAGTTTAGTTCAACTTAGTTTAGTTTAGATTCGTTTAGTTTAGTTTACGTTAAGTTAGGTTAGGTTTGGTTAGGTTAATTTAGTTTAGTTTAGTTTAATTTAGTTTATTTAATTTATAGTTTAGTTAAATTTAGTTTAATTTATAGTTTAGATTATAATTTAGTTTATTTTATATTTTAGTTTAGTTTAGTTTATGTTAGGTTAGTTTAGTTTAGTTTAGTTTCGGTTAGGTGTGGTTAGGATAGTTTAGTTTAGTTTAGTTTAGTTTTAGTTTATAGTTTAGTTTAGTTTACTTTATACTTAAGTTCATAGTTTAGTTTATAGTTTAGTTTAGGCTATTTTAGATTAGTTTAGTTTAGTTTGGTTTAGTTTAGGTTAGGTTTGGTTAGGTTAATTTAGTAAAGTTTAGTTTAGTTTTGTTTATTTAGTTTATTTTATAGTTTAGTTTAGTTAAGTTTAGTTTAGTTTAATTTAGTTTAGTTTAGTTTTGTTTAATTTAGTTTAGTTTAGTTTTGTTTAATTTAGTTTAGTTTAATTTAGTTTAGTTTAGTTTAGATCAGGTTAGGTTGGTTAGGTTAGTTTAGTTTAGTTTAGTTTAGCTAAGTTTAGTTTAGTTTAGTTAAGCTTAGTTAGTTTAGTTTAGATTAGTATAGTTTACGTTAGGTTAGGTTAGGTTAGGTAAGTTTAGTTTAGTTTAGTTTAGGTTAGGTTAGGTTAGTTTAAGTTAGGTTACTTTAGTTTAGTTTAGTTTAGTTTAGATAATTTATAATTTAGTTTAGTTTAGTTTATAGTTTAGTTTATAGTTTACTTTAGTTTCTAGTTTAGTTTAGTTTGAATTAGATTCGGTAAGTTTAGTTTAGTTTAAGTTAGGTTAGGTTAGGTTGAGTTAGGTTACTTTAGTTTAGTTTAGTTTAGATAATTTATAGTTTAGTTTATTTTAGTTTAGTTTATGGTTAATTTAGTTTATAGTTTAGTTTAGTTTAGTTATGTTTAATTTTGTTTATAGTTTAGTTTATTAATTAATTTAGTTTAGTTTACAGTTAAGTATATGGTTTAGTATAGTTTATTTTAGTGTAGTTTAGTTTAGATTAGCTTAGTTAGCTTATTTTGGATTAGTTTACTTTACGTTACGTTAGGTTAGGTTAATTTATGTTAGTTTAGGTTAGGTTAGGTTAAGTCAGGTTACTTTAGTTTAGCTTAGTTTAGTTTAGTTTAGATAATTTATAGTTTAGTTTAGTTTATAGTTTTGTTTACAGTTTAGTTTAGTTTAGTTTCGGTTTGGAAAGGTTAAGTTAGATTAATTTAATTTAGGTTATGATAGTTTAATTCAGTTTAGTTTAGTTTAGTTAAGCTTAGTTAGTTTAGTTTAGATTAGTATAGTTTACGTTAGGTTAGGTTAGGTTAGGTAAGTTTAGTTTAGTTTAGGTTAGGTTAGGTGAAGTTAGGTTACTTTAGTTAGGTTTAGTTTAATTTAGTTTAGGTCATTTATAGTTTAGTTTAGTTTATAATTTAGTTTAGTTTAGTGTAGTTTAGGTTAGGTTAGGTTAGGTTAGATTAGTTTAGCTTAGTTTAGGTTAGCATAGGTTAGGATAGTTTAGTTTAGTTTATTTTATTTTAGTTTAGTTTAGTTTATAGTTTAGTTTAGAGTTTAAATTAGTTTAGTTTAGATTAGTTTAGTTTAGTTTAGTTTACTTAAGTTTAGTTTAGGTTAGGTTAGGTTAGGTTAGGTTATGTTAGGTTAGGTTAGTGTAGTTTAGTTCAGTTTAGTTTAGTTCAGTTTATATTAGGTTAGGTTAATTTAATTTAGTTTAGTTTAGGTTAGGTTAGGTTAGTTTAGTTTAGTTTAGTTTAGGTTAGGTTAGGTTAGGTTAAGTTAGGTTATGTTAGGTTAGGTTAGTGTAGTTTAGTTTAGTTTAGTTTAGATTTTACTCGTTTAGTTAATAGTTTAGTTTATAGTTCAGTTTGGTTTAGTTTAGTTTAGTTTTGTTTAATTTAGTTTTGTTTAATTTATTTTAATTTGGTTTAGTTTAGTTTAGTATATAGTTTAGTTTTTAATTTAGTTTAGTTTAGATTATAGTTTAGTTTATGGTTTAGTTTAGTTTAGTTTGGTTTGGTTTAGTTTAGTTCTGTTTGTTTTAGTTTAGTTTAATTTAGGTTACGTTGGGTTACGTTAGTTTAGTTTACTTTAGTTTAGTTTAGGTTATGTTAGCTTAGGTTATGTTAGGTGAGTTTATTTTAGTTTAGTAGTTTAGTTTAGTTTAGGTTAGGTTAGATTAGTTTAGTTTCGTTTAGTTTAGGTTTGGTTAGGTTTAGTTTGGTTAGGTTAGGTTAGGTTAGGTTAGTTTAGTTTATTTTAGGTTAGTTTAGGTTAGGTTAGGTTAGGTTAGTTAAATTTAATTTAGTTAGATTATAATTTAATTTATAGTTTAGTTTAGTTTATTGTTTAGTTTAGTTAAGTTTAGTTTAGGTTAGGTAAGGTTAGGGTAGGTTAGTTTAGTTTAGTATAGTTTAGTTTAGTTTAGTTTACTGAATTTAGTTTAGTTTAGGTTTTAGTTAAGCTTAGTTAGTTTAGTTTAGATTAGTATAGTTTACTTTAGGTTAGGTTAGGTTAGGTAATTTTAGTTTAGTTTAGGTTAGGGTAGGTTAGGTGAAGTTATGTTACTTTAGTTTAGTTTAGTTTATTTTAGTTTATTTATAGTTTAGTTTAGTTTATAATCAATTTAGTTTAGTGTAGTTTAGGTTAGGTTAAGTTAGGTTAGATTAGTTTAGTTTAGTTTAGGTTAGGTTAGGTGAGAATAGATTAGTTTATTTTATTTTAGTTTAGTTTATAGTTAAGTTTATAGTTTAAATTAGTTTAGTTTAGATTAGTTTAGTTTAGTTTAGTTTATTTAAGTTTAGTTTAGGTTAGGTTAGGTTATGTTAGGTTAGGTTAGTTTAGCATAGGTTTGATTAAGTTAGGTTAGTTTAGGTTAGGTCAGTTTAGTTTAGTTTAGTTTAGTTAAGTTTAGTTTCGTTTAGTTTAGGTTAAGTTAGGTTAGGTTTGGTTAGGTTAATTTAGTTTAGTTTAGTTTAATTTAGTTTATTTAATTTATAGTTTCGATAATTTTAGTTTAGTTTATAGTTTAGATTATAGTTTAGTTTAGTTTTGGTCACATTTTAGTTTATAGTTTAGTTTATAGTTAAGTTTACAGTTTACTTTAGGCTAGTTTAGATTACTTTAGTTTAGTTCAGTTTAGTTTAGATTAGTTTAGTTTATTTTATAGTTTAGTTTAGTTAACTTTAGTTTAGTTTATAATTTAGTTTAGTTTACATTATAGTTTAGTTTATAGTATAGTTTACTTAATAGTTTAGCTTATAGTTTAGTTTATGGCTTAGTTTATAATTAAAATTCGTTTACTTTAGATTAGTTTAGTTTAGTTTAGTTTAGTGTAGCTTAGGTTAGGTTAGGTTAGTTTAGTTTAGTTTAGTTTTGTTTACTTAAGTTTAGTTTAGTTTAGGTTAGGTTAGCTTATGTTAGGTTAGGTTAGTTTAGCTTAAGTTAGATTAGGTTAGGTTAGTTTAGTTTAGTGTAGTTTAGTTTAGTTCAGTTTAGATTAGGTTACGTTAGTTTAGTTTTGTTTAGTTCAGTTTACTTTAGGTTAGGTTAGGTTAGGTAGTGTTAGTTTAGTTTAGTTTAGTTTAGTTTAGTTTTGGTTAGGTTAGGTTAGGTTGAGTTATTTTAGGTTAGGTTAGTTTAGTTTAGTCTCGTTTAGTTTATAGTTTAGTTTCGTTAAGTTTAGTTTATAGTTCAGTTTAGTTTAGTTTTGTTTAATTTAGTTTAGTTTAATTTATTTTAATTTATTTTAGTTTAGTTTAATTTATAGTTCAGTTTATAATTTAGTTTAGATTAGTTTATAGTTTAGTATATGGTTTAGTTTAGTTTAGTTTAGTTTGGTTTAGTTTTGTTTAGATTATTTAGTTTCGTTTAGGTTAGTTTAGTTTAGGCTAGATTAGGTTAGCTTAGTTTAGTTTAAATAAGTTTAGGTTAGGTTAGGATGGTTTAGATTAAGTTAGTTTAGTTTAGTTTAGTTTAGCTAAGTTTAGTTTAGTTTACAATTTAGTTTAGTATAGTTTAGTTTATAGCTTAGTTTATACTTAAGTTTAGTTTAATTTATAGTTTAGTTTATAGTTTAAATTAGTTTAATTTAGTTTAGGTTAGGTTAGGTTTGTTTAGTTTAAGTTAGGTTAGGTTAGGTTAGGTTAGTTTAGTTTAGTTTAGTTTAGTTGAATTTAGTTTAGTTTAGTTTAATTTAGGTTAGGTTAGGTTAGTTTAGTTTAGTTTAATTTAGGTTAGGTTAGGTTAGTTTGGGTTAACTTAGTTTAGTTTAGTTTAGGTTAGGATAGGTTATGTTGATTAGGTTAGTTTAGTTCAGTTTAGCTAATTTTAGTTTAGTTTATAGTTTCGTAAATTTAGTTTAGTTTAGTTTAGTGTATAGATAAGTTTATAGTTTAGTTTACTTTAGTTTATGGTTTAGTATAGTTTAGTTTAGCTTAGTTTAGCTTAGTTTATTTTAGTTTCGTTTAGTTTAGATTAGGTTAAGTTAGGTTAGGTTTGGTTAGGTTAATTTTGTTTAGTTTAGTTTAATTATGTTTATTTAATTTATAGTTTAGTTAAATTTAGATTAGTTTATAGTTTAGATTATAGTTTAATTTATTTTATATTTTAGTTTAGTTTAGTTTAGTTTAGGTTAGGTTAGTTTAGTTTAGTTTAGTTTAGTTTATGTCAGGTTGGGTTAGGATAGTTTAGTTTAGTTTAGTTTTAGTTTATAGTTTACTTTAGTTTATTTTATACTTAAGTTAATAATTTAGTTTAGGCTATTTTAGATTAGTTTAGTTTAGTTTGGTTTAGTTTAGGTTAGGTTCGGTTAGGTTAATTTAGTAAAGTTTAGTTTAGTTTTGTTTATTTAGTTTATTTTATAGTTTAGTTTAGTTAAGTTTAGTTTAGTTTAATTTAGTTTAGTTTAGTTTTGTTTAATTTAGTTTAGTTTATTTTAGTTTAGTTAGTTTAATTTAGTTTAGTTTAATTTAGTTTAGTTTAGTTTAGATCAGGTTAGCCTGATTAGGTTAGTTTAGTTTAGTTTAGTTTAGCTAAGTTTAGTTTAGTTTATAGTTTCGTTAATTTATTTTAGTTTAGTTTAGTGTATAGTTAGGTTTATAGTTTAGTTTAGTTTATAGTTTATTTTATAGTTTAGTATATTTTAGTTTAGTTTAGTTTAGTTTTTGCTTAGTTTAGTTTAGTTTCGTTTAGTTTAGGGTAGGTAAGGTTAGGTTAGGTTGGGTTAAGTTAGTTTAGTTTAGTTTTGTTTAGGTTAGGTTAGGTTTGGTTAGGTTAGTTTAGTTCATTTTATTTTAATTTAGTGTAGTTAATTTATAGTTTAGTTAAATTTAGTTTAGTTTATAGTTTAGATTATAGTTTAGTTTAGTTCATTTTATATTTTAGTTTTGTTTAGTTTAGGTTAGGTTTGGTTAGGTTAGGGTAGGTTAGGTTAGCTTAGTTTGGTTTAGTTTAGCTTAGGTAAGGTTAGGTTATTTTTAATTTATAGTTTATTTTAGTTTTGTGAATACTTAAGTTTTTCATTTAGTTTATAATCTAGTTTATAGTTTAGTTTAGGCTATTTTGGATTAGTTTAGCTTAGTTTAGTTTAGTTTAGTTTAGAATAGGTTAGGTTAGGTTAATTTAGTATTGTTTAATTTAGTTTAGTTTATTTTATAGTTTAGTTTATAGTTTAGTTTAGTTAAGTTTAGTTTAGTTTATTGTTTAGTTTGCTTTAGTTTAGTTTTGTTTAATTTATTTTAGTTTAGTTTAGTTTAGTTTCGTTTAGGTTAGGTTAGGTTATGTTAATTTAGGTTAGCTTAGTTTAGTTTAGTTTAGGTTAGATTAGGTTATGTTAATTTAGGTTAGCTTAGTTTAGTTTAGTTTAGGTTAGATTAAGTTAGGTTAGGTTAGTTAAGTTTAGTTTAGTTTAATTTATAGTGTAGTTTAGTTTACTTTAGTTTATAGTTTAGTTTAGTTTAGTTTATTTTAGTTTAAAGTTTAGTTTATACTTTCGTTTACTTTAGTTAATAATTTTGTTTATGGTTTAGTTTAGTTTAGTTTAGTAATGTTTTATTTAGTTTAGTTTAGTTTCGTTTAGGTTTGGTTAGGTTAGGGTAGGTTAGGTTAGCTTAGTTTGGTTTAGTTTAGTTTAGGTTAGGTTAGGTTAGATTAGGTTAGTTTACCTTAGTTTAGTTTAGCTTACTTTATTTATGTTTAGTTCAATTTATATTTTAGTTTAGTGTAATTTAATTTATATTTTAGTTTATGGTTTAGTTTAGTTTAATTTATAGTTTGATTTATAGTTTAGTTTAGTTTCGTTTAGTTTAATTTAGCTTAGTTTAGATTAGGTTAGGTTAGATTATGTTAGTTTAGTTTAGTTTATTTTAGTTTAGTTTAAATAATGTTAGGTTAGGTTAGTTTAGTTTAGTTTAGTTTAGTTTAGATTAATTTAATTTAGTTTACTTAATTTAGTTTAGTTTAGTTTAGTTTAGTTTAGTTTAGTTTAGGTTAGATATAGTTAGGTCAGGTTAGGTTATTTAAGTTTAGTTTAGTTAAGTTTAGGTTAGGTTAGGTTAGTTTAGTTTAATTGTATTTAGGTTAGGTTAGGTAATTTTAGGTTAGTATAGTTTAGTTAATTTATTTTAGTTAATAGTTCAGTATAGTTTACAGTTTAGTTTATAGTTTAGTTCTGTGTATAGTGTAGTTTATAGTTTAGTTTAGTTTAGTTTAGTTTCGTTTAAATTATGTTAGGTTAGGTTAGGTTGGATTAGCTTAGTTTAGTTTAGTTTAGGTTAGGTTCGGTTACGTTAGGTTATGTTAGCTTATGTTAGTTTAGTTTAGTTCAGTTTAGTCTAGTTTAGTTAAGTTTAGTTTAGTTTATAGTTTAGTATATTTTAGTTTATTTATTAGTTTAGTTTATAGTTAAGTATATAGTTTAGTTTAGTTTAGTTTAGCTTTGTTTGTTTATTTTAGATTAGTATAGCTTACGTTACGTTAGGTTAAACCTAACCTAACGTAAGCTAACGTAGGTTAGGTTCGTTTAGTTTAGTTTAATTAGGTTAGGTTAGGTTATGTTAAGTTAGGTTACTTTAGCTTAGTTTAGTTTAGTTTAGATAATTTATGGTTTAGTTTAGTTAAGTTTAATTTATAGATTAGTATATAGTTTACTTTAGTTTATAGTTCAGTTTAGGTTAGATTAGTTTAAGTTAGATTAGGTTAGATTAGTTTAGTTTAGTTTAGTTTCGGTTAGGTTAGATTAGGTTACATTAAGTTAGTTTAGGTTAGCTTAGTTTAGTTTAGTTTAGTATAGTTAAGTTTAGTTAAGTTTTGTTTAGTTTACAGTTTAGTTTAGTTAAGTTTAGTTTATAATTTAGTTTATAGTTCACTTTAGTTTAGTTCATACTTTATTTTAGTTTACTTTAATTTCAGTTAGGTTAGGTTAGGTTAGGTTAGGTTAGTGTAGTTTAGTTAAGTTTAGTTTTGTTTAGCTAAGTTTATAGTTTATTTTGTAGTTTAATTTAGTTTAGTTTATTGTTTAATTTAGTGTAGTTTAGTTTAGTTTAGTTTAATTTAGTTTACTTTAGTTTAGTTTAGTATAGTTTATAAATTAGTTTATAATTTATTTTGGTTTGTAGTTCAATTTATTGTTAATTTAGTTTAGTTTATTTTAGTTTCTTTTAGGTTATGTTAGGTTAGGTTAGGTTAGGTTAGGTTAGGTTAGCTTAGTTTAGTTTAGTTTAGTTTAGGTTAGGTTCGGTTACGTTAGGTTATGTTAGGTTAAGTTAGTTTAGTTTAGTTTAGTTTAGGTTAGGTTAGGTTAGTTTAAGTTAGGTTACTTTAGTTTAGTTTAGTTTAGTTTAGATAATTTTTAATTTAGTTTAGTTTAGTTTAGTTTCTAGTTTAGTTTATAGTTTACTTTAGTTTCTAGTTTAGTTTAGTTTGAATTAGATTCGGTAAGTTTAGTTTAGTTTACGTTAGGTTAGGTTAGGTTGAGTTAGGTTACTTTAGTTTAGTTAAGTTTAGATAATTTATAGTTTAGTTTATTTTAGTTTAGTTTATGGTTTAGTTTAGTTTATAGTTTAGTTTAGTTTAGTTTAGTTTAGTTTAGTTTAGGTAAGGTTAGATTATATTAGTTTAGTTAAGTTTAGGTTAGGTTAGGTTAGGTTAGGATAGTTTAGTTTAGTTTATTTTAGTATATTTTAGTTTATACTTTAGTTTAGTTTAGTTAATAGTTTAGATTATAGTTTAGTTTATAGTTTAGTTTATAGTTTAAATTAGTTTAGTTTAGTATAGATTAGTTTTGTTTAATTTAGTTTAGTTTAATTTATTTTAATTTAGTTTATTTTAGTTTAGATTATAGTTTAGTTTATAATTTAATTTAGTTTAGTATATAGTTTAGTTTATGGTTTAGTTTAGTTTAGTTTAGTTTGGTTTAGTTTAGTTTAGTTTGGTTTAGTTTAGTTTAGTTTAGTTAATTTAGGTTAGGTTAGGTTAGTTTAGTTTAGTTTAGTTTAGGTTAGTTTAGGTTAGGTTAGTTTTTTTAGTTTAGGTTAGGTTAGTTTAGGCTAGGTTATGTTAGGTTAGGTTAGGTTAGTTTAGTTTATTATAGTAGTTTAGTTTAGTTTACGTTAGGTAAGCTTAATATAGGTTAGGTTGTGTTAGGTTAGGTTAGTTTAATTTAGTTTCGTTTAGTTTATATTTTAGTTTAGTTTAGTTTTTTTAATTTAGTTAAGTTTAGTATAGTTTAGTTTCATTTAGGTTAGGTTAGGCTAGGATAGTTTAGGTTAGCTTAGTTTACTTTATTTTAGTTTAGATTAAGTTAGGTTAAGTTGGGTTAGGTTCGTTTAGTTTAGTTTAGTTAAATTTAGTTTATAGTTTAGTTTATAGTTTAATTTAGTTTACAGTTAAGATTATAGTCTAGCTTAGTTTATAGTTTAGTTTATAGTGCAGTTTAGTTTAGATTAGTTTAGTATAGTTTAGTTTAGTTTAGTTTAGGTTAAGTAAGTTTAATTTAGTTTAGTTTAGTTTCGGTTAGGTTAGGTTAGGTTAATTTAAGTTAGGTTATTTTGGGTTAGTTTAGTTTAGTTTAGTTAAGTTTAGTTAAGTTTAGTTTAGTTTACAGTATAGTTTAGTTAAGTTTAGTTTACAGTTTGGCTTATAGTTTACTTTAGTTTAGTTTATAGATTAGTTTATGGTTTAGTTTGGTTTAGTTTTGTTTAGTTTAGGTTGGTTAATTTAGATTAGATTAGTTTAGTTTGGGCTAGATTAGGTTAGGTTAGATTAGTTTAGTTTAGTTTAGATTAGATTAGGTTAGGTTAATTTAGGTTGGGTTAGGTTAGTTTAGTTTAATTTAGTTTAGTTAATTTATAGTTTAGTTTAGTTTATAATTTAGTTTATAGTTTAGTTTAGTTTATACTTTAGTTTAGTTTAGTTTAATTTAGTTTAAATTAGGTTATGTTAGGTTAGGTTAGTTTAGTTTAGTTTAGTTTAGTTTAGTTTTTTTTTAGTTAAGTTTATAGTTTATTTTGTAGTTTAGTTTAGTTTAGTTTATAGTTTAATTTAGTGTAGTTTAGTTTGATTTATTTTAATTTAGTTTATTTTAGTTTAGTTTTAGTTTAGTTTAGTTAAGTTTTGTTTAGGTTAGGTTACGTTAGGTTAGATTAGGTTAGGTTAGGTAAGTATAGTTTAGTTTAGTTTAGGTTAGGTTTGGTTAGGTTAAGTTAGGTTAGGTTAGTTAATTTAGTTTAGTTTAATTTAGTTGGATTTAGAATAGTTTAGTTTAGTTTAGTTAATTTTTGTTAGGTAATTTAGGTTAGTTTATTTAATTTAGTTTAAGTTAGGTTAGTTTAGGGTAGTTTAGTTTAGTTAATTTATTTTAGTTAATAGTTTAGTATAGTTTATAGTTTAGTTTATAGTTTAGTTTAGTTTATAGTGTAGTTTAGTTTAGTTTAGTTTCGTTTCGTTTAGGTTAGGTTCGGTTACGTTAGGTTATGTTAGGTTAAGTTAGTTTAGTTTAGTTTAGTTTAGTTTAGTTATGTTTAGTTTAGTTTATAGTTTGGTTTATTAATTAGTTTAGTTTAGTTTGTTGTTAAGTATATAGTTTAGTATAGTTTAGTTTAGTTTAGTTTAGATTAGCTTAGTTAGTTTATTTTGGATTAGTTTAGTTTACGTTACGTTAAGTTAGGTTAGGTTAATTTAATTCATTTTAGTTTAGGTTAGGTTAGGTTAAGTTAGGTTACTTTAGTTTAGCTTAGTTTACTTTAGTTTAGATAATTTATAGTTTAGTTTAATTTAGTTTATAGTTTAGTTTACATTTTAGTTTAGTTTAGTTTAGTATCGGTTAGGTTATGTTAGATTAATTTAATTTAAGTTAGGTTAGGATAGTTTAGTTCAGTTTAGTTTAGTTTAGGTTAGGTTAGGTTAGGTGAAGATAGGTTACTTTAGTTTACTTTTGTTTAATTTAGTTTAGTTTACTTTAGTTTATTTATAGTTTAGTTTAGTTTATAATTTAGTTTAGTTTAGTGTAGTTTAGGTTAGGTTAGGTTAGGTTAGATTAGTTTAGTTTAGATTATGTTAGGTTAGGATAGTTTAGTTTACTTTATTTTAGTTTAGTTTAGTTTATAATTTAGTTTATTGTTTAAATTATTTTAGTTTAGATTAGTTTAGTTTAGTTTAGTTTACTTAAGTTAAGTTTAGGTTAGGTTAGGTTAGTTTAGGTTAGGTTAGGTTAGTTTAGTTTAGTTTATTTGAGTTCAGTTTATATTAGGTTAGGTTAATTTAATTTATTATAGTTTAGTTTAGGTTAGGTTAATTTATTTTAGTTTAGGTTATGTTAAGTCAGGTTACTTTAGTTTAGCATAGTTTAGTTTAGTTTAGATAATTTATAGTTTAGTTTAGTTTAGTTTCGGTTAGTTTAGGTTAGGTTAGATTAATTTAATTAAGGTTGGGATAGTTTAGTTCAGTTTAGTTTAGTTTAGTTAAGCTTAGTTAGTTTATTTTAGATTAGTATAGTTTTTGTTAGGTTAGGTTAGGTTAGGTAAGTTTAGTTCTCTTTAGGTTAGGTTAGGTTAGGTGAAGTTAGGTTACTTTAGTTTAGTTAAGTTTAATTTAGTTTAGTTTAGTGTAGTTTAGATTAGGTTAGGTTAGATTAGATTAGTTTAGTTTAGTTTAGGTTAGGTTAGGTTAGGATAGTTTAGTTTAGCTTATTTTAGTTTAGTTTAGTTTAGTTTATAGTTTAGTTTATAGTTTAAATTAGTTTAGTTTAGTTTAGTTTAGTTTAGGTTAGGTTATGTTAGGTGAGTTTAGTTTAGTTTAGTTTAGGTTACGTTAGGTGAGTTTAGTTTAGTTTAGTTTAGTTTAGGTTAGGTTAGGTTAGGTTAGGTTATGTTAGGTTATGTTAGGTTATGTTAGGTTAGGTTAGTGTAGTTTAGTTTAGTTTAGATTTGACTCGTTTAGTTTATAATTTAGTTTATAGTTCAGTTTAGTTTGGTTTAGTATAGTTTAGTTTTGTTTAATTTAGTTTTGTTTAATTTATTTTAATTTAGTTTAGTTTAGTTTAGTATATAGTTTAATTTTTAATTTAGTTTAGTTTAGTTTATAGTTTAGTTTAGTTTATGGTTAATTTATAGTTTAGTTTAGTTTATTTTAGTTTAGTTCAGTTTAGGATATGTCAGGTTAGTTTAGGTTAGTTTACTTTAGTTTAGTATAGTTTATAGTTTGGATTTGTTTAGTTTAGTTTATAGTTCAGTTTAGTTGAGTTTATTTTAATTTAGTTTAATTAAATTTTCTTTACTGTACAATTTAGTTTAGTTTAGTTTAGTTTATAGTTTAGTTTAGTTTAGTTTATGGTTAAGTTTATACTTTTGTTTAGTTTAATTTAGTTTAGTTTAGTATAGTTTAGCTCAGGTTAGCTTAGGTTAGGTTAATTTAGTTTAGTTTAGGTTAGGTTAGGTTAGGTTAGGTTAGGTTTGGTTACTTTAGTTAAGTTTAGTTTAGTTTAGTTAATTTATACTTTAGTTTAGTTTAGCATATAGTTTAGTTTAGTTTAGTTTATAGTATAGTATAGTTTAGTTTAGTTTAGTTTAGGGTAGGTTAGATTAGTTTAGTTTATTTTAGTATAGGTTAGATTTGGTTAGGGTAGTTTAGTTAAGTTTATAGTTTAGTTTAGGTTAGGTTACGTTAGGTTAGGTTAGGTTAGGTTAGTTTAGTTTAGATTAGTTTAGTTTACTTTACTTTAGTTTTGTTTAATTTTGTTTAGGTTAGGTTAGGTTAGTTTAGGTTAGGTTAGGTTAGCGTATTTTGGTTTAGTTTAGTTTAGTTAAGTTTTGTTTAGTTTATAATTTAGTTTAGTTTAGTTTAGCTTGGTTTAGTTTAGGTTGGGTTAGGTTAGTTAAGTTTAGTTTAGTTTGGTTTATTTTAGTTTAGTTTAGGTTAGGTGAGCATAGGTTAGTTTAGTTTAATTTAGATTAGGTTATTTAGGTTAGGTTATGTTAAAGTTAGTTTAGTTTAGTTTAGTTTATGTTAGTTTAGGTTAGGTTAGGTTAGGTTATGTTAGTTTAGTTTAGTTTAGCTTAGTTTAGCTTAGGTTAGGTTAGTTTAGGTTATTTTACTTTAGTTTAGTTTAGTTTAGTTTATAGTTTAGTATAGTTTATAGTTTAGTTTATAGTTTACTTTAGTTTATAGTGTAGTTTAGTTTAGTTTAGTTTCGTTTCGTTTAGGTTAGGTTCGGTTACGTTAGGTTATGTTAGGTTAAGTTAGTTTAGTTTAGTTTAGTTTAGTTATGTTTAGTTTAGTTTATAGTTTAGTTTATTAATTAGTTTAGTTTAGTTTATAATTAAGTATATAGTTTAGTATAGTTTAGTTTAGTGTAGTTTAGTTTAGATTAGCTTAGTTGGTTATTTTGGATTAGTTTACTTTACGTTACGTTAGGTTAGGTTAATTTATTTTAATTTAGGTCAGGTTAGGTTAAGTCAGGTTACTTTAGTTTAGCATAGTTTAGTTTAGTTTAGATAATTTTAGTTTATTTATAGTTTAGTTTAGTTTATAATTTAGTTTAGTTTAGTGTGGTTTAGATTAGGTTAGGTTGGGTTAGATTAGTTTAGTTTAGGTTAGGTTAGGTTAGGATAGTTTAGTTTAGTTTATTTTAGTTTAGTTTAGTTTATAGTGCAAATTAGTTTAGTTCAGATTAGTTTAGTTTAGTTTAGTTTACTTAAGTTTAGTTTAGGTTAGGTTAGGTTAGGTTATGTTAGGTTTGGTTAGTGTAGTTTAGTTTAGTTAAGTTCAGTTTGTATTAGGTTAGGTTAATTTAATTTAGTTTAGTTTAGGTTAGGTTAGGTGAGTTTAATTTAGTTTAGTTTAGTTTACGTTAGGTTAGGTTAGGATAGGTTAGGTTAATTTAGTTTAGTTTAGTTTAATTTAGTTTATTTAATTTATAGTTTAGTTAAATTTAGTTTAGTTTATAGTTTAGATTATAGTTTAGTTTATTTTATATTTTAGTTTAGTTTAGTTAATGTTAGGTTAGTTTAGTTTAGTTTAGTTTAGTTTCGGTTAGGTGTGGTTAGGATAGTTTAGTTTAGTTTAGTTTAGTTTTAGTTTATAGTTTAGTTTAGTTTATTTTATACTTAAGTTCATAGTTTAGTTTATAGTTTAGTTTAGGCTATTTTAGATTAGTTTAGTTTAGTTTGGTTTAGTTTAGGTTAGGTTTGTTTAGGTTAATTTAGTAAAGTTTAGTTTAGTTTTGTTTATTTAGTTTATTTTATAGTTTAGTTTAGTTAAGTTTAGTTTAGTTTAATTTAGTTTAGTTTAGTTTTGTTTAATTTAGTTTAGTTTAGTTTTGTTTAATTTAGATTAGTTTAATTTAGTTTAGTTTTGTTTAGATCAGGTTAGGTTGTTTAGGTTAGTTTAGTTTAGTTTAGTATAGCTAAGTTTAGTTTAGTTTATAGTTTCGGTAATTTATTTTAGTTTAATTTAGTGTATAGTTAGGTTTATAGTTTAGTTTAGTTTATAGTTTATTTTATAGTTTTGTATATTTTAGTTTAGTTTAGTTTAATTTAGCTTAGTTTAGTTTAGTTTCGTTTAGTTTAGGGTAAATAAGGTTAGGTTAGATTGGGTTAAGTTAGTTTTGCTTAGGTTTAGTAGTTTTGCTTAGGTTAGTATAGGTTTGGTTAGGTTAGTTTAGTTCATTTTATTTTAATTTAGTGTAATTAATATATAGTTTAGTTAAATTTAGTTTAGTTTATAGTTTAGATTATAGTTTAGTTTAGTTCATTTTATATTTTAGTTTTGTTTAGTTTAGGTTAGGTTAGTTTAGTTTAGTTTATTTTAGGTTAGGTTAGTTTGGGTTAGAATAGTTTAGTTTAGTTTAGTTTATTTTTAATTTATAGTTTATTTTAGTTTTGTGAATACTCAAGTTTATAATTTATTTTATAATCTAGTTTAAAAATTTAGTTTAGGCTATTTTGGATTAGTTTAGCTTAGTTTAGTTTAGTTTAGTTTAGTTTAGAATAGGTTAGGTTAGGTTAATTTAGTATTGTTTAGTTTAGTTTAGTTTTTTTAATTTATTTTATAGTTTAGTTTATAGTTTAGTTTAGTTAAGTTTAGTTTAGTTTATTGTTTAGTTTGCTTTAGTTTAGTTTTGTTTAATTTATTTTAGTTTAGTTTACTTTAGTTTAGTTTAGGTTAGGTTAGCTTAGGTTATGTTAGGTGAGTTTATTTTAGTTTAGTAGATTAGTTTAGTTTAGGTTAGGATAGTTTAGTTCAGTTTAGTTTAGTTTAGTTAAGCTTAGCTAGTTTAGTTTAGATTAGTATAGTTTACGTTAGGTTAGGTTAGGTAAGTTTAGTTTTGTTTAGGTTAGGTTAGGTTAGGTGAAGTTAGGTTACCTTAGTTTGGTTAAGTTTAATTTATTTTAGTTTATTTTAGTTTATTTATAGTTTAGTTTAGTTTATAATTTAGTTTAGTTTAGTTTAGTTTAGATTAGGTTAGGTTAGGTTAGATTAGTTTAGTTTAGTTTAGGTTAGGTTAGGTTAGGATAGTTTAGTTTAGTTTATTTTAGTTTAGTTTAGTTTAGTTTACAGTTTAGTTTATAGTTTAAATTAGTTTAGTTCAGATTAGTTTAGTTTAGTTTAGTTTACTTAAGTTTAGTTTAGGTTAGGTTAGGTTAGGTTAGGTTAGGTTATGTTAGGTTTGGTTATAGCAGTTTAGTTTAGTTAAGTTCAGTTTATATTAGGTTAGGTTAATTTAATTTAGTTTAGTTTAGTTTAGGTTGGTTAGGTAAGTTTAATTTAGTTTAGTTTAGTTTGGTTTAGTTTAGCTTGGGTTTGTTTAGATTAATTTAGTACAGTTTAGTTTAGTTTTGTTTATTTAGTTTATTTTATAGTTTAGTTTACTTTAGTTTATAGTTTAGTTTAGTTTAGTTTAGTTTAGTTTAAAATTTAGTTTATACTTTCGTTTACTTTAGTTAATAATTTTGGTTATTGGCTTAGTTTAGTTTAGTTTAATTATGTTTTATTTAGTTTAGTTTAGTTTCGTTTAGGTTTGGTTAGGTTAGGTTAGTTTAGTTTAATTCTATTTTGGTTAGGTTAGGTAATTATAGGTTAGTATAGTTTAGTTAATTTATTTTAGTTAATAGTTCAGTATAGTTTACAGTTTAGTTTATAGTTTAGTTCAGTTTATAGTGTAGTTTATAGTTTAGTTTAGTTTAGTTTCGTTTAGGTTATGTTAGGTTAGGTTAGGTTGGATTAGCTTAGTTTAGTTTAGTTTAGTTTAGGTTAGGTTCGGTTACGTTATGTTATGTTAGCTTATGTTAGTTTAGTTTAGTTTAGTTTAGTCTAGTTTAGTTAAGTTTAGTTTAGTTTAGTTTAGGTTAGGTTAGGTTTAGTTTGGTTAGATTAGGTTAGATTAGGTTAGTTTAGCTAATTTTAGTTTAGTTTATAGTTTCGTTAATTTAGTTTAGTTTAGTTTAGTGTATAGTTAAGTTTATAGTTTAGTTTATTTTATTTTTAGTATAGTTTAGTTTAGTTTAGTTTAACTTAGTTTAGTTTAGATTCGTATAGTTTAGTTTAGGTTAAGTTAGGTTAGGTTTGGTTAGGTTAATTTAGTTTAGTTTAGTTTAATTTAGTTTATTTAATTTATAGTTTAGTTAAATTTAGTTTATTTTATAGTTTAGTTTATTTTATATTTTAGTTTAGTTTAGTTTAGGTTAGGTTAGTTTAGTTTAGTTTAGTTTAGTTTCGGTTAGGTTAGGATAGTTTAGTTTAGTTTAGTTTAGTTTATAGTTTAGTTTAGTTTATTTTATACTTAAGTTCATAGTTTAGTTTATAGTTTAGTTTAGGCTATTTTAGATTAGTTTAGTTTAGTTTGGTTTAGTTTAGGTTTGGTTTGGTTAGGTTAATTTAGTAAAGTTTAGTTTAGTTTAGTTTATTTAGTTTATTTTATAGTTTAGTTTAGTTAAGTTTAGTTTAGTTTAATTTAGTTTAGTTTAGTTTTGTTTAATTTAGTTTAGTTTAGTTTTGTTTAATTTAGTTTAGTTTAATTTAGTTTAGTTTAGTTTAGATCAGGTTAGGTTGTTTAGGTTAGTTTAGTTTAGTTCAGTTTAGCTAAGTTTAGTTTAGTTTATAGTTTCGGTAATTTATTTTAGTTTAATTTAGTGTATAGTTAGGTTTATAGTTTAGTTTAGTTTATAGTTTATTTTATAGTTTAGTATATTTTAGTTTAGTTTAGTTTAGTTTTTGCTTAGTTTAGTTTAGTTTCGTTTAGTTTAGGGTAGGTAAGGTTAGGTTGGGTTGGGTTAAGTTAGTTTAGTTTAGTTTTGTTTAGGTTAGGTTAGGCTTGGTTAGGTTAGTTTAGTTCATTTTATTTTAATTTAGTGTAGTTAATTTATAGTTTAGTTAAATTTAGCTTAGTTTATAGTTTAGATTATAGTTTTGTTTAGTTTAGGTTAGGTTAGTTTAGTTTAGTTTATTTTAGGTTAAGTTAGTTTGGGTTAGAATAGTTTAGTTTAGTTTAGTTTATTTTTAATTTATAGTTTATTTTAGTTTTGTGAATACTTAAGTTTATCGTTTAGTTTATAATCTAGTTTATAGTTTAGTTTAGGCTATTTTGGATTAGTTTAGTATAGTTTAGTTTAGTTTATTTTAGTTTAGAATAGGTTAGGTTAGGTTAATTTAGTATTGTTTAGTTTAGTTTACTTTATTTAGTTTATTTTATAGTTTAGTTTATAGTTTAGTTTAGTTAAGTTTAGTTTAGTTTATTGTTTAGTTTGCTTTAGTTTAGTTTTGTTTAATTTATTTTAGTTTAGTTTAGTTTGGTTTCGTTTAGGTTAGGTTAGGTTATGTTAATTTAGGTTAGCTTAGTTTAGTTTAGTTTAGGTTAGATTAAGTTAGGTAAGGTTAGTTAAGTTTAGTTTAGTTAAGTTAAGTTTAGTTTAATTTCTAGTTTAGTTTAGTTTACTTTAGTTTATAGTTTAGTTTAGTTTAGTTTATTTTAGTTTAAAGTTTAGTTTATACTTTCGTTTACTTTAGTTAATAATTTTGTTTATGGTTTAGTTTAGTTTAGTTTAATTATGTTTTATTTAGTTTAGTTTAGTTTCGTTTAGGTTTGGTTAGGTTAGGTTAGTTTAGTTTAATTCTATTTAGCTTAGGTTAGGTAATTTTAGGTTAGTATAGTTTAGTTAATTTATTTTAGTTAATAGTTCAGTACAGTTTACAGTTTAGTTTATAGTTTAGTTCAGTTTGTAGTGTAGTTTATAGTTTAGTTTAGTTTAGTTTCGTTTAGGTTATGTTAGGTTAGGTTAGGTTGGATTAGCTGAGTTTAGTTTAGTTTAGTTTAGGTTAGGTTCGGTTACGTTATGTTATGTTAGCTTATGTTAATTTAGTTTAGTTTAGTTTAGTCTAGTTTAGTTAAGTTTAGTTTAGTTTATAGTTTAGTTTATATTACTTTATTTATTAGTTTAGTTTATAGTTAAGTATATAGTTCAGTTTAGTTTAGTTTAGTTTAGCTTAGTTTGTTTATTTTAGATTAGTATAGCTTACGTTACGTTAGGTTAAACCTAACTTAACGTAAGCTAACGTAAGTTAGGTTCGTTTAGTTTAGTTTAATTAGATTAGGTTAGGTTAAGTTAGGTTACTTTAGCTTAGTTTAGTTTAGTTTAGATAATTTATGGTTTAGTTTAGTTAAGTTTAATTTATAGATCAGTATATAGTTTACTTTAGTTTATAGTTCAGTTTAGGTTAGATTAGTTTAAGTTAGATTAGGTTAAATTAGTTTAGTTTAGTTTAGTTTCGGTTAGGTTAGATTAGGTTACATTAAGTTAGTTTAGGTTAGCTTAGTTTAGTTTAGTTTAGTATAGTTAAGTTTAGTTAAGTTTTGTTTAGTTTACAGTTTAGTTTAGTTAAGTTTAGTTTATAATTTAGTTTATAGTTCAGTTTAGTTTAGTTCATACTTTATTTTAGTTTACTTTAGTTTCAGTTTTAGTTTAGTTTAGTTTAGGTTAGGTTAGGTTAGGTAAGGTTAGTTTAGTTTAGTTTAGTTTATGTTAGTTTAGGTTAGGTTAGGTTATGTTAGTCTAGTTTAGTTTAGCTTAGTTTAGCTTAGGTTAGGTTAGTTTAGGTTATTTTACTTTAGTTTAGTTTAGTTTAGTTTAGTTTATAGTTTTGTTTAGGTTAGGTTAGGTTAGGTTAGGTGAAGTTAGGTTACTTTAGTTTAGTTAAGTTTAATTTAGTTTAGTTTATTTTAGTTTATTTATAGTTTAGTTTAGTTTATAATTTAGTTTAGTTTAGTGTAGTTTAGATTAGGTTAGGTTAGGTTAGATTAGTTTAGTTTAGTTTAAGTTAGGTTAGGTTAGGATAGTTTAGTTTAGTTTATTTTAGTTTAGTTTAGTTTAGTTTATACTTTAGTTTATAGTTTAAATTAGTTTAGTTCAGATTAGTTTAGTTTAGTTTAGTTTACTTAAGTTTAGTTTAGGTTAGGTTAGGTTAGGTTAGGTTATGTTAGGTTTGGTTAGTGTAGTTTAGTTTAGTTAAGTTCAGTTTATATTAGGTTAGGTTAATTTAATTTAGTTTAGTTTAGTTTAGGTTAGGTTAGGTGAGTTTAATTTAGTTTAGTTTAGTTTAGGTTAGGTTAGGTTAGGTTAGGTTATGTTAGGTTAGGTTAGCGTAGTGTAGTTTTGTTTAGTTTAGATTTGACTCGTTTAGTTTATAATTTAGTTTATAGTTCAGTTTACAGTTTAGTTTAGTTTAGTTTCGGTTAGTTTAGGTTAGGTTAGATTAATTTAATTTAGGTTAGGATAGTTTAGTTCAGTTTAGTTTAGTTTATTTAAGCTTAGTTAGTTTAGTTTAGATTAGTATAGTTTACGTTAGGTTAGGTTAGGTTAGGTAAGTTTAGTTTTTTTTAGGTTAGGTTAGGTTAGGTGAAGTTAGGTTACTTTAGTTTAGTTAAGTTTAATTTAGTTTAGTTTAGTGTAGTTTAGATTAGGTTAGGTTAGGTTAGATTAGTTAAGTTTAGTTTAGGTTAGGTTAGGTTAGGATAGTTTAGTTTAGTTTATTTTATTTTAGTTTAGTTTAGTTTATAGTTTAGTTTATAGTTTAAATTAGTTTAGTTTAGATTAGTTTAGTTTAGTTTAGTTTAGGTTAGGTTATGTTAGGTGAGTTTAGTTTAGTTTAGTTTAGGTTAGGTTAGTTTAGTTTAGTTTCGTTTAGTTTAGTTTAGTTTAGGTTAAGTTAGGTTTAGTTTGGTTAGGTTAGGTTAGGTTAGGTTAGGTTAGTTTAGTTTAGTATAGTTTAGGTTAGGTTAGGTTAGGTTAGGTTAAGTTAGGTTATGTTAGGTTAGGTTATAGTAGTTTAGTTTAGTGAAGTTTAGATTTTACTCGTTTAGTTTATAGTTTAGTTTATAGTTCAGTTTAGTTTAGTTTAGTATAGTTTAGGTGTGTTTAATTTAGTTTTGTTTAATTTATTTTAATTTAGTTTAGTTTAGTTTAGTATATAGTTTAGTTTTTAATTTAGTTTAGTTTAGATTATAGTTTAGTTTATGATTTAGTTTAGTGTAGTTTGGTTTGGTTTAGTTTAGTTCTCTTTGTTTTAGTTTAGTTTAGTTTAGGTTAGATTAGCTTAGTTTAGTTTAGTTTAATTTAGGTTAGGTTCAGTTAGGTTAGTTTAGTTTACTTTAGTTTAGTTTAGGTTAGGTTAGCTTAGGTTATGTTAGGTGAGTTTATTTTAGTTTAGTAGTTTAGTTTAGTTTAGGTTAGGTTAGTTTAGTTTAGTTTCGTTTAGTTTAGTTTAGTTTACGTATGGTTAGGTTTAGTTTGGTTAGGTTAGGTTAGGTTAGGTTAGTTTAGTTTATTTTAGGTTAGTTTAGGTTAGGTAAGGTTAGGTTAGTTAAATTTAATTTAGTTAGATTATAATTTAGTTTATAGTTTAGTTTAATTTAGTTTATTGTTTAGTTTAGTTAAATTTAGTTTAGGTTAGGTAAGGTTAGGTTAGGTTAGTTTAGTTTAGTATAGTTTAGTTTAGTTTAGTTTAGTGAATTTAGTTTAGTTTAGTTTAGGTTTTAGTTAAGCTTAGTTAGTTTGTTTAGATTAGTACAGTTTACTTTAGGTTAGGTTACGTAATTTTAGTTTAGTTTAGGTTAGGTTAGGTTAGGTTAGGTGAAGTTATGTTAATTTAGTTTAGTTTAGTTTATTTTAGTTTATTTATAGTTTAGCTTAGTTTATAATTTAGTTTAATTTAGTTTATAGTATAGTTTATGGTTTAGTTTAGTTTCGTTTGGTTTGGTTCAGAATCGTTCTGTTTCGTTTAGTTTAGTTTAGTTTAGTTTTGTTTAATTTAGTTTTGTTTAATTTATTTTAATTTAGTTTAGTTTAGTTTAGTATATAGCTTAGTTTTTAAGTTAGTTTAGTTTACATTATAGTTTAGTTTATGGTTTAGTTTAGTTTAGTTTGGTTTGGTTTAGTTTAGTTCTGTTTGTTTTAGTTTAGTTTAGTTTAGGTTAGGTTAGCTTAGTTTAGTTTAGTTTAATTTAGGTTACGTTGGGTTAGGTTAGTTTAGTTTACTTTAGTTTAGTTTAGGTTAGATTAGCTTAGGTTATGTTAGGTGAGTTTATTTTAGTTTAGTAGTTTAGTTTAGTTTAGGTTAGGTTAGTTTAGTTTAGTTTCGTTTAGTTTAGTTTAGTTTAGGTTTGGTTAGGTTTAGTTTGGTTAGGTTAGGTTAGGTTAGGTTAGTTTATTTTATTTTAGGTTAGTTTAGGTTAGGTTAGGTTAGGTTAGTTAAATTTAATTTAGTTAGATTATAATTTAGTTTATAGTTTAGTTTAGTTTATTGTTTAGTTTAGTTAAGTTTAGTTTAGGTTAGGTAAGGTTAGGTTAGGTTAGTTTAGCTTAGTATAGTTTAGTTTAGTTTAGTTTACTGAATTTAGTTAAGTTTAGGTTTTAGTTAAGCTTAGTTAGTTTAGTTTAGATTAGTATACTTTACTTTAGGTTAGGTTAGGTTAGGTAATTTTAGTTTAGTTTAGGTTAGGTTAGGTTAGGTGAAGTTATGTTACTTTAGTTTAGTTTAGTTTATTTTAGTTTATTTAGAGTTTAGTTTAGTTTATAATTAATTTAGTTTTGTGTAGTTTAGGTTAGGTTAAGTTAGGTTAGATTAGTTTAGTTTAGTTTAGGTTAGGTTAGGTGAGAATAGATTAGTTTATTTTATTTTAGTTTAGTTTATAGTTAAGTTTATAGTTTAAATTAGTTTAGTTTAGATTAGTTTAGTTTAGTTTAGTTTATTTAAGTTTAGTTTAGGTTAGGTGAGATTATGTTAGGTTAGGTTAGTTTAGCATAGGTTTGATTAGGTTACGTTAGTTTAGGTTAGGTCAGTTTAGTTTAGTTTAGTTTAGTTTAGTTAAGTTTAGTTTCGTTTAGTTTAGGTTAAGTTAGGTTAGGTTTGGTTAGGTTAATTTAGTTTAGTTTAGTTTAATTTAGTTTATTTAATTTATAGTTTAGATAATTTTAGTTTAGTTTATAGTTTAGATTATAGTTTACTTTAGTTTTGGTCACATTTTAGTTTATAGTTTAGTTTATAGTTAAGTTTACAGTTTACTTTAGGCTACTTTAGATTACTTTAGTTTAGTTCAGTTTAGTTTAGATTAGTTTAGTTTATTTTATAGTTTAGTTTAGTTAACTTTAGTTTAGTTTATAATTTAGTTTAGTTTACATTATAGTTTAGTTTATAGTATAGTTTACTTAATAGTTTAGTTTATAGTTTAGTTTATGGCTTAGTTTATATTTAAAATTCGTTTACTTTAGATTAGTTTAGTTTAGTTTAGTTTAGTGTAGCTTAGGTTAGGTTAGGTTAGTTTAGTTTAGTTTAGTTTTGTTTACTTAAGTTTAGTTTAGTTTAGTTTAGGTTAGGTTAGCTTATGTTAGGTTAGGTTAGTTTAGCTTAAGTTAGATTAGGTTAGGTTAGTTTAGTTTAGTGTAGTTCAGTTTAGATTAAGTTACGTTAATTTAGTTTTGTTTAGTTCAGTTTACTTTAGGTTAGGTTAGGTTAGGTAGTGTTAGTTTAGTTTAGTTTAGTTTAATTTAGTTTTCGTTAGGTTAGGTTAGGTTGAGTTATTTTAGGTTAGGTTAGTATAGTTTAGTCTCGTTTAGTTTATAGTTTAGTTTCGTTAAGTTTAGTTTATAGTTCAGTTTAGTTTAGTTTTGTTTAATTTAGTTTAGTTTAATTTATTTTAATTTATTTTAGTTTAGTTTAATTTATAGTTCAGTTTATAATTTAGTTTAGATTAGTTTATAGTTTAGTATATGGTTTAGTTTAGTTTAGTTTAGTTTGGTTTAGTTTAGTTTAGATTATTTATTTTCGTTTAGGTTAGTTTAGTTTAGGCTAGATTAGGTTAGCTTAGTTTAATTTAAATAAGTTTAGGTTAGGTTAGGATGGTTTAGATTAAGTTAGTTTAGTTTAGTTTAGTTTAGCTAAGTTTAGTTTAGTTTACAATTTAGTTTAGTATAGTTTAGTTTATAGCTTAGTTTATACTTAAGTTTAGTTTAATTTATAGTTTAGTTTATAGTTTAAATTAGTTTAATTTAGTTTAGATTAGGTTAGGTTTGTTTAGTTTAAGTTAGGTTAGGTTAGGTTAGGTTAGTTTAGTTTAGTTTAGTTTAGTTGAATTTAGTTTAGTTTAGTTTAATTTAGGTTAGGTTAGGTTAGTTTAGTTTAGTTTAATTTAGGTTAGGTTAGGTTAGTTTGGGTTAACTTAGTTTAGTTTAGTTTAGGTTAGGATAGGTTAGGTTGATTAGGTTAGTTTAGTTCAGTTTAGCTAATTTTAGTTTAGTTTATAGTTTCGGTAATTTAGTTTAGTTTAGTTTAGTGTATAGATAAGTTTATAGTTTAGTTTACTTTAGTTAATAGTTTAGTATAGTTTAGTTTAGCTTAGTTTAGCTTAGTTTATTTTAGTTTCGTTTAGTTTAGATTAGGTTAAGTTAGGTTAGGTTTGGTTAGGTTAATTTGGTTTAGTTTAGTTTAATTTAGTTTATTTAATTTATAGTTTAGTTAAATTTAGTTTAGTTTATAGTTTAGATTATAGTTTAGTTTATTTTATATTTTAGTTTAGTTTAGTTTAGTTTAGGTTAGGTTAGTTTAGTTTAGTTTAGTTTAGGTCAGGTTGGGTTAGGATAGTTTAGTTTAGTTTAGTTTTAGTTTATAGTTTACTTTAGTTTATTTTATACTTAAGTTAATAGTTTAGTTTAGGCTATTTTAGATTAGTTTAGTTTAGTTTGGTTTAGTTTAGGTTAGGTTCGGTTAGGTTAATTTAGTAAAATTTTAGTTTAGTTTTCTTTATTTAGTTTATTTTATAGTTTAGTTTAGTTAAGTTTAGTTTAGTTTAATTTAGTTTAGTTTAGTTTTTTTTAATTTAGTTTAGTTTATTTTAGTTTAGTTTAGTTTTGTTTAATTTAGTTTAGTTTAATTTAGTTTAGTTTAGTTTAGATCAGGTTAGGCTGATTAGGTTAGTTTAGTTTAGTTTAGTTTAGATAAGTTTAGTTTAGTTTATAGTTTCGTTAATTTATTTTAGTTTAGTTTAGTGTATAGTTAGGTTTATAGTTTAGTTTAGTTTATAGTTTATTTTATAGTTTAGTATATTTTAGTTTAGTTTAGTTTAGTTTTTGCTTAGTTTAGTTTAGTTTCGTTTAGTTTAGGGTAGGTAAGGTTAGGTTAGGTTGGGTTAAGTTAGTTTAGTTTAGTTTTGTTTAGGTTAGGTTAGGTTTGGTTAGGTTAGTTTAGTTCATTTTATTTTAATTTAGTGTAGTTAATTTAAGTTTAGTTAAATTTAGTTTAGTTTATAGTTTAGATTATAGTTTAGATTAGTTCATTTTATATTTTAGTTTTGTTTAGTTTAGGTTAGGTTAGTTTAGTTTAGTTTATTTTAGGTTAGATTAGTTTGGGTTAGAATAGTTTAGTTTAGTTTAGTTTATTTTTATTTTATAGTTTATTTTAGTTTTGTGAATACTTAAGTTTATCATTTAGTTTATAATCTAGTTTATAGTTTAGTTTAGGCTATTTTGGATTAGTTTAGCTTAGTTTAGTTTAGTTTAGTTTAGTTTAGAATAGGTTAGGTTAGGTTAATTTAGTATTGTTTAGTTCAGTTTAGTTTATTTATTTTATTTTATAGTTTAGTTTATAGTTTAGTTTAGTTAAGTTTAGTTTAGTTTATTGTTTAGTTTGCTTTAGTTTAGTTTTGTTTAATTTATTTTAGTTTAGTTTAGTTTAGTTTCGTTTAGGTTAGGTTAGGTTAGGTTAGGTTATGTTAATTTAGGTTAGCTTAGTTTAGTTTAGTTTAGGTTAGTTTAAGTTAGGTTAGGTTAGTTAAGTTTAGTTTAGTTTAATTTATAGTTTAGTTTAGTTTACTTTAGTTTATAGTTTAGTTTAGTTTAGTTTATTTTAGTTTAAAGTTTAGTTTATACTTTCGTTTACTTTAGTTAATAATTTTGTTTATGGTTTAGTTTAGTTTAGTTTAGTTATGTTTTATTTAGTTTAGTTTAGATTCGTTTAGGTTTGGTTAGGTTAGGTTAGGCTAGGTTAGGTTAGCTTAGTTTGGTTTAGTTTAGTTTAGGTTAGGTTAGGTTAGATTAGGTTAGTTTACCTTAGTTTAGTTTAGCTTACTTTAGTTATGTTTAGTTCAGTTTATATTTTAGTTTAGTGTAATTTAATTTATATTTTAGTTTATGGTTTAGTTTAGTTTAGTTTATAGTTTGACTTATAGTTTAGTTTAGTTTCGTTTAGTTTAATTTAGCTTAGTTTAGATTAGGTTAGGTTAGATTATGTTAGTTTAGTTTAGTTTATTTTAGTTTAGTTTAGTTTAGTTAATGTTAGGTTAGGTTAGTTTAGTTTAGTTTAGTTTAATTTAATTTAGTTTACTTAATTTAGTTTAGTTTAGTTTAGGTTAGATTTAGTTAGGTCAGGTTAGGTTATTTAAGTTTAGTTTAGTTAAGTTTAGGTTAGGTTAGGTTAGTTTAGTTTAATTGTATTTAGGTTAGGTTAGGTAATTTTAGGTTAGTATAGTTTAGTTAAGTTATTTTAGTTAATAGTTCAGTATAGTTTACAGTTTAGTTTATAGTTTAGTTCTGTGTATAGTGTAGTTGATAGTTTAGTTTAGTTTAGTTTCGTTTAAATTATGTTAGGTTAGGTTAGGTTGGATTAGCTTAGTTTAGTTTAGTTTAGTTTAGGTTAGGTTCGGTTACGTTAGGTTATGTTAGCTTATGTTAGTTTAGTTTAGTTCAGTTTAGTCTAGTTTAGTTAAGTTTAGTTTAGTTTATAGTTTAGTATATTTTAGTTTATTTATCAGTTTAGTTTATAGTTAAGTATATAGTTTAGTTTAGTTTAGTTTAGCTTAGTTTGTTTATTTTAGATTAGTATAGCTTACGTTACGTTAGGTTAAACCTAACCTAACGTAAGCTAACGTAGGTTCGGTTCGTTTAGTTTAGTTTAATTAGGTTAGGTTAGGTTAAGTTAGGTTACTTTAGCTTAGTTTAGTTTAGTTTATATAATTTATGGTTTAGTTTAGTTAAGTTTAATTTATAGATTAGTATATAGTTTACTTTAGTTTATAGTTCAGTTTAGGTTAGATTAGTTTAAGTTAGATTAGGTTAGATTAGTTAGGTTTAGTTTAGTTTCGGTTAGGTTAGATTAGGTTACATTAAGTTAGTTTAGGTTAGCTTAGTTTAGTTTAGTTTAGTATAGATAAGTTTAGTTAAGTTTTGTTTATTTTACAGTTTAGTTTAGTTAAGTTTAGTTTATAATTTAGTTTATAGTTCAGTTTAGTTTAGTTCATACTTTATTTTAGTTTACTTTAATTTCAGTTAGGTTAGGTTAGGTTAGGTTAGGTTAGTGTAGTTTAGTTAAGTTTAGTTTTGTTTAGCTAAGTTTATAGTTTATTTTGTAGTTTAATTTAGTTTAGTTTATTGTTTAATTTAGTGTAGTTTAGTTTAGTTTAGTTTAATTTAGTTTACTTTAGTTTAGTTTAGTGTAGTTTAGATTAGATTAGGTTAGGTTATGTTAGGTTAGTAGAGTATGATTTAGTTTAGGTTAGGTTAGGTTAGGTTAAGTTAGGTTAGGTTAGTTTAGTTTAGTTTAGTTGGATTTAGAATAGTTTAGTGTAGTTTAGTTTATTTTAGGTTAGGTAAGGTTAGCCTAGTTTAGTTTAATTTAGTTTAGTTTAGCTTAGGTTAGTTTAGGTTAGTTTAGTTTAGTTAATTTATTTTAGTTAATAGTTTAGTATAGTTTATAAATTAGTTTATAATTTATTTTGGTTTGTAGTTCAATTTATTGTTAATTTAGTTTAGTTTATTTTAGTTTCGTTTAGGTTATGTTAGGTTAGGTTAGGTTAGGTTAGCTTAGCTTAGCTTAGTTTAGTTTAGTTTAGGTTAGGTTTGGTTAGGTTAGGTTAGGTTAGCTTAGTTTAGTTTAGTTTAGTTTAGGTTAGGTTCGGTTACGTTAGGTTATGTTAGGTTAAGTTAGTTTAGTTTAGTTTAGTTTAGGTTAGGTTAGGTTAGTTTAAGTTAGGTTACTTTAGTTTAGTTTAGTTTAGTTTAGATAATTTATAATTTAGTTTAGTTTAGTTTAGTTTATAGCTTAGTTTATAGTTTACTTTAGTTTCTAGTTTAATTTAGTTTGAATTAGATTCGGTAAGTTTAGTTTAGTTTACGTTAGGTTAGGTTAGGTTGAGTTAGGTTACTTTAGTTTAGTTTAGTTTAGATAATTTATAGTTTAGTTTATTTTAGTTTAGTTTATGGTTTAGTTTACTTTATAGTTTAGTTTAGTTTAGTTTAGTTTAGTTTAGGTAAGGTTAGATTAGATTAGTTTAGTTATGTTTAGGTTAGGTTAGGTTAGGTTAGGATATTTTAGTTTAGTTTATTTTAGTATATTTTAGTTTATACTTTAGTTTAGTTTAGTTAATAGTTTAAATTATAGTTTAGTTTATAGTTTAGTTTATAGTTTAAATTAGTTTAGTTTAGTATAGATTAGTTTTGTTTAATTTAGTTTAGTTTAATTTATTTTAATTTAGTTTATTTTAGTTTAGATTAAAGTTTAGTTTATAATTTAATTTAGTTTAGTATATAGTTTAGTTAATGGTTTAGTTTAGTTTAGTTTAGTTTGGTTTAGTTTAGTTTAGTTAATTTAAGTTAGGTTAGGTTAGGTTAGTTTAGTTTAGTTTAGTTTAGTTTAGGTTAGGTTAGTTTTTTTTAGTTTAGGTTAGGTTAGTTTAGGCTAGGTTATGTTAGGTTAGGTTAGGTTAGTTTAGTTTATTATAGTAGTTTAGTTTATTATAGTAGTTTAGTTTAGTTTAGGTTAGGTAAGCTTAATATAGGTTAGGTTATGTTAGGTAAGGTTAGTTTAATTTAGTTTCGTTTAGTTTATAGTTTAGTTTAGTTTAGATTTTTTTAATTTAGTTAAGTTTAGTATAGTTTAGTTTCATTTAGGTTAGGTTAGGCTAGGATAGTTTAGGTTAGCTTAGTTTACTTTATTTTAGTTCAGATTAAGTTAGGTTAAGTTGGGTTAGGTTCGTTTAGATTAATTTAGTTAAATTTAGTTTATAGTTTAGTTTATAGTGCAGTTTAGTTTAGATTAGTTTAGTATAGTTTAGTTTAGTTTAGGTTAGGTTAGGCTTGGTTAGGTTAGTTTAGTTCATTTTATTTTAATTTAGTGTAGTTAATTTATAGTTTAGTTAAATTTAGTTTAGTTTATAGTTTAGATTATAGTTTTGTTTAGTTTAGGTTAGGTTAGTTTAGTTTAGTTTATTTTAGGTTAAGTTAGTTTGGGTTAGAATAGTTTAGTTTAGTTTAGTTTATTTTTAATTTATAGTTTATTTTAGTTTTGTGAATACTTAAGTTTATCGTTTAGTTTATAATCTAGTTTATAGTTTAGTTTAGGCTATTTTGGATTAGTTTAGTATAGTTTAGTTTAGTTTATTTTAGTTTAGAATAGGTTAGGTTAGGTTAATTTAGTATTGTTTAGTTTAGTTTACTTTATTTAGTTTATTTTATAGTTTAGTTTATAGTTTAGTTTAGTTAAGTTTAGTTTAGTTTATTGTTTAGTTTGCTTTAGTTTAGTTTTGTTTAATTTATTTTAGTTTAGTTTAGTTTGGTTTCGTTTAGGTTAGGTTAGGTTATGTTAATTTAGGTTAGCTTAGTTTAGTTTAGTTTAGGTTAGATTAAGTTAGGTAAGGTTAGTTAAGTTTAGTTTAGTTAAGTTAAGTTTAGTTTAATTTCTAGTTTAGTTTAGTTTACTTTAGTTTATAGTTTAGTTTAGTTTAGTTTATTTTAGTTTAAAGTTTAGTTTATACTTTCGTTTACTTTAGTTAATAATTTTGTTTATGGTTTAGTTTAGTTTAGTTTAATTATGTTTTATTTAGTTTAGTTTAGTTTCGTTTAGGTTTGGTTAGGTTAGGTTAGTTTAGTTTAATTCTATTTAGCTTAGGTTAGGTAATTTTAGGTTAGTATAGTTTAGTTAATTTATTTTAGTTAATAGTTCAGTACAGTTTACAGTTTAGTTTATAGTTTAGTTCAGTTTGTAGTGTAGTTTATAGTTTAGTTTAGTTTAGTTTCGTTTAGGTTATGTTAGGTTAGGTTAGGTTGGATTAGCTGAGTTTAGTTTAGTTTAGTTTAGGTTAGGTTCGGTTACGTTATGTTATGTTAGCTTATGTTATTTTAGTTTAGTTTAGTTTAGTCTAGTTTAGTTAAGTTTAGTTTAGTTTATAGTTTAGTTTATATTAGTTTATTTATTAGTTTAGTTTATAGTTAAGTATATAGTTCAGTTTAGTTTAGTGTAGTTTAGCTTAGTTTGTTTATTTTAGATTAGTATAGCTTACGTTACGTTAGGTTAAACCTAACTTAACGTAAGCTAACGTAAGTTAGGTTCGTTTAGTTTAGTTTAATTAGATTAGGTTAGGTTAAGTTAGGTTACTTTAGCTTAGTTTAGTTTAGTTTAGATAATTTATGGTTTAGTTTAGTTAAGTTTAATTTATAGATCAGTATATAGTTTACTTTAGTTTATAGTTCAGTTTAGGTTAGATTAGTTTAAGTTAGATTAGGTTAGATTAGTTTAGTTTAGTTTAGTTTCGGTTAGGTTAGATTAGGTTACATTAAGTTAGTTTAGGTTAGCTTAGTTTAGTTTAGTTTAGTATAGTTAAGTTTAGTTAAGTTTTGTTTAGTTTACAGTTTAGTTTAGTTAAGTTTAGTTTATAATTTAGTTTATAGTTCAGTTTAGTTTAGTTCATACTTTATTTTAGTTTACTTTAGTTTCAGTTTTAGTTTAGTTTAGTTTAGGTTAGGTTAGGTTAGGTTAGTTTAGTTTAGTTTAGTTTATGTTAGTTTAGGTTAGGTTAGGTTATGTTAGTCTAGTTTAGTTTAGCTTAGTTTAGCTTAGGTTAGGTTAGTTTAGGTTATTTTACTTTAGTTTAGTTTAGTTTAGTTTAGTTTATAGTTTTGTTTAGGTTAGGTTAGGTTAGGTTAGGTGAAGTTAGGTTACTTTAGTTTAGTTAAGTTTAATTTAGTTTAGTTTATTTTAGTTTATTTATAGTTTAGTTTAGTTTATAATTTAGTTTAGTTTAGTGTAGTTTAGATTAGGTTAGGTTAGGTTAGATTAGTTTAGTTTAGTTTAAGTTAGGTTAGGTTAGGATAGTTTAGTTTAGTTTATTTTAGTTTAGTTTAGTTTAGTTTATACTTTAGTTTATAGTTTAAATTAGTTTAGTTCAGATTAGTTTAGTTTAGTTTAGTTTACTTAAGTTTAGTTTAGGTTAGGTTAGGTTAGGTTAGGTTATGTTAGGTTTGGTTAGTGTAGTTTAGTTTAGTTAAGTTCAGTTTATATTAGGTTAGGTTAATTTAATTTAGTTTAGTTTAGTTTAGGTTAGGTTAGGTGAGTTTAATTTAGTTTAGTTTAGTTTAGGTTAGGTTAGGTTAGGTTAGGTTATGTTAGGTTAGGTTAGTGTAGTGTAGTTTAGTTTAGTTTAGATTTGACTCGTTTAGTTTATAATTTAGTTTATAGTTCAGTTTACAGTTTAGTTTAGTTTAGTTTCGGTTAGTTTAGGTTAGGTTAGATTAATTTAATTTAGGTTAGGATAGTTTAGTTCAGTTTAGTTTAGTTTATTTAAGCTTAGTTAGTTTAGTTTAGATTAGTATAGTTTACGTTAGGTTAGGTTAGGTTAGGTAAGTTTAGTTTTTTTTAGGTTAGGTTAGGTTAGGTGAAGTTAGGTTACTTTAGTTTAGTTAAGTTTAATTTAGTTTAGTTTAGTGTAGTTTAGATTAGGTTAGGTTAGGTTAGATTAGTTTAGTTTAGTTTAGGTTAGGTTAGGTTAGGATAGTTTAGTTTATTTTATTTTAGTTTAGTTTAGTTTATAGTTTAGTTTATAGTTTAAATTAGTTTAGTTTAGATTAGTTTAGTTTAGTTTAGTTTAGTTTAGGTTAGGTTATGTTAGGTGAGTTTAGTTTAGTTTAGTTTAGGTTAGGTTAGTTTAGTTTAGTTTCGTTTAGTTTAGTTTAGTTTAGGTTAAGTTAGGTTTAGTTTGGTTAGGTTAGGTTAGGTTAGGTTAGGTTAGTTTAGTTTAGTATAGTTTAGGTTAGGTTAGGTTAGGTTAGGTTAAGTTAGGTTATGTTAGGTTAGGTTATAGTAGTTTAGTTTAGTTAAGTTTAGATTTTACTCGTTTAGTTTATAGTTTAGTTTATAGTTCAGTTTAGTTTAGTTTAGTATAGTTTAGTTTTGTTTAATTTAGTTTTGTTTAATTTATTTTAATTTAGTTTAGTTTAGTTTAGTATATAGTTTAGTTTTTAATTTAGTTTAGTTTAGATTATAGTTTAGTTTATGATTTAGTTTAGTTTAGTTTGGTTTGGTTTAGTTTAGTTCTCTTTGTTTTAGTTTAGTTTAGTTTAGGTTAGATTAGCTTAGTTTAGTTTAGTTTAATTTAGGTTAGGTTCAGTTAGGTTAGTTTAGTTTACTTTAGTTTAGTTTAGGTTAGGTTAGCTTAGGTTATGTTAGGTGAGTTTATTTTAGTTTAGTAGTTTAGTTTAGTTTAGGTTAGGTTAGTTTAGTTTAGTTTCGTTTAGTTTAGTTTAGTTTACGTATGGTTAGGTTTAGTTTGGTTAGGTTAGGTTAGGTTAGGTTAGTTTAGTTTATTTTAGGTTAGTTTAGGTTAGGTAAGGTTAGGTTAGTTAAATTTAATTTAGTTAGATTATAATTTAGTTTATAGTTTAGTTTAATTTAGTTTATTGTTTAGTTTAGTTAAATTTAGTTTAGGTTAGGTAAGGTTAGGTTAGGTTAGTTTAGTTTAGTATAGTTTAGTTTAGTTTAGTTTAGTGAATTTAGTTTAGTTTAGTTTAGGTTTTAGTTAAGCTTAGTTAGTTTGTTTAGATTAGTACAGTTTACTTTAGGTTAGGTTACGTAATTTTAGTTTAGTTTAGGTTAGGTTAGGTTAGGTTAGGTGAAGTTATGTTAATTTAGTTTAGTTTAGTTTATTTTAGTTTATTTATAGTTTAGCTTAGTTTATAATTTAGTTTAATTTAGTTTATAGTATAGTTTATGGTTTAGTTTAGTTTCGTTTGGTTTGGTTCAGAATCGTTCTGTTTCGTTTAGTTTAGTTTAGTTTAGTTTTGTTTAATTTATTTTAATTTAGTTTAGTTTAGTTTAGTATATAGCTTAGTTTTTAATTTAGTTTAGCTTACATTATAGTTTAGTTTATGGTTTAGTTTAGTTTAGTTTGGTTTGTTTTAGTTTAGTTCTGTTTGTTTTAGTTTAGTTTAGTTTAGGTTAGGTTAGCTTAGTTTAGTTTAGTTTAATTTAGGTTACGTTGGGTTAGGTTAGTTTAGTTTACTTTAGTTTAGTTTAGGTTAGGTTAGCTTAGGTTATGTTAGGTGAGTTTATTTTAGTTTAGTAGTTTAGTTTAGTTTAGGTTAGGTTAGTTTAGTTTAGTTTCGTTTAGTTTAGTTTAGTTTAGGTTTGGTTAGGTTTAGTTTGGTTAGGTTAGGTTAGGTTAGGTTAGTTTAGTTTATTTTAGGTTAGTTTAGGTTAGGTTAGGTTAGTTAAATTTAATTTAGTTAGATTATAATTTAGTTTATAGTTTAGTTTAGTTTATTGTTTAGTTTAGTTAAGTTTAGTTTAGGTTAGGTAAGGTTAGGTTAGGTTAATTTAGCTTAGTATAGTTTAGTTTAGTTTAGTTTACTGAATTTAGTTAAGTTTAGGTTTTAGTTAAGCTTAGTTAGTTTAGTTTAGATTAGTATACTTTACTTTAGGTTAGGTTAGGTTAGGTAATTTTAGTTTAGTTTAGGTTAGGTTAGGTTAGGTGAAGTTATGTTACTTTAGTTTAGTTTAGTTTATTTTAGTTTATTTAGAGTTTAGTTTAGTTTATAATTAATTTAGTTTTGTGTAGTTTAGGTTAGGTTAAGTTAGGTTAGATTAGTTTAGTTTAGTTTAGGTTAGGTTAGGTGAGAATAGATTAGTTTATTTTATTTTAGTTTAGTTTATAGTTAAGTTTATAGTTTAAATTAGTTTAGTTTAGATTAGTTTAGTTTAGTTTAGTTTATTTAAGTTTAGTTTAGGTTAGGTGAGGTTATGTTAGGTTAGGTTAGTTTAGCATAGGTTTGATTAGGTTACGTTATTTTAGGTTAGGTCAGTTTAGTTTAGTTTAGTTTAGTTAAGTTTAGTTTCGTTTAGTTTAGGTTAAGTTAGGTTAGGTTTGGTTAGGTTAATTTAGTTTAGTTTAGTTTAATTTAGTTTATTTAATTTATAGTTTAGATAATTTTAGTTTAGTTTATAGTTTAGATTATAGTTTACTTTAGTTTTGGTCACATTTTAGTTTATAGTTTAGTTTATAGTTAAGTTTACAGTTTACTTTAGGCTAGTTTAGATTACTTTAGTTTAGTTCAGTTTAGTTTAGATTAGTTTAGTTTATTTTATAATTTAGTTTAGTTAACTTTAGTTTAGTTTATAATTTAGTTTAGTTTACATTATAGTTTAGTTTATAGTATAGTTTACTTAATAGTTTAGTTTATAGTTTAGTTTATGGCTTAGTTTATATTTAAAATTCGTTTACTTTAGATTAGTTTAGTTTAGTTTAGTTTAGTGTAGCTTAGGTTAGGTTAGGTTAGTTTAGTTTAGTTTAGTTTTGTTTACTTAAGTTTAGTTTAGTTTAGTTTAGGTTAGGTTAGCTTATGTTAGGTTAGGTTAGTTTAGCTTAAGTTAGATTAGGTTAGGTTAGTTTAGTTTAGTGTAGTTCAGTTTAGATTAGGTTACGTTAATTTAGTTTTGTTTAGTTCAGTTTACTTTAGGTTAGGTTAGGTTAGGTAGTGTTAGTTTAGTTTAGTTTAGTTTAATTTAGTTTTGGTTAGGTTAGGTTAGGTTGAGTTATTTTAGGTTAGGTTAGTATAGTTTAGTCTCGTTTAGTTTATAGTTTAGTTTCGTTAAGTTTAGTTTATAGTTCAGTTTAGTTTAGTTTTGTTTAATTTAGTTTAGTTTAATTTATTTTAATTTATTTTAGTTTAGTTTAATTTATAGTTCAGTTTATAATTTAGTTTAGATTAGTTTATAGTTTAGTATATGCTTTAGTTTAGTTTAGTTTAGTTTGGTTTAGTTTAGTTTAGATTATTTATTTTCGTTTAGGTTAGTTTAGTTTAGGCTAGATTAGGTTAGCTTAGTTTAATTTAAATAAGTTTAGGTTAGGTTAGGATGGTTTAGATTAAGTTAGTTTAGTTTAGTTTAGTTTAGCTAAGTTTAGTTTAGTTTACAATTTAGTTTAGTATAGTTTAGTTTATAGCTTAGTTTATACTTAAGTTTAGTTTAATTTATAGTTTAGTTTATAGTTTAAATTAGTTTAATTTAGTTTAGGTTAGGTTAGGTATGTTTAGTTTAAGTTAGGTTAGGTTAGGTTAGGTTAGTTTAGTTTAGTTTAGTTTAGTTGAATTTAGTTTAGTTTAGTTTAATTTAGGTTAGGTTAGGTTAGTTTAGTTTAGTTTAATTTAGGTTAGGTTAGGTTAGTTTGGGTTAACTTAGTTTAGTTTAGTTTAGGTTAGGATAGGTTAGGTTGATTAGGTTAGTTTAGTTCAGTTTAGCTAATTTTAGTTTAGTTTATAGTTTCGGTAATTTAGTTTAGTTTAGTTTAGTGTATAGATAAGTTTATAGTTTAGTTTACTTTAGTTAATGGTTTAGTATAGTTTAGTTTAGCTTAGTTTAGCTTAGTTTATTTTAGTTTCGTTTAGTTTAGATTAGGTTAAGTTAGGTTAGGTTTGGTTAGGTTAATGGTTTAGTTTAGTTTAATTTAGTTTATTTAATTTATAGTTTAGTTAAATTTAGTTTAGTTTATATTTTAGATTATAGTTTAGTTTATTTTATATTTTAGTTTAGTTTAGTTTAGTTTAGGTTAGGTTAGTTTAGTTTAGTTTAGTTTAGTTTAGGTCAGGTTGGGTTAGGATAGTTTAGTTTAGTTTAGTTTTAGTTTATAGTTTACTTTAGTTTATTTTATACTTAAGTTAATAGTTTAGTTTAGGTTATTTTAGATTAGTTTAGTTTAGTTTGGTTTAGTTTAGGTTAGGTTCGGTTAGGTTAATTTAGTAAAGTTTAGTTTAGTTTTGTTTATTTAGTTTATTTTATAGTTTAGTTTAGTTAAGTTTAGTTTAGTTTAAGTTAGTTTAGTTTAGTTTTTTTTAATTTAGTTTAGTTTATTTTAGTTTAGTTTAGTTTTGTTTAATTTAGTTTAGTTTAATTTAGTTTAGTTTAGTTTAGATCAGGTTAGGCTGATTAGGTTAGTTTAGTTTAGTTTAGTTTAGCTAAGTTTAGTTTAGTTTATAGTTTCGTTAATTTATTTTAGTTTAGTTTAGTGTATAGTTAGGTTTATAGTTTAGTTTAGTTTATAGTTTATTTTATAGTTTAGTATATTTTAGTTTAGTTTAGTTTAGTTTTTGCTTAGTTTAGTTTAGTTTCGTTTAGTTTAGGGTAGGTAAGGTTAGGTTAGGTTGGGTTAAGTTAGTTTAGTTTAGTTTTGTTTAGGTTAGGTTAGGTTTGGTTAGGTTAGTTTAGTTCATTTTATTTTAATTTAGTGTAGTTAATTTATAGTTTAGTTAAATTTAGTTTAGTTTATAGTTTAGATTATAGTTTAGATTAGTTCATTTTATATTTTAGTTTTGTTTAGTTTAGGTTAGGTTAGTTTAGTTTAGTTTATTTTAGGTTAGATTAGTTTGGGTTAGAATAGTTTAGTTTAGTTTAGTTTATTTTTATTTTATAGTTTATTTTAGTTTTGTGAATACTTAAGTTTATCATTTAGTTTATAATCTAGTTTATAGTTTAGTTTAGGCTATTTTGGATTAGTTTAGCTTAGTTTATTTTAGTTTAGTTTAGTTTAGAATAGGTTAGGTTAGGTTAATTTAGTATTGTTTAGTTCAGTTTAGTTTATTTAGTTTATTTTATAGTTTAGTTTATAGTTTAGTTTAGTTAAGTTTAGTTTAGTTTATTGTTTAGTTTGCTTTAGTTTAGTTTTGTTTAATTTATTTTAGTTTAGTTTAGTTTAGTTTCGTTTAGGTTAGGTTAGGTTAGGTTAGGTTATGTTAATTTAGGTTAGCTTAGTTTAGTTTAGTTTAGGTTAGATTAAGTTAGGTTAGGTTAGTTAAGTTTAGTTTAGTTTAATTTATAGTTTAGTTTAGTTTACTTTAGTTTATAGTTTAGTTTAGTTTAGTTTATTTTAGTTTAAAGTTTAGTTTATACTTTCGTTTACTTTAGTTAATAATTTTGTTTATGGTTTAGTTTAGTTTAGTTTAGTTATGTTTTATTTAGTTTAGTTTAGATTCGTTTAGGTTTGGTTAGGTTAGGTTAGGCTAGGTTAGGTTAGCTTAGTTTGGTTTAGTTTAGTTTAGGTTAGGTTAGGTTAGATTAGGTTAGTTTACCTTAGTTTAGTTTAGCTTACTTTAGTTATGTTTAGTTCAGTTTATATTTTAGTTTAGTGTAATTTAATTTATATTTTAGTTTATGGTTTAGTTTAGTTTAATTTATAGTTTGATTTATAGTTTAGTTTAGTTTCGTTTAGTTTAATTTAGCTTAGTTTAGATTAGGTTAGGTTAGATTATGTTAGTTTAGTTTTGTTTATTTTAGTTTAGTTTAGTTTAGTTAATGTTAGGTTAGGTTAGTTTAGTTTAGTTTAGTTTAGTTTAATTTAATTTAGTTTACTTAATTTAGTTTAGTTTAGTTTAGGTTAGATTTAGTTAGGTCAGGTTAGGTTATTTAAGTTTAGTTTAGTTAAGTTTAGGTTAGGTTAGGTTAGTTTAGTTTAATTGTATTTAGGTTAGGTTAGGTAATTTTAGGTTAGTATAGTTTAGTTAAGTTATTTTAGTTAATAGTTCATTATAGTTTACAGTTTAGTTTATAGTTTAGTTCTGTGTATAGTGTAGTTGATAGTTTAGTTTAGTTTAGTTTAGTTTCGTTTAAATTATGTTAGGTTAGGTTAGGTTGGATTAGCTTAGTTTAGTTTAGTTTAGTTTAGGTTAGGTTCGGTTACGTTAGGTTATGTTAGCTTATGTTAGTTTAGTTTAGTTCAGTTTAGTCTAGTTTAGTTAAGTTTAGTTTAGTTTATAGTTTAGTATATTTTAGTTTATTTATTAGTTTAGTTTATAGTTAAGTATATAGTTTAGTTTAGTTTAGTTTAGCTTAGTTTGTTTATTTTAGATTAGTATAGCTTACGTTACGTTAGGTTAAACCTAACCTAACGTAAGCTAACGTAGGTTAGGTTCGTTTAGTTTAGTTTAATTAGGTTAGGTTAGGTTAAGTTAGGTTACTTTAGCTTAGTTTAGTTTAGTTTATATAATTTATGGTTTAGTTTAGTTAAGTTTAATTTATAGATTAGTATATAGTTTACTTTAGTTTATAGTTCAGTTTAGGTTAGATTAGTTTAAGTTAGATTAGGTTAGATTAGTTTAGTTTAGTTTAGTTTCGGTTAGGTTAGATTAGGTTACATTAAGTTAGTTTAGGTTAGCTTAGTTTAGTTTAGTTTAGTATAGTTAAGTTTAGTTAAGTTTTGTTTATTTTACAGTTTAGTTTAGTTAAGTTTAGTTTATAATTTAGTTTATAGTTCAGTTTAGTTTAGTTCATACTTTATTTTAGTTTACTTTAATTTCAGTTAGGTTAGGTTAGGTTAGGTTAGGTTAGTGTAGTTTAGTTAAGTTTAGTTTTGTTTAGCTAAGTTTATAGTTTATTTTGTAGTTTAATTTAGTTTAGTTTATTGTTTAATTTAGTGTAGTTTAGTTTAGTTTAGTTTAATTTAGTTTACTTTAGTTTAGTTTAGTGTAGTTTAGATTAGATTAGGTTAGGTTATGTTAGGTTAGTAGAGTATGATTTAGTTTAGGTTAGGTTAGGTTAGGTTAAGTTAGGTTAGGTTAGTTTAGTTTAGTTTAGTTGGATTTAGAATAGTTTAGTGTAGTTTAGTTTATTTTAGGTTAGGTAAGGTTAGCCTAGTTTAGTTTAATTTAGTTTAGTTTAGCTTAGGTTAGTTTAGGTTAGTTTAGTTTAGTTAATTTATTTTAGTTAATAGTTTAGTATAGTTTATAAATTAGTTTATAATTTATTTTGGTTTGTAGTTCAATTTATTGTTAATTTAGTTTAGTTTATTTTAGTTTCGTTTAGGTTATGTTAGGTTAGGTTAGGTTAGGTTAGGTTAGCTTAGCTTAGTTTAGTTTAGTTTAGGTTAGGTTTGGTTAGGTTAGGTTAGGTTAGCTTAGTTTAGTTTAGTTTAGTTTAGGTTAGGTTCGGTTACGTTAGGTTATGTTAGGTTAAGTTAGTTTAGTTTAGTTTAGTTTAGGTTAGGTTAGGTTAGTTTAAGTTAGGTTACTTTAGTTTAGTTTAGTTTAGTTTAGATAATTTATAATTTAGTTTAGTTTAGTTTAGTTTATAGTTTAGTTTATAGTTTACTTTAGTTTCTAGTTTAGTTTAGTTTGAATTAGATTCGGTAAGTTTAGTTTAGTTTACGTTAGGTTAGGTTAGGTTGAGTTAGGTTACTTTAGTTTAGTTTAGTTTAGATAATTTATAGTTTAGTTTATTTTAGTTTAGTTTATGGTTTAGTTTACTTTATAGTTTAGTTTAGTTTAGTTTAGTTTAGTTTAGGTAAGGTTAGATTAGATTAGTTTAGTTATGTTTAGGTTAGGTTAGGTTAGGTTAGGATATTTTAGTTTAGTTTATTTTAGTATATTTTAGTTTATACTTTAGTTTAGTTTAGTTAATAGTTTAAATTATAGTTTAGTTTATAGTTTAGTTTATAGTTTAAATTAGTTTAGTTTAGTATAGATTAGTTTTGTTTAATTTAGTTTAGTTTAATTTATTTTAATTTAGTTTATTTTAGTTTGGATTATAGTTTAGTTTATAATTTAATTTAGTTTAGTATATAGTTTAGTTTATGGTTTAGTTTAGTTTAGTTTAGTTTGGTTTAGTTTAGTTTAGTTAATTTAAGTTAGGTTAGGTTAGGTTAGTTTAGTTTAGTTTAGTTTAGTTTAGGTTAGGTTAGTTTTTTTTAGTTTAGGTTAGGTTAGTTTAGGCTAGGTTATGTTAGGTTAGGTTAGGTTAGTTTAGTTTATTATAGTAGTTTAGTTTAGTTTAGGTTAGGTAAGCTTAATATAGGTTAGGTTATGTTAGGTAAGGTTAGTTTAATTTAGTTTCGTTTAGTTTATAGTTTAGTTTAGTTTAGATTTTTTTAATTTAGTTAAGTTTAGTATAGTTTAGTTTCATTTAGGTTAGGTTAGGCTAGGATAGTTTAGGTTAGCTTAGTTTACTTTATTTTAGTTCAGATTAAGTTAGGTTAAGTTGGGTTAGGTTCGTTTAGATTAGTTTAGTTAAATTTAGTTTATAGTTTAGTTTATAGTGCAGTTTAGTTTTGATTAGTTTAGTATAGTTTAGTTTAGTTTAGTTTAGGTTAAGTAAGTTTAATTTAGTTTAGTTTAGTTTCGGTTAGGTTAGGTTAGGTTAATTTAAGTTAGGTTATTTTGGGTTAGTTTAGTTTGGTTTAGTTAAGTTTAGTTAAGTTTAGTTTAGTTTACAGTATAGTTTAGTTAAGTTTAGTTTACAGTTTGGTTTATAGTTTAGTTTAGTTTATAGATTAGTTTATGGTTTAGTTTGGTTTAGTTTTGTTTAGTTTAGGTTGGATATTTAGATTAGATTAGTTTAGTTTGGGCTAGGTTAGGTTAGGTTAGATTAGTTTAGTTTAGATTAGATTAGGTTAGGTTAATTTAGGTTGGGTTATGTTAGTTTAGTTTAATTTAGTTTAGTTAATTTATAGTTTAGTTTAGTTTATAATTTAGTTTATAGTTTAGTTTAGTTTAGTTTATACTTTAGTTTAGTTTAGTTTAATTTAGTTTAAATTAGGTTATGTTAGGTTAGGTTAGTTTAGTTTAGTTTAGTTTAGTTTAGTTTTTTTTTAGTTAAGTTTATAGTTTATTTTGTAGTTTAGTTTAGTTTAGTTTATAGTTTAATTTAGTGTAGTTAAGTTTGATTTATTTTAATTTAGTTTATTTAAGTTTAGTTTTAGTTTAGTTTAGTTAAGTTTAGTTTAGGTTAGGTTACGTTAGGTTAGGTTAGGTTAGTTAAGTATAGTTTAGTTTAGTTTAGGTTAGGTTTGGTTAGGTTAAATTAGGTTAGGTTAGTTAATTTAGTTTAGTTTAATTTAGTTGGATTTAGAATAGTTTAGTTTAGTTTAGTTAATTTTTGTTAGGTAATTTAGGTTAGTTTAGTTAATTTAGTTTAGGTTAGGTTAGTTTAGGGTAGTTTAGTTTAGTTAATTTATTTTAGTTAATAGTTTAGTATAGTTTATAGTTTAGTTTATAGTTTAGTTTAGTTTATAGTGTAGTTTAGTTTAGTTTAGTTTCGTTTCGTTTAGGTTAGGTTCGGTTACGTTAGGTTATGTTAGGTTAAGTTAGTTTATTTTAGTTTAGTTTAGTTTAGTTATGTTTAGTTTAGTTTATAGTTTGGTTTATTAATTAGTTTAGTTTAGTTTGCAGTTAAGTATATAGTTTAGTATAGTATAGTTTAGTTTAGTTTAGATTAGCTTAGTTAGTTTATTTTGGATTAGTTTAGTTTACGTTACGTTAAGTTAGGTTAGGTTAATTTAATTCATTTTAGTTTAGGTTAGGTTAGGTTAAGTTAGGTTACTTTAGTTTAGCTTAGTTTACTTTAGTTTAGATAATTTATAGTTTAGTTTAATTTAGTTTATAGTTTAGTTTACATTTTAGTTTAGTTTAGTTTAGTATCGGTTAGGTTAGGTTAGATTAATTTAATTTAGGTTAGTTTAGGATAGTTTAGTTCAGTTTAGTTTAGTTTAGGTTAGGTTAGGTTAGGTGAAGATAGGTTACTTTAGTTTACTTTTGTTTAATTTAGTTTAGTTTACTTTAGTTTATTTATAGTTTAGTTTAGTTTATAATTTAGTTTAGTTTAGTGTAGTTTTGGTTAGGTTAGGTTAGGTTAGATTAGTTTAGTTTAGGTTATGTTAGGTTAGGATAGTTTAGTTTACTTTATTTTAGTTTAGTTTAGTTTATAGTTTAGTTTATTGTTTAAATTATTTTAGTTTAGATTAGTTTAGTTTAGTTTAGTTTACTTAAGTTAAGTTTAGGTTAGGTTAGGTTAGTTTAGGTTAGGTTAGTTTAGTTTAGTTTATTTGAGTTCAGTTTATATTAGGTTAGGTTAATTTAATTTATTATAGTTTAGTTTAGGTTAGGTTAGTTTAGTTTAGTTTAGTTTAGTTCCGTTTAGGTTAGGATAGGTTAAGTTAGGTTAGGTTAGGTTATGTTAGGTTAGGTTAGTGTAGTTTAGTTTAGTTTAGATTTGTCTCGTTTAGTTTATAGTTTAGTTTATAGTTCAGTTTAGTTTAGTTTAGTATAGTTTAGTTTTGTGTAATTAGTTTTGTTAAATTTATTTTAATTTAATTTAGTTTAGTTTATAGTTTAGTTTATAATTTAGTTTAGTTTATAGTTTAGTTTATGGTTTAGTTTAGTTCGTTTGGTTTGGTTTAGATTAGTTCTGTTTCGTTTAGTTTGGTTTAGTTTAGGTTAGGTTAGGTTTAGTTTGGTTAGGTTAGGTTAGGTTAGTTTAGCTAATTTTAGTTTAGTTTATAGTTTCGTTAATTTAGTTTAGTTTAGTTTAATATATAGTTAAGTTTATAGTTTAGTTTAGTTTATGGTATAGTATAGTTTAGTTTAGTTTAGTTCAACTTAGTTTAGTTTAGATTCGTTTAGTTTAGTTTAGGTTAAGTTAGGTTAGGTTTGGTTAGGTTAATTTAGTTTAGTTTAGTTTAATTTAGTTTATTTAATTTATAGTTTAGTTAAATTTAGTTTAATTTATAGTTTAGATTATAGTTTAGTTTATTTTATATTTTAGTTTAGTTTAGTTTATGTTAGGTTAGTTTAGTTTAGTTTAGTTTAGTTTCGGTTAGGTGTGGTTAGGATAGTTTAGTTTAATTTAGTTTAGTTTTAGTTTATAGTTTTGTTTAGTTTACTTTATACTTAAGTTCATAGTTTAGTTTATAGTTTAGTTTAGGCTATTTTAGATTAGTTTAGTTTAGTTTGGTTTAGTTTAGGTTAGGTTTGGTTAGGTTAATTTAGTAAAGTTTAGTTTAGTTTTGTTTATTTAGTTTATTTTATAGTTTAGTTTAGTTAAGTTTAGTTTAGTTTAATTTAGTTTAGTTTAGTTTTGTTTAATTTAGTTTAGTTTAGTTTTGTATAATTTAGGATAGTTTAATTTAGTTTAGTTTAGTTTAGATCTGGTTAGGTTGTTTAGGTTAGTTTAGTTTAGTTTAGTTTAGCTAAGTTTAGTTTAGTTTAGTTAAGCTTAGTTAGTTTAGTTTAGATTAGTATAGTTTACGTTAGGTTAGGTTAGGTTAGGTAAGTTTAGTTTAGTTTAGTTTAGGTTAGGTTAGGTTAGTTTAAGTTAGGTTACTTTAGTTTAGTTTAGTTTAGTTTAGATAATTTATAATTTAGTTTAGTTTAGTTTATAGTTTAGTTTATAGTTTACTTTAGTTTCTAGTTTAGTTTAGTTTGAATTAGATTCGGTAAGTTTAGTTTAGTTTAAGTTAGGTTAGGTTAGGTTGAGTTAGGTTACTTTAGTTTAGTTTAGTTTAGATAATTTATAGTTTAGTTTATTTTAGTTTAGTTTATGGTTAATTTAGTTTATAGTTTAGTTTAGTTTAGTTATGTTTAGTTTTGTTTATAGTTTAGTTTATTAATTAATTTAGTTTAGTTTATAGTTAAGTAACTGGTTTAGTATAGTTTATTTTAGTGTAGTTTAGTTTAGATTAGCTTAGTTAGTTTATTTTGGATTAGTTTACTTTACGTTACGTTAGGTTAGGTTAATTTATGTTAGTTTAGGTTAAGTCAGGTTACTTTAGTTTAGCTTAGTTTAGTTTAGTTTAGATAATTTATAGTTTAGTTTAGTTTAGTTTATAGTTTAGTTTACAGTTTAGTTTAGTTTAGTTTCGGTTTGGTTAGGTTAGGTTAGATTAATTTAATTTAGGTTATGATAGTTTAATTCAGTTTAGTTTAGTTTAGTTAAGCTTAGTTAGTTTAGTTTAGATTAGTATAGTCTACGTTAGGTTAGGTTAGGTTAGGTAAGTTTAGTTTAGTTTAGGTTAGGTTAGGTGAAGTTAGGTTACTTTAGTTAGGTTTAGTTTAATTTAGTTTAGTTTATTTATAGTTTAGTTTAGTTTATAATTTAGTTTAGTTTAGTGTAGTTTAGGTTAGGTTAGGTTAGGTTAGATTAGTTTAGTTTAGTTTAGGTTAGGATAGGTTAGGATAGTTTAGTTTAGTTTATTTTATTTTATTTTAGTTTATAGTTTAGTTTATAGTTTAAATTAGTTTAGTTTAGATTAGTTTAGTTTAGTTTAGTTTACTTAAGTTTAGTTAAGGTTAGGTTAGGTTAGGTTATGTTAGGTTAGGTTAGTGTAGTTTAGTTCAGTTTAGTTTAGTTCAGTTTATATTAGGTTAGGTTAATTTAATTTAGTTTAGTTTAGGTTAGGTTAGGTTAGTTTAGTTTAGTTTAGTTTAGGTTAGGTTAGGTTAGGTTAGGTTAAGTTAGGTTATGTTAGGTTAGGTTAGTGTAGTTTAGTTTAGTTTAGTTTAGATTTTACTCGTTTAGTTAATAGTTTAGTTTATAGTTCAGTTTGGTTTAGTTTAGTTTAGTTTAGTTTTGTTTAATTTAGTTTTGTTTAATTTATTTTAATTTAGTTTAGTTTAGTTTAGTATATAGTTTAGTTTTTAATTTAGTTTAGTTTAGATTATAGTTTAGTTTAAGGTTTAGTTTAGTTTAATTTGGTTTGGTTTAGTTTAGTTCTGTTTGTTTTAGTTTAGTTTAATTTAGGTTACGTTGGGTTACGTTAGTTTAGTTTACTTTAGTTTAGTTTAGGTTAGGTTAGCTTAGGTTATGTTAGGTGAGTTTATTTTAGTTTAGTAGTTTAGTTTAGTTTAGGTTAGGTTAGTTTAGTTTAGTTTCGTTTAGTTTAGTTTAGTTTAGGTTTGGTTAGGTTTAGTTTGGTTAGGTTAGGTTATGTTAGGTTAGTTTAGTTATGTTTATGTTAGTTTAGGTTAGGTTAGGTCAGGTTATGTTAGTTTAGTTTAGTTTAGCTTAGTTTAGCTTAGTTTAGGTTAGTTTAGGTTATTTTACTTTAGTTTAGTTTAGTTTAGTTTAGTTTATAGTTTAGTATATATTATAGTTTAGTTTATAGTTTACTTTAGTTTATAGTGTAGTTTAGTTTAGTTTAGTTTAGTTTCGTTTCGTTTAGGTTAGGTTCGGTTACGTTAGGTTATGTTAGGTTAAGTTAGTTTAGTTTAGTTTAGTTATGTTTAGTTTAGTTTATAGTTTAGTTTATTAATTAGTTTAGTTTAATTTATAGTTAAGTATATAGTTTAGTATAGTTTAGTTTAGTGTAGTTTGATTTAGATTAGCGTAGTTAGTTTATTTTGGATTAGTTTACTTTACGTTACGTTAGGTTAGGTTAATTTATTTTAGTTTAGGTTAGGTTAGGTTAAGTCAGGTTACTTTAGTTTAGCATAGTTTAGTTTAGTTTAGATAATTTATAGTTTAGTTTAGTTTAATTTATAGTTTAGTTTACAGTTTAGTTTAGTTTATTTTCGGTTAGTTTAGGTTAGGTTAGATTAATTTAATTTAGGTTAGGATAGTTTAGTTCAGTTTAGTTTAGTTTATTTAAGCTTAGTTAGTTTAGTTTAGATTAGTATAGTTTACGTTAGGTTAGGTTAGGTTAGGTCAGTTTGGTTTTGTTTAGGTTAGGTTAGGTTAGGTGAAGTTAGGTTACTTTAGTTTAGTTAAGTTTAATTTAGTTTAGTTTAGTGTAGTTTAGATTAGGTTAGGTTAGGTTAGATTAGTTTAGTTTAGTTTAGGTTAGGTTAGGTTAGGATAGTTTAGTTTAGTTTATTTTAGTTTAGTTTAGTTTAGATTATAGTTTAGTTTATAGTTTAAATTAGTTTAGTTTAGATTAGTTTAGTTTAGTTTAGTTTAGGTTAGGTTATGTTAGGTGAGTTTAGTTTAGTTTAGTTTAGGTTAGGTTAGTTTAGTTTACTTTCGTTTAGTTTAGTTTAGATTAAGTTAGGTTTAGTTTGGTTAGGTTAGGTTAGGTTAGGTTAGTTTACCTAATTTTAGTTTAGTATATAGTTTCGTTAATTTAGTTTAGTTTAATTTAGTGTATAGTTAAGTTTATAGTTTAATTTAGTTTATGGTTTAGTATAGTTTATTTTAGTTTAGTTTAACTTAGTTTATTTTAGATTCGTTTAGTTTAGTTTAGGTTAAGTTAGGTTAGGTTTGGTTAGGTTAATTTAGTTTAGTTTAGTTTAATTTAGTTTATTTAATTTATAGTTTAGTTAAATTTAGTTTAGTTTATAGTTTAGATTATAGTTTAGTTTATTTTATATTTAATTTAGTTTACTTTATGTTAGGTTAGTTTAGTTTAGTTTAGTTTAGTTTCGGTTTGGTGTGGTTAGGATAGTTTAGTTTAGTTTAGTTTAGTTTTAGTTTATAGTTTAGTTTAGTTTATTTTATACTTAAGTTCATAGTTTAGTTTATAGTTTAGTTTAGGCTATTTTAGATTAGTTTAGTTTAGTTTGGTTTATTTTAGTTTAGTTTAGGTTAGGTGAGCATAGGTTAGTTTAGTTTAATTTAGATTAGGTTATATAGGTTAGGTTATATTAGGTTAATTTAGTTTAGTTTAGTTTATGTTAGTTTAGGTTATGTTAGGTTAGGTTATGTTAGTTTAGTTTAGTTTAGCTTAGTTTAGCTTAGGTTAGGTTAGTTTAGGTTATTTTACTTTAGTTTAGTTTAGTTTATAGTTTAGTTTATAGTTTAATTTAGTTTATAGTGTAGTTTAGTTTAGTTTATTTTCGTTTCGTTTAGTTATGTTTAGTTTAGTTTGTAGTTTAGTTTATTAATTAGTTTAGTTTAGTTTATAGTTAAGTATATAGTTTAGTACAGTTTAGTTTAGTGTAGTTTAGTTTAGATTAGCTTAGTTAGTATATTTTGGATTAGTTTACTTTACGTTACGTTAGGTTAGGTTAATTTATTTTAGTTTAGGTTAGGTTAAGTCAGGTTACTTTAGTTTAGCATAGTTTAGTTTAGTTTAGATAATTTAAGGTTTAGTTTAGTTTAGTTTCGGTTAGTTTAGGTTAGGTTAGATTAATTTAATTAATGTTGGGATAGTTTAGTTCAGTTTAGTTTAGTTTAGTTAAGCTTAGTTAGTTTAGTTTAGATTAGTATAGTTTACGTTAGGTTAGGTTAGGTTAGGTAAGTTTAGTTTTGTTTAGGTTAGGTTAGGTTAGGTGAAGTTAGGTTACTTTAGTTTAGTTAAGTTTAATTTAGTTTAGTTTAGTGTAGTTTAGATTAGGTTAGGTTAGGTTAGATTAGTTTAGTTTAGTTTAGGTTAGGTTAGGTTAGGATAGTTTAGTTTAGTTTAGTTTAGTATAGTTTAGTTTATAGTTTAGTTTATAGTTTAAATTAGTTTAGTTTAGATTAGTTTACTTTAGTTTAGTTTACTAAAGTTTAGTTTAGGTTAGGTTAGGTTAGGTTATGTTAGGCTTCGTTAGTGTAGTTTAGTTTAGTTAAGTTCAGTTTATATTAGGTTAGGTTAATTTAATTTAGTTTAGTTTAGTTTAGGTTAGGTTAGGTGAGTTTAGTTTAGTTTAGTTTAGTTTAGTTTAGGTTAGGTTAGGTTAGGTTATGTTAGGTTATGTTAGGTTATGTTAGGTTAGGTTAGTGTAGTTTAGTTTAGTTTAGATTTGACTCGTATAGTTTATAATTTAGTTTATAGTTCAGTTTAGTTTGGTTTAGTATAGTTTAGTTTTGTTTAATTTAGTTTTGTTTAATTTATTTTAATTTAGTTTAGTTTAGTTTAGTATATAGTTTAATTTCTAATTTAGTTTAGTTTAGTTTATAGTTTAGTTTAGTTTATGGTTAATTTATAGTTTAGTTTAGTTTATTTTAGTTTAGTTCAGTTTAGGATATGTCAGGTTAGTTTAGGTTAGTTTACTTTAGTTTAGTATAGTTTATAGTTCTGATTTGTTTAGTTTAGTTTATAGTTCAGTTTAGTTGAGTTTATTTTAATTTAGTTTAATTAAATTTTCTTTACTGTACAATTTAGTTTAGTTTAGTTTAGTTTATAGTTTAGTTTAGTTTAGTTTATGGTTAAGTTTATACTTTTGTTTAGTTTAATTTAGTTTAGTTTAGTATAGTTTAGCTCAGGTTAGCTTAGGTTAGGTTAATTTAGTTTAGTTTAGGTTAGGTTAGGTTAGGTTAGGTTACTTTAGTTAAGTTTAGTTTAGTTTAGTTAATTTTTACTTTAGTTTAGTTTAGCATATAGTTTAGTTTAGTTTAGTTTATAGTATAGTATAGTTTAGTTTAGTTTAGTTTAGAGTAGGTTAGATTAGTTTAGTTTATTTTAGTTTAGATTAGGTTTGGTTAGGGTAGTTTAGTTAAGTTTATAGTTTAGTTTAGGTTAGGTTACGTTAGGTTAGGTTAGGTTAGGTTAGTTTAGTTTAGATTAGTTCAGTTTACTTTACTTTAGTTTTGTTTAGTTTGGTTTAGGTTAGGTTAGGTTAGTTTAGGTTAGGTTAGGTTAGCGTATTTTGGTTTAGTTTAGTTTAGTTAAGTTTTGTTTAGTTTATAGTTTAGTTTAGTTTAGTTTAGCTTGGTTTAGTTTAGGTTGGGTTAGGTTAGTTTAGTTTAGTTTAGTTTGGTTTATTTTAGTTTAGTTTAGGTTAGGTGAGCATGGGTTAGTTTAGTTTAATTTAGATTAGGTTATTTAGGTTAGGTTATGTTACGTTAGTTTAGTTTAGTTTAGTTTATGTTAGTTTAGGTTAGGTTAGGTTAGGTTATGTTAGTTTAGTTTAGTTTAGCTTAGGTTAGGTTAGTTTAGGTTATTTTACTTTAGTTTAGTTTAGTTTAGTTTATAGTTTAGTATAGTTTATAGTTTAGTTTATAGTTTACTTTAGTTTATAGTGTAGTTTAATTTAGTTTAGTTTCGTTTCGTTTAGGTTAGGTTCGGTTACGTTAGGTTATGTTAGGTTAAGTTAGTATAGTTTAGTTTAGTTATGTTTAGTTTAGTTTATAGTTAAGTTTATTAATTAGTTTAGTTTAGTTTATAGTTAAGTATATAGTTTAGTATAGTTTAGTTTAGTGTAGTTTAGTTTAGATTAGCTTAGTTAGTTTATTTTGGATTAGTTTACTTTACGTTACGTTAGGTTAGGTTAATTTATTTTAGTTTAGGTTAGGTTAGGTTAAGTCAGGTTACTTTAGTTTAGCATAGTTTAGTTTAGTTTAGATAATTTTAGTTTATTTATAGTTTAGTTTAGTTTATAATTTAGTTTAGTTTAGTGTAGTTTAGATTAGGTTAAGTTAGGTTAGATTAGTTTAGTTTAAGTTAGGTTAGGTTAGGATAGTTTAGTTTAGTTTATTTTTGTTTAGTTTAGTTTATAGTTTAGTTTATAGTTTAAATTAGTTTAGTTCAGATTAGTTTAGTTTAGTTTACTTAAGTTTAGTTTAGGTTAGTTTAGGTTAGGTTATGTTAGGTTTGGTTAGTGTAGTTTAGTTTAGTTAAGTTCAGTTTATATTAGGTTAGGTTAATTTAATTTAGTTTAGTTTAGTTTAGGTTAGGTTAGGTGAGTTTAATTTAGTTTAGTTTAGTTTAGGTTAGGTTAGGTTATGTTAGGTTAGGTTAGTGTAGTTTAGTTTAGTTTAGTTTAGATTTGACTCGTTTAGTTTATAATTTAGTTTATAGTTCAGTTTAGTTTGGTTCAGTATAGTTTAGTTTTGTTTAATTTAGTTTTGTTTAATTTATTTTAATTTGGTTTAGTTTAGTTTAGTATATAGTTTAATTTTTAATATAGTTTAGTTTAGTTTATAGTTTAGTTTATGGTTTAGTTTAGTTGAGTTTGGTTTGGTTTAGTTTAGTTCTGTTTGTTTCAGTTTAGTTTAGTTTAGGTTAGGTTAGCTTAGTATAGTTTAGTTTAATTTAGGTTAGGATGGGTTAGGTTAGTTTAGTTTACTTTAGTTTAGTTTAGGTTAGGTTAGCTTAGGTTATGTTAGGTGAGTTTATTTTAGTTTAGTAGTTTAGTTTAGTTTAGTTTAGGTTAGTTTAGTCTAGTTTCGTTTAGTTTAGTTTATGTTAGGTTAGGTTTAGTTTGGTTAGGTTAGGTTAGGTTAGGTTAGTTTAGTTTATTTTAGGTTAGTTTAGGTTAGGTTAGGTTAGGTTAGTTAAATTTTATTTAAGTTAGGTAAGGTTAGGTTATGTTAGTTTAGTTTAGTATAGTTTAGTTTAGTTTAGTTTAGTGAATTTAGTTTAGTTTAGTTTAGGTTTTAGTTAAGCTTAGTTAGTTTGTTTAGATTAGTATAGTTTACTTTAGGTTAGGTTACGTAATTTTAGTTTAGTTTAGGTTAGGTTAGGTTAAGTGAAGTTATGTTCATTTAGTTTAGTTTAGTTTAGTTTAGTTTATTTATAGTTTAGCTTAGTTTATAATTTAGTTTAATTTAGTTTATAGTATAGTTTATGGTTTAGTTTAGTTTCGTTTGGTTTGCTTTAGAATCGTTCTCTTTCGTTTAGTTTAGTTTAGTTTAGGTTAGGTTAGCTTAGTTTAGTTTAGTTTAGTTTACGTTAGGTTAGGTTAGGTTATGTTAGGTGAGTTTAGTTTAGTTTAGTTTAGGTTAGGTTAGTTTAGTTTAGTTTCGTTTAGTGTAGTTTAGTTTAGGTTAGGTTAGGTTTAGTTTGTTTAGGTTAGGTTAGGTTAGGTTAGTTTAGCTAATTTTAATTTAGTTTATAGTTTCGTTAATTTAGTTTAGTTTAGTTTAGTATATAGTTAAGTTTATAGTTTAGTTTAGTTTATGGTTTAGTATAGTTTAGTTTAGTTTAGTTCAACTTAGTTTAGTTTAGATTCGTTTAGTTTAGTTTACGTTAAGTTAGGTTAGGTTTGGTTAGGTTAATTTAGTTTAGTTTAGTTTAGTTTAGTTTATTTAATTTATAGTTTAGTTAAATTTAGTTTAATTTATAGTTTAGATTATAGTTTAGTTTATTTTATATTTTAGTTTAGTTTAGTTTATGTTAGGTTAGTTTAGTTTAGTTTAGTTTAGTTTCGGTTAGGTGTGGTTAGGATAGTTTAGTTTAGTTTAGTTTAGTTTTAGTTTATAGTTTAGTTTAGTTTACTTTATACTTAAGTTCATAGTTTAGTTTATAGTTTAGTTTAGGCTATTTTAGATTAGTTTAGTTTAGTTTGGTTTAGTTTAGGTTAGGTTTGGTTAGGTTAATTTAGTAAAGTTTAGTTTAGTTTTGTTTATTTAGTTTATTTTATAGTTTAGTTTAGTTATGTTTAGTTTAGTTTAATTTAGTTTAGTTTAGTTTTGTTTAATTTAGTTTAGTTTAGTTTTGTTTAGTTTAGTTTAGATCAGGTTAGGTTGTTTAGGTTAGTTTAGTTTAGTTTAGTTTAGCTAAGTTTAGTTTAGTTTAGTTAAGCTTAGTTAGTTTAGTTTAGATTAGTATAGTTTACGTTAGGTTAGGTTAGGTTAGGTAAGTTTAGTTTAGTTTAGTTTAGGTTAGGTTAGGTTAGTTTAAGTTAGGTTACTTTAGTTTAGTTTAGTTTAGATAATTTATAGTTTAGTTTATTTTAGTTTAGTTTATGGTTAGTTTAGTTTATAGTTTAGTTTAGTTATGTTTAGTTTTGTTTATAGTTTAGTTTATTAATTAATTTAGTTTAGTTTATAGTTAAGTATATGGTTTAGTATAGTTTATTTTAGTGTAGTTTAGTTTAGATTAGCTTAGTTAGTTTATTTTGGATTAGTTTACTTTACGTTACGTTAGGTTAGGTTAATTTATGTTAGTTTAGGTTAGGTTAGGTTAAGTCAGGTTACTTTAGTTTAGCTTAGTTTAGTTTAGTTTAGATAATTTATAGTTTAGTTTAGTTTAGTTTATAGTTTAGTTTACAGTTTAGTTTAGTTTAGTTTCGGTTTGGAAAGGTTAGGTTAGATTAATTTAATTTAGGTTATGATAGTTTAATTCATTTTAGTTTAGTTTAGTTAAGCTTAGTTAGTTTAGTTTAGATTAGTATAGTTTACGTTAGGTTAGGTTAGGTTAGGTAAGTTTAGTTTAGTTTAGGTTAGGTTAGGTGAAGTTAGGTTACTTTAGTTAGGTTTAGTTTAATTTAGTTTAGTTCATTTATAGTTTAGTTTAGTTTATAATTTAGTTTAGTTTAGTGTAGTTTAGGTTAGGTTAGGTTAGGTTAGATTAGTTTAGCTTAGTTTAGGTTAGGATAGGTTAGGATAGTTTAGTTTAGTTTATTTTATTTTAGTTTAGTTTAGTTTATAGTTTAGTTTATAGTTTAAATTAGTTTAGTTTAGATTAGTTTAGTTTAGTTTAGTTTACTTAAGTTTAGTTTAGGTTAGGTTAGGTTAGGTTAGGTTATGTTAGGTTAGGTTAGTGTAGTTTAGTTCAGTTTAGTTTAGTTCAGTTTATATTAGGTTAGGTTAATTTAATTTAGTTTAGTTTAGGTTAGGTTAGGTTAGTTTAGTTTAGTTTAGTTTAGGTTAGGTTAGGTTAGGTTAGGTTAAGTTAGGTTATGTTAGGTTAGGTTAGTGTAGTTTAGTTTAGTTTAGTTTAGATTTTACTCGTTTAGTTAATAGTTTAGTTTATAGTTCAGTTTGGTTTAGTTTAGTTTAGTTTTGTTTAATTTAGTTTTGTTTAATTTATTTTAATTTAGTTTAGTTTAGTTTAGTATATAGTTTAGTTTTTAATTTAGTTTAGTTTAGATTATAGTTTATTTTATGGTTTAGTTTAGTTTAGTTTGGTTTGGTTTAGTTTAGTTCTGTTTGTTTTAGTTTAGTTTAATTTAGGTTACGTTGGGTTACGTTAGTTTAGTTTACTTTAGTTTAGTTTAGGTTAGGTTAGCTTAGGTTATGTTAGGTGAGTTTATTTTAGTTTAGTAGTTTAGTTTAGTTTAGGTTAGGTTAGTTTAGTTTAGTTTCGTTTAGTTTAGTTTAGGTTTGGTTAGGTTTAGTTTGGTTAGGTTAGGTTAGGTTAGGTTAGGTTAGTTTAGTTTATTTTAGGTTAGTTTAGGTTAGGTTAGGTTAGTTAAATTTAATTTAGTTAGATTATAATTTAGTTTATAGTTTAGTTTAGTTTATTGTTTAGTTTAGTTAAGTTTAGTTTAGGTTAGGTAAGGTTAGGTTAGGTTAGTTTAGTTTAGTATAGTTTAGTTTAGTTTACTGAATTTAGTTTAGTTTAGGTTTTAGTTAAGCTTAGTTAGTTTAGTTTAGATTAGTATAGTTTACTTTAGGTTAGGTTAGGTTAGGTAATTTTAGTTTAGTTTAGGTTAGGTTAGGTGAATTTATGTTACTTTAGTTTAGTTTAGTTTATTTTAGTTTATTTATAGTTTAGTTTAGTTTATAATCAATTTAGTTTAGTGTAGTTTAGGTTAGGTTAAGTTAGGTTAGATTAGTTTAGTTTAGGTTAGGTTAGGTGAGAATAGATTAGTTTATTTTATTTTAGTTTAGTTTATAGTTAAGTTTATAGTTTAAATTAGTTTAGTTTAGATTAGTTTAGTTTAGTTTAGTTTATTTAAGTTTAGTTTAGGTTAGGTTATGTTAGGTTAGGTTAGTTTAGCATAGGTTTGATTAGGTTAGGTTAGTTTAGGTTAGGTCAGTTTAGTTTAGTTTAGTTTAGTTAAGTTTAGTTTCGTTTAGTTTAGGTTAAGTTAGGTTAGGTTTGGTTAGGTTAATTTAGTTTAGTTTAGTTTAATTTAGTTTATTTAATTTATAGTTTAGATAATTTTAGTTTAGTTTATAGTTTAGATTATAGTTTACTTTAGTTTTGGTCACATTTTAGTTTATAGTTTAGTTTATAGTTAAGTTTACAGTTTACTTTAGGCTAGTTTAGATTACTTTAGTTTAGTTTAGATTAGTTTAGTTTATTTTATAGTTTAGTTTAGTTAACTTTAGTTTAGTTTATAATTTAGTTTAGTTTACATTATAGTTTAGTTTATAGTATAGTTTACTTAATAGTTTAGTTTATAGTTTAGTTTATGGCTTAGTTTACATTTAAAATTCGTTTACTTTAGATTAGTTTAGTTTAGTTTAGTTTAGTGTAGCTTAGGTCAGGTTAGGTTAGTTTAGTTTAGTTTAGTTTTGTTTACTTAAGTTTAGTTTAGTTTAGGTTAGGTTAGCTTATGTTAGGTTAGGTTAGTTTAGCTTAAGTTAGATTAGGTTAGGTTAGTTTAGTTTAGTGTAGTTCAGTTTAGATTAGGTTACGTTAATTTAGTTTTGTTTAGTTCAGTTTACTTTAGGTTAAGTTAGGTTAGGTAGTGTTAGTTTAGTTTAGTTTAGTTTAGTTTTGGTTAGGTTAGGTTAGGTTGAGTTATTTTAGGTTAGGTTAGTTTAGTTTAGTCTCGTTTAGTTTATAATTTAGTTTCGTTAAGTTTAGTTTATAGTTCAGTTTAGTTTAGTTTTGTTTAATTTAGTTTAGTTTAATTTATTTTAATTTATTTTAGTTTAGTTTAATTTATAGTTCAGTTTATAATTTAGTTTAGATTAGTTTATAGTTTAGTATATGGTTTAGTTTAGTTTAGTTTAGTTTGGTTTAGTTTAGTTTAGATTATTTAGTTTCGTTTAGGTTAGTTTAGTTTAGGCTAGATTAGGTTAGCTTAGTTTAGTTTAAATAAGTTTAGGTTAGGTTAGGATGGTTTAGATTAAGTTAGTTTAGTTTAGTGTAGTTTAGCTAAGTTTAGTTTACTTTACAATTTAGTTTAGTATAGTTTAGTTTATAGCTTAGTTTATACTTAAGTTTAGTTTTATTTATAGTTTAGTTTATATTTTAAATTAGTTTAATTTAGTTTAGGTTAGGTTAGGTTTGTTTAGTTTAAGTTAGGTTAGGTTAGGTTAGTTTAGTTTAGTTTAGTTTAGTTGAATTTAGTTTAGTTTAGTTTAGGTTAGGTCAGGTTTGTTTAGTTTAGTTTAATTTAGGTTAGGTTAGGTTAGTTTGGGTTAACTTAGTTTAGTTTTGTTTAGGTTAGGATAGGTTAGGTTGATTAGGTTAGTTTAGTTCAGTTTAGCTAATTTTAGTTTAGTTTATAGTTTCGTAAATTTAGTTTAGTTTAGTTTAGTGTATAGATAAGTTTATAGTTTAGTTTACTTTAGTTTATGGTTTAGTATAGTTTAGTTTAGCTTAGTTTAGCTTAGTTTATTTTAGTTTCGTTTAGTTTAGATTAGGTTAAGTTAGGTTAGGTTTGGTTAGGTTAATTTGGTTTAGTTTAGTTTAATTTAGTTTATTTAATTTATAGTTTAGTTAAATTTAGTTTAGTTTATAGTTTAGATTATAGTTTAATTTATTTTATATTTTAGTTTAGTTTAGTTTAGTTTAGGTTAGGTTAGTTTAGTTTAGTTTAGTTTAGTTTATGTCAGGTTGGGTTAGGATAGTTTAGTTTAGTTTAGTTTTAGTTTATATTTTACTTTAGTTTATTTTATACTTAAGTTAATAATTTAGTTTAGGCTATTTTAGATTAATTTAGTTTAATTTGGTTTAGTTTAGGTTAGGTTCGGTTAGGTTAATTTAGTAAAGTTTAGTTTAGTTTTGTTTATTTAGTTTATTTTATAGTTTAGTTTAGTTAAGTTTAGTTTAGTTTAATTTAGTTTAGTTTAGTTTTGTTTAATTTAGTTTAGTTTATTTTAGTTTAGTTTAGTTTAATTTAGTTTAGTTTAATTTAGTTTAGTTTAGTTTAGATCAGGTTAGCCTGATTAGGTTAGTTTAGTTTAGTTTAGTTTAGCTAAGTTTAGTTTAGTTTATAGTTTCGTTAATTTATTTTAGTTTAATTTAGTGTATAGTTAGGTTTATAGTTTAGTTTAGTTTATAGTTTATTTTATAGTTTAGTATATTTTAGTTTAGTTTAGTTTAGTTTAGTTTTTGCTTTGTTTAGTTTAGTTTCGTTTAGTTTAGGGTAGGTAAGGTTAGGTTAGGTTGGGTTAAGTTAGTTTAGTTTAGTTTTGTTTAGGTTAGGTTAGGTTTGGTTAGGTTAGTTTAGTTCATTTTATTTTAATTTAGTGTAGTTAATTTATAGTTTAGTTAAATTTAGTTTAGTTTATAGTTTAGATTATAGTTTAGTTTAGTTCATTTTATATTTTAGTTTTGTTTAGTTTAGGTTAGGTTTGGTTAGGTTAGGGTAGTTTAGGTTAGCTTAGTTTGGTTTAGTTTAGTTTAGGTTAGGTTAGGTTATTTTTAATTTATAGTTTATTTTAGTTTTGTGAATACTTAAGTTTATCATTTAGTTTATAATCTAGTTTATAGTTTAGTTTAGGCTATTTTGGATTAGTTTAGCTTAGTTTAGTTTAGTTTAGTTTAGAATAGGTTAGGTTAGGTTAATTTAGTATTGTTTAATTTAGTTTAGTTTATTTTATAGTTTAGTTTATAGTTTAGTTTAGTTAAGTTTAGTTTAGTTTATTGTTTAGTTTGCTTTAGTTTAGTTTTGTTTAATTTATTTTAGTTTAGTTTAGTTTAGTTTCGTTTAGGTTAGGTTAGGTTATGTTAATTTAGGTTAGCTTAGTTTAGTTTAGTTTAGGTTAGATTAGGTTATGTTAATTTAGTTTAGCTTAGTTTAGTTTAGTTTAGGTTAGATTAAGTTAGGTTAGGTTAGTTAAGTTTAGTTTAGTTTAATTTATATTTTAGGTTAGTTTACTTTAGTTTATAGTTTAGTTTAGTTTAGTTTATTTTAGTTTAAAGTTTAGTTTATACTTTCGTTTACTTTAGTTAATAATTTTGTTTATGGTTTAGTTTAGTTTAGTTTAGTTATGTTTTATTTAGTTTAGTTTAGTTTCGTTTAGGTTTGGTTAGGTTAGGGTAGGTTAGGTTAGGTTAGTTTGGTTTAGTTTAGTTTAGGTTAGGTTAGGTTAGATTAGGTTAGTTTACCTTAGTTTAGTTTAGCTTACTTTATTTATGTTTAGTTCAATTTATATTTTAGTTTAGTGTAATTTAATTTATATTTTAGTTTATGGTTTAGTTTAGTTTAATTTATAGTTTGATTTATAGTTTAGTTTAGTATAGTTTAGTTTAATTTAGCTTAGTTTAGATTAGGTTAGGTTAGATTATGTTAGTTTAGTTTAGTTTATTTTGGTTTAGTTTAGTTTAGTTAATGTTAGGTTAGGTTAGTTTAGTTTAGTTTAGTTTAGTTTAGTTTAATTTAATTTAGTTTACTTAATTTAGTTTAGTTTAGTTTAGTTTAGTTTAGTTTAGTTTAGGTTAGATATAGTTAGGTCAGGTTAGGTTATTTAAGTTTAGTTTAGTTAAGTTTAGGTTAGGTTAGGTTAGTTTAGTTTAATTGTATTTAGGTTAGGTTAGGTAATTTTAGGTTAGTATAATTTAGTTAATTTATTTTAGTTAATAGTTCAGTATAGTTTACAGTTTAGTTTATAGTTTAGTTCTGTGTATAGTGTAGTAGATAGTTTAGTTTAGTTTAGTTTAGTTTCGTTTAAATTATGTTAGGTTAGGTTAGGTTGGATTAGCTTAGTTTAGTTTAGTTTAGGTTAGGTTCGGTTACGTTAGGTTATGTTAGCTTATGTTAGTTTAGTTTAGTTCAGTTTAGTCTAGATTAGTTAAGTTTAGTTTAGTTTATAGTTTAGTATATTTTAGTTTATTTATTAGTTTAGTTTATAGTTAAGTATATAGTTTAGTTTAATTTAGTTTAGCTTTGTTTGTTTATTTTAGATTAGTATAGCTTACGTTACGTTAGGTTAAACCTAACCTAACGTAAGCTAACGTAGGTTAGGTTCGTTTAGTTTAGTTTAATTAGGTTAGGTTAGGTTAAGTTAGGTTACTTTAGCTTAGTTTAGTTTAGTTTAGATAATTTATGGTTTAGTTTAGTTAAGTTTAATTTATAGATTAGTATATAGTTTACTTTAGTTTATAGTTCAGTTTAGGTTAGATTAGTTTAAGTTAGATTAGGTTAGATTAGTTTAGTTTAGTTTAGTTTCGGTTAGGTTAGATTAGGTTACATTAAGTTAGTTTAGGTTAGCTTAGTTTAGTTTAGTTTAGTATAGTTAAGTTTAGTTAAGTTTTGTTTAGTTTACAGTTTAGTTTAGTTAAGTTTAGTTTATAATTTAGTTTATAGTTCACTTTAGTTTAGTTCATACTTTATTTTAGTTTACTTTAATTTCAGTTAGGTTAGGTTAGGTTAGGTTAGGTTAGTGTAATTTAGTTAAGTTTAGTTTTGTTTAGCTAAGTTTATAGTTTATTTTGTAGTTTAATTTAGTTTAGTTTATTGTTTAATTTAGTGTAGTTTAGTTTAGTTTAGTTTAATTTAGTTTACTTTAGTTTAGTTTAGTATAGTTTATATATTAGTTTATAATTTATTTTGGTTTGTAGTTCAATTTATTGTTAATTATTTTAGTTTATTTTAGTTTCTCTTAGGTTATGTTAGGTTAGGTTAGCTTAGCTTAGTTTAGTTTAGTTTAGGTTAGGTTAGGTTAGGTTAGGTTAGGTTAGCTTAGTTTAGTTTAGTTTAGTTTAGGTTAGGTTCGGTTACGTTAGGTTATGTTAGGTTAAGTTAGTTTAGTTTAGTTTAGTTTAGGTTAGGTTAGGTTAGTTTAAGTTAGGTTACTTTAGTTTAGTTTAGTTTAGTTTAGATAATTTATAATTTAGTTTAGTTTAGTTTAGTTTATAGTTTAGTTTATAGTTTACTTTAGTTTCTAGTTTAGTTTAGTTTGAATTAGATTCGGTAAGTTTAGTTTAGTTTACCTTAGGTTAGGTTAGGTTGAGTTAGGTTACTTTAGTTTAGTTTAGTTTAGATAATTTATAGTTTAGTTTATTTTAATTTAGTTTATGGTTTAGTTTAGTTTATAGTTTAGTTTAGTTTAGTTTAGTTTAGTTTAGTTTAGGTAAGGTTAGATTATATTAGTTTAGTTAAGTTTAGGTTAGGTTAGGTTAGGTTAGGATAGTTTAGTTTAGTTTATTTTAGTATATTTTAGTTTATACTTTAGTTTAGTTTAGTTAATAGTTTAGATTATAGTTTAGTTTATAGTTTAGTTTATAGTTTAAATTAGTTTAGTTTAGTATAGATTAGTTTTGTTTAATTTAGTTTAGTTTAATTTATTTTAATTTAGTTTATTTTAGTTTAGATTATAGTTTAGTTTATAATTTAATTTAGTTTAGTATATAGTTTAGTTTATGGTTTAGTTTAGTTTAGTTTAGTTTAGTTTGGTTTAGTTTAGTTTAGTTTGGTTTAGTTTAGTTTAGTTTAGTTAATTTAGGTTAGGTTAGGTTAGGTTAGTTTAGTTTAGTTTAGTTTAGGTTAGTTTAGGTTAGGTTAGTTTTTTTTAGTTTAGGTTAGGTTAGTTTAGGCTAGGTTATGTTAGGTTAGGTTAGGTTAGTTTAGTTTATTATAGTAGTTTAGTTTAGTTTACGTTAGGTAAGCTTAATATAGGTTAGGTTGTGTTAGGTTAGGTTAGTTTAATTTAGTTTCGTTTAGTTTATAGTTTAGTTTAGTTTAGTTTTTTTTAATTTAGTTAAGTTTTGTATAGTTTAGTTTCATTTAGGTTAGGTTAGGCTAGGATAGTTTAGGTTAGCTTAGTTTACTTTATTTTAGTTTAGATTAAGTTAGGTTAAGTTGGGTTAGGTTCGTTTAGTTTAGTTTAGTTAAATTTAGTTTACAGTTAAGATTATAGTCTAGTTTATTTTATAGTTTAGTTTATAGTGCAGTTTAGTTTAGATTAGTTTAGTATAGTTTAGTTTAGTTTAGTTTAGGTTAAGTAAGTTTAATTTAGTTTAGTTTAGTTTCGGTTAGGTTAGGTTAGGTTAATTTAAGTTAGGTTATTTTGGGGTAGTTTAGTTTAGTTTAGTTAAGTTTAGTTAAGCTTAGTTTAGTTTACAGTATAGTTTAGTTAAGTTTAGTTTACAGTTTGGTTTATAGTTTAGTTTAGTTTAGTTTATAGATTAGTTTATGGTTTAGTTTGGTTTAGTTTTGTTTAGTTTAGGTTGGTTAATTTAGATTAGATTAGTTTAGTTTGGGCTAGATTAGGTTAGGTTAGATTAGTTTAGTTTAGATTAGATTAGGTTAGGTTAATTTAGGTTGGGTTAGGTTAGTTTAGTTTAATTTAGTTTAGTTAATTTATAGTTTAGTTTAGTTTATAATTTAGTTTATAGTTTAGTTTAGTTTATACTTTAGTTTAGTTTAGTTTCATTTAGTTTAAATTAGGTTATGTTAGGTTAGGTTAGTTTAGTTTAGTTTAGTTTAGTTTAGTTTTTTTTTAGTTAAGTTTATAGTTTATTTTGTAGTTTAGTTTAGTTTAGTTTATAGTTTAATTTAGTGTAGTTTAGTTTGATTTATTTTAATTTAGTTTATTTTAGTTTAGTTTTAGTTTAGTTTAGTTAAGTTTTGTTTAGGTTAGGTTACGTTAGGTTAGATTAGGTTAGGTTAGGTAAGTATAGTTTAGTTTAGTTTAGGTTAGGTTTGGTTAGGTTAAGTTAGGTTAGGTTAGTTAATTTAGTTTAGTTTAATTTAGTTGGATTTAGAATAGTTTAGTTTAGTTTAGTTAATTTTTGTTAGGTAATTTAGGTTTGTTTAATTAATTTAGTTTAGGTTAGGTTAGTTTAGGGTAGTTTAATTTAGTTAATTTATTTTAGTTAATAGTTTAGTATAGTTTATAGTTTAGTTTATAGTTTAGTTTATAGTGTAGTTTAGTTTAGTTTAGTTTCCTTTCGTTTAGGTTAGGTTCGGTTACGTTAGGTTATGTTAGGTTAAGTTAGTTTAGTTTAGTTTAGTTTAGTTTAGTTATGTTTAGTTTAGTTTATAGTTTGGTTTATTAATTAGTTTAGTTTAGTTTGCAGTTAAGTATATAGTTTAGTATAGTTTAGTTTAGTTTAGTTTAGATTACCTTAGTTAGTTTATTTTGGATTAGTTTAGTTTACGTTACGTTAAGTTAGGTTATGTTAATTTAATTCATTTTAGTTTAGGTTAGGTTAGGTTAAGTTAGGTTACTTTAGTTTAGCTTAGTTTACTTTAGTTTAGATAATTTATAGTTTAGATTAATTTAGTTTCTAGTTTAGTTTACATTTTAGTTTAGTTTAGTTTAGTATCGGTTAGGTTAGGATAGATTAATTTAATTTAGGTTAGGTTAGGATAGTTAGTTCAGTTTAATGTAGTTTAGGTTAGGTTAGGTTAGGTGAAGATAGGTTACTTTAGTTTACTTTTGTTTAATTTAGTTTAGTTTACTTTAGTTTATTTATAGTTTAGTTTAGTTTATAATATAGTTTAGTTTAGTGTAGTTTAGGTTAGGTTAGGTTAGGTTAGATTAGTTTAGTTTAGGTTATGTTAGGTTAGGATAGTTTAGTTTACTTTATTTTAGTTTAGTTTAGTTTATAATTTAGTTTATTGTTTAAATTATTTTAGTTTAGATTAGTTTAGTTTAGTTTAGTTTACTTAAGTTAAGTTTAGGTTACGTTAGGTAAGTTTAGGTTAGGTTAGTTTAGTTTAGTTTATTTGAGTTCAGTTTATATTAGGTTAGGTTAATTTAATTTATTATAGTTTAGTTTAGGTTAGGTTAGTTTATTTTAGTTTAGTTTAGTTTGGTTTAGGTTAGGATAGGTTAAGTTAGGTTGGGTTAGGTTATGTTAGGTTAGGTTAGTGTAGTTTAGTTTAGTTTAGTTTAGATTTGTCTCGTTTAGTTTATAGTTTAGTTTATAGTTCAGTTTAGTTTAGTTTAGTATAGTTTAGTTTTGTTTAATTAGTTTTGTTTAATTTATTTTAATTTAGTTTAGTTTAGTATATAGTTTAGTTTATAATTTAGTTTAGTTTAGTTTATAGTTTAGTTTATGGTTTAGTTTAGTTTCGTTTGGTTTGGTTTAGATTAGTTCTGTTTCGTTTAGTTTAGTTTATTTTAGGTTAGGTTAGCTTAGATTAGTTTAGTTTAGGTTAGGTTAGGTTAGGTTAGTTTAGTTTACTTTAGTTTAGTTTAGGTTAGTTTAGTTTAGTTTAGGTTAGGTTAGGTTTGGTTTGGTTAGGTTAGGTTAGGTTAGTTTAGGTTATTTTAGGTTAGTTTAGGTTAGGTTAGGTTAGTAAAATTTAATTTAGTTAGATTATAATTTTGTTTATAGTTTAGTTTAGTTTAGTTTATAGTTTGGTTTAGTTAAGTTTAGTTTAGGTTAATTTAGGTTAGGTTAGGTTAGTTTAGTTTAGTTTAGTTTAGTGAATTTAGTTTAGTTTAGTTTAGGTTAGGTTAGGTTAGTTTACTTTAATTCAGTTTAAGTTATGTCAGGTTAGTTTAGGTTAGTTTACTTTAGTTGAGTTTAGTTTAGTTTATAGTTTAGATTTGTTTAGTTTAGTTTAGTGTAGTTTAGTTTATAGTTTTGTTTATAGTTTAGTTTAGTTAAGTTTAGTTTCGTTTAGGTTAGGTTAGGTTAGATTAGTTTAGTTTATTTTAGTTTCGTTTAGGTTAGTTAGTTAGTTTAGTTCAGTTTAGGTTATGTCAGGTTAGTTTAGGTTAGTTTACTTTAGTTTAGTTTAGTTTATAATTTAGATTTGAATAGTTTAGTTTAGTTTAGTTTATAGTTTAGTTTAGTTTAATTTAGTTTAGTTCAGTTTAGGATATGTCAGGTTAGTTTAGGTAAATTTACTTTAGTTTAGTATAGTTTATAGTTTAGATTTGTTTAGTTTAGTTTATAGTTCAGTTTAGTTGAGTTTATTTTAATTTAGTTTAATTAAATTTTATTTACTGTACAATTTAGTTTAGTTTAGTTTAGTTTATAGTTTAGTTTAGTTTAGTTTATGGTTAAGTTTATACTTTTGTTTAGTTTAATTTAGTTTAGTTTAGTATAATTTAGCTCAGGTTAGCTTAGGTTAGGTTAATTTAGTTTAGTTTAGGTTATGTTAGGTTAGGTCAGGTTACTTTAGTTAAGTTTAGTTTAGTTTAGTTAATTTATACTTTAGTTTAGTTTAGCATATAGTTTAGTTTAGTTTAGTTTATAGTTTAGTATAGTTTAGTTTAGTTTAGTTTAGTTTAGTTTAGGGTAGGTTAGATTAGTTTAGTTTATTTTAGTTTAGGTTAGGTTTGGTTAGGGTAGTTTAGTTTAGTTTATAATTTAGTTTAGGTTAGGTTACGTTCGGTTAGGTTAGGTTAGGTTAGGTTAGTTTAGTTTAGATTAGTTTAGTTTACTTTACTTTAGTTTTGTTTAGTTTTGTTTAGGTTAGGTTAGTTTAGTTTAGTTTAGGTTAGGTTAGCTTAGTTTCGTTTAGTTTAGTTTAGTTAAGTTTTGTTTGGTTTATAGTTTAGTTTAGTTTAGCTTGGTTTAGTTTAGGTTGGGTTAGGTTAGTTTAGTTTAGTTTAGTTTGGTTTATTTTAGTTTAGTTTAGGTTAGGTGAGCACAGGTTAGTTTAGTTTAATTTAGATTAGATTATTTAGGTTAGGTTATGTTAGGTTAGTTTAGTTTAGTTTATGTTAGTTTAGGTTGAGTTAGGTCAGGTTATGTAAGTTTAGCTTAGTTTAGCTTAGGTTAGGTTAATTTAGGTTATTTTACTTTAGTTTAGTTTAGTTTAGTTTATAGTTTAGTATAATTTATAGTTAGTTTATAGTTTACTTTAGTTTATAGTGTAGTTTAGTTTAGTTTAGTGTCGTTTCGTTTAGGTTAGGTTCGGTTACGTTAGGTTATGTTAGGTTAAGTTAATTTAGTTTAGTTTAGTTATGTTTAGTTTAGTTTATAGTTTAGTTTATTAATTAGTTTAGTTTAATTTATAGTTAAGTATATAGTTTAGTATAGTTTAGTTTAGTGTAGTTTAGTTTAGATTAGCTTAGTTAGTTTATTTTGGATTAGTTTACTTTACGTTACGTTAGGTTAGGTTAATTTATTTTAGTTTAGGTTAGGTTAGGTTAAGCCAGGTTACTTTAGTTTAGCATAGTTTAGTTTAGTTTAGATAATTTATAGTTTAGTTTAGTTTAATTTATAGTTTAGTTTACAGTTTAGTTTACTTTAGTTTCGGTTAGTTTAGGTTAGGTTAGATTAATTTAATTTAGGTTAGGATAGTTTAGTTCAGTTTAGTTTAGTTTATTTAAGCTTAGTTAGTTTAGTTTAGATTAGTATAGTTTACGTTAGGTTAGGTTAGGTTAGGTAAGTTTAGTTTTGTTTAGGTTAGGTTAGGTTAGGTGAAGTTAGGTTACTTTAGTTTAGTTAAGTTTAATTTAGTTTAGTTTAGTGTAGTTTAGATTAGGTTAGGTTAGGTTAGATTAGTTGAGTTTAGTTTAGGTTAGGTTAGGTTAGGATAGTTTAGTTTAGTTTATTTTCGTTTAGTTTAGTTTAGTTTATAGTTTAGTTTATAGTTTAAATTAGTTTAGTTTAGATTAGTTTAGTTTAGTTTAGTTTAGGTTAGGTTAGGTTATGTTAGGTGAGTTTAGTTTAGTTTAGTTTAGGTTAGGTTAGGTGAGTTTAGTTTAGATTAGTTTAGTTTAGGTTAGGTTAGGTTAGGTTAGGTTATGTTAGGTTATGTTAGGTTATGTTAGGTTAGGTTAGTGTAGTTTAGTTTAGTTTAGATTTGACTCGTTTAGTTTATAATTTAGTTTATAGTTCAGTTTAGTTTGGTTTAGTATAGTTTAGTTTTGTTTAATTTAGTTTTGTTTAATTTATTTTAATTTAGTTTAGTTTAGTTTAGTATATAGTTTAATTTTTAATTTAGTTTAGTTTAGTTTATAGTTTAGTTTAGTTTATGGTTAATTTATAGTTTAGTTTAGTTTATTTTAGTTTAGTTCAGTTTAGGATATGTCAGGTTAGTTTTGGTTAGTTTACTTTAGTTTAGTATAGTTTATAGTTTGGATTTGTTTAGTTTAGTTTATAGTTCAGTTTAGTTGAGTTTATTTTAATTTAGTTTAATTAAATTTTCTTTACTGTACAATTTTGTTTAGTTTAGTTTAGTTTATAGTTTAGTTTAGTTTAGTTTATGGTTAAGTTTATACTTTTGTTTAGTTTAATTTAGTTTAGTTTAGTATAGTTTAGCTCAGGTTAGCTTAGGTTAGGTTAATTTAGTTTAGTTTAGGTTAGGTTAGGTTAGGTTAGGTTAGGTTTGGTTACTTTAGTTAAGTTTAGTTTAGTTTAGTTAATTTATACTTTAGTTTAGTTTAGCATATAGTTTAGTTTAGTTTAGTTTATAGTATAGTATAGTTTAGTTTAGTTTAGTTTAGGGTAGGTTAGATTAGTTTAGTTTATTTTAGTATAGGTTAGATTTGGTTAGGGTAGTTTAGTTAAGTTTATAGTTTAGTTTAGGTTAGGTTATGTTAGGTTAGGTTAGGTTAGGTTAGGTTAGTTTAGTTTAGATTAGTTTAGTTTACTTTACTTTAGTTTTGTTTAGTTTTGTTTGGGTTAGGTTAGGTTAGTTTAGGTTAGGTTAGGTTAGCGTATTTTGGTTTAGTTTAGTTTAGTTAAGTTTTGTTTAGTTTATAATTTAGTTTAGTTTAGTTTAGCTTGGTTTAGTTTAGGTTGGGTTAGGTTAGTTTAGTTTAGTTTAGTTTGGTTTATTTTAGTTTAGTTTAGGTTAGGTGAGCATAGGTTAGTTTAGTTTAATTTAGATTAGGTTATTTAGGTTAGGTTATGTTAAAGTTAGTTTAGTTTAGTTTAGTTTATGTTAGTTTAGGTTAGGTTAGGTTAGGTTATGTTAGTTTAGTTTAGTTTAGCTTAGTTTAGCTTAGGTTAGGTTAGTTTAGGTTATTTTACTTTAGTTTAGTTTAGTTTAGTTTATAATTTAGTATAGTTTATAGTTTAGTTTATAGTTTACTTTAGTTTATAGTGTAGTTTAGTTTAGTTTAATTTCGTTTCGTTTAGGTTAGGTTCGGTTACGTTAGGTTATGTTAGGTTAAGTTAGTTTAGTTTAGTTTAGTTTAGTTATGTTTAGTTTAGTTTATAGTTTAGTTTATTAATTAGTTTAGTTTAGTTTATAATTAAGTATATAGTTTAGTATAGTTTAGTTTAGTGTAGTTTAGTTTAGATTAGCTTAGTTAGTTTATTTTGGATTAGTTTACTTTACGTTACGTTAGGTTAGGTTAATTTATTTTAATTTAGGTTAGGTTAGGTTAAGTCAGGTTACTTTAGTTTAGCATAGTTTAGTTTAGTTTAGATAATTTTAGTTTATTTATAGTTTAGTTTAGTTTATAATTTAGTTTAGTTTAGTGTGGTTTAGATTAGGTTAGGTTGGGTTAGATTAGTTTAGTTTAGGTTAGGTTAGGTTAGGTTATGTTAGGTTTGGTTAGTGTAGTTTAGTTTAGTTAAGTTCAGTTTGTATTAGGTTAGGTTAATTTAATTTAGTTTAGTTTAGGTTAGGTTAGGTGAGTTTAATTTAGTTTAGTTTAGTTTACGTTAGGTTAGGTTAGGTTAGGTTAGGTTAGGTTAATTTAGTTTAGTTTAGTTTAATTTAGTTTATTTAATTTATAGTTTAGTTAAATTTAGTTTAGTTTATAGTTTAGATTATAGTTTAGTTTATTTTATATTTTAGTTTAGTTTAGTTAATGTTAGGTTAGTTTAGTTTAGTTTAGTTTAGTTTCGGTTAGGTGTGGTTAGGATAGTTTAGTTTAGTTTAGTTTAGTTTTAGTTGATAGTTTAGTTTAGTTTATTTTATACTTAAGTTCATAGTTTAGTTTATAGTTTAGTTTAGGCTATTTTAGATTAGTTTAGTTTAGTTTGGTTTAGTTTAGGTTAGGTTTGTTTAGGTTAATTTAGTAAAGTTTAGTTTAGTTTTGTTTATTTAGTTTATTTTATAGTTTAGTTTAGTTAAGTTTAGTTTAGTTTAATTTAGTTTAGTTTAGTTTTGTTTAATTTAGTTTAGTTTAGTTTTGTTTAATTTAGATTAGTTTAATTTAGTTTAGTTTTGTTTAGATCAGGTTAGGTTGTTTAGGTTAGTTTAGTTTAGTTTAGTTTAGCTAAGTTTAGTTTAGTTTATAGTTTCGGTAATTTATTTTAGTTTAATTTAGTGTATAGTTAGGTTTATAGTTTAGTTTAGTTTATAGTTTATTTTATAGTTTAGTATATTTTAGTTTAGTTTAGTTTAATTTAGCTTAGTTTAGTTTAGTTTCGTTTAGTTTAGGGTAAATAAGGTTAGGTTAGATTGGGTTAAGTTAGTTTAGTTTAGTTTTGTTTAGGTTAGTATAGGTTTGGTTAGGTTAGTTTAGTTCATTTTATTTTAATTTAGTGTAATTAATATATAGTTTAGTTAAATTTAGTTTAGTTTATAGTTTAGATTATAGTTTAGTTTAGTTCATTTTATATTTTAGTTTTGTTTAGTTTAGGTTAGGTTAGTTTAGTTTAGTTTATTTTAAGTTAGGTTAGTTTGGGTTAGAATAGTTTAGTTTAGTTTAGTTTATTTTTAATTTATAGTTTATTATAGTTTTGTGAATACTCAAGTTTATATTTTATTTTATAATCTAGTTTAAAAATTTAGTTTAGGCTATTTTGGATTAGTTTAGCTTAGTTTAGTTTAGTTTAGTTTAGTTTAGAATAGGTTAGGTTAGGTTAATTTAGTATTGTTTAGTTTAGTTTAGTTTATTTAATTTATTTTATAGTTTAGTTTATAGTTTAGTTTAGTTAAGTTTAGTTTAGTTTATTGTTTAGTTTGCTTTAGTTTAGTTTTGTTTAATTTATTTTAGTTTAGTTTACTTTAGTTTAGTTTAGGTTAGGTTAGCTTAGGTTATGTTAGGTGAGTTTATTTTAGTTTAGTAGATTAGTTTAGTTTAGGTTAGGATAGTTTAGTTCAGTTTAGTTTAGTTTAGTTAAGCTTAGCTAGTTTAGTTTAGATTAGTATAGTTTACGTTAGGTTAGGTTAGGTAAGTTTAGTTTTGTTTAGGTTAGGTTAGGTTAGGTGAAGTTAGGTTACTTTAGTTTGGTTAAGTTTAATTTATTTTAGTTTATTTTAGTTTATTTATAGTTTAGTTTAGTTTATAATTTAGTTTAGTTTAGTTTAGTTTAGATTAGGTTAGGTTAGGTTAGATTAGTTTAGTTTAGTTTAGGTTAGGTTAGGTTAGGATAGATTAGTTTATTTTAGTTTAGTTTAGTTTAGTTTACAGTTTAGTTTATAGTTTAAATTAGTTTAGTTCAGATTAGTTTAGTTTAGTTTAGTTTACTTAAGTTTAGTTTAGGTTAGGTTAGGTTAGGTTAGGTTAGGTTATGTTAGGTTTGGTTATAGTAGTTTAGTTTAGTTAAGTTCAGTTTATATTATGTTAGGTTAATTTAATTTAGTTTAGTTTAGTTTAGGTTAGGTTAGGTGAGTTTAATTTAGTTTGGTTTAGTTTAGGTTAGGTTTGTTTAGGTTAATTTAGTTAAGCTTAGTTAGTTTAGTTTAGATTAGTATAGTTTACGTTAGGTTAGGTTAGGTTAGGTAAGTTTAGTTCTCTTTAGGTTAGGTTAGGTTAGGTGAAGTTAGGTTACTTTAGTTTAGTTAAGTTTAATTTAGTTTAGTTTAGTGTAGTTTAGATTAGGTTAGGTTAGGTTAGATTAGTTTAGTTTAGTTTAGGTTAGGTTAGGTTAGGATAGTTTAGTTTAGTTTATTTTAGTTTAGTTTAGTTTAGTTTATAGTTTAGTTTATAGTTTAAATTAGTTTAGTTTAGTTTAGTTTAGTTTAGTTTAGTTTAGGTTAGGTTATGTTAGGTGAGTTTAGTTTAGTTTAGTTTAGGTTAGGTTCGGTTACGTTATGTTATGTTAGCTTATGTTAGTTTAGTTTAGTTTAGTTTAGTCTAGTTTAGTTAAGTTTAGTTTAGTTTAGTTTAGGTTAGGTTAGGTTTAGTTTGGTTAGATTAGGTTAGATTAGGTTAGTTTAGCTAATTTTAGTTTAGTTTATAGTTTCGTTAATTTAGTTTAGCTTAGTTTAGTGTATAGTTAAGTTTATAGTTTAGTTTAGTTTATGGTTTAGTATAGTTTAGTTTAGTTTAGTTTAACTTAGTTTAGTTTAGATTCGTATGGTTTAGTTTAGGTTAAGTTAGGTTAGGTTTGGTTAGGTTAATTTAGTTTAGTTTAGTTTAATTTAGTTTATTTAATTTATAGTTTAGTTAAATTTAGTTTATTTTATAGTTTAGATTACAGTTTACTTTATTTTATATTTTAGTTTAGTTTAGTTTAGGTTAGGTTAGTTTAGTTTAGTTTAGTTTAGTTTCGGTTAGGTTGGGTTAGGATAGTTTAGTTTAGTTTAGTTTAGTTTTAGTTTATAGTTTAGTTTAGTTTATTTTATACTTAAGTTCATAGTTTAGTTTGTAGTTTAGTTTAGGCTATTTTAGATTAGTTTAGTTTAGTTTGGTTTAGTTTAGGTTTGGTTTGGTTAGGTTAATTTAGTAAAGTTTAGTTTAGTTTTGTTTATTTAGTTTATTTTATAGTTTAGTTTAGTTAAGTTTAGTTTAGTTTAATTTAGTTTAGTTTAGTTTTGTTTAATTTAGTTTAGTTCAGTTTTGTTTAATTTAGTTTAGTTTAATTTAGTTTAGTTTAGTTTAGATCAGGTTAGGTTGTTTAGGTTAGTTTAGTTTAGTTCAGTTTAGCTAAGTTTAGTTTAGTTTATAGTTTCGGTAATTTATTTTAGTTTAATTTAGTGTATAGTTAGGTTTATAGTTTAGTTTAGTTTATAGTTTATTTTATAGTTTAGTATATTTTAGTTTAGTTTCGTTTAGTTTAGGGTAGGTAAGGTTAGGTTGGGTTGGGTTAAGTTAGTTTAATTTAGTTTTGTTTAGGTTAGGTTAGGCTTGGTTAGGTTAGTTTAGTTCATTTTATTTTAATTTAGTGTAGTTAATTTATAGTTTAGTTAAATTTAGTTTATAGTTTAGATTATAGTTTTGTTTAGTTTAGGTTAGGTTAGTTTAGTTTAGTTTATTTTAGGTTAAGTTAGTTTGGGTTAGAATAGTTTAGTTTAGTTTAGTTTATTTTTAATTTATAGTTTATTTTAGTTTTGTGAATACTTAAGTTTATCGTTTAGTTTATAATCAAGTTTATAGTTTAGTTTAGGCTATTTTGAATTAGTTTAGTATAGTTTAGTTTAGTTTATTTTAGTTTAAAATAGGTTAGGTTAGGTTAATTTAGTAATGTTTAGTTTAGTTTAGTTTATTTAGTTTATTTTATAGTTTAGTTTATAGTTTAGTTTAGTTAAGTTTAGTTTAGTTTATTGATTAGTTTGCTTTAGTTTAGTTTTGTTTAATTTATTTTAGTTTAGTTTAGTTTGGTTTCGTTTAGATTAGGTTAGGTTATGTTAATTTAGGTTAGCTTAGTTTAGTTTAGTTTAGGTTAGATTAAGTTAGGTAAGGTTAGTTAAGTTTAGTTTAGTTAAGTTAAGTTTAGTTTAATTTATAGTTTAGTTTAGTTTACTTTAGTTTATAGTTTAGTTTAGTTTAGTTTATTTTAGTTTAAAGTTTAGTTTATACTTTCGTTTACTTTAGTTAATAATTTTGTTTATGGTTTAGTTTAGTTTAGTTTAATTATGTTTTATTTAGTTTAGTTTAGTTTCGTTTAGGTTTGGTTAGGTTAGGTTAGTTTAGTTTAATTCTATTTAGGTTAGGTTAGGTAATTTTAGGTTAGTATAGTTTAGTTAATTTATTTTAGTTAATAGTTCAGTATAGTTTACAGTTTAGTTTATAGTTTAGTTCAGTTTGTAGTGTAGTTTATAGTTTAGTTTAGTTTAGTTTCGTTTAGGTTATGTTAGGTTAGGTTAGGTTGGATTAGCTTAGTTTAGTTTAGTTTAGTTTAGGTTAGTTTCGGTTACGTTATGTTATGTTAGCTTATGTTAGTTTAGTTTAGTTTAGTTTAGTCTAGTTTAGTTAAGTTTAGTTTAGTTTATACTTTAGTTTATATTAGTTTATTTATTAGTTTAGTTTATAGTTAAGTATATAGTTTAGTTTAGTTTAGTTTAGTTTAGCTTAATTTGTTTATTTTAGATTAGTATAGCTTACGTTACGTTAGGTTAAACCTAACTTAACCTAAGCTAACGTAGGTTAGGTTCGTTTAGTTTAGTTTAATTAGATTAGGTTAGGTTAAGTTAGGTTACTTTAGCTTAGTTTAGTTTAGTTTAGATAATTTATGGTTTAGTTTAGTTAAGTTTAATTTATAGATCAGTATATAGTTTACTTTAGTTTATAGTTCAGTTTAGGTTAGATTAGTTTAAGTTAGATTAAGTTAGATTAGTTTAGTTTAGTTTACTTTCGGTTAGGTTAGATTAGGTTACATTAAGTTAGTTTAGGTTAGCTTAGTTTAGTTTAGTTTAGTATAGTTAAGTATAGTTAAGTTTTGTTTAGTTTACAGTTTAGTTTAGTTAAGTTTAGTTTATAATTTAGTTTATAGTTCAGTTTAGTTTAGTTCATACTTTATTTTAGTTTACTTTAGTTTCAGTTTTAGTTTAGTTTAGTTTAGGTTAGGTTAGGTTAGGTTAGGTTAGTTTAGTTTAGTTTAGTTTATGTTAGTTTAGGTTAGGTTAGGTTATGTTAGTCTAGTTTAGTTTAGCTTAGTTTAGCTTAGGTTAGGTTAGTTTAGGTTATTTTACTTTAGTTTAGTTTAGTTTAGTTTAGTTTATAGTTTTGTTTAGGTTAGGTTAGGTTAGGTTAAGTGAAGTTAGGTTAGTTTAGTTTAGTTAAGTTTAATTTAGTTTAGTTTATTTTAGTTTATTTATAGTTCAGTTTAGTTTATAATTTAGTTTAGTTTAGTGTAGTTTAGATTAGGTTAGGTTAAGTTAGATTAGTTTAGTTTAGTTTAAGTTAGGTTAGGTTAGGATAGTTTAGTTTAGTTTATTTTAGTTTAGTTTAGTTTAGTTTATACTTTAGTTTATAGTTTAAATTAGTTTAGTTCAGATTAGTTTAGTTTAGTTTAGTTTACTTAAGTTTAGTTTAGGTTAGGTTAGGTTAGGTTAGGTTATGTTAGGTTTGGTTAGTGTATTTTAGTTTAGTTAAGTTCAGTTTATATTAGGTTAGGTTAATTTAATTTAGTTTAGTTTAGTTTAGGTTAGGTTAGGTGAGTTTCATTTAGTTTAGTTTAGTTTAGGTTAGGTTAGGTTAGGTTAGGTTAGGTTATGTTAGGTTAGGTTAGTGTAGTGTAGTTTAGTTTAGTTTAGATTTGACTCGTTTAGTTTATAATTTAGTTTATAGTTCAGTTTACAGTTTAGTTTAGTTTAGTTTCGGTTAGTTTAGGTTAGGTTAGATTAATTTAATTTAGGTTAGGATAGTTTAGTTCAGTTTAGTTTAGTTTATTTAAGCTTAGTTAGTTTAGTTTAGATTAGTATAGTTTACGTTAGGTTAGGTTAGGTAAGTTTAGTTTTATTTAGGTTAGGTTAGGTTAGGTGAAGTTAGGTTACTTTAGTTTAGTTAAGTTTAATTTAATTTAGTTTAGTGTAGTTTAGATTAGGTTAGGTTAGGTTAGATTAGTTTAGTTTAGTTTAGGTTAGGTTAGGTTAGGATAGTTTAGTTTAGTTTATTTTAGTTTAGTTTAGTTTAGTTTATAGTTTAGTTTATAGTTTAAATTAGTTTAGTTTAGATTAGTTTAGTTTGGTTTAGTTTAGGTTAGGTTATGTTAGGTGAGTTTAGTTTAGTATAGTTTAGGTTAGGTTAGTTTAGTTTACTTTCGTTTAGTTTAGTTTAGTTTAAGTTAGGTTTATTTTGGTTAGGTTAGGTTAGGTTAGGTTAGTTTAGCTAATTTTAGTTTAGTTTATAGTTTCGTTAATTTAGTTTAGTTTAGTTTAGTGTATAGTTAAGTTTATAGTTTAGTTTAGTTTATGGTTTAGTATAGTTTATTTTAGTTTAGTTTAACTTAGTTTAGTTTAGATTCGTTTAGTTTAGTTTAGGTTAAGTTAGGTTAGGTTTGGTTAGGTTAATTTAGTTTAGTTTAATTTAGTTTATTTAATTTATAGTTTAGTTAAATTTAGTTTAAATTATAGTTTAGATTATAGTTTAGTTTATTTTATATTTTAGTTTAGTTTAGTTTATGTTAGGTTAGTTTAGTTTAGTTTAGTTTCGGTTAGGTGTGGTTAGGATAGTTTAGTTTAGTTTAGTTTAGTTTTAGTTTATAGTTTAGTTTAGTTTATTTTATACTTAAGTTCATAGTTTAGTTTATAGTTTAGTTTAGGCTATTTTAGATTAGTTTAGTTTAGTTTGGTTTATTTTAGTTTAGTTTAGGTTAGGTGAGCATAGGTTAGTTTAGTTTAATTTAGATTAGGTTATATAGGTTAGGTTATGTTAGGTTAATTTAGTTTAGTTTAGTTTATGTTAGTTTGGGTTATGTTAGGTTAGGTTATGTTAGTTTAGTTTAGTTTAGCTTAGTTTAGCTTAGGTTAGGTTAGTTTAGGTTATTTTACTTTAGTTTAGTTTAGTTTATAGTTTAGTATAGTTTACAGTTTAGTTTATAGTTTAATTTAGTTTATAGTGTAGTTTAGTTTAGTATAGTTTCGTTTCGTTTAGGTTAGGTTCGGTTACGTTAGGTTATGTTAGGTTAAGTTAGTTTAGTTTAGTTTAGTATAGTTATGTTTAGTTTAGTTTATAGTTTAGTTTATTAATTAGTTTAGTTTAGTTTATAGTTAAGTATATAGTTTAGTATAGTTTAGTTTAGTGTAGTTTAGTTTAGATTAGCTTAGTTAGTTTATTTTGGATTAGTTTACCTTACGTTACGTTAGGTTAGGTTAATTTATTTTAGTTTAGGTTAGGTTAAGTCAGGTTACTTTAGTTTAGCATAGTTTAGTTTAGTTTAGATAATTTATGGTGTAGTTTAGTTTAGTTTATAGTTTAGTTTACAGTTTAGTTTAGTTTCGGTTAGTTTAGGTTAGGTTACATTAATTTAATTAAGGTTAGGATAGTTTAGTTCAGTTTAGTTTAGTTTAGTTAAGCTTAGTTAGTTTAGTTTAGATTAGTATAGTTTACGTTAGGTTAGGTTAGGTTAGGTAAGTTTAGTTTTGTTTGGGTTAGGTTAGGTTAGGTGAAGTTAGGTTACTTTAGTTTAGTTAAGTTTAATTTAGTTTAGTTTAGTGTAGTTTAGATTAGGTTAGGTTAGGTTAGATTAGTTTAGTTTAGTTTAGGTTAGGTTAGGTCAGGATAGTTTAGTTTAGTTTATTTTAGTTTAGTTTAGTTTAGTTTATAGTTTAGTTTATAGTTTAAATTAGTTTAGTTTAGATTAGTTTAGTTTAGTTTAGTTTACTTAAGTTTAGTTTAGGTTAGGTTAGGTTAGGTTAGGTTAGGTTATGTTAGGTTTGGTTAGTGTAGTTTAGTTTAGTTTAGTTAAGTTCAGTTTATATTAGGTTAGGTTAATTTAATTTAGTTTAGTTTAGTTTAGGTTAGGTTAGGTGAGTTTAGTTTAGTTTAGTTTAGTTTAAGTTAGATTAGGTTAGGTTAGGTTAGGTTAGGTTATGTTAGGTTAGGTTAGGTTATGTTAGGTTAGGTTAGTGTAGTTTAGTTTAGTTTAGATTTGATTCGTTTAGTTTATAATTTAGTTTATAGTTCAGTTTAGTTTGGTTTAGTATAGTTTAGTTTTGTTTAATTTAGTTTGATTTAATTTATTTTAATTTAGTTTAGTTTAGTTTAGTATATAGTTTAATTTTTAATTTAGTTTAGTTTAGTTTATAGTTTAGTTTAGTTTATGGTTTAGTTTATAATTTAGTTTAGTTTATTTTAGTTTAGTTCAGTTTAGGATATGTGAGGTTAGTTGAGGTTAGTTTACTTAATTTAGTATAGTTTATAGTTTGGATTTGTTTAGTTTAGTTTATAGTTCAGTTTAGTTGAGTTTATTTTAATTTAGTTTAATTAAATTTTCTTTACTGTACAATTTAGTTTAGTTTAGTTTAGTTTATAGTTTAGTTTAGTTTAGTTTATGGTTAAATTTACACTTTTGTTTAGTTAATTTAGTTTAGTTTAGTATAGTTTAGCTCAGGATAGCTTAGGTTAGGTTAATTTAGTTTAGTTTAGGTTAGGTTAGGTTAGGTTAGGTTAGGTTACTTTAGTTAAGTTTAGTTTAGTTTAGTTAATTTATACTTTAGTTTAGTTTAGCATATAGTTTAGTTTAGTTTAGTTTATAGTATAGTATAATTTAGTTTAGTTTAGTTTAGGGTAGGTTAGATTAGTTTAGTTTATTTTAGTTTAGGTTAGGTTTGGTTAGGGTAGTTTAGTTAAGTTTATAGTTTAGTTTAGGTTAGGTTACGTTAGGTTAGGTTAGGTTAGGTTAGGTTAGTTTAGTTTAGATTAGTTTAGTTTAGTTTACTTTAGTTTTGTTTAGTTTTTTTTAGGTTAGGTTAGGTTAGGTTAGTTTAGGTTAGTTTAGGTTAGCGTATTTTGGTTTAGTTTAGTTTAGTTAAGTTTTGTTTAGTTTATAGTTTAGTTTAGTTTAGTTTAGCTTGGTTTAGTTTAGGTTGGGTTAGGTTAGTTTAGTTTAGTTTAGTTTGGTTTATTTTAGTTTAGTTTAGGTTAGATGAGCATAGGTTAGTTTAGTTTAATTTAGATTAGGTTATTTAGGTTAGGTTATGTTAGGTTAGTTTAGTTTAGTTTAGTTTATGTTAGGTTAGGTTAGGTTAGGTTAGGTTAGGTTAGTTTAGTTTAGTTTAGCTTAGTTTAGCTTAGGTTAGGTTAGTTTAGGTTATTTTACTTTAGTTTAGTTTAGTTTAGTTTATAGTTTAGTATAGTTTATAGTTTAGTTTATAGTTTACTTTAGTTTATAGTGTAGTTTAGTTTAGTTTAGTTTCGTTTCGTTTAGGTTAGGTTCGGTTACGTTAGGTTATGTTAGGTTAAGTTAGTTTAGTTTAGTTTAGTTTAGTTATGTTTAGTTTAGTTTATAGTTAAGTTTATTAATTAGTTTAGTTTAGTTTATAGTTAAGTATATAGTTTAGTATAGTTTAGTTTAGTGTAGTTTAGTTTAGATTAGCTTAGTTAGTTTATTTTGGATTAGTTTACTTTACGTTACGTTAGGTTAGGTTAATTTATTTTAGTTTAGGTTAGGTTAGGTTAAGTCAGGTTACTTTAGTTTAGCATAGTTTAGTTTAGTTTAGATAATTTTAGTTTATTTATAGTTTATTTTAGTTTATAATTTAGTTTAGTTTAGTGTAGTTTAGATTAGGTTAGGTTAGGTAAGATTAGTTTAGTTTAGGTTAAGTTAGGTTAGGATAGTTTAGTTTAGTTTATTTTAGTTTAGTTTAGTTTATAGTTTAGTTTACAGTTTAAATTAGTTTAGTTCAGATTAGTTTAGTGTAGGTTAGTTTACTTAAGTTTAGTTTAGGTTAGGTTAGGTTAGGTTATGTTAGGTTTGGTTAGTGTAGTTTAGTTTAGTTAAGTTCAGTATATATTAGGTTAGGTTAATTTAATTTAGTTTAGTTTAGTTTAGGTTAGGTTAGGTGAGTTTAATTTAGTTTAGTTTAGTTTAGGTTAGTTTAGGTTATGTTAGGTTAGGTTAGTGTAGTTTAGTTTAGTTTAGTTTAGATTTGACTCGTTTAGTTTGTAATTTAGTTTATAGTTCAGTTTAGTTTGGTTCAGTATAGTTTAGTTGTGTATAATTTAGTTTTATTTAATTTATTTTAATTTAATTTAGTTTAGTTTAGTATATAGTTTAATTTTTAATATAGTTTAGTTTAGTTTATAGTTTAGTTTATGGTTTAGTTTAGTTTAGTTTGATTTGGTTTAGTTTATTTCTGTTTGTTTTAGTTTAGTTTAGTTTAGGTTAGGTTAGCTTAGTTTAGTTTAGTTTAATTTAGGTTAGGTTGGGTTAGGTTAGTTTAGTTTACTTTAGTTTAGTTTAGGTTAGGTTAGCTTAGGTTATGTTAGGTGAGTTTATTTTAGTTTAGTAGTTTAGTTTAGTTTAGTTTAAGTTAGTTTAGTCTAGTTTCGTTTAGTATAGTTTAGTTTATGTTAGGTTAGGTTTAGTTTCGTTAGGTTAGGTTAGGTTAGGTTAGTTTAGTTTATTTTAGGTTAGTTTAGGTTAGGTTAGGTTAGGTTAGTTAAATTTAATTTAGTTAGATTATAATGTAGTTTATAGTTTAGTTTAATTTAGTTTGTTGTTTAGTTTAGTAAAATTTAGTTTAGGTTGGGTAAGCTTAGGTTAGGTTAGTTTAGTTTAGTATAGTTTAGTTTAGTTTAGTTTAGTGAATTTATTTTAGTTTAGTTTAGGTTTTAGTTAAGCTTAGTTAGTTTGTTTAGATTAGTACAGTTTACTTTAGGTTAGGTTACGTAATTTTAGTTTAGTTTAGGTTAGGTTAGGTTAGGTGAAGTTATGTTAATTTAGTTTAGTTTAGTTTATTTTAGTTTATTTATAGTTTAGCTTAGTTTATAATTTAGTTTAATTTAGTTTATAGTATAGTTTATGGTTTAGTTTAGTTTCGTTTGGTTTGGTTCAGAATCGTTCTGTTTCGTTTAGTTTAGTTTAGTTTAGTTTTGTTTAATTTAGTTTTGTTTAATTTATTTTAATTTAGTTTAGTTTAGTTTAGTATATAGCTTAGTTTTTAATTTAGTTTAGTTTACATTATAGTTTAGTTTATGGTTTAGTTTAGTTTAGTTTGGTTTGGTTTAGTTTAGTTCTGTTTGTTTTAGTTTAGTTTAGTTTAGGTTAGGTTAGCTTAGTTTAGTTTAGTTTAATTTAGGTTACGTTGGGTTAGGTTAGTTTAGTTTACTTTAGTTTAGTTTAGGTTAGGTTAGCTTAGGTTATGTTAGGTGAGTTTATTTTAGTTTAGTAGTTTAGTTTAGTTTAGGTTAGGTTAGTTTAGTTTCGTTTCGTTTATTTTAGTTTAGTTTAGGTTTGGTTAGGTTTAGTTTGGTTAGGTTAGGTTAGGTTAGGTTAGTTTAGTTCATTTTAGGTTAGTTTAGGTTAGGTTAGGTTAGGTTAGTTAAATTTAATTTAGTTAGATTATAATTTAGTTTATAGTTTAGTTTAGTTTATTGTTTAGTTTAGTTAAGTTTAGTTTAGTTTAGGTAAGGTTAGGTTAGTTTAGCTTAGTATAGTTTAGTTTAGTTTAGTTTACTGAATTTAGTTAAGTTTAGGTTTTAGTTAAGCTTAGTTAGTTTAGTTTAGATTAGTATACTTTACTTTAGGTTAGGTTAGGTTAGGTAATTTTAGTTTAGTTTAGGTTAGGTTAGGTTAGGTGAAGTTGTGTTACTTTAGTTTAGTTTAGTTTATTTTAGTTTATTTAGAGTTTAGTTTAGTTTATAATTAATTTAGTTTTGTGTAGTTTAGGTTAGGTTAAGTTAGGTTAGATTAGTTTAGTTTAGTTTAGGTTAGGTTAGGTGAGAATAGATTAGTTTATTTTATTTTAGTTTAGTTTATAGGTAAGTTTATAGTTTAAATTAGTTTAGTTTAGATTAGTTTAGTTTAGTTTAGTTTATTTAAGTTTAGTTTAGGTTAGGTGAGGTTATGTTAGGTTAGGTTAGTTTAGCATAGGTTTGATTAGGTTAGGTTAGTTTAGGTTAGGTCAGTTTAGTTTAGTTTAGTTTAGTTAAGTTTAGTTTCGTTTAGTTTAGGTTAAGTTAGGTTAGGTTTGGTTAGGTTAATTTAGTTTAGTTTAGTTTAATTTAGTTTATTTAATTTATAGTTTAGATAATTTTAGTTTAGTTTATAGTTTAGATTATAGTTTACTTTAGTTTTGGTCACAGTTTAGTTTATAGTTTAGTTTATAGTTAAGTTTACAGTTTACTTTAGGCTACTTTAGATTACTTTAGTTTAGTTCAGTTTAGTTTAGATTAGTTTAGTTTATTTTATAGTTTAGTTTAGTTAACTTTAGTTTAGTTTATAATTTAGTTTAGTTTACATTATAGTTTAGTTTATAGTATAGTTTACTTAATAGTTTAGTTTATAGTTTAGTTTATGGCTTAGTTTATAATTAAAATTCATTTACTTTAGATTAGTTTAGTTTAGTTTAGTTGAGTGTAGCTTAGGTTAGGTTAGGTTAGTTTAGTTTAGTTTAGTTTTGTTTACTTAAGTTTAGTTTATTTTAGGTTAGGTTAGCTTGTGTTAGGTTAGGTTAGTTTAGCTTAAGTTAGATTAGGTTAGGTTAGTTTAGTTTAGTGTAGTTTAGTTTAGTTCAGTTTAGATTAGGTTACGTTAGTTTAGTTTTGTTTAGTTCAGTTTACTTTAGGTTAGGTTAGGTTAGGTAGTGTTAGTTTAGTTTAGTTTAGTTTAATTTAGTTTTGTTTAGGTTAGGTTAGGTTGAGTTATTTTAGGTTAGGTTAGTATAGTTTAGTCTCGTTTAGTTTATAGTTTAGTTTCGTTAAGTTTAGTTTATAGTTCAGTTTAGTTTAATTTTGTTTAATTTAGTTTAGTTTAATTTATTTTAATTTATTTTAGTTTAGTTTAATTTATAGTTCAGTTTATAATTTAGTTTAGATTAGTTTATAGTTTAGTATATGGTTTAGTTTAGTTTAGTTTAGTTTGGTTTAGTTTAGTTTAGATTATTTATTTTCGTTTAGGTTAGTTTAGTTTAGGCTAGATTAGGTTAGCTTAGTTTAGTTTAAATAAGTTTAGGTTAGGTTAGGATGGTTTAGATTAAGTTAGTTTAGTTTAGTTTAGTTTAGCTAAGTTTAGTTTAGTTTACAATTTAGTTTAGTATAGTTTAGTTTATAGCTTAGTTTATACTTAAGTTTAGTTTAATTTATAGTTTAGTTTATAGTTTAAATTAGTTTAATTTAGTTTAGGTTAGGTTAGGTTTGTTTAGTTTAAGTTAGGTTAGGTTAGGTTAGGTTAGTTTAGTTTAGTTTAATTTAGTTGAATTTAGTTTAGTTTAGTTTAATTTAGGTTAGGTTAGGTTAGTTTAGTTTAGTTTAATTTAGGTTAGGTTAGGTTAGTTTGGGTTAACTTAGTTTAGTTTAGTTTAGGTTAGGATAGGTTAGGTTGATTAGGTTAGTTTAGTTCAGTTTAGCTAATTTTAGTTTAGTTTATAGTTTCGGTAATTTAGTTTAGTTTAGTTTAGTGTATAGATAAGTTTATAGTTTAGTTTACCTTAGTTAATAGTTTAGTATAGTTTAGTTTAGCTTAGTTTAGCTTAGTTTATTTTAGTTTCGTTTAGTTTAGATTAGGTTAAGTTAGGTTAGGTTTGGTTAGGTTAATTTGGTTTAGTTTAGTTTAATTTAGTTTATTTAATTTATAGTTTAGTTAAATTTAGTTTAGTTTATAGTTTAGATTATAGTTTAGTTTATTTTATATTTTAGTTTAGTTTAGTTTAGTTTAGGTTAGGTTAGTTTAGTTTATTTTAGTTTAGTTTAGGTCAGGTTGGGTTAGGATAGTTTAGTTTAGTTTAGTTTTAGTTTATAGTTTACTTTAGTTTATTTTATACTTAAGTTAATAGTTTAGTTTAGGCTATTTTAGATTAGTTTAGTTTAGTTTGGTTTAGTTTAGGTTAGGTTCGGTTAGGTTAATTTAGTAAAGTTTAGTTTAGTTTTGTTTATTTAGTTTATTTTATAGTTTAGTTTAGTTAAGTTTAGTTTAGTTTAATTTAGTTTAGTTTAGTTTTTTTTAATTTAGTTTAGTTTATTTTAGTTTAGTTTAGTTTTGTTTAATTTAGTTTAGTTTAATTTAGTTTAGTTTAGTTTAGATCAGGTTAGGCTGATTAGGTTAGTTTAGTTTAGTTTAGTTTAGCTAAGTTTAGTTTAGTTTATAGTTTCGTTAATTTATTTTAGTTTAGTTTAGTGTATAGTTAGGTTTATAGTTTAGTTTAGTTTATAGTTTATTTTATAGTTTAGTATATTTTAGTTTAGTTTAGTTTAGTTTTTGCTTAGTTTAGTTTAGTTTCGTTTAGTTTAGGGTAGGTAAGGTAAGGTTAGGTTGGGTTAAGTTAGTTTAGTTTAGTTTTGTTTAGGTTAGGTTAGGTTTGGTTAGGTTAGTTTAGTTCATTTTATTTTAATTTAGTGTAGTTAATTTATAGTTTAGTTAAATTTAGTTTAGTTTATAGTTTAGATTATAGTTTAGATTAGTTCATTTTATATTTTAGTTTTGTTTAGTTTAGGTTAGGTTAGTTTAGTTTAGTTTATTTTAGGTTAGGTTAGTTTGGGTTAGAATAGTTTAGTTTAGTTTAGTTTATTTTTATTTTATAGTTTATTTTAGTTTTGTGAATACTTAAGTTTATCATTTAGTTTATAATCTAATTTATAGTTTAGTTTAGGCTATTTTGGATTAGTTTAGCTTAGTTTAGTTTAGTTTAGTTTAGTTTAGAATAGGTTAGGTAAGGTTAATTTAGTATTGTTTAGTTCAGTTTAGTTTATTTAGTTTATTTTATAGTTTAGTTTATAGTTTAGTTTAGTTAAGTTTAGTTTAGTTTATTGTTTAGTTTGCTTTAGTTTAGTTTTGTTTAATTTATTTTAGTTTAGTTTAGTTTAGTTTCGTTTAGGTTAGGTTAGGTTAGGTTAGGTTATGTTAATTTAGGTTAGCTTAGTTTAGTTTAGTTTAGGTTAGATTAAGTTAGGTTAGGTTAGTTAAGTTTAGTTTAGTTTAATTTATAGTTTAGTTTAGTTTACTTTAGTTTATAGTTTAGTTTAGTTTAGTTTATTTTAGTTTAAAGTTTAGTTTATACTTTCGTTTACTTTAGTTAATAATTTTGTTTATGGTTTAGTTTAGTTTAGTTTAGTTATGTTTTATTTAGTTTAGTTTAGTTTCGTTTAGGTTTGGTTAGGTTAGGTTAGTCTAGGTTAGGTTAGCTTAGTTTGGCTTAGTTTAGTTTAGGTTAGGTTAGGTTAGATTAGGTTAGTTTACCTTAGTTTAGTTTAGCTTACTTTAGTTATGTTTAGTTCAGTTTATATTTTAGTTTAGTGTAATTTAATTTATATTTTAGTTTATGGTTTAGTTTAGTTTAATTTATAGTTTGATTTATAGTTTAGTTTAGTTTCGTTTAGTTTAATTTAGCTTAGTTTAGATTAGGTTAGGTTAGATTATGTTAGTTTAGTTTAGTTTATTTTAGTTTAGTTTAGTTTAGTTAATGTTAGGTTAGGTTAGTTTAGTTTAGTTTAGTTTAATTTAATTTAGTTTACTTAATTTAGTTTAGTTTAGTTTAGGTTAGATTTAGTTAGGTCAGGTTAGGTTATTTAAGTTTAGTTTAGTTAAGTTTAGGTTAGGTTAGGTTAGTTTAGTTTAATTGTATTTAGGTTAGGGTAGGTAATTTTAGGTTATTATAGTTTAGTTAAGTTATTTTAGTTAATAGTTCAGTATAGTTTACAGTTTAGTTTATAGTTTAGTTCTGTGTATAGTGTAGTTGATAGTTTAGTTTAGTTTAGTTTAGTTTCGTTTAAATTATGTTAGGTTAGGTTAGGTTGGATTAGCTTAGTTTAGTTTAGTTTAGTTTAGGTTAGGTTCGGTTACGTTAGGTTATGTTAGCTTATGTTAGTTTAGTTTAGTTCAGTTTAGTCTAGTTTAGTTAAGTTTAGTTTAGTTTATAGTTTAGTATATTTTAGTTTATTTATTAGTTTAGTTTATAGTTAAGTATATAGTTTAGTTTAGTTTAGTTTAGCTTAGTTTGTTTATTTTAGATTAGTATAGCTTACGTTACGTTAGGTTAAACCTAACCTAACGTAAGCTAACGTAGGTTAGGTTCGTTTAGTTTAGTTTAATTAGGTTAGGTTAGGTTAATTTAGGTTACTTTAGCTTAGTTTAGTTTAGTTTATATAATTTATGGTTTAGTTTAGTTAAGTTTAATTTATAGATTAGTATATAGTTTACTTTAGTTTATAGTTCAGTTTAGGTTAGATTAGTTTAAGTTAGATTAGGTTAGATTAGTTTAGTTTAGTTTAGTTTCGGTTAGGTTAGATTAGGTTACATTAAGTTAGTTTAGGTTAGCTTAGTTTAGTTTAGTTTAGTATAGTTAAGTTTAGTTAAGTTTTGTTTAGTTTACAGTTTAGTTTAGTTAAGTTTAGTTTATAATTTAGTTTATAGTTCAGTTTAGTTTAGTTCATACTTTATTTTAGTTTACTTTAATTTCAGTTAGGTTAGGTTAGGTTAGGTTAGGTTAGGTTAGTGTAGTTTAGTTAAGTTTAGTTTTGTTTAGCTAAGTGTATAGTTTATTTTGTAGTTTAATTTAGTTTAATTTATTGTTTAATTTAGTGTAGTTTAGTTTAGTTTAGTTTAATTTAGTTTACTTTAGTTTAGTTTAGTGTAGTTTAGATTAGATTAGGTTAGGTTATGTTAGGTTAGTAGAGTATGATTTAGTTTAGGTTAGGTTAGGTTAGGTTAAGTTAGGTTAGGTTAGTTTAGTTTAGTTTAGTTGGATTTAGAATAGTTTAGTGTAGTTTAGTTTATTTTAGGTTAGGTAAGGTTAGCCTAGTTTAGTTTAATTTAGTTTAGTTTAGGTTAGTTTAGTTTAGTTAATTTATTTTAGTTAATAGTTTAGTATAGTTTATAAATTAGTTTATAGTTTATTTTGGTTTGTAGTTCAATTTATTGTTAATTTAGTTTAGTTTATTTTAGTTTCGTTTAGGTTATGTTAGGTTAGGTTAGGTTAGGTTAGGTTAGGTTAGCTTAGCTTAGTTTAGTTTAGTTTAGGTTAGGTTTGGTTAGGTTAGGTTAGGTTAGCTTAGTTTAGTTTAGTTTAGGTTGAGTTCGGTTACGTTAGGTTATGTTAGGTTAAGTTAGTTTAGTTTAGTTTAGTTTAGGTTAGGTTAGGTTAGTTTAAGTTAGGTTACTTTAGTTTAGTTTAGTTTAGTTTAGATAATTTATAATTTAGTTTAGTTTAGTTTAGTTTAGTTTATAGTTTAGTTTATAGTTTACTTTAGTTTCTAGTTTAGTTTAGTTTGAATTACATTCGGTAAGTTTAGTTTAGTTTACGTTAGGTTAGGTTAGGTTGAGTTAGGTTACTTTAGTTTAGTTTAGTTTAGATAATTTATAGTTTAGTTTATTTTAGTTTAGTTTATGGTTTAGTTTACTTTATAGTTTAGTTTAGTTTAGTTTAGTTTAGTTTAGGTAAGGTTAGATTAGATTAGTTTAGTTATGTTTAGGTTAGGTTAGGTTAGGTTAGGATAGTTTAGTTTAGTTTATTTTAGTATATTTTAGTTTATACTTTAGTTTAGTTTAGTTAATAGTTTAGATTATAGATTAGTTTATAGTTTAGTTTATAGTTTAAATTAGTTTAGTTTAGTATAGATTAGTTTTGTTTAATTTAGTTTAGTTTAATTTATTTTAATTTAGTTTATTTTAGTTTAGATTATAGTTTAGTTTATAATTTAATTTAGTTTAGTATATAGTTTAGTTTATGGTTTAGTTTAGTTTAGTTTAGTTTGGTTTAGTTTAGTTTAGTTTGGTTTAGTTTAGTTTAGTTTAGTTAATTTAGGTTAGGTTAGGTTAGGTTAGTTTAGTTTAGTTTAGTTTAGTTTAGGTTAGGTTAGTTTTTTTTAGTTTAGGTTAGGTTAGTTTAGGCTAGGTTATGTTAGGTTAGGTTAGGTTAGTTTAGTTTATTATAGTAGTTTAGTTTAGTTTAGGTTAGGTAAGCTTAATATAGGTTAGGTTATGTTAGGTTAGTTTAATTTAGTTTCGTTTAGTTTACAGTATAGTTTAGTTGAGTTTAGTTTACAGTTTGGTTTATAGTTTAGTTTAGTTTATAGATTAGTTTATGGTTTAGTTTGGTTTAATTTTGTTTAGTTTAGGTTGGATATTTAGATTAGATTAGTTTAGTTTGGGCTAGGTTAGGTTAGGTTAGATTAGTTTAGTTTAGATTAGATTAGGTTAGGTTAATTTAGGTTGGGTTAGGTTAGTTTAGTTTAATTTAGTTTAGTTAATTTATAGTTTAGTTTAGTTTATAATTTAGTTTATACTTTAGTTTAGTTTAGTTTAATTTAGTTTAAATTAGGTTATGTTAGGTTAGGTTAGTTTAGTTTAGTTTAGTTTAGTTTTTTTTAGTTAAGTTTATAGTTTATTTTGTAGTTTAGTTTAGTTTAGTTTATAGTTTAATTTAGTGTAGTTTAGTTTGATTTATTTTAATTTAGTTTATTTTAGTTTAGTTTTAGTTTAGTTTAGTTAAGTTTAGTTTAGGTTAGGTTACGTTAGGTTAGGTTAGGTTAGGTTAGTTAAGTATAGTTTAGTTTAGTTTAGGTTAGGTTTGGTTAGGTTAAATTAGGTTAGGTTAGTTAATTTAGTTTAGTTTAATTTAGTTGGATTTAGAATAGTTTAGTTTAGTTTAGTTAATTTTTGTTAGGTAATTTAGGTTAGTTTAGTTAATTTAGTTTAGGTTAGGTTAGTTTAGGGTAGTAAAGTTTAGTTAATTTATTTTAGTTAATAGTTTAGTATAGTTTATAGTTTAGTTTATAGTTTAGTTTAGTTTATAGTGTAGTTTAGTTTAGTTTAGTTTCGTTTCGTTTAGGTTAGGTTCGGTTACGTTAGGTTATGTTAGGTTAAGTTAGTTTATTTTAGTTTAGTTTAGTTTAGTTATGTTTAGTTTAGTTTATAGTTTGGTTTATTAATTAGTTTAGTTTAGTTTGCAGTTAAGTATATAGTTTGGTATAGTATAGTTTAGTTTAGTTTAGATTAGCTTAGTTAGTTTATTTTGGATTAGTTTAGTTTACGTTTCGTTAAGTTAGGTTAGGTTAATTTAATTCATTTTAGTTTAGGTTAGGTTAGGTTAAGTTAGGTTACTTTAGTTTAGCTTAGTTTACTTTAGTTTAAATAATTTATAGTTTAGTTTAATTTGGTTTATAGTTTAGTTTACATTTTAGTTTAGTTTAGTTTAGTATCGGTTAGGTTAGGTTAGATTAATTTAATTTAGGTTAGGTTAGGATAGTTTAGTTCAGTTTAGTTTAGTTTAGGTTAGGTTAGGTTAGGTGAAGATAGGTTACTTTAGTTTACTTTTGTTTAATTTAGTTTAGTTTACTTTAGTTTATTTATAGTTTAGTTTAGTTTATAATTTAGTTTAGTTTAGTGTAGTTTAGGTTAGGTTAGGTTAGGTTAGGTTAGATTAGTTTAGTTTAGGTGATGTTAGGTTAGGATAGTTTAGTTTACTTTATTTTAGTTTAGTTTAGTTTATAGTTTAGTTTATTGTTTAAATTATTTTAGTTTAGATTAGTTTAGTTTAGTTTAGTTTACTTAAGTTAAGTTTAGGTTAGGTTAGGTTAGTTTAGGTTAGGTTAGTTTAGTTTAGTTTATTTGAGTTCAGTTTATATTAGGTTAGGTTAATTTAATTTATTATAGTTTAGTTTAGGTTAGGTTAGTTTAGTTTAGTTTAGTTTAGTTCCGTTTAGGTTAGGATAGGTTAAGTTAGGTTAGGTTAGGTTATGTTAGGTTAGGTTAGTGTAGTTTAGTTTAGTTTAGTTTAGATTTGTCTCGTTTAGTTTATAGTTTAGTTTATAGTTTAGTTTAGTTTAGTTTAGTATAGTTTAGTTTTGTGTAATTAGTTTTGTTAAATTTATTTTAATTTAGTTTAGTTTAGTTTATAGTTTAGTTTATAATTTAGTTTAGTTTAGTTTGTAGTTTAGTTTATGGTTTAGTTTAGTTCGTTTGGTTTGGTTTAGATTAGTTCTGTTTCGTTTAGTTTAGTTTAGTTTAGGTTAGGTTAGCTTAGTTTAGTTTAGTTTAGGTTAGGTTAGGTTAGGTTAGTTTAGTTTACTTTAGTTTAGTTTAGGTTAGTTTAGTTTAGTTTAGGTTAGGTTAGGTTTGGTTTGGTTGGGTTAGGTTAGGTTAGTTTAGTTTATTTTAGGTTAGTTTAGGTTAGGTTAGGTTAGTTTAGGTTAGGTTAGTTTAGGTTAGGTTAGGTTAGTTAAATTTAATTTAGTTAGATTATAATTTTGTTTATAGTTTAGTTTAGTTTAGTTTAGTTTATAGTTTAGTTTAGTTAAGTTTAGTTTAGGTTAATTTAGGTTAGGTTAGGTTAGTTTAGTTTAGTTTAGTTTAGTGAATTTAGTTTAGTTTAGTTTAGGTTAGGTTAGGTTAGTTTACTTTAATTCACTTTAAGTTATGTCAGGTTAGTTTAGGTTAGTTTACTTTAGTTGAGTTTAGTTTAGTTTATACTTTAGATTTGTTTAGTTTAGTTTAGTGTAGTTTAGTTTATAGTTTTGTTTATAGTTTAGTTTAGTTAAGTTTAGTTTCGTTTAGGTTAGGTTAGGTTAGATTAGTTTAGTTTAGTTTAGTTTCGTTTAGGTTAGTTAGTTAGTTTAGTTCAGTTTAGGTTATGTCAGGTTAGTTTAGGTTAGTTTACTTTAGTTTAGTTTAGTTTATAATTTAGATTTGTTTAGTTTAGTTTAGTTTATGGTTTTGTTTATAGTTTAGTTTAGTTTAATTTAGTTTAGTTCAGTTTAGGATATGTCAGGTTAGTTTAGGTAAGTTTACTTTAGTTTGGTATATTTTATAGTTTAGATTTGTTTAGTTTAGTTTATAGTTCAGTTTAGTTGAGTTTATTTTAATTTAGTTTAATTAAATTTTATTTACTGTACAATTTAGTTTAGTTTAGTTTAGTTTATAGTTTAGTTTAGTTTAGTTTATGGTTAAGTTTATACTTTTGTTTAGTTTAATTTAGTTTAGTTTAGTATAGTTTAGCTCAGGTTAGCTTAGGTTAGGTTAATTTAGTTTAGTTTAGGTTAGGTTAGGTTAGGTTAGGTTACTTTAGTTAAGTTTAGTTTAGTTTAGTTAATTTATACTTTAGTTTAGTTTAGCATATAGTTTAGTTTAGTTTAGTTTATAGTTTAGTATAGTTTAATTTAGTTTAGTTTAGGGTAGGTTAGATTAGTTTAGTTTATTTTAGTTTAGGTTAGGTTTGGTTAGGGTAGTTTAGTTTAGTTTATAGTTTAGTTTAGGTTAGGTTACGTTCGGTTAGGTTAGGTTAGGTTAGGTTAGTTTACTTTAGATTAGTTTAGTTTTCTTTACTTTAGTTTTGTTTAGTTTTGTTTAGGTTAGGTTAGTTTAGTTTAGGTTAGGTTAGGTTAGCTTAGTTTGGTTTAGTTTAGTTTAGTTAAGTTTTGTTTGGTTTATAGTTTAGTTTAGTTTAGCTTGGTTTAGTTTAGGTTGGGTTAGGTTAGTTTAGTTTAGTTTAGTTTGGTTTATTTTAGTTTAGTTTAGGTTAGGTGAGCATAGGTTAGTTTAGTTTAATTTAGATTAGATTTTTTAGGTTAGGTTATGTTAGGTTAGTTTAGTTTAGTTTATGTTAGTTTAGGTTAGGTTAGGTCAGGTTATGTTAGTTTAGTTTAGTTTAGCTTAGTTTAGTTTAGTTTAGTTTAGTTTATAATTTAGTATAATTTATAGTTTAGTTTATAGTTTACTTTAGTTTATAGTGTAGTTTAGTTTCGTTTCGTTTAGGTTAGGTTCGGTTACGTTAGGTTATGTTAGGTTAAGTTAGTTTAGTTTAGTTTAGTTATGTTTAGTTTAGTTTATAGTTTAGTTTATTAATTAGTTTAGTTTAATTTATAGTTAAGTATATAGTTTAGTATAGTTTAGTTTAGTGTAGTTTAGTTTAGATTAGCTTAGTTAGTTTATTTTGGATTAGTTTACTTTACGTTACGTTAGGTTAGGTTAATTTATTTTAGTTTAGGTTAGGTTAGGTTAAGTCAGGTTACTTTAGTTTAGCATAGTTTAGTTTAGTTTAGATAATTTATAGTTTAGTTTAGTTTAATTTATAGTTTAGTTTACAGTTTAGTTTAGTTTAGTTTCGGTTAGTTTAGGTTAGGTTAGATTAATTTAATTTAGGTTAGGATAGTTTAGTTCAGTTTAGTTTAGTTTATTTAAGCTTAGTTAGTTTAGTTTAGATTAGTATAGTTTATGTTAGGTTAGGTTAGGTTAGGTTAGGTAGTTTAGTTTTGTTTAGGTTAGGTTAGGTTAGGTGAAGTTAGGTTACTTTATTTTAGTTAAGTTTAATTTAGTTTAGTTTAGTGTAGTTTAGATTAGGTTAGGTTAGGTTAGATTAGTTTAGTTTAGTTTAGGTTAGGTTAGGTTAGGATAGTTTAGTTTAGTTTATTTTAGTTTAGTTTAGTTTAGTTTATAGTTTAGTTTATAGTTTAAATTAGTTTAGTTTAGATTAGTTTAGTTTAGTTTAGTTTAGTTTAGGTTAGGTTATGTTAGGTGAGTTTAGTTTAGTTTAGTTTAGGTTAGGTTAGTTTAGTTTAGTTTCTTTTAGTTTAGTTTAGTTTAGGTTAAGTTAGGTTTAGTTTGGTTAGGTTAGGTTAGGTTAGTTTAGCTAATTTAATTTAGTTTATAGTTTCATTAATTTAGTTTAGTTTAGTTTAGTGTATAGTTAAGTTTATAGTTTAGTTTAGTTTATGGTTTAGTATAGTTTAGTTTAGTTTAGTTTAACTTAGTTTAGTTTAGATTCGTTTAGTTTAGTTTAGGTTAAGTTAGGTTAGGTTTGGTTAGGTTAATTTAGTTTAGTTTAGTTTAATTTAGTTTATTTAATTTATATTTTAGTTAAATTTAGTTTAGTTTATAGTTTAGATTATAGTTCAGTTTATTGTATATTTTAGTTTAGTTTAGTTTATGTTAGGTTAGTTTAGTTTAGTTTCGTTTAGATTCGTTAGGTGTGGTTATGATAGTTTAGTTTAGTTTAGTTTAGTTTTAGTTTATAGTTTAGTTTAGTTTATTTTATACTTAAGTTCATAGTTTAGTTTATAGATTAGTTTAGGCTATTTTAGATTAGTTTAGTTTAGTTTGGTTTATTTTAGTTTAGTTTAGGTTAGGTGAGCATAGGTTAGTTTAGTTTAATTTAGATTAGGTTATTTAGGTTAGGTTATGTTAGGTTAGTTTAGTTTAGTTTAGTTTATGTTAGGTTATGTTAGGTTAGGTTATGTTAGTTTAGTTTAGTTTAGCTTAGTTTAGCTTAGGTTAGGTTAGTTTAGGTAATTTTACTTTAGTTTAGTTTAGTTTAGTTTATAGTTTAGTATAGTTTATAGTTTATAGTTTACTTTAGTTTATAGTGTAGTTTAGTTTAGTTTAGTTTCGTTTCGTTTAGGTTAGGTTCGGTTACGTTAGGTTATGTTAGGTTAAGATAGTTTAGTTTAGTTTAGTTTAGTTATGTTTAGTTTAGTTTATAGTTTAGTTTATTAATTAGTTTAGTTTAGTTTATAATTAAGTATATAGTTTAGTATAGTTTAGTTTAGTGTAGTTTAGTTTAGATTAGCTTAGTTAGTTTATTTTGGATTAGTTTACTTTACGTTACGTTAGGTTAGGTTAATTTATTTTAGTTTAAGTTAGGTTAAGTCAGGTTACTTTAGTTTAGCATTGTTTAGTTTAGTTTAGATAATTTATAGTTTAGTTTAGTTTAGTTTCGGTTAGTTTAGGTTAGGTTAGATTAATTTAATTAAGGTTGGGATAGTTTAGTTCAGTTTAGTTTAGTTTAGTTAAGCTTAGTTAGTTTAGTTTAGATTAGTATAGTTTACGTTAGGTTAGGTTAGGTTAGGTAAGTTTAGTTCTCTTTAGGTTAGGTTAGGTTAGGTGAAGTTAGGTTACTTTAGTTTAGTTAAGTTTAATTTAGTTTAGTTTAGCGTAGTTTAGATTAAATTAGGTTAGGTTAGATTAGTTTAGTTTAGTTTAGGTTAGGTTAGGTTAGGATAGTTTAGTTTAGTTTATTTTAGTTTAGTTTAGTTTATAGTTTAGTTTATAGTTTAAATTAGTTTAGTTTAGATTAGTTTATTTAAGTTTAGTTTACTTAAGTTTAGTTTAGGTTAGGTTAGTTTAAGTTAGGTTAGGTTATGTTATGTTTGGTTAGTGTAGTTTAGTTTAGTTTAGTTTAGTTAAGTTCAGTTTATATTAGGTTAGGTTAATTTAATTTAGTTTAGTTTAGTTTAGGTTAGGTTAGGTGAGTTTAGTTTAGTTTAGTTTAGTTTAGGTTAGGTTAGGTTAGGTTAGGTTATGTTAGGTTATGTTAGGTTAGGTTAGAGTAGTTTAGTTTAGTTTAGATTTGACTCGTTTAGTTTATAATTTAGTTTATAATTCAGTTTAGTTTGGTTTAGTATAGTTTAGTTTTGTTTAATTTAGTTTTGTTTAATTTATTTTAATTTAGTTTAGTTTAGTTTAGTATATAGTTTAATTTTTAATTTAGTTTAGTTTAGTTTATAGTTTAGTTTAATTTATGGTTAATTTATAGTTTAGTTTAGTTTATTTTAGTTTAGTTTAGTTTAGGATATGTCAGGTTAGTTTAGGTTAGTTTACTTTAGTTTAGTATAGTTTATAGTTTGGATTTGTTTAGTTTAGTTTATAGTTCAGTTTAATTGAGTTTATTTTAATTTAGTTTAATTAAATTTTCTTTACTGTACAATTTAGTTTAGTTTAGTTTAGTTTAGTTTATAGTTTAGTTTAGTTTGGTTTATGGTTAAGTTTATACTTTTGTTTAGTTTAATTTAGATTAGTTTAGTATAGTTTAGCTCAGGTTAGCTTAGGTTAGGTTAATTTAGTTTAGTTTAGGTTAGGTTAGGTTAGGTTAGGTTAGGTTACTTTAGTTAAGTTTAGTTTAGTTTAGTTCATTTATACTTTAGTTTAGTTTAGCATATAGTTTAGTTTAGTTTAGTTTATAGTATAGTATAGTTTAGTTTAGTTTAGTTTAGGGTAGGTTATATTAGTTTAGTTTAATGTAGTTTAGGTTAGGTTTGGTTAGGGTAGTTTAGTTAAGTTTATATTTTAGTTTAGGTTAGGTTACCTTAGGTTAGGTTAGGTTAGGTTAGTTTAGTTTAGATTAGTTTAGTTTACTTTACTTTAGTTTTGTTTTGTTTAGGTTAGGTTAGGTTAGTTTAGGTTAGGTTAGGTTAGCGTATTTTGGTTTAGTTTAGTTTAGTTAAGTTTAGTTTAGTTTATAGTTTAGTTTAGTTTAGTTTAGCTTGGTTTAGTTTAGGTTGGGTTAGGTTAGTTTAGTTTAGTTTAGATTGGTTTATTTTAGTTTAGTTTAGGTTAGGTGAGCATAGGTTAGTTTAGTTTAATTTAGATTAGGTTATTTAGGTTAGGTTATGTTAAAGTTAGTTTAGTTTAGTTTAGTTTATGTTAGTTTAGGTTAGGTTAGGTTAGGTTAGGTTATGTTAGTTTAGTTTAGTTTAGCTTAGTTTAGCTTAGGTTAGGTTAGTTTAGGTTATTTTACTTTAGTTTAGTTTAGTTTAGTTTATAGTTTAGTATAGTTTATGGTTTAGTTTATAGTTTACTTTAGTTTATAGTGTAGTTTAGTTTAGTTTAGTTTCGTTTCGTTTAGGTTAGGTTCGGTTACGTTATGTTATATTAGGTTAAGTTAGTTTAGTTTAGTTTAGTTTAGTTATGTTTAGTTTAGTTTATAGTTTAGTTTATTAATTAGTTTTGTTTAGTTTATAATTAAGTATATAGTTTAGTATAGTTTAGTTTAGTGTAGTTTAGTTTAAATTAGCTTAGTTAGTTTATTTTGGATTAGTTTACTTTACGTTACGTTAGGTTAGGTTAATTTATTTTAGTTTAGGTTAGGTAAGGTTAGGTTAGGATAGTTTAGTTTAGTTTATTTTAGTTTAGTTTAGTTTATAGTTTAAATTAGTTTAGTTCAGATTAGTTTAGTTTAGTTTAGTTTACTTAAGTTTAGTTTAGGTTAGGTTAGGTTAGGTTATGTTAGGTTTGGTTAGTGTAGTTTAGTTTAGTTAAGTTCAGTTTGCATTAGGTTAGGTTAATTTAATTTAGTTTAGTTTAGGTTAGGTTAGGTGAGTTTAATTTAGTTTATTTTAGTTTACGTTAGGTTAGGTTAGGTTAGGTTATGTTAGGTTAGGTTAGTGTAGTTTAGTTTAGTTTAGTTTAGATTTGACTCGTTTAGTTTATAATTTAATTTATAGTTCAGTTTAGTTTCGTTTAGTATAGTTTAGTTTTGCTTAATTTAGTTTTGTTTAATTTATTTTAATTTAGTTTAGTTTAGTTTAGTATATAGTTTAATTTTTAATATAGTTTAGTTTAGTTTAGTTTGGTTTGGTTTAGTTTAGTTCGGTTTGTTTTAGTTTAGTTTAGTTTAGGTTAGGTTAGCTTAGTTTAGTTTAGTTTAATTTAGGTTAGGTTGGCTTAGGTTAGTTTAGTTTACTTTAGTTTAGTTTAGGTTAGGTTAGCTTAGGTTATGTTAGGTGAGTTTATTTTAGTTTAGTAGTTTAGTTTAGTTTAGTTTAGGTTAGTTTAGTTTAGTTTCGTTTAGTTTAGTTTAGTTTATGTTAGGTTAGGTTTAGTTTGGATAGGTTAGGTTAGGTTAGGTTAGTTTAGTTTATTTTAGGTTAGTTTAGGTTAGGTTAGGTTAGGTTAGTTAAATTTAATTTAGTTAGATTATAATTTAGTTTATAGTTTAGTTTAGTTTAGTTTATTGTTTAGTTTAGTTAAATTTAGTTTAGGTTAGGTAAGGTTAGGTTAGGTTAGTTTAGTTTAGTATAGTTTAGTTTAGTTTAGTTTAGTGAATTTAGTTTAGTTTAGTTTAGGTTTTAGTTAAGCTTAGTTAGTTTGTTTAGATTAGTATAGTTTACTTTAGGTTAGGTTACGTAATTTTACTTTAGTTTAGGTTAGGTTAGGTTAGGTTAGGTGAAGTTATGTTAATTTAGTTTAGTTTTGTTTATTTTAGTTTATTTATAGTTTAGCTTAGTTTATAATTTAGTTTAGTTTAGTTTATAGTTTAGTTTATGGTTTAGTTTAGTTTCGTTTGGTTTGGTTTAAATTAGTTCTGTTTCGTTTAGTTTAGTTTAGTTTAGGTTAGGTTAGCTTAGTTTAGTTTAGTTTACGTTAGGTTAGGTTAGGTTAGTTTACTTTACTTTAGTTTAGTTTAGGTTAGGTTAGCTTAGGTTATGTTAGGTGAGTTTAGTTTAGTTTAATTTAGGTTAGGTTAGTTTAGTTTAGTTTCGTTTAGTTTAGTTTAGGTTAGGTTAGGTTTAGTTAGGTTAGGTTAGGTTAGGTTAGGTTAGGTTAGTTTAGCTAATTTAATTTAGTTTATAGTTTCGTTAATTTAGTTTAGTTTAGTTTAGTGTATAATTAAGTTTATAGTTTAGTTTAGTTTATGGTTTAGTATAGTTTAGTTTAGTTTAGTTTAACTTAGTTTAGTTTAGATTCGTTTAGTTTAGTTTAGTTTAAGTTAGGTTAGGTATGGTTAGGTTAATTTAGTTTAGTTTATTTTAATTTAGTTTATTTAATTTATAGTTTAGTTAAATTTAGTTTAGTTTATAGTTTAGATTATAGTTTAGTTTATTTTATATTTTAGTTTAGTTTAGTTAATGTTAGGTTAGTTTAGTTTAGTTTAGTTTAGTTTCGGTTAGGTGTGGTTAGGATAGTTTAGTTTAGTTTAGTTTAGTTTTAGTTTATAGTTTAGTTTAGTTTATTTTATACTTAAGTTCATAGTTTAGTTTATAGTTTAGTTTAGGCTATTTTAGATTAGTTTAGTTTAGTTTGGTTTAGTTTAGGTTAAGTTTGTTTAGGTTAATTTAGTAAAGTTTAGTTTAGTTTTGTTTATTTAGTTTATTATATAGTTTAGTTTAGTTAAGTTTAGTTTAGTTTAATTTAGTTTAGTTTAGTTTTGTTTAATTTAGTTTAGTTTAGTTTTGTTTAATTTAGATTAGTTTAATTTAGTTTAGTTTTGTTTAGATCAGGTTAGGTTGTTTAGGTTAGTTTAGTTTATTTTAGTTTAGCTAAGTTTAGTTTAGTTTATAGATTCGGTAATTTATTTTAGTTTAATTTAGTGTATAGTTAGGTTTATAGTTTAGTTTAGTTTATAGTTTATTTTATAGTTTAGTATATTTTAGTTTAGTTTAGTTTAGTTTAGCTTAGTTTAGTTTAGTTTCGTTTAGTTTAGGGTAAATAAGGTTAGGTTAGATTGGGTTAAGTTAGTTTAGTTTAGTTTTGTTTAGGTTAGTATAGGTTTGGTTAGGTTAGTTTAGTTCAGTTTAGTTTAGTTTAGGTTAGGTTAGGTTAGATGAAGATAGGTTACTTTAGTTTACTTTTGTTTAATTTAGTTTAGTTTATTTTAGTTTATTTATAGTTTAGTTTAGTTTATAATTTAGTTTAGATTAGTGTAGTTTAGGTTAGGTTAGGTTAGGTTAGATTAGTTTAGTTTAGGTTATGTTAGGTTAGGATAGTTTAGTTTACTTTATTTTAGTTTAGTTTAGTTTATAGTTTAGTTTATAGTTTAAATTAGTTTAGTTTAGATTAGTTTAGTTTAGTTTAGTTTACTTAAGTTAAGTTTATGTTAGGTTAGTTTAGGTTAGGTTAATTTAGTTTAGTTTATTTAAGTTCAGTTTATATTAGGTTAGGTTAATTTAATTTATTGTAGTTTAGTTTAGGTTAGGTTAGTTTTGTTTAGTTTAGTTTAGTTTGGTTTAGGTTAGGATAGGTTAAGTTAGGTTAGGTTAGGTTATGTTAGGTTAGGTTAGTGTAGTTTAGTTTAGTTTAATTAGTTTTGTTTAATTTATTTTAATTTAGTTTAGTTTAGTTTATAGTTTAGTTTATAATTTAGTTTAGTTTAGTTTATAGTTTAGTTTATGGTTTAGTTTAGTTTCGTTTGAATTGGTTTAGATTAGTTCTGTTTCGTTTAGTTTAGTTTAGTTTAGGTTAGGTTAGCTTAGTTTAGTTTAGTTTAGGTTAGGTTAGGTTAGGTTAGGTTAGTTTAGTTTACTTTAGTTTAGTTTAGGTTAGTTTAGTTTAGTTTAGGTTAGGTTAGGTTTGGTTTGGTTAGGTTAGGTTAGGTTAGGTTAGTTTAGTTTATTTTAGGTTAGTTTAGGTTAGGTTAGGTTAGGTTAGTTAAATTTAATTTAGTTAGATTATAATTTTATTTATAGTTTAGTTTAGTGTAGTTTATAGTTTAGTTTAGTTAAGTTTAGTTTAGGTTAATTTAGGTTAGGTTAGGTTAGTTTAGTTTAGTTTAGTGAATTTAGTTTAGTTTAGTTTAGGTTAGGTTAGGTTAGTTTACTTTAATTCAGTTTAAGTTACGTCAGGTTAGATTAGGTTAGTTTACTTTAGTTGAGTTTAGTTTAGTTTATAGTTTAGATTTGTTTAGTTTAGTTTAGTGTACTTTAGTTTATAGTTTTGTTTATAGTTTAGTTTAGTTAAGTTTAGTTTCGTTTAGGTTAGGTTAGGTTAGATTAGTTTAGTTTAGTTTAGTTTGGTTTAGGTTAGTTAGTTAGTTTAGTTCAGTTTAGGTTATGTCAGGTTAGTTTAGGTTAGTATACTTTAGTTTAGTTTAGTTTATAATTTAGATTTGTTTAGTTTAGTTTAGTTTTGTTTATGGTATAGTTTATAGTTTAGTTTAGTTTAATTTAGTTTAGCTCAGTTTAGGATATGTCAGGTTAGTTTAGGTAAGTTTACTTTAGTTTAGTATATTTTATAGTTTAGATTTGTTTAGTTAATTTATAGTTCAGTTTAGTTGAGTTTATTTTAATTTAGTTTAATTGAATTTTAGTTACTGTACAATTTAGTTTATTTTAGTTTAGTTTATAGTTTAGTTTAGTTTAGTTTATGGTCAAGTTTATACTTTTGTTTAGTTTAATTTAGTTTAGTTTAGTATAGTTTAGCTCAGGTTAGCTTAGGTTAGGTTAATTTAGTTTAGTTTAGGTTAGGTAAGGTTAGGTTAGGTTACTTTAGTTAAGTTTAGTTTAGTTTAGTTAATTTATACTTTAGTTTAGTTTAGCATATAGTTTAGTTTAGTTTAGTTTATAGTTTAGTATAGTTTAGTTTAGTTTAGTTTAGGGTAGGTTAGATTAGTTTAGTTTATTTTAGTTTAGGTTAGGTTTGGTTAGGGTAGTTTAGTTTAGTTTATAGTTTAGTTTAGGTTAGGTTACGTTAGGTTAGGTTAGGTTGGGTTAGGTTAGTTTCGTTTAGATTAGTTTAGTTTACTTTACTTTAGTTTTGTTTAGTTTTGTTTAGGTTAGGTTAGTTTAGTTTAGGTTAGGTTAGGTTAGCTTAGTTTGGTTTAGTTTAGTTTAGTTAAGTTTTGTTTGGTTTATAGTTTAGTTTAGTTTAGTTTAGCTTGGTTTAGTTTAGGTTGGGTTAGGTTAGGTTAGTTTAGTTTAGTTTAGTTTGGTTTATTTTAGTTTAGTTTAGGTTAGGTGAGCATAGGTTAGTTTAGTTTCATTTAGATTAGATTATTTAGGTTAGGTTATGTTAGGTTAGTTTAGTTTAGTTTATGTTAGTTTAGGTTAGGTTAGGTCAGGTTATGTTAGTTTAGTTTACTTTAGCTTAGTTTAGCTTAGGTTAGGTTAGTTTAGGTTATTTTACTTTAGTTTAGTTTAGTTTAGTTTAGTTTATAGTTTAGTATAATTTATAGTATAGTTTATAGTTTACTTTAGTTTATAGTGTAGTTTAGTTTAGTTTAGTTTCGTTTCGTTTAGGTTAGGTTCGGTTACGTTAGGTTATGTTAGGTTAAGTTAGTTTAGTTTAGTTTAGTTATGTTTATTTTAGTTTATAGTTTAGTTTATTAATTAGTTTAGTTTAATTTATAGTTAAGTATATAGTTTAGTATAGTTTAGTTTAGTGTAGTTTAGTTTAGATTAGCTTAGTTAGTTTATTTTGGATTAGTTTACTTTACGTTACGTTAGGTTAGGTTAATTTATTTTAGTTTAGGTTAGGTTAGGTTAAGTCAGGTTACTTTAGTTTAGCATAGTTTAGTTTAGTTTAGATAATTTATAGTTTAGTTTAGTTTAATTTATAGTTTAGTTTACAGTTTAGTTTAGTTTAGTTTCGGTTAGTTTAGGTTAGGTTAGATTAATTTAATTTAGGTTAGGATAGTTTAGTTCAGTTTAGTTTAGTTTATTTAAGCTTAGTTAGTTTAGTTTAGATTAGTATAGTTTACGTTAGGTTAGGTTAGGTTAGGTTAGGTAGTTTAGTTTTGTTTAGGTTAGGTTAGGTTAGGTGAAGTTAGGTTACTTTATTTTAGTTAAGTTTAATTTAGTTTAGTTTAGTGTAGTTTAGATTAGGTTAGGTTAGGTTAGATTAGTTTAGTTTAGTTTAGGTTAGGTTAGGTTAGGATAGTTTAGTTTAGTTTATTTTAGTTTAGTTTAGTTTAGTTTATAGTTTAGTTTATAGTTTAAATTAGTTTAGTTTAGATTAGTTTAGTTTAGTTTAGTTTAGTTTAGGTTAGGTTATGTTAGGTGAGTTTAGTATAGTTTAGTTTAGGTTAGGTTAGTTTAGTTTAGTTTCTTTTAGTTTAGTTTAGTTTAGGTTAAGTTAGGTTTAGTTTGGTTAGGTTAGGTTAGGTTAGGTTAGTTTAGCTAATTTAATTTAGTTTATAGTTTCATTAATTTAGTTTAGTTTAGTTTAGTGTATAGTTAAGTTTATAGTTTAGTTTAGTTTATGGTTTAGTATAGTTTAGTTTAGTTTAGTTTAACTTAGTTTAGTTTAGATTCGTTTAGTTTAGTTTAGGTTAAGTTAGGTTAGGTTTGGTTAGGTTAATTTAGTTTAGTTTAGTTTAATTTAGTTTATTTAATTTATAGTTTAGTTAAATTTAGTTTAAATTATAGTTTAGATTATAGTTTAGTTTATTTTATATTTTAGTTTACTTTAGTTTATGTTAGGTTAGTTTAGTTTAGTTTAGTTTAGTTTCGGTTAGGTGTGGTTAGGATAGTTTAGTTTAGTTTAGTTTAGTTTTAGTTTATAGTTTAGTTTAGTTTATTTTATACTTAAGTTCATAGTTTAGTTTATAGTTTAGTTTAGTCTATTTTAGATTAGTTTAGTTTAGTTTGGTTTATTTTAGTTTAGTTTAGGTTAGGTGAGCATAGGTTAGTTTAGTTTAATTTAGATTAGGTTATATAGGTTAGGTTATGTTAGGTTAATTTAGTTTAGTTTAGTTTATGTTAGTTTAGGTTATGTTAGGTTGGGTTATGTTAGTTTAGTTTAGTTTAGCTTAGTTTAGCTTAGGTTAGGTTAGTTTAGGTTATTTTACTTTAGTTTAGTTTAGTTTATAGTTTAGTATAGTTTATAGTTTAGTTTATAGTTTAATTTAGTTTATAGTGTAGTTTAGTTTAGTATAGTTTCGTTTCGTTTAGGTTAGGTTCGGTTACGTTAGGTTATGTTAGGTTAAGTTAGTTTAGTTTAGTTTAGTTTAGTTATGTTTAGTTTAGTTTATAGTTTAGTTTATTAATTAGTTTTGTTTAGTTTATAGTTAAGTATATAGTTTAGTATAGTTTAGTTTAGTGTAGTTTAGTTTAGATTAGCTTAGTTAGATTATTTTGGATTAGTTTACCTTACGTTACGTTAGGTTAGGTTAATTTATTTTAGTTTAGGTTAGGTTAAGTCAGGTTACTTTAGTTTAGCATAGTTTAGTTTAGTTTAGATAATTTATAGTGTAGTTTAGTTTAGTTTATAGTTTAGTTTACAGTTTAGTTTAGTTTCGGTTAGTTTAGGTTAGGTTACATTAATTTAATTAAGGTTAGGATAGTTTAGTTCAGTTTAGTTTAGTTTAGTTAAGCTTAGTTAGTTTAGTTTAGATTAGTATAGTTTACGTTAGGTTAGGTTAGGTTAGGTAAGTTTAGTTTTGTTTGGGTTAGGTTAGGTTAGGTGAAGTTAGGTTACTTTAGTTTAGTTAAGTTTAATTTAGTTTAGTTTAGTGTAGTTTAGATTAGGTTAGGTTAGGTTAGATTAGTTTAGTTTAGTTTAGGTTAGGTTAGGTCAGGATAGTTTAGTTTAGTTTATTTTAGTTTAGTTTAGTTTAGTTTATAGTTTAGTTTATAGTTTAAATTAGTTTAGTTTAGATTAGTTTAATTTAGTTTAGTTTACTTAAGTTTAGTTTAGGTTAGGTTAGGTTAGGTTAGGTTAGGTTATGTTAGGTTTGGTTAGTGTAGTTTAGTTTAGTTTAGTTAAGTTCAGTTTATATTAGGTTAGGTTAATTTAATTTAGTTTAGTTTAGTTTAGGTTAGGTTAGGTGAGTTTAGTTTAGTTTAGTTTAGTTTAGGTTAGGTTAGCTTAGGTTAGGTTAGGTTAGGTTAAGTTAGGTTAGGTTAGGTTAGGTTATGTTAGGTTAGGTTAGTGTAGTTTAGTTTAGTTTAGATTTGATTCGTTTAGTTTATAATTTAGTTTATAGTTCAGTTTAGTTTGGTTTAGTATAGTTTAGTTTTGTTTAATTTAGTTTTGTTTAATTTATTTTAATTTAGTTTAGTTTAGTTTAGTATATAGTTTAATCTTTAATTTAGTTTAGTTTAGTTTATAGTTTAGTTTAGTTTATGGTTTAGTTTATAGTTTAGTTTAGTTTATTTTAGTTTAGTTCAGTTTAGTATATGTGAGGTATGTTTAGGTTAGTTTACTTAATTTAGTATAGTTTATAGTTTGGATTTGTTTAGTTTAGTTTATAGTTCAGTTTAGTTGAGTTTTTTTTAATTTAGTTTAATTAAATTTTCTTTACTGTACAATTTAGTTTAGTTTAGTTTAGTTTAGTTTATGGTTAAGTTTACACTTTTGTTTAGTTTAATTTAGTTTAGTTTAGTATAGTTTAGCTCAGGTTAGCTTAGGTTAGGTTAATTTAGTTTAGTTTAGGTTAGGTTAGGTTAGGTTAGGTTAGGTTACTTTAGTTAAGTTTAGTTTAGTTAATTTATACTTTAGTTTAGTTTAGCATATAGTTTAGTTTAGTTTAGTTTATAGTATAGTATAGTTTAGTTTAGTTTAGTTTAGGGTAGGTTAGATTAGTTTAGTTTATTTTAGTTTAGGTTAGGTTTGGTTAGGGTAGTTTAGTTAAGTTTATAGTTTAGTTTAGGTTAGGTTACGTTAGGTTAGGTTAGGTTAGGTTAGGTTAGTTTAGTTTAGATTAGTTTAGTTTAGTTTACTTTAGTTTTGTTTAGTTTTTTTTAGGTTAGGTTAGGTTAGGTTAGTTTAGGTTAGGTTAGGTTAGCGTATTTTGGTTTAGTTTAGTTTAGTTAAGTTTTGTTTAGTTTATAGTTTAGTTTAGTTTAGTTTAGATTGGTTTAGTTTAGGTTGGGTTAGGTTAGTTTAGTTTAGTTTGGTTTATTTTAGTTTAGTTTAGGTTAGGTGAGCATAGGTTAGTTGAGTTTAATTTATATTAGGTTATTTAGGTTAGGTTATGTTAGGTTAGTTTAGTTTAGTTTAGTTTATGTTAGTTTAGTTTAGGTTAGGTTAGGTTATGTTAGTTTAGTTTAGTTTAGCTTAGTTTAGCTTAGGTTAGGTTAGTTTAGGTTATTTTACTTTAGTTTAGTTTAGTTTAGTTTATAGTTTAGTATAGTTTATAGTTTAGTATATAGTTTACTTTAGTTTATAGTGTAGTTTAGTTTAGTTTAGTTTCGTTTCGTTTAGGTTAGGTTCGGTTACGTTAGGTTATGTTAGGTTAAGTTAGTTTAGTTTAGTTTAGTTTACTTATGTTTAGTTTAGTTTATAGTTTAGTTTATTAATTAGTTTAGTTTAGTATATAGTTAAGTATATAGTTTAGTATAGATTAGTTTAGTGTAGTTTACTTTAGATTAGCTTAGTTAGTTTATTTTGGATTAGTTTACTTTACGTTACATTAGGTTAGGTTAATTTATTTTAGTTTAGGTTAGGTTAGGTTAAGTCAGGTTACTTTAGTTTAGCATAGTTTAGTTTAATTTAGATAATTTTAGTTTATTTATAGTTTAGTTTAGTTTATAATTTAGTTTAGTTTAGTGTAGTTTAGATTAGGTTAGGTTAGATTAGTTTAGTTTAGGTTAGGTTAGGTTAGGATAGTTTAGTTTAGTTTATTTTAGTTTAGTTTAGTTTATAGTTTAGTTTATAGTTTAAATTAGTTTAGTTCAGATTAGTTTAGTTTAGTTTACTTAAGTTTTGTTTAGGTTAGGTTAGGTTAGGTTCGGTTATGTTAGGTTTGGTTAGTGTAGTTTAGTTTAGTTAAGTTCAGTTTATATTAGGTTAGGTTAATTTAATTTAGTTTAGTTTAGTTTAGGTTAGGTGAGTTTAATTTAGTTTAGTTTAGTTTAGGTAAGGTTAGGTTAGGTTAGGTTAGGTTATGTTAGGTTAGGTTAGTGTAGTTTAGTGTAGTTTAGTTTAGATTTGACTCGTTTAGTTTATAATTTAGTTTATAGTTCAGTTTAGTTTGGTTTAGTATAGTTTAGTTTTGTTTAATTTATTTTAATTTAAATTAGTTTAGTTTAGTATATAGTTTAATTTTTAATATAGTTTAGTTTAGTTTATAGTTTAGTTTATGGTTTAGTTTAGTTGAGTTTGGTTTGGTTTAGTTAAGTTCTGTTTGTTTTAGTTTAGTTTAGTTTAGGTTAGGTTAGCTTAGTTTAGTTTAGTTTAATTTACGTTAGGTTGGGTTAGGTTAGTTTAGTTTACTTTAGTTTAGTTTAGGTTAGGTTAGCTTAGGTTATGTTAGGTGAGTTTATTTTAGTTTAGTAGTTTAGTTTAGTTTAGGTTAGGTTAGTTTAGTTTAGTTTCGTTTAGTTTAGTTTAGTTTATGTTAGGTTAGGTTTAGTTTGGTTAGGTTAGGTTAGGTTAGGTTAGTTTAGTTTATTGTTTAGTTTAGTTAAATTTAGTTTAGGTTAGGTAATGTTAGGTTAGGTTAGTTTAGTTTAGTACAGTTTAGTTTAGTTTAGTTTAGTGAATTTAGTTTAGTTTAGTTAAATTTAGTTTAGGTTAGGTAAGGTTAGGTTTGGTTAGTTTAGTTTAGTATAGTTTAGTTTAGTTTAGTTTAGTGAATTTAGTTTAGTTTAGTTTAGGTTTTAGTTAAGTTTAGTTAGTTTGTTTAGATTAGTATAGTTTACTTTAGGTTAGGTTACGTAATTTTAGTTTAGTTTAGGTTAGGTTAGGTTAGGTGAAGTTATGTTAATTTAGTTTAGTTTAGTTTATTTTAGTTTATTTATAGTTTAGCATAGTATATAATTTAGTTAATTTAGTTTATAGTTTAGTTTATGGTTTAGTTTAGTTTCGTTTGGTTTGGTTTAGATTAGTTCTGTTTCGTTTAGTTTAGTTTAGTTTAGGTTAGGTTAGCTTAGTTTAGTTTAGTTTAGTTTACGTTAGGTTAGGTTAGTTTAGTTTACTTTAGTTTAGTTTAGTTTAGGTTAGCTTAGGTTATGTTGGGTGGGTTTAGTTTAGTTTAGTTTAGGTTAGGTTAGTTTAGTTTAGTTTAGTTTCGTTTAGTTTAGTTTAGTTTAGGTTATGTTAGGTTTAGTTTGGTTAGGTTAGGTTAGGTTAGGTTAGTTTAGCTAATTTTAGTTTAGTTTATAGTTTCGTTAATTTAGTTTAGTTTAGTTTAGTGTATAGTTAAGTTTATAGTTTAGTTTAGTTTATGGTTTATTATAGTTTAGTTTAGTTTAGTTTAACTTAGTTTAGTTTAGATTCGTTTAGTTTAGTTTAGGTTAAGTTAGGTTAGATTTGGTTAGGTTAATTTAGTTTAGTTTAGTTTAATTTAGTTTATTTAATTTATAGTTTAGTTAAATTTAGTTTAGTTTATAGTTTAGATTATAGTTTAATTTATTTTATATTTTAGTTTAATTTAGTTTATGTTAGGTTAGTTTAGTTTAGTTTAGTTTCGGTTAGGTGTGGTTAGGATAGTTTAGTTTAGTTTAGTTTATAGTTTAGTTTAGTTTATTTTATACTTAAGTTCATAGTTTAGTTTATAGTTTAGTTTAGGCTATTTTAGATTAGTTTAGTTTAGTTTGGTTTAGTTAAGGTTTGGTTTGGTTAGGTTAATTTAGTAAAGTTTAGTTTATTTTTGTTTATTTAGTTTATTTTATAGTTTAGTTTAGTTAAGTTTAGTTTAGTTTAATTTAGTTTAGTTTAGTTTTATTTATTTTAGTTTAGTTTAGTTTTGTTTAATTTAGTTTAGTTTAATTTAGTTTAGTTTAGTTTAGATTAGGTTAGGCTGATTAGGTTAGTTTAGTTTAGTTTAGTTTAGCTAAGTTTAGTTTAGTTTATAGTTTCGTTAATTTATTTTATTTTAGTTTAGTGATTAATTAGGTTTATAGTTTAGTTTAGTTTATAGTTTATTTTATAGTTTAGTAGATTTTAGTTTAGTTTAGTTTAGCTTAGTTTAGTTTAGTTTCGTTTAGTTTAGGGTAAATAAGGTTAGGTTAGGTTATGTTAAGTTAGTTTAGTTTAGTTTTGTTTAGGTTAGGTTAGGTTTGGTTAGGTTAGTTTAGTTCATTTTATTTTAATTTAGTGTAGTTATTTTATAGTTTAGTTAAATTTAGTTTAGTTTATAGTTTAGATTATAGTTTAGTTTAGTTCATTTTATATTTTAGTTTTGTTTAGTTTAGGTTAGGTTAGTTTAGTTTAGTTTGTTTTAGGTTAGCTTAGTTTGGGTTAGAATAGTTTAGTTTAGTTTAGTTTATTTTTAATTTATAGTTTATTTTAGTTTTGTGAATACTTAAGTTTATCATTTAGTTTATAATCTAGTTTATAGTTTAGTTTAGGCTATTTTGGATTAGTTTAGCTTAGTTTAGTTTAGTTTAGTTTAAGTTAGATTAGCTTAGTTAGTTTATTTTGGATTAGTTTATTTAAGTTCAGTTTATATTAGGTTAGGTTAATTTAATTTATTGTAGTTTAGTTTAGGTTAGGTTAGTTTTGTTTAGTTTAGTTTAGTTTGGTTTGGTTAGGATAGGTTAAGTTAGGTTAGGTTAGGTTATGTTAGGTTAGGTTAGTGTAGTTTAGTTTAGTTTAGATTTGTCTCGTTTAGTTTATAGTTCAGTTTAGTTTAGTTTAGTATAGTTTAGTTTTGTTTAATTAGTTTTGTTTAATTTATTTTAATTTGGTTTAGTTTAGTTTATAGTTTAGTTTATAATTTACTTTAGTTTAGTTTATAGTTTAGTTTATGGTTTAGTTTAGTTTCGTTTGGTTTGGTTTAGATTAGTTCTGTTTCGTTTAGTTTAGTTTAGTTTAGGTTAGGTTAGCTTAGTTTAGTTTAGTTTAGGTTAGGTTTGGTTAGGTTAGTTTAGTTTACTTTAGTTTAGTTTAGGTTAGTTTAGTTTAGTTTAGGTTAGGTTAGATTAGGTTAGGTTAGGTTAGATTAGTTTAGTTTAGTTTAGTTTAGGTTAGGTTAGGTCAGGATAGTTTAGTTTAGTTTATTTTAGTTTAGTTTAGTTTAGTTTATAGTTTAGTTTATAGTTTAAATTAGTTTAGTTTAGATTAGTTTAGTTTAGTTTACTTAAGTTTAGTTTAGGTTAGGTTAGGTTAGGTTAGGTTAGGTTATGTTAGGTTTGGTTAGTGTAGTTTAGTTTAGTTTAGTTAAGTTCAGTTTATATTAGGTTAGGTTAATTTAATTTAGTTTAGTTTAGGTTAGGTTAGGTTAGGTGAGTTTAGTTTAGTTTAGTTTAATTTAGGTTAGGTTAGGTTAGGTTAGGTTATGTTAGGTTAGGTTAGGTTATGTTAGGTTAGGTTAGTGTAGTTTAGTTTAGTTTAGATTTGATTTGTTTAGTTTATAATTTAGTTTATAGTTCAGTTTAGTTTGGTTTAGTATAGTTTAGTTTTGTTTAATTTAGTTTTGTTTAATTTATTTTAATTTAGTTTAGTTTAGTTTAGTATATAGTTTAATTTTTAATTTAGTTTAGTTTAGTTTATAGTTTAGTTTAGTTTATGGTTTAGTTTATAGTTTAGTTTAGTTTATTTTAGTTTAGTTCAGTTTAGGATATGTGAGGTTAGTTTAGGTTAGTTTACTTAATTTAGTATAGTTTATAGTTTGGATTTGTTTAGTTTACTTTATAGTTCAGTTTAGTTGAGTTTATTTTAATTTAGTTTAGTTAAATTTTCTTTACTGTACAATTTAGTTTAGTTTAGTTTAGTTTATAGTTTAGTTTAGTTTAGTTTATGGTTAAGTTTACACTTTTGTTTAGTTTAATTTAGATTAGTTTAGTATAGTTTAGCTCATGTTGGCTTAGGTTAGGTTAATTTAGTTTAGTTTAGGTTAGGTTAGGTTAGGTTAGGTTAGGTTACTTTAGTTAAGTTTAGTTTAGTTTAGTTAATTTATACTTTAGTTTAGTTTAGCATATAGTTTAGTTTAGTTTAGTTTATAGTATAGTATAATTTAGTTTAGGTTAGTTTAGGGTAGGTTAGATTAGTTTAGTTTATTTTAGTTTAGGTTAGGTTTGGTTAGGGTAGTTTAGTTAAGTTTATAGTTTAGTTTAGGTTAGGTTACGTTAGGTTAGGTTATTTTAGGTTAGGTTAGTTTAGTTTAGATTAGTATATTTTAGTTTACTTTAGTTTTGTTTAGTTTTTTTTAGGTTAGGTTAGGTTAGGTTAGTTTAGGTTAGGTTAGGTTAGCGTATTTTGGTTTAGTTTAGTTTAGTTAAGTTTTGTTTAGTTTATAGTTTAGTTTAGTTTAGTTTAGCTTGGTTTAGTTTAGGTTGGGTTAGGTTAGTTTAGTTTAGTTCAGTTTGGTTTATTTTAGTTTAGTTTAGGTTAGTTGAGCATAGGTTAGTTTAGTTTAATTTAGATTAGGTTATTTAGGTTAGGTTATGTTAGGTTAGTTTAGTTTAGTTTAGTTTATGTTAGTTTAGGTTAGGTTAGGTTAGGTTAGGTTAGTTTAGTTTAGTTTAGCTTAGTTTAGCTTAGGTTAGGTTAGTTTAGGTTATTTTACTTTAGTTTAGTTTAGTTTAGTTTATAGTTTAGTATAATTTATAGTTTAGTTTATAGTTTACTTTAGTTTATAGTGTAGTTTAGTTTAGTTTAGTTTCGTTTCGTTTAGGTTAGGTTCGGTTACGTTAGGTTATGTTAGGTTAAGTTAGTTTAGTTTAGTTTAGTTTAGTTATGTTTAGTTTAGTTTATAGTTAAGTTTATTAATTAGTTTAGTTTAGTTTATAGATAAGTATATGGTTTAGTATAGTTTAGTTTAGATTAGTTTAGTTTAGATTAGCTTAGTTAGTTTATTTTGGATTAGTTTACTTTACGTTACGTTAGGTTAGGTTAATTTATTTTAGTTTAGGTTAGGTTAGGTTAAGTCAGGTTACTTTAGTTTAGCATAGTTTAGTTTAGTTTAGATAATTTTAGTTTATTTATAGTTTAGTTTAGTTTATAATTTAGTTTAGTTTAGTGTAGTTTAGATTAGGTTAGGTTAGGTAAGATTAGTTTAGTTTAGGTTAGGTTAGGTTAGGATAGTTTAGTTTAGTTTATTTTAGTTTAGTTTAGTTTATAGTTTAGTTTATAGTTTAAATTAGTTTAGTTCAGATTAGTTTAGTTTAGTTTAGTTAACTTAAGTTTAGTTTAGGTTAGGTTAGGTTAGGTTATGTTAGGTTTGGTTAGTGTAGTTTAGTTTAGTTAAGTTCAGTTTATATTAGGTTAGGTTAATTTAATTTAGTTTAGTTTAGTTTAGGTTAGGTTAGGTGAGTTTAATTTAGTTTAGTTTAGTTTAGGTTAGTTTAGGTTATGTTAGGTTAGGTTAGTGTAGTTTAGTTTAGTTTAGTTTAGATTTGACTCGTTTAGTTTATAATTTAGTTTATAGTTCAGTTTAGTTTGGTTCAGTATAGTTTAGTTGTGTTTAATTTAGTTTTGTTTAATTTATTTTAATTTAGTTTAGTATATAGTTTAATTTTTAATATAGTTTAGTTTAGTTTATAGTTTAGTTTATGGTTTAGTTTAGTTTAGTTTGATTTGGTTTAGTTTAGTTCTGTTTGTTTTAGTTTAGTTTAGTTTAGGTTAGGTTAGCTTAGTTTAGTTTAGTTTAATTTAGGTTAGGTTGGGTTAGGTTAGTTTAGTTTACTTTAGTTTAGTTTAGGTTAGGTTAGCTTAGGTTATGTTAGGTGAGTTTATTTTAGTTTAGTAGTTTAGTTTAGTTTAGTTTAGGTTAGTTTAGTCTAGTTTCGTTTAGTTTAGTTTAGTTTATGTTAGGTTAGGTTTAGTTTGGTTAGGTTAGGTTAGGTTAGGTTAGTTTAGTTTATTTTAGGTTAGTTTAGGTTAGGTTAGGTTAGGTTAGTTAAATTTAATTTAGTTAGATTATAATTTAGTTTATAGTTTAGTTTAATTTAGTTTATTGTTTAGTTTAGTTAAATTTAGTTTAGGTTAGGTAAGGTTAGGTTAGGTCAGTTTAGTTTAGTATAGTTTAGTTTAGTTTAGTTTAGTGAATTCAGTTTAGTTTAGTTTAGGTTTTAGTTAAGCTTAGTTAGTTTGTTTAGATTAGTACAGTTTACTTTAGGTTAGGTTACGTAATTTTAGTTTAGTTTAGGTTAGGTTAGGTTAGGTTAGGTGAAGTTATGTTAATTTAGTTTAGTTTAGTTTATTTTAGTTTATTTATAGTTTAGCTTAGTTTATAATTTAGTTTAATTTAGTTTATAGTATAGTTTATGGTTTAGTTTAGTTTCGTTTGGTTTGGTTCAGAATCGTTCTGTTTTGTTTAGTTTAGTTCAGTTTAGTTTTGTTTAATTTAGTTTTGTTTAATTTATTTTAATTTAGTTTAGTTTAGTTTAGTATATAGCTTAGTTTTTAATTTAGTTTAGTTTACATTATAGTTTAGTTTATGGTTTAGTTTAGTTTAGTTTGGTTTGGTTTAGTTTAGTTCTGTTTGTTTTAGTTTAGTTTAGTTTAGGTTAGGTTAGCTTAGTTTAGTTTAGTTTAATTTAGGTTACGTTGGGTTAGGTTAGTTTAGTTTACTTTAGTTTAGTTTAGGTTAGGTTAGCTTAGGTTATGTTAGGTGAGTTTATTTTAGTTTAGTAGTTTAGTTTAGTTTAGGTTAGGTTAGTTTAGTTTAGTTTCGTTTAGTTTAGTTTAGTTTAGGTTTGGTTAGGTTTAGTTTGGTTAGGTTAGGTTAGGTTAGGTTAGTTTGGTTTATTTTAGGTTAGTTTAGGTTAGGTTAGGTTAGGTTAGTTAAATTTAATTTAGTTAGATTATAATTTAGTTTATAGTTTAGTTTAGTTTATTGTTTAGTTTAGTTAAGTTTAGTTTAGGTTAGGTAAGGTTAGGTTAGGTTAGTTTAGCTTAGTATAGTTTAGTTTAGTTTAGTTTACTGAATTTAGTTTAGTTTAGGTTTTAGTTAAGCTTAGTTAGTTTAGTTTAGATTAGTATACTTTACTTTATGTTAGGTTAGGTTAGGTAATTTCAGTTTAGTTTAGGTTAGGTTAGGTTAGGTGAAGTTATGTTACTTTAGTTTAGTTTAGTTTATTTTAGTTCATTTAGAGTTTAGTTTAGTTTATAATTAATTTAGTTTTGTGTAGTTTAGGTTAGGTTAAGTTAGGTTAGATTAGTTTAGTTTAGTTTAGGTTAGGTTAGGTGAGAATAGATTAGTTTATTTTATTTTAGTTTAGTTTATAGTTAAGTTTATAGTTTAAATTAGTTTAGTTTAGATTAGTTAAGTTTAGTTTAGTTTATTTAAGTTTAGTTTAGGTTAGGTGAGGTTATGTTAGGTTAGGTTAGTTTAGCATAGGTTTGATTAGGTTAGGTTAGTTTAGGTTAGGTCAGTTTAGTTTAGTTTAGTTTAGTTAAGTTTAGTTTCATTAGTTTAGGTTAAATTAGGTTAGGTTTGGTTAGGTTAATTTAGTTTAGTTTAGTTTAATTTAGTTTATTTAATTTATAGTTTAGATAATTTTAGTTTAGTTTATAGTTTAGATTATAGTTTACTTTAGTTTTGGTCACAGTTTAGTTTATAGTTTAGTTTATAGTTAAGTTTACAGTTTACTTAGGCTAGTTTAGATTACTTTAGTTTAGTTCAGTTTAGTTTAGATTAGTTTAGTTTATTTTATAGTTTAGTTTAGTTAACTTTAGTTTAGTTTATAATTTACTTTAGTTTACATTATAGTTTAGTTTATAGTATAGTTTACTTAATAGTTTAGTTTATAGTTTAGTTTATGGCTTAGTTTATAATTAAAATTCGTTTACTTTAGATTAGTTTAGTTTAGTTTAGTTTAGTGTAGCTTAGGTTAGGTTAGGTTAGTTTAGTTTAGTTTAGTTTTGTTTACTTAAGTTTAGTTTAGTTTAGGTTAGGTTAGCTTATGTTAGGTTAGGTTAGTTTAGCTTAAGTTAGATTAGGTTAGGTTAGTTTAGTTTAGTGTAGTTTAGTTTAGTTCAGTTTAGATTAGGTTACGTTAGTTTAGTTTTGTTTAGTTCAGTTTACTTTAGGTTAGGTTAGGTTAGGTAGTGTTAGTTTAGTTTAGTTTAGTTTAATTTAGTTTTGGTTAGGTTAGGTTAGGTTGAGTTATTTTAGGTTAGGTTAGTTTAGTTTAGTCTCGTTTAGTTTATAGTTTAGTTTCGGTAAGTTTAGTTTATAGTTCTGTTTATTTTAGTTTTGTTTAATTTAGTTTAGTTTAATTTATTTTAATTTATTTTAGTTTAGTTTAATTTATAGTTCAGTTTATAATTTAGTTTAGATTAGTTTATAGTTTAGTATATGGTTTAGTTTAGTTTAGTTTAGTTTGGTTTAGTTTAGTTTAGATTATTTATTTTCGTTTAGGTTAGTTTAGTTTAGGCTAGATTAGGTTAGCTTAGTTTAGTTTAAATAAGTTTAGGTTAGGTTAGGATGGTTTAGATTAAGTTAGTTTAGTTTAGTTTAGTTTAGCTAAGTTTAGTTCAGTTTACAATTTAGTTTAGTATAGTTTAGTTTATAGCTTAGTTTATACTTAAGTTTAGTTTAATTTATAGTTTAGTTTATAGTTTAAATTAGTTTAATTTAGTTTAGGTTAGGTTAGGTTTGTTTAGTTTAAGTTAGGTTAGGTTAGGTTAGGTTAGTTTAGTTTAGTTTAGTTTAGTTGAATTTAGTTTAGTTTAGTTTAATTTAGGTTAGGTTAGGTTAGTTTAGTTTAGTTTAATTTAGGTTAGGTTAGGTTAGTTTGGGTTAACTTAGTTTAGTTTAGTTTAGGTTAGGATAGGTTAGGTTGATTAGGTTAGTTTAGTTCAGTTTAGCTAATTTTAGTTTAGTTTGTAGTTTCGGTAATTTAGTTTAGTTTAGTTTAGTGTATAGATAAGTTTATAGTTTAGTTTACTTTAGTTAATGGTTTAGTATAGTTTAGTTTAGCTTAGTTTAGCTTAGTTTATTTTAGTTTCGTTTAGTTTAGATTAGGTTAAATTAGGTTAGGTTTGGTTAGGTTAATTTGGTTTAGTTTAGTTTAATTTAGTTTATTTAATTTATAGTTTAGTTAAATTTAGTTTAGTTTATAGTTTAGATTAGAGTTTAGTTTAATTTATATTTTAGTTTAGTTTAGTTTAGTTTAGGTTAGGTTAGTTTAGTTTAGTTTAGTTTAGTTTAGGTCAGGTTGGGTTAGGATAGTTTAGTTTAGTTTTAGTTTATAGTTTACTTTAGTTTATTTTATACTTAAGTTAATAGTTTAGTTTAGGCTATTTTAGATTAGTTTAGTTTAGTTTGGTTTAGTTTAGGTTAGGTTCGGTTAGGTTAATTTAGTAAAGTTTAGTTTAGTTTTGTTTATTTAGTTTATTTTATAGTTTAGTTTAGTTAAGTTAAGTTTAGTTTAATTTAGTTTAGTTTAGTTTTTTTTAATTTAGTTTAGTTTATTTTAGTTTAGTTTAGTTTTGTTTAATTTAGTTTAGTTTAATTTAGTTTAGTTTAGTTTAGATCAGGTTAGGCTGATTAGGTTAGTTTAGTTTAGTTTAGTTTAGCTAAGTTTAGTTTAGTTTATAGTTTCGTTAATTTATTTTAGTTTAGTTTAGTGTATAGTTAGGTTTATAGTTTAGTTTAGTTTATAGTTTATTTTATAGTTTAGTATATTTTAGTTTAGTTTAGTTTAGTTTTTGCTTAGTTTAGTTTAGTTTCGTTTAGTTTAGGGTAGGTAAGGTTAGGTTAGGTTGGGTTAAGTTAGTTTAGTTTAGTTTTGTTTAGGTTAGGTTAGGTTTGGTTAGGTTAGTTTAGTTCATTTTATTCTAATTTAGTGTAGTTAATTTATAGTTTAGTTAAATTTAGTTTAGTTTATAGTTTAGATTATAGGTTAGATTAGTTCATTTTATATTTTAGTTTTGTTTAGTTTAGGTTAGGTTAGTTTAGTTTAGTTTATTTTAGGTTAGGTTAGTTTGGGTTAGAATAGTTTAGTTTAGTTTAGTTTATTTTTATTTTATAGTTTATTTTAGTTTTGTGAATACTTAAGTTTATCATTTAGTTTATAATCTAGTTTATAGTTTAGTTTAGGCTATTTTGGATTAGTTTAGCTTAGTTATTTTAGTTTAGTTTAGTTTAGAATAGGTTAGGTTAGGTTAATTTAGTATTGTTTAGTTCAGTTTAGTTTATTTAGTTTATTTTATAGTTTAGTTTATAGTTTAGTTTAGTTAAGTTTAGTTTAGTTTATTGTTTAGTTTGCTTTAGTTTAGTTTTGTTTAATTTATTTTAGTTTAGTTTAGTTTAGTTTCGTTTAGGTTAGATTAAGTTAGGTTAGGTTAGTTAAGTTTAGTTTAGTTTAATTTATAGTTTAGTTTAGTTTACTTTAGTTTATAGTTTAGTTTAGTTTAGTTTATTTTAGTTTAAAGTTTAGTTTATACTTTCGTTTACTTTAGTTAATAATTTTGTTTATGGTTTAGTTTAGTTTAGTTTAGTTATGTTTTATTTAGTTTAGTTTAGTTTCGTTTAGGTTTGGTTAGGTTAGGTTAGGCTAGGTTAGGTTAGCTTAGTTTGGCTTAGTTTTGTTTAGGTTAGGTTAGGTTAGATTAGGTTAGTTTACCTTAGTTTAGTTTAGCTTACTTTAGTTATGTTTAGTTCAGTTTATATTTTAGTTTAGTGTAATTTAAATAATATTTTAGTTTATGGTTTAGTTTAGTTTAATTTATGGTTTGATTTATAGTTTAGTTTAGTTTCGTTTAGTTTAATTTAGCTTAGTTTAGATTAGGTTAGGTTAGATTATGTTAGTTTAGTTTTGTTTATTTTAGTTTAGTTTAGTTTAGTTAATGTTAGGTTAGGTTAGTTTAGTTTAGTTTAGTTTAATTTAATTTAGTTTACTTAATTTAGTTTAGTTTAGTTTAGGTTAGATTTAGTTAGGTCAGGTTAGGTTATTTAAGTTTAGTTTAGTTAAGTTTAGGTTAGGTTAGGTTAGTTTAGTTTAATTGTATTTAGGTTAGGTTAGGTAATTTTAGGTTAGTATAGTTTAGTTAAGTTATTTTAGTTAATAGTTCAGTATAGTTTACAGTTTAGTTTATAGTTTAGTTCTGTGTATAGTGTAGTTGATAGTTTAGTTTAGTTTAGTTTAGTTTCGTTTAAATTATGTTAGGTTAGGTTAGGTTGGATTAGCTTAGTTTAGTTTAGTTTAGTTTAGGTTAGGTTCGGTTACGTTAGGTTATGTTAGCTTATGTTAGTTTAGTTTAGTTCAGTTTAGTCTAGTTTAGTTAAGTTTAGTTTAGTTTATAGTTTAGTATATTTTAGTTTATTTATTAGTTTAGTTTATAGTTAAGTATATAGTTTAGTTTAGTTTAGTTTAGCTTAGTTTGTTTATTTTAGATTAGTATAGCTTACGTTACGTTAGGTTAAACCTAACCTAACGTAAGCTAACGTAGGTTAGGTTCGTTTAGTTTAGTTTAATTAGGTTAGGTTAGGTTAAGTTAGGTTACTTTAGCTTAGTTTAGTTTAGTTTATATAATTTATGGTTTAGTTTAGTTAAGTTTAATTTATAGATTAGTATATAGTTTACTTTAGTTTATAGTTCAGTTTAGGTTAGATTAGTTTAAGTTAGATTAGGTTAGATTAGTTTAGTTTAGTTTAGTTTCGGTTAGGTTAGATTAGGTTACATTAAGTTAGTTTAGGTTAGCTTAGTTTAGTTTAGTTTAGTATAGTTAAGTTTAGTTAAGTTTTGTTTAGTTTACAGTTTAGTTTAGTTAAGTTTAGTTTATAATTTAGTTTATAGTTCAGTTTAGTTTAGTTCATACTTTATTTTAGTTTACTTTAATTTCAGTTAGGTTAGGTTAGGTTAGTGTAGTTTAGTTAAGTTTAGTTTTGTTTAGCTAAGTTTATAGTTTATTTTGTAGTTTAATTTAGTTTAGTTTATTGTTTAATTTAGTGTAGTTTAGTTTAGTTTAGTTTAATTTAGTTTACTTTAGTTTAGTTTAGTGTAGTTTAGATTAGATTAGGTTAGGTTATGTTAGGTTAGTAGAGTATGATTTAGTTTAGGTTAGGTTAGGTTAGGTTAAGTTAGGTTAGGTTAGTTTAGTTTAGTTTAGTTGGATTTAGAATAGTTTAGTGTAGTTTAGTTTATTTTAGGTTAGGTAAGGTTGGCCTAGTTTAGTTTAATTTAGTTTAGTTTAGCTTAGGTTAGTTTAGGTTAGTTTAGTTTAGTTAATTTATTTTAGTTAATAGTTTAGTATAGTTTATAAATTAGTTTATAATTTATTTTGGTTTATAGTTCAATTTATTGTTAATTTAGTTTAGTTTATTTTAGTTTCGTTTAGGTTATGTTAGGTTAGGTTAGCTTAGCTTAGTTTAGTTTAGTTTAGGTTAGGTTTGGTTAGGTTAGGTTAGGTTAGCTTAGTTTAGTTTAGTTTAGTTTAGGTTAGGTTCGGTTACGTTAGGTTATGTTAGGTTAAGTTAGGTTAGTTTAGTTTAGTTTAGGTTAGGTTAGGTTAGTTTAAGTTAGGTTACTTTAGTTTAGTTTAGTTTAGTTTAGATAATTTATAATTTAGTTTAGTTTAGTTTAGTTTATAGTTTAGTTTATAGTTTACTTTAGTTTCTAGTTTAGTTTAGTTTGAATTAGATTCGGTAAGTTTAGTTTAGTTTACGTTAGGTTAGGTTAGGTTGAGTTAGGTTACTTTAGTTTAGTTTAGTTTAGATAATTTATAGTTTAGTTTATTTTAGTTTAGTTTATGGTTTAGTTTACTTTATAGTTTAGTTTAGTTTAGTTTAGTTTAGTTTAGGTAAGGTTAGATTAGATTAGTTTAGTTATGTTTAGGTTAGGTTAGGTTAGGTTAGGATAGTTTAATTTAGTTTATTTTAGTATATTTTAGTTTATACTTTAGTTTAGTTTAGTTAATAGTTTAGATTATAGTTTAGTTTATAGTTTAGTTTATAGTTTAAATTAGTTTAGTTTAGTATAGATTAGTTTTGTTTAATTTAGTTTAGTTTAATTTATTTTAATTTAGTTTATTTTAGTTTAGATTATAGTTTAGTTTATAATTTAATTTAGTTTAGTATATAGTTTAGTTTATGGTTTAGTTTAGTTTAGTTTAGTTTGGTTTAGTTTAGTTTAGTTTGGTTTAGTTTAGTTTAGTTTAGTTAATTTAGGTTAGGTTAGGTTAGGTTAGTTTAGTTTAGTTTAGTTTAGTTTAGTTTAGGTTAGGTTAGTTTTTTTTAGTTTAGGTTAGGTTAGTTTAGGCTAGGTTATATTAGGTTAGGTTAGGTTAGTTTAGTTTATTATAGTAGTTTAGTTTAGTTTAGGTTAGGTAAGCTTAATATAGGTTAGGTTATGTTAGGTTAGGTTAGTTTAATTTAGTTTCGTTTAGTTTATAGTTTAGTTTAGTTTAGATTTTTTTAATTTAGTTAAGTTTAGTATAGTTTAGTTTCATTTAGGTTAGGTTAGGCTAGGATAGTTTAGGTTAGCTTAGTTTACTTTATTTTACTTCAGATTAAGTTAGGTTAAGTTGGGTTAGGTTCGTTTAGTTTAGTTTAGTTAAATTTAGTTTATAGTTTAGTTTATAGTGCAGTTTAGTTTAGATTAGTTTAGTATAGTTTAGTTTAGTTTAGTTTAGGTTAAGTAAGTTTAATTTAGTTTAGTTTAGTTTCGGTTAGGTTAGGTTAGGTTAATTTAAGTTAGGTTATTTTGGGTTAGTTTAGTTTGGTTTAGTTAAGTTTAGTTAAGTTTAGTTTAGTTTACAGTATAGTTTAGTTAAGTTTAGTTTACAGTTTGGTTTATAGTTTAGTTTAGTTTATAGATTAGTTTATGGTTTAGTTTGGTTTAGTTTTGTTTAGTTTAGGTTGGATATTTAGATTAGATTAGTTTAGTTTGGGCTAGGTTAGGTTAGGTTAGATTAGTTTAGTTTAGATTAGATTAGGTTAGGTTAATTTAGGTTGGGTTAGGTTAGTTTAGTTTAATTTAGTGTAGTTAATTTGTAGTTTAGTTTAGTTTATAATTTAGTTTATAGTTTAGTTTAGTTTAGTTTATACTTTAGTTTAGTTTAGTTTAATTTCGTTTAAATTAGGTTAGGTTAGGTTAGGTTAGTTTAGTTTAGTTTAGTTTAGTTTAGTTTTTTTTAGTTAAGTTTATAGTTTATTTTGTAGTTTAGTTTAGTTTAGTTTATAGTTTAATTTAGTCTAGTTTAGTTTGATTTATTTTAATTTAGTTTATTTTAGTTTAGTTTTAGTTTAGTTTAGTTTAGGTTAGGTTACGTTAGGTTAGGTTAGGTTAGGTTAGTTAAGTATAGTTTAGTTTAGTTTAGGTTAGGTTTGGTTAGGTTAAATTAGGTTAGGTTAGTTAATTTAGTTTAGTTTAATTTAGTTGGATTTAGAATAGTTTAGTTTAGTTTAGTTAATTTTTGTTAGGTAATTTAGGTTAGTTTAGTTAATTTAGTTTAGGTTAGGTTAGTTTAGGGTAGTTTAGTTTAGTTAATTTATTTTAGTTAATAGTTTAGTATAGTTTATAGTTTAGTTTATAGTTTAGTTTAGTTTATAGTGTAGTTTAGTTTAGTTTAGCTAAGTTTATAGTTTATTTTTGTAGTTTAATTTAGTTTAGTTTATTGTTTAATTTAGTGTAGTTTAGTTTAGTTTAGTTTAATTTAGTTTACTTTAGTTTAGTTTAGTATAGTTTATAAATTAGTTTATAATTTATTTTGGTTTGTAGTTCAATTTATTGTTAATTTAGTTTAGTTTATTTTAGTTTCTTTTAGGTTATGTTAGGTTAGGTTAGGTTAGGTTAGGTTAGCTTAGCTTAGTTTAGTTTCGTTTAGGTTAGGTTCGGTTACGTTAGGTTATATTAGGTTAAGTTAGTTTATTTTAGTTTAGTTTAGTTTAGTTATGTTTAGTTTAGTTTATAGTTTGGTTTATTAATTAGTTTAGTTTAGTTTGCAGTTAAGTATATAGTTTAGTATAGTATAGTTTAGTTTAGTTTAGATTAGCTTAGTTAGTTTATTTTGGATTAGTTTAGTTTACGTTACGTTAAGTTAGGTTAGGTTAATTTAATTCATTTTAGTATCGGTTAGGTTAGGTTAGATTAATTTAATTTAGGTTAGGTTAGGATAGTTTAGTTCAGTTTAGTTTAGTTTAGGTTAGGTTAGGTTAGGTGAAGATAGGTTACTTTAGTTTACTTTTGTTTAATTTAGTTTAGTTTACTTTAGTTTATTTATAGTTTAGTTTAGTTTATAATTTAGTTTAGTTTAGTGTAGTTTAGGTTAGGTTAGGTTAGGTTAGATTAGTTTAGTTTAGGTTATGTTAGGTTAGGATAGTTTAGTTTACTTTATTTTAGTTTAGTTTAGTTTATAGTTTAGTTTATTGTTTAAATTATTTTAGTTTAGATTAGTTTAGTTTAGTTTAGTTTACTTAAGTTAAGTTTAGGTTAGGTTAGGTTAGTTTAGGTTAGGTTAGTTTAGTTTAGTTTATTTGAGTTCAGTTTATATTAGGTTAGGTTAATTTAATTTATTATAGTTTAGTTTAGGTTAGGTTAGTTTAGTTTTGTTTAGTTTAGTTCCGTTTAGGTTAGGATAGGTTAAGTTAGGTTAGGTTAGGTTATGTTAGGTTACGTTAGTGTAGTTTAGTTTAGTTTAGTTTAGATTTGTCTCGTTTAGTTTATAGTTTAGTTTATAGTTCAGTTTAGTTTAGTTTAGTATAGTTTAGTTTTGTGTAATTAGTTTTGTTAAATTTATTTTAATTTAGTTTAGTTTAGTTTATAGTTTAGTTTATAATTTAGTTTAGTTTAGTTTATAGTTTAGTTTATGGTATAGTTTAGTTCGTTTGGTTTGGTTTAGATTAGTTCTGTTTCGTTTAGTTTAGTTTAGTTTAGGTTAGGTTAGCTTAGTTTAGTTTAGTTTAGGTTAGGTTAGGTTTGGTTTGGTTAGGTTAGGTTAGGTTAGTTTAGTTTATTTTAGGTTAGTTTAGGTTAGGTTAGGTTAGTTTAGGTTAGGTTAGGTTAGTTAAATTTAATTTAGTTAGATTATAATTTTGTTTATAGTTTAGTTTATAGTTTAATTTAGTTAAGTTTAGTTTAGGTTAATTTAGGTTAGGTTAGGTTAGTTTAGTTTAGTTTAGTTTAGTGAATTTAGTTTAGTTTAGTTTAGGTTAGGTTAGGTTAGTTTACTTTAATTCACTTTAAGTTATGTCAGGTTAGTTTAGGTTAGTTTACTTTAGTTGAGTTTAGTTTAGTTTATAGTTTAGATTTGTTTAGTTTAGTTTAGTGTAGTTTAGTTTATAGTTTTGTTTATAGTTTAGTTTAGTTAAGTTTAGTTTCGTTTAGGTTAGGTTAGGTTAGATTATTTTAGTTTAGTTTAGTTTCGTTTAGGTTAGTTAGTTAGTTTAGTTCAGTTTAGGTTATGTCAGGTTAGTTTAGGTTAGTTTACTTTATTTTAGTTTAGTTTATAATTTAGATTTGTTTAGTTTAGTTTAGTTTAGTTTATGGTTTAGTTTATAGTTTAGTTTAGTTTAATTTAGTTTAATTCAGTTTAGGATATGTCAGGTTAGTTTAGGTAAGTTTACTTTAGTTTAGTATATTTTATAGTTTAGATTTGTTTAGTTTAGTTTATAGTTCAGTTTAGTTGAGTTTATTTTAATTTAGTTTAATTAAATTTTATTTACTGTACAATTTAGTTTAGTTTAGTTTAATTTATAGTTTAGTTTAGTTTAGTTTATGGTTAAGTTTATACTTTTGTTTAGTTTAATTTAGTTTAGTTTAGTATAGTTTAGCTCAGGTTAGCTTAGGTTAGGTTAATTTAGTTTAGTTTAGGTTAGGTTAGGTTAGGTTACTTTAGTTAAGTTTAGTTTAGTTTAGCTAATTTATACTTTAGTTTAGTTTAGCATATAGTTTAGTTTAGTTTAGTTTATAGTTTAGTATAGTTTAATTTAGTTTAGTTTAGGGTAGGTTAGATTAGTTTAGTTTATTTTAGTTTAGGTTAGGTTTGGTTAGGGTAGTTTAGTTTAGTTTATAGTTTAGTTTAGGTTAGGTTACGTTCGGTTAGGTTAGGTTAGGTTAGGTTAGATTAGTTTAGATTAGTTTAGTTTACTTTACTTTAGTTTTGTTTAGTTTTGTTTAGGTTAGGTTAGTTTAGTTTAGGTTAGGTTAGGTTAGCTTAGTTTGGTTTAGTTTAGTTTAGTTAAGTTTTGTTTGGTTTATAGTTTAGTTTAGTTTAGTTTAGCTTGGTTTAGTTTAGGTTGGGTTAGGTTAGGTTAGTTTAGTTTAGTTTAGTTTGGTTTATTTTAGTTTAGTTTAGGTTAGGTGAGCATAGGTTAGTTTAGTTTCATTTAGATTAGATTATTTAGGTTAGGTTATGTTAGGTTAGTTTAGTTTAGTTTATGTTAGTTTAGGTTAGGTTAGGTCAGGTTATGTTAGTTTAGTTTAGTTTAGATTAGTTTAGCTTAGGTTAGGTTAGTTTAGGTTATTTTACTTTAGTTTAGTTTAGTTTAGTTTAGTTTATAGTTTAGTATAATTTATAGTTTAGTTTATAGTTTACTTTAGTTTATAGTGTAGTTTAGTTTAGTTTAGTTTCGTTTCGTTTAGGTTAGGTTCGGTTACGTTAGGTTATGTTAGGTTAAGTTAGTTTAGTTTAGTTTAGTTATGTTTAGTTTAGTTTATAGTTTAGTTTATTAATTAGTTTAGTTTAATTTATAGTTAAGTATATAGTTTAGTATAGTTTAGTTTAGTGTAGTTTAGTTTAGATTAGCTTAGTTAGTTTATTTTGGATTAGTTTACTTTACTTTACGTTAGGTTAGGTTAATTTATTTTAGTTTAGGTTAGGTTAGGTTAAGTCAGGTTACTTTAGTTTAGCATAGTTTAGTTTAGTTTAGATAATTTATAGTTTAGTTTAGTTTAATTTATAGTTTAGTTTACAGTTTAGTTTAGTTTAGTTTCGGTTAGTTTAGGTTAGGTTAGATTAATTTAATTTAGGTTAGGATATTTTAGTTCAGTTTAGTTTAGTTTATTTAAGCTTAGTTAGTTTAGTTTAGATTAGTATAGTTTACGTTAGGTTAGGTTAGGTTAGGTAGTTTAGTTTTGTTTAGGTTAGGTTAGGTTAGGTGAAGTTAGGTTACTTTATTTTAGTTAAGTTTAATTTAGTTTAGTTTACTGTAGTTTAGATTAGGTTAGGTTAGGTTAGATTAGTTTAGTTTAGTTTAGGTTAGGTTAGGTTAGAATAGTTTAGTTTAGTTTATTTTATTTTAGTTTAGTTTAGTTTATAGTTTAGTTTATAGTTTAAATTAGTTTAGTTTAGATTAGTTTAGTTTAGTTTAGTTTAGTTTAGGTTAGGTTATGTTAGGTGAGTTTAGTTTAGTTTAGTTTAGGTTAGGTTAGTTTAGTTTAGTTTCTTTTAGTTTAGTTTAGTTTAGGTTAAGTTAGGTTTAGTTTGGTTAGGTTAGGTTAGGTTAGGTTAGTTTAGCTAATTTAATTTAGTTTATAGTTTCATTAATTTAGTTTAGTTTAGTGTATAGTTAAGTTTATAGTTTAGTTTAGTTTATGGTTTAGTATAGTTTAGTTTAGTTTAGTTTAACTTAGTTTAGTTTAGATTCGTTTAGTTTAGTTTAGGTTAAGTTAGGTTAGGTTTGGTTAGGTTAATTTAGTTTAGTTTAGTTTAATTTAGTTTATTTAATTTATATTTTAGTTAAATTTAGTTTAGTTTATAGTTTAGATTATAGTTCAGTTTATTGTATATTTTAGTTTAGTTTAGTTTATGTTAGGTTAGTTTAGTTTAGTTTCGTTTAGTTTCGTTAGGTGTGGTTATGATAGTTTAGTTTAGTTTAGTGTAGTTTTAGTTTATAGTTTAGTTTAGTTTATTTTATACTTAAGTTCATAGTTTAGTTTATAGATTAGTTTAGCGCTATTTTAGATTAGTTTAGTTTAGTTTGGTTTATTTTAGTTTAGTTTAGGTTAGGTGAGCATAGGTTAGTTTAGTTTAATTTAGATTATGTTATTTAGGTTAGGTTATGTTAGGTTAGTTTAGTTTAGTTTAGTTTATGTTAGGTTATGTTAGGTTAGGTTATGTTAGTTTAGTTTAGTTTAGCTTAGTTTAGCTTAGGTTAGGTTAGTTTAGGTAATTTTACTTTAGTTTAGTTTAGTTTAGTTTATAGTTTAGTATAGTTTATAGTTTATAGTTTACTTTAGTTTATAGTAAAGTTTAGTTTAGTTTAGTTTCGTGTCGTTTAGGTTAGGTTCGGTTACGTTAGGTTATGTTAGGTTAAGATAGTTTAGTTTAGTTTAGTTTAGTTATGTTTAGTTTAGTTTATAGTTTAGTTTATTAATTAGTTTAGTTTAGTTTATAGTTAAGTATAGTTTAGTTTAGTGTAGTTTAGTTTAGATTAGATTAGTTAGTTTATTTTGGATTAGTTTACTTTACGTTACGTTAGGTTAGGTTAATTTATTTTAGTTTAAGTTAGGTTAAGTCAGGTTACTTTAGTTTAGCATTGTTTAGTTTAGTTTAGATAATTTATAGTTTAGTTTACAGTTTAGTTTAGTTTAGTTTCGGTTAGTTTAGGTTAGGTTAGATTAATTTAATTAAGGTTGGGATAGTTTAGTTCAGTTTAGTTTAGTTTAGTTAAGCTTAGTTAGTTTAGTTTAGATTAGTATAGTTTACGTTAGGTTAGGTTAGGTTAGGTAAGTTTAGTTCTCTTTAGGTTAGGTTAGGTTAGGTGAAGTTAGGTTACTTTAGTTTAGTTAAGTTTAATTTAGTTTAGTTTAGTGTAGTTTAGATTAGTTTAGGTTAGGTTAGATTAGTTTAGTTTAGTTTAGGTTAGGTTAGGTTAGGATAGTTTAGTTTAGTTTATTTTAGTTTAGTTTAGTTTAGTTTATAGTTTAGTTTATAGTTTAAATTAGTTTAGTTTAGATTAGTTTATTTAAGTTTAGTTTACTTAAGTTTAGTTTAGGTTAGGTTAGGTTAGGTTAGGTTAGGTTATGTTAGGTTTGGTTAGTGTAGTTTAGTTTAGTTTTGTTAAGTTCAGTTAATATTAGGTTAGGTTAATTTAATTTAGTTTAGTTTAGTTTAGGTTAGGTTAGGTGAGTTTAGTTTAGTTTAGTTTAGGTTAGGTTAGGTTAGGTTATGTTAGGTTATGTTAGGTTAGGTTAGTGTAGTTTAGTTTAGTTTAGATTTGACTCGTTTAGTTTATAATTTAGTTTATAGTTCAGTTTAGTTTGGTTTAGTATAGTTTAGTTTTGTTTAATTTAGTTTTGTTTAATTTATTTTAATTTAGTTTAGTTTAGTTTAGTATATAGTTTAATTTTTAATTTAGTTTAGTTTAGTTTATAGTTTAGTTTAGTTTATGGTTAATTTATAGTTTAGTTTAGTTTATTTTAGTTTAGTTTAGTTTAGGATATGTCAGGTTAGTTTAGGTTAGTTTACTTTAGTTTAGTATAGTTTATAGTTTGGATTTGTTTAGTTTAGTTTATAGTTCAGTTTAGTTGAGTTTATTTTAATTTAGTTTAATTAAATTTTCTTTACTGTACAATTTAGTTTAGTTTAGTTTAGTTTATAGTTTAGTTTAGTTTGGTTTATGGTTAAGTTTATACTTTTGTTTAGTTTAATTTAGATTAGTTTAGTATAGTTTGGCTCAGGTTAGCTTAGGTTAGGTTAATTTAGTTTAGTTTAGGTTAGGTTAGGTTAGGTTAGGTTAGGTTACTTTAGTTCAGTTTAGTTTCGTTTAGTTCATTTATACTTTAGTTTAGTTTAGCATATAGTTCGGTTTAGTTTAGTTTATAGCATAGTATAGTTTAGTTTAGTTTAGTTTAGTTTAGGGTAGGTCAGATTAGTTTAGTTTATTTTAGTTTAGGTTAGGTTTGGTTAGGGTAGTTTAGTTAAGTTTATATTTTAGTTTAGGTTAGGTTACCTCAGGTTAGGTTAGGTTAGGTTAGTTTAGTTTAGATTAGTTTAGTTTACTTTACTTTAGTTTTGTTTAGTTTTGTTTAGGTTAGGTTAGGTTAGTTTAGGTTAGGTTAGGTTAGCGTATTTTGGTTTAGTTTAGTTTAGTTAAGTTTTGTTTAGTTTATAGTTTAGTTTAGTTTAGTTTAGCTTGGTTTAGTTTAGGTTGGGATAGGTTAGTTTAAGTTTAGTTTAGATTGGTTTATTTTAGTTTAGTTTAGGTTAGGTGAGCATAGGTTAGTTTAGTTTAATTTAGATTAGGTTATTTAGGTTAGGTTATGTTAAAGTTAGTTTAGTTTAGTTTAGTTTATGTTAGTTTAGGTTAGGTTAGGTTAGGTTATGTTAGTTTAGTTTAGTTTAGCTTAGTTTAGCTTAGGTTAGGTTAGTTTAGGTTATTTTACATTAGTTTAGTTTAGTTTAGTTTATAGTTTAGTATAGTTTATGGTTTAGTTTATAGTTTACTTTAGTTTATTGTATAGTTTAGTTTAGTTTAGTTTCGTTTCGTTTAGGTTAGGTTCGGTTACGTTAGGTTATGTTAGGTTAAGTTAGTTTAGTTTAGTTTAGTTTAGTTATGTTTAGTTTAGTTTATAGTTTAGTTTATTAATTAGTTTTGTTTAGTTTATAATTATGTATATAGTTTAGTATAGTTTAGTTTAGTGTAGTTTAGTTTAGATTAGCTTAGTTAGTTTATTTTGGATTAGTTTACTTTACGTTACGTTAGGTTAGGTTAATTTATTTTAGTTTAGGTTAGGTTAGGTTAAGTCAGGTTACTTTAGTTTAGCATAGTTTAGTTTAGTTTAGATAATTTTAGTTTATTTATAGTTTAGTTTAGTTTATAATTTAGTTTAGTTTATTGTGGTTTAGATTAGATTAGGTTAGGTTAGATTAGTTTAGTTTAGGTTAGGTTAGGTTAGGATAGTTTAGTTTAGTTTATTTTAGTTTAGTTTAGTTTATAGTTTAAATTAGTTTAGTCCAGATTAGTTTAGTTTAGTTTAGTTTACTTAAGTTTAGTTTAGGTTAGGTTAGGTTAGGTTATGTTAGGTTTGGTTAGTGTAGTTTAGTTTAGTTAAGTTCAGTTTGCATTAGGTTAGGTTAATTTAATTTAGTTTAGTTTAGGTTATGTTAGGTGAGTTTAATTTAGTTTATTTTAGTTTACGTTAGGTTAGGTTAGGTTAGGTTAGTGTAGTTTAGTTTAGTTTAGTTTAGATTTGACTCGTTTAGTTTATAATTTAATTTATAGTTGAGTTTAGTTTCGTTTAGTATAGTTTAGTTTTGTTTAATTTAGTTTTGTTTAATTTATTTTAATTTAGTTTAGTTTAGTGTAGTATATAGTTTAATTTTTAATATAGTTTAGTTTAGTTTAGTTTGGTTTGGTTTAGTTTAGTTCTGTTTGTTTTAGTTTAGTTTAGTTTAGGTTAGGTTAGCTTAGTTTAGTTTAGTTTAATTTAGGTTAGGTTGGGTTAGGTTAGTTTAGTTTACTTTAGTTTAGTTTAGGTTAGGTTAGCTTAGGTTATGTTAGGTGAGTTTATTTTAGTTTAGTAGTTTAGTTTAGTTTAGTTTAGGTTAGTTTAGTTTAGTTTCGTTTAGTTTAGTTTAGTTTATGTTAGGTTAGGTTTAGTTTGGATAGGTTAGGTTAGGTTAGGTTAGTTTAGTTTATTTTAGGTTAGTTTAGGTTAGGTTAGGTTAGGTTAGTTAAATTTAATTTAGTTAGATTATAATTTAGTTTATAGTTTAGTTTAGTTTAGTTTATTGTTTAGTTTAGTTAAAGTTAGTTTAGGTTAGGTAAGGTTAGGTTAGGTTAGTTTAGTTTAGTATAGTTTAGTTTAGTTTAGTGTAGTGAATTTAGTTTAGTTTAGTTTAGGTTTTAGTTAAGCTTAGTTAGTTTGTTTAGATTAGTATAGTTTACTTTAGGTTAGGTTACGTAATTTTAGTTTAGTTTAGGTTAGGTTAGGTTAGGTTAGGTGAAGTTATGTTAATTTAGTTTAGTTTAGTTTATTTTAGTTTATTTATAGTTTAGCTTAGTTTATAATTTAGTTTAGTTTAGTTTATAGTTTAGTTTATGGTTTAGTTTAGTTTCGTTTGGTTTGGTTTAAATTAGTTCTGTTTCGTTTAGTTTAGTTTAGTTTAGGTTAGGTTAGCTTAGTTTAGTTTAGTTTACGTTAGGTTAGGTTAGGTTAGTTTAGTTTACTTTAGTTTAGTTTATTTTAGGTGAGCTTAGGTTATGTTAGGTGAGTTTATTTTAGTTTAGTAGTTTAGTTTATTTTAGGCTAGGTTAGTTTAGTTTCGTTTCGTTTAGTTTAGTTTATGTTAGGTTAGGTTTAGTTAGGTTAGGTTAGGTTAGGTTAGGTTAGTTTAGTTTATTTTAGGTTAGTTTAGGTTAGGTTAGGTTAGGTTAGTTAAATTTAATTTATTTAGATTATAATTTAGTTTATAGTTTAGTTTAGTTTAGTTTATTGATTAGTTTAGTTAAATTTAGTTTAGGTTAGGTAAGGTTAGGTTAATTTAGTTTAGTTTAGTATAGTTTAATTTAGTTTAGTTTAGTGAATTTAGTTTAGTTTAGTTTAGGTTTTAGTTAAGCTTAGTTAGTTTGTTTAGATTAGTATAGTTTACTTTAGGTTAGGTTACGTAATTTTAGTTTAGTTTAGGTTAGGTTAGGTTAGGTGAAGTTATGTTAATTTAGTTTATTTTAGTTTATTTTAGTTTATTTAGAGTTTAGCTTAGTTTATAATTTAGTTTAATTTAGTTTATGGTTTAGTTTAGTTTCGTTTGGTTTGGTTTAGATTAGTTCTGTTTCGTTTAGTTTAGTTTAGTTTAGGTTAGGTTAGCTTAGTTTAGTTTAGTTTAGTTTACGTTAGGTTAGGTTAGGTTAGTTTAGTTTACTTTAGTTTAGTTTAGGTTAGGTTAGCTTAGGTTATGTTAGGTGAGTTTAGTTTAGTTTAGTTTAGGTTAGGTTAGTTTAGTTTAGTTTCGTTTAGTTTAGTTTAGTTTAGGTTAGGTTAGGTTTAGTTTGGTTAGATTAGGTTAGATTAGGTTAGTTTAGCTAATTTTAGTTTAGTTTATAGTTTCGTTAATTTAGTTTAGTTTAGTTTAGTGTATAGTTAAGTTTATAGTTTAGTTTAGTTTATGGTTTAGTATAGTTTAGTTTAGTTTAGTTTTACTTAGTTTAGTTTAGATTCGTTTAGTTTAGTTTAGGTTAAGTTAGGTTAGGTTTGGTTAGGTTAATTTAGTTTAGTTTAGTTTAATTTAGTTTATTTAATTTATAGTTTAGTTAAATTTAGTTTAGTTTATAGTTTAGATTATAGTTTAGTTTATTTTATATTTTAGTTAATTTAGTTTAGGTTAGGTTAGTTTAGTTTAGTTTAGTTTAGTTTCGGTTAGGTTGGGTTAGGATAGTTTAGTTTAGTTTAGTTTAGTTTTAGTTTATAGTTTAGTTTAGTTTATTTTATACTTAAGTTCATAGTTTAGTTTATAGTTTAGTTTAGGCTATTTTAGATTAGTTTAGTTTAGTTTGGTTTAGTTTAGGTTTGGTTTGGTTAGGTTAATTTAGTAAAGTTTAGTTTAGTTTTGTTTATTTAGTTTATTTTATAGTTTAGTTTAGTTAAGTTTAGTTTAGTTTAATTTAGTTTAGTTTAGTTTTGTTTAATTTAGTTTAGTTTAGTTTTGTTTAATTTAGATTAGTTTAATTTAGTTTAGTTTTGTTTAGATCAGGTTAGGTTGTTTAGGTTAGTTTAGTTTATTTTAGTTTAGCTAAGTTTAGTTTAGTTTATAGTTTCGGTAATTTATTTTAGTTTAATTTAGTGTATAGTTAGGTTTATAGTTTAGTTTAGTTTATAGTTTATTTTATAGTTAAGTATATTTTAGTTTAGTTTAGTTTAGTTTAGCTTAGTTTAGTTTAGTTTCGTTTAGTTTAGGATAAATAAGGTTAGGTTAGATTGGGTTAAGTTAGTTTAGTTTAGTTTTGTTTAGGTTAGTATAGGTTTGGTTAGGTTAGTTTAGTTCATTTTATTTTAATTTAGTGTAATTAATTTATAGTTTAGTTAAATTTAGTTTAGTTTATAGTTTAGATTATAGTTTAGTTTAGTTCATTTTATATTTTAGTTTTGTTTAGTTTAGGTTAGGTTAGTTTAGTTTAGTTTATTTTAGGTTAGGTTAGTTTGGGTTAGAATAGTTTAGTTTAGTTTATTTTATGTTTAATTTATAGTTTATTTTAGTTTTGTGAATACTTAAGTTTATAATTTATTTTATAATCTAGTTTAAAAATTTAGTTTAGGCTATTTTGGATTAGTTTAGCTTAGTTTAGTTTAGTTTAGTTTAGTTTAGAATAGGTTAGGTTAGGTTAGGTTAGTTTATGTTAGGTTAGGTTAGTGTAGTTTAGTTTAGTTTAGTTTATTTTATAGTTTAGTTTATAGTTTAGTTTAGTTAAGTTTAGTTTAGTTTATTGTTAATTTGCTTTAGTTTAGTTTTGTTTAATTTATTTTAGTTTAGTTTACTTTAGTTTAGTTTAGTTTAGGTTAGGTTAGCTTAGGTTATGTTAGGTGAGTTTATTTTAGTTTAGTAGATTAGTTTAGTTTAGGTTAGGATAGTTTAGTTCAGTTTAGTTTAGTTTAGTTAAGCTTAGTTAGTTTAGTTTAGATTAGTATAGTTTACCAAAGGCTGGGTTAGGTAAGTTTAGTTTTGTTAGGTTAGGTTAGGTTAGGTGAAGTTAGGTTACTTTAGTTTAGTTAAGTTTAATTTATTTTAATTTATTTTAGATTATTTAGTGTTTAGTTTAGTTTATAATTTAGTTTAGTTTAGTTTAGTTTAGATTAGGTTAGATTAGGTTAGATTAGTTTAGTTTAGTTTAGGTTAGGTTAGGATAGTTTAGTTTAGTTTATTTTAGATTAGTTTAGTTTAGTTTATAGTTTAGTTTATAGTTTAAATTAGTTTAGTTCAGATTAGTTTAGTTTAGTTTAGTTTACTTAAGTTTAGTTTAGGTTAGGTTAGGTTAGGTTAGGTTATGTTAGGTTTGGTTAGTGTAGTTTAGTTTAGTTAAGTTCAGTTTATATTAGGTTAGGTTAATTTAATTTAGTTTAGTTTAGTTTAGGTTAGGTTAGGTGAGTTTAATTTAGCTTAGTTTAGTTTAGTTTAGGTTAGGTTAGGTTAGGTTAGGTTAGTTTATGTTAGGTTAGGTTAGTGTAGTTTAGTTTAGTTTAGTTTAGATTTGACTCGTTTAGTTTATAATTTAGTTTATAGTTCAGTTTAGTTTGGTTTAGTATAGTTTAGTTTTGTTTAATTTACTTTTGTTCAATTTATTTTAATTTAGTATAGTTTAGTTTAGTATATAGTTTAATTTTTAATATAGTTTAGTTTAGTTTATAGTTTATTTTATGGTTTAGTTTAGTTTAGTTTGGTTTGGTTTAGTTTAGTTCTGTTTGTTTTAGTTTAGTTTAGTTTAGGTTAGGTTAGCTTAGTTTAGTTTAGTTTAATTTAGGTTAGGTTGGGTTAGGTTAGTTTAGTTTACTTTAATTTAGTTTAGGTTAGGTTAGCTTAGGTTATGTTAGGTGAGTTTATTTTAGTTTAGTAGTTTAGTTTAGTTTAGGTTAGGTTAGTTTAGTTTCGTTTAGTTTAGTTTAGTTTATGTTAGGTTAGGTTTAGTTTGGTTAGGTTAGGTTAGGTTAGGTTAGTTTAGTTTATTTTAGGTTAGTATAGGTTAGGTTAGGTTAGGTTAGTTAAATTTAATTTATTTAGATTATAATTTAGTTTATAGTTTAGTTTAGTTTATTTTAGTTTAGTTAAATATAGTTTAGGTTAGGTAAGGTTAGGTTAGGTTAGTTTAGTTTAGTATGGTTTAATTTACTTTAGTTTAGTGAATTTAGTTTAGTTTAGTTTAGGTTTTAGTTAAGCTTAGTTAGTTTGTTTAGATTAGTATAGTTTACTTTAGGTTAGGTTACGTAATTTTAATTTAGTTTAGGTTAGGTTAGGTTAGGTGAAGTTATGTTAATTTAGTTTAGTTTAGTTTATTTTAGTTTATTTAGAGTTTAGCTTAGTTTATAATTTAGTTTAATTTAGTTTATGGTTTAGTTTAGTTTCGTTTGGTTTGGTTTAGATTAGTTCTGTTTCGTTTAGTTTAGTTTAGTTTAGGTTAGGTTAGCTTAGTTTAGTTTAGTTTAGTTTACGTTAGGTTAGGTTAGGTTAGTTTAGTTTACTTTAGTTTAGTTTAGGTTAGGTTAGCTTAGGTTATGTTAGGTGAGTTTAGTTTAGATTAGTTTAGGTTAGGTTAGGTTAGTTTAGTTTAGTTTCGTTTAGTTTAGTTTAGTTTAGGTTAGGTTAGGTTTAGTTTGGTTAGATTAGGTTAGATTAGGTTAGTTTGGCTAATTTTAGTTTAGTTTATAGTTTCGTTAATTTAGTTTAGTTTAGTTTAGTGTATAGTTAAGTTTATAGTTTAGTTTAGTTTATGGTTTAGTATAGTTTAGTTTAACTTAGTGTAGTTTAGATTCGTTTAGTTTAGTTTAGGTTAAGTTAGGTTAGGTTTGGTTAGGTTAATTTAGTTTAGTTTAGTTGAATTTAGTTTATTTAATATATAGTTTAGTTAAATTTAGTTTAATTTATAGTTTATATTATAGTTTAGTTTATTTTATATTTTAGTTTAGTTTAGTTTAGGTTAGGTTAGTTTAGTTTAGTTTAGTTTAGTTTCGGTTAGGTTGGGTTAGGATAGTTTAGTTTAGTTTAGTTTAGTTTTAGTTTATAGTTTAGTTTATTTTATACTTAAGTTCATAGTTTAGTTTATAGTTTAGTTTAGGCTATTTTAGATTAGTTTAGTTTAGTTTGGTTTAGTTTAGGTTTGGTTTGGTTAGGTTAATTTAGTAAAGTTTAGTTTAGTTTGGTTTATTTAGTTTATTTTATAGTTTAGTTTAGTTAAGTTTAGTTTAGTTTAATTTAGTTTAGTTTAGTTTTGTTTAATTTAGACAAGTTTAGTTTTGTTTAATTTAGTTTAGTTTAATTTAGTTTAGTTTAGTTAAGATCAGGTTAGGTTGTTTAGGTTAGTTTAGTTTAGTTCAGTTTAGCTAAGTTTAGTTTAGTTTATAGTTTCGGTAATTTATTTTAGTTTAATTTAGTGTATAGTTAGGTTTATAGTTTAGTTTAGTTTATAGTTTATTTTATAGTTTAGTATATTTTAGTTTAGTTTAGTTTAGTTTTTGCTTAGTTTAGTTTAGTTTCGTTTAGTTTAGGGTAGGTAAGGTTAGGTTGGGTTCGGTTAAGTTAGTTTAGTTTAGTTTTGTTTAGGTTAGGTTAGGCTTGGTTAGGTTAGTTTAGTTCATTTTATTTTAATTTAGTGTAGTTAATTTATAGTTTAGTTAAATTTAGTTTAGTTTATAGTTTAGATTATAGTTTAGTTTAGTTCATTTTATATTTTAGTTTAGTTTAGTTTAGGTTAGGTTATGTTAGGTGAGTTTAGTTTAGTTTAGTTTAGGTTAGGTTAGTTTAGTTTAGTTTCGTTTAGTTTAGTTTAGTTTAGGTTAAGTTAGGTTTAGTTTGGTTAGGTTAGGTTAGGTTAGGTTAGTTTAGCTAATTTTAGTTTAGTTTATAGTTTCGTTAATTTAGTTTAGTTTAGTTTAGTGTATAGTTAAGTTTATAGTTTTGTTTAGTTTATGGTTTAGTATAGTTTAGTTTAGTTTAGTTTAACTTAGTTTAGTTTAGATTCGTTTAGTTTAGTTTAGGTTAAGTTAGGTTAGGTTTTGTTAGGTTAATTTAGTTTAGTTTAGTTTAATTTAGTTTATTTTATTTATATTTTAGTTAAATTTAGTTTAGTTTACAGTTTAGATTATAGTTTAGTTTATTTTATATTTTAGTTTAGTTTAGTTTATGTTAGGTTAGTTTAGTTTAGTTTAGTTTAGTTTCGTTAGGTGTGGTTATGATAGTTTAGTTTAGTTTAGTTTAGTTTTAGTTTATAGTTTAGTTTAGTTTATTTTATTTTATACTTAAGTTCATAGTTTAGTTTATAGTTTAGTTTCGGCTATTTTAGATTAGTTTAGTTTAGTTTGGTTTATTTTAGTTTAGTTTAGGTTAGGTGAGCATAGGTTAGTTTAGTTTAATTTAGATTAGGTTATTTAGGTTAGGTTATGTTAGGTTAGTTTAGTTTAGTTTAGTTTATGTTAGGTTATGTTAGGTTAGGTTATGTTAGTTTAGTTTAGTTTAGCTTAGTTTAGCTTAGGTTAGCTTAGTTTAGGTAATTTTACTTTAGTTTAGTTTAGTTTAGTTTGTAGTTTACTATAGTTTATAGTTTAGTTTATAGTTTACTTTAGTTTATAGTGTAGTTTAGTTTAGTTTAGTTTCGTTTCGTTTAGGTTAGGTTCGGTTACGTTAGGTTATGTTTTGTTAAGTTAGTTTAGTTTAGTTTAGTTATGTTTAGTTTAGTTTATAGTTTAGTTTATTAATTAGTTTAGTTTAGTTTATAGTTAAGTATATAGTTTAGTATAGTTTAGTTTAGTGTAGTTTAGTTTAGATTAGCTTAGTTAGTTTATTTTGGATTAGTTTACTTTACGTTACGTTAGGTTAGGTTAATTTATTTTAGTTTAGGTTAGGTTAAGTCAGGTTACTTTAGTTTAGCATAGTTTAGTTTAGTTTAGATAATTTATAGTTTAGTTTAGTTAGTTTCGGTTAGTTTAGGTTAGGTTAGATTAATTTAATTAAGGTTGGGATAGTTTAGTTGAGTTTAGTTTAGTTTAGTTAAGCTTAGTTAGTTTCGTTTAGATTAGTATAGTTTACGTTAGGTTAGGTTAGGTTAGGTAAGTTTAGTTCTCTTTAGGTTAGGTTAGGTTAGGTTAGGTGAAGTTAGGTTACTTTAGTTTAGTTAAGTTTAATTTTTTTTAGTTTAGTGTAGTTTAGATTAGGTTAGGTTAGGTTAGATTAGTTTAATTTAGTTTAGGTTAGGTTAGGTTAGGATAGTTTAGTTTAGTTTATTTTACTTTAGTTTAGTTTAGTTTATAGTTTAGTTTATAGTTTAAATTAGTTTAGTTTAGATTAGTTTAGTCAAGTTTAGTTTACTTAAGTTTAGTTTAGGTTAGGTTAGGTTAGGTTACGTTAGGTTAGGTTAGGTTAGGTTATGTTAGGTTTGGTTAGTGTAGTTTAGTTTAGTTTAGTTAAGTTCAGTTTATATTAGGTTAGGTTAATTTAATTTAGTTTAGTTTAGTTTAGGTTAGGTTAGCTTAGGTTATGTTAGGTGAGTTTAGTTTAGTTTAATTTAGGTTAAGTTAGTTTAGTTTAGTTTAGTTTAGGTTAGGTTAGGTTAGTTTAAGTTAGGTTACTTTAGTTTAGTTTAGTTTAGTTTAGATAATTTATAATTTAGTTTAGTTTAGTTTAGTTTATAGTTTAGTTTATAGTTTACTTTAGTTTCTAGTTTAGTTTAGTTTGAATTAGATTCGGTAAGTTTAGTTTAGTTTACGTTAGGTTAGGTTAGGTTGAGTTCGGTTACTTTAGTTTAGTTTAGTTTAGATAATTTATAGTTTAGTTTATTTTAATTTAGTTTATGGTTTAGTTTAGTTTATAGCTTAGTTTAGTTTAGTTTAGTTTAGTTTAGTTTAGTTTAGGTAAGGTTAGATTATATTAGTTTAGTTAAGTTTAGGTTAGGTTAGGTTAGGTTAGGATAGTTTAGTTTAGTTTATTTTAGTATATTTTAGTTTATACTTTAGTTTAGTTTAGTTAATAGTTTAGATTATAGTTTAGTTTATAGTTTAGTTTATAGTTTAAATTAGTTTAGTTTAGTATAGATTAGTTTTGTTTAATTTAGTTTAGTTTAATTTATTTTAATTTAGTTTATTTTAGTTTAGATTATAGTTTAGTTTATAATTTAATTTAGTTTAGTATATAGTTTAGTTTTTGGTTTAGTTTAGTTTAGTTTAGTTTGGTTTAGTTTAGTTTAGTTTGGTTTAGTTTAGTTTAGTTTAGTTAATTTAGGTTAGGTTAGGTTAGGTTAGTTTAGTTTAGTTTAGTTTAGGTTAGTTTAGGTTAGGTTAGTTTTTTTTAGTTTAGGTTAGGTTAGTTTAGGCTAGGTTATGTTAGGTTAGGTTAGGTTAGTTTAGTTTATTATAGTAGTTTAGTTTAGTTTACGTTAGGTAAGCTTAATATAGGTTAGGTTGTGTTAGGTTAGGTTAGTTTAATTTAGTTTCGTTTAGTTTATAGTTTAGTTTAGTTTAGTTTTTTTTAATTTAGTTAAGTTTAGTATAGTTTAGTTTCATTTAGGTTAGGTTAGGCTAGGATAGTTTAGGTTAGCTTAGTTTACTTTATTTTAGTTTAGATTAAGTTAGGTTAAGTTGGGTTAGGTTCGTTTAGTTTAGTTTAGTTAAATTTAGTTTATAGTTTAGTTTATAGTTTAATTTAGTTTACAGTTAAGATTATAGTCTAGTTTATTTTATAGTTTAGTTTATAGTGCAGTTTAGTTTAGATTAGTTTAGTATAGTTTAGTTTAGTTTAGTTTAGGTTAAGTAAGTTTAATTTAGTTTAGTTTAGTTTCGGGTAGGTTAGGTTAGGTTAATTTAAGTTAGGTTATTTTGGGTTAGTTTAGTTTAGTTTAGTTAAGTTTAGTTAAGTTTAGTTTAGTTTACAGTATAGTTTAGTTAAGTTTAGTTTACAGTTTGGTTTATAGTTTAGTTTAGTTTAGTTTATAGATTAGTTTATGGTTTAGTTTGGTTTAGTTTTGTTTAGTTTAGGTTGGTTAATTTAGATTAGATTAGTTTAGTTTGGGCTAGATTAGGTTAGGTTAGATTAGTTTAGTTTAGATTAGATTAGGTTAGGTTAATTTAGGTTGGGTTAGGTTAGTTTAGTTTAATTTAGTTTAGTTAATTTATAGTTTAGTTTAGTTTGTAATTTAGTTTATAGTTTAGTTTAGTTTAGTTTATACTTTAGTTTAGTTTAGTTTAATTTAGTTTAAATTAGGTTATGTTAGGTTAGGTTAGTTTAGTTTAGTTTAGTTTAGTTTAGTTTTTTTTTAGTTAAGTTTATAGTTTATTTTGTACTTTAGTTTAGTTTAGTTTATAGTTTAATTTAGTGTAGTTTAGTTTGATTTATTTTAATTTAGTTTATTTTAGTTTAGTTTTAGTTTAGTTTAGTTAAGTTTTGTTTAGGTTAGGTTACGTTAGGTTAGATTAGGTTAGGTTAGGTAAGTATAGTTTAGTTTAGTTTAGGTTTGGTTAGGTTAAGTTAGGTTAGGTTAGTTAATTTAGTTTAGTTTAATTTAGTTGGATTTAGAATAGTTTAGTTTAGTTTAGTTAATTTTTGTTAGGTAATTTAGGTTAGTTTAATTAATTTAGTTTAGGTTAGGTTAGTTTAGGGTAGTTTAGTTTAGTTAATTTATTTTAGTTAATAGTTTAGTATAGTTTATAGTTTAGTTTATAGTTTAGTTTAGTTTATAGTGTAGTTTAGTTTAGTTTAGTTTCCTTTCGTTTAGGTTAGGTTCGGTTACGTTAGGTTATGTTAGGTTAAGTTAGTTTAGTTTAGTTTAGTTTAGTTATGTTTAGTTTAGTTTATAGTTTGGTTTATTAATTAGTTTAGTTTAGTTTGCAGTTAAGTATATAGTTTAGTATAGTTTAGTTTAGTTTAGTTTAGATTACCTTAGTTAGTTTATTTTGGATTAGTTTAGTTTACGTTACGTTAAGTTAGGTTAGGTTAATTTAATTCATTTTAGTTTAGGTTAGGTTAGGTTAAGTTAGGTTACTTTAGTTTAGCTTAGTTTACTTTAGTTTAGATAATTTATAGTTTAGTTTAATTTAGTTTATAGTTTAGTTTACATTTTAGTTTAGTTTAGTTTAGTATCGGTTAGGTTAGGTTAGATTAATTTAATTTAGGTTAGGTTAGGATAGTTAGTTCAGTTTAATGTAGTTTAGGTTAGGTTAGGTTAGGTGAAGATAGGTTACTTTAGTTTACTTTTGTTTAATTTAGTTTAGTTTACTTTAGTTTATTTATAGTTTAGTTTAGTTTATAATTTAGTTTAGTTTAGTGTAGTTTAGGTTAGGTTAGGTTAGATTAGTTTAGTTTAGGTTATGTTAGGTTAGGATAGTTTAGTTTACTTTATTTTAGTTTAGTTTAGTTTATAATTTAGTTTATTGTTTAAATTATTTTAGTTTAGATTAGTTTAGTTTAGTTTAGTTTACTTAAGTTAAGTTTAGGTTACGTTAGGTTAGTTTAGGTTAGGTTAGTTTAGTTTAGTTTATTTGAGTTCAGTTTATATTAGGTTAGGTTAATTTAATTTATTATAGTTTAGTTTAGGTTAGGTTAGTTTATTTTAGTTTAGTTTAGTTTGGTTTAGGTTAGGATAGGTTAAGTTAGGTTGGGTTAGGTTATGTTAGGTTAGGTTAGTGTAGTTTAGTTTAGTTTAGTTTAGATTTGTCTCGTTTAGTTTATAGTTTAGTTTATAGTTCAGTTTAGTTTAGTTTAGTATAGTTTAGTTTTGTTTAATTAGTTTTGTTTAATTTATTTTAATTTAGTTTAGTTTAGTATATAGTTTAGTTTATAATTTAGTTTAGTTTAGTTTATAGTTTAGTTTATGGTTTAGTTTAGTTTCGTTTGGTTTGGTTTAGATTAGTTCTGTTTCGTTTAGTTTAGTTTAGTTTAGGTTAGGTTAGCTTAGTTTAGTTTAGTTTAGGTTAGGTTAGGTTAGGTTAGTTTAGTTTACTTTCGTTTAGTTTAGGTTAGTTTAGTTTAGTTTAGGTTAGGTTAGGTTTGGTTTGGTTAGGTTAGGTTAGGTTAGTTTAGTTTATTTTAGGTTAGTTTAGGTTAGGTTAGGTTAGTAAAATTTAATTTAGTTAGATTATAATTTTGTTTATAGTTTAGTTTAGTTTATAGTTTAGTTTAGTTAAGTTTAGTTTAGGTTAATTTAGGTTAGGTTAGGTTAGTTTAGTTTAGTTTAGTTTAGTGAATTTAGTTTAGTTTAGTTTAGGTTAGGTTAGGTTAGTTTACTTTAATTCAGTTTAAGTTATGTCAGGTTAGTTTAGGTTAGTTTACTTTAGTTGAGTTTAGTTTAGTTTATAGTTTAGATTTGTTTAGTTTAGTTTAGTGTAGTTTAGTTTATAGTTTTGTTTATAGTTTAGTTTAGTTAAGTTTAGTTTCGTTTAGGTTAGGTTAGGTTAGATTAGTTTAGTTTATTTTAGTTTCGTTTAGGTTAGTTAGTTAGTTTAGTTCAGTTTAGGTTATGTCAGGTTAGTTTAGGTTAGTTTACTTTAGTTTAGTTTAGTTTATAATTTAGATTTGAATAGTTTAGTTTAGTTTAGTTTATAGTTTAGTTTATAGTTTAGTTTAGTTTAATTTAGTTTAGTTCAGTTTAGGATATGTCAGGTTAGTTTAGGTAAATTTACTTTAGTTTAGTATAGTTTATAGTTTAGATTTGTTTAGTTTAGTTTATAGTTCAGTTTAGTTGAGTTTATTTTAATTTAGTTTAATTAAATTTTATTTACTGTACAATTTAGTTTAGTTTAGTTTAGTTTATAGTTTAGTTTAGTTTAGTTTATGGTTAAGTTTATACTTTTGTTTAGTTTAATTTAGTTTAGTTTAGTATAATTTAGCTCAGGTTAGCTTAGGTTAGGTTAATTTAGTTTAGTTTAGGTTAGGTTAGGTTAGGTCAGGTTACTTTAGTTAAGTTTAGTTTAGTTTAGTTAATTTATACTTTAGTTTAGTTTAGCATATAGTTTAGTTTAGTTTAGTTTATAGTTTAGTATAGTTTAGTTTAGTTTAGTTTAGTTTAGGGTAGGTTAGATTAGTTTAGTTTATTTTAGTTTAGGTTAGGTTTGGTTAGGGTAGTTTAGTTTAGTTTATAATTTAGTTTAGGTTAGGTTACGTTCGGTTAGGTTAGGTTAGGTTAGGTTAGTTTAGTTTAGAATAGTTTAGTTTACTTTACTTTAGTTTTGTTTAGTTTTGTTTAGGTTAGGTTAGTTTAGTTTAGGTTAGGTTAGGTTAGCTTAGTTTCGTTTAGTTTAGGTTAGTTAAGATTTGTTTAGTTTATAGTTCAGTTTAGTTTAGCTTGGTTTAGTTTAGGTTGGGTTAGGTTAGTTTAGTTTAGTTTAGTTTGGTTTATTTTAGTTTAGTTTAGGTTAGGTGAGCACAGGTTAGTTTAGTTTAATTTAGATTAGATTATTTAGGTTAGGTTATGTTAGGTTAGTTTAGTTTAGTTTATGTTAGTTTAGGTTGAGTTAGGTCAGGTTATGTAAGTTTAGCTTAGGTTAGGTTAATTTAGGTTATTTTACTTTAGTTTAGTTTAGTTTAGTTTATAGTTTAGTATAATTTATAGTTAGTTTATAGTTTACTTTAGTTTATAGTGTAGTTTAGTTTAGTTTAGTTTCGTTTCGTTTAGGTTAGGTTCGGTTACGTTAGGTTATGTTAGGTTAAGTTAGTTTAGTTTAGTTATGTTTAGTTTAGTTTATAGTTTAGTTTATTAATTAGTTTAGTTTAATTTATAGTTAAGTATATAGTTTAGTATAGTTTAGTTTAGTGTAGTTTAGTTTAGATTAGCTTAGTTAGTTTATTTTGGATTAGTTTACTTTACGTTACGTTAGGTTAGGTTAATTTATTTTAGTTTAGGTTAGGTTAGGTTAAGTCAGGTTACTTTAGTTTAGCATAGTTTAGTTTAGTTTAGATAATTTATAGTTTAGTTTAGTTTAATTTATAGTTTAGTTTACAGTTTAGTTTACTTTAGTTTCGGTTAGTTTAGGTTAGGTTAGATTAATTTAATTTAGGTTAGGATAGTTTAGTTCAGTTTAGTTTAGTTTATTTAAGCTTAGTTAGTTTAGTTTAGATTAGTATAGTTTACGTTAGGTTAGGTTAGGTTAGGTAAGTTTAGTTTTGTTTAGGTTAGGTTAGGTTAGGTGAAGTTAGGTTACTTTAGTTTAGTTAAGTTTAATTTAGTTTAGTTTAGTGTAGTTTAGATTAGGTTAGGTTAGGTTAGATTAGTTTAGTTTAGTTTAGGTTAGGTTAGGTTAGGATAGTCTAGTTTAGTTTATTTTCGTTTAGTTTAGTTTAGTTTATAGTTTAGTTTATAGTTTAAATTAGTTTAGTTTAGATTAGTTTAGTTTAGTTTAGTTTAGGTTAGGTTATGTTAGGTGAGTTTAGTTTAGTTTAGTTTAGGTTAGGTTAGTTTAGTTTAGTTTCGTTTAGTTTAGTTTAGTTTAGGTTAAGTTTTGTTTAGTTTGGTTAGGTTAGGTTAGGTTAGGTTAGTTTAGCTAATTTTAGTTTAGTTTATAGTTTCGTTAATTTAGTTTAGTTTAGTTTAGTGTATAGTTAAGTTTATAGTTTAGTTTAGTTTATGGTTTAGTATAGTTTAGTTTAGTTTAGTTTAACTTAGTTTAGTTTAGATTCGTTTAGTTTAGTTTAGGTTAAGTTAGGTTAGGTTTGGTTAGGTTAATTTAGTTTAGTTTAGTTTAATTTAGTTTATTTAATTTATATTTTAGTTAAATTTAGTTTAGTTTATAGTTTAGATTATAGTTTAGTTTATTTTATATTTTAATTTAGTTTAGTTTATGTTAGTTTAGTTTAGTTTAGTTTAGTTTAGTTTCGTTAGGTGTGGTTATGATAGTTTAGTTTAGTTTAGTTTAGTTTTAGTTTATAGTTTAGTTTAGTTTATTTTATACTTAAGTTCATAGTTTAGTTTATAGTTTAGTTTAGGCTATTTTAGATTAGTTTAGTTTGGTTTATTTTAGTTTAGTTTAGGTTAGGTGAGCATAGGTTAGTTTAGTTTAATTTAGATTAGGTTATTTAGGTTAGGTTATGTTAGGTTAGTTTAGTTTAGTTTAGTTTATGTTAGGTTATGTTAGGTTAGGTTATGTTAGTTTAGTTTAGATTAGCTTAGTTTAGCTTAGGTTAGGTTAGTTTAGGTAATTTTACTTTAGTTTAATTTAGTTTAGTTTATAGTTTAGTATAGTTTATAGTTTAGTTTATAGTTTTCTTTAGTTTATAGTGTAGTTTAGTTTAGTTTAGTTTCGTTTCGTTTAGGTTAGGTTCGGTTACGTTAGGTTATGTTAGGTAAAGTTAGTTTAGTTTAGTTATGTTTAGTTTAGTTTATAGTTTAGTTTATTAATTAGTTTAGTTTAGTTTATAGTTAAGTATATAGTTTAGTATAGTTTAGTTTGGTGTAGTTTAGTTTAGATTAGCTTAGTTAGTTTATTTTGGATTAGTTTACTTTACGTTACGTTAGGTTAGATTAATTTATTTTAGTTTAGGTTATGTTAAGTCAGGTTACTTTAGTTTAGCATAGTTTAGTTTAGTTTAGATAATTTATAGTTTAGTTTAGTTTAGTTTCGGTTAGTTTAGGTTAGGTTAGATTAATTTAATTAAGGTTGGGATAGTTTAGTTCAGTTTAGTTTAGTTTAGTTAAGCTTAGTTAGTTTAGTTTAGATTAGTATAGTTTAAGTTAGGTTAGGTTAGGTTAGGTAAGTTTAGTTCTCTTTAGGTTAGGTTAGGTTAGGTTAGGTGAAGTTAGGTTACTTTAGTTTAGTTAAGTTTAATTTAGTTTAGTTTAGTGTAGTTTAGATTAGGTTAGGTTAGGTTAGATTAGTTTAGTTTAGTTTAGGTTAGGTTAGGTTAGGATAGTTTAGTTTAGTTTATTTTAGTTTAGTTTAGTTTATAGTTTAGTTTATAGTTTAAATTAGTTTAGTTTAGTTTAGTTTAGTTTAGTTTAGTTTAGGTTAGGTTATGTTAGGTGAGTTTAGTTTAGTTGAGTTTAGGTTAGGTTAGGTGAGTTTAGTTTAGTTTAGTTTAGTTTAGGTTAGGTTAGGTTAGGTTAGGTTATGTTAGGTTATGTTAGGTTATGTTAGGTTAGGTTAGTGTAGTTTAGTTTAGTTTAGATTTGACTCGTTTAGTTTATAATTTAGTTTATAGTTCAGTTTAGTTTGGTTTAGTATAGTTTAGTTTTGTTTAATTTAGTTTTGTTTAATTTATTTTAATTTAGTTTAGTTTAGTTTAGTATATAGTTTAATTTTTAATTTAGTTTAGTTTAGTTTATAGTTTAGTTTAGTTTATGGTTAATTTATAGTTTAGTTTAGTTTATTTTAGTTTAGTTCAGTTTAGGATATGTCAGGTTAGTTTAGGTTAGTTTACTTTAGTTTAGTATAGTTTATAGTTTGGATTTGTTTAGTTTAGTTTATAGTTCAGTTTAGTTGAGTTTATTTTAATTTAGTTTAATTAAATTTTCTTTACTGTACAATTTTGTTTAGTTTAGTTTAGTTTATAGTTTAGTTTAGTTTAGTTTATGGTTAAGTTTATACTTTTGTTTAGTTTAATTTAGTTTAGTTTAGTATAGTTTAGCTCAGGTTAGCTTAGGTTAGGTTAATTTAGTTTAGTTTAGGTTAGGTTAGGTTAGGTTAGGTTTGGTTACTTTAGTTAAGTTTAGTTTAGTTTAGTTAATTTATACTTTAGTTTAGTTTAGCATATAGTTTAGTTTAGTTTAGTTTATAGTATAGTATAGTTTAGTTTAGTTTAGTTTAGGGTAGGTTAGATTAGTTTAGTTTATTTTAGTATAGGTTAGATTTGGTTAGGGTAGTTTAGTTAAGTTTATAGTTTAGTTTAGGTTAGATTATGTTAGGTTAGGTTAGGTTAGGTTAGTTTAGTTTAGATTAGTTTAGTTTACTTTACTTTAGTTTTGTTTAGTTTTGTTTAGGTTAGGTTAGGTTAGTTTAGGTTAGGTTAGGTTAGCGTATTTTGGTTTAGTTTAGTTTAGTTAAGTTTTGTTTAGTTTATAATTTAGTTTAGTTTAGTTTAGCTTGGTTTAGTTTAGGTTGGGTTAGGTTAGTTTAGTTTAGTTTAGTTTGGTTTATTTTAGTTTAGTTTAGGTTAGGTGAGCATAGGTTAGTTTAGTTTAATTTAGATTAGGTTATTTAGGTTAGGTTATGTTAAAGTTAGTTTAGTTTAGTTTAGTTTATGTTAGTTTAGGTTAGGTTAGGTTAGGTTATGTTAGTTTAGTTTAGTTTAGCTTAGTTTAGCTTAGGTTAGGTTAGTTTAGGTTATTTTACTTTAGTTTAGTTTAGTTTAGTTTATAATTTAGTATAGTTTATAGTTTAGTTTATAGTTTACTTTAGTTTATAGTGTAGTTTAGTTTAGTTTAGTTTCGTTTCGTTTAGGTTAGGTTCGGTTACGTTAGGTTATGTTAGGTTAAGTTAGTTTAGTTTAGTTTAGTTTAGTTATGTTTAGTTTAGTTTATAGTTTAGTTTATTAATTAGTTTAGTTTAGTATATAATTAAGTATATAGTTTAGTGTAGTTTAGTTTAGATTAGCTTAGTTAGTTTATTTTGGATTAGTTTACTTTACGTTACGTTAGGTTAGGTTAATTTATTTTAATTTAGGTTAGGTTAGGTTAAGTCAGGTTACTTTAGTTTAGCATAGTTTAGTTTAGTTTAGATAATTTTAGTTTATTTATAGTTTAGTTTAGTTTATAATTTAGTTTAGTTTAGTGTGGTTTAGATTAGGTTAGGTTGGGTTAGATTAGTTTAGTTTAGGTAAGGTTAGGTTAGGATAGTTTAGTTTTGTTTATTTTAGTTTAGTTTAGTTTATAGTTCAAATTAGTTTAGTTCAGATTAGTTTAGTTTAGTTTAGTTTACTTAAGTTTAGTTTAGGTTAGGTTAGGTTAGGTTATGTTAGGTTTGGTTAGTGTAGTTTAGTTTAGTTAAGTTCAGTTTGTATTAGGTTAGGTTAATTTAATTTAGTTTAGTTTAGGTTAGGTTAGGTGAGTTTAATTTAGTTTAGTTTAGTTTACGTTAGGTTAGGTTAGGTTAGGTTAGGTTAATTTAGTTTAGTTTAGTTTAATTTAGTTTATTTAATTTATAGTTTAGTTAAATTTAGTTTAGTTTATAGTTTAGATTATAGTTTAGTTTATTTTATATTTTAGTTTAGTTTAGTTAATGTTAGGTTAGTTAAGTTTAGTTTAGTTTAGTTTCGGTTAGGTGTGGTTATGATAGTTTAGTTTAGTTTAGTTTAGTTTTAGTTGATAGTTTAGTTTAGTTTATTTTATACTTAAGTTCATAGTTTAGTTTATAGTTTAGTTTAGGCTATTTTAGATTAGTTTAGTTTAATTTGGTTTAGTTTAGGTTAGGTTTGTTTAGGTTAATTTAGTAAAGTTTAGTTTAGTTTTGTTTATTTAGTTTATTTTATAGTTTAGTTTAGTTAAGTTTAGTTTAGTTTAATTTAGTTTAGTTTAGTTTTGTTTAATTTAGTTTAGTTTAGTTTTGTTTAATTTAGATTAGTTTAATTTAGTTTAGTTTTGTTTAAATCAGGTTAGGTTGTTTAGGTTAGTTTAGTTTAGTTTAGTTTAGCTAAGTTTAGTTTAGTTTATAGTTTCGGTAATTTATTTTAGTTTAATTTAGTGTATAGTTAGGTTTATAGTTTAGTTTAGTTTATTTATTTTATAGTTTAGTATATTTTAGTTTAGTTTAGTTTAATTTAGCTTAGTTTAGTTTAGTTTCGTTTAGTTTAGGGTAAATAAGGTTAGGTTAGATTGGGTTAAGTTAGTTTAGTTTAGTTTTGTTTAGGTTAGTATAGGTTTGGTTAGGTTAGTTTAGTTCATTTTATTTTAATTTAGTGTAATTAATATATAGTTTAGTTAAATTTAGTTTAGTTTATAGTTTAGATTATAGTTTAGTTTAGTTCAATTTATATTTTAGTTTTGTTTAGTTTAGGTTAGGTTAGTTTAGTTTAGTTTATTTTAGGTTAGGTTAGTTTGGGTTAGAATAGTTTAGTTTAGTTTAGTTTATTTTTAATTTATAGTTTATTATAGTTTTGTGAATACTCAAGTTTATAATTTATTTTATAATCTAGTTTAAAAATTTAGTTTAGGCTATTTTGGATTAGTTTAGCTTAGTTTAGTTTAGTTTAGTTTAGAATAGGTTAGGTTAGGTTAATTTAGTATTGTTTAGTTTAGTTTAGTTTATTTAATTTATTTTATAGTTTAGTTTATAGTTTAGTTTAGTTAAGTTTAGTTTAGTTTATTGTTTAGTTTGCTTTAGTTTAGTTTTGTTTAATTTATTTTAGTTTAGTTTACTTTAGTTTAGTTTAGGTTAGGTTAGCTTAGGTTATGTTAGGTGAGTTTATTTTAGTTTAGTAGATTAGTTTAGTTTAGGTTAGGATAGTTTAGTTCAGTTTAGTTTAGTTTAGTTAAGCTTAGCTAGTTTAGTTTAGATTAGTATAGTTTACGTTAGGTTAGGTTAGGTAAGTTTAGTTTTGTTTAGGTTAGGTTAGGTTAGGTGAAGTTAGGTTACTTTAGTTTGGTTAAGTTTAATTTATTTTAGTTTATTTTAGTTTATTTATAGTTTAGTTTATTTTATAATTTAGTTTAGTTTAGTTTAGTTTAGATTAGGTTAGGTTAGGTTAGATTAGTTTAGTTTAGTTTAGGTTAGGTTAGGTTAGGATAGTTTAGTTTATTTTAGTTTAGTTTAGTTTAGTTTACAGTTTAGTTTATAGTTTAAATTAGTTTAGTTCAGATTAGTTTAGTTTAGTTTAGTTTACTTAAGTTTAGTTTAGGTTAGGTTAGGTTAGGTTAGGTTAGGTTATGTTAGGTTTGGTTATAGTAGTTTAGTTTGGTTTAGTTTAGGTTAGGTTTGTTTAGGTTAATTTAGTTAAGCTTAGTTAGTTTAGTTTAGATTAGTATAGTTTACGTTAGGTTAGGTTAGGTAAGTTTAGTTCTCTTTAGGTTAGGTTAGGTTAGGTGAAGTTAGGTTACTTTAGTTTAGTTAAGTTTAATTTAGTTTAGTTTAGTGTAGTTTAGATTAGGTTAGGTTAGGTGAGTTTAGTTTAGTTTAGGTTAGGTTAGGTTAGGATAGATTAGTTTAGTTTATTTTAGTTTAGTTTAGTTTAGTTTATAGTTTAGTTTATAGTTTAAATTAGTTTAGTTTAGTTTAGTTTAGTTTAGTTTAGTTTAGTTTAGGTTAGGTTATGTTAGGTGAGTTTAGTTTAGTTTGGTTTAGGTTAGGTTCGGTTACGTTATGTTATGTTAGCTTATGTTAGTTTAGTTTAGTTTAGTTTAGTCTAGTTTAGTTAAGTTTAGTTTAGTTTAGTTTAGGTTAGGTTAGGTTTAGTTTGGTTAGATTAGGTTAGATTAGGTTAGTTTAGCTAATTTTATTTTAGTTTATAGTTTCGTTAATTTAGTTTAGTTTAGTTTAGTGTATAGTTAAGTTTATAGTTTAGTTTAGTTTATGGTTTAGTATAGTTTAGTTTAGTTTAGTTTAACTTAGTTTAGTTTAGATTCGTATAATTTAGTTTAGGTTAAGTTAGGTTAGGTTTGGTTAGGTTAATTTAGTTTAGTTTAGTTTAATTTAGTTTATTTAATTTATAGTTTAGTTAAATTTAGTTTATTTTATAGTTTAGATTATAGTTTAGTTTATTTTATATTTTAGTTTAGTTTAGTTTAGGTTAGGTTAGTTTAGTTTAGTTTAGTTTAGTTTCGGTTAGGTTGGGTTAGGATAGTTTAGTTTAGTTTAGTTTAGTTTTAGTTTATAGTTTAGTTTAGTTTATTTTATACTTAAGTTCATAGTTTAGTTTATAGTTTAGTTTAGGCTATTTTAGATTAGTTTAGTTTAGTTTGGTTTAGTTTAGGTTTGGTTTGGTTAGGTTAATTTAGTAAAGTTTAGTTTAGTTTTGTTTATTTAGTTTATTTTATAGTTTAGTTTAGTTAAGTTTAGTTTAGTTTAATTTAGTTTAGTTTAGTTTTGTTTAATTTAGTTTAGTTTAATTTAGTTTAGTTTAGTTTAGATCAGGTTAGGTTGTTTAGGTTAGTTTAGTTTAGTTCAGTTTAGCTAAGTTTAGTTTAGTTTATAGTTTCCGTAATTTATTTTAGTTTAATTTAGTGTATAGTTAGGTTTATAGTTTAGTTTAGTTTATAGTTTATTTTATAGTTTAGTATATTTTAGTTTAGTTTAGTTTAGTTTTTGCTTAGTTTAGTTTAGTTTCGTTTAGTTTAGGGTAGGTAAGGTTAGGTTGGGTTGGGTTAAGTTAGTTTAGTTTAGTTTTGTTTAGGTTAGGTTAGGCTTGGTTAGGTTAGTTTAGTTCATTTTATTTTAATTTAGTGTAGTTAATTTATAGTTTAGTTAAATTTAGTTTATAGTTTAGATTATAGTTTTGTTTAGTTTAGATTAGGTTAGTTTAGTTTAGTTTATTTTAGGTTAAGTTAGTTTGGGTTAGAATAGTTTAGTTTAGTTTAGTTTATTTTTAATTTATAGTTTATTTTAGTTTTGTGAATACTTAAGTTTATCGTTTAGTTTATAATCTAGTTTATAGTTTAGTTTAGGCTATTTTGAATTAGTTTAGTATAGTTTAGTTTAGTTTATTTTAGTTTAGAATAGGTTAGGTTAGGTTAATTTAGTACTGTTTAGTTTAGTTTAGTTTATTTAGTTTATTTTATAGTTTAGTTTATAGTTTAGTTTAGTTAAGTTTAGTTTAGTTTATTGTTTAGTTTGCTTTAGTTTAGTTTTGTTTAATTTATTTTAGTTTAGTTTAGTTTGGTTTCGTTTAGATTAGGTTAGGTTATGTTAATTTAGGTTAGCTTAGTTTAGTTTAGTTTAGGTTAGATTAAGTTAGGTAAGGTTAGTTAAGTTTAGTTTAGTTAAGTTAAGTTTAGTTTAATTTATAGTTTAGTTTAGTTTACTTTAGTTTATAGTTTAGTTTAGTTTAGTTTAGTTTAGTTTAAAGTTTAGTTTATACTTTCGTTTACTTTAGTTAATAATTTTGTTTATGGTTTAGTTTAGTTTAGTTTAATTATGTTTTATTTAGTTTAGTTTAGTTTCGTTTAGGTTTGGTTAGGTTAGGTTAGTTTAGTTTAATTCTATTTAGGTTAGGTTAGGTAATTTTAGGTTAGTATAGTTTAGTTAATTTATTTTAGTTAATAGTTCAGTATAGTTTACAGTTTAGTTTATAGTTTAGTTCAGTTTGTAGTGTAGTTTATAGTTTAGTTTAGTTTAGTTTCGTTTAGGTTATGTTAGGTTAGGTTAGGTTGGATTAGCTTAGTTTAGTTTAGTTCAGTTTAGGTTAGTTTCGGTTACGTTATGTTATGTTAGCTTATGTTAGTTTAGTTTAGTTTAGTTTAGTCTAGTTTAGTTAAGTTTAGTTTAGTTTATACTTTAGTTTATATTAGTTTATTTATTAGTTTAGTTTATGGTTAAGTATATAGTTTAGTTTAGTTTAGTTTAGTTTAGCTTAGTTTGTTTATTTTAGATTAGTATAGCTTACGTTACGTTAGGTTAAACCTAACTTAACGTAAGCTAACGTACGTTAGGTTCGTTTAGTTTAGTTTAATTAGATTAGGTTAGGTTAAGTTAGGTTACTTTAGCTTAGTTTAATTTAGTTTAGATAATTTATGGTTTAGTTTAGTTAAGTTTAATTTATAGATCAGTATATAGTTTACTTTAGTTTATAGTTCAGTTTAGGTTAGATTAGTTTAAGTTAGATTAAGTTAGATTAGTTTAGTATAGTTTAGTTTCGGTTAGGTTAGATTAGGTTACATTAAGTTAGTTTAGGTTAGCTTAGTTTAGTTTAGTTTAGTATAGTTAAGTTTAGTTAAGTTTTGTTTAGTTTACAGTTTAGTTTAGTTAAGTTTAGTTTATAATTTAGTTTATAGTTCAGTTTAGTTTAGTTCATACTTTATTTTAGTTTACTTTAGTTTCAGTTTTAGTTTAGTTTAGTTTATGTTAGGTTAGGTTAGGTTAGTTTAGTTTAGTTTAGTTTATGTTAGTTTAGGTTAGGTTAGGTTATGTTAGTCTAGTTTAGTTTAGCTTAGTTTAGCTTAGGTTAGGTTAGTTTAGGTTATTTTACTTTAGTTTAGTTTAGTTTAGTTTAGTTTATAGTTTTGTTTAGGTTAGGTTAGGTTAGGTTAGGTGAAGTTAGGTTACTTTAGTTTAGTTAAGTTTAATTTAGTTTAGTTTATTTTAGTTTATTTATAGTTCAGTTTAGTTTATAATTTAGTTTAGTTTAGTGTAGTTTAGATTAGGTTAGGTTAGGTTAGATTAGTTTAGTTTAGTTTAAGTTAGGTTAGGTTAGGATAGTTTAGTTTAGTTTATTTTAGTTTAGTTTAGTTTAGTTTATACTTTAGTTTATAGTTTAAATTAGTTTAGTTCAGATTAGTTTAGTTTAGTTTAGTTTACTTAAGTTTAGTTTAGGTTAGGTTAGGTTAGGTTAGGTTATGTTAGGTTTGGTTAGTGTAGTTTAGTTTAGTTAAGTTCAGTTTATATTAGGTTAGGTTAATTTAATTTAGTTTAGTTTAGTTTAGGTTAGGTTAGGTGAGTTTCATTTAGTTTAGTTTAGTTTAGGTTAGGTTAGGTTAGGTTAGGTTATGTTAGGTTAGGTTAGTGTAGTGTAGTTTAGTTTAGTTTAGATTTGACTCGTTTAGTTTATAATTTAGTTTATAGTTCAGTTTACAGTTTAGTTTAGTTTAGTTTCGGTTAGTTTAGGTTAGGTTAGATTAATTTAATTTAGGTTAGGATAGTTTAGTTCAGTTTAGTTTAGTTTATTTAAGCTTAGTTAGTTTAGTTTAGATTAGTATAGTTTACGTTAGGTTAGGTTAGGTAAGTTTAGTTTTGTTTAGGTTAGGTTAGGTTAGGTGAAGTTAGGTTACTTTAGTTTAGTTAAGTTTAATTTAGTTTAGTTTAGTGTAGTTTAGATTAGGTTAGGTTAGGTTAGATTAGTTTAGTTTAGTTTAGGTTAGGTTAGGTTAGGATAGTTTAGTTTAGTTTATTTTATTTTAGTTTAGTTTAGTTTATAGTTTAGTTTATAGTTTAAATTAGTTTAGTTTAGATTAGTTTAGTTTAGTTTAGTTTAGTTTAGGTTAGGTTATGTTAGGTGAGTTTAGTTTAGTTTAGTTTAGGTTAGGTTAGTTTAGTTTAGTTTCGTTTAGTTTAGTTTAGTTTAGCTTAAGTTAGGTTTAGTTTGGTTAGGTTAGGTTAGGTTAGGTTAGTTTAGTTTAGTATAGTTTAGGTTAGGTTAGGTTAGGTTAGGTTAAGTTAGGTTATGTTAGGTTAGGTTATAGTAGTTTAGTTTAGTTAAGTTTAGATTTTACTCGTTTAGTTTATAGTTTAGTTTATAGTTCAGTTTAGTTTAGTTTAGTATAGTTTAGTTTTGTTTAATTTAGTTTTGTTTAATTTATTTTAATTTAGTTTAGTTTAGTTTAGTATATAGTTTAGTTTTTAATTTAGTTTAGTTTAGATTATAGTTTAGTTTATGATTTAGTTTAGTTTAGTTTGGTTTGGTTTAGTTTAGTTCTCTTTGTTTTAGTTTAGTTTAGTTTAGGTTAGATTAGCTTAGTTTAGTTTAGATTAATTTAGGTTAGGTTCAGTTAGGTTAGTTTAGTTTACTTTAGTTTAGTTTAGGTTAGGTTAGCTTAGGTTATGTTAGGTGAGTTTATTTTAGTTTAGTAGTTTAGTTTAGTTTAGGTTAGGTTAGTTTAGTTTAGTTTCGTTTAGTTTAGTTTAGTTTAGGTATGGTTAGGTTTAGTTTGATTAGGTTAGGTTAGGTTAGTTTAGTTTATTTTAGGTTAGTTTAGGTTAGGTAAGGTTAGGTTAGTTAAATTTAATTTTGTTAGATTATAATTTAGTTTATAGTTTAGTTTAGGTTAGTTTATTGTTTATTTTAGTTAAGTTTAGTTTAGGTTAGGTAAGGTTAGGTTAGGTTAGTTTAGTTTAGTTTAGTTTAGTGAATTTAGTTTAGTTTAGGTTTTAGTTAAGCTTAGTTAGTTTAGTTTAGATTAGTATAGTTTACTTTAGGTTAGGTTAGGTAATTTTAGTTTAGTTTAGTTTAGGTTAGGTTAGGTGAAGTTATGTTACTTTAGTTTAGTTTAGTTTATTTTAGTTTATTTACAGTTTAGTTTAGTTTATAATTAATTTAGTTTAGTGTAGTTTAGGTTAGGTTAAGTTAGGTTAGATTAGTTTAGTTTAGTTTAGGTTAGGTTAGGTGAGAATAGTTTAGTTTATTTTAGTTTCGTTTAGTTTATAGTTAAGTTTACAGTTTAAATTAGTTTAGTTTAGATTAATTTAGTTTAGGTTAGGTTAGGTTATGTTAGGTTAGGTTAGTTTAGCATAGGTTTGATTAGGTTAGGTTAGTTTAGGTTACGGCAGTTTAGTTTAGTTTAGGTTAGGTTGGTTTAGTTTAGTTTCGTTTAGTTTAGTTTAGTTTAGGTTAGGTTAGGTTTAGTTTGTTTAGGTTAGGTTAGGTTAGGTTAGTTTAGCTAATTTTAGTTTAGTTTATAGTTTCGTTAATTTAGTTTAGTTTAGTTTAGTGTATAGTTAAGTTTATAGTTTAGTTTAGTTTATGATTTAGTATAGTTTAGTTTAGTTTAGTTTATTTTATATTTTAATTTAGTTTAGTTTATGTTAGTTTAGTTTAGTTTAGTTTAGTTTAGTTTCATTAGGTGTGGTTATGATAGTTTAGTTTAGTTTAGTTTTAGTTTATAGTTTAGTTTAGTTTATTTTATACTTAAGTTCATAGTTTAGTTTATAGTTTAGTTTAGGCTATTTTAGATTAGTTTAGTTTAGTTTGGTTTATTTTAGTTTAGTTTAGGTTAGGTGAGCATAGGTTAGTTTAGTTTAATTTAGATTAGGTTATTTAGGTTAGGTTATGTTAGGTTAGTTTAGTTTAGTTTAGTTTATGTTAGGTTATGTTAGGTTAGGTTATGTTAGTTTAGTTTAGATTAGCTTAGTTTAGCTTAGGTTAGGTTAGTTTAGGTAATTTTACTTTAGTTTAATTTAGTTTAGTTTATAGTTTAGTATAGTTTATAGTTTAGTTTATAGTTTTCTTTAGTTTATAGTGTAGTTTAGTTTAGTTTAGTTTCGTTTCGTTTAGGTTAGGTTCGGTTACGTTAGGTTATGTTAGGTAAAGTTAGTTTAGTTTAGTTATGTTTAGTTTAGTTTATAGTTTAGTTTATTAATTAGTTTAGTTTAGTTTATAGTTAAGTATATAGTTTAGTATAGTTTAGTTTAGTGTAGTTTAGTTTAGATTAGCTTAGTTAGTTTATTTTGGATTAGTTTACTTTACGTTACGTTAGGTTAGATTAATTTATTTTAGTTTAGGTTATGTTAAGTCAGGTTACTTTAGTTTAGCATAGTTTAGTTTAGTTTAGATAATTTATAGTTTAGTTTAGTTTAGTTTCGGTTAGTTTAGGTTAGGTTAGATTAATTTAATTAAGGTTGGGATAGTTTAGTTCAGTTTAGTTTAGTTTAGTTAAGCTTAGTTAGTTTAGTTTAGATTAGTATAGTTTACGTAGGTTAGGTTAGGTTAGGTAAGTTTAGTTCTCTTTAGGTTAGGTTAGGTTAGGTGAAGTTAGGTTACTTTAGTTCAGTTAAGTTTAATTTAGTTTAGTTTAGTGTAGTTTAGATTAGGTTAGGTTAGGTTAGATTAGTTTAGTTTAGTTTAGGTTAGGTTAGGTTAGGATAGTTTAGTTTAGTTTATTTTAGTTTAGTTTAGTTTATAGTTTAGTTTATAGTTTAAATTAGTTTAGTTTAGTTTAGTTTAGTTTAGTTTAGGTTAGGTTATGTTAGGTGAGTTTAGTTTAGTTTAGTTTAGGTTAGGTTAGGTGAGTTTAGTTTAGTTTAGTTTAGTTTTGGTTAGGTTAGGTTAGGTTAGGTTATGTTAGGTTATGTTAGGTTATGTTAGGTTAGGTTAGTGTAGTTTAGTTTAGTTTAGATTTGACTCGTTTAGTTTATAATTTAGTTTATAGTTCAGTTTAGTTTGGTTTAGTATAGTTTAGTTTTGTTTAATTTAGTTTTGTTTAATTTATTTTAATTTAGTTTAGTTTAGTTTAGTATATAGTTTAATTTTTAATTTAGTTTAGTTTAGTTTATAGTTTAGTTTAGTTTATGGTTAATTTATAGTTTAGTTTAGTTTATTTTAGTTTAGTTCAGTTTAGGATATGTCAGGTTAGTTTAGGTTAGTTTACTTTAGTTTAGTATAGTTTATAGTTTGGATTTGTTTAGTTTAGTTTATAGTTCAGTTTAGTTGAGTTTATTTTAATTTAGTTTAATTAAATTTTCTTTACTGTACAATTTTGTTTAGTTTAGTTTAGTTTATAGTTTAGTTTAGTTTAGTTTATGGTTAAGTTTATACTTTTGTTTAGTTTAATTTAGTTTAGTTTAGTATAGTTTAGCTCAGGTTAGCTTAGGTTAGGTTAATTTAGTTTAGTTTAGGTTAGGATAGGTTAGGTTAGGTTTGGTTACTTTAGTTAAGTTTAGTTTAGTTTAGTTAATTTATACTTTAGTTTAGTTTAGCATATAGTTTAGTTTAGTTTAGTTTATAGTATAGTATAGTTTAGTTTAGTTTAGTTTAGGGTAGGTTAGATTAGTTTAGTTTATTTTAGTATAGGTTAGATTTGGTTAGGGTAGTTTAGTTAAGTTTATAGTTTAGTTTAGGTTAGGTTATGTTAGGTTAGGTTAGGTTAGGTTAGTTTAGTTTAGATTAGTTTAGTTTACTTTACTTTAGTTTTGTTTAGTTTTGTTTAGGTTAGGTTAGGTTAGTTTAGGTTAGGTTAGGTTAGCGTATTTTGGTTTAGTTTAGTTTAGTTAAGTTTTGTTTAGTTTATAATTTAGTTTAGTTTAGTTTAGCTTGGTTTAGTTTAGGTTGGGTTAGGTTAGTTTAGTTTAGTTTAGTTTGGTTTATTTTAGTTTAGTTTAGGTTAGGTGAGCATAGGTTAGTTTAGTTTAATTTAGATTAGGTTATTTAGGTTAGGTTATGTTAAAGTTAGTTTAGTTTAGTTTAGTTTATGTTAGTTTAGGTTAGGTTAGGTTAGGTTATGTTAGTTTAGTTTAGTTTAGCTTAGTTTAGCTTAGGTTAGGTTAGTTTAGGTTATTTTACTTTAGTTTAGTTTAGTTTAGTTTATAATTTAGTATAGTTTATAGTTTAGTTTATAGTTTACTTTAGTTTATAGTGTAGTTTAGTTTAGTTTAGTTTCGTTTCGTTTAGGTTAGGTTCGGTTACGTTAGGTTATGTTAGGTTAAGTTAGTTTAGTTTAGTTTAGTTTAGTTATGTTTAGTTTAGTTTATAGTTTAGTTTATTAATTAGTTTAGTTTAGTATATAATTAAGTATATAGTTTAGTATAGTTTAGTTTAGTGTAGTTTAGTTTAGATTAGCTTAGTTAGTTTATTTTGGATTAGTTTACTTTACGTTACGTTAGGTTAGGTTAATTTATTTTAATTTAGGTTAGGTTAGGTTAAGTCAGGTTACTTTAGTTTAGCATAGTTTAGTTTAGTTTAGATAATTTTAGTTTATTTATAGTTTAGTTTAGTTTATAATTTAGTTTAGTTTAGTGTGGTTTAGATTAGGTTAGGTTGGGTTAGATTAGTTTAGTTTAGGTTAGGTTAGGTTAGGATAGTTTAGTTTAGTTTATTTTAGTTTAGTTTAGTTTATAGTTCAAATTAGTTTAGTTCAGATTAGTTTAGTTTAGTTTAGTTTACTTAAGTTTAGTTTAGGTTAGGTTAGGTTAGGTTATGTTAGGTTTGGTTAGTGTAGTTTAGTTTAGTTAAGTTCAGTTTGTATTAGGTTAGGTTAATTTAATTTAGTTTAGTTTAGGTTAGGTTAGGTGAGTTTAATTTAGTTTAGTTTAGTTTACGTTAGGTTAGGTTAGGTTAGGTTAGGTTAATTTAGTTTAGTTTAGTTTAATTTAGTTTATTTAATTTATAGTTTAGTTAAATTTAGTTTAGTTTATAGTTTAGATTATAGTTTAGTTTATTTTATATTTTAGTTTAGTTTAGTTAATGTTAGGTTAGTTAAGTTTAGTTTAGTTTAGTTTCGGTTAGGTGTGGTTATGATAGTTTAGTTTAGTTTAGTTTAGTTTTAGTTGATAGTTTAGTTTAGTTTATTTTATACTTAAGTTCATAGTTTAGTTTATAGTTTAGTTTAGGCTATTTTAGATTAGTTTAGTTTAATTTGGTTTAGTTTAGGTTAGGTTTGTTTAGGTTAATTTAGTAAAGTTTAGTTTAGTTTTGTTTATTTAGTTTATTTTATAGTTTAGTTTAGTTAAGTTTAGTTTAGTTTAATTTAGTTTAGTTTAGTTTTGTTTAATTTAGTTTAGTTTAGTTTTGTTTAATTTAGATTAGTTTAATTTAGTTTAGTTTTGTTTAGATCAGGTTAGGTTGTTTAGGTTAGTTTAGTTTAGTTTAGTTTAGCTATGTTTAGTTTAGTTTATAGTTTCGGTAATTTATTTTAGTTTAATTTAGTGTATAGTTAGGTTTATAGTTTAGTTTAGTTTATAGTTTATTTTATAGTTTAGTATATTTTAGTTTAGTTTAGTTTAATTTAGCTTAGTTTAGTTTAGTTTCGTTTAGTTTAGGGTAAATAAGGTTAGGTTAGATTGGGTTAAGTTAGTTTAGTTTAGTTTTGTTTAGGTTAGTATAGGTTTGGTTAGGTTAGTTTAGTTCATTTTATTTTAATTTAGTGTAATTAATATATAGTTTAGTTAAATTTAGTTTATTTTATAGTTTAGATTATAGTTTAGTTTAGTTCAATTTATATTTTAGTTTTGTTTAGTTTAGGTTAGTTTAGTTTAGTTTAGTTTATTTTATGTTAGGTTAGTTTGGGTTAGAATCGTTTAGTTTAGTTTAGTTTATTTTTAATTTATAGTTTATTATAGTTTTGTGAATACTCAAGTTTATAATTTATTTTATAATCTAGTTTAAAAATTTAGTTAGGCTATTTTGGATTAGTTTAGCTTAGTTTAGTTTAGTTTAGTTTAGTTTAGAATAGGTTAGGTTAGGTTAATTTAGTATTGTTTAGTTTAGTTTAGTTTATTTAATTTATTTTATAGTTTAGTTTATAGTATAGTTTAGTTAAGTTTAGTTTAGTTTATTGTTTAGTTTGCTTTAGTTTAGTTTTGTTTAATTTATTTTAGTTTAGTTTACTTTAGTTTAGTTTAGGTTAGGTTAGCTTAGGTTATGTTAGGTGAGTTTATTTTAGTTTAGTAGATTAGTTTAGTTTAGGTTAGGATAGTTTAGTTCAGTTTAGTTTAGTTTAGTTAAGCTTAGCTAGTTTAGTTTAGATTAGTATAGTTTACGTTAGGTTAGGTTAGGTAAGTTTAGTTTTGTTTAGGTTAGGTTAGGTTAGGTGAAGTTAGGTTACTTTAGTTTGGTTAAGTTTAATTTATTTTAGTTTATTTTAGTTTATTTATAGTCTAGTTTATTTTATAATTTAGTTTAGTTTAGTTTAGTTTAGATTAGGTTAGGTTAGGTTAGATTAGTTTAGTTTAGTTTAGGTTAGGTTAGGTTAGGATAGTTTAGTTTATTTTAGTTTAGTTTAGTTTAGTTTACAGTTTAGTTTATAGTTTAAATTAGTTTAGTTCAGATTAGTTTAGTTTAGTTTAGTTTACTTAAGTTTAGTTTAGGTTAGGTTAGGTTAGGTTAGGTTAGGTTATGTTAGGTTTGGTTATAGTAGTTTAGTTTGGTTTAGTTTAGGTTAGGTTTGTTTAGGTTAATTTAGTTAAGCTTAGTTAGTTTAGTTTAGATTAGTATAGTTTACGTTAGGTTAGGTTAGGTAAGTTTAGTTCTCTTTAGGTTAGGTTAGGTTAGGTTAGGTGAAGTTAGGTTACTTTAGTTTAGTTAAGTTTAATTTAGTTTAGTTTAGTGTAGTTTAGATTAGGTTAGGTTAGGTTAGGTGAGTTTAGTTTAGTTTAGGTTAGGTTAGGTTAGGATAGTTTAGTTTAGTTTATTTTAGTTTAGTTTAGTTTAGTTTATAGTTTAGTTTATAGTTTAAATTAGTTTAGTTTAGTTTAGTTTAGTTTAGTTTAGTTTAGGTTAGGTTATGTTAGGTGAGTTTAGTTTAGTTTAGTTTAGGTTAGGTTCGGTTACGTTATGTTATGTTAGCTTATGTTAGTTTAGTTTAGTTTAGTTTAGTCTAGTTTAGTTAAGTTTAGTTTAGTTTAGTTTAGGTTAGGTTAGGTTTAGTTTGGTTAGATTAGGTTAGATTAGGTTAGTTTAGCTAATTTTATTTTAGTTTATAGTTTCGTTAATTTAGTTTAGTTTAGTTTAGTGTATAGTTAAGTTTATAGTTTAGTTTAGTTTATGGTTTAGTATAGTTTAGTTTAGTTTAGTTTAACTTAGTTTAGTTTAGATTCGTATAGTTTAGTTTAGGTTAAGTTAGGTTAGGTTTGGTTAGGTTAATTTAGTTTAGTTTAGTTTAATTTAGTTTATTTATTTTATAGTTTAGTTAAATTTAGTTTATTTTATAGTTTAGATTATAGTTTAGTTTATTTTATATTTTAGTTTAGTTTAGTTTAGGTTAGGATAGTTTAGTTTAGTTTAGTTTAGTTTCGGTTAGGTTGGGTTAGGATAGTTTAGTTTAGTTTAGATTAGTTTTAGTTTATAGTTTAGTTTAGTTTATTTTATACTTAAGTTCATAGTTTAGTTTATAGTTTAGTTTAGGCTATTTTAGATTAGTTTAGTTTAGTTTGGTTTAGTTTAGGTTTGGTTTGGTTAGGTTAATTTAGTAAAGTTTAGTTTAGTTTTGTTTATTTAGTTTATTTTATAGTTTAGTTTAGTTAAGTTTAGTTTAGTTTAATTTAGTTTAGTTTAGTTTTGTTTAATTTAGTTTAGTTTAGTTTTGTTTAATTTAGTTTAGTTTAATTTAGTTTAGTTTAGTTTAGATCAGGTTAGGTTGTTTAGGTTAGTTTAGTTTAGTTCAGTTTAGCTAAGTTTAGTTTAGTTTATAGTTTCGGTAATTTATTTTAGTTTAATTTAGTGTATAGTTAGGTTTAGAGTTTAGTTTAGTTTATAGTTTATTTTATAGTTTAGTATATTTTAGTTTAGTTTAGTTTAGTTTTTGCTTAGTTTAGTTTAGTTTCGTTTAGTTTAGGGTAGGTAAGGTTAGGTTGGGTTGGGTTAAGTTAGTTTAGTTTAGTTTTGTTTAGGTTAGGTTAGGCTTGGTTAGGTTAGTTTAGTTCATTTTATTTTAATTTAGTGTAGTTAATTTATAGTTTAGTTAAATTTAGTTTATAGTTTAGATTATAGTTTTGTTTAGTTTAGGTTAGGTTAGTTTAGTTTAGTTTATTTTAGGTTAAGTTAGTTTGGGTTAGAATAGTTTAGTTTAGTTTAGTTTATTTTTAATTTATAGTTTATTTTAGTTTTGTGAATACTTAAGTTTATCGTTTAGTTTATAATCTAGTTTATAGTTTAGTTTAGGCTATTTTGAATTAGTTTAGTATAGTTTACTTTAGTTTATTTTAGTTTAGAATAGGTTAGGTTAGGTTAATTTAGTACTGTTTAGTTTAGTTTAGTTTATTTAGTTTATTTTATAGTTTAGTTTATAGTTTAGTTTAGTTAAGTTTAGTTTAGTTTATTGTTTAGTTTGCTTTAGTTTAGTTTTGTTTAATTTATTTTAGTTTAGTTTAGTTTGGTTTCGTTTAGATTAGGTTAGGTTATGTTAATTTAGGTTAGCTTAGTTTAGTTTAGTTTAGGTTAGATTAAGTTAGGTAAGGTTAGTTAAGTTTAGTTTAGTTAAGTTAAGTTTAGTCTAATTTATAGTTTAGTTTAGTTTACTTTAGTTTATAGTTTAGTTTAGTTTAGTTTATTTTAGTTTAAAGTTTAGTTTATACTTTCGTTTACTTTAGTTAATAATTTTGTTTATGGTTTAGTTTAGTTTAGTTTAATTATGTTTTATTTAGTTTAGTTTAGTTTCGTTTAGGTTTGGTTAGGTTAGGTTAGTTTAGTTTAATTCTATTTAGGTTAGGTTAGGTAATTTTAGGTTAGTATAGTTTAGTTAATTTATTTTAGTTAATAGTTCAGTATAGTTTACAGTTTAGTTTATAGTTTAGTTCAGTTTGTAGTGTAGTTTATAGTTTAGTTTAGTTTAGTTTCGTTTAGGTTATGTTAGGTTAGGTTAGGTTGGATTAGCTTAGTTTAGTTTAGTTTAGTTTAGGTTAGTTTCGGTTACGTTATGTTATGTTAGCTTATGTTAGTTTAGTTTAGTTTAGTTTAGTCTAGTTTAGTTAAGTTTAGTTTAGTTTATACTTTAGTTTATATTAGTTTATTTATTAGTTTAGTTTATAGTTAAGTATATAGTTTAGTTTAGTTTAGTTTAGTTTAGCTTAGTTTGTTTATTTTAGATTAGTATAGCTTACGTTACGTTAGGTTAAACCTAACTTAACGTAAGCTAACGTAGGTTAGGTTCGTTTAGTTTAGTTTAATTAGATTAGGTTAGGTTAAGTTAGGTTACTTTAGCTTAGTTTAGTTTAGTTTAGATAATTTATGGTTTAGTTTAGTTAAGTTTAATTTATAGATCAGTATATAGTTTACTTTAGTTTATAGTTCAGTTTAGGTTAGATTAGTTTAAGTTAGATTAAGTTAGATTAGTTTAGTTTAGTTTAGTTTCGGTTAGGTTAGATTAGGTTACATTAAGTTAGTTTAGGTTAGCTTAGTTTAGTTTAGTTTAGTATAGTTAAGTTTAGTTAAGTTTTGTTTAGTTTACAGTTTAGTTTAGTTAAGTTTAGTTTATAATTTAGTTTATAGTTCAGTTTAGTTTAGTTCATACTTTATTTTAGTTTACTTTAGTTTCAGTTTTAGTTTAGTTTAGTTTAGGTTAGGTTAGGTTAGGTTAGTTTAGTTTAGTTTAGTTTATGTTAGTTTAGGTTAGGTTAGGTTATGTTAGTCTAGTTTAGTTTAGCTTAGTTTAGCTTAGGTTAGGTTAGTTTAGGTTATTTTACTTTAGTTTAGTTTAGTTTAGTTTAGTTTATAGTTTTGTTTAGGTTAGGTTAGGTTAGGTTAGGTGAAGTTAGGTTACTTTAGTTTAGTTAAGTTTAATTTAGTTTAGTTTATTTTAGATTATTTATAGTTCAGTTTAGTTTATAATTTAGTTTAGTTTAGTGTAGTTTAGATTAGGTTAGGTTAGGTTAGATTAGTTTAGTTTAGTTTAAGTTAGGTTAGGTTAGGATAGTTTAGTTTAGTTTATTTTAGTTTGGTTTAGTTTAGTTTATACTTTAGTTTATAGTTTAAATTAGTTTAGTTCAGATTAGTTTAGTTTAGTTTAGTTTACTTAAGTTTAGTTTAGGTTAGGTTAGGTTAGGTTAGGTTATGTTAGGTTTGGTTAGTGTAGTTTAGTTTAGTTAAGTTCAGTTTATATTAGGTTAGGTTAATTTAATTTAGTTTAGTTTAGTTTAGGTTAGGTTAGGTGAGTTTCATTTAGTTTAGTTTAGTTTAGGTTAGGTTAGGTTATGTTAGGTTTGGTTAGTGTAGTGTAGTTTAGTTTAGTTTAGATTTGACTCGTTTAGTTTATAATTTAGTTTATAGTTCAGTTTACAGTTTAGTTTAGTTTAGTTTCGGTTAGTTTAGGTTAGGTTAGATTAATTTAATTTAGGTTAGGATAGTTTAGTTCAGTTTAGTTTAGTTTATTTAAGCTTAGTTAGTTTAGTTTAGATTAGTATAGTTTACGTTAGGTTAGGTTAGGTAAGTTTAGTTTTGTTTAGGTTAGGTTAGGTTAGGTGAAGTTAGGTTACTTTAGTTTAGTTAAGTTTAATTTAGTTTAGTTTAGTGTAGTTTAGATTAGGTTAGGTTAGGTTAGATTAGTTTAGTTTAGTTTAGGTTAGGTTAGGTTAGGATAGTTTAGTTTAGTTTATTTTATTTTAGTTTATTTTAGTTTATAGTTTAGTTTATAGTTTAAATTAGTTTAGTTTAGTTTAGTTTAGTTTAGTTTAGTTTAGGTTAGGTTATGTTAGGTGAGTTTAGTTTAGTTTAGTTTAGGTTAGGTTAGTTTAGTTTAGTTTCGTTTAGTTTAGCTTAAGTTACGTTTAGTTTGGTTAGGTTAGGTTAGGTTAGGTTAGGTTAGTTTAGTTTAGTATAGTTTAGGTTAGGTTAGGTTAGGTTAGGTTAAGTTAGGTTATGTTAGGTTAGGTTATAGTAGTTTAGTTTAGTTAAGTTTAGATTTTACTCGTTTAGTTTATAGTTTAGTTTATAGTTCAGTTTAGTTTAGTTTAGTATAGTTTAGTTTTGTTTAATTTAGTTTTGTTTAATTTATTTTAATTTAGTTTAGTTTAGTTTAGTATATAGTTTAGTTTTTAATTTAGTTTAGTTTAGATTATAGTTTAGTTTATGATTTAGTTTAGTTTAGTTTGGTTTGGTTTAGTTTAGTTCTCTTTGTTTTAGTTTAGTTTAGTTTAGGTTAGATTAGCTTAGTTTAGTTTAGTTTAATTTAGGTTAGGTTCAGTTAGGTTAGTTTAGTTTACTTTGGTTTAGTTTAGGTTAGGTTAGCTTAGGTTATGTTAGGTGAGTTTATTTTAGTTTAGTAGTTTAGTTTAGTTTAGGTTAGGTTAGTTTAGTTTAGTTTCGTTTAGTTTAGTTTAGTTTAGGTATGGTTAGGTTTAGATTGGTTAGGTTAGGTTAGGTTAGGTTAGTTTAGTTTATTTTAGGTTAGTTTAGGTTAGGTAAGGTTAGGTTAGTTAAATTTAATTTTGTTATATTATAATTTAGTTTATAGTTTAGTTTAGGTTAGTTTATTGTTTAGTTTAGTTAAGTTTAGTTTAGGTTAGGTAAGGTTAGGTTAGGTTAGTTTAGTTTAGTTTAGTTTAGTGAATTTAGTTTAGTTTAGGTTTTAGTTAAGCTTAGTTAGTTTAGTTTAGATTAGTATAGTTTACTTTAGGTTAGGTTAGGTAATTTTAGTTTAGTTTAGTTTAGGTTAGCTTAGGTGAAGTTATGTTACTTTAGTTTAGTTTAGTTTATTTTAGTTTATTTACAGTTTAGTTTAGTTTATAATTAATTTAGTTTAGTGTAGTTTAGGTTAGGTTAAGTTAGGTTAGATTAGTTTAGTTTAGTTTAGGTTAGGTTAGGTGAGAATAGTTTAGTTTATTTTAGTTTAGTTTAGTTTATAGTTAAGTTTACAGTTTAAATTAGTTTAGTTTAGATTAATTTAGTTTAGGTTAGGTTAGGTTATGTTAGGTTAGGTTAGTTTAGCATAGGTTTGATTAGGTTAGGTTAGTTTAGGTTACGGCAGTTTAATTTAGTTTAGGTTAGGTTGGTTTAGTTTAGTTTCGTTTAGTTTAGTTTAGTTTAGGTTAGGTTAGGTTTAGTTTGTTTAGGTTAGGTTAGGTTAGGTTAGTTTAGCTAATTTTAGTTTAGTTTATAGTTTCGTTAATTTAGTTTAGTTTAGTTTAGTGTATAGTTAAGTTTATAGTTTAGTTTAGTTTATGATTTAGTATAGTTTAATTTAGTTAATTTATTTTATATTTTAATTTAGTTTAGTTTATGTTAGTTTAGTTTAGTTTAGTTTAGTTTGGTTTCATTAGGTGTGGTTATGATAGTTTAGTTTAGTTTAGTTTTAGTTTATAGTTTAGTTTAGTTTATTTTATACTTAAGTTCATAGTTTAGTTTATAGTTTAGTTTAGGCTATTTTAGATTAGTTTAGTTTAGTTTGGTTTATTTTAGTTTAGTTTAGGTTAGGTGAGCATAGGTTAGTTTAGTTTAATTTAGATTAGGTTATTTAGGTTAGGTTATGTTAGGTTAGTTTAGTTTAGTTTAGTTTATGTTAGGTTAGGTTATGTTAGTTTAGTTTAGATTAGCTTAGTTTAGCTTAGGTTATGTTAGTTTAGGTAATTTTACTTTAGTTTAATTTAGTTTAGTTTATAGTTTAGTATAGTTTATAGTTTAGTTTATAGTTTTCTTTAGTTTATAGTGTAGTTTAGTTTAGTTTAGTTTCGTTTCGTTTAGGTTAGGTTCGGTTACGTTAGGTTATGTTAGGTAAAGTTAGTTTAGTTTAGTTATGTTTAGTTTAGTTTATAGTTTAGTTTATTAATTAGTTTAGTTTAGTTTATAGTTAAGTATATAGTTTAGTATAGTTTAGTTTAGTGTAGTTTAGTTTAGATTAGCTTAGTTAGTTTATTTTGGATTAGTTTACTTTACGTTACGTTAGGTTAGATTAATTTATTTTAGTTTAGGTTATGTTAAGTCAGGTTACTTTAGTTTAGCATAGTTTAGTTTAGTTTAGATAATTTATAGTTTAGTTTAGTTTAGTTTCGGTTAGTTTAGGTTAGGTTAGATTAATTTAATTAAGGTTGGGATAGTTTAGTTCAGTTTAGTTTAGTTTAGTTAAGCTTAGTTAGTTTAGTTTAGATTAGTATAGTTTACGTAGGTTAGGTTAGGTTAGGTAAGTTTAGTTCTCTTTAGGTTAGGTTAGGTTAGGTGAAGTTAGGTTACTTTAGTTCAGTTAAGTTTAATTTAGTTTAGTTTAGTGTAGTTTAGATTAGGTTAGGTTAGGTTAGATTAGTTTAGTTTAGTTTAGGTTAGGTTAGGTTAGGATAGTTTAGTTTAGTTTATTTTAGTTTAGTTTAGTTTATAGTTTAGTTTATAGTTTAAATTAGTTTAGTTTAGTTTAGTTTAGTTTAGTTTAGTTTAGTTTAGGTTAGGTTATGTTAGGTGAGTTTAGTTTAGTTTAGTTTAGGTTAGGTTAGGTGAGTTTAGTTTAGTTTAGTTTAGTTTAGGTTAGGTTAGGTTAGGTTAGGTTATGTTAGGTTATGTTAGGTTATGTTAGGTTAGGTTAGTGTAGTTTAGTTTAGTTTAGATTTGACTCGTTTAGTTTATAATTTAGTTTATAGTTCAGTTTAGTTTGGTTTAGTATAGTTTAGTTTTGTTTAATTTAGTTTTGTTTAATTTATTTTAATTTAGTTTAGTTTAGTTTAGTATATAGTTTAATTTTTAATTTAGTTTAGTTTAGTTTATAGTTTAGTTTAGTTTATGGTTAATTTATAGTTTAGTTTAGTTTATTTTAGTTTAGTTCAGTTTAGGATATGTCAGGTTAGTTTAGGTTAGTTTACTTTAGTTTAGTATAGTTTATAGTTTGGATTTGTTTAGTTTAGTTTATAGTTCAGTTTAGTTGAGTTTATTTTAATTTAGTTTAATTAAATTTTCTTTACTGTACAATTTTGTTTAGTTTAGTTTAGTTTATAGTTTAGTTTAGTTTAGTTTATGGTTAAGTTTATACTTTTGTTTAGTTTAATTTAGTTTAGTTTAGTATAGTTTAGCTCAGGTTAGCTTAGGTTAGGTTAATTTAGTTTAGTTTAGGTTAGGTTAGGTTAGGTTAGGTTTGGTTACTTTAGTTAAGTTTAGTTTAGTTTAGTTAATTTATACTTTAGTTTAGTTTAGCATATAGTTTAGTTTAGTTTAGTTTATAGTATAGTATAGTTTGGTTTAGTTTAGTTTAGGGTAGGTTAGATTAGTTTAGTTTATTTTAGTATAGGTTAGATTTGGTTAGGGTAGTTTAGTTAAGTTTATAGTTTAGTTTAGGTTAGGTTATGTTAGGTTAGGTTAGGTTAGGTTAGTTTAGTTTAGATTAGTTTAGTTTACTTTACTTTAGTTTTGTTTAGTTTTGTTTAGGTTAGGTTAGGTTAGTTTAGGTTAGGTTAGGTTAGCGTATTTTGGTTTAGTTTAGTTTAGTTAAGTTTTGTTTAGTTTATAATTTAGTTTAGTTTAGTTTAGCTTGGTTTAGTTTAGGTTGGGTTAGGTTAGTTTAGTTTAGTTTAGTTTGGTTTATTTTAGTTTAGTTTAGGTTAGGTGAGCATAGGTTAGTTTAGTTTAATTTAGATTAGGTTATTTAGGTTAGGTTATGTTAAAGTTAGTTTAGTTTAGTTTAGTTTATGTTAGTTTAGGTTAGGTTAGGTTAGGTTATGTTAGTTTAGTTTAGTTTAGCTTAGTTTAGCTTAGGTTAGGTTAGTTTAGGTTATTTTACTTTAGTTTAGTTTAGTTTAGTTTATAATTTAGTATAGTTTATAGTTTAGTTTATACTTTACTTTAGTTTATAGTGTAGTTTAGTTTAGTTTAGTTTCGTTTCGTTTAGGTTAGGTTCGGTTACGTTAGGTTATGTTAGGTTAAGTTAGTTTAGTTTAGTTTAGTTTAGTTATGTTTAGTTTAGTTTATAGTTTAGTTTATTAATTAGTTTAGTTTAGTTTATAATTAAGTATATAGTTTAGTATAGTTTAGTTTAGTGTAGTTTAGTTTAGATTAGCTTAGTTAGTTTATTTTGGATTAGTTTACTTTACGTTACGTTAGGTTAGGTTAATTTATTTTAATTTAGGTTAGGTTAGGTTAAGTCAGGTTACTTTAGTTTAGCATAGTTTAGTTTAGTTTAGATAATTTTAGTTTATTTATAGTTTAGTTAGTTTATAATTTAGTTTAGTTTAGTGTGGTTTAGATTAGGTTAGGTTGGGTTAGATTAGTTTAGTTTAGGTTAGGTTAGGTTAGGATAGTTTAGTTTAGTTTATTTTAGTTTAGTTTAGTTTATAGTTCAAATTAGTTTAGTTCAGATTAGTTTAGTTTAGTTTAGTTTACTTAAGTTTAGTTTAGGTTAGGTTAGGTTAGGTTATGTTAGGTTTGGTTAGTGTAGTTTAGTTTAGTTAAGTTCAGTTTGTATTAGGTTAGGTTAATTTAATTTAGTTTAGTTTAGGTTAGGGTAGGTGAGTTTAATTTAGTTTAGTTTAGTTTACGTTAGGTTAGGTTAGGTTAGGTTAGGTTAGGTTAATTTAGTTTAGTTTAGTTTAATTTAGTTTATTTAATTTATAGTTTAGTTAAATTTAGTTTAGTTTATAGTTTAGATTATAGTTTAGTTTATTTTATATTTTAGTTTAGTTTAGTTAATGTTAGGTTAGTTTAGTTTAGTTTAGTTTAGTTTCGGTTAGGTGTGGTTAGGATAGTTTAGTTTAGTTTAGTTTAGTTTTAGTTGATAGTTTAGTTTAGTTTATTTTATACTTAAGTTCATAGTTTAGTTTATAGTTTAGTTTAGGCTATTTTAGATTAGTTTAGTTTAGTTTGGTTTAGTTTAGGTTAGGTTTGTTTAGGTTAATTTAGTAAAGTTTAGTTTAGTTTTGTTTATTTAGTTTATTTTATAGTTTAGTTTAGTTAAGTTTAGTTTAGTTTAATTTAGTTTAGTTTAGTTTTGTTTAATTTAGTTTAGTTTAGTTTTGTTTAATTTAGATTAGTTTAATTTAGTTTAGTTTTGTTTAGATCAGGTTAGGTTGTTTAGGTTAGTTTAGTTTAGTTTAGTTTAGCTAAGTTTAGTTTAGTTTATAGTTTCGGTAATTTATTTTAGTTTAATTTAGTGTATAGTTAGGTTTATAGTTTAGTTTAGTTTATAGTTTATTTTATAGTTTAGTATATTTTAGTTTAGTTTAGTTTAATTTAGCTTAGTTTAGTTTAGTTTCGTTTAGTTTAGGGTAAATAAGGTTAGGTTAGATTGGGTTAAGTTAGTTTAGTTTAGTTTTGTTTAGGTTAGTATAGGTTTGGTTAGGTTAGTTTAGTTCATTTTATTTTAATTTAGTGTAATTAATATATAGTTTAGTTAAATTTAGTTTAGTTTATAGTTTAGATTATAGTTTAGTTTAGTTCATTTTATATTTTAGTTTTGTTTAGTTTAGGTTAGGTTAGTTTAGTTTAGTTTATTTTAGGTTAGGTTAGTTTGGGTTAGAATAGTTTAGTTTAGTTTAGTTTATTTTTAATTTATAGTTTATTATAGTTTTGTGAATACTCAAGTTTATAATTTATTTTATAATCTAGTTTAAAAATTTAGTTTAGGCTATTTTGGATTAGTTTAGCTTAGTTTAGTTTAGTTTAGTTTAGTTTAGAATAGGTTAGGTTAGGTTAATTTAGTATTGTTTAGTTTAGTTTAGTTTATTTAATTTATTTTATAGTTTAGTTTATAGTTTAGTTTAGTTAAGTTTAGTTTAGTTTATTGTTTAGTTTGCTTTAGTTTAGTTTTGTTTAATTTATTTTAGTTTAGTTTACTTTAGTTTAGTTTAGGTTAGGTTAGCTTAGGTTATGTTAGGTGAGTTTATTTTAGTTTAGTAGATTAGTTTAGTTTAGGTTAGGATAGTTTAGTTCAGTTTAGTTTAGTTTAGTTAAGCTTAGCTAGTTTAGTTTAGATTAGTATAGTTTACGTTAGGTTAGGTTAGGTAAGTTTAGTTTTGTTTAGGTTAGGTTAGGTTAGGTGAAGTTAGGTTACTTTAGTTTGGTTAAGTTTAATTTATTTTTTTTATTTTAGTTTATTTATAGTTTAGTTTAGTTTATAATTTAGTTTAGTTTAGTTTAGTTTAGATTAGGTTAGGTTAGGTTAGATTAGTTTAGTTTATTTTAGTTTAGTTTAGTTTAGTTTACAGTTTAGTTTATAGTTTAAATTAGTTTAGTTCAGATTAGTTTAGTTTAGTTTAGTTTACTTAAGTTTAGTTTAGGTTAGGTTAGGTTAGGTTAGGTTATGTTAGGTTTGGTTATAGTAGTTTAGTTTGGTTAAGTTCAGTTTATATTAGGTTAGGTTAATTTAATTTAGTTTAGTTTAGTTTAGGTTAGGTTAGGTGAGTTTAATTTAGTTTAGTTTAGTTTGGTTTAGTTTAGGTTAGGTTTGTTTAGGTTAATTTAGTTAAGCTTAGTTAGTTTAGTTTAGATTAGTATAGTTTACGTTAGGTTAGGTTAGGTTAGGTAAGTTTAGTTCTCTTTAGGTTAGGTTAGGTTAGGTGAAGTTAGGTTACTTTAGTTTAGTTAAGTTTAATTTAGTTTAGTTTAGTGTAGTTTAGATTATGTTAGGTTAGGTTAGATTAGTTTAGTTTAGTTTAGGTTAGGTTAGGTTAGGATAGTTTAGTTTAGTTTATTTTAGTTTAGTTTAGTTTAGTTTATAGTTTAGTTTATAGTTTAAATTAGTTTAGTTTAGTTTAGTTTAGTTTAGTTTAGTTTAGTTTAGGTTAGGTTATGTTAGGTGAGTTTAGTTTAGTTTAGTTTAGGTTAGGTTCGGTTACGTTATGTTATGTTAGCTTATGTTAGTTTAGTTTAGTTTAGTTTAGTCTAGTTTAGTTAAGTTTAGTTTAGTTTAGTTTAGGTTAGGTTAGGTTTAGTTTGGTTAGATTAGGTTAGATTAGGTTAGTTTAGTTAATTTTAGTTTAGTTTATAGTTTCGTTAATTTAGTTTAGTTTAGTTTAGTGTATAGTTAAGTTTATAGTTTAGTTTAGTATATGGTTTAGTATAGTTTAGTTTAGTTTAGTTTAACTTAGTTTAGTTTAGATTCGTATAGTTTAGTTTAGGTTAAGTTAGGTTAGGTTTGGTTAGGTTAATTTAGTTTAGTTTAGTTTAATTTAGTTTATTTAATTTATAGTTTAGTTAAATTTAGTTTATTTTATAGTTTAGATTATAGTTTAGTTTATTTTATATTTTAGTTTAGTTTATTTTAGGTTAGGTTAGTTTAGTTTAGTTTAGTTTAGTTTCGGTTAGGTTGGGTTAGGATAGTTTAGTTTAGTTTAGTTTAGTTTTAGTTTATAGTTTAGTTTAGTTTATTTTATACTTAAGTTCATAGTTTAGTTTGTAGTTTAGTTTAGGCTATTTTAGATTAGTTTAGTTTAGTTTGGTTTAGTTTAGGTTTGGTTTGGTTAGGTTAATTTAGTAAAGTTTAGTTTAGTTTTGTTTATTTAGTTTATTTTATAGTTTAGTTTAGTTAAGTTTAGTTTAGTTTAATTAAGATAGTTTAGTTTTGTTTAATTTAGTTTAGTTTAGTTTTGTTTAATTTAGTTTAGTTTAATTTAGTTTAGTTTAGTTTAGATCAGGTTAGGTTGTTTAGGTTAGTTTAGTTTAGTTCAGTTTAGCTAAGTTTAGTTTAGTTTATAGTTTCGGTAATTTATTTTAGTTTAATTTAGTGTATAGTTAGGTTTATAGTTTAGTTTAGTTTATAGTTTATTTTATAGTTTAGTATATTTTACTTTAGTTTAGTTTAGTTTTTGCTTAGTTTAGTTTAGTTTCGTTTAGTTTAGGGTAGGTAAGGTTAGGTTGGGTTGGGTTAAGTTAGTTTAGTTTAGTTTTGTTTAGGTTAGGTTAGGCTTGGTTAGGTTAGTTTAGTTCATTTTATTTTAATTTAGTGTAGTTAATTTATAGTTTAGTTAAATTTAGTTTATAGTTTAGATTATAGTTTTGTTTAATTTAGGTTAGGTTAGTTTAGTTTAGTTTATTTTAGGTTAAGTTAGTTTGGGTTAGAATAGTTTAGTTTAGTTTAGTTTATTTTTAATTTATAGTTTATTTTAGTTTTGTGAATACTTAAGTTTATCGTTTAGTTTATAATCTAGTTTATAGTTTAGTTTAGGCTATTTTGAATTAGTTTAGTATAGTTTACTTTAGTTTATTTTAGTTTAGAATAGGTTAGGTTAGGTTAATTTAGTAATGTTTAGTTTAGTTTAGTTTATTTAGTTTATTTTATAGTTTAGTTTATAGTTTAGTTTAGTTAAGTTTAGTTTAGTTTATTGTTTAGTTTGCTTTAGTTTAGTTTTGTTTAATTTATTTTAGTTTAGTTTAGTTTGGTTTCGTTTAGATTAGGTTAGGTTATGTTAATTTAGGTTAGCTTAGTTTAGTTTAGTTTAGGTTAGATTAAGTTAGGTAAGGTTAGTTAAGTTTAGTTTAGTTAAGTTAAGTTTAGTTTAATTTATAGTTTAGTTTAGTTTACTTTAGTTTATAGTTTAGTTTAGTTTAGTTTATTTTAGTTTAAAGTTTAGTTTATACTTTCGTTTACTTTAGTTAATAATTTTGTTTATGGTTTAGTTTAGTTTAGTTTAATTATGTTTTATTTAGTTTAGTTTAGTTTCGTTTAGGTTTGGTTAGGTTAGGTTAGTTTAGTTTAATTCTATTTAGGTTAGGTTAGGTAATTTTAGGTTAGTATAGTTTAGTTAATTTATTTTAGTTAATAGTTCAGTATAGTTTACAGTTTAGTTTATAGTTTAGTTCAGTTTGTAGTGTAGTTTATAGTTTAGTTTAGTTTAGTTTCGTTTAGGTTATGTTAGGTTAGGTTAGGTTGGATTAGCTTAGTTTAGTTTAGTTTAGTTTAGGTTAGTTTCGGTTACGTTATGTTATGTTAGCTTATGTTAGTTTAGTTTAGTTTAGTTTAGTCTAGTTTAGTTAAGTTTAGTTTAGTTTATACTTTAGTTTATATTAGTTTATTTATTAGTTTAGTTTATAGTTAAGTATATAGTTTAGTTTAGTTTAGTTTAGTTTAGCTTAGTTTGTTTATTTTAGATTAGTATAGCTTACGTTACGTTAGGTTAAACCTAACTTAACGTAAGCTAACGTAGGTTAGGTTCGTTTAGTTTAGTTTAATTAGATTAGGTTAGGTTAAGTTAGGTTACTTTAGCTTAGTTTAGTTTAGTTTAGATAATTTATGGTTTAGTTTAGTTAAGTTTAATTTATAGATCAGTATATAGTTTACTTTAGTTTATAGTTCAGTTTAGGTTAGATTAGTTTAAGTTAGATTAAGTTAGATTAGTTTAGTTTAGTTTAGTTTCGGTTAGGTTAGATTAGGTTACATTAAGTTAGCTTAGGTTAGCTTAGTTTAGTTTAGTTTAGTATAGTTAGGTTTAGTTAAGTTTTGTTTAGTTTACAGTTTAGTTTAGTTAAGTTTAGTTTATAATTTAGTTTATAGTTCAGTTTAGTTTAGTTCATACTTTATTTTAGTTTACTTTAGTTTCAGTTTTAGTTTAGTTTAGTTTAGGTTAGGTTAGGTTAGGTTAGGTTAGTTTAGTTTAGTTTAGTTTATGTTAGTTTAGGTTAGGTTAGGTTATGTTAGTCTAGTTTAGTTTAGCTTAGTTTAGCTTAGGTTAGGTTAGTTTAGGTTATTTTACTTTAGTTTAGTTTAGTTTAGTTTATAGTTTTGTTTAGGTTAGGTTAGGTTAGGGTAGGTGAAGTTAGGTTAGTTTAGTTTAGTTAAGTTTAATTTAGTTTAGTTTATTTTAGTTTATTTATAGTTCAGTTTAGTTTATAATTTAGTTTAGTTTAGTGTAGTTTAGATTAGGTTAGGTTAGGTTAGATTAGTTTAGTTTAGTTTAAGTTAGGTTAGGTTAGGATAGTTTAGTTTAGTTTATTTTAGTTTAGTTTAGTTTAGTTTATACTTTAGTTTATAGTTTAAATTAGTTTAGTTCAGATTAGTTTAGTTTAGTTTCGTTTACTTAAGTTTAGTTTAGGTTAGGTTAGGTTAGGTTATGTTAGGTTTGGTTAGTGTAGTTTAGTTTAGTTAAGTTCAGTTTATATTAGGTTAGGTTAATTTAATTTAGTTTAGTTTAGTTTAGGTTAGGTTAGGTGAGTTTCATTTAGTTTAGTTTAGTTTAGGTTAGGTTAGGTTAGGTTAGGTTATGTTAGGTTAGGTTAGTGTAGTGTAGTTTAGTTTAGTTTAGATTTGACTCGTTAATTTATAATTTAGTTTATAGTTCAGTTTACAGTTTAGTTTAGTTTAGTTTCGGTTAGTTTAGGTTAGGTTAGATTAATTTAATTTAGGTTAGGATAGTTTAGTTCAGTTTAGTTTATTTAAGCTTAGTTAGTTTAGTTTAGATTAGTATAGTTTACGTTAGGTTAGGTTAGGTTAGGTAAGTTTAGTTTTGTTTAGGTTAGGTTAGGTTAGGTGAAGTTAGGTTACTTTAGTTTAGTTAAGTTTAATTTAGTTTAGTTTAGTGTAGTTTAGATTAGGTTAGGTTAGGTTAGATTAGTTTAGTTTAGTTTAGGTTAGGTTAGGTTAGGATAGTTTAGTTTAGTTTATTTTATTTTAGTTTAGTTTAGTTTATAGTTTAGTTTATAGTTTAAATTAGTTTAGTTTAGATTAGTTTAGTTTAGTTTAGTTTAGTTTAGGTTAGGTTATGTTAGGTGAGTTTAGTTTAGTTTAGTTTAGGTTAGGTTAGTTTAGTTTAGTTTCGTTTAGTTTAGTTTAGTTTAGCTTAAGTTAGGTTTAGTTTGGTTAGGTTAGGTTAGGTTAGGTTAGGTTAGTTTAGTTTAGTATAGTTTAGGTTAGGTTAGGTTAGGTTAGGTTAAGTTAGGTTATGTTAGGTTAGGTTATAGTAGTTTAGTTTAGTTAAGTTTAGATTTTACTCGTTTAGTTTATAGTTTAGTTTATAGTTCAGTTTAGTTTAGTTTAGTATAGTTTAGTTTTGTTTAATTTAGTTTTGTTTAATTTATTTTAATTTAGTTTAGTTTAGTTTAGTATATAGTTTAGTTTTTAATTTAGTTTAGTTTAGATTATAGTTTAGTTTATGATTTAGTTTAGTTTAGTTTGGTTTGGTTTAGTTTAGTTCTCTTTGTTTTAGTTTAGTTTAGTTTAGGTTAGATTAGCTTAGTTTAGTTTAGTTTAATTTAGGTTAGGTTCAGTTAGGTTAGTTTAGTTTACTTTAGTTTAGTTTAGGTTAGGTTAGCTTAGGTTATGTTAGGTGAGTTTATTTTAGTTTAGTAGTTTAGTTTAGTTTAGGTTAGGTTAGTTTAGTTTAGTTTCGTTTAGTTTAGTTTAGTTTAGGTATGGTTAGGTTTAGATTGGTTAGGTTAGGTTAGGTTAGGTTAGTTTAGTTTATTTTAGGTTAGTTTAGGTTAGGTAAGGTTAGGTTAGTTAAATTTAATTTTGTTAGATTATAATTTAGTTTATAGTTTAGTTTAGGTTAGTTTATTGTTTAGTTTAGTTAAGTTTAGTTTAGGTTAGGTAAGGTTAGGTTAGGTTAGTTTAGTTTAGTTTAGTTTAGTGAATTTAGTTTAGTTTAGGTTTTAGTTAAGCTTAGTTAGTTTAGTTTAGATTAGTATAGTTTACTTTAGGTTAGGTTAGGTAATTTTAGTTTAGTTTAGTTTAGGTTAGCTTAGGTGAAGTTATGTTACTTTAGTTTAGTTTAGTTTATTTTAGTTTATTTACAGTTTAGTTTAGTTTATAATTAATTTAGTTTAGTGTAGTTTAGGTTAGGTTAAGTTAGGTTAGATTAGTTTAGTTTAGTTTAGGTTAGGTTAGGTGAGAATAGTTTAGTTTATTTTAGTTTAGTTTAGTTTATAGTTAAGTTTACAGTTTAAATTAGTTTAGTTTAGATTAATTTAGTTTAGGTTAGGTTAGGTTATGTTAGGTTAGGTTAGTTTAGCATAGGTTTGATTAGGTTAGGTTAGTTTAGGTTACGGCAGTTTAATTTAGTTTAGGTTAGGTTGGTTTAGTTTAGTTTCGTTTAGTTTAGTTTAGTTTAGGTTAGGTTAGGTTTAGTTTGTTTAGGTTAGGTTAGGTTAGGTTAGTTTAGCTAATTTTAGTTTAGTTTATAGTTTCGTTAATTTAGTTTAGTTTAGTTTAGTGTATAGTTAAGTTTATAGTTTAGTTTAGTTTATGATTTAGTATAGTTTAGTTTAGTTTAGTTTATTTTATATTTTAATTTAGTTTAGTTTATGTTAGTTTAGTTTAGTTTAGTTTAGTTTGGTTTCATTAGGTGTGGTTATGATAGTTTAGTTTAGTTTAGTTTTAGTTTATAGTTTAGTTTAGTTTATTTTATACTTAAGTTCATAGTTTAGTTTATAGTTTAGTTTAGGCTATTTTAGATTAGTTTAGTTTAGTTTGGTTTATTTTAGTTTAGTTTAGGTTAGGTGAGCATAGGTTAGTTTAGTTTAATTTAGATTAGGTTATTTAGGTTAGGTTATGTTAGGTTAGTTTAGTTTAGTTTAGTTTATGTTAGGTTATGTTAGGTTAGGTTATGTTAGTTTAGTTTAGATTAGCTTAGTTTAGCTTAGGTTATGTTAGTTTAGGTAATTTTACTTTAGTTTAATTTAGTTTAGTTTATAGTTTAGTATAGTTTATAGTTTAGTTTATAGTTTTCTTTAGTTTATAGTGTAGTTTAGTTTAGTTTAGTTTCGTTTCGTTTAGGTTAGGTTCGGTTACGTTAGGTTATGTTAGGTAAAGTTAGTTTAGTTTAGTTATGTTTAGTTTAGTTTATAGTTTAGTTTATTAATTAGTTTAGTTTAGTTTATAGTTAAGTATATAGTTTAGTATAGTTTAGTTTAGTGTAGTTTAGTTTAGATTAGCTTAGTTAGTTTATTTTGGATTAGTTTACTTTACGTTACGTTAGGTTAGATTAATTTATTTTAGTTTAGGTTATGTTAAGTCAGGTTACTTTAGTTTAGCATAGTTTAGTTTAGTTTAGATAATTTATAGTTTAGTTTAGTTTAGTTTCGGTTAGTTTAGGTTAGGTTAGATTAATTTAATTAAGGTTGGGATAGTTTAGTTCAGTTTAGTTTAGTTTAGTTAAGCTTAGTTAGTTTAGTTTAGATTAGTATAGTTTACGTAGGTTAGGTTAGGTTAGGTAAGTTTAGTTCTCTTTAGGTTAGGTTAGGTTAGGTGAAGTTAGGTTACTTTAGTTCAGTTAAGTTTAATTTAGTTTAGTTTAGTGTAGTTTAGATTAGGTTAGGTTAGGTTAGATTAGTTTAGTTTAGTTTAGGTTAGGTTAGGTTAGGATAGTTTAGTTTAGTTTATTTTAGTTTAGTTTAATTTATAGTTTAGTTTATAGTTTAAATTAGTTTAGTTTAGTTTAGTTTAGTTTAGTTTAGTTTAGGTTAGGTTATGTTAGGTGAGTTTAGTTTAGTTTAGTTTAGGTTAGGTTAGGTGAGTTTAGTTTAGTTTAGTTTAGTTTAGGTTAGGTTAGGTTAGGTTATGTTAGGTTATGTTAGGTTATGTTAGGTTAGGTTAGTGTAGTTTAGTTTAGTTTAGATTTGACTCGTTTAGTTTATAATTTAGTTTATAGTTCAGTTTAGTTTGGTTTAGTATAGTTTAGTTTTGTTTAATTTAGTTTTGTTTAATTTATTTTAATTTAGTTTAGTTTAGTTTAGTATATAGTTTAATTTTTAATTTAGTTTAGTTTAGTTTATAGTTTAGTTTAGTTTATGGTTAATTTATAGTTTAGTTTAGTTTATTTTAGTTTAGTTCAGTTTAGGATATGTCAGGTTAGTTTAGGTTAGTTTACTTTAGTTTAGTATAGTTTATAGTTTGGATTTGTTTAGTTTAGTTTATAGTTCAGTTTAGTTGAGTTTATTTTAATTTAGTTTAATTAAATTTTCTTTACTGTACAATTTTGTTTAGTTTAGTTTAGTTTATAGTTTAGTTTAGTTTAGTTTATGGTTAAGTTTATACTTTTGTTTAGTTTAATTTAGTTTAGTTTAGTATAGTTTAGCTCAGGTTAGCTTAGGTTAGGTTAATTTAGTTTAGTTTAGGTTAGGTTAGGTTAGGTTAGGTTTGGTTACTTTAGTTAAGTTTAGTTTAGTTTAGTTAATTTATACTTTAGTTTAGTTTAGCATATAGTTTAGTTTAGTTTAGTTTATAGTATAGTATAGTTTGGTTTAGTTTAGTTTAGGGTAGGTTAGATTAGTTTAGTTTATTTTAGTATAGGTTAGATTTGGTTAGGGTAGTTTAGTTAAGTTTATAGTTTAGTTTAGGTTAGGTTATGTTAGGTTAGGTTAGGTTAGGTTAGTTTAGTTTAGATTAGTTTAGTTTACTTTACTTTAGTTTTGTTTAGTTTTGTTTAGGTTAGGTTAGGTTAGTTTAGGTTAGGTTAGGTTAGCGTATTTTGGTTTAGTTTAGTTTAGTTAAGTTTTGTTTAGTTTATAATTTAGTTTAGTTTAGTTTAGCTTGGTTTAGTTTAGGTTGGGTTAGGTTAGTTTAGTTTAGTTTAGTTTGGTTTATTTTAGTTTAGTTTAGGTTAGGTGAGCATAGGTTAGTTTAGTTTAATTTAGATTAGGTTATTTAGGTTAGGTTATGTTAAAGTTAGTTTAGTTTAGTTTAGTTTATGTTAGTTTAGGTTAGGTTAGGTTAGGTTATGTTAGTTTAGTTTAGTTTAGCTTAGTTTAGCTTAGGTTAGGTTAGTTTAGGTTATTTTACTTTAGTTTAGTTTAGTTTAGTTTATAATTTAGTATAGTTTATAGTTTAGTTTATACTTTACTTTAGTTTATAGTGTAGTTTAGTTTAGTTTAGTTTCGTTTCGTTTAGGTTAGGTTCGGTTACGTTAGGTTATGTTAGGTTAAGTTAGTTTAGTTTAGTTTAGTTTAGTTATGTTTAGTTTAGTTTATAGTTTAGTTTATTAATTAGTTTAGTTTAGTTTATAATTAAGTATATAGTTTAGTATAGTTTAGTTTAGTGTAGTTTAGTTTAGATTAGCTTAGTTAGTTTATTTTGGATTAGTTTACTTTACGTTACGTTAGGTTAGGTTAATTTATTTTAATTTAGGTTAGGTTAGGTTAAGTCAGGTTACTTTAGTTTAGCATAGTTTAGTTTAGTTTAGATAATTTTAGTTTATTTATAGTTTAGTTAGTTTATAATTTAGTTTAGTTTAGTGTGGTTTAGATTAGGTTAGGTTGGGTTAGATTAGTTTAGTTTAGGTTAGGTTAGGTTAGGATAGTTTAGTTTAGTTTATTTTAGTTTAGTTTAGTTTATAGTTCAAATTAGTTTAGTTCAGATTAGTTTAGTTTAGTTTAGTTTACTTAAGTTTAGTTTAGGTTAGGTTAGGTTAGGTTATGTTAGGTTTGGTTAGTGTAGTTTAGTTTAGTTAAGTTCAGTTTGTATTAGGTTAGGTTAATTTAATTTAGTTTAGTTTAGGTTAGGGTAGGTGAGTTTAATTTAGTTTAGTTTAGTTTACGTTAGGTTAGGTTAGGTTAGGTTAGGTTAGGTTAATTTAGTTTAGTTTAGTTTAATTTAGTTTATTTAATTTATAGTTTAGTTAAATTTAGTTTAGTTTATAGTTTAGATTATAGTTCAGTTTATTTTATATTTTAGTTTAGTTTAGTTAATGTTAGGTTAGTTTAGTTTAGTTTAGTTTAGTTTCGGTTAGGTGTGGTTAGGATAGTTTAGTTTAGTTTAGTTTAGTTTTAGTTGATAGTTTAGTTTAGTTTATTTTATACTTAAGTTCATAGTTTAGTTTATAGTTTAGTTTAGGCTATTTTAGATTAGTTTAGTTTAGTTTGGTTTAGTTTAGGTTAGGTTTGTTTAGGTTAATTTAGTAAAGTTTAGTTTAGTTTTGTTTATTTAGTTTATTTTATAGTTTAGTTTAGTTTAATTTAGTTTATTTAATTTATAGTTTAGTTAAATTTAGTTTAGTTTATAGTTTAGATTATAGTTTAGTTTATTTTATATTTTAGTTTAGTTTAGTTAATGTTAGGTTAGTTTAGTTTAGTTTAGTTTAGTTTCGGTTAGGTGTGGTTAGGATAGTTTAGTTTAGTTTAGTTTAGTTTTAGTTGATAGTTTAGTTTAGTTTATTTTATACTTAAGTTCATAGTTTAGTTTATAGTTTAGTTTAGGCTATTTTGGATTAGTTTAGCTTAGTTTAGTTTAGTTTAGTTTAGTTTAGAATAGGTTAGGTTAGGTTAATTTAGTATTGTTTAGTTTAGTTTAGTTTATTTAATTTATTTTATAGTTTAGTTTATAGTTTAGTTTAGTTAAGTTTAGTTTAGTTTATTGTTTAGTTTGCTTTAGTTTAGTTTTGTTTAATTTATTTTAGTTTAGTTTACTTTAGTTTAGTTTAGGTTAGGTTAGCTTAGGTTATGTTAGGTGAGTTTATTTTAGTTTAGTAGATTAGTTTAGTTTAGGTTAGGATAGTTTAGTTCAGTTTAGTTTAGTTTAGTTAAGCTTAGCTAGTTTAGTTTAGATTAGTATAGTTTACGTTAGGTTAGGTTAGGTAAGTTTAGTTTTGTTTAGGTTAGGTTAGGTTAGGTGAAGTTAGGTTACTTTAGTTTGGTTAAGTTTAATTTATTTTAGTTTATTTTAGTTTATTTATAGTTTAGTTTAGTTTATAATTTAGTTTAGTTTAGTTTAGTTTAGATTAGGTTAGGTTAGGTTAGATTAGTTTAGTTTATTTTAGTTTAGTTTAGTTTACAGTTTAGTTTATAGTTTAAATTAGTTTAGTTCAGATTAGTTTAGTTTAGTTTAGTTTACTTAAGTTTAGTTTAGGTTAGGTTAGGTTAGGTTAGGTTAGGTTATGTTAGGTTTGGTTATAGTAGTTTAGTTTAGTTAAGTTCAGTTTATATTAGGTTAGGTTAATTTAATTTAGTTTAGTTTAGTTTAGGTTAGGTTAGGTGAGTTTAATTTAGTTTAGTTTAGTTTGGTTTAGTTTAGGTTAGGTTTGTTTAGGTTAATTTAGTTAAGCTTAGTTAGTTTAGTTTAGATTAGTATAGTTTACGTTAGGTTAGGTTAGGTTAGGTAAGTTTAGTTCTCTTTAGGTTAGGTTAGGTTAGGTGAAGTTAGGTTACTTTAGTTTAGTTAAGTTTAATTTAGTTTAGTTTAGTGTAGTTTAGATTATGTTAGGTTAGGTTAGATTAGTTTAGTTTAGTTTAGGTTAGGTTAGGTTAGGATAGTTTAGTTTAGTTTATTTTAGTTTAGTTTAGTTTAGTTTATAGTTTAGTTTATAGTTTAAATTAGTTTAGTTTAGTTTAGTTTAGTTTAGTTTAGTTTAGTTTAGGTTAGGTTATGTTAGGTGAGTTTAGTTTAGTTTAGTTTAGGTTAGGTTCGGTTACGTTATGTTATGTTAGCTTATGTTAGTTTAGTTTAGTTTAGTTTAGTCTAGTTTAGTTAAGTTTAGTTTAGTTTAGTTTAGGTTAGGTTAGGTTTAGTTTGGTTAGATTAGGTTAGATTAGGTTAGTTTAGCTAATTTTAGTTTAGTTTATAGTTTCGTTAATTTAGTTTAGTTTAGTTTAGTGTATAGTTAAGTTTATAGTTTAGTTTAGTATATGGTTTAGTATAGTTTAGTTTAGTTTAGTTTAACTTAGTTTAGTTTAGATTCGTATAGTTTAGTTTAGGTTAAGTTAGGTTAGGTTTGGTTAGGTTAATTTAGTTTAGTTTAGTTTAATTTAGTTTATTTAATTTATAGTTTAGTTAAATTTAGTTTATTTTATAGTTTAGATTATAGTTTAGTTTATTTTATATTTTAGTTTAGTTTATTTTAGGTTAGGTTAGTTTAGTTTAGTTTAGTTTAGTTTCGGTTAGGTTGGGTTAGGATAGTTTAGTTTAGTTTAGTTTAGTTTTAGTTTATAGTTTAGTTTAGTTTATTTTATACTTAAGTTCATAGTTTAGTTTGTAGTTTAGTTTAGGCTATTTTAGATTAGTTTAGTTTAGTTTGGTTTAGTTTAGGTTTGGTTTGGTTAGGTTAATTTAGTAAAGTTTAGTTTAGTTTTGTTTATTTAGTTTATTTTATAGTTTAGTTTAGTTAAGTTTAGTTTAGTTTAATTTAGTTTAGTTTAGTTTTGTTTAATTTAGTTTAGTTTAGTTTTGTTTAATTTAGTTTAGTTTAATTTAGTTTAGTTTAGTTTAGATCAGGTTAGGTTGTTTAGGTTAGTTTAGTTTAGTTCAGTTTAGCTAAGTTTAGTTTAGTTTATAGTTTCGGTAATTTATTTTAGTTTAATTTAGTGTATAGTTAGGTTTATAGTTTAGTTTAGTTTATAGTTTATTTTATAGTTTAGTATATTTTACTTTAGTTTAGTTTAGTTTTTGCTTAGTTTAGTTTAGTTTCGTTTAGTTTAGGGTAGGTAAGGTTAGGTTGGGTTGGGTTAAGTTAGTTTAGTTTAGTTTTGTTTAGGTTAGGTTAGGCTTGGTTAGGTTAGTTTAGTTCATTTTATTTTAATTTAGTGTAGTTAATTTATAGTTTAGTTAAATTTAGTTTATAGTTTAGATTATAGTTTTGTTTAATTTAGGTTAGGTTAGTTTAGTTTAGTTTATTTTAGGTTAAGTTAGTTTGGGTTAGAATAGTTTAGTTTAGTTTAGTTTATTTTTAATTTATAGTTTATTTTAGTTTTGTGAATACTTAAGTTTATCGTTTAGTTTATAATCTAGTTTATAGTTTAGTTTAGGCTATTTTGAATTAGTTTAGTATAGTTTACTTTAGTTTATTTTAGTTTAGAATAGGTTAGGTTAGGTTAATTTAGTAATGTTTAGTTTAGTTTAGTTTATTTAGTTTATTTTATAGTTTAGTTTATAGTTTAGTTTAGTTAAGTTTAGTTTAGTTTATTGTTTAGTTTGCTTTAGTTTAGTTTTGTTTAATTTATTTTAGTTTAGTTTAGTTTGGTTTCGTTTAGATTAGGTTAGGTTATGTTAATTTAGGTTAGCTTAGTTTAGTTTAGTTTAGGTTAGATTAAGTTAGGTAAGGTTAGTTAAGTTTAGTTTAGTTAAGTTAAGTTTAGTTTAATTTATAGTTTAGTTTAGTTTACTTTAGTTTATAGTTTAGTTTAGTTTAGTTTATTTTAGTTTAAAGTTTAGTTTATACTTTCGTTTACTTTAGTTAATAATTTTGTTTATGGTTTAGTTTTGTTTAGTTTAATTATGTTTTATTTAGTTTAGTTTAGTTTCGTTTAGGTTTGGTTAGGTTAGGTTAGTTTAGTTTAATTCTATTTAGGTTAGGTTAGGTAATTTTAGGTTAGTATAGTTTAGTTAATTTATTTTAGTTAATAGTTCAGTATAGTTTACAGTTTAGTTTATAGTTTAGTTCAGTTTGTAGTGTAGTTTATAGTTTAGTTTAGTTTAGTTTCGTTTAGGTTATGTTAGGTTAGGTTAGGTTGGATTAGCTTAGTTTAGTTTAGTTTAGTTTAGGTTAGTTTCGGTTACGTTATGTTATGTTAGCTTATGTTAGTTTAGTTTAGTTTAGTTTAGTCTAGTTTAGTGAAGTTTAGTTTAGTTTATACTTTAGTTTATATTAGTTTATTTATTAGTTTAGTTTATAGTTAAGTATATAGTTTAGTTTAGTTTAGTTTAGCTTAGTTTGTTTATTTTAGATTAGTATAGCTTACGTTACGTTAGGTTAAACCTAACTTAACGTAAGCTAACGTAGGTTAGGTTCGTTTAGTTTAGTTTAATTAGATTAGGTTAGGTTAAGTTAGGTTACTTTAGCTTAGTTTAGTTTAGTTTAGATAATTTATGGTTTAGTTTAGTTAAGTTTAATTTATAGATCAGTATATAGTTTACTTTAGTTTATAGTTCAGTTTAGGTTAGATTAGTTTAAGTTAGATTAAGTTAGATTAGTTTAGTTTAGTTTCGGTTAGGTTAGATTAGGTTACATTAAGTTAGCTTAGGTTAGCTTAGTTTAGTTTAGTTTAGTATAGTTAGGTTTAGTTAAGTTTTGTTTAGTTTACAGTTTAGTTTAGTTAAGTTTAGTTTATAATTTAGTTTATAGTTCAGTTTAGTTTAGTTCATACTTTATTTTAGTTTACTTTAGTTTCAGTTTTAGTTTAGTTTAGTTTAGGTTAGGTTAGGTTAGGTTAGGTTAGTTTAGTTTAGTTTAGTTTATGTTAGTTTAGGTTAGGTTAGGTTATGTTAGTCTAGTTTAGTTTAGCTTAGTTTAGCTTAGGTTAGGTTAGTTTAGGTTATTTTACTTTAGTTTAGTTTAGTTTAGTTTAGTTTATAGTTTTGTTTAGGTTAGGTTAGGTTAGGGTAGGTGAAGTTAGGTTAGTTTAGTTTAGTTAAGTTTAATTTAGTTTAGTTTATTTTAGTTTATTTATAGTTCAGTTTAGTTTATAATTTAGTTTAGTTTAGTGTAGTTTAGATTAGGTTAGGTTAGGTTAGATTAGTTTAGTTTAGTTTAAGTTAGGTTAGGTTAGGATAGTTTAGTTTAGTTTATTTTAGTTTAGTTTAGTTTAGTTTATACTTTAGTTTATAGTTTAAATTAGTTTAGTTCAGATTAGTTTAGTTTAGTTTCGTTTACTTAAGTTTAGTTTAGGTTAGGTTAGGTTAGGTTATGTTAGGTTTGGTTAGTGTAGTTTAGTTTAGTTAAGTTCAGTTTATATTAGGTTAGGTTAATTTAATTTAGTTTAGTTTAGTTTAGGTTAGGTTAGGTGAGTTTCATTTAGTTTAGTTTAGTTTAGGTTAGGTTAGGTTAGGTTAGGTTATGTTAGGTTAGGTTAGTGTAGTGTAGTTTAGTTTAGTTTAGATTTGACTCGTTTAGTTTATAATTTAGTTTATAGTTCAGTTTACAGTTTAGTTTAGTTTAGTTTCGGTTAGTTTAGGTTAGGTTAGATTAATTTAATTTAGGTTAGGATAGTTTAGTTCAGTTTAGTTTAGTTTATTTAAGCTTAGTTAGTTTAGTTTAGATTAGTATAGTTTACGTTAGGTTAGGTTAGGTTAGGTAAGTTTAGTTTTGTTTAGGTTAGGTTAGGTTAGGTGAAGTTAGGTTACTTTAGTTTAGTTAAGTTTAATTTAGTTTAGTTTAGTGTAGTTTAGATTAGGTTAGGTTAGGTTAGATTAGTTTAGTTTAGTTTAGGTTAGGTTAGGTTAGGATAGTTTAGTTTAGTTTATTTTATTTTAGTTTAGTTTAGTTTATAGTTTAGTTTATAGTTTAAATTAGTTTAGTTTAGATTAGTTTAGTTTAGTTTAGTTTAGTTTAGGTTAGGTTATGTTAGGTGAGTTTAGTTTAGTATAGTTTAGGTTAGGTTAGGTTAGGTTAGGTTAAGTTAGGTTATGTTAGGTTAGGTTATAGTAGTTTAGTTTAGTTAAGTTTAGATTTTACTCGTTTAGTTTATAGTTTAGTTTAGAGTTCAGTTTAGTTTAGTTTAGTATAGTTTAGTTTTGTTTAATTTAGTTTTGTTTAATTTATTTTAATTTAGTTTAGTTTAGTTTAGTATATAGTTTAGTTTTTAATTTAGTTTAGTTTAGATTATAGTTTAGTTTATGATTTAGTTTAGTTTAGTTTGGTTTGGTTTAGTTTAGTTCTCTTTGTTTTAGTTTAGTTTAGTTTAGGTTAGATTAGCTTAGTTTAGTTTAGTTTAATTTAGGTTAGGTTCAGTTAGGTTAGTTTAGTTTACTTTAGTTTAGTTTAGGTTAGGTTAGCTTAGGTTATGTTAGGTGAGTTTATTTTAGTTTAGTAGTTTAGTTTAGTTTAGGTTAGGTTAGTTTAGTTTAGTTTCGTTTAGTTTAGTTTAGTTTAGGTATGGTTAGGTTTAGTTTGGTTAGGTTAGGTTAGGTTAGGTTAGTTTAGTTTATTTTAGGTTAGTTTAGGTTAGGTAAGGTTAGGTTAGTTAAATTTAATTTTGTTAGATTATAATTTAGTTTATAGTTTAGTTTAGGTTAGTTTATTGTTTAGTTTAGTTAAGTTTAGTTTAGGTTAGGTAAGGTTAGGTTAGGTTAGTTTAGTTTAGTATAGTTTAGTTTAGTTTAGTTTAGTGAATTTAGTTTAGTTTAGGTTTTAGTTAAGCTTAGTTAGTTTAGTTTAGATTAGTATAGTTTACTTTAGGTTAGGTTAGGTTAGGTAATTTTAGTTTAGTTTAGTTTAGGTTAGGTTAGGTGAAGTTATGTTACTTTAGTTTAGTTTAGTTTATTTTAGTTTATTTACAGTTTAGTTTAGTTTATAATTAATTTAGTTTAGTGTAGTTTAGGTTAGGTTAAGTTAGGTTAGATTAGTTTAGTTTAGTTTAGGTTAGGTTAGGTGAGAATAGTTTAGTTTATTTTAGTTTAGTTTAGTTTATAGTTAAGTTTACAGTTTAAATTAGTTTAGTTTAGATTAATTTAGTTTAGGTTAGGTTAAGTTAGGTAAGGTTTGGTTAGGTTAATTTAGTTTAGTTTAGTTTAGTGTATAGTTAAGTTTATAGTTTAGTTTAGTTTATGGTTTAGTATATTTTAGTTTAGTTTAGTTTAACTTAGTTTAGTTTAGATTCGTTTAGTTTAGTTTAGGTTAAGTTAGGTTAGGTTTGGTTAGGTTAATTTAGCTTAGTTTAGTTTAATTTAGTTTATTTAATTTATAGTTTAGTTAAATTTAGTTTAGTTTATATTTTAGATTATAGTTTAGTTTATTTTATATTTTAGTTTAGTTTAGTTTATGTTAGGTTAGTTTAGTTTAGTTTAGTTTAGTTTCAGTTAGGTGTGGTTAGGATAGTTTAGTTTAGTTTAGTTTAGTTTTAGTTTATAGTTTAGTTTAGTTTATTTTATACTTAAGTTCATAGTTTAGTTTATAGTTTAGTTTAGGCTATTTTAGATTAGTTTAGTTTTGTTTGGTTTATTTTAGTTTAGTTTAGGTTAGGTGAGCATAGGTTAGTTTAGTTTAATTTAGATTAGGTTATTTAGGTTAGGTTATGTTAGGTTAGTTTAGTTTACTTTAGTTTATTTTAGTTTAGGTTATGTTAGGTTAGGTTATGTTAGTTTAGATTAGTTTAGCTTAGTTTAGCTTAGGTTAGGTTAGTTTAGGTTATTTTACTTTAGTGTAGTTTAGTTTAGTTTATAGTTTAGTATAGTTTATAGTTTAGTTTATAGTTTAATTTAGTTTATAGTGTAGTTTAGTTTAGTATAGTTTCGTTTCGTTTAGGTTAGGTTACGTTAGGTTAGGTTAGGTTAGGTTAGGTTAGTTTCGTTTAGATTAGTTTAGTTTACTTTACTTTAGTTTTGTTTAGTTTTGTTTAGGTTAGGTTAGTTTAGTTTAGGTTAGGTTAGGTTAGCTTAGTTTGGTTTAGTTTAGTTTAGTTAAGTTTTATTTGGTTTATAGTTTAGTTTAGTTTAGTTTAGCTTGGTTTAGTTTAGGTTGGGTTAGGTTAGTTTAGTTTAGTTTAGTTTGGTTTATTTTAGTTTAGTTTAGGTTAGGTGAGCATAGGTTAGTTTAGTTTCATTTAGATTAGATTATTTAGGTTAGGTTATGTTAGGTTAGTTTAGTTTAGTTTATGTTAGTTTAGGTTAGGTTACGTCAGGTTATGTTAGTTTAGTTTAGTTTAGCTTAGTTTAGCTTAGGTTAGGTTAGTTTAGGTTATTTTACTTTAGTTTAGTTTAGTTTAGTTTAGATTATAGTTTAGTATAATTTATAGTTTAGTTTATAGTTTTCTTTAGTTTATAGTGTAGTTTAGTTTAGTTTAGTTTCGTTTCGTTTAGGTTAGGTTCGGTTACGTTAGGTTATGTTAGGTTAAGTTAGTTTAGTTTAGTTTAGTTATGTTTAGTTTAGTTTATAGTTTAGTTTATTAATTAGTTTAGTTTATTTTATAGTTAAGTATATAGTTTAGTATAGTTTAGTTTAGTGTAGTTTAGTTTAGATTAGCGTAGTTAGTTTATTTTGGATTAGTTTACTTTACGTTACGTTAGGTTAGGTTAATTTATTTTAGTTTAGGTTAGGTTAGGTTAAGTCAGGTTACTTTAGTTTAGCATAGTTTAGTTTAGTTTAGATAATTTATAGTTAAGTTTAGTTTAATTTATAGTTTAGTTTACAGTTTAGTTTAGTTTATTTTCGGTTAGTTTAGGTTAGGTTAGATTAATTTAATTTAGGTTAGGATAGTTTAGTTCAGTTTAGTTTAGTTTATTTAAGCTTAGTTAGTTTAGTTTAGATTAGTATAGTTTACGTTAGGTTAGGTTAGGTAAGTTTAGTTTTATTTAGGTTAGGTTAGGTTAGGTGAAGTTAGGTTACTTTAGTTTAGTTAAGTTTAATTTAGTTTAGTTTAGTGTAGTTTAGATTAGGTTAGGTTAGGTTAGATTAGTTTAGTTTAGTTTAGGTTAGGTTAGGTTAGGATAGTTTAGTTTAGTTTATTTTAGTTTAGTTTAGTTTAGTTTATAGTTTAGTTTATAGTTTAAATTAGTTTAGTTTAGATTAGTTTAGTTTGGTTTAGTTTAGGTTAGGTTATGTTAGGTGAGTTTAGTTTAGTTTAGTTTAGGTTAGGTTAGTTTAGTTTACTTTCGTTTAGTTTAGTTTAGTTTAAGTTAGGTTTAATTTGGTTAGGTTAGGTTAGGTTAGGTTAGTTTAGCTAATTTTAGTTTAGTTTATAGTTTCGTTAATTTAGTTTAGTTTAGTTTAGTGTATAGTTAAGTTTATAGTTTAGTTTAGTTTATGGTTTAGTATAGTTTATTTTAGTTTAGTTTAACTTAGTTTAGTTTAGATTCCTTTAGTTTAGTTTAGGTTAAGTTAGGTTAGGTTTGGTTAGGTTAATTTAGTTTAGTTTAATTTAGTTTATTTAATTTATAGTTTAGTTAAATTTAGTTTAAATTATAGTTTAGATTATAGTTTAGTTTATTTTATATTTTAGTTTAGTTTAGTTTATGTTAGGTTAGTTTAGTTCAGTTTAGTTTAGTTTCGGTTAGGTGTGATTAGGATTGTTTAGTTTAGTTTAGTTTAGTTTTAGTTTATAGTTTAGTTTAGCTTATTTTATACTTAAGTTCATAGTTTAGTTTATAGTTTAGTTTAGGCTATTTTAGATTAGTTTAGTTTAGTTTGGTTTATTTTAGTTTAGTTTAGGTTAGGTGAGCATAGGTTAGTTTAGTTTAATTTAGATTAGGTTATATAGGTTAGGTTATGTTAGGTTAATTTAGTTTAGTTTAGTTTATGTTAGTTTAGGTTATGTTAGGTTAGGTTATGTTAGTTTAGTTTAGTTTAGCTTAGTTTAGCTTAGGTTAGGTTAGTTTAGGTTATTTTACTTTAGTTTAGTTTAGTTTATAGTTTAGTATAGTTTATAGTTTAGTTTATAGTTTAATTTAGTTTATAGTGTAGTTTAGTTTAGTATAGTTTCGTTTCGTTTAGGTTAGGTTCGGTTACGTTAGGTTATGTTAGGTTAAGTTAGTTTAGTTTAGTTTAGTTTAGTTATGTTTAGTTTAGTTTATAGTTTAGTTTATTAATTAGTTTAGTTTAGTTTATAGTTAAGTATATAGTTTAGTATAGTTTAGTTTAGTGTAGTTTAATTTAGATTAGCTTAGTTAGTTTATTTTGGATTAGTTTACCTTACGTTACGTTAGGTTAGGTTAATTTATTTTAGTTTAGGTTAGGTTAAGTCAGGTTACTTTAGTTTAGCATAGTTTAGTTTAGTTTAGAAAATTTATGGTGTAGTTTAGTTTAGTTTATAGTTTAGTTTACAGTTTAGTTTAGTTTCGGTTAGTTTAGGTTAGGTTACATTAATTTAATTAAATTAGGATAGTTTAGTTCAGTTTAGTTTAGTTTAGTTAAGCTTAGTTAGTTTAGTTTAGATTAGTATAGTTTACGTTAGGTTAGGTTAGGTTAGGTAAGTTTAGTTTTGTTTGGGTTAGGTTAGGTTAGGTGAAGTTAGGTTACTTTAGTTTAGTTAAGTTTAATTTAGTTTAGTTTAGTGTAGTTTAGATTAGGTTAGGTTAGGTTAGATTAGTTTATTTTAGTTTAGTTTAGTTTAGTTTATAGTTTAGTTTATAGTTTAAATTAGTTTAGTTTAGATTAGTTTAGTTTAGTTTAGTTTACTTAAGTTTAGTTTAGGTTAGGTTAGGTTAGGTTAGGTTATGTTAGGTTTGGTTAGTGTAGTTTAGTTTAGTTTAGTTAAGTTCAGTTTATATTAGGTTAGGTTAATTTAATTTAGTTTAGTTTAGTTTAGGTTAGGTTAGGTGAGTTTAGTTTAGTTTAGTTTAGTTTAGGTTAGGTTAGATTAGGTTAGGTTAGGTTAGGTTAAGTTAGGTTAGGTTAGGTTAGGTTAGGTTATGTTAGGTTAGGTTAGTGTAGTTTAGTTTAGTTTAGATTTGATTCGTTTAGTTTATAATTTAGTTTATAGTTCAGTTTAGTTTGGTTTAGTATAGTTTAGTTTTGTTTAATTTAGTTTTGTTTAATTTAGTTTTGTTTAATTTATTTTAATTTAGTTTAGTTTAGTTTAGTATATAGTTTAATTTTTAATTTAGTTTAGTTTAGTTTATAGTTTAGTTTAGTTTATGGTTTAGTTTATAGTTTAGTTTAGTTTATTTTAGTTTAGTTCAGTTTAGGATATGTGAGGTATGTTTAGGTTAGTTTACTTAATTTAGTATAGTTTATAGTTTGGATTTGTTTAGTTTAGTTTATAGTTCAGTTTAGTTGAGTTTATTTTAATTTAGTTTAATTAAATTTTCTTTACTGTACAATTTAGTTTAGTTTAGTTTAGTTTAGTTTATGGATAAGTTTACACTTTTGTTTAGTTTAATTTAGTTTAGTTTAGTATAGTTTAGCTCAGGTTAGCTTAGGTTAGGTTAATTTAGTTTAGTTTAGGTTAGGTTAGGTTAGATTAGGTTAGGTTACTTTAGTTAAGTTTAGTTTAGTTTAGTTAATTTATACTTTAGTTTAGTTTAGCATATAGTTTAGTTTAGTTTAGTTTATAGTATAGTATAGTTTAGTTTAGTTTAGTTTAGGGTAGGTTAGATGAGTTTAGTTTATTTTAGTTTAGGTTAGGTTTGGTTAGGGTAGTTTAGTTAAGTTTATAGTTTAGTTTATGTTAGGTTACGTTAGGTTAGGTTAGGTTAGGTTAGGTTAGTTTAGTTTAGATTAGTTTAGTTCAGTTTACTTTAGTTTTGTTTAGTTTTTTTTAGGTTAGGTTAGGTTAGGTTAGTTTAGGTTAGGTTAGGTTAGCGTATTTTGGTTTAGTTTAGTTTAGTTAAGTTTTGTTTAGTTTATAGTTTAGTTTAGTTTAGTTTAGCTTGGTTTAGTTTAGTTTGGGTTAGGTTAGTTTAGTTTAGTTTAGTTTGGTTTATTTTAGTTTAGTTTAGGTTAGGTGAGCATAGGTTAGTTGAGTTTAATTTATATTAGGTTATTTAGGTTAGGTTATGTTAGGTTAGTTTAGTTTAGTTTAGTTTATGTTAGTTTAGTTTAGGTTAGGTTAGGTTATGTTAGTTTAGTTTAGTTTAGCTTAGTTTAGCTTAGGTTAGGTTAGTTTAGGTTATTTTACTTTAGTTTAGTTTAGTTTAGTTTATAGTTTAGTATAGTTTATAGTTTAGTTTATAGTTTACTTTAGTTTATAGTGTAGTTTAGTTTAGTTTAGTTTCGTTTCGTTTAGGTTAGGTTCGGTTACGTTAGGTTATGTTAGGTTAAGTTAGTTTAGTTTAGTTTAGTTTAGTTATGTTTAGTTTAGTTTATAGTTTAGTTTATTAATTAGTTTAGTTTAGTATATAGTTAAGTATATAGTTTAGTATAGTTTAGTTTAGTGTAGTTTAGTTTAGATTAGCTTAGTTAGTTTATTTTGGATTAGTTTACTTTACGTTACATTAGGTTAGGTTAATTTATTTTAGTTTAGGTTAGGTTAGGTTAAGTCAGGTTACTTTACTTTAGCATAGTTTAGTTTAGTTTAGATAATTTTAGTTTATTTATAGTTTAGTTTAGTTTATAATTTAGTTTAGTTTAGTGTAGTTTAGATTAGGTTAGGTTAGGTTAGATTAGTTTAGTTTAGGTTAGGTTAGGTTAGGATAGTTTAGTTTAGTTTATTTTAGTTTAGTTTAGTTTAGTTTATAGTTTAGTTTATAGTTTAAATTAGTTTAGTTCAGATTAGTTTAGTTTAGTTTACTTAAGTTTAGTTTAGGTTAGGTTAGGTTAGGTTAGGTTATGTTAGGTTTGGTTAGTGTAGTATAGTTTAGTTAAGTTCAGTTTATATTAGGTTAGGTTAATTTAATTTAGTTTAGTTTAGTTTAGGTTAGGTGAGTTTAATTTAGTTTAGTTTAGTTTAGTTTAGGTTAGGTTAGGTTAGGTTAGGTTATGTTAGGTTAGGTTAGTGTAGTTTAGTGTAGTTTAGTTTAGATTTGACTCGTTTAGTTTATAATTTAGTTTATAGTTCAGTTTAGTTTGGTTTAGTATAGTTTAGTTTTGTTTAATTTATTTTAATTTAGTTTAGTTTAGTTTAGTATATAGTTTAATTTTTAATATAGTTTAGTTTAGTTTATAGTTTAGTTTATGGTTTAGTTTAGTTGAGTTTGGTTTGGTTTAGTTTAGTTCTGTTTGTTTTAGTTTAGTTTAGTTTAGGTTAGGTTAGCTTAGTTTAGTTTAGTTTAATTTAGGTTAGGTTGGGTTAGGTTAGTTTAGTTTACTTTAGTTTAGTTTAGGTTAGGTTAGCTTAGGTTATGTTAGGTGAGTTTATTTTAGTTTAGTAGTTTAGTTTAGTTTAGGTTAGGTTAGTTTAGTTTAGTTTCGTTTAGTTTAGTTTAGTTTATGTTAGGTTAGGTTTAGTTTGGTTAGGTTAGGTTAGGTTAGGTTAGTTTAGTTTATTGTTTAGTTTAGTTAAATTTAGTTTAGGTTAGGTAAGGTTAGGTTAGGTTAGTTTAGTTTAGTATAGTTTAGTTTAGTTTAGTGAATTTAGTTTAGTTTAGTTAAATTTAGTTTAGGTTAGGTAAGGTTAGGTTTGGTTAGTTTAGTTTAGTATAGTTTAGTTTAGTTTAGTTTAGTGAATTTAGTTTAGTTTAGTTTAGGTTTTAGTTAAGCTTAGTTAGTTTGTTTAGATTAGTATAGTTTACTTTAGGTTAGGTTACGTAATTTTAGTTTAGTTTAGGTTAGGTTAGGTTAGGTTAGGTGAAGTTATGTTAATTTAGTTTAGTTTAGTTTATTTTAGTTTATTTATAGTTTAGCATAGTTTATAATTTAGTTTAGTTTAGTTTATAGTTTAGTTTATGGTTTAGTTTAGTTTCGTTTGGTTTGGTTTAGATTAGTTCTGTTTCGTTTAGTTTAGTTTAGTTTAGGTTAGGTTAGCTTAGTTTAGTTTAGTTTAGTTTACGTTAGGTTAGGTTAGTTTAGTTTACTTTAGTTTAGTTTAGGTTAGGTTAGCTTAGGTTATGTTGGGTGGGTTTAGTTTAGTTTAGTTTAGGTTAGGTTAGTTTAGTTTAGTTTCGTTTAGTTTAGTTTCGTTTAGTTTAGTTTAGTTTAGGTTAGGTTAGGTTTAGTTTGGTTAGGTTAGGTTAGGTTAGGTTAGTTTAGCTAATTTTAGTTTAGTTTATAGTTTCGTTAATTTAGTTTAGTTTAGTTTAGTGTATAGTTAAGTTTATAGTTTAGTTTAGTTTATGGTTTAGTATAGTTTAGTTTAGTTTAGTTTAACTTAGTTTAGTTTAGATTCGTTTAGTTTAGTTTAGGTTAAGTTAGGTTAGGTTTGGTTAGGTTAATTTAGTTTAGTTTAGTTTAATTTAGTTTATTTAATTTATAGTTTAGTTAAATTTAGTTTAGTTTATAGTTTAGATTATAGTTTAATTTATTTTATATTTTAGTTTAATTTAGTTTATGTTAGGTTAGTTTAGTTTAGTTTAGTTTCGGTTAGGTGTGGTTAGGATAGTTTAGTTTAGTTTAGTTTAGTTTATAGTTTAGTTTAGTTTATTTTATACTTAAGTTCATAGTTTAGTTTATAGTTTAGTTTAGGCTATTTTAGATTAGTTTAGTTTAGTTTGGTTTAGTTTAGGTTTGGTTTGGTTAGGTTAATTTAGTAAAGTTTAGTTTATTTTTGTTTATTTAGTTTATTTTATAGTTTAGTTTAGTTAAGTTTAGTTTAGTTTAATTTAGTTTAGTTTAGTTTTATTTATTTTAGTTTAGTTTAGTTTTGTTTAATTTAGTTTAGTTTAATTTAGTTTAGTTTAGTTTAGATCAGGTTAGGCTGATTAGGTTAGTTTAGTTTAGTTTAGTTTAGCTAAGTTTAGTTTAGTTTATAGTTTCGTTAATTTATTTTATTTTAGTTTAGTGATTAGTTAGGTTTATAGTTTAGTTTAGTTTATAGTTTATTTTATAGTTTAGTAGATTTTAGTTTAGTTTAGTTTAGCTTAGTTTAGTTTAGTTTCGTTTAGTTTAGGGTAGGTAAGGTTAGGTTAGGTTATGTTAAGTTAGTTTAGTTTAGTTTTGTTTAGGTTAGGTTAGGTTTGGTTAGGTTAGTTTAGTTCATTTTATTTTAATTTAGTGTAGTTATTTTATAGTTTAGTTAAATTTAGTTTAGTTTATAGTTTAGATTATAGTTTAGTTTAGTTCATTTTATATTTTAGTTTTGTTTAGTTTAGGTTAGGTTAGTTTAGTTTAGTTTATTTTAGGTTAGCTTAGTTTGGGTTAGAATAGTTTAGTTTAGTTTAGTTTATTTTTAATTTATAGTTTATTTTAGTTTTGTGAATACTTAAGTTTATCGTTTAGTTTATAATCTAGTTTATAGTTTAGTTTAGGCTATTTTTGATTAGTTTAGCTTAGTTTAGTTTAGTTTAGTTTAAGTTAGATTAGCTTAGTTAGTTTATTTTGGATTAGTTTAGTTTACGTTACGTTAGTTTAGGTTAGGTTAATTTAATTCATTATAGTTTAGGTTAGGTTAGGTTAAGTTAGGTTACTTTAGTTTAGCTTAGTTTACTTTAGTTTAGATAATTTATAGTTTAGTTTAATTTAGTTTATAGTTTAGTTTACATTTTAGTTTAGTTTAGTTTAGTATCGGTTAGGTTAGGTTAGATTAATTTAATTTAGGTTAGGTTAGGATAGTTTAGTTCAGTTTAGTTTAGTTTAGGTTAGGTTAGGTTAGATGAAGATAGGTTACTTTAGTTTACTTTTGTTTAATTTAGTTTAGTTTATTTTATTTTATTTATAGTTTAGTTTAGTTTATAATTTAGTTTAGATTAGTGTAGTTTAGGTTAGGTTAGGTTAGGTTAGATTAGTTTAGTTTAGGTTATGTTAGGTTAGGATAGTTTAGTTTACTTTATTTTAGTTTAGTTTAGTTTATAGTTTAGTTTATAGTTTAAATTAGTTTAGTTTAGATTAGTTTAGTTTAGTTTAGTTTACTTACGTTAAGTTTAGGTTAGGTTAGTTTAGGTTAGGTTAGTTTAGTTTAGTTTATTTAAGTTCAGTTTATATTAGGTTAGGTTAATTTAATTTATTGTAGTTTAGTTTAGGTTAGGTTAGTTTTGTTTAGTTTAGTTTAGTTTGGTTTAGGTTAGGATAGGTTAAGTTAGGTTAGGTTAGGTTATGTTAGGTTAGGTTAGTGTAGTTTAGCTTAGTTTAGTTTAGATTTGTCTCGTTTAGTTTATAGTTCAGTTTAGTTTAGTTTAGTATAGTTTAGTTTTGTTTAATTAGTTTTGTTTAATTTATTTTAATTTAGTTTAGTTTAGTTTATAGTTTAGTTTATAATTTAGTTTAGTTTAGTTTATGGTTTAGTTTATGGTTTAGTTTAGTTTCGTTTGAATTGGTTTAGATTAGTTCTGTTTCGTTTAGTTTAGTTTAGTTTAGGTTAGGTTAGGTTAGCTTAGTTTAGTTTAGTTTAGGTTACGTTAGGTTAGGTTAGGTTAGTTTAGTTTACTTTAGTTTAGTTTAGGTTAGTTTAGTTTAGTTTAGGTTAGGTTAGGTTTGGTTTGGTTAGGTTAGGTTAGGTTAGGTTAATTTAGTTTATTTTTGGTTAGTTTAGGTTAGGTTAGGTTAGGTTAGTTAAATTTAATTTAGTTAGATTATAATTTTGTTTATAGTTTAGTTTAGTGTAGTTTATAGTTTAGTTTAGTTAAGTTTAGTTTAGGTTAATTTAGGTTAGGTTAGGTTAGTTTAGTTTAGTTTATTGAATTTAGTTTAGTTTAGTTTAGGTTAGGTTAGGTTAGTTTACTTTAATTCAGTTTAAGTTACGTCAGGTTAGTTTAGGTTAATTTACTTTAGTTGAGTTTAGTTTAGTTTATAGTTTAGATTTGTTTAGTTTAGTTTAGTGTACTTTAGTTTATAGTTTTGTTTATAGTTTAGTTTAGTTAAGTTTAGTTTCGTTTAGGTTAGGTTAGGTTAGATTAGTTTAGTTTAGTTTAGTTTAGTTTGGTTTAGGTTAGTTAGTTAGTTTAGTTCAGTTTAGGTTATGTCAGGTTAGTTTAGGTTAGTATACTTTATTTTAGTTTAGTTTATAATTTAGATTTGTTTAGTTTAGTTTAGTTTTGTTTATGGTATAGTTTATAGTTTAGTTTAGTTTAATTTAGTTTAGCTCAGTTTAGGATATGTCAGGTTAGTTTAGGTAAGTTTACTTTAGTTTAGTATAGTTTATAGTTTAGATTTGTTTAGTTTAGTTTATATTTCAGTTTAGTTGAGTTTATTTTAATTTAGTTTAATTAAATTTTAGTTACTGTACAATTTAGTTTAGTTTAGTTTAGTTTATGGTTAAGTTTATAGTTTTGTTTAGTTTAATTTAGTTTAGTTTAGTATAGTTTAGCTCAGGTTAGCTTAGGTTAGGTTAATTTAGTTTAGTTTAGGTTAGGTAAGGTTAGGTTAGGTTACTTTAGTTAAGTTTAGTTTAGTTTAGTTAATTTATATTTTAGTTTAGTTTAGCATATAGTTTAGTTTAGTTTAGTTTATAGTTTAGTATAGTTTAGTTTAGTTTAGTTTAGGGTAGGTTAGATTAGTTTAGTTTATTTTAGTTTTTTTTAGGTTTGGTTAGGGTAGTTTAGTTTAGTTTATAGTTTAGTTTAGGTTAGGTTACGTTAGGTTAGGTTAGGTTGGTTTAGGTTAGTTTCGTTTATATTAGTTTAGTTTACTTTACTTTAGTTTTGTTTAGTTTTGTTTAGGTTAGGTTAGTTTAGTTTAGGTTAGGTTAGGTTAGCTTAGTTTGGTTTAGTTTAGTTTAGTTAAGTTTTGTTTGGTTTATAGTTTCGTTTAGTTTAGTTTAGCTTGGTTTAGTTTAGATTGGGTTAGGTTAGTTTAGTTTAGTTTAGTTTGGTTTATTTTAGTTTAGTTTAGGTTAGGTGAGCATAGGTTAGTTTAGTTTCATTTAGATTAGATTATTTAGGTTAGGTTATGTTAGGTTAGTTTAGTTTAGTTTATGTTAGTTTAGGTTAGGTTAGGTCAGGTTATGTTAGTTTAGTTTAGTTTAGCTTAGTTTAGCTTAGGTTAGGTTAGTTTAGGTTATTTTACTTTAGTTTAGTTTAGTTTAGTTTATAGTTTAGTATAATTTATAGTTTAGTTTATAGTTTTCTTTAGTTTATAGTGTAGTTTAGTTTAGTTTAGTTTCGTTTCGTTTAGGTTAGGTTCGGTTACGTTAGGTTATGTTAGGTAAAGTTAGTTTAGTTTAGTTTAGTTATGTTTAGTTTAGTTTATAGTTTAGTTTATTAATTAGTTTAGTTTAATTTATAGTTAAGTATATAGTTTAGTATAGTTTAGTTTAGTGTAGTTTAGTTTAGATTAGCGTAGTTAGTTTATTTTGGATTAGTTTACTTTACGTTACGTTAGGTTAGGTTAATTTATTTTAGTTTAGGTTAGGTTAGGTTAAGTCAGGTTACTTTAGTTTAGCATAGTTTAGTTTAGTTTAGATAATTTATAGTTTAGTTTAGTTTAATTTATAGTTTAGTTTACAGTTTAGTTTAGTTTATTTTCGGTTAATTTAGGTTAGGTTAGATTAATTTAATTTAGGTTAGGATAGTTTAGTTCAGTTTAGTTTAGTTTATTTAAGCTTAGTTAGTTTAGTTTAGATTAGTATAGTTTACGTTAGGTTAGGTTAGGTAAGTTTAGTTTTGTTTAGGTTAGGTTAGGTTAGGTGAAGTTAGGTTACTTTAGTTTAGTTAAGTTTAATTTAGTTTAATTCAGTGTAGTTTAGATTAGGTTAGGTTAGGTTGGATTAGTTTAGTTTAGTTTAGGTTAGGTTAGGTTAGGATAGTTTAGTTTAGTTTATTTTAGTTTAGTTTAGTTTATAGTTTAGTTTATAGTTTAAATTAGTTTAGTTTAGATTAGTTTAGTTTAGTTTAGGTTAGGTTATGTTAGGTGAGTTTAGTTTAGTTTAGTTTAGGTTAGGTTAGTTTAGTTTACTTTCGTTTAGTTTAGTTTAGTTTAAGTTAGGTTTAGTTTGGTTAGGTTATGTTAGGTTAGTTTAGCTAATTTTAGTTTAGTTTATAGTTTCGTTAATTTAATTTAGTTTAGTTTAGTGTATAGTTAAGTTTATAGTTTAGTTTAGTTTATGGTTTAGTGTAGTTTATTTTAGTTTAGTTTAACTTAGTTTAGTTTAGATTCGTTTAGTTTAGTTTAGGTTAAGTTAGGTTAGGTTTGGTTAGGTTAATTTAGTTTAGTTAATTTAATTTAGTTTATTTAATTTATAGTTTAGTTAAATTTGGTTTAAATTATAGTTTAGAATATAGTTTAGTTTATTTTATATTTTAGTTTAGTTTAGTTTATGTTAGGTTAGTTTAGTTTAGTTTAGTTTAGTTTCGGTTAGGTGTGGTTAGGATAGTTTAGTTTAGTTTAGTTTAGTTTTAGTTTATAGTTTAGTTTAGTTTATTTTATACTTAAGTTCATAGTTTAGTTTATAGTTTAGTTTAGGCTATTTTAGATTAGTTTAGTTTAGTTTGGTTTATTTTAGTTTAGTTTAGGTTAGGTGAGCATAGGTTAGTTTAGTTTAATTTAGATTAGGTTATATAGGTTAGGTTATGTTAGGTTAATTTAGTTTAGTTTAGTTAATGTTAGTTTAGGTTATGTTAGGTTAGGTTATGTTAGTTTAGTTTAGTTTAGCTTAGTTTAGCTTAGGTTAGGTTAGTTTAGGTTATTTTACTTTAGTTTAGTTTAGTTTATAGTTTAGTATAGTTTATAGTTTAGTTTATAGTTTAATTTAGTTTATAGTGTAGTTTAGTTTAGTATAGTTTCGTTTCGTTTAGGTTAGGTTCGGTTACGTTAGGTTATGTTAGGTTAAGTTAGTTTAGTTTAGTTTAGTTTAGTTATGTTTAGTTTAGTTTATAGTTTAGTTTATTAATTAGTTTAGTTTAGTTTATAGTTAAGTATATAGTTTAGTATAGTTTAGTTTAGTGTAGTTTAGTTTAGATTAGCTTAGTTAGTTTATTTTGGATTAGTTTACCTTACGTTACGTTAGGTTAGGTTAATTTATTTTAGTTTAGGTTAGGTTATGTCAGGTTACTTTAGTTTAGCATAGTTTAGTTTAGTTTAGATAATTTATAGTGTAGTTTAGTTTAGTTTATAGTTTAGTTTACAGTTTAGTTTAGTTTCGGTTAGTTTATGTTAGGTTAGATTAATTTAATTAAGGTTAGGATAGTTTAGTTCAGTTTAGTTTAGTTTAGTTAAGCTTAGTTAGTTTAGTTTAGATTAGTATAGTTTACGTTAGGTTAGGTTAGGTTAGGTAAGTTTAGTTTTGTTTGGGTTAGGTTAGGTTAGGTGAAGTTAGGTTACTTTAGTTTAGTTAAGTTTAATTTAGTTTAGTTTAGTGTAGTTTAGATTAGGTTAGGTTAGGTTAGATTAGTTTAGTTTAGTTTAGGTTAGGTTAGGTCAGGATAGTTTAGTTTAGTTTATTTTAGTTTAGTTTAGTTTAGTTTATAGTTTAGTTTATAGTTTAAATTAGTTTAGTTTAGATTAGTTTAGTTTAGTTTAGTTTACTTAAGTTTAGTTTAGGTTAGGTTAGGTTAGGTTAGGTTAGGTTATGTTAGGTTTGGTTAGTGTAGTTTAGTTTAGTTTAGTTAAGTTCAGTTTATATTAGGTTAGGTTAATTTAATTTAGTTTAGTTTAGTTTAGGTTAGGTTAGGTGAGTTTAGTTTAGTTTAGTTTAGTTTAGGTTAGGTTAGATTAGGTTAGGTTAGGTTAGGTTAGGTTATGTTAGGTTAGGTTAGGTTATGTTAGGTTAGGTTAGTGTAGTTTAGTTTAGTTTAGATTTGATTCGTTTAGTTTATAATTTAGTTTATAGTTCAGTTTAGTTTGGTTTAGTATAGTTTAGTTTTGTTTAATTTAGTTTTGTTTAATTTATTTTAATTTAGTTTAGTTTAGTTTAGTATATAGTTTAATTTTTAATTTAGTTTAGTTTAGTTTATAGTTTAGTTTAGTTTATGGTTTAGTTTATAGTTTAGTTTAGTTTATTTTAGTTTAGTTCAGTTTAGGATATGTGAGGTTAGTTGAGGATAGTTTACTTAATTTAGTATAGTTTATAGTTTGGATTTGTTTAGTTTAGTTTATAGTTCGGTTTAGTTGAGTTTATTTTAATTTAGTTTAATTAAATTTTCTTTACTGTACAATTTAGTTTAGTTTAGTTTAGTTTATAGTTTAGTTTAGTTTAGTTTATGGTTAAGTTTACACTTTTGTTTAGTTTAATTTAGTTTAGTTTAGTATAGTTTAGCTCAGGATAGCTTAGGTTAGGTTAATTTAGTTTAGTTTAGGTTAGGTTAGGTTAGGTTAGGTTAGGTTAGTTTAGTTTAGATTAGTTTAGTTTAGTTTACTTTAGTTTTGTTTAGTTTTTTTTAGGTTAGGTTAGGTTAGGTTAGTTTAGGTTAGTTTAGGTTAGCGTATTTTGGTTTAGTTTAGTTTAGTTAAGTTTTGTTTAGTTTATAGTTTAGTTTAGTTTAGTTTAGCTTGGTTTAGTTTAGGTTGGGTTAGGTTAGTTTAGTTTAGTTTAGTTTGGTTTATTTTAGTTTAGTTTAGGTTAGATGAGCATAGGTTAGTTTAGTTTAATTTAGATTAGGTTATTTAGGTTAGGTTATGTTAGGTTAGTTTAGTTTAGTTTAGTTTATGTTAGTTTAGGTTAGGTTAGGTTAGGTTAGGTTAGTTTAGTTTAGTTTAGCTTAGTTTAGCTTAGGTTAGGTTAGTTTAGGTTATTTTACTTTAGTTTAGTTTAGTTTAGTTTATAGTTTAGTATAGTTTATAGTTTAGTTTATAGTTTACTTTAGTTTATAGTGTAGTTTAGTTTAGTTTAGTTTCGTTTCGTTTAGGTTAGGTTCGGTTACGTTAGGTTATGTTAGGTTAAGTTAGTTTAGTTTAGTTTAGTTTAGTTATGTTTAGTTTAGTTTATAGTTAAGTTTATTAATTAGTTTAGTTTAGTTTATAGTTAAGTATATAGTTTAGTATAGTTTAGTTTAGTGTAGTTTAGTTTAGATTAGCTTAGTTAGTTTATTTTGGATTAGTTTACTTTACGTTACGTTAGGTTAGGTTAATTTATTTTAGTTTAGGTTAGGTTAGGTTAAGTCAGGTTACTTTAGTTTAGCATAGTTTAGTTTAGTTTAGATAATTTTAGTTTATTTATAGTTTAGTTTAGTTTATAATTTAGTTTAGTTTAGTGTAGTTTAGATTAGGTTAGGTTAGGTAAGATTAGTTTAGTTTAGGTTAGGTTAGGTTAGAATAGTTTAGTTTAGTTTATTTTAGTTTAGTTTAGTTTATAGTTTAGTTTATAGTTTAAATTAGTTTAGTTCAGATTAGTTTAGTGTAGTTTAGTTTACTTAAGTTTAGTTTAGGTTAGGTTAGGTTAGGTTATGTTAGGTTTGGTTAGTGTAGTTTAGTTTAGTTAAGTTCAGTATATATTAGGTTAGGTTAATTTAATTTAGTTTAGTTTAGTTTAGGTTAGGTTAGGTGAGTTTATTTTTTTTAGTTTAGTTTAGGTTAGTTTAGGTTATGTTAGGTTAGGTTAGTGTAGTTTAGTTTAGTTTAGTTTAGATTTGACTCGTTTAGTTTATAATTTAGTTTATAGTTCAGTTTAGTTTGGTTCAGTATAGTTTAGTTGTGTATAATTTAGTTTTATTTAATTTATTTTAATTTAATTTAGTTTAGTTTAGTATATAGTTTAATTTTTAATATAGTTTAGTTTAGTTTATAGTTTAGTTTATTGTTTAGTTTAGTTTAGTTTGATTTGGTTTAGTTTATTTCTGTTTGTTTTAGTTTAGTTTAGTTTATGTTAGGTTAGCTTAGTTTAGTTTAGTTTAATTTAGGTTAGGTTGGGTTAGGTTAGTTTAATTTACTTTAGTTTAGTTTAGGTTAGGTTAGCTTAGGTTATGTTAGGTGAGTTTATTTTAGTTTAATAGTTTAGTTTAGTTTAGTTTAAGTTAGTTTAGTCTAGTTTCGTTTAGTTTAGTTTAGTTTATGTTAGGTTAGGTTTAGTTTGGTTAGGTTAGGTTAGGTTAGGTTAGTTTAGTTTATTTTAGGTTAGTTTAGGTTAGGTTAGGTTAGTTTAGTTAAATTTAATTTAGTTAGATTATAATGTAGTTTATAGTTTAGTTTAATTTAGTTTATTGTTTAGTTTAGTTAAATTTAGTTTAGGTTGGGTAAGGTTAGGTTAGGTTAGTTTAGTTTAGTATAGTTTAGTTTAGTTTAGTTTAGTGAATTTAGTTTAGTTTAGTTTAGGTTTTAGTTAAGCTTAGTTAGTTTGTTTAGATTAATACAGTTTACTTTAGGTTAGGTTACGTAATTTTAGTTTAGTTTAGGTTAGGTTAGGTTAGGTTAGGTGAAGTTATGTTAATTTAGTTTAGTTTAGTTTATTTTAGTTTATTTATAGTTTAGCTTAGTTTATAATTTAGTTTAATTTAGTTTATAGTATAGTTTATGGTTTAGTTTAGTTTCGTTTGGTTTGGTTCAGAATCGTTCTGTTTCGTTTAGTTTAGTTTAGTTTAGTTTTGTTTAATTTAGTATTGTTTAATTTATTTTAATTTAGTTTAGTTTAGTTTAGTATATAGCTTAGTTTTTAATTTAGTTTAGTTTACATTATAGTTTAGTTTATGGTTTAGTTTAGTTTAGTTTGGTTTGGTTTAGTTTAGTTCTGTTTGTTTTAGTTTAGTTTAGTTTAGGTTAGGTTAGCTTAGTTTAGTTTAGTTTAATTTAGGTTACGTTGGGTTAGGTTAGTTTAGTTTACTTTAGTTTAGTTTAGGTTAGGTTAGCTTAGGTTATGTTAGGTGAGTTTATTTTAGTTTAGTAGTTTAGTTTAGTTTAGGTTAGGTTAGTTTAGTTTCGTTTCGTTTATTTTAGTTTAGTTTAGGTTTGGTTAGGTTTAGTTTGGTTAGGTTAGGTTAGGTTAGGTTAGTTTAGTTCATTTTAGGTTAGTTTAGGTTAGGTTAGGTTAGGTTAGTTAAATTTAATTTAGTTAGATTATAATTTAGTTTATAGTTTAGTTTAGTTTATTGTTTAGTTTAGTTAAGTTTAGTTTAGTTTAGGTAAGGTTAGGTTAGGTTAGTTTAGCTTAGTATAGTTTAGTTTAGTTTAGTTTACTGAATTTAGATAAGTTTAGGTTTTAGTTAAGCTTAGTTAGTTTAGTTTAGATTAGTATACTTTACTTTAGGTTAGGTTAGGTTAGGTAATTTTAGTTTAGTTTAGGTTAGGTTAGGTTAGGTGAAGTTATGTTACTTTAGTTTAGTTTAGTTTATTTTAGTTTATTTAGAGTTTAGTTTAGTTTATAATTAATTTAGTTTTGTGTAGTTTAGGTTAGGTTAAGTTAGGTTAGATTAGTTTAGTTTAGTTTAGGTTAGGTTAGGTGAGAATAGATTAGTTTATTTTATTTTAGTTTAGTTTATAGTTAAGTTTATAGTTTAAATTAGTTTAGTTTAGATTAGTTTAGTTTAGTTTAGTTTATTTAAGTTTAGTTTAGGTTAGGTGAGGTTATGTTAGGTTAGGTTAGTTTAGCATAGGTTTGATTAGGTTAGGTTAGTTTAGGTTAGGTCAGTTTAGTTTAGTTTAGTTTAGTTAAGTTTAGTTTCGTTTAGTTTAGGTTAAGTTAGGTTAGCTGTGGTTAGGTTAATTTAGTTTAGTTTAGTTTAATTTAGTTTATTTAATTTATAGTTTAGATAATTTTAGTTTAGTTTATAGTTTAGATTATAGTTTACTTTAGTTTTGGTCACAGTTTAGTTTATAGTTTAGTTTATAGTTAAGTTTACAGTTTACTTTAGGCTAGTTTAGATTACTTTAGTTTAGTTCAGTTTAGTTTAGATTAGTTTAGTTTATTTTATAGTTTAGTTTAGTTAACTTTAGTTTAGTTTATAATTTAGTTTAGTTTTTATTATAGTTTAGTTTATAGTATAGTTTACTTAATAGTTTAGTTTATAGTTTAGTTTATGGCTTAGTTTATAATTAAAATTCATTTACTTTAGATTAGTTTAGTTTAGTTTAGTTTAGTGTAGCTTAGGTTAGGTTAGGTTAGTTTAGTTTAGTTTAGTTTTGTTTACTTAAGTTTAGTTTATTTTAGGTTAGGTTAGCTTGTGTTAGGTTAGGTTAGTTTAGCTTAAGTTAGATTAGGTTAGGTTAGTTTAGTTTAGTGTAGTTTAGTTTAGTTCAGTTTAGATTAGGTTACGTTAGTTTAGTTTTGTTTAGTTCAGTTTACTTTAGGTTAGGTTAGGTTAGGTAGTGTTAGTTTAGTTTAATTTAGTTTTGGTTAGGTTAGGTTAGGTTGAGTTATTTTACGTTAGGTTAGTATAGTTTAGTCTCGTTTAGTTTATAGTTTAGTTTCGTTAAGTTTAGTTTATAGTTCAGTTTAGTTTAGTTTTGTTTAATTTAGTTTAGTTTAATTTATTTTAATTATTTTAGTTTGGTTTAATTTATAGTTCAGTTTATAATTTAGTTTAGATTAGTTTATAGTTTAGTATATGGTTTAGTTTAGTTTAGTTTAGTTTGGTTTAGTTTAGTTTAGATTATTTATTTTCGTTTAGGTTAGTTTAGTTTAGGCTAGATTAGGTTAGCTTAGTTTAGTTTAAATAAGTTTAGGTTAGGTTAGGATGGTTTAGATTAAGTTAGTTTAGTTTAGTTTAGTTTAGCTAAGTTTAGTTTAGTTTACAATTTAGTTTAGTATAGTTTAGTTTATAGTTTAGTTTATACTTAAGTTTAGTTTAATTTATAGTTTAGTTTATAGTTTAAATTAGTTTAATTTAGTTTAGGTTAGGTTAGGTTTGTTTAGTTTAAGTTAGGTTAGGTTAGGTTAGGTTAGTTTAGTTTAGTTTAATTTAGTTGAATTTAGTTAGTTTAGTTTAATTTAGGTTAGGTTAGGTTAGTTTAGTTTAGTTTAATTTAGGTTAGGTTAGGTTAGTTTGGGTTAACTTAGTTTAGTTTAGTTTAGGTTAGGATAGGTTAGGTTGATTAGGTTAGTTTAGTTCAGTTTAGCTAATTTTAGTTTAGTTTATAGTTTCGGTAATTTAGTTTAGTTTAGTTTAGTGTATAGATAAGTTTATAGTTTAGTTTACTTTAGTTAATGGTTTAGTATAGTTTAGTTTAGCTTAGTTTAGCTTAGTTTATTTTAGTTTCGTTTAGTTTAGATTAGGTTAAGTTAGGTTAGGTTTGGTTAGGTTAATTTGGTTTAGTTTAGTTTAATTTAGTTTATTTAATTTATAGTTTAGTTAAATTTAGTTTAGTTTATAATTTAGATTATAGTTTAGTTTATTTTATATTTTAGTTTAGTTTAGTTTAGGTTAGGTTAGTTTAGTTTAGTTTAGTTTAGTTTAGGTCAGGTTGGGTTAGGATAGTTTAGTTTAGTTTAGTTTTAGTTTATAGTTTACTTTAGTTTATTTTATACTTAAGTTAATAGTTTAGCTTAGGCTATTTTAGATTAGTTTAGTTTAGTTTGGTTTAGTTTAGGTTAGGTTCGGTTAGGTTAATTTAGTAAAGTTTAGTTTAGTTTTGTTTATTTAGTTTATTTTATAGTTTAGTTTAGTTAAGTTTAGTTTAGTTTAATTTAGTTTAGTTTAGTTTTTTTTAATTTAGTTTAGTTTATTTTAGTTTAGTTTAGTTTTGTTTAATTTAGTTTAGTTTAATTTAGTTTAGTTTAGTTTAGATCAGGTTAGGCTGATTAGGTTAGTTTAGTTTAGTTTAGTTTAGCTAAGTTTAGTTTAGTTTATACTTTCGTTAATTTATTTTAGTTTAGTTTAGTGTATAGTTAGGTTTATAGTTTAGTTTAGTTTATAGTTTATTTTATAGTTTAGAATATTTTAGTTTAGTTTAGTTTAGTTTTTGCTTAGTTTAGTTTAGTTTCGTTTAGTTTAGGGTAGGTAAGGTTAGGTTAGGTTGGGTTAAGTTAGTTTAGTTTAGTTTTGTTTAGGTTAGGTTAGGTTTGGTTAGGTTAGTTTAGTTCATTTTATTTTAATTTATTGTAGTTAATTTATAGTTTAGTTAAATTTAGTTTAGTTTATAGTTTAGATTATAGTTTAGATTAGTTCATTTTATATTTTAGTTTTGTTTAGTTTAGGTTAGGTTAGTTTAGTTTAGTTTATTTTAGGTTAGGTTAGTTTGGGTTAGAATAGTTTAGTTTAGTTTAGTTTATTTTTATTTTATAGTTTATTTTAGTTTTGTGAATACTTAAGTTTATCATTTAGTTTATAATCTAATTTATAGTTTAGTTTAGGCTATTTTGGATTAGTTTAGCTTAGTTTAGTTTAGTTTAGTTTAGTTTAGAATAGGTTAGGTTAGGTTAATTTAGTATTGTTTAGTTTAGTTTAGTTTATTTAGTTTATTTTATAGTTTAGTTTATAGTTTAGTTTAGTTAAGTTTAGTTTAGTTTATTGTTTAGTTTGCTTTAGTTTAGTTTTGTTTAATTTATTTTAGTTTAGTTTAGTTTAGTTTCGTTTAGGTTAGGTTAGGTTAGGTTAGGTTATGTTAATTTAGGTTAGCTTAGTTTAGTTTAGTTTAGGTTAGATTAAGTTAGGTTAGGTTAGTTAAGTTTAGTTTAGTTTAATTTATAGTTTAGTTTAGTTTACTTTAGTTTATAGTTTAGTTTAGTTTAGTTTATTTTAGTTTAAAGTTTAGTTTATACTTTCGTTTACTTTAGTTAATAATTTTGTTTATGGTTTAGTTTAGTTTAGTTTAGTTATGTTTTATTTAGTTTAGTTTAGTTTCGTTTAGGTTTGGTTAGGTTAGGTTAGGCTAGGTTAGGTTAGCTTAGTTTGGCTTAGTTTAGTTTAGGTTAGGTTAGGTTAGATTAGGTTAGTTTACCTTAGTTTAGTTTAGCTTACTTTAGTTATGTTTAGTTCAGTTTATATTTTAGTTTAGTGTAATTTAATTTATATTTTAGTTTATGGTTTAGTTTAGTTTAATTTATAGTTTGATTTATAGTTTAGTTTAGTTTCGTTTAGTTTAATTTAGCTTAGTTTAGATTAGGTTAGGTTAGATTATGTTAGTTTAGTTAAGTTTATTTTAGTTTAGTTTATTTTAGTTTAGTTAATGTTAGGTTAGGTTAGTTTAGTTTAGTTTAGTTTAATTTAATTTAGTTTACTTAATTTAGTTTAGTTTAGTTTAGGTTAGATTTAGTTAGGTCAGGTTAGGTTATTTAAGTTTAGTTTAGTTAAGTATAGGTTAGGTTAGGTTAGTTTAGTTTAATTGTATTTAGGTTAGGTTAGGTAATTTTAGGTTAGTATAGTTTAGTTAAGTTATTTTAGTTAATAGTTCAGTATAGTTTACAGTTTAGTTTATAGTTTAGTTCTGTGTATAGTGTAGTTGATAGTTTAGTTTAGTTTAGTTTAGTTTCGTTTAAATTATTTTAGGTTAGGTTAGGTTGGATTAGCTTAGTTTAGTTTAGTTTAGTTTAGGTTAGGTTCGGTTACGTTAGGTTATGTTAGCTTATGTTAGTTTAGTTTAGTTCAGTTTAGTCTAGTTTAGTTAAGTTTAGTTTAGTTTATAGTTTAGTATATTTTAGTTTATTTATTAGTTTAGTTTATAGTTAAGTATATAGTTTAGTTTAGTTTAGTTTAGCTTAGTTTGTTTATTTTAGATTAGTATAGCTTACGTTACGTTAGGTTAAACCTAACCTAACGTAAGCTAACGTAGGTTAGGTTCGTTTAGTTTAGTTTAATTAGGTTAGGTTAGGTTAAGTTAGGTTACTTTAGCTTAGTTTAGTTTAGTTTATATAATTTATGGTTTAGTTTAGTTAAGTTTAATTTATAGATTAGTATATAGTTTACTTTAGTTTATAGTTCAGTTTAGGTTAGATTAGTTTAAGTTAGATTAGGTTAGATTAGTTTAGTTTAGTTTAGTTTCGGTTAGGTTAGATTAGGTTACATTAAGTTAGTTTAGGTTAGCTTAGTTTAGTTTAGTTTAGTATAGTTAAGTTTAGTTAAGTTTTGTTTAGTTTACAGTTTAGTTTAGTTAAGTTTAGTTTATAATTTAGTTTATAGTTCAGTTTAGTTTAGTTCATACTTTATTTTAGTTTACTTTAATTTCAGTTAGGTTAGGTTAGGTTAGGTTAGGTTAGGTTAGTGTAGTTTAGTTAAGTTTAGTTTTGTTTAGCTAAGTGTATAGTTTATTTTGTAGTTTAATTTTGTTTAGTTTATTGTTTAATTTAGTGTAGTTTAATTTAGTTTAGTTTAATTTAGTTTACTTTAGTTTAGTTTAGTGTAGTTTAGATTAGATTAGGTTAGGTTATGTTAGGTTAGTAGAGTATGATTTAGTTTAGGTTAGGTTAGGTTAGGTTAAGTTAGGTTAGGTTAGTTTAGTTTAGTTTAGTTGGATTTAGAATAGTTTAGTGTAGTTTAGTTTATTTTAGGTTAGGTAAGGTTAGCCTAGTTTAGTTTAATTTAGTTTAGTTTATGTTAGTTTAGTTTAGTTAATTTATTTTAGTTAATAGTTTAGTATAGTTTATAAATTAGTTTATAATTTATTTTGGTTTGTAGTTCAATTTATTGTTAATTTAGTTTAGTTTATTTTAGTTTCGTTTAGGTTATGTTAGGTTAGGTTAGGTTAGGTTAGGTTAGGTTAGCTTAGTTTAGTTTAGTTTAGGTTAGGTTTGGTTAGGTTAGGTTAGGTTAGCTTAGTTTAGTTTAGTTTAGGTTAGGTTCGGTTACGTTCGGTTATGTTAGGTTAAGTTAGTTTAGTTTAGTTTAGTTTAGGTTAGGTTAGTTTAAGTTAGGTTACTTTAGTTTAGTTTAGTTTAGTTTAGATAATTTATAATTTAGTTTAGTTTAGTTTAGTTTAGTTTATAGTTTAGTTTATAGTTTACTTTAGTTTCTAGTTTAGTTTAGTTTGAATTAGATTCGGTAAGTTTAGTTTAGTTTACGTTAGGTTAGGTTAGGTTGAGTTAGGTTACTTTAGTTTAGTTTAGTGTAGATAATTTATAGTTTAGTTTATTTTAGTTTAGTTTATGGTTTAGTTTACTTTATAGTTTAGTTTAGTTTAGTTTAGTTTAGGTAAGGTTAGATTAGATTAGTTTAGTTATGTTTAGGTTAGGTTAGGTTAGGTTAGGATAGTTTAGTTTAGTTTATTTTAGTATATTTTAGTTTATACTTTAGTTTAGTTTAGTTAATAGTTTAGATTATGGATTAGTTTATAGTTTAGTTTATAGTTTAAATTAGTTTAATTTAGTATAGATTAGTTTTGTTTAATTTAGTTTAGTTTAATTTATTTTAATTTAGTTTATTTTAGTTTAGATTATAGTTTAGTTTATAATTTAATTTAGTTTAGTATATAGTTTAGTTTATGGTTTAGTTTAGTTTAGTTTAGTTTGGTTTAGTTTAGTTTAGTTTGGTTTAGTTTAGTTTAGTTTAGTTAATTTAGGTTAGGTTAGGTTAGGTTAGTTTAGTTTAGTTTAGTTTAGTTTAGGTTAGGTTAGTTTTTTTTAGTTTAGGTTAGGTTAGTTTAGGCTAGGTTATGTTAGGTTAGGTTAGGTTAGTTTAGTTTATTATAGTAGTTTAGTTTAGTTTAGGTTAGGTAAGCTTAATATAGGTTAGGTTATGTTAGGTTAGGTTAGTTTAATTTAGTTTCGTTTAGTTTATAGTTTAGTTTAGTTTAGATTTTTTTAATTTAGTTAAGTTTAGTATAGTTTAGTTTCATTTAGGTTAGGTTAGGCTAGGATAGTTTAGGTTAGCTTAGTTTACTTTATTTTAGTTCAGATTAAGTTAGGTTAAGTTGGGTTAGGTTCGTTTAGATTAGTTTAGTTAAATTTAGTTTATAGTTTAGTTTATAGTGCAGTTTAGTTAGGATTAGTTTAGTATAGTTTAGTTTAGTTTAGTTTAGGTTAAGTAAGTTTAATTTAGTTTAGTTTAGTTTCGGTTAGGTTAGGTTAGGTTAATTTAAGTTAGGTTATTTTGGGTTAGTTTAGTTTGGTTTAGTTAAGTTTAGTTAAGTTTAGTTTAGTTTACAGTATAGTTTAGTTGAGTTTAGTTTACAGTTTGGTTTATAGTTTAGTTTAGTTTATAGATTAGTTTATGGTTTAGTTTGGTTTAATTTTGTTTAGTTTAGGTTGGATATTTAGATTAGATTAGTTTAGTTTGGGCTAGGTTAGGTTAGGTTAGATTAGTTTAGTTTAGATTAGATTAGGTTAGGTTAATTTAGGTTGGGTTAGGTTAGTTTAGTTTAATTTAGTTTAGTTAATTTATAGTTTAGTTTAGTTTATAATTTAGTTTATAGTTTAGTTTAGTTTAGTTTATACTTTAGTTTAGTTTAGTTTAATTTAGTTTAAATTAGGTTATGTTAGGTTAGGTTAGTTTAGTTTAGTTTAGTTTAGTTTTTTTTAGTTAAGTTTATAGTTTATTTTGTAGTTTAGTTTAGTTTAGTTTATAGTTTAATTTAGTGTAGTTTATTTTGATTTATTTTAATTTAGTTTATTTTAGTTTAGTTTTAGTTTAGTTTAGTTAAGTTTAGTTTAGGTTAGGTTACGTTAGGTTAGGTTAGGTTAGGTTAGTTAAGTATAGTTTAGTTTAGTTTAGGTTAGGTTTGGTTAGGTTAAATTAGGTTAGGTTAGTTAATTTAGTTTAGTTTAATTTAGTTGGATTTAGAATAGTTTAGTTTAGTTTAGTTAATTTTTGTTAGGTAATTTAGGTTAGTTTAGTTAATTTACTTTAGGTTAGGTTAGTTTAGGGTAGTTTAGTTTAGTTAATTTATTTTAGTTAATAGTTTAGTATAGTTTATAGTTTAGTTTATAGTTTAGTTTAGTTTATAGTGTAGTTTAGTTTAGTTTAGTTTCGTTTCGTTTAGGTTAGGTTCGGTTACGTTAGGTTATGTTAGGTTAAGTTAGTTTATTTTAGTTTAGTTTAGTTTAGTTATGTTTAGTTTAGTTTATAGTTTGGTTTATTAATTAGTTTAGTTTAGTTTGCAGTTAAGTATATAGTTTAGTATAGTATAGTTTAGTTTAGTTTAGATTAGCTTAGTTAGTTTATTTTGGATTAGTTTAGTTTACGTTACGTTAAGTTAGGTTAGGTTAATTTAATTCATTTTAGTTTAGGTTAGGTTAGGTTAAGTTAGGTTACTTTAGTTTAGCTTAGTTTACTTTAGTTTAGATAATTTATAGTTTAGTTTAATTTAGTTTATAGTTTAGTTTACATTTTAGTTTAGTTTAGTTTAGTATCGGTTAGGTTAGGTTAGATTAATTTAATTTAGGTTAGGTTAGGATAGTTTAGTTCAGTTTAGTTTAGTTTAGGTTAGGTTAGGTTAGGTGAAGATAGGTTACTTTAGTTTACTTTTGTTTAATTTAGTTTAGTTTACTTTAGTTTATTTATAGTTTAGTTTAGTTTATAATTTAGTTTAGTTTAGTGTAGTTTAGGTTAGGTTAGGTTAGGTTAGATTAGTTTAGTTTAGGTGATGTTAGGTTAGGATAGTTTAGTTTACTTTATTTTAGTTTAGTTTAGTTTATAGTTTAGTTTATTGTTTAAATTATTTTAGTTTAGATTAGTTTAGTTTAGTTTAGTTTACTTAAGTTAAGTTTAGGTTAGGTTAGGTTAGTTTAGGTTAGGTTAGTTTAGTTTAGTTTATTTGAGTTCAGTTTATATTAGGTTAGGTTAATTTAATTTATTATAGTTTAGTTTAGGTTAGGTTAGTTTAGTTTAGTTTAGTTTAGTTCCGTTTAGGTTAGGATAGGTTAAGTTAGGTTAGGTTAGGTTATGTTAGGTTAGGTTAGTGTAGTTTAGTTTAGTTTAGTTTAGATTTGTCTCGTTTAGTTTATAGTTTAGTTTATAGTTCAGTTTAGTTTAGTTTAGTATAGTTTAGTTTTGTGTAATTAGTTTTGTTAAATTTATTTTAATTTAGTTTAGTTTAGTTTATAGTTTAGTTTATAATTTAGTTTAGTTTAGTTTATAGTTTAGTTTATGGTTTAGTTTAGTTCGTTTGGTTTGGTTTAGATTAGTTCTGTTTCGTTTAGTTTAGTTTAGTTTAGGTTAGGTTAGCTTAGTTTAGTTTAGTTTAGGTTAGGTTAGGTTAGGTTAGTTTAGTTTACTTTAGTTTAGTTTAGGTTAGTTTAGTTTAGTTTAGGTTAGGTTAGGTTTGGTTTGGTTAGGTTAGGTTAGGTTAGGTTAGTTTAGTTTATTTTAGGTTAGTTTAAGTTAGGTTAGGTTAGTTTAGGTTAGGTTAGGTTAGTTAAATTTAATTTAGTTAGATTATAATTTTGTTTATAGTTTAGTTTAGTTTAGTTTATAGTTTAGTTTAGTTAAGTTTAGTTTAGGTTAATTTAGGTTAGGTTAGGTTAGTTTAGTTTAGTTTAGTTTAGTGAATTTAGTTTAGTTTAGTTTAGGTTAGGTTAGGTTAGTTTACTTTAATTCACTTTAAGTTATGTCAGGTTAGATTAGGTTAGTTTACTTTAGTTGAGTTTAGTTTAGTTTATACTTTAGATTTGTTTAGTTTAGTTTAGTGTAGTTTAGTTTATAGTTTTGTTTATAGTTTAGTTTAGTTAAGTTTAGTTTCGTTTAGGTTAGGTTAGGTTAGATTAGTTTAGTTTAGTTTAGTTTCGTTTAGGTTAGTTAGTTAGTTTAGTTCAGTTTAGGTTATGTCAGGTTAGTTTAGGTTAGTTTACTTTAGTTTAGTTTAGTTTATAATTTAGATTTGTTTAGTTTAGTTTAGTTTAGTGTATGGTTTTGTTTATAGTTTAGTTTAGTTTAATTTAGTTTAGTTCAGTTTAGGATATGTCAGGTTAGTTTAGGTAAGTTTACTTTAGTTTAGTATATTTTATAGTTTAGATTTGTTTAGTTTAGTTTATAGTTCAGTTTAGTTGAGTTTATTTTAATTTAGTTTAATTAAATTTTATTTACTGTACAATTTAGTTTAGTTTAGTTTAGTTTATAGTTTAGTTTAGTTTAGTTTATGGTTAAGTTTATACTTTTGTTTAGTTTAATTTAGTTTAGTTTAGTATAGTTTAGCTCAGGTTAGCTTAGGTTAGGTTAATTTAGTTTAGTTTAGGTTAGGTTAGGTTAGGTTAGGTTACTTTAGTTAAGTTTAGTTTAGTTTAGTTAATTTATACTTTAGTTTACTTTAGCATATAGTTTAGTTTAGTTTAGTTTATAGTTTAGTATAGTTTAATTTAGTTTAGTTTAGGGTAGGTTAGATTAGTTTAGTTTATTTTAGTTTAGGTTAGGTTTGGTTAGGGTAGTTTAGTTTAGTTTATAGTTTAGTTTAGGTTAGGTTACGTTCGGTTAGGTTAGGTTAGGTTAGGTTAGTTTACTTTAGATTAGTTTAGTTTACTTTACTTTAGTTTTGTTTAGTTTTGTTTAGGTTAGGTTAGTTTAGTTTAGGTTAGGTTAGGTTAGCTTAGTTTGGTTTAGTTTAGTTTAGTTAAGTTTTGTTTGGTTTATAGTTTAGTTTAGTTTAGCTTGGTTTAGTTTAGGTTGGGTTAGGTTAGTTTAGTTTAGTTTAGTTTGGTTTATTTTAGTTTAGTTTAGGTTAGGTGAGCATAGGTTAGTTTAGTTTAATTTAGATTAGATTATTTAGGTTAGGTTATGTTAGGTTAGTTTAGTTTAGTTTATGTTAGTTTAGGTTAGGTTAGGTCAGGTTATGTTAGTTTAGTTTAGTTTAGCTTAGTTTAGTTTAGTTTAGTTTAGTTTATAGTTTAGTATAATTTATAGTTTAGTTTATAGTTTACTTTAGTTTATAGTGTAGTTTAGTTTCGTTTCGTTTAGGTTATGTTCGGTTACGTTAGGTTATGTTAGGTTAAGATAGTTTAGTTTAGTTTAGTTATGTTTAGTTTAGTTTATAGTTTAGTTTATTAATTAGTTTAGTTTAATTTATAGTTAAGTATATAGTTTAGTATAGTTTAGTTTAGTGTAGTTTAGTTTAGATTAGCTTAGTTAGTTTATTTTGGATTAGTTTACTTTACGTTACGTTAGGTTAGGTTAATTTATTTTAGTTTAGGTTAGGTTAGGTTAAGTCAGGTTACTTTAGTTTAGCATAGTTTAGTTTAGTTTAGATAATTTATAATTTAGTTTAGTTTAATTTATAGTTTAGTTTACAGTTTAGTTTAGTTTAGTTTCGGTTAGTTTAGGTTAGGTTAGATTAATTTAATTTAGGTTAGGATAGTTTAGTTCAGTTTAGTTTAGTTTATTTAAGCTTAGTTAGTTTAGTTTAGATTAGTATAGTTTACGTTAGGTTAGGTTAGGTTAGGTAGTTTAGTTTTGTTTAGGTTAGGTTAGGTTAGGTGAAGTTAGGTTACTTTATTTTAGTTAAGTTTAATTTAGTTTAGTTTAGTGTAGTTTAGATTAGGTTAGGTTAGGTTAGATTAGTTTAGTTTAGTTTAGGTTAGGTTAGGTTAGGATAGTTTAGTTTAGTTTATTTTAGTTTAGTTTAGTTTAGTTTATAGTTTAGTTTATAGTTTAAATTAGTTTAGTTTAGATTAGTTTAGTTTAGTTTAGTTTAGTTTAGGTTAGGTTATGTTAGGTGAGTTTAGTTTAGTTTAGTTTAGGTTAGGTTAGTTTAGTTTAGTTTCTTTTAGTTTAGTTTAGTTTAGGTTAAGTTAGGTTTAGTTTGGTTAGGTTAGGTTAGGTTAGTTTAGCTAATTTAATTTAGTTTATAGTTTCATTAATTTAGTTTAGTTTAGTGTATAGTTAAGTTTATAGTTAAGTTTAGTTTATGGTTTAGTATAGTTTAGTTTAGTTTAGTTTAACTTAGTTTAGTTTAGATTCGTTTAGTTTAGTTTAGGTTAAGTTAGGTTAGGTTTGGTTAGGTTAATTTAGTTTAGTTTAGTTTAATTTAGTTTATTTAATTTATATTTTAGTTAAATTTAGTTTAGTTTATAGTTTAGATTATAGTTCAGTTTATTGTATATTTTAGTTTAGTTTAGTTTATGTTAGGTTAGTTTAGTTTAGTTTCGTTTAGTTTCGTTAGGTGTGGTTATGATAGTTTAGTTTAGTTTAGTTTAGTTTTAGTTTATAGTTTAGTTTAGTTTATTTTATACTTAAGTTCATAGTTTAGTTTATAGATTAGTTTAGGCTATTTGAGATTAGTTTAGTTTAGTTTGGTTTATTTTAGTTTAGTTTAGGTTAGGTGAGCATAGGTTAGTTTAGTTTAATTTAGATTAGGTTATTTAGGTTAGGTTATGTTAGGTTAGTTTAGTTTAGTTTAGTTTATGTTAGGTTATGTTAGGTTAGGTTATGTTAGTTTAGTTTAGTTTAGCTTAGTTTAGCTTAGGTTAGGTTAGTTTAGGTAATTTTACTTTAGTTTAGTTTAGTTTAGTTTATAGTTTAGTATAGTTTATAGTTTATAATTTACTTTAGTTTATAGTGTAGTTTAGTTTAGTTTAGTTTCGTTTCGTTTAGGTTAGGTTCGGTTACGTTAGGTTATGTTAGGTTAAGATAGTTTAGTTTAGTTTAGTTTAGTTATGTTTAGTTTAGTTTATAGTTTAGTTTATTAATTAGTTTAGTTTAGTTTATAATTAAGTATATAGTTTAGTATAGTTTAGTTTAGTGTAGTTTAGTTTAGATTAGCTTAGTTAGTTTATTTTGGATTAGTTTACTTTACGTTACGTTAGGTTAGGTTAATTTATTTTAGTTTAAGTTAGGTTAAGTCAGGTTACTTTAGTTTACCATTGTTTAGTTTAGTTTAGATAATTTATAGTTTAGTTTAGTTTAGTTTCGGTTAGTTTAGGTTAGGTTAGATTAATTTAATTAAGGTTGGGATAGTTTAGTTCAGTTTAGTTTAGTTTAGTTAAGCTTAGTTAGTTTAGTTTAGATTAGTATAGTTTACGTTAGGTTAGGTTAGGTTAGGTAAGTTTAGTTCTCTTTAGGTTAGGTTAGGTTAGGTGAAGTTAGGTTACTTTAGTTTAGTTAAGTTTAATTTAGTTTAGTTTAGCGTAGTTTAGATTAAATTAGGTTAGGTTAGATTAGTTTAGTTTAGTTTAGGTTATGTTAGGTTAGGATAGTTTAGTTTAGTTTATTTTAGTTTAGTTTAGTTTATAGTTTAGTTTATAGTTTAAATTAGTTTAGTTTAAATTAGTTTATTTAAGTTTAGTTTACTTAAGTTTAGTTTAGGTTAGGTTAGGTTATGTAAGGTTTGGTTAGTGTAGTTTAGTTTAGTTTAGTTAAGTTCAGTTTATATTAGGTTAGGTTAATTTAATTTAGTTTAGTTTAGTTTAGGTTAGGTTAGGTGAGTTTAGTTTAGTTTAGTTTAGTTTAGGTTAGGTTAGGTTAGGTTAGGTTATGTTAGGTTATGTTAGGTTAGGTTAGAGTAGTTTAGTTTAGTTTAGATTTGACTCGTTTAGTTTATAATTTAGTTTATAGTTCAGTTTAGTTTGGTTTAGTATAGTTTAGTTTTGTTTAATTTAGTTTTGTTTAATTTATTTTAATTTAGTTTAGTTTAGTTTAGTATATAGTTTAATTTTTAATTTAGTTTAGTTTAGTTTATAGTTTAGTTTAGTTTATGGTTAATTTATAGTTTAGTTTAGTTTATTTTAGTTTAGTTTAGTTTAGGATATGTCAGGTTAGTTTAGGTTAGTTTACTTTAGTTTAGTATAGTTTATAGTTTGGATTTGTTTAGTTTAGTTTATAGTTCAGTTTAGTTGAGTTTATTTTAATTTAGTTTAATTAAATTTTCTTTACTGTACAATTTAGTTTAGTTTAGTTTAGTTTAGTTTATAGTTTAGTTTAGTTAGGTTTATGGTTAAGTTTATACTTTTGTTTAGTTTAATTTAGATTAGTTTAGTATAGTTTAGCTCAGGTTAGCTTAGGTTAGGTTAATTTAGTTTAGTTTAGGTTAGGTTAGGTTAGGTTAGGTTAGGTTACTTTAGTTAAGTTTAGTTTAGTTTAGTTCATTTATACTTTAGTTTAGTTTAGCATATAGTTTAGTTTAGTTTAGTTTATAGTTTAGTTTAGTTAAGTTTAGTTTAGGTTAATTTAGGTTAGGTTAGGTTAGTTTAGTTTAGTTTAGTTTAGTGAATTTAGTTTAGTTTAGTTTAGGTTAGGTTAGGTTAGTTTACTTTAATTCACTTTAAGTTATGTCAGGTTAGTTTAGGTTAGTTTACTTTAGTTGAGTTTAGTTTAGTTTATACTTTAGATTTGTTTAGTGTAGTTTAGTTTAGTTTAGTTAAGTTCAGTTTATATTAGGTTAGGTTAATTTAATTTAGTTTAGTTTAGTTTAGGTTAGGTTAGGTGAGTTTAGTTTAGTTTAGTTTAGTTTAGGTTAGGTTAGGTTAGGTTAGGTTATGTTAGGTTATGTTAGGTTAGGTTAGAGTAGTTTAGTTTAGTTTAGATTTGACTCGTTTAGTTTATAATTTAGTTTATAGTTCAGTTTAGTTTGGTTTAGTATAGTTTAGTTTTGTTTAATTTAGTTTTGTTTAATTTATTTTAATTTAGTTTAGTTTAGTTTAGTATATAGTTTAATTTTTAATTTCGTTTAGTTTAGTTTATAGTTTAGTTTAGTTTATGGTTAATTTATAGTTTAGTTTAGTTTATTTTAGTTTAGTTTAGTTTAGGATATGTCAGGTTAGTTTAGGTTAGTTTACTTTAGTTTAGTATAGTTTATAGTTTGGATTTGTTTAGTTTAGTTTATAGTTCAGTTTAGTTGAGTTTATTTTAATTTAGTTTAATTAAATTTTCTTTACTGTACAATTTAGTTTAGTTTAGTTTAGTTTAGTTTATAGTTTAGTTTAGTTTGGTTTATGGTTAAGTTTATACTTTTGTTTAGTTTAATTTAGATTAGTTTAGTATAGTTTAGCTCAGGTTAGCTTAGGTTAGGTTAATTTAGTTTAGTTTAGGTTAGGTTAGGTTAGGTTAGGTTACTTTAGTTAAGTTTAGTTTAGTTTAGTTCATTTATACTTTAGTTTAGTTTAGCATATAGTTTAGTTTAGTTTAGTTTATAGTTTAGTTTAGTTAAGTTTAGTTTAGGTTAATTTAGGTTAGGTTAGGTTAGTTTAGTTTAGTTTAGTTTAGTGAATTTAGTTTAGTTTAGTTTAGGTTAGGTTAGGTTAGTTTACTTTAATTCACTTTAAGTTATGTCAGGTTAGTTTAGGTTAGTTTACTTTAGTTGAGTTTAGTTTAGTTTATACTTTAGATTTGTTTAGTGTAGTTTAGTTTAGTTTAGTTAAGTTCAGTTTATATTAGGTTAGGTTAATTTAATTTAGTTTAGTTTAGTTTAGGTTAGGTTAGGTGAGTTTAGTTTAGTTTAGTTTAGTTTAGGTTAGGTTAGGTTAGGTTAGGTTATGTTAGGTTATGTTAGGTTAGGTTAGAGCAGTTTAGTTTAGTTTAGATTTGACTCGTTTAGTTTATAATTTAGTTTATAGTTCAGTTTAGTTTGGTTTAGTATAGTTTAGTTTTGTTTAATTTAGTTTTGTTTAATTTATTTTAATTTAGTTTAGTTTAGTTTAGTATATAGTTTAATTTTTAATTTAGTTTAGTTTAGTTTATAGTTTAGTTTAGTTTATGGTTAATTTATAGTTTAGTTTAGTTTATTTTAGTTTAGTTTAGTTTAGGATATGTCAGGTTAGTTTAGGTTAGTTTACTTTAGTTTAGTATAGTTTATAGTTTGGATTTGTTTAGTTTAGTTTATAGTTCAGTTTAGTTGAGTTTATTTTAATTTAGTTTAATTAAATTTTCTTTACTGTACAATTTAGTTTAGTTTAGTTTAGTTTAGTTTATAGTTTAGTTTAGTTTGGTTTATGGTTAAGTTTATACTTTTGTTTAGTTTAATTTAGATTAGTTTAGTATAGTTTAGCTCAGGTTAGCTTAGGTTAGGTTAATTTAGTTTAGTTTAGGTTAGGTTAGGTTAGGTTAGGTTAGGTTACTTTAGTTAAGTTTAGTTTAGTTTAGTTCATTTATACTTTAGTTTAGTTTAGCATATAGTTTAGTTTAGTTTAGTTTATAGTTTAGTTTAGTTAAGTTTAGTTTAGGTTAATTTAGGTTAGGTTAGGTTAGTTTAGTTTAGTTTAGTTTAGTGAATTTAGTTTAGTTTAGTTTAGGTTAGGTTAGGTTAGTTTACTTTAATTCACTTTAAGTTATGTAAGGTTAGTTTAGGTTAGTTTACTTTAGTTGAGTTTAGTTTAGTTTATACTTTAGATTTGTTTAGTTTAGTTTAGTGTAGTTTAGTTTATAGTTTTGTTTATAGTTTAGTTTAGTTAAGTTTAGTTTCGTTTAGGTTAGGTTAGGTTAGATTAGTTTAGTTTAGTTTAGTTTCGTTTAGGTTAGTTAGTTAGTTTAGTTCAGTTTAGGTTATGTCAGGTTAGTTTAGGTTAGTTTACTTTAGTTTAGTTTAGTTTATAATTTAGATTTGTTTAGTTTAGTTTAGTTTAGTTTATGGTTTTGTTTATAGTTTAGTTTAGTTTAATTTAGTTTAGTTCAGTTTAGGATATGTCAGGTTAGTTTAGGTTAGTTTACTTTAGTTTAGTTTAGTTTATAATTTAGATTTGTTTAGTTTAGTTTAGTTTAGTTTATGGTTTTGTTTATAGTATAGTATAGTTTAGTTTAGTTTAGTTTAGGGTAGGTTAGATTAGTTTAGTTTATTTTAGTTTAGGTTAGGTTTGGTTAGGGTAGTTTAGTTAAATTTATATTTTAGTTTAGGTTAGGTTACCTTAGGTTAGGTTAGGTTAGGTTAGTTTAGTTTAGATTAGTTTAGTTTACTTTACTTTAGTTTTGTTTAGTTTTGTTTAGGTTAGGTTAGGTTAGTTTAGGTTAGGTTAGGTTAGCGTATTTTGGTTTAGTTTAGTTTAGTTAAGTTTTGTTTAGTTTATAGTTTAGTTTAGTTTAGTTTAGCTTGGTTTAGTTTAGGTTGGGTTAGGTTAGTTTAGTTTAGTTTAGATTGGTTTATTTTAGTTTAGTTTAGGTTAGGTGAGCATAGGTTAGTTTAGTTTAATTTAGATTAGGTTATTTAGGTTAGGTTATGTTAAAGTTAGTTTAGTTTAGTTTATGTTAGTTTAGGTTAGGTTAGGTTAGGTTATGTTAGTTTAGTTTAGTTTAGCTTAGTTTAGCTTAGGTTAGGTTAGTTTAGGTTATTTTACTTTAGTTTAGTTTAGTTTAGTTTATAGTTTAGTATAGTTTATGGTTTAGTTTATAGTTTACTTTAGTTTATAGTGTAGTTTAGTTTAGTTTAGTTTCGTTTCGTTTAGGTTAGGTTCGGTTACGTTAGGTTATGTTAGGTTAAGTTAGTTTAGTTTAGTTTAGTTTAGTTATGTTTAGTTTAGTTTATAGTTTAGTTTATTAATTAGTTTTGTTTAGTTTATAATTAAGTATATAGTTTAGTATAGTTTAGATTAGTGTAGTTTAGTTTAGATTAGCTTAGTTAGTTTATTTTGGATTAGTTTACTTTACGTTACATTAGGTTAGGTTAATTTATTTTAGTTTAGGTTAGGTTAGGTTAAGTCAGGTTACTTTAGTTTAGCATAGTTTAGTTAAATTTAGATAATTTTAGTTTATTTATAGTTTAGTTTAGTTTATAATTTAGTTTAGTGTAGTTTAGATTAGGTTAGGTTAGGTTAGATTAGTTTAGTTTAGGTTAGGTTAGGTTAGGATAGTTTAGTTTAGTTTATTTTAGTTTAGTTTAGTTTAGTTTATAGTTTAGTTTATAGTTTAAATTAGTTTAGTTCAGATTAGTTTAGTTTAGTTTACTTAAGTTTAGTTTAGGTTAGGTTAGGTTAGGTTCGGTTATGTTAGGTTTGGTTAGTGTTGTTTAGTTTAGTTAAGTTCAATTTATATTAGGTTAGGTTAATTTAATTTAGTTTAGCTTAGTTTAGGTTAGGTGAGTTTAATTTAGTTTAGTTTAGTTTAGGTTAGGTTAGGTTAGGTTAGGTTAGGTTATGTTAGGTTAGGTTAGTGTAGTTTAGTGTAGTTTAGTTTAGATTTGACTCGTTTAGTTTATAATTTAGTTTATAGTTCAGTTTAGTTTGGTTTAGTATAGTTTAGTTTTGTTTAATTTATTTTAATTTAAATTAGTTTAGTTTAGTATATAGTTTAATTTTTAATATAGTTTAGTTTAGTTTATAGTTTAGTTTATGGTTTAGTTTAGTTGAGTTTGGTTTGGTTTAGTTTAGTTCTGTTTGTTTTAGTTTAGTTTAGTTTAGGTTAGGTTAGCTTAGTTTAGTTTAGTTTAATTTAGGTTAGGTTGGGTTAGGTTAGTTTAGTTTACTTTAGTTTAGTTTAGGTTAGGTTAGCTTAGGTTATGTTAGGTGAGTTTATTTTAGTTTAGTAGTTTAGTTTAGTTTAGGTTAGGTTAGTTTAGTTTAGTTTCGTTTAGTTTAGTTTAGTTTATGTTAGGTTAGGTTTAGTTTGGTTAGGTTAGGTTAGGTTAGTTTAGTTTATTGTTTAGTTTAGTTAAATTTAGTTTAGGTTAGGTAATGTTAGGTTAGGTTAGTTTAGTTTAGTATAGTTTAGTTTAGTTTAGTTTAGTGAATTTAGTTTAGTTTAGTTAAATTTAGTTTAGGTTAGGTAAGGTTAGGTTTGGTTAGTTTAGTTTAGTATAGTTTAGTTTAGTTTAGTTTAGTGAATTTAGTTTAGTTTAGTTTAGGTTTTAGTTAAGCTTAGTTAGTTTGTTTAGAATAGTATAGTTTACTTTAGGTTAGGTTACGTAATTTTAGTTTAGTTTAGGTTAGGTTAGGTTAGGTGAAGTTATGTTAATTTAGTTTAGTTTAGTTTATTTTAGTTTATTTATAGTTTAGCATAGTATATAATTTAGTTAATTTAGTTTATAGTTTAGTTTATGGTTTAGTTTAGTTTCGTTTGGTTTGGTTTAGATTAGTTCTGTTTCGTTTAGTTTAGTTTAGTTTAGGTTAGGTTAGCTTAGTTTAGTTTAGTTTAGTTTACGTTAGGTTAGGTTAGTTTAGTTTACTTTAGTTTAGTTTAGGTTAGGTTAGCTTAGGTTATGTTGGGTGGGTTTAGTTTAGTTTAGTTTAGGTTAGGTTAGTTTAGTTTAGTTTAGTTTCGTTTAGTTTAGTTTAGTTTAGGTTAGGTTAGGTTTAGTTTGGTTAGGTTAGGTTAGGTTAGGTTAGTTTAGCTAATTTAATTTAGTTTATAGTTTCGTTAATTTAGTTTAGTTTAGTTTAGTGTATAGTTAAGTTTATAGTTTAGTTTAGTTTATGGTTTATTATAGTTTAGTTTAGTTTAGTTTAACTTAGTTTAGTTTAGATTCGTTCAGTTTAGTTTAGGTTAAGTTAGGTTAGATTTGATTAGGTTAATTTAGTTTAGTTTAGTTTAATTTAGTTTATTTAATTTATAGTTTAGTTAAATTTAGTTTAGTTTATAGTTTAGATTATAGTTTAATTTATTTTATATTTTAGTTTAATTTAGTTTATGTTAGGTTAGTTTAGTTTAGTTTAGTTTCGGTTAGGTGTGGTTAGGATAGTTTAGTTTAGTTTAGTTTAGTTTATAGTTTAGTTTAGTTTATTTTATACTTAAGTTCATAGTTTAGTTTATAGTTTAGTTTAGGCTATTTTAGATTAGTTTAGTTTAGTTTGGTTTAGTTTAGGTTTGGTTTGGTTAGGTTAATTTAGTAAAGTTTAGTTTATTTTTGTTTATTTAGTTTATTTTATAGTTTAGTTTAGTTAAGTTTAGTTTAGTTTAATTTAGTTTAGTTTAGTTTTATTTATTTTAGTTTAGTTTAGTTTTGTTTAATTTAGTTTAGTTTAATTTAGTTTAGTTTAGTTTAGATTAGGTTAGGCTGATTAGGTTAGTTTAGTTTAGTTTAATTTAGCTAAGTTTAGTTTAGTTTATAGTTTCGTTAATTTATTTTATTTTAGTTTAGTGATTAATTAGGTTTATAGTTTAGTTTAGTTTATAGTTTATTTTATAGTTTAGTAGATTTTAGTTTAGTTTAGTTTAGCTTAGTTTAGTTTAGTTTCGTTTAGTTTAGGGTAAATAAGGTTAGGTTAGGTTATGTTAAGTTAGTTTAGTTTAGTTTTGTTTAGGTTAGGTTAGGTTTGGTTAGGTTAGTTTAGTTCATTTTATTTTAATTTAGTGTAGTTATTTTATAGTTTAGTTAAATTTAGTTTAGTTTATAGTTTAGATTATAGTTTAGTTTAGTTCATTTTATATTTTAGTTTTGTTTAGTTTAGGTTAGGTTAGTTTAGTTTAGTTTATTTTAGGTTAGCTTAGTTTGGGTTAGAATAGTTTAGTTTAGTTTAGTTTATTTTTAATTTATAGTTTATTTTAGTTTTGTGAATACTTAAGTTTATCATTTAGTTTATAATCTAGTTTATAGTTTAGTTTAGGCTATTTTGGATTAGTTTAGCTTAGTTTAGTTTAGTTTAGTTTAAGTTAGATTAGCTTAGTTAGTTTATTTTGGATTAGTTTATTTAAGTTCAGTTTATATTAGGTTAGGTTAATTTAATTTATTGTAGTTTAGTTTAGGTTAGGTTAGTTTTGTTTAGTTTAGTTTAGTTTGGTTTGGTTAGGATAGGTTAAGTTAGGTTAGGTTAGGTTATGTTACGTTAGGTTAGTGTAGTTTAGTTTAGTTTAGATTTGTCTCGTTTAGTTTATAGTTCAGTTTAGTTTAGTTTAGTATAGTTTAGTTTTGTTTAATTAGTTTTGTTTAATTTATTTTAATTTGGTTTAGTTTAGTTTATAGTTTAGTTTATAATTTAGTTTAGTTTAGTTTATAGTTTAGTTTATGGTTTAGTTTAGTTTCGTTTGGTTTGGTTTAGATTAGTTCTGTTTCGTTTAGTTTAGTTTAGTTTAGGTTAGGTTAGCTTAGTTTAGTTTAGTTTAGGTTAGGTTAGGTTAGGTTAGTTTAGTTTACTTTAGTTTAGTTTAGGTTAGTTTAGTTTAGTTTAGGTTAGGTTAGATTAGGTTAGGTTAGGTTAGATTAGTTTAATTTAGTTTAGGTTAGGTTAGGTCAGGATAGTTTAGTTTAGTTTATTTTAGTTTAGTTTAGTTTAGTTTATAGTTTAGTTTATAGTTTAAATTAGTTTAGTTTAGATTAGTTTAGTTTAGTTTACTTAAGTTTAGTTTAGGTTAGGTTAGGTTAGGTTAGGTTAGGTTATGTTAGGTTTGGTTAGTGTAGTTTAGTTTAGTTTAGTTAAGTTCAGTTTATATTAGGTTAGGTTAATTTAATTTAGTTTAGTTTAGGTTAGGTAAGGTTAGGTGAGTTTAGTTTAGTTTAGTTTAGTTTAGGTTAGGTTAGGTTAGGTTAGGTTATGTTAGGTTAGGTTAGGTTATGTTAGGTTAGGTTAGTGTAGTTTAGTTTAGTTTAGATTTGATTTGTTTAGTTTATAATTTAGTTTATAGTTCAGTTTAGTTTGGTTTAGTATAGTTTAGTTTTGTTTAATTTAGTTTTGTTTAATTTATTTTAATTTAGTTTAGTTTAGTTTAGTATATAGTTTAATTTTTAATTTAGTTTAGTTTAGTTTATAGTTTAGTTTAGTTTATGGTTTAGTTTATAGTTTAGTTTAGTTTATTTTAGTTTAGTTCAGTTTAGGATATGTGAGGTTAGTTTAGGTTAGTTTACTTAATTTAGTATAGTTTATAGTTTGGATTTGTTTAGTTTACTTTATAGTTCAGTTTAGTTGAGTTTATTTTAATTTAGTTTAGTTAAATTTTCTTTACTGTACAATTTAGTTTAGTTTAGTTTAGTTTATAGTTTAGTTTAGTTTAGTTTATGGTTAAGTTTACACTTTTGTTTAGTTTAATTTAGATTAGTTTAGTATAGTTTAGCTCATGTTGGCTTAGGTTAGGTTAATTTAGTTTAGTTTAGGTTAGGTTAGGTTAGGTTAGGTTAGGTTACTTTAGTTAAGTTTAGTTTAGTTTAGTTAATTTATACTTTAGTTTAGTTTAGCATATAGTTTAGTTTAGTTTAGTTTATAGTATAGTATAATTTAGTTTAGGTTAGTTTAGGGTAGGTTAGATTAGTTTAGTTTATTTTAGTTTAGGTTAGGTTTGATTAGGGTAGTTTAGTTAAGTTTATAGTTTAGTTTAGTTTAGGTTACGTTAGGTTAGGTTAGGTTAGGTTAGTTTAGTTTAGATTAGTTTAGTTTAGTTTACTTTAGTTTTGTTTAGTTTTTTTTAGGTTAGGTTAGGTTAGGTTAGTTTAGGTTAGGTTAGGTTAGCGTATTTTGGTTTAGTTTAGTTTAGTTAAGTTTTGTTTAGTTTATAGTTTAGTTTAGTTTAGTTTAGCTTGGTTTAGTTTAGGTTGGGTTAGGTTAGTTTAGTTTAGTTTAGTTTGGTTTATTTTAGTTTAGTTTAGGTTAGTTGAGCATAGGTTAGTTTAGTTTAATTTAGATTAGGTTATTTAGGTTAGGTTATGTTAGGTTAGTTTAGTTTAGTTTAGTTTATGTTAGTTTAGGTTCGGTTAGGTTAGGTTAGGTTAGTTTAGTTTAGTTTAGCTTAGTTTAGCTTAGGTTAGGTTAGTTTAGGTTATTTTGCTTTAGTTTAGTTTAGTTTAGTTTATAGTTTAGTATAATTTATAGTTTAGTTTATAGTTTACTTTAGTTTATAGTGTAGTTTATTTTAGTGTAGTTTCGTTTCGTTTAGATTAGGTTCGGTTACGTTAGGTTATGTTAGGTTAAGTTAGTTTAGTTTAGTTTAGTTTAGTTATGTTTAGTTTAGTTTATAGTTAAGTTTATTAATTAGTTTAGTTTAGTTTATAGTTAAGTATATAGTTTAGTATAGTTTAGTTTAGTATAGTTTAGTTTAGATTAGCTTAGTTAGTTTATTTTGGATTAGTTTACTTTACGTTACGTTAGGTTAGGTTAATTTATTTTAGTTTAGGTTAGGTTAGGTTAAGTCAGGTTACTTTAGTTTAGCATAGTTTAGTTTAGTTTAGATAATTTTAGTTTATTTATAGTTTAGTTTAGTTTATAATTTAGTTTAGTTTAGTGTAGTTTAGATTAGGTTAGGTTAGGTAAGATTAGTTTAGTTTAGGTTAGGTTAGGTTAGGATAGTTTAGATTAGTTTATTTTAGTTTAGTTTAGTTTATAGTTTAGTTTATAGTTTAAATTAGTTTAGTTCAGATTAGTTTAGTTTAGTTTAGTTTACTTAAGTTTAGTTTAGGTTAGGTTAGGTTAGGTTATGTTAGGTTTGGTTAGTGTAGTTTAGTTTAGTTAAGTTCAGTTTATATTAGGTTAGGTTAATTTAATTTAGTTTAGTTTAGTTTAGGTTAGGTTAGGTGAGTTTAATTTAGTTTAGTTTAGTTTAGGTTAGTTTAGGTTATGTTAGGTTAGGTTAGTGTAGTTTAGTTTAGTTTAGTTTAGATTTGACTCGTTTAGTTTATAATTTAGTTTATAGTTCAGTTTAGTTTGGTTCAGTATAGTTTAGTTGTGTTTAATTTAGTTTTGTTTAATTTATTTTAATTTAGTTTAGTATATAGTTTAATTTTTAATATAGTTTAGTTTAGTTTATAGTTTAGTTTATGGTTTAGTTTAGTTTAGTTTGATTTGGTTTAGTTTAGTTCTGTTTGTTTTAGTTTAGTTTAGTTTAGGTTAGGTTAGCTTAGTTTAGTTTAGTTTAATTTAGGTTAGGTTGGGTTAGGTTAGTTTAGTTTACTTTAGTTTAGTTTAGGTTAGGTTAGCTTAGGTTATGTTAGGTGAGTTTATTTTAGTTTAGTAGTTTAGTTTAGTTTAGTTTAGGTTAGTTTAGTCTAGTTTCGTTTAGTTTAGTTTAGTTTATGTTAGGTTAGGTTTAGTTTGGTTAGGTTAGGTTAGGTTAGGTTAGTTTAGTTTATTTTAGGTTAGTTTAGGTTAGGTTAGGTTAGGTTAGTTAAATTTAATTTAGTTAGATTATAATTTAGTTTATAGTTTAGTTTAATTTAGTTTATTGTTTAGTTTAGTTAAATTTAGTTTAGGTTAGGTAAGGTTAGGTTAGGTCAGTTTAGTTTAGTATAGTTTAGTTTAGTTTAGTTTAGTGAATTTAGTTTAGTTTAGTTTAGGTTTTAGTTAAGCTTAGTTAGTTTGTTTAGATTAGTACAGTTTACTTTAGGTTAGGTTACGTATTTTTAGTTTAGTTTAGGTTAGGTTAGGTTAGGTTAGGTGAAGTTATGTTAATTTAGTTTAGTTTAGTTTATTTTAGTTTATTTATAGTTTAGCTTAGTTTATAATTTAGTTTAATTTAGTTTATAGTATAGTTTATGGTTTAGTTTAGTTTCGTTTGGTTTGGTTCAGAATCGTTCTGTTTCGTTTAGTTTAGTTTAGTTTAGTTTTGTTTAATTTAGTTTTTTTTAATTTATTTTAATTTAGTTTAGTTTAGTTTAGTATATAGCTTAGTTTTTAATTTAGTTTAGTTTACATTATAGTTTAGTTTATGGTTTAGTTTAGTTTAGTTTGGTTTGGTTTAGTTTAGTTCTGTTTGTTTTAGTTTAGTTTAATTTAGGTTAGGTTAGCTTAGTTTAGTTTAGTTTAATTTAGGTTACGTTGGGTTAGGTTAGTTTAGTTTACTTTAGTTTAGTTTAGGTTAGGTTAGCTTAGGTTATGTTAGGTGAGTTTATTTTAGTTTAGTAGTTTAGTTTAGTTTAGGTTAGGTTACTTTAGTTTAGTTTCGTTTAGTTTAGTTTAGTTTAGGTTTGGTTAGGTTTAGTTTGGTTAGGTTAGGTTAGGTTAGGTTAGTTTGGTTTATTTTAGGTTAGTTTAGGTTAGGTTAGGTTAGGTTAGTTAAATTTAATTTAGTTAGATTATAATTTAGTTTATAGTTTAGTTTAGTTTATTGTTTAGTTTAGTTAAGTTTAGTTTGGGTTAGGTAAGGTTAGGTTAGGTTAGTTTAGCTTAGTATAGTTTAGTTTAGTTTAGTTTACTGAATTTAGTTTAGTTTAGGTTTTAGTTAAGCTTAGTTAGTTTAGTTTAGATTAGTATACTTTACTTTAGGTTAGGTTAGGTTAGGTAATTTCAGTTTAGTTTAGGTTAGGTTAGGTTAGGTGAAGTTATGTTACTTTAGTTTAGTTTAGTTTATTTTAGTTTATTTAGAGTTTAGTTTAGTTTATAATTAATTTAGTTTTGTGTAGTTTAGGTTAGGTTAAGTTAGGTTAGATTAGTTTAGTTTAGTTTAGGTTAGGTTAGGTGAGAATAGATTAGTTTATTTTATTTTAGTTTAGTTTATAGTTAAGTTTATAGTTTAAATTAGTTTAATTTAGATTAGTTAAGTTTAGTTTAGTTTATTTAAGTTTAGTTTAGGTTAGGTGAGGTTATGTTAGGTTAGGTTAGTTTAGCATAGGTTTGATTAGGTTAGGTTAGTTTAGGTTAGGTCAGTTTAGTTTAGTTTAGTTAAGTTTAGTTTCATTAGTTTAGGTTAAGTTAGGTTAGGTTTGGTTAGGTTAATTTAGTTTAGTTTAGTTTAATTTAGTTTATTTAATTTATAGTTTAGATAATTTTAGTTTAGTTTATAGTTTAGATTATAGTTTACTTTAGTTTTGGTCACAGTTTAGTTTATAGTTTAGTTTATAGTTAAGTTTACAGTTTACTTAGGCTAGTTTAGATTACTTTAGTTTAGTTCAGTTTAGTTTAGATTAGTTTAGTTTATTTTATAGTTTAGTTTAGTTAACTTTAGTTTAGTTTATAATTTACTTTAGTTTACATTATAGTTTAGTTTATAGTATAGTTTACTTAATAGTTTAGTTTATAGTTTAGTTTATGGCTTAGTTTATAATTAAAATTCGTTTACTTTAGATTAGTTTAGTTTAGTTTAGTTTAGTGTAGCTTAGGTTAGGTTAGGTTAGTTTAGTTTAGTTTAGTTTTGTTTACTTAAGTTTAGTTTAGTTTAGGTTAGGTTAGCTTATGTTAGGTTAGGTTAGTTTAGCTTAAGTTAGATTAGGTTAGGTTAGTTTAGTTTAGTGTAGTTTAGTTTAGTTCAGTTTAGATTAGGTTACGTTAGTTTAGCTTTGTTTAGTTCAGTTTACTTTAGGTTAGGTTAGGTTAGGTTGAGTTATTTTAGGTTAGGTTAGTTAATTTAGTCTCGTTTAGTTTATAGTTTAGTTTCGGTAAGTTTAGTTTATAGTTTTGTTTATTTTAGTTTTGTTTAATTTAGTTTAGTTTAATTTATTTTAATTTATTTTAGTTTAGTTTAATTTATAGTTCAGTTTATAATTTAGTTTAGATTAGTTTATAGTTTAGTATATGGTTTAGTTTAGTTTAGTTTAGTTTGGTTTAGTTTAGTTTAGATTATTTATTTTCGTTTAGGTTAGTTTAGTTTAGGCTAGATTAGGTTAGCTTAGTTTAGTTTAAATAAGTTTAGGTTAGGTTAGGATGGTTTAGATTAAGTTAGTTTAGTTTAGTTTAGTTTAGCTAAGTTTAGTTTAGTTTACAATTTAGTTTAGTATAGTTTAGTTTATAGCTTAGTTTATACTTAAGTTTAGTTTAATTTATAGTTTAGTTTATAGTTTAAATTAGTTTAATTTAGTTTAGGTTAGGTTAGGTTTGTTTAGTTTAAGTTAGGTTAGGTTAGGTTAGGTTAGTTTAGTTTAGTTTAGTTTAGTTGAATTTAGTTTAGTTTAGTTTAATTTAGGTTAGGTTAGGTTAGTTTAGTTTAGTTTAATTTAGGTTAGGTTAGGTTAGTTTGGGTTAACTTAGTTTAGTTTATTTTAGGTTAGGATAGGTTAGGTTGATTAGGTTAGTTTAGTTCAGTTTAGCTAATTTTAGTTTAGTTTATAGTTTCGGTAATTTAGTTTAGTTTAGTTTAGTGTATAGATAAGTTTATAGTTTAGTTTACTTTAGTTAATGGTTTAGTATAGTTTAGTTTAGCTTAGTTTAGCTTAGTTTATTTTAGTTTCGTTTAGTTTAGATTAGGTTAAATTAGGTTAGGTTTGGTTAGGTTAATTTGGTTTAGTTTAGTTTAATTTAGTTTATTTAATTTATAGTTTAGTTAAATTTAGTTTAGTTTATAGTTTAGATTAGAGTTTAGTTTATTTTATATTTTAGTTTAGTTTAGTTTAGTTTAGGTTAGGTTAGTTTAGTTTAGTTTAGTTTAGTTTAGGTCAGGTTGGGTTAGGATAGTTTAGTTTAGTTTAGTTTTAGTTTATAGTTTACTTTAGTTTATTTCATACTTAAGTTAATAGTTTAGTTTAGGCTATTTTAGATTAGTTTAGTTTAGTTTGGTTTAGTTTAGGTTAGGTTCGGTTAGGTTAATTTAGTAAAGTTTAGTTTAGTTTTGTTTATTTAGTTTATTTTATAGTTTAGTTTAGTTAAGTTAAGTTTAGTTTAATTTAGTTTAGTTTAGTTTTTTTTAATTTAGTTTAGTTTATTTTAGTTTAGTTTAGTTTTGTTTAATTTAGTTTAGTTTAATTTAGTTTAGTTTAGTTTAGATCAGGTTAGGCTGATTAGGTTAGTTTAGTTTAGTTTAGTTTAGCTAAGTTTAGTTTAGTTTATAGTTTCGTTAATTTATTTTAGTTTAGTTTAGTGTATAGTTAGGTTTATAGTTTAGTTTAGTTTATAGTTTATTTTATAGTTTAGTATATTTTAGTTTAGTTTAGTTTAGTTTTTGCTTAGTTTAGTTTAGTTTCGTTTAGTTTAGGGTAGGTAAGGTTAGGTTAGGTTGGGTTAAGTTAGTTTAGTTTAGTTTTGTTTAGGTTAGGTTAGGTTTGGTTAGGTTAGTTTAGTTCATTTTATTTTAATTTAGTGTAGTTAATTTATAGTTTAGTTAAATTTAGTTTAGTTTATAGTTTAGATTATAGGTTAGATTAGTTCATTTTATATTTTAGTTTTGTTTAGTTTAGGTTAGGTTAGTTTAGTTTAGTTTATTTTAGGTTAGGTTAGTTTGGGTTAGAATAGTTTAGTTTAGTTTAGTTTATTTTTATTTTATAGTTTATTTTAGTTTTGTGAATACTTAAGTTTATCATTTAGTTTATAATCTAGTTTATAGTTTAGTTTAGGCTATTTTGGATTAGTTTAGCTTAGTTTATTTTAGTTTAGTTTAGTTTAGAATAGGTTAGGTTAGGTTAATTTAGTATTGTTTAGTTCAGTTTAGTTTATTTAGTTTATTTTATAGTTTAGTTTATAGTTTAGTTTAGTTAAGTTTAGTTTAGTTTATTGTTTAGTTTGCTTTAGTTTAGTTTTGTTTAATTTATTTTAGTTTAGTTTAGTTTCGTTTAGGTTAGATTAAGTTAGGTTAGGTTAGTTAAGTTTAGTTTAGCTTAATTTATAGTTTAGTTTAGTTTACTTTAGTTTATAGTTTAGTTTAGTTTAGTTTATTTTAGTTTAAAGTTTAGTTTATACTTTCGTTTACTTTAGTTAATAATTTTGTTTATGGTTTAGTTTAGTTTAGTTTAGTTATGTTTTATTTAGTTTAGTTTAGTTTCGTTTAGGTTTGGTTAGGTTAGGTTAGGCTAGGTTAGGTTAGCTTAGTTTGGCTTAGTTTAGTTTAGGTTAGGTTAGGTTAGATTAGGTTAGTTTACCTTAGTTTAGTTTAGCTTACTTTAGTTATGTTTAGTTCAGTTTATATTTTAGTTTAGTGTAATTTAAATAATATTTTAGTTTATGGTTTAGTTTAGTTTAATTTATAGTTTGATTTATAGTTTAGTTTAGTTTCGTTTAGTTTAATTTAGCTTAGTTTAGATTAGGTTAGGTTAGATTATGTTAGTTTAGTTTTGTTTATTTTAGTTTAGTTTAGTTTAGTTAATGTTAGGTTAGGTTAGTTTAGTTTAGTTTAGTTTAATTTAATTTAGTTTACTTAATTTAGTTTAGTTTAGTTTAGGTTAGATTTAGTTAGGTCAGGTTAGGTTATTTAAGTTTAGTTTAGTTAAGTTTAGGTTAGGTTAGGTTAGTTTAGTTTAATTGTATTTAGGTTAGGTTAGGTAATTTTAGGTTAGTATAGTTTAGTTAAGTTATTTTAGTTAATAGTTCAGTATAGTTTACAGTTTAGTTTATAGTTTAGTTCTGTGTATAGTGTAGTTGATAGTTTAGTTTAGTTTAGTTTAGTTTCGTTTAAATTATGTTAGGTTAGGTTAGGTTGGATTAGCTTAGTTTAGTTTAGTTTAGTTTAGGTTAGGTTCGGTTACGTTAGGTTATGTTAGCTTATGTTAGTTTAGTTTAGTTCAGTTTAGTCTAGTTTAGTTAAGTTTAGTTTAGTTTATAGTTTAGTATATTTTAGTTTATTTATTAGTTTAGTTTATAGTTAAGTATATAGTTTAGTTTAGTTTAGTTTAGCTTAGTTTGTTTATTTTAGATTAGTATAGCTTACGTTACGTTAGGTTAAACCTAACCTAACGTAAGCTAACGTAGGTTAGGTTCGTTTAGTTTAGTTTAATTAGGTTAGGTTAGGTTAAGTTAGGTTACTTTAGCTTAGTTTAGTTTAGTTTATATAATTTATGGTTTAGTTTAGTTAAGTTTAATTTATAGATTAGTATATAGTTTACTTTAGTTTATAATTCAGTTTAGGTTAGATTAGTTTAAGTTAGATTAGGTTAGATTAGTTTAGTTTAGTTTAGTTTCGGTTAGGTTAGATTAGGTTACATTAAGTTAGTTTAGGTTAGCTTAGTTTAGTTTAGTTTAGTATAGTTAAGTTTAGTTAAGTTTTGTTTAGTTTACAGTTTAGTTTATTTAAGTTTAGTTTATAATTTAGTTTATAGTTCAGTTTAGTTTAGTTCATACTTTATTTTAGTTTACTTTAATTTCAGTTAGGTTAGGTTAGGTTAGTGTAGTTTAGTTAAGTTTAGTTTTGTTTAGCTAAGTTTATAGTTTATTTTGTAGTTTAATTTAGTTTAGTTTAGTTTAGTTTAGTTTAATTTAGTATACTTTAGTTTAGTTTAGTGTAGTTTAAATTAGATTAGGTTAGGTTATGTTAGGTTAGTAGAGTATGATTTAGTTTAGGTTAGGTTAGGTTAGGTTAAGTTAGGTTAGGTTAGTTTAGTTTAGTTTAGTTGGATTTAGAATAGTTTAGTGTAGTTTAGTTTATTTTAGGTTAGGTAAGGTTAGCCTAGTTTAGTTTAATTTAGTTTAGTTTAGCTTAGGTTAGTTTAGGTTAGTTTAGTTTAGTTAATTTATTTTAGTTAATAGTTTAGTATAGTTTATAAATTAGTTTATAATTTATTTTGGTTTATAGTTCAATTTATTGTTAATTTAGTTTAGTTTATTTCAGTTTCGTTTAGGTTATGTTAGGTTAGGTTAGGTTAGGTTAGGTTAGCTTAGCTTAGTTTAGTTTAGTTTAGGTTAGGTTTGGTTAGGTTAGGTTAGGTTAGCTTAGTTTAGTTTAGTTTAGTTTAGGTTAGGTTCGGTTACGTTAGGTTATGTTAGGGTAGGTTAGTTTAGTTTAGTTTAGTTTAGGTTAGGTTAGGTTAGTTTAAGTTAGGTTACTTTAGTTTAGTTTAGTTTAGTTTAGATAATTTATAATTTAGTTTAGTTTAGTTTAGTTTATAGTTTAGTTTATAGTTTACTTTAGTTTCTAGTTTAGTTTAGTTTGAATTAGATTCGGTAAGTTTAGTTTAGTTTACGTTAGGTTAGGTTAGGTTGAGTTAGGTTACTTTAGTTTAGTTTAGTTTACATAATTTATAGTTTAGTTTATTTTAGTTTAGTTTATGGTTTAGTTTACTTTATAGTTTAGTTTAGTTTAGTTTAGTTTAGTTTAGGTAAGGTTAGATTAGATTAGTTTAGTTATGTTTAGGTTAGGTTAGGTTAGGTTAGGATAGTTTAGTTTAGTTTATTTTAGTATATTTTAGTTTATACTTTAGTTTAGTTTAGTTAATAGTTTAGATTATAGTTTAGTTTATAGTTTAGTTTATAGTTTAAATTAGTTTAGTTTAGTATAGATTAGTTTTGTTTAATTTAGTTTAGTTTAATTTATTTTAATTTAGTTTATTTTAGTTTAGATTATAGTTTAGTTTATAATTTAATTTAGTTTAGTATATAGTTTAGTTTATGGTTTAGTTTAGTTTAGTTTAGTTTGGTTTAGTTTAGTTTAGTTTGGTTTAGTTTAGTTTAGTTTAGTTAATTTAGGTTAGGTTAGGTTAGGTTAGTTTAGTTTAGTTTAGTTTAGTTTAGGTTAGGTTAGTTTTTTTTAGTTTAGGTTAGGTTAGTTTAGGCTAGGTTATGTTAGGTTAGGTTAGGTTAGTTTAGTTTATTATAGTAGTTTAGTTTAGTTTAGGTTAGGTAAGCTTAATATAGGTTAGGTTATGTTAGGTTAGGTTAGTTTAATTTAGTTTCGTTTAGTTTATAGTTTAGTTTAGTTTAGATTTTTTTAATTTAGTTAAGTTTAGTATAGTTTAGTTTCATTTAGGTTAGGTTAGGCTAGGATAGTTTAGGTTAGCTTAGTTTACTTTATTTTAGTTCAGATTAAGTTAGGTTAAGTTGGGTTAGGTTCGTTTAGTTTAGTTTAGTTAAATTTAGTTTATAGTTTAGTTTATAGTTTAGTTTATAGTGCAGTTTAGTTTAGATTAGTTTAGTATAGTTTAGTTTAGTTTAGTTTAGGTTAAGTAAGTTTAATTTAGTTTAGTTTAGTTTCGGTTAGGTTAGGTTAGGTTAATTTAAGTTAGGTTATTTTGGGTTAGTTTAGTTTGGTTTAGTTAAGTTTAGTTAAGTTTAGTTTAGTTTACAGTATAGTTTAGTTAAGTTTAGTTTACAGTTTGGTTTATAGTTTAGTTTAGTTTATAGATTAGTTTATGGTTTAGTTTGGTTTAGTTTTGTTTAGTTTAGGTTGGATATTTAGATTAGATTAGTTTAGTTTGGGCTAGGTTAGGTTAGGTTAGATTAGTTTAGTTTAGATTATATTAGGTTAGGTTAATTTAGGTTGGGTTAGGTTAGTTTAGTTTAATTTAGTTTAGTTAATTTATAGTTTAGTTTAGTTTATAATTTAGTTTATAGTTTAGTTTAGTTTAGTTTATACTTTAGTTTAATTTAGTTTAATTTAGTTTAAATTAGGTTATGTTAGGTTAGGTTAGTTTAGTTTAGTTTAGTTTAGTTTAGTTTTTTTTTAGTTAAGTTTATAGTTTATTTTGTAGTTTAGTTTAGTTTAGTTTATAGTTTAATTTAGTCTAGTTTAGTTTGATTTATTTTAATTTAGTTTATTTTAGTTTAGTTTTAGTTTAGTTTAGTTTAGGTTAGGTTACGTTAGGTTAGGTTAGGTTAGGTTAGTTAAGTATAGTTTAGTTTAGTTTAGGTTAGGTTTTTTTAGGTTAAATTAGGTTAGGTTAGTTAATTTAGTTTAGTTTAATTTAGTTGGATTTAGAATAGTTTAGTTTAGTTTAGATAATTTTTGTTAGGTAATTTAGGTTAGTTTAGTTAATTTAGTTTAGGTTAGGTTAGTTTAGGGTAGTTTAGTTTAGTTAATTTATTTTAGTTAATAGTTTAGTATAGTTTATAGTTTAGTTTATAGTTTAGTTTAGTTTATAGTGTAGTTTAGTTTAGTTTAGATAAGTTTATAGTTTATTTTGTAGTTTAATTTAGTTTAGTTTATTGTTTAATTTAGTGTAGTTTAGTTTAGTTTAGTTTAATTTAGTTTACTTTAGTTTAGTTTAGTATAGTTTATAAATTAGTTTATAATTTATTTTGGTTTGTAGTTCAATTTATTGTTAATTTAGTTTAGTTTATTTTAGTTTCTTTTAGGTTATGTTAGGTTAGGTTAGGTTAGGTTAGGTTAGGTTAGGTTAGCTTAGCTTAGTTTAGTTTCGTTTAGGTTAGGTTCGGTTACGTTAGGTTATGTTAGGTTAAGTTAGTTTATTTTAGTTTAGTTTAGTTTATTTATGTTTAGTTTAGTTTATAGTTTGGTTTATTAATTAGTTTAGTTTAGTTTGCAGTTAAGTATATAGTTTAGTATAGTATAGTTTAGTTTAGTTTAGATTAGCTTAGTTAGTTTATTTTGGATTAGTTTAGTTTACGTTACGTTAAGTTAGGTTAGGTTAATTTAATTCCTTTTTGGTATCGGTTAGGTTAGGTTAGATTAATTTAATTTAGGTTAGGTTAGGATAGTTTAGTTCAGTTTAGTTTAGTTTAGGTTAGGTTAGGTTAGGTGAAGATAGGTTACTTTAGTTTACTTTTGTTTAATTTAGTTTAGTTTACTTTAGTTTATTTATAGTTTAGTTTAGTTTATAATTTAGTTTAGTTTACTGTAGTTTAGGTTAGGTTAGGTTAGGTTAGATTAGTTTAGTTTAGGTTATGTTAGGTTAGGATAGTTTAGTTTACTTTATTTTAGTTTAGTTTAGTTTATAGTTTAGTTTATTGTTTAAATTATTTTAGTTTAGATTAGTTTAGTTTAGTTTAGTTTACTTAAGTTAAGTTTAGGTTAGGTTAGGTTAGTTTAGGTTAGGTTAGTTTAGTTTAGTTTATTTGATTTCAGTTTATATTAGGTTAGGTTAATTTAATTTATTATAGTTTAGTTTAGGTTAGGTTAGTTTAGTTTTGTTTAGTTTAGTTCCGTTTAGGTTAGGATAGGTTAAGTTAGGTTAGGTTAGGTTATGTTAGGTTACGTTAGTGTAGTTTAGTTTAGTTTAGTTTAGATTTGTCTCGTTTAGTTTATAGTTTAGTTTATAGTTCAGTTTAGTTTAGTTTAGTATAGTTTAGTTTTGTGTAATTAGTTTTGTTAAATTTATTTTAATTTAGTTTAGTTTAGTTTATAGTTTAGTTTATAATTTAGTTTAGTTTAGTTTATAGTTTAGTTTATGGTTTAGTTTAGTTCGTTTGGTTTGGTTTAGATTAGTTCTGTTTCGTTTAGTTTAGTTTAGTTTAGGTTAGGTTAGCTTAGTTTAGTTTAGTTTAGGTTAGGTTAGGTTAGGTTAGTTTAGTTTACTTTAGTTTAGTTTAGGTTAGTTTAGTTTAGTTTAGGTTAGGTTAGGTTTGGTTTGGTTAGGTTAGGTTAGGTTAGTTTAGTTTATTTTAGGTTAGTTTAGGTTAGGTTAGGTTAGTTTAGGTTAGGTTAGGTTAGTTGAATTTAATTTAGTTAGATTATAATTTTGTTTATAGTTTAGTTTAGTTTAGTTTATACTTTAATTTAGTTAAGTTTAGTTTAGGTTATGTCAGGTTAGTTTAGGTTAGTTTACTTTAGTTGAGTTTAGTTTAGTTTATAGTTTAGATTTGTTTAGTTTAGTTTAGTGTAGTTTAGTTTATAGTTTTGTTTATAGTTTAGTTTAGTTAAGTTTAGTTTCGTTTAGGTTAGGTTAGGTTAGATTAGTTTAGTTTAGTTTAGTTTCGTTTAGGTTAGTTAGTTAGTTTAGTTCAGTTTAGATTATGTCAGGTTAGTTTAGGTTAGTTTACTTTATTTTAGTTTAGTTTATAATTTAGATTTGTTTAGTTTAGTTTAGTTTAGTTTATGGTTTAGTTTATAGTTTAGTTTAGTTTAATTCAGTTTAATTCAGTTTAGGATATGTCAGGTTAGTTTAGGTAAGTTTACTTTAGTTTAGTATATTTTATAGTTTAGATTTGTTTAGTTTAGTTTATAGTTCAGTTTAGTTGAGTTTATTTTAATTTAGTTTAATTAAATTTTATTTACTGTACAATTTAGTTTAGTTTAGTTTAGTTTATAGTTTAGTTTATGGTTTAGTTTAGTTTAGTTTAATTTAGTTTATTTAATTTATATTTTAGTTAAATTTAATTTAGTTTATAGTTTAGATTATAGTTCAGTTTATTGTATATTTTAGTTTAGTTTAGTTTATGTTAGGTTAGTTTAGTTTAGTTTCGTTTAGTTTCGTTAGGTGTGGTTATGATAGTTTAGTTTAGTTTAGTTTTAGTTTATAGTTTAGTTTAGTTTATTTTATACTTAAGTTCATAGTTTAGTTTATAGATTAGTTTAGGCTATTTTAGATTAGTTTAGTTTAGTTTGGTTTATTTTAGTTTAGTTTAGGTTAGGTGAGCATAGGTTAGTTTAGTTTAATTTAGACTAGGTTATTTAGGTTAGGTTATGTTAGGTTAGTTTAGTTTAGTTTAGTTTATGTTAGGTTATGTTAGGTTAGGTTATGTTAGTTTAGTTTAGTTTAGCTTAGTTTAGCTTAGGTTAGGTTAGTTTAGGTAATTTTACTTTAGTTTAGTTTAGTTTAGTTTATAGTTTAGTATAGTTTATAGTTATAGTTTACTTTAGTTTATAGTAAAGTTTAGTTTAGTTTAGTTTCGTGTCGTTTAGGTTAGGTTCGGTTACGTTAGGTTATGTTAGGTTAAGATAGTTTAGTTTAGTTTAGTTTAGTTATGTTTAGTTTAGTTTATAGTTCAGTTTATTAATTAGTTTAGTTTAGTTTATAGTTAAGTATATAGTTTAGTATAGTTTAGTTTAGTGTAGTTTAGTTTAGATTAGCTTAGTTAGTTTATTTTGGATTAGTTTACTTTACGTTACGTTAGGTTAGGTTAATTTATTTTAGTTTAAGTTAGGTTAAGTCAGGTTACTTTAGTTTAGCATTGTTTAGTTTAGTTTAGATAATTTATAGTTTAGTTTAGTTTAGTTTCGGTTAGTTTAGGTTAGGTTAGATTAATTTAATTAAGGTTGGGATAGTTTAGTTCAGTTTAGTTTAGTTTAGTTAAGCTTAGTTAGTTTAGTTTAGATTAGTATAGTTTACGTTAGGTTAGGTTAGGTTAGGTAAGTTTAGTTCTCTTTAGGTTAGGTTAGGTTAGGTGAAGTTAGGTTACTTTAGTTTAGTTAAGTTTAATTTAGTTTAGTTTAGTGTAGTTTAGATTAGGTTAGGTTAGGTTAGATTAGTTTAGTTTAGTTTAGGTTAGGTTAGGTTAGGATAGTTTAGTTTAGTTTATTTTAGTTTAGTTTAGTTTAGTTTATAGTTTAGTTTATAGTTTAAATTAGTTTAGTTTAGATTAGTTTATTTAAGTTTAGTTTACTTAAGTTTAGTTTAGGTTAGGTTAGGTTAGGTTAGGTTAGGTTATGTTAGGTTTGGTTAGTGTAGTTTAGTTTAGTTTAGTTAAGTTCAGTTTATATTAGGTTAGGTTAATTTAATTTAGTTTAGTTTAGTTTAGGTTAGGTTAGGTGAGTTTAGTTTAGTTTAGTTTAGTTTAGGTTAGGTTAGGTTATGTTAGGTTATGTTAGGTTAGGTTAGTGTAGTTTAGTTTAGTTTAGATTTGACTCGTTTAGTTTATAATTTAGTTTATAGTTCAGTTTAGTTTGGTTTAGTATAGTTTAGTTTTGTTTAATTTAGTTTTGTTTAATTTATTTTAATTTAGTTTAGTTTAGTTTAGTATATAGTTTAATTTTTAATTTAGTTTAGTTTAGTTTATAGTTTAGTTTAGTTTATGGTTAATTTATAGTTTAGTTTAGTTTATTTTAGTTTAGTTTAGTTTAGGATATGTCAGGTTAGTTTAGGTTAGTTTACTTTAGTTTAGTATAGTTTATAGTTTGGATTTGTTTAGTTTAGTTTATAGTTCAGTTTAGTTGAGTTTATTTTAATTTAGTTTAATTAAATTTTCTTTACTGTACAATTTAGTTTAGTTTAGTTTAGTTTAGTTTATAGTTTAGTTTAGTTTGGTTTATGGTTAAGTTTATACTTTTGTTTAGTTTAATTTAGATTAGTTTAGTATAGTTTAGCTCAGGTTAGCTTAGGTTAGGTTAATTTAGTTTAGTTTAGGTTAGGTTAGGTTAGGTTAGGTTAGGTTACTTTAGTTCAGTTTAGTTTAGTTTAGTTCATTTATACTTTAGTTTAGTTTAGCATATAGTTCAGTTTAGTTTAGTTTATAGCATAGTATAATTTAGTTTAGTTTAGTTTAGTTTAGGGTAGGTCAGATTAGTTTAGTTTATTTTAGTTTAGGTTAGGTTTGGTTAGGGTAGTTTAGTTAAGTTTATATTTTAGTTTAGGTTAGGTTACCTCAGGTTAGGTTAGGTTAGGTTAGTTTAGTTTAGATTAGTTTAGTTTACTTTACTTTAGTTTTGTTTAATTTTGTTTAGGTTAGGTTAGGTTAGTTTAGGTTAGGTTAGGTTAGCGTATTTTGGTTTAGTTTAGTTTAGTTAAGTTTTGTTTAGTTTATAGTTTAGTTTAGTTTAGTTTAGCTTGGTTTAGTTTAGGTTGGGTTAGGTTAGTTTAGTTTAGTTTAGATTGGTTTATTTTAGTTTAGTTTAGGTTAGGTGAGCATAGGTTAGTTTACTTTAATTTAGATTAGGTTATTTAGGTTAGGTTATGTTAAAGTTAGTTTAGTTTAGTTTAGTTTATGTTAGTTTAGGTTAGGTTAGGTTAGGTTATGTTAGTTTAGTTTAGTTTAGCTTAGTTTGGCTTAGGTTAGGTTAGTTTAGGTTATTTTACTTTAGTTTAGTTTAGTTTAGTTTATAGTTTAGTATAGTTTATGGTTTAGTTTATAGTTTACTTTAGTTTATTGTGTAGTTTAGTTTAGTTTAGTTTAGTTTCGTTTAGGTTAGGTTCGGTTACGTTAGGTTATGTTAGGTTAAGTTTAGTTTAGTTTAGTTTAGTTATGTTTAGTTTAGTTTATAGTTTAGTTTATTAATTAGTTTTGTTTAGTTTATAATTAAGTATATAGTTTAGTATAGTTTAGTTTAGTGTAGTTTAGTTTAGATTAGCTTAGTTAGTTTATTTTGGATTAGTTTACTTTACGTTACGTTAGGTTAGGTTAATTTATTTTAGTTTAGGTTAGGTTAGGTTAAGTCAGGTTACTTTAGTTTAGCATAGTTTAGTTTAGTTTAGATAATTTTAGTTTATTTATAGTTTAGTTTAGTTTATAATTTAGTTTAGTTTAGTGTGGTTTAGATTAGATTAGGTTAGGTTAGATTAGTTTAGTTTAGGTTAGGTTAGGTTAGGATAGTTTAGTTTAGTTTATTTTTGTTTAGTTTAGTTTATAGTTTAAATTAGTTTAGTTCAGATTAGTTTAGTTTAGTTTAGTTTACTTAAGTTTAGTTTAGGTTAGGTTAGTTTAGGTTATGTTAGGTTTGGTTAGTGTAGTTTAGTTTAGTTAAGTTCAGTTTGCATTAGGTTAGGTTAATTTAATTTAGTTTAGTTTAGGTTATGTTAGGTGAGTTTAATTTAGTTTATTTTAGTTTACGTTAGGTTAGGTTAGGTTAGGTTATGTTAGGTTAGGTTAGTGTAGTTTAGTTTAGTTTAGTTTAGATTTGACTCGTTTAGTTTATAATTTAATTTATAGTTCAGTTTAGTTTCGTTTAGTATAGTTTAGTTTTTTTTAATTTAGTTTTGTTTAATTTATTTTAATTTAGTTTAGTTTAGTTTAGTATATAGTTTAATTTTTAATATAGTTTAGTTTAGTTTAGTTTAGTTTGGTTTAGTTTAGTTCTGTTTGTTTTAGTTTAGTTTAGTTTAGGTTAGGTTAGCTTAGTTTAGTTTAGTTTAATTTAGGTTACGTTGGGTTAGGTTAGTTTAGTTTACTTTAGTTTAGTTTAGGTTAGGTTAGCTTAGGTTATGTTAGGTGAGTTTATTTTAGTTTAGTAGTTTAGTTTAGTTTAGGTTAGGTTAGTTTAGTTTCGTTTCGTTTATTTTAGTTTAGTTTAGGTTTGGTTAGGTTTAGTTTGGTTAGGTTAGGTTAGGTTAGGTTAGTTTAGTTCATTTTAGGTTAGTTTAGGTTAGGTTAGGTTAGGTTAGTTAAATTTAATTTAGTTAGATTATAATTTAGTTTATAGTTTAGTTTAGTTTATTGTTTAGTTTAGTTAAGTTTAGTTTAGTTTAGGTAAGGTTAGGTTAGGTTAGTTTAGCTTAGTATAGTTTAGTTTAGTTTAGTTTACTGAATTTAGTTAAGTTTAGGTTTTAGTTAAGCTTAGTTAGTTTAGTTTAGATTAGTATACTTTACTTTAGGTTAGGTTAGGTTAGGTAATTTTAGTTTAGTTTAGGTTAGGTTAGGTTAGGTGAAGTTATGTTACTTTAGTTTAGTTTAGTTTATTTTAGTTTATTTAGAGTTTAGTTTAGTTTATAATTAATTTAGTTTTGTGTAGTTTAGGTTAGGTTAAGTTAGGTTAGATTAGTTTAGTTTAGTTTAGGTTAGGTTAGGTGAGAATAGATTAGTTTATTTTATTTTAGTTTAGTTTATAGTTAAGTTTATAGTTTAAATTAGTTTAGTTTAGATTAGTTTAGTTTAGTTTAGTTTATTTAAGTTTAGTTTAGGTTAGGTGAGGTTATGTTAGGTTAGGTTAGTTTAGCATAGGTTTGATTAGGTTAGGTTAGTTTAGGTTAGGTCAGTTTAGTTTAGTTTAGTTTAGTTAAGTTTAGTTTCGTTTAGTTTAGGTTAAGTTAGGTTAGCTTTGGTTAGGTTAATTTAGTTTAGTTTAGTTTAATTTAGTTTATTTAATTTATAGTTTAGATAATTTTAGTTTAGTTTATAGTTTAGATTATAGTTTACTTTAGTTTTGGTCACAGTTTAGTTTATAGTTTAGTTTATAGTTAAGTTTACAGTTTACTTTAGGCTAGTTTAGATTACTTTAGTTTAGTTCAGTTTAGTTTGGATTAGTTTAGTTTATTTTATAGTTTAGTTTAGTTAACTTTAGTTTAGTTTATAATTTAGTTTAGTTTTTATTATAGTTTAGTTTATAGTATAGTTTACTTAATAGTTTAGTTTATAGTTTAGTTTATGGCTTAGTTTATAATTAAAATTCATTTACTTTAGATTAGTTTAGTTTAGTTTAGTTTAGTGTAGCTTAGGTTAGGTTAGGTTAGTTTAGTTTAGTTTAGTTTTGTTTACTTAAGTTTAGTTTATTTTAGGTTAGGTTAGCTTGTGTTAGGTTAGGTTAGTTTAGCTTAAGTTAGATTAGGTTAGGTTAGTTTAGTTTAGTGTAGTTTAGTTTAGTTCAGTTTAGATTAGGTTACGTTAGTTTAGTTTTGTTTAGTTCAGTTTACTTTAGGTTAGGTTAGGTTAGGTAGTGTTAGTTTAGTTTAATTTAGTTTTGGTTAGGTTAGGTTAGGTTGAGTTATTTTACGTTAGGTTAGTATAGTTTAGTCTCGTTTAGTTTATAGTTTAGTTTCGTTAAGTTTAGTTTATAGTTCAGTTTAGTTTAGTTTTGTTTAATTTAGTTTAGTTTAATTTATTTTAATTATTTTAGTTTGGTTTAATTTATAGTTCAGTTTATAATTTAGTTTAGATTAGTTTATAGTTTAGTATATGGTTTAGTTTAGTTTAGTTTAGTTTGGTTTAGTTTAGTTTAGATTATTTATTTTCGTTTAGGTTAGTTTAGTTTAGGCTAGATTAGGTTAGCTTAGTTTAGTTTAAATAAGTTTAGGTTAGGTTAGGATGGATTAGATTAAGTTAGTTTAGTTTAGTTTAGTTTAGCTAAGTTTAGTTTAGTTTACAATTTAGTTTAGTATAGTTTAGTTTATAGTTTAGTTTATACTTAAGTTTAGTTTAATTTATAGTTTAGTTTATAGTTTAAATTAGTTTAATTTAGTTTAGGTTAGGTTAGGTTTGTTTAGTTTAAGTTAGGTTAGGTTAGGTTAGGTTAGTTTAGTTTAGTTTAATTTAGTTGAATTTAGTTAGTTTAGTTTAATTTAGGTTAGGTTAGGTTAGTTTAGTTTAGTTTAATTTAGGTTAGGTTAGGTTAGTTTGGGTTAACTTAGTTTAGTTTAGTTTAGGTTAGGATAGGTTAGGTTGATTAGGTTAGTTTAGTTCAGTTTAGCTAATTTTAGTTTAGTTTATAGTTTCGGTAATTTAGTTTAGTTTAGTTTAGTGTATAGATAAGTTTATAGTTTAGTTTACTTTAGTTAATGGTTTAGTATAGTTTAGTTTAGCTTAGTTTAGCTTAGTTTATTTTAGTTTCGTTTAGTTTAGATTAGGTTAAGTTAGGTTAGGTTTGGTTAGGTTAATTTGGTTTAGTTTAGTGTAATTTAGTTTATTTAATTTATAGTTTAGTTAAATTTAGTTTAGTTTATAGTTTAGATTATAGTTTAGTTTATTTTATATTTTAGTTTAGTTTAGTTTAGGTTAGGTTAGTTTAGTTTAGTTTAGTTTAGTTTAGGTCAGGTTGGGTTAGGATAGTTTAGTTTAGTTTAGTTTTAGTTTATAGTTTACTTTAGTTTATTTTATACTTAAGTTAATAGTTTAGCTTAGGCTATTTTAGATTAGTTTAGTTTAGTTTGGTTTAGTTTAGGTTAGGTTCGGTTAGGTTAATTTAGTAAAGTTTAGTTTAGTTTTGTTTATTTAGTTTATTTTATAGTTTAGTTTAGTTAAGTTTAGTTTAGTTTAATTTAGTTTAGTTTAGTTTTTTTTAATTTAGTTTAGTTTATTTTAGTTTAGTTTAGTTTTGTTTAATTTAGTTTAGTTTAATTTAGTTTAGTTTAGTTTAGATCAGGTTAGGCTGATTAGGTTAGTTTAGTTTAGTTTAGTTTAGCTAAGTTTAGTTTAGTTTATACTTTCGTTAATTTATTTTAGTTTAGTTTAGTGTATAGTTAGGTTTATAGTTTAGTTTAGTTTATAGTTTATTTTATAGTTTAGAATATTTTAGTTTAGTTTAGTTTAGTTTTTGCTTAGTTTAGTTTAGTTTCGTTTAGTTTAGGGAAGGTAAGGTTAGGTTAGGTTGGGTTAAGTTAGTTTAGTTTAGTTTTGTTTAGGTTAGGTTAGGTTTGGTTAGGTTAGTTTAGTTCATTTTATTTTAATTTATTGTAGTTAATTTATAGTTTAGTTAAATTTAGTTTAGTTTATAGTTTAGATTATAGTTTAGATTAGTTCATTTTATATTTTAGTTTTGTTTAGTTTAGGTTAGGTTAGTTTAGTTTAGTTTATTTTAGGTTAGGTTAGTTTGGGTTAGAATAGTTTAGTTTAGTTTAGTTTATTTTTATTTTATAGTTTATTTTAGTTTTGTGAATACTTAAGTTTATCATTTAGTTTATAATCTAATTTATAGTTTAGTTTAGGCTATTTTGGATTAGTTTAGCTTAGTTTAGTTTAGTTTAGTTTAGTTTAGAATAGGTTAGGTTAGGTTAATTTAGTATTGTTTAGTTCAGTTTAGTTTATTTAGTTTATTTTATAGTTTAGTTTATAGTTTAGTTTAGTTAAGTTTAGTTTAGTTTATTGTTTAGTTTGCTTTAGTTTAGTTTTGTTTAATTTATTTTAGTTTAGTTTAGTTTAGTTTCGTTTAGGTTAGGTTAGGTTAGGTTAGGTTATGTTAATTTAGGTTAGCTTAGTTTAGTTTAGTTTAGGTTAGATTAAGTTAGGTTAGGTTAGTTAAGTTTAGTTTAGTTTAATTTATAGTTTAGTTTAGTTTACTTTAGTTTATAGTTTAGTTTAGTTTAGTTTATTTTAGTTTAAAGTTTAGTTTATACTTTCGTTTACTTTAGTTAATAATTTTGTTTATGGTTTAGTTTAGTTTAGTTTAGTTATGTTTTATTTAGTTTAGTTTAGTTTCGTTTAGGTTTGGTTAGGTTAGGTTAGGCTAGGTTAGGTTAGCTTAGTTTGGCTTAGTTTAGTTTAGGTTAGGTTAGGTTAGATTAGGTTAGTTTACCTTAGTTTAGTTTAGCTTACTTTAGTTATGTTTAGTTCAGTTTATATTTTAGTTTAGTGTAATTTAATTTATATTTTAGTTTATGGTTTAGTTTAGTTTAATTTATAGTTTGATTTATAGTTTAGTTTAGTTTCGTTTAGTTTAATTTAGCTTAGTTTAGATTAGGTTAGGTTAGATTATGTTAGTTTAGTTTAGTTTATTTTAGTTTAGTTTATTTTAGTTTAGTTAATGTTAGGTTAGGTTAGTTTAGTTTAGTTTAGTTTAATTTAATTTAGTTTACTTAATTTAGTTTAGTTTAGTTTAGGTTAGATTTAGTTAGGTCAGGTTAGGTTATTTAAGTTTAGTTTAGTTAAGTTTAGGTTAGGTTAGGTTAGTTTAGTTTAATTGTATTTAGGTTAGGTTAGGTAATTTTAGGTTAGTATAGTTTAGTTAAGTTATTTTAGTTAATAGTTCAGTATAGTTTACAGTTTAGTTTATAGTTTAGTTCTGTGTATAGTGTAGTTGATAGTTTAGTTTAGTTTAGTTTAGTTTCGTTTAAATTATTTTAGGTTAGGTTAGGTTGGATTAGCTTAGTTTAGTTTAGTTTAGTTTAGGTTAGGTTCGGTTACGTTAGGTTATGTTAGCTTATGTTAGTTTAGTTTAGTTCAGTTTAGTCTAGTTTAGTTAAGTTTAGTTTAGTTTATAGTTTAGTATATTTTAGTTTATTTATTAGTTTAGTTTATAGTTAAGTATATAGTTTAGTTTAGTTTAGTTTAGCTTAGTTTGTTTATTTTAGATTAGTATAGCTTACGTTACGTTAGGTTAAACCTAACCTAACGTAAGCTAACGTAGGTTAGGTTCGTTTAGTTTAGTTTAATTAGGTTAGGTTAGGTTAAGTTAGGTTACTTTAGCTTAGTTTAGTTTAGTTTATATAATTTATGGTTTAGTTTAGTTAAGTTTAATTTATAGATTAGTATATAGTTTACTTTAGTTTATAGTTCAGTTTAGGTTAGATTAGTTTAAGTTAGATTAGGTTAGATTAGTTTAGTTTAGTTTAGTTTCGGTTAGGTTAGATTAGGTTACATTAAGTTAGTTTAGGTTAGCTTAGTTTAGTTTAGTTTAGTATAGTTAAGTTTAGTTAAGTTTTGTTTAGTTTACAGTTTAGTTTAGTTAAGTTTAGTTTATAATTTAGTTTATAGTTCAGTTTAGTTTAGTTCATACTTTATTTTAGTTTACTTTAATTTCAGTTAGGTTAGGTTAGGTTAGGTTAGGTTAGGTTAGTGTAGTTTAGTTAAGTTTAGTTTTGTTTAGCTAAGTGTATAGTTTATTTTGTAGTTTAATTTTGTTTAGTTTATTGTTTAATTTAGTGTAGTTTAATTTAGTTTAGTTTAATTTAGTTTACTTTAGTTTAGTTTAGTGTAGTTTAGATTAGATTAGGTTAGGTTATGTTAGGTTAGTAGAGTATGATTTAGTTTAGGTTAGGTTAGGTTAGGTTAAGTTAGGTTAGGTTAGTTTAGTTTAGTTTAGTTGGATTTAGAATAGTTTAGTGTAGTTTAGTTTATTTTAGGTTAGGTAAGGTTAGCCTAGTTTAGTTTAATTTAGTTTAGTTTATGTTAGTTTAGTTTAGTTAATTTATTTTAGTTAATAGTTTAGTATAGTTTATAAATTAGTTTATAATTTATTTTGGTTTGTAGTTCAATTTATTGTTAATTTAGTTTAGTTTATTTTAGTTTCGTTTAGGTTATGTTAGGTTAGGTTAGGTTAGGTTAGGTTAGGTTAGCTTAGTTTAGTTTAGTTTAGGTTAGGTTTGGTTAGGTTAGGTTAGGTTAGCTTAGTTTAGTTTAGTTTAGGTTAGGTTCGGTTACGTTAGGTTATGTTAGGTTAAGTTAGTTTAGTTTAGTTTAGTTTAGGTTAGGTTAGGTTAGTTTAAGTTAGGTTACTTTAGTTTAGTTTAGTTTAGTTTAGATAATTTATAATTTAGTTTAGTTTAGTTTAGTTTAGTTTATAGTTTAGTTTATAGTTTACTTTAGTTTCTAGTTTAGTTTAGTTTGAATTAGATTCGGTAAGTTTAGTTTAGTTTACGTTAGGTTAGGTTAGGTTGAGTTAGGTTACTTTAGTTTAGTTTAGTGTAGATAATTTATAGTTTAGTTTATTTTAGTTTAGTTTATGGTTTAGTTTACATTATAGTTTAGTTTAGTTTAGTTTAGTTTAGGTAAGGTTAGATTAGATTAGTTTAGTTATGTTTAGGTTAGGTTAGGTTAGGTTAGGATAGTTTAGTTTAGTTTATTTTAGTATATTTTAGTTTATACTTTAGTTTAGTTTAGTTAATAGTTTAGATTATGGATTAGTTTATAGTTTAGTTTATAGTTTAAATTAGTTTAATTTAGTATAGATTAGTTTTGTTTAATTTAGTTTAGTTTAATTTATTTTAATTTAGTTTATTTTAGTTTAGATTATAGTTTAGTTTATAATTTAATTTAGTTTAGTATATAGTTTAGTTTATGGTTTAGTTTAGTTTAGTTTAGTTTGGTTTAGTTTAGTTTAGTTTGGTTTAGTTTAGTTTAGTTTAGTTAATTTAGGTTAGGTTAGGTTAGGTTAGTTTAGTTTAGTTTAGTTTAGTTTAGGTTAGGTTAGTTTTTTTTAGTTTAGGTTAGGTTAGTTTAGGCTAGGTTATGTTAGGTTAGGTTAGGTTAGTTTAGTTTATTATAGTAGTTTAGTTTAGTTTAGGTTAGGTAAGCTTAATATAGGTTAGGTTATGTTAGGTTAGGTTAGTTTAATTTAGTTTCGTTTAGTTTATAGTTTAGTTTAGTTTAGATTTTTTTAATTTAGTTAAGTTTAGTATAGTTTAGTTTCATTTAGGTTAGGTTAGGCTAGGATAGTTTAGGTTAGCTTAGTTTACTTTATTTTAGTTCAGATTAAGTTAGGTTAAGTTGGGTTAGGTTCGTTTAGATTAGTTTAGTTAAATTTAGTTTATAGTTTAGTTTATAGTGCAGTTTAGTTAGGATTAGTTTAGTATAGTTTAGTTTAGTTTAGTTTAGGTTAAGTAAGTTTAATTTAGTTTAGTTTAGTTTCGGTTAGGTTAGGTTAGGTTAATTTAAGTTAGGTTATTTTGGGTTAGTTTAGTTTGGTTTAGTTAAGTTTAGTTAAGTTTAGTTTAGTTTACAGTATAGTTTAGTTGAGTTTAGTTTACAGTTTGGTTTATAGTTTAGTTTAGTTTATAGATTAGTTTATGGTTTAGTTTGGTTTAATTTAGTTTAGTTTAGGTTGGATATTTAGATTAGATTAGTTTAGTTTGGGCTAGGTTAGGTTAGGTTAGATTAGTTTAGTTTAGATTAGATTAGGTTAGGTTAATTTAGGTTGGGTTAGGTTAGTTTAGTTTAATTTAGTTTAGTTAATTTATAGTTTAGTTTAGTTTATAATTTAGTTTATAGTTTAGTTTAGTTTAGTTTATACTTTAGTTTAGTTTAGTTTAATTTAGTTTAAATTAGGTTATGTTAGGTTAGGTTAGTTTAGTTTAGTTTAGTTTAGTTTTTTTTAGTTAAGTTTATAGTTTATTTTGTAGTTTAGTTTAGTTTAGTTTATAGTTTAATTTAGTGTAGTTTATTTTGATTTATTTTAATTTAGTTTATTTTAGTTTAGTTTTAGTTTAGTTTAGTTAAGTTTAGTTTAGGTTAGGTTACGTTAGGTTAGGTTAGGTTAGGTTAGTTAAGTATAGTTTAGTTTAGTTTAGGTTAGGTTTGGTTAGGTTAAATTAGGTTAGGTTAGTTAATTTAGTTTAGTTTAATTTAGTTGGATTTAGAATAGTTTAGTTTAGTTTAGTTAATTTTTGTTAGGTAATTTAGGTTAGTTTAGTTAATTTACTTTAGGTTAGGTTAGTTTAGGGTAGTTTAGTTTAGTTAATTTATTTTAGTTAATAGTTTAGTATAGTTTATAGTTTAGTTTATAGTTTAGTTTAGTTTATAGTGTAGTTTAGTTTAGTTTAGTTTCGTTTCGTTTAGGTTAGGTTCGGTTACGTTAGGTTATGTTAGGTTAAGTTAGTTTATTTTAGTTTAGTTTAGTTTAGTTATGTTTAGTTTAGTTTATAGTTTGGTTTATTAATTAGTTTAGTTTAGTTTGCAGTTAAGTATATAGTTTAGTATAGTATAGTTTAGTTTAGTTTAGATTAGCTTAGTTAGTTTATTTTGGATTAGTTTAGTTTACGTTACGTTAAGTTAGGTTAGGTTAATTTAATTCATTTTAGTTTAGGTTAGGTTAGGTTAAGTTAGGTTACTTTAGTTTAGCTTAGTTTACTTTAGTTTAGATAATTTATAGTTTAGTTTAATTTAGTTTATAGTTTAGTTTACATTTTAGTTTAGTTTAGTTTAGTATCGGTTAGGTTAGGTTAGATTAATTTAATTTAGGTTAGGTTAGGATAGTTTAGTTCAGTTTAGTTTAGTTTAGGTTAGGTTAGGTTAGGTGAAGATAGGTTACTTTAGTTTACTTTTGTTTAATTTAGTTTAGTTTACTTTAGTTTATTTATAGTTTAGTTTAGTTTATAATTTAGTTTAGTTTAGTGTAGTTTAGGTTAGGTTAGGTTAGGTTAGATTAGTTTAGTTTAGGTGATGTTAGGTTAGGATAGTTTAGTTTACTTTATTTTAGTTTAGTTTAGTTTATAGTTTAGTTTATTGTTTAAATTATTTTAGTTTAGATTAGTTTAGTTTAGTTTAGTTTACTTAAGTTAAGTTTAGGTTAGGTTAGGTTAGTTTAGGTTAGGTTAGTTTAGTTTAGTTTATTTGAGTTCAGTTTATATTAGGTTAGGTTAATTTAATTTATTATAGTTTAGTTTAGGTTAGGTTAGTTTAGTTTAGTTTAGTTTAGTTCCGTTTAGGTTAGGATAGGTTAAGTGAGGTTAGGTTAGGTTATGTTAGGTTAGGTTAGTGTAGTTTAGTTTAGTTTAGTTTAGATTTGTCTCGTTTAGTTTATAGTTTAGTTTATAGTTCAGTTTAGTTTAGTTTAGTATAGTTTAGTTTTGTGTAATTAGTTTTGTTAAATTTATTTTAATTTATTTTAGTTTAGTTTATAGTTTAGTTTATAATTTAGTTTAGTTTAGTTTATAGTTTAGTTTATGGTTTAGTTTAGTTCGTTTGGTTTGGTTTAGATTAGTTCTGTTTCGTTTAGTTTAGTTTAGTTTAGGTTAGGTTAGCTTAGTTTAGTTTAGTTTAGGTTAGGTTAGGTTAGGTTAGTTTAGTTTACTTTAGTTTAGTTTAGGTTAGTTTAGTTTAGTTTAGGTTAGGTTAGGTTTGGTTTGGTTAGGTTAGGTTAGGTTAGGTTAGTTTAGTTTATTTTAGGTTAGTTTAAGTTAGGTTAGGTTAGTTTAGGTTAGGTTAGGTTAGTTAAATTTAATTTAGTTAGATTATAATTTTGTTTATAGTTTAGTTTAGTTTAGTTTATAGTTTAGTTTAGTTAAGTTTAGTTTAGGTTAATTTAGGTTAGGTTAGGTTAGTTTAGTTTAGTTTAGTTTAGTGAATTTAGTTTAGTTTAGTTTAGGTTAGGTTAGGTTAGTTTACTTTAATTCACTTTAAGTTATGTCAGGTTAGTTTAGGTTAGTTTACTTTAGTTGAGTTTAGTTTAGTTTATACTTTAGATTTGTTTAGTTTAGTTTAGTGTAGTTTAGTTTATAGTTTTGTTTATAGTTTAGTTTAGTTAAGTTTAGTTTCGTTTAGGTTAGGTTAGGTTAGATTAGTTTAGTTTAGTTTAGTTTCGTTTAGGTTAGTTAGTTAGTTTAGTTCAGTTTAGGTTATGTCAGGTTAGTTTAGGTTAGTTTACTTTAGTTTAGTTTAGTTTATAATTTAGATTTGTTTAGTTTAGTTTAGTTTAGTGTATGGTTTTGTTTATAGTTTAGTTTAGTTTAATTTAGTTTAGTTCAGTTTAGGATATGTCAGGTTAGTTTAGGTAAGTTTACTTTAGTTTAGTATATTTTATAGTTTAGATTTGTTTAGTTTAGTTTATAGTTCAGTTTAGTTGAGTTTATTTTAATTTAGTTTAATTAAATTTTATTTACTGTACAATTTAGTTTAGTTTAGTTTAGTTTATAGTTTAGTTTAGTTTAGTTTATGGTTAAGTTTATACTTTTGTTTAGTTTATTTTAGTTTAGTTTAGTATAGTTTAGCTCAGGTTAGCTTAGGTTAGGTTAATTTAGTTTAGTTTAGGTTAGGTTAGGTTAGGTTAGGTTACTTTAGTTAAGTTTAGTTTAGTTTAGTTAATTTATACTTTAGTTTACTTTAGCATATAGTTTAGTTTAGTTTAGTTTATAGTTTAGTATAGTTTAATTTAGTTTAGTTTAGGGTAGGTTAGATTAGTTTAGTTTATTTTAGTTTAGGTTAGGTTTGGTTAGGGTAGTTTAGTTTAGTTTATAGTTTAGTTTAGGTTAGGTTACGTTCGGTTAGGTTAGGTTAGGTTAGGTTAGTTTACTTTAGATTAGTTTAGTTTACTTTACTTTAGTTTTGTTTAGTTTTGTTTAGGTTAGGTTAGTTTAGTTTAGGTTAGGTTAGGTTAGCTTAGTTTGGTTTAGTTTAGTTTAGTTAAGTTTTGTTTGGTTTATAGTTTAGTTTAGTTTAGCTTGGTTTAGTTTAGGTTGGGTTAGGTTAGTTTAGTTTAGTTTAGTTTGGTTTATTTTAGTTTAGTTTAGGTTAGGTGAGCATAGGTTAGTTTAGTTTAATTTAGATTAGATTATTTAGGTTAGGTTATGTTAGGTTAGTTTAGTTTAGTTTATGTTAGTTTAGGTTAGGTTAGGTCAGGTTATGTTAGTTTAGTTTAGTTTAGCTTAGTTTAGTTTAGTTTAGTTTAGTTTATAGTTTAGTATAATTTATAGTTTAGTTTATAGTTTACTTTAGTTTATAGTGTAGTTTAGTTTCGTTTCGTTTAGGTTATGTTCGGTTACGTTAGGTTATGTTAGGTTAAGATAGTTTAGTTTAGTTTAGTTATGTTTAGTTTAGTTTATAGTTTAGTTTATTAATTAGTTTAGTTTAATTTATAGTTAAGTATATAGTTTAGTATAGTTTAGTTTAGTGTAGTTTAGTTTAGATTAGCTTAGTTAGTTTATTTTGGATTAGTTTACTTTACGTTACGTTAGGTTAGGTTAATTTATTTTAGTTTAGGTTAGGTTAGGTTAAGTCAGGTTACTTTAGTTTAGCATAGTTTAGTTTAGTTTAGATAATTTATAGTTTAGTTTAGTTTAATTTATAGTTTAGTTTACAGTTTAGTTTAGTTTAGTTTCGGTTAGTTTAGGTTAGGTTAGATTAATTTAATTTAGGTTAGGATAGTTTAGTTCAGTTTAGTTTAGTTTATTTAAGCTTAGTTAGTTTAGTTTAGATTAGTATAGTTTACGTTAGGTTAGGTTAGGTTAGGTAGTTTAGTTTTGTTTAGGTTAGGTTAGGTTAGGTGAAGTTAGGTTACTTTATTTTAGTTAAGTTTAATTTAGTTTAGTTTAGTGTAGTTTAGATTAGGTTAGGTTAGGTTAGATTAGTTTAGTTTAGTTTAGGTTAGGTTAGGTTAGGATAGTTTAGTTTAGTTTATTTTAGTTTAGTTTAGTTTAGTTTATAGTTTAGTTTATAGTTTAAATTAGTTTAGTTTAGATTAGTTTAGTTTAGTTTAGTTTAGTTTAGGTTAGGTTATGTTAGGTGAGTTTAGTTTAGTTTAGTTTAGGTTAGGTTAGTTTAGTTTAGTTTCTTTTAGTTTAGTTTAGTTTAGGTTAAGTTAGGTTTAGTTTGGTTAGGTTAGGTTAGGTTAGTTTAGCTAATTTAATTTAGTTTATAGTTTCATTAATTTAGTTTAGTTTAGTGTATAGTTAAGTTTATAGTTTAGTTTAGTTTATGGTTTAGTATAGTTTAGTTTAGTTTAGTTTAACTTAGTTTAGTTTAGATTCGTTTAGTTTAGTTTAGGTTAAGTTAGGTTAGGTTTGGTTAGGTTAATTTAGTTTAGTTTAGTTTAATTTAGTTTATTTAATTTATATTTTAGTTAAATTTAGTTTAGTTTATAGTTTAGATTATAGTTCAGTTTATTGTATATTTTAGTTTAGTTTAGTTTATGTTAGGTTAGTTTAGTTTAGTTTCGTTTAGTTTCGTTAGGTGTGGTTATGATAGTTTAGTTTAGTTTAGTTTAGTTTTAGTTTATAGTTTAGTTTAGTTTATTTTATACTTAAGTTCATAGTTTAGTTTATAGATTAGTTTAGGCTATTTGAGATTAGTTTAGTTTAGTTTGGTTTATTTTAGTTTAGTTTAGGTTAGGTGAGCATAGGTTAGTTTAGTTTAATTTAGATTAGGTTATTTAGGTTAGGTTATGTTAGGTTAGTTTAGTTTAGTTTAGTTTATGTTAGGTTATGTTAGGTTAGGTTATGTTAGTTTAGTTTAGTTTAGCTTAGTTTAGCTTAGGTTAGGTTAGTTTAGGTAATTTTACTTTAGTTTAGTTTAGTTTAGTTTATAGTTTAGTATAGTTTATAGTTTATAATTTACTTTAGTTTATAGTGTAGTTTAGTTTAGTTTAGTTTCGTTTCGTTTAGGTTAGGTTCGGTTACGTTAGGTTATGTTAGGTTAAGATAGTTTAGTTTAGTTTAGTTTAGTTATGTTTAGTTTAGTTTATAGTTTAGTTTATTAATTAGTTTAGTTTAGTTTATAATTAAGTATATAGTTTAGTATAGTTTAGTTTAGTGTAGTTTAGTTTAGATTAGCTTAGTTAGTTTATTTTGGATTAGTTTACTTTACGTTACGTTAGGTTAGGTTAATTTATTTTAGTTTAAGTTAGGTTAAGTCAGGTTACTTTAGTTTACCATTGTTTAGTTTAGTTTAGATAATTTATAGTTTAGTTTAGTTTAGTTTCGGTTAGTTTAGGTTAGGTTAGATTAATTTAATTAAGGTTGGGATAGTTTAGTTCAGTTTAGTTTAGTTTAGTTAAGCTTAGTTAGTTTAGTTTAGATTAGTATAGTTTACGTTAGGTTAGGTTAGGTTAGGTAAGTTTAGTTCTCTTTAGGTTAGGTTAGGTTAGGTGAAGTTAGGTTACTTTAGTTTAGTTAAGTTTAATTTAGTTTAGTTTAGCGTAGTTTAGATTAAATTAGGTTAGGTTAGATTAGTTTAGTTTAGTTTAGGTTATGTTAGGTTAGGATAGTTTAGTTTAGTTTATTTTAGTTTAGTTTAGTTTATAGTTTAGTTTATAGTTTAAATTAGTTTAGTTTAAATTAGTTTATTTAAGTTTAGTTTACTTAAGTTTAGTTTAGGTTAGGTTAGGTTATGTAAGGTTTGGTTAGTGTAGTTTAGTTTAGTTTAGTTAAGTTCAGTTTATATTAGGTTAGGTTAATTTAATTTAGTTTAGTTTAGTTTAGGTTAGGTTAGGTGAGTTTAGTTTAGTTTAGTTTAGTTTAGGTTAGGTTAGGTTAGGTTAGGTTATGTTAGGTTATGTTAGGTTAGGTTAGAGTAGTTTAGTTTAGTTTAGATTTGACTCGTTTAGTTTATAATTTAGTTTATAGTTCAGTTTAGTTTGGTTTAGTATAGTTTAGTTTTGTTTAATTTAGTTTTGTTTAATTTATTTTAATTTAGTTTAGTTTAGTTTAGTATATAGTTTAATTTTTAATTTAGTTTAGTTTAGTTTATAGTTTAGTTTAGTTTATGGTTAATTTATAGTTTAGTTTAGTTTATTTTAGTTTAGTTTAGTTTAGGATATGTCAGGTTAGTTTAGGTTAGTTTACTTTAGTTTAGTATAGTTTATAGTTTGGATTTGTTTAGTTTAATTTATAGTTCAGTTTAGTTGAGTTTATTTTAATTTAGTTTAATTAAATTTTCTTTACTGTACAATTTAGTTTAGTTTAGTTTAGTTTAGTTTATAGTTTAGTTTAGTTAGGTTTATGGTTAAGTTTATACTTTTGTTTAGTTTAATTTAGATTAGTTTAGTATAGTTTAGCTCAGGTTAGCTTAGGTTAGGTTAATTTAGTTTAGTTTAGGTTAGGTTAGGTTAGGTTAGGTTAGGTTACTTTAGTTAAGTTTAGTTTAGTTTAGTTCATTTATACTTTAGTTTAGTTTAGCATATAGTTTAGTTTAGTTTAGTTTATAGTTTAGTTTAGTTAAGTTTAGTTTAGGTTAATTTAGGTTAGGTTAGGTTAGTTTAGTTTAGTTTAGTTTAGTGAATTTAGTTTAGTTTAGTTTAGGTTAGGTTAGGTTAGTTTACTTTAATTCACTTTAAGTTATGTCAGGTTAGTTTAGGTTAGTTTACTTTAGTTGAGTTTAGTTTAGTTTATACTTTAGATTTGTTTAGTGTAGTTTAGTTTAGTTTAGTTAAGTTCAGTTTATATTAGGTTAGGTTAATTTAATTTAGTTTAGTTTAGTTTAGGTTAGGTTAGGTGAGTTTAGTTTAGTTTAGTTTAGTTTAGGTTAGGTTAGGTTAGGTTAGGTTATGTTAGGTTATGTTAGGTTAGGTTAGAGTAGTTTAGTTTAGTTTAGATTTGACTCGTTTAGTTTATAATTTAGTTTATAGTTCAGTTTAGTTTGGTTTAGTATAGTTTAGTTTTGTTTAATTTAGTTTTGTTTAATTTATTTTAATTTAGTTTAGTTTAGTTTAGTATATAGTTTAATTTTTAATTTCGTTTAGTTTAGTTTATAGTTTAGTTTAGTTTATGGTTAATTTATAGTTTAGTTTAGTTTATTTTAGTTTAGTTTAGTTTAGGATATGTCAGGTTAGTTTAGGTTAGTTTACTTTAGTTAAAATAGTTTATAGTTTGGATTTGTTTAGTTTAGTTTATAGTTCAGTTTAGTTGAGTTTATTTTAATTTAGTTTAATTAAATTTTCTTTACTGTACAATTTAGTTTAGTTTAGTTTAGTTTAGTTTATAGTTTAGTTTAGTTTGGTTTATGGTTAAGTTTATACTTTTGTTTAGTTTAATTTAGATTAGTTTAGTATAGTTTAGCTCAGGTTAGCTTAGGTTAGGTTAATTTAGTTTAGTTTAGGTTAGGTTAGGTTAGGTTAGGTTACTTTAGTTAAGTTTAGTTTAGTTTAGTTCATTTATACTTTAGTTTAGTTTAGCATATAGTTTAGTTTAGTTTAGTTTATAGTTTAGTTTAGTTAAGTTTAGTTTAGGTTAATTTAGGTTAGGTTAGGTTAGTTTAGTTTAGTTTAGTTTAGTGAATTTAGTTTAGTTTAGTTTAGGTTAGGTTAGGTTAGTTTACTTTAATTCACTTTAAGTTATGTCAGGTTAGTTTAGGTTAGTTTACTTTAGTTGAGTTTAGTTTAGTTTATACTTTAGATTTGTTTAGTGTAGTTTAGTTTAGTTTAGTTAAGTTCAGTTTATATTAGGTTAGGTTAATTTAATTTAGTTTAGTTTAGTTTAGGTTAGGTTAGGTGAGTTTAGTTTAGTTTAGTTTAGTTTAGGTTAGGTTAGGTTAGGTTAGGTTATGTTAGGTTATGTTAGGTTAGGTTAGAGCAGTTTAGTTTAGTTTAGATTTGACTCGTTTAGTTTATAATTTAGTTTATAGTTCAGTTTAGTTTGGTTTAGTATAGTTTAGTTTTGTTTAATTTAGTTTTGTTTAATTTATTTTAATTTAGTTTAGTTTAGTTTAGTATATAGTTTAATTTTTAATTTAGTTTAGTTTAGTTTATAGTTTAGTTTAGTTTATGGTTAATTTATAGTTTAGTTTAGTTTATTTTAGTTTAGTTTAGTTTAGGATATGTCAGGTTAGTTTAGGTTAGTTTACTTTAGTTTAGTATAGTTTATAGTTTGGATTTGTTTAGTTTAGTTTATAGTTCAGTTTAGTTGAGTTTATTTTAATTTAGTTTAATTAAATTTTCTTTACTGTACAATTTAGTTTAGTTTAGTTTAGTTTAGTTTATAGTTTAGTTTAGTTTGGTTTATGGTTAAGTTTATACTTTTGTTTAGTTTAATTTAGATTAGTTTAGTATAGTTTAGCTCAGGTTAGCTTAGGTTAGGTTAATTTAGTTTAGTTTAGGTTAGGTTAGGTTAGGTTAGGTTAGGTTACTTTAGTTAAGTTTAGTTTAGTTTAGTTCATTTATACTTTAGTTTAGTTTAGCATATAGTTTAGTTTAGTTTAGTTTATAGTTTAGTTTAGTTAAGTTTAGTTTAGGTTAATTTAGGTTAGGTTAGGTTAGTTTAGTTTAGTTTAGTTTAGTGAATTTAGTTTAGTTTAGTTTAGGTTAGGTTAGGTTAGTTTACTTTAATTCACTTTAAGTTATGTAAGGTTAGTTTAGGTTAGATTACTTTAGTTGAGTTTAGTTTAGTTTATACTTTAGATTTGTTTAGTTTAGTTTAGTGTAGTTTAGTTTATAGTTTTGTTTATAGTTTAGTTTAGTTAAGTTTAGTTTCGTTTAGGTTAGGTTAGGTTAGATTAGTTTAGTTTAGTTTAGTTTCGTTTAGGTTAGTTAGTTAGTTTAGTTCAGTTTAGGTTATGTCAGGTTAGTTTAGGTTAGTTTACTTTAGTTTAGTTTAGTTTATAATTTAGATTTGTTTAGTTTAGTTTAGTTTAGTTTATGGTTTTGTTTATAGTTTAGTTTAGTTTAATTTAGTTTAGTTCAGTTTAGGATATGTCAGGTTAGTTTAGGTTAGTTTACTTTAGTTTAGTTTAGTTTATAATTTAGATTTGTTTAGTTTAGTTTAGTTTAGTTTATGGTTTTGTTTATAGTATAGTATAGTTTAGTTTAGTTTAGTTTAGGGTAGGTTAGATTAGTTTAGTTTATTTTAGTTTAGGTTAGGTTTGGTTAGGGTAGTTTAGTTAAATTTATATTTTAGTTTAGGTTAGGTTACCTTAGGTTAGGTTAGGTTAGGTTAGTTTAGTTTAGATTAGTTTAGTTTACTTTACTTTAGTTTTGTTTAGTTTTGTTTAGGTTAGGTTAGGTTAGTTTAGGTTAGGTTAGGTTAGCGTATTTTGGTTTAGTTTAGTTTAGTTAAGTTTTGTTTAGTTTATAGTTTAGTTTAGTTTAGTTTAGCTTGGTTTAGTTTAGGTTGGGTTAGGTTAGTTTAGTTTAGTTTAGATTGGTTTATTTTAGTTTAGTTTAGGTTAGGTGAGCATAGGTTAGTTTAGTTTAATTTAGATTAGGTTATTTAGGTTAGGTTATGTTAAAGTTAGTTTAGTTTAGTTTATGTTAGTTTAGGTTAGGTTAGGTTAGGTTAGGTTATGTTAGTTTAGTTTAGTTTAGCTTAGTTTAGCTTAGGTTAGGTTAGTTTAGGTTATTTTACTTTAGTTTAGTTTAGTTTAGTTTATAGTTTAGTATAGTTTATGGTTTAGTTTATAGTTTACTTTAGTTTATAGTGTAGTTTAGTTTAGTTTAGTTTCGTTTCGTTTAGGTTAGGTTCGGTTACGTTAGGTTATGTTAGGTTAAGTTAGTTTAGTTTAGTTTAGTTTAGTTATGTTTAGTTTAGTTTATAGTTTAGTTTATTAATTAGTTTTGTTTAGTTTATAATTAAGTATATAGTTTAGTATAGTTTAGTTTAGTGTAGTTTAGTTTAGATTAGCTTAGTTAGTTTATTTTGGATTAGTTTACTTTACGTTACATTAGGTTAGGTTAATTTATTTTAGTTTAGGTTAGGTTAGGTTAAGTCAGGTTACTTTAGTTTAGCATAGTTTAGTTAAATTTAGATAATTTTAGTTTATTTATAGTTTAGTTTAGTTTATAATTTAGTTTAGTTTAGTGTAGTTTAGATTAGGTTAGGTTAGGTTAGATTAGTTTAGTTTAGGTTAGGTTAGGTTAGGATAGTTTAGTTTAGTTTATTTTAGTTTAGTTTAGTTTAGTTTATAGTTTAGTTTATAGTTTAAATTAGTTTAGTTCAGATTAGTTTAGTTTAGTTTACTTAAGTTTAGTTTAGGTTAGGTTAGGTTAGGTTCGGTTATGTTAGGTTTGGTTAGTGTAGTTTAGTTTAGTTAAGTTCAGTTTATATTAGGTTAGGTTAATTTAATTTAGTTTAGCTTAGTTTAGGTTAGGTGAGTTTAATTTAGTTTAGTTTAGTTTAGGTTAGGTTAGGTTAGGTTATGTTAGGTTAGGTTAGTGTAGTTTAGTGTAGTTTAGTTTAGATTTGACTCGTTTAGTTTATAATTTAGTTTATAGTTCAGTTTAGTTTGGTTTAGTATAGTTTAGTTTTGTTTAATTTATTTTAATTTAAATTAGTTTAGTTTAGTATATAGTTTAATTTTTAATATAGTTTAGTTTAGTTTATAGTTTAGTTTATGGTTTAGTTTAGTTGAGTTTGGTTTGGTTTAGTTTAGTTCTGTTTGTTTTAGTTTAGTTTAGTTTAGGTTATGTTAGCTTAGTTTAGTTTAGTTTAATTTAGGTTAGGTTGGGTTAGGTTAGTTTAGTTTACTTTAGTTTAGTTTAGGTTAGGTTAGCTTAGGTTATGTTAGGTGAGTTTATTTTAGTTTAGTAGTTTAGTTTAGTTTAGGTTAGGTTAGTTTAGTTTAGTTTCGTTTAGTTTAGTTTAGTTTATGTTAGGTTAGGTTTAGTTTGGTTAGGTTAGGTTAGGTTAGTTTAGTTTATTGTTTAGTTTAGTTAAATTTAGTTTAGTGAATTTAGTTTAGTTTAGTTAAATTTAGTTTAGGTTAGGTAAGGTTAGGTTTGGTTAGTTTAGTTTAGTATAGTTTAGTTTAGTTTAGTTTAGTGAATTTAGTTTAGTTTAGTTTAGGTTTTAGTTAAGCTTAGTTAGTTTGTTTAGAATAGTATAGTTTACTTTAGGTTAGGTTACGTAATTTTAGTTTAGTTTAGGTTAGGTTAGGTTAGGTGAAGTTATGTTAATTTAGTTTAGTTTAGTTTATTTTAGTTTATTTATAGTTTAGCATAGTATATAATTTAGTTAATTTAGTTTATAGTTTAGTTTATGGTTTAGTTTAGTTTCGTTTGGTTTGGTTTAGATTAGTTCTGTTTCGTTTAGTTTAGTTTAGTTTAGGTTAGGTTAGCTTAGTTTAGTTTAGTTTAGTTTACGTTAGGTTAGGTTAGTTTAGTTTACTTTAGTTTAGTTTAGGTTAGGTTAGCTTAGGTTATGTTGGGTGGGTTTAGTTTAGTTTAGTTTAGGTTAGGTTAGTTTAGTTTAGTTTAGTTTCGTTTAGTTTAGTTTAGTTTAGGTTAGGTTAGGTTTAGTTTGGTTAGGTTAGGTTAGGTTAGGTTAGTTTAGCTAATTTAATTTAGTTTATAGTTTCGTTAATTTAGTTTAGTTTAGTTTAGTGTATAGTTAAGTTTATAGTTTAGTTTAGTTTATGGTTTATTATAGTTTAGTTTAGTTTAGTTTAACTTAGTTTAGTTTAGATTCGTTTAGTTTAGTTTAGGTTAAGTTAGGTTAGATTTGATTAGGTTAATTTAGTTTAGTTTAGTTTAATTTAGTTTATTTAATTTATAGTTTAGTTAAATTTAGTTTAGTTTATAGTTTAGATTATAGTTTAATTTATTTTATATTTTAGTTTAATTTAGTTTATGTTAGGTTAGTTTAGTTTAGTTTAGTTTCGGTTAGGTATGGTTAGGATAGTTTAGTTTAGTTTAGTTTAGTTTATAGTTTAGTTTAGTTTATTTTATACTTAAGTTCATAGTTTAGTTTATAGTTTAGATTAGGCTATTTTAGATTAGTTTAGTTTAGTTTGGTTTAGTTTAGGTTTGGTTTGGTTAGGTTAATTTAGTAAAGTTTAGTTTATTTTTGTTTATTTAGTTTATTTTATAGTTTAGTTTAGTTAAGTTTAGTTTAGTTTAATTTAGTTTAGTTTAGTTTTATTTATTTTAGTTTAGTTTAGTTTTGTTTAATTTAGTTTAGTTTAATTTAGTTTAGTTTAGTTTAGATTAGGTTAGGCTGATTAGGTTAGTTTAGTTTAGTTTAGTTTAGCTAAGTTTAGTTTAGTTTATAGTTTCGTTAATTTATTTTATTTTAGTTTAGTGATTAATTAGGTTTATAGTTTAGTTTAGTTTATAGTTTATTTTATAGTTTAGTAGATTTTAGTTTAGTTTAGTTTAGCTTAGTTTAGTTTAGTTTCGTTTAGTTTAGGGTAAATAAGGTTAGGTTAGGTTATGTTAAGTTAGTTTAGTTTAGTTTTGTTTAGGTTAGGTTAGGTTTGGTTAGGTTAGTTTAGTTCATTTTATTTTAATTTAGTGTAGTTATTTTATAGTTTAGTTAAATTTAGTTTAGTTTATAGTTTAGATTATAGTTTAGTTTAGTTCATTTTATATTTTAGTTTTGTTTAGTTTAGGTTAGGTTAGTTTAGTTTAGTTTATTTTAGGTTAGCTTAGTTTGGGTTAGAATAGTTTAGTTTAGTTTAGTTTATTTTTAATTTATAGTTTATTTTAGTTTTGTGAATACTTAAGTTTATCATTTAGTTTATAATCTAGTTTATAGTTTAGTTTAGGCTATTTTGGATTAGTTTAGCTTAGTTTAGTTTAGTTTAGTTTAAGTTAGATTAGCTTAGTTAGTTTATTTTGGATTAGTTTATTTAAGTTCAGTTTATATTAGGTTAGGTTAATTTAATTTATTGTAGTTTAGTTTAGGTTAGGTTAGTTTTGTTTAGTTTAGTTTAGTTTGGTTTGGTTAGGATAGGTTAAGTTAGGTTAGGTTAGGTTATGTTACGTTAGGTTAGTGTAGTTTAGTTTAGTTTAGATTTGTCTCGTTTAGTTTATAGTTCAGTTTAGTTTAGTTTAGTATAGTTTAGTTTTGTTTAATTAGTTTTGTTTAATTTATTTTAATTTGGTTTAGTTTAGTTTATAGTTTAGTTTATAATTTAGTTTAGTTTAGTTTATAGTTTAGTTTATGGTTTAGTTTAGTTTCGTTTGGTTTGGTTTAGATTAGTTCTGTTTCGTTTAGTTTAGTTTAGTTTAGGTTAGGTTAGCTTAGTTTAGTTTAGTTTAGGTTAGGTTAGGTTAGGTTAGGTTAGTTTAGTTTACTTTAGTTTAGTTTAGGTTAGTTTAGTTTAGTTTAGGTTAGGTTAGATTAGGTTAGGTTAGGTTAGATTAGTTTAATTTAGTTTAGGTTAGGTTAGGTCAGGATAGTTTAGTTTAGTTTATTTTAGTTTAGTTTAGTTTAGTTTATAGTTTAGTTTATAGTTTAAATTAGTTTAGTTTAGATTAGTTTAGTTTAGTTTACTTAAGTTTAGTTTAGGTTAGGTTAGGTTAGGTTAGGTTAGGTTATGTTAGGTTTGGTTAGTGTAGTTTAGTTTAGTTTAGTTAAGTTCAGTTTATATTAGGTTAGGTTAATTTAATTTAGTTTAGTTTAGGTTAGGTAAGGTTAGGTGAGTTTAGTTTAGTTTAGTTTAGTTTAGGTTAGGTTAGGTTAGGTTAGGTTATGTTAGGTTAGGTTAGGTTATGTTAGGTTAGGTTAGTGTAGTTTAGTTTAATTTAGATTTGATTTGTTTAGTTTATAATTTAGTTTATAGTTCAGTTTAGTTTGGTTTAGTATAGTTTAGTTTTGTTTAATTTAGTTTTGTTTAATTTATTTTAATTTAGTTTAGTTTAGTTTAGTATATAGTTTAATTTTTAATTTAGTTTAGTTTAGTTTATAGTTTAGTTTAGTTTATGGTTTAGTTTATAGTTTAGTTTAGTTTATTTTAGTTTAGTTCAGTTTAGGATATGTGAGGTTAGTTTAGGTTAGTTTACTTAATTTAGTATAGTTTATAGTTTGGATTTGTTTAGTTTACTTTATAGTTCAGTTTAGTTGAGTTTATTTTAATTTAGTTTAGTTAAATTTTCTTTACTGTACAATTTAGTTTAGTTTAGTTTAGTTTATAGTTTAGTTTAGTTTAGTTTATGGTTAAGTTTACACTTTTGTTTAGTTTAATTTAGATTAGTTTAGTATAGTTTAGCTCATGTTGGCTTAGGTTAGGTTAATTTAGTTTAGTTTAGGTTAGGTTAGGTTAGGTTAGGTTAGGTTACTTTAGTTAAGTTTAGTTTAGTTTAGTTAATTTATACTTTAGTTTAGTTTAGCATATAGTTTAGTTTAGTTTAGTTTATAGTATAGTATAATTTAGTTTAGGTTAGTTTAGGGTAGGTTAGATTAGTTTAGTTTATTTTAGTTTAGGTTAGGTTTGATTAGGGTAGTTTAGTTAAGTTTATAGTTTAGTTTAGTTTAGGTTACGTTAGGTTAGGTTAGGTTAGGTTAGTTTAGTTTAGATTAGTTTAGTTTAGTTTACTTTAGTTTTGTTTAGTTTTTTTTAGGTTAGGTTAGGTTAGGTTAGTTTAGGTTAGGTTAGGTTAGCGTATTTTGGTTTAGTTTAGTTTAGTTAAGTTTTGTTTAGTTTATAGTTTAGTTTAGTTTAGTTTAGCTTGGTTTAGTTTAGGTTGGGTTAGGTTAGTTTAGTTTAGTTTAGTTTGGTTTATTTTAGTTTAGTTTAGGTTAGTTGAGCATAGGTTAGTTTAGTTTAATTTAGATTAGGTTATTTAGGTTAGGTTATGTTAGGTTAGTTTAGTTTAGTTTAGTTTATGTTAGTTTAGGTTCGGTTAGGTTAGGTTAGGTTAGTTTAGTTTAGTTTAGCTTAGTTTAGCTTAGGTTAGGTTAGTTTAGGTTATTTTGCTTTAGTTTAGTTTAGTTTAGTTTATAGTTTAGTATAATTTATAGTTTAGTTTATAGTTTACTTTAGTTTATAGTGTAGTTTATTTTAGTTTAGTTTCGTTTCGTTTAGGTTAGGTTCGGTTACGTTAGGTTATGTTAGGTTAAGTTAGTTTAGTTTAGTTTAGTTTAGTTATGTTTAGTTTAGTTTATAGTTAAGTTTATTAATTAGTTTAGTTTAGTTTATAGTTAAGTATATAGTTTAGTATAGTTTAGTTTAGTATAGTTTAGTTTAGATTAGCTTAGTTAGTTTATTTTGGATTAGTTTACTTTACGTTACGTTAGGTTAGGTTAATTTATTTTAGTTTAGGTTAGGTTAGGTTAAGTCAGGTTACTTTAGTTTAGCATAGTTTAGTTTAGTTTAGATAATTTTAGTTTATTTATAGTTTAGTTTAGTTTATAATTTAGTTTAGTTTAGTGTAGTTTAGATTAGGTTAGGTTAGGTAAGATTAGTTTAGTTTAGGTTAGGTTAGGTTAGGATAGTTTAGTTTAGTTTATTTTAGTTTAGTTTAGTTTATAGTTTAGTTTATAGTTTAAATTAGTTTAGTTCAGATTAGTTTAGTTTAGTTTAGTTTACTTAAGTTTAGTTTAGGTTAGGTTAGGTTAGGTTATGTTAGGTTTGGTTAGTGTAGTTTAGTTTAGTTAAGTTCAGTTTATATTAGGTTAGGTTAATTTAATTTAGTTTAGTTTAGTTTAGGTTAGGTTAGGTGAGTTTAATTTAGTTTAGTTTAGTTTAGGTTAGTTTAGGTTATGTTAGGTTAGGTTAGTGTAGTTTAGTTTAGTTTAGTTTAGATTTGACTCGTTTAGTTTATAATTTAGTTTATAGTTCAGTTTAGTTTGGTTCAGTATAGTTTAGTTGTGTTTAATTTAGTTTTGTTTAATTTATTTTAATTTAGTTTAGTATATAGTTTAATTTTTAATATAGTTTAGTTTAGTTTATAGTTTAGTTTATGGTTTAGTTTAGTTTAGTTTGATTTGGTTTAGTTTAGTTCTGTTTGTTTTAGTTTAGTTTAGTTTAGGTTAGGTTAGCTTAGTTTAGTTTAGTTTAATTTAGGTTAGGTTGGGTTAGGTTAGTTTAGTTTACTTTAGTTTAGTTTAGGTTAGGTTAGCTTAGGTTATGTTAGGTGAGTTTATTTTAGTTTAGTAGTTTAGTTTAGTTTAGTTTAGGTTAGTTTAGTCTAGTTTCGTTTAGTTTAGTTTAGTTTATGTTAGGTTAGGTTTAGTTTGGTTAGGTTAGGTTAGGTTAGGTTAGTTTAGTTTATTTTAGGTTAGTTTAGGTTAGGTTAGGTTAGGTTAGTTAAATTTAATTTAGTTAGATTATAATTTAGTTTATAGTTTAGTTTAATTTAGTTTATTGTTTAGTTTAGTTAAATTTAGTTTAGGTTAGGTAAGGTTAGGTTAGGTCAGTTTAGTTTAGTATAGTTTAGTTTAGTTTAGTTTAGTGAATTTAGTTTAGTTTAGTTTAGGTTTTAGTTAAGCTTAGTTAGTTTGTTTAGATTAGTACAGTTTACTTTAGGTTAGGTTACGTAATTTTAGTTTAGTTTAGGTTAGGTTAGGTTAGGTTAGGTGAAGTTATGTTAATTTAGTTTAGTTTAGTTTATTTTAGTTTATTTATAGTTTAGCTTAGTTTATAATTTAGTTTAATTTAGTTTATAGTATAGTTTATGGTTTAGTTTAGTTTCGTTTGGTTTGGTTCAGAATCGTTCTGTTTCGTTTAGTTTAGTTTAGTTTAGTTTTGTTTAATTTAGTTTTTTTTAATTTATTTTAATTTAGTTTAGTTTAGTTTAGTATATAGCTTAGTTTTTAATTTAGTTTAGTTTACATTATAGTTTAGTTTATGGTTTAGTTTAGTTTAGTTTGGTTTGGTTTAGTTTAGTTCTGTTTGTTTTAGTTTAGTTTAATTTAGGTTAGGTTAGCTTAGTTTAGTTTAGTTTAATTTAGGTTACGTTGGGTTAGGTTAGTTTAGTTTACTTTAGTTTAGTTTAGGTTAGGTTAGCTTAGGTTATGTTAGGTGAGTTTATTTTAGTTTAGTAGTTTAGTTTAGTTTAGGTTAGGTTACTTTAGTTTAGTTTCGTTTAGTTTAGTTTAGTTTAGGTTTGGTTAGGTTTAGTTTGGTTAGGTTAGGTTAGGTTAGGTTAGTTTGGTTTATTTTAGGTTAGTTTAGGTTAGGTTAGGTTAGGTTAGTTAAATTTAATTTAGTTAGATTATAATTTAGTTTATAGTTTAGTTTAGTTTATTGTTTAGTTTAGTTAAGTTTAGTTTGGGTTAGGTAAGGTTAGGTTAGGTTAGTTTAGCTTAGTATAGTTTAGTTTAGTTTAGTTTACTGAATTTAGTTTAGTTTAGGTTTTAGTTAAGCTTAGTTAGTTTAGTTTAGATTAGTATACTTTACTTTAGGTTAGGTTAGGTTAGGTAATTTCAGTTTAGTTTAGGTTAGGTTAGGTTAGGTGAAGTTATGTTACTTTAGTTTAGTTTAGTTTATTTTAGTTTATTTAGAGTTTAGTTTAGTTTATAATTAATTTAGTTTTGTGTAGTTTAGGTTAGGTTAAGTTAGGTTAGATTAGTTTAGTTTAGTTTAGGTTAGGTTAGGTGAGAATAGATTAGTTTATTTTATTTTAGTTTAGTTTATAGTTAAGTTTATAGTTTAAATTAGTTTAATTTAGATTAGTTAAGTTTAGTTTAGTTTATTTAAGTTTAGTTTAGGTTAGGTGAGGTTATGTTAGGTTAGGTTAGTTTAGCATAGGTTTGATTAGGTTAGGTTAGTTTAGGTTAGGTCAGTTTAGTTTAGTTTAGTTTAGTTAAGTTTAGTTTCATTAGTTTAGGTTAAGTTAGGTTAGGTTTGGTTAGGTTAATTTAGTTTAGTTTAGTTTAATTTAGTTTATTTAATTTATAGTTTAGATAATTTTAGTTTAGTTTATAGTTTAGATTATAGTTTACTTTAGTTTTGGTCACAGTTTAGTTTATAGTTTAGTTTATAGTTAAGTTTACAGTTTACTTAGGCTAGTTTAGATTACTTTAGTTTAGTTCAGTTTAGTTTAGATTAGTTTAGTTTATTTTATAGTTTAGTTTAGTTAACTTTAGTTTAGTTTATAATTTACTTTAGTTTACATTATAGTTTAGTTTATAGTATAGTTTACTTAATAGTTTAGTTTATAGTTTAGTTTATGGCTTAGTTTATAATTAAAATTCGTTTACTTTAGATTAGTTTAGTTTAGTTTAGTTTAGTGTAGCTTAGGTTAGGTTAGGTTAGTTTAGTTTAGTTTAGTTTTGTTCACTTAAGTTTAGTTTAGTTTAGGTTAGGTTAGCTTATGTTAGGTTAGGTTAGTTTAGCTTAAGTTAGATTAGGTTAGGTTAGTTTAGTTTAGTGTAGTTTAGTTTAGTTCAGTTTAGATTAGGTTACGTTAGTTTAGTTTTGTTTAGTTCAGTTTACTTTAGGTTAGGTTAGGTTAGGTTGAGTTATTTTAGGTTAGGTTAGTTAATTTAGTCTCGTTTAGTTTATAGTTTAGTTTCGGTAAGTTTAGTTTATAGTTTTGTTTATTTTAGTTTTGTTTAATTTAGTTTAGTTTAATTTATTTTAATTTATTTTAGTTTAGTTTAATTTATAGTTCAGTTTATAATTTAGTTTAGATTAGTTTATAGTTTAGTATATGGTTTAGTTTAGTTTAGTTTAGTTTGGTTTAGTTTAGTTTAGATTATTTATTTTCGTTTAGGTTAGTTTAGTTTAGGCTAGATTAGGTTAGCTTAGTTTAGTTTAAATAAGTTTAGGTTAGGTTAGGATGGTTTAGATTAAGTTAGTTTAGTTTAGTTTAGTTTAGCTAAGTTTAGTTTAGTTTACAATTTAGTTTAGTATAGTTTAGTTTATAGCTTAGTTTATACTTAAGTTTAGTTTAATTTATAGTTTAGTTTATAGTTTAAATTAGTTTAATTTAGTTTAGGTTAGGTTAGGTTTGTTTAGTTTAAGTTAGGTTAGGTTAGGTTAGGTTAGTTTAGTTTAGTTTAGTTTAGTTGAATTTAGTTTAGTTTAGTTTAATTTAGGTTAGGTTAGGTTAGTTTAGTTTAGTTTAATTTAGGTTAGGTTAGGTTAGTTTGGGTTAACTTAGTTTAGTTTATTTTAGGTTAGGATAGGTTAGGTTGATTAGGTTAGTTTAGTTCAGTTTAGCTAATTTTAGTTTAGTTTATAGTTTCGGTAATTTAGTTTAGTTTAGTTTAGTGTATAGATAAGTTTATAGTTTAGTTTACTTTAGTTAATGGTTTAGTATAGTTTAGTTTAGCTTAGTTTAGCTTAGTTTATTTTAGTTTCGTTTAGTTTAGATTAGGTTAAATTAGGTTAGGTTTGGTTAGGTTAATTTGGTTTAGTTTAGTTTAATTTAGTTTATTTAATTTATAGTTTAGTTAAATTTAGTTTAGTTTATAGTTTAGATTAGAGTTTAGTTTATTTTATATTTTAGTTTAGTTTAGTTTAGTTTAGGTTAGGTTAGTTTAGTTTAGTTTAGTTTAGTTTAGGTCAGGTTGGGTTAGGATAGTTTAGTTTAGTTTAGTTTTAGTTTATAGTTTACTTTAGTTTATTTCATACTTAAGTTAATAGTTTAGTTTAGGCTATTTTAGATTAGTTTAGTTTAGTTTGGTTTAGTTTAGGTTAGGTTCGGTTAGGTTAATTTAGTAAAGTTTAGTTTAGTTTTGTTTATTTAGTTTATTTTATAGTTTAGTTTAGTTAAGTTAAGTTTAGTTTAATTTAGTTTAGTTTAGTTTTTTTTAATTTAGTTTAGTTTATTTTAGTTTAGTTTAGTTTTGTTTAATTTAGTTTAGTTTAATTTAGTTTAGTTTAGTTTAGATCAGGTTAGGCTGATTAGGTTAGTTTAGTTTAGTTTAGTTTAGCTAAGTTTAGTTTAGTTTATAGTTTCGTTAATTTATTTTAGTTTAGTTTAGTGTATAGTTAGGTTTATAGTTTAGTTTAGTTTATAGTTTATTTTATAGTTTAGTATATTTTAGTTTAGTTTAGTTTAGTTTTTGCTTAGTTTAGTTTAGTTTCGTTTAGTTTAGGGTAGGTAAGGTTAGGTTAGGTTGGGTTAAGTTAGTTTAGTTTAGTTTTGTTTAGGTTAGGTTAGGTTTGGTTAGGTTAGTTTAGTTCATTTCATTTTAATTTAGTATAGTTAATTTATAGTTTAGTTAAATTTAGTTTAGTTTATAGTTTAGATTATAGGTTAGATTAGTTCATTTTATATTTTAGTTTTGTTTAGTTTAGGTTAGGTTAGTTTAGTTTAGTTTATTTTAGGTTAGGTTAGTTTGGGTTAGAATAGTTTAGTTTAGTTTAGTTTATTTTTATTTTATAGTTTGTTTTAGTTTTGTGAATACTTAAGTTTATCATTTAGTTTATAATCTAGTTTATAGTTTAGTTTAGGCTATTTTGGATTAGTTTAGCTTAGTTTATTTTAGTTTAGTTTAGTTTAGAATAGGTTAGGTTAGGTTAATTTAGTATTGTTTAGTTCAGTTTAGTTTATTTAGTTTATTTTATAGTTTAGTTTATAGTTTAGTTTAGTTAAGTTTAGTTTAGTTTATTGTTTAGTTTGCTTTAGTTTAGTTTTGTTTAATTTATTTTAGTTTAGTTTAGTTTCGTTTAGGTTAAGTTAGGTTACTTTAGTTTAGCTTAGTTTACTTTAGTTTAGATAATTTATAGTTTAGTTTAATTAAGTTTATAGTTTAGTTTACATTTTAGTTTAGTTTAGTTTAGTATCGGTTAGGTTAGGTTAGATTAATTTATTTTAGGTTAGGTTAGGATAGTTTAGTTCAGTTTAGTTTAGTTTAGGTTAGGTTAGGTTAGGTGAAGATAGGTTACTTTAGTTTACTTTTGTTTAATTTAGTTTAGTTTACTTTAGTTTATTTATAGTTTAGTTTAGTTTATAATTTAGTTTAGTTTAGTGTAGTTTAGGTTAGGTTAGGTTAGGTTAGATTAGTTTAGTTTAGGTGATGTTAGGTTAGGATAGTTTAGTTTACTTTATTTTAGTTTAGTTTAGTTTATAGTTTAGTTTATTGTTTAAATTATTTTAGTTTAGATTAGTTTATTTTAGTTTAGTTTACTTAAGTTAAGTTTAGGTTAGGTTAGGTTAGTTTAGGTTAGGTTAGTTTAGTTTAGTTTATTTGAGTTCAGTTTATATTAGGTTAGGTTAATTTAATTTATTATAGTTTAGTTTAGGTTAGGTTAGTTTAGTTTAGTTTAGTTTAGTTCCGTTTAGGTTAGGATAGGTTAAGTTAGGTTAGGTTAGGTTATGTTAGGTTAGGTTAGTGTAGTTTAGTTTAGTTTAGTTTAGATTTGTCTCGTTTAGTTTATAGTTTAGTTTATAGTTCAGTTTAGTTTAGTTTAGTATAGTTTAGTTTTGTGTAATTAGTTTTGTTAAATTTATTTTAATTTAGTTTAGTTTAGTTTATAGTTTAGTTTATAATTTAGTTTAGTTTAGTTTATAGTTTAGTTTATGGTTTAGTTTAGTTCGTTTGGTTTGGTTTAGATTAGTTCTGTTTCGTTTAGTTTAGTTTAGTTTAGGTTAGGTTAGCTTAGTTTAGTTTATTTTAGGTTAGTTTAGGTTAGGTTAGGTTAGATTAGGTTAGGTTAGGTTAGTTAAATTTAATTTAGTTAGATTATAATTTTGTTTATAGTTTAGTTTAGTTTAGTTTATAGTTTAGTTTAGTTAAGTTTAGTTTAGGTTAATTTAGGTTAGGTTAGGTTAGTTTAGTTTAGTTTAGTTTAGTGAATTTAGTTTAGTTTAGTTTAGGTTAGGTTAGGTTAGTTTACTTTAATTCACTTTAAGTTATGTCAGGTTAGTTTAGGTTAGTTTACTTTAGTTGAGTTTAGTTTAGTTTATACTTTAGATTTGTTTAGTTTAGTTTAGTGTAGTTTAGTTTATAGTTTTGTTTATAGTTTAGTTTAGTTAAGTTTAGTTTCGTTTAGGTTAGGTTAGGTTAGATTAGTTTAGTTTAGTTTAGTTTCGTTTAGGTTAGTTAGTTAGTTTAGTTCAGTTTAGGTTATGTCAGGTTAGTTTAGGTTAGTTTACTTTAGTTTAGTTTAGTTTATAATTTAGATTTGTTTAGTTTAGTTTAGTTTAGTGTATGGTTTTGTTTATAGTTTAGTTTAGTTTAATTTAGTTTAGTTCAGTTTAGGATATGTCAGGTTAGTTTAGGTAAGTTTACTTTAGTTTAGTATATTTTATAGTTTAGATTTGTTTAGTTTAGTTTATAGTTCAGTTTAGTTGAGTTTATTTTAATTTAGTTTAATTAAATTTTATTTACTGTACAATTTAGTTTAGTTTAGTTTAGTTTATAGTTTAGTTTAGTTTAGTTTATGGTTAAGTTTATACTTTTGTTTAGTTTAATTTAGTTTAGTTTAGTATAGTTTAGCTCAGGTTAGCTTAGGTTAGGTTAATTTAGTTTAGTTTAGGTTAGGTTAGGTTAGGTTAGGTTACTTTAGTTAAGTTTAGTTTAGTTTAGTTAATTTATACTTTAGTTTACTTTAGCATATAGTTTAGTTTAGTTTAGTTTATAGTTTAGTATAGTTTAATTTAGTTTAGTTTAGGGTAGGTTAGATTAGTTTAGTTTATTTTAGTTTAGGTTAGGTTTGGTTAGGGTAGTTTAGTTTAGTTTAGTTTATAGTTTAGTTTAGGTTAGGTTACGTTCGGTTAGGTTAGGTTAGGTTAGGTTAGTTTACTTTAGATTAGTTTAGTTTACTTTACTTTAGTTTTGTTTAGTTTTGTTTAGGTTAGGTTAGTTTAGTTTAGGTTAGGTTAGGTTAGCTTAGTTTGGTTTAGTTTAGTTTAGTTAAGTTTTGTTTGGTTTATAGTTTAGTTTAGTTTAGCTTGGTTTAGTTTAGGTTGGGTTAGGTTAGTTTAGTTTAGTTTAGTTTGGTTTATTTTAGTTTAGTTTAGGTTAGGTGAGCATAGGTTAGTTTAGTTTAATTTAGATTAGATTATTTAGGTTAGGTTATGTTAGGTTAGTTTAGTTTAGTTTATGTTAGTTTAGGTTAGGTTAGGTCAGGTTATGTTAGTTTAGTTTAGTTTAGCTTAGTTTAGTTTAGTTTAGTTTAGTTTATAGTTTAGTATAATTTATAGTTTAGTTTATAGTTTACTTTAGTTTATAGTGTAGTTTAGTTTCGTTTCGTTTAGGTTAGGTTCGGTTACGTTAGGTTATGTTAGGTTAAGTTAGTTTAGTTTAGTTTAGTTATGTTTAGTTTAGTTTATAGTTTAGTTTATTAATTAGTTTAGTTTAATTTATAGTTAAGTATATAGTTTAGTATAGTTTAGTTTAGTGTAGTTTAGTTTAGATTAGCTTAGTTAGTTTATTTTGGATTAGTTTACTTTACGTTACGTTAGGTTAGGTTAATTTATTTTAGTTTAGGTTAGGTTAGGTTAAGTCAGGTTACTTTAGTTTAGCATAGTTTAGTTTAGTTTAGATAATTTATAGTTTAGTTTAGTTTAATTTATAGTTTAGTTTACAGTTTAGTTTAGTTTATTTTATTTTTAAGTTAATAGTTTAGTTTAGGCTATTTTAGATTAGTTTAGTTTAGTTTGGTTTAGTTTAGGTTAGGTTCGGTTAGGTTAATTTAGTAAAGTTTAGTTTAGTTTTGTTTATTTAGTTTATTTTATAGTTTAGTTTAGTTAAGTTAAGTTTAGTTTAATTTAGTTTAGTTTAGTTTTTTTTAATTTAGTTTAGTTTATTTTAGTTTAGTTTAGTTTTGTTTAATTTAGTTTAGTTTAATTTAGTTTAGTTTAGTTTAGATCAGGTTAGGCTGATTAGGTTAGTTTAGTTTAGTTTAGTTTAGCTAAGTTTAGTTTAGTTTATAGTTTCGTTAATTTATTTTAGTTTAGTTTAGTGTATAGTTAGGTTTATAGTTTAGTTTAGTTTATAGTTTATTTTATAGTTTAGTATATTTTAGTTTAGTTTAGTTTAGTTTTTGCTTAGTTTAGTTTAGTTTCGTTTAGTTTAGGGTAGGTAAGGTTAGGTTAGGTTGGGTTAAGTTAGTTTAGTTTAGTTTTGTTTAGGTTAGGTTAGGTTTGGTTAGGTTAGTTTAGTTCATTTTATTTTAATTTAGTGTAGTTAATTTATAGTTTAGTTAAATTTAGTTTAGTTTATAGTTTAGATTATAGGTTAGATTAGTTCATTTTATATTTTAGTTTTGTTTAGTTTAGGTTAGGTTAGTTTAGTTTAGTTTATTTTAGGTTAGGTTAGTTTGGGTTAGAATAGTTTAGTTTAGTTTAGTTTATTTTTATTTTATAGTTTATTTTAGTTTTGTGAATACTTAAGTTTATCATTTAGTTTATAATCTAGTTTATAGTTTAGTTTAGGCTATTTTGGATTAGTTTAGCTTAGTTTATTTTAGTTTAGTTTAGTTTAGAATAGGTTAGGTTAGGTTAATTTAGTATTGTTTAGTTCAGTTTAGTTTATTTAGTTTATTTTATAGTTTAGTTTATAGTTTAGTTTAGTTAAGTTTAGTTTAGTTTATTGTTTAGTTTGCTTTAGTTTAGTTTTGTTTAATTTATTTTAGTTTAGTTTAGTTTCGTTTAGGTTAGATTAAGTTAGGTTAGGTTAGTTAAGTTTAGTTTAGCTTAATTTATAGTTTAGTTTAGTTTACTTTAGTTTATAGTTTAGTTTAGTTTAGTTTATTTTAGTTTAAAGTTTAGTTTATACTTTCGTTTACTTTAGTTAATAATTTTGTTTATGGTTTAGTTTAGTTTAGTTTAGTTATGTTTTATTTAGTTTAGTTTAGTTTCGTTTAGGTTTGGTTAGGTTAGGTTAGGCTAGGTTAGGTTAGCTTAGTTTGGCTTAGTTTAGTTTAGGTTAGGTTAGGTTAGATTAGGTTAGTTTACCTTAGTTTAGTTTAGCTTACTTTAGTTATGTTTAGTTCAGTTTATATTTTAGTTTAGTGTAATTTAAATAATATTTTAGTTTATGGTTTAGTTTAGTTTAATTTATAGTTTGATTTATAGTTTAGTTTAGTTTCGTTTAGTTTAATTTAGCTTAGTTTAGATTAGGTTAGGTTAGATTATGTTAGTTTAGTTTTGTTTATTTTAGTTTAGTTTAGTTTAGTTAATGTTAGGTTAGGTTAGTTTAGTTTAGTTTAGTTTAATTTAATTTAGTTTACTTAATTTAGTTTAGTTTAGTTTAGGTTAGATTTAGTTAGGTCAGGTTAGGTTATTTAAGTTTAGTTTAGTTAAGTTTAGGTTAGGTTAGGTTAGTTTAGTTTAATTGTATTTAGGTTAGGTTAGGTAATTTTAGGTTAGTATAGTTTAGTTAAGTTATTTTAGTTAATAGTTCAGTATAGTTTACAGTTTAGTTTATAGTTTAGTTCTGTGTATAGTGTAGTTGATAGTTTAGTTTAGTTTAGTTTAGTTTCGTTTAAATTATGTTAGGTTAGGTTAGGTTGGATTAGCTTAGTTTAGTTTAGTTTAGTTTAGGTTAGGTTCGGTTACGTTAGGTTATGTTAGCTTATGTTAGTTTAGTTTAGTTCAGTTTAGTCTAGTTTAGTTAAGTTTAGTTTAGTTTATAGTTTAGTATATCTTAGTTTATTTATTAGTTTAGTTTATAGTTAAGTATATAGTTTAGTTTAGTTTAGTTTAGCTTAGTTTGTTTATTTTAGATTAGTATAGCTTACGTTACGTTAGGTTAAACCTAACCTAACGTAAGCTAACGTAGGTTAGGTTCGTTTAGTTTAGTTTAATTAGGTTAGGTTAGGTTAAGTTAGGTTACTTTAGCTTAGTTTAGTTTAGTTTATATAATTTATGGTTTAGTTTAGTTAAGTTTAATTTATAGATTAGTATATAGTTTACTTTAGTTTATAATTCAGTTTAGGTTAGATTAGTTTAAGTTAGATTAGGTTAGATTAGTTTAGTTTAGTTTAGTTTCGGTTAGGTTAGATTAGGTTACATTAAGTTAGTTTAGGTTAGCTTAGTTTAGTTTAGTTTAGTATAGTTAAGTTTAGTTAAGTTTTGTTTAGTTTACAGTTTAGTTTAGTTAAGTTTAGTTTATAATTTAGTTTATAGTTCAGTTTAGTTTAGTTCATACTTTATTTTAGTTTACTTTAATTTCAGTTAGGTTAGGTTAGGTTAGTGTAGTTTAGTTAAGTTTAGTTTTGTTTAGCTAAGTTTATAGTTTATTTTGTAGTTTAATTTAGTTTAGTTTATTGTTTAATTTAGTGTAGTTTAGTTTAGTTTAGTTTAATTTAGTATACTTTAGTTTAGTTTAGTGTAGTTTAAATTAGATTAGGTTAGGTTATGTTAGGTTAGTAGAGTATGATTTAGTTTAGGTTAGGTTAGGTTAGGTTAAGTTAGGTTAGGTTAGTTTAGTTTAGTTTAGTTGGATTTAGAATAGTTTAGTGTAGTTTAGTTTATTTTAGGTTAGGTAAGGTTAGCCTAGTTTAGTTTAATTTAGTTTAGTTTAGCTTAGGTTAGTTTAGGTTAGTTTAGTTTAGTTAATTTATTTTAGTTAATAGTTTAGTATAGTTTATAAATTAGTTTATAATTTATTTTGGTTTATAGTTCAATTTATTGTTAATTTAGTTTAGTTTATTTCAGTTTCGTTTAGGTTATGTTAGGTTAGGTTAGGTTAGGTTAGGTTAGCTTAGCTTAGTTTAGTTTAGTTTAGGTTAGGTTTGGTTAGGTTAGGTTAGGTTAGCTTAGTTTAGTTTAGTTTAGTTTAGGTTAGGTTCGGTTACGTTAGGTTATGTTAGGTTAGGTTAGTTTAGTTTAGTTTAGTTTAGGTTAGGTTAGGTTAGTTTAAGTTAGGTTACTTTAGTTTAGTTTAGTTTAGTTTAGATAATTTATAATTTAGTTTAGTTTAGTTTAGTTTATAGTTTAGTTTATAGTTTACTTTAGTTTCTAGTTTAGTTTAGTTTGAATTAGATTCGGTAAGTTTAGTTTAGTTTACGTTAGGTTAGGTTAGGTTGAGTTAGGTTACTTTAGTTTAGTTTAGTTTACATAATTTATAGTTTAGTTTATTTTAGTTTAGTTTATGGTTTAGTTTACTTTATAGTTTAGTTTAGTTTAGTTTAGTTTAGTTTAGGTAAGGTTAGATTAGATTAGTTTAGTTATGTTTAGGTTAGGTTAGGTTAGGTTAGGATAGTTTAGTTTAGTTTATTTTAGTATATTTTAGTTTATACTTTAGTTTAGTTTAGTTAATAGTTTAGATTATAGTTTAGTTTATAGTTTAGTTTATAGTTTAAATTAGTTTAGTTTAGTATAGATTAGTTTTGTTTAATTTAGTTTAGTTTAATTTATTTTAATTTAGTTTATTTTAGTTTAGATTATAGTTTAGTTTATAATTTAATTTAGTTTAGTATATAGTTTAGTTTATGGTTTAGTTTAGTTTAGTTTAGTTTGGTTTAGTTTAGTTTAGTTTGGTTTAGTTTAGTTTAGTTTAGTTAATTTAGGTTAGGTTAGGTTAGGTTAGTTTAGTTTAGTTTAGTTTAGTTTAGGTTAGGTTAGTTTTTTTTAGTTTAGGTTAGGTTAGTTTAGGCTAGGTTATGTTAGGTTAGGTTAGGTTAGTTTAGTTTATTATAGTAGTTTAGTTTAGTTTAGGTTAGGTAAGCTTAATATAGGTTAGGTTATGTTAGGTTAGGTTAGTTTAATTTAGTTTCGTTTAGTTTATAGTTTAGTTTAGTTTAGATTTTTTTAATTTAGTTAAGTTTAGTATAGTTTAGTTTCATTTAGGTTAGGTTAGGCTAGGATAGTTTAGGTTAGCTTAGTTTACTTTATTTTAGTTCAGATTAAGTTAGGTTAATATGGGTTAGGTTCGTTTAGTTTAGTTTAGTTAAATTTAGTTTATAGTTTAGTTTATAGTTTAGTTTATAGTGCAGTTTAGTTTAGATTAGTTTAGTATAGTTTAGTTTAGTTTAGTTTAGGTTAAGTAAGTTTAATTTAGTTTAGTTTAGTTTCGGTTAGGTTAGGTTAGGTTAAATTAAGTTAGGTTATTTTGGGTTAGTTTAGTTTGGTTTAGTTAAGTTTAGTTAAGTTTAGTTTAGTTTACAGTATAGTTTAGTTAAGTTTAGTTTACAGTTTGGTTTATAGTTTAGTTTAGTTTATAGATTAGTTTATGGTTTAGTTTGGTTTAGTTTTGTTTAGTTTAGGTTGGATATTTAGATTAGATTAGTTTAGTTTGGGCTAGGTTAGGTTAGGTTAGATTAGTTTAGTTTAGATTATATTAGGTTAGGTTAATTTAGGTTGGGTTAGGTTAGTTTAGTTTAATTTAGTTTAGTTAATTTATAGTTTAGTTTAGTTTATAATTTAGTTTATAGTTTAGTTTAGTTTAGTTTATACTTTAGTTTAATTTAGTTTAATTTAGTTTAAATTAGGTTATGTTAGGTTAGGTTAGTTTAGTTTAGTTTAGTTTAGTTTAGTTTTTTTTTAGTTAAGTTTATAGTTTATTTTGTAGTTTAGTTTAGTTTAGTTTATAGTTTAATTTAGTCTAGTTTAGTTTGATTTATTTTAATTTAGTTTATTTTAGTTTAGTTTTAGTTTAGTTTAGTTTAGGTTAGGTTACGTTAGGTTAGGTTAGGTTAGGTTAGTTAAGTATAGTTTAGTTTAGTTTAGGTTAGGTTTTTTTAGGTTAAATTAGGTTAGGTTAGTTAATTTAGTTTAGTTTAATTTAGTTGGATTTAGAATAGTTTAGTTTAGTTTAGATAATTTTTGTTAGGTAATTTAGGTTAGTTTAGTTAATTTAGTTTAGGTTAGGTTAGTTTAGGGTAGTTTAGTTTAGTTAATTTATTTTAGTTAATAGTTTAGTATAGTTTATAGTTTAGTTTATAGTTTAGTTTAGTTTATAGTGTAGTTTAGTTTAGTTTAGCTAAGTTTATAGTTTATTTTGTAGTTTAATTTAGTTTAGTTTATTGTTTAATTTAGTGTAGTTTAGTTTAGTTTAGTTTAATTTAGTTTACTTTAGTTTAGTTTAGTATAGTTTATAAATTAGTTTATAATTTATTTTGGTTTGTAGTTCAATTTATTGTTAATTTAGTTTAGTTTATTTTAGTTTCTTTTAGGTTATGTTAGGTTAGGTTAGGTTAGGTTAGGTTAGGTTAGCTTAGCTTAGTTTAGTTTCGTTTAGGTTAGGTTCGGTTACGTTAGGTTATGTTAGGTTAAGTTAGTTTATTTTAGTTTAGTTTAGTTTAGTTATGTTTAGTTTAGTTTATAGTTTGGTTTATTAATTAGTTTAGTTTAGTTTGCAGTTAAGTATATAGTTTAGTATAGTATAGTTTAGTTTAGTTTAGATTAGCTTAGTTAGTTTATTTTGGATTAGTTTAGTTTACGTTACGTTAAGTTAGGTTAGGTTAATTTAATTCATTTTAGTATCGGTTAGGTTAGGTTAGATTAATTTAATTTAGGTTAGGTTAGGATAGTTTAGTTCAGTTTAGTTTAGTTTAGGTTAGGTTAGGTTAGGTGAAGATAGGTTACTTTAGTTTACTTTTGTTTAATTTAGTTTAGTTTACTTTAGTTTATTTATAGTTTAGTTTAGTTTATAATTTAGTTTAGTTTAGTGTAGTTTAGGTTAGGTTAGGTTAGGTTAGATTAGTTTAGTTTAGGTTATGTTAGGTTAGGATAGTTTAGTTTACTTTATTTTAGTTTAGTTTAGTTTATAGTTTAGTTTATTGTTTAAATTATTTTAGTTTAGATTAGTTTAGTTTAGTTTAGTTTACTTAAGTTAAGTTTAGGTTAGGTTAGGTTAGTTTAGGTTAGGTTAGTTTAGTTTAGTTTATTTGAGTTCAGTTTATATTAGGTTAGGTTAATTTAATTTATTATAGTTTAGTTTAGGTTAGGTTAGTTTAGTTTTGTTTAGTTTAGTTCCGTTTAGGTTAGGATAGGTTAAGTTAGGTTAGGTTAGGTTATGTTAGGTTACGTTAGTGTAGTTTAGTTTAGTTTAGTTTAGATTTGTCTCGTTTAGTTTATAGTTTAGTTTATAGTTCAGTTTAGTTTAGTTTAGTATAGTTTAGTTTTGTGTAATTAGTTTTGTTAAATTTATTTTAATTTAGTTTAGTTTAGTTTATAGTTTAGTTTATAATTTAGTTTAGTTTAGTTTATAGTTTAGTTTATGGTTTAGTTTAGTTCGTTTGGTTTGGTTTAGATTAGTTCTGTTTCGTTTAGTTTAGTTTAGTTTAGGTTAGGTTAGCTTAGTTTAGTTTAGTTTAGGTTAGGTTAGGTTAGGTTAGTTTAGTTTACTTTAGTTTAGTTTAGGTTAGTTTAGTTTAGTTTAGGTTAGGTTAGGTTTGGTTTGGTTAGGTTAGGTTAGGTTAGTTTAGTTTATTTTAGGTTAGTTTAGGTTAGGTTAGGTTAGTTTAGGTTAGGTTAGGTTAGTTGAATTTAATTTAGTTAGATTATAATTTTGTTTATAGTTTAGTTTAGTTTAGTTTATACTTTAATTTAGTTAAGTTTAGTTTAGGTTAATTTAGGTTAGGTTAAGTTAGTTTAGTTTAGTTTAGTTTAGTGAATTTAGTTTAGTTTAGTTTAGGTTAGGTTAGGTTAGTTTACTTTAATTCACTTTAAGTTATGTCAGGTTAGTTTAGGTTAGTTTACTTTAGTTGAGTTTAGTTTAGTTTATAGTTTAGATTTGTTTAGTTTAGTTTAGTGTAGTTTAGTTTATAGTTTTGTTTATAGTTTAGTTTAGTTAAGTTTAGTTTCGTTTAGGTTAGGTTAGGTTAGATTAGTTTAGTTTAGTTTAGTTTCGTTTAGGTTAGTTAGTTAGTTTAGTTCAGTTTAGATTATGTCAGGTTAGTTTAGGTTAGTTTACTTTATTTTAGTTTAGTTTATAATTTAGATTTGTTTAGTTTAGTTTAGTTTAGTTTATGGTTTAGTTTATAGTTTAGTTTAGTTTAATTCAGTTTAATTCAGTTTAGGATATGTCAGGTTAGTTTAGGTAAGTTTACTTTAGTTTAGTATATTTTATAGTTTAGATTTGTTTAGTTTAGTTTATAGTTCAGTTTAGTTGAGTTTATTTTAATTTAGTTTAATTAAATTTTATTTACTGTACAATTTAGTTTAGTTTAGTTTAATTTATAGTTTAGTTTAGTTTAGTTTATGGTTAAGTTTATACTTTTGTTTAGTTTAATTTAGTTTAGTTTAGTATAGTTTAGCTCAGGTTAGCTTAGGTTAGGTTAATTTAGTTTAGTTTAGGTTAGGTTAGGTTAGGTTAGGTTACTTTAGTTAAGTTTAGTTTAGTTTAGTTAATTTATACTTTAGTTTAGTTTAGCATATAGTTTAGTTTAGTTTAGTTTATAGTTTAGTATAGTTTAATTTAGTTTAGTTTAGGGTAGGTTAGATTAGTTTAGTTTATTTTAGTTTAGGTTAGGTTTGGTTAGGGTAGTTTAGTTTAGTTTATAGTTTAGTTTAGGTTTGGTTACGTTCGGTTAGGTTAGGTTAGGTTAGGTTAGTTTAGTTTAGATTAGTTTAGTTTACTTTACTTTAGTTTTGTTTAGTTTTGTTTAGGTTAGGTTAGTTTAGTTTAGGTTAGGTTAGGTTAGCTTAGTTTGGTTTAGTTTAGTTTAGTTAAGTTTTGTTTGGTTTATAGTTTAGTTTAGTTTAGTTTAGCTTGGTTTAGTTTAGGTTGGGTTAGGTTAGTTTAGTTTAGTTTAGTTTGGTTTATTTTAGTTTAGTTTAGGTTAGGTGAGCATAGGTTAGTTTAGTTTCATTTAGATTAGATTATTTAGGTTAGGTTATGTTAGGTTAGTTTAGTTTAGTTCATGTTAGTTTAGGTTAGGTTAGGTCAGGTTATGTTAGTTTAGTTTAGTTTAGCTTAGTTTAGCTTAGGTTAGGTTAGTTTAGGTTATTTTACTTTAGTTTAGTTTAGTTTAGTTTAGTTTATAGTTTAGTATAATTTATAGTTTAGTTTATAGTTTACTTTAGTTTATAGTGTAGTTTAGTTTAGTTTAGTTTCGTTTCGTTTAGGTTAGGTTCGGTTACGTTAGGTTATGTTAGGTTAAGTTAGTTTAGTTTAGTTTAGTTATGTTTAGTTTAGTTTATAGTTTAGTTTATTAATTAGTTTAGTTTAATTTATAGTTAAGTATATAGTTTAGTATAGTTTAGATTAGTGTAGTTTAGTTTAGATTAGCTTAGTTAGTTTATTTTGGATTAGTTTACTTTACGTTACGTTAGGTTAGGTTAATTTATTTTAGTTTAGGTTAGGTTAGGTTAAGTCAGGTTACTTTAGTTTAGCATAGTTTAGTTTAGTTTAGATAATTTATAGTTTAATTTAGTTTAATTTATAGTTTAGTTTACAGTTTAGTTTAGTTTAGTTTCGGTTAGTTTAGGTTAGGTTAGATTAATTTAATTTAGTTTAGGATATTTTAGTTCAGTTTAGTTTAGTTTATTTAAGCTTAGTTAGTTTAGTTTAGATTAGTATAGTTTACGTTAGGTTAGGTTAGGTTAGGTAGTTTAGTTTTGTTTAGGTTAGGTTAGGTTAGGTGAAGTTAGGTTACTTTATTTTAGTTAAGTTTAATTTAGTTTAGTTTAGTGTAGTTTAGATTAGGTTAGGTTAGGTTAGATTAGTTTAGTTTAGTTTAGGTTAGGTTAGGTTAGGATAGTTTAGTTTAGTTTATTTTAGTTTAGTTTAGTTTAGTTTATAGTTTAGTTTATAGTTTAAATTAGTTTAGTTTAGATTAGTTTAGTTTAGTTTAGTTTAGTTTAGGTTAGGTTATGTTAGGTGAGTTTAGTTTAGTTTAGTTTAGGTTAGGTTAGTTTAGTTTAGTTTCTTTTAGTTTAGTTTAGTTTAGGTTAAGTTAGGTTTAGTTTGGTTAGGTTAGGTTAGGTTAGGTTAGTTTAGCTAATTTAATTTAGTTTATAGTTTCATTAATTTAGTTTAGTTTAGATTAGTGTATAGTTAAGTTTATAGTTTAGTTTAGTTTATGGTTTAGTATAGTTTAGTTTAGTTTAGTTTAACTTAGTTTAGTTTAGATTCGTTTAGTTTAGTTTAGGTTAATTTAGGTTAGGTTTGGTTAGGTTAATTTAGTTTAGTTTAGTTTAATTTAGTTTATTTAATTTATATTTTAGTTAAATTTAGTTTAGTTTATAGTTTAGATTATAGTTCAGTTTATTGTATATTTTAGTTTAGTTTAGTTTATGTTAGGTTAGTTTAGTTTAGTTTCGTTTAGTTTCGTTAGGTGTGGTTATGATAGTTTAGTTTAGTTTAGTTTTAGTTTATAGTTTAGTTTAGTTTATTTTATACTTAAGTTCATAGTTTAGTTTATAGATTAGTTTAGGCTATTTTAGATTAGTTTAGTTTAGTTTGGTTTATTTTAGTTTAGTTTAGGTTAGGTGAGCATAGGTTAGTTTAGTTTAATTTAGACTAGGTTATTTAGGTTAGGTTATGTTAGGTTAGTTTAGTTTAGTTTAGTTTATGTTAGGTTATGTTAGGTTAGGTTATGTTAGTTTAGTTTAGTTTAGCTTAGTTTAGCTTAGGTTACGTTAGTTTAGGTAATTTTACTTTAGTTTAGTTTAGTTTAGTTTATAGTTTAGTATAGTTTATAGTTATAGTTTACTTTAGTTTATAGTAAAGTTTAGTTTAGTTTAGTTTCGTGTCGTTTAGGTTAGGTTCGGTTACGTTAGGTTATGTTAGGTTAAGATAGTTTAGTTTAGTTTAGTTTAGTTATGTTTAGTTTAGTTTATAGTTCAGTTTATTAATTAGTTTAGTTTAGTTTATAGTTAAGTATATAGTTTAGTATAGTTTAGTTTAGTGTAGTTTAGTTTAGATTAGCTTAGTTAGTTTATTTTGGATTAGTTTACTTTACGTTACGTTAGGTTAGGTTAATTTATTTTAGTTTAAGTTAGGTTAAGTCAGGTTACTTTAGTTTAGCATTGTTTAGTTTAGTTTAGATAATTTATAGTTTAGTTTAGTTTAGTTTCGGTTAGTTTAGGTTAGGTTAGATTAATTTAATTAAGGTTGGGATAGTTTAGTTCAGTTTAGTTTAGTTTAGTTAAGCTTAGTTAGTTTAGTTTAGATTAGTATAGTTTACGTTAGGTTAGGTTAGGTTAGGTAAGTTTAGTTCTCTTTAGGTTAGGTTAGGTTAGGTGAAGTTAGGTTACTTTAGTTTAGTTAAGTTTAATTTAGTTTAGTTTAGTGTAGTTTAGATTAGGTTAGGTTAGGTTAGATTAGTTTAGTTTAGTTTAGGTTAGGTTAGGTTAGGATAGTTTAGTTTAGTTTATTTTAGTTTAGTTTAGTTTAGTTTATAGTTTAGTTTATAGTTTAAATTAGTTTAGTTTAGATTAGTTTATTTAAGTTTAGTTTACTTAAGTTTAGTTTAGGTTAGGTTAGGTTAGGTTAGGTTAGGTTATGTTAGGTTTGGTTAGTGTAGTTTAGTTTAGTTTAGTTAAGTTCAGTTTATATTAGGTTAGGTTAATTTAATTTAGTTTAGTTTAGTTTAGGTTAGGTTAGGTGAGTTTAGTTTAGTTTAGTTTAGTTTAGGTTAGGTTAGGTTATGTTAGGTTATGTTAGGTTAGGTTAGTGTAGTTTAGTTTAGTTTAGATTTGACTCGTTTAGTTTATAATTTAGTTTATAGTTCAGTTTAGTTTGGTTTAGTATAGTTTAGTTTTGTTTAATTTAGTTTTGTTTAATTTATTTTAATTTAGTTTAGTTTAGTTTAGTATATAGTTTAATTTTTAATTTAGTTTAGTTTAGTTTATAGTTTAGTTTAGTTTATGGTTAATTTATAGTTTAGTTTAGTTTATTTTAGTTTAGTTTAGTTTAGGATATGTCAGGTTAGTTTAGGTTAGTTTACTTTAGTTTAGTATAATTTATAGTTTGGATTTGTTTAGTTTAGTTTATAGTTCAGTTTAGTTGAGTTTATTTTAATTTAGTTTAATTAAATTTTCTTTACTGTACAATTTAGTTTAGTTTAGTTTAGTTTAGTTTATAGTTTAGTTTAGTTTGGTTTATGGTTAAGTTTATACTTTTGTTTAGTTTAATTTAGATTAGTTTAGTATAGTTTAGCTCAGGTTAGCTTAGGTTAGGTTAATTTAGTTTAGTTTAGGTTAGGTTAGGTTAGGTTAGGTTAGGTTACTTTAGTTCAGTTTAGTTTAGTTTAGTTCATTTATACTTTAGTTTAGTTTAGCATATAGTTCAGTTTAGTTTAGTTTATAGCATAGTATAGTTTAGTTTAGTTTAGTTTAGTTTAGGGTAGGTCAGATTAATTTAGTTTATTTTAGTTTAGGTTAGGTTTGGTTAGGGTAGTTTAGTTAAGTTTATATTTTAGTTTAGGTTAGGTTACCTCAGGTTAGGTTAGGTTAGGTTAGTTTAGTTTAGATTAGTTTAGTTTACTTTACTTTAGTTTTGTTTAATTTTGTTTAGGTTAGGTTAGGTTAGTTTAGGTTAGGTTAGGTTAGCGTATTTTGGTTTAGTTTAGTTTAGTTAAGTTTTGTTTAGTTTATAGTTTAGTTTAGTTTAGTTTAGCTTGGTTTAGTTTAGGTTGGGTTAGGTTAGTTTAGTTTAGTTTAGATTGGTTTATTTTAGTTTAGTTTAGGTTAGGTGAGCATAGGTTAGTTTAGTTTAATTTAGATTAGGTTATTTAGGTTAGGTTATGTTAAAGTTAGTTTAGTTTAGTTTAGTTTATGTTAGTTTAGGTTAGGTTAGGTTAGGTTATGTTAGTTTAGTTTAGTTTAGCTTAGTTTGGCTTAGGTTAGGTTAGTTTAGGTTATTTTACTTTAGTTTAGTTTAGTTTAGTTTATAGTTTAGTATAGTTTATGGTTTAGTTTATAGTTTACTTTAGTTTATTGTGTAGTTTAGTTTAGTTTAGTTTAGTTTCGTTTAGGTTAGGTTCGGTTACGTTAGGTTATGTTAGGTTAAGTTTAGTTTAGTTTAGTTTAGTTATGTTTAGTTTAGTTTATAGTTTAGTTTATTAATTAGTTTTGTTTAGTTTATAATTAAGTATATAGTTTAGTATAGTTTAGTTTAGTGTAGTTTAGTTTAGATTAGCTTAGTTAGTTTATTTTGGATTAGTTTACTTTACGTTACGTTAGGTTAGGTTAATTTATTTTAGTTTAGGTTAGGTTAGGTTAAGTCAGGTTACTTTAGTTTAGCATAGTTTAGTTTAGTTTAGATAATTTTAGTTTATTTATAGTTTAGTTTAGTTTATAATTTAGTTTAGTTTAGTGTGGTTTAGATTAGATTAGGTTAGGTTAGATTAGTTTAGTTTAGGTTAGGTTAGGTTAGGATAGTTTAGTTTAGTTTATTTTTGTTTAGTTTAGTTTATAGTTTAAATTAGTTTAGTTCAGATTAGTTTAGTTTAGTTTAGTTTACTTAAGTTTAGTTTAGGTTAGGTTAGTTTAGGTTATGTTAGGTTTGGTTAGTGTAGTTTAGTTTAGTTAAGTTCAGTTTGCATTAGGTTAGGTTAATTTAATTTAGTTTAGTTTAGGTTATGTTAGGTGAGTTTAATTTAGTTTATTTTAGTTTACGTTAGGTTAGGTTAGGTTAGGTTATGTTAGGTTAGGTTAGTGTAGTTTAGTTTAGTTTAGTTTAGATTTGACTCGTTTAGTTTATAATTTAATTTATAGTTCAGTTTAGTTTCGTTTAGTATAGTTTAGTTTTTTTTAATTTAGTTTTGTTTAATTTATTTTAATTTAGTTTAGTTTAGTTTAGTATATAGTTTAATTTTTAATATAGTTTAGTTTAGTTTAGTTTAGTTTGGTTTAGTTTAGTTCTGTTTGTTTTAGTTTAGTTTAGTTTAGGTTAGGTTAGCTTAGTTTAGTTTAGTTTAATTTAGGTTAGGTTGGGTTAGGTTAGTTTAGTTTTCTTTAGTTTAGTTTAGGTTAGGTTAGCTTAGGTTATGTTAGGTGAGTTTATTTTAGTTTAGTAGTTTAGTTTAGTTTAGTTTAGGTTAGTTTAGTTTAGTTTAGTTTCGTTTAGTTAAGTTTAGTTTATGTTAGGTTAGGTTTAGTTTGGATAGGTTAGGTTTGGTTAGGTTAGTTTAGTTTATTTTAGGTTAGTTAGGTTAGGTTAGGTTAGGTTAGTTAAATTTAATTTAGTTAGATTATAATTTAGTTTATAGTTTAGTTTAGTTTAGTTTATTGTTTAGTTTAGTTAAAGTTAGTTTAGGTTAGGTAAGGTTAGGTTAGGTTAGTTTAGTTTAGTATAGTTTAGTTTAGTTTAGTTTAGTGAATTTAGTTTAGTTTAGTTTAGGTTTTAGTTAAGCTTAGTTAGTTTGTTTAGATTAGTATAGTTTACTTTAGGTTAGGTTACGTAATTTTAGTTTAGGTTAGGTAAGGTTAGGTTAGGTGAAGTTATGTTAATTTAGTTTAGTTTAGTTTATTTTAGTTTATTTATAGTTTAGCTTAGTTTATAATTTAGTTTAGTTTAGTTTATAGTTTAGTTTATGGTTTAGTTTAGTTTCGTTTGGTTTGGTTTAAATTAGTTCTGTTTCGTTTAGTTTAGTTTAGTTTAGGTTAGCTTAGTTTAGTTTAGTTTACGTTAGGTTAGGTTAGGTTAGTTTAGTTTACTTTAGTTTAGTTTAGGTTAGGTTAGCTTAGGTTATGTTAGGTGAGTTTAGTTTAGTTTAATTTAGGTTAGGTTAGTTTAGTTTAGTTTCGTTTAGTTTAGTTTAGGTTAGGTTAGGTTTAGTTTGGTTAGGTTAGGTTAGGTTAGGTTAGTTTAGCTAATTTTAGTTTAGTTTATAGTTTCGTTAATTTAGTTTAGTTTAGTTTAGTGTATAATTAAGTTTATAGTTTAGTTTAGTTTATGGTTTAGTATAGTTTAGTTTAGTTTAGTTTAACTTAGTTTAGTTTAGATTCGTTTAGTTTAGTTTAGTTTAAGTTAGGTTAGGTATGGTTAGGTTAATTTAGTTTAGTTTAGTTTAATTTAGTTTATTTAATTTATAGTTTAGTTAAATTTAGTTTAGTTTATAGTTTAGATTATAGTTTAGTTTATTTTATATTTTAGTTTAGTTTAGTTATGGTAGGTTAGTTTAGTTTAGTTTAGTTTAGTTTAGGTTAGGTGTGGTTAGGATAGTTTAGTTTAGTTTAGTTTAGTTTTAGTTTATAGTTTAGTTTAGTTTATTTTATACTTAAGTTCATAGTTTAGTATATAGTTTAGTTTAGGCTATTTTAGATTAGTTTAGTTTAGTTTGGTTTAGTTTAGGTTAGGTTTCTTTAGGTTAATTTAGTAAAGTTTAGTTTAGTTTTGTTTATTTAGTTTATTTTATAGTTTAGTTTAGTTAAGTTTAGTTTAGTTTAATTTAGTTTAGTTTAGTTTTGTTTAATTTAGTTTAGTTTAGTTTTGTTTAATTTAGATTAGTTTAATTTAGTTTAGTTTTGTTTAGATCAGGTTAGGTTGTTTAGGTTAGTTTAGTTTATTTTAGTTTAGCTAAGTTTAGTTTAGTTTATAGTTTCGGTAATTTATTTTAGTTTAATTTAGTGTATAGTTAGGTTTATAGTTTAGTTTAGTTTATAGTTTATTTTATAGTTTAGTATATTTTAGTTTAGTTTAGTTTAGTTTAGCTTAGTTTAGTTTAGTTTCGTGTAGTTTAGGGTAAATAAGGTTAGGTTAGATTGGGTTAAGTTAGTTTAGTTTAGTTTTGTTTAGGTTAGTACAGGTTTGGTTAGGTTAGTTTAGTTCATTTTATTTTAATTTAGTGTAATTAATTTATAGTTTAGTTAAATTTAGTTTAGTTTATAGTTTAGATTATAGTTTAGTTTAGTTCATTTTATATTTTAGTTTTGTTTAGTTTAGGTTAGGTTAGTTTTGTTTAGTTTATTTTAGGTTAGGTTAGTTTGGGTTAGAATAGTTTAGTTTAGTTTAGTTTATTTTTAATTTATAGTTTATTTTAGTTTTGTGAATACTTAAGTTTATAATTTATTTTATAATCTAGTTTAAAAATTTAGTTTAGGCTATTTTGGATTAGTTTAGCTTAGTTTAGTTTAGTTTAGTTTAGTTTAGAATAGGTTAGGTTAGGTTAGGTTAGTTTATGTTAGGTTAGGTTAGTGTAGTTTAGTTTAGTTTAGTTTATTTTATAGTTTAGTTTATAGTTTAGTTTAGTTAAGTTTAGTTTAGTTTATTGTTTAGTTTGCTTTAGTTTAGTTTTGTTTAATTTATTTTAGTTTAGTTTACTTTAGTTTAGTTTAGGTTAGGTTAGCTTAGGTTATGTTAGGTGAGTTTATTTTAGTTTAGTAGATTAGTTTAGTTTAGGTTAGGATAGTTTAGTTCAGTTTAGTTTAGTTTAGTTAAGCTTAGTTAGTTTAGTTTAGATTAGTATAGTTTACCTCAGGCTGGGTTAGGTAAGTTTAGTTTTGTTTAGGTTAGGTTAGGTTAGGTGAAGTTAGGTTACTTTAGTTTAGTTAAGTTTAATTTATTTTAGTTTATTTTAGTTTATTTATAGTTTAGTTTAGTTTATAATTTAGTTTAGTTTAGTTTAGATTAGGTTAGATTAGGTTAGATTAGTTTATTTAGTTTAGGTTAGGTTATGTTAGGATAGTTTAGTTTAGTTTATTTTAGATTAGTTTAGTTTAGTTTATAGTTTAGTTTATATTTTAAATTAGTTTAGTTCAGATTAGTTTAGTTTAGTTTAGTTTACTTAAGTTTAGTTTAGGTTAGGTTAGGTTAGGTTAGGTTAGGTTAGGTTATGTTAGGTTTGGTTAGTGTAGTTTAGTTTAGTTAAGTTCAGTTTATATTAGGTTAGGTTAATTTAATTTAGTTTAGTTTAGTTTAGGTTAGGTTAGGTGAGTTTAATTTAGTTTAGTTTAGTTTAGGTTAGGTTAGGTTAGGTTAGGTTAGGTTAGTTTATGTTAGGTTAGGTTAGTGTAGTTTAGTTTTGTTTAGTTTAGATTTGACTCGTTTAGTTTATAATTTAGTTTATAGTTCAGTTTAGTTTGGTTTAGTATAGTTTAGTTTTGTTTAATTTACTTTTGTTCAATTTATTTTAATTTAGAATAGTTTAGTTTAGTATATAGTTTAATTTTTAATATAGTTTAGTTTAGTTTATAGTTTAGTTTATGGTTTAGTTTAGTTTAGTTTGGTTTGGTTTAGTTTAGTTCTGTTTGTTTTAGTTTATTTTAGTTTAGGTTAGGTTAGCTTAGTTTAGTTTAGTTTAATTTAGGTTAGGTTGGGTTAGGTTAGTTTAATTTACTTTAATTTAGTTTAGGTTAGGTTAGCTTAGGTTATGTTAGGTGAGTTTATTAGTTTAGTAGTTTAGTTTAGTTTAGGTTAGGTTAGTTTAGTTTAGTTTAGTTTAGTTTAGTTTATGTTAGGTTAGGTTTAGTTTGGTTAGGTTAGGTTAGTTTAGTTTATTTTAGGTTAGTTTAGGTTTGGTTAGGTTAGGTTAGTTAAATTTAATTTATTTAGATTATAATTTAGTTTATAGTTTAGTTTAGTTTAGTTTATTGTTTAGTTTAGTTAAATTTAGTTTAGGTTAGGTAAGGTTAGGTTAGGTTAGTTTAGTTTAGTATAGTTTAATTTACTTTAGTTTAGTGAATTTAGTTTAGTTTAGTTTAGGTTTTAGTTAAGCTTAGTTAGTTTGTTTAGATTAGTATAGTTTACTTTAGGTTAGGTTACGTAATTTTAGTTTAGTTTAGGTTAGGTTAGGTTAGGTGAAGTTATGTTAATTTAGTTTAGTTTAGTTTATTTTAGTTTATTTAGAGTTTAGCTTAGTTTATAATTTAGTTTAATTTAGTTTATGGTTTAGTTTAGTTTCGTTTGGTTTGGTTTAGATTAGTTCTGTTTCGTTTAGTTTAGTTTAGTTTAGGTTAGGTTAGCTTAGTTTAGTTTAGTTTAGTTTACGTTAGGTTAGGTTAGGTTAGTTTAGTTTACTTTAGTTTAGTTTAGGTTAGGTTAGCTTAGGTTATGTTAGGTGAGTTTAGTTTAGTTTAGTTTAGGTTAGGTTAGTTTAGTTTAGTTTCGTTTAGTTTAGTTTAGTTTAGGTTAGGTTAGGTTTAGTTTGGTTAGATTAGGTTAGATTAGGTTAGTTTGGCTAATTTTAGTTTAGTTTATAGTTTCGTTAATTTAGTTTAGTTTAGTTTAGTGTATAGTTAAGTTTATAGTTTAGTTTAGTTTATGGTTTAGTATAGTTTAGTTTAGTTTAGTTTAACTTAGTTTAGTTTAGATTCGTTTAGTTTAGTTTAGAATAAGTTAGGTTAGGTTTGGTTAGGTTAATTTAGTTTAGTTTAGTTTAATTTAGTTTATTTAATTTATAGTTTAGTTAAATTTAGTTTAGTTTATAGTTTAGATTATAGTTTAGTTTATTTTATATTTTAGTTTAGTTTAGTTTAGGTTAGGTTAGTTTAGTTTAGTTTAGTTTAGTTTCAGTTAGGTTGGGTTAGGATAGTTTAGTTTAGTTTAGTTTAGTTTTAGTTTATAGTTTAGTTTAGTTTATTTTATACTTAAGTTCATAGTTTAGTTTATAGTTTAGTTTAGGCTATTTTAGATTAGTTTAGTTTAGTTTGGTTTAGTTTAGGTTTGGTTTGGTTAGGTTAATTTAGTAAAGTTTAGTTTAGTTTGGTTTATTTAGTTTATTTTATAGTTTAGTTTAGTTAAGTTTAGTTTAGTTTAATTTAGTTTAGTTTAGTTTTGTTTAATTTAGACAAGTTTAGTTTTGTTTAATTTAGTTTAGTTTAATTTAGTTTAGTTTAGTTAAGATCAGGTTAGGTTGTTTAGGTTAGTTTAGTTTAGTTCAGTTTAGCTAAGTTTAGTTTATTTTATAGTTTCGGTAATTTATTTTAGTTTAATTTAGTGTATAGTTAGGTTTATAGTTTAGTTTAGTTTATAGTTTATTTTATAGTTTAGTATATTTTAGTTTAGTTTAGTTTAGTTTTTGCTTAGTTTAGTTTAGTTTCGTTTAGTTTAGGGTAGGTAAGGTTAGGTTGGGTTCGGTTAAGTTAGTTTAGTTTAGTTTTGTTTAGGTTAGGTTAGGCTTGGTTAGGTTAGTTTAGTTCATTTTATTTTAATTTAGTGTAGTTAATTTATAGTTTAGTTAAATTTAGTTTAGTTTATAGTTTAGATTATAGTTTAGTTTAGTTCATTTTATATTTTAGTTTTGTTTAGTTTAGGTTAGGTTAGTTTAGTTCAGTTTATTTTAGGTTAGGTTAGTTTGGGTTAGAATAGTTTAGTTTAGTTTAGTTTATTTTTAATTTATAGTTTATTTTAGTTTTGTGAATACTTAAGTTTATCGTTTAGTTTATAATCTAGTTTATAGTTTAGTTTAGGCTATTTTGGATTAGTTTAGCTTAGTTTAGTTTAGTTTATTTTATAATTTAGTTTATAGTTTAGTTTAGTTAAGTTTAGTTTAGTTTATTGTTTAGTTTGCTTTAGTTTAGTTTTGTTTAATTTATTTTAGTTTAGTTTAGTTTAGTTTCGTTTAGGTTAGGTTAGGTTATGTTAATTTAGGTTAGCTTAGTTTAGTTTAGTTTAGGTTAGATTAAGTTAGGTTAGGTTAGTTAAGTTTACTTTAGTTAAGTTAAGTTTAGTTTAATTTATAGTTTAGTTTAGTTTGCTTTAGTTTATAGTTTAGTTTATTTTAGTTTAGTTTATTTTAGTTTAAAGTTTAGTTTATACTTTCGTTTACTTTAGTTAATAATTTTGGTTATTGGCTTAGTTTAGTTTAGTTTAATTATGTTTTATTTAGTTTAGTTTAGTTTCGTTTAGGTTTGGTTAGGTTAGGTTAGTTTAGTTTAATTCTATTTAGGTTAGGTTAGGTAATTTTAGGTTAGTATAGTTTACTTAATTTATTTTAGTTAATAGTTCAGTATAGTTTACAGTTTAGTTTATAGTTTAGTTCTGTTTATAGTGTAGTTTATAGTTTAGTTTACTTTAGTTTCGTTTAGGTTATGTTAGGTTAGGTTAGGTTGGATTAGCTTAGTTTAGTTTAGTTTAGTTTAGGTTAGGTTCGGTTACGTTATGTTATGTTAGCTTATGTTAGTTTAGTTTAGTTTAGTCTAGTTTAGTTAAGTTTAGTTTAGTTTATAGTTTAGTTTATATTAGTTTATTAGTTTAGTTTATAGTTAAGTATATAGCTTAGTTTAGTTTAGTTTAGTTTAGCTTAGTTTGTTTATTTTAAATTAGTATAGCTTACGTTACGTTAGGTTAAACCTACTTAACGTAAGCTAACGTACGTTAGGTTCGTTTAGTTTAGTTTAATTAGATTAGGTTAGGTTAAGTTAGGTTACTTTAGCTTAGTTTAGTTTAGTTTAGATAATTTATGGTTTAGTTTAGTGAAGTTTAATTTATAGATCAGTATATAGTTTACTTTAGTTTATAGTTCAGTTTAGGTTAGATTAATTTAAGTTAGATTAGGTTAGATTAGTTTAGTTTATTTTAGTTTCGGTTAGGTTAGATTAGGTTACATTAAGTTAGTTTAGGTTAGCTTAGTTTAGTTTAGTTTAGTATAGTTAAGTTTAGTTAAGTTTTGTTTAGTTTACAGTTTAGTTTAGTTAAGTTTAGTTTATAATTTAGTTTATAGTTCAGTTTAGTTTAGTTCATACTTTATTTTAGTTTACTTTAGTTTCAGTTTTAGTTTAGTTTAGTTTAGGTTAGGTTAGGTTAGGTTAGGTTAGTTTAGTTTAGTTTAGTTTATGTTAGTTTAGGTTAGGTTAGGTTAGGTTATGATAGTTTAGTTTAGTTTAGTTTAGCTTAGGTTAGGTTAGTTTAGGGTATTTTACTTTAGTTTAGTTTAGTTTATAGTTTAGTATAGTTTATAGTTTACTTTAGTTTATAGTGTAGTTTAGGTTAGTTTAGTTTCGTATTTTGTAGGTTAGGTTCGGTTACGTTAGGTTATGTTAGGTTAAGTTAGTTTAGTTTAGTTTAGTTTAGTTATGTTTAGTTTAGTTTATAGTTTAGTTTATTAATTAGTTTAGTTTAGTTTATAGTTAAGTATATAGTTTAGTATAGTTTAGTTTAGTGTAGTTTAGTTTAGATTAGCTTAGTTAGTTTATTTTGGATTAGTTTACTTTACGTTACGTTAGGTTAGGTTAATTTGTTTTACTTTAGGTTATGTTAGGTTAAGTCAGGTTACTTTAGTTTAGCATAGTTTAGTTTAGTTTAGATAATTTATAGTTTAGTTTAGTTTAGTTTATAGTTTAGTTTACAGTTTAGTTTAGTTTAGTTTCGGTTAGGCTAGGTTAGGTTAGATTAATTTAATTTAGGTTAGGATAGTTTAGTTCAGTTTAGTTTAGTTTAGATAAGCTTAGTTAGTTTAGTTTAGATTAGTATAGTTTACGTTACGTTAGGTTAGGTAAATTTAGTTTTGTTTAGGTTAGGTTAGGTTAGGTGAAGTTAGGTTACTTTAGTTTAGTTAAGTTTAATTTAGTTTAGTTTATTTTAGTTTATTTATAGTTTAGTTAGTTTATAATTTAGTTTAGTTTAGTGTAGTTTAGGTTAGGGTTAGGATAGTTTAGTTTAGTTTAGGTTAGGTTAGGGTTAGGATAGTTTAGTTTAGTTTATTTTAGTTTAGTTTATAGTTTAGTTTACAGTTTAAATTAGTTTAGTTCAGAATAGTTTAGTTTAGTTTAGTTTACTTAAGTTTAGTTTAGGTTAGGTTAGGTTGGGTTAGGTTAGGTTATGTTAGGCTTGGTTAGTGTAGTTTAGTTTAGTTAAGTTCAGTTTATATTAGGTTAGGTTAATATAATTTAGTTTAGTTTAGTTTAGGTTAGGTTAGGTGAGTTTAATTTAATTTAGTTTAGTTTAGGTTAGGTTAGGTTAGGTTAGGTTATGTTAGGTTAGGTTAGTGTAGTTTAGTTTAGTTTAGTTTAGATTTGACTCGTTTAGTTTATAATTTAGTTTATAGTTCAGTTTAGTTTGATTTAGTATAGTTTAGTTTTGTTTAATTTACTTTTGTTTAATTTATTTTAATTTAGTTTAGTTTAGTTTAGTATATAGTTTAATTTTTAATATAGTTTAGTTTAGTTTATAGTTTAGTTTATGGTTTAGTTTAGTTTAGTTTGGTTTGGTTTAGTTTAGTTCTGTTTGTTTTAGTTTAGTTTAGTTTAGGTTAGGTTAGCTTAGTTTAGTTTAGTTTAATTTAGGTTAGGTTGGGTTAGGTTAGTTTAGTTTACTTTAGTTTAGTTTATTTTAGGTTAGCTTAGGTTATGTTAGGTGAGTTTATTTTAGTTTAGTAGTTTAGTTTAGTTTAGGCTAGGTTAGTTTAGTTTCGTTTCGTTTAGTTTAGTTTATGTTAGGTTAGGTTTAGTTAGGTTAGGTTAGGTTAGGTTAGTTTAGTTTATTTTAGGTTAGTTTAGGTTAGGTTAGGTTAGGTTAGTTAAATTTAATTTATTTAGATTATAATTTAGTTTATAGTTTTGTTTAGTTTAGTTTATTGATTAGTTTAGTTAAATTTAGTTTAGGTTAGGTAAGGTTAGGTTAATTTAGTTTAGTTTAGTATAGTTTAATTTAGTTTAGTTTAGTGAATTTAGTTTAGTTTAGTTTAGGTTTTAGTTAAGCTTAGTTAGTTTGTTTAGATTAGTATAGTTTACTTTAGGTTAGGTTACGTAATTTTAGTTTAGTTTAGGTTAGGTTAGGTTAGGTGAAGTTATGTTAATTTAGTTTATTTTAGTTTATTTTAGTTTATTTAGAGTTTAGCTTAGTTTATAATTTAGTTTAATTTAGTTTATGGTTTAGTTTAGTTTCGTTTGGTTTGGTTTAGATTAGTTCTGTTTCGTTTAGTTTAGTTTAGTTTAGGTTAGGTTAGCTTAGTTTAGTTTAGTTTAGTTTACGTTAGGTTAGGTTAGGTTAGTTTAGTTTACTTTAGTTTAGTTTAGGTTAGGTTAGCTTAGGTTATGTTAGGTGAGTTTAGTTTAGTTTAGTTTAGGTTAGGTTAGTTTAGTTTATTTTCGTTTAGTTTAGTTTAGTTTAGTTTAGGTTAGGTTTAGTTTGGTTAGATTAGGTTAGATTAGGTTAGTTTAGCTAATTTTAGTTTAGTTTATAGTTTCGTTAATTTAGTTTAGTTTAGTTTAGTGTATAGTTAAGTTTATAGTTTAGTTTAGTTTATGGTTTAGTATAGTTTAGTTTAGTTTAGTTTAACTTAGTTTAGTTTAGATTCGTTTAGTTTAGTTTAGGTTAAGTTAGGTTAGGTTTGGTTAGGTTAATTTAGTTTAGTTTAGTTTAATTTAGTTTATTTAATTTATAGTTTAGTTAAATTTAGTTTAGTTTATAGTTTAGATTATAGTTTAGTTTATTTTATATTTTAGTTAATTTAGTTTAGGTTAGGTTAGTTTAGTTTAGTTTAGTTTAGTTTCGGTTAGGTTGGGTTAGGATAGTTTAGTTTAGTTTAGTTTAGTTTTAGTTTATAGTTAGTTTAGTTTATTTTATACTTAAGTTCATAGTTTAGTTTATAGTTTAGTTTAGGCTATTTTAGATTAGTTTAGTTTAGTTTGGTTTAGTTTAGGTTTGGTTTGGTTAGGTTAATTTAGTAAAGTTTAGTTTAGTTTGGTTTATTTAGTTTTTTTTATAGTTTAGTTTAGTTAAGTTTAGTTTAGTTTAATTTAGTTTAGTTTAGTTTTGTTTAATTTAGTTTAGTTTAGTTTTGTTTAATTTAGTTTAGTTTAATTTAGTTTAGTTTAGTTAAGATCAGGTTAGGTTGTTTAGGTTAGTTTAGTTTAGTTCAGTTTAGCTAAGTTTAGTTTAGTTTATAGTTTCGGTAATTTATTTTAGTTTAATTTAGTGTATAGTTAGGTTTATAGTTTAGTTTAGTTTATAGTTTATTTTATAGTTTAGTATATTTTAGTTTAGTTTAGTTTAGTTTTTGCTTAGTTTAGTTTAGTTTCGTTTAGTTTAGGGTAGGTAATGTTAGGTTGGGTTGGGTTAAGTTAGTTTAGTTTAGTTTTGTTTAGGTTAGGTTAGGCTTGGTTAGGTTAGTTTAGTTCATTTTATTTTAATTTAGTGTAGTTAATTTATAGTTTAGTTAAATTTAGTTTAGTTTATAGTTTAGATTATAGTTTTGTTTAGTTTAGGTTAGGTTAGTTTAGTTTAGTTTATTTTAGGTTAGGTTAGTTTGGGTTAGAATAGTTTAGTTTAGTTTAGTTTATTTTTAATTTATAGTTTATTTTAGTTTTGTGAATACTTAAGTTTATCGTTTAGTTTATAATCTAGTTTATAGTGTAGTTTAGGCTATTTTGGATTAGTTTAGTATAGTTTAGTTTAGTTTATTTTAGTTTAGAATAGGTTAAGTTAGGTTAATTTAGTATTGTTTAGTTTAGTTTAGTTTATTTAGTTTATTTTATAGTTTAGCTTATAGTTTAGTTTAGTTAAGTTTAGTTTATTGTTTAGTTTGCTTTAGTTTTGTTTAATTTATTTTAGTTTAGTTTAGTTTAGTTTCGTTTAGGTTAGGGTAGGTTATGTTAATTTAGGTTAGCTTAGTTTAGTTTAGTTTAGGTTAGATTAAGTTAGGTTAGGTTAGTTAAGTTTAGTTTAGTTAAGTTAAGTTTAGTTTAATTTATAGTTTAGTTTAGTTTACTTTAGTTTATAGTTTAGTTTAGTTTAGTTTATTTTAGTTTAAAGTTTAGTTTATACTTTCGTTTACTTTAGTTAATAATTTTGTTTATGGTTTAGTTTAGTTTAGTTTAATTATGTTTTATTTAGTTTAGTTTAGTTTCGTTTAGGTTTAGTTAGGTTAGGTTAGTTTAGTTTAATTCTATTTAGGTTAGGTTAGGTAATTTTAGGTTAGTATAGTTTAGTTAATTTATTTTAGTTAATAGTTCAGTATAGTTTACAGTTTAGTTTATAGTTTAGTTCAGTTTATGGTGTAGTTTATAGTTTAGTTTAGTTTAGTTTCGTTTAGGTTATGTTAGGTTAGGTTAGGTTGGATTAGCTTAGTTTAGTTTAGTTTAGTTTAGGTTAGGTTCGGTTACGTTATGTTATGTTAGCTTATGTTAGTTTAGTTTAGTTTAGTTTAGTCTAGTTTAGTTAAGTTTAGTTTAGTTTATAGTTTATTTTATATTAGTTTATTTATTAGTTTATAGTTAAGTATATAGTTTAGTTTAGTTTAGTTTAGTTTAGCTTAGTTTGTTTATTTTAGATTAGTATAGCTTACGTTACGTTAGGTTAAAGCTAACTTAACGTAAGCTAACGTAGGTTAGGTTCGTTTAGTTTATTTTAATTAGATTAGGTTAGGTTAAGTTAGGTTACTTTAGCTTAGTTTAGTTTAGTTTAGATAATTTATGGTTTAGTTTAGTTAAGTTTAATTTATAGATCAGTATATAGTTTACTTTAGTTTATAGTTCAGTTTAGGTTAGATTAGTTTAAGTTAGATTAGGTTAGATTAGTTTAGTTTAGTTTAGTTTCGGTTAGGTTAGATTAGGTTACATTAAGTTAGTTTAGGTTAGTTTAGTTGAGTTTAGTTTAGTATAGTTAAGTTTAGTTAAGTTTTGTTTAGTTTACAGTTTAGTTTAGTTAAGTTTAGTTTATAATTTAGTTTATAGTTCAGTTTAGTTTAGTTCATACTTTATTTTAGTTTACTTTAGTTTCAGTTTTAGTTTACTTTAATTTAGGTTAGGTTAGGTTAGGCTAGTTTAGTTTAGTTTAGTTTATGTTAGTTTAGGTTAGGTTAGGTTAGGTTATGTTAGTTTAGTTTAGCTTAGTTTAGCTTAGGTTAGGTTAGTTTAGGATATTTTACTTTAGTTTAGTTTAGTTTATAGTTTAGTATAGTTTATAGTTTAGTTTATAGTTTACTTTAGTTTATAGTGTAGTTTAGTTTAGTTTAGTTTCGTTTTTTTTAGGTTAGGTTCGGTTACGTTAGGTTATGTTAGGTTAAGTTAGTTTAGTTTAGTTTAGTTTAGTTATGTTTAGTTTAGTTTATAGTTTAGTTTATTAATTAGTTTAGTTTAGTTTATAGTTAAGTATATAGTTTAGTATAGTTTAGTTTAGTGTAGTTTAGTTTAGATTAGCTTAGTTAGTTTATTTTGGATTAGTTTACTTTACGTTACGTTAGGTTAGGTTAATTTATTTTAGTTTAGGTTAGGTTAGGTTAAGTCAGGTTACTTTAGTTTAGCATAGTTTAGTTTAGTTTAGATAATTTATAGTTTAGTTTAGTTTAGTTTATAGTTTAGTTTACAGTTTAGTTTAGTTTAGTTTCGGTTAGGTTAGATTAGGTTAGATTAATTTAATTTAGGTTAGGATAGTTTAGTTCAGTTTAGTTTAGTTTAGTTAAGCTTAGTTAGTTTAGTTTAGATTAGTATAGTTTACGTTACGTTAGGTTAGGTAAGTTTAGTTTTGTTTAGGTTAGGTTAGGTTAGGTGAAGTTAGATTACTTTAGTTTAGTTAAGTTTAATTTAGTTTGGTTTATTTTAGTTTATTTATAGTTTAGTTTAGTTTATAATTTAGTTTAGTTTGGTGTAGTTTAGATTAGGTTAGGTTAGGATAGTTTAGTTTAGTTTATTTTAGTTTAGTTTAGTTTAGTTTATAGTTTAGTTTATAGTTTAAATTAGTTTAGTTCAGATTAGTTTAGTTTAGTTTAGTTTACTTAAGTTTAGTTTAGGTTAGGTTAGGTTAGGTTAGGTTATGTTAGGTTTGGTTAGTGTAGTTTAGTTTAGTTAAGTTCAGTTTATATTAGGTTAGGTTAATTTAATTTAGTTTAGTTTAGTTTAGGTTAGGTTAGGTGAGTTTAATTTAGTTTAGTTTAGTTTAGGTTAGGTTAGGTTAGGTTAGGTTAGGTTATGTTAGGTTAGGTTAGTGTAGTGTAGTTTAGTTTAGTTTAGATTTGACACGTTTAGTTTATAATTTAGATTATAGTTCAGTTTACAGTTTAGTTTAGTTTAGTTTCGGTTAGTTTAGGTTAGGTTAGATTAATATAATTTAGGTTAGGATAGTTTAGTTCAGTTTAGTTTAGTTTATTTAAGCTTAGTTAGTTTAGTTTAGATTAGTATAGTTTACGTTAGGTTAGGTTAGGTTAGGTAAGTTTAGTTTTGTTTAGGTTAGGTTAGGTTAGGTGAAGTTAGGTTACTTTAGTTTAGTTAAGTTTAATTTAGTTTAGTTTAGTGTAGTTTAGATTAGGTTAGGTTAGATTAGTTTAGTTCAGTTTAGGTTAGGTTAGGTTAGGACAGTTTAGTTTAGTTTATTTTAGTTTAGTTTAGTTTAGTTTATAGTTTAGTTTATAGTTTAAATTAGTTTAGTTTAGATTAGTTTAGTTTAGTTTAGTTTAGGTTAGGTTATGTTAGGTGAGTTTAGTTTAGTTTAGTTTAGGTTAGGTGAGCATAGGTTAGTTTAGTTTAATTTAGATTAGGTTATTTAGGTTAGGTTATGTTAAAGTTAGTTTAGTTTAGTTTAGTTTATGTTAGTTTAGGTTAGGTTAGGTTAGGTTATGTTAGTTTAGTTTAGTTTAGCTTAGTTTAGCTTAGGTTAGGTTAGTTTAGGTTATTTTACTTTAGTTTAGTTTAGTTTAGTTTATAGTTTAGTATAGTTTATGGTTTAGTTTATAGTTTACTTTAGTTTATAGTGTAGTTTAGTTTAGTTTAGTTTCGTTTCGTTTAGGTTAGGTTCGGTTACGTTAGGTTATGTTAGGTTAAGTTAGTTTAGTTTAGTTTAGTTCAGTTATGTTTAGTTTAGTTTATAGTTTAGTTTATTAATTAGTTTTGTTTAGTTTATAATTAAGTATATAGTTTAGTATAGTTTAGTTTAGTGTAGTTTAGTTTAGATTAGCTTAGTTAGTTTTTTTGGATTAGTTTACTTTACGTTACGTTAGGTTAGGTTAATTTATTTTAGTTTAGGTTAGGTTAGGTTAAGTCAGGTTACTTTAGTTTAGCATAGTTTAGTTTAGATAATTTTAGTTTATTTATAGTTTAGTTTAGTTTATAATTTAGTTTAGTTTAGTGTGGTTTAGATTAGGTTAGGTTAGGTTAGATTAGTTTAGTTTAGGTTAGGTTAGGTTAGGATAGTTTAGTTTAGTTTATTTTAGTTTAGTTAGGTTTATAGTTTAAATTAGTTTAGTTCAGATTAGTTTAGTTTAGTTTAGTTTACTTAAGTTTAGTTTAGGTTAGGTTAGGTTATGTTAGGTTTGGTTAGTGTAGTTTAGTTTAGTTAAGTTCAGTTTGCATTAGGTTAGGTTAATTTAATTTAGTTTAGTTTAGGTTAGGTTAGGTGAGTTTAATTTGGTTTATTTTAGATTACGTTAGGTTAGGTTAGGTTAGGTTAGGTTATGTTAGGTTAGGTTAGTGTAGTTTAGTTTAGTTTAGTTTAGATTTGACTCGTTTAGTTTATTAAATAATTTATAGTTCAGTTTAGTTTCGTTTAGTATAGTTTAGTTTTGTTTAATTTAGTTTTGTTTAATTTATTTTAATTTAGTTTAGTTTAATTTAGTATATAGTTTAATTTTTAATATAGTTTAGTTTAGTTTAGTTTGGTTTGGTTTAGTTTAGTTCTGTTTGTTTTACTTTAGTTTAATTTAGGTTAGGTTAGCTTAGGTTATGTTAGGTGAGTTTATTTTAGTTTAGTAGTTTAGTTTAGTTTAGTTTAGGTTAGTTTAGTTTAGTTTCGTTTAGTTTAGTTTAGTTTATGTTAGGTTAGGTTTAGTTTGGATAGGTTAGGTTAGTTTAGTTTATTTTAGGTTAGTTTAGGTTAGGTTAGGTTAGGTTAGTTAAATTTAATTTAGTTAGATTATAATTTAGTTTATAGTTTAGTTTAGTTTATTGTTTAGTTTAGTTAAATTTAGTTTAGGTTAGGTAAGGTTAGGTTAGGTTAGTTTAGTTTAGTATAGTTTAGTTTAGTTTAGTTTAGTGAATTTAGTTTAGTTTAGATTAGGTTTTAGTTAAGCTTAGTTAGTTTCTTTAGATTAGTATAGTTTACTTTAGGTTAGGTTACGTAATTTTAGTTTAGTTTAGGTTAGGTTAGGTTAGGTTAGGTGAAGTTATGTTAATTTAGTTTAGTTTAGTTTATTTTAGTTTATTTATAGTTTAGCTTAGTTTATAATTTAGTTTAGTTTAGTTTATAGTTTAGTTTATGGTTTAGTTTAGTTTCGTTTGGTTTGGTTTAAATTAGTTCTGTTTCGTTTAGTTTAGTTTAGTTTAGGTTAGGTTAGCTTAGTTTAGTTTAGTTTACGTTAGGTTAGGTTAGGTTAGTTTAGTTTACTTTAGTTTAGTTTTGGTTAGGTTAGCTTAGGTTATGTTAGGTGAGTTTAGTTTAGTTTAATTTAGGTTAGGTTAGTTTAGTTTAGTTTCGTTTAGTTTAGTTTAGGTTAGGTTAGGTTTAGTTTGGTTAGGTTAGGTTAGGTTAGGTTAGTTTAGCTAATTTTAGTTTAGTTTATAGTTTCGTTAATTTATTTTATTTTAGTTTAGTGATTAGTTAGGTTTATAGTTTAGTTTAGTTTATAGTTTATTTTATAGTTTAGTAGATTTTAGTTTAGTTTAGTTTAGCTTAGTTTAGTTTAGTTTCGTTTAGTTTAGGGTAGGTAAGGTTAGGTTAGGTTATGTTAAGTTAGTTTAGTTTAGTTTTGTTTAGGTTAGGTTAGGTTTGGTTAGGTTAGTTTAGTTCATTTTATTTTAATTTAGTGTAGTTATTTTATAGTTTAGTTAAATTTAGTTTAGTTTATAGTTTAGATTATAGTTTAGTTTAGTTCATTTTATATTTTAGTTTTGTTTAGTTTAGGTTAGGTTAGTTTAGTTTAGTTTATTTTAGGTTAGCTTAGTTTGGGTTAGAATAGTTTAGTTTAGTTTAGTTTATTTTTAATTTATAGTTTATTTTAGTTTTGTGAATACTTAAGTTTATCATTTAGTTTATAATCTAGTTTATAGTTTAGTTTAGGCTATTTTTGATTAGTTTAGCTTAGTTTAGTTTAGTTTAGTTTAAGTTAGATTAGCTTAGTTAGTTTATTTTGGATTAGTTTAGTTTACGTTACGTTAGTTTAGGTTAGGTTAATTTAATTCATTATAGTTTAGGTTAGGTTAGGTTAAGTTAGGTTACTTTAGTTTAGCTTAGTTTACTTTAGTTTAGATAATTTATAGTTTAGTTTAATTTAGTTTATAGTTTAGTTTACATTTTAGTTTAGTTTAGTTTAGTATCGGTTAGGTTAGGTTAGATTAATTTAATTTAGGTTAGGTTAGGATAGTTTAGTTCAGTTTAGTTTAGTTTAGGTTAGGTTAGGTTAGATGAAGATAGGTTACTTTAGTTTACTTTTGTTTAATTTAGTTTAGTTTATTTTAGTTTATTTATAGTTTAGTTTAGTTTATAATTTAGTTTAGATTAGTGTAGTTTAGGTTAGGTTAGGTTAGGTTAGATTAGTTTAGTTTAGGTTATGTTAGGTTAGGATAGTTTAGTTTACTTTATTTTAGTTTAGTTTAGTTTATAGTTTAGTTTATAGTTTAAATTAGTTTAGTTTAGATTAGTTTAGTTTAGTTTAGTTTACTTACGTTAAGTTTAGGTTAGGTTAGTTTAGGTTAGGTTAGTTTAGTTTAGTTTATTTAAGTTCAGTTTATATTAGGTTAGGTTAATTTAATTTATTGTAGTTTAGTTTAGGTTAGGTTAGTTTTGTTTAGTTTAGTTTAGTTTGGTTTAGGTTAGGATAGGTTAAGTTAGGTTAGGTTAGGTTATGTTAGGTTAGGTTAGTGTAGTTTAGCTTAGTTTAGTTTAGATTTGTCTCGTTTAGTTTATAGTTCAGTTTAGTTTAGTTTAGTATAGTTTAGTTTTGTTTAATTAGTTTTGTTTAATTTATTTTAATTTAGTTTAGTTTAGTTTATAGTTTAGTTTATAATTTAGTTTAGTTTAGTTTATGGTTTAGTTTATGGTTTAGTTTAGTTTCGTTTGAATTGGTTTAGATTAGTTCTGTTTCGTTTAGTTTAGTTTAGTTTAGGTTAGGTTAGGTTAGCTTAGTTTAGTTTAGTTTAGGTTAGGTTAGGTTAGGTTAGGTTAGTTTAGTTTACTTTAGTTTAGTTTAGGTTAGTTTAGTTTAGTTTAGGTTAGGTTATGTTTGGTTTGGTTAGGTTAGGTTAGGTTAGGTTAATTTAGTTTATTTTTGGTTAGTTTAGGTTAGGTTAGGTTAGGTTAGTTAAATTTAATTTAGTTAGATTATAATTTTGTTTATAGTTTAGTTTAGTGTAGTTTATAGTTTAGTTTAGTTAAGTTTAGTTTAGGTTAATTTAGGTTAGGTTAGGTTAGTTTAGTTTAGTTTATTGAATTTAGTTTAGTTTAGTTTAGGTTAGGTTAGGTTAGTTTACTTTAATTCAGTTTAAGTTACGTCAGGTTAGTTTAGGTTAGTTTACTTTAGTTGAGTTTAGTTTAGTTTATAGTTTAGATTTGTTTAGTTTAGTTTAGTGTACTTTAGTTTATAGTTTTGTTTATAGTTTAGTTTAGTTAAGTTTAGTTTCGTTTAGGTTAGGTTAGGTTAGATTAGTTTAGTTTAGTTTAGTTTGGTTTAGGTTAGTTAGTTAGTTTAGTTCAGTTTAGGTTATGTCAGGTTAGTTTAGGTTAGTATACTTTATTTTAGTTTAGTTTATAATTTAGATTTGTTTAGTTTAGTTTAGTTTAGTGTACTTTAGTTTATAGTTTTGTTTATAGTTTAGTTTAGTTAAGTTTAGTTTCGTTTAGGTTAGGTTAGGTTAGATTAGTTTAGTTTAGTTTAGTTTGGTTTAGGTTAGTTAGTTAGTTTAGTTCAGTTTAGGTTATGTCAGGTTAGTTTAGGTAAGTTTACTTTAGTTTAGTATAGTTTATAGTTTAGATTTGTTTAGTTTAGTTTATAGTTCAGTTTAGTTGAGTTTATTTTAATTTAGTTTAATTAAATTTTAGTTACTGTACAATTTAGTTTAGTTTAGTTTAGTTTATAGTTTAGTTTAGTTTAGTTTATGGTTAAGTTTATAGTTTTGTTTAGTTTAATTTAGTTTAGTTTAGTATAGTTTAGCTCAGGTTAGCTTAGGTTAGGTTAATTTAGTTTAGTTTAGGTTAGGTAAGGTTAGGTTAGGTTACTTTAGTTAAGTTTAGTTTAGTTTAGTTAATTTATACTTTAGTTTAGTTTAGCATATAGTTTAGTTTAGTTTAGTTTATAGTTTAGTATAGTTTAGTTTAGTTTAGTTTAGGGTAGGTTAGATTAGTTTAGTTTATTTTAGTTTTTTTTAGGTTTGGTTAGGGTAGTTTAGTTTAGTTTATAGTTTAGTTTAGGTTAGGTTACGTTAGGTTAGGTTAGGTTGGTTTAGGTTAGTTTCGTTTAGATTAGTTTAGTTTACTTTACTTTAGTTTTGTTTAGTTTTGTTTAGGTTAGGTTAGTTTAGTTTAGGTTAGGTTAGGTTAGCTTAGTTTGGTTTAGTTTAGTTTAGTTAAGTTTTGTTTGGTTTATAGTTTAGTTTAGTTTAGTTTAGCTTGGTTTAGTTTAGATTGGGTTAGGTTAGTTTAGTTTAGTTTAGTTTGGTTTATTTTAGTTTAGTTTAGGTTAGGTGAGCATAGGTTAGTTTAGTTTCATTTAGATTAGATTATTTAGGTTAGGTTATGTTAGGTTAGTTTAGTTTAGTTTATGTTAGTTTAGGTTAGGTTAGGTCAGGTTATGTTAGTTTAGTTTAGTTTAGCTTAGTTTAGCCTAGGTTAGGTTAGTTTAGGTTATTTTACTTTAGTTTAGTTTAGTTTAGTTTATAGTTTAGTATAATTTATAGTTTAGTTTATAGTTTTCTTTAGTTTATAGTGTAGTTTAGTTTAGTTTAGTTTCGTTTCGTTTAGGTTAGGTTCGGTTACGTTAGGTTATGTTAGGTTAAGTTAGTTTAGTTTAGTTTAGTTATGTTTAGTTTAGTTTATAGTTTAGTTTATTAATTAGTTTAGTTTAATTTATAGTTAAGTATATAGTTTAGTATAGTTTAGTTTAGTGTAGTTTAGTTTAGATTAGCGTAGTTAGTTTATTTTGGATTAGTTTACTTTACGTTACGTTAGGTTAGGTTAATTTATTTTAGTTTAGGTTAGGTTAGGTTAAGTCAGGTTACTTTAGTTTAGCATAGTTTAGTTTAGTTTAGATAATTTATAGTTTAGTTTAGTTTAATTTATAGTTTAGTTTACAGTTTAGTTTAGTTTATTTTCGGTTAATTTAGGTTAGGTTAGATTAATTTAATTTAGGTTAGGATAGTTTAGTTCAGTTTAGTTTAGTTTATTTAAGCTTAGTTAGTTTAGTTTAGATTAGTATAGTTTACGTTAGGTTAGGTTAGGTAAGTTTAGTTTTGTTTAGGTTATGTTAGGTTAGGTGAAGTTAGGTTACTTTAGTTTAGTTAAGTTTAATTTAGTTTAATTTAGTGTAGTTTAGATTAGGTTAGGTTAGGTTGGATTAGTTTAGTTTAGTTTAGGTTAGGTTAGGTTAGGATAGTTTAGTTTAGTTTATTTTAGTTTAGTTTAGTTTATAGTTTAGTTTATAGTTTAAATTAGTTTAGTTTAGATTAGTTTAGTTTAGTTTAGGTTAGGTTATGTTAGGTGAGTTTAGTTTAGTTTAGTTTAGGTTAGGTTAGTTTAGTTTACTTTCGTTTAGTTTAGTTTAGTTTAAGTTAGGTTTAGTTTGGTTAGGTTAGGTTAGGTTAGTTTAGCTAATTTTAGTTTAGTTTATAGTTTCGTTAATTTAGTTTAGTTTAGTTTAGTGTATAGTTAAGTTTATAGTTTAGTTTAGTTTATGGTTTAGTATAGTTTATTTTAGTTTAGTTTAACTTAGTTTAGTTTAGATTCGTTTAGTTTAGTTTAGGTTAAGTTAGGTTAGGTTTGGTTAGGTTAATTTAGTTTAGTTAATTTAATTTAGTTTATTTAATTTATAGTTTAGTTAAATTTGGTTTAAATTATAGTTTAGATTATAGTTTAGTTTATTTTATATTTTAGTTTAGTTTAGTTTATGTTAGGTTAGTTTAGTTTAGTTTAGTTTAGTTTCGGTTAGGTGTGGTTAGGATAGTTTAGTTTAGTTTAGTTTAGTTTTAGTTTATAGTTTAGTTTAGTTTATTTTATACTTAAGTTCATAGTTTAGTTTATAGTTTAGTTTAGGCTATTTTAGATTAGTTTAGTTTAGTTTGGTTTATTTTAGTTTAGTTTAGGTTAGGTGAGCATAGGTTAGTTTAGTTTAATTTAGATTAGGTTATATAGGTTAGGTTATGTTAGGTTAATTTAGTTTAGTTTAGTTAATGTTAGTTTAGGTTATGTTAGGTTAGGTTATGTTAGTTTAGTTTAGTTTAGCTTAGTTTAGCTTAGGTTAGGTTAGTTTAGGTTATTTTACTTTAGTTTAGTTTAGTTTATAGTTTAGTATAGTTTATAGTTTAGTTTATAGTTTAATTTAGTTTATAGTGTAGTTTAGTTTAGTATAGTTTCGTTTCGTTTAGGTTAGGTTCGGTTACGTTAGGTTATGTTAGGTTAAGTTAGTTTAATTTAGTTTAGTTTAGTTATGTTTAGTTTAGTTTATAGTTTAGTTTATTAATTAGTTTAGTTTAGTTTATAGTTAAGTATATAGTTTAGTATAGTTTAGTTTAGTGTAGTTTAGTTTAGATTAGCTTAGTTAGTTTATTTTGGATTAGTTTACCTTACGTTACGTTAGGTTAGGTTAATTTATTTTAGTTTAGGTTAGGTTAAGTCAGGTTACTTTAGTTTAGCATAGTTTAGTTTAGTTTAGATAATTTATAGTGTAGTTTAGTTTAGTTTATAGTTTAGTTTACAGTTTAGTTTAGTTTCGGTTAGTTTATGTTAGGTTAGATTAATTTAATTAAGGTTAGGATAGTTTAGTTCAGTTTAGTTTAGTTTAGTTAAGCTTAGTTAGTTTAGTTTAGATTAGTATAGTTTACGTTAGGTTAGGTTAGGTTAGGTAAGTTTAGTTTTGTTTGGGTTAGGTTAGGTTAGGTGAAGTTAGGTTACTTTAGTTTAGTTAAGTTTAATTTAGTTTAGTTTAGTGTAGTTTAGATTAGGTTAGGTTAGGTTAGATTAGTTTAGTTTAGTTTAGGTTAGGTTAGGTCAGGATAGTTTAGTTTAGTTTATTTTAGTTTAGTTTAGTTTAGTTTATAGTTTAGTTTATAGTTTAAATTAGTTTAGTTTAGATTAGTTTAGTTTAGTTTAGTTTACTTAAGTTTAGTTTAGGTTAGGTTAGGTTAGGTTAGGTTAGGTTATGTTAGGTTTGGTTAGTGTAGTTTAGTTTAGTTTAGTTAAGTTCAGTTTATATTAGGTTAGGTTAATTTAATTTAGTTTAGTTTAGTTTAGGTTAGGTTAGGTGAGTTTAGTTTAGTTTAGTTTAGTTTAGGTTAGGTTAGATTAGGTTAGGTTAGGTTAGGTTAGGTTATGTTAGGTTAGGTTAGGTTATGTTAGGTTAGTTTAGTGTAGTTTAGTTTAGTTTAGATTTGATTCGTTTAGTTTATAATTTAGTTTATAGTTCAGTTTAGTTTGGTTTAGTATAGTTTAGTTTTGTTTAATTTAGTTTTGTTTAATTTATTTTAATTTAGTTTAGTTTAGTTTAGTATATAGTTTAATTTTTAATTTAGTTTAGTTTAGTTTATAGTTTAGTTTAGTTTATGGTTTAGTTTATAGTTTAGTTTAGTTTATTTTAGTTTAGTTCAGTTTAGGATATGTGAGGTTAGTTGAGGTTAGTTTACTTAATTTAGTATAGTTTATAGTTTGGATTTGTTTAGTTTAGTTTATAGTTCAGTTTAGTTGAGTTTATTTTAATTTAGTTTAATTAAATTTTCTTTACTGTACAATTTAGTTTAGTTTAGTTTAGTTTATAGTTTAGTTTAGTTTAGTTTATGGTTAAGTTTACACTTTTGTTTAGTTTAATTTAGTTTAGTTTAGTATAGTTTAGCTCAGGATAGCTTAGGTTAGGTTAATTTAGTTTAGTTTAAGTTAGGTTAGGTTAGGTTAGGTTAGGTTAGTTTAGTTTAGATTAGTTTAGTTTAGTTTACTTTAGTTTTGTTTAGTTTTTTTTAGGTTAGGTTAGGTTAGGTTAGTTTAGGTTAGTTTAGGTTAAGTCAGGTTACTTTAGTTTAGCATAGTTTAGTTTAGTTTAGATAATTTTAGTTTATTTATAGTTTAGTTTAGTTTATAATTTAGTTTAGTTTAGTGTAGTTTAGATTAGGTTAGGTTAGGTAAGATTAGTTTAGTTTAGGTTAGGTTAGGTTAGGATAGTTTAGTTTAGTTTATTTTAGTTTAGTTTAGTTCATAGTTTAGTTTATAGTTTAAATTAGTTTGGTTCAGATTAGTTTAGTGTAGTTTAGTTTACTTAAGTTTAGTTTAGGTTAGGTTAGGTTAGGTTATGTTAGGTTTGGTTAGTGTAGTTTAGTTTAGTTAAGTTCAGTATATATTAGGTTAGGTTAATTTAATTTAGTTTAGTTTAGTTTAGGTTAGGTTAGGTGAGTTTAATTTAGTTTAGTTTAGTTTAGGTTAGTTTAGGTTATGTTAGGTTAGGTTAGTGTAGTTTAGTTTAGTTTAGTTTAGATTTGACTCGTTTAGTTTATAATTTAGTTTATAGTTCAGTTTAGTTTGGTTCAGTATAGTTTAGTTGTGTATAATTTAGTTTTATTTAATTTATTTTAATTTAATTTAGTTTAGTTTAGTATATAGTTTAATTTTTAATATAGTTTAGTTTAGTTTATAGTTTAGTTTATTGTTTAGTTTAGTTTAGTTTGATTTGGTTTAGTTTATTTCTGTTTGTTTTAGTTTAGTTTAGTTTAGGTTAGGTTAGCTTAGTTTAGTTTAGTTTAATTTAGGTTAGATTGGGTTAGGTTAGTTTAGTTTACTTTAGTTTAGTTTAGGTTAGGTTAGCTTAGGTTATGTTAGGTGAGTTTATTTTAGTTTAGTAGTTTAGTTTAGTTTAGTTTAAGTTAGTTTAGTCTAGTTTCGTTTAGTTTAGTTTAGTTTATGTTAGGTTAGGTTTAGTTTGGTTAGGTTAGGTTAGGTTAGGTTAGTTTAGTTTATTTTAGGTTAGTTTAGGTTAGGTTAGGTTAGTTTAGTTAAATTTAATTTAGTTAGATTATAATGTAGTTTATAGTTTAGTTTAATTTAGTTTATTGTTTAGTTTAGTTAAATTTAGTTAAGGTTGGGTAAGGTTAGGTTAGGTTAGTTTAATTTAGTATAGTTTAGTTTAGTTTAGTTTAGTGAATTTAGTTTAGTTTAGTTTAGGTTTTAGTTAAGCTTAGTTAGTTTGTTTAGATTAATACAGTTTACTTTAGGTTAGGTTACGTAATTTTAGTTTAGTTTAGGTTAGGTTAGGTTAGGTTAGGTTAGGTGAAGTTATGTTAATTTAGTTTAGTTTAGTTTATTTTCATTTATTTATAGTTTAGCTTAGTTTATAATTTAGTTTAATTTAGTTTATAGTATAGTTTATGGTTTAGTTTAGTTTCGTTTGGTTTGGTTCAGAATCGTTCTGTTTCGTTTAGTTTAGTTTAGTTTAGTTTTGTTTAATTTAGTTTTGTTTATTTTTTTTAATTTAGTTTAGTTTAGTTAAGTATATAGCTTAGTTTTTAATTTAGTTTAGTTTACATTATAGTTTAGTTTATGGTTTAGTTTAGTTTAGTTTGGTTTGGTTTAGTTTAGTTCTGTTTGTTTTAGTTTAGTTTAGTTTAGGTTAGGTTAGCTTAGTTTAGTTTAGTTTAATTTAGGTTACGTTGGGTTAGGTTAGTTTAGTTTACTTTAGTTTAGTTTAGGTTAGGTTAGCTTAGGTTATGTTAGGTGAGTTTATTTTAGTTTAGTAGTTTAGTTTAGTTTAGGTTAGGTTAGTTTAGTTTCGTTTCGTTTATTTTAGTTTAGTTTAGGTTTGGTTAGGTTTAGTTTGGTTAGGTTAGGTTAGGTTAGGTTAGTTTAGTTCATTTTAGGTTAGTTTAGGTTAGGTTAGGTTAGGTTAGTTAAATTTAATTTAGTTAGTTTATAATTTAGTTTATAGTTTAGTTTAGTTTATTGTTTAGTTTAGTTAAGTTTAGTTTAGTTTAGGTAAGGTTAGGTTAGGTTAGTTTAGCTTAGTATAGTTTAGTTTAGTTTAGTTTACTGAATTTAGTTAAGTTTAGGTTTTAGTTAAGCTTAGTTAGTTTAGTTTAGATTAGTATACTTTACTTTAGGTTAGGTTAGGTTAGGTAATTTTAGTTTAGTTTAGGTTAGGTTAGGTTAGGTGAAGTTATGTTACTTTAGTTTAGTTTAGTTTATTTTAGTTTATTTAGAGTTTAGTTTAGTTTATAATTAATTTAGTTTTGTGTAGTTTAGGTTAGGTTAAGTTAGGTTAGATTAGTTTAGTTTAGTTTAGGTTAGGTTAGGTGAGAATAGATTAGTTTATTTTATTTTAGTTTAGTTTATAGTTAAGTTTATAGTTTAAATTAGTTTAGTTTAGATTAGTTTAGTTTAGTTTAGTTTATTTAAGTTTAGTTTAGGTTAGGTGAGGTTATGTTAGGTTAGGTTAGTTTAGCATAGGTTTGATTAGGTTAGGTTAGTTTAGGTTAGGTCAGTTTAGTTTAGTTTAGTTTAGTTAAGTTTAGTTTCGTTTAGTTTAGGTTAAGTTAGGTTAGGTTTGGTTAGGTTAATTTAGTTTAGTTTAGTTTAATTTAGTTTATTTAATTTATAGTTTAGATAATTTTAGTTTAGTTTATAGTTTAGATTATAGTTTACTTTAGTTTTGGTCACAGTTTAGTTTATAGTTTAGTTTATAGTTAAGTTTACAGTTTACTTTAGGCTAGTTTAGATTACTTTAGTTTAGTTCAGTTTAGTTTAGATTAGTTTAGTTTATTTTATAGTTTAGTTTAGTTAACTTTAGTTTAGTTTATAATTTAGTTTAGTTTACATTATAGTTTAGTTTATAGTATAGTTTACTTAATAGTTTAGTTTATAGTTTAGTTTATGGCTTAGTTTATAATTAAAATTCATTTACTTTAGATTAGTTTAGTTTAGTTTAGTTTAGTGTAGCTTAGGTTAGGTTAGGTTAGTTTAGTTTAGTTTAGTTTTGTTTACTTAAGTTTAGTTTATTTTAGGTTAGGTTAGCTTGTGTTAGGTTAGGTTAGTTTAGCTTAAGTTAGATTAGGTTAGGTTAGTTTAGTTTAGTGTAGTTTAGTTTAGTTCAGTTTAGATTAGGTTACGTTAGTTTAGTTTTGTTTAGTTCAGTTTACTTTAGGTTAGGTTAGGTTAGGTAGTGTTAGTTTAGTTTAATTTAGTTTTGGTTAGGTTAGGTTAGGTTGAGTTATTTTAGGTTAGGTTAGTATAGTTTAGTCTCGTTTAGTTTATAGTTTAGTTTCGTTAAGTTTAGTATATAGTTCAGTTTAGTTTAGTTTTGTTTAATTTAGTTTAGTTTAATTTATTTTAATTTATTTTAGTTTGGTTTAATTTATAGTTCAGTTTATAATTTAGTTTAGATTAGTTTATAGTTTAGTATATGGTTTAGTTTAGTTTAGTTTAGTTTGGTTTAGTTTAGTTTAGATTATTTATTTTCGTTTAGGTTAGTTTAGTTTAGGCTAGATTAGGTTAGCTTAGTTTAGTTTAAATAAGTTTAGGTTAGGTTAGGATGGTTTAGATTAAGTTAGTTTAGTTTAGTTTAGTTTAGCTAAGTTTAGTTTAGTTTACAATTTAGTTTAGTATAGTTTAGTTTATAGTTTAGTTTATACTTAAGTTTAGTTTAATTTATAGTTTAGTTTATAGTTTAAATTAGTTTAATTTAGTTTAGGTTAGGTTAGGTTTGTTTAGTTTAAGTTAGGTTAGGTTAGGTTAGGTTAGTTTAGTTTAGTTTAATTTAGTTGAATTTAGTTTAGTTTAGTTTAATTTAGGTTAGGTTAGGTTAGTTTAGTTTAGTTTAATTTAGGTTAGGTTAGGTTAGTTTGGGTTAACTTAGTTTAGTTTAGTTTAGGTTAGGATAGGTTAGGTTGATTAGGTTAGTTTAGTTCAGTTTAGCTAATTTTAGTTTAGTTTATAGTTTCGGTAATTTAGTTTAGTTTAGTTTAGTGTATAGATAAGTTTATAGTTTAGTTTACTTTAGTTAATGGTTTAGTATAGTTTAGTTTAGCTTAGTTTAGCTTAGTTTATTTTAGTTTCGTTTAGTTTAGATTAGGTTAAGTTAGGTTAGGTTTGGTTAGGTTAATTTGGTTTAGTTTAGTTTAATTTAGTTTATTTAATTTATAGTTTAGTTAAATTTAGTTTAGTTTATAGTTTAGATTATAGTTTAGTTTTTTTTATATTTTAGTTTAGTTTAGTTTAGGTTAGGTTAGTTTAGTTTAGTTTAGTTTAGTTTAGGTCAGGTTGGGTTAGGATAGTTTAGTTTAGTTTAGTTTTAGTTTATAGTTTACTTTAGTTTATTTTATACTTAAGTTAATAGTTTAGTTTAGGCTATTTTAGATTAGTTTAGTTTAGTTTGGTTTAGTTTAGGTTAGGTTCGGTTAGGTTAATTTAGTAAAGTTTAGTTTAGTTTTCTTTATTTAGTTTATTTTATAGTTTAGTTTAGTTAAGTTTAGTTTAGTTTAATTTAGTTTAGTTTAGTTTTTTTTAATTTAGTTTAGTTTATTTTAGTTTAGTTTAGTTTTGTTTAATTTAGTTTAGTTTAATTTAGTTTAGTTTAGTTTAGATCAGGTTAGGCTGATTAGGTTAGTTTAGTTTAGTTTAGTTTAGCTAAGTTTAGTTTAGTTTATACTTTCGTTAATTTATTTTAGTTTATTTTAGTGTATAGTTAGGTTTATAGTTTAGTTTAGTTTATAGTTTATTTTATAGTTTAGTATATTTTAGTTTAGTTTAGTTTAGTTTTTGCTTAGTTTAGTTTAGTTTCGTTTAGTTTAGGGTAGGTAAGGTTAGGTTAGGTTGGGTTAAGTTAGTTTAGTTTAGTTTTGTTTAGGTTAGGTTAGGTTTGGTTAGGTTAGTTTAGTTCATTTTATTTTAATTTATTGTAGTTAATTTATAGTTTAGTTAAATTTAGTTTAGTTTATAGTTTAGATTATAGTTTAGATTAGTTCATTTTATATTTTAGTTTTGTTTAGTTTAGGTTAGGTTAGTTTAGTTTAGTTTATTTTAGGTTAGGTTAGTTTGGGTTAGAATAGTTTAGTGTAGTTTAGTTTATTTTTATTTTATAGTTTATTTTAGTTTTGTGAATACTTAAGTTTATCATTTAGTTTATAATCTAATTTATAGTTTAGTTTAGGCTATTTTGGATTAGTTTAGCTTAGTTTAGTTTAGTTTAGTTTAGTTTAGAATAGGTTAGGTTAGGTTAATTTAGTATTGTTTAGTTCAGTTTAGTTTATTTAGTTTATTTTATAGTTTAGTTTATAGTTTAGTTTAGTTAAGTTTAGTTTAGTTTATTGTTTAGTTTGCTTTAGTTTAGTTTTGTTTAATTTATTTTAGTTTAGTTTAGTTTAGTTTCGTTTAGGTTAGGTTAGGTTAGGTTAGGTTATGTTAATTTAGGTTAGCTTAGTTTGGTTTAGTTTAGGTTAGATTAAGTTAGGTTAGGTTAGTTAAGTTTAGTTTAGTTTAATTTATAGTTTAGTTTAGTTTACTTTAGTTTATAGTTTAGTTTAGTTTAGTTTATTTTAGTTTAAAGTTTAGTTTATACTTTCGTTTACTTTAGTTAATAATTTTGTTTATGGTTTAGTTTAGTTTAGTTTAGTTATGTTTTATTTAGTTTAGTTTAGTTTCGTTTAGGTTTGGTTAGGTTAGGTTAGGCTAGGTTAGGTTAGCTTAGTTTGGCTTAGTTTAGTTTAGGTTAGGTTAGGTTAGATTAGGTTAGTTTACCTTAGTTTAGTTTAGCTTACTTTAGTTATGTTTAGTTCAGTTTATATTTTAGTTTAGTGTAATTTAATTTATATTTTAGTTTATGGTTTAGTTTAGTTTAATTTATAGTTTGATTTATAGTTTAGTTTAGTTTCGTTTAGTTTAATTTAGCTTAGTTTAGATTAGGTTAGGTTAGATTATGTTAGTTTAGTTTAGTTTATTTTAGTTTAGTTTATTTTAGTTTAGTTAATGTTAGGTTAGGTTAGTTTAGTTTAGTTTAGTTTCATTTAATTTAGTTTACTTAATTTAGTTTAGTTTAGTTTAGGTTAGATTTAGTTAGGTCAGGTTAGGTTATTTAAGTTTAGTTTAGTTAAGTTTAGGTTAGGTTAGGTTAGTTTAGTTTAATTGTATTTAGGTTAGGTTAGGTAGTTTTAGGTTAGTATAGTTTAGTTAAGTTATTTTAGTTAATAGTTCAGTATAGTTTACAGTTTAGTTTATAGTTTAGTTCTGTGTATAGTGTAGTTGATAGTTTAGTTTAGTTTAGTTTAGTTTCGTTTAAATTATGTTAGGTTAGGTTAGGTTGGATTAGCTTAGTTTAGTTTAGTTTAGTTTAGGTTAGGTTCGGTTACGTTAGGTTATGTTAGCTTATGTTAGTTTAGTTTAGTTCAGTTTAGTCTAGTTTAGTTAAGTTTAGTTTAGTTTATAGTTTAGTATATTTTAGTTTATTTATTAGTTTAGTTTATAGTTAAGTATATAGTTTAGTTTAGTTTAGTTTAGCTTAGTTTGTTTATTTTAGATTAGTATAGCTTACGTTACGTTAGGTTAAACCTAACCTAACGTAAGCTAACGTAGGTTAGGTTCGTTTAGTTTAGTTTAATTAGGTTAGGTTAGGTTAAGTTAGATTACTTTAGCTTAGTTTAGTTTAGTTTATATAATTTATGGTTTAGTTTAGTTAAGTTTAATTTATAGATTAGTATATAGTTTACTTTAGTTTATAGTTCAGTTTAGGTTAGATTAGTTTAAGTTAGATTAGGTTAGATTAGTTTAGTTTAGTTTAGTTTCGGTTAGGTTAGATTAGGTTACATTAAGTTAGTTTAGGTTAGCTTAGTTTAGTTTAGTTTAGTATAGTTAAGTTTAGTTAAGTTTTGTTTAGTTTACAGTTTAGTTTAGTTAAGTTTAGTTTATAATTTAGTTTATAGTTCAGTTTAGTTTAGTTCATACTTTATTTTAGTTTACTTTAATTTCAGTTAGGTTAGGTTAGGTTAGGTTAGGTTAGGTTAGTGTAGTTTAGTTAAGTTTAGTTTTGTTTAGCTAAGTGTATAATTTATTTTGTAGTTTAATTTTGTTTAGTTTATTGTTTAATTTAGTGTAGTTTAATTTAGTTTAGTTTAATTTAGTTTACTTTAGTTTAGTTTAGTGTAGTTTAGATTAGATTAGGTTAGGTTATGTTAGGTTAGTAGAGTATGATTTAGTTTAGGTTAGGTTAGGTTAGGTTAAGTTAGGTTAGGTTAGTTTAGTTTAGTTTAGTTGGATTTAGAATAGTTTAGTGTAGTTTAGTTTATTTTAGGTTAGGTAAGGTTAGCCTAGTTTAGTTTAATTTAGTTTAGTTTAGGTTAGTTTGGTTTAGTTAATTTATTTTAGTTAATAGTTTAGTATAGTTTATAAATTAGTTTATAATTTATTTTGGTTTGTAGTTCAATTTATTGTTAATTTAGTTTAGTTTATTTTAGTTTCGTTTAGGTTATGTTAGGTTAGGTTAGGTTAGGTTAGGTTAGGTTAGCTTAGTTTAGTTTAGTTTAGGTTAGGTTTGGTTAGGTTAGGTTAGGTTAGCTTAGTTTAGTTTAGTTTAGGTTAGGTTCGGTTACGTTAGGTTATGTTAGGTTAAGTTAGTTTAGTTTAGTTTAGTTTAGGTTAGGTTAGGTTAGTTTAAGTTAGGTTACTTTAGTTTAGTTTAGTTTAGTTTAGATAATTTATAATTTAGTTTAGTTTAGTTTAGTTTAGTTTATAGTTTAGTTTATAGTTTACTTTAGTTTCTAGTTTAGTTTAGTTTGAATTAGATTCGGTAAGTTTAGTTTAGTTTACGTTAGGTTAGGTTAGGTTGAGTTAGGTTACTTTAGTTTAGTTTAGTGTAGATAATTTATAGTTTAGTTTATTTTAGTTTAGTTTATGGTTTAGTTTACTTTATAGTTTAGTTTAGTTTAGTTTAGTTTAGGTAAGGTTAGATTAGATTAGTTTAGTTATGTTTAGGTTAGGTTAGGTTAGGTTAGGATAGTTTAGTTTAGTTTATTTTAGTATATTTTAGTTTATACTTTAGTTTAGTTTAGTTAATAGTTTAGATTATGGATTAGTTTATAGTTTAGTTTATAGTTTAAATTAGTTTAATTTAGTATAGATTAGTTTTGTTTAATTTAGTTTAGTTTAATTTATTTTAATTTAGTTTATTTTAGTTTAGATTATAGTTTAGTTTATAATTTAATTTAGTTTAGTATATAGTTTAGTTTATGGTTTAGTTTAGTTTAGTTTAGTTTGGTTTAGTTTAGTTTAGTTTGGTTTAGTTTAGTTTAGTTTAGTTAATTTAGGTTAGGTTAGGTTAGGTTAGTTTAGTTTAGTTTAGTTTAGTTTAGGTTAGGTTAGTTTTTTTTAGTTTAGGTTAGGTTAGTTTAGGCTAGGTTATGTTAGGTTAGGTTAGGTTAGTTTAGTTTATTATAGTAGTTTAGTTTAGTTTAGGTTAGGTAAGCTTAATATAGGTTAGGTTATGTTAGGTTAGGTTAGTTTAATTTAGTTTCGTTTAGTTTATAGTTTAGTTTAGTTTAGATTTTTTTAATTTAGTTAAGTTTAGTATAGTTTAGTTTCATTTAGGTTAGGTTAGGCTAGGATAGTTTAGGTTAGCTTAGTTTACTTTATTTTAGTTCAGATTAAGTTAGGTTAAGTTGGGTTAGGTTCGTTTAGATTAGTTTAGTTAAATTTAGTTTATAGTTTAGTTTATAGTGCAGTTTAGTTAGGATTAGTTTAGTATAGTTTAGTTTAGTTTAGTTTAGGTTAAGTAAGTTTAATTTAGTTTAGTTTAGTTTCGGTTAGGTTAGGTTAGGTTAATTTAAGTTAGGTTATTTTGGGTTAGTTTAGTTTGGTTTAGTTAAGTTTAGTTAAGTTTAGTTTAGTTTACAGTATAGTTTAGTTGAGTTTAGTTTACAGTTTGGTTTATAGTTTAGTTTAGTTTATAGATTAGTTTATGGTTTAGTTTGGTTTAATTTTGTTTAGTTTAGGTTGGATATTTAGATTAGATTAGTTTAGTTTGGGCTAGGTTAGGTTAGGTTAGATTAGTTTAGTTTAGATTAGATTAGGTTAGGTTAATTTAGGTTGGGTTAGGTTAGTTTAGTTTAATTTAGTTTAGTTAATTTATAGTTTAGTTTAGTTTATAATTTAGTTTATAGTTTAGTTTAGTTTAGTTTATACTTTAGTTTAGTTTAGTTTAATTTAGTTTAAATTAGGTTATGTTAGGTTAGGTTAGTTTAGTTTAGTTTAGTTTAGTTTTTTTTAGTTAAGTTTATAGTTTATTTTGTAGTTTAGTTTAGTTTAGTTTATAGTTTAATTTAGTGTAGTTTATTTTGATTTATTTTAATTTAGTTTATTTTAGTTTAGTTTTAGTTTAGTTTAGTTAAGTTTAGTTTAGGTTAGGTTACGTTAGGTTAGGTTATGTTAGGTTAGTTAAGTATAGTTTAGTTTAGTTTAGGTTAGGTTTGGTTAGGTTAAATTAGGTTAGGTTAGTTAATTTAGTTTAGTTTAATTTAGTTGGATTTAGAATAGTTTAGTTTAGTTTAGTTAATTTTTGTTAGGTAATTTAGGTTAGTTTAGTTAATTTACTTTAGGTTAGGTTAGTTTAGGGTAGTTTAGTTTAGTTAATTTATTTTAGTTAATAGTTTAGTATAGTTTATAGTTTAGTTTATAGTTTAGTTTAGTTTATAGTGTAGTTTAGTTTAGTTTAGTTTCGTTTCGTTTAGGTTAGGTTCGGTTACGTTAGGTTATGTTAGGTTAAGTTAGTTTAGTTTAGTTTAGTTATGTTTAGTTTAGTTTATAGTTTAGTTTATTAATTAGTTTAGTTTAATTTATAGTTAAGTATATAGTTTAGTATAGTTTAGTTTAGTGTAGTTTAGTTTAGATTAGCTTAGTTAGTTTATTTTGGATTAGTTTACTTTACGTTACGTTAGGTTAGGTTAATTTATTTTAGTTTAGGTTAGGTTAGGTTAAGTCAGGTTACTTTAGTTTAGCATAGTTTAGTTTAGTTTAGATAATTTATAGTTTAGTTTAGTTTAATTTATAGTTTAGTTTACAGTTTAGTTTAGTTTAGTTTCGGTTAGTTTAGGTTAGGTTAGATTAATTTAATTTAGGTTAGGATAGTTTAGTTCAGTTTAGTTTAGTTTATTTAAGCTTAGTTAGTTTAGTTTAGATTAGTATAGTTTACGTTAGGTTAGGTTAGGTTAGGTAGTTTAGTTTTGTTTAGGTTAGGTTAGGTTAGGTGAAGTTAGGTTACTTTATTTTAGTTAAGTTTAATTTAGTTTAGTTTAGTGTAGTTTAGATTAGGTTAGGTTAGGTTAGATTAGTTTAGTTTAGTTTAGGTTAGGTTAGGTTAGGATAGTTTAGTTTAGTTTATTTTAGTTTAGTTTTGTTTAGTTTATAGTTTAGTTTATAGTTTAAATTAGTTTAGTTTAGATTAGTTTAGTTTAGTTTAGTTTAGTTTAGGTTAGGTTATGTTAGGTGAGTTTAGTTTAGTTTAGTTTAGGTTAGGTTAGTTTAGTTTAGTTTCTTTTAGTTTAGTTTAGTTTAGGTTAAGTTAGGTTTAGTTTGGTTAGGTTAGGTTAGGTTAGTTTAGCTAATTTAATTTAGTTTATAGTTTCATTAATTTAGTTTAGTTTAGTTTAGTGTATAGTTAAGTTTATAGTTTAGTTTAGTTTATGGTTTAGTATAGTTTAGTTTAGTTTAGTTTAACTTAGTTTAGTTTAGATTCGTTTAGTTTAGTTTAGGTTAAGTTAGGTTAGGTTTGGTTAGGTTAATTTAGTTTAGTTTAGTTTAATTTAGTTTATCTAATTTATATTTTAGTTAAATTTAGTTTAGTTTATAGTTTAATTTATAGTTCAGTTTATTGTATATTTTAGTTTAGTTTAGTTTATGTTAGGTTAGTTTAGTTTAGTTTCGTTTAGTTTCGTTAGGTGTGGTTATGATAGTTTAGTTTAGTTTAGTTTAGTTTTAGTTTATAGTTTAGTTTAGTTTATTTTATACTTAAGTTCATAGTTTAGTTTATAGATTAGTTTAGGCTATTTGAGATTAGTTTAGTTTAGTTTGGTTTATTTTAGTTTAGTTTAGGTTAGGTGAGCATAGGTTAGTTTAGTTTAATTTAGATTAGGTTATTTAGGTTAGGTTATGTTAGGTTAGTTTAGTTTAGTTTAGTTTATGTTAGGTTATGTTAGGTTAGGTTATGTTAGTTTAGTTTAGTTTAGCTTAGTTTAGCTTAGGTTAGGTTAGTTTAGGTAATTTTACTTTAGTTTAGTTTAGTTTAGTTTATAGTTTAGTATAGTTTATAGTTTATAATTTACTTTAGTTTATAGTGTAGTTTAGTTTAGTTTAGTTTCGTTTCGTTTAGGTTAGGTTCGGTTACGTTAGGTTATGTTAGGTTAAGATAGTTTAGTTTAGTTTAGTTTAGTTATGTTTAGTTTAGTTTATAGTTTAGTTTATTAATTAGTTTAGTTTAGTTTATAATTAAGTATATAGTTTAGTATAGTTTAGTTTAGTGTAGTTTAGTTTAGATTAGCTTAGTTAGTTTATTTTGGATTAGTTTACTTTACGTTACCTTAGGTTAGGTTAATTTATTTTAGTTTAAGTTAGGTTAAGTCAGGTTACTTTAGTTTAGCATTGTTTAGTTTAGTTTAGATAATTTATAGTTTAGTTTAGTTTAGTTTCGGTTAGTTTAGGTTAGGTTAGATTAATTTAATTAAGGTTGGGATAGTTTAGTTCAGTTTAGTTTAGTTTAGTTAAGCTTAGTTAGTTTAGTTTAGATTAGTATAGTTTACGTTAGGTTAGGTTAGGTTAGGTAAGTTTAGTTCTCTTTAGGTTAGGTTAGGTTAGGTGAAGTTAGGTTACTTTAGTTTAGTTAAGTTTAATTTAGTTTAGTTTAGCGTAGTTTAGATTAAATTAGGTTAGGTTAGATTAGTTTAGTTTAGTTTAGGTTAGGTTAGGTTAGGATAGTTTAGTTTAGTTTATTTTAGTTTAGTTTAGTTTATAGTTTAGTTTATAGTTTAAATTAGTTTAGTTTAAATTAGTTTATTTAAGTTTAGTTTACTTAAGTTTAGTTTAGGTTAGGTTAGGTTATGTAAGGTTTGGTTAGTGTAGTTTAGTTTAGTTTAGTTAAGTTCAGTTTATATTAGGTTAGGTTAATTTAATTTAGTTTAGTTTAGTTTAGGTTAGGTTAGGTGAGTTTAGTTTAGTTTAGTTTAGTTTAGGTTAGGTTAGGTTAGGTTAGGTTATGTTAGGTTATGTTAGGTTAGGTTAGAGTAGTTTAGTTTAGTTTAGATTTGACTCGTTTAGTTTATAATTTAGTTTATAGTTCAGTTTAGTTTGGTTTAGTATAGTTTAGTTTTGTTTAATTTAGTTTTGTTTAATTTATTTTAATTTAGTTTACTTTAGTTTAGTATATAGTTTAATTTTTAATTTAGTTTAGTTTAGTTTATAGTTTAGTTTAGTTTATGGTTAATTTATAGTTTAGTTTAGTTTATTTTAGTTTAGTTTAGTTTAGGATATGTCAGGTTAGTTTAGGTTAGTTTACTTTAGTTTAGTATAGTTTATAGTTTGGATTTGTTTAGTTTAGTTTATAGTTCAGTTTAGTTGAGTTTATTTTAATTTAGTTTAATTAAATTTTCTTTACTGTACAATTTAGTTTAGTTTAGTTTAGTTTAGTTTATAGTTTAGTTTAGTTTGGTTTATGGTTAAGTTTATACTTTTGTTTAGTTTAATTTAGATTAGTTTAGTATAGTTTAGCTCAGGTTAGCTTAGGTTAGGTTAATTTAGTTTAGTTTAGGTTAGGTTAGGTTAGGTTAGGTTAGGTTACTTTAGTTAAGTTTAGTTTAGTTTAGTTCATTTATACTTTAGTTTAGTTTAGCATATAGTTTAGTTTAGTTTAGTTTATAGTTTAGTTTAGTTAAGTTTAGTTTAGGTTAATTTAGGTTAGGTTAGGTTAGTTTAGTTTAGTTTAGTTTAGTGAATTTAGTTTAGTTTAGTTTAGGTTAGGTTAGGTTAGTTTACTTTAATTCACTTTAAGTTATGTCAGGTTAGTTTAGGTTAGTTTACTTTAGTTGAGTTTAGTTTAGTTTATACTTTAGATTTGTTTAGTTTAGTTTAGTGTAGTTTAGTTTATAGTTTTGTTTATAGTTTAGTTTAGTTAAGTTTAGTTTCGTTTAGGTTAGGTTAGGTTAGATTAGTTTAGTTTAGTTTAGTTTCGTTTAGGTTAGTTAGTTAGTTTAGTTCAGTTTAGGTTATGTCAGGTTAGTTTAGGTTAGTTTACTTTAGTTTAGTTTAGTTTATAATTTAGATTTGTTTAGTTTAGTTTAGTTTAGTTTATGGTTTTGTTTATAGTTTAGTTTAGTTTAATTTAGTTTAGTTCAGTTTAGGATATGTCAGGTTAGTTTAGGTTAGTTTACTTTAGTTTAGTTTAGTTTATAATTTAGATTTGTTTAGTTTAGTTTAGTTTAGTTTATGGTTTTGTTTATAGTATAGTATAGTTTAGTTTAGTTTAGTTTAGGGTAGGTTAGATTAGTTTAGTTTATTTTAGTTTAGGTTAGGTTTGGTTAGGGTAGTTTAGTTAAATTTATATTTTAGTTTAGGTTAGGTTACCTTAGGTTAGGTTAGGTTAGGTTAGTTTAGTTTAGATTAGTTTAGTTTACTTTACTTTAGTTTTGTTTAGTTTTGTTTAGGTTAGGTTAGGTTAGTTTAGGTTAGGTTAGGTTAGCGTATTTTGGTTTAGTTTAGTTTAGTTAAGTTTTGTTTAGTTTATAGTTTAGTTTAGTTTAGTTTAGCTTGGTTTAGTTTAGGTTGGGTTAGGTTAGTTTAGTTTAGTTTAGATTGGTTTATTTTAGTTTAGTTTAGGTTAGGTGAGCATAGGTTAGTTTAGTTTAATTTAGATTAGGTTATTTAGGTTAGGTTATGTTAAAGTTAGTTTAGTTTAGTTTATGTTAGTTTAGGTTAGGTTAGGTTAGGTTAGGTTATGTTAGTTTAGTTTAGTTTAGCTTAGTTTAGCTTAGGTTAGGTTAGTTTAGGTTATTTTACTTTAGTTTAGTTTAGTTTAGTTTATAGTTTAGTATAGTTTATGGTTTAGTTTATAGTTTACTTTAGTTTATAGTGTAGTTTAGTTTAGTTTAGTTTCGTTTCGTTTAGGTTAGGTTCGGTTACGTTAGGTTATGTTAGGTTAAGTTAGTTTAGTTTAGTTTAGTTTAGTTATGTTTAGTTTAGTTTATAGTTTAGTTTATTAATTAGTTTTGTTTAGTTTATAATTAAGTATATAGTTTAGTATAGTTTAGTTTAGTGTAGTTTAGTTTAGATTAGCTTAGTTAGTTTATTTTGGATTAGTTTACTTTACGTTACATTAGGTTAGGTTAATTTATTTTAGTTTAGGTTAGGTTAGGTTAAGTCAGGTTACTTTAGTTTAGCATAGTTTAGTTAAATTTAGATAATTTTAGTTTATTTATAGTTTAGTTTAGTTTATAATTTAGTTTAGTTTAGTGTAGTTTAGATTAGGTTAGGTTAGGTTAGATTAGTTTAGTTTAGGTTAGGTTAGGTTAGGATAGTTTAGTTTAGTATATTTTAGTTTAGTTTAGTTTAGTTTATAGTTTAGTTTATAGTTTAAATTAGTTTAGTTCAGATTAGTTTAGTTTAGTTTACTTAAGTTTAGTTTAGGTTAGGTTAGGTTAGGTTCGGTTATGTTAGGTTTGGTTAGTGTAGTTTAGTTTAGTTAAGTTCAGTTTATATTAGGTTAGGTTAATTTAATTTAGTTTAGCTTAGTTTAGGTTAGGTGAGTTTAATTTAGTTTAGTTTAGTTTAGGTTAGGTTAGGTTAGGTTAGGTTAGGTTATGTTAGGTTAGGTTAGTGTAGTTTAGTGTAGTTTAGTTTAGATTTGACTCGTTTAGTTTATAATTTAGTTTATAGTTCAGTTTAGTTTGGTTTAGTATAGTTTAGTTTTGTTTAATTTATTTTAATTTAAATTAGTTTAGTTTAGTATATAGTTTAATTTTTAATATAGTTTAGTTTAGTTTATAGTTTAGTTTATGGTTTAGTTTAGTTGAGTTTGGTTTGGTTTAGTTTAGTTCTGTTTGTTTTAGTTTAGTTTAGTTTAGGTTAGGTTAGGTTAGCTTAGTTTAGTTTAGTTTAATTTAGGTTAGGTTGGGTTAGGTTAGTTTAGTTTACTTTAGTTTAGTTTAGGTTAGGTTAGCTTAGGTTATGTTAGGTGAGTTTATTTTAGTTTAGTAGTTTAGTTTAGTTTAGGTTAGGTTAGTTTAGTTTAGTTTCGTTTAGTTTAGTTTAGTTTATGTTAGGTTAGGTTTAGTTTGGTTAGGTTAGGTTAGGTAAGGTTAGTTTAGTTTATTGTTTAGTTTAGTTAAATTTAGTTTAGGTTAGGTAATGTTAGGTTAGGTTAGTTTAGTTTAGTATAGTTTAGTTTAGTTTAGTTTAGTGAATTTAGTTTAGTTTAGTTAAATTTAGTTTAGGTTAGGTAAGGTTAGGTTTGGTTAGTTTAGTTTAGTATAGTTTAGTTTAGTTTAGTTTAGTGAATTTAGTTTAGTTTAGTTTAGGTTTTAGTTAAGCTTAGTTAGTTTGTTTAGATTAGTATAGTTTACTTTAGGTTAGGTTACGTAATTTTAGTTTAGTTTAGGTTAGGTTAGGTTAGGTGAAGTTATGTTAATTTAGTTTAGTTTAGTTTATTTTAGTTTATTTATAGTTTAGCATAGTATATAATTTAGTTAATTTAGTTTATAGTTTAGTTTATGGTTTAGTTTAGTTTCGTTTGGTTTGGTTTAGATTAGTTCTGTTTCGTTTAGTTTAGTTTAGTTTAGGTTAGGTTAGCTTAGTTTAGTTTAGTTTAGTTTACGTTAGGTTAGGTTAGTTTAGTTTACTTTAGTTTAGTTTAGGTTAGGTTAGCTTAGGTTATGTTGGGTGGGTTTAGTTTAGTTTAGTTTAGGTTAGGTTAGTTTAGTTTAGTTTCGTTTAGTTTAGTTTAGTTTAGGTTAGGTTAGGTTAGGTTAGGTTAGGTTAGTTTAGCTAATTTAATTTAGTTTATAGTTTCGTTAATTTAGTTTAGTTTAGTTTAGTGTATAGTTAAGTTTATAGTTTAGTTTAGTTTATGGTTTATTATAGTTTAGTTTAGTTTAGTTTAACTTAGTTTAGTTTAGATTCGTTTAGTTTAGTTTAGGTTAAGTTAGGTTAGATTTGATTAGGTTAATTTAGTTTAGTTTAGTTTAATTTAGTTTATTTAATTTATAGTTTAGTTAAATTTAGTTTAGTTTATAGTTTAGATTATAGTTTAATTTATTTTATATTTTAGTTTAATTTAGTTTATATTAGGTTAGTTTAGTTTAGTTTAGTTTCGGTTAGGTGTGGTTAGGATAGTTTAGTTTAGTTTAGTTTAGTTTATAGTTTAGTTTAGTTTATTTTATACTTAAGTTCATAGTTTAGTTTATAGTTTAGTTTAGGCTATTTTAGATTAGTTTAGTTTAGTTTGGTTTAGTTTAGGTTTGGTTTGGTTAGGTTAATTTAGTAAAGTTTAGTTTATTTTTGTTTATTTAGTTTATTTTATAGTTTAGTTTAGTTAAGTTTAGTTTAGTTTAATTTAGTTTAGTTTAGTTTTATTTATTTTAGTTTAGTTTAGTTTTGTTTAATTTAGTTTAGTTTAATTTAGTTTAGTTTAGTTTAGATTAGGTTAGGCTGATTAGGTTAGTTTAGTTTAGTTTAGTTTAGCTAAGTTTAGTTTAGTTTATAGTTTCGTTAATTTATTTTATTTTAGTTTAGTGATTAATTAGGTTTATAGTTTAGTTTAGTTTATAGTTTATTTTATAGTTTAGTAGATTTTAGTTTAGTTTAGTTTAGCTTAGTTTAGTTTAGTTTCGTTTAGTTTAGGGTAAATAAGGTTAGGTTAGGTTATGTTAAGTTAGTTTAGTTTAGTTTTGTTTAGGTTAGGTTAGGTTTGGTTAGGTTAGTTTAGTTCATTTTATTTTAATTTAGTGTAGTTATTTTATAGTTTAGTTAAATTTAGTTTAGTTTATAGTTTAGATTATAGTTTAGTTTAGTTCATTTTATATTTTAGTTTTGTTTAGTTTAGGTTAGGTTAGTTTAGTTTAGTTTATTTTAGGTTAGCTTAGTTTGGGTTAGAATAGTTTAGTTTAGTTTAGTTTATTTTTAATTTATAGTTTATTTTAGTTTTGTGAATACTTAAGTTTATCATTTAGTTTATAATCTAGTTTATAGTTTAGTTTAGGCTATTTTGGATTAGTTTAGCTTAGTTTAGTTTAGTTTAGTTTAAGTTAGATTAGCTTAGTTAGTTTATTTTGGATTAGTTTATTTAAGTTCAGTTTATATTAGGTTAGGTTAATTTAATTTATTGTAGTTTAGTTTAGGTTAGGTTAGTTTTGTTTAGTTTAGTTTAGTTTGGTTTGGTTAGGATAGGTTAAGTTAGGTTAGGTTAGGTTATGTTACGTTAGGTTAGTGTAGTTTAGTTTAGTTTAGATTTGTCTCGTTTAGTTTATAGTTCAGTTTAGTTTAGTTTAGTATAGTTTAGTTTTGTTTAATTAGTTTTGTTTAATTTATTTTAATTTGGTTTAGTTTAGTTTATAGTTTAGTTTATAATTTAGTTTAGTTTAGTTTATAGTTTAGTTTATGGTTTAGTTTAGTTTCGTTTGGTTTGGTTTAGATTAGTTCTGTTTCGTTTAGTTTAGTTTAGTTTAGGTTAGGTTAGCTTAGTTTAGTTTAGTTTAGGTTAGGTTAGGTTAGGTTAGTTTAGTTTACTTTAGTTTAGTTTAGGTTAGTTTAGTTTAGTTTAGGTTAGGTTAGATTAGGTTAGGTTAGGTTAGATTAGTTTAATTTAGTTTAGGTTAGGTTAGGTCAGGATAGTTTAGTTTAGTTTATTTTAGTTTAGTTTAGTTTAGTTTATAGTTTAGTTTATAGTTTAAATTAGTTTAGTTTAGATTAGTTTAGTTTAGTTTACTTAAGTTTAGTTTAGGTTAGGTTAGGTTAGGTTAGGTTAGGTTATGTTAGGTTTGGTTAGTGTAGTTTAGTTTAGTTTAGTTAAGTTCAGTTTATATTAGGTTAGGTTAATTTAATTTAGTTTAGTTTAGGTTAGGTAAGGTTAGGTGAGTTTAGTTTAGTTTAGTTTAGTTTAGGTTAGGTTAGGTTATGTTAGGTTAGGTTAGGTTATGTTAGGTTAGGTTAGTGTAGTTTAGTTTAGTTTAGATTTGATTTGTTTAGTTTATAATTTAGTTTATAGTTCAGTTTAGTTTGGTTTAGTATAGTTTAGTTTTGTTTAATTTAGTTTTGTTTAATTTATTTTAATTTAGTTTAGTTTAGTTTAGTATATAGTTTAATTTTTAATTTAGTTTAGTTTAGTTTATAGTTTAGTTTAGTTTATGGTTTAGTTTATAGTTTAGTTTAGTTTATTTTAGTTTAGTTCAGTTTAGGATATGTGAGGTTAGTTTAGGTTAGTTTACTTAATTTAGTATAGTTTATAGTTTGGATTTGTTTAGTTTACTTTATAGTTCAGTTTAGTTGAGTTTATTTTAATTTAGTTTAGTTAAATTTTCTTTACTGTACAATTTAGTTTAGTTTAGTTTAGTTTATAGTTTAGTTTAGTTTAGTTTATGGTTAAGTTTACACTTTTGTTTAGTTTAATTTAGATTAGTTTAGTATAGTTTAGCTCATGTTGGCTTAGGTTAGGTTAATTTAGTTTAGTTTAGGTTAGGTTAGGTTAGGTTAGGTTAGGTTACTTTAGTTAAGTTTAGTTTAGTTTAGTTAATTTATACTTTAGTTTAGTTTAGCATATAGTTTAGTTTAGTTTAGTTTATAGTATAGTATAATTTAGTTTAGGTTAGTTTAGGGTAGGTTAGATTAGTTTAGTTTATTTTAGTTTAGGTTAGGTTTGGTTAGGGTAGTTTAGTTAAGTTTATAGTTTAGTTTAGTTTAGGTTACGTTAGGTTAGGTTAGGTTAGGTTAGTTTAGTTTAGATTAGTTTAGTTTAGTTTACTTTAGTTTTGTTTAGTTTTTTTTAGGTTAGGTTAGGTTAGGTTAGTTTAGGTTAGGTTAGGTTAGCGTATTTTGGTTTAGTTTAGTTTAGTTAAGTTTTGTTTAGTTTATAGTTTAGTTTAGTTTAGTTTAGCTTGGTTTAGTTTAGGTTGGGTTAGGTTAGTTTAGTTTAGTTTAGTTTGGTTTATTTTACTTAAGTTTAGGTTAGTTGAGCATAGGTTAGTTTAGTTTAATTTAGATTAGGTTATTTAGGTTAGGTTATGTTAGGTTAGTTTAGTTTAGTTTAGTTTATGTTAGTTTAGGTTCGGTTAGGTTAGGTTAGGTTAGTTTAGTTTAGTTTAGCTTAGTTTAGCTTAGGTTAGGTTAGTTTAGGTTATTTTGCTTTAGTTTAGTTTAGTTTAGTTTATAGTTTAGTTTATAGTTTACTTTAGTTTATAGTGTAGTTTATTTTAGTTTAGTTTCGTTTCGTTTAGGTTAGGTTCGGTTACGTTAGGTTATGTTAGGTTAAGTTAGTTTAGTTTAATTTAGTTTAGTTATGTTTAGTTTAGTTTATAGTTAAGTTTATTAATTAGTTTAGTTTAGTTTATAGTTAAGTATATAGTTTAGTATAGTTTAGTTTAGTATAGTTTAGTTTAGATTAGCTTAGTTAGTTTATTTTGGATTAGTTTACTTTACGTTACGTTAGGTTAGGTTAATTTATTTTAGTTTAGGTTAGGTTAGGTTAAGTCAGGTTACTTTAGTTTAGCATAGTTTAGTTTAGTTTAGATAATTTTAGTTTATTTATAGTTTAGTTTAGTTTATAATTTAGTTTAGTTTAGTGTAGTTTAGATTAGGTTAGGTTAGGTAAGATTAGTTTAGTTTAGGTTAGGTTAGGTTAGGATAGTTTAGTTTAGTTTATTTTAGTTTAGTTTAGTTTATAGTTTAGTTTATAGTTTAAATTAGTTTAGTTCAGATTAGTTTAGTTTAGTTTAGTTTACTTAAGTTTAGTTTAGGTTAGGTTAGGTTAGGTTATGTTAGGTTTGGTTAGTGTAGTTTAGTTTAGTTAAGTTCAGTTTATATTAGGTTAGGTTAATTTAATTTAGTTTAGTTTAGTTTAGGTTAGGTTAGGTGAGTTTAATTTAGTTTAGTTTAGTTTAGGTTAGTTTAGGTTATGTTAGGTTAGGTTAGTGTAGTTTAGTTTAGTTTAGTTTAGATTTGACTCGTTTAGTTTATAATTTAGTTTATAGTTCAGTTTAGTTTGGTTCAGTATAGTTTAGTTGTGTTTAATTTAGTTTTGTTTAATTTATTTTAATTTAGTTTAGTATATAGTTTAATTTTTAATATAGTTTAGTTTAGTTTATAGTTTAGTTTATGGTTTAGTTTAGTTTAGTTTGATTTGGTTTAGTTTAGTTCTGTTTGTTTTAGTTTAGTTTAGTTTAGGTTAGGTTAGCTTAGTTTAGTTTAGTTTAATTTAGGTTAGGTTGGGTTAGGTTAGTTTAGTTTACTTTAGTTTAGTTTAGGTTAGGTTAGCTTAGGTTATGTTAGGTGAGTTTATTTTAGTTTAGTAGTTTAGTTTAGTTTAGTTTAGGTTAGTTTAGTCTAGTTTCGTTTAGTTTAGTTTAGTTTATGTTAGGTTAGGTTTAGTTTGGTTAGGTTAGGTTAGGTTAGGTTAGTTTAGTTTATTTTAGGTTAGTTTAGGTTAGGTTAGGTTAGGTTAGTTAAATTTAATTTAGTTAGATTATAATTTAGTTTATAGTTTAGTTTAATTTAGTTTATTGTTTAGTTTAGTTAAATTTAGTTTAGGTTAGGTAAGGTTAGGTTAGGTCAGTTTAGTTTAGTATAGTTTAGTTTAGTTTAGTTTAGTGAATTTAGTTTAGTTTAGTTTAGGTTTTAGTTAAGCTTAGTTAGTTTGTTTAGATTAGTACAGTTTACTTTAGGTTAGGTTACGTAATTTTAGTTTAGTTTAGGTTAGGTTAGGTTAGGTTAGGTGAAGTTATGTTAATTTAGTTTAGTTTAGTTTATTTTAGTTTATTTATAGTTTAGCTTAGTTTATAATTTAGTTTAATTTAGTTTATAGTATAGTTTATGGTTTAGTTTAATTTCGTTTGGTTTGGTTCAGAATCGTTCTGTTTCGTTTAGTTTAGTTTAGTTTAGTTTTGTTTAATTTAGTTTTTTTTAATTTATTTTAATTTAGTTTAGTTTAGTTTAGTATATAGCTTAGTTTTTAATTTAGTTTAGTTTACATTATAGTTTAGTTTATGGTTTAGTTTAGTTTAGTTTGGTTTGGTTTAGTTTAGTTCTGTTTGTTTTAGTTTAGTTTAGTTTAGGTTAGGTTAGCTTAGTTTAGTTTAGTTTAATTTAGGTTACGTTGGGTTAGGTTAGTTTAGTTTACTTTAGTTTAGTTTAGGTTAGGTTAGCTTAGGTTATGTTAGGTGAGTTTATTTTAGTTTAGTAGTTTAGTTTAGTTTAGGTTAGGTTAGTTTAGTTTAGTTTCGTTTAGTTTAGTTTAGTTTAGTTTAGGTTAGGTTAGCTTAGGATATGTTAGGTGAGTTTATTTTAGTTTAGTAGTTTAGTTTAGTTTAGGTTAGGTTACTTTAGTTTAGTTTAGTTTAGGTTTGGTTAGGTTTAGTTTGGTTAGGTTAGGTTAGGTTAGGTTAGTTTGGTTTATTTTAGGTTAGTTTAGGTTAGGTTAGGTTAGGTTAGTTAAATTTAATTTAGTTAGATTATAATTTAGTTTATATTTTAGTTTAGTTTATTGTTTAGTTTAGTTAAGTTTAGTTTGGGTTAGGTAAGGTTAGGTTAGGTTAGTTTAGCTTAGTATAGTTTAGTTTAGTTTAGTTTACTGAATTTAGTTTAGTTTAGGATTTAGTTAAGCTTAGTTAGTTTAGTTTAGATTAGTATACTTTACTTTAGGTTAGGTTAGGTTAGGTAATTTCAGTTTAGTTTAGGTTAGGTTAGGTTAGGTGAAGTTATGTTACTTTAGTTTAGTTTAGTTTATTTTAGTTTATTTAGAGTTTAGTTTAGTTTATAATTAATTTAGTTTTGTGTAGTTTAGGTTAGGTTAAGTTAGGTTAGATTAGTTTAGTTTAGTTTAGGTTAGGTTAGGTGAGAATAGATTAGTTTATTTTATTTTAGTTTAGTTTATAGTTAAGTTTATAGTTTAAATTAGTTTAATTTAGATTAGTTAAGTTTAGTTTAGTTTATTTAAGTTTAGTTTAGGTTAGGTGAGGTTATGTTAGGTTAGGTTAATTTAGCATAGGTTTGATTAGGTTAGGTTAGTTTAGGTTAGGTCAGTTTAGTTTAGTTTAGTTTAGTTAAGTTTAGTTTCATTAGTTTAGGTTAAGTTAGGTTAGGTTTGGTTAGGTTAATTTAGTTTAGTTTAGTTTAATTTAGTTTATTTAATTTATAGTTTAGATAATTTTAGTTTAGTTTATAGTTTAGATTATAGTTTACTTTAGTTTTGGTCACAGTTTAGTTTATAGTTTAGTTTATAGATAAGTTTACAGTTTACTTAGGCTAGTTTAGATTACTTTAGTTTAGTTCAGTTTAGTTTAGATTAGTTTAGTTTATTTTATAGTTTAGTTTAGTTAACTTTAGTTTAGTTTATAATTTACTTTAGTTTACATTATAGTTTAGTTTATAGTATAGTTTACTTAATAGTTTAGTTTATAGTTTAGTTTAAGGCTTAGTTTATAATTAAAATTCGTTTACTTTAGATTAGTTTAGTTTAGTTTAGTTTAGTGTAGCTTAGGTTAGGTTAGGTTAGTTTAGTTTAGTTTAGTTTTGTTTACTTAAGTTTAGTTTAGTTTAGGTTAGGTTAGCTTATGTTAGGTTAGGTTAGTTTAGCTTAAGTTAGATTAGGTTAGGTTAGTTTAGTTTAGTGTAGTTTAGTTTAGTTCAGTTTAGATTAGGTTACGTTAGTTTAGTTTTGTTTAGTTCAGTTTACTTTAGGTTAGGTTAGGTTAGGTTGAGTTATTTTAGGTTAGGTTAGTTAATTTAGTCTCGTTTAGTTTATAGTTTAGTTTCGGTAAGTTTAGTTTATAGTTTTGTTTATTTTAGTTTTGTTTAATTTAGTTTAGTTTAATTTATTTTAATTTATTTTAGTTTAGTTTAATTTATAGTTCAGTTTATAATTTAGTTTAGATTAGTTTATAGTTTAGTATATGGTTTAGTTTAGTTTAGTTTAGTTTGGTTTAGTTTAGTTTAGATTATTTATTTTCGTTTAGGTTAGTTTAGTTTAGGCTAGATTAGGTTAGCTTAGTTTAGTTTAAATAAGTTTAGGTTAGGTTAGGATGGTTTAGATTAAGTTAGTTTAGTTTAGTTTAGTTTAGCTAAGTTTAGTTTAGTTTACAATTTAGTTTAGTATAGTTTAGTTTATAGCTTAGTTTATACTTAAGTTTAGTTTAATTTATAGTTTAGTTTATAGTTTAAATTAGTTTAATTTAGTTTAGGTTAGGTTAGGTTTGTTTAGTTTAAGTTAGGTTAGGTTAGGTTAGGTTAGTTTAGTTTAGTTTAGTTTAGTTGAATTTAGTTTAGTTTAGTTTAATTTAGGTTAGGTTAGGTTAGTTTAGTTTAGTTTAATTTAGGTTAGGTTAGGTTAGTTTGGGTTAACTTAGTTTAGTTTATTTTAGGTTAGGATAGGTTAGGTTGATTAGGTTAGTTTAGTTCAGTTTAGCTAATTTTAGTTTAGTTTATAGTTTCGGTAATTTAGTTTAGTTTAGTTTAGTGTATAGATAAGTTTATAGTTTAGTTTACTTTAGTTAATGGTTTAGTATAGTTTAGTTTAGCTTAGTTTAGCTTAGTTTATTTTAGTTTCGTTTAGTTTAGATTAGGTTAAATTAGGTTAGGTTTGGTTAGGTTAATTTGGTTTAGTTTAGTTTAATTTAGTTTATTTAATTTATAGTTTAGTTAAATTTAGTTTAGTTTATAGTTTAGATTAGAGTTTAGTTTATTTTATATTTTAGTTTAGTTTAGTTTAGTTTAGGTTAGGTTAGTTTAGTTTAGTTTAGTTTAGTTTAGGTCAGGTTGGGTTAGGATAGTTTAGTTTAGTTTAGTTTTAGTTTATAGTTTACTTTAGTTTATTTTATACTTAAGTTAATAGTTTAGTTTAGGCTATTTTAGATTAGTTTAGTTTAGTTTGGTTTAGTTTAGGTTAGGTTCGGTTAGGTTAATTTAGTAAAGTTTAGTTTAGTTTTGTTTATTTAGTTTATTTTATAGTTTAGTTTAGTTAAGTTAAGTTTAGTTTAATTTAGTTTAGTTTAGTTTTTTTTAATTTAGTTTAGTTTATTTTAGTTTAGTTTAGTTTTGTTTAATTTAGTTTAGTTTAATTTAGTTTAGTTTAGTTTAGATCAGGTTAGGCTGATTAGGTTAGTTTAGTTTAGTTTAGTTTAGCTAAGTTTAGTTTAGTTTATAGTTTCGTTAATTTATTTTAGTTTAGTTTAGTGTATAGTTAGGTTTATAGTTTAGTTTAGTTTATAGTTTATTTTATAGTTTAGTATATTTTAGTTTAGTTTAGTTTAGTTTTTGCTTAGTTTAGTTTAGTTTCGTTTAGTTTAGGGTAGGTAAGGTTAGGTTAGGTTGGGTTAAGTTAGTTTAGTTTAGTTTTGTTTAGGTTAGGTTAGGTTTGGTTAGGTTAGTTTAGTTCATTTTATTTTAATTTAGTGTAGTTAATTTATAGTTTAGTTAAATTTAGTTTAGTTTGTAGTTTAGATTATAGGTTAGATTAGTTCATTTTATATTTTAGTTTTGTTTAGTTTAGGTTAGGTTAGTTTAGTTTAGTTTATTTTAGGTTAGGTTAGTTTGGGTTAGAATAGTTTAGTTTAGTTTAGTTTATTTTTATTTTATAGTTTATTTTAGTTTTGTGAATACTTAAGTTTATCATTTAGTTTATAATCTAGTTTATAGTTTAGTTTAGGCTATTTTGGATTAGTTTAGCTTAGTTTATTTTAGTTTAGTTTAGTTTAGAATAGGTTAGGTTAGGTTAATTTAGTATTGTTTAGTTCAGTTTAGTTTATTTAGTTTATTTTATAGTTTAGTTTATAGTTTAGTTTAGTTAAGTTTAGTTTAGTTTATTGTTTAGTTTGCTTTAGTTTAGTTTTGTTTAATTTATTTTAGTTTAGTTTAGTTTCGTTTAGGTTAGATTAAGTTAGGTTAGGTTAGTTAAGTTTAGTTTAGTTTAATTTATAGTTTAGTTTAGTTTACTTTAGTTTATAGTTTAGTTTAGTTTAGTTTATTTTAGTTTAAAGTTTAGTTTATACTTTCGTTTACTTTAGTTAATAATTTTGTTTATGGTTTAGTTTAGTTTAGTTTAGTTATGTTTTATTTAGTTTAGTTTAGTTTCGTTTAGGTTTGGTTAGGTTAGGTTAGGCTAGGTTAGGTTAGCTTAGTTTGGCTTAGTTTAGTTTAGGTTAGGTTAGGTTAGATTAGGTTAGTTTACCTTAGTTTAGTTTAGCTTACTTTAGTTATGTTTAGTTCAGTTTATATTTTAGTTTAGTGTAATTTAAATAATATTTTAGTTTATGGTTTAGTTTAGTTTAATTTATAGTTTGATTTATAGTTTAGTTTAGTTTCGTTTAGTTTAATTTAGCTTAGTTTAGATTAGGTTAGGTTAGATTATGTTAGTTTAGTTTTGTTTATTTTAGTTTAGTTTAGTTTAGTTAATGTTAGGTTAGGTTAGTTTAGTTTAGTTTAGTTTAATTTAATTTAGTTTACTTAATTTAGTTTAGTTTAGTTTAGGTTAGATTTAGTTAGGTCAGGTTAGGTTATTTAAGTTTAGTTTAGTTAAGTTTAGGTTAGGTTAGGTTAGTTTAGTTTAATTGTATTTAGGTTAGGTTAGGTAATTTTAGGTTAGTATAGTTTAGTTAAGTTATTTTAGTTAATAGTTCAGTATAGTTTACAGTTTAGTTTATAGTTTAGTTCTGTGTATAGTGTAGTTGATAGTTTAGTTTAGTTTAGTTTAGTTTCGTTTAAATTATGTTAGGTTAGGTTAGGTTGGATTAGCTTAGTTTAGTTTAGTTTAGTTTAGGTTAGGTTCGGTTACGTTAGGTTATGTTAGCTTATGTTAGTTTAGTTTAGTTCAGTTTAGTCTAGTTTAGTTAAGTTTAGTTTAGTTTATAGTTTAGTATATTTTAGTTTATTTATTAGTTTAGTTTATAGTTAAGTATATAGTTTAGTTTAGTTTAGTTTAGCTTAGTTTGTTTATTTTAGATTAGTATAGCTTACGTTACGTTAGGTTAAACCTAACCTAACGTAAGCTAACGTAGGTTAGGTTCGTTTAGTTTAGTTTAATTAGGTTAGGTTAGGTTAAGTTAGGTTACTTTAGCTTAGTTTAGTTTAGTTTATATAATTTATGGTTTAGTTTAGTTAAGTTTAATTTATAGATTAGTATATAGTTTACTTTAGTTTATAATTCAGTTTAGGTTAGATTAGTTTAAGTTAGATTAGGTTAGATTAGTTTAGTTTAGTTTAGTTTCGGTTAGGTTAGATTAGGTTACATTAAGTTAGTTTAGGTTAGCTTAGTTTAGTTTAGTTTAGTATAGTTAAGTTTAGTTAAGTTTTGTTTAGTTTACAGTTTAGTTTAGTTAAGTTTAGTTTTTAATTTAGTTTATAGTTCAGTTTAGTTTAGTTCATACTTTATTTTAGTTTACTTTAATTTCAGTTAGGTTAGGTTAGGTTAGTGTAGTTTAGTTAAGTTTAGTTTTGTTTAGCTAAGTTTATAGTTTATTTTGTAGTTTAATTTAGTTTAGTTTATTGTTTAATTTAGTGTAGTTTAGTTTAGTTTAGTTTAATTTAGTATACTTTAGTTTAGTTTAGTGTAGTTTAAATTAGATTAGGTTAGGTTATGTTAGGTTAGTAGAGTATGATTTAGTTTAGGTTAGGTTAGGTTAGGTTAAGTTAGGTTAGGTTAGTTTAGTTTAGTTTAGTTGGATTTAGAATAGTTTAGTGTAGTTTAGTTTATTTTAGGTTAGGTAAGGTTAGCCTAGTTTAGTTTAATTTAATTTAGTTTAGCTTAGGTTAGTTTAGGTTAGTTTAGTTTAGTTAATTTATTTTAGTTAATAGTTTAGTATAGTTTATAAACTAGTTTATAATTTATTTTGGTTTATAGTTCAATTTATTGTTAATTTAGTTTAGTTTATTTCAGTTTCGTTTAGGTTATGTTAGGTTAGGTTAGGTTAGCTTAGCTTAGTTTAGTTTAGTTTAGGTTAGGTTTGGTTAGGTTAGGTTAGGTTAGCTTAGTTTAGTTTAGTTTAGTTTAGGTTAGGTTCGGTTACGTTAGGTTATGTTAGGTTAAGTTAGTTTAGTTTAGTTTAGGTTAGGTTAGGTTAGTTTAAGTTAGGTTACTTTAGTTTAGTTTAGTTTAGTTTAGATAATTTATAATTTAGTTTAGTTTAGTTTAGTTTATAGTTTAGTTTATAGTTTACTTTAGTTTCTAGTTTAGTTTAGTTTAAATTAGATTCGGTAAGTTTAGTTTAGTTTACGTTAGGTTAGGTTAGGTTGAGTTAGGTTACTTTAGTTTAGTTTAGTTTAGATAATTTATAGTTTAGTTTATTTTAGTTTAGTTTATGGTTTAGTTTACTTTATAGTTTAGTTTAGGTAAGGTTAGATTAGATTAGTTTAGTTATGTTTAGGTTAGGTTAGGTTAGGTTAGGATAGTTTAGTTTAGTTTATTTTAGTATATTTTAGTTTATACTTTAGTTTAGTTTAGTTAATAGTTTAGATTATAGTTTAGTTTATAGTTTAGTTTATAGTTTAAATTAGTTTAGTTTAGTATAGATTAGTTTTGTTTAATTTAGTTTAGTTTAATTTATTTTAATTTAGTTTATTTTAGTTTAGATTATAGTTTAGTTTATAATTTAATTTAGTTTAGTATATAGTTTAGTTTATGGTTTAGTTTAGTTTAGTTTAGTTTGGTTTAGTTTAGTTTAGTTTGGTTTAGTTTAGTTTAGTTTAGTTAATTTAGGTTAGGTTAGGTTAGGTTAGTTTAGTTTAGTTTAGTTTAGTTTAGGTTAGGTTAGTTTTTTTTAGTTTAGGTTAGGTTAGTTTAGGCTAGGTTATGTTAGGTTAGGTTAGGTTAGTTTAGTTTATTATAGTAGTTTAGTTTAGTTTAGGTTAGGTAAGCTTAATATAGGTTAGGTTATGTTAGGTTAGGTTAGTTTAATTTAGTTTCGTTTAGTTTATAGTTTAGTTTAGTTTAGATTTTTTTAATTTAGTTAAGTTTAGTATAGTTTAGTTTCATTTAGGTTAGGTTAGGCTAGGATAGTTTAGGTTAGCTTAGTTTACTTTATTTTAGTTCAGATTAAGTTAGGTTAAGTTGGGTTAGGTTCGTTTAGTTTAGTTTAGTTAAATTTAGTTTATAGTTTAGTTTATAGTGCAGTTTAGTTTAGATTAGTTTAGTATAGTTTAGTTTAGTTTAGTTTAGGTTAAGTAAGTTTAATTTAGTTTAGTTTAGTTTCGGTTAGGTTAGGTTAGGTTAATTTAAGTTAGGTTATTTTGGGTTAGTTTAGTTTGGTTTAGTTAAGTTTAGTTAAGTTTAGTTTAGTTTACAGTATAGTTTAGTTAAGTTTAGTTTACAGTTTGGTTTATAGTTTAGTTTAGTTTATAGATTAGTTTATGGTTTAGTTTGGTTTAGTTTTGTTTAGTTTAGGTTGGATATTTAGATTAGATTAGTTTAGTTTGGGCTAGGTTAGGTTAGGTTAGATTAGTTTAGTTTAGATTATATTAGGTTAGGTTAATTTAGGTTGGGTTAGGTTAGTTTAGTTTAATTTAGTTTAGTTAATTTATAGTTTAGTTTAGTTTATAATTTAGTTTATAGTTTAGTTTAGTTTATACTTTAGTTTAATTTAGTTTAATTTAGTTTAAATTAGGTTATGTTAGGTTAGGTTAGTTTAGTTTAGTTTAGTTTAGTTTAGTTTTTTTTTAGTTAAGTTTATAGTTTATTTTGTAGTTTAGTTTAGTTTAGTTTATAGTTTAATTTAGTCTAGTTTAGTTTGATTTATTTTAATTTAGTTTATTTTAGTTTAGTTTTAGTTTAGTTTAGTTTAGGTTAGGTTACGTTAGGTTAGGTTAGGTTAGGTTAGTTAAGTATAGTTTAGTTTAGTTTAGGTTAGGTTTTTTTAGGTTAAATTAGGTTAGGTTAGTTAATTTAGTTTAGTTTAATTTAGTTGGATTTAGAATAGTTTAGTTTAGTTTAGATAATTTTTGTTAGGTAATTTAGGTTAGTTTAGTTAATTTAGTTTAGGTTAGGTTAGTTTAGGGTAGTTTAGTTTAGTTAATTTATTTTAGTTAATAGTTTAGTATAGTTTATAGTTTAGTTTATAGTTTAGTTTAGTTTATAGTGTAGTTTAGTTTAGTTTAGCTAAGTTTATAGTTTATTTTGTAGTTTAATTTAGTTTAGTTTATTGTTTAATTTAGTGTAGTTTAGTTTAGTTTAGTTTAATTTAGTTTACTTTAGTTTAGTTTAGTATAGTTTATAAATTAGTTTATAATTTATTTTGGTTTGTAGTTCAATTTATTGTTAATTTAGTTTAGTTTATTTTAGTTTCTTTTAGGTTATGTTAGGTTAGGTTAGGTTAGGTTAGGTTAGGTTAGGTTAGCTTAGTTTAGTTTCGTTTAGGTTAGGTTCGGTTACGTTAGGTTATGTTAGGTTAAGTTAGTTTATTTTAGTTTAGTTTAGTTTAGTTATGTTTAGTTTAGTTTATAGTTTGGTTTATTAATTAGTTTAGTTTAGTTTGCAGTTAAGTATATAGTTTAGTATAGTATAGTTTAGTTTAGTTTAGATTAGCTTAGTTAGTTTATTTTGGATTAGTTTAGTTTACGTTACGTTAAGTTAGGTTAGGTTAATTTAATTCATTTTAGTATCGGTTAGGTTAGGTTAGATTAATTTAATTTAGGTTAGGTTAGGATAGTTTAGTTCAGTTTAGTTTAGTTTAGGTTAGGTTAGGTTAGGTGAAGATAGGTTACTTTAGTTTACTTTTGTTTAATTTAGTTTAGTTTACTTTAGTTTGTTTATAGTTTAGTTTAGTTTATAATTTAGTTTAGTTTAGTGTAGTTTAGGTTAGGTTAGGTTAGGTTAGATTAGTTTAGTTTAGGTTATGTTAGGTTAGGATAGTTTAGTTTACTTTATTTTAGTTTAGTTTATTTTATAGTTTAGTTTATTGTTTAAATTATTTTAGTTTAGATTAGTTTAGTTTAGTTTAGTTTACTTAAGTTAAGTTTAGGTTAGGTTAGGTTTGTTTAGGTTAGATTTGTCTCGTTTAGTTTATAGTTTAGTTTATAGTTCAGTTTAGTTTAGTTTAGTATAGTTTAGTTTTGTGTAATTAGTTTTGTTAAATTTATTTTAATTTAGTTTAGTTTAGTTTATAGTTTAGTTTATAATTTAGTTTAGTTTAGTTTATAGTTTAGTTTATGGTTTAGTTTAGTTCGTTTGGTTTGGTTTAGATTAGTTCTGTTTCGTTTAGTTTAGTTTAGTTTAGGTTAGGTTAGCTTAGTTTAGTTTAGTTTAGGTTAGGTTAGGTTAGGTTAGTTTAGTTTACTTTAGTTTAGTTTAGGTTAGGTTAGGTTTGGTTTGGTTAGGTTACGTTAGGTTAGTTTAGTTTATTTTAGGTTAGTTTAGGTTAGGTTAGGTTAGTTTAGGTTAGGTTAGGTTAGTTGAATTTAATTTAGTTAGATTATAATTTTGTTTATAGTTTAGTTTAGTTTAGTTTATAGTTTAATTTAGTTAAGTTTAGTTTAGGTTAATTTAGGTTAGGTTAGGTTAGTTTAGTTTAGTTTAGTTTAGTGAATTTAGTTTAGTTTAGTTTAGGTTAGGTTAGGTTAGTTTACTTTAATTCACTTTAAGTTATGTCAGGTTAGTTTAGGTTAGTTTACTTTAGTTGAGTTTAGTTTAGTTTATAGTTTAGATTTGTTTAGTTTAGTTTAGTGTAGTTTAGTTTATAGTTTTGTTTATAGTTTAGTTTAGTTAAGTTTAGTTTCGTTTAGGTTAGGTTAGGTTAGATTAGTTTAGTTTAGTTTAGTTTCGTTTAGGTTAGTTAGTTAGTTTAGTTCAGTTTAGATTATGTCAGGTTAGTTTAGGTTAGTTTACTTTATTTTAGTTTAGTTTATAATTTAGATTTGTTTAGTTTAGTTTAGTTTAGTTTATGGTTTAGTTTATAGTTTAGTTTACTTTAATTCAGTTTAATTCAGTTTAGGATATGTCAGGTTAGTTTAGGTAAGTTTACTTTAGTTTAGTATATTTTATAGTTTAGATTTGTTTAGTTTAGTTTATAGTTCAGTTTAGTTGAGTTTATTTTAATTTAGTTTAATTAAATTTTATTTACTGTACAATTTAGTTTAGTTTAGTTTAATTTATAGTTTAGTTTAGTTTAGTTTATGGTTAAGTTTATACTTTTGTTTAGTTTAATTTAGTTTAGTTTAGTATAGTTTAGCTCAGGTTAGCTTAGGTTAGGTTAATTTAGTTTAGTTTAGGTTAGGTTAGGTTAGGTTAGGTTACTTTAGTTAAGTTTAGTTTAGTTTAGTTAATTTATACTTTAGTTTAGTTTAGCATATAGTTTAGTTTAGTTTAGTTTATAGTTTAGTATAGTTTAATTTAGTTTAGTTTAGGGTAGGTTAGATTAGTTTAGTTTATTTTAGTTTAGGTTAGGTTTGGTTAGGGTAGTTTAGTTTAGTTTATAGTTTAGTTTAGGTTTGGTTACGTTCGGTTAGGTTAGGTTAGGTTAGGTTAGTTTAGTTTAGATTAGTTTAGTTTACTTTACTTTAGTTTTGTTTAGTTTTGTTTAGGTTAGGTTAGTTTAGTTTAGGTTAGGTTAGGTTAGCTTAGTTTGGTTTAGTTTAGTTTAGTTAAGTTTTGTTTGGTTTATAGTTTAGTTTAGTTTAGTTTAGCTTGGTTTAGTTTAGGTTGGGTTAGGTTAGTTTAGTTTAGTTTAGTTTGGTTTATTTTAGTTTAGTTTAGGTTAGGTGAGCATAGGTTAGTTTAGTTTCATTTAGATTAGATTATTTAGGTTAGGTTATGTTAGGTTAGTTTAGTTTAGTTTATGTTAGTTTAGGTTAGGTTAGGTCAGGTTATGTTAGTTTAGTTTAGTTTAGCTTAGTTTAGCTTAGGTTAGGTTAGTTTAGGTTATTTTACTTTAGTTTAGTTTAGTTTAGTTTAGTTTATAGTTTAGTATAATTTATAGTTTAGTTTATAGTTTACTTTAGTTTATAGTGTAGTTTAGTTTAGTTTAGTTTCGTTTCGTTTAGGTTAGGTTCGGTTACGTTAGGTTATGTTAGGTTAAGTTAGTTTAGTTTAGTTTAGTTATGTTTAGTTTAGTTTATAGTTTAGTTTATTAATTAGTTTAGTTTAATTTATAGTTAAGTATATAGTTTAGTATAGTTTAGTTTAGTGTAGTTTAGTTTAGATTAGCTTAGTTAGTTTATTTTGGATTAGTTTACTTTACGTTACGTTAGGTTAGGTTAATTTATTTTAGTTTAGGTTAGGTTAGGTTAAGTCAGGTTACTTTAGTTTAGCATAGTTTAGTTTAGTTTAGATAATTTATAGTTTAATTTAGTTTAATTTATAGTTTAGTTTACAGTTTAGTTTAGTTTAGTTTCGGTTAGTTTAGGTTAGGTTAGATTAATTTAATTTAGGTTAGGATATTTTAGTTCAGTTTAGTTTAGTTTATTTAAGCTTAGTTAGTTTAGTTTAGATTAGTATAGTTTACGTTAGGTTAGGTTAGGTTAGGTAGTTTAGTTTTGTTTAGGTTAGGTTAGGTTAGGTGAAGTTAGGTTACTTTATTTTAGTTAAGTTTAATTTAGTTTAGTTTAGTGTAGTTTAGATTAGGTTAGGTTAGGTTAGATTAGTTTAGTTTAGTTTAGGTTAGGTTAGGTTAGGATAGTTTAGTTTAGTTTATTTTAGTTTAGTTTAGTTTAGTTTATAGTTTAGTTTATAGTTTAAATTAGTTTAGTTTAGATTAGTTTAGTTTAGTTTAGTTTAGTTTAGGTTAGGTTATGTTAGGTGAGTTTAGTTTAGTTTAGTTTAGGTTAGGTTAGTTTAGTTTAGTTTCTTTTAGTTTAGTTTAGTTTAGGTTAAGTTAGGTTTAGTTTGGTTAGGTTAGGTTAGGTTAGGTTAGTTTAGCTAATTTAATTTAGTTTATAGTTTCATTAATTTAGTTTAGTTTAGATTAGTGTATAGTTAAGTTTATAGTTTAGTTTAGTTTATGGTTTAGTATAGTTTAGTTTAGTTTAGTTTAACTTAGTTTAGTTTAGATTCGTTTAGTTTAGTTTAGGTTAAGTTAGGTTAGGTTTGGTTAGGTTAATTTAGTTTAGTTTAGTTTAATTTAGTTTATTTAATTTATATTTTAGTTAAATTTAGTTTAGTTTATAGTTTAGATTATAGTTCAGTTTATTGTATATTTTAGTTTAGTTTTGTTTATGTTAGGTTAGTTTAGTTTAGTTTCGTTTAGTTTCGTTAGGTGTGGTTATGATAGTTTAGTTTAGTTTAGTTTTAGTTTATAGTTTAGTTTAGTTTATTTTATACTTAAGTTCATAGTTTAGTTTATAGATTAGTTTAGGCTATTTTAGATTAGTTTAGTTTAGTTTGGTTTATTTTAGTTTAGTTTAGGTTAGGTGAGCATAGGTTAGTTTAGTTTAATTTAGACTAGGTTATTTAGGTTAGGTTATGTTAGCTTAGTTTAGTTTAGTTTAGTTTATGTTAGGTTATGTTAGGTTAGGTTATGTTAGTTTAGTTTAGTTTAGCTTAGTTTAGCTTAGGTTAGGTTAGTTTAGGTAATTTTACTTTAGTTTAGTTTAGTTTAGTTTATAGTTTAGTATAGTTTATAGTTTATAGTTTACTTTAGTTTATAGTAAAGTTTAGTTTAGTTTAGTTTCGTGTCGTTTAGGTTAGGTTCGGTTACGTTAGGTTATGTTAGGTTAAGATAGTTTAGTTTAGTTTAGTTTAGTTATGTTTAGTTTAGTTTATAGTTAAGTTTATTAATTAGTTTAGTTTAGTTTATAGTTAAGTATATAGTTTAGTATAGTTTAGTTTAGTGTAGTTTAGTTTAGATTAGCTTAGTTAGTTTATTTTGGATTAGTTTACTTTACGTTACGTTAGGTTAGGTTAATTTATTTTAGTTTAAGTTAGGTTAAGTCAGGTTACTTTAGTTTAGCATTGTTTAGTTTAGTTTAGATAATTTATAGTTTAGTTTAGTTTAGTTTCGGTTAGTTTAGGTTAGGTTAGATTAATTTAATTAAGGTTGGGATAGTTTAGTTCAGTTTAGTTTAGTTTAGTTAAGCTTAGTTAGTTTAGTTTAGATTAGTATAGTTTACGTTAGGTTAGGTTAGGTTAGGTAAGTTTAGTTCTCTTTAGGTTAGGTTAGGTTAGGTGAAGTTAGGTTACTTTAGTTTAGTTAAGTTTAATTTAGTTTAGTTTAGTGTAGTTTAGATTAGGTTAGGTTAGGTTAGATTAGTTTAGTTTAGTTTAGGTTAGGTTAGGTTAGGATAGTTTAGTTTAGTTTATTTTAGTTTAGTTTAGTTTAGTTTATAGTTTAGTTTATAGTTTAAATTAGTTTAGTTTAGATTAGTTTATTTAAGTTTAGTTTACTTAAGTTTAGTTTAGGTTAGGTTAGGTTAGGTTAGGATAGGTTATGTTAGGTTTGGTTAGTGTAGTTTAGTTTAGTTTAGTTAAGTTCAGTTTATATTAGGTTAGGTTAATTTAATTTAGTTTAGTTTAGTTTAGGTTAGGTTAGGTGAGTTTAGTTTAGTTTAGTTTAGTTTAGGTTAGGTTAGGTTAGGTTATGTTAGGTTATGTTAGGTTAGGTTAGTGTAGTTTAGTTTAGTTTAGATTTGACTCGTTTAGTTTATAATTTAGTTTATAGTTCAGTTTAGTTTGGTTTAGTATAGTTTAGTTTTGTTTAATTTAGTTTTGTTTAATTTATTTTAATTTAGTTTAGTTTAGTTTAGTATATAGTTTAATTTTTAATTTAGTTTAGTTTAGTTTATAGTTTAGTTTAGTTTATGGTTAATTTATAGTTTAGTTTAGTTTATTTTAGTTTAGTTTAGTTTAGGATATGTCAGGTTAGTTTAGGTTAGTTTACTTTAGTTTAGTATAGTTTATAGTTTGGATTTGTTTAGTTTAGTTTATAGTTCAGTTTAGTTGAGTTTATTTTAATTTAGTTTAATTAAATTTTATTTACTGTACAATTTAGTTTAGTTTAGTTTAATTTATAGTTTAGTTTAGTTTAGTTTATGGTTAAGTTTATACTTTTGTTTAGTTTAATTTAGTTTAGTTTAGTATAGTTTAGCTCAGGTTAGCTTAGGTTAGGTTAATTTAGTTTAGTTTAGGTTAGGTTAGGTTAGGTTACTTTAGTTAAGTTTAGTTTAGTTTAGTTAATTTATACTTTAGTTTAGTTTAGCATATAGTTTAGTTTAGTTTAGTTTATAGTTTAGTATAGTTTAATTTAGTTTAGTTTAGGGTAGGTTAGATTAGTTTAGTTTATTTTAGTTTAGGTTAGGTTTGGTTAGGGTAGTTTAGTTTAGTTTATAGTTTAGTTTAGGTTTGGTTACGTTCGGTTAGGTTAGGTTAGGTTAGGTTAGTTTAGTTTAGATTAGTTTAGTTTACTTTACTTTAGTTTTGTTTAGTTTTGTTTAGGTTAGGTTAGTTTAGTTTAGGTTAGGTTATGTTAGCTTAGTTTGGTTTAGTTTAGTTTAGTTAAGTTTTGTTTGGTTTATAGTTTAGTTTAGTTTAGTTTAGCTTGGTTTAGTTTAGGTTGGGTTAGGTTAGTTTAGTTTAATTTAGTTTGGTTTATTTTAGTTTAGTTTAGGTTAGGTGAGCATAGGTTAGTTTAGTTTCATTTAGATTAGATTATTTAGGTTAGGTTATGTTAGGTTAGTTTAGTTTAGTTTATGTTAGTTTAGGTTAGGTTAGGTCAGGTTATGTTAGTTTAGTTTAGTTTAGCTTAGTTTAGCTTAGGTTAGGTTAGTTTAGGTTATTTTACTTTAGTTTAGTTTAGTTTAGTTTAGTTTATAGTTTAGTATAATTTATAGTTTAGTTTATAGTTTACTTTAGTTTATAGTGTAGTTTAGTTTAGTTTAGTTTCGTTTCGTTTAGGTTAGGTTCGGTTACGTTAGGTTATGTTAGGTTAAGTTAGTTTAGTTTAGTTTAGTTATGTTTAGTTTAGTTTATAGTTTAGTTTATTAATTAGTTTAGTTTAATTTATAGTTAAGTATATAGTTTAGTATAGTTTAGTTTAGTGTAGTTTAGTTTAGATTAGCTTAGTTAGTTTATTTTGGATTAGTTTACTTTACGTTACGTTAGGTTAGGTTAATTTATTTTAGTTTAGGTTAGGTTAGGTTAAGTCAGGTTACTTTAGTTTAGCATAGTTTAGTTTAGTTTAGATAATTTATAGTTTAGTTTAGTTTAATTTATAGTTTAGTTTACAGTTTAGTTTAGTTTAGTTTCGGTTAGTTTAGGTTAGGTTAGATTAATTTAATTTAGGTTAGGATATTTTAGTTCAGTTTAGTTTAGTTTATTTAAGCTTAGTTAGTTTAGTTTAGATTAGTATAGTTTACGTTAGGTTAGGTTAGGTTAGGTAGTTTAGTTTTGTTTAGGTTAGGTTAGGTTAGGTGAAGTTAGGTTACTTTATTTTAGTTAAGTTTAATTTAGTTTAGTTTAGTGTAGTTTAGATTAGGTTAGGGTAGGTTAGATTAGTTTAGTTTAGATTAGGTTAGGTTAGGTTAGGATAGTTTAGTTTAGTTTATTTTAGTTTAGTTTAGTTTATAGTTTAGTTTATAGTTTAAATTAGTTTAGTTTAGATTAGTTTAGTTTAGTTTAGTTTAGTTTAGTTTAGGTTAGGTTATGTTAGGTGAGTTTAGTTTAGTTTAGTTTAGGTTAGGTTAGTTTAGTTTAGTTTCTTTTAGTTTAGTTTAGTTTAGGTTAAGTTAGGTTTAGTTTGGTTAGGTTAGGTTAGGTTAGGTTAGTTTAGCTAATTTAATTTAGTTTATAGTTTCATTAATTTAGTTTAGTTTAGATTAGTGTATAGTTAAGTTTATAGTTTAGTTTAGTTTATGGTTTAGTATAGTTTAGTTTAGTTTAGTTTAACTTAGTTTAGTTTAGATTCGTTTAGTTTAGTTTAGGTTAAGTTAGGTTAGGTTTGGTTAGGTTAATTTAGTTTAGTTTAGTTTAATTTAGTTTATTTAATTTATATTTTAGTTAAATTTAGTTTAGTTTATAGTTTAGATTATAGTTCAGTTTATTGTATATTTTAGTTTAGTTTAGTTTATGTTAGGTTAGTTTAGTTTAGTTTCGTTTAGTTTCGTTAGGTGTGGTTATGATAGTTTAGTTTAGTTTAGTTTAGTTTTAGTTTATAGTTTAGTTTAGTTTATTTTATACTTAAGTTCATAGTTTAGTTTATAGATTAGTTTAGGCTATTTTAGATTAGTTTAGTTTAGTTTGGTTTATTTTAGTTTGGTTTAGGTTAGGTGAGCATAGGTTAGTTTAGTTTAATTTAGACTAGGTTATTTAGGTTAGGTTATGTTAGGTTAGTTTAGTTTAGTTTAGTTTATGTTAGGTTATGTTAGGTTAGGTTATGTTAGTTTAGTTTAGTTTAGCTTAGTTTAGCTTAGGTTAGGTTAGTTTAGGTAATTTTACTTTAGTTTAGTTTAGTTTAGTTTATAGTTTAGTATAGTTTATAGTTTATAGTTTACTTTAGTTTATAGTAAAGTTTAGTTTAGTTTAGTTTCGTGTCGTTTAGGTTAGGTTCGGTTACGTTAGGTTATGTTAGGTTAAGATAGTTTAGTTTAGTTTAGTTTAGTTATGTTTAGTTTAGTTTATAGTTTAGTTTATTAATTAGTTTAGTTTAGTTTATAGTTAAGTATATAGTTTAGTATAGTTTAGTTTAGTGTAGTTTAGTTTAGATTAGCTTAGTTAGTTTATTTTGGATTAGTTTACTTTACGTTACGTTAGGTTAGGTTAATTTATTTTAGTTTAAGTTAGGTTAAGTCAGGTTACTTTAGTTTAGCATTGTTTAGTTTAGTTTAGATAATTTATAGTTTAGTTTAGTTTAGTTTCGGTTAGTTTAGGTTAGGTTAGATTAATTTAATTAAGGTTGGGATAGTTTAGTTCAGTTTAGTTTAGTTTAGTTAAGCTTAGTTAGTTTAGTTTAGATTAGTATAGTTTACGTTAGGTTAGGTTAGGTTAGGTAAGTTTAGTTCTCTTTAGGTTAGGTTAGGTTAGGTGAAGTTAGGTTACTTTAGTTTAGTTAAGTTTAATTTAGTTTAGTTTAGTGTAGTTTAGATTAGGTTAGGTTAGGTTAGATTAGTTTAGTTTAGTTTAGGTTAGGTTAGGTTAGGATAGTTTAGTTTAGTTTATTTTAGTTTAGTTTAGTTTAGTTTATAGTTTAGTTTATAGTTTAAATTAGTTTAGTTTAGATTAGTTTATTTAAGTTTAGTTTACTTAAGTTTAGTTTAGGTTAGGTTAGGTTAGGTTAGGTTAGGTTATGTTAGGTTTGGTTAGTGTAGTTTAGTTTAGTTTAGTTAAGTTCAGTTTATATTAGGTTAGGTTAATTTAATTTAGTTTAGTTTAGTTTAGGTTAGGTTAGGTGAGTTTAGTTTAGTTTAGTTTAGTTTAGGTTAGGTTAGGTTATGTTAGGTTATGTTAGGTTAGGTTAGTGTAGTTTAGTTTAGTTTAGATTTGACTCGTTTAGTTTATAATTTAGTTTATAGTTCAGTTTAGTTTGGTTTAGTATAGTTTAATTTTGTTTAATTTAGTTTTGTTTAATTTATTTTAATTTAGTTTAGTTTAGTTTAGTATATAGTTTAATTTTTAATTTAGTTTAGTTTAGTTTATAGTTTAGTTTAGTTTATGGTTAATTTATAGTTTAGTTTAGTTTATTTTAGTTTAGTTTAGTTTAGGATATGTCAGGTTAGTTTAGGTTAGTTTACTTTAGTTTAGTATAGTTTATAGTTTGGATTTGTTTAGTTTAGTTTATAGTTCAGTTTAGTTGAGTTTATTTTAATTTAGTTTAATTAAATTTTCTTTACTGTACAATTTAGTTTAGTTTAGTTTAGTTTAGTTTATAGTTTAGTTTAGTTTGGTTTATGGTTAAGTTTATACTTTTGTTTAGTTTAATTTAGATTAGTTTAGTATAGTTTAGCTCAGGTGAGCTTAGGTTAGGTTAATTTAGTTTAGTTTAGGTTAGGTTAGGTTAGGTTAGGTTAGGTTACTTTAGTTCAGTTTAGTTTAGTTTAGTTCATTTATACTTTAGTTTAGTTTAGCATATAGTTCAGTTTAGTTTAGTTTATAGCATAGTATAGTTTAGTTTAGTTTAGTTTAGTTTAGGGTAGGTCAGATTAGTTTAGTTTATTTTAGTTTAGGTTAGGTTTGGTTAGGGTAGTTTAGTTAAGTTTATATTTTAGTTTAGGTTAGGTTACCTCAGGTTAGGTTAGGTTAGGTTAGTTTAGTTTAGATTAGTTTAGTTTACTTTACTTTAGTTTTGTTTAATTTTGTTTAGGTTAGGTTAGGTTAGTTTAGGTTAGGTTAGGTTAGCGTATTTTGGTTTAGTTTAGTTTAGTTAAGTTTTGTTTAGTTTATAGTTTAGTTTAGTTTAGTTTAGCTTGGTTTAGTTTAGGTTGGGTTAGGTTAGTTTAGTTTAGTTTAGATTGGTTTATTTTAGTTTAGTTTAGGTTAGGTGAGCATAGGTTAGTTTAGTTTAATTTAGATTAGGTTATTTAGGTTAGGTTATGTTAAAGTTAGTTTAGTTTAGTTTAGTTTATGTTAGTTTAGGTTAGGTTAGGTTAGGTTATGTTAGTTTAGTTTAGCTTAGTTTGGCTTAGGTTAGGTTAGTTTAGGTTATTTTACTTTAGTTTAGTTTAGTTTAGTTTATAGTTTAGTATAGTTTATGGTTTAGTTTATAGTTTACTTTAGTTTATTGTGTAGTTTAGTTTAGTTTAGTTTAGTTTCGTTTAGGTTAGGTTCGGTTACGTTAGGTTATGATAGGTTAAGTTTAGTTTAGTTTAGTTTAGTTATGTTTAGTTTAGTTTATAGTTTAGTTTATTAATTAGTTTTGTTTAGTTTATAATTAAGTATATAGTTTAGTATAGTTTAGTTTAGTGTAGTTTAGTTTAGATTAGCTTAGTTAGTTTATTTTGGATTAGTTTACTTTACGTTACGTTAGGTTAGGTTAATTTATTTTAGTTTAGGTTAGGTTAGGTTAAGTCAGGTTACTTTAGTTTAGCATAGTTTAGTTTAGTTTAGATAATTTTAGTTTATTTATAGTTTAGTTTAGTTTATAATTTAGTTTAGTTTAGTGTGGTTTAGATTAGATTAGGTTAGGTTAGATTAGTTTAGTTTAGGTTAGGTTAGTTTAGGTTATGTTAGGTTTGGTTAGTGTAGTTTAGTTTAGTTAAGTTCAGTTTGCATTAGGTTAGGTTAATTTAATTTAGTTTAGTTTAGGTTATGTTAGGTGAGTTTAATTTAGTTTATTTTAGTTTACGTTAGGTTAGGTTAGGTTAGGTTATGTTAGGTTAGGTTAGTGTAGTTTAGTTTAGTTTAGTTTAGATTTGACTCGTTTAGTTTATAATTTAATTTATAGTTCAGTTTAGTTTCGTTTAGTATAGTTTAGTTTTTTTTAATTTAGTTTTGTTTAATTTATTTTAATTTAGTTTAGTTTAGTTTAGTATATAGTTTAATTTTTAATATAGTTTAGTTTAGTTTAGTTTGGTTTGGTTTAGTTTAGTTCTGTTTGTTTTAGTTTAGTTTAGTTTAGGTTAGGTTAGCTTAGTTTAGTTTAGTTTAATTTAGGTTAGGTTGGGTTAGGTTAGTTTAGTTTACTTTAGTTTAGTTTAGGTTAGGTTAGCTTAGGTTATGTTAGGTGAGTTTATTTTAGTTTAGTAGTTTAGTTTAGTTTAGTTTAGGTTAGTTTAGTTTAGTTTCGTTTAGTTAAGTTTAGTTTATGTTAGGTTAGGTTTAGTTTGGATAGGTTAGGTTTGGTTAGGTTAGTTTAGTTTATTTTAGGTTAGTTAGGTTAGGTTAGGTTAGGTTAGTTAAATTTAATTTAGTTAGATTATAATTTAGTTTATAGTTTAGTTTAGTTTAGTTTATTGTTTAGTTTAGTTAAAGTTAGTTTAGGTTAGGTAAGGTTAGGTTAGGTTAGTTTAGTTTAGTATAGTTTAGTTTAGTTTAGTTTAGTGAATTTAGTTTAGTTTAGTTTAGGTTTTAGTTAAGCTTAGTTAGTTTGTTTAGATTAGTATAGTTTACTTTAGGTTAGGTTACGTAATTTTAGTTTAGGTTAGGTAAGGTTAGGTTAGGTGAAGTTATGTTAATTTAGTTTAGTTTAGTTTATTTTAGTTTATTTATAGTTTAGCTTAGTTTATAATTTAGTTTAGTTTAGTTTATAGTTTAGTTTATGGTTTAGTTTAGTTTCGTTTGGTTTGGTTTAAATTAGTTCTGTTTCGTTTAGTTTAGTTTAGTTTAGGTTAGCTTAGTTTAGTTTAGTTTACGTTAGGTTAGGTTAGGTTAGTTTAGTTTACTTTAGTTTAGTTTAGGTTAGGTTAGCTTAGGTTATGTTAGGTGAGTTTAGTTTAGTTTAATTTAGGTTAGGTTAGTTTAGTTTAGTTTCGTTTAGTTTAGTTTAGGTTAGGTTAGGTTTAGTTTGGTTAGGTTAGGTTAGGTTAGGTTAGTTTAGCTAATTTTAGTTTAGTTTATAGTTTCGTTAATTTAGTTTAGTTTAGTTTAGTGTATAATTAAGTTTATAGTTTAGTTTAGTTTATGGTTTAGTATAGTTTAGTTTAGTTTAGTTTAACTTAGTTTAGTTTAGATTCGTTTAGTTTAGTTTAGTTTAAGTTAGGTTAGGTATGGTTAGGTTAATTTAGTTTAGTTTAGTTTAATTTAGTTTATTTAATTTATAGTTTAGTTAAATTTAGTTTAGTTTATAGTTTAGATTATAGTTTAGTTTATTTTATATTTTAGTTTAGTTTAGTTAATGTTAGGTTAGTTTAGTTTAGTTTAGTTTAGTTTAGGTTAGGTGTGGTTAGGATAGTTTAGTTTAGTTTAGTTTAGTTTTAGTTTATAGTTTAGTTTAGTTTATTTTATACTTAAGTTCATAGTTTAGTATATAGTTTAGTTTAGGCTATTTTAGATTAGTTTAGTTTAGTTTGGTTTAGTTTAGGTTAGGTTTCTTTAGGTTAATTTAGTAAAGTTTAGTTTAGTTTTGTTTATTTAGTTTATTTTATAGTTTAGTTTAGTTAAGTTTAGTTTAGTTTAATTTAGTTTAGTTTAGTTTTGTTTAATTTAGTTTAGTTTAGTTTTGTTTAATTTAGATTAGTTTAATTTAGTTTAGTTTTGTTTAGATCAGGTTAGGTTGTTTAGGTTAGTTTAGTTTATTTTATTTTAGCTAAGTTTAGTTTAGTTTATAGTTTCGGTAATTTATTTTAGTTTAATTTAGTGTATAGTTAGGTTTATAGTTTAGTTTAGTTTATAGTTTATTTTATAGTTTAGTATATTTTAGTTTAGTTTAGTTTAGTTTAGCTTAGTTTAGTTTAGTTTCGTGTAGTTTAGGGTAAATAAGGTTAGGTTAGATTGGGTTAAGTTAGTTTAGTTTAGTTTTGTTTAGGTTAGTACAGGTTTGGTTAGGTTAGTTTAGTTCATTTTATTTTAATTTAGTGTAATTAATTTATAGTTTAGTTAAATTTAGTTTAGTTTATAGTTTAGATTATAGTTTAATTTAGTTCATTTTATATTTTAGTTTTGTTTAGTTTAGGTTAGGTTAGTTTTGTTTAGTTTATTTTAGGTTAGGTTAGTTTGGGTTAGAATAGTTTAGTTTAGTTTAGTTTATTTTTAATTTATAGTTTATTTTAGTTTTGTGAATACTTAAGTTTATAATTTATTTTATAATCTAGTTTAAAAATTTTGTTTAGGCTATTTTGGATTAGTTTAGCTTAGTTTAGTTTAGTTTAGTTTAGTTTAGAATAGGTTAGGTTAGGTTAGGTTAGTTTATGTTAGGTTAGGTTAGTGTAGTTTAGTTTAGTTTAGTTTATTTTATAGTTTAGTTTATAGTTTAGTTTAGTTAAGTTTAGTTTAGTTTATTGTTTAGTTTGCTTTAGTTTAGTTTTGTTTAATTTATTTTAGTTTAGTTTACTTTAGTTTAGTGTAGGTTAGGTTAGCTTAGGTTATGTAAGGTGAGTTTATTTTAGTTTAGTAGATTAGTTTAGTTTAGGTTAGGATAGTTTAGTTCAGTTTAGTTTAGTTTAGTTAAGCTTAGTTAGTTTAGTTTAGATTAGTATAGTTTACCTCAGGCTGGGTTAGGTAAGTTTAGTTTTGTTTAGGTTAGGTTAGGTTAGGTGAAGTTAGGTTACTTTAGTTTAGTTAAGTTTAATTTATTTTAGTTTATTTTAGTTTATTTATAGTTTAGTTTAGTTTATAATTTAGTTTAGTTTAGTTTAGATTAGGTTAGATTAGGTTAGATTAGTTTAGTTTAGTTTAGGTTAGGTTATGTTAGGATAGTTTAGTTTAGTTTATTTTAGATTAGTTTAGTTTAGTTTATAGTTTAGTTTATAGTTTAAATTAGTTTAGTTCAGATTAGTTTAGTTTAGTTTAGTTTACTTAAGTTTAGTTTAGGTTAGGTTAGGTTAGGTTAGGTTAGGTTATGTTAGGTTTGGTTAGTGTAGTTTAGTTTAGTTAAGTTCAGTTTATATTAGGTTAGGTTAATTTAATTTAGTTTAGTTTAGTTTAGGTTAGGTTAGGTGAGTTTAATTTAGTTTAGTTTAGTTTAGGTTAGGTTAGGTTAGGTTAGGTTAGGTTAGTTTATGTTAGGTTAGGTTAGTGTAGTTTAGTTTTGTTTAGTTTAGATTTGACTCGTTTAGTTTATAATTTAGTTTATAGTTCAGTTTAGTTTGGTTTAGTATAGTTTAGTTTTGTTTAATTTACTTTTGTTCAATTTATTTTAATTTAGAATAGTTTAGTTTAGTATATAGTTTAATTTTTAATATAGTTTAGTTTAGTTTATAGTTTAGTTTATGGTTTAGTTTAGTTTAGTTTGGTTTGGTTTAGTTTAGTTCTGTTTGTTTTAGTTTAGTTTAGTTTAGGTTAGGTTAGCTTAGTTTAGTTTAGTTTAATTTAGGTTAGGTTGGGTTAGGTTAGTTTAATTTACTTTAATTTAGTTTAGGTTAGATTAGCTTAGGTTATGTTAGGTGAGTTTATTAGTTTAGTAGTTTAGTTTAGTTTAGGTTAGGTTAGTTTAGTTTAGTTTAGTTTAGTTTAGTTTATGTTAGGTTAGGTTTAGTTTGGTTAGGTTAGGTTAGTTTAGTTTATTTTAGGTTAGTTTAGGTTTGGTTAGGTTAGGTTAGTTAAATTTAATTTATTTAGATTATAATTTAGTTTATAGTTTAGTTTAGTTTAGTTTATTGTTTAGTTTAGTTAAATTTAGTTTAGGTTAGGTAAGGTTAGGTTAGGTTAGTTTAGTTTAGTATAGTTTAATTTACTTTAGTTTAGTGAATTTAGTTTAGTTTAGTTTAGGTTTTAGTTAAGCTTAGTTAGTTTGTTTAGATTAGTATAGTTTACTTTAGGTTAGGTTACGTAATTTTAGTTTAGTTTAGGTTAGGTTAGGTTAGGTGAAGTTATGTTAATTTAGTTTAGTTTAGTTTATTTTAGTTTATTTAGAGTTTAGCTTAGTTTATAATTTAGTTTAATTTAGTTTATGGTTTAGTTTAGTTTCGTTTGGTTTGGTTTAGATTAGTTCTGTTTCGTTTAGTTTAGTTTAGTTTAGGTTAGGTTAGGTTAGTTTAGTTTTGTTTAGTTTACGTTAGGTTAGGTTAGGTTAGTTTAGTTTACTTTAGTTTAGTTTAGGTTAGGTTAGCTTAGGTTATGTTAGGTGAGTTTAGTTTAGTTTAATTTAGGTTAGGTTAGTTTAGTTTAGTTTCGTTTAGTTTAGTTTAGGTTAGGTTAGGTTTAGTTTGGTTAGGTTATGTTAGGTTAGGTTAGTTTAGCTAATTTTAGTTTAGTTTATAGTTTCGTTAATTTAGTTTAGTTTAGTTTAGTGTATAATTAAGTTTATAGTTTAGTTTAGTTTATGGTTTAGTATAGTTTAGTTTAGTTTAGTTTAACTTAGTTTAGTTTAGATTCGTTTAGTTTAGTTTAGTTTAAGTTAGGTTAGGTATGGTTAGGTTAATTTAGTTTAGTTTAGTTTAATTTAGTTTATTTAATTTATAGTTTAGTTAAATTTAGTTTAGTTTATAGTTTAGATTATAGTTTAGTTTATTTTATATTTTAGTTTAGTTTAGTTAATGTTAGGTTAGTTTAGTTTAGTTTAGTTTAGTTTAGGTTAGGTGTGGTTAGGATAGTTTAGTTTAGTTTAGTTTAGTTTTAGTTTATAGTTTAGTTTAGTTTATTTTATACTTAAGTTCATAGTTTAGTATATAGTTTAGTTTAGGCTATTTTAGATTAGTTTAGTTTAGTTTGGTTTAGTTTAGGTTAGGTTTGTTTAGGTTAATTTAGTAAAGTTTAGTTTAGTTTTGTTTATTTAGTTTATTTTATAGTTTAGTTTAGTTAAGTTTAGTTTAGTTTAATTTAGTTTAGTTTAGTTTTGTTTAATTTAGTTTAGTTTAGTTTTGTTTAATTTAGATTAGTTTAATTTAGTTTAGTTTTGTTTAGATCAGGTTAGGTTGTTTAGGTTAGTTTAGTTTATTTTAGTTTAGCTAAGTTTAGTTTAGTTTATAGTTTCGGTAATTTATTTTAGTTTAATTTAGTGTATAGTTAGGTTTATAGTTTAGTTTAGTTTATAGTTTATTTTATAGTTTAGTATATTTTAGTTTAGTTTAGTTTAGTTTTTGCTTAGTTTAGTTTAGTTTCGTTTAGTTTAGGGTAGGTAAGGTTAGGTTGGGTTCGGTTAAGTTAGTTTAGTTTAGTTTTGTTTAGGTTAGGTTAGGCTTGGTTAGGTTAGTTTAGTTCATTTTATTTTAATTTAGTGTAGTTAATTTATAGTTTAGTTAAATTTAGTTTAGTTTATAGTTTAGATTATAGTTTAGTTTAGTTCATTTTATATTTTAGTTTTGTTTAGTTTAGGTTAGGTTAGTTTAGTTCAGTTTATTTTAGGTTAGGTTAGTTTGGGTTAGAATAGTTTAGTTTAGTTTAGTTTATTTTTAATTTATAGTTTATTTTAGTTTTGTGAATACTTAAGTTTATCGTTTAGTTTATAATCTAGTTTATAGTTTAGTTTAGGCTATTTTGGATTAGTTTAGCTTAGTTTAGTTTAGTTTATTTTATAGTTTAGTTTATAGTTTAGTTTAGTTAAGTTTAGTTTAGTTTATTGTTTAGTTTGCTTTAGTTTAGTTTTGTTTAATTTATTTTAGTTTAGTTTAGTTTAGTTTCGTTTAGGTTACGTTAGGTTATGTTAATTTAGGTTAGCTTAGTTTAGTTTAGTTTAGGTTAGATTAAGTTAGGTTAGGTTAGTTAAGTTTACTTTAGTTAAGTTAAGTTTAGTTTAATTTATAGTTTAGTTTAGTTTGCTTTAGTTTATAGTTTAGTTTATTTTAGTTTAGTTTATTTTAGTTTAAAGTTTAGTTTATACTTTCGTTTACTTTAGTTAATAATTTTGGTTATTGGCTTAGTTTAGTTTAGTTTAATTATGTTTTATTTAGTTTAGTTTAGTTTCGTTTAGGTTTGGTTAGGTTAGGTTAGTTTAGTTTAATTCTATTTAGGTTAGGTTAGGTAATTTTAGGTTAGTATAGTTTACTTAATTTATTTTAGTTAATAGTTCAGTATAGTTTACAGTTTAGTTTATAGTTTAGTTCTGTTTATAGTGTAGTTTATAGTTTAGTTTACTTTAGTTTCGTTTAGGTTATGTTAGGTTAGGTTAGGTTGGATTAGCTTAGTTTAGTTTAGTTTAGTTTAGGTTAGGTTCGGTTACGTTATGTTATGTTAGCTTATGTTAGTTTAGTTTAGTTTAGTCTAGTTTAGTTAAGTTTAGTTTAGTTTATAGTTTAGTTTATATTAGTTTATTAGTTTAGTTTATAGTTAAGTATATAGCTTAGTTTAGTTTAGTTTAGTTTAGCTTAGTTTGTTTATTTTAAATTAGTATAGCTTACGTTACGTTAGGTTAAACCTACTTAACGTAAGCTAACGTACGTTAGGTTCGTTTAGTTTAGTTTAATTAGATTAGGTTAGGTTAAGTTAGGTTACTTTAGCTTAGTTTAGTTTAGTTTAGATAATTTATGGTTTAGTTTAGTGAAGTTTAATTTATAGATCAGTATATAGTTTACTTTAGTTTATAGTTCAGTTTAGGTTAGATTAATTTAAGTTAGATTAGGTTAGATTAGTTTAGTTTATTTTAGTTTCGGTTAGGTTAGATTAGGTTACATTAAGTTAGTTTAGGTTAGCTAGGTTTAGTTTAGTTTAGTATAGTTAAGTTTAGTTAAGTTTTGTTTAGTTTACAGTTTAGTTTAGTTAAGTTTAGTTTATAATTTAGTTTATAGTTCAGTTTAGTTTAGTTCATACTTTATTTTAGTTTACTTTAGTTTCAGTTTTAGTTTAGTTTAGTTTAGGTTAGGTTAGGTTAGGTTAGGTTAGGTTAGTTTAGTTTAGTTTAGTTTATGTTAGTTTAGGTTAGGTTAGGTTAGGTTATGATAGTTTAGTTTAGTTTAGTTTAGCTTAGGTTAGGTTAGTTTAGGGTATTTTACTTTAGTTTAGTTTAGTTTATAGTTTAGTATAGTTTATAGTTTACTTTAGTTTATAGTGTAGTTTAGTTTAGTTTAGTTTCGTATTTTGTAGGTTAGGTTCGGTTACGTTAGGTTATGTTAGGTTAAGTTAGTTTAGTTTAGTTTAGTTTAGTTCTGTTTAGTTTAGTTTATAGTTTAGTTTATTAATTAGTTTAGTTTAGTTTATAGTTAAGTATATAGTTTAGTATAGTTTAGTTTAGTGTAGTTTAGTTTAGATTAGCTTAGTTAGTTTATTTTGGATTAGTTTACTTTACGTTACGTTAGGTTAGGTTAATTTGTTTTACTTTAGGTTATGTTAGGTTAAGTCAGGTTACTTTAGTTTAGCATAGTTTAGTTTAGTTTAGATAATTTATAGTTTAGTTTAGTTTAGTTTATAGTTTAGTTTAGAGTTTAGTTTAGTTTAGTTTCGGTTAGGCTAGGTTAGGTTAGATTAATTTAATTTAGGTTAGGATAGTTTAGTTCAGTTTAGTTTAGTTTAGTTAAGCTTAGTTAGTTTAGTTTAGATTAGTATAGTTTACGTTACGTTAGGTTAGGTAAATTTAGTTTTGTTTAGGTTAGGTTAGGTTAGGTGAAGTTAGGTTACTTTAGTTTAGTTAAGTTTAATTTAGTTTAGTTTATTTTAGTTTATTTATAGTTTAGTTAGTTTATAATTTAGTTTAGTTTAGTGTAGTTTAGATTAGGTTAGGTTAGGTTAGATTAGTTTAGTTTAGTTTAGGTTAGGTTAGGTTAGGATAGTTTAGTTTAGTTTATTTTAGTTTAGTTTATAGTTTAGTTTACAGTTTAAATTAGTTTAGTTCAGAATAGTTTAGTTTAGTTTAGTTTACTTAAGTTTAGTTTAGGTTAGGTTAGGTTGGGTTAGGTTAGGTTATGTTAGGCTTGGTTAGTGTAGTTTAGTTTAGTTAAGTTCAGTTTATATTAGGTTAGGTTAATATAATTTAGTTTAGTTTAGTTTAGGTTAGGTTAGGTGAGTTTAATTTAATTTAGTTTAGTTTAGGTTAGGTTAGGTTAGGTTAGGTTATGTTAGGTTAGGTTAGTGTAGTTTAGTTTAGTTTAGTTTAGATTTGACTCGTTTAGTTTATAATTTAGTTTATAGTTCAGTTTAGTTTGATTTAGTATAGTTTAGTTTTGTTTAATTTACTTTTGTTTAATTTATTTTAATTTAGTTTAGTTTAGTTTAGTATATAGTTTAATTTTTAATATAGTTTAGTTTAGTTTATAGTTTAGTTTATGGTTTAGTTTAGTTTAGTTTGGTTTGGTTTAGTTTAGTTCTGTTTGTTTTAGTTTAGTTTAGTTTAGGTTAGGTTAGCTTAGTTTAGTTTAGTTTAATTTAGGTTAGGTTGGGTTAGGTTAGTTTAGTTTACTTTAGTTTAGTTCATTTTAGGTTAGCTTAGGTTATGTTAGGTGAGTTTATTTTAGTTTAGTAGTTTAGTTTAGTTTAGGCTAGGTTAGTTTAGTTTCGTTTAGTTTAGTTTAGTTTATGTTAGGTTAGGTTTAGTTAGGTTAGGTTAGGTTAGGTTAGGTTAGTTTAGTTTATTTTAGGTTAGTTTAGGTTAGGTTAGGTTAGGTTAGTTAAATTTAATTTATTTAGATTATAATTTAGTTTATAGTTTTGTTTAGTTTAGTTTATTGATTAGTTTAGTTAAATTTAGTTTAGGTTAGGTAAGGTTAGGTTAATTTAGTTTAGTTTAGTATAGTTTAATTTAGTTTAGTTTAGTGAATTTAGTTTAGTTTAGTTTAGGTTTTAGTTAAGCTTAGTTAGTTTGTTTAGATTAGTATAGTTTACTTTAGGTTAGGTTACGTAATTTTAGTTTAGTTTAGGTTAGGTTAGGTTAGGTGAAGTTATGTTAATTTAGTTTATTTTAGTTTATTTTAGTTTATTTAGAGTTTAGCTTAGTTTATAATTTAGTTTAATTTAGTTTATGGTTTAGTTTAGTTTCGTTTGGTTTGGTTTAGATTAGTTCTGTTTCGTTTAGTTTAGTTTAGTTTAGGTTAGGTTAGCTTAGTTTAGTTTAGTTTAGTTTACGTTAGGTTAGGTTAGGTTAGTTTAGTTTACTTTAGTTTAGTTTAGGTTAGGTTAGCTTAGGTTATGTTAGGTGAGTTTAGTTTAGTTTAGTTTAGGTTAGGTTAGTTTAGTTTAGTTTCGTTTAGTTTAGTTTAGTTTAGTTTAGGTTAGGTTTAGTTTGGTTAGATTAGGTTAGATTAGGTTAGTTTAGCTAATTTTAGTTTAGTTTATAGTTTCGTTAATTTAGTTTAGTTTAGTTTAGTGTATAGTTAAGTTTATAGTTTAGTTTAGTTTATGGTTTAGTATAGTTTAGTTTAGTTTAGTTTAACTTAGTTTAGTTTAGATTCGTTTAGTTTAGTTTAGGTTAAGTTAGGTTAGGTTTGGTTAGGTTAATTTAGTTTAGTTTAGTTTAATTTAGTTTATTTAATTTATAGTTTAGTTAAATTTAGTTTATAGTTTAGATTATAGTTTAGTTTATTTTATATTTTAGTTAATTTAGTTTAGGTTAGGTTAGTTTAGTTTAGTTTAGTTTAGTTTCGGTTAGGTTGGGTTAGGATAGTTTAGTTTAGTTTAGTTTAGTTTTAGTTTATAGTTTAGTTTAGTTTATTTTATACTTAAGTTCATAGTTTAGTTTATAGTTTAGTTTAGGCTATTTTAGATTAGTTTAGTTTAGTTTGGTTTAGTTTAGGTTTGGTTTGGTTAGGTTAATTTAGTAAAGTTTAGTTTAGTTTGGTTTATTTAGTTTTTTTTATAGTTTAGTTTAGTTAAGTTTAGTTTAGTTTAATTTAGTTTAGTTTAGTTTTGTTTAATTTAGTTTAGTTTAGTTTTGTTTAATTTAGTTTAGTTTAATTTAGTTTAGTTTAGTTAAGATCAGGTTAGGTTGTTTAGGTTAGTTTAGTTTAGTTCAGTTTAGCTAAGTTTAGTTTAGTTTATAGTTTCGGTAATTTATTTTAGTTTAATTTAGTGTATAGTTAGGTTTATAGTTTAGTTTAGTTTATAGTTTATTTTATAGTTTAGTATATTTTAGTTTAGCTTAGTTTAGTTTTTGCTTAGTTTAGTTTAGTTTCGTTTAGTTTAGGGTAGGTAAGGTTAGGTTGGGTTGGGTTAAGTTAGTTTAGTTTAGTTTTGTTTAGGTTAGGTTAGGCTTGGTTAGGTTAGTTTAGTTCATTTTATTTTAATTTAGTGTAGTTAATTTATAGTTTAGTTAAATTTAGTTTAGTTTATAGTTTAGATTATAGTTTTGTTTAGTTTAGGTTAGGTTAGTTTAGTTTAGTTTATTTTAGGTTAGGTTAGTTTGGGTTAGAATAGTTTAGTTTAGTTTAGTTTATTTTTAATTTATAGTTTATTTTAGTTTTGTGAATACTTAAGTTTATCGTTTAGTTTATAATCTAGTTTATAGTGTAGTTTAGGCTATTTTGGATTAGTTTAGTATAGTTTAGTTTAGTTTATTTTAGTTTAGAATAGGTTAAGTTAGGTTAATTTAGTATTGTTTAGTTTAGTTTAGTTTATTTAGTTTATTTTATAGTTTAGCTTATAGTTTAGTTTAGTTAAGTTTAGTTTATTGTTTAGTTTGCTTTAGTTTAGTTTTGTTTAATTTATTTTAGTTTAGTTTAGTTTAGTTTCGTTTAGGTTAGGGTAGGTTATGTTAATTTAGGTTAGCTTAGTTTAGTTTAGTTTAGGTTAGATTAAGTTAGGTTAGGTTAGTTAAGTTTAGTTTAGTTAAGTTAAGTTTAGTTTAATTTATAGTTTAGTTTAGTTTACTTTAGTTTATAGTTTAGTTTAGTTTATTTTAGTTTAAAGTTTAGTTTATACTTTCGTTTACTTTAGTTAATAATTTTGTTTATGGTTTAGTTTAGTTTAGTTTAATTATGTTTTATTTAGTTTAGTTTAGTTTCGTTTAGGTTTAGTTAGGTTAGGTTAGTTTAGTTTAATTCTATTTAGGTTAGGTTAGGTAATTTTAGGTTAGTATAGTTTACTTAATTTATTTTAGTTAATAGTTCAGTATAGTTTACAGTTTAGTTTATAGTTTAGTTCAGTTTATGGTGTAGTTTATAGTTTAGTTTAGTTTAGTTTCGTTTAGGTTATGTTAGGTTAGGTTAGGTTGGATTAGCTTAGTTTAGTTTAGTTTAGTTTAGGTTAGGTTCGGTTACGTTATGTTATGTTAGCTTATGTTAGTTTAGTTTAGTTTAGTTTAGTCTAGTTTAGTTAAGTTTAGTTTAGTTTATAGTTTAGTTTATATTAGTTTATTTATTAGTTTATAGTTAAGTATATAGTTTAGTTTAGTTTAGTTTAGTTTAGCTTAGTTTGTTTATTTTAGATTAGTATAGCTTACGTTACGTTAGGTTAAAGCTAACTTAACGTAAGCTAACGTAGGTTAGGTTCGTTTAGTTTATTTTAATTAGATTAGGTTAGGTTAAGTTAGGTTACTTTAGCTTAGTTTAGTTTAGTTTAGATAATTTATAGTTTAGTTTAGTTAAGTTTAATTTATAGATCAGTATATAGTTTACTTTAGTTTATAGTTCAGTTTAGGTTAGATTAGTTTAAGTTAGATTAGGATAGTTTAGTTTAGTTTATTTTAGTTTAGTTTAGTTTATAGTTTAAATTAGTTTAGTTCAGATTAGTTTAGTTTAGTTTAGTTTACTTAAGTTTAGTTTAGGTTAGGTTAGTTTAGGTTATGTTAGGTTTGGTTAGTGTAGTTTAGTTTAGTTAAGTTCAGTTTGCATTAGGTTAGGTTAATTTAATTTAGTTTAGTTTAGGTTATGTTAGGTGAGTTTAATTTAGTTTATTTTAGTTTACGTTAGGTTAGGTTAGGTTAGGTTATGTTAGGTTAGGTTAGTGTAGTTTAGTTTAGTTTAGTTTAGATTTGACTCGTTTAGTTTATAATTTAATTTATAGTTCAGTTTAGTTTCGTTTAGTATAGTTTAGTTTTTTTTAATTTAGTTTTGTTTAATTTTTAATTTAGTTTAGTTTAGTTTAGTATATAGTTTAATTTTTAATATAGTTTAGTTTAGTTTAGTTTGGTTTGGTTTAGTTTAGTTCTGTTTGTTTTAGTTTAGTTTAGTTTAGGTTAGGTTAGCTTAGTTTAGTTTAGTTTAATTTAGGTTAGGTTGGGTTAGGTTAGTTTAGTTTACTTTAGTTTAGTTTAGGTTAGGTTAGCTTAGGTTATGTTAGGTGAGTTTATTTTAGTTTAGTAGTTTAGTTTAGTTTAGTTTAGGTTAGTTTAGTTTAGTTTCGTTTAGTTAAGTTTAGTTTATGTTAGGTTAGGTTTAGTTTGGATAGGTTAGGTTTGGTTAGGTTAGTTTAGTTTATTTTAGGTTAGTTAGGTTAGGTTAGGTTAGGTTAGTTAAATTTAATTTAGTTAGATTATAATTTAGTTTATAGTTTAGTTTAGTTTAGTTTATTGTTTAGTTTAGTTAAAGTTAGTTTAGGTTAGGTAAGGTTAGGTTAGGTTAGTTTAGTTTAGTATAGTTTAGTTTAGTTTAGTTTAGTGAATTTAGTTTAGTTTAGTTTAGGTTTTAGTTAAGCTTAATTAGTTTGTTTAGATTAGTATAGTTTACTTTAGGTTAGGTTACGTAATTTTAGTTTAGGTTAGGTAAGGTTAGGTTAGGTGAAGTTATGTTAATTTAGTTTAGTTTAGTTTATTTTAGTTTATTTATAGTTTAGCTTAGTTTATAATTTAGTTTAGTTTAGTTTAGTTTATAGTTTAGTTTATTGTTTAGTTTAGTTTCGTTTGGTTTGGTTTAAATTAGTTCTGTTTCGTTTAGTTTAGTTTAGTTTAGGTTAGCTTAGTTTAGTTTAGTTTACGTTAGGTTAGGTTAGGTTAGTTTAGTTTACTTTAGTTTAGTTTAGGTTAGGTTAGCTTAGGTTATGTTAGGTGAGTTTAGTTTAGTTTAATTTAGGTTAGGTTAGTTTAGTTTAGTTTCGTTTAGTTTAGTTTAGGTTAGGTTAGGTTTAGTTTGGTTAGGTTAGGTTAGGTTAGGTTAGTTTAGCTAATTTTAGTTTAGTTTATAGTTTCGTTAATTTAGTTTAGTTTAGTTTAGTGTATAATTAAGTTTATAGTTTAGTTTAGTTTATGGTTTAGTATAGTTTAGTTTAGTTTAGTTTAACTTAGTTTAGTTTAGATTCGTTTAGTTTAGTTTAGTTTAAGTTAGGTTAGGTATGGTTAGGTTAATTTAGTTTAGTTTAGTTTAATTTAGTTTATTTAATTTATAGTTTAGTTAAATTTAGTTTAGTTTATAGTTTAGATTATAGTTTAGTTTATTTTATATTTTAGTTTAGTTTAGTTAATGTTAGGTTAGTTTAGTTTAGTTTAGTTTAGTTTAGGTTAGGTGTGGTTAGGATAGTTTAGTTTAGTTTAGTTTAGTTTTAGTTTATAGTTTAGTTTAGTTTATTTTATACTTAAGTTCATAGTTTAGTATATAGTTTAGTTTAGGCTATTTTAGATTAGTTTAGTTTAGTTTGGTTTAGTTTAGGTTAGGTTTCTTTAGGTTAATTTAGTAAAGTTTAGTTTAGTTTTGTTTATTTAGTTTATTTTATAGTTTAGTTTAGTTAAGTTTAGTTTAGTTTAATTTAGTTTAGTTTAGTTTTGTTTAATTTAGTTTAGTTTAGTTTTGTTTAATTTAGATTAGTTTAATTTAGTTTAGTTTTGTTTAGATCAGGTTAGGTTGTTTAGGTTAGTTTAGTTTATTTTAGTTTAGCTAAGTTTAGTTTAGTTTATAGTTTCGGTAATTTATTTTAGTTTAATTTAGTGTATAGTTAGGTTTATAGTTTAGTTTAGTTTATAGTTTATTTTATAGTTTAGTATATTTTAGTTTAGTTTAGTTTAGTTTAGCTTAGTTTAGTTTAGTTTCGTTTAGTTTAGGGTAAATAAGGTTAGGTTAGATTGGGTTAAGTTAGTTTAGTTTAGTTTTGTTTAGGTTAGTACAGGTTTGGTTAGGTTAGTTTAGTTCATTTTATTTTAATTTAGTGTAATTAATTTATAGTTTAGTTAAATTTAGTTTAGTTTATAGTTTAGATTATAGTTTAGTTTAGTTCATTTTATATTTTAGTTTTGTTTAGTTTAGGTTAGGTTAGTTTTGTTTAGTTTATTTTAGGTTAGGTTAGTTTGGGTTAGAATAGTTTAGTTTAGTTTAGTTTATTTTTAATTTATAGTTTATTTTAGTTTTGTGAATACTTAAGTTTATAATTTATTTTATAATCTAGTTTAAAAATTTAGTTTAGGCTATTTTGGATTAGTTTAGCTTAGTTTAGTTTAGTTTAGTTTAGTTTAGAATAGGTTAGGTTAGGTTAGGTTAGTTTATGTTAGGTTAGGTTAGTGTAGTTTAGTTTAGTTTAGTTTATTTTATAGTTTAGTTTATAGTTTAGTTTAGTTAAGTTTAGTTTAGTTTATTGTTTAGTTTGCTTTAGTTTAGTTTTGTTTAATTTATTTTAGTTTAGTTTACTTTAGTTTAGTTTAGGTTAGGTTAGCTTAGGTTATGTTAGGTGAGTTTATTTTAGTTTAGTAGATTAGTTTAGTTTAGGTTAGGATAGTTTAGTTCAGTTTAGTTTAGTTTAGTTAAGCTTAGTTAGTTTAGTTTAGATTAGTATAGTTTACCTCAGGCTGGGTTAGGTAAGTTTAGTTTTGTTTAGGTTAGGTTAGGTTAGGTGAAGTTAGGTTACTTTAGTTTAGTTAAGTTTAATTTATTTTGGTTTATTTTAGTTTATTTATAGTTTAGTTTAGTTTATAATTTAGTTTAGTTTAGTTTAGATTAGGTTAGATTAGGTTAGATTAGTTTAGTTTAGTTTAGGTTAGGTTATGTTAGGATAGTTTAGTTTAGTTTATTTTAGATTAGTTTAGTTTAGTTTATAGTTTAGTTTATAGTTTAAATTAGTTTAGTTCAGATTAGTTTAGTTTAGTTTAGTTTACTTAAGTTTAGTTTAGGTTAGGTTAGGTTAGGTTAGGTTAGGTTAGGTTATGTTAGGTTTGGTTAGTGTAGTTTAGTTTAGTTAAGTTCAGTTTATATTAGGTTAGGTTAATTTAATTTAGTTTAGTTTAGTTTAGGTTAGGTTAGGTGAGTTTAATTTAGTTTAGTTTAGTTTAGGTTAGGTTAGGTTAGGTTAGGTTAGGTTATGTTAGGTTAGGTTAGTGTAGTTTAGTGTAGTTTAGTTTAGATTTGACTCGTTTAGTTTATAATTTAGTTTATAGTTCAGTTTAGTTTGGTTTAGTATAGTTTAGTTTTGTTTAATTTATTTTAATTTAAATTAGTTTAGTTTAGTATATAGTTTAATTTTTAATATAGTTTAGTTTAGTTTATAGTTTAGTTTATGGTTTAGTTTAGTTTAGTTTGGTTTGGTTTAGTTTAGTTCTGTTTGTTTTAGTTTAGTTTAGTTTAGGTTAGGTTAGCTTAGTTTAGTTTAGTTTAATTTAGGTTAGGTTGGGTTAGGTTAGTTTAATTTACTTTAATTTAGTTTAGGTTAGGTTAGCTTAGGTTATGTTAGGTGAGTTTATTAGTTTAGTAGTTTAGTTTAGTTTAGGTTAGGTTAGTTTAGTTTAGTTTATGTTAGGTTAGGTTTACTTTGGTTAGGTTAGGTTAGTTTAGTTTATTTTAGGTTAGTTTAGGTTTGGGTAGGTTAGGTTAGTTAAATTTAATCTATTTAGATTATAATTTAGTTTATAGTTTAGTTTAGTTTAGTTTATTGTTTAGTTTAGTTAAATTTAGTTTAGGTTAGGTAAGGTTAGGTTAGGTTAGTTTAGTTTAGTATAGTTTAATTTACTTTAGTTTAGTGAATTTAGTTTAGTTTAGTTTAGGTTTTAGTTAAGCTTAGTTAGTTTGTTTAGATTAGTATAGTTTACTTTAGGTTAGGTTACGTAATTTTAGTTTAGTTTAGGTTAGGTTAGGTTAGGTGAAGTTATGTTAATTTAGTTTAGTTTAGTTTATTTTAGTTTATTTAGAGTTTAGCTTAGTTTATATTTTAGTTTAATTTAGTTTATGGTTTAGTTTAGTTTCGTTTGGTTTGGTTTAGACTAGTGATGTTTCGTTTAGTTTAGTTTAGTTTAGGTTAGGTTAGCTTAGTTTAGTTTAGTTTAGTTTACGTTAGGTTAGGTTAGGTTAGTTTAGTTTACTTTAGTTTAGTTTAGGTTAGGTTAGCTTAGGTTATGTTAGGTGAGTTTAGTTTAGTTTAGTTTAGGTTAGGTTAGTTTAGTTTAGTTTCGTTTAGTTTAGTTTAGTTTAGGTTAGGTTAGGTTTAGTTTGGTTAGATTAGGTTAGATTAGGTTAGTTTGGCTAATTTTAGTTTAGTTTATAGTTTCGTTAATTTAGTTTAGTTTAGTTTAGTGTATAGTTAAGTTTATAGTTTAGTTTAGTTTATGGTTTAGTATAGTTTAGTTTAGTTTAGTTTAACTTAGTTTAGTTTAGATTCGTTTAGTTTAGTTTAGAATAAGTTAGGTTAGGTTTGGTTAGGTTAATTTAGTTTAGTTTAGTTTAATTTAGTTTATTTAATTTATAGTTTAGTTAAATTTAGTTTAGTTTATAGTTTAGATTATAGTTTAGTTTATTTTATATTTTAGTTTAGTTTAGTTTAGGTTAGGTTAGTTTAGTTTAGTTTAGTTTAGTTTCAGTTAGGTTGGGTTAGGATAGTTTAGTTTAGTTTAGTTTAGTTTTAGTTTATAGTTTAGTTTAGTTTATTTTATACTTAAGTTCATAGTTTAGTTTATAGTTTAGTTTAGGGTATTTTAGATTAGTTTAGTTTAGTTTGGTTTAGTTTAGGTTTGGTTTGGTTAGGTTAATTTAGTAAAGTTTAGTTTAGTTTGGTTTATTTAGTTTATTTTATAGTTTAGTTTAGTTAAGTTTAGTTTAGTTTAATTTAGTTTAGTTTAGTTTTGTTTAATTTAGACAAGTTTAGTTTTGTTTAATTTAGTTTAGTTTAATTTAGTTTAGTTTAGTTAAGATCAGGTTAGGTTGTTTAGGTTAGTTTAGTTTAGTTCAGTTTAGCTAAGTTTAGTTTAGTTTATAGTTTCGGTAATTTATTTTAGTTTAATTTAGTGTATAGTTAGGTTTATAGTTTAGTTTAGTTTATAGTTTATTTTATAGTTTAGTATATTTTAGTTTAGTTTAGTTTAGTTTTTGCTTAGTTTAGTTTAGTTTCGTTTAGTTTAGGGTAGGTAAGGTTAGGTTGGGTTCGGTTAAGTTAGTTTAGTTTAGTTTTGTTTAGGTTAGGTTAGGCTTGGTTAGGTTAGTTTAGTTCATTTTATTTTAATTTAGTGTAGTTAATTTATAGTTTAGTTAAATTTAGTTTAGTTTATAGTTTAGATTATAGTTTAGTTTAGTTCATTTTATATTTTAGTTTTGTTTAGTTTAGGTTAGGTTAGTTTAGTTCAGTTTATTTTAGGTTAGGTTAGTTTGGGTTAGAATAGTTTAGTTTAGTTTAGTTTATTTTTAATTTATAGTTTATTTTAGTTTTGTGAATACTTAAGTTTATCGTTTAGTTTATAATCTAGTTTATAGTTTAGTTTAGGCTATTTTGGATTAGTTTAGCTTAGTTTAGTTTAGTTTATTTTATAGTTTAGTTTATAGTTTAGTTTAGTTAAGTTTAGTTTAGTTTATTGTTTAGTTTGCTTTATTTTAGTTTTGTTTAATTTATTTTAGTTTAGTTTAGTTTAGTTTCGTTTAGGTTAGGTTAGGTTATGTTAATTTAGGTTAGCTTAGTTTAGTTTAGTTTAGGTTAGATTAAGTTAGGTTAGGTTAGTTAAGTTTACTTTAGTTAAGTTAAGTTTAGTTTAATTTATAGTTTAGTTTAGTTTGCTTTAGTTTATAGTTTAGTTTATTTTAGTTTAGTTTATTTTAGTTTAAAGTTTAGTTTATACTTTCGTTTACTTTAGTTAATAATTTTGGTTATTGGCTTAGTTTAGTTTAGTTTAATTATGTTTTATTTAGTTTAGTTTAGTTTCGTTTAGGTTTGGTTAGGTTAGGTTAGTTTAGTTTAATTCTATTTAGGTTAGGTTAGGTAATTTTAGGTTAGTATAGTTTACTTAATTTATTTTAGTTAATAGTTCAGTATAGTTTACAGTTTAGTTTATAGTTTAGTTCTGTTTATAGTGTAGTTTATAGTTTAGTTTAGTTTAGTTTCGTTTAGGTTATGTTAGGTTAGGTTAGGTTGGATTAGCTTAGTTTAGTTTAGTTTAGTTTAGGTTAGGTTCGGTTACGTTATGTTATGTTAGCTTATGTTAGTTTAGTTTAGTTTAGTCTAGTTTAGTTAAGTTTAGTTTAGTTTATAGTTTAGTTTATATTAGTTTATTAGTTTAGTTTATAGTTAAGTATATAGCTTAGTTTAGTTTAGTTTAGTTTAGCTTAGTTTGTTTATTTTAAATTAGTATAGCTTACGTTACGTTAGGTTAAACCTACTTAACGTAAGCTAACGTACGTTAGGTTCGTTTAGTTTAGTTTAATTAGATTAGGTTAGGTTAAGTTAGGTTACTTTAGCTTAGTTTAGTTTAGTTTAGATAATTTATGGTTTAGTTTAGTGAAGTTTAATTTATAGATCAGTATATAGTTTACTTTAGTTTATAGTTCAGTTTAGGTTAGATTAATTTAAGTTAGATTAGGTTAGATTAGTTTAGTTTATTTTAGTTTCGGTTAGGTTAGATTAGGTTACATTAAGTTAGTTTAGGTTAGCTTAGTTTAGTTTAGTTTAGTATAGTTAAGTTTAGTTAAGTTTTGTTTAGTTTACAGTTTAGTTTAGTTAAGTTTAGTTTATAATTTAGTTTATAGTTCAGTTTAGTTTAGTTCATACTTTATTTTAGTTTACTTTAGTTTCAGTTTTAGTTTAGTTTAGTTTAGGTTAGGTTAGGTTAGGTTAGGTTAGTTTAGTTTAGTTTAGTTTATGTTAGTTTAGGTTAGGTTAGGTTAGGTTATGATAGTTTAGTTTAGTTTAGTTTAGCTTAGGTTAGGTTAGTTTAGGGTATTTTACTTTAGTTTAGTTTAGTTTATAGTTTAGTATAGTTTATAGTTTACTTTAGTTTATAGTGTAGTTTAGTTTAGTTTAGTTTCGTATTTTGTAGGTTAGGTTCGGTTACGTTAGGTTATGTTAGGTTAAGTTAGTTTAGTTTAGTTTAGTTTAGTTATGTTTAGTTTAGTTTATAGTTTAGTTTATTAATTAGTTTAGTTTAGTTTATAGTTAAGTATATAGTTTAGTATAGTTTAGTTTAGTGTAGTTTAGTTTAGATTAGCTTAGTTAGTTTATTTTGGATTAGTTTACTTTACGTTACGTTAGGTTAGGTTAATTTGTTTTACTTTAGGTTATGTTAGGTTAAGTCAGGTTACTTTAGTTTAGCATAGTTTAGTTTAGTTTAGATAATTTATAGTTTAGTTTAGTTTAGTTTATAGTTTAGTTTACAGTTTAGTTTAGTTTAGTTTCGGTTAGGCTAGGTTAGGTTAGATTAATTTAATTTAGGTTAGGATAGTTTAGTTCAGTTTAGTTTAGTTTAGTTAAGCTTAGTTAATTTAGTTTAGATTAGTATAGTTTACGTTACGTTAGGTTAGGTAAATTTAGTTTTGTTTAGGTTAGGTTAGGTTAGGTGAAGTTAGGTTACTTTAGTTTAGTTAAGTTTAATTTAGTTTAGTTTATTTTAGTTTATTTATAGTTTAGTTAGTTTATAATTTAGTTTAGTTTAGTGTAGTTTAGATTAGGTTAGGTTAGGTTAGATTAGTTTAGTTTAGTTTAGGTTAGGTTAGGTTAGGATAGTTTAGTTTAGTTTATTTTAGTTTAGTTTATAGTTTAGTTTACAGTTTAAATTAGTTTAGTTCAGAATAGTTTAGTTTAGTTTAGTTTACTTAAGTTTAGTTTAGGTTAGGTTAGGTTGGGTTAGGTTAGGTTATGTTAGGCTTGGTTAGTGTAGTTTAGTTTAGTTAAGTTCAGTTTATATTAGGTTAGGTTAATATAATTTAGTTTAGTTTAGTTTAGGTTAGGTTAGGTGAGTTTAATTTAATTTAGTTTAGTTTAGGTTAGGTTAGGTTAGGTTAGGTTATGTTAGGTTAGGTTAGTGTAGTTTAGTTTAGTTTAGTTTAGATTTGACTCGTTTAGTTTATAATTTAGTTTATAGTTCAGTTTAGTTTGATTTAGTATAGTTTAGTTTTGTTTAATTTACTTTTGTTTAATTTATTTTAATTTAGTTTAGTTTAGTTTAGTATATAGTTTAATTTTTAATATAGTTTAGTTTAGTTTATAGTTTAGTTTATGGTTTAGTTTAGTTTAGTTTGGTTTGGTTTAGTTTAGTTCTGTTTGTTTTAGTTTAGTTTAGTTTAGGTTAGGTTAGCTTAGTTTAGTTTAGTTTAATTTAGGTTAGGTTGGGTTAGGTTAGTTTAGTTTACTTTAGTTTAGTTCGTTTTAGGTTAGCCTAGGTTATGTTAGGTGAGTTTATTTTAGTTTAGTAGTTTAGTTTAGTTTAGGCTAGGTTAGTTTAGTTTCGTTTAGTTTAGTTTAGTTTATGTTAGGTTAGGTTTAGTTAGGTTAGGTTAGGTTAGGTTAGGTTAGTTTAGTTTATTTTAGGTTAGTTTAGGTTAGGTTAGGTTAGGTTAGTTAAATTTAATTTATTTAGATTATAATTTAGTTTATAGTTTTGTTTAGTTTAGTTTATTGATTAGTTTAGTTAAATTTAGTTTAGGTTAGGTAAGGTTAGGTTAATTTAGTTTAGTTTAGTATAGTTTAATTTAGTTTAGTTTAGTGAATTTAGTTTAGTTTAGTTTAGGTTTTAGTTAAGCTTAGTTAGTTTGTTTAGATTAGTATAGTTTACTTTAGGTTAGGTTACGTAATTTTAGTTTAGTTTAGGTTAGGTAAGGTTAGGTGAAGTTATGTTAATTTACTTTATTTTAGTTTATTTTAGTTTATTTAGAGTTTAGCTTAGTTTATAATTTAGTTTAATTTAGTTTATGGTTTAGTTTAGTTTCGTTTGGTTTGGTTTAGATTAGTTCTGTTTCGTTTAGTTTAGTTTAGTTTAGGTTAGGTTAGCTTAGTTTAGTTTAGTTTAGTTTACGTTAGGTTAGGTTAGGTTAGTTTAGTTTACTTTAGTTTAGTTTAGGTTAGGTTAGCTTAGGTTATGTTAGGTGAGTTTAGTTTAGTTTAGTTTAGGTTAGGTTAGTTTAGTTTAGTTTCGTTTAGTTTAGTTTAGTTTAGTTTAGGTTAGGTTTAGTTTGGTTAGATTAGGTTAGATTAGGTTAGTTTAGCTAATTTTAGTTTAGTTTATAGTTTCGTTCATTTAGTTTAGTTTAGTTTAGTGTATAGTTAAGTTTATAGTTTAGTTTAGTTTATGGTTTAGTATAGTTTAGTTTAGTTTAGTTTAACTTAGTTTAGTTTAGATTCGTTTAGTTTAGTTTAGGTTAAGTTAGGTTAGGTTTGGTTAGGTTAATTTAGTTTAGTTTAGTTTAATTTAGTTTATTTAATTTATAGTTTAGTTAAATTTAGTTTAGTTTATAGTTTAGATTATAGTTTAGTTTATTTTATATTTTAGTTAATTTAGTTTAGGTTAGGTTAGTTTAGTTTAGTTTAGTTTAGTTTCGGTTAGGTTGGGTTAGGATAGTTTAGTTTAGTTTAGTTTAGTTTTAGTTTATAGTTTAGTTTAGTTTATTTTATACTTAAGTTCATAGTTTAGTTTATAGTTTAGTTTAGGCTATTTTAGATTAGTTTAGTTTAGTTTGGTTTAGTTTAGGTTTGGTTTGGTTAGGTTAATTTAGTAAAGTTTAGTTTAGTTTGGTTTATTTAGTTTTTTTTATAGTTTAGTTTAGTTAAGTTTAGTTTAGTTTAATTTAGTTTAGTTTAGTTTTGTTTAATTTAGTTTAGTTTAGTTTTGTTTAATTTAGTTTAGTTTAATTTAGTTTAGTTTAGTTAAGATCAGGTTAGGTTGTTTAGGTTAGTTTAGTTTAGTTCAGTTTAGCTAAGTTTAGTTTAGTTTATAGTTTCGGTAATTTATTTTAGTTTAATTTAGTGTATAGTTAGGTTTATAGTTTAGTTTAGTTTATAGTTTATTTTATAGTTTAGTATATTTTAGTTTAGCTTAGTTTAGTTTTTGCTTAGTTTAGTTTAGTTTCGTTTAGTTTAGGGTAGGTAAGGTTAGGTTGGGTTGGGTTAAGTTAGTTTAGTTTAGTTTTGTTTAGGTTAGGTTAGGCTTGGTTAGGTTAGTTTAGTTCATTTTATTTTAATTTAGTGTAGTTAATTTATAGTTTAGTTAAATTTAGTTTAGTTTATAGTTTAGATTATAGTTTTGTTTAGTTTAGGTTAGGTTAGTTTAGTTTAGTTTATTTTAGGTTAGGTTAGTTTGGGTTAGAATAGTTTAGTTTAGTTTAGTTTATTTTTAATTTATAGTTTATTTTAGTTTTGTGAATACTTAAGTTTATCGTTTAGTTTATAATCTAGTTTATAGTGTAGTTTAGGCTATTTTGGATTAGTTTAGTATAGTTTAGTTTAGTTTATTTTAGTTTAGAATAGGTTAAGTTAGGTTAATTTAGTATTGTTTAGTTTAGTTTAGTTTATTTAGTTTATTTTATAGTTTAGCTTATAGTTTAGTTTAGTTAAGTTTAGTTTATTGTTTAGTTTGCTTTAGTTTTGTTTAATTTATTTTAGTTTAGTTTAGTTTAGTTTCGTTTAGGTTAGGGTAGGTTATGTTAATTTAGGTTAGCTTAGTTTAGTTTAGTTTAGGTTAGATTAAGTTAGGTTAGGTTAGTTAAGTTTAGTTTAGTTAAGTTAAGTTTAGTTTAATTTATAGTTTAGTTTAGTTTACTTTAGTTTATAGTTTAGTTTAGTTTAGTTTATTTTAGTTTAAAGTTTAGTTTATACTTTCGTTTACTTTAGTTAATAATTTTGTTTATGGTTTAGTTTAGTTTAGTTTAATTATGTTTTATTTAGTTTAGTTTAGTTTCGTTTAGGTTTAGTTAGGTTAGGTTAGTTTAGTTTAATTCTATTTAGGTTAGGTTAGGTAATTTTAGGTTAGTATAGTTTAGTTAATTTATTTTAGTTAATAGTTCAGTATAGTTTACAGTTTAGTTTATAGTTTAGTTCAGTTTATGGTGTAGTTTATAGTTTAGTTTAGTTTAGTTTCGTTTAGGTTATGTTAGGTTAGGTTAGGTTGGATTAGCTTAGTTTAGTTTAGTTTAGTTTAGGTTAGGTTCGGTTACGTTATGTTATGTTAGCTTATGTTAGTTTAGTTTAGTTTAGTTTAGTCTAGTTTAGTTAAGTTTAGTTTAGTTTATAGTTTAGTTTATATTAGTTTATTTATTAGTTTATAGTTAAGTATATAGTTTAGTTTAGTTTAGTTTAGTTTAGCTTAGTTTGTTTATTTTAGATTAGTATAGCTTACGTTACGTTAGGTTAAAGCTAACTTAACGTAAGCTAACGTAGGTTAGGTTCGTTTAGTTTATTTTAATTAGATTAGGTTAGGTTAAGTTAGGTTACTTTAGCTTAGTTTAGTTTAGTTTAGATAATTTATGGTTTAGTTTAGTTAAGTTTAATTTATAGATCAGTATATAGTTTACTTTAGTTTATAGTTCAGTTTAGGTTAGATTAGTTTAAGTTAGATTAGGTTAGATTAGTTTAGTTTAGTTTAGTTTCGGTTAGGTTAGATTAGGTTACATTAAGTTAGTTTAGGTTAGTTTAGTTTAGTTTAGTTTAGTATAGTTAAGTTTAGTTAAGTTTTGTTTAGTTTACAGTTTAGTTTAGTTAAGTTTAGTTTATAATTTAGTTTATAGTTCAGTTTAGTTTAGTTCATACTTTATTTTAGTTTACTTTAGTTTCAGTTTTAGTTTACTTTAATTTAGGTTAGGTTAGGTTAGGCTAGTTTAGTTTAGTTTAGTTTATGTTAGTTTAGGTTAGGTTAGGTTAGGTTATGTTAGTTTAGTTTAGTTTAGCTTAGTTTAGCTTAGGTTAGGTTAGTTTAGGATATTTTACTTTAGTTTAGTTTAGTTTATAGTTTAGTATAGTTTATAGTTTAGTTTATAGTTTACTTTAGTTTATAGTGTAGTTTAGTTTAGTTTAGTTTCGTTTTTTTTAGGTTAGGTTCGGTTACGTTAGGTTATGTTAGGTTAAGTTAGTTTAGTTTAGTTTAGTTTAGTTATGTTTAGTTTAGTTTATAGTTTAGTTTATTAATTAGTTTAGTTTAGTTTATAGTTAAGTATATAGTTTAGTATAGTTTAGTTTAGTGTAGTTTAGTTTAGATTAGCTTAGTTAGTTTATTTTGGATTAGTTTACTTTACGTAACGTTAGGTTAGGTTAATTTATTTTAGTTTAGGTTAGGTTAGGTTAAGTCAGGTTACTTTAGTTTAGCATAGTTTAGTTTAGTTTAGATAATTTATAGTTTAGTTTAGTTTAGTTTATAGTTTAGTTTAGTTAAGTTTAGTTTAGGTTAATTTAGGTTAGGTTAGGTTAGTTTAGTTTAGTTTAGTTTAGTGAATTTAGTTTAGTTTAGTTTAGGTTAGGTTAGGTTAGTTTACTTTAATTCACTTTAAGTTATGTCAGGTTAGTTTAGGTTAGTTTACTTTAGTTGAGTTTAGTTTAGTTTATACTTTAGATTTGTTTAGTTTAGTTTAGTGTAGTTTAGTTTATAGTTTTGTTTATAGTTTAGTTTAGTTAAGTTTAGTTTCGTTTAGGTTAGGTTAGGTTAGATTAGTTTAGTTTAGTTTAGTTTCGTTTAGGTTAGTTAGTTAGTTTAGTTCAGTTTAGGTTATGTCAGGTTAGTTTAGGTTAGTTTACTTAAGTTTAGTTTAGTTTATAATTTAGATTTGTTTAGTTTAGTTTAGTTTAGTTTATGGTTTTGTTTATAGTTTAGTTTAGTTTAATTTAGTTTAGTTCAGTTTAGGATATGTCAGGTTAGTTTAGGTTAGTTTACTTTAGTTTAGTTTAGTTTATAATTTAGATTTGTTTAGTTTAGTTTAGTTTAGTTTATGGTTTTGTTTATAGTATAGTATAGTTTAGTTTAGTTTAGTTTAGGGTAGGTTAGATTAGTTTAGTTTATTGTAGTTTAGGTTAGGTTTGGTTAGGGTAGTTTAGTTAAATTTATATTTTAGTTTAGGTTAGGTTACCTTAGGTTAGGTTAGGTTAGGTTAGTTTAGTTTAGATTAGTTTAGTTTACTTTACTTTAGTTTTGTTTAGTTTTGTTTAGGTTAGGTTAGGTTAGTTTAGGTTAGGTTAGGTTAGCGTATTTTGGTTTAGTTTAGTTTAGTTAAGTTTTGTTTAGTTTATAGTTTAGTTTAGTTTAGTTTAGCTTGGTTTAGTTTAGGTTGGGTTAGGTTAGTTTAGTTTAGTTTAGATTGGTTTATTTTAGTTTAGTTTAGGTTAGGTGAGCATAGGTTAGTTTAGTTTAATTTAGATTAGGTTATTTAGGTTAGGTTATGTTAAAGTTAGTTTAGTTTAGTTTATGTTAGTTTAGGTTAGGTTAGGTTAGGTTAGGTTATGTTAGTTTAGTTTAGTTTAGCTTAGTTTAGCTTAGGTTAGGTTAGTTTAGGTTATTTTACTTTAGTTTAGTTTAGTTTAGTTTATAGTTTAGTATAGTTTATGGTTTAGTTTATAGTTTACTTTAGTTTATAGTGTAGTTTAGTTTAGTTTAGTTTCGTTTCGTTTAGGTTAGGTTCGGTTACGTTAGGTTATGTTAGGTTAAGTTAGTTTAGTTTAGTTTAGTTTAGTTATGTTTAGTTTAGTTTATAGTTTAGTTTATTAATTAGTTTTGTTTAGTTTATAATTAAGTATATAGTTTAGTATAGTTTAGTTTAGTGTAGTTTAGTTTAGATTAGCTTAGTTAGTTTATTTTGGATTAGTTTACTTTACGTTACATTAGGTTAGGTTAATTTATTTTAGTTTAGGTTAGGTTAGGTTAAGTCAGGTTACTTTAGTTTAGCATAGTTTAGTTAAATTTAGATAATTTTAGTTTATTTATAGTTTAGTTTAGTTTATAATTTAGTTTAGTTTAGTGTAGTTTAGATTAGGTTAGGTTAGGTTAGATTAGTTTAGTTTAGGTTAGGTTAGGTTAGGATAGTTTAGTTTAGTTTATTTTAGTTTAGTTTAGTTTAGTTTATAGTTTAGTTTATAGTTTAAATTAGTTTAGTTCAGATTAGTTTAGTTTAGTTTACTTAAGTTTAGTTTAGGTTAGGTTAGGTTAGGTTCGGTTATGTTAGGTTTGGTTAGTGTAGTTTAGTTTAGTTAAGTTCAGTTTATATTAGGTTAGGTTAATTTAATTTAGTTTAGCTTAGTTTAGGTTAGGTGAGTTTAATTTAATTTAGTTTAGTTTAGGTTAGGTTAGGTTAGGTTAGGTTAGGTTATGTTAGGTTAGGTTAGTGTAGTTTAGTGTAGTTTAGTTTAGATTTGACTCGTTTAGTATATAATTTAGTTTATAGTTCAGTTTAGTTTGGTTTAGTATAGTTTAGTTTTGTTTAATTTATTTTAATTTAAATTAGTTTAGTTTAGTATATAGTTTAATTTTTAATATAGTTTAGTTTAGTTTATAGTTTAGTTTATGGTTTAGTTTAGTTGAGTTTGGTTTGGTTTAGTTTAGTTCTGTTTGTTTTAGTTTAGTTTAGGTTAGGTTAGCTTAGTTTAGTTTAGTTTAATTTAGGTTAGGTTGGGTTAGGTTAGTTTAGTTTACTTTAGTTTAGTTTAGGTTAGGTTAGCTTAGGTTATGTTAGGTGAGTTTATTTTAGTTTAGTAGTTTAGTTTAGTTTAGGTTAGGTTAGTTTAGTTTAGTTTCGTTTAGTTTAGTTTAGTTTATGTTAGGTTAGGTTTAGTTTGGTTAGGTTAGGTTAGGTAAGGTTAGTTTAGTTTATTGTTTAGTTTAGTTAAATTTAGTTTAGGTTAGGTAATGTTAGGTTAGGTTAGTTTAGTTTAGTATAGTTTAGTTTAGTTTAGTTTAGTGAATTTAGTTTAGTTTAGTTAAATTTAGTTTAGGTTAGGTAAGGTTAGGTTTGGTTAGTTTAGTTTAGTATAGTTTAGTTTAGTTTAGTTTAGTGAATTTAGTTTAGTTTAGTTTAGGTTTTAGTTAAGCTTAGTTAGTTTGTTTAGATTAGTATAGTTTACTTTAGGTTAGGTTACGTAATTTTAGTTTAGTTTAGGTTAGGTTAGGTTAGGTGAAGTTATGTTAATTTAGTTTAGTTTAGTTTATTTTAGTTTATTTATAGTTTAGCATAGTATATAATTTAGTTAATTTAGTTTATAATTTAGTTTATGGTTTAGTTTAGTTTCGTTTGGTTTGGTTTAGATTAGTTCTGTTTCGTTTAGTTTAGTTTAGTTTAGGTTAGGTTAGCTTAGTTTAGTTTAGTTTAGTTTACGTTAGGTTAGGTTAGTTTAGTTTACTTTAGTTTAGTTTAGGTTAGGTTAGCTTAGGTTATGTTGGGTGGGTTTAGTTTAGTTTAGTTTAGGTTAGGTTAGGTTTGTTTAGTTTAGTTTAGTTTCGTTTAGTTTAGTTTAGTTTAGGTTAGGTTAGGTTTAGTTTGGTTAGGTTAGGTTAGGTTAGGTTAGTTTAGCTAATTTAATTTAGTTTATAGTTTCGTTAATTTAGTTTAGTTTAGTTTAGTGTATAGTTAAGTTTATAGTTTAGTTTAGTTTATGGTTTATTATAGTTTAGTTTAGTTTAGTTTAACTTAGTTTAGTTTAGATTCGTTTAGTTTAGTTTAGGTTAAGTTAGGTTAGATTTGATTAGGTTAATTTAGTTTAGTTTAGTTTAATTTAGTTTATTTAATTTATAGTTTAGTTAAATTTAGTTTAGTTTATAGTTTAGATTATAGTTTAATTTATTTTATATTTTAGTTTAATTTAGTTTATATTAGGTTAGTTTAGTTTAGTTTAGTTTCGGTTAGGTGTGGTTAGGATAGTTTAGTTTAGTTTAGTTTAGTTTATAGTTTAGTTTAGTTTATTTTATACTTAAGTTCATAGTTTAGTTTATAGTTTAGTTTAGGCTATTTTAGATTAGTTTAGTTTAGTTTGGTTTAGTTTAGGTTTGGTTTGGTTAGGTTAATTTAGTAAAGTTTAGTTTATTTTTGTTTATTTAGTTTATTTTATAGTTTAGTTTAGTTAAGTTTAGTTTAGTTTAATTTAGTTTAGTTTAGTTTTATTTATTTTAGTTTAGTTTAGTTTTGTTTAATTTAGTTTAGTTTAATTTAGTTTAGTTTAGTTTAGATTAGGTTAGGCTGATTAGGTTAGTTTAGTTTAGTTTAGTTTAGCTAAGTTTAGTTTAGTTTATAGTTTCGTTAATTTATTTTATTTTAGTTTAGTGATTAATTAGGTTTATAGTTTAGTTTAGTTTATAGTTTATTTTATAGTTTAGTAGATTTTAGTTTAGTTTAGTTTAGCTTAGTTTAGTTTAGTTTCGTTTAGTTTAGGGTAAATAAGGTTAGGTTAGGTTATGTTAAGTTAGTTTAGTTTAGTTTTGTTTAGGTTAGGTTAGGTTTGGTTAGGTTAGTTTAGTTCATTTTATTTTAATTTAGTGTAGTTATTTTATAGTTTAGTTAAATTTAGTTTAGTTTATAGTTTAGATTATAGTTTAGTTTAGTTCATTTTATATTTTAGTTTTGTTTAGTTTAGGTTAGGTTAGTTTAGTTTAGTTTATTTTAGGTTAGCTTAGTTTGGGTTAGAATAGTTTAGTTTAGTTTAGTTTATTTTTAATTTATAGTTTATTTTAGTTTTGTGAATACTTAAGTTTATCATTTAGTTTATAATCTAGTTTATAGTTTAGTTTAGGCTATTTTGGATTAGTTTAGCTTAGTTTAGTTTAGTTTAGTTTAAGTTAGATTAGCTTAGTTTATTTTGGATTAGTTTATTTAAGTTCAGTTTATATTAGGTTAGGTTAATTTAATTTATTGTAGTTTAGTTTAGGTTAGGTTAGTTTTGTTTAGTTTAGTTTAGTTTGGTTTGGTTAGGATAGGTTAAGTTAGGTTAGGTTAGGTTATGTTACGTTAGGTTAGTGTAGTTTAGTTTAGTTTAGATTTGTCTCGTTTAGTTTATAGTTCAGTTTAGTTTAGTTTAGTATAGTTTAGTTTTGTTTAATTAGTTTTGTTTAATTTATTTTAATTTGGTTTAGTTTAGTTTATAGTTTAGTTTATAATTTAGTTTAGTTTAGTTTATAGTTTAGTTTATGGTTTAGTTTAGTTTCGTTTGGTTTGGTTTAGATTAGTTCTGTTTCGTTTAGTTTAGTTTAGTTTAGGTTAGGTTAGCTTAGTTTAGTTTAGTTTAGGTTAGGTTAGGTTAGGTTAGTTTAGTTTACTTTAGTTTAGTTTAGGTTAGTTTAGTTTAGTTTAGGTTAGGTTAGATTAGGTTAGGTTAGGTTAGATTAGTTTAATTTAGTTTAGGTTAGGTTAGGTCAGGATAGTTTAGTTTAGTTTATTTTAGTTTAGTTTAGTTTAGTTTATAGTTTAGTTTATAGTTTAAATTAGTTTAGTTTAGATTAGTTTAGTTTAGTTTACTTAAGTTTAGTTTAGGTTAGGTTAGGTTAGGTTAGGTTAGGTTATGTTAGGTTTGGTTAGTGTAGTTTAGTTTAGTTTAGTTAAGTTCAGTTTATATTAGGTTAGGTTAATTTAATTTAGTTTAGTTTAGGTTAGGTAAGGTTAGGTGAGTTTAGTTTAGTTTAGTTTAGTTTAGGTTAGGTTAGGTTATGTTAGGTTAGGTTAGGTTATGTTAGGTTAGGTTAGTGTAGTTTAGTTTAGTTTAGATTTGATTTGTTTAGTTTATAATTTAGTTTATAGTTCAGTTTAGTTTGGTTTAGTATAGTTTAGTTTTGTTTAATTTAGTTTTGTTTAATTTATTTTAATTTAGTTTAGTTTAGTTTAGTATATAGTTTAATTTTTAATTTAGTTTAGTTTAGTTTAGTTTATAGTTTAGTTTAGTTTATGGTTTAGTTTATAGTTTAGTTTAGTTTATTTTAGTTTAGTTCAGTTTAGGATATGTGAGGTTAGTTTAGGTTAGTTTACTTAATTTAGTATAGTTTATAGTTTGGATTTGTTTAGTTTACTTTATAGTTCAGTTTAGTTGAGTTTATTTTAATTTAGTTTAGTTAAATTTTCTTTACTGTACAATTTAGTTTAGTTTAGTTTAGTTTATAGTTTAGTTTAGTTTAGTTTATGGTTAAGTTTACACTTTTGTTTAGTTTAATTTAGATTAGTTTAGTATAGTTTTGCTCATGTTGGCTTAGGTTAGGTTAATTTAGTTTAGTTTAGGTTAGGTTAGGTTAGGTTAGGTTAGGTTACTTTAGTTAAGTTTAGTTTAGTTTAGTTAATTTATACTTTAGTTTAGTTTAGCATATAGTTTAGTTTAGTTTAGTTTATAGTATAGTATAATTTAGTTTAGGTTAGTTTAGGGTAGGTTAGATTAGTTTAGTTTATTTTAGTTTAGGTTAGGTTTGGTTAGGGTAGTTTAGTTAAGTTTATAGTTTAGTTTAGTTTAGGTTACGTTAGGTTAGGTTAGGTTAGGTTAGTTTAGTTTAGATTAGTTTAGTTTAGTTTACTTTAGTTTTGTTTAGTTTTTTTTAGGTTAGGTTAGGTTAGGTTAGTTTAGGTTAGGTTAGGTTAGCGTATTTTGGTTTAGTTTAGTTTAGTTAAGTTTTGTTTAGTTTATAGTTTAGTTTAGTTTAGTTTAGCTTGGTTTAGTTTAGGTTGGGTTAGGTTAGTTTAGTTTAGTTTAGTTTGGTTTATTTTAGTTAAGTTTAGGTTAGTTGAGCATAGGTTAGTTTAGTTTAATTTAGATTAGGTTATTTAGGTTAGGTTATGTTAGGTTAGTTTAGTTTAGTTTAGTTTATGTTAGTTTAGGTTCGGTTATGTTAGGTTAGGTTAGTTTAGTTTAGTTTAGCTTAGTTTAGCTTAGGTTAGGTTAGTTTAGGTTATTTTGCTTTAGTTTAGTTTAGTTTAGTTTATAGTTTAGTTTATAGTTTACTTTAGTTTATAGTGTAGTTTATTTTAGTTTAGTTTCGTTTCGTTTAGGTTAGGTTCGGTTACGTTAGGTTATGTTAGGTTAAGTTAGTTTAGTTTAGTTTAGTTTAGTTATGTTTAGTTTAGTTTATAGTTAAGTTTATTAATTAGTTTAGTTTAGTTTATAGTTAAGTATATAGTTTAGTATAGTTTAGTTTAGTATAGTTTAGTTTAGATTAGCTTAGTTAGTTTATTTTGGATTAGTTTACTTTACGTTACGTTAGGTTAGGTTAATTTATTTTAGTTTAGGTTAGGTTAGGTTAAGTCAGGTTACTTTAGTTTAGCATAGTTTAGTTTAGTTTAGATAATTTTAGTTTATTTATAGTTTAGTTTAGTTTATAATTTAGTTTAGTTTAGTGTAGTTTAGATTAGGTTAGGTTAGGTAAGATTAGTTTAGTTTAGGTTAGGTTAGGTTAGGATAGTTTAGTTTAGTTTATTTTAGTTTAGTTTAGTTTATAGTTTAGTTTATAGTTTAAATTAGTTTAGTTAAGATTAGTTTAGTTTAGTTTAGTCTACTTAAGTTTAGTTTAGGTTAGGTTAGGTTAGGTTATGTTAGGTTTGGTTAGTGTAGTTTAGTTTAGTTAAGTTCAGTTTATATTAGGTTAGGTTAATTTAATTTAGTTTAGTTTAGTTTAGGTTAGGTTAGGTGAGTTTAATTTAGTTTAGTTTAGTTTAGGTTAGTTTAGGTTATGTTAGGTTAGGTTAGTGTAGTTTAGTTTAGTTTAGTTTAGATTTGACTCGTTTAGTTTATAATTTAGTTTATAGTTCAGTTTAGTTTGGTTCAGTATAGTTTAGTTGTGTTTAATTTAGTTTTGTTTAATTTATTTTAATTTAGTTTAGTATATAGTTTAATTTTTAATATAGTTTAGTTTAGTTTATAGTTTAGTTTATGGTTTAGTTTAGTTTAGTTTGATTTGGTTTAGTTTAGTTCTGTTTGTTTTAGTTTAGTTTAGTTTAGGTTAGGTTAGCTTAGTTTAGTTTAGTTTAATTTAGGTTAGGTTGGGTTAGGTTAGTTTAGTTTACTTTAGTTTAGTTTAGGTTAGGTTAGCTTAGGTTATGTTAGGTGAGTTTATTTTAGTTTAGTAGTTTAGTTTAGTTTAGTTTAGGTTAGTTTAGTCTAGTTTCGTTTAGTTTAGTTTAGTTTATGTTAGGTTAGGTTTAGTTTGGTTAGGTTAGGTTAGGTTAGGTTAGTTTAGTTTATTTTAGGTTAGTTTAGGTTAGGTTAGGTTAGGTTAGTTAAATTTAATTTAGTTAGATTATAATTTAGTTTATAGTTTAGTTTAATTTAGTTTATTGTTTAGTTTAGTTAAATTTAGTTTAGGTTAGGTAAGGTTAGGTTAGGTCAGTTTAGTTTAGTATAGTTTAGTTTAGTTTAGTGAATTTAGTTTAGTTTAGTTTAGGTTTTAGTTAAGCTTAGTTAGTTTGTTTAGATTAGTACAGTTTACTTTAGGTTAGGTTACGTAATTTTAGTTTAGTTTAGGTTAGGTTAGGTTAGGTTAGGTGAAGTTATGTTAATTTAGTTTAGTTTAGTTTATTTTAGTTTATTTATAGTTTAGCTTAGTTTATAATTTAGTTTAATTTAGTTTATAGTATAGTTTATGGTTTAGTTTAGTTTCGTTTGGTTTGGTTCAGAATCGTTCTGTTTCGTTTAGTTTAGTTTAGTTTAGTTTTGTTTAATTTAGTTTTTTTTAATTTATTTTAATTTAGTTTAGTTTAGTTTAGTATATAGCTTAGTTTTTAATTTAGTTTAGTTTACATTATAGTTTAGTTTATGGTTTAGTTTAGTTTAGTTTGGTTTGGTTTAGTTTAGTTCTGTTTGTTTTAGTTTAGTTTAGTTTAGGTTAGGTTAGCTTAGTTTAGTTTAGTTTAATTTAGGTTACGTTGGGTTAGGTTAGTTTAGTTTACTTTAGTTTAGTTTAGGTTAGGTTAGCTTAGGTTATGTTAGGTGAGTTTATTTTAGTTTAGTAGTTTAGTTTAGTTTAGGTTAGGTTACTTTAGTTTAGTTTCGTTTAGTTTAGTTTAGTTTAGGTTTGGTTAGGTTTAGTTTGGTTAGGTTAGGTTAGGTTAGGTTAGTTTGGTTTATTTTAGGTTAGTTTAGGTTAGGTTAGGTTAGGTTAGTTAAATTTAATTTAGTTAGATTATAATTTAGTTTATAGTTTAGTTTATTTATTGTTTAGTTTAGTTAAGTTTAGTTTGGGTTAGGTAAGGTTAGGTTAGGTTAGTTTAGCTTAGTATAGTTTAGTTTAGTTTAGTTTACTGAATTTAGTTTAGTTTAGGTTTTAGTTAAGCTTAGTTAGTTTAGTTTAGATTAGTATACTTTACTTTAATTTAGGTTAGGTTAGGTAATTTCAGTTTAGTTTAGGTTAGGTTAGGTTAGGTGAAGTTATGTTACTTTAGTTTAGTTTAGTTTATTTTAGTTTATTTAGAGTTTAGTTTAGTTTATAATTAATTTAGTTTTGTGTAGTTTAGGTTAGGTTAAGTTAGGTTAGATTAGTTTAGTTTAGTTTAGGTTAGGTTAGGTGAGAATAGATTAGTTTATTTTATTTTAGTTTAGTTTATAGTTAAGTTTATAGTTTAAATTAGTTTAATTTAGATTAGTTAAGTTTAGTTTAGTTTATTTAAGTTTAGTTTAGGTTAGGTGAGGTTATGTTAGGTTAGGTTAGTTTAGCATAGGTTTGATTAGGTTAGGTTAGTTTAGGTTAGGTCAGTTTAGTTTAGTTTAGTTTAGTTAAGTTTAGTTTCATTAGTTTAGGTTAAGTTAGGTTAGGTTTGGTTAGGTTAATTTAGTTTAGTTTAGTTTAATTTAGTTTATTTAATTTATAGTTTAGATAATTTTAGTTTAGTTTATAGTTTAGATTATAGTTTACTTTAGTTTTGGTCACAGTTTAGTTTATAGTTTAGTTTATAGTTAAGTTTACAGTTTAATTAGGCTAGTTTAGATTACTTTAGTTTAGTTCAGTTTAGTTTAGATTAGTTTAGTTTATTTTATAGTTTAGTTTAGTTAACTTTAGTTTAGTTTATAATTTACTTTAGTTTACATTATAGTTTAGTTTATAGTATAGTTTACTTAATAGTTTAGTTTATAGTTTAGTTTATGGCTTAGTTTATAATTAAAATTCGTTTACTTTAGATTAGTTTAGTTTAGTTTAGTTTAGTGTAGCTTAGGTTAGGTTAGGTTAGTTTAGTTTAGTTTAGTTTTGTTTACTTAAGTTTAGTTTAGTTTAGGTTAGGTTAGCTTATGTTAGGTTAGGTTAGTTTAGCTTAAGTTAGATTAGGTTAGGTTAGTTTAGTTTAGTGTAGTTTAGTTTAGTTCAGTTTAGATTAGGTTACGTTAGTTTAGTTTTGTTTAGTTCAGTTTACTTTAGGTTAGGTTAGGTTAGGTTGAGTTATTTTAGGTTAGGTTAGTTAATTTAGTCTCGTTTAGTTTATAGTTTAGTTTCGGTAAGTTTAGTTTATAGTTTTGTTTATTTTAGTTTTGTTTAATTTAGTTTAGTTTAATTTATTTTAATTTATTTTAGTTTAGTTTAATTTATAGTTCAGTTTATAATTTAGTTTAGATTAGTTTATAGTTTAGTATATGGTTTAGTTTAGTTTAGTTTAGTTTGGTTTAGTTTAGTTTAGATTATTTATTTTCGTTTAGGTTAGTTTAGTTTAGGCTAGATTAGGTTAGCTTAGTTTAGTTTAAATAAGTTTAGGTTAGGTTAGGATGGTTTAGATTAAGTTAGTTTAGTTTAGTTTAGTTTAGCTAAGTTTAGTTTAGTTTACAATTTAGTTTAGTATAGTTTAGTTTATAGCTTAGTTTATACTTAAGTTTAGTTTAATTTATAGTTTAGTTTATAGTTTAAATTAGTTTAATTTAGTTTAGGTTAGGTTAGGTTTGTTTAGTTTAAGTTAGGTTAGGTTAGGTTAGGTTAGTTTAGTTTAGTTGAATTTAGTTTAGTTTAGTTTAATTTAGGTTAGGTTAGGTTAGTTTAGTTTAGTTTAATTTAGGTTAGGTTAGGTTAGTTTGGGTTAACTTAGTTTAGTTTATTTTAGGTTAGGATAGGTTAGGTTGATTAGGTTAGTTTAGTTCAGTTTAGCTAATTTTAGTTTAGTTTATAGTTTCGGTAATTTAGTTTAGTTTAGTTTAGTGTATAGATAAGTTTATAGTTTAGTTTACTTTAGTTAATGGTTTAGTATAGTTTAGTTTAGCTTAGTTTAGCTTAGTTTATTTTAGTTTCGTTTAGTTTAGATTAGGTTAAATTAGGTTAGGTTTGGTTAGGTTAATTTGGTTTAGTTTAGTTTAATTTAGTTTATTTAATTTATAGTTTAGTTAAATTTAGTTTAGTTTATAGTTTAGATTAGAGTTTAGTTTATTTTATATTTTAGTTTAGTTTAGTTTAGTTTAGGTTAGGTTAGTTTAGTTTAGTTTAGTTTAGTTTAGGTCAGGTTGGGTTAGGATAGTTTAGTTTAGTTTAGTTTTAGTTTATAGTTTACTTTAGTTTATTTTATACTTAAGTTAATAGTTTAGTTTAGGCTATTTTAGATTAGTTTAGTTTAGTTTGGTTTAGTTTAGGTTAGGTTCGGTTAGGTTAATTTAGTAAAGTTTAGTTTAGTTTTGTTTATTTAGTTTATTTTATAGTTTAGTTTAGTTAAGTTAAGTTTAGTTTAATTTAGTTTAGTTTAGTTTTTTTTAATTTAGTTTAGTTTATTTTAGTTTAGTTTAGTTTTGTTTAATTTAGTTTAGTTTAATTTAGTTTAGTTTAGTTTAGATCAGGTTAGGCTGATTAGGTTAGTTTAGTTTAGTTTAGTTTAGCTAAGTTTAGTTTAGTTTATAGTTTCGTTAATTTATTTTAGTTTAGTTTAGTGTATAGTTAGGTTTATAGTTTAGTTTAGTTTATAGTTTATTTTATAGTTTAGTATATTTTAGTTTAGTTTAGTTTAGTTTTTGCTTAGTTTAGTTTAGTTTCGTTTAGTTTAGGGTAGGTAAGGTTAGGTTAGGTTGGGTTAAGTTAGTTTAGTTTAGTTTTGTTTAGGTTAGGTTAGGTTTGGTTAGGTTAGTTTAGTTCATTTTATTTTAATTTAGTGTAGTTAATTTATAGTTTAGTTAAATTTAGTTTAGTTTATAGTTTAGATTATAGGTTAGATTAGTTCATTTTATATTTTAGTTTTGTTTAGTTTAGGTTAGGTTAGTTTAGTTTAGTTTATTTTAGGTTAGGTTAGTTTGGGTTAGAATAGTTTAGTTTAGTTTAGTTTATTTTTATTTTATAGTTTATTTTAGTTTTGTGAATACTTAAGTTTATCATTTAGTTTATAATCTAGTTTATAGTTTAGTTTAGGCTATTTTGGATTAGTTTAGCTTAGTTTATTTTAGTTTAGTTTAGTTTAGAATAGGTTAGGTTAGGTTAATTTAGTATTGTTTAGTTCAGTTTAGTTTATTTAGTTTATTTTATAGTTTAGTTTATAGTTTAGTTTAGTTAAGTTTAGTTTAGTTTATTGTTTAGTTTGCTTTAGTTTAGTTTTGTTTAATTTATTTTAGTTTAGTTTAGTTTCGTTTAGGTTAGATTAAGTTAGGTTAGGTTAGTTAAGTTTAGTTTAGTTTAATTTATAGTTTAGTTTAGTTTACTTTAGTTTATAGTTTAGTTTAGTTTAGTTTATTTTAGTTTAAAGTTTAGTTTATACTTTCGTTTACTTTAGTTATTAATTTTGTTTATGGTTTAGTTTAGTTTAGTTTAGTTATGTTTTATTTAGTTTAGTTTAGTTTCGTTTAGGTTTGGTTAGGTTAGGTTAGGCTAGGTTAGGTTAGCTTAGTTTGGCTTAGTTTAGTTTAGGTTAGGTTAGGTTAGATTAGGTTAGTTTACCTTAGTTTAGTTTAGCTTACTTTAGTTATGTTTAGTTCAGTTTATATTTTAGTTTAGTGTAATTTAAATAATATTTTAGTTTATGGTTTAGTTTAGTTTAATTTATAGTTTGATTTATAGTTTAGTTTAGTTTCGTTTAGTTTAATTTAGCTTAGTTTAGATTAGGTTAGGTTAGATTATGTTAGTTTAGTTTTGTTTATTTTAGTTTAGTTTAGTTTAGTTAATGTTAGGTTAGGTTAGTTTAGTTTAGTTTAGTTTAATTTAATTTAGTTTACTTAATTAAGTTTAGTTTAGTTTAGGTTAGATTTAGTTAGGTCAGGTTAGGTTATTTAAGTTTAGTTTAGTTAAGTTTAGGTTAGGTTAGGTTAGTTTAGTTTAATTGTATTTAGGTTAGGTTAGGTAATTTTAGGTTAGTATAGTTTAGTTAAGTTATTTTAGTTAATAGTTCAGTATAGTTTACAGTTTAGTTTATAGTTTAGTTCTGTGTATAGTGTAGTTGATAGTTTAGTTTAGTTTAGTTTAGTTTCGTTTAAATTATGTTAGGTTAGGTTAGGTTGGATTAGCTTAGTTTAGTTTAGTTTAGTTTAGGTTAGGTTCGGTTACGTTAGGTTATGTTAGCTTATGTTAGTTTAGTTTAGTTCAGTTTAGTCTAGTTTAGTTAAGTTTAGTTTAGTTTATAGTTTAGTATATTTTAGTTTATTTATTAGTTTAGTTTATAGTTAAGTATATAGTTTAGTTTAGTTTAGTTTAGCTTAGTTTGTTTATTTTAGATTAGTATAGCTTACGTTACGTTAGGTTAAACCTAACCTAACGTAAGCTAACGTAGGTTAGGTTCGTTTAGTTTAGTTTAATTAGGTTAGGTTAGGTTAAGTTAGGTTACTTTAGCTTAGTTTAGTTTAGTTTATATAATTTATGGTTTAGTTTAGTTAAGTTTAATTTATAGATTAGTATATAGTTTACTTTAGTTTATAATTCAGTTTAGGTTAGATTAGTTTAAGTTAGATTAGGTTAGATTAGTTTAGTTTAGTTTAGTTTCGGTTAGGTTAGATTAGGTTACATTAAGTTAGTTTAGGTTAGCTTAGTTTAGTTTAGTTTAGTATAGTTAAGTTTAGTTAAGTTTTGTTTAGTTTACAGTTTAGTTTAGTTAAGTTTAGTTTATAATTTAGTTTATAGTTCAGTTTAGTTTAGTTCATACTTTATTTTAGTTTACTTTAATTTCAGTTAGGTTAGGTTAGGTTAGTGTAGTTTAGTTAAGTTTAGTTTTGTTTAGCTAAGTTTATAGTTTATTTTGTAGTTTAATTTAGTTTAGTTTATTGTTTAATTTAGTGTAGTTTAGTTTAGTTTAGTTTAATTTAGTATACTTTAGTTTAGTTTAGTGTAGTTTAAATTAGATTAGGTTAGGTTATGTTAGGTTAGTAGAGTATGATTTAGTTTAGGTTAGGTTAGGTTAGGTTAAGTTAGGTTAGGTTAGTTTAGTTTAGTTTAGTTGGATTTAGAATAGTTTAGTGTAGTTTAGTTTATTTTAGGTTAGGTAAGGTTAGCCTAGTTTAGTTTAATTTAGTTTAGTTTAGCTTAGGTTAGTTTAGGTTAGTTTAGTTTAGTTAATTTATTTTAGTTAATAGTTTAGTATAGTTTATAAACTAGTTTATAATTTATTTTGGTTTATAGTTCAATTTATTGTTAATTTAGTTTAGTTTATTTCAGTTTCGTTTAGGTTATGTTAGGTTAGGTTAGGTTAGCTTAGCTTAGTTTAGTTTAGTTTAGGTTAGGTTTGGTTAGGTTAGGTTAGGTTAGCTTAGTTTAGTTTAGTTTAGTTTAGGTTAGGTTCGGTTACGTTAGGTTATGTTAGGTTAAGTTAGTTTAGTTTAGTTTAGGTTAGGTTAGGTTAGTTTAAGTTAGGTTACTTTAGTTTAGTTTAGTTTAGTTTAGATAATTTATAATTTAGTTTAGTTTAGTTTAGTTTATAGTTTAGTTTATAGTTTACTTTAGTTTCTAGTTTAGTTTAGTTTGAATTAGATTCGGTAAGTTTAGTTTAGTTTACGTTAGGTTAGGTTAGGTTGAGTTAGGTTACTTTAGTTTAGTTTAGTTTAGATAATTTATAGTTTAGTTTATTTTAGTTTAGTTTATGGTTTAGTTTACTTTATAGTTTAGTTTAGTTTAGTTTAGTTTAGTTTAGGTAAGGTTAGATTAGATTAGTTTAGTTATGTTTAGGTTAGGTTAGGTTAGGTTAGGATAGTTTAGTTTAGTTTATTTTAGTATATTTTAGTTTATACTTTAGTTTAGTTTAGTTAATAGTTTAGATTATAGTTTAGTTTATAGTTTAGTTTATAGTTTAAATTAGTTTAGTTTAGTATAGATTAGTTTTGTTTAATTTAGTTTAGTTTAATTTATTTTAATTTAGTTTATTTTAGTTTAGATTATAGTTTAGTTTATAATTTAATTTAGTTTAGTATATAGTTTAGTTTATGGTTTAGTTTAGTTTAGTTTAGTTTGGTTTAGTTTAGTTTAGTTTGGTTTAGTTTAGTTTAGTTTAGTTAATTTAGGTTAGGTTAGGTTAGGTTAGTTTAGTTTAGTTTAGTTTAGTTTAGGTTAGGTTAGTTTTTTTTAGTTTAGGTTAGGTTAGTTTAGGCTAGGTTATGTTAGGTTAGGTTAGGTTAGTTTAGTTTATTATAGTAGTTTAGTTTAGTTTAGGTTAGGTAAGCTTAATATAGGTTAGGTTATGTTAGGTTAGGTTAGTTTAATTTAGTTTCGTTTAGTTTATAGTTTAGTTTAGTTTAGATTTTTTTAATTTAGTTAAGTTTAGTATAGTTTAGTTTCATTTAGGTTAGGTTAGGCTAGGATAGTTTAGGTTAGCTTAGTTTACTTTATTTTAGTTCAGATTAAGTTAGGTTAAGTTGGGTTAGGTTCGTTTAGTTTAGTTTAGTTAAATTTAGTTTATAGTTTAGTTTATAGTGCAGTTTAGTTTAGATTAGTTTAGTATAGTTTAGTTTAGTTTAGTTTAGGTTAAGTAAGTTTAATTTAGTTTAGTTTAGTTTCGGTTAGGTTAGGTTAGGTTAATTTAAGTTAGGTTATTTTGGGTTAGTTTAGTTTGGTTTAGTTAAGTTTAGTTAAGTTTAGTTTAGTTTACAGTATAGTTTAGTTAAGTTTAGTTTACAGTTTGGTTTATAGTTTAGTTTAGTTTATAGATTAGTTTATGGTTTAGTTTGGTTTAGTTTTGTTTAGTTTAGGTTGGATATTTAGATTAGATTAGTTTAGTTTGGGCTAGGTTAGGTTAGGTTAGATTAGTTTAGTTTAGATTATATTAGGTTAGGTTAATTTAGGTTGGGTTAGGTTAGTTTAGTTTAATTTAGTTTAGTTAATTTATAGTTTAGTTTAGTTTATAATTTAGTTTATAGTTTAGTTTAGTTTAGTTTATACTTTAGTTTAATTTAGTTTAATTTAGTTTAAATTAGGTTATGTTAGGTTAGGTTAGTTTAGTTTAGTTTAGTTTAGTTTAGTTTTTTTTTAGTTAAGTTTATAGTTTATTTTGTAGTTTAGTTTAGTTTAGTTTATAGTTTAATTTAGTCTAGTTTAGTTTGATTTATTTTAATTTAGTTTATTTTAGTTTAGTTTTAGTTTAGTTTAGGTTAGGTTACGTTAGGTTAGGTTAGGTTAGGTTAGTTAAGTATAGTTTAGTTTAGTTTAGGTTAGGTTTTTTTAGGTTAAATTAGGTTAGGTTAGTTAATTTAGTTTAGTTTAATTTAGTTGGATTTAGAATAGTTTAGTTTAGTTTAGATAATTTTTGTTAGGTAATTTAGGTTAGTTTAGTTAATTTAGTTTAGGTTAGGTTAGTTTAGGGTAGTTTAGTTTAGTTAATTTATTTTAGTTAATAGTTTAGTATAGTTTATAGTTTAGTTTATAGTTTAGTTTAGTTTATAGTGTAGTTTAGTTTAGTTTAGCTAAGTTTATAGTTTATTTTGTAGTTTAATTTAGTTTAGTTTATTGTTTAATTTAGTGTAGTTTAGTTTAGTTTAGTTTAATTTAGTTTACTTTAGTTTAGTTTAGTATAGTTTATAAATTAGTTTATAATTTATTTTGGTTTGTAGTTCAATTTATTGTTAATTTAGTTTAGTTTATTTTAGTTTCTTTTAGGTTATGTTAGGTTAGGTTAGGTTAGGTTAGGTTAGGTTAGGTTAGCTTAGTTTAGTTTCGTTTAGGTTAGGTTCGGTTACGTTAGGTTATGTTAGGTTAAGTTAGTTTATTTTAGTTTAGTTTAGTTTAGTTATGTTTAGTTTAGTTTATAGTTTGGTTTATTAATTAGTTTAGTTTAGTTTGCAGTTAAGTATATAGTTTAGTATAGTATAGTTTAGTTTAGTTTAGATTAGCTTAGTTAGTTTATTTTGGATTAGTTTAGTTTACGTTACGTTAAGTTAGGTTAGGTTAATTTAATTCATTTTAGTATCGGTTAGGTTAGGTTAGATTAATTTAATTTAGGTTAGGTTAGGATAGTTTAGTTCAGTTTAGTTTAGTTTAGGTTAGGTTAGGTTAGGTGAAGATAGGTTACTTTAGTTTACTTTTGTTTAATTTAGTTTAGTTTACTTTAGTTTGTTTATAGTTTAGTTTAGTTTATAATTTAGTTTAGTTTAGTGTAGTTTAGGTTAGGTTAGGTTAGGTTAGATTAGTTTAGTTTAGGTTATGTTAGGTTAGGATAGTTTAGTTTACTTTATTTTAGTTTAGTTTAGTTTATAGTTTAGTTTATTGTTTAAATTATTTTAGTTTAGATTAGTTTAGTTTAGTTTAGTTTACTTAAGTTAAGTTTAGGTTAGGTTAGGTTAGTTTAGGTTAGGTTAGTTTAGTTTAGTTTATTTGAGTTCAGTTTATATTAGGTTAGGTTAATTTAATTTATTATAGTTTAGTTTAGGTTAGGTTAGTTTAGTTTTGTTTAGTTTAGTTCCGTTTAGGTTAGGATAGGTTAAGTTAGGTTAGGTTAGGTTATGTTAGGTTACGTTAGTGTAGTTTAGTTTAGTTTAGTTTAGATTTGTCTCGTTTAGTTTATAGTTTAGTTTATAGTTCAGTTTAGTTTAGTTTAGTATAGTTTAGTTTTGTGTAATTAGTTTTGTTAAATTTATTTTAATTTAGTTTAGTTTAGTGTATAGTTTAGTTTATAATTTAGTTTAGTTTAGTTTATAGTTTAGTTTATGGTTTAGTTTAGTTCGTTTGGTTTGGTTTAGATTAGTTCTGTTTCGTTTAGTTTAGTTTAGTTTAGGTTAGGTTAGCTTAGTTTAGTTTAGTTTAGGTTAGGTTAGGTTAGGTTAGTTTAGTTTACTTTAGTTTAGTTTAGGTTAGGTTAGGTTTGGTTTGGTTAGGTTACGTTAGGTTAGTTTAGTTTATTTTAGGTTAGTTTAGGTTAGGTTAGGTTAGTTTAGGTTAGGTTAGGTTAGTTGAATTTAATTTAGTTAGATTATAATTTTGTTTATAGTTTAGTTTAGTTTAGTTTATAGTTTAATTTAGTTAAGTTTAGTTTAGGTTAATTTAGGTTAAGTTAGGTTAGTTTAGTTTAGTTTAGTTTAGTGAATTTAGTTTAGTTTAGTTTAGGTTAGGTTAGGTTAGTTTACTTTAATTCACTTTAAGTTATGTCAGGTTAGTTTAGGTTAGTTTACTTTAGTTGAGTTTAGTTTAGTTTATAGTTTAGATTTGTTTAGTTTAGTTTAGTGTAGTTTAGTTTATAGTTTTGTTTATAGTTTAGTTTAGTTAAGTTTAGTTTCGTTTAGGTTAGGTTAGGTTAGATTAGTTTAGTTTAGTTTAGTTTCGTTTAGGTTAGTTAGTTAGTTTAGTTCAGTTTAGATTATGTCAGGTTAGTTTAGGTTAGTTTACTTTATTTTAGTTTAGTTTATAATTTAGATTTGTTTAGTTTAGTTTAGTTTAGTTTATGGTTTAGTTTATAGTTTAGTTTAGTTTAATTCAGTTTAATTCAGTTTAGGATATGTCAGGTTAGTTTAGGTAAGTTTACTTTAGTTTAGTATATTTTATAGTTTAGATTTGTTTAGTTTAGTTTATAGTTCAGTTTAGTTGAGTTTATTTTAATTTAGTTTAATTAAATTTTATTTACTGTACAATTTAGTTTAGTTTAGTTTAATTTATAGTTTAGTTTAGTTTAGTTTATGGTTAAGTTTATACTTTTGTTTAGTTTAATTTAGTTTAGTTTAGTATAGTTTAGCTCAGGTTAGCTTAGGTTAGGTTAATTTAGTTTAGTTTAGGTTAGGTTAGGTTAGGTTAGGTTACTTTAGTTAAGTTTAGTTTAGTTTAGTTAATTTATACTTTAGTTTAGTTTAGCATATAGTTTAGTTTAGTTTAGTTTATAGTTTAGTATAGTTTAATTTAGTTTAGTTTAGGGTAGGTTAGATTAGTTTAGTTTATTTTAGTTTAGGTTAGGTTTGGTTAGGGTAGTTTAGTTTAGTTTATAGTTTAGTTTAGGTTTGGTTACGTTCGGTTAGGTTAGGTTAGGTTAGGTTAGTTTAGTTTAGATTAGTTTAGTTTACTTTACTTTAGTTTTGTTTAGTTTTGTTTAGGTTAGGTTAGTTTAGTTTAGGTTAGGTTAGGTTAGCTTAGTTTGGTTTAGTTTAGTTTAGTTAAGTTTTGTTTGGTTTATAGTTTAGTTTAGTTTAGTTTAGCTTGGTTTAGTTTAGGTTGGGTTAGGTTAGTTTAGTTTAGTTTAGTTTGGTTTATTTTAGTTTAGTTTAGGTTAGGTGAGCATAGGTTAGTTTAGTTTCATTTAGATTAGATTATTTAGGTTAGGTTATGTTAGGTTAGTTTAGTTTAGTTTATGTTAGTTTAGGTTAGGTTAGGTCAGGTTATGTTAGTTTAGTTTAGTTTAGCTTAGTTTAGCTTAGGTTAGGTTAGTTTAGGTTATTTTACTTTAGTTTAGTTTAGTTTAGTTTAGTTTATAGTTTAGTATAATTTTTAGTTTAGTTTATAGTTTACTTTAGTTTATAGTGTAGTTTAGTTTAGTTTAGTTTCGTTTCGTTTAGGTTAGGTTCGGTTACGTTAGGTTATGTTAGGTTAAGTTAGTTTAGTTTAGTTTAGTTATGTTTAGTTTAATTTATAGTTTAGTTTATTAATTAGTTTAGTTTAATTTATAGTTAAGTATATAGTTTAGTATAGTTTAGTTTAGTGTAGTTTAGTTTAGATTAGCTTAGTTAGTTTATTTTGGATTAGTTTACTTTACGTTACGTTAGGTTAGGTTAATTTATTTTAGTTTAGGTTAGGTTAGGTTAAGTCAGGTTACTTTAGTTTAGCATAGTTTAGTTTAGTTTAGATAATTTATAGTTTAATTTAGTTTAATTTATAGTTTAGTTTACAGTTTAGTTTAGTTTAGGTTCGGTTAGTTTAGGTTAGGTTAGATTAATTTAATTTAGGTTAGGATATTTTAGTTCAGTTTAGTTTAGTTTATTTAAGCTTAGTTAGTTTAGTTTAGATTAGTATAGTTTACGTTAGGTTTGGTTAGGTTAGGTAGTTTAGTTTTGTTTAGGTTAGGTTAGGTTAGGTGAAGTTAGGTTACTTTATTTTAGTTAAGTTTAATTTGGTTTAGTTTAGTGTAGTTTAGATTAGGTTAGGTTAGGTTAGATTAGTTTAGTTTAGTTTAGGTTAGGTTAGGTTAGGATAGTTTAGTTTAGTTTATTTTAGTTTAGTTTAGTTTAGTTTATAGTTTAGTTTATAGTTTAAATTAGTTTAGTTTAGATTAGTTTAGTTTAGTTTAGTTTAGTTTAGGTTAGGTTATGTTAGGTGAGTTTAGTTTAGTTTAGTTTAGGTTAGGTTAGTTTAGTTTAGTTTCTTTTAGTTTAGTTTAGTTTAGGTTAAGTTAGGTTTAGTTTGGTTAGGTTAGGTTAGGTTAGGTTAGTTTAGCTAATTTAATTTAGTTTATAGTTTCATTAATTTAGTTTAGTTTAGATTAGTGTATAGTTAAGTTTATAGTTTAATTTAGTTTATGGTTTAGTATAGTTTAGTTTAGTTTAGTTTAACTTAGTTTAGTTTAGATTCGTTTAGTTTAGTTTAGGTTAAGTTAGGTTAGGTTTGGTTAGGTTAATTTAGTTTAGTTTAGTTTAATTTAGTTTATTTAATTTATATTTTAGTTAAATTTAGTTTAGTTTATAGTTTAGATTATAGTTCAGTTTATTGTATATTTTAGTTTAGTTTAGTTTATGTTAGGTTAGTTTAGTTTAGTTTCGTTTAGTTTCGTTAGGTGTGGTTATGATAGTTTAGTTTAGTTTAGTTTTAGTTTATAGTTTAGTTTAGTTTATTTTATACTTAAGTTCATAGTTTAGTTTATAGATTAGTTTAGGCTATTTTAGATTAGTTTAGTTTGGTTTATTTTAGTTTAGTTTAGGTTAGGTGAGCATAGGTTAGTTTAGTTTAATTTAGACTAGGTTATTTAGGTTAGGTTATGTTAGCTTAGTTTAGTTTAGTTTAGTTTATGTTAGGTTATGTTAGGTTAGGTTATGTTAGTTTAGTTTAGTTTAGCTTAGTTTAGCTTAGGTTAGGTTAGTTTAGGTAATTTTACTTTAGTTTAGTTTAGTTTAGTTTATAGTTTAGTATAGTTTATAGTTTATAGTTTACTTTAGTTTATAGTAAAGTTTAGTTTAGTTTAGTTTCGTGTCGTTTAGGTTAGGTTCGGTTACGTTAGGTTATGTTAGGTTAAGATAGTTTAGTTTAGTTTAGTTTAGTTATGTTTAGTTTAGTTTAGTTTATAGTTTAGTTTATTAATTAGTTTAGTTTAGTTTATAGTTAAGTATATAGTTTAGTATAGTTTAGTTTAGTGTAGTTTAGTTTAGATTAGCTTAGTTAGTTTATTTTGGATTAGTTTACTTTACGTTACGTTAGGTTAGGTTAATTTATTTTAGTTTAAGTTAGGTTAAGTCAGGTTACTTTAGTTTAGCATTGTTTAGTTTAGTTTAGATAATTTATAGTTTAGTTTAGTTTAGTTTCGCTTAGTTTAGGTTAGGTTAGATTAATTTAATTAAGGTTGGGATAGTTTAGTTCAGTTTAGTTTAGTTTAGTTAAGCTTAGTTAGTTTAGTTTAGATTAGTATAGTTTACGTTAGGTTAGGTTAGGTTAGGTAAGTTTAGTTCTCTTTAGGTTAGGTTAGGTTAGGTGAAGTTAGGTTACTTTAGTTTAGTTAAGTTTAATTTAGTTTAGTTTAGTGTAGTTTAGATTAGGTTAGGTTAGGTTAGATTAGTTTAGTTTAGTTTAGGTTAGGTTAGGATAGTTTAGTTTAGTTTATTTTAGTTTAGTTTAGTTTAGTTTATAGTTTAGTTTATAGTTTAAATTAGTTTAGTTTAGATTAGTTTATTTAAGTTTAGTTTACTTAAGTTTAGTTTAGGTTAGGTTAGGTTAGGTTAGGATAGGTTATGTTAGGTTTGGTTAGTGTAGTTTAGTTTAGTTTAGTTAAGTTCAGTTTATATTAGGTTAGGTTAATTTAATTTAGTTTAGTTTAGTTTAGGTTAGGTTAGGTGAGTTTAGTTTAGTTTAGTTTAGTTTAGGTTAGGTTAGGTTAGGTTATGTTAGGTTATGTTAGGTTAGGTTAGTGTAGTTTAGTTTAGTTTAGATTTGACTCGTTTAGTTTATAATTTAGTTTATAGTTCAGTTTAGTTTGGTTTAGTATAGTTTAGTTTTGTTTAATTTAGTTTTGTTTAATTTATTTTAATTTAGTTTAGTTTAGTTTAGTATATAGTTTAATTTTTAATTTAGTTTAGTTTAGTTTATAGTTTAGTTTAGTTTATGGTTAATTTATAGTTTAGTTTAGTTTATTTTAGTTTAGTTTAGTTTAGGATATGTCAGGTTAGTTTAGGTTAGTTTACTTTAGTTTAGTATAGTTTATAGTTTGGATTTGTTTAGTTTAGTTTATAGTTCAGTTTAGTTGAGTTTATTTTAATTTAGTTTAATTAAATTTTATTTACTGTACAATTTAGTTTAGTTTAGTTTAGTTTAGTTTATAGTTTAGTTTAGTTTGGTTTATGGTTAAGTTTATACTTTTGTTTAGTTTAATTTAGATTAGTTTAGTATAGTTTAGCTCAGGTTAGCTTAGGTTAGGTTAATTTAGTTTAGTTTAGGTTAGGTTAGGTTAGGTTAGGTTAGGTTACTTTAGTTCAGTTTAGTTTAGTTTAGTTCATTTATACTTTAGTTTAGTTTAGCATATAGTTCAGTTTAGTTTAGTTTATAGCATAGTATAGTTTAGTTTAGTTTAGTTTAGTTTAGGGTAGGTCAGATTAGTTTAGTTTATTTTAGTTTAGGTTAGATTTGGTTAGGGTAGTTTAGTTAAGTTTATATTTTAGTTTAGGTTAGGTTACCTCAGGTTAGGTTAGGTTAGGTTAGTTTAGTTTAGATTAGTTTAGTTTACTTTACTTTAGTTTTGTTTAATTTTGTTTAGGTTAGGTTAGGTTAGTTTAGGTTAGGTTAGGTTAGCGTATTTTGGTTTAGTTTAGTTTAGTTAAGTTTTGTTTAGTTTATAGTTTAGTTTAGTTTAGTTTAGCTTGGTTTAGTTTAGGTTGGGTTAGGTTAGTTTAGTTTAGTTTAGATTGGTTTATTTTAGTTTAGTTTAGGTTAGGTGAGCATAGGTTAGTTTAGTTTAATTTAGATTAGGTTATTTAGGTTAGGTTATGTTAAAGTTAGTTTAGTTTAGTTTAGTTTATGTTAGTTTAGGTTAGGTTAGGTTAGGTTATGTTAGTTTAGTTTAGTTTAGCTTAGTTTGGCTTAGGTTAGGTTAGTTTAGGTTATTTTACTTTAGTTTAGTTTAGTTTAGTTTATAGTTTAGTATAGTTTATGGTTTAGTTTATAGTTTACTTTAGTTTATTGTGTAGTTTAGTTTAGTTTAGTTTAGTTTCGTTTAGGTTAGGTTCGGTTACGTTAGGTTATGTTAGGTTAAGTTTAGTTTAGTTTAGTTTAGTTATGTTTAGTTTAGTTTATAGTTTAGTTTATTAATTAGTTTTGTTTAGTTTATAATTAAGTATATAGTTTAGTATAGTTTAGTTTAGTGTAGTTTAGTTTAGATTAGCTTAGTTAGTTTATTTTGGATTAGTTTACTTTACGTTACGTTAGGTTAGGTTAATTTATTTTAGTTTAGGTTAGGTTAGGTTAAGTCAGGTTACTTTAGTTTAGCATAGTTTAGTTTAGTTTAGATAATTTTAGTTTATTTATAGTTTAGTTTAGTTTATAATTTAGTTTAGTTTAGTGTGGTTTAGATTAGATTAGGTTAGGTTAGATTAGTTTAGTTTAGGTTAGGTTAGGTTAGGATAGTTTAGTTTAGTTTATTTTAGTTTAGTTTAGTTTATAGTTTAAATTAGTTTAGTTCAGATTAGTTTAGTTTAGTTTAGTTTACTTAAGTTTAGTTTAGGTTAGGTTAGTTTAGGTTATGTTAGGTTTGGTTAGTGTAGTTTAGTTTAGTTAAGTTCAGTTTGCATTAGGTTAGGTTAATTTAATTCAGTTTAGTTTAGGTTATGTTAGATGAGTTTAATTTAGTTTATTTTAGTTTACGTTAGGTTAGGTTAGGTTAGGTTATGTTAGGTTAGGTTAGTGTAGTTTAGTTTAGTTTAGATTTGACTCGTTTAGTTTATAATTTAATTTATAGTTCAGTTTAGTTTCGTTTAGTATAGTTTAGTTTTTTTTAATTTAGTTTTGTTTAATTTATTTTAATTTAGTTTAGTTTAGTTTAGTATATAGTTTAATTTTTAATATAGTTTAGTTTAGTTTAGTTTGGTTTGGTTTAGTTTAGTTCTGTTTGTTTTAGTTTAGTTTAGTTTAGGTTAGGTTAGCTTAGTTTAGTTTAGTTTAATTTAGGTTAGGTTGGGTTAGGTTAGTTTAGTTTACTTTAGTTTAGTTTAGGTTAGGTTAGCTTAGGTTATGTTAGGTGAGTTTATTTTAGTTTAGTAGTTTAGTTTAGTTTAGTTTAGGTTAGTTTAGTTTAGTTTCGTTTAGTTAAGTTTAGTTTATGTTAGGTTAGGTTTAGTTTGGATAGGTTAGGTTTGGTTAGGTTAGTTTAGTTTATTTTAGGTTAGTTAGGTTAGGTTAGGTTAGGTTAGTTAAATTTAATTTAGTTAGATTATAATTTAGTTTATAGTTTAGTTTAGTTTAGTTTATTGTTTAGTTTAGTTAAAGTTAGTTTAGGTTAGGTAAGGTTAGGTTAGGTTAGTTTAGTTTAGTATAGTTTAGTTTAGTTTAGTTTAGTGAATTTAGTTTAGTTTAGTTTAGGTTTTAGTTAAGCTTAGTTAGTTTGTTTAGATTAGTATAGTTTACTTTAGGTTAGGTTACGTAATTTTAGTTTAGGTTAGGTAAGGTTAGGTTAGGTGAAGTTATGTTAATTTAGTTTAGTTTAGTTTATTTTAGTTTATTTATAGTTTAGCTTAGTTTATAATTTAGTTTAGTTTAGTTTATAGTTTAGTTTATGGTTTAGTTTAGTTTCGTTTGGTTTGGTTTAAATTAGTTCTGTTTCGTTTAGTTTAGTTTAGTTTAGGTTAGCTTAGTTTAGTTTAGTTTACGTTAGGTTAGGTTAGGTTAGTTTAGTTTACTTTAGTTTAGTTTAGGTTAGGTTAGCTTAGGTTATGTTAGGTGAGTTTAGTTTAGTTTAATTTAGGTTAGGTTAGTTTAGTTTAGTTTCGTTTAGTTTAGTTTAGGTTAGGTTAGGTTTAGTTTGGTTAGGTTAGGTTAGGTTAGGTTAGTTTAGCTAATTTTAGTTTAGTTTATAGTTTCGTTAATTTAGTTTAGTTTAGTTTAGTGTATAATTAAGTTTATAGTTTAGTTTAGTTTATGGTTTAGTATAGTTTAGTTTAGTTTAGTTTAACTTAGTTTAGTTTAGATTCGTTTAGTTTAGTTTAGTTTAAGTTAGGTTAGGTATGGTTAGGTTAATTTAGTTTAGTTTAGTTTATTTAATTTATAGTTTAGTTAAATTTAGTTTAGTTTATAGTTTAGATTATAGTTTAGTTTATTTTATATTTTAGTTTAGTTTAGTTAATGTTAGGTTAGTTTAGTTTAGTTTAGTTTAGTTTAGGTTAGGTGTGGTTAGGATAGTTTAGTTTAGTTTAGTTTAGTTTTAGTTTATAGTTTAGTTTAGTTTATTTTATACTTAAGTTCATAGTTTAGTATATAGTTTAGTTTAGGCTATTTTAGATTAGTTTAGTTTAGTTTGGTTTAGTTTAGGTTAGGTTTCTTTAGGTTAATTTAGTAAAGTTTAGTTTAGTTTTGTTTATTTAGTTTATTTTATAGTTTAGTTTAGTTAAGTTTAGTTTAGTTTAATTTAGTTTAGTTTAGTTTTGTTTAATTTAGTTTAGTTTAGTTTTGTTTAATTTAGATTAGTTTAATTTAGTTTAGTTTTGTTTAGATCAGGTTAGGTTGTTTAGGTTAGTTTAGTTTATTTTAGTTTAGCTAAGTTTAGTTTAGTTTATAGTTTCGGTAATTTATTTTAGTTTAATTTAGTGTATAGTTAGGTTTATAGTTTAGTTTAGTTTATAGTTTATTTTATAGTTTAGTATATTTTAGTTTAGTTAAGTTTAGTTTAGCTTAGTTTAGTTTAGTTTCGTTTAGTTTAGGGTAAATAAGGTTAGGTTAGATTGGGTTAAGTTAGTTTAGTTTAGTTTTGTTTAGGTTAGTACAGGTTTGGTTAGGTTAGTTTAGTTCATTTTATTTTAATTTAGTGTAATTAATTTATAGTTTAGTTAAATTTAGTTTAGTTTATAGTTTAGATTATAGTTTAGTTTAGTTCATTTTATATTTTAGTTTTGTTTAGTTTAGGTTAGGTTAGTTTTGTTTAGTTTATTTTAGGTTAGGTTAGTTTGGGTTAGAATAGTTTAGTTTAGTTTAGTTTATTTTTAATTTATAGTTTATTTTAGTTTTGTGAATACTTAAGTTTATAATTTATTTTATAATCTAGTTTAAAAATTTAGTTTAGGCTATTTTGGATTAGTTTAGCTTAGTTTAGTTTAGTTTAGTTTAGTTTAGAATAGGTTAGGTTAGGTTAGGTTAGTTTATGTTAGGTTAGGTTAGTGTAGTTTAGTTTAGTTTAGTTTATTTTATAGTTTAGTTTATAGTTTAGTTTAGTTAAGTTTAGTTTAGTTTATTGTTTAGTTTGCTTTAGTTTAGTTTTGTTTAATTTATTTTAGTTTAGTTTACTTTAGTTTAGTTTAGGTTAGGTTAGCTTAGGTTATGTTAGGTGAGTTTATTTTAGTTTAGTAGATTAGTTTAGTTTAGGTTAGGATAGTTTAGTTCAGTTTAGTTTAGTTTAGTTAAGCTTAGTTAGTTTAGTTTAGATTAGTATAGTTTACCTCAGGCTGGGTTAGGTAAGTTTAGTTTTGTTTAGGTTAGGTTAGGTTAGGTGAAGTTAGGTTACTTTAGTTTATTTAAGTTTAATTTATTTTAGTTTATTTTAGTTTATTTATAGTTTAGTTTAGTTTATAATTTAGTTTAGTTTAGTTTAGATTAGGTTAGATTAGGTTAGATTAGTTTAGTTTAGTTTAGGTTAGGTTATGTTAGGATAGTTTAGTTTAGTTTATTTTAGATTAGTTTAGTTTAGTTTATAGTTTAGTTTATAGTTTAAATTAGTTTAGTTCAGATTAGTTTAGTTTAGTTTAGTTTACTTAAGTTTAGTTTAGGTTAGGTTAGGTTAGGTTAGGTTAGGTTAGGTTATGTTAGGTTTGGTTAGTGTAGTTTAGTTTAGTTAAGTTCAGTTTATATTAGGTTAGGTTAATTTAATTTAGTTTAGTTTAGTTTAGGTTAGGTTAGGTGAGTTTAATTTAGTTTAGTTTAGTTTAGGTTAGGTTAGGTTAGGTTAGGTTAGGTTAGTTTATGTTAGGTTAGGTTAGTGTAGTTTAGTTTTGTTTAGTTTAGATTTGACTCGTTTAGTTTATAATTTAGTTTATAGTTCAGTTTAGTTTGGTTTAGTATAGTTTAGTTTTGTTTAATTTACTTTTGTTCAATTTATTTTAATTTAGAATAGTTTAGTTTAGTATATAGTTTAATTTTTAATATAGTTTAGTTTAGTTTATAGTTTAGTTTATGGTTTAGTTTAGTTTAGTTTGGTTTGGTTTAGTTTAGTTCTGTTTGTTTTAGTTTAGTTTAGTTTAGGTTAGGTTAGCTTAGTTTAGTTTAGTTTAATTTAGGTTAGGTTGGGTTAGGTTAGTTTAATTTACTTTAATTTAGTTTAGGTTAGGTTAGCTTAGGTTATGTTAGGTGAGTTTATTAGTTTAGTAGTTTAGTTTAGTTTAGGTTAGGTTAGTTTAGTTTAGTTTAGTTTAGTTTAGTTTATGTTAGGTTAGGTTTAGTTTGGTTAGGTTAGGTTAGTTTAGTTTATTTTAGGTTAGTTTAGGTTTGGTTAGGTTAGGTTAGTTAAATTTAATTTATTTAGATTATAATTTAGTTTATAGTTTAGTTTAGTTTAGTTTATTGTTTAGTTTAGTTAAATTTAGTTTAGGTTAGGTAAGGTTAGGTTAGGTTAGTTTAGTTTAGTATAGTTTAATTTACTTTAGTTTAGTGAATTTAGTTTAGTTTAGTTTAGGTTTTAGTTAAGCTTAGTTAGTTTGTTTAGATTAGTATAGTTTACTTTAGGTTAGGTTACGTAATTTTAGTTTAGTTTAGGTTAGGTTAGGTTAGGTGAAGTTATGTTAATTTAGTTTAGTTTAGTTTATTTTAGTTTATTTAGAGTTTAGCTTAGTTTATAATTTAGTTTAATTTAGTTTATGGTTTAGTTTAATTTCGTTTGGTTTGGTTTAGATTAGTTCTGTTTCGTTTAGTTTAGTTTAGTTTAGGTTAGGTTAGCTTAGTTTAGTTTAGTTTAGTTTACGTTAGGTTAGGTTAGGTTAGTTTAGTTTACTTTAGTTTAGTTTAGGTTAGGTTAGCTTAGGTTATGTTAGGTGAGTTTAGTTTAGTTTAGTTTAGGTTAGGTTAGTTTAGTTTAGTTTCGTTTAGTTTAGTTTAGTTTAGGTTAGGTTAGGTTTAGTTTGGTTAGATTAGGTTAGATTAGGTTAGTTTGGCTAATTTTAGTTTAGTTTATAGTTTCGTTAATTTAGTTTAGTTTAGTTTAGTGTATAGTTAAGTTTATAGTTTAGTTTAGTTTATGGTTTAGTATAGTTTAGTTTAGTTTAGTTTAACTTAGTTTAGTTTAGATTCGTTTAGTTTAGTTTAGAATAAGTTAGGTTAGGTTTGGTTAGGTTAATTTAGTTTAGTTTAGTTTAATTTAGTTTATTTAATTTATAGTTTAGTTAAATTTAGTTTAGTTTATAGTTTAGATTATAGTTTAGTTTATTTTATATTTTAGTTTAGTTTAGTTTAGGTTAGGTTAGTTTAGTTTAGTTTAGTTTAGTTTCAGTTAGGTTGGGTTAGGATAGTTTAGTTTAGTTTAGTTTAGTTTTAGTTTATAGTTTAGTTTAGTTTATTTTATACTTAAGTTCATAGTTTAGTTTATAGTTTAGTTTAGGCTATTTTAGATTAGTTTAGTTTAGTTTGGTTTAGTTTAGGTTTGGTTTGGTTAGGTTAATTTAGTAAAGTTTAGTTTAGTTTGGTTTATTTAGTTTATTTTATAGTTTAGTTTAGTTAAGTTTAGTTTAGTTTAATTTAGTTTAGTTTAGTTTTGTTTAATTTAGACAAGTTTAGTTTTGTTTAATTTAGTTTAGTTTAATTTAGTTTAGTTTAGTTAAGATCAGGTTAGGTTGTTTAGGTTAGTTTAGTTTAGTTCAGTTTAGCTAAGTTTAGTTTAGTTTATAGTTTCGGTAATTTATTTTAGTTTAATTTAGTGTATAGTTAGGTTTATAGTTTAGTTTAGTTTATAGTTTATTTTATAGTTTAGTATATTTTAGTTTAGTTTAGTTTAGTTTTTGCTTAGTTTAGTTTAGTTTCGTTTAGTTTAGGGTAGGTAAGGTTAGGTTGGGTTCGGTTAAGTTAGTTTAGTTTAGTTTTGTTTAGGTTAGGTTAGGCTTGGTTAGGTTAGTTTAGTTCATTTTATTTTAATTTAGTGTAGTTAATTTATAGTTTAGTTAAATTTAGTTTAGTTTATAGTTTAGATTATAGTTTAGTTTAGTTCATTTTATATTTTAGTTTTGTTTAGTTTAGGTTAGGTTAGTTTAGTTCAGTTTATTTTAGGTTAGGTTAGTTTGGGTTAGAATAGTTTAGTTTAGTTTAGTTTATTTTTAATTTATAGTTTATTTTAGTTTTGTGAATACTTAAGTTTATCGTTTAGTTTATAATCTAGTTTATAGTTTAGTTTAGGCTATTTTGGATTAGTTTAGCTTAGTTTAGTTTAGTTTATTTTATAGTTTAGTTTATAGTTTAGTTTAGTTAAGTTTAGTTTAGTTTATTGTTTAGTTTGCTTTAGTTTAGTTTTGTTTAATTTATTTTAGTTTAGTTTAGTTTAGTTTCGTTTAGGTTACGTTAGGTTATGTTAATTTAGGTTAGCTTAGTTTAGTTTAGTTTAGGTTAGATTAAGTTAGGTTAGGTTAGTTAAGTTTACTTTAGTTAAGTTAAGTTTAGTTTAATTTATAGTTTAGTTTAGTTTGCTTTAGTTTATAGTTTAGTTTATTTTAGTTTAGTTTATTTTAGTTTAAAGTTTAGTTTATACTTTCGTTTACTTTAGTTAATAATTTTGGTTATTGGCTTAGTTTAGTTTAGTTTAATTATGTTTTATTTAGTTTAGTTTAGTTTCGTTTAGGTTTGGTTAGGTTAGGTTAGTTTAGTTTAATTCTATTTAGGTTAGGTTAGGTAATTTTAGGTTAGTATAGTTTACTTAATTTATTTTAGTTAATAGTTCAGTATAGTTTACAGTTTAGTTTATAGTTTAGTTCTGTTTATAGTGTAGTTTATAGTTTAGTTTACTTTAGTTTCGTTTAGGTTATGTTAGGTTAGGTTAGGTTGGATTAGCTTAGTTTAGTTTAGTTTAGTTTAGGTTAGGTTCGGTTACGTTATGTTATGTTAGCTTATGTTAGTTTAGTTTAGTTTAGTCTAGTTTAGTTAAGTTTAGTTTAGTTTATAGTTTAGTTTATATTAGTTTATTAGTTTAGTTTATAGTTAAGTATATAGCTTAGTTTAGTTTAGTTTAGTTTAGCTTAGTTTGTTTATTTTAAATTAGTATAGCTTACGTTACGTTAGGTTAAACCTACTTAACGTAAGCTAACGTACGTTAGGTTCGTTTAGTTTAGTTTAATTAGATTAGGTTAGGTTAAGTTAGGTTACTTTAGCTTAGTTTAGTTTAGTTTAGATAATTTATGGTTTAGTTTAGTGAAGTTTAATTTATAGATCAGTATATAGTTTACTTTAGTTTATAGTTCAGTTTAGGTTAGATTAATTTAAGTTAGATTAGGTTAGATTAGTTTAGTTTATTTTAGTTTCGGTTAGGTTAGATTAGGTTACATTAAGTTAGTTTAGGTTAGCTTAGTTTAGTTTAGTTTAGTATAGTTAAGTTTAGTTAAGTTTTGTTTAGTTTACAGTTTAGTTTAGTTAAGTTTAGTTTATAATTTAGTTTATAGTTCAGTTTAGTTTAGTTCATACTTTATTTTAGTTTACTTTAGTTTCAGTTTTAGTTTAGTTTAGTTTAGGTTAGGTTAGGTTAGGTTAGGTTAGTTTAGTTTAGTTTAGTTTATGTTAGTTTAGGTTAGGTTAGGGTAGGTTATGATAGTTTAGTTTAGTTTAGTTTAGCTTAGGTTAGGTTAGTTTAGGGTATTTTACTTTAGTTTAGTTTAGTTTATAGTTTAGTATAGTTTATAGTTTACTTTAGTTTATAGTGTAGTTTAGTTTAGTTTAGTTTCGTATTTTGTAGGTTAGGTTCGGTTACGTTAGGTTATGTTAGGTTAAGTTAGTTTAGTTTAGTTTAGTTTAGTTATGTTTAGTTTAGTTTATAGTTTAGTTTATTAATTAGTTTAGTTTAGTTTATAGTTAAGTATATAGTTTAGTATAGTTTAGTTTAGTGTAGTTTAGTTTAGATTAGCTTAGTTAGTTTATTTTGGATTAGTTTACTTTACGTTACGTTAGGTTAGGTTAATTTGTTTTACTTTAGGTTATGTTAGGTTAAGTCAGGTTACTTTAGTTTAGCATAGTTTAGTTTAGTTTAGATAATTTATAGTTTAGTTTAGTTTAGTTTATAGTTTAGTTTACAGTTTAGTTTAGTTTAGTTTCGGTTAGGCTAGGTTAGGTTAGATTAATTTAATTTAGGTTAGGATAGTTTAGTTCAGTTTAGTTTAGTTTAGTTAAGCTTAGTTAGTTTAGTTTAGATTAGTATAGTTTACGTTACGTTAGGTTAGGTAAATTTAGTTTTGTTTAGGTTAGGTTAGGTTAGGTGAAGTTAGGTTACATTAGTTTAGTTAAGTTTAATTTAGTTTAGTTTATTTTAGTTTATTTATAGTTTAGTTAGTTTATAATTTAGTTTAGTTTAGTGTAGTTTAGATTAGGTTAGGTTAGGTTAGATTAGTTTAGTTTAGTTTAGGTTAGGTTAGGTTAGGATAGTTTAGTTTAGTTTATTTTAGTTTAGTTTATAGTTTAGTTTACAGTTTAAATTAGTTTAGTTCAGAATAGTTTAGTTTAGTTTAGTTTACTTAAGTTTAGTTTAGGTTAGGTTAGGTTGGGTTAGGTTAGGTTATGTTAGGCTTGGTTAGTGTAGTTTAGTTTAGTTAAGTTCAGTTTATATTAGGTTAGGTTAATATAATTTAGTTTAGTTTAGTTTAGGTTAGGTTAGGTGAGTTTAATTTAATTTAGTTTAGTTTAGGTTAGGTTAGGTTAGGTTAGGTTATGTTAGGTTAGGTTAGTGTAGTTTAGTTTAGTTTAGTTTAGATTTGACTCGTTTAGTTTATAATTTAGTTTATAGTTCAGTTTAGTTTGATTTAGTATAGTTTAGTTTTGTTTAATTTACTTTTGTTTAATTTATTTTAATTTAGTTTAGTTTAGTTTAGTATATAGTTTAATTTTTAATATAGTTTAGTTTAGTTTATAGTTTAGTTTATGGTTTAGTTTAGTTTAGTTTGGTTTGGTTTAGTTTAGTTCTGTTTGTTTTAGTTTAGTTTAGTTTAGGTTAGGTTAGCTTAGTTTAGTTTAGTTTAATTTAGGTTAGGTTGGGTTAGGTTAGTTTAGTTTACTTTAGTTTAGTTCATTTTAGGTTAGCTTAGGTTATGTTAGGTGAGTTTATTTTAGTTTAGTAGTTTAGTTTAGTTTAGGCTAGGTTAGTTTAGTTTCGTTTAGTTTAGTTTAGTTTATGTTAGGTTAGGTTTAGTTAGGTTAGGTTAGGTTAGGTTAGGTTAGTTTAGTTTATTTTAGGTTAGTTTAGGTTAGGTTAGGTTAGGTTAGTTAAATTTAATTTATTTAGATTATAATTTAGTTTATAGTTTTGTTTAGTTTTGTTTATTGATTAGTTTAGTTAAATTTAGTTTAGGTTAGGTAAGGTTAGGTTAATTTAGTTTAGTTTAGTATAGTTTAATTTAGTTTAGTTTAGTGAATTTAGTTTAGTTTAGTTTAGGTTTTAGTTAAGCTTAGTTAGTTTGTTTAGATTAGTATAGTTTACTTTAGGTTAGGTTACGTAATTTTAGTTTAGTTTAGGTTAGGTTAGGTTAGGTGAAGTTATGTTAATTTAGTTTATTTTAGTTTATTTTAGTTTATTTAGAGTTTAGCTTAGTTTATAATTTAGTTTAATTTAGTTTATGGTTTAGTTTAGTTTCGTTTGGTTTGGTTTAGATTAGTTCTGTTTCGTTTAGTTTAGTTTAGTTTAGGTTAGGTTAGCTTAGTTTAGTTTAGTTTAGTTTACGTTAGGTTAGGTTAGGTTAGTTTAGTTTACTTTAGTTTAGTTTAGGTTAGGTTAGCTTAGGTTATGTTAGGTGAGTTTAGTTTAGTTTAGTTTAGGTTAGGTTAGTTTAGTTTAGTTTCGTTTAGTTTAGTTTAGTTTAGTTTAGGTTAGGTTTAGTTTGGTTAGATTAGGTTAGATTAGGTTAGTTTAGCTAATTTTAGTTTAGTTTATAGTTTCGTTAATTTAGTTTAGTTTAGTTTAGTGTATAGTTAAGTTTATAGTTTAGTTTAGTTTATGGTTTAGTATAGTTTAGTTTAGTTTAGTTTAACTTAGTTTAGTTTAGATTCGTTTAGTTTAGTTTAGGTTAAGTTAGGTTAGGTTTGGTTAGGTTAATTTAGTTTAGTTTAGTTTAATTTAGTTTATTTAATTTATAGTTTAGTTAAATTTAGTTTAGTTTATAGTTTAGATTATAGTTTAGTTTATTTTATATTTTAGTTAATTTAGTTTAGGTTAGGTTAGTTTAGTTTAGTTTAGTTTAGTTTCGGTTAGGTTGGGTTAGGATAGTTTAGTTTAGTTTAGTTTAGTTTTAGTTTATAGTTTAGTTTAGTTTATTTTATACTTAAGTTCATAGTTTAGTTTATAGTTTAGTTTAGGCTATTTTAGATTAGTTTAGTTTAGTTTGGTTTAGTTTAGGTTTGGTTTGGTTAGGTTAATTTAGTAAAGTTTAGTTTAGTTTGGTTTATTTAGTTTTTTTTTATAGTTTAGTTTAGTTAAGTTTAGTTTAGTTTAATTTAGTTTAGTTTAGTTTTGTTTAATTTAGTTTAGTTTAGTTTTGTTTAATTTAGTTTAGTTTAATTTAGTTTAGTTTAGTTAAGATCAGGTTAGGTTGTTTAGGTTAGTTTAGTTTAGTTCAGTTTAGCTAAGTTTAGTTTAGTTTATAGTTTCGGTAATTTATTTTAGTTTAATTTAGTGTATAGTTAGGTTTATAGTTTAGTTTAGTTTATAGTTTATTTTATAGTTTAGTATATTTTAGTTTAGTTTAGTTTAGTTTTTGCTTAGTTTAGTTTAGTTTCGTTTAGTTTAGGGTAGGTAAGGTTAGGTTGGGTTGGGTTAAGTTAGTTTAGTTTAGTTTTGTTTAGGTTAGGTTAGGCTTGGTTAGGTTAGTTTAGTTCATTTTATTTTAATTTAGTGTAGTTAATTTATAGTTTAGTTAAATTTAGTTTAGTTTATAGTTTAGATTATAGTTTTGTTTAGTTTAGGTTAGGTTAGTTTAGTTTAGTTTATTTTAGGTTAGGTTAGTTTGGGTTAGAATAGTTTAGTTTAGTTTAGTTTATTTTTAATTTATAGTATATTTTAGTTTTGTGAATACTTAAGTTTATCGTTTAGTTTATAATCTAGTTTATAGTGTAGTTTAGGCTATTTTGGATTAGTTTAGTATAGTTTAGTTTAGTTTATTTTAGTTTAGAATAGGTTAAGTTAGGTTAATTTAGTATTGTTTAGTTTAGTTTAGTTTATTTAGTTTATTTTATAGTTTAGCTTATAGTTTAGTTTAGTTAAGTTTAGTTTATTGTTTAGTTTGCTTTAGTTTAGTTTTGTTTAATTTATTTTAGTTTAGTTTAGTTTAGTTTCGTTTAGGTTAGGGTAGGTTATGTTAATTTAGGTTAGCTTAGTTTAGTTTAGTTTAGGTTAGATTAAGTTAGGTTAGGTTAGTTAAGTTTAGTTTAGTTAAGTTAAGTTTAGTTTAATTTATAGTTTAGTTTAGTTTACTTTAGTTTATAGTTTAGTTTAGTTTAGTTTATTTTAGTTTAAAGTTTAGTTTATACTTTCGTTTACTTTAGTTAATAATTTTGTTTATGGTTTAGTTTAGTTTAGTTTAATTATGTTTTATTTAGTTTAGTTTAGTTTCGTTTAGGTTTAGTTAGGTTAGGTTAGTTTAGTTTAATTCTATTTAGGATAGGTTAGGTAATTTTAGGTTAGTATAGTTTAGTTAATTTATTTTAGTTAATAGTTCAGTATAGTTTACAGTTTAGTTTATAGTTTAGTTCAGTTTATGTTGTAGTTTATAGTTTAGTTTAGTTTAGTTTCGTTTAGGTTATGTTAGGTTAGGTTAGGTTGGATTAGCTTAGTTTAGTTTAGTTTAGTTTAGGTTAGGTTCGGTTACGTTATGTTATGTTAGCTTATGTTAGTTTAGTTTAGTTTAGTTTAGTCTAGTTTAGTTAAGTTTAGTTTAGTTTATAGTTTAGTTTATATTAGTTTATTTATTAGTTTATAGTTAAGTATATAGTTTAGTTTAGTTTAGTTTAGTTTAGCTTAGTTTGTTTATTTTAGATTAGTATAGCTTACGTTACGTTAGGTTAAAGCTAACTTAACGTAAGCTAACGTAGGTTAGGTTCGTTTAGTTTATTTTAATTAGATTAGGTTAGGTTAAGTTAGGTTACTTTAGCTTAGTTTAGTTTAGTTTAGATAATTTATGGTTTAGTTTAGTTAAGTTTAATTTATAGATCAGTATATAGTTTACTTTAGTTTATAGTTCAGTTTAGGTTAGATTAGTTTAAGTTAGATTAGGTTAGATTAGTTTAGTTTAGTTTAGTTTCGGTTAGGTTAGATTAGGTTACATTAAGTTAGTTTAGGTTAGTTTAGTTTAGTTTAGTTTAGTATAGTTAAGTTTAGTTAAGTTTTGTTTAGTTTACAGTTTAGTTTAGTTAAGTTTAGTTTATAATTTAGTTTATAGTTCAGATTAGTTTAGTTCATACTTTATTTTAGTTTACTTTAGTTTCAGTTTTAGTTTACTTTAATTTAGGTTAGGTTAGGTTAGGCTAGTTTAGTTTAGTTTAGTTTATGTTAGTTTAGGTTAGGTTAGGTTAGGTTATGTTAGTTTAGTTTAGTTTAGCTTAGTTTAGCTTAGGTTAGGTTAGTTTAGGATATTTTACTTTAGTTTAGTTTAGTTTATAGTTTAGTATAGTTTATAGTTTAGTTTATAGTTTACTTTAGTTTATAGTGTAGTTTAGTTTAGTTTAGTTTCGTTTTTTTTAGGTTAGGTTCGGTTACGTTAGGTTATGTTAGGTTAAGTTAGTTTAGTTTAGTTTAGTTTAGTTATGTTTAGTTTAGTTTATAGTTTAGTTTATTAATTAGTTTAGTTTAGTTTATAGTTAAGTATATAGTTTAGTATAGTTTAGTTTAGTGTAGTTTAGTTTAGATTAGCTTAGTTAGTTTATTTTGGATTAGTTTACTTTACGTTACGTTAGGTTAGGTTAATTTATTTTAGTTTAGGTTAGGTTAGGTTAAGTCAGGTTACTTTAGTTTAGCATAGTTTAGTTTAGTTTAGATAATTTATAGTTTAGTTTAGTTTAGTTTATAGTTTAGTTTACAGTTTAGTTTAGTTTAGTTTCGGTTAGGTTAGATTAGGTTAGATTAATTTAATTTAGGTTAGGATAGTTTAGTTCAGTTTAGTTTAGTTTAGTTAAGCTTAGTTAGTTTAGTTTAGATTAGTATAGTTTACGTTACGTTAGGTTAGGTAAGTTTAGTTTTGTTTAGGTTAGGTTAGGTTAGGTGAAGTTAGATTACTTTAGTTTAGTTAAGTTTAATTTAGTTTGGTTTATTTTAGTTTATTTATAGTTTAGTTTAGTTTATAATTTAGTTTAGTTTGGTGTAGTTTAGATTAGGTTAGGTTAGGATAGTTTAGTTTAGTTTGTTTTAGTTTAGTTTAGTTTAGTTTATAGTTTAGTTTATAGTTTAAATTAGTTTAGTTCAGATTAGTTTAGTTTAGTTTAGTTTACTTAAGTTTAGTTTAGGTTAGGTTAGGTTAGGTTAGGTTATGTTAGGTTTGGTTAGTGTAGTTTACTTTAGTTAAGTTCAGTTTATATTAGGTTAGGTTAATTTAATTTAGTTTAGTTTAGTTTAGGTTAGGTTAGGTGAGTTTAATTTAGTTTAGTTTAGTTTAGGTTAGGTTAGGTTAGGTTAGGTTAGGTTATGTTAGGTTAGGTTAGTGTAGTGTAGTTTAGTTTAGTTTAGATTTGACACGTTTAGTTTATAATTTAGATTATAGTTCAGTTTACAGTTTAGTTTAGTTTAGTTTCGGTTAGTTTAGGTTAGGTTAGATTAATATAATTTAGGTTAGGATAGTTTAGTTCAGTTTAGTTTAGTTTATTTAAGCTTAGTTAGTTTAGTTTAGATTAGTATAGTTTACGTTAGGTTAGGTTAGGTTAGGTAAGTTTAGTTTTGTTTAGGTTAGGTTAGGTTAGGTGAAGTTAGGTTACTTTAGTTTAGTTAAGTTTAATTTAGTTTAGTTTAGTGTAGTTTAGATTAGGTTAGGTTAGATTAGTTTAGTTTAGTTTAGGTTAGGTTAGGTTAGGACAGTTTAGTTTAGTTTATTTTAGTTTAGTTTAGTTTAGTTTATAGTTTAGTTTATAGTTTAAATTAGTTTAGTTTAGATTAGTTTAGTTTAGTTTAGTTTAGTTTAGGTTAGGTTATGTTAGGTGAGTTTAGTTTAGTTTAGTTTAGGTTAGGTGAGCATAGGTTAGTTTAGTTTAATTTAGATTAGGTTATTTAGGTTAGGTTATGTTAAAGTTAGTTTAGTTTAGTTTAGTTTATGTTTGTTTAGGTTAGGTTAGGTTAGGTTATGTTAGTTTAGTTTAGTTTAGCTTAGTTTAGCTTAGGTTAGGTTAGTTTAGGTTATTTTACTTTAGTTTAATTTAGTTTAGTTTATAGTTTAGTATAGTTTATGGTTTAGTTTATAGTTTACTTTAGTTTATAGTGTAGTTTAGTTTAGTTTAGTTTCGTTTCGTTTAGGTTAGGTTCGGTTACGTTAGGTTATGTTAGGTTAAGTTAGTTTAGTTTAGTTTAGTTCAGTTATGTTTAGTTTAGTTTATAGTTTAGTTTATTAATTAGTTTTGTTTAGTTTATAATTAAGTATATAGTTTAGTATAGTTTAGTTTAGTGTAGTTTAGTTTAGATTAGCTTAGTTAGTTTTTTTGGATTAGTTTACTTTACGTTACGTTAGGTTAGGTTAATTTATTTTAGTTTAGGTTAGGTTAGGTTAAGTCAGGTTACTTTAGTTTAGCATAGTTTAGTTTAGATAATTTTAGTTTATTTATAGTTTAGTTTAGTTTATAATTTAGTTTAGTTTAGTGTGGTTTAGATTAGGTTAGGTTAGGTTAGATTAGTTTAGTTTAGGTTAGGTTAGGTTAGGATAGTTTAGTTTAGTTTATTTTAGTTTAGTTTAGTTTATAGTTTAAATTAGTTTAGTTCAGATTAGTTTAGTTTAGTTTAGTTTACTTAAGTTTAGTTTAGGTTAGGTTAGGTTATGTTAGGTTTGGTTAGTGTAGTTTAGTTTAGTTAAGTTCAGTTTGCATTAGGTTAGGTTAATTTAATTTAGTTTAGTTTAGGTTAGGTTAGGTGAGTTTAATTTGGTTTATTTTAGATTACGTTAGGTTAGGTTAGGTTAGGTTAGGTTATGTTAGGTTAGGTTAGTGTAGTTTAGTTTAGTTTAGTTTAGATTTGACTCGTTTAGTTTATTAAATAATTTATAGTTCAGTTTAGTTTCGTTTAGTATAGTTTAGTTTTGTTTAATTTAGTTTTGTTTAATTTATTTTAATTTAGTTTAGTTTAATTTAGTATATAGTTTAATTTTTAATATAGTTTAGTTTAGTTTAGTTTGGTTTGGTTTAGTTTAGTTCTGTTTGTTTTACTTTAGTTTAATTTAGGTTAGGTTAGCTTAGGTTATGTTAGGTGAGTTTATTTTAGTTTAGTAGTTTAGTTTAGTTTAGTTTAGGTTAGTTTAGTTTAGTTTCGATTAGTTTAGTTTAGTTTATGTTAGGTTAGGTTTAGTTTGGATAGGTTAGGTTAGTTTAGTTTATTTTATGTTAGTTTAGGTTAGGTTAGGTTAGGTTAGTTAAATTTAATTTAGTTAGATTATAATTTAGTTTATAGTTTAGTTTAGTTTATTGTTTAGTTTAGTTAAATTTAGTTTAGGTTAGGTAAGGTTAGGTTAGGTTAGTTTAGTTTAGTATAGTTTAGTTTAGTTTAGTTTAGTGAATTTAGTTTAGTTTAGATTAGGTTTTAGTTAAGCTTAGTTAGTTTCTTTAGATTAGTATAGTTTACTTTAGGTTAGGTTACGTAATTTTAGTTTAGTTTAGGTTAGGTTAGGTTAGGTTAGGTGAAGTTATGTTAATTTAGTTTAGTTTAGTTTATTTTAGTTTATTTATAGTTTAGCTTAGTTTATAATTTAGTTTAGTTTAGTTTATAGTTTAGTTTATGGTTTAGTTTAGTTTCGTTTGGTTTGGTTTAAATTAGTTCTGTTTCGTTTAGTTTAGTTTAGTTTAGGTTAGGTTAGCTTAGTTTAGTTTAGTTTACGTTAGGTTAGGTTAGGTTAGTTTAGTTTACTTTAGTTTAGTTTTGGTTAGGTTAGCTTAGGTTATGTTAGGTGAGTTTAGTTTAGTTTAATTTAGGTTAGGTTAGTTTAGTTTAGTTTCGTTTAGTTTAGTTTAGGTTAGGTTAGGTTTAGTTTGGTTAGGTTAGGTTAGGTTAGGTTAGGTTAGTTTAGCTAATTTTAGTTTAGTTTATAGTTTCGTTAATTTAGTTTAGTTTAGTTTAGTGTATAGTTAAGTTTATAGTTTAGTTTAGTTTATGGTTTAGTATAGTTTAGTTTAGTGTAGTTTAACTTAGTTTAGTTTAGATTCGTTTAGTTTAGTTTAGTTTAAGTTAGGTTAGGTATGGTTAGGTTAATTTAGTTTAGTTTAGTTTAATTTAGTTTATTTAATTTATAGTTTAGTTAAATTTAGTTTAGTTTATAGTTTAGATTATAGTTTAGTTTATTTTATATTTTAGTTTAATTTAGTTAATGTTAGGTTAGTTTAGTTTAGTTTAGTTTAGTTTCGGTTAGGTGTGGTTAGGATAGTTTAGTTTAGTTTAGTTTAGTTTTAGTTTATAGTTTAGTTTAGTTTATTTTATACTTAAGTTCATAGTTTAGTTTATAGTTTAGTTTAGGCTATTTTAGATTAGTTTAGTTTAGTTTGGTTTAGTTTAGGTTTGGTTTGGTTAGCTTAATTTAGTAAAGTTTAGTTTAGTTTTGTTTATTTAGTTTATTTTATAGTTTAGTTTAGTTAAGTTTAGTTTAGTTTAATTTAGTTTAGTTTAGTTTTGTTTAATTTAGTTTAGTTTAGTTTTGTTTAATTTAGATTAGTTTAATTTAGTTTAGTTTTGTTTAGATCAGGTTAGGTTGTTTAGGTTAGTTTAGTTTATTTTAGTTTAGCTAAATTTAGTTTAATTTATAGTTTCGGTAATTTATTTTAGTTTAATTTAGTGTATAGTTAGGTTTATAGTTTAGTTTAGTTTATAGTTTATTTTATAGTTAAGTATATTTTAGTTTAGTTTAGTTTAGTTTAGCTTAGTTTAGTTTAGTTTCGTTTAGTTTAGGATAAATAAGGTTAGGTTAGATTGGGTTAAGTTAGTTTAGTTTAGTTTTGTTTAGGTTAGTATAGGTTTGGTTAGGTTAGTTTAGTTCATTTTATTTTAATTTAGTGTAATTAATTTATAGTTTAGTTAAATTTAGTTTAGTTTATAGTTTAGATTATAGTTTAGTTTAGTTCATTTTATATTTTAGTTTTGTTTAGTTTAGGTTAGGTTAGTTTAGTTTAGTTTATTTTAGGTTAGGTTAGTTTGGGTTAGAATAGTTTAGTTTAGTTTAGTTTATTTTTAATTTATAGTTTATTTTAGTTTTGTGAATACTTAAGTTTATAATTTATTTTATAATCTAGTTTAAAAATTTAGTTTAGGCTATTTTGGATTAGTTTAGCTTAGTTTAGTTTAGTTTAGTTTAGTTTAGAATAGGTTAGGTTAGGTTAGGTTAGTTTATGTTAGGTTAGGTTAGTGTAGTTTAGTTTAGTTTAGTTTATTTTATAGTTTAGTTTATAGTTTAGTTTAGTTAAGTTTAGTTTAGTTTATTGTTAATTTGCTTTAGTTTAGTTTTGTTTAATTTATTTTAGTTTAGTTTACTTTAGTTTAGTTTAGTTTAGGTTAGGTTAGCTTAGGTTATGTTAGGTGAGTTTATTTTAGTTTAGTAGATTAGTTTAGTTTAGGTTAGGATAGTTTAGTTCAGTTTAGTTTAGTTTAGTTAAGCTTAGTTAGTTTAGTTTAGATTAGTATAGTTTACCTCAGGCTGGGTTAGGTAAGTTTAGTTTTGTTTAGGTTAGGTTAGGTTAGGTGAAGTTAGGTTACTTTAGTTTAGTTAAGTTTAATTTATTTTAGTTTATTTTAGATTATTTAGTGTTTAGTTTAGTTTATAATTTAGTTTAGTTTAGTTTAGTTTAGATTAGGTTAGATTAGGTTAGATTAGTTTAGTTTAGTTTAGGTTAGGTTAGGTTAGGATAGTTTAGTTTAGTTTATTTTAGATTAGTTTAGTTTAGTTTATAGTTTAGTTTATAGTTTAAATTAGTTTAGTTCAGATTAGTTTAGTTTAGTTTAGTTTACTTAAGTTTAGTTTAGGTTAGGTTAGGTTAGGTTAGGTTAGGTTAGGTTAGGTTATGTTAGGTTTGGTTAGTGTAGTTTAGTTTAGTTAAGTTCAGTTTATATTAGGTTAGGTTAATTTAATTTAGTTTAGTTTAGTTTAGGTTAGGTTAGGTGAGTTTATTTTAGCTTAGTTTAGTTTAGTTTAGGTTAGGTTAGGTTAGGTTAGGTTAGTTTATGTTAGGTTAGGTTAGTGTAGTTTAGTTTAGTTTAGTTTAGATTTGACTCGTTTAGTTTATAATTTAGTTTATAGTTCAGTTTAGTTTGGTTTAGTATAGTTTAGTTTTGTTTAATTTACTTTTGTTCAATTTATTTTAATTTAGTATAGTTTAGTTTAGTATATAGTTTAATTTTTAATATAGTTTAGTTTAGTTTATAGTTTATTTTATGGTTTAGTTTAGTTTAGTTTGGTTTGGTTTAGTTTAGTTCTGTTTGTTTTAGTTTAGTTTAGTTTAGGTTAGGTTAGCTTAGTTTAGTTTAGTTTAATTTAGGTTAGGTTGGGTTAGGTTAGTTTAGTTTACTTTAATTTAGTTTAGGTTAGGTTAGCTTAGGTTATGTTAGGTGAGTTTATTTTAGTTTAGTAGTTTAGTTTAGTTTAGGTTAGGTTAGTTTAATTTCGTTTAGTTTAGTTTAGTTTATGTTAGGTTAGGTTTAGTTTGGTTAGGTTAGGTTAGGTTAGGTTAGTTTAGTTTATTTTAGGTTAGTTTAGGTTAGGTTAGGTTAGGTTAGTTAAATTTAATTTATTTAGATTATAATTTAGTTTATAGTTTAGTTTAGTTTAGTTTATTGTTTAGTTTAGTTAAATATAGTTTAGGTTAGGTAAGGTTAGGTTAGTTTAGTTTAGTTTAGTATAGTTTAATTTACTTTAGTTTAGTGAATTTAGTTTAGTTTAGTTTAGGTTTTAGTTAAGCTTAGTTAGTTTGTTTAGATTAGTATAGTTTACTTTAGGTTAGGTTACGTAATTTTAATTTAGTTTAGGTTAGGTTAGGTTAGGTGAAGTTATGTTAATTTAGTTTAGTTTAGTTTATTTTAGTTTATTTAGAGTTTAGCTTAGTTTATAATTTAGTTTACTTTAGTTTATGGTTTAGTTTAGTTTCGTTTGGTTTGGTTTAGATTAGTTCTGTTTCGTTTAGTTTAGTTTAGTTTAGGTTAGGTTAGCTTAGTTTAGTTTAGTTTAGTTTACGTTAGGTTAGGTTAGGTTAGTTTAGTTTACTTTAGTTTAGTTTAGGTTAGGTTAGCTTAGGTTATGTTAGGTGAGTTTAGTTTAGTTTAGTTTAGGTTAGGTTAGTTTAGTTTCGTTTAGTTTAGTTTAGTTTAGGTTAGGTTAGGTTTAGTTTGGTTAGATTAGGTTAGATTAGGTTAGTTTGGCTAATTTTAGTTTAGTTTATAGTTTCGTTAATTTAGTTTAGTTTAGTTTAGTGTATAGTTAAGTTTATAGTTTAGTTTAGTTTATGGTTTAGTATAGTTTAGTTTAGTTTAGTTTAACTTAGTGTAGTTTAGATTCGTTTAGTTTAGTTTAGGTTAAGTTAGGTTAGGTTTGGTTAGGTTAATTTAGTTTAGTTTAGTTTAATTTAGTTTATTTAATATATAGTTTAGTTAAATTTAGTTTAATTTATAGTTTATATTATAGTTTAGTTTATTTTATATTTTAGTTTAGTTTAGTTTAGGTTAGGTTAGTTTAGTTTAGTTTAGTTTAGTTTCGGTTAGGTTGGGTTAGGATAGTTTAGTTTAGTTTAGTTTAGTTTTAGTTTATAGTTTAGTTTAGTTTATTTTATACTTAAGTTCATAGTTTAGTTTATAGTTTAGTTTAGGCTATTTTAGATTAGTTTAGTTTAGTTTGGTTTAGTTTAGGTTTGGTTTGGTTAGGTTAATTTAGTAAAGTTTAGTTTAGTTTGGTTTATTTAGTTTATTTTATAGTTTAGTTTAGTTAAGTTTAGTTTAGTTTAATTTAGTTTAGTTTAGTTTTGTTTAATTTAGACAAGTTTAGTTTTGTTTAATTTAGTTGAATTTAATTTAGTTTAGTTTAGTTAAGATCAGGTTAGGTTGTTTAGGTTAGTTTAGTTTAGTTCAGTTTAGCTAAGTTTAGTTTAGTTTATAGTTTCGGTAATTTATTTTAGTTTAATTTAGTGTATAGTTAGGTTTATAGTTTAGTTTAGTTTATAGTTTATTTTATAGTTTAGTATATTTTAGTTTAGTTTAGTTTAGTTTTTGCTTAGTTTAGTTTAGTTTCGTTTAGTTTAGGGTAGGTAAGGTTAGGTTGGGTTCGGTTAAGTTAGTTTAGTTTAGTTTTGTTTAGGTTAGGTTAGGCTTGGTTAGGTTAGTTTAGTTCATTTTATTTTAATTTAGTGTAGTTAATTTATAGTTTAGTTAAATTTAGTTTAGTTTATAGTTTAGATTATAGTTTAGTTTAGTTCATTTAATATTTTAGTTTAGTTTAGTTTAGGTTAGGTTATGTTAGGTGAGTTTAGTTTTGTTTAGTTTAGGTTAGGTTAGTTTAGTTTAGTTTAGTTTAGGTTAAGTTAGGTTTAGTTTGGTTAGGTTAGGTTAGGTTAGGTTAGTTTAGCTAATTTTAGTTTAGTTTATAGTTTCGTTAATTTAGTTTAGTTTAGTTTAGTGTATAGTTAAGTTTATAGTTTAGTTTAGTTTATGGTTTAGTATAGTTTAGTTTAGTTTAGTTTAACTTAGTTTAGTTTAGATTCGTTTAGTTTAGTTTAGGTTAAGTTAGGTTAGGTTTTGTTAGGTTAATTTAGTTTAGTTTAGTTTAATTTAGTTTATTTTATTTATATTTTAGTTAAATTTAGTTTAGTTTACAGTTTAGATTATAGTTTAGTTTATTTTATATTTTAGTTTAGTTTAGTTTCTGTTAGGTTAGTTTAGTTTAGTTTAGTTTAGTTTCGTTAGGTGTGGTTATGATAGTTTAGTTTAGTTTAGTTTAGTTTTAGTTTATAGTTTAGTTTAGTTTATTTTATTTTATACTTAAGTTCATAGTTTAGTTTATAGTTTAGTTTCGGCTATTTTAGATTAGTTTAGTTTAGTTTGGTTTATTTTAGTTTAGTTTAGGTTAGGTGAGCATAGGTTAGTTTAGTTTAATTTAGATTAGGTTATTTAGGTTAGGTTATGTTAGGTTAGTTTAGTTTAGTTTAGTTTATGTTAGGTTATGTTAGGTTAGGTTATGTTAGTTTAGTTTAGTTTAGCTTAGTTTAGCTTAGGTTAGCTTAGTTTAGGTAATTTTACTTTAGTTTAGTTTAGTTTAGTTTGTAGTTTAGTATAGTTTATAGTTTAGTTTATAGTTTACTTTAGTTTATAGTGTAGTTTAGTTTAGTTTAGTTTCGTTTCGTTTAGGTTAGGTTCGGTTACGTTAGGTTATGTTTTGTTAAGTTAGTTTAGTTTAGTTTAGTTATGTTTAGTTTAGTTTATAGTTTAGTTTATTAATTAGTTTAGTTTAGTTTATAGTTAAGTATATAGTTTAGTATAGTTTAGTTTAGTGTAGTTTAGTTTAGATTAGCTTAGTTAGTTTATTTTGGATTAGTTTACTTTACGTTACGTTAGGTTAGGTTAATTTATTTTAGTTTAGGTTAGGTTAAGTCAGGTTACTTTAGTTTAGCATAATTTAGTTTAGTTTAGATAATTTATAGTTTAGTTTAGTTAGTTTCGGTTAGTTTAGGTTAGGTTAGATTAATTTAATTAAGGTTGGGATAGTTTAGTTCAGTTTAGTTTAGTTTAGTTAAGCTTAGTTAGTTTCGTTTAGATTAGTATAGTTTACGTTAGGTTAGGTTAGGTTAGGTAAGTTTAGTTCTCTTTAGGTTAGGTTAGGTTAGGTGAAGTTAGGTTACTTTAGTTTAGTTAAGTTTAATTTATTTTAGTTTAGTGTAGTTTAGATTAGGTTAGGTTAGGTTAGATTAGTTTAATTTAGTTTAGGTTAGGTTAGGTTAGGATAGTTTAGTTTAGTTTATTTTACTTTAGTTTAGTTTAGTTTATAGTTTAGTTTATAGTTTAAATTAGTTTAGTTTAGATTAGTTTAGTCAAGTTTAGTTTACTTAAGTTTAGTTTAGGTTAGGTTAGGTTAGGTTACGTTAGGTTAGGTTAGGTTAGGTTATTTTAGGTTTGGTTAGTGTAGTTTAGTTTAGTTTAGTTAAGTTCAGTTTATATTAGGTTAGGTTAATTTAATTTAGTTTAGTTTAGTTTAGGTTAGGTTAGGTGAGTTTAGTTTAGTTTAGTTTAGGTTAGGTTAGGTTAGGTTAGGTTAGGTTATGTTAGGTTATGTTAGGTTATGTTAGTTTAGGTTAGTGTAGTTTAGTTTAGTTTAGATTTGACTCGTTTAGTTTATAATTTAGTTTATAGTTCAGTTTATTTTGGTTTAGTATAGTTTAGTTTTGTTTAATTTAGTTTTGTTTAATTTATTTTAATTTATTTTAGTTTAGTTTAGTATATAGTTTAATTTTTAATTTAGTTTAGTTTAGTTTATAGTTTATTTAGTTTATGGTTAATTTATAGTTTAGTTTAGTTTATTTTAGTTTAGTTCAGTTTAGGATATGTCAGGTTAGTTTAGGTTAGTTTACTTTAGTTTAGTATAGTTTATAGTTTGGATTTGTCTAGTTTAGTTTATAGTTCAGTTTAGTTGAGTTTATTTTAATTTAGTTTAATTAAATTTTCTTTACTGTACAATTTAGTTTAGTTTAGTTTAGTTTATAGTTTAGTTTAGTTTAGTTTATGGTTAAGTTTATGCTTTTGTTTAGTTTAATTTAGTTTAGTTTAGTATAGTTTAGCTCAGGTTAGCTTAGGTTAGGTTAATTTAGTTTAGTTTAGGTTAAGTTAGGTTAGGTTAGGTTACTTTAGTTAAGTTTAGTTTAGTTTAGTTAATTTATACTTTAGTTTAGTTTAGCATATAGTTTTGTTTAGTTTAGTTTATAGTATAGTATAGTTAAGTTTAGTTTAGTTTAGGGTAGGTTAGATTAGTTAAGTTTATTTTAGTTTAGGTTAGGTTTGGTTAGGGTAGTTTAGTTAAGTTTATAGTTTAGTTTAGGTTACGTTACGTTAGGTTAGGTTAGGTTAGGTTAGTTTAGTTTAGATTAGTTTAGTTTACTTTACTTTAGTTTTGTTTAGTTTTGTTTAGGTTAGGTTAGGTTAGTTTAGGTTAGGTTAGGTTAGCGTATTTTGGTTTAGTTTAGTTTAGTTAAGTTTTGTTTAGTTTATAGTTTAGTTTAGTTTAGTTTAGCTTGGTTTAGTTTAGGTTGGGTTAGGTTAGTTTAGTTTAGTTTAGTTTGGTTTATTTTAGTTTAGTTTAGGTTAGGTGAGCATAGGTTAGTTTAGTTTAATTTAGATTAGGTTAGGTTATGTTAAAGTTAGTTTAGTTTAGTTTAGTTTATGTTAGTTTAGGTTAGGTTAGGTTAGGTTATGTTAGTTTAGTTTAGTTTAGCTTAGTTTAGCTTAGGTTAGGTTAGTTTAGGTTATTTTACTTTAGTTTAGTTTAGTTTAGTTTATAGTTTAGTATAGTTTATAGTTTAGTTTATAGTTTACTTTAGTTTATACTGTAGTTTAGTTTAGTTTAGTTTCGTTTCGTTTGGGTTAGGTTCGGTTACGTTAGGTTATGTTAGGTTAAGTTAGTTTAGTTTAGTTTAGTTTAGTTATGTTTAGTTTAGTCTATAGTATAGTTTATTAATTAGTTTAGTTTAGTTTATAATTAAGTATATAGTTTAGTATAGTTTAGTTTAGTGTAGTTTAGTTTAGATTAGCTTAGTTAGTTTATTTTGGATTAGTTTACTTTACGTTACGTTAGGTTAGGTTAATTTATTTTAGTTTAGGTTAGGTTAGGTTAAGTCAGGTTACTTTAGTTTAGCATAGTTTAGTTTAGTTTAGATAATTTTAGTTTATTTATAGTTTAGTTTATAATTTAGTTTAGTTTAGTGTGGTTTAGATTAGGTTAGGTTAGGTTAGATTAGTTTAGTTTAGGTTAGGTTAGGTTAGGATAGTTTAGTTTAGTTTATTTTAGTTTAGTTTAGTTTATAGTTTAAATTAGTTTAGTTCAGATTAGTTTAGTTTAGTTTAGTTTACTTAAGTTTAGTTTAGGTTAGGTTAGGTTAGGTTATGTTAGGTTTGGTTAGTGTAGTTTAGTTTAGTTAAGTTCAGTTTGTATTAGGTTAGGTTAATTTAATTTAGTTTAGTTTAGGTTAGGTTAGGTGAGTTTAATTTAGTTTAGTTTAGTTTACGTTAGGTTAGGTTAGGTTATGTTAGGTTAGGTTAGTGTAGTTTAGTTTAGTTTAGTTTAGATTTGACTCGTTTAGTTTATAATTTAATTTATAGTTCAGTTTAGTTTCGTTTAGTATAGTTTAGTTTTGTTTAATTTAGTTTTGTTTAATTTATTTTAAATTAGTTTAGTTTAGTTTAGTATACAGTTTAATTTTTAATATAGTTTAGTTTAGTTTATAGTTTAGTTTATGGTTTAGTTTAGTTTAGTTTGGTTTGGTTTAGTTTAGTTCTGTTTGTTTTAGTTTAGTTTAGTTTAGGTTAGGTTAGCTTAGTTTAGTTTAGTTTAATTTAGGTTAGGTTCGGTTAGGTTAGTTTAGTTTACTTTAGATTAGTTTAGGTTAGGTTAGCTTAGGTAATGTTAGGTGAGTTTATTTTAGTTTAGTAGTTTAGTTTAGTTTAGTTTAGGTTAGTTTAGTTTAGTTTCGTTTAGTTTAGTTTAGTTTATGTTAGGTTAGGTTTAGTTTGGTTAGGTTAGGTTAGGTTAGGTTAGTTTAGTTTATTTTAGGTTAGTTCAGGTTAGGTTAGGTTAGGTTAGTTAAATTTAATTTAGTTAGATTATAATTTAGTTTATAGTTTAGTTTAGTTTATTGTTTAGTTTAGTTAAATTTAGTTTAGGTTAGGTAAGGTTAGGTTAGGTTAGTTTAGTTTAGTATAGTTTAGTTTAGTTTAGTTAAGTGAATTTAGTTTAGTTTAGTTTAGGTTTTAGTTAAGCTTAGTTAGTTTGTTTAGATTAGTATAGTTTACTTTAGGTTAGGTTACGTAATTTTAGTTTAGTTTAGGTTAGGTTAGGTTAGGTTAGGTGAAGTTATGTTAATTTAGTTTAGTTTAGTTTATTTTAGTTTATTTATAGTTTAGCTTAGTTTATAATTTAGTTTAGTTTAGTTTATAGTTTAGTTTATGGTTTAGTTTAGTTTCGTTTGGTTTGGTTTAAATTAGTTCTGTTTCGTTTAGTTTAGTTTAGTTTAGGTTAGGTTAGCTTAGTTTAGTTTACTTTAGTTTAGTTTAGGTTAGGTTAGCTTAGGTTATGTTAGGTGAGTTTAGTTTAGTTTAGTTTAGGTTAGGTTAGTTTAGTTTAGTTTCGTTTAGTTTAGTTTAGGTTAGGTTAGGTTTGGTTTGGTTAGGTTAGGTTAGGTTAGTTTAGCTAATTTTAGTTTAGTTTATACTTTCGTTAATTTAGTTTAGTTTAGTTTAGTGTATAGTTAAGTTTATAGTTTAGTTTAGTTTATGGTTTAGTATAGTTTAGTTTAGTATAGTTTAACTTAGTTTAGTTTAGATTCGTTTAGTTTAATTTAGGTTAAGTTAGGTTAGGTATGGTTAGGTTAATTTAGTTTAGTTTAGTTTAATTTAGTTTATTTAATTTATAGTTTATTTAAATTTAGTTTAGTTTATAGTTTAGATTATAGTTTAGTTTATTTTATATGTTAGTTTAGTTTAGTTAATGTTAGGTTAGTTTAGTTTAGTTTAGTTTAGTTTCGGTTAGGTGTGGTTAGGATAGTTTAGTTTAGTTTAGTTTAGTTTTAGTTTATAGTTTAGTTTAGTTTATTTTATACTTAAGTTCATAGTTTAATTTATAGTTTAGTTTAGGCTATTTTAGATTAGTTTAGTTTAGTTTGGTTTAGTTTAGGTTAGGTTTGTTTAGGTTAATTTAGTAAAGTTTAGTTTAGTTTTGTTTATTTAGTTTATTTTATAGTTTAGTTTAGTTAAGTTTAGTTTAGTTTAATTTAGTTTAGTTTAGTTTTGTTTAATTTAGTTTAGTTTAGTTTTGTTTAATTTAGATTAGTTTAATTTAGTTTAGTTTTGTTTAGATCAGGTTAGGTTGTTTAGGTTAGTTTAGTTTAGTTTAGTTTAGCTAAGTTTAGTTTAGTTTATAGTTTCGGTAATTTATTTTAGTTTAATTTAGTGTATAGTTAGGTTTATAGTTTAGTTTAGTTTATAGTTTATTTTATAGTTTAGTATATTTTAGTTTAGTTTAGTTTAGTTTAGCTTAGTTTAGTTTAGTTTCGTTTAGTTTAGGGTAAATAAGGTTAGGTTAGATTGGGTTAAGTTAGTTTAGTTTAGTTTTGTTTAGGTTAGTATTAGTTTGGTTAGGTTAGTTTAGTTCATTTTATTTTAATTTAGTGTAATTAATATATAGTTTAGTTAAATTTAGTTTAGTTTATAGTTTAGATTATAGTTAATTTAGTTCATTTTATATTTTAGTTTTGTTTAGTTTAGGTTAGGTTAGGTTAGTTTAGTTTAGTTTATTTTAGGTTAGGTTAGTTTGGGTTAGAATAGTTTAGTTTAGTTTAGTTTATTTTTAATTTATAGTTTATTTTAGTTTTGTGAATACTCAAGTTTATAATTTATTTTATAATCTAGTTTAAAAATTTAGTTTAGGCTATTTTGGATTAGTTTAGCTTAGTTTAGTTTAGTTTAGTTTAGTTTAGAATAGGTTAGGTTAGGTTAATTTAGTATTGTTTAGTTTAGTTTAGTTTATTTAATTTATTTTATAGTTTAGTTTATAGTTTAGTTTAGTTAAGTTTAGTTTAGTTTATTGTTTAGTTTGCTTTAGTTTAGTTTTGTTTAATTTATTTTAGTTTAGTTTACTTTAGTTTAGTTTAGGTTAGGTTAGCTTAGGTTATGTTAGGTGAGTTTATTTTAGTTTAGTAGATTACTTTAGTTTAGGTTAGGATAGTTTAGATCAGTTTAGTTTAGTTTTTGCTTAGTTTAGTTTAGTTTCGTTTAGTTTAGGGTAGGTAAGGTTAGGTTGGGTTGGGTTAAGTTAGTTTAGTTTAGTTTTGTTTAGGTTAGGTTAGGCTTGGTTAGGTTAGTTTAGTTCATTTTATTTTAATTTAGTGTAGTTAATTTATAGTTTAGTTAAATTTAGTTTAGTTTATAGTTTAGATTATAGTTTTGTTTAGTTTAGGTTAGGTTAGTTTAGTTTAGTTTAGTTTAGGTTAGGTTAGTTTGGGTTAGAATAGTTTAGTTTAGTTTAGTTTATTTTTAATTTATAGTTTATTTTAGTTTTGTGAATACTTAAGTTTATCGTTTAGTTTATAATCTAGTTTATAGTGTAGTTTAGGCTATTTTGGATTAGTTTAGTATAGTTTAGTTTAGTTTATTTTAGTTTAGAATAGGTTAGGTTAGGTTAATTTAGTATTGTTTAGTTTAGTTTAGTTTATTTAGTTTATTTTATAGTTTAGTTTATAGTTTAGTTTAGTTAAGTTTAGTTTATTGTTTAGTTTGCTTTAGTTTAGTTTTGTTTAATTTATTTAAGTTTAGTTTAGTTTAGTTTCGTTTAGGTTAGGGTAGGTTATGTTAATTTAGGTTAGCTTAGTTTAGTTTAGTTTAGGTTAGATTAAGTTAGGTTAGGTTAGTTAAGTTTAGTTTAATTAAGTTAAGTTTAGTTTAATTTATAGTTTAGTTTAGTTTACTTTAGTTTATAGTTTAGTTTAGTTTAGTTTATTTTAGTTTAAAGTTTAGTTTATACTTTCGTTTACTTAAGTTAATAATTTTGTTTATGGTTTAGTTTAGTTTAGTTTAATTATGTTTTATTTAGTTTAGTTTAGTTTCGTTTAGGTTTAGTTAGGTTAGGTTAGTTTAGTTTAATTCTATTTAGGTTAGGTTAGGTAATTTTAGGTTAGTATAGTTTAGTTAATTTATTTTAGTTAATAGTTCAGTATAGTTTACAGTTTAGTTTATAGTTTAGTTCAGTTTATAGTGTAGTTTATAGGTTAGTTAAGTTTAGTTTCGTTTAGGTTATGTTAGGTTAGGTTAGGTTGGATTAGCTTAGTTTAGTTTAGTTTAGTTTAGGTTAGGTTCGGTTACGTTATGTTATGTTAGCTTATGTTAGTTTAGTTTAGTTTAGTTTAGTCTATTTTAGTTAAGTTTAGTTTAGTTTATAGTTTAGTTTATATTAGTTTATTTATTAGTTTATAGTTAAGTATATAGTTTAGTTTAGTTTAGTTTAGTTTAGCTTAGTTTGTTTATTTTAGATTAGTATAGCTTACGTTACGTTAGGTTAAAGCTAACTTAACGTATGCTAACGTAGGTTAGGTTCGTTTAGTTTAGTTTAATTAGATTAGGTTAGGTTAAGTTAGGTTACTTTAGCTTAGTTTAGTTTAGTTTAGATAATTTATGGTTTAGTTTAGTTAAGTTTAATTTATAGATCAGTATATAGTTTACTTTAGTTTATAGTTCAGTTTAGGTTAGATTAGTTTAAGTTAGATTAGGTTAGATTAGTTTAGTTTAGTTTAGTTTCGGTTAGGTTAGATTAGGTTACATTAAGTTAGTTTAGGTTAGCTTAGTTTAGTTTAGTTTAGTATAGTTAAGTTTAGTTAAGTTTTGTTTAGTTTACAGTTTAGTTTAGTTAAGTTTAGTTTATAATTTAGTTTATAGTTCAGTTTAGTTTAGTTCATACTTTATTTTAGTTTACTTTAGTTTCAGTTTTAGTTTAGTTTAGTTTAGGTTAGGTTAGGTGAAGTTAGGTTACTTTAGTTTAGTTAAGTTTAATTTAGTTTAGTTTAGTGTAGTTTAGATTAGGTTAGGTTAGATTAGTTTAGTTTAGTTTAGGTTAGGTTAGGTTAGGACAGTTTAGTTTAGTTTATTTTAGTTTAGTTTAGTTTAGTTTATAGTTTAGTTTATAGTTTAAATTAGTTTAGTTTAGATTAGTTTAGTTTAGTTTAGTTTAGTTTAGGTTAGGTTATTTTAGGTGAGTTTAGTTTAGTTTAGTTTAGTTTAGGTTAGGTTAGTTTAGTTTAGTTTCGTTTAGTTTAGTTTAGTTTAGGTTAAGTTAGGTTTAGTTTGGTTAGGTTAGGTTAGGTTAGGTTAGTTTAGCTAATTTTTGTTTAGTTTATAGTTTCGTTAATTTAGTTTAGTTTAGTTTAGTGTATAGTTAAGTTTATAGTTTAGTTTAGTTTATGGTTTAGTATAGTTTAGTTTAGTTTAGTTTAACTTAGTTTAGTTTAGATTCGTTTAGTTTAGTTTAGGTTAAGTTAGGTTAGGTTTTGTTAGGTTAATTTAGTTTAGTTTAGTTTAATTTAGTTTATTTAATTTATATTTTAGTTAAATTTAGTTTAGTTTATAGTTTAGATTATAGTTTAGTTTATTTTATATTTTAGTTTAGTTTAGTTTATGTTAGGTTAGTTTAGTTTAGTTTAGTTTAGTTTCGTTAGGTGTGGTTATGATAGTTTAGTTTAGTTTAGTTTAGTTTTATTTTATAGTTTAGTTTAGTTTATTTTATACTTAAGTTCATAGTTTAGTTTATAGTTTAGTTTAGGCTATTTTATATTAGTTTAGTTTAGTTGGGTTTATTTTAGTTTAGTTTAGGTTAGGTGAGCATAGGTTAGTTTAGTTTAATTTAGATTAGGTTATTTAGGTTACGTTATGTTAGGTTAGTTTAGTTTAGTTTAGTTTATGTTAGGTTAGGTTATGTTAGTTTAGTTTAGTTTAGCTTAGTTTAGCTTAGGTTAGGTTAGTTTAGGTAATTTTACTTTAGTTTAGTTTAGTTTAGTTTATAGTTTAGTATAGTTTATAGTTTAGTTTATAGTTTACTTTAGTTTATAGTGTAGTTAATTTAGTTTAGTTTCGTTTCGTTTAGGTTAGGTTCGGTTACGTTAGGTTATGTTTTGTTAAGTTAGTTTAGTTTAGTTTAGTTATGTTTAGTTTAGTTTATAGTTTAGTTTATTAATTAGTTTAGTTTAGTTTATAGTTAAGTATATAGTTTAGTATAGTTTAGTTTAGTGTAGTTTAGTTTAGATTAGCTTAGTTAGTTTATTTTGGATTAGTTTACTTTACGTTACGTTAGGTTAGGTTAATTTATTTTAGTTTAGGTAAGGTTAAGTCAGGTTACTTTAGTTTAGCATAGTTTAGTTTAGTTTAGATAATTTATAGTTTAGTTTAGTTTAGTTTCGGTTAGTTTAGGTTAGGTTAGATTAATTTAATTAAGGTTGGGATAGTTTAGTTCAGTTTAGTTTAGTTTAGTTAAGCTTAGTTAGTTTCGTTTAGATTAGTATAGTTTACGTTAGGTTAGGTTAGGTTAGGTAAGTTTAGTTCTCTTTAGGTTAGGTTAGGTTAGGTGAAGTTAGGTTACTTTAGTTTAGTTAAGTTTAATTTATTTTAGTTTAGTGTAGTTTAGATTAGGTTAGGTTAGGTTAGATTAGTTTAGTTTAGTTTAGGTTAGGTTAGGTTAGGATAGTTTAGTTTAGTTTATTTTACTTTAGTTTAGTTTAGTTTATAGTTTAGTTTATAGTTTAAATTAGTTTAGTTTAGATTAGTTTAGTTAAGTTTAGTTTACTTAAGTTTAGTTTAGGTTAGGTTAGGTTAGGTTAGGTTAGGTTAGGTTAGGTTAGGTTAGGTTAGGTTAGGTTATGTTAGGTTTGGTTAGTGTAGTTTAGTTTAGTTTAGTTAAGTTCAGTTTATATTAGGTTAGGTTAATTTAATTTAGTTTAGTTTAGTTTAGGTTAGGTTAGGTGAGTTTAGTTTAGTTTAGTTTAGTTTAGGTTAGGTTAGGTTAGGTTAGGTTAGTTTAGGTTAGGTTATGTTAGGTTTGGTTAGTGTAGTTTAGTTTAGTTTAGTTAAGTTCAGTTTATATTAGGTTAGGTTAATTTAATTTAGTTTAGTTTAGTTTAGGTTAGGTTAGGTGAGTTTAGTTTAGTTTAGTTTAGTTTAGGTTAGGTTAGGTTAGGTTAGGTTATGTTAGGTTATGTTAGGTTAGGTTAGTGTAGTTTAGTTTAGTTTAGATTTGACTCGTTTAGTTTATAATTTAGTTTATAGTTCAGTTTATTTTGGTTTAGTATAGTTTAGTTTTGTTTAATTTAGTTTTGTTTAATTTATTTTAATTTAGTTTAGTTTAGTTTAGTATATAGTTTAATTTTTAATTTAGTTTAGTTTAGTTTATAGTTTAGTTTAGTTTATGGTTAATTTATAGTTTAGTTTAGTTTATTTTAGTTTAGTTCAGTTTAGGATATGTCAGGTTAGTTTAGGTTAGTTTACTTTAGTTTAGTATAGTTTATAGTTTGGATTTGTCTAGTTTAGTTTATAGTTCAGTTTAGTTGAGTTTATTTTAATTTAGTTTAATTAAATTTTCTTTACTGTACAATTTAGTTTAGTTTAGTTTAGTTTATAGTTTAGTTTAGTTTAGTTTATGGTTAAGTTTATACTTTTGTTCAGTTATATTAGTTTAGTTTAGTATAGTTTAGCTCAGGTTAGCTTAGGTTAGGTTAATTTAGTTTAGTTTAGGTTAAGTTAGGTTAGGTTAGGTTACTTTAGTTAAGTTTAGTTTAGTTTAGTTAATTTATACTTTAGTTTAGTTTAGCATATAGTTTTGTTTAGTTTAGTTTATAGTATAGTATAGTTTAGTTTAGTTTAGTTTAGGTTAGGTTAGATTAAATAAGTTTATTTTAGTTTAGGTTAGGTTTGGTTAGGGTAGTTTAGTTAAGTTTATAGTTTAGTTTAGGTTAGGTTACGTTAGGTTAGGCTAGGTTAGGTTAGTTTAGTTTAGATTAGTTTAGTTTACTTTACTTTAGTTTTGTTTAGTTTTGTTTAGGTTAGGTTAGGTTAGTTTAGGTTAGGTTAGGTTAGCGTATTTTGGTTTAGTTTAGTTTAGTTAAGTTTTGTTTAGTTTATAGTTTAGTTTAGTTTAGTTTAGCTTGGTTTAGTTTAGGTTGGGTTAGGTTAGTTTAGTTTAGTTTAGTTTGGTTTATTTTAGTTTAGTTTAGGTTAGGTGAGCATAGGTTAGTTTAGTTTAATTTAGATTAGGTTATTTAGGTTAGGTTATGTTAAAGTTAGTTTAGTTTAGTTTAGTTTATGTTAGTTTAGGTTAGGTTAGGTTAGGTTATGTTAGTTTAGTTTAGTTTAGGTTAGTTTAGCTTAGGTTAGGTTAGTTTAGGTTATTTTACTTTAGTTTAGTTTAGTTTATTTTATAGTTTAGTATAGTTTATAGTTTAGTTTATAGTTTACTTTAGTTTATACTGTAGTTTAGTTTAGTTTAGTTTCGTTTCGTTTAGGTTAGGATCGGTTACGTTAGGTTATGTTAGGTTAAGTTAGTTTAGTTTAGTTTAGTTTAGTTATGTTTAGTTTAGTTTTGTTTAATTTAGACAAGTTTAGTTTTGTTTAATTTAGTTTAGTTTAATTTAGTTTAGTTTAGTTAAGATCAGGTTAGGTTGTTTAGGTTAGTTTAGTTTAGTTCAGTTTAGCTAAGTTTAGTTTAGTTTATAGTTTCGGTAATTTATTTTAGTTTAATTTAGTGTATAGTTAGGTTTATAGTTTAGTTTAGTTTATAGTTTATTTTATAGTTTAGTATATTTTAGTTTAGTTTAGTTTAGTTTTTGCTTAGTTTAGTTTAGTTTCGTTTAGTTTAGGGTAGGTAAGGTTAGGTTGGGTTCGGTTAAGTTAGTTTAGTTTAGTTTTGTTTAGGCTAGGTTAGGCTTGGTTAGGTTAGTTTAGTTCATTTTATTTTAATTTAGTGTAGTTAATTTATAGTTTATTAAATTTAGTTTAGTTTATAGTTTAGATTATAGTTTAGTTTAGTTCATTTTATATTTTAGTTTAGTTTAGTTTAGGTTAGGTTATGTTAGGAGAGTTTTGTTTAGTTTAGTTTAGGTTAGGTTAGTTTAGTTTAGTTTCGTTTAGTTTAGTTTAGTTTAGGTTAAGTTAGGTTTAGTTTGGTTAGGTTAGGTTAGGTTAGGTTAGTTTAGCTAATTTTAGTTTAGTTTATAGTTTCGTTAATTTAGTTTAGTTTAGTTTAGTGTATAGTTAAGTTTATAGTTTAGTTTAGTTTATGGTTTAGTATAGTTTAGTTTAGTTTAGTTTAACTTAGTTTAGTTTAGATTCGTTTAGTTTAGTTTAGGTTAAGTTAGGTTAGGTTTTGTTAGGTTAATTTAGTTTAGTTTAGTTTAATTTAGTTTATTTTATTTATATTTTAGTTAAATTTAGTTTAGTTTACAGTTTAGATTATAGTTTAGTTTATTTTATATTTTAGTTTAGTTTAGTTTATGTTAGGTTAGTTTAGTTTAGTTTAGTTTAGTTTCGTTAGGTGTGGTTATGATAGTTTAGTTTAGTTTAGTTTAGTTTTAGTTTATAGTTTAGTTTAGTTTATTTTATTTTATACTTAAGTTCATAGTTTAGTTTATAGTTTAGTTTCGGCTATTTTAGATTAGTTTAGTTTAGTTTGGTTTATTTTAGTTTAGTTTAGGTTAGGTGAGCATAGGTTAGTTTAGTTTAATTTAGATTAGGTTATTTAGGTTAGGTTATGTTAGGTTAGTTTAGTTTAGTTTAGTTTATGTTAGGTTATGTTAGGTTAGGTTATGTTAGTTTAGTTTAGTTTAGCTTAGTTTAGCTTAGGTTAGCTTAGTTTAGGTAATTTTACTTTAGTTTAGTTTAGTTTAGTTTGTAGTTTAGTATAGTTTATAGTTTAGTTTATAGTTTACTTTAGTTTATAGTGTAGTTTAGTTTAGTTTAGTTTCGTTTCGTTTAGGTTAGGTTCGGTTACGTTAGGTTATGTTTTGTTAAGTTAGTTTAGTTTAGTTTAGTTATGTTTAGTTTAGTTTATAGTTTAGTTTATTAATTAGTTTAGTTTAGTTTATAGTTAAGTATATAGTTTAGTATAGTTTAGTTTAGTGTAGTTTAGTTTAGATTAGCTTAGTTAGTTTATTTTGGATTAGTTTACTTTACGTTACGTTAGGTTAGGTTAATTTATTTTAGTTTAGGTTAGGTTAAGTCAGGTTACTTTAGTTTAGCATAGTTTAGTTTAGTTTAGATAATTTATAGTTTAGTTTAGTTAGTTTCGGTTAGTTTAGGTTAGGTTAGATTAATTTAATTAAGGTTGGGATAGTTTAGTTCAGTTTAGTTTAGTTTAGTTAAGCTTAGTTAGTTTCGTTTAGATTAGTATAGTTTACGTTAGGTTAGGTTAGGTTAGGTAAGTTTAGTTCTCTTTAGGTTAGGTTAGGTTAGGTGAAGTTAGGTTACTTTAGTTTAGTTAAGTTTAATTTATTTTAGTTTAGTGTAGTTTAGATTAGGTTAGGTTAGGTTAGATTAGTTTAATTTAGTTTAGGTTAGGTTAGGTTAGGATAGTTTAGTTTAGTTTATTTTACTTTAGTTTAGTTTAGTTTATAGTTTAGTTTATAGTTTAAATTAGTTTAGTTTAGATTAGTTTAGTCAAGTTTAGTTTACTTAAGTTTAGTTTAGGTTAGGTTAGGTTAGGTTACGTTAGGTTAGGTTAGGTTAGGTTATGTTAGGTTTGGTTAGTATAGTTTAGTTTAGTTAAGATCAGTTTGTATTAGGTTAGGTTAATTTAATTTAGTTTAGGTTAGGTTAGGTGAGTTTAATTTAGTTTAGTTTAGTTTACGTTAGGTTAGGTTAGGTTAGGTTATGTTAGGTTAGGTTAGTGTAGTTTAGTTTAGTTTAGTTTAGAATTGACTCGTTTAGTTTATAATTTAATTTATAGTTCAGTTTAGTTTCGTTTAGTATAGTTTAGTTTAGTTTAACTTAGTTTTGTTTAATTTATTTTAATTTAGTTTTGTATATAGTTTAATTTTTAATATGGTTAATTTAGTTTATAGTTTAGTTTATGGTTTAGTTTAGTTTAGTTTGGTTTGGTTTAGTTTAGTTCTGTTTGTTTTAGTTTCGTTTAGTTTAGGTTAGGTTAGCTTAGTTTAGTTTAGTTTAATTTAGGTTAGGTTCGGTTAGGTTAGTTTAGTTTATTTTAGGTTAGTTCAGGTTAGGTTAGGTTAGGTTAGTTAAATTTAATTTAGTTAGATTATAATTTAGTTTATAGTTTAGTTTAGTTTATTGTTTAGTTTAGTTAAATTTAGTTTAGGTTAGGTAAGGTTAGGTTAGGTTAGTTTAGTTTAGTATAGTTTAGTTTAGTTTAGTTTAGTGAATTTAGTTTAGTTTAGTTTAGGTTTTAGTTAAGCTTAGTTAGTTTGTTTAGATTAGTATAGTTTACTTTAGGTTAGGTTACGTATTTTTAGTTTAGTTTAGGTTAGGTTAGGTTAGGTTAGGTGAAGTTATGTTAATTTAGTTTAGTTTAGTTTATTTTAGTTTATTTATAGTTTAGCTTAGTTTATAATTTAGTTTAGTTTAGTTTATAGTTTAGTTTATGGTTTAGTTTAGTTTCGTTTGGTTTGGTTTAAATTAGTTCTGTTTCGTTTAGTTTAGTTTAGTTTAGGTTAGGTTAGCTTAGTTTAGTTTAGTTTAGTTTAGTTTAGGTTAGGTTAGCTTAGGTTATGTTAGGTGAGTTTAGTTTAGTTTAAGTTAGGTTAGTTTAGTTTAGTTTCGTTTAGTTTAGTTTAGGTTAGGTTAGGTTTGGTTTGGTTAGGTTAGGTTAGGTTAGGTTAGTTTAGCTAATTTTAGTTTAGTTTATAGTTTCGTTAATTTAGTTTAGTTTAGTATAGTGTATAGTTAAGTTTATAGTTTAGTTTAGTTTATGGTTTAGTATAGTTTAGTTTAGTTTAGTTTAACTTAGTTTAGTTTCGATTCGTTTAGTTTAGTTTAGGTTAAGTTAGGTTAGGTATGGTTAGGTTAATTTAGTTTAGTTTAGTTTAATTTAGTTTATTTAATTTATAGTTTAGTTAAATTTAGTTTAGTTTATAGTTTAGATTATAGTTTAGTTTATTTTATATTTTAGTTTAGTTTAGTTAATGTTAGGTTAGTTTAGTTTAGTTTAGTTTAGTTTCGGTTAGGTGTGGTTAGGATAGTTTAGTTTAGTTTAGTTTAGTTTTAGTTTATAGTTTAGTTTAGTTTATTTTATACTTAAGTTCATAGTTTAGTTTATAGTTTAGTTTAGGCTATTTTAGATTAGTTTAGTTTAGTTTGGTTTAGTTTAGGTTAGGTTTGTTTACGTTAATTTAGTAAAGTTTAGTTTAGTTTTGTTTATTTAGTTTATTTTATAGTTTAGTTTAGTTAAGTTTAGTTTAGTTTAGTTTAATTTAGTTTAGTTTAGTTTTGTTTAATTTAGTTTAGTTTAGTTTTGTTTAATTTAGATTAGTTTAATTTAGTTTAGTTTTGTTTAGATCAGGTTAGGTTGTTTAGGTTAGTTTAGTTTAGTTTAGTTTAGCTAAGTTTAGTTTAGTTTATAGTTTCGGTAATTTATTTTAGTTTAATTTAGTGTATAGTTAGGTTTATAGTTTAGTTTAGTTTATAGTTTATTTTATAGTTTAGTATATTTTAGTTTAGTTTAGTTTAGTTTAGCTTAGTTTGGTTTAGTTTCGTTTAGTTTAGGGTAAATTAGGTTAGGTTAGATTGGGTTAAGTTAGTTTAGTTTAGTTTTGTTTAGGTTAGTATAGGTTTGGTTAGGTTAGTTTAGTTCATTTTATTTTAATTTAGTGTAATTAATATATAGTTTAGTTAAATGTAGTTTAGTTTATAGTTTAGATTATAGTTTAGTTTAGTTCATTTTATATTTTAGTTTTGTTTAGTTTAGGTTAGGTTAGTTTAGTTTAGTTTATTTTAGGTTAGGTTAGTTTGGGTTAGAATAGTTTAGTTTAGTTTAGTTTATTTTTAATTTATAGTTTATTTTAGTTTTGTGAATACTCAAGTTTATAATTTATTTTATAATCTAGTTTAAAAATTTAGTTTAGGCTATTTTGGATTAGTTTAGCTTAGTTTAGTTTAGTTTAGTTTAGTTTAGAATAGGTTAGGTTAGGTTAATTTAGTATTGGTTAGTTTAGTTTAGTTTATTTAATTTATTTTATAGTTTAGTTTATAGTTTAGTTTAGTTAAGTTTAGTTTAGTTTATTGTTTAGTTTGCTTTAGTTTAGTTTTGTTTAATTTATTTTAGTTTAGTTTACTTTAGTATAGTTTAGGTTAGGTTAGCTTAGGTTATGTTAGGTGAGTTTATTTTAGTTTAGTAGATTAGTTTAGTTTAGGTTAGGAAATTTAAGATCAGTTTAGTTTAGTTTAGTTAAGCTTAGTTAGTTTAGTTTAGATTAGTATAGTTTACGTTAGGTTAGGTTAGGTAAGTTTAGTTTTGTTTAGGTTAGGTTAGGTTAGGTGAAGTTAGGTTACTTTAGTTTAGTTAAGTTTAATTTATTTTAGTTTATTTTAGTTTATTTATAGTTTAATTTAGTTTATAATTTAGTTTAGTTTAGTTTAGATTAGGTTAGGTTAGGTTAGATTAGTTTAGTTTAGTTTAGGTTAGGTTAGGTTAGGATAGTTTAGTTTAGTTTATTTTAGTTTAGTTTAGTTTAGTTTATAGTTTAGTTTATAGTTTAAATTAGTTTAGTTCAGATTAGTTTAGTTTAGTTTACTTAAGTTTAGTTTAGGTTAGGTTAGGTTAGGTTAGGTTAGGCTATGTTAGGTTTGGTTAGTGTAGTTTAGTTTAGTTAAGTTCAGTTTATATTAGGTTAGGTTAATTTAATTTAGTTTAGTTTAGTTTAGGTTAGGTTAGGTGAGTTTAATTTAGTTTAGTTTAGTTTAGGTTAGGTTAGGTTAGGTTAGGTTAGGTTAGGTTAGTTTATGTTAGGTTAGGTTAGTGTAGTTTATTTTAGTTTAGTTTAGATTTAACTCGTTTAGTTTATAATTTAGTTTATAGTTCAGTTTAGTTTGGTTTAGTATAGTTTAGTTTTGTTTAATTTACTTTTGTTCAATTTATTTTAATTTAGTATAGTTTAGTTTAGTATATAGTTTAATTTTTAATATAGTTTAGTTTAGTTTATAGTTTAGTTTATGGTTTAGTTTAGTTTAGTTTGGTTTAGTTTAGTTTAGTTTGGTTTAGTTTAGTTTAGTTCTGTTTGTTTTAGTTTAGTTTAGTTTAGGTTAAGTTAGCTTAGTTTAGTTTAGATTAATTTAGGTTAGGTTGGGTTAGGTTAGTTTAGTTTACTTTAATTTAGTTTAGGTTAGGTTAGCTTAGGTTATGTTAGGTGAGTTTATTTTAGTTTAGTAGTTTAGTTTAGTTTAGGTTAGGTTAGGTTAGGTTAGATTAGTTTAGTTTAGTTTAGGTTAGGTTAGGTTAGGATAGTTTAGTTTAGTTTATTTTAGTTTAGTTTAGTTTAGTTTATAGTTTAGTTTATAGTTTAAATTAGTTTAGTTTAGATTAGTTTATTTAAGTTTAGTTTACTTAAGTTTAGTTTAGGTTAGGTTAGGTTAGGTTAGGTTAGGTTAGGTTTGGTTAGTGTAGTTTAGTTTAGTTTAGTTAAGTTCAGTTTATATTAGGTTAGGTTAATTTAATTTAGTTTAGTTTAGTTTAGGTTAGGTTAGGTGAGTTTAGTTTAGTTTAGTTTAGTTTAGGTTAGGTTAGGTTAGGTTATGTTAGGTTATGTTAGGTTAGGTTAGTGTAGTTTAGTTTAGTTTAGATTTGACTCGTTTAGTTTATAATTTAGTTTATAGTTCAGTTTATTTTGGTTTAGTATAGTTTAGTTTTGTTTAATTTAGTTTTGTTTAATTTATTTTAATTTAGTTTAGTTTAGTTTAGTATATAGTTTAATTTTTAATTTAGTTTAGTTTAGTTTATAGTTTAGTTTAGTTTATGGTTAATTTATAGTTTAGTTTAGTTTATTTTAGTTTAGTTTAGTTTAGGATATGTCAGGTTAGTTTAGGTTAGTTTACTTTAGTTTAGTATAGTTTATAGTTTGGATTTGTTTAGTTTAGTTTATAGTTCAGTTTAGTTGAGTTTATTTTAATTTAGTTTAATTAAATTTTCTTTACTGTACAATTTAGTTTAGTTTAGTTTAGTTTAGTTTATAGTTTAGTTTAGTTTGGTTTATGGTTAAGTTTATACTTTTGTTTAGTTTAATTTAGATTAGTTTAGTATAGTTTAGCTCAGGTTAGCTTAGGTTAGGTTAATTTAGTTTAGTTTAGGTTAGGTTAGGTTAGGTTAGGTTAGGTTACTTTAGTTCAGTTTAGTTTAGTTTAGTTCATTTATACTTTAGTTTAGTTTAGCATATAGTTCAGTTTAGTTTAGTTTATAGCATAGTATAGTTTAGTTTAGTTTATTTAGTTTAGGGTAGGTCAGATTAGTTTAGTTTACTTTAGTTTAGGTTAGGTTTGGTTAGGGTAGTTTAGTTAAGTTTATATTTTAGTTTAGGTTAGGTTACCTCAGGTTAGGTTAGGTTAGGTTAGTTTAGTTTAGATTAGTTTAGTTTACTTTACTTTAGTTTTGTTTAGTTTTGTTTAGGTTAGGTTAGGTTAGTTTAGGTTAGGTTAGGTTAGCGTATTTTGGTTTAGTTTAGTTTAGTTAAGTTTTGTTTAGTTTATAGTTTAGTTTGGTTCAGTTTAGCTTGGTTTAGTTTAGGTTGGGTTAGGTTAGTTTAGTTTAGTTTAGATTGGTTTATTTTAGTTTAGTTTAGGTTAGGTGAGCATAGGTTAGTTTAGTTTAATTTAGATTAGGTTATTTAGGTTAGGTTATGTTAAAGTTAGTTTAGTTTAGTTTAGTTTATGTTAGTTTAGGTTAGGTTAGGTTAGGTTATGTTAGTTTAGTTTAGTTTAGCTTAGTTTGGCTTAGGTTAGGTTAGTTTAGGTTATTTTACTTTAGTTTAGTTTAGTTTAGTTTATAGTTTAGTATAGTTTATGGTTTAGTTTATAGTTTACTTTAGTTTATTGTGTAGTTTAGTTTAGTTTAGTTTCGTTTCGTTTAGGTTAGGTTCGGTTACGTTAGGTTATGTTAGGTTAAGTTAGTTTAGTTTAGTTTAGTTTAGTTATGTTTAGTTTAGTTTATAGTTTAGTTTATTAATTAGTTTTGTTTAGTTTATAATTAAGTATATAGTTAAGTATAGTTTAGTTTAGTGTAGTTTAGTTTAGATTAGCTTAGTTAGTTTATTTTGGATTAGTTTACTTTACGTTACGTTAGGTTAGGTTAATTTATTTTAGTTTAGGTTAGGTTAAGTCAGGTTACTTTAGTTTAGCATAGTTTAGTTTAGTTTAGATAATTTTAGTTTATTTATAGTTTAGTTTAGTTTATAATTTAGTTTAGTTTAGTGTGGTTTAGATTAGATTAGGTTAGGTTAGATTAGTTTAGTTTAGGTTAGGTTAGGTTAGGTTAGGATAGTTTAGTTTAGTTTATTTTAGTTTAGTTTAGTTTATAGTTTAAATTAGTTTAGTTCAGATTACTTTAGTTTAGTTTACTTAAGTTTAGTTTAGGTTAGGTTAGGTTAGGTTATGTTAGGTTTGGTTAGTGTAGTTTAGTTTAGTTAAGTTCAGTTTGCATTAGGTTAGGTTAATTTAATTTAGTTTAGTTTAGGTTATGTTAGGTGAGTTTAATTTAGTTTATTTTAGTTTACGTTAGGTTAGGTTAGGTTAGGTTATGTTAGGTTAGGTTAGTGTAGTTTAGTTTAGTTTAGTTTAGATTTGACTCGTTTAGTTTATAATTTAATTTATAGTTCAGTTTAGTTTCGTTTAGTATAGTTTAGTTTTGTTTAATTTAGTTTTGTTTAATTTATTTTAATTTAGTTTAGTTTAGTTTAGTATATAGTTTAATTTTTAATATAGTTTAGTTTAGTTTAGTTTGGTTTGGTTTAGTTTAGTTCTGTTTGTTTTAGTTTAGTTTAGTTTAGGTTAGGTTAGCTTAGTTTAGTTTAGTTTAATTTAGGTTAGGTTGGGTTAGGTTAGTTTAGTTTACTTTAGTTTAGTTTAGGTTAGGTTAGCTTAGGTTATGTTAGGTGAGTTTATTTTAGTTTAGTAGTTTAGTTTAGTTTAGTTTAGGTTAGTTTAGTTTAGTTTCGTTTAGTTTAGTTTAGTTTATGTTAGGTTAATTTTAGTTTGGATAGGTTAGGTTTGGTTAGGTTAGTTTAGTTTATTTTAGGTTAGTTTAGGTTAGGTTAGGTTAGGTTAGTTAAATTTAATTTAGTTAGATTATAATTTAGATTATAGTTTAGTTTAGTTTAGTTTATTGTTTAGTTTAGTTAAAGTTAGTTTAGGTTAGGTAAGGTTAGGTTAGGTTAGTTTAGATTAGTATAGTTTAGTTTAGTTTAGTTTAGTGAATTTAGTTTAGTTTAGTTTAGGTTTTAGTTAAGCTTAGTTAGTTTGTTTAGATTAGTATAGTTTACTTTAGGTTAGGTTACGTAATTTTAGTTTAGGTTAGGTTAGGTTAGGTTAGGTGAAATTATGTTAATTTAGTTTAGTTTAGTTTATTTTAGTTTATTTATAGTTTAGCTTAGTTTATAATTTAGTTTAGTTTAGTTTATAGTTTAGTTTATGGTTTAGTTTAGTTTCGTTTGGTTTGGTTTAAATTAGTTCTGTTTCGTTTAGTTTAGTTTAGTTTAGGTTAGCTTAGTTTAGTTTAGTTTACGTTAGGTTAGGTTAGGTTAGTTTAGTTTACTTTAGTTTTGTTTAGGTTAGGTTAGCTTAGGTTATGTTAGGTGAGTTTAGTTTAGTTTAATTTAGGTTAGGTTAGTTTAGTTTAGTTTCGTTTAGTTTAGTTTAGGTTAGGTTAGGTTTAGTTTGGTTAGGTTAGGTTAGGTTAGGTTAGTTTAGCTAATTTTAGTTTAGTTTATAGTTTCGTTAATTTAGTTTAGTTTAGTTTAGTGTATAATTAAGTTTATAATTTAGTTTAGTTTATGGTTTAGTATAGTTTAGTTTAGTTTGGTTTAACTTAGTTTAGTTTAGATTCGTTTAGTTTAGTTTAGTTTAAGTTAGGTTAGGTATGGTTAGGTTAATTTAGTTTAGTTTAGTTTAATTTAGTTTATTTAATTTATAGTTTAGTTAAATTTAGTTTAGTTTATAGTTTAGATTATAGTTTAGTTTATTTTATATTTTAGTTTAGTTTAGTTAATGTTAGGTTAGTTTAGTTTAGTTTAGTTTAGTTTCGGTTAGGTGTGGTTAGGATAGTTTAGTTTAGTTTAGTTTAGTTTAAGTTTATAGTTTAGTTTAGTTTATTTTATACTTAAGTTCATAGTTTAGTATATAGTTTAGTTTAGGCTATTTTAGATTAGTTTAGTTTAGTTTGGTTTAGTTTAGGTTAGGTTTGTTTAGGTTAATTTAGTAAAGTTTAGTTTAGTTTTGTTTATTTAGTTTATTTTATAGTTTAGTTTAGTTAAGTTTAGTTTAGTTTAATTTAGTTTAGTTTAGTTTTGTTTAATTTAGTTTAGTTTAGTTTTGTTTAATTTAGATTAGTTTAATTTAGTTTAGTTTTGTTTAGATCAGGTTAGGTTGTTTAGGTTAGTTTAGTTTATTTTAGTTTAGATAAGTTTAGTTTAGTTTATAGTTTCGGTAATTTATTTTAGTTTAATTTAGTGTATAGTTAGGTTTATAGTTTAGTTTAGTTTATAGTTTATTTTATAGTTTAGTATATTTTAGTTTAGTTTAGTTTAGTTTAGCTTAGTTTAGTTTAGTTTCGTTTAGTTTAGGGTAAATAAGGTTAGGTTAGATTGGGTTAAGTTAGTTTAGTTTAGTTTTGTTTAGGTTAGTACAGGTTTGGTTAGGTTAGTTTAGTTCATTTTATTTTAATTTAGTGTAATTAATTTATAGTTTAGTTAAATTTAGTTTAGTTTATAGTTTAGATTATAGTTTAGTTTAGTTCATTTTATATTTTAGTTTTGTTTAGTTTAGGTTAGGTTAGTTTTGTTTAGTTTATTTTAGGTTAGGTTAGTTTGGGTTAGAATAGTTTAGTTTAGTTTAGTTTATTTTTAATTTATAGTTTATTTTAGTTTTGTGAATACTTAAGTTTATAATTTATTTTATAATCTAGTTTAAAAATTTAGTTTAGGCTATTTTGTATTAGTTTAGCTTAGTTTAGTTTAGTTTAGTTTAGTTTAGAATAGGTTAGGTTAGGTTAGGTTAGTTTATGTTAGGTTAGGTTAGTGTAGTTTAGTTTAGTTTAGTTTATTTTATAGTTTAGTTTATAGTTTAGTTTAGTTAAGTTTAGTTTAGTTTATTGTTTAGTTTGCTTTAGTTTAGTTTTGTTTAATTTATTTTAGTTTAGTTTACTTTAGTTTAGTTTAGGTTAGGTTAGCTTAGGTTATGTTAGGTGAGTTTATTTTAGTTTAGTAGATTAGTTTAGTTTAGGTTAGGATAGTTTAGTTCAGTTTAGTTTAGTTTAGTTAAGCTTAGTTAGTTTAGTTTAGATTAGTATAGTTTACCTCAGGCTGGGTTAGGTAAGTTTAGTTTTGTTTAGGTTAGGTTAGGTTAGGTGAAGTTAGGTTACTTTAGTTTAGTTAAGTTTAATTTATTTTAGTTTATTTTAGTTTATTTATAGTTTAGTTTAGTTTATAATTTAGTTTAGTTTAGTTTAGATTAGGTTAGATTAGGTTAGATTAGTTTAGTTTAGTTTAGGTTAGGTTATGTTAGGATAGTTCAGTTTAGTTTATTTTAGATTAGTTTAGTTTAGTTTATAGTTTAGTTTATAGTTTAAATTAGTTTAGTTCAGATTAGTTTAGTTTAGTTTAGTTTACTTAAGTTTAGTTTAGGTTAGGTTAGGTTAGGTTAGGTTATGTTAGGTTTGGTTAGTGTAGTTTAGTTTAGTTAAGTTCAGTTTATATTAGGTTAGGTTAATTTAATTTAGTTTAGTTTAGTTTAGGTTAGGTTAGGTGAGTTTAATTTAGTTTAGTTTAGTTTAGGTTAGGTTAGGTTAGGTTAGGTTAGGTTAGTTTATGTTAGGTTAGGTTAGTGTAGTTTAGTTTTGTTTAGTTTAGATTTGACTCGTTTAGTTTATAATTTAGTTTATAGTTCAGTTTAGTTTGGTTTAGTATAGTTTAGTTTTGTTTAATTTACTTTTGTTCAATTTATTTTAATTTAGTATAGTTTAGTTTAGTATATAGTTTAATTTTTAATATAGTTTAGTTTAGTTTATAGTTTAGTTTATGGTTTAGTTTAGTTTAGTTTGGTTTGGTTTAGTTTAGTTCTGTTTGTTTTAGTTTAGTTTAGTTTAGGTTAGGTTAGCTTAGTTTAGTTTAGTTTAATTTAGGTTAGGTTGGGTTAGGTTAGTTTAATTTACTTTAATTTAGTTTAGGTTAGGTTAGCTTAGGTTATGTTAGGTGAGTTTATTAGTTTAGTTTAGTTTAGGTTAGGTTAGTTTAGTTTAGTTTAGTTTAGTTTAGTTTATGTTAGGTTAGGTTTAGTTTGGTTAGGTTAGGTTAGGTTAGTTTAGTTTATTTTAGGTTAGTTTAGGTTAGGTTAGGTTAGGTTAGTTAAATTTAATTTATTTAGATTATAATTTAGTTTATAGTTTGGTTTAGTTTAGTTTATTGTTTAGTTTAGTTAAATTTAGTTTAGGTTAGGTAAGGTTAGGTTAGGTTAGTTTAGTTTAGTATAGTTTAATTTACTTTAGTTTAGTGAATTTAGTTTAGTTTAGTTTAGGTTTTAGTTAAGCTTAGTTAGTTTGTTTAGATTAGTATAGTTTACTTTAGGTTAGGTTACGTAATTTTAGTTTAGTTTAGGTTAGGTTAGGTTAGGTGAAGTTATGTTAATTTAGTTTAGTTTAGTTTATTTTAGTTTATTTAGAGTTTAGCTTAGTTTATAATGTAGTTTAATTTAGTTTATGGTTTAGTTTAGTTTCGTTTGGTTTGGTTTAGATTAGTTCTGTTTCGTTTAGTTTAGTTTAGTTTAGGTTAGGTTAGCTTAGTTTAGTTTAGTTTAGTTTACGTTAGGTTAGGTTAGGTTAGTTTAGTTTACTTTAGTTTAGTTTAGGTTAGGTTAGCTTAGGTTATGTTAGGTGAGTTTAGTTTAGTTTAGTTTAGGTTAGGTTAGTTTAGTTTAGTTTCGTTTAGTTTAGTTTAGTTTAATTTAGGTTAGGTTTAGTTTGGTTAGATTAGGTTAGATTAGGTTAGTTTGGCTAATTTTAGTTTAGTTTATAGTTTCGTTAATTTAGTTTAGTTTAGTTTAGTGTATATTTAAGTTTATAGTTTAGTTTAGTTTATGGTTTAGTATAGTTTAGTTTAGTTTAGTTTAACTTAGTTTAGTTTAGATTCGTTTAGTTTAGTTTAGAATAAGTTAGGTTAGGTTTGGTTAGGTTAATTTAGTTTAGTTTAGTTTAATTTAGTTTATTTAATTTATAGTTTAGTTAAATTTAGTTTAGTTTATAGTTTAGATTATAGTTTAGTTTATTTTATATTTTAGTTTAGTTTAGTTTAGGTTAGGTTAGTTTAGTTTAGTTAAGTTTAGTTTCAGTTAGGTTGGGTTAGGATAGTTTAGTTTAGTTTAGTTTAGTTTTAGTTTATAGTTTAGTTTAGTTTATTTTATACTTAAGTTCATAGTTTAGTTTATAGTTTAGTTTAGGCTATTTTAGATTAGTTTAGTTTAGTTTGGTTTAGTTTAGGTTTGGTTTGGTTAGGTTAATTTAGTAAAGTTTAGTTTAGTTTGGTTTATTTAGTTTATTTTATAGTTTAGTTTAGTTAAGTTTAGTTTAGTTTAATTTAGTTTAGTTTAGTTTTGTTTAATTTAGACAAGTTTAGTTTTGTTTAATTTAGTTTAGTTTAATTTAGTTTAGTTTAGTTAAGATCAGGTTAGGTTGTTTAGGTTAGTTTAGTTTAGTTCAGTTTAGCTAAGTTTAGTTTAGTTTATAGTTTCGGTAATTTATTTTAGTTTAATTTAGTGTATAGTTAGGTTTATAGTTTAGTTTAGGTTAGGTTAGGCTTGGTTAGGTTAGTTTAGTTCATTTTATTTTAATTTAGTATAGTTAATTTATAGTTTAGTTAAATTTAGTTTAGTTTATAGTTTAGATTATAGTTTAGTTTAGTTCATTTTATATTTTAGTTTTGTTTAGTTTAGGTTAGGTTAGTTTAGTTCAGTTTATTTTAGGTTAGGTTAGTTTGGGTTAGAATAGTTTAGTTTAATTTGGTTTATTTTTAATTTATAGTTTATTTTAGTTTTGTGAATACTTAAGTTTATCGTTTAGTTTATAATCTAGTTTATAGTTTAGTTTAGGCTATTTTGGATTAGTTTAGCTTAGTTTAGTTTAGTTTATTTTATAGTTTAGTTTATAGTTTAGTTTAGTTAAGTTTAGTTTATTTTATTGTTTAGTTTGCTTTAGTTTAGTTTTGTTTAATTTATTTTAGTTTAGTTTAGTTTAGTTTCGTTTAGGTTAGGTTAGGTTATGTTAATTTAGGTTAGCTTAGTTTAGTTTAGTTTAGGTTAGATTAAGTTAGGTTAGGTTAGTTAAGTTTACTTTAGTTAAGTTAAGTTTAGTTTAATTTATAGTTTAGTTTAGTTTACTTTAGTTTATAGTTTAGTTTAATTTAGTTTAGTTTATTTTAGTTTAAAGTTTAGTTTATACTTTCGTTTACTTTAGTTAATAATTTTGGTTATTGGCTTAGTTTAGTTTAGTTTAATTATGTTTTATTTAGTTTAGTTTAGTTTCGTTTAGGTTTGGTTAGGTTAGGTTAGTTTAGTTTAATTCTATTTAGGTTAGGTTAGGTAATTTTAGGTTAGTATAGTTTACTTAATTTATTTTAGTTAATAGTTCAGTATAGTTTACAGTTTAGTTTATAGTTTAGTTCTGTTTATAGTGTAGTTTATAGTTTAGTTTACTTTAGTTTCGTTTAGGTTATGTTAGGTTAGGTTAGGTTGGATTAGCTTAGTTTAGTTTAGTTTAGTTTAGGTTAGGTTCGGTTACGTTATGTTATGTTAGCTTATGTTAGTTTAGTTTAGTTTAGTCTAGTTTAGTTAAGTTTAGTTTAGTTTATAGTTTAGTTTATATTAGTTTATTAGTTTAGTTTATAGTTAAGTATATAGCTTAGTTTAGTTTAGTTTAGTTTAGCTTAGTTTGTTTATTTTAAATTAGTATAGCTTACGTTACGTTAGGTTAAACCTACTTAACGTAAGCTAACGTACGTTAGGTTCGTTTAGTTTAGTTTAATTAGATTAGGTTAGGTTAAGTTAGGTTACTTTAGCTTAGTTTAGTTTAGTTTAGATAATTTATGGTTTAGTTTAGTGAAGTTTAATTTATAGATCAGTATATAGTTTACTTTAGTTTATAGTTCAGTTTAGGTTAGATTAATTTAAGTTAGATTAGGTTAGATTAGTTTAGTTTATTTTAGTTTCGGTTAGGTTAGATTAGGTTACATTAAGTTAGTTTAGGTTAGCTTAGTTTAGTTTAGTTTAGTATAGTTAAGTTTAGTTAAGTTTTGTTTAGTTTACAGTTTAGTTTAGTTAAGTTTAGTTTATAATTTAGTTTATAGTTCAGTTTAGTTTAGTTCATACTTTATTTTAGTTTACTTTAGTTTCAGTTTTAGTTTAGTTTAGTTTAGGTTAGGTTAGGTTAGGTTAGGTTAGTTTAGTTTAGTTTAGTTTATGTTAGTTTAGGTTAGGTTAGGTTAGGTTATGATAGTTTAGTTTAGTTTAGTTTAGTTTAGCTTAGGTTAGGTTAGTTTAGGGTATTTTACTTTAGTTTAGTTTAGTTTATAGTTTAGTATAGTTTATAGTTTACTTTAGTTTATAGTGTAGTTTAGTTTAGTTTAGTTTCGTATTTTGTAGGTTAGGTTCGGTTACGTTAGGTTATGTTAGGTTAAGTTAGTTTAGTTTAGTTTAGTTTAGCTATGTTTAGTTTAGTTTATAGTTTAGTTTATTAATTAGTTTAGTTTAATTTATAGTTAAGTATATAGTTTAGTATAGTTTAGTTTAGTGTAGTTTAGTTTAGATTAGCTTAGTTAGTTTATTTTGGATTAGTTTACTTTACGTTACGTTAGGTTAGGTTAATTTGTTTTAGTTTAGGTTATGTTAGGTTAAGTCAGGTTACTTTAGTTTAGCATAGTTTAGTTTAGTTTAGATAATTTATAGTTTAGTTTAGTTTAGTTTATAGTTTAGTTTACAGTTTAGTTTAGTTTAGTTTCGGTTAGGCTAGGTTAGGTTAGATTAATTTAATTTAGGTTAGGATAGTTTAGTTCAGTTTAGTTTAGTTTAGTTAAGCTTAGTTAGTTTAGTTTAGATTAGTATAGTTTACGTTACGTTCGGTTAGGTAAGTTTAGTTTTGTTTAGGTTAGGTTAGGTTAGGTGAAGTTAGGTTACTTTAGTTTAGTTAAGTTTAATTTAGTTTAGTTTATTTTAGTTTATTTTTAGTTTAGTTAGTTTATAATTTAGTTTAGTTTAGTGTAGTTTAGATTAGGTTAGGTTAGGTTAGATTAGTTTAGTTTAGTTTAGGTTAGTTTAGGTTAGGATAGTTTAGTTTAGTTTATTTTAGTTTAGTTTATAGTTTAGTTTACAGTTTAAATTAGTTTAGTTCAGAATAGTTTAGTTTAGTTTAGTTTACTTAAGTTTAGTTTAGGTTAGGTTAGGTTGGGTTAGGTTAGGTTATGTTAGGCTTGGTTAGTGTAGTTTAGTTTAGTTAAGTTCAGTTTATATTAGGTTAGGTTAATATAATTTAGTTTAGTTTAGTTTAGGTTAGGTTAGGTGAGTTTAATTTAATTTAGTTTAGTTTAGGTTAGGTTAGGTTAGGTTAGGTTATGTTAGGTTAGTGTAGTTTAGTTTAGTTTAGTTTAGATTTGACTCGTTTAGTTTATAATTTAGTTTATAGTTCAGTTTAGTTTGATTTAGTATAGTTTAGTTTTGTTTAATTTACTTTTGTTTAATTTATTTTAATTTAGTTTAGTTTAGTTTAGTATATAGTTTAATTTTTAATATAGTTTAGTTTAGTTTATAGTTTAGTTTATGGTTTAGTTTAGTTTAGTTTGGTTTGGTTTAGTTTAGTTCTGTTTGTTTTAGTTTAGTTTAGTTTAGGTTAGGTTAGCTTAGTTTAGTTTAGTTTAATTTAGGTTAGGTTGGGTTAGGTTAGTTTAGTTTACTTTAGTTTAGTTTATTTTAGGTTAGCTTAGGTTATGTTAGGTGAGTTTATTTTAGTTTAGTAGTTTAGTTTAGTTTAGGCTAGGTTAGTTTAGTTTCGTTTAGTTTAGTTTAGTTTATGTTAGGTTAGGTTTAGTTAGGTTAGGTTAGGTTAGGTTAGGTTAGTTTAGTTTATTTTAGGTTAGTTTAGGTTAGGCTAGGTTAGGTTAGTTAAATTTAATTTATTTAGATTATAATTTAGTTTATAGTTTAGTTTAGTTTAGTTTATTGATTAGTTTAGTTAAATTTAGTTTAGGTTAGGTAAGGTTAGGTTAATTTAGTTTAGTTTAGTATAGTTTAATTTAGTTTAGTTTAGTGAATTTAGTTTAGTTTAGTTTAGGTTTTAGTTAAGCTTAGTTAGTTTGTTTAGATTAGTATAGTTTACTTTAGGTTAGGTTACGTAATTTTAGTTTAGTTTAGGTTAGGTTAGGTTAGTTGAAGTTATGTTAATTTAGTTTATTTTAGTTTATTTTAGTTTATTTAGAGTTTAGCTTAGTTTATAATTTAGTTTAATTTAGTTTATGGTTTAGCTTAGTTTCGTTTGGTTTGGTTTAGATTAGTTCTGTTTCGTTTAGTTTAGTTTAGTTTAGGTTAGGTTAGCTTAGTTTAGTTTAGTTTACGTTAGGTTAGTTAAGGTTAGTTTAGTTTACTTTAGTTTAGTTTAGGTTAGGTTAGCTTAGGTTATGTTAGGTGAGTTTAGTTTAGTTTAGTTTAGGTTAGGTTAGTTTAGTTTAGTTTCGTTTAGTTTAGTTTAGTTTAGTTTAGGTTAGGTTTAGTTTGGTTAGATTAGGTTAGATTAGGTTAGTTTAGCTAATTTTAGTTTAGTTTATAGTTTCGTTAATTTAGTTTAGTTCAGTTTAGTGTATAGTTAAGTTTATAGTTTAGTTTAGTTTATGGTTTAGTATAGTTTAGTTTAGTTTAGTTTAACTTAGTTTAGTTTAGATACGTTTAGTTTAGTTTAGGTTAAGTTAGGTTAGGTTTGGTTAGGTTAATTTAGTTTAGTTTAGTTTAATTTAGTTTATTTAATTTATAGTTTAGTTAAATTTAGTTTAGTTTATAGTTTAGATTATAGTTTAGTTTATTTTATATTTTAGTTAATTTAGTTTAGGTTAGGTTAGTTTAGTTTAGTTTAGTTTAGTTTCGGTTAGGTTGGGTTAGGATAGTTTAGTTTAGTTTAGTTTAGTTTTAGTTTATAGTTTAGTTTAGTTTATTTTATACTTAAGTTCATAGTTTAGTTTATAGTTTAGTTTAGGCTATTTTAGATTAGTTTAGTTTAGTTTGGTTTAGTTTAGGTTTGGTTTGGTTAGGTTAATTTAGTAAAGTTTAGTTTAGTTTGGTTTATTTAGTTTATTTTATAGTTTAGTTTAGTTAAGTTTAGTTTAGTTTAATTTAGTTTAGTTTAGTTTTGTTTAATTTAGTTTAGTTTAGTTTTGTTTAATTTAGTTTAGTTTAATTTAGTTTAGTTTAGTTAAGATCAGGTTAGGTTGTTTAGGTTAGTTTAGTTTAGTTCAGTTTAGCTAAGTTTAGTTTAGTTTATAGTTTCGGTAATTTATTTTAGTTTAATTTAGTGTATAGTTAGGTTTATAGTTTAGTTTAGTTTATAGTTTATTTTATAGTTTAGTATATTTTAGTTTAGTTTAGTTTAGTTTTTGCTTAGTTTAGTTTAGTTTCGTTTAGTTTAGGGTAGGTAAGGTTAGGTTGGGTTGGGTTAAGTTAGTTTAGTTTAGTTTTGTTTAGGTTAGGTTAGGCTTGGTTAGGTTAGTTTAGTTCATTTTATTTTAATTTAGTGTAGTTAATTTATAGTTTAGTTAAATGTAGTTTAGTTTATAGTTTAGATTATAGTTTTGTTTAGTTTATGTTAGGTTAGTTTAGTTTAGTTTATTTTAGGTTAGGTTAGTTTGGGTTAGAATAGTTTAGTTTAGTTTAGTTTATTTTTAATTTATAGTTTATTTTAGTTTTGTGAATACTTAAGTTTATCGTTTAGTTTATAATCTAGTTTATAGTGTAGTTTAGGCTATTTTGGATTAGTTTAGTATAGTTTAGTTTAGTTTATTTTAGTTTAGAATAGGTTAAGTTAGGTTAATTTAGTATTGTTTAGTTTAGTTTAGTTTATTTAGTTTATTTTATAGTTTAGCTTATAGTTTAGTTTAGTTAAGTTTAGTTTATTGTTTAGTTTGCTTTAGTTTAGTTTTGTTTAATTTATTTTAGTTTAGTTTAGTTTAGTTTCGTTTAGGTTAGGGTAGGTTATGTTAATTTAGGTTAGCTTAGTTTAGTTTAGTTTAGGTTAGATTAATTTAGGTTAGGTTAGTTAAGTTTAGTTTAGTTAAGTTAAGTTTAGTTTAATTTATAGTTTAGTTTAGTTTACTTTAGTTTATAGTTTAGTTTAGTTTAGTTTATTTTAGTTTAAAGTTTAGTTTATACTTTCGTTTACTTTAGTTAATAATTTTGTTTATGGTTTAGTTTAGTTTAGTTTAATTATGTTTTATTTAGTTTAGTTTAGTTTCGTTTAGGTTTAGTTAGGTTAGGTTAGTTTAGTTTAATTCTATTTAGGTTAGGTTAGGTAATTTTAGGTTAGTATAGTTTAGTTAATTTATTTTAGTTAATAGTTCAGTATAGTTTACAGTTTAGTTTATAGTTTAGTTCAGTTTATGGTGTAGTTTATAGTTTAGTTTAGTTTAGTTTCGTTTAGGTTATGTTAGGTTAGGTTAGGTTGGATTAGCTTAGTTTAGTTTAGTTTAGTTTAGGTTAGGTTCGGTTACGTTATGTTATGTTAGCTTATGTTAGTTTAGTTTAGTTTAGTTTAGTCTAGTTTAGTTAAGTTTAGTTTAGTTTATAGTTTAGTTTATATTAGTTTATTTATTAGTTTATAGTTAAGTATATAGTTTAGTTTAGTTTAGTTTAGTTTAGCTTAGTTTGTTTATTTTAGATTAGTATAGCTTACGTTACGTTAGGTTAAACGTAGGTTAGGTTCGTTTAGTTTAGTTTAATTAGATTAGGTTAGGTTAAGTTAGGTTACTTTAGCTTAGTTTAGTTTAGTTTAGATAATTTATGGTTTAGTTTAGTTAAGTTTAATTTATAGATCAGTATATAGTTTACTTTAGTTTATAGTTCAGTTTAGGTTAGATTAGTTTAAGTTAGATTAGGTTAGATTAGTTTAGTTTAGTTTAGTTTCGGTTAGGTTAGATTAGGTTACATTAAGTTAGTTTAGGTTAGTTTAGTTTAGTTTAGTTTAGTATAGTTAAGTTTAGTTAAGTTTTGTTTAGTTTACAGTTTAGTTTAGTTAAGTTTAGTTTATAATTTAGTTTATAGTTCAGTTTAGTTTAGTTCATACTTTATTTTAGTTTACTTTAGTTTCAGTTTTAGTTTAGTTTAATATAGGTTAGGTTAGGTTAGGCTAGTTTAGTTTAGTTTAGTTTATGTTAGTTTAGGTTAGGTTAGGTTAGGTTATGTTAGTTTAGTTTAGTTTAGCTTAGTTTAGCTTAGGTTAGGTTAGTTTAGGATATTTTACTTTAGTTTAGTTTAGTTTATAGTTTAGTATAGTTTATAGTTTAGTTTATAGTTTACTTTAGTTTATAGTGTAGTTTAGTTTAGTTTAGTTTCGTTTTTTTTAGGTTAGGTTCGGTTACGTTAGGTTATGTTAGGTTAAGTTAGTTTAGTTTAGTTTAGTTTAGTTATGTTTAGTTTAGTTTATAGTTTAGTTTATTAATTAGTTTAGTTTAGTTTATAGTTAAGTATATAGTTTAGTATAGTTTAGTTTAGTGTAGTTTAGTTTAGATTAGCTTAGTTAGTTTATTTTGGATTAGTTTACTTTACGTTACGTTAGGTTAGGTTAATTTATTTTAGTTTAGGTTAGGTTAGGTTAAGTCAGGTTACTTTAGTTTAGCATAGTTTAGTTTAGTTTAGATAATTTATAGTTTAGTTTAGTTTAGTTTATAGTTTAGTTTACAGTTTAGTTTAGTTTAGTTTCGGTTAGGTTAGATTAGGTTAGATTAATTTAATTTAGGTTAGGATAGTTTAGTTCAGTTTAGTTTAGTTTAGTTAAGCTTAGTTAGTTTAGTTTAGATTAGTATAGTTTACGTTACGTTAGGTTAGGTAAGTTTAGTTTTGTTTAGGTTAGGTTAGGTTAGGTGAAGTTAGATTACTTTAGTTTAGTTAAGTTTAATTTAGTTTGGTTTATTTTAGTTTATTTATAGTATAGTTTAGTTTATAATTTAGTTTAGTTTGGTGTAGTTTAGATTAGGTTAGGTTAGGATAGTTTAGTTTAGTTTATTTTAGTTTAGTTTAGTTTAGTTTATAGTTTAGTTTATAGTTTAAATTAGTTTAGTTCAGATTAGTTTAGTTTAGTTTAGTTTACTTAGGTTTAGTTTAGGTTAGGTTAGGTTAGGTTAGGTTATGTTAGGTTTGGTTAGTGTAGTTTAGTTTAGTTAAGTTCAGTTTATATTAGGTTAGGTTAATTTAATTTAGTTTAGTTTAGTTTAGGTTAGGTTAGGTGAGTTTAATTTAGTTTAGTTTAGTTTAGGTTAGGTTAGGTTAGGTTAGGTTAGGTTATGTTAGGTTAGGTTAGTGTAGTGTAGTTTAGTTTAGTTTAGATTTGACTCGTTTAGTTTATAATTTAGTTTATAGTTCAGTTTACAGTTTACTTTAGTTTAGTTTCGGTTAGTTTAGGTTAGGTTAGATTAATATAATTTAGGTTAGGATAGTTTAGTTCAGTTTAGTTTAGTTTATTTAAGCTTAGTTAGTTTAGTTTAGATTAGTATAGTTTACGTTAGGTTAGGTTAGGTTAGGTAAGTTTAGTTTTGTTTAGGTTAGGTTAGGTTAGGTGAAGTTAGGTTACTTTAGTTTAGTTAAGTTTAATTTAGTTTAGTTTAGTGTAGTTTAGATTAGGTTAGGTTAGATTAGTTTAGTTTAGTTTAGGTTAGGTTAGGTTAGGACAGTTTAGTTTAGTTTATTTTAGTTTAGTTTAGTTTAGTTTATAGTTTAGTTTATAGTTTAAATTAGTTTAGTTTAGATTAGTTTAGTTTAGTTTAGTTTAGTTTAGGTTAGGTTATGTTAGGTGAGTTTAGTTTAGTTTAGTTTAGGTTAGGTGAGCATAGGTTAGTTTAGTTTAATTTAGATTAGGTTATTTAGGTTAGGTTATGTTAAAGTTAGTTTAGTTTAGTTTAGTTTATGTTAGTTTAGGTTAGGTTAGGTTAGGTTATGTTAGTTTAGTTTAGTTTAGCTTAGTTTAGCTTAGGTTAGGTTAGTTTAGGTTATTTTACTTTAGTTTAGTTTAGTTTAGTTTATAGTTTAGTATAGTTTATGGTTTAGTTTATAGTTTACTTTAGTTTATAGTGTAGTTTAGTTTAGTTTAGTTTCGTTTCGTTTAGGTTAGGTTCGGTTACGTTAGGTTATGTTAGGTTAAGTTAGTTTAGTTTAGTTTAGTTTAGTTATGTTTAGTTTAGTTTATAGTTTAGTTTATTAATTAGTTTTGTTTAGTTTATAATTAAGTATATAGTTTAGTATAGTTTAGTTTAGTGTAGTTTAGTTTAGATTAGCTTAGTTAGTTTTTTTGGATTAGTTTACTTTACGTTACGTTAGGTTAGGTTAATTTATTTTAGTTTAGGTTAGGTTAGGTTAAGTCAGGTTACTTTAGTTTAGCATAGTTTAGTTTAGATAATTTTAGTTTATTTATAGTTTAGTTTAGTTTATAATTTAGTTTAGTTTAGTGTGGTTTAGATTAGGTTAGGTTAGGTTAGATTAGTTTAGTTTAGGTTAGGTTAGGTTAGGATAGTTTAGTTTAGTTTATTTTAGTTTAGTTTAGTTTATAGTTTAAATTAGTTTAGTTCAGATTAGTTTAGTTTAGTTTAGTTTACTTAAGTTTAGTTTAGGTTAGGTTAGGTTATGTTAGGTTTGGTTAGTGTAGTTTAGTTTAGTTAAGTTCAGTTTGCATTAGGTTAGGTTAATTTAATTTAGTTTAGTTTAGGTTAGGTTAGGTGAGTTTAATTTGGTTTATTTTAGATTACGTTAGGTTAGGTTAGGTTAGGTTAGGTTATGTTAGGTTAGGTTAGTGTAGTTTAGTTTAGTTTAGTTTAGATTTGACTCGTTTAGTTTATAAAATAATTTATAGTTCAGTTTAGTTTCGTTTAGTATAGTTTAGTTTTGTTTAATTTAGTTTTGTTTAATTTATTTTAATTTAGTTTAGTTTAATTTAGTATATAGTTTAATTTTTAATATAGTTTAGTTTAGTTTAGTTTGGTTTGGTTTAGTTTAGTTCTGTTTGTTTTACTTTAGTTTAATTTAGGTTAGGTTAGCTTAGGTTATGTTAGGTGAGTTTATTTTAGTTTAGTAGTTTAGTTTAGTTTAGTTTAGGTTAGTTTAGTTTAGTTTCGTTTAGTTTAGTTTAGTTTATGTTAGGTTAGGTTTAGTTTGGATAGGTTAGGTTAGTTTAGTTTATTTTAGGTTAGTTTAGGTTAGGTTAGGTTAGGTTAGTTAAATTTAATTTAGTTAGATTATAATTTAGTTTATAGTTTAGTTTAGTTTATTGTTTAGTTTAGTTAAATTTAGTTTAGGTTAGGTAAGGTTAGGTTAGGTTAGTTTAGTTTAGTATAGTTTAGTTTAGTTTAGTTTAGTGAATTTAGTTTAGTTTAGATTAGGTTTTAGTTAAGCTTAGTTAGTTTGTTTAGATTAGTATAGTTTACTTTAGGTTAGGTTACGTAATTTTAGTTTAGTTTAGGTTAGGTTAGGTTAGGTTAGGTGAAGTTATGTTAATTTAGTTTAGTTTAGTTTATTTTAGTTTATTTATAGTTTAGCTTAGTTTATAATTTAGTTTAGTTTAGTTTATAGTTTAGTTTATGGTTTAGTTTAGTTTCGTTTGGTTTGGTTTAAATTAGTTCTGTTTCGTTTAGTTTAGTTTAGTTTAGGTTAGCTTAGTTTAGTTTAGTTTACGTTAGGTTAGGTTAGGTTAGTTTAGTTTACTTTAGTTTAGTTTTGGTTAGGTTAGCTTAGGTTATGTTAGGTGAGTTTAGTTTAGTTTAATTTAGGTTAGGTTAGTTTAGTTTAGTTTCGTTTAGTTTAGTTTAGGTTAGGTTAGGTTTAGTTTGGTTAAGTTAGGTTAGGTTAGGTTAGTTTAGCTAATTTTAGTTTAGTTTATAGTTTCGTTAATTTAGTTTAGTTTAGTTTAGTGTATAGTTAAGTTAAAATTTAGTTTAGTTTATGGTTTAGTATAGTTTAGTTTAGTGTAGTTTAACTTAGTTTAGTTTAGATTCGTTTAGTTTAGTTTAGTTTAAGTTAGGTTAGGTATGGTTAGGTTAATTTAGTTTAGTTTAGTTTAATTTAGTTTATTTAATTTATAGTTTAGTTAAATTTAGTTTAGTTTATAGTTTAGATTATAGTTTAGTTTATTTTATATTTTAGTTTAATTTAGTTAATGTTAGGTTAGTTTAGTTTAGTTTAGTTTAGTTTCGGTTAGGTGTGGTTAGGATAGTTTAGTTTAGTTTAGTTTAGTTTAGTTTTAGTTTATAGTTTAGTTTAGTTTATTTTATACTTAAGTTCATAGTTTAGTTTATAGTTTAGTTTAGGCTATTTTAGATTAGTTTAGTTTAGTTTGGTTTAGTTTAGGTTTGGTTTGGTTAGTTTAATTTAGTAAAGTTTAGTTTAGTTTTGTTTATTTAGTTTATTTTATAGTTTAGTTTAGTTAAGTTTAGTTTAGTTTAATTTAGTTTAGTTTAGTTTTGTTTAATTTAGTTTAGTTTAGTTTTGTTTAATTTAGATTAGTTTAATTTAGTTTAGTTTTGTTTAGATCAGGTTAGGTTGTTTAGGTTAGTTTAGTTTATTTTAGTTTAGCTAAGTTTAGTTTAGTTTATAGTTTCGGTAATTTATTTTAGTTTAATTTAGTGTATAGTTAGGTTTATAGTTTAGTTTAGTTTATAGTTTATTTTATAGTTAAGTATATTTTAGTTTAGTTTAGTTTAGTTTAGCTTAGTTTAGTTTAGTTTCGTTTAGTTTAGGATAAATAAGGTTAGGTTAGATTGGGTTAAGTTAGTTTAGTTTAGTTTTGTTTAGGTTAGTATAGGTTTGGTTAGGTTAGTTTAGTTCATTTTATTTTAATTTAGTGTAATTAATTTATAGTTTAGTTAAATTTAGTTTAGTTTATAGTTTAGATTATAGTTTAGTTTAGTTCATTTTATATTTTAGTTTTGTTTAGTTTAGGTTAGGTTAGTTTAGTTTAGTTTATTTTAGGTTAGGTTAGTTTGGGTTAGAATAGTTTAGTTTAGTTTATTTTATTTTTAATTTATAGTTTATTTTAGTTTTGTGAATACTTAAGTTTATAATTTATTTTATAATCTAGTTTAAAAATTTAGTTTAGGCTATTTTGGATTAGTTTAGCTTAGTTTAGTTTAGTTTAGTTTAGTTTAGAATAGGTTAGGTTAGGTTAGTTTATGTTAGGTTAGGTTAGTGTAGTTTAGTTTAGTTTAGTTTATTTTATAGTTTAGTTTATAGTTTAGTTTAGTTAAGTTTAGTTTAGTTTATTGTTAATTTGCTTTAGTTTAGTTTTGTTTAATTTATTTTAGTTTAGTTTACTTTAGTTTAGTTTAGTTTAGGTTAGGTTAGCTTAGGTTATGTTAGGTGAGTTTATTTTAGTTTAGTAGATTAGTTTAGTTTAGGTTAGGATAGTTTAGTTCAGTTTAGTTTAGTTTAGTTAAGCTTAGTTAGTTTAGTTTAGATTAGTATAGTTTACCTCAGGCTGGGTTAGGTAAGTTTAGTTTTGTTTAGGTTAGGTTAGGTTAGGTGAAGTTAGGTTACTTTAGTTTAGTTAAGTTTAATTTATTTTAGTTTATTTTAGATTATTTAGTGTTTAGTTTAGTTTATAATTTAGTTTAGTTTAGTTTAGTTTAGATTAGGTTAGATTAGGTTAGATTAGTTTAGTTTAGTTTAGGTTAGGTTAGGTTAGGATAGTTTAGTTTAGTTTATTTTAGATTAATTTAGTTTAGTTTATAGTTTAGTTTATAGTTTAAATTAGTTTAGTTCAGATTAGTTTAGTTTAGTTTAGTTTACTTAAGTTTAGTTTAGGTTAGGTTAGGTTAGGTTAGGTTAGGTTAGGTTAGGTTATGTTAGGTTTGGTTAGTGTAGTTTAGTTTAGTTAAGTTCAGTTTATATTAGGTTAGGTTAATTTAATTTAGTTTAGTTTAGTTTAGGTTAGGTTAGGTGAGTTTAATTTAGCTTAGTTTAGTTTAGTTTAGGTTAGGTTAGGTTAGGTTAGGTTAGGTTAGGTTAGTTTATGTTAGGTTAGGTTAGTGTAGTTTAGTTTAGTTTAGTTTAGATTTGACTCGTTTAGTTTATAATTTAGTTTATAGTTCAGTTTAGTTTGGTTTAGTATAGTTTAGTTTTGTTTAATTTACTTTTGTTCAATTTATTTTAATTTAGTATAGTTTAGTTTAGTATATAGTTTAATTTTTAATATAGTTTAGTTTAGTTTATAGTTTATTTTATGGTTTAGTTTAGTTTAGTTTGGTTTGGTTTAGTTTAGTTCTGTTTGTTTTAGTTTAGTTTAGTTTAGGTTAGGTTAGCTTAGTTTAGTTTAGTTTAATTTAGGTTAGGTTGGGTTAGGTTAGTTTAGTTTACTTTAATTTAGTTTAGGTTAGGTTAGCTTAGGTTATGTTAGGTGAGTTTATTTTAGTTTAGTAGTTTAGTTTAGTTTAGATTAGGTTAGTTTAGTTTCGTTTAGTTTAGTTTAGTTTATGTTAGGTTAGGTTTAGTTTGGTTAGGTTAGGTTAGGTTAGGTTAGTTTAGTTTATTTTAGGTTAGTTTAGGTTAGGTTAGGTTAGGTTAGTTAAATTTAATTTATTTAGATTATAATTTAGTTTATAGTTTAGTTTAGTTTAGTTTATTGTTTAGTTTAGTTAAATATAATTTAGGTTAGGAGGTTAGGTTAGGTTAGTTTAGTTTAGTATAGTTTAATTTACTTTAGTTTAGTGAATTTAGTTTAGTTTAGTTTAGGTTTTAGTTAAGCTTAGTTAGTTTGTTTAGATTAGTATAGTTTACTTTAGGTTAGGTTACGTAATTTTAATTTAGTTTAGGTTAGGTTAGGTTAGGTGAAGTTAGGTTACTTTATTTTAGTTAAGTTTAATTTAGTTTAGTTTAGTGTAGTTTAGATTAGGTTAGGTTAGGTTAGATTAGTTTAGTTTAGTTTAGGTTAGGTTAGGTTAGGATAGTTTAGTTTAGTTTATTTTAGTTTAGTTTAGTTTAGTTTATAGTTTAGTTTATAGTTTAAATTAGTTTAGTTTAGATTAGTTTAGTTTAGTTTAGTTTAGTTTAGGTTAGGTTATGTTAGGTGAGTTTAGTTTAGTTTAGTTTAGGTTAGGTTAGTTTAGTTTAGTTTCTTTTAGTTTAGTTTAGTTTAGGTTAAGTTAGGTTTAGTTTGGTTAGGTTAGGTTAGGTTAGGTTAGTTTAGCTAATTTAATTTAGTTTATAGTTTCATTAATTTAGTTTAGTTTAGTTTAGTGTATAGTTAAGTTTATAGTTTAGTTTAGTTTATGGTTTAGTATAGTTTAGTTTAGTTTAGTTTAACTTAGTTTAGTTTAGATTCGTTTAGTTTAGTTTAGGTTAAGTTAGGTTAGGTTTGGTTAGGTTAATTTAGTTTAGTTTAGTTTAATTTAGTTTATTTAATTTATATTTTAGTTAAATTTAGTTTAGTTTATAGTTTAGATTATAGTTCAGTTTATTGTATATTTTAGTTTAGTTTAGTTTATGTTAGGTTAGTTTAGTTTAGTTTCGTTTAGTTTCGTTAGGTGTGGTTATGATAGTTTAGTTTAGTTTAGTTTAGTTTTAGTTTATAGTTTAGTTTAGTTTATTTTATACTTAAGTTCATAGTTTAGTTTATAGATTAGTTTAGGCTATTTTAGATTAGTTTAGTTTAGTTTGGTTTATTTTAGTTTAGTTTAGGTTAGGTGAGCATAGGTTAGTTTAGTTTAATTTAGATTAGGTTATTTAGGTTAGGTTATGTTAGGTTAGTTTAGTTTAGTTTAGTTTAGTTTATGTTAGGTTATATTAGGTTAGGTTATGTTAGTTTAGTTTAGTTTAGCTTAGTTTAGCTTAGGTTAGGTTAGTTTAGGTAATTTTACTTTAGTTTAGTTTAGCATATAGTTCAGTTTAGTTTAGTTTATAGCATAGTATAGTTTAGTTTAGTTTAGTTTAATTTAGGGTAGGTCAGATTAGTTTAGTTTAATTTAGTTTAGGTTAGGTTTGGTTAGGGTAGTTTAGTTAAGTTTATATTTTAGTTTAGGTTAGGTTACCTCAGGTTAGGTTAGGTTAGGTTAGTTTAGTTTAGATTAGTTTAGTTTACTTTACTTTAGTTTTGTTTAGTTTTGTTTAGGTTAGGTTAGGTTAGTTTAGGTTAGGTTAGGTTAGCGTATTTTGGTTTAGTTTAGTTTAGTTAAGTTTTGTTTAGTTTATAGTTTAGTTTAGTTTAGTTTAGCTTGGTTTAGTTTAGGTTGGGTTAGGTTAGTTTAGTTTAGTTTAGATTGGTTTATTTTAGTTTAGTTTAGGTTAGGTGAGCATAGGTTAGTTTAGTTTAATTTAGATTAGGTTATTTAGGTTAGGTTATGTTAAAGTTAGTTTAGTTTAGTTTAGTTTATGTTAGTTTAGCTTAGGTTAGGTTAGGTTATGTTAGTTTAGTTTAGTTTAGCTTAGTTTAGCTTAGGTTAGGTTAGTTTAGGTTATTTTACTTTAGTTTAGTTTAGTTTAGTTTATAGTTTAGTATAGTTTATGGTTTAGTTTATAGTTTACTTTAGTTTATTGTGTAGTTTAGTTTAGTTTAGTTTCGTTTCGTTTAGGTTAGGTTCGGTTACGTTAGGTTATGTTAGGTTAAGTTAGTTTAGTTTAGTTTAGTATAGTTATGTTTAGTTTAGTTTATAGTTTAGTTTATTAATTAGTTTTGTTTAGTTTATAATTAAGTATATAGTTTAGTATAGTTTAGTTTAGTGTAGTTTAGTTTAGATTAGCTTAGTTAGTTTATTTTGGATTAGTTTACTTTACGTTACGTTAGATTAGGTTAATTTATTTTAGTTTGGGTTAGGTTAGGTTAAGTCAGGTTATTTTAGTTTAGCATAGTTTAGTTTAGTTTAGATAATTTTAGTTTATTTATAGTTTAGTTTAGTTTATAATTTAGTTTAGTTTAGTGTGGTTTAGATTAGATTAGGTTAGGTTAGATTAGTTTAGTTTAGGTTAGGTTAGGTTAGGATAGTTTAGTTTAGTTTATTTTAGTTTAGTTTAGTTTATAGTTTAAATTAGTTTAGTCCAGATTAGTTTAGTTTAGTTTAGTTTACTTAAGTTTAGTTTAGGTTAGGTTAGGTTAGGTTATGTTAGGTTTGGTTAGTGTAGTTTAGTTTAGTTAAGTTCAGTTTGCATTAGGTTAGGTTAATTTAATTTAGTTTAGTTTAGGTTATGTTAGGTGAGTTTAATTTAGTTTATTTTAGTTTACGTTAGGTTAGGTTAGGTTAGGTTATGTTAGGTTAGGTTAGTGTAGTTTAGTTTAGTTTAGTTTAGATTTGACTCGTTTAGTTTATAATTTAATTTATAGTTGAGTTTAGTTTCGTTTAGTATAGTTTAGTTTTGTTTAATTTAGTTTTGTTTAATTTATTTTAATTTAGTTTAGTTTAGTTTAGTATATAGTTTAATTTTTAATATAGTTTAGTTTAGTTTAGTTTGGTTTGGTTTAGTTTAGTTCTGTTTGTTTTAGTTTAGTTTAGGTTAGGTTAGCTTAGTTTAGTTTAGTTTAATTTAGGTTAGGTTGGGTTAGGTTAGTTTAGTTTACTTTAGTTTAGTTTAGGTTAGGTTAGCTTAGGTTATGTTAGGTGAGTTTATTTTAGTTTAGTAGTTTAGTTTAGTTTAGTTTAGGTTAGTTTAGTTTAGTTTCGTTTAGTTTAGTTTAGTTTATGTTAGGTTAGGTTTAGTTTGGATAGGTTAGGTTAGGTTAGGTTAGTTTAGTTTATTTTAGGTTAGTTTAGGTTAGGTTAGGTTAGGTTAGTTAAATTTAATTTAGTTAGATTATAATTTAGTTTATAGTTTAGTTTAGTTTAGTTTATTGTTTAGTTTAGTTAAAGTTAGTTTAGGTTAGGTAAGGTTAGGTTAGGTTAGTTTAGTTTAGTATAGTTTAGTTTAGTTTAGTTTAGTGAATTTAGTTTAGTTTAGTTTACGTTTTAGTTAAGCTTAGTTAGTTTGTTTAGATTAGTATAGTTTACTTTAGGTTAGGTTACGTAATTTTAGTTTAGTTTAGGTTAGGTTAGGTTAGGTTAGGTGAAGTTATGTTAATTTAGTTTAGTTTAGTTTATTTTAGTTTATTTATAGTTTAGCTTAGTTTATAATTTAGTTTAGTTTAGTTTATAGTTTAGTTTATGGTTTAGTTTAGTTTCGTTTGGTTTGGTTTAAATTAGTTCTGTTTCGTTTAGTTTAGTTTAGTTTAGGTTAGGTTAGCTTAGTTTAGTTTAGTTTACGTTAGGTTAGGTTAGGTTAGTTTAGTTTACTTTAGTTTAGTTTAGGTTAGGTTAGCTTAGGTTATGTTAGGTGAGTTTAGTTTAGTTTAATTTAGGTTAGGTTAGTTTAGTTTAGTTTCGTTTAGTTTAGTTTAGGTTAGGTTAGGTTTAGTTTGGTTAGGTTAGGTTAGGTTAGGTTAGTTTAGCTAATTTTAGTTTAGTTTATAGTTTCGTTAATTTAGTTTAGTTTAGTTTAGTGTATAATTAAGTTTATAGTTTAGTTTAGTTTATGGTTTAGTATAGTTTAGTTTAGTTTAGTTTAACTTAGTTTAGTTTAGATTCGTTTAGTTTAGTTTAGTTTAATTTAGGTTAGGTATGGTTAGGTTAATTTAGTTTAGTTTAGTTTAATTTAGTTTATTTAATTTATAGTTTAGTTAAATTTAGTTTAGTTTATAGTTTAGATTATAGTTTAGTTTATTTTATATTTTAGTTTAGTTTAGTTTAGGTTAGGTTAGTTTAGTTTAGTTTAGTTTAGTTTCGGTTAGGTGTGGTTAGGATAGTTTAGTTTAGTTTAGTTTAGTTTTAGTTTATAGTTTAGTGTAGTTTATTTTATACTTAAGTTCATAGTTTAGTATATAGTTTAGTTTAGGCTATTTTAGATTAGTTTAGTTTAGTTTGGTTTAGTTTAGGTTAGGTTTGTTTAGGTTAATTTAGTAAAGTTTAGTTTAGTTTTGTTTATTTAGTTTATTTTATAGTTTAGTTTATTTAAGTTTAGTTTAGTTTAATTTAGTTTAGTTTAGTTTTGTTTAATTTAGTTTAGTTTAGTTTTGTTTAATTTAGATTAGTTTAATTTAGTTTAGTTTTGTTTAGATCAGGTTAGTTTGTTTAGGTTAGTTTAGTTTATTTTAGTTTAGCTAAGTTTAGTTTAGTTTATAGTTTCGGTAATTTATTTTAGTTTAATTTAGTGTATAGTTAGGTTTATAGTTTAGTTTAGTTTATAGTTTATTTTATAGTTTAGTATATTTTAGTTTAGTTTAGTTTAGTTTAGCTTAGTTTAGTTTAGTTTCGTTTAGTTTAGGGTAAATAAGGTTAGGTTAGATTGGGTTAAGTTAGTTTAGTTTAGTTTTGTTTAGGTTAGTACAGGTTTGGTTAGGTTAGTTTAGTTCATTTTATTTTAATTTAGTGTAATTAATTTATAGTTTAGTTAAATTTAGTTTAGTTTATAGTTTAGATTATAGTTTAGTTTAGTTCATTTTATATTTTAGTTTTGTTTAGTTTAGGTTAGGTTAGTTTTGTTTAGTTTATTTTAGGTTAGGTTAGTTTGGGTTAGAATAGTTTAGTTTAGTTTAGTTTATTTTTAATTTATAGTTTATTTTAGTTTTGTGAATACTTAAGTTTATAATTTATTTTATAATCTAGTTTAAAAATTTAGTTTAGGCTATTTTGGATTAGTTTTGCTTAGTTTAGTTTAGTTTAGTTTAGTTTAGAATAGGTTAGGTTAGGTTAGGTTATTTTATGTTAGGTTAGGTTAGTGTAGTTTAGTTTAGTTTAGTTTATTTTATAGTTTAGTTTATAGTTTAGTTTAGTTAAGTTTAGTTTAGTTTATAGTTTAGTTTGCTTTAGTTTAGTTTTGTTTAATTTATTTTAGTTTAGTTTACTTTAGTTTAGTTTAGGTTAGGTTAGCTTAGGTTATGTTAGGTGAGTTTATTTTAGTTTAGTAGATTAGTTTAGTTTAGGTTACGATAGTTTAGTTCAGTTTAGTTTAGTTTAGTTAAGCTTAGTTAGTTTAGTTTAGATTAGTATAGTTTTTGTTACGTTAGGTTAGGTAAGTTTAGTTTTGTTTAGGTTAGGTTAGGTTAGGTGAAGTTAGGTTACTTTAGTTTAGTTAAGTTTAATTTATTTTAGTTTATTTTAGTTTATTTATAGTTTAGTTTAGTTTATAATTTAGTTTAGTTTAGTTTAGATTAGGTTAGATTAGGTTAGATTAGTTTAGTTTAGTTTAGGTTAGGTTATGTTAGGATAGTTTAGTTTAGTTTATTTTAGATTAGTTTAGTTTAGTTTATAGTTTAGTTTATAGTTTAAATTAGTTTAGTTCAGATTAGTTTAGTTTAGTTTAGTTTACTTAAGTTTAGTTTAGGTTAGGTTAGGTTAGGTTAGGTTAGGTTAGGTTAGGTTATGTTAGGTTTGGTTAGTGTAGTTTAGTTTAGTTAAGTTCAGTTTATATTAGGTTAGGTTAATTTAATTTAGTTTAGTTTAGTTTAGGTTAGGTTAGGTGAGTTTAATTTAGTTTAGTTTAGTTTAGGTTAGGTTAGGTTAGGTTAGGTTAGTTTATGTTAGGTTAGGTTAGTGTAGTTTAGTTTTGTTTAGTTTAGATTTGACTCGTTTAGTTTATAATTTAGTTTATAGTTCAGTTTCGTTTGGTTTAGTATAGTTTAGTTTTGTTTAATTTACTTTTGTTCAATTTATTTTAATTTAGTATAGTTTAGTTTAGTATATAGTTTAATTTTTAATATAGTTTAGTTTAGTTTATAGTTTAGTTTATGGTTTAGTTTAGTTTAGTTTGGTTTGGTTTAGTTTAGTTCTGTTTGTTTTAGTTTAGTTTAGTTTAGGTTAGGTTAGCTTAGTTTAGTTTAGTTTAATTTAGGTTAGGTTCGGTTAGGTTAGTTTAGTTTACTTTAATTTAGTTTAGTTTATGTTAGGTTAGGTTTAGTTTGGTTAGGTTAGGTTAGGTTAGTTTAGTTTATTTTAGGTTAGTTTAGGTTAGGTTAGGTTAGGTTAGTTAAATTTAATTTATTTAGATTATAATTTAGTTTATAGTTTAGTTTAGTTTAGTTTATTGTTTAGTTTAGTTAAATTTAGTTTAGGTTGAGTAAGGTTACGTTAGGTTAGTTTAGTTTAGTATAGTTTAATTTACTTTAGTTTAGTGAATTTAGTTTAGTTTAGTTTAGGTTTTAGTTAAGCTTAGTTAGTTTGTTTAGATTAGTATAGTTTACTTTAGGTTAGGTTACGTAATTTTAGTTTAGTTTAGGTTAGGTTAGGTTAGGTGAAGTTATGTTAATTTAGTTTAGTTTAGTTTATTTTAGTTTATTTAGAGTTTAGCTTAGTTTATAATTTAGTTTAATTTAGTTTATGGTTTAGTTTAGTTTCGTTTGGTTTGGTTTAGATTAGTTCTGTTTCGTTTAGTTTAGTTTAGTTTAGGTTAGGTTAGCTTAGTTTAGTTTAGTTTAGTTTACGTTAGGTTAGGTTAGGTTAGTTTAGTTTACTTTAGTTTAGTTTAGGTTAGGTTAGCTTAGGTTATGTTAGGTGAGTTTAGTTTAGTTTAGTTTAGGTTAGGTTAGTTTAGTTTAGTTTCGTTTAGTTTAGTTTAGTTTAGGTTAGGTTAGGTTTAGTTTGGTTAGATTAGGTTAGATTAGGTTAGTTTGGCTAATTTTAGTTTAGTTTATAGTTTCGTTAATTTAGTTTAGTTTAGTTTAGTGTATAGTTAAGTTTATAGTTTAGTTTAGTTTATGGTTTAGTATAGTTTAGTTTAGTTTAGTTTAACTTAGTTTAGTTTAGATTCGTTTAGTTTAGTTTAGAATAAGTTAGGTTAGGTTTGGTTAGGTTAATTTAGTTTAGTTTAGTTTAATTTAGTTTATTTAATTTATAGTTTAGTTAAATTTAGTTTAGTTTATAGTTTAGATTATAGTTTAGTTTATTTTATATTTTAGTTTAGTTTAGTTTAGGTTAGGTTAGTTTAGTTTAGTTTAGTTTAGTTTCGGTTAGGTTGGGTTAGGATAGTTTAGTTTAGTTTAGTTTAGTTTTAGTTTATAGTTTAGTTTAGTTTATTTTATACTTAAGTTCATAGTTTAGTTTATAGTTTAGTTTAGGCTATTTTAGATTAGTTTAGTTTAGTTTGGTTTAGTTTAGGTTTGGTTTGGTTAGGTTAATTTAGTAAAGTTTAGTTTATTTTTGTTTATTTAGTTTATTTTATAGTTTAGTTTAGTTAAGTTTAGTTTAGTTTAATTTAGTTTAGTTTAGTTTTGTTTAATTTAGACAAGTTTAGTTTTGTTTAATTTAGTTTAGTTTAATTTAGTTTAGTTTAGTTAAGATCAGGTTAGGTTGTTTAGGTTAGTTTAGTTTAGTTTATTTCAGTTTAGCTAAGTTTAGTTTAGTTTATAGTTTCGATAATTTATTTTAGTTTAATTTAGTGTATAGTTAGGTTTATAGTTTAGTTTAGTTTATAGTTTATTTTATAGTTTAGTATATTTTAGTTTAGTTTAGTTTAGTTTTTGCTTAGTTTAGTTTAGTTTCGTTTAGTTTAATGTAGGTAAGGTTAGGTTGGGTTCGGTTAAGTTAGTTTAGTTTAGTTTTGTTTAGGTTAGGTTAGGCTTGGTTAGGTTAGTTTAGTTCATTTTATTTTAATTTAGTGTAGTTAATTTATAGTTTAGTTAAATTTAGTTTAGTTTATAGTTTAGATTATAGTTTAGTTTAGTTCATTTTATATTTTAGTTTTGTTTAGTTTAGGTTAGGTTAGTTTAGTTCAGTTTATTTTAGGTTAGGTTAGTTTGGGTTAGAATAGTTTAGTTTAGTTTAGTTTATTTTTAATTTATAGTTTATTTTAGTTTTGTGAATACTTAAGTTTATCGTTTAGTTTATAATCTAGTTTATAGATTAGTTTAGGCTATTTTGGATTAGTTTAGCTTAGTTTAGTTTAGTTTATTTTATAGTTTAGTTTATAGTTTAGTTTAGTTAAGTTTAGTTTAGTTTATTGTTTAGTTTGCTTTAGTTTAGTTTTGTTTAATTTATTTTAGTTTAGTTTAGTTTAGTTTCGTTTAGGTTAGGTTAGGTTATGTTAATTTAGGTTAGCTTAGTTTAGTTTAGTTTAGGTTAGATTAAGTTAGGTTAGGTTAGTTAAGTTAAGTTTAGTTAAGTTAAGTTTAGTTTAATTTATAGTTTAGTTTAGTTTACTTTAGTTTATAGTTTAGTTTAATTTAGTTTAGTTTATTTTAGTTTAAAGTTTAGTTTATACTTTCGTTTACTTTAGTTAATAATTTTGGTTATTGGCTTAGTTTAGTTTAGTTTAATTATGTTTTATTTAGTTTAGTTTAGTTTCGTTTAGGTTTGGTTAGGTTAGGTTAGTTTAGTTTAATTCTATTTAGGTTAGGTTAGGTAATTTTAGGTTAGTATAGTTTACTTAATTTATTTTAGTTAATAGTTCAGTATAGTTTACAGTTTAGTTTATAGTTTAGTTCTGTTTATAGTGTAGTTTATAGTTTAGTTTACTTTAGTTTCGTTTAGGTTATGTTAGGTTAGGTTAGGTTGGATTAGCTTAGTTTAGTTTAGTTTAGTTTAGGTTAGGTTCGGTTACGTTATGTTATGTTAGCTTATGTTAGTTTAGTTTAGTTTAGTCTAGTTTAGTTAAGTTTAGTTTAGTTTATAGTTTAGTTTATATTAGTTTATTAGTTTAGTTTATAGTTAAGTATATAGCTTAGTTTAGTTTAGTTTAGTTTAGCTTAGTTTGTTTATTTTAAATTAGTATAGCTTACGTTACGTTAGGTTAAACCTACTTAACGTAAGCTAACGTACGTTAGGTTCGTTTAGTTTAGTTTAATTAGATTAGGTTAGGTTAAGTTAGGTTACTTTAGCTTAGTTTAGTTTAGTTTAGATAATTTATGGTTTAGTTTAGTGAAGTTTAATTTATAGATCAGTATATAGTTTACTTTAGTTTATAGTTTAGTTTAGGTTAGATTAATTTAAGTTAGATTAGGTTAGATTGGTTTAGTTTATTTTAGTTTCGGTTAGGTTAGATTAGGTTACATTAAGTTAGTTTAGGTTAGCTTAGTTTAGTTTAGTTTAGTATAGTTAAGTTTAGTTAAGTTTTGTTTGGTTTACAGTTTAGTTTAGTTAAGTTTAGTTTATAATTTAGTTTATAGTTCAGTTTAGTTTAGTTCATACTTTATTTTAGTTTACTTTAGTTTCAGTTTTAGTTTAGTTTAGTTTAGGTTAGGTTAGGTTAGGTTAGTTTAGTTTAGTTTAGTTTATGTTAGTTTAGGTTAGGTTAGGTTAGGTTATGATAGTTTAGTTTAGTTTAGTTTAGTTTAGCTTAGGTTAGGTTAGTTTAGGGTATTTTACTTTAGTTTAGTTTAGTTTATAGTTTAGTATAGTTTATAGTTTACTTTAGTTTATAGTGTAGTTTAGTTTAGTTTAGTTTCGTATTTTGTAGGTTAGGTTCGGTTACGTTAGGTTATGTTAGGTTAAGTTAGTTTAGTTTAGTATAGTTATGTTTAGTTTAGTTTATAGTTTAGTTTATTAATTAGTTTAGTTTAGTTTATAGTTAAGTATATAGTTTAGTATAGTTTAGTTTAGTGTAGTTTAGTTTAGATTAGCTTAGTTAGTTTATTTTGGATTAGTTTACTTTACGTTACGTTAGGTTAGGTTAATTTATTTTAGTTTAGGTAAGGTTAAGTCAGGTTACTTTAGTTTAGCATAGTTTAGTTTAGTTTAGATAATTTATAGTTTAGTTTAGTTTAGTTTCGGTTAGTTTAGGTTAGGTTAGATTAATTTAATTAAGGTTGGGATAGTTTAGTTCAGTTTAGTTTAGTTTAGTTAAGCTTAGTTAGTTTCGTTTAGATTAGTATAGTTTACGTTAGGTTAGGTTAGGTTAGGTAAGTTTAGTTCTCTTTAGGTTAGGTTAGGTTAGGTGAAGTTAGGTTACTTTAGTTTAGTTAAGTTTAATTTATTTTAGTTTAGTGTAGTTTAGATTAGGTTAGGTTAGGTTAGATTAGTTTAGTTTAGTTTAGGTTAGGTTAGGTTAGGATAGTTTAGTTTAGTTTATTTTACTTTAGTTTAGTTTAGTTTATAGTTTAGTTTATAGTTTAAATTAGTTTAGTTTAGATTAGTTTAGTTAAGTTTAGTTTACTTAAGTTTAGTTTAGGTTAGGTTAGGTTAGGTTAGGTTAGGTTAGGTTAGGTTAGGTTAGGTTAGGTTATGTTAGGTTTGGTTAGTGTAGTTTAGTTTAGTTTAGTTAAGTTCAGTTTATATTAGGTTAGGTTAATTTAATTTAGTTTAGTTTAGTTTAGGTTAGGTTAGGTGAGTTTAGTTTAGTTTAGTTTAGTTTAGGTTAGGTTAGGTTAGGTTAGGTTAGTTTAGGTTAGGTTATGTTAGGTTTGGTTAGTGTAGTTTAGTTTAGTTTAGTTAAGTTCAGTTTATATTAGGTTAGGTTAATTTAATTTAGTTTAGTTTAGTTTAGGTTAGGTTAGGTGAGTTTAGTTTAGTTTAGTTTAGTTTAGGTTAGGTTAGGTTAGGTTAGGTTATGTTAGGTTATGTTAGGTTAGGTTAGTGTAGTTTAGTTTAGTTTAGATTTGACTCGTTTAGTTTATAATTTAGTTTATAGTTCAGTTTATTTTGGTTTAGTATAGTTTAGTTTTGTTTAATTTAGTTTTGTTTAATTTATTTTAATTTAGTTTAGTTTAGTTTAGTATATAGTTTAATTTTTAATTTAGTTTAGTTTAGTTTATAGTTTAGTTTAGTTTATGGTTAATTTATAGTTTAGTTTAGTTTATTTTAGTTTAGTTCAGTTTAGGATATGTCAGGTTAGTTTAGGTTAGTTTACTTTAGTTTAGTATAGTTTATAGTTTGGATTTGTCTAGTTTAGTTTATAGTTCAGTTTAGTTGAGTTTATTTTAATTTAGTTTAATTAAATTTTCTTTACTGTACAATTTAGTTTAGTTTAGTTTAGTTTATAGTTTAGTTTAGTTTAGTTTATGGTTAAGTTTATACTTTTGTTCAGTTATATTAGTTTAGTTTAGTATAGTTTAGCTCAGGTTAGCTTAGGTTAGGTTAATTTAGTTTAGTTTAGGTTAAGTTAGGTTAGGTTAGGTTACTTTAGTTAAGTTTAGTTTAGTTTAGTTAATTTATACTTTAGTTTAGTTTAGCATATAGTTTTGTTTAGTTTAGTTTATAGTATAGTATAGTTTAGTTTAGTTTAGTTTAGGTTAGGTTAGATTAAATAAGTTTATTTTAGTTTAGGTTAGGTTTGGTTAGGGTAGTTTAGTTAAGTTTATAGTTTAGTTTAGGTTAGGTTACGTTAGGTTAGGCTAGGTTAGGTTAGTTTAGTTTAGATTAGTTTAGTTTACTTTACTTTAGTTTTGTTTAGTTTTGTTTAGGTTAGGTTAGGTTAGTTTAGGTTAGGTTAGGTTAGCGTATTTTGGTTTAGTTTAGTTTAGTTAAGTTTTGTTTAGTTTATAGTTTAGTTTAGTTTAGTTTAGCTTGGTTTAGTTTAGGTTGGGTTAGGTTAGTTTAGTTTAGTTTAGTTTGGTTTATTTTAGTTTAGTTTAGGTTAGGTGAGCATAGGTTAGTTTAGTTTAATTTAGATTAGGTTATTTAGGTTAGGTTATGTTAAAGTTAGTTTAGTTTAGTTTAGTTTATGTTAGTTTAGGTTAGGTTAGGTTAGGTTATGTTAGTTTAGTTTAGTTTAGGTTAGTTTAGCTTAGGTTAGGTTAGTTTAGGTTATTTTACTTTAGTTTAGTTTAGTTTATTTTATAGTTTAGTATAGTTTATAGTTTAGTTTATAGTTTACTTTAGTTTATACTGTAGTTTAGTTTAGTTTAGTTTAGTTTCGTTTAGGTTAGGATCGGTTACGTTAGGTTATGTTAGGTTAAGTTAGTTTAGTTTAGTTTAGTTTAGTTATGTTTAGTTTAGTTTTGTTTAATTTAGACAAGTTTAGTTTTGTTTAATTTAGTTTAGTTTAATTTAGTTTAGTTTAGTTAAGATCAGGTTAGGTTGTTTAGGTTAGTTTAGTTTAGTTCAGTTTAGCTAAGTTTAGTTTAGTTTATAGTTTCGGTAATTTATTTTAGTTTAATTTAGTGTATAGTTAGGTTTATAGTTTAGTTTAGTTTATAGTTTATTTTATAGTTTAGTATATTTTAGTTTAGTTTAGTTTAGTTTTTGCTTAGTTTAGTTTAGTTTCGTTTAGTTTAGGGTAGGTAAGGTTAGGTTGGGTTCGGTTAAGTTAGTTTAGTTTAGTTTTGTTTAGGCTAGGTTAGGCTTGGTTAGGTTAGTTTAGTTCATTTTATTTTAATTTAGTGTAGTTAATTTATAGTTTATTAAATTTAGTTTAGTTTATAGTTTAGATTATAGTTTAGTTTAGTTCATTTTATATTTTAGTTTAGTTTAGTTTAGGTTAGGTTATGTTAGGAGAGTTTTGTTTAGTTTAGTTTAGGTTAGGTTAGTTTAGTTTAGTTTCGTTTAGTTTAGTTTAGTTTAGGTTAAGTTAGGTTTAGTTTGGTTAGGTTAGGTTAGGTTAGGTTAGTTTAGCTAATTTTAGTTTAGTTTATAGTTTCGTTAATTTAGTTTAGTTTAGTTTAGTGTATAGTTAAGTTTATAGTTTAGTTTAGTTTATGGTTTAGTATAGTTTAGTTTAGTTTAGTTTAACTTAGTTTAGTTTAGATTCGTTTAGTTTAGTTTAGGTTAAGTTAGGTTAGGTTTTGTTAGGTTAATTTAGTTTAGTTTAGTTTAATTTAGTTTATTTTATTTATATTTTAGTTAAATTTAGTTTAGTTTACAGTTTAGATTATAGTTTAGTTTATTTTATATTTTAGTTTAGTTTAGTTTATGTTAGGTTAGTTTAGTTTAGTTTAGTTTAGTTTCGTTAGGTGTGGTTATGATAGTTTAGTTTAGTTTAGTTTAGTTTTAGTTTATAGTTTAGTTTAGTTTATTTTATTTTATACTTAAGTTCATAGTTTAGTTTATAGTTTAGTTTCGGCTATTTTAGATTAGTTTAGTTTAGTTTGGTTTATTTTAGTTTAGTTTAGGTTAGGTGAGCATAGGTTAGTTTAGTTTAATTTAGATTAGGTTATTTAGGTTAGGTTATGTTAGGTTAGTTTAGTTTAGTTTAGTTTATGTTAGGTTATGTTAGGTTAGGTTATGTTAGTTTAGTTTAGTTTAGCTTAGTTTAGCTTAGGTTAGCTTAGTTTAGGTAATTTTACTTTAGTTTAGTTTAGTTTAGTTTGTAGTTTAGTATAGTTTATAGTTTAGTTTATAGTTTACTTTAGTTTATAGTGTAGTTTAGTTTAGTTTAGTTTCGTTTCGTTTAGGTTAGGTTCGGTTACGTTAGGTTATGTTTTGTTAAGTTAGTTTAGTTTAGTTTAGTTATGTTTAGTTTAGTTTATAGTTTAGTTTATTAATTAGTTTAGTTTAGTTTATAGTTAAGTATATAGTTTAGTATAGTTTAGTTTAGTGTAGTTTAGTTTAGATTAGCTTAGTTAGTTTATTTTGGATTAGTTTACTTTACGTTACGTTAGGTTAGGTTAATTTATTTTAGTTTAGGTTAGGTTAAGTCAGGTTACTTTAGTTTAGCATAGTTTAGTTTAGTTTAGATAATTTATAGTTTAGTTTAGTTAGTTTCGGTTAGTTTAGGTTAGGTTAGATTAATTTAATTAAGGTTGGGATAGTTTAGTTCAGTTTAGTTTAGTTTAGTTAAGCTTAGTTAGTTTCGTTTAGATTAGTATAGTTTACGTTAGGTTAGGTTAGGTTAGGTAAGTTTAGTTCTCTTTAGGTTAGGTTAGGTTAGGTGAAGTTAGGTTACTTTAGTTTAGTTAAGTTTAATTTATTTTAGTTTAGTGTAGTTTAGATTAGGTTAGGTTAGGTTAGATTAGTTTAATTTAGTTTAGGTTAGGTTAGGTTAGGATAGTTTAGTTTAGTTTATTTTACTTTAGTTTAGTTTAGTTTATAGTTTAGTTTATAGTTTAAATTAGTTTAGTTTAGATTAGTTTAGTCAAGTTTAGTTTACTTAAGTTTAGTTTAGGTTAGGTTACGTTAGGTTAGGTTAGGTTAGGTTATGTTAGGTTTGGTTAGTGTAGTTTAGTTTAGTTAAGATCAGTTTGTATTAGGTTAGGTTAATTTAATTTAGTTTAGGTTAGGTTAGGTGAGTTTAATTTAGTTTAGTTTAGTTTACGTTAGGTTAGGTTAGGTTAGGTTATGTTAGGTTAGGTTAGTGTAGTTTAGTTTAGTTTAGTTTAGAATTGACTCGTTTAGTTTATAATTTAATTTATAGTTCAGTTTAGTTTCGTTTAGTATAGTTTAGTTTAGTTTAACTTAGTTTTGTTTAATTTATTTTAATTTAGTTTTGTATATAGTTTAATTTTTAATATGGTTAATTTAGTTTATAGTTTAGTTTATGGTTTAGTTTAGTTTAGTTTGGTTTGGTTTAGTTTAGTTCTGTTTGTTTTAGTTTCGTTTAGTTTAGGTTAGGTTAGCTTAGTTTAGTTTAGTTTAATTTAGGTTAGGTTCGGTTAGGTTAGTTTAGTTTATTTTAGGTTAGTTCAGGTTAGGTTAGGTTAGGTTAGTTAAATTTAATTTAGTTAGATTATAATTTAGTTTATAGTTTAGTTTAGTTTATTGTTTAGTTTAGTTAAATTTAGTTTAGGTTAGGTAAGGTTAGGTTAGGTTAGTTTAGTTTAGTATAGTTTAGTTTAGTTTAGTTTAGTGAATTTAGTTTAGTTTAGTTTAGGTTTTAGTTAAGCTTAGTTAGTTTGTTTAGATTAGTATAGTTTACTTTAGGTTAGGTTACGTATTTTTAGTTTAGTTTAGGTTAGGTTAGGTTAGGTTAGGTGAAGTTATGTTAATTTAGTTTAGTTTAGTTTATTTTAGTTTATTTATAGTTTAGCTTAGTTTATAATTTAGTTTAGTTTAGTTTATAGTTTAGTTTATGGTTTAGTTTAGTTTCGTTTGGTTTGGTTTAAATTAGTTCTGTTTCGTTTAGTTTAGTTTAGTTTAGGTTAGGTTAGCTTAGTTTAGTTTAGTTTAGTTTAGTTTAGGTTAGGTTAGCTTAGGTTATGTTAGGTGAGTTTAGTTTAGTTTAAGTTAGGTTAGTTTAGTTTAGTTTCGTTTAGTTTAGTTTAGGTTAGGTTAGGTTTGGTTTGGTTAGGTTAGGTTAGGTTAGGTTAGTTTAGCTAATTTTAGTTTAGTTTATAGTTTCGTTAATTTAGTTTAGTTTAGTATAGTGTATAGTTAAGTTTATAGTTTAGTTTAGTTTATGGTTTAGTATAGTTTAGTTTAGTTTAGTTTAACTTAGTTTAGTTTCGATTCGTTTAGTTTAGTTTAGGTTAAGTTAGGTTAGGTATGGTTAGGTTAATTTAGTTTAGTTTAGTTTAATTTAGTTTATTTAATTTATAGTTTAGTTAAATTTAGTTTAGTTTATAGTTTAGATTATAGTTTAGTTTATTTTATATTTTAGTTTAGTTTAGTTAATGTTAGGTTAGTTTAGTTTAGTTTAGTTTAGTTTCGGTTAGGTGTGGTTAGGATAGTTTAGTTTAGTTTAGTTTAGTTTTAGTTTATAGTTTAGTTTAGTTTATTTTATACTTAAGTTCATAGTTTAGTTTATAGTTTAGTTTAGGCTATTTTAGATTAGTTTAGTTTAGTTTGGTTTAGTTTAGGTTAGGTTTGTTTACGTTAATTTAGTAAAGTTTAGTTTAGTTTTGTTTATTTAGTTTATTTTATAGTTTAGTTTAGTTAAGTTTAGTTTAGTTTAGTTTAATTTAGTTTAGTTTAGTTTTGTTTAATTTAGTTTAGTTTAGTTTTGTTTAATTTAGATTAGTTTAATTTAGTTTAGTTTTGTTTAGATCAGGTTAGGTTGTTTAGGTTAGTTTAGTTTAGTTTAGTTTAGCTAAGTTTAGTTTAGTTTATAGTTTCGGTAATTTATTTTAGTTTAATTTAGTGTATAGTTAGGTTTATAGTTTAGTTTAGTTTATAGTTTATTTTATAGTTTAGTATATTTTAGTTTAGTTTAGTTTAGTTTAGCTTAGTTTGGTTTAGTTTCGTTTAGTTTAGGGTAAATTAGGTTAGGTTAGATTGGGTTAAGTTAGTTTAGTTTAGTTTTGTTTAGGTTAGTATAGGTTTGGTTAGGTTAGTTTAGTTCATTTTATTTTAATTTAGTGTAATTAATATATAGTTTAGTTAAATGTAGTTTAGTTTATAGTTTAGATTATAGTTTAGTTTAGTTCATTTTATATTTTAGTTTTGTTTAGTTTAGGTTAGGTTAGTTTAGTTTAGTTTATTTTAGGTTAGGTTAGTTTGGGTTAGAATAGTTTAGTTTAGTTTAGTTTATTTTTAATTTATAGTTTATTTTAGTTTTGTGAATACTCAAGTTTATAATTTATTTTATAATCTAGTTTAAAAATTTAGTTTAGGCTATTTTGGATTAGTTTAGCTTAGTTTAGTTTAGTTTAGTTTAGTTTAGAATAGGTTAGGTTAGGTTAATTTAGTATTGGTTAGTTTAGTTTAGTTTATTTAATTTATTTTATAGTTTAGTTTATAGTTTAGTTTAGTTAAGTTTAGTTTAGTTTATTGTTTAGTTTGCTTTAGTTTAGTTTTGTTTAATTTATTTTAGTTTAGTTTACTTTAGTATAGTTTAGGTTAGGTTAGCTTAGGTTATGTTAGGTGAGTTTATTTTAGTTTAGTAGATTAGTTTAGTTTAGGTTAGGAAATTTAAGATCAGTTTAGTTTAGTTTAGTTAAGCTTAGTTAGTTTAGTTTAGATTAGTATAGTTTACGTTAGGTTAGGTTAGGTAAGTTTAGTTTTGTTTAGGTTAGGTTAGGTTAGGTGAAGTTAGGTTACTTTAGTTTAGTTAAGTTTAATTTATTTTAGTTTATTTTAGTTTATTTATAGTTTAATTTAGTTTATAATTTAGTTTAGTTTAGTTTAGATTAGGTTAGGTTAGGTTAGATTAGTTTAGTTTAGTTTAGGTTAGGTTAGGTTAGGATAGTTTAGTTTAGTTTATTTTAGTTTAGTTTAGTTTAGTTTATAGTTTAGTTTATAGTTTAAATTAGTTTAGTTCAGATTAGTTTAGTTTAGTTTACTTAAGTTTAGTTTAGGTTAGGTTAGGTTAGGTTAGGTTAGGCTATGTTAGGTTTGGTTAGTGTAGTTTAGTTTAGTTAAGTTCAGTTTATATTAGGTTAGGTTAATTTAATTTAGTTTAGTTTAGTTTAGGTTAGGTTAGGTGAGTTTAATTTAGTTTAGTTTAGTTTAGGTTAGGTTAGGTTAGGTTAGGTTAGGTTAGGTTAGTTTATGTTAGGTTAGGTTAGTGTAGTTTAGTTTAGTTTAGTTTAGATTTAACTCGTTTAGTTTATAATTTAGTTTATAGTTCAGTTTAGTTTGGTTTAGTATAGTTTAGTTTTGTTTAATTTACTTTTGTTCAATTTATTTTAATTTAGTATAGTTTAGTTTAGTATATAGTTTAATTTTTAATATAGTTTAGTTTAGTTTATAGTTTAGTTTATGGTTTAGTTTAGTTTAGTTTGGTTTAGTTTAGTTTAGTTTGGTTTAGTTTAGTTTAGTTCTGTTTGTTTTAGTTTAGTTTAGTTTAGGTTAAGTTAGCTTAGTTTAGTTTAGATTAATTTAGGTTAGGTTGGGTTAGGTTAGTTTAGTTTACTTTAATTTAGTTTAGGTTAGGTTAGCTTAGGTTATGTTAGGTGAGTTTATTTTAGTTTAGTAGTTTAGTTTAGTTTAGGTTAGGTTAGGTTAGGTTAGATTAGTTTAGTTTAGTTTAGGTTAGGTTAGGTTAGGATAGTTTAGTTTAGTTTATTTTAGTTTAGTTTAGTTTAGTTTATAGTTTAGTTTATAGTTTAAATTAGTTTAGTTTAGATTAGTTTATTTAAGTTTAGTTTACTTAAGTTTAGTTTAGGTTAGGTTAGGTTAGGTTAGGTTAGGTTAGGTTAGGTTTGGTTAGTGTAGTTTAGTTTAGTTTAGTTAAGTTCAGTTTATATTAGGTTAGGTTAATTTAATTTAGTTTAGTTTAGTTTAGGTTAGGTTAGGTGAGTTTAGTTTAGTTTAGTTTAGTTTAGGTTAGGTTAGGTTAGGTTATGTTAGGTTATGTTAGGTTAGGTTAGTGTAGTTTAGTTTAGTTTAGATTTGACTCGTTTAGTTTATAATTTAGTTTATAGTTCAGTTTAGTTTGGTTTAGTATAGTTTAGTTTTGTTTAATTTAGTTTTGTTTAATTTATTTTAATTTAGTTTAGTTTAGTTTAGTATATAGTTTAATTTTTAATTTAGTTTAGTTTAGTTTATAGTTTAGTTTAGTTTATGGTTAATTTATAGTTTAGTTTAGTTTATTTTAGTTTAGTTTAGTTTAGGATATGTCAGGTTAGTTTAGGTTAGTTTACTTTAGTTTAGTATAGTTTATAGTTTGGATTTGTTTAGTTTAGTTTATAGTTCAGTTTAGTTGAGTTTATTTTAATTTAGTTTAATTAAATTTTCTTTACTGTACAATTTAGTTTAGTTTAGTTTAGTTTAGTTTATAGTTTAGTTTAGTTTGGTTTATGGTTAAGTTTATACTTTTGTTTAGTTTAATTTAGATTAGTTTAGTATAGTTTAGCTCAGGTTAGCTTAGGTTAGGTTAATTTAGTTTAGTTTAGGTTAGGTTAGGTTAGGTTAGGTTAGGTTACTTTAGTTCAGTTTAGTTTAGTTTAGTTCATTTATACTTTAGTTTAGTTTAGCATATAGTTCAGTTTAGTTTAGTTTATAGCATAGTATAGTTTAGTTTAGTTTATTTAGTTTAGGGTAGGTCAGATTAGTTTAGTTTACTTTAGTTTAGGTTAGGTTTGGTTAGGGTAGTTTAGTTAAGTTTATATTTTAGTTTAGGTTAGGTTACCTCAGGTTAGGTTAGGTTAGGTTAGTTTAGTTTAGATTAGTTTAGTTTACTTTACTTTAGTTTTGTTTAGTTTTGTTTAGGTTAGGTTAGGTTAGTTTAGGTTAGGTTAGGTTAGCGTATTTTGGTTTAGTTTAGTTTAGTTAAGTTTTGTTTAGTTTATAGTTTAGTTTGGTTCAGTTTAGCTTGGTTTAGTTTAGGTTGGGTTAGGTTAGTTTAGTTTAGTTTAGATTGGTTTATTTTAGTTTAGTTTAGGTTAGGTGAGCATAGGTTAGTTTAGTTTAATTTAGATTAGGTTATTTAGGTTAGGTTATGTTAAAGTTAGTTTAGTTTAGTTTAGTTTATGTTAGTTTAGGTTAGGTTAGGTTAGGTTATGTTAGTTTAGTTTAGTTTAGCTTAGTTTGGCTTAGGTTAGGTTAGTTTAGGTTATTTTACTTTAGTTTAGTTTAGTTTAGTTTATAGTTTAGTATAGTTTATGGTTTAGTTTATAGTTTACTTTAGTTTATTGTGTAGTTTAGTTTAGTTTAGTTTCGTTTCGTTTAGGTTAGGTTCGGTTACGTTAGGTTATGTTAGGTTAAGTTAGTTTAGTTTAGTTTAGTTTAGTTATGTTTAGTTTAGTTTATAGTTTAGTTTATTAATTAGTTTTGTTTAGTTTATAATTAAGTATATAGTTAAGTATAGTTTAGTTTAGTGTAGTTTAGTTTAGATTAGCTTAGTTAGTTTATTTTGGATTAGTTTACTTTACGTTACGTTAGGTTAGGTTAATTTATTTTAGTTTAGGTTAGGTTAAGTCAGGTTACTTTAGTTTAGCATAGTTTAGTTTAGTTTAGATAATTTTAGTTTATTTATAGTTTAGTTTAGTTTATAATTTAGTTTAGTTTAGTGTGGTTTAGATTAGATTAGGTTAGGTTAGATTAGTTTAGTTTAGGTTAGGTTAGGTTAGGTTAGGATAGTTTAGTTTAGTTTATTTTAGTTTAGTTTAGTTTATAGTTTAAATTAGTTTAGTTCAGATTACTTTAGTTTAGTTTACTTAAGTTTAGTTTAGGTTAGGTTAGGTTAGGTTATGTTAGGTTTGGTTAGTGTAGTTTAGTTTAGTTAAGTTCAGTTTGCATTAGGTTAGGTTAATTTAATTTAGTTTAGTTTAGGTTATGTTAGGTGAGTTTAATTTAGTTTATTTTAGTTTACGTTAGGTTAGGTTAGGTTAGGTTATGTTAGGTTAGGTTAGTGTAGTTTAGTTTAGTTTAGTTTAGATTTGACTCGTTTAGTTTATAATTTAATTTATAGTTCAGTTTAGTTTCGTTTAGTATAGTTTAGTTTTGTTTAATTTAGTTTTGTTTAATTTATTTTAATTTAGTTTAGTTTAGTTTAGTATATAGTTTAATTTTTAATATAGTTTAGTTTAGTTTAGTTTGGTTTGGTTTAGTTTAGTTCTGTTTGTTTTAGTTTAGTTTAGTTTAGGTTAGGTTAGCTTAGTTTAGTTTAGTTTAATTTAGGTTAGGTTGGGTTAGGTTAGTTTAGTTTACTTTAGTTTAGTTTAGGTTAGGTTAGCTTAGGTTATGTTAGGTGAGTTTATTTTAGTTTAGTAGTTTAGTTTAGTTTAGTTTAGGTTAGTTTAGTTTAGTTTCGTTTAGTTTAGTTTAGTTTATGTTAGGTTAATTTTAGTTTGGATAGGTTAGGTTTGGTTAGGTTAGTTTAGTTTATTTTAGGTTAGTTTAGGTTAGGTTAGGTTAGGTTAGTTAAATTTAATTTAGTTAGATTATAATTTAGTTTATAGTTTAGTTTAGTTTAGTTTATTGTTTAGTTTAGTTAAAGTTAGTTTAGGTTAGGTAAGGTTAGGTTAGGTTAGTTTAGATTAGTATAGTTTAGTTTAGTTTAGTTTAGTGAATTTAGTTTAGTTTAGTTTAGGTTTTAGTTAAGCTTAGTTAGTTTGTTTAGATTAGTATAGTTTACTTTAGGTTAGGTTACGTAATTTTAGTTTAGGTTAGGTTAGGTTAGGTTAGGTGAAATTATGTTAATTTAGTTTAGTTTAGTTTATTTTAGTTTATTTATAGTTTAGCTTAGTTTATAATTTAGTTTAGTTTAGTTTATAGTTTAGTTTATGGTTTAGTTTAGTTTCGTTTGGTTTGGTTTAAATTAGTTCTGTTTCGTTTAGTTTAGTTTAGTTTAGGTTAGCTTAGTTTAGTTTAGTTTACGTTAGGTTAGGTTAGGTTAGTTTAGTTTACTTTAGTTTAGTTTAGGTTAGGTTAGCTTAGGTTATGTTAGGTGAGTTTAGTTTAGTTTAATTTAGGTTAGGTTAGTTTAGTTTAGTTTCGTTTAGTTTAGTTTAGGTTAGGTTAGGTTTAGTTTGGTTAGGTTAGGTTAGGTTAGGTTAGTTTAGCTAATTTTAGTTTAGTTTATAGTTTCGTTAATTTAGTTTAGTTTAGTTTAGTGTATAATTAAGTTTATAATTTAGTTTAGTTTATGGTTTAGTATAGTTTAGTTTAGTTTGGTTTAACTTAGTTTAGTTTAGATTCGTTTAGTTTAGTTTAGTTTAAGTTAGGTTAGGTATGGTTAGGTTAATTTAGTTTAGTTTAGTTTAATTTAGTTTATTTAATTTATAGTTTAGTTAAATTTAGTTTAGTTTATAGTTTAGATTATAGTTTAGTTTATTTTATATTTTAGTTTAGTTTAGTTAATGTTAGGTTAGTTTAGTTTAGTTTAGTTTAGTTTCGGTTAGGTGTGGTTAGGATAGTTTAGTTTAGTTTAGTTTAGTTTAAGTTTATAGTTTAGTTTAGTTTATTTTATACTTAAGTTCATAGTTTAGTATATAGTTTAGTTTAGGCTATTTTAGATTAGTTTAGTTTAGTTTGGTTTAGTTTAGGTTAGGTTTGTTTAGGTTAATTTAGTAAAGTTTAGTTTAGTTTTGTTTATTTAGTTTATTTTATAGTTTAGTTTAGTTAAGTTTAGTTTAGTTTAATTTAGTTTAGTTTAGTTTTGTTTAATTTAGTTTAGTTTAGTTTTGTTTAATTTAGATTAGTTTAATTTAGTTTAGTTTTGTTTAGATCAGGTTAGGTTGTTTAGGTTAGTTTAGTTTATTTTAGTTTAGATAAGTTTAGTTTAGTTTATAGTTTCGGTAATTTATTTTAGTTTAATTTAGTGTATAGTTAGGTTTATAGTTTAGTTTAGTTTATAGTTTATTTTATAGTTTAGTATATTTTAGTTTAGTTTAGTTTAGTTTAGCTTAGTTTAGTTTAGTTTCGTTTAGTTTAGGGTAAATAAGGTTAGGTTAGATTGGGTTAAGTTAGTTTAGTTTAGTTTTGTTTAGGTTAGTACAGGTTTGGTTAGGTTAGTTTAGTTCATTTTATTTTAATTTAGTGTAATTAATTTATAGTTTAGTTAAATTTAGTTTAGTTTATAGTTTAGATTATAGTTTAGTTTAGTTCATTTTATATTTTAGTTTTGTTTAGTTTAGGTTAGGTTAGTTTTGTTTAGTTTATTTTAGGTTAGGTTAGTTTGGGTTAGAATAGTTTAGTTTAGTTTAGTTTATTTTTAATTTATAGTTTATTTTAGTTTTGTGAATACTTAAGTTTATAATTTATTTTATAATCTAGTTTAAAAATTTAGTTTAGGCTATTTTGTATTAGTTTAGCTTAGTTTAGTTTAGTTTAGTTTAGTTTAGAATAGGTTAGGTTAGGTTAGGTTAGTTTATGTTAGGTTAGGTTAGTGTAGTTTAGTTTAGTTTAGTTTATTTTATAGTTTAGTTTATAGTTTAGTTTAGTTAAGTTTAGTTTAGTTTATTGTTTAGTTTGCTTTAGTTTAGTTTTGTTTAATTTATTTTAGTTTAGTTTACTTTAGTTTAGTTTAGGTTAGGTTAGCTTAGGTTATGTTAGGTGAGTTTATTTTAGTTTAGTAGATTAGTTTAGTTTAGGTTAGGATAGTTTAGTTCAGTTTAGTTTAGTTTAGTTAAGCTTAGTTAGTTTAGTTTAGATTAGTATAGTTTACCTCAGGCTGGGTTAGGTAAGTTTAGTTTTGTTTAGGTTAGGTTAGGTTAGGTGAAGTTAGGTTACTTTAGTTTAGTTAAGTTTAATTTATTTTAGTTTATTTTAGTTTATTTATAGTTTAGTTTAGTTTATAATTTAGTTTAGTTTAGTTTAGATTAGGTTAGATTAGGTTAGATTAGTTTAGTTTAGTTTAGGTTAGGTTATGTTAGGATAGTTCAGTTTAGTTTATTTTAGATTAGTTTAGTTTAGTTTATAGTTTAGTTTATAGTTTAAATTAGTTTAGTTCAGATTAGTTTAGTTTAGTTTAGTTTACTTAAGTTTAGTTTAGGTTAGGTTAGGTTAGGTTAGGTTAGGTTATGTTAGGTTTGGTTAGTGTAGTTTAGTTTAGTTAAGTTCAGTTTATATTAGGTTAGGTTAATTTAATTTAGTTTAGTTTAGTTTAGGTTAGGTTAGGTGAGTTTAATTTAGTTTAGTTTAGTTTAGGTTAGGTTAGGTTAGGTTAGGTTAGGTTAGTTTATGTTAGGTTAGGTTAGTGTAGTTTAGTTTTGTTTAGTTTAGATTTGACTCGTTTAGTTTATAATTTAGTTTATAGTTCAGTTTAGTTTGGTTTAGTATAGTTTAGTTTTGTTTAATTTACTTTTGTTCAATTTATTTTAATTTAGTATAGTTTAGTTTAGTATATAGTTTAATTTTTAATATAGTTTAGTTTAGTTTATAGTTTAGTTTATGGTTTAGTTTAGTTTAGTTTGGTTTGGTTTAGTTTAGTTCTGTTTGTTTTAGTTTAGTTTAGTTTAGGTTAGGTTAGCTTAGTTTAGTTTAGTTTAATTTAGGTTAGGTTGGGTTAGGTTAGTTTAATTTACTTTAATTTAGTTTAGGTTAGGTTAGCTTAGGTTATGTTAGGTGAGTTTATTAGTTTAGTTTAGTTTAGGTTAGGTTAGTTTAGTTTAGTTTAGTTTAGTTTAGTTTATGTTAGGTTAGGTTTAGTTTGGTTAGGTTAGGTTAGGTTAGTTTAGTTTATTTTAGGTTAGTTTAGGTTAGGTTAGGTTAGGTTAGTTAAATTTAATTTATTTAGATTATAATTTAGTTTATAGTTTGGTTTAGTTTAGTTTATTGTTTAGTTTAGTTAAATTTAGTTTAGGTTAGGTAAGGTTAGGTTAGGTTAGTTTAGTTTAGTATAGTTTAATTTACTTTAGTTTAGTGAATTTAGTTTAGTTTAGTTTAGGTTTTAGTTAAGCTTAGTTAGTTTGTTTAGATTAGTATAGTTTACTTTAGGTTAGGTTACGTAATTTTAGTTTAGTTTAGGTTAGGTTAGGTTAGGTGAAGTTATGTTAATTTAGTTTAGTTTAGTTTATTTTAGTTTATTTAGAGTTTAGCTTAGTTTATAATGTAGTTTAATTTAGTTTATGGTTTAGTTTAGTTTCGTTTGGTTTGGTTTAGATTAGTTCTGTTTCGTTTAGTTTAGTTTAGTTTAGGTTAGGTTAGCTTAGTTTAGTTTAGTTTAGTTTACGTTAGGTTAGGTTAGGTTAGTTTAGTTTACTTTAGTTTAGTTTAGGTTAGGTTAGCTTAGGTTATGTTAGGTGAGTTTAGTTTAGTTTAGTTTAGGTTAGGTTAGTTTAGTTTAGTTTCGTTTAGTTTAGTTTAGTTTAATTTAGGTTAGGTTTAGTTTGGTTAGATTAGGTTAGATTAGGTTAGTTTGGCTAATTTTAGTTTAGTTTATAGTTTCGTTAATTTAGTTTAGTTTAGTTTAGTGTATATTTAAGTTTATAGTTTAGTTTAGTTTATGGTTTAGTATAGTTTAGTTTAGTTTAGTTTAACTTAGTTTAGTTTAGATTCGTTTAGTTTAGTTTAGAATAAGTTAGGTTAGGTTTGGTTAGGTTAATTTAGTTTAGTTTAGTTTAATTTAGTTTATTTAATTTATAGTTTAGTTAAATTTAGTTTAGTTTATAGTTTAGATTATAGTTTAGTTTATTTTATATTTTAGTTTAGTTTAGTTTAGGTTAGGTTAGTTTAGTTTAGTTAAGTTTAGTTTCAGTTAGGTTGGGTTAGGATAGTTTAGTTTAGTTTAGTTTAGTTTTAGTTTATAGTTTAGTTTAGTTTATTTTATACTTAAGTTCATAGTTTAGTTTATAGTTTAGTTTAGGCTATTTTAGATTAGTTTAGTTTAGTTTGGTTTAGTTTAGGTTTGGTTTGGTTAGGTTAATTTAGTAAAGTTTAGTTTAGTTTGGTTTATTTAGTTTATTTTATAGTTTAGTTTAGTTAAGTTTAGTTTAGTTTAATTTAGTTTAGTTTAGTTTTGTTTAATTTAGACAAGTTTAGTTTTGTTTAATTTAGTTTAGTTTAATTTAGTTTAGTTTAGTTAAGATCAGGTTAGGTTGTTTAGGTTAGTTTAGTTTAGTTCAGTTTAGCTAAGTTTAGTTTAGTTTATAGTTTCGGTAATTTATTTTAGTTTAATTTAGTGTATAGTTAGGTTTATAGTTTAGTTTAGGTTAGGTTAGGCTTGGTTAGGTTAGTTTAGTTCATTTTATTTTAATTTAGTATAGTTAATTTATAGTTTAGTTAAATTTAGTTTAGTTTATAGTTTAGATTATAGTTTAGTTTAGTTCATTTTATATTTTAGTTTTGTTTAGTTTAGGTTAGGTTAGTTTAGTTCAGTTTATTTTAGGTTAGGTTAGTTTGGGTTAGAATAGTTTAGTTTAATTTGGTTTATTTTTAATTTATAGTTTATTTTAGTTTTGTGAATACTTAAGTTTATCGTTTAGTTTATAATCTAGTTTATAGTTTAGTTTAGGCTATTTTGGATTAGTTTAGCTTAGTTTAGTTTAGTTTATTTTATAGTTTAGTTTATAGTTTAGTTTAGTTAAGTTTAGTTTATTTTATTGTTTAGTTTGCTTTAGTTTAGTTTTGTTTAATTTATTTTAGTTTAGTTTAGTTTAGTTTCGTTTAGGTTAGGTTAGGTTATGTTAATTTAGGTTAGCTTAGTTTAGTTTAGTTTAGGTTAGATTAAGTTAGGTTAGGTTAGTTAAGTTTACTTTAGTTAAGTTAAGTTTAGTTTAATTTATAGTTTAGTTTAGTTTACTTTAGTTTATAGTTTAGTTTAATTTAGTTTAGTTTATTTTAGTTTAAAGTTTAGTTTATACTTTCGTTTACTTTAGTTAATAATTTTGGTTATTGGCTTAGTTTAGTTTAGTTTAATTATGTTTTATTTAGTTTAGTTTAGTTTCGTTTAGGTTTGGTTAGGTTAGGTTAGTTTAGTTTAATTCTATTTAGGTTAGGTTAGGTAATTTTAGGTTAGTATAGTTTACTTAATTTATTTTAGTTAATAGTTCAGTATAGTTTACAGTTTAGTTTATAGTTTAGTTCTGTTTATAGTGTAGTTTATAGTTTAGTTTACTTTAGTTTCGTTTAGGTTATGTTAGGTTAGGTTAGGTTGGATTAGCTTAGTTTAGTTTAGTTTAGTTTAGGTTAGGTTCGGTTACGTTATGTTATGTTAGCTTATGTTAGTTTAGTTTAGTTTAGTCTAGTTTAGTTAAGTTTAGTTTAGTTTATAGTTTAGTTTATATTAGTTTATTAGTTTAGTTTATAGTTAAGTATATAGCTTAGTTTAGTTTAGTTTAGTTTAGCTTAGTTTGTTTATTTTAAATTAGTATAGCTTACGTTACGTTAGGTTAAACCTACTTAACGTAAGCTAACGTACGTTAGGTTCGTTTAGTTTAGTTTAATTAGATTAGGTTAGGTTAAGTTAGGTTACTTTAGCTTAGTTTAGTTTAGTTTAGATAATTTATGGTTTAGTTTAGTGAAGTTTAATTTATAGATCAGTATATAGTTTAGTTTAGTTTATAGTTCAGTTTAGGTTAGATTAATTTAAGTTAGATTAGGTTAGATTAGTTTAGTTTATTTTAGTTTCGGTTAGGTTAGATTAGGTTACATTAAGTTAGTTTAGGTTAGCTTAGTTTAGTTTAGTTTAGTATAGTTAAGTTTAGTTAAGTTTTGTTTAGTTTACAGTTTAGTTTAGTTAAGTTTAGTTTATAATTTAGTTTATAGTTCAGTTTAGTTTAGTTCATACTTTATTTTAGTTTACTTTAGTTTCAGTTTTAGTTTAGTTTAGTTTAGGTTAGGTTAGGTTAGGTTAGGTTAGTTTAGTTTAGTTTAGTTTATGTTAGTTTAGGTTAGGTTAGGTTAGGTTATGATAGTTTAGTTTAGTTTAGTTTAGTTTAGCTTAGGTTAGGTTAGTTTAGGGTATTTTACTTTAGTTTAGTTTAGTTTATAGTTTAGTATAGTTTATAGTTTACTTTAGTTTATAGTGTAGTTTAGTTTAGTTTAGTTTCGTATTTTGTAGGTTAGGTTCGGTTACGTTAGGTTATGTTAGGTTAAGTTAGTTTAGTTTAGTTTAGTTTAGCTATGTTTAGTTTAGTTTATAGTTTAGTTTATTAATTAGTTTAGTTTAATTTATAGTTAAGTATATAGTTTAGTATAGTTTAGTTTAGTGTAGTTTAGTTTAGATTAGCTTAGTTAGTTTATTTTGGATTAGTTTACTTTACGTTACGTTAGGTTAGGTTAATTTGTTTTAGTTTAGGTTATGTTAGGTTAAGTCAGGTTACTTTAGTTTAGCATAGTTTAGTTTAGTTTAGATAATTTATAGTTTAGTTTAGTTTAGTTTATAGTTTAGTTTACAGTTTAGTTTAGTTTAGTTTCGGTTAGGCTAGGTTAGGTTAGATTAATTTAATTTAGGTTAGGATAGTTTAGTTCAGTTTAGTTTAGTTTAGTTAAGCTTAGTTAGTTTAGTTTAGATTAGTATAGTTTACGTTACGTTCGGTTAGGTAAGTTTAGTTTTGTTTAGGTTAGGTTAGGTTAGGTGAAGTTAGGTTACTTTAGTTTAGTTAAGTTTAATTTAGTTTAGTTTATTTTAGTTTATTTTTAGTTTAGTTAGTTTATAATTTAGTTTAGTTTAGTGTAGTTTAGATTAGGTTAGGTTAGGTTAGATTAGTTTAGTTTAGTTTAGGTTAGTTTAGGTTAGGATAGTTTAGTTTAGTTTATTTTAGTTTAGTTTATAGTTTAGTTTACAGTTTAAATTAGTTTAGTTCAGAATAGTTTAGTTTAGTTTAGTTTACTTAAGTTTAGTTTAGGTTAGGTTAGGTTGGGTTAGGTTAGGTTATGTTAGGCTTGGTTAGTGTAGTTTAGTTTAGTTAAGTTCAGTTTATATTAGGTTAGGTTAATATAATTTAGTTTAGTTTAGTTTAGGTTAGGTTAGGTGAGTTTAATTTAATTTAGTTTAGTTTAGGTTAGGTTAGGTTAGGTTAGGTTATGTTAGGTTAGTGTAGTTTAGTTTAGTTTAGTTTAGATTTGACTCGTTTAGTTTATAATTTAGTTTATAGTTCAGTTTAGTTTGATTTAGTATAGTTTAGTTTTGTTTAATTTACTTTTGTTTAATTTATTTTAATTTAGTTTAGTTTAGTTTAGTATATAGTTTAATTTTTAATATAGTTTAGTTTAGTTTATAGTTTAGTTTATGGTTTAGTTTAGTTTAGTTTGGTTTGGTTTAGTTTAGTTCTGTTTGTTTTAGTTTAGTTTAGTTTAGGTTAGGTTAGCTTAGTTTAGTTTAGTTTAATTTAGGTTAGGTTGGGTTAGGTTAGTTTAGTTTACTTTAGTTTAGTTTATTTTAGGTTAGCTTAGGTTATGTTAGGTGAGTTTATTTTAGTTTAGTAGTTTAGTTTAGTTTAGGCTAGGTTAGTTTAGTTTCGTTTAGTTTAGTTTAGTTTATGTTAGGTTAGGTTTAGTTAGGTTAGGTTAGGTTAGGTTAGGTTAGTTTAGTTTATTTTAGGTTAGTTTAGGTTAGGCTAGGTTAGGTTAGTTAAATTTAATTTATTTAGATTATAATTTAGTTTATAGTTTAGTTTAGTTTAGTTTATTGATTAGTTTAGTTAAATTTAGTTTAGGTTAGGTAAGGTTAGGTTAATTTAGTTTAGTTTAGTATAGTTTAATTTAGTTTAGTTTAGTGAATTTAGTTTAGTTTAGTTTAGGTTTTAGTTAAGCTTAGTTAGTTTGTTTAGATTAGTATAGTTTACTTTAGGTTAGGTTACGTAATTTTAGTTTAGTTTAGGTTAGGTTAGGTTAGTTGAAGTTATGTTAATTTAGTTTATTTTAGTTTATTTTAGTTTATTTAGAGTTTAGCTTAGTTTATAATTTAGTTTAATTTAGTTTATGGTTTAGCTTAGTTTCGTTTGGTTTGGTTTAGATTAGTTCTGTTTCGTTTAGTTTAGTTTAGTTTAGGTTAGGTTAGCTTAGTTTAGTTTAGTTTACGTTAGGTTAGTTAAGGTTAGTTTAGTTTACTTTAGTTTAGTTTAGGTTAGGTTAGCTTAGGTTATGTTAGGTGAGTTTAGTTTAGTTTAGTTTAGGTTAGGTTAGTTTAGTTTAGTTTCGTTTAGTTTAGTTTAGTTTAGTTTAGGTTAGGTTTAGTTTGGTTAGATTAGGTTAGATTAGGTTAGTTTAGCTAATTTTAGTTTAGTTTATAGTTTCGTTAATTTAGTTTAGTTCAGTTTAGTGTATAGTTAAGTTTATAGTTTAGTTTAGTTTATGGTTTAGTATAGTTTAGTTTAGTTTAGTTTAACTTAGTTTAGTTTAGATACGTTTAGTTTAGTTTAGGTTAAGTTAGGTTAGGTTTGGTTAGGTTAATTTAGTTTAGTTTAGTTTAATTTAGTTTATTTAATTTATAGTTTAGTTAAATTTAGTTTAGTTTATAGTTTAGATTATAGTTTAGTTTATTTTATATTTTAGTTAATTTAGTTTAGGTTAGGTTAGTTTAGTTTAGTTTAGTTTAGTTTCGGTTAGGTTGGGTTAGGATAGTTTAGTTTAGTTTAGTTTAGTTTTAGTTTATAGTTTAGTTTAGTTTATTTTATACTTAAGTTCATAGTTTAGTTTATAGTTTAGTTTAGGCTATTTTAGATTAGTTTAGTTTAGTTTGGTTTAGTTTAGGTTTGGTTTGGTTAGGTTAATTTAGTAAAGTTTAGTTTAGTTTGGTTTATTTAGTTTATTTTATAGTTTAGTTTAGTTAAGTTTAGTTTAGTTTAATTTAGTTTAGTTTAGTTTTGTTTAATTTAGTTTAGTTTAGTTTTGTTTAATTTAGTTTAGTTTAATTTAGTTTAGTTTAGTTAAGATCAGGTTAGGTTGTTTAGGTTAGTTTAGTTTAGTTCAGTTTAGCTAAGTTTAGTTTAGTTTATAGTTTCGGTAATTTATTTTAGTTTAATTTAGTGTATAGTTAGGTTTATAGTTTAGTTTAGTTTATAGTTTATTTTATAGTTTAGTATATTTTAGTTTAGTTTAGTTTAGTTTTTGCTTAGTTTAGTTTAGTTTCGTTTAGTTTAGGGTAGGTAAGGTTAGGTTGGGTTGGGTTAAGTTAGTTTAGTTTAGTTTTGTTTAGGTTAGGTTAGGCTTGGTTAGGTTAGTTTAGTTCATTTTATTTTAATTTAGTGTAGTTAATTTATAGTTTAGTTAAATGTAGTTTAGTTTATAGTTTAGATTATAGTTTTGTTTAGTTTATGTTAGGTTAGTTTAGTTTAGTTTATTTTAGGTTAGGTTAGTTTGGGTTAGAATAGTTTAGTTTAGTTTAGTTTATTTTTAATTTATAGTTTATTTTAGTTTTGTGAATACTTAAGTTTATCGTTTAGTTTATAATCTAGTTTATAGTGTAGTTTAGGCTATTTTGGATTAGTTTAGTATAGTTTAGTTTAGTTTATTTTAGTTTAGAATAGGTTAAGTTAGGTTAATTTAGTATTGTTTAGTTTAGTTTAGTTTATTTAGTTTATTTTATAGTTTAGCTTATAGTTTAGTTTAGTTAAGTTTAGTTTATTGTTTAGTTTGCTTTAGTTTAGTTTTGTTTAATTTATTTTAGTTTAGTTTAATTTAGTTTCGTTTAGGTTAGGGTAGGTTATGTTAATTTAGGTTAGCTTAGTTTAGTTTAGTTTAGGTTAGATTAATTTAGGTTAGGTTAGTTAAGTTTAGTTTAGTTAAGTTAAGTTTAGTTTAATTTATAGTTTAGTTTAGTTTACTTTAGTTTATAGTTTAGTTTAGTTTAGTTTATTTTAGTTTAAAGTTTAGTTTATACTTTCGTTTACTTTAGTTAATAATTTTGTTTATGGTTTAGTTTAGTTTAGTTTAATTATGTTTTATTTAGTTTAGTTTAGTTTCGTTTAGGTTTAGTTAGGTTAGGTTAGTTTAGTTTAATTCTATTTAGGTTAGGTTAGGTAATTTTAGGTTAGTATAGTTTAGTTAATTTATTTTAGTTAATAGTTCAGTATAGTTTACAGTTTAGTTTATAGTTTAGTTCAGTTTATGGTGTAGTTTATAGTTTAGTTTAGTTTAGTTTCGTTTAGGTTATGTTAGGTTAGGTTAGGTTGGATTAGCTTAGTTTAGTTTAGTTTAGTTTAGGTTAGGTTCGGTTACGTTATGTTATGTTAGCTTATGTTAGTTTAGTTTAGTTTAGTTTAGTCTAGTTTAGTTAAGTTTAGTTTAGTTTATAGTTTAGTTTATATTAGTTTATTTATTAGTTTATAGTTAAGTATATAGTTTAGTTTAGTTTAGTTTAGTTTAGCTTAGTTTGTTTATTTTAGATTAGTATAGCTTACGTTACGTTAGGTTAAACGTAGGTTAGGTTCGTTTAGTTTAGTTTAATTAGATTAGGTTAGGTTAAGTTAGGTTACTTTAGCTTAGTTTAGTTTAGTTTAGATAATTTATGGTTTAGTTTAGTTAAGTTTAATTTATAGATCAGTATATAGTTTACTTTAGTTTATAGTTCAGTTTAGGTTAGATTAGTTTAAGTTAGATTAGGTTAGATTAGTTTAGTTTAGTTTAGTTTCGGTTAGGTTAGATTAGGTTACATTAAGTTAGTTTAGGTTAGTTTAGTTTAGTTTAGTTTAGTATAGTTAAGTTTAGTTAAGTTTTGTTTAGTTTACAGTTTAGTTTAGTTAAGTTTAGTTTATAATTTAGTTTATAGTTCAGTTTAGTTTAGTTCATACTTTATTTTAGTTTACTTTAGTTTCAGTTTTAGTTTAGTTTAATATAGGTTAGGTTAGGTTAGGCTAGTTTAGTTTAGTTTAGTTTATGTTAGTTTAGGTTAGGTTAGGTTAGGTTATGTTAGTTTAGTTTAGTTTAGCTTAGTTTAGCTTAGGTTAGGTTAGTTTAGGATATTTTACTTTAGTTTAGTTTAGTTTATAGTTTAGTATAGTTTATAGTTTAGTTTATAGTTTACTTTAGTTTATAGTGTAGTTTAGTTTAGTTTAGTTTCGTTTTTTTTAGGTTAGGTTCGGTTACGTTAGGTTATGTTAGGTTAAGTTAGTTTAGTTTAGTTTAGTTTAGTTATGTTTAGTTTAGTTTATAGTTTAGTTTATTAATTAGTTTAGTTTAGTTTATAGTTAAGTATATAGTTTAGTATAGTTTAGTTTAGTGTAGTTTAGTTTAGATTAGCTTAGTTAGTTTATTTTGGATTAGTTTACTTTACGTTACGTTAGGTTAGGTTAATTTATTTTAGTTTAGGTTAGGTTAGGTTAAGTCAGGTTACTTTAGTTTAGCATAGTTTAGTTTAGTTTAGATAATTTATAGTTTAGTTTAGTTTAGTTTATAGTTTAGTTTACAGTTTAGTTTAGTTTAGTTTCGGTTAGGTTAGATTAGGTTAGATTAATTTAATTTAGGTTAGGATAGTTTAGTTCAGTTTAGTTTAGTTTAGTTAAGCTTAGTTAGTTTAGTTTAGATTAGTATAGTTTACGTTACGTTAGGTTAGGTAAGTTTAGTTTTGTTTAGGTTAGGTTAGGTTAGGTGAAGTTAGATTACTTTAGTTTAGTTAAGTTTAATTTAGTTTGGTTTATTTTAGTTTATTTATAGTATAGTTTAGTTTATAATTTAGTTTAGTTTGGTGTAGTTTAGATTAGGTTAGGTTAGGATAGTTTAGTTTAGTTTATTTTAGTTTAGTTTAGTTTAGTTTATAGTTTAGTTTATAGTTTAAATTAGTTTAGTTCAGATTAGTTTAGTTTAGTTTAGTTTACTTAGGTTTAGTTTAGGTTAGGTTAGGTTAGGTTAGGTTATGTTAGGTTTGGTTAGTGTAGTTTAGTTTAGTTAAGTTCAGTTTATATTAGGTTAGGTTAATTTAATTTAGTTTAGTTTAGTTTAGGTTAGGTTAGGTGAGTTTAATTTAGTTTAGTTTAGTTTAGGTTAGGTTAGGTTAGGTTAGGTTAGGTTATGTTAGGTTAGGTTAGTGTAGTGTAGTTTAGTTTAGTTTAGATTTGACTCGTTTAGTTTATAATTTAGTTTATAGTTCAGTTTACAGTTTACTTTAGTTTAGTTTCGGTTAGTTTAGGTTAGGTTAGATTAATATAATTTAGGTTAGGATAGTTTAGTTCAGTTTAGTTTAGTTTATTTAAGCTTAGTTAGTTTAGTTTAGATTAGTATAGTTTACGTTAGGTTAGGTTAGGTTAGGTAAGTTTAGTTTTGTTTAGGTTAGGTTAGGTTAGGTGAAGTTAGGTTACTTTAGTTTAGTTAAGTTTAATTTAGTTTAGTTTAGTGTAGTTTAGATTAGGTTAGGTTAGATTAGTTTAGTTTAGTTTAGGTTAGGTTAGGTTAGGACAGTTTAGTTTAGTTTATTTTAGTTTAGTTTAGTTTAGTTTATAGTTTAGTTTATAGTTTAAATTAGTTTAGTTTAGATTAGTTTAGTTTAGTTTAGTTTAGTTTAGGTTAGGTTATGTTAGGTGAGTTTAGTTTAGTTTAGTTTAGGTTAGGTGAGCATAGGTTAGTTTAGTTTAATTTAGATTAGGTTATTTAGGTTAGGTTATGTTAAAGTTAGTTTAGTTTAGTTTAGTTTATGTTAGTTTAGGTTAGGTTAGGTTAGGTTATGTTAGTTTAGTTTAGTTTAGCTTAGTTTAGCTTAGGTTAGGTTAGTTTAGGTTATTTTACTTTAGTTTAGTTTAGTTTAGTTTATAGTTTAGTATAGTTTATGGTTTAGTTTATAGTTTACTTTAGTTTATAGTGTAGTTTAGTTTAGTTTAGTTTCGTTTCGTTTAGGTTAGGTTCGGTTACGTTAGGTTATGTTAGGTTAAGTTAGTTTAGTTTAGTTTAGTTTAGTTATGTTTAGTTTAGTTTATAGTTTAGTTTATTAATTAGTTTTGTTTAGTTTATAATTAAGTATATAGTTTAGTATAGTTTAGTTTAGTGTAGTTTAGTTTAGATTAGCTTAGTTAGTTTTTTTGGATTAGTTTACTTTACGTTACGTTAGGTTAGGTTAATTTATTTTAGTTTAGGTTAGGTTAGGTTAAGTCAGGTTACTTTAGTTTAGCATAGTTTAGTTTAGATAATTTTAGTTTATTTATAGTTTAGTTTAGTTTATAATTTAGTTTAGTTTAGTGTGGTTTAGATTAGGTTAGGTTAGGTTAGATTAGTTTAGTTTAGGTTAGGTTAGGTTAGGATAGTTTAGTTTAGTTTATTTTAGTTTAGTTTAGTTTATAGTTTAAATTAGTTTAGTTCAGATTAGTTTAGTTTAGTTTAGTTTACTTAAGTTTAGTTTAGGTTAGGTTAGGTTATGTTAGGTTTGGTTAGTGTAGTTTAGTTTAGTTAAGTTCAGTTTGCATTAGGTTAGGTTAATTTAATTTAGTTTAGTTTAGGTTAGGTTAGGTGAGTTTAATTTGGTTTATTTTAGATTACGTTAGGTTAGGTTAGGTTAGGTTAGGTTATGTTAGGTTAGGTTAGTGTAGTTTAGTTTAGTTTAGTTTAGATTTGACTCGTTTAGTTTATAAAATAATTTATAGTTCAGTTTAGTTTCGTTTAGTATAGTTTAGTTTTGTTTAATTTAGTTTTGTTTAATTTATTTTAATTTAGTTTAGTTTAATTTAGTATATAGTTTAATTTTTAATATAGTTTAGTTTAGTTTAGTTTGGTTTGGTTTAGTTTAGTTCTGTTTGTTTTACTTTAGTTTAATTTAGGTTAGGTTAGCTTAGGTTATGTTAGGTGAGTTTATTTTAGTTTAGTAGTTTAGTTTAGTTTAGTTTAGGTTAGTTTAGTTTAGTTTCGTTTAGTTTAGTTTAGTTTATGTTAGGTTAGGTTTAGTTTGGATAGGTTAGGTTAGTTTAGTTTATTTTAGGTTAGTTTAGGTTAGGTTAGGTTAGGTTAGTTAAATTTAATTTAGTTAGATTATAATTTAGTTTATAGTTTAGTTTAGTTTATTGTTTAGTTTAGTTAAATTTAGTTTAGGTTAGGTAAGGTTAGGTTAGGTTAGTTTAGTTTAGTATAGTTTAGTTTAGTTTAGTTTAGTGAATTTAGTTTAGTTTAGATTAGGTTTTAGTTAAGCTTAGTTAGTTTGTTTAGATTAGTATAGTTTACTTTAGGTTAGGTTACGTAATTTTAGTTTAGTTTAGGTTAGGTTAGGTTAGGTTAGGTGAAGTTATGTTAATTTAGTTTAGTTTAGTTTATTTTAGTTTATTTATAGTTTAGCTTAGTTTATAATTTAGTTTAGTTTAGTTTATAGTTTAGTTTATGGTTTAGTTTAGTTTCGTTTGGTTTGGTTTAAATTAGTTCTGTTTCGTTTAGTTTAGTTTAGTTTAGGTTAGGTTATCTTAGTTTAGTTTAGTTTACGTTAGGTTAGGTTAGGTTAGTTTAGTTTACTTTAGTTTAGTTTTGGTTAGGTTAGCTTAGGTTATGTTAGGTGAGTTTAGTTTAGTTTAATTTAGGTTAGGTTAGTTTAGTTTAGTTTCGTTTAGTTTAGTTTAGGTTAGGTTAGGTTTAGTTTGGTTAAGTTAGGTTAGGTTAGGTTAGTTTAGCTAATTTTAGTTTAGTTTATAGTTTCGTTAATTTAGTTTAGTTTAGTTTAGTGTATAGTTAAGTTAAAATTTAGTTTAGTTTATGGTTTAGTATAGTTTAGTTTAGTGTAGTTTAACTTAGTTTAGTTTAGATTCGTTTAGTTTAGTTTAGTTTAAGTTAGGTTAGGTATGGTTAGGTTAATTTAGTTTAGTTTAGTTTAATTTAGTTTATTTAATTTATAGTTTAGTTAAATTTAGTTTAGTTTATAGTTTAGATTATAGTTTAGTTTATTTTATATTTTAGTTTAATTTAGTTAATGTTAGGTTAGTTTAGTTTAGTTTAGTTTAGTTTCGGTTAGGTGTGGTTAGGATAGTTTAGTTTAGTTTAGTTTAGTTTAGTTTTAGTTTATAGTTTAGTTTAGTTTATTTTATACTTAAGTTCATAGTTTAGTTTATAGTTTAGTTTAGGCTATTTTAGATTAGTTTAGTTTAGTTTGGTTTAGTTTAGGTTTGGTTTGGTTAGTTTAATTTAGTAAAGTTTAGTTTAGTTTTGTTTATTTAGTTTATTTTATAGTTTAGTTTAGTTAAGTTTAGTTTAGTTTAATTTAGTTTAGTTTAGTTTTGTTTAATTTAGTTTAGTTTAGTTTTGTTTAATTTAGATTAGTTTAATTTAGTTTAGTTTTGTTTAGATCAGGTTAGGTTGTTTAGGTTAGTTTAGTTTATTTTAGTTTAGCTAAGTTTAGTTTAGTTTATAGTTTCGGTAATTTATTTTAGTTTAATTTAGTGTATAGTTAGGTTTATAGTTTAGTTTAGTTTATAGTTTATTTTATAGTTAAGTATATTTTAGTTTAGTTTAGTTTAGTTTAGCTTAGTTTAGTTTAGTTTCGTTTAGTTTAGGATAAATAAGGTTAGGTTAGATTGGGTTAAGTTAGTTTAGTTTAGTTTTGTTTAGGTTAGTATAGGTTTGGTTAGGTTAGTTTAGTTCATTTTATTTTAATTTAGTGTAATTAATTTATAGTTTAGTTAAATTTAGTTTAGTTTATAGTTTAGATTATAGTTTAGTTTAGTTCATTTTATATTTTAGTTTTGTTTAGTTTAGGTTAGGTTAGTTTAGTTTAGTTTATTTTAGGTTAGGTTAGTTTGGGTTAGAATAGTTTAGTTTAGTTTATTTTATTTTTAATTTATAGTTTATTTTAGTTTTGTGAATACTTAAGTTTATAATTTATTTTATAATCTAGTTTAAAAATTTAGTTTAGGCTATTTTGGATTAGTTTAGCTTAGTTTAGTTTAGTTTAGTTTAGTTTAGAATAGGTTAGGTTAGGTTAGTTTATGTTAGGTTAGGTTAGTGTAGTTTAGTTTAGTTTAGTTTATTTTATAGTTTAGTTTATAGTTTAGTTTAGTTAAGTTTAGTTTAGTTTATTGTTAATTTGCTTTAGTTTAGTTTTGTTTAATTTATTTTAGTTTAGTTTACTTTAGTTTAGTTTAGTTTAGGTTAGGTTAGCTTAGGTTATGTTAGGTGAGTTTATTTTAGTTTAGTAGATTAGTTTAGTTTAGGTTAGGATAGTTTAGTTCAGTTTAGTTTAGTTTAGTTAAGCTTAGTTAGTTTAGTTTAGATTAGTATAGTTTACCTCAGGCTGGGTTAGGTAAGTTTAGTTTTGTTTAGGTTAGGTTAGGTTAGGTGAAGTTAGGTTACTTTAGTTTAGTTAAGTTTAATTTATTTTAGTTTATTTTAGATTATTTAGTGTTTAGTTTAGTTTATAATTTAGTTTAGTTTAGTTTAGTTTAGATTAGGTTAGATTAGGTTAGATTAGTTTAGTTTAGTTTAGGTTAGGTTAGGTTAGGATAGTTTAGTTTAGTTTATTTTAGATTAATTTAGTTTAGTTTATAGTTTAGTTTATAGTTTAAATTAGTTTAGTTCAGATTAGTTTAGTTTAGTTTAGTTTACTTAAGTTTAGTTTAGGTTAGGTTAGGTTAGGTTAGGTTAGGTTAGGTTAGGTTATGTTAGGTTTGGTTAGTGTAGTTTAGTTTAGTTAAGTTCAGTTTATATTAGGTTAGGTTAATTTAATTTAGTTTAGTTTAGTTTAGGTTAGGTTAGGTGAGTTTAATTTAGCTTAGTTTAGTTTAGTTTAGGTTAGGTTAGGTTAGGTTAGGTTAGGTTAGGTTAGTTTATGTTAGGTTAGGTTAGTGTAGTTTAGTTTAGTTTAGTTTAGATTTGACTCGTTTAGTTTATAATTTAGTTTATAGTTCAGTTTAGTTTGGTTTAGTATAGTTTAGTTTTGTTTAATTTACTTTTGTTCAATTTATTTTAATTTAGTATAGTTTAGTTTAGTATATAGTTTAATTTTTAATATAGTTTAGTTTAGTTTATAGTTTATTTTATGGTTTAGTTTAGTTTAGTTTGGTTTGGTTTAGTTTAGTTCTGTTTGTTTTAGTTTAGTTTAGTTTAGGTTAGGTTAGCTTAGTTTAGTTTAGTTTAATTTAGGTTAGGTTGGGTTAGGTTAGTTTAGTTTACTTTAATTTAGTTTAGGTTAGGTTAGCTTAGGTTATGTTAGGTGAGTTTATTTTAGTTTAGTAGTTTAGTTTAGTTTAGATTAGGTTAGTTTAGTTTCGTTTAGTTTAGTTTAGTTTATGTTAGGTTAGGTTTAGTTTGGTTAGGTTAGGTTAGGTTAGGTTAGTTTAGTTTATTTTAGGTTAGTTTAGGTTAGGTTAGGTTAGGTTAGTTAAATTTAATTTATTTAGATTATAATTTAGTTTATAGTTTAGTTTAGTTTAGTTTATTGTTTAGTTTAGTTAAATATAATTTAGGTTAGGAGGTTAGGTTAGGTTAGTTTAGTTTAGTATAGTTTAATTTACTTTAGTTTAGTGAATTTAGTTTAGTTTAGTTTAGGTTTTAGTTAAGCTTAGTTAGTTTGTTTAGATTAGTATAGTTTACTTTAGGTTAGGTTACGTAATTTTAATTTAGTTTAGGTTAGGTTAGGTTAGGTGAAGTTAGGTTACTTTATTTTAGTTAAGTTTAATTTAGTTTAGTTTAGTGTAGTTTAGATTAGGTTAGGTTAGGTTAGATTAGTTTAGTTTAGTTTAGGTTAGGTTAGGTTAGGATAGTTTAGTTTAGTTTATTTTAGTTTAGTTTAGTTTAGTTTATAGTTTAGTTTATAGTTTAAATTAGTTTAGTTTAGATTAGTTTAGTTTAGTTTAGTTTAGTTTAGGTTAGGTTATGTTAGGTGAGTTTAGTTTAGTTTAGTTTAGGTTAGGTTAGTTTAGTTTAGTTTCTTTTAGTTTAGTTTAGTTTAGGTTAAGTTAGGTTTAGTTTGGTTAGGTTAGGTTAGGTTAGGTTAGTTTAGCTAATTTAATTTAGTTTATAGTTTCATTAATTTAGTTTAGTTTAGTTTAGTGTATAGTTAAGTTTATAGTTTAGTTTAGTTTATGGTTTAGTATAGTTTAGTTTAGTTTAGTTTAACTTAGTTTAGTTTAGATTCGTTTAGTTTAGTTTAGGTTAAGTTAGGTTAGGTTTGGTTAGGTTAATTTAGTTTAGTTTAGTTTAATTTAGTTTATTTAATTTATATTTTAGTTAAATTTAGTTTAGTTTATAGTTTAGATTATAGTTCAGTTTATTGTATATTTTAGTTTAGTTTAGTTTATGTTAGGTTAGTTTAGTTTAGTTTCGTTTAGTTTCGTTAGGTGTGGTTATGATAGTTTAGTTTAGTTTTGTTTAGTTTTAGTTTATAGTTTAGTTTAGTTTATTTTATACTTAAGTTCATAGTTTAGTTTATAGATTAGTTTAGGCTATTTTAGATTAGTTTAGTTTAGTTTGGTTTATTTTAGTTTAGTTTAGGTTAGGTGAGCATAGGTTAGTTTAGTTTAATTTAGATTAGGTTATTTAGGTTAGGTTATGTTAGGTTAGTTTAGTTTAGTTTAGTTTAGTTTATGTTAGGTTATATTAGGTTAGGTTATGTTAGTTTAGTTTAGTTTAGCTTAGTTTAGCTTAGGTTAGGTTAGTTTAGGTAATTTTACTTTAGTTTAGTTTAGCATATAGTTCAGTTTAGTTTAGTTTATAGCATAGTATAGTTTAGTTTAGTTTAGTTTAATTTAGGGTAGGTCAGATTAGTTTAGTTTAATTTAGTTTAGGTTAGGTTTGGTTAGGGTAGTTTAGTTAAGTTTATATTTTAGTTTAGGTTAGGTTACCTCAGGTTAGGTTAGGTTAGGTTAGTTTAGTTTAGATTAGTTTAGTTTACTTTACTTTAGTTTTGTTTAGTTTTGTTTAGGTTAGGTTAGGTTAGTTTAGGTTAGGTTAGGTTAGCGTATTTTGGTTTAGTTTAGTTTAGTTAAGTTTTGTTTAGTTTATAGTTTAGTTTAGTTTAGTTTAGCTTGGTTTAGTTTAGGTTGGGTTAGGTTAGTTTAGTTTAGTTTAGATTGGTTTATTTTAGTTTAGTTTAGGTTAGGTGAGCATAGGTTAGTTTAGTTTAATTTAGATTAGGTTATTTAGGTTAGGTTATGTTAAAGTTAGTTTAGTTTAGTTTAGTTTATGTTAGTTTAGCTTAGGTTAGGTTAGGTTATGTTAGTTTAGTTTAGTTTAGCTTAGTTTAGCTTAGGTTAGGTTAGTTTAGGTTATTTTACTTTAGTTTAGTTTAGTTTAGTTTATAGTTTAGTATAGTTTATGGTTTAGTTTATAGTTTACTTTAGTTTATTGTGTAGTTTAGTTTAGTTTAGTTTCGTTTCGTTTAGGTTAGGTTCGGTTACGTTAGGTTATGTTAGGTTAAGTTAGTTTAGTTTAGTTTAGTATAGTTATGTTTAGTTTAGTTTATAGTTTAGTTTATTAATTAGTTTTGTTTAGTTTATAATTAAGTATATAGTTTAGTATAGTTTAGTTTAGTGTAGTTTAGTTTAGATTAGCTTAGTTAGTTTATTTTGGATTAGTTTACTTTACGTTACGTTAGATTAGGTTAATTTATTTTAGTTTGGGTTAGGTTAGGTTAAGTCAGGTTATTTTAGTTTAGCATAGTTTAGTTTAGTTTAGATAATTTTAGTTTATTTATAGTTTAGTTTAGTTTATAATTTAGTTTAGTTTAGTGTGGTTTAGATTAGATTAGGTTAGGTTAGATTAGTTTAGTTTAGGTTAGGTTAGGTTAGGATAGTTTAGTTTAGTTTATTTTAGTTTAGTTTAGTTTATAGTTTAAATTAGTTTAGTCCAGATTAGTTTAGTTTAGTTTAGTTTACTTAAGTTTAGTTTAGGTTAGGTTAGGTTAGGTTATGTTAGGTTTGGTTAGTGTAGTTTAGTTTAGTTAAGTTCAGTTTGCATTAGGTTAGGTTAATTTAATTTAGTTTAGTTTAGGTTATGTTAGGTGAGTTTAATTTAGTTTATTTTAGTTTACGTTAGGTTAGGTTAGGTTAGGTTATGTTAGGTTAGGTTAGTGTAGTTTAGTTTAGTTTAGTTTAGATTTGACTCGTTTAGTTTATAATTTAATTTATAGTTGAGTTTAGTTTCGTTTAGTATAGTTTAGTTTTGTTTAATTTAGTTTTGTTTAATTTATTTTAATTTAGTTTAGTTTAGTTTAGTATATAGTTTAATTTTTAATATAGTTTAGTTTAGTTTAGTTTGGTTTGGTTTAGTTTAGTTCTGTTTGTTTTAGTTTAGTTTAGGTTAGGTTAGCTTAGTTTAGTTTAGTTTAATTTAGGTTAGGTTGGGTTAGGTTAGTTTAGTTTACTTTAGTTTAGTTTAGGTTAGGTTAGCTTAGGTTATGTTAGGTGAGTTTATTTTAGTTTAGTAGTTTAGTTTAGTTTAGTTTAGGTTAGTTTAGTTTAGTTTCGTTTAGTTTAGTTTAGTTTATGTTAGGTTAGGTTTAGTTTGGATAGGTTAGGTTAGGTTAGGTTAGTTTAGTTTATTTTAGGTTAGTTTAGGTTAGGTTAGGTTAGGTTAGTTAAATTTAATTTAGTTAGATTATAATTTAGTTTATAGTTTAGTTTAGTTTAGTTTATTGTTTAGTTTAGTTAAAGTTAGTTTAGGTTAGGTAAGGTTAGGTTAGGTTAGTTTAGTTTAGTATAGTTTAGTTTAGTTTAGTTTAGTGAATTTAGTTTAGTTTAGTTTACGTTTTAGTTAAGCTTAGTTAGTTTGTTTAGATTAGTATAGTTTACTTTAGGTTAGGTTACGTAATTTTAGTTTAGTTTAGGTTAGGTTAGGTTAGGTTAGGTGAAGTTATGTTAATTTAGTTTAGTTTAGTTTATTTTAGTTTATTTATAGTTTAGCTTAGTTTATAATTTAGTTTAGTTTAGTTTATAGTTTAGTTTATGGTTTAGTTTAGTTTCGTTTGGTTTGGTTTAAATTAGTTCTGTTTCGTTTAGTTTAGTTTAGTTTAGGTTAGGTTAGCTTAGTTTAGTTTAGTTTACGTTAGGTTAGGTTAGGTTAGTTTAGTTTACTTTAGTTTAGTTTAGGTTAGGTTAGCTTAGGTTATGTTAGGTGAGTTTAGTTTAGTTTAATTTAGGTTAGGTTAGTTTAGTTTAGTTTCGTTTAGTTTAGTTTAGGTTAGGTTAGGTTTAGTTTGGTTAGGTTAGGTTAGGTTAGGTTAGTTTAGCTAATTTTAGTTTAGTTTATAGTTTCGTTAATTTAGTTTAGTTTAGTTTAGTGTATAATTAAGTTTATAGTTTAGTTTAGTTTATGGTTTAGTATAGTTTAGTTTAGTTTAGTTTAACTTAGTTTAGTTTAGATTCGTTTAGTTTAGTTTAGTTTAATTTAGGTTAGGTATGGTTAGGTTAATTTAGTTTAGTTTAGTTTAATTTAGTTTATTTAATTTATAGTTTAGTTAAATTTAGTTTAGTTTATAGTTTAGATTATAGTTTAGTTTATTTTATATTTTAGTTTAGTTTAGTTTAGGTTAGGTTAGTTTAGTTTAGTTTAGTTTAGTTTCGGTTAGGTGTGGTTAGGATAGTTTAGTTTAGTTTAGTTTAGTTTTAGTTTATAGTTTAGTGTAGTTTATTTTATACTTAAGTTCATAGTTTAGTATATAGTTTAGTTTAGGCTATTTTAGATTAGTTTAGTTTAGTTTGGTTTAGTTTAGGTTAGGTTTGTTTAGGTTAATTTAGTAAAGTTTAGTTTAGTTTTGTTTATTTAGTTTATTTTATAGTTTAGTTTATTTAAGTTTAGTTTAGTTTAATTTAGTTTAGTTTAGTTTTGTTTAATTTAGTTTAGTTTAGTTTTGTTTAATTTAGATTAGTTTAATTTAGTTTAGTTTTGTTTAGATCAGGTTAGTTTGTTTAGGTTAGTTTAGTTTATTTTAGTTTAGCTAAGTTTAGTTTAGTTTATAGTTTCGGTAATTTATTTTAGTTTAATTTAGTGTATAGTTAGGTTTATAGTTTAGTTTAGTTTATAGTTTATTTTATAGTTTAGTATATTTTAGTTTAGTTTAGTTTAGTTTAGCTTAGTTTAGTTTAGTTTCGTTTAGTTTAGGGTAAATAAGGTTAGGTTAGATTGGGTTAAGTTAGTTTAGTTTAGTTTTGTTTAGGTTAGTACAGGTTTGGTTAGGTTAGTTTAGTTCATTTTATTTTAATTTAGTGTAATTAATTTATAGTTTAGTTAAATTTAGTTTAGTTTATAGTTTAGATTATAGTTTAGTTTAGTTCATTTTATATTTTAGTTTTGTTTAGTTTAGGTTAGGTTAGTTTTGTTTAGTTTATTTTAGGTTAGGTTAGTTTGGGTTAGAATAGTTTAGTTTAGTTTAGTTTATTTTTAATTTATAGTTTATTTTAGTTTTGTGAATACTTAAGTTTATAATTTATTTTATAATCTAGTTTAAAAATTTAGTTTAGGCTATTTTGGATTAGTTTTGCTTAGTTTAGTTTAGTTTAGTTTAGTTTAGAATAGGTTAGGTTAGGTTAGGTTATTTTATGTTAGGTTAGGTTAGTGTAGTTTAGTTTAGTTTAGTTTATTTTATAGTTTAGTTTATAGTTTAGTTTAGTTAAGTTTAGTTTAGTTTATAGTTTAGTTTGCTTTAGTTTAGTTTTGTTTAATTTATTTTAGTTTAGTTTACTTTAGTTTAGTTTAGGTTAGGTTAGCTTAGGTTATGTTAGGTGAGTTTATTTTAGTTTAGTAGATTAGTTTAGTTTAGGTTACGATAGTTTAGTTCAGTTTAGTTTAGTTTAGTTAAGCTTAGTTAGTTTAGTTTAGATTAGTATAGTTTTTGTTACGTTAGGTTAGGTAAGTTTAGTTTTGTTTAGGTTAGGTTAGGTTAGGTGAAGTTAGGTTACTTTAGTTTAGTTAAGTTTAATTTATTTTAGTTTATTTTAGTTTATTTATAGTTTAGTTTAGTTTATAATTTAGTTTAGTTTAGTTTAGATTAGGTTAGATTAGGTTAGATTAGTTTAGTTTAGTTTAGGTTAGGTTATGTTAGGATAGTTTAGTTTAGTTTATTTTAGATTAGTTTAGTTTAGTTTATAGTTTAGTTTATAGTTTAAATTAGTTTAGTTCAGATTAGTTTAGTTTAGTTTAGTTTACTTAAGTTTAGTTTAGGTTAGGTTAGGTTAGGTTAGGTTAGGTTAGGTTAGGTTATGTTAGGTTTGTTTAGTGTAGTTTAGTTTAGTTAAGTTCAGTTTATATTAGGTTAGGTTAATTTAATTTAGTTTAGTTTAGTTTAGGTTAGGTTAGGTGAGTTTAATTTAGTTTAGTTTAGTTTAGGTTAGGTTAGGTTAGGTTAGGTTAGTTTATGTTAGGTTAGGTTAGTGTAGTTTAGTTTTGTTTAGTTTAGATTTGACTCGTTTAGTTTATAATTTAGTTTATAGTTCAGTTTCGTTTGGTTTAGTATAGTTTAGTTTTGTTTAATTTACTTTTGTTCAATTTATTTTAATTTAGTATAGTTTAGTTTAGTATATAGTTTAATTTTTAATATAGTTTAGTTTAGTTTATAGTTTAGTTTATGGTTTAGTTTAGTTTAGTTTGGTTTGGTTTAGTTTAGTTCTGTTTGTTTTAGTTTAGTTTAGTTTAGGTTAGGTTAGCTTAGTTTAGTTTAGTTTAATTTAGGTTAGGTTCGGTTAGGTTAGTTTAGTTTACTTTAATTTAGTTTAGTTTATGTTAGGTTAGGTTTAGTTTGGTTAGGTTAGGTTAGGTTAGTTTAGTTTATTTTAGGTTAGTTTAGGTTAGGTTAGGTTAGGTTAGTTAAATTTAATTTATTTAGATTATAATTTAGTTTATAGTTTAGTTTAGTTTAGTTTATTGTTTAGTTTAGTTAAATTTAGTTTAGGTTGAGTAAGGTTACGTTAGGTTAGTTTAGTTTAGTATAGTTTAATTTACTTTAGTTTAGTGAATTTAGTTTAGTTTAGTTTAGGTTTTAGTTAAGCTTAGTTAGTTTGTTTAGATTAGTATAGTTTACTTTAGGTTAGGTTACGTAATTTTAGTTTAGTTTAGGTTAGGTTAGGTTAGGTGAAGTTATGTTAATTTAGTTTAGTTTAGTTTATTTTAGTTTATTTAGAGTTTAGCTTAGTTTATAATTTAGTTTAATTTAGTTTATGGTTTAGTTTAGTTTCGTTTGGTTTGGTTTAGATTAGTTCTGTTTCGTTTAGTTTAGTTTAGTTTAGGTTAGGTTAGCTTAGTTTAGTTTAGTTTAGTTTACGTTAGGTTAGGTTAGGTTAGTTTAGTTTACTTTAGTTTAGTTTAGGTTAGGTTAGCTTAGGTTATGTTAGGTGAGTTTAGTTTAGTTTAGTTTAGGTTAGGTTAGTTTAGTTTAGTTTCGTTTAGTTTAGTTTAGTTTAGGTTAGGTTAGGTTTAGTTTGGTTAGATTAGGTTAGATTAGGTTAGTTTGGCTAATTTTAGTTTAGTTTATAGTTTCGTTAATTTAGTTTAGTTTAGTTTAGTGTATAGTTAAGTTTATAGTTTAGTTTAGTTTATGGTTTAGTATAGTTTAGTTTAGTTTAGTTTAACTTAGTTTAGTTTAGATTCGTTTAGTTTAGTTTAGAATAAGTTAGGTTAGGTTTGGTTAGGTTAATTTAGTTTAGTTTAGTTTAATTTAGTTTATTTAATTTATAGTTTAGTTAAATTTAGTTTAGTTTATAGTTTAGATTATAGTTTAGTTTATTTTATATTTTAGTTTAGTTTAGTTTAGGTTAGGTTAGTTTAGTTTAGTTTAGTTTAGTTTCGGTTAGGTTGGGTTAGGATAGTTTAGTTTAGTTTAGTTTAGTTTTAGTTTATAGTTTAGTTTAGTTTATTTTATACTTAAGTTCATAGTTTAGTTTATAGTTTAGTTTAGGCTATTTTAGATTAGTTTAGTTTAGTTTGGTTTAGTTTAGGTTTGGTTTGGTTAGGTTAATTTAGTAAAGTTTAGTTTATTTTTGTTTATTTAGTTTATTTTATAGTTTAGTTTAGTTAAGTTTAGTTTAGTTTAATTTAGTTTAGTTTAGTTTTGTTTAATTTAGACAAGTTTAGTTTTGTTTAATTTAGTTTAGTTTAATTTAGTTTAGTTTAGTTAAGATCAGGTTAGGTTGTTTAGGTTAGTTTAGTTTAGTTTATTTCAGTTTAGCTAAGTTTAGTTTAGTTTATAGTTTCGGTAATTTATTTTAGTTTAATTTAGTGTATAGTTAGGTTTATAGTTTAGTTTAGTTTATAGTTTATTTTATAGTTTAGTATATTTTAGTTTAGTTTAGTTTAGTTTTTGCTTAGTTTAGTTTAGTTTCGTTTAGTTTAGGGTAGGTAAGGTTAGGTTGGGTTCGGTTAAGTTAGTTTAGTTTAGTTTTGTTTAGGTTAGGTTAGGCTTGGTTAGGTTAGTTTAGTTCATTTTATTTTAATTTAGTGTAGTTAATTTATAGTTTAGTTAAATTTAGTTTAGTTTATAGTTTAGATTATAGTTTAGTTTAGTTCATTTTATATTTTAGTTTTGTTTAGTTTAGGTTAGGTTAGTTTAGTAAGTTTATTTTAGGTTAGGTTAGTTTGGGTTAGAATAGTTTAGTTTAGTTTAGTTTATTTTTAATTTATAGTTTATTTTAGTTTTGTGAATACTTAAGTTTATCGTTTAGTTTATAATCTAGTTTATAGATTAGTTTAGGCTATTTTGGATTAGTTTAGCTTAGTTTAGTTTAGTTTATTTTATAGTTTAGTTTATAGTTTAGTTTAGTTAAGTTTAGTTTAGTTTATTGTTTAGTTTGCTTTAGTTTAGTTTTGTTTAATTTATTTTAGTTTAGTTTAGTTTAGTTTCGTTTAGGTTAGGTTAGGTTATGTTAATTTAGGTTAGCTTAGTTTAGTTTAGTTTAGGTTAGATTAAGTTAGGTTAGGTTAGTTAAGTTAAGTTTAGTTAAGTTAAGTTTAGTTTAATTTATAGTTTAGTTTAGTTTACTTTAGTTTATAGTTTAGTTTAATTTAGTTTAGTTTATTTTAGTTTAAAGTTTAGTTTATACTTTCGTTTACTTTAGTTAATAATTTTGGTTATTGGCTTAGTTTAGTTTAGTTTAATTATGTTTTATTTAGTTTAGTTTAGTTTCGTTTAGGTTTGGTTAGGTTAGGTTAGTTTAGTTTAATTCTATTTAGGTTAGGTTAGGTAATTTTAGGTTAGTATAGTTTACTTAATTTATTTTAGTTAATAGTTCAGTATAGTTTACAGTTTAGTTTATAGTTTAGTTCTGTTTATAGTGTAGTTTATAGTTTAGTTTACTTTAGTTTCGTTTAGGTTATGTTAGGTTAGGTTAGGTTGGATTAGCTTAGTTTAGTTTAGTTTAGTTTAGGTTAGGTTCGGTTACGTTATGTAATGTTAGCTTATGTTAGTTTAGTTTAGTTTAGTCTAGTTTAGTTAAGTTTAGTTTAGTTTATAGTTTAGTTTATATTAGTTTATTAGTTTAGTTTATAGTTAAGTATATAGCTTAGTTTAGTTTAGTTTAGTTTAGCTTAGTTTGTTTATTTTAAATTAGTATAGCTTACGTTACGTTAGGTTAAACCTACTTAACGTAAGCTAACGTACGTTAGGTTCGTTTAGTTTAGTTTAATTAGATTAGGTTAGGTTAAGTTAGGTTACTTTAGCTTAGTTTAGTTTAGTTTAGATAATTTATGGTTTAGTTTAGTGAAGTTTAATTTATAGATCAGTATATAGTTTACTTTAGTTTATAGTTTAGTTTAGGTTAGATTAATTTAAGTTAGATTAGGTTAGATTGGTTTAGTTTATTTTAGTTTCGGTTAGGTTAGATTAGGTTACATTAAGTTAGTTTAGGTTAGCTTAGTTTAGTTTAGTTTAGTATAGTTAAGTTTAGTTAAGTTTTGTTTGGTTTACAGTTTAGTTTAGTTAAGTTTAGTTTATAATTTAGTTTATAGTTCAGTTTAGTTTAGTTCATACTTTATTTTAGTTTACTTTAGTTTCAGTTTTAGTTTAGTTTAGTTTAGGTTAGGTTAGGTTAGGTTAGTTTAGTTTAGTTTAGTTTATGTTAGTTTAGGTTAGGTTAGGTTAGGTTATGATAGTTTAGTTTAGTTTAGTTTAGTTTAGCTTAGGTTAGGTTAGTTTAGGGTATTTTACTTTAGTTTAGTTTAGTTTATAGTTTAGTATAGTTTATAGTTTACTTTAGTTTATAGTGTAGTTTAGTTTAGTTTAGTTTCGTATTTTGTAGGTTAGGTTCGGTTACGTTAGGTTATGTTAGGTTAAGTTAGTTTAGTTTAGTATAGTTATGTTTAGTTTAGTTTATAGTTTAGTTTATTAATTAGTTTAGTTTAGTTTATAGTTAAGTATATAGTTTAGTATAGTTTAGTTTAGTGTAGTTTAGTTTAGATTAGCTTAGTTAGTTTATTTTGGATTAGTTTACTTTACGTTACGTTAGGTTAGGTTAATTTGTTTTAGTTTAGGTTATGTTAGGTTAAGTCAGGTTACTTTAGTTTAGCATAGTTTAGTTTAGTTTAGATAATTTATAGTTTAGTTTAGTTTAGTTTATAGTTTAGTTTACAGTTTAGTTTAGTTTAGTTTCGGTTAGGCTAGGTTAGGTTAGATTAATTTAATTTAGGTTAGGATAGTTTAGTTCAGTTTAGTTTAGTTTAGTTAAGCTTAGTTAGTTTAGTTTAGATTAGTATAGTTTACGTTACGTTAGGTTAGGTAAGTTTAGTTTTGTTTAGGTTAGGTTAGGTTAGGTGAAGTTAGGTTACTTTAGTTTAGTTAAGTTTAATTTAGTTTAGTTTATTTTAGTTTATTTATAGTTTAGTTAGTTTATAATTTAGTTTAGTTTAGTGTAGTTTAGATTAGGTTAGGTTAGGTTAGATTAGTTTAGTTTAGTTTAGGTTAGGTTAGGTTAGGATAGTTTAGTTTAGTTTATTTTAGTTTAGTTTATAGTTTAGTTTACAGTTTAAATTAGTTTAGTTCAGAATAGTTTAGTTTAGTTTAGTTTATTTAAGTTTAGTTTAGGTTAGGTTAGGTTGGGTTAGGTTAGGTTATGTTAGGCTTGGTTAGTGTAGTTTAGTTTAGTTAAGTTCAGTTTATATTAGGTTAGGTTAATATAATTTAGTTTAGTTTAGTTTAGGTTAGGTTAGGTGAGTTTAATTTAATTTAGTTTAGTTTAGGTTAAGTTAGGTTAGGTTAGGTTATGTTAGGTTAGGTTAGTGTAGTTTAGTTTAGTTTAGTTTAGATTTGACTCGTTTAGTTTATAATTTAGTTTATAGTTCAGTTTAGTTTGATTTAGTATAATTTAGTTTTGTTTAATTTACTTTTGTTTAATTTATTTTAATTTAGTTTAGTTTAGTTTAGTATATAGTTTAATTTTTAATATAGTTTAGTTTAGTTTATAGCTTAGTTTATGGTTTAGTTTAGTTTAGTTTGGTTTGGTTTAGTTTAGTTCTGTTTGTTTTAGTTTAGTTTAGTTTAGGTTAGGTTAGCTTAGTTTAGTTTAGTTTAATTTAGGTTAGGTTGGGTTAGGTTAGTTTAGTTTACTTTAGTTTAGTTTATTTTAGGTTAGCTTAGGTTATGTTAGGTGAGTTTATTTTAGTTTAGTAGTTTAGTTTAGTTTAGGCTAGGTTAGTTTAGTTTCGTTTCGTTTAGTTTAGTTTATGTTAGGTTAGGTTTAGTTAGGTTAGGTTAGGTTAGGTTAGGTTAGTTTAGTTTATTTTAGGTTAGTTTAGGTTAGGTTAGGTTAGGTTAGTTAAATTTAATTTATTTAGATTATAATTTAGTTTATAGTTTAGTTTAGTTTAGTTTATTGATTAGTTTAGTTAGATTTAGTTTAGGTTAGGTAAGGTTAGGTTAATTTAGTTTAGTTTAGTATAGTTTAATTTAGTTTAGTTTAGTGAATTTAGTTTAGTTTAGTTTAGGTTTTAGTTAAGCTTAGTTAGTTTGTTTAGATTAGTATAGTTTACTTTAGGTTAGGTTACGTAATTTTAGTTTAGTTTAGGTTAGGTTAGGTTAGGTGAAGTTATGTTAATTTAGTTTATTTTAGTTTATTTTAATTTATTTAGAGTTTAGCTTAGTTTATAATTTAGTTTAATTTAGTTTATGGTTTAGTTATGTTTCGTTTGGTTTGGTTTAGATTAGTTCTGTTTCGTTTAGTTTAGTTTAGTTTAGGTTAGGTTAGCTTAATTTAGTTTAGTTTAGTTTACGTTAGGTTAGGTTAGGTTAGTTTAGTTTACTTTAGTTTAGTTTAGGTTAGATTAGCTTAGGTTATGTTAGGTGAGTTTAGTTTAGTTTAGTTTAGGTTAGGTTAGTTTAGTTTAGTTTCGTTTAGTTTAGTTTAGTTTAGGTTAGGTTAGGTTTAGTTTGGTTAGATTAGGTTAGTTTAGCTAATTTTAGTTTAGTTTATAGTTTCGTTAATTTAGTTTAGTTTAGTTTAGTGTATAGTTAAGTTTATAGTTTAGTTTAGTTTATGGTTTAGTATAGTTTAGTTTAGTTTAGTTTTACTTAGTTTAGTTTAGATTCGTTTAGTTTAGTTTAGGTTAAGTTAGGTTAGGTTTGGTTAGGTTAATTTAGTTTAGTTTAGTTTAATTTAGTTTATTTAATTTATAGTTTAGTTAAATTTAGTTTAGTTTATAGTTTAGATTATAGTTTAGTTTATTTTATATTTTAGTTAATTTAGTTTAGGTTAGGTTAGTTTAGTTTAGTTTAGTTTAGTTTCGGTTAGGTTGGGTTAGGATAGTTTAGTTTAGTTTAGTTTAGTTTTAGTTTATAGTTTAGTTTAGTTTATTTTATACTTAAGTTCATAGTTTAGTTTATAGTTTAGTTTAGGCTATTTTAGATTAGTTTAGTTTAGTTTGGTTTAGTTTAGGTTTGGTTTGGTTAGGTTAATTTAGTAAAGTTTAGTTTAGTTTTGTTTATTTAGTTTATTTTATAGTTTAGTTTAGTTAAGTTTAGTTTAGTTTAATTTAGTTTAGTTTAGTTTTGTTTAATTTAGTTTAGTTTAGTTTTGTTTAATTTAGATTAGTTTAATTTAGTTTAGTTTTGTTTAGATCAGGTTAGGTTGTTTAGGTTAGTTTAGTTTATTTTAGTTTAGCTAAGTTTAGTTTAGTTTATAGTTTCGGTAATTTATTTTAGTTTAATTTAGTGTATAGTTAGGTTTATAGTTTAGTTTAGTTTATAGTTTATTTTATAGTTAAGTATATTTTAGTTTAGTTTAGTTTAGTTTAGCTTAGTTTAGTTTAGTTTCGTTTAGTTTAGGATAAATAAGGTTAGGTTAGATTGGGTTAAGTTAGTTTAGTTTAGTTTTGTTTAGGTTAGTATAGGTTTGGTTAGGTTAGTTTAGTTCATTTTATTTTAATTTAGTGTAATTAATTTATAGTTTAGTTAAATTTAGTTTAGTTTATAGTTTAGATTATAGTTTAGTTTAGTTCATTTTATATTTTAGTTTTGTTTAGTTTAGGTTAGGTTAGTTTAGTTTAGTTTATTTTAGGTTAGGTTAGTTTGGGTTAGAATAGTTTAGTTTAGTTTATTTTATTTTTAATTTATAGTTTATTTTAGTTTTGTGAATACTTAAGTTTATAATTTATTTTATAATCTAGTTTAAAAATTTAGTTTAGGCTATTTTGGATTAGTTTAGCTTAGTTTAGTTTAGTTTAGTTTAGTTTAGAATAGGTTAGGTTAGGTTAGGTTAGTTTATGTTAGGTTAGGTTAGTGTAGTTTAGTTTAGTTTAGTTTATTTTATAGTTTAGTTTATAGTTTAGTTTAGTTAAGTTTAGTTTAGTTTATTGTTAATTTGCTTTAGTTTAGTTTTGTTTAATTTATTTTAGTTTAGTTTACTTTAGTTTAGTTTAGTTTAGGTTAGGTTAGCTTAGGTTATTTTAGGTGAGTTTATTTTAGTTTAGTAGATTAGTTTAGTTTAGGTTAGGATAGTTTAGTTCAGTTTAGTTTAGTTTAGTTAAGCTTAGTTAGTTTAGTTTAGATTAGTATAGTTTACCTCAGGCTGGGTTAGGTAAGTTTAGTTTTGTTTAGGTTAGGTTAGGTTAGGTGAAGTTAGGTTACTTTAGTTTAGTTAAGTTTAATTTATTTTAGTTTATTTTAGATTATTTAGTGTTTAGTTTAGTTTATAATTTAGTTTAGTTTAGTTTAGTTTAGATTAGGTTAGATTAGGTTAGATTAGTTTAGTTTAGTTTAGGTTAGGTTAGGTTAGGATAGTTTAGTTTAGTTTATTTTAGATTAGTTTAGTTTAGTTTATAGTTTAGTTTATAGTTTAAATTAGTTTAGTTCAGATTAGTTTAGTTTAGTTTAGTTTACTTAAGTTTAGTTTAGGTTAGGTTAGGTTAGGTTAGGTTAGGTTAGGTTATGTTAGGTTTGGTTAGTGTAGTTTAGTTTAGTTAAGTTCAGTTTATATTAGGTTAGGTTAATTTAATTTAGTTTAGTTTAGTTTAGGTTAGGTTAGGTGAGTTTAATTTAGCTTAGTTTAGTTTAGTTTAGGTTAGGTTAGGTTAGGTTAGGTTAGGTTAGGTTAGTTTATGTTAGGTTAGGTTAGTGTAGTTTAGTTTAGTTTAGTTTAGATTTGACTCGTTTAGTTTATAATTTAGTTTATAGTTCAGTTTAGTTTGGTTTAGTATAGTTTAGTTTTGTTTAATTTACTTTTGTTCAATTTATTTTAATTTAGTATAGTTTAGTTTAGTATATAGTTTAATTTTTAATATAGTTTAGTTTAGTTTATAGTTTATTTTATGGTTTAGTTTAGTTTAGTTTGGTTTGGTTTAGTTTAGTTCTGTTTGTTTTAGTTTAGTTTAGTTTAGGTTAGGTTAGCTTAGTTTAGTTTAGTTTAATTTAGGTTAGGTTGGGTTAGGTTAGTTTAGTTTACTTTAATTTAGTTTAGGTTAGGTTAGCTTAGGTTATGTTAGGTGAGTTTATTTTAGTTTAGTAGTTTAGTTTAGTTTAGGTTAGGTTAGTTTAGTTTCGTTTAGTTTAGTTTAGTTTATGTTAGGTTAGGTTTAGTTTGGTTAGGTTAGGTTAGGTTAGGTTAGTTTAGTTTATTTTAGGTTAGTTTAGGTTAGGTTAGGTTAGGTTAGTTAAATTTAATTTATTTAGATTATAATTTAGTTTATAGTTTAGTTTTGTTTATTTTAGTTTAGTTAAATATAGTTTAGGTTAGGTAAGGTTAGGTTAGGTTAGTTTAGTTTAGTATGGTTTAATTTACTTTAGTTTAGTGAATTTAGTTTAGTTTAGTTTAGGTTTTAGTTAAGCTTAGTTAGTTTGTTTAGATTAGTATAGTTTACTTTAGGTTAGGTTACGTAATTTTAGTTTAGTTTAGGTTAGGTTAGGTTAGGTGAAGTTATGTTAATTTAGTTTATTTTAGTTTATTTTAATTTATTTAGAGTTTAGCTTAGTTTATAATTTAGTTTAATTTAGTTTATGGTTTAGTTTAGTTTCGTTTGGTTTGGTTTAGATTAGTTCTGTTTCGTTTAGTTTAGTTTAGTTTAGGTTAGGTTAGCTTAATTTAGTTTAGTTTAGTTTACGTTAGGTTAGGTTAGGTTAGTTTAGTTTACTTTAGTTTAGTTTAGGTTAGATTAGCTTAGGTTATGTTAGGTGAGTTTAGTTTAGTTTAGTTTAGGTTAGGTTAGTTTAGTTTAGTTTCGTTTAGTTTAGTTTAGTTTAGGTTAGGTTAGGTTTAGTTTGGTTAGATTAGGTTAGATTAGGTTAGTTTAGCTAATTTTAGTTTAGTTTATAGTTTCGTTAATTTAGTTTAGTTTAGTTTAGTGTATAGTTAAGTTTATAGTTTAGTTTAGTTTATGGTTTAGTATAGTTTAGTTTAGTTTAGTTTTACTTAGTTTAGTTTAGATTCGTTTAGTTTAGTTTAGGTTAAGTTAGGTTAGGTTTGGTTAGGTTAATTTAGTTTAGTTTAGTTTAATTTAGTTTATTTAATTTATAGTTTAGTTAAATTTAGTTTAGTTTATAGTTTAGATTATAGTTTAGTTTATTTTATATTTTAGTTAATTTAGTTTAGGTTAGGTTAGTTTAGTTTAGTTTAGTTTAGTTTCGGTTAGGTTGGGTTAGGATAGTTTAGTTTAGTTTAGTTTAGTTTTAGTTTATAGTTTAGTTTAGTTTATTTTATACTTAAGTTCATAGTTTAGTTTATAGTTTAGTTTAGGCTATTTTAGATTAGTTTAGTTTAGTTTGGTTTAGTTTAGGTTTGGTTTGGTTAGGTTAATTTAGTAAAGTTTAGTTTAGTTTTGTTTATTTAGTTTATTTTATAGTTTAGTTTAGTTAAGTTTAGTTTAGTTTAATTTAGTTTAGTTTAGTTTTGTTTAATTTAGTTTAGTTTAGTTTTGTTTAATTTAGATTAGTTTAATTTAGTTTAGTTTTGTTTAGATCAGGTTAGGTTGTTTAGGTTAGTTTAGTTTATTTTAGTTTAGCTAAGTTTAGTTTAGTTTATAGTTTCGGTAATTTATTTTAGTTTAATTTAGTGTATTGTTAGGTTTATAGTTTAGTTTAGTTTATAGTTTATTTTATAGTTAAGTATATTTTAGTTTAGTTTAGTTTAGTTTAGCTTAGTTTAGTTTAGTTTCGTTTAGTTTAGGATAAATAAGGTTAGGTTAGATTGGGTTAAGTTAGTTTAGTTTAGTTTTGTTTAGGTTAGTATAGGTTTGGTTAGGTTAGTTTAGTTCATTTTATTTTAATTTAGTGTAATTAATTTATAGTTTAGTTAAATTTAGTTTAGTTTATAGTTTAGATTATAGTTTAGTTTAGTTCATTTTATATTTTAGTTTTGTTTAGTTTAGGTTAGGTTAGTTTAGTTTAGTTTATTTTAGGTTAGGTTAGTTTGGGTTAGAATAGTTTAGTTTAGTTTATTTTATTTTTAATTTATAGTTTATTTTAGTTTTGTGAATACTTAAGTTTATAATTTATTTTATAATCTAGTTTAAAAATTTAGTTTAGGCTATTTTGGATTAGTTTAGCTTAGTTTAGTTTAGTTTAGTTTAGTTTAGAATAGGTTAGGTTAGGTTAGGTTAGTTTATGTTAGGTTAGGTTAGTGTAGTTTAGTTTAGTTTAGTTTATTTTATAGTTTAGTTTATAGTTTAGTTTAGTTAAGTTTAGTTTAGTTTATTGTTAATTTGCTTTAGTTTAGTTTTGTTTAATTTATTTTAGTTTAGTTTACTTTAGTTTAGTTTAGTTTAGGTTAGGTTAGCTTAGGTTATGTTAGGTGAGTTTATTTTAGTTTAGTAGATTAGTTTAGTTTAGGTTAGGATAGTTTAGTTCAGTTTAGTTTAGTTTAGTTAAGCTTAGTTAGTTTAGTTTAGATTAGTATAGTTTACCTCAGGCTGGGTTAGGTAAGTTTAGTTTTGTTTAGGTTAGGTTAGGTTAGGTGAAGTTAGGTTACTTTAGTTTAGTTAAGTTTAATTTATTTTAGTTTATTTTAGATTATTTAGTGTTTAGTTTAGTTTATAATTTAGTTTAGTTTAGTTTAGTTTAGATTAGGTTAGATTATTTTAGATTAGTTTAGTTTAATTTAGGTTAGGTTAGGTTAGGATAGTTTAGTTTAGTTTATTTTAGATTAGTTTAGTTTAGTTTATAGTTTAGTTTATAGTTTAAATTAGTTTAGTTCAGATTAGTTTAGTTTAGTTTAGTTTACTTAAGTTTAGTTTAGGTTAGGTTAGGTTAGGTTAGGTTAGGTTAGGTTATGTTAGGTTTGGTTAGTGTAGTTTAGTTTAGTTAAGTTCAGTTTATATTAGGTTAGGTTAATTTAATTTAGTTTAGTTTAGTTTAGGTTAGGTTAGGTGAGTTTAATTTAGCTTAGTTTAGTTTAGTTTAGGTTAGGTTAGGTTAGGTTAGGTTAGGTTAGGTTAGTTTATGTTAGGTTAGGTTAGTGTAGTTTAGTTTAGTTTAGTTTAGATTTGACTCGTTTAGTTTATAATTTAGTTTATAGTTCAGTTTAGTTTGGTTTAGTATAGTTTAGTTTTGTTTAATTTACTTTTGTTCAATTTATTTTAATTTAGTATAGTTTAGTTTAGTATATAGTTTAATTTTTAATATAGTTTAGTTTAGTTTATAGTTTATTTTATGGTTTAGTTTAGTTTAGTTTGGTTTGGTTTAGTTTAGTTCTGTTTGTTTTAGTTTAGTTTAGTTTAGGTTAGGTTAGCTTAGTTTAGTTTAGTTTAATTTAGGTTAGGTTGGGTTAGGTTAGTTTAGTTTACTTTAATTTAGTTTAGGTTAGGTTAGCTTAGGTTATGTTAGGTGAGTTTATTTTAGTTTAGTAGTTTAGTTTAGTTTAGGTTAGGTTAGTTTAGTTTCGTTTAGTTTAGTTTAGTTTATGTTAGGTTAGGTTTAGTTTGGTTAGGTTAGGTTAGGTTAGGTTAGTTTAGTTTATTTTAGGTTAGTTTAGGTTAGGTTAGGTTAGGTTAGTTAAATTTAATTTATTTAGATTATAATTTAGTTTATAGTTTAGTTTAGTTTATTTTAGTTTAGTTAAATATAGTTTAGGTTAGGTAAGGTTAGGTTAGGTTAGTTTAGTTTAGTATGGTTTAATTTACTTTAGTTTAGTGAATTTAGTTTAGTTTAGTTTAGGTTTTAGTTAAGCTTAGTTAGTTTGTTTAGATTAGTATAGTTTACTTTAGGTTAGGTTACGTAATTTTAATTTAGTTTAGGTTAGGTTAGGTTAGGTGAAGTTATGTTAATTTAGTTTAGTTTAGTTTATTTTAGTTTAGTTTAGTTTATTTTAGTTTATTTAGAGTTTAGCTTAGTTTATAATTTAGTTTAATTTAGTTTATGGTTTAGTTTAGTTTCGTTTGGTTTGGTTTAGATTAGTTCTGTTTCGTTTAGTTTAGTTTAGTTTAGGTTAGGTTAGCTTAGTTTAGTTTAGTTTAGTTTACGTTAGGTTAGGTTAGGTTAGTTTAGTTTACTTTAGTTTAGTTTAGGTTAGGTTAGCTTAGGTTATGTTAGGTGAGTTTAGTTTAGTTTAGGTTAGGTTAGGTTAGTTTAGTTTAGTTTCGTTTAGTTTAGTTTAGTTTAGGTTAGGTTAGGTTTAGTTTGGTTAGATTAGTTTAGATTAGGTTAGTTTGGCTAATTTTAGTTTAGTTTATAGTTTCGTTAATTTAGTTTAGTTTAGTTTAGTGTATAGTTAAGTTTATAGTTTAGTTTAGTTTATGGTTTAGTATAGTTTAGTTTAGTTTAGTTTAACTTAGTGTAGTTTAGATTCGTTTAGTTTAGTTTAGGTTAAGTTAGGTTAGGTTTGGTTAGGTTAATTTAGTTTAGTTTAGTTTAATTTAGTTTACTTAATATATAGTTTAGTTAAATTTAGTTTAATTATTATTTATATTATAGTTAATTTATTTTATATTTTAGTTTAGTTTAGTTTAGGTTAGGTTAGTTTAGTTTAGTTTAGTTTAGTTTCGGTTAGGTTGGGTTAGGATAGTTTTGTTTAGTTTAGTTTAGTTTTAGTTTATAGTTTAGTTTAGTTTATTTTATACTTAAGTTCATAGTTTAGTTTATAGTTTAGTTTAGGCTATTTTAGATTAGTTTCGTTTAGTTTGGTTTAGTTTAGGTTTGGTTTGGTTAGGTTAATTTAGTAAAGTTTAGTTTGGTTTATTTAGTTTATTTTATAGTTTAGTTTAGTTAAGTTTAGTTTAGTTTAATTTAGTTTAGTTTAGTTTTGTTTAATTTAGACAAGTTTAGTTTTGTTTAATTTAGTTTAGTTTAATTTAGTTTAGTTTAGTTTAGATCAGGTTAGGTTGTTTAGGTTAGTTTAGTTTAGTTCAGTTTAGCTAAGTTTAGTTTAGTTTATAGTTTCGGTAATTTATTTTAGTTTAATTTAGTGTATAGTTAGGTTTATAGTTTAGTTTAGTTTATAGTTTATTTTATAGTTTAGTATATTTTAGTTTAGTTTAGTTTTTGCTTAGTTTAGTTTAGTTTCGTTTAGTTTAGGGTAGGTAAGGTTAGGTTGGGTTCGGTTAAGTTAGTTTAGTTTAGTTTTGTTTAGGTTAGGTTAGGCTTGGTTAGGTTAGTTTAGTTCATTTTATTTTAATTTAGTGTAGTTAATTTATAGTTTAGTTAAATTTAGTTTAGTTTATAGTTTAGATTATAGTTTAGTTTAGTTCATTTTATATTTTAGTTTAGTTTAGTTTAGGTTAGGTTATGTTAGGTGAGTTTAGTTTAGTTTAGTTTAGGTTAGGTTAGTTTAGTTTAGTTTCGTTTAGTTTAGTTTAGTTTAGGTTAAGTTAGGTTTAGTTTGGTTAGGTTAGGTTAGGTTAGGTTAGTTTAGCTAATTTTAGTTTAGTTTATAGTTTCGTTAATTTAGTTTAGTTTAGTTTAGTGTATAGTTAAGTTTATAGTTTAGTTTAGTTTATGGTTTAGTATAGTTTAGTTTAGTTTAGTTTAACTTAGTTTAGTTTAGATTCGTTTAGTTTAGTTTAGGTTAAGTTAGGTTAGGTTTTGTCAGGTTAATTTAGTTTAGTTTAGTTTAATTTAGTTTATTTTATTTATATTTTAGTTAAATTTAGTTTAGTTTACAGTTTAGATTATAGTTTAGTTTATTTTATATTTTAGTTTAGTTTAGTTTATGTTAGGTTAGTTTAGTTTAGTTTAGTTTAGTTTCGTTAGGTGTGGTTATGATAGTTTAGTTTAGTTTAGTTTAGTTTTAGTTTATAGTTTAGTTTAGTTTATTTTATTTTATACTTAAGTTCATAGTTTAGTTTATAGTTTAGTTTCGGCTATTTTAGATTAGTTTAGTTTAGTTTGGTTTATTTTAGTTTAGTTTAGGTTAGGTGAGCATAGGTTAGTTTAGTTTAATTTAGATTAGGTTATTTAGGTTAGGTTAGTTTAGTTTAGTTTAGTTTATGTTAGGTTATGTTAGGTTAGGTTATGTTAGTTTAGTTTAGTTTAGCTTAGTTTAGCTTAGGTTAGCTTAGTTTAGGTAATTTTACTTTAGTTTAGTTTAGTTTAGTTTGTAGTTTAGTATAGTTTATAGTTTAGTTTATAGTTTACTTTAGTTTATATTGTAGTTTAGTTTAGTTTAGTTTCGTTTCGTTTAGGTTAGGTTCGGTTACGTTAGGTTATGTTTTGTTAAGTTAGTTTAGTTTAGTTTAGTTATGTTTAGTTTAGTTTATAGTTTAGTTTATTAATTAGTTTAGTTTAGTTTATAGTTAAGTATATAGTTTAGTATAGTTTAGTTTAGTGTAGTTTAGTTTAGATTAGCTTAGTTAGTTTATTTTGGATTAGTTTACTTTACGTTACATTAGGTTAGGTTAATTTATTTTAGTTTAGGTTAGGTTAAGTCAGGTTACTTTAGTTTAGCATAGTTTAGTTTAGTTTAGATAATTTATAGTTTAGTTTAGTTAGTTTCGGTTAGTTTAGGTTAGGTTAGATTAATTTAATTAAGGTTGGGATAGTTTAGTTCAGTTTAGTTTAGTTTAGTTAAGCTTAGTTAGTTTCGTTTAGATTAGTATAGTTTACGTTAGGTTAGGTTAGGTTAGGTAAGTTTAGTTCTCTTTAGGTTAGGTTAGGTTAGGTGAAGTTAGGTTACTTTAGTTTAGTTAAGTTTAATTTATTTTAGTTTAGTGTAGTTTAGATTAGGTTAGGTTAGGTTAGATTAGTTTAATTTAGTTTAGGTTAGGTTAGGTTAGGATAGTTTAGTTTAGTTTATTTTACTTTAGTTTAGTTTAGTTTATAGTTTAGTTTATAGTTTAAATTAGTTTAGTTTAGATTAGTTTAGTCAAGTTTAGTTTACTTAAGTTTAGTTTAGGTTAGGTTACGTTAGGTTAGGTTAGGTTAGGTTATGTTAGGTTTGGTTAGTGTAGTTTAGTTTAGTTAAGATCAGTTTGTATTAGGTTAGGTTAATTTAATTTAGTTTAGTTTAGGTTAGGTTAGGTGAGTTTAATTTAGTTTAGTTTAGTTTACGTTAGGTTAGGTTAGGTTAGGTTATGTTAGGTTAGGTTAGTGTAGTTTAGTTTAGTTTAGTTTAGATTTGACTCGTTTAGTTTATAATTTAATTTATAGTTCAGTTTAGTTTCGTTTAGTATAGTTTAGTTTAGTTTAACTTAGTTTTGTTTAATTTATTTTAATTTAGTTTTGTATATAGTTTAATTTTTAATATGGTTAATTTAGTTTATAGTTTAGTTTATGGTTTAGTTTAGTTTAGTTTGGTTTGGTTTAGTTTAGTTCTGTTTGTTTTAGTTTCGTTTAGTTTAGGTTAGGTTAGCTTAGTTTAGTTTAGTTTAATTTAGGTTAGGTTCGGTTAGGTTAGTTTAGTTTATTTTAGGTTAGTTCAGGTTAGGTTAGGTTAGGTTAGTTAAATTTAATTTAGTTAGATTATAATTTAGTTTATAGTTTAGTTTAGTTTTGTTTATTGTTTAGTTTAGTTAAATTTAGTTTAGGTTAGGTAAGGTTAGGTTAGGTTAGTTTAGTTTAGTATAGTTTAGTTTAGTTTAGTTTAGTGAATTTAGTTTAGTTCAGTTTAGGTTTTAGTTAAGCTTAGTTAGTTTGTTTAGATTAGTATAGTTTACTTTAGGTTAGGTTACGTATTTTTAGTTTAGTTTAGGTTAGGTTAGGTTAGGTTAGGTGAAGTTATGTTAATTTAGTTTAGTTTAGTTTATTTTAGTTTATTTATAGTTTAGCTTAGTTTATAATTTAGTTTAGTTTAGTTTATAGTTTAGTTTATGGTTTAGTTTAGTTTCGTTTGGTTTGGTTTAAATTAGTTCTGTTTCGTTTAGTTTAGTTTAGTTTAGGTTAGGTTAGCTTAGTTTAGTTTACTTTAGTTTAGTTTAGGTTAGGTTAGCTTAGGTTATGTTAGGTGAGTTTAGTTTAGTTTAGTTTAGGTTAGGTTAGTTTAGTTTAGTTTCGTTTAGTTTAGTTTAGGTTAGGTTAGGTTTGGTTTGGTTAGGTTAGGTTAGGTTAGTTTAGCTAATTTTAGTTTAGTTTATAGTTTCGTTAATTTAGTTTAGTTTAGTTTAGTGTATAGTTAAGTTTATAGTTTAGTTTAGTTTATGGTTTAGTATAGTTTAGTTTAGTATAGTTTAACTTAGTTTAGTTTAGATTCGTTTAGTTTAGTTTAGGTTAAGTTAGGTTAGGTATGGTTAGGTTAATTTAGTTTAGTTTAGTTTAATTTAGTTTATTTAATTTATAGTTTATTTAAATTTAGTTTAGTTTATAGTTTAGATTATAGTTTAGTTTATTTTATATGTTAGTTTAGTTTAGTTAATGTTAGGTTAGTTTAGTTTAGTTTAGTTTAGTTTCGGTTAGGTGTGGTTAGGATAGTTTAGTTTAGTTTAGTTTAGTTTTAGTTTATAGTTTAGTTTATTTTATACTTAAGTTCATAGTTTAATTTATAGTTTAGTTTAGGCTATTTTAGATTAGTTTAGTTTAGTTTGGTTTAGTTTAGGTTAGGTTTGTTTAGGTTAATTTAGTAAAGTTTAGTTTAGTTTTGTTTATTTAGTTTATTTTATAGTTTAGTTTAGTTAAGTTTAGTTTAGTTTAATTTAGTTTAGTTTAGTTTTGTTTAATTTAGTTTAGTTTAGTTTTGTTTAATTTAGATTAGTTTAATTTAGTTTAGTTTTGTTTAGATCAGGTTAGGTTGTTTAGGTTAGTTTAGTTTAGTTTAGTTTAGCTAAGTTTAGTTTAGTTTATAGTTTCGGTAATTTATTTTAGTTTAATTTAGTGTATAGTTAGGTTTATAGTTTAGTTTAGTTTATAGTTTATTTTATAGTTTAGTATATTTTAGTTTAGTTTAGTTTAGTTTAGCTTATTTTAGTTTAGTTTCGTTTAGTTTAGGGTAAATAAGGTTAGGTTAGATTGGGTTAAGTTAGTTTAGTTTAGTTTTGTTTAGGTTAGTATAAGTTTGGTTAGGTTAGTTTAGTTCATTTTATTTTAATTTAGTGTAATTAATATATAGTTTAGTTAAATTTAGTTTAGTTTATAGTTTAGATTATAGTTTAGTTTAGTTCATTTTATATTTTAGTTTTGTTTAGTTTAGGTTAGGTTAGGTTAGTTTAGTTTAGTTTATTTTAGGTTAGGTTAGTTTGGGTTAGAATAGTTTAGTTTAGTTTAGTTTATTTTTAATTTATAGTTTATTTTAGTTTTGTGAATACTCAAGTTTATAATTTATTTTATAATCTAGTTTAAAAATTTAGTTTAGGCTATTTTGGATTAGTTTAGCTTAGTTTAGTTTAGTTTAGTTTAGTTTAGAATAGGTTAGGTTAGGTTAATTTAGTATTGTTTAGTTTAGTTTAGTTTATTTAATTTATTTTATAGTTTAGTTTATAGTTTAGTTTAGTTAAGTTTAGTTTAGTTTATTGTTTAGTTTGCTTTAGTTTAGTTTTGTTTAATTTATTTTAGTTTAGTTTACTTTAGTTTAGTTTAGGTTAGGTTAGCTTAGGTTATGTTAGGTGAGTTTATTTTAGTTTAGTAAATTACTTTAGTTTAGGTTAGGATAGTTTAGATCAGTTTAGTTTATTTTTTGCTTAGTTTAGTTTAGTTTCGTTTAGTTTAGGGTAGGTAAGGTTAGGTTGGGTTGGGTTAAGTTAGTTTAGTTTAGTTTTGTTTAGGTTAGGTTAGGCTTGGTTAGGTTAGTTTAGTTCATTTTATTTTAATTTAGTGTAGTTAATTTATAGTTTAGTTAAATTTAGTTTAGTTTATAGTTTAGATTATAGTTTTGTTTAGTTTAGGTTAGGTTAGTTTAGTTTAGTTTATTTTAGGTTAGGTTAGTTTGGGTTAGAATAGTTTAGTTTAGTTTAGTTTATTTTTAATTTATAGTTTATTTTAGTTTTGTGAATACTTAAGTTTATCGTTTAGTTTATAATCTAGTTTATAGTGTAGTTTAGGCTATTTTGGATTAGTTTAGTATAGTTTAGTTTAGTTTATTTTAGTTTAGAATAGGTTAGGTTAGGTTAATTTAGTATTGTTTAGTTTAGTTTAGTTTATTTAATTTATTTTATAGTTTAGTTTATAGTTTAGTTTAGTTAAGTTTAGTTTATTGTTTAGTTTGCTTTAGTTTAGTTTTGTTTAATTTATTTAAGTTTAGTTTAGTTTAGTTTCGTTTAGGTTAGGGTAGGTTATGTTAATTTAGGTTAGCTTAGTTAGTTTAGTTTAGGTTAGATTAAGTTAGGTTAGGTTAGTTAAGTTTAGTTTAGTTAAGTTAAGTTTAGTTTAATTTATAGTTTAGTTTAGTTTACTTTAGTTTATAGTTTAGTTTAGTTTAGTTTATTTTAGTTTAAAGTTTAGTTTATACTTTCGTTTACTTAAGTTAATAATTTTGTTTATGGTTTAGTTTAGTTTAGTTTAATTATGTTTTATTTAGTTTAGTTTAGTTTCGTTTAGGTTTAGTTAGGTTAGGTTAGTTTAGTTTAATTCTATTTAGGTTAGGTTAGGTAATTTTAGGTTAGTATAGTTTAGTTAATTTATTTTAGTTAATAGTTCAGTATAGTTTACAGTTTAGTTTATAGTTTAGTTCAGTTTATAGTGTAGTTTATAGTTTAGTTTAGTTTAGTTTCGTTTAGGTTATGTTAGGTTAGGTTAGGTTGGATTAGCTTAGTTTAGTTTAGTTTAGTTTAGGTTAGGTTCGGTTACGTTATGTTATGTTAGCTTATGTTAGTTTAGTTTAGTTTAGTTTAGTCTATTTTAGTTAAGTTTAGTTTAGTTTATAGTTTAGTTTATATTAGTTTATTTATTAGTTTATAGTTAAGTATATAGTTTAGTTTAGTTTAGTTTAGTTTAGCTTAGTTTGTTTATTTTAGATTAGTATAGCTTACGTTACGTTAGGTTAAAGCTAACTTAACGTATGCTAACGTAGGTTAGGTTCGTTTAGTTTAGTTTAATTAGATTAGGTTAGGTTAAGTTAGGTTACTTTAGCTTAGTTTAGTTTAGTTTAGATAATTTATGGTTTAGTTTAGTTAAGTTTAATTTATAGATCAGTATATAGTTTACTTTAGTTTATAGTTCAGTTTAGGTTAGATTAGTTTAAGTTAGATTAGGTTAGATTAGTTTAGTTTAGTTTAGTTTCGGTTAGGTTAGATTAGGTTACATTAAGTTAGTTTAGGTTAGCTTAGTTTAGTTTAGTTTAGTATAGTTAAGTTTAGTTAAGTTTTGTTTAGTTTACAGTTTAGTTTAGTTAAGTTTAGTTTATAATTTAGTTTATAGTTCAGTTTAGTTTAGTTCATACTTTATTTTAGTTTACTTTAGTTTCAGTTTTAGTTTAGTTTAGTTTAGGTTAGGTTAGGTGAAGTTAGGTTACTTTAGTTTAGTTAAGTTTAATTTAGTTTAGTTTAGTGTAGTTTAGATTAGGTTAGGTTAGATTAGTTTAGTTTAGTTTAGGTTAGGTTAGGTTAGGACAGTTTAGTTTAGTTTATTTTAGTTTAGTTTAGTTTAGTTTATAGTTTAGTTTATAGTTTAAATTAGTTTAGTTTAGATTAGTTTAGTTTAGTTTAGTTTAGTTTAGGTTAGGTTATGTTAGGTGATTTTAGTTTAGTTTAGTTTAGGTTAGGTTAGTTTAGTTTAGTTTCGTTTAGTTTAGTTTAGTTTAGGTTAAGTTAGGTTTAGTTTGGTTAGGTTAGGTTAGGTTAGGTTAGTTTAGCTAATTTTAGTTTAGTTTATAGTTTCGTTAATTTAGTTTAGTTTAGTTTAGTGTATAGTTAAGTTTATAGTTTAGTTTAGTTTATGGTTTAGTATAGTTTAGTTTAGTTTAGTTTAACTTAGTTTAGTTCAGATTCGTTTAGTTTAGTTTAGGTTAAGTTAGGTTAGGTTTTGTTAGGTTAATTTAGTTTAGTTTAGTTTAATTTAGTTTATTTAATTTATATTTTAGTTAAATTTAGTTTAGTTTATAGTTTAGATTATAGTTTAGTTTATTTTATATTTTAGTTTAGTTTAGTTTATGTTAGGTTAGTTTAGTTTAGTTTAGTTTAGTTTCGTTAGGTGTGGTTATGATAGTTTAGTTTAGTTTAGTTTAGTTTTATTTTATAGTTTAGTTTAGTTTATTTTATACTTAAGTTCATAGTTTAGTTTATAGTTTAGTTTAGGCTATTTTAGATTAGTTTAGTTTAGTTGGGTTTATTTTAGTTTAGTTTAGGTTAGGTGAGCATAGGTTAGTTTAGTTTAATTTAGATTAGGTTATTTAGGTTACGTTATGTTAGGTTAGTTTAGTTTTGTTTAGTTTATGTTAGGTTATGTTAGGTTAGGTTATGTTAGTTTAGTTTAGTTTAGCTTAGTTTAGCTTAGGTTAGGTTAGTTTAGGTAATTTTACTTTAGTTTAGTTTAGTTTAGTTTATAGTTTAGTATAGTTTATAGTTTAGTTTATAGTTTACTTTAGTTTATAGTGTAGTTAATTTAGTTTAGTTTCGTTTCGTTTAGGTTAGGTTCGGTTACGTTAGGTTATGTTTTGTTAAGTTAGTTTAGTTTAGTTTAGTTATGTTTAGTTTAGTTTATAGTTTAGTTTATTAATTAGTTTAGTTTAGTTTATAGTTAAGTATATAGTTTAGTATAGTTTAGTTTAGTGTAGTTTAGTTTAGATTAGCTTAGTTAGTTTATTTTGGATTAGTTTACTTTACGTTACGTTAGGTTAGGTTAATTTATTTTAGTTTAGGTAAGGTTAAGTCAGGTTACTTTAGTTTAGCATAGTTTAGTTTAGTTTAGATAATTTATAGTTTAGTTTAGTTTAGTTTCGGTTAGTTTAGGTTAGGTTAGATTAATTTAATTAAGGTTGGGATAGTTTAGTTCAGTTTAGTTTAGTTTAGTTAAGCTTAGTTAGTTTCGTTTAGATTAGTATAGTTTACGTTAGGTTAGGTTAGGTTAGGTAAGTTTAGTTCTCTTTAGGTTAGGTTAGGTTAGGTGAAGTTAGGTTACTTTAGTTTAGTTAAGTTTAATTTATTTTAGTTTAGTGTAGTTTAGATTAGGTTAGGTTAGGTTAGATTAGTTTAGTTTAGTTTAGGTTAGGTTAGGTTAGGATAGTTTAGTTTAGTTTATTTTACTTTAGTTTAGTTTAGTTTATAGTTTAGTTTATAGTTTAAATTAGTTTAGTTTAGATTAGTTTAGTTAAGTTTAGTTTACTTAAGTTTAGTTTAGGTTAGGTTAGGTTAGGTTAGGTTAGGTTAGGTGATGTTAGGTTTGGTTAGTGTAGTTTAGTTTAGTTTAGTTAAGTTCTGTTTATATTAGGTTAGGTTAATTTAATTTAGTTTAGTTTAGTTTAGGTTAGGTTAGGTGAGTTTAGTTTAGTTTAGTTTAGGTTAGGTTAGGTTAGGTTAGGTTAGTTTAGGTTAGGTTATGTTAGGTTTGGTTAGTGTAGTTTAGTTTAGTTTAGTTAAGTTCAGTTTATATTAGGTTAGGTTAATTTAATTTAGTTTAGTTTAGTTTAGTTTAGGTTAGGTTAGGTGAGTTTAGTTTAGTTTAGTTTAGTTTAGGTTAGGTTAGGTTAGGTTAGGTTATGTTAGGTTATGTTAGGTTATGTTAGGTTAGGTTAGTGTAGTTTAGTTTAGTTTAGATTTGACTCGTTTAGTTTATAATTTAGTTTATAGTTCAGTTTATTTTGGTTTAGTATAGTTTAGTTTTGTTTAATTTAGTTTTGTTTAATTTAGTTTTGTTTAATTTATTTTAATTTAGTTTAGTTTAGTTTAGTATATAGTTTAATTTTTAATTTAGTTTAGTTTAGTTTATAGTTTAGTTTAGTTTATGGTTAATTTATAGTTTAGTTTAGTTTATTTTAGTTTAGTTCAGTTTAGGATATGTCAGGTTAGTTTAGGTTAGTTTACTTTAGTTTAGTATAGTTTATAGTCTGGATTTGTCTAGTTTAGTTTATAGTTCAGTTTAGTTGAGTTTATTTTAATTTAGTTTAATTAAATTTTCTTTACTGTACAATTTAGTTTAGTTTAGTTTAGTTTATAGTTTAGTTTAGTTTAGTTTATGGTTAAGTTTATACTTTTGTTCAGTTATATTAGTTTAGTTTAGTATAGTTTAGCTCAGGTTAGCTTAGGTTAGGTTAATTTAGTTTAGTTTAGGTTAAGTTAGGTTAGGTTAGGTTACTTTAGTTAAGTTTAGTTTAGTTTAGTTAATTTATACTTTAGTTTAGTTTAGCATATAGTTTTGTTTAGTTTAGTTTATAGTATAGTATAGTTTAGTTTAGTTTAGTTTAGGGTAGGTTAGATTAGTTAAGTTTATTTTAGTTTAGGTTAGGTTTGGTTAGGGTAGTTTAGTTAAGTTTATAGTTTAGTTTAGGTTAGGTTACGTTAGGTTAGGCTAGGTTAGGTTAGTTTAGTTTAGATTAGTTTAGTTTACTTTACTTTAGTTTTGTTTAGTTTTGTTTAGGTTAGGTTAGGTTAGTTTAGGTTAGGTTAGGTTAGCGTATTTTGGTTTAGTTTAGTTTAGTTAAGTTTTGTTTAGTTTATAGTTTAGTTTAGTTTAGTTTAGCTTGGTTTAGTTTAGGTTGGGTTAGGTTAGTTTAGTTTAGTTTAGTTTGGTTTATTTTAGTTTAGTTTAGGTTAGGTGAGCATAGGTTAGTTTAGTTTAATTTAGATTAGGTTATTTAGGTTAGGTTATGTTAAAGTTAGTTTAGTTTAGTTTAGTTTATGTTAGTTTAGGTTAGGTTAGGTTAGGTTATGTTAGTTTAGTTTAGTTTAGGTTAGTTTAGCTTAGGTTAGGTTAGTTTAGGTTATTTTACTTTAGTTTAGTTTAGTTTAGTTTATAGTTTAGTATAGTTTATAGTTTAGTTTATAGTTTACTTTAGTTTATACTGTAGTTTAGTTTAGTTTAGTTTCGTTTCGTTTAGGTTAGGATCGGTTACGTTAGGTTATGTTAGGTTAAGTTAGTTTAGTTTAGTTTAGTTATGTTTAGTTTAGTTTTGTTTAATTTAGACAAGTTTAGTTTTGTTTAATTTAGTTTAGTTTAATTTAGTTTAGTTTAGTTAAGATCAGGTTAGGTTGTTTAGGTTAGTTTAGTTTAGTTCAGTTTAGCTAAGTTTAGTTTAGTTTATAGTTTCGGTAATTTATTTTAGTTTAATTTAGTGTATAGTTAGGTTTATAGTTTAGTTTAGTTTATAGTTTATTTTATAGTTTAGTATATTTTAGTTTAGTTTAGTTTTTGCTTAGTTTAGTTTAGTTTCGTTTAGTTTAGGGTAGGTAAGGTTAGGTTGGGTTCGGTTAAGTTAGTTTAGTTTAGTTTTGTTTAGGTTAGGTTAGGCTTGGTTAGGTTAGTTTAGTTCATTTTATTTTAATTTAGTGTAGTTAATTTATAGTTTAGTTAAATTTAGTTTAGTTTATAGTTTAGATTATAGTTTAGTTTAGTTCATTTTATATTTAATTTTAGTTTAGTTTAGGTTAGGTTATGTTAGGTGAGTTTAGTTTAGTTTAGTTTAGGTTAGGTTAGTTTAGTTTAGTTTCGTTTAGTTTAGTTTAGTTTAGGTTAAGTTAGGTTTAGTTTGGTTAGGTTAGGTTAGATTAGTTTAGCTAATTTTAGTTTAGTTTATAGTTTCGTTAATTTAGTTTAGTTTAGTTTAGTGTATAGTTAAGTTTATAGTTTAGTTTAGTTTATGGTTTAGTATAGTTTAGTTTAGTTTAGTTTAACTTAGTTTAGTTTAGATTCGTTTAGTTTAGTTTAGGTTAAGTTAGGTTAGGTTTTGTTAGGTTAATTTAGTTTAGTTTAGTTTAATTTAGTTTATTTTATTTATATTTTAGTTAAATTTAGTTTAGTTTACAGTTTAGATTATAGTTTAGTTTATTTTATATTTTAGTTTAGTTTAGTTTAGTTATGTTTAGTTTAGTTTATAGTTTAGTTTATTAATTAGTTTAGTTTAGTTTATAGTTAAGTATATAGTTTAGTATAGTTTAGTTTAGTGTAGTTTAGTTTAGATTAGCTTAGTTAGTTTATTTTGGATTAGTTTACTTTACGTTACGTTAGGTTAGGTTAATTTATTTTAGTTTAGGTAAGGTTAAGTCAGGTTACTTTAGTTTAGCATAGTTTAGTTTAGTTTAGATAATTTATAGTTTAGTTTAGTTTAGTTTCGGTTAGTTTAGGTTAGGTTAGATTAATTTAATTAAGGTTGGGATAGTTTAGTTCAGTTTAGTTTAGTTTAGTTAAGCTTAGTTAGTTTCGTTTAGATTAGTATAGTTTACGTTAGGTTAGGTTAGGTTAGGTAAGTTTAGTTCTCTTTAGGTTAGGTTAGGTTAGGTGAAGTTAGGTTACTTTAGTTTAGTTAAGTTTAATTTATTTTAGTTTAGTGTAGTTTAGATTAGGTTAGGTTAGGTTAGATTAGTTTAGTTTAGTTTAGGTTAGGTTAGGTTAGGATAGTTTAGTTTAGTTTATTTTACTTTAGTTTAGTTTAGTTTATAGTTTAGTTTATAGTTTAAATTAGTTTAGTTTAGATTAGTTTAGTCAAGTTTAGTTTACTTAAGTTTAGTTTAGGTTAGGTTACGTTAGGTTAGGTTAGGTTAGGTTATGTTAGGTTTGGTTAGTGTAGTTTAGTTTAGTTAAGATCAGTTTGTATTAGGTTAGGTTAATATAATTTAGTTTAGTTTAGGTTAGGTTAGGTGAGTTTAATTTAGTTTAGTTTAGTTTACGTTAGGTTAGGTTAGGTTAGGTTATGTTAGGTTAGGTTAGTGTAGTTTAGTTTAGTTTAGTTTAGATTTGACTCGTTTAGTTTATAATTTAATTTATAGTTCAGTTTAGTTTCGTTTAGTATAGTTTAGTTTAGTTTAACTTAGTTTTGTTTAATTTATTTTAATTTAGTTTTGTATATAGTTTAATTTTTAATATGGTTAATTTAGTTTATAGTTTAGTTTATGGTTTAGTTTAGTTTAGTTTGGTTTGGTTTAGTTTAGTTCTGTTTGTTTTAGTTTCGTTTGGTTTAGGTTAGGTTAGCTTAGTTTAGTTTAGTTTAGTTAAGCTTAGTTAGTTTCGTTTAGATTAGTATAGTTTACGTTAGGTTAGGTTAGGTTAGGTAAGTTTAGTTCTCTTTAGGTTAGGTTAGGTTAGGTGAAGTTAGGTTACTTTAGTTTAGTTAAGTTTAATTTATTTTAGTTTAGTGTAGTTTAGATTAGGTTAGGTTAGGTTAGATTAGTTTAGTTTAGTTTAGGTTAGGTTAGGTTAGGATAGTTTAGTTTAGTTTATTTTACTTTAGTTTAGTTTAGTTTATAGTTTAGTTTATAGTTTAAATTAGTTTAGTTTAGATTAGTTTAGTTAAGTTTAGTTTACTTAAGTTTAGTTTAGGTTAGGTTAGGTTAGGTTAGGTTAGGTTAGGTGATGTTAGGTTTGGTTAGTGTAGTTTAGTTTAGTTTAGTTAAGTTCTGTTTATATTAGGTTAGGTTAATTTAATTTAGTTTAGTTTAGTTTAGGTTAGGTTAGGTGAGTTTAGTTTAGTTTAGTTTAGGTTAGGTTAGGTTAGGTTAGGTTAGTTTAGGTTAGGTTATGTTAGGTTTGGTTAGTGTAGTTTAGTTTAGTTTAGTTAAGTTCAGTTTATATTAGGTTAGGTTAATTTAATTTAGTTTAGTTTAGTTTAGTTTAGGTTAGGTTAGGTGAGTTTAGTTTAGTTTAGTTTAGTTTAGGTTAGGTTAGGTTAGGTTAGGTTATGTTAGGTTATGTTAGGTTATGTTAGGTTAGGTTAGTGTAGTTTAGTTTAGTTTAGATTTGACTCGTTTAGTTTATAATTTAGTTTATAGTTCAGTTTATTTTGGTTTAGTATAGTTTAGTTTTGTTTAATTTAGTTTTGTTTAATTTAGTTTTGTTTAATTTATTTTAATTTAGTTTAGTTTAGTTTAGTATATAGTTTAATTTTTAATTTAGTTTAGTTTAGTTTATAGTTTAGTTTAGTTTATGGTTAATTTATAGTTTAGTTTAGTTTATTTTAGTTTAGTTCAGTTTAGGATATGTCAGGTTAGTTTAGGTTAGTTTACTTTAGTTTAGTATAGTTTATAGTCTGGATTTGTCTAGTTTAGTTTATAGTTCAGTTTAGTTGAGTTTATTTTAATTTAGTTTAATTAAATTTTCTTTACTGTACAATTTAGTTTAGTTTAGTTTAGTTTATAGTTTAGTTTAGTTTAGTTTATGGTTAAGTTTATACTTTTGTTCAGTTATATTAGTTTAGTTTAGTATAGTTTAGCTCAGGTTAGCTTAGGTTAGGTTAATTTAGTTTAGTTTAGGTTAAGTTAGGTTAGGTTAGGTTACTTTAGTTAAGTTTAGTTTAGTTTAGTTAATTTATACTTTAGTTTAGTTTAGCATATAGTTTTGTTTAGTTTAGTTTATAGTATAGTATAGTTTAGTTTAGTTTAGTTTAGGGTAGGTTAGATTAGTTAAGTTTATTTTAGTTTAGGTTAGGTTTGGTTAGGGTAGTTTAGTTAAGTTTATAGTTTAGTTTAGGTTAGGTTACGTTAGGTTAGGCTAGGTTAGGTTAGTTTAGTTTAGATTAGTTTAGTTTACTTTACTTTAGTTTTGTTTAGTTTTGTTTAGGTTAGGTTAGGTTAGTTTAGGTTAGGTTAGGTTAGCGTATTTTGGTTTAGTTTAGTTTAGTTAAGTTTTGTTTAGTTTATAGTTTAGTTTAGTTTAGTTTAGCTTGGTTTAGTTTAGGTTGGGTTAGGTTAGTTTAGTTTAGTTTAGTTTGGTTTATTTTAGTTTAGTTTAGGTTAGGTGAGCATAGGTTAGTTTAGTTTAATTTAGATTAGGTTATTTAGGTTAGGTTATGTTAAAGTTAGTTTAGTTTAGTTTAGTTTATGTTAGTTTAGGTTAGGTTAGGTTAGGTTATGTTAGTTTAGTTTAGTTTAGGTTAGTTTAGCTTAGGTTAGGTTAGTTTAGGTTATTTTACTTTAGTTTAGTTTAGTTTAGTTTATAGTTTAGTATAGTTTATAGTTTAGTTTATAGTTTACTTTAGTTTATACTGTAGTTTAGTTTAGTTTAGTTTCGTTTCGTTTAGGTTAGGATCGGTTACGTTAGGTTATGTTAGGTTAAGTTAGTTTAGTTTAGTTTAGTTTAGTTATGTTTAGTTTAGTTTTGTTTAATTTAGACAAGTTTAGTTTTGTTTAATTTAGTTTAGTTTAATTTAGTTTAGTTTAGTTAAGATCAGGTTAGGTTGTTTAGGTTAGTTTAGTTTAGTTCAGTTTAGCTAAGTTTAGTTTAGTTTATAGTTTCGGTAATTTATTTTAGTTTAATTTAGTGTATAGTTAGGTTTATAGTTTAGTTTAGTTTATAGTTTATTTTATAGTTTAGTATATTTTAGTTTAGTTTAGTTTTTGCTTAGTTTAGTTTAGTTTCGTTTAGTTTAGGGTAGGTAAGGTTAGGTTGGGTTCGGTTAAGTTAGTTTAGTTTAGTTTTGTTTAGGTTAGGTTAGGCTTGGTTAGGTTAGTTTAGTTCATTTTATTTTAATTTAGTGTAGTTAATTTATAGTTTAGTTAAATTTAGTTTAGTTTATAGTTTAGATTATAGTTTAGTTTAGTTCATTTTATATTTAATTTTAGTTTAGTTTAGGTTAGGTTATGTTAGGTGAGTTTAGTTTAGTTTAGTTTAGGTTAGGTTAGTTTAGTTTAGTTTCGTTTAGTTTAGTTTAGTTTAGGTTAAGTTAGGTTTAGTTTGGTTAGGTTAGGTTAGATTAGTTTAGCTAATTTTAGTTTAGTTTATAGTTTCGTTAATTTAGTTTAGTTTAGTTTAGTGTATAGTTAAGTTTATAGTTTAGTTTAGTTTATGGTTTAGTATAGTTTAGTTTAGTTTAGTTTAACTTAGTTTAGTTTAGATTCGTTTAGTTTAGTTTAGGTTAAGTTAGGTTAGGTTTTGTTAGGTTAATTTAGTTTAGTTTAGTTTAATTTAGTTTATTTTATTTATATTTTAGTTAAATTTAGTTTAGTTTACAGTTTAGATTATAGTTTAGTTTATTTTATATTTTAGTTTAGTTTAGTTTAGTTATGTTTAGTTTAGTTTATAGTTTAGTTTATTAATTAGTTTAGTTTAGTTTATAGTTAAGTATATAGTTTAGTATAGTTTAGTTTAGTGTAGTTTAGTTTAGATTAGCTTAGTTAGTTTATTTTGGATTAGTTTACTTTACGTTACGTTAGGTTAGGTTAATTTATTTTAGTTTAGGTAAGGTTAAGTCAGGTTACTTTAGTTTAGCATAGTTTAGTTTAGTTTAGATAATTTATAGTTTAGTTTAGTTTAGTTTCGGTTAGTTTAGGTTAGGTTAGATTAATTTAATTAAGGTTGGGATAGTTTAGTTCAGTTTAGTTTAGTTTAGTTAAGCTTAGTTAGTTTCGTTTAGATTAGTATAGTTTACGTTAGGTTAGGTTAGGTTAGGTAAGTTTAGTTCTCTTTAGGTTAGGTTAGGTTAGGTGAAGTTAGGTTACTTTAGTTTAGTTAAGTTTAATTTATTTTAGTTTAGTGTAGTTTAGATTAGGTTAGGTTAGGTTAGATTAGTTTAGTTTAGTTTAGGTTAGGTTAGGTTAGGATAGTTTAGTTTAGTTTATTTTACTTTAGTTTAGTTTAGTTTATAGTTTAGTTTATAGTTTAAATTAGTTTAGTTTAGATTAGTTTAGTCAAGTTTAGTTTACTTAAGTTTAGTTTAGGTTAGGTTACGTTAGGTTAGGTTAGGTTAGGTTATGTTAGGTTTGGTTAGTGTAGTTTAGTTTAGTTAAGATCAGTTTGTATTAGGTTAGGTTAATATAATTTAGTTTAGTTTAGGTTAGGTTAGGTGAGTTTAATTTAGTTTAGTTTAGTTTACGTTAGGTTAGGTTAGGTTAGGTTATGTTAGGTTAGGTTAGTGTAGTTTAGTTTAGTTTAGTTTAGATTTGACTCGTTTAGTTTATAATTTAATTTATAGTTCAGTTTAGTTTCGTTTAGTATAGTTTAGTTTAGTTTAACTTAGTTTTGTTTAATTTATTTTAATTTAGTTTTGTATATAGTTTAATTTTTAATATGGTTAATTTAGTTTATAGTTTAGTTTATGGTTTAGTTTAGTTTAGTTTGGTTTGGTTTAGTTTAGTTCTGTTTGTTTTAGTTTCGTTTGGTTTAGGTTAGGTTAGCTTAGTTTAGTTTAGTTTAATTTAGGTTAGGTTCGGTTAGGTTAGTTTAGTTTATTTTAGGTTAGTTCAGGTTAGGTTAGGTTAGGTTAGTTAAATTTAATTTAGTTAGATTATAATTTAGTTTATAGTTTAGTTTAGTTTAGTTTATTGTTTAGTTTAGTTAAATTTAGTTTAGGTTAGGTAAGGTTAGGTTAGGTTAGTTTAGTTTAGTATAGTTTAGTTTAGTTTAGTTTAGTGAATTTAGTTTAGTTTAGTTTAGGTTTTAGTTAAGCTTAGTTAGTTTGTTTAGATTAGTATAGTTTACTTTAGGTTAGGTTACGTATTTTTAGTTTAGTTTAGGTTAGGTTAGGTTAGGTGAAGTTATGTTAATTTAGTTTAGTTTAGTTTATTTTAGTTTATTTATAGTTTAGCTTAGTTTATAATTTAGTTTAGTTTAGTTTATAGTTTAGTTTATGGTTTAGTTTAGTTTCGTTTGGTTTGGTTTAAATTAGTTCTGTTTCGTTTAGTTTAGTTTAGTTTAGGTTAGGTTAGCTTAGTTTAGTTTACTTTAGTTTAGTTTAGGTTAGGTTAGCTTAGGTTATGTTAGGTGAGTTTAGTTTAGTTTAGTTTAGGTTAGGTTAGTTTAGTTTAGTTTCGTTTAGTTTAGTTTAGGTTAGGTTAGGTTTGGTTTGGTTAGGTTAGGTTAGGTTAGTTTAGCTAATTTTAGTTTAGTTTATAGTTTCGTTAATTTAGTTTAGTTTAGTTTAGTGTATAGTTTAGTTTATAGTTTAGTTTAGTTTATGGTTTAGTATAGTTTAGTTTAGTATAGTTTAACTTAGTTTAGTTTAGATTCGTTTAGTTTAGTTTAGGTTAAGTTAGGTTAGGTATGGTTAGGTTAATTTAGTTTAGTTTAGTTTAATTTAGTTTATTTAATTTATAGTTTATTTAAATTTAGTTTAGTTTATAGTTTAGATTATAGTTTAGTTTATTTTATATGTTAGTTTAGTTTAGTTAATGTTAGGTTAGTTTAGTTTAGTTTAGTTTAGTTTCGGTTAGGTGTGGTTAGGATAGTTTAGTTTAGTTTAGTTTAGTTTTAGTTTATAGTTTAGTTTAGTTTATTTTATACTTAAGTTCATAGTTTAATTTATAGTTTAGTTTAGGCTATTTTAGATTAGTTTAGTTTAGTTTGGTTTAGTTTAGGTTAGGTTTGTTTAGGTTAATTTAGTAAAGTTTAGTTTAGTTTTGTTTATTTAGTTTATTTTATAGTTTAGTTTAGTTAAGTTTAGTTTAGTTTAATTTAGTTTAGTTTAGTTTTGTTTAATTTAGTTTAGTTTAGTTTTGTTTAATTTAGATTAGTTTAATTTAGTTTAGTTTTGTTTAGATCAGGTTAGGTTGTTTAGGTTAGTTTAGTTTAGTTTAGTTTAGCTAAGTTTAGTTTAGTTTATAGTTTCGGTAATTTATTTTAGTTTAATTTAGTGTATAGTTAGGTTTATAGTTTAGTTTAGTTTATAGTTTATTTTATAGTTTAGTATATTTTAGTTTAGTTTAGTTTAGTTTAGCTTAGTTTAGTTTAGTTTCGTTTAGTTTAGGGTAAATAAGGTTAGGTTAGATTGGGTTAAGTTAGTTTAGTTTAGTTTTGTTTAGGTTAGTATAAGTTTGGTTAGGTTAGTTTAGTTCATTTTATTTTAATTTAGTGTAATTAATATATAGTTTAGTTAAATTTAGTTTAGTTTATAGTTTAGATTATAGTTTAGTTTAGTTCATTTTATATTTTAGTTTTGTTTAGTTTAGGTTAGGTTAGGTTAGTTTAGTTTAGTTTATTTTAGGTTAGGTTAGTTTGGGTTAGAATAGTTTAGTTTAGTTTAGTTTATTTTTAATTTATAGTTTATTTTAGTTTTGTGAATACTCAAGTTTATAATTTATTTTATAATCTAGTTTAAAAATTTAGTTTAGGCTATTTTGGATTAGTTTAGCTTAGTTTAGTTTAGTTTAGTTTAGTTTAGAATAGGTTAGGTTAGGTTAATTTAGTATTGTTTAGTTTAGTTTAGTTTATTTAATTTATTTTATAGTTTAGTTTATAGTTTAGTTTAGTTAAGTTTAGTTTAGTTTATTGTTTAGTTTGCTTTAGTTTAGTTTTGTTTAATTTATTTTAGTTTAGTTTACTTTAGTTTAGTTTAGGTTAGGTTAGCTTAGGTTATGTTAGGTGAGTTTATTTTAGTTTAGTAAATTACTTTAGTTTAGGTTAGGATAGTTTAGATCAGTTTAGTTTAGTTTTTGCTTAGTTTAGTTTAGTTTCGTTTAGTTTAGGGTAGGTAAGGTTAGGTTGGGTTGGGTTAAGTTAGTTTAGTTTAGTTTTGTTTAGGTTAGGTTAGGCTTGGTTAGGTTAGTTTAGTTCATTTTATTTTAATTTAGTGTAGTTAATTTATAGTTTAGTTAAATTTAGTTTAGTTTATAGTTTAGATTATAGTTTTGTTTAGTTTAGGTTAGGTTAGTTTAGTTTAGTTTATTTTAGGTTAGGTTAGTTTGGGTTAGAATAGTTTAGTTTAGTTTAGTTTATTTTTAATTTATAGTTTATTTTAGTTTTGTGAATACTTAAGTTTATCGTTTAGTTTATAATCTAGTTTATAGTGTAGTTTAGGCTATTTTGGATTAGTTTAGTATAGTTTAGTTTAGTTTATTTTAGTTTAGAATAGGTTAGGTTAGGTTAATTTAGTATTGTTTAGTTTAGTTTAGTTTATTTAATTTATTTTATAGTTTAGTTTATAGTTTAGTTTAGTTAAGTTTAGTTTATTGTTTAGTTTGCTTTAGTTTAGTTTTGTTTAATTTATTTAAGTTTAGTTTAGTTTAGTTTCGTTTAGGTTAGGGTAGGTTATGTTAATTTAGGTTAGCTTAGTTAGTTTAGTTTAGGTTAGATTAAGTTAGGTTAGGTTAGTTAAGTTTAGTTTAGTTAAGTTAAGTTTAGTTTAATTTATAGTTTAGTTTAGTTTACTTTAGTTTATAGTTTAGTTTAGTTTAGTTTATTTTAGTTTAAAGTTTAATTTATACTTTCGTTTACTTAAGTTAATAATTTTGTTTATGGTTTAGTTTAGTTTAGTTTAATTATGTTTTATTTAGTTTAGTTTAGTTTCGTTTAGGTTTAGTTAGGTTAGGTTAGTTTAGTTTAATTCTATTTAGGTTAGGTTAGGTAATTTTAGGTTAGTATAGTTTAGTTAATTTATTTTAGTTAATAGTTCAGTATAGTTTACAGTTTAGTTTATAGTTTAGTTCAGTTTATAGTGTAGTTTATAGTTTAGTTTAGTTTAGTTTCGTTTAGGTTATGTTAGGTTAGGTTAGGTTGGATTAGCTTAGTTTAGTTTAGTTTAGTTTAGGTTAGGTTCGGTTACGTTATGTTATGTTAGCTTATGTTAGTTTAGTTTAGTTTAGTTTAGTCTATTTTAGTTAAGTTTAGTTTAGTTTATAGTTTAGTTTATATTAGTTTATTTATTAGTTTATAGTTAAGTATATAGTTTAGTTTAGTTTAGTTTAGTTTAGCTTAGTTTGTTTATTTTAGATTAGTATAGCCTACGTTACGTTAGGTTAAAGCTAACTTAACGTATGCTAACGTAGGTTAGGTTCGTTTAGTTTAGTTTAATTAGATTAGGTTAGGTTAAGTTAGGTTACTTTAGCTTAGTTTAGTTTAGTTTAGATAATTTATGGTTTAGTTTAGTGAAGTTTAATTTATAGATCAGTATATAGTTTACTTTAGTTTATAGTTTAGTTTAGGTTAGATTAATTTAAGTTAGATTAGGTTAGATTGGTTTAGTTTATTTTAGTTTCGGTTAGGTTAGATTAGGTTACATTAAGTTAGTTTAGGTTAGCTTAGTTTAGTTTAGTTTAGTATAGTTAAGTTTAGTTAAGTTTTGTTTGGTTTACAGTTTAGTTTAGTTAAGTTTAGTTTATAATTTAGTTTATAGTTCAGTTTAGTTTAGTTCATACTTTATTTTAGTTTACTTTAGTTTCAGTTTTAGTTTAGTTTAGTTTAGGTTAGGTTAGGTTAGGTTAGTTTAGTTTAGTTTAGTTTATGTTAGTTTAGGTTAGGTTAGGTTAGGTTATGATAGTTTAGTTTAGTTTAGTTTAGTTTAGCTTAGGTTAGGTTAGTTTAGGGTATTTTACTTTAGTTTAGTTTAGTTTATAGTTTAGTATAGTTTATAGTTTACTTTAGTTTATAGTGTAGTTTAGTTTAGTTTAGTTTCGTATTTTGTAGGTTAGGTTCGGTTACGTTAGGTTATGTTAGGTTAAGTTAGTTTAGTTTAGTATAGTTATGTTTAGTTTAGTTTATAGTTTAGTTTATTAATTAGTTTAGTTTAGTTTATAGTTAAGTATATAGTTTAGTATAGTTTAGTTTAGTGTAGTTTAGTTTAGATTAGCTTAGTTAGTTTATTTTGGATTAGTTTACTTTACGTTACGTTAGGTTAGGTTAATTTATTTTAGTTTAGGTAAGGTTAAGTCAGGTTACTTTAGTTTAGCATAGTTTAGTTTAGTTTAGATAATTTATAGTTTAGTTTAGTTTAGTTTCGGTTAGTTTAGGTTAGGTTAGATTAATTTAATTAAGGTTGGGATAGTTTAGTTCAGTTTAGTTTAGTTTAGTTAAGCTTAGTTAGTTTCGTTTAGATTAGTATAGTTTACGTTAGGTTAGGTTAGGTTAGGTAAGTTTAGTTCTCTTTAGGTTAGGTTAGGTTAGGTGAAGTTAGGTTACTTTAGTTTAGTTAAGTTTAATTTATTTTAGTTTAGTGTAGTTTAGATTAGGTTAGGTTAGGATAGTTTAGTTTAGTTTATTTTACTTTAGTTTAGTTTAGTTTATAGTTTAGTTTATAGTTTAAATTAGTTTAGTTTAGATTAGTTTAGTTAAGTTTAGTTTACTTAAGTTTAGTTTAGGTTAGGTTAGGTTAGGTTAGGTTAGGTTAGGTTAGGTTAGGTTAGGTTAGGTTATGTTAGGTTTGGTTAGTGTAGTTTAGTTTAGTTTAGTTAAGTTCAGTTTATATTAGGTTAGGTTAATTTAATTTAGTTTAGTTTAGTTTAGGTTAGGTTAGGTGAGTTTAGTTTAGTTTAGTTTAGTTTAGGTTAGGTTAGGTTAGGTTAGGTTAGTTTAGGTTAGGTTATGTTAGGTTTGGTTAGTGTAGTTTAGTTTAGTTTAGTTAAGTTCAGTTTATATTAGGTTAGGTTAATTTAATTTAGTTTAGTTTAGTTTAGGTTAGGTTAGGTGAGTTTAGTTTAGTTTAGTTTAGTTTAGGTTAGGTTAGGTTAGGTTAGGTTATGTTAGGTTATGTTAGGTTAGGTTAGTGTAGTTTAGTTTAGTTTAGATTTGACTCGTTTAGTTTATAATTTAGTTTATAGTTCAGTTTATTTTGGTTTAGTATAGTTTAGTTTTGTTTAATTTAGTTTTGTTTAATTTATTTTAATTTAGTTTAGTTTAGTTTAGTATATAGTTTAATTTTTAATTTAGTTTAGTTTAGTTTATAGTTTAGTTTAGTTTATGGTTAATTTATAGTTTAGTTTAGTTTATTTTAGTTTAGTTCAGTTTAGGATATGTCAGGTTAGTTTAGGTTAGTTTACTTTAGTTTAGTATAGTTTATAGTTTGGATTTGTCTAGTTTAGTTTATAGTTCAGTTTAGTTGAGTTTATTTTAATTTAGTTTAATTAAATTTTCTTTACTGTACAATTTAGTTTAGTTTAGTTTAGTTTATAGTTTAGTTTAGTTTAGTTTATGGTTAAGTTTATACTTTTGTTCAGTTATATTAGTTTAGTTTAGTATAGTTTAGCTCAGGTTAGCTTAGGTTAGGTTAATTTAGTTTAGTTTAGGTTAAGTTAGGTTAGGTTAGGTTACTTTAGTTAAGTTTAGTTTAGTTTAGTTAATTTATACTTTAGTTTAGTTTAGCATATAGTTTTGTTTAGTTTAGTTTATAGTATAGTATAGTTTAGTTTAGTTTAGTTTAGGTTAGGTTAGATTAAATAAGTTTATTTTAGTTTAGGTTAGGTTTGGTTAGGGTAGTTTAGTTAAGTTTATAGTTTAGTTTAGGTTAGGTTACGTTAGGTTAGGCTAGGTTAGGTTAGTTTAGTTTAGATTAGTTTAGTTTACTTTACTTTAGTTTTGTTTAGTTTTGTTTAGGTTAGGTTAGGTTAGTTTAGGTTAGGTTAGGTTAGCGTATTTTGGTTTAGTTTAGTTTAGTTAAGTTTTGTTTAGTTTATAGTTTAGTTTAGTTTAGTTTAGCTTGGTTTAGTTTAGGTTGGGTTAGGTTAGTTTAGTTTAGTTTAGTTTGGTTTATTTTAGTTTAGTTTAGGTTAGGTGAGCATAGGTTAGTTTAGTTTAATTTAGATTAGGTTATTTAGGTTAGGTTATGTTAAAGTTAGTTTAGTTTAGTTTAGTTTATGTTAGTTTAGGTTAGGTTAGGTTAGGTTATGTTAGTTTAGTTTAGTTTAGGTTAGTTTAGCTTAGGTTAGGTTAGTTTAGGTTATTTTACTTTAGTTTAGTTTAGTTTATTTTATAGTTTAGTATAGTTTATAGTTTAGTTTATAGTTTACTTTAGTTTATACTGTAGTTTAGTTTAGTTTAGTTTAGTTTCGTTTAGGTTAGGATCGGTTACGTTAGGTTATGTTAGGTTAAGTTAGTTTAGTTTAGTTTAGTTTAGTTATGTTTAGTTTAGTTTTGTTTAATTTAGACAAGTTTAGTTTTGTTTAATTTAGTTTAGTTTAATTTAGTTTAGTTTAGTTAAGATCAGGTTAGGTTGTTTAGGTTAGTTTAGTTTAGTTCAGTTTAGCTAAGTTTAGTTTAGTTTATAGTTTCGGTAATTTATTTTAGTTTAATTTAGTGTATAGTTAGGTTTATAGTTTAGTTTAGTTTATAGTTTATTTTATAGTTTAGTATATTTTAGTTTAGTTTAGTTTAGTTTTTGCTTAGTTTAGTTTAGTTTCGTTTAGTTTAGGGTAGGTAAGGTTAGGTTGGGTTCGGTTAAGTTAGTTTAGTTTAGTTTTGTTTAGGCTAGGTTAGGCTTGGTTAGGTTAGTTTAGTTCATTTTATTTTAATTTAGTGTAGTTAATTTATAGTTTATTAAATTTAGTTTAGTTTATAGTTTAGATTATAGTTTAGTTTAGTTCATTTTATATTTTAGTTTAGTTTAGTTTAGGTTAGGTTATGTTAGGAGAGTTTTGTTTAGTTTAGTTTAGGTTAGGTTAGTTTAGTTTAGTTTCGTTTAGTTTAGTTTAGTTTAGGTTAAGTTAGGTTTAGTTTGGTTAGGTTAGGTTAGGTTAGGTTAGTTTAGCTAATTTTAGTTTAGTTTATAGTTTCGTTAATTTAGTTTAGTTTAGTTTAGTGTATAGTTAAGTTTATAGTTTAGTTTAGTTTATGGTTTAGTATAGTTTAGTTTAGTTTAGTTTAACTTAGTTTAGTTTAGATTCGTTTAGTTTAGTTTAGGTTAAGTTAGGTTAGGTTTTGTTAGGTTAATTTAGTTTAGTTTAGTTTAATTTAGTTTATTTTATTTATATTTTAGTTAAATTTAGTTTAGTTTACAGTTTAGATTATAGTTTAGTTTATTTTATATTTTAGTTTAGTTTAGTTTATGTTAGGTTAGTTTAGTTTAGTTTAGTTTAGTTTCGTTAGGTGTGGTTATGATAGTTTAGTTTAGTTTAGTTTAGTTTTAGTTTATAGTTTAGTTTAGTTTATTTTATTTTATACTTAAGTTCATAGTTTAGTTTATAGTTTAGTTTCGGCTATTTTAGATTAGTTTAGTTTAGTTTGGTTTATTTTAGTTTAGTTTAGGTTAGGTGAGCATAGGTTAGTTTAGTTTAATTTAGATTAGGTTATTTAGGTTAGGTTATGTTAGGTTAGTTTAGTTTAGTTTAGTTTATGTTAGGTTATGTTAGGTTAGGTTATGTTAGTTTAGTTTAGTTTAGCTTAGTTTAGCTTAGGTTAGCTTAGTTTAGGTAATTTTACTTTAGTTTAGTTTAGTTTAGTTTGTAGTTTAGTATAGTTTATAGTTTAGTTTATAGTTTACTTTAGTTTATAGTGTAGTTTAGTTTAGTTTAGTTTCGTTTCGTTTAGGTTAGGTTCGGTTACGTTAGGTTATGTTTTGTTAAGTTAGTTTAGTTTAGTTTAGTTATGTTTAGTTTAGTTTATAGTTTAGTTTATTAATTAGTTTAGTTTAGTTTATAGTTAAGTATATAGTTTAGTATAGTTTAGTTTAGTGTAGTTTAGTTTAGATTAGCTTAGTTAGTTTATTTTGGATTAGTTTACTTTACGTTACGTTAGGTTAGGTTAATTTATTTTAGTTTAGGTTAGGTTAAGTCAGGTTACTTTAGTTTAGCATAGTTTAGTTTAGTTTAGATAATTTATAGTTTAGTTTAGTTAGTTTCGGTTAGTTTAGGTTAGGTTAGATTAATTTAATTAAGGTTGGGATAGTTTAGTTCAGTTTAGTTTAGTTTAGTTAAGCTTAGTTAGTTTCGTTTAGATTAGTATAGTTTACGTTAGGTTAGGTTAGGTTAGGTAAGTTTAGTTCTCTTTAGGTTAGGTTAGGTTAGGTGAAGTTAGGTTACTTTAGTTTAGTTAAGTTTAATTTATTTTAGTTTAGTGTAGTTTAGATTAGGTTAGGTTAGGTTAGATTAGTTTAATTTAGTTTAGGTTAGGTTAGGTTAGGATAGTTTAGTTTAGTTTATTTTACTTTAGTTTAGTTTAGTTTATAGTTTAGTTTATAGTTTAAATTAGTTTAGTTTAGATTAGTTTAGTCAAGTTTAGTTTACTTAAGTTTAGTTTAGGTTAGGTTACGTTAGGTTAGGTTAGGTTAGGTTATGTTAGGTTTGGTTAGTGTAGTTTAGTTTAGTTAAGATCAGTTTGTATTAGGTTAGGTTAATTTAATTTAGTTTAGGTTAGGTTAGGTGAGTTTAATTTAGTTTAGTTTAGTTTACGTTAGGTTAGGTTAGGTTAGGTTATGTTAGGTTAGGTTAGTGTAGTTTAGTTTAGTTTAGTTTAGAATTGACTCGTTTAGTTTATAATTTAATTTATAGTTCAGTTTAGTTTCGTTTAGTATAGTTTAGTTTAGTTTAACTTAGTTTTGTTTAATTTATTTTAATTTAGTTTTGTATATAGTTTAATTTTTAATATGGTTAATTTAGTTTATAGTTTAGTTTATGGTTTAGTTTAGTTTAGTTTGGTTTGGTTTAGTTTAGTTCTGTTTGTTTTAGTTTCGTTTAGTTTAGGTTAGGTTAGCTTAGTTTAGTTTAGTTTAATTTAGGTTAGGTTCGGTTAGGTTAGTTTAGTTTATTTTAGGTTAGTTCAGGTTAGGTTAGGTTAGGTTAGTTAAATTTAATTTAGTTAGATTATAATTTAGTTTATAGTTTAGTTTAGTTTATTGTTTAGTTTAGTTAAATTTAGTTTAGGTTAGGTAAGGTTAGGTTAGGTTAGTTTAGTTTAGTATAGTTTAGTTTAGTTTAGTTTAGTGAATTTAGTTTAGTTTAGTTTAGGTTTTAGTTAAGCTTAGTTAGTTTGTTTAGATTAGTATAGTTTACTTTAGGTTAGGTTACGTATTTTTAGTTTAGTTTAGGTTAGGTTAGGTTAGGTTAGGTGAAGTTATGTTAATTTAGTTTAGTTTAGTTTATTTTAGTTTATTTATAGTTTAGCTTAGTTTATAATTTAGTTTAGTTTAGTTTATAGTTTAGTTTATGGTTTAGTTTAGTTTCGTTTGGTTTGGTTTAAATTAGTTCTGTTTCGTTTAGTTTAGTTTAGTTTAGGTTAGGTTAGCTTAGTTTAGTTTAGTTTAGTTTAGTTTAGGTTAGGTTAGCTTAGGTTATGTTAGGTGAGTTTAGTTTAGTTTAAGTTAGGTTAGTTTAGTTTAGTTTCGTTTAGTTTAGTTTAGGTTAGGTTAGGTTTGGTTTGGTTAGGTTAGGTTAGGTTAGGTTAGTTTAGCTAATTTTAGTTTAGTTTATAGTTTCGTTAATTTAGTTTAGTTTAGTATAGTGTATAGTTAAGTTTATAGTTTAGTTTAGTTTATGGTTTAGTATAGTTTAGTTTAGTTTAGTTTAACTTAGTTTAGTTTCGATTCGTTTAGTTTAGTTTAGGTTAAGTTAGGTTAGGTATGGTTAGGTTAATTTAGTTTAGTTTAGTTTAATTTAGTTTATTTAATTTATAGTTTAGTTAAATTTAGTTTAGTTTATAGTTTAGATTATAGTTTAGTTTATTTTATATTTTAGTTTAGTTTAGTTAATGTTAGGTTAGTTTAGTTTAGTTTAGTTTAGTTTCGGTTAGGTGTGGTTAGGATAGTTTAGTTTAGTTTAGTTTAGTTTTAGTTTATAGTTTAGTTTAGTTTATTTTATACTTAAGTTCATAGTTTAGTTTATAGTTTAGTTTAGGCTATTTTAGATTAGTTTAGTTTAGTTTGGTTTAGTTTAGGTTAGGTTTGTTTACGTTAATTTAGTAAAGTTTAGTTTAGTTTTGTTTATTTAGTTTATTTTATAGTTTAGTTTAGTTAAGTTTAGTTTAGTTTAGTTTAATTTAGTTTAGTTTAGTTTTGTTTAATTTAGTTTAGTTTAGTTTTGTTTAATTTAGATTAGTTTAATTTAGTTTAGTTTTGTTTAGATCAGGTTAGGTTGTTTAGGTTAGTTTAGTTTAGTTTAGTTTAGCTAAGTTTAGTTTAGTTTATAGTTTCGGTAATTTATTTTAGTTTAATTTAGTGTATAGTTAGGTTTATAGTTTAGTTTAGTTTATAGTTTATTTTATAGTTTAGTATATTTTAGTTTAGTTTAGTTTAGTTTAGCTTAGTTTGGTTTAGTTTCGTTTAGTTTAGGGTAAATTAGGTTAGGTTAGATTGGGTTAAGTTAGTTTAGTTTAGTTTTGTTTAGGTTAGTATAGGTTTGGTTAGGTTAGTTTAGTTCATTTTATTTTAATTTAGTGTAATTAATATATAGTTTAGTTAAATGTAGTTTAGTTTATAGTTTAGATTATAGTTTAGTTTAGTTCATTTTATATTTTAGTTTTGTTTAGTTTAGGTTAGGTTAGTTTAGTTTAGTTTATTTTAGGTTAGGTTAGTTTGGGTTAGAATAGTTTAGTTTAGTTTAGTTTATTTTTAATTTATAGTTTATTTTAGTTTTGTGAATACTCAAGTTTATAATTTATTTTATAATCTAGTTTAAAAATTTAGTTTAGGCTATTTTGGATTAGTTTAGCTTAGTTTAGTTTAGTTTAGTTTAGTTTAGAATAGGTTAGGTTAGGTTAATTTAGTATTGGTTAGTTTAGTTTAGTTTATTTAATTTATTTTATAGTTTAGTTTATAGTTTAGTTTAGTTAAGTTTAGTTTAGTTTATTGTTTAGTTTGCTTTAGTTTAGTTTTGTTTAATTTATTTTAGTTTAGTTTACTTTAGTATAGTTTAGGTTAGGTTAGCTTAGGTTATGTTAGGTGAGTTTATTTTAGTTTAGTAGATTAGTTTAGTTTAGGTTAGGAAATTTAAGATCAGTTTAGTTTAGTTTAGTTAAGCTTAGTTAGTTTAGTTTAGATTAGTATAGTTTACGTTAGGTTAGGTTAGGTAAGTTTAGTTTTGTTTAGGTTAGGTTAGGTTAGGTGAAGTTAGGTTACTTTAGTTTAGTTAAGTTTAATTTATTTTAGTTTATTTTAGTTTATTTATAGTTTAATTTAGTTTATAATTTAGTTTAGTTTAGTTTAGATTAGGTTAGGTTAGGTTAGATTAGTTTAGTTTAGTTTAGGTTAGGTTAGGTTAGGATAGTTTAGTTTAGTTTATTTTAGTTTAGTTTAGTTTAGTTTATAGTTTAGTTTATAGTTTAAATTAGTTTAGTTCAGATTAGTTTAGTTTAGTTTACTTAAGTTTAGTTTAGGTTAGGTTAGGTTAGGTTAGGTTAGGCTATGTTAGGTTTGGTTAGTGTAGTTTAGTTTAGTTAAGTTCAGTTTATATTAGGTTAGGTTAATTTAATTTAGTTTAGTTTAGTTTAGGTTAGGTTAGGTGAGTTTAATTTAGTTTAGTTTAGTTTAGGTTAGGTTAGGTTAGGTTAGGTTAGGTTAGGTTAGTTTATGTTAGGTTAGGTTAGTGTAGTTTAGTTTAGTTTAGTTTAGATTTAACTCGTTTAGTTTATAATTTAGTTTATAGTTCAGTTTAGTTTGGTTTAGTATAGTTTAGTTTTGTTTAATTTACTTTTGTTCAATTTATTTTAATTTAGTATAGTTTAGTTTAGTATATAGTTTAATTTTTAATATAGTTTAGTTTAGTTTATAGTTTAGTTTATGGTTTAGTTTAGTTTAGTTTGGTTTAGTTTAGTTTAGTTTGGTTTAGTTTAGTTTAGTTCTGTTTGTTTTAGTTTAGTTTAGTTTAGGTTAAGTTAGCTTAGTTTAGTTTAGATTAATTTAGGTTAGGTTGGGTTAGGTTAGTTTAGTTTACTTTAATTTAGTTTAGGTTAGGTTAGCTTAGGTTATGTTAGGTGAGTTTATTTTAGTTTAGTAGTTTAGTTTAGTTTAGGTTAGGTTAGGTTAGGTTAGATTAGTTTAGTTTAGTTTAGGTTAGGTTAGGTTAGGATAGTTTAGTTTAGTTTATTTTAGTTTAGTTTAGTTTAGTTTATAGTTTAGTTTATAGTTTAAATTAGTTTAGTTTAGATTAGTTTATTTAAGTTTAGTTTACTTAAGTTTAGTTTAGGTTAGGTTAGGTTAGGTTAGGTTAGGTTAGGTTAGGTTTGGTTAGTGTAGTTTAGTTTAGTTTAGTTAAGTTCAGTTTATATTAGGTTAGGTTAATTTAATTTAGTTTAGTTTAGTTTAGGTTAGGTTAGGTGAGTTTAGTTTAGTTTAGTTTAGTTTAGGTTAGGTTAGGTTAGGTTATGTTAGGTTATGTTAGGTTAGGTTAGTGTAGTTTAGTTTAGTTTAGATTTGACTCGTTTAGTTTATAATTTAGTTTATAGTTCAGTTTAGTTTGGTTTAGTATAGTTTAGTTTTGTTTAATTTAGTTTTGTTTAATTTATTTTAATTTAGTTTAGTTTAGTTTAGTATATAGTTTAATTTTTAATTTAGTTTAGTTTAGTTTATAGTTTAGTTTAGTTTATGGTTAATTTATAGTTTAGTTTAGTTTATTTTAGTTTAGTTTAGTTTAGGATATGTCAGGTTAGTTTAGGTTAGTTTACTTTAGTTTAGTATAGTTTATAGTTTGGATTTGTTTAGTTTAGTTTATAGTTCAGTTTAGTTGAGTTTATTTTAATTTAGTTTAATTAAATTTTCTTTACTGTACAATTTAGTTTAGTTTAGTTTAGTTTAGTTTATAGTTTAGTTTAGTTTGGTTTATGGTTAAGTTTATACTTTTGTTTAGTTTAATTTAGATTAGTTTAGTATAGTTTAGCTCAGGTTAGCTTAGGTTAGGTTAATTTAGTTTAGTTTAGGTTAGGTTAGGTTAGGTTAGGTTAGGTTACTTTAGTTCAGTTTAGTTTAGTTTAGTTCATTTATACTTTAGTTTAGTTTAGCATATAGTTCAGTTTAGTTTAGTTTATAGCATAGTATAGTTTAGTTTAGTTTATTTAGTTTAGGGTAGGTCAGATTAGTTTAGTTTACTTTAGTTTAGGTTAGGTTTGGTTAGGGTAGTTTAGTTAAGTTTATATTTTAGTTTAGGTTAGGTTACCTCAGGTTAGGTTAGGTTAGGTTAGTTTAGTTTAGATTAGTTTAGTTTACTTTACTTTAGTTTTGTTTAGTTTTGTTTAGGTTAGGTTAGGTTAGTTTAGGTTAGGTTAGGTTAGCGTATTTTGGTTTAGTTTAGTTTAGTTAAGTTTTGTTTAGTTTATAGTTTAGTTTGGTTCAGTTTAGCTTGGTTTAGTTTAGGTTGGGTTAGGTTAGTTTAGTTTAGTTTAGATTGGTTTATTTTAGTTTAGTTTAGGTTAGGTGAGCATAGGTTAGTTTAGTTTAATTTAGATTAGGTTATTTAGGTTAGGTTATGTTAAAGTTAGTTTAGTTTAGTTTAGTTTATGTTAGTTTAGGTTAGGTTAGGTTAGGTTATGTTAGTTTAGTTTAGTTTAGCTTAGTTTGGCTTAGGTTAGGTTAGTTTAGGTTATTTTACTTTAGTTTAGTTTAGTTTAGTTTATAGTTTAGTATAGTTTATGGTTTAGTTTATAGTTTACTTTAGTTTATTGTGTAGTTTAGTTTAGTTTAGTTTCGTTTCGTTTAGGTTAGGTTCGGTTACGTTAGGTTATGTTAGGTTAAGTTAGTTTAGTTTAGTTTAGTTTAGTTATGTTTAGTTTAGTTTATAGTTTAGTTTATTAATTAGTTTTGTTTAGTTTATAATTAAGTATATAGTTAAGTATAGTTTAGTTTAGTGTAGTTTAGTTTAGATTAGCTTAGTTAGTTTATTTTGGATTAGTTTACTTTACGTTACGTTAGGTTAGGTTAATTTATTTTAGTTTAGGTTAGGTTAAGTCAGGTTACTTTAGTTTAGCATAGTTTAGTTTAGTTTAGATAATTTTAGTTTATTTATAGTTTAGTTTAGTTTATAATTTAGTTTAGTTTAGTGTGGTTTAGATTAGATTAGGTTAGGTTAGATTAGTTTAGTTTAGGTTAGGTTAGGTTAGGTTAGGATAGTTTAGTTTAGTTTATTTTAGTTTAGTTTAGTTTATAGTTTAAATTAGTTTAGTTCAGATTACTTTAGTTTAGTTTACTTAAGTTTAGTTTAGGTTAGGTTAGGTTAGGTTATGTTAGGTTTGGTTAGTGTAGTTTAGTTTAGTTAAGTTCAGTTTGCATTAGGTTAGGTTAATTTAATTTAGTTTAGTTTAGGTTATGTTAGGTGAGTTTAATTTAGTTTATTTTAGTTTACGTTAGGTTAGGTTAGGTTAGGTTATGTTAGGTTAGGTTAGTGTAGTTTAGTTTAGTTTAGTTTAGATTTGACTCGTTTAGTTTATAATTTAATTTATAGTTCAGTTTAGTTTCGTTTAGTATAGTTTAGTTTTGTTTAATTTAGTTTTGTTTAATTTATTTTAATTTAGTTTAGTTTAGTTTAGTATATAGTTTAATTTTTAATATAGTTTAGTTTAGTTTAGTTTGGTTTGGTTTAGTTTAGTTCTGTTTGTTTTAGTTTAGTTTAGTTTAGGTTAGGTTAGCTTAGTTTAGTTTAGTTTAATTTAGGTTAGGTTGGGTTAGGTTAGTTTAGTTTACTTTAGTTTAGTTTAGGTTAGGTTAGCTTAGGTTATGTTAGGTGAGTTTATTTTAGTTTAGTAGTTTAGTTTAGTTTAGTTTAGGTTAGTTTAGTTTAGTTTCGTTTAGTTTAGTTTAGTTTATGTTAGGTTAATTTTAGTTTGGATAGGTTAGGTTTGGTTAGGTTAGTTTAGTTTATTTTAGGTTAGTTTAGGTTAGGTTAGGTTAGGTTAGTTAAATTTAATTTAGTTAGATTATAATTTAGTTTATAGTTTAGTTTAGTTTAGTTTATTGTTTAGTTTAGTTAAAGTTAGTTTAGGTTAGGTAAGGTTAGGTTAGGTTAGTTTAGATTAGTATAGTTTAGTTTAGTTTAGTTTAGTGAATTTAGTTTAGTTTAGTTTAGGTTTTAGTTAAGCTTAGTTAGTTTGTTTAGATTAGTATAGTTTACTTTAGGTTAGGTTACGTAATTTTAGTTTAGGTTAGGTTAGGTTAGGTTAGGTGAAATTATGTTAATTTAGTTTAGTTTAGTTTATTTTAGTTTATTTATAGTTTAGCTTAGTTTATAATTTAGTTTAGTTTAGTTTATAGTTTAGTTTATGGTTTAGTTTAGTTTCGTTTGGTTTGGTTTAAATTAGTTCTGTTTCGTTTAGTTTAGTTTAGTTTAGGTTAGCTTAGTTTAGTTTAGTTTACGTTAGGTTAGGTTAGGTTAGTTTAGTTTACTTTAGTTTAGTTTAGGTTAGGTTAGCTTAGGTTATGTTAGGTGAGTTTAGTTTAGTTTAATTTAGGTTAGGTTAGTTTAGTTTAGTTTCGTTTAGTTTAGTTTAGGTTAGGTTAGGTTTAGTTTGGTTAGGTTAGGTTAGGTTAGGTTAGTTTAGCTAATTTTAGTTTAGTTTATAGTTTCGTTAATTTAGTTTAGTTTAGTTTAGTGTATAATTAAGTTTATAATTTAGTTTAGTTTATGGTTTAGTATAGTTTAGTTTAGTTTGGTTTAACTTAGTTTAGTTTAGATTCGTTTAGTTTAGTTTAGTTTAAGTTAGGTTAGGTATGGTTAGGTTAATTTAGTTTAGTTTAGTTTAATTTAGTTTATTTAATTTATAGTTTAGTTAAATTTAGTTTAGTTTATAGTTTAGATTATAGTTTAGTTTATTTTATATTTTAGTTTAGTTTAGTTAATGTTAGGTTAGTTTAGTTTAGTTTAGTTTAGTTTCGGTTAGGTGTGGTTAGGATAGTTTAGTTTAGTTTAGTTTAGTTTAAGTTTATAGTTTAGTTTAGTTTATTTTATACTTAAGTTCATAGTTTAGTATATAGTTTAGTTTAGGCTATTTTAGATTAGTTTAGTTTAGTTTGGTTTAGTTTAGGTTAGGTTTGTTTAGGTTAATTTAGTAAAGTTTAGTTTAGTTTTGTTTATTTAGTTTATTTTATAGTTTAGTTTAGTTAAGTTTAGTTTAGTTTAATTTAGTTTAGTTTAGTTTTGTTTAATTTAGTTTAGTTTAGTTTTGTTTAATTTAGATTAGTTTAATTTAGTTTAGTTTTGTTTAGATCAGGTTAGGTTGTTTAGGTTAGTTTAGTTTATTTTAGTTTAGATAAGTTTAGTTTAGTTTATAGTTTCGGTAATTTATTTTAGTTTAATTTAGTGTATAGTTAGGTTTATAGTTTAGTTTAGTTTATAGTTTATTTTATAGTTTAGTATATTTTAGTTTAGTTTAGTTTAGTTTAGCTTAGTTTAGTTTAGTTTCGTTTAGTTTAGGGTAAATAAGGTTAGGTTAGATTGGGTTAAGTTAGTTTAGTTTAGTTTTGTTTAGGTTAGTACAGGTTTGGTTAGGTTAGTTTAGTTCATTTTATTTTAATTTAGTGTAATTAATTTATAGTTTAGTTAAATTTAGTTTAGTTTATAGTTTAGATTATAGTTTAGTTTAGTTCATTTTATATTTTAGTTTTGTTTAGTTTAGGTTAGGTTAGTTTTGTTTAGTTTATTTTAGGTTAGGTTAGTTTGGGTTAGAATAGTTTAGTTTAGTTTAGTTTATTTTTAATTTATAGTTTATTTTAGTTTTGTGAATACTTAAGTTTATAATTTATTTTATAATCTAGTTTAAAAATTTAGTTTAGGCTATTTTGTATTAGTTTAGCTTAGTTTAGTTTAGTTTAGTTTAGTTTAGAACAGGTTAGGTTAGGTTAGGTTAGTTTATGTTAGGTTAGGTTAGTGTAGTTTAGTTTAGTTTAGTTTATTTTATAGTTTAGTTTATAGTTTAGTTTAGTTAAGTTTAGTTTAGTTTATTGTTTAGTTTGCTTTAGTTTAGTTTTGTTTAATTTATTTTAGTTTAGTTTACTTTAGTTTAGTTTAGGTTAGGTTAGCTTAGGTTATGTTAGGTGAGTTTATTTTAGTTTAGTAGATTAGTTTAGTTTAGGTTAGGATAGTTTAGTTCAGTTTAGTTTAGTTTAGTTAAGCTTAGTTAGTTTAGTTTAGATTAGTATAGTTTACCTCAGGCTGGGTTAGGTAAGTTTAGTTTTGTTTAGGTTAGGTTAGGTTAGGTGAAGTTAGGTTACTTTAGTTTAGTTAAGTTTAATTTATTTTAGTTTATTTTAGTTTATTTATAGTTTAGTTTAGTTTATAATTTAGTTTAGTTTAGTTTAGATTAGGTTAGATTAGGTTAGATTAGTTTAGTTTAGTTTAGGTTAGGTTATGTTAGGATAGTTCAGTTTAGTTTATTTTAGATTAGTTTAGTTTAGTTTATAGTTTAGTTTATAGTTTAAATTAGTTTAGTTCAGATTAGTTTAGTTTAGTTTAGTTTACTTAAGTTTAGTTTAGGTTAGGTTAGGTTAGGTTAGGTTAGGTTATGTTAGGTTTGGTTAGTGTAGTTTAGTTTAGTTAAGTTCAGTTTATATTAGGTTAGGTTAATTTAATTTAGTTTAGTTTAGTTTAGGTTAGGTTAGGTGAGTTTAATTTAGTTTAGTTTAGTTTAGGTTAGGTTAGGTTAGGTTAGGTTAGGTTAGTTTATGTTAGGTTAGGTTAGTGTAGTTTAGTTTTGTTTAGTTTAGATTTGACTCGTTTAGTTTATAATTTAGTTTATAGTTCAGTTTAGTTTGGTTTAGTATAGTTTAGTTTTGTTTAATTTACTTTTGTTCAATTTATTTTAATTTAGTATAGTTTAGTTTAGTATATAGTTTAATTTTTAATATAGTTTAGTTTAGTTTATAGTTTAGTTTATGGTTTAGTTTAGTTTAGTTTGGTTTGGTTTAGTTTAGTTCTGTTTGTTTTAGTTTAGTTTAGTTTAGGTTAGGTTAGCTTAGTTTAGTTTAGTTTAATTTAGGTTAGGTTGGGTTAGGTTAGTTTAATTTACTTTAATTTAGTTTAGGTTAGGTTAGCTTAGGTTATGTTAGGTGAGTTTATTAGTTTAGTTTAGTTTAGGTTAGGTTAGTTTAGTTTAGTTTAGTTTAGTTTAGTTTATGTTAGGTTAGGTTTAGTTTGGTTAGGTTAGGTTAGGTTAGTTTAGTTTATTTTAGGTTAGTTTAGGTTAGGTTAGGTTAGGTTAGTTAAATTTAATTTATTTAGATTATAATTTAGTTTATAGTTTGGTTTAGTTTAGTTTATTGTTTAGTTTAGTTAAATTTAGTTTAGGTTAGGTAAGGTTAGGTTAGGTTAGTTTAGTTTAGTATAGTTTAATTTACTTTAGTTTAGTGAATTTAGTTTAGTTTAGTTTAGGTTTTAGTTAAGCTTAGTTAGTTTGTTTAGATTAGTATAGTTTACTTTAGGTTAGGTTACGTAATTTTAGTTTAGTTTAGGTTAGGTTAGGTTAGGTGAAGTTATGTTAATTTAGTTTAGTTTAGTTTATTTTAGTTTATTTAGAGTTTAGCTTAGTTTATAATGTAGTTTAATTTAGTTTATGGTTTAGTTTAGTTTCGTTTGGTTTGGTTTAGATTAGTTCTGTTTCGTTTAGTTTAGTTTAGTTTAGGTTAGGTTAGCTTAGTTTAGTTTAGTTTAGTTTACGTTAGGTTAGGTTAGGTTAGTTTAGTTTACTTTAGTTTAGTTTAGGTTAGGTTAGCTTAGGTTATGTTAGGTGAGTTTAGTTTAGTTTAGTTTAGGTTAGGTTAGTTTAGTTTAGTTTCGTTTAGTTTAGTTTAGTTTAATTTAGGTTAGGTTTAGTTTGGTTAGATTAGGTTAGATTAGGTTAGTTTGGCTAATTTTAGTTTAGTTTATAGTTTCGTTAATTTAGTTTAGTTTAGTTTAGTGTATATTTAAGTTTATAGTTTAGTTTAGTTTATGGTTTAGTATAGTTTAGTTTAGTTTAGTTTAACTTAGTTTAGTTTAGATTCGTTTAGTTTAGTTTAGAATAAGTTAGGTTAGGTTTGGTTAGGTTAATTTAGTTTAGTTTAGTTTAATTTAGTTTATTTAATTTATAGTTTAGTTAAATTTAGTTTAGTTTATAGTTTAGATTATAGTTTAGTTTATTTTATATTTTAGTTTAGTTTAGTTTAGGTTAGGTTAGTTTAGTTTAGTTAAGTTTAGTTTCAGTTAGGTTGGGTTAGGATAGTTTAGTTTAGTTTAGTTTAGTTTTAGTTTATAGTTTAGTTTAGTTTATTTTATACTTAAGTTCATAGTTTAGTTTATAGTTTAGTTTAGGCTATTTTAGATTAGTTTAGTTTAGTTTGGTTTAGTTTAGGTTTGGTTTGGTTAGGTTAATTTAGTAAAGTTTAGTTTAGTTTGGTTTATTTAGTTTATTTTATAGTTTAGTTTAGTTAAGTTTAGTTTAGTTTAATTTAGTTTAGTTTAGTTTTGTTTAATTTAGACAAGTTTAGTTTTGTTTAATTTAGTTTAGTTTAATTTAGTTTAGTTTAGTTAAGATCAGGTTAGGTTGTTTAGGTTAGTTTAGTTTAGTTCAGTTTAGCTAAGTTTAGTTTAGTTTATAGTTTCGGTAATTTATTTTAGTTTAATTTAGTGTATAGTTAGGTTTATAGTTTAGTTTAGGTTAGGTTAGGCTTGGTTAGGTTAGTTTAGTTCATTTTATTTTAATTTAGTATAGTTAATTTATAGTTTAGTTAAATTTAGTTTAGTTTATAGTTTAGATTATAGTTTAGTTTAGTTCATTTTATATTTTAGTTTTGTTTAGTTTAGGTTAGGTTAGTTTAGTTCAGTTTATTTTAGGTTAGGTTAGTTTGGGTTAGAATAGTTTAGTTTAATTTGGTTTATTTTTAATTTATAGTTTATTTTAGTTTTGTGAATACTTAAGTTTATCGTTTAGTTTATAATCTAGTTTATAGTTTAGTTTAGGCTATTTTGGATTAGTTTAGCTTAGTTTAGTTTAGTTTATTTTATAGTTTAGTTTATAGTTTAGTTTAGTTAAGTTTAGTTTATTTTATTGTTTAGTTTGCTTTAGTTTAGTTTTGTTTAATTTATTTTAGTTTAGTTTAGTTTAGTTTCGTTTAGGTTAGGTTAGGTTATGTTAATTTAGGTTAGCTTAGTTTAGTTTAGTTTAGGTTAGATTAAGTTAGGTTAGGTTAGTTAAGTTTACTTTAGTTAAGTTAAGTTTAGTTTAATTTATAGTTTAGTTTAGTTTACTTTAGTTTATAGTTTAGTTTAATTTAGTTTAGTTTATTTTAGTTTAAAGTTTAGTTTATACTTTCGTTTACTTTAGTTAATAATTTTGGTTATTGGCTTAGTTTAGTTTAGTTTAATTATGTTTTATTTAGTTTAGTTTAGTTTCGTTTAGGTTTGGTTAGGTTAGGTTAGTTTAGTTTAATTCTATTTAGGTTAGGTTAGGTAATTTTAGGTTAGTATAGTTTACTTAATTTATTTTAGTTAATAGTTCAGTATAGTTTACAGTTTAGTTTATAGTTTAGTTCTGTTTATAGTGTAGTTTATAGTTTAGTTTACTTTAGTTTCGTTTAGGTTATGTTAGGTTAGGTTAGGTTGGATTAGCTTAGTTTAGTTTAGTTTAGTTTAGGTTAGGTTCGGTTACGTTATGTTATGTTAGCTTATGTTAGTTTAGTTTAGTTTAGTCTAGTTTAGTTAAGTTTAGTTTAGTTTATAGTTTAGTTTATATTAGTTTATTAGTTTAGTTTATAGTTAAGTATATAGCTTAGTTTAGTTTAGTTTAGTTTAGCTTAGTTTGTTTATTTTAAATTAGTATAGCTTACGTTACGTTAGGTTAAACCTACTTAACGTAAGCTAACGTACGTTAGGTTCGTTTAGTTTAGTTTAATTAGATTAGGTTAGGTTAAGTTAGGTTACTTTAGCTTAGTTTAGTTTAGTTTAGATAATTTATGGTTTAGTTTAGTGAAGTTTAATTTATAGATCAGTATATAGTTTACTTTAGTTTATAGTTCAGTTTAGGTTAGATTAATTTAAGTTAGATTAGGTTAGATTAGTTTAGTTTATTTTAGTTTCGGTTAGGTTAGATTAGGTTACATTAAGTTAGTTTAGGTTAGCTTAGTTTAGTTTAGTTTAGTATAGTTAAGTTTAGTTAAGTTTTGTTTAGTTTACAGTTTAGTTTAGTTAAGTTTAGTTTATAATTTAGTTTATAGTTCAGTTTAGTTTAGTTCATACTTTATTTTAGTTTACTTTAGTTTCAGTTTTAGTTTAGTTTAGTTTAGGTTAGGTTAGGTTAGGTTAGGTTAGTTTAGTTTAGTTTAGTTTATGTTAGTTTAGGTTAGGTTAGGTTAGGTTATGATAGTTTAGTTTAGTTTAGTTTAGTTTAGCTTAGGTTAGGTTAGTTTAGGGTATTTTACTTTAGTTTAGTTTAGTTTATAGTTTAGTATAGTTTATAGTTTACTTTAGTTTATAGTGTAGTTTAGTTTAGTTTAGTTTCGTATTTTGTAGGTTAGGTTCGGTTACGTTAGGTTATGTTAGGTTAAGTTAGTTTAGTTTAGTTTAGTTTAGCTATGTTTAGTTTAGTTTATAGTTTAGTTTATTAATTAGTTTAGTTTAATTTATAGTTAAGTATATAGTTTAGTATAGTTTAGTTTAGTGTAGTTTAGTTTAGATTAGCTTAGTTAGTTTATTTTGGATTAGTTTACTTTACGTTACGTTAGGTTAGGTTAATTTGTTTTAGTTTAGGTTATGTTAGGTTAAGTCAGGTTACTTTAGTTTAGCATAGTTTAGTTTAGTTTAGATAATTTATAGTTTAGTTTAGTTTAGTTTATAGTTTAGTTTACAGTTTAGTTTAGTTTAGTTTCGGTTAGGCTAGGTTAGGTTAGATTAATTTAATTTAGGTTAGGATAGTTTAGTTCAGTTTAGTTTAGTTTAGTTAAGCTTAGTTAGTTTAGTTTAGATTAGTATAGTTTACGTTACGTTCGGTTAGGTAAGTTTAGTTTTGTTTAGGTTAGGTTAGGTTAGGTGAAGTTAGGTTACTTTAGTTTAGTTAAGTTTAATTTAGTTTAGTTTATTTTAGTTTATTTTTAGTTTAGTTAGTTTATAATTTAGTTTAGTTTAGTGTAGTTTAGATTAGGTTAGGTTAGGTTAGATTAGTTTAGTTTAGTTTAGGTTAGTTTAGGTTAGGATAGTTTAGTTTAGTTTATTTTAGTTTAGTTTATAGTTTAGTTTACAGTTTAAATTAGTTTAGTTCAGAATAGTTTAGTTTAGTTTAGTTTACTTAAGTTTAGTTTAGGTTAGGTTAGGTTGGGTTAGGTTAGGTTATGTTAGGCTTGGTTAGTGTAGTTTAGTTTAGTTAAGTTCAGTTTATATTAGGTTAGGTTAATATAATTTAGTTTAGTTTAGTTTAGGTTAGGTTAGGTGAGTTTAATTTAATTTAGTTTAGTTTAGGTTAGGTTAGGTTAGGTTAGGTTATGTTAGGTTAGTGTAGTTTAGTTTAGTTTAGTTTAGATTTGACTCGTTTAGTTTATAATTTAGTTTATAGTTCAGTTTAGTTTGATTTAGTATAGTTTAGTTTTGTTTAATTTACTTTTGTTTAATTTATTTTAATTTAGTTTAGTTTAGTTTAGTATATAGTTTAATTTTTAATATAGTTTAGTTTAGTTTATAGTTTAGTTTATGGTTTAGTTTAGTTTAGTTTGGTTTGGTTTAGTTTAGTTCTGTTTGTTTTAGTTTAGTTTAGTTTAGGTTAGGTTAGCTTAGTTTAGTTTAGTTTAATTTAGGTTAGGTTGGGTTAGGTTAGTTTAGTTTACTTTAGTTTAGTTTATTTTAGGTTAGCTTAGGTTATGTTAGGTGAGTTTATTTTAGTTTAGTAGTTTAGTTTAGTTTAGGCTAGGTTAGTTTAGTTTCGTTTAGTTTAGTTTAGTTTATGTTAGGTTAGGTTTAGTTAGGTTAGGTTAGGTTAGGTTAGGTTAGTTTAGTTTATTTTAGGTTAGTTTAGGTTAGGCTAGGTTAGGTTAGTTAAATTTAATTTATTTAGATTATAATTTAGTTTATAGTTTAGTTTAGTTTAGTTTATTGATTAGTTTAGTTAAATTTAGTTTAGGTTAGGTAAGGTTAGGTTAATTTAGTTTAGTTTAGTATAGTTTAATTTAGTTTAGTTTAGTGAATTTAGTTTAGTTTAGTTTAGGTTTTAGTTAAGCTTAGTTAGTTTGTTTAGATTAGTATAGTTTACTTTAGGTTAGGTTACGTAATTTTAGTTTAGTTTAGGTTAGGTTAGGTTAGTTGAAGTTATGTTAATTTAGTTTATTTTAGTTTATTTTAGTTTATTTAGAGTTTAGCTTAGTTTATAATTTAGTTTAATTTAGTTTATGGTTTAGCTTAGTTTCGTTTGGTTTGGTTTAGATTAGTTCTGTTTCGTTTAGTTTAGTTTAGTTTAGGTTAGGTTTACTTAGTTTACTTTAGTTTACGTTAGGTTAGTTAAGGTTAGTTTAGTTTACTTTAGTTTAGTTTAGGTTAGGTTAGCTTAGGTTATGTTAGGTGAGTTTAGTTTAGTTTAGTTTAGGTTAGGTTAGTTTAGTTTAGTTTCGTTTAGTTTAGTTTAGTTTAGTTTAGGTTAGGTTTAGTTTGGTTAGATTAGGTTAGATTAGGTTAGTTTAGCTAATTTTAGTTTAGTTTATAGTTTCGTTAATTTAGTTTAGTTCAGTTTAGTGTATAGTTAAGTTTATAGTTTAGTTTAGTTTATGGTTTAGTATAGTTTAGTTTAGTTTAGTTTAACTTAGTTTAGTTTAGATACGTTTAGTTTAGTTTAGGTTAAGTTAGGTTAGGTTTGGTTAGGTTAATTTAGTTTAGTTTAGTTTAATTTAGTTTATTTAATTTATAGTTTAGTTAAATTTAGTTTAGTTTATAGTTTAGATTATAGTTTAGTTTATTTTATATTTTAGTTAATTTAGTTTAGGTTAGGTTAGTTTAGTTTAGTTTAGTTTAGTTTCGGTTAGGTTGGGTTAGGATAGTTTAGTTTAGTTTAGTTTAGTTTTAGTTTATAGTTTAGTTTAGTTTATTTTATACTTAAGTTCATAGTTTAGTTTATAGTTTAGTTTAGGCTATTTTAGATTAGTTTAGTTTAGTTTGGTTTAGTTTAGGTTTGGTTTGGTTAGGTTAATTTAGTAAAGTTTAGTTTAGTTTGGTTTATTTAGTTTATTTTATAGTTTAGTTTAGTTAAGTTTAGTTTAGTTTAATTTAGTTTAGTTTAGTTTTGTTTAATTTAGTTTAGTTTAGTTTTGTTTAATTTAGTTTAGTTTAATTTAGTTTAGTTTAGTTAAGATCAGGTTAGGTTGTTTAGGTTAGTTTAGTTTAGTTCAGTTTAGCTAAGTTTAGTTTAGTTTATAGTTTCGGTAATTTATTTTAGTTTAATTTAGTGTATAGTTAGGTTTATAGTTTAGTTTAGTTTATAGTTTATTTTATAGTTTAGTATATTTTAGTTTAGTTTAGTTTAGTTTTTGCTTAGTTTAGTTTAGTTTCGTTTAGTTTAGGGTAGGTAAGGTTAGGTTGGGTTGGGTTAAGTTAGTTTAGTTTAGTTTTGTTTAGGTTAGGTTAGGCTTGGTTAGGTTAGTTTAGTTCATTTTATTTTAATTTAGTGTAGTTAATTTATAGTTTAGTTAAATGTAGTTTAGTTTATAGTTTAGATTATAGTTTTGTTTAGTTTATGTTAGGTTAGTTTAGTTTAGTTTATTTTAGGTTAGGTTAGTTTGGGTTAGAATAGTTTAGTTTAGTTTAGTTTATTTTTAATTTATAGTTTATTTTAGTTTTGTGAATACTTAAGTTTATCGTTTAGTTTATAATCTAGTTTATAGTGTAGTTTAGGCTATTTTGGATTAGTTTAGTATAGTTTAGTTTAGTTTATTTTAGTTTAGAATAGGTTAAGTTAGGTTAATTTAGTATTGTTTAGTTTAGTTTAGTTTATTTAGTTTATTTTATAGTTTAGCTTATAGTTTAGTTTAGTTAAGTTTAGTTTATTGTTTAGTTTGCTTTAGTTTAGTTTTGTTTAATTTATTTTAGTTTAGTTTAGTTTAGTTTCGTTTAGGTTAGGGTAGGTTATGTTAATTTAGGTTAGCTTAGTTTAGTTTAGTTTAGGTTAGATTAATTTAGGTTAGGTTAGTTAAGTTTAGTTTAGTTAAGTTAAGTTTAGTTTAATTTATAGTTTAGTTTAGTTTACTTTAGTTTATAGTTTAGTTTAGTTTAGTTTATTTTAGTTTAAAGTTTAGTTTATACTTTCGTTTACTTTAGTTAATAATTTTGTTTATGGTTTAGTTTAGTTTAGTTTAATTATGTTTTATTTAGTTTAGTTTAGTTTCGTTTAGGTTTAGTTAGGTTAGGTTAGTTTAGTTTAATTCTATTTAGGTTAGGTTAGGTAATTTTAGGTTAGTATAGTTTAGTTAATTTATTTTAGTTAATAGTTCAGTATAGTTTACAGTTTAGTTTATAGTTTAGTTCAGTTTATGGTGTAGTTTATAGTTTAGTTTAGTTTAGTTTCGTTTAGGTTATGTTAGGTTAGGTTAGGTTGGATTAGCTTAGTTTAGTTTAGTTTAGTTTAGGTTAGGTTCGGTTACGTTATGTTATGTTAGCTTATGTTAGTTTAGTTTAGTTTAGTTTAGTCTAGTTTAGTTAAGTTTAGTTTAGTTTATAGTTTAGTTTATATTAGTTTATTTATTAGTTTATAGTTAAGTATATAGTTTAGTTTAGTTTAGTTTAGTTTAGCTTAGTTTGTTTATTTTAGATTAGTATAGCTTACGTTACGTTAGGTTAAACGTAGGTTAGGTTCGTTTAGTTTAGTTTAATTAGATTAGGTTAGGTTAAGTTAGGTTACTTTAGCTTAGTTTAGTTTAGTTTAGATAATTTATGGTTTAGTTTAGTTAAGTTTAATTTATAGATCAGTATATAGTTTACTTTAGTTTATAGTTCAGTTTAGGTTAGATTAGTTTAAGTTAGATTAGGTTAGATTAGTTTAGTTTAGTTTAGTTTCGGTTAGGTTAGATTAGGTTACATTAAGTTAGTTTAGGTTAGTTTAGTTTAGTTTAGTTTAGTATAGTTAAGTTTAGTTAAGTTTTGTTTAGTTTACAGTTTAGTTTAGTTAAGTTTAGTTTATAATTTAGTTTATAGTTCAGTTTAGTTTAGTTCATACTTTATTTTAGTTTACTTTAGTTTCAGTTTTAGTTTAGTTTAATATAGGTTAGGTTAGGTTAGGCTAGTTTAGTTTAGTTTAGTTTATGTTAGTTTAGGTTAGGTTAGGTTAGGTTATGTTAGTTTAGTTTAGTTTAGCTTAGTTTAGCTTAGGTTAGGTTAGTTTAGGATATTTTACTTTAGTTTAGTTTAGTTTATAGTTTAGTATAGTTTATAGTTTAGTTTATAGTTTACTTTAGTTTATAGTGTAGTTTAGTTTAGTTTAGTTTCGTTTTTTTTAGGTTAGGTTCGGTTACGTTAGGTTATGTTAGGTTAAGTTAGTTTAGTTTAGTTTAGTTTAGTTATGTTTAGTTTAGTTTATAGTTTAGTTTATTAATTAGTTTAGTTTAGTTTATAGTTAAGTATATAGTTTAGTATAGTTTAGTTTAGTGTAGTTTAGTTTAGATTAGCTTAGTTAGTTTATTTTGGATTAGTTTACTTTACGTTACGTTAGGTTAGGTTAATTTATTTTAGTTTAGGTTAGGTTAGGTTAAGTCAGGTTACTTTAGTTTAGCATAGTTTAGTTTAGTTTAGATAATTTATAGTTTAGTTTAGTTTAGTTTATAGTTTAGTTTACAGTTTAGTTTAGTTTAGTTTCGGTTAGGTTAGATTAGGTTAGATTAATTTAATTTAGGTTAGGATAGTTTAGTTCAGTTTAGTTTAGTTTAGTTAAGCTTAGTTAGTTTAGTTTAGATTAGTATAGTTTACGTTACGTTAGGTTAGGTAAGTTTAGTTTTGTTTAGGTTAGGTTAGGTTAGGTGAAGTTAGATTACTTTAGTTTAGTTAAGTTTAATTTAGTTTGGTTTATTTTAGTTTATTTATAGTATAGTTTAGTTTATAATTTAGTTTAGTTTGGTGTAGTTTAGATTAGGTTAGGTTAGGATAGTTTAGTTTAGTTTATTTTAGTTTAGTTTAGTTTAGTTTATAGTTTAGTTTATAGTTTAAATTAGTTTAGTTCAGATTAGTTAGTTTAGTTTAGTTTACTTAGGTTTAGTTTAGGTTAGGTTAGGTTAGGTTAGGTTATGTTAGGTTTGGTTAGTGTAGTTTAGTTTAGTTAAGTTCAGTTTATATTAGGTTAGGTTAATTTAATTTAGTTTAGTTTAGTTTAGGTTAGGTTAGGTGAGTTTAATTTAGTTTAGTTTAGTTTAGGTTAGGTTAGGTTAGGTTAGGTTAGGTTATGTTAGGTTAGGTTAGTGTAGTGTAGTTTAGTTTAGTTTAGATTTGACTCGTTTAGTTTATAATTTAGTTTATAGTTCAGTTTACAGTTTACTTTAGTTTAGTTTCGGTTAGTTTAGGTTAGGTTAGATTAATATAATTTAGGTTAGGATAGTTTAGTTCAGTTTAGTTTAGTTTATTTAAGCTTAGTTAGTTTAGTTTAGATTAGTATAGTTTACGTTAGGTTAGGTTAGGTTAGGTAAGTTTAGTTTTGTTTAGGTTAGGTTAGGTTAGGTGAAGTTAGGTTACTTTAGTTTAGTTAAGTTTAATTTAGTTTAGTTTAGTGTAGTTTAGATTAGGTTAGGTTAGATTAGTTTAGTTTAGTTTAGGTTAGGTTAGGTTAGGACAGTTTAGTTTAGTTTATTTTAGTTTAGTTTAGTTTAGTTTATAGTTTAGTTTATAGTTTAAATTAGTTTAGTTTAGATTAGTTTAGTTTAGTTTAGTTTAGTTTAGGTTAGGTTATGTTAGGTGAGTTTAGTTTAGTTTAGTTTAGGTTAGGTGAGCATAGGTTAGTTTAGTTTAATTTAGATTAGGTTATTTAGGTTAGGTTATGTTAAAGTTAGTTTAGTTTAGTTTAGTTTATGTTAGTTTAGGTTAGGTTAGGTTAGGTTATGTTAGTTTAGTTTAGTTTAGCTTAGTTTAGCTTAGGTTAGGTTAGTTTAGGTTATTTTACTTTAGTTTAGTTTAGTTTAGTTTATAGTTTAGTATAGTTTATGGTTTAGTTTATAGTTTACTTTAGTTTATAGTGTAGTTTAGTTTAGTTTAGTTTCGTTTCGTTTAGGTTAGGTTCGGTTACGTTAGGTTATGTTAGGTTAAGTTAGTTTAGTTTAGTTTAGTTTAGTTATGTTTAGTTTAGTTTATAGTTTAGTTTATTAATTAGTTTTGTTTAGTTTATAATTAAGTATATAGTTTAGTATAGTTTAGTTTAGTGTAGTTTAGTTTAGATTAGCTTAGTTAGTTTTTTTGGATTAGTTTACTTTACGTTACGTTAGGTTAGGTTAATTTATTTTAGTTTAGGTTAGGTTAGGTTAAGTCAGGTTACTTTAGTTTAGCATAGTTTAGTTTAGATAATTTTAGTTTATTTATAGTTTAGTTTAGTTTATAATTTAGTTTAGTTTAGTGTGGTTTAGATTAGGTTAGGTTAGGTTAGATTAGTTTAGTTTAGGTTAGGTTAGGTTAGGATAGTTTAGTTTAGTTTATTTTAGTTTAGTTTAGTTTATAGTTTAAATTAGTTTAGTTCAGATTAGTTTAGTTTAGTTTAGTTTACTTAAGTTTAGTTTAGGTTAGGTTAGGTTATGTTAGGTTTGGTTAGTGTAGTTTAGTTTAGTTAAGTTCAGTTTGCATTAGGTTAGGTTAATTTAATTTAGTTTAGTTTAGGTTAGGTTAGGTGAGTTTAATTTGGTTTATTTTAGATTACGTTAGGTTAGGTTAGGTTAGGTTAGGTTATGTTAGGTTAGGTTAGTGTAGTTTAGTTTAGTTTAGTTTAGATTTGACTCGTTTAGTTTATAAAATAATTTATAGTTCAGTTTAGTTTCGTTTAGTATAGTTTAGTTTTGTTTAATTTAGTTTTGTTTAATTTATTTTAATTTAGTTTAGTTTAATTTAGTATATAGTTTAATTTTTAATATAGTTTAGTTTAGTTTAGTTTGGTTTGGTTTAGTTTAGTTCTGTTTGTTTTACTTTAGTTTAATTTAGGTTAGGTTAGCTTAGGTTATGTTAGGTGAGTTTATTTTAGTTTAGTAGTTTAGTTTAGTTTAGTTTAGGTTAGTTTAGTTTAGTTTCGTTTAGTTTAGTTTAGTTTATGTTAGGTTAGGTTTAGTTTGGATAGGTTAGGTTAGTTTAGTTTATTTTAGGTTAGTTTAGGTTAGGTTAGGTTAGGTTAGTTAAATTTAATTTAGTTAGATTATAATTTAGTTTATAGTTTAGTTTAGTTTATTGTTTAGTTTAGTTAAATTTAGTTTAGGTTAGGTAAGGTTAGGTTAGGTTAGTTTAGTTTAGTATAGTTTAGTTTAGTTTAGTTTAGTGAATTTAGTTTAGTTTAGATTAGGTTTTAGTTAAGCTTAGTTAGTTTGTTTAGATTAGTATAGTTTACTTTAGGTTAGGTTACGTAATTTTAGTTTAGTTTAGGTTAGGTTAGGTTAGGTTAGGTGAAGTTATGTTAATTTAGTTTAGTTTAGTTTATTTTAGTTTATTTATAGTTTAGCTTAGTTTATAATTTAGTTTAGTTTAGTTTATAGTTTAGTTTATGGTTTAGTTTAGTTTCGTTTGGTTTGGTTTAAATTAGTTCTGTTTCGTTTAGTTTAGTTTAGTTTAGGTTAGGTTATCTTAGTTTAGTTTAGTTTACGTTAGGTTAGGTTAGGTTAGTTTAGTTTACTTTAGTTTAGTTTTGGTTAGGTTAGCTTAGGTTATGTTAGGTGAGTTTAGTTTAGTTTAATTTAGGTTAGGTTAGTTTAGTTTAGTTTCGTTTAGTTTAGTTTAGGTTAGGTTAGGTTTAGTTTGGTTAAGTTAGGTTAGGTTAGGTTAGTTTAGCTAATTTTAGTTTAGTTTATAGTTTCGTTAATTTAGTTTAGTTTAGTTTAGTGTATAGTTAAGTTAAAATTTAGTTTAGTTTATGGTTTAGTATAGTTTAGTTTAGTGTAGTTTAACTTAGTTTAGTTTAGATTCGTTTAGTTTAGTTTAGTTTAAGTTAGGTTAGGTATGGTTAGGTTAATTTAGTTTAGTTTAGTTTAATTTAGTTTATTTAATTTATAGTTTAGTTAAATTTAGTTTAGTTTATAGTTTAGATTATAGTTTAGTTTATTTTATATTTTAGTTTAATTTAGTTAATGTTAGGTTAGTTTAGTTTAGTTTAGTTTAGTTTCGGTTAGGTGTGGTTAGGATAGTTTAGTTTAGTTTAGTTTAGTTTAGTTTTAGTTTATAGTTTAGTTTAGTTTATTTTATACTTAAGTTCATAGTTTAGTTTATAGTTTAGTTTAGGCTATTTTAGATTAGTTTAGTTTAGTTTGGTTTAGTTTAGGTTTGGTTTGGTTAGTTTAATTTAGTAAAGTTTAGTTTAGTTTTGTTTATTTAGTTTATTTTATAGTTTAGTTTAGTTAAGTTTAGTTTAGTTTAATTTAGTTTAGTTTAGTTTTGTTTAATTTAGTTTAGTTTAGTTTTGTTTAATTTAGATTAGTTTAATTTAGTTTAGTTTTGTTTAGATCAGGTTAGGTTGTTTAGGTTAGTTTAGTTTATTTTAGTTTAGCTAAGTTTAGTTTAGTTTATAGTTTCGGTAATTTATTTTAGTTTAATTTAGTGTATAGTTAGGTTTATAGTTTAGTTTAGTTTATAGTTTATTTTATAGTTAAGTATATTTTAGTTTAGTTTAGTTTAGTTTAGCTTAGTTTAGTTTAGTTTCGTTTAGTTTAGGATAAATAAGGTTAGGTTAGATTGGGTTAAGTTAGTTTAGTTTAGTTTTGTTTAGGTTAGTATAGGTTTGGTTAGGTTAGTTTAGTTCATTTTATTTTAATTTAGTGTAATTAATTTATAGTTTAGTTAAATTTAGTTTAGTTTATAGTTTAGATTATAGTTTAGTTTAGTTCATTTTATATTTTAGTTTTGTTTAGTTTAGGTTAGGTTAGTTTAGTTTAGTTTATTTTAGGTTAGGTTAGTTTGGGTTAGAATAGTTTAGTTTAGTTTATTTTATTTTTAATTTATAGTTTATTTTAGTTTTGTGAATACTTAAGTTTATAATTTATTTTATAATCTAGTTTAAAAATTTAGTTTAGGCTATTTTGGATTAGTTTAGCTTAGTTTAGTTTAGTTTAGTTTAGTTTAGAATAGGTTAGGTTAGGTTAGTTTATGTTAGGTTAGGTTAGTGTAGTTTAGTTTAGTTTAGTTTATTTTATAGTTTAGTTTATAGTTTAGTTTAGTTAAGTTTAGTTTAGTTTATTGTTAATTTGCTTTAGTTTAGTTTTGTTTAATTTATTTTAGTTTAGTTTACTTTAGTTTAGTTTAGTTTAGGTTAGGTTAGCTTAGGTTATGTTAGGTGAGTTTATTTTAGTTTAGTAGATTAGTTTAGTTTAGGTTAGGATAGTTTAGTTCAGTTTAGTTTAGTTTAGTTAAGCTTAGTTAGTTTAGTTTAGATTAGTATAGTTTACCTCAGGCTGGGTTAGGTAAGTTTAGTTTTGTTTAGGTTAGGTTAGGTTAGGTGAAGTTAGGTTACTTTAGTTTAGTTAAGTTTAATTTATTTTAGTTTATTTTAGATTATTTAGTGTTTAGTTTAGTTTATAATTTAGTTTAGTTTAGTTTAGTTTAGATTAGGTTAGATTAGGTTAGATTAGTTTAGTTTAGTTTAGGTTAGGTTAGGTTAGGATAGTTTAGTTTAGTTTATTTTAGATTAATTTAGTTTAGTTTATAGTTTAGTTTATAGTTTAAATTAGTTTAGTTCAGATTAGTTTAGTTTAGTTTAGTTTACTTAAGTTTAGTTTAGGTTAGGTTAGGTTAGGTTAGGTTAGGTTAGGTTAGGTTATGTTAGGTTTGGTTAGTGTAGTTTAGTTTAGTTAAGTTCAGTTTATATTAGGTTAGGTTAATTTAATTTAGTTTAGTTTAGTTTAGGTTAGGTTAGGTGAGTTTAATTTAGCTTAGTTTAGTTTAGTTTAGGTTAGGTTAGGTTAGGTTAGGTTAGGTTAGGTTAGTTTATGTTAGGTTAGGTTAGTGTAGTTTAGTTTAGTTTAGTTTAGATTTGACTCGTTTAGTTTATAATTTAGTTTATAGTTCAGTTTAGTTTGGTTTAGTATAGTTTAGTTTTGTTTAATTTACTTTTGTTCAATTTATTTTAATTTAGTATAGTTTAGTTTAGTATATAGTTTAATTTTTAATATAGTTTAGTTTAGTTTATAGTTTATTTTATGGTTTAGTTTAGTTTAGTTTGGTTTGGTTTAGTTTAGTTCTGTTTGTTTTAGTTTAGTTTAGTTTAGGTTAGGTTAGCTTAGTTTAGTTTAGTTTAATTTAGGTTAGGTTGGGTTAGGTTAGTTTAGTTTACTTTAATTTAGTTTAGGTTAGGTTAGCTTAGGTTATGTTAGGTGAGTTTATTTTAGTTTAGTAGTTTAGTTTAGTTTAGATTAGGTTAGTTTAGTTTCGTTTAGTTTAGTTTAGTTTATGTTAGGTTAGGTTTAGTTTGGTTAGGTTAGGTTAGGTTAGGTTAGTTTAGTTTATTTTAGGTTAGTTTAGGTTAGGTTAGGTTAGGTTAGTTAAATTTAATTTATTTAGATTATAATTTAGTTTATAGTTTAGTTTAGTTTAGTTTATTGTTTAGTTTAGTTAAATATAATTTAGGTTAGGAGGTTAGGTTAGGTTAGTTTAGTTTAGTATAGTTTAATTTACTTTAGTTTAGTGAATTTAGTTTAGTTTAGTTTAGGTTTTAGTTAAGCTTAGTTAGTTTGTTTAGATTAGTATAGTTTACTTTAGGTTAGGTTACGTAATTTTAATTTAGTTTAGGTTAGGTTAGGTTAGGTGAAGTTAGGTTACTTTATTTTAGTTAAGTTTAATTTAGTTTAGTTTAGTGTAGTTTAGATTAGGTTAGGTTAGGTTAGATTAGTTTAGTTTAGTTTAGGTTAGGTTAGGTTAGGATAGTTTAGTTTAGTTTATTTTAGTTTAGTTTAGTTTAGTTTATAGTTTAGTTTATAGTTTAAATTAGTTTAGTTTAGATTAGTTTAGTTTAGTTTAGTTTAGTTTAGGTTAGGTTATGTTAGGTGAGTTTAGTTTAGTTTAGTTTAGGTTAGGTTAGTTTAGTTTAGTTTCTTTTAGTTTAGTTTAGTTTAGGTTAAGTTAGGTTTAGTTTGGTTAGGTTAGGTTAGGTTAGGTTAGTTTAGCTAATTTAATTTAGTTTATAGTTTCATTAATTTAGTTTAGTTTAGTTTAGTGTATAGTTAAGTTTATAGTTTAGTTTAGTTTATGGTTTAGTATAGTTTAGTTTAGTTTAGTTTAACTTAGTTTAGTTTAGATTCGTTTAGTTTAGTTTAGGTTAAGTTAGGTTAGGTTTGGTTAGGTTAATTTAGTTTAGTTTAGTTTAATTTAGTTTATTTAATTTATATTTTAGTTAAATTTAGTTTAGTTTATAGTTTAGATTATAGTTCAGTTTATTGTATATTTTAGTTTAGTTTAGTTTATGTTAGGTTAGTTTAGTTTAGTTTCGTTTAGTTTCGTTAGGTGTGGTTATGATAGTTTAGTTTAGTTTTGTTTAGTTTTAGTTTATAGTTTAGTTTAGTTTATTTTATACTTAAGTTCATAGTTTAGTTTATAGATTAGTTTAGGCTATTTTAGATTAGTTTAGTTTAGTTTGGTTTATTTTAGTTTAGTTTAGGTTAGGTGAGCATAGGTTAGTTTAGTTTAATTTAGATTAGGTTATTTAGGTTAGGTTATGTTAGGTTAGTTTAGTTTAGTTTAGTTTAGTTTATGTTAGGTTATATTAGGTTAGGTTATGTTAGTTTAGTTTAGTTTAGCTTAGTTTAGCTTAGGTTAGGTTAGTTTAGGTAATTTTACTTTAGTTTAGTTTAGCATATAGTTCAGTTTAGTTTAGTTTATAGCATAGTATAGTTTAGTTTAGTTTAGTTTAATTTAGGGTAGGTCAGATTAGTTTAGTTTAATTTAGTTTAGGTTAGGTTTGGTTAGGGTAGTTTAGTTAAGTTTATATTTTAGTTTAGGTTAGGTTACCTCAGGTTAGGTTAGGTTAGGTTAGTTTAGTTTAGATTAGTTTAGTTTACTTTACTTTAGTTTTGTTTAGTTTTGTTTAGGTTAGGTTAGGTTAGTTTAGGTTAGGTTAGGTTAGCGTATTTTGGTTTAGTTTAGTTTAGTTAAGTTTTGTTTAGTTTATAGTTTAGTTTAGTTTAGTTTAGCTTGGTTTAGTTTAGGTTGGGTTAGGTTAGTTTAGTTTAGTTTAGATTGGTTTATTTTAGTTTAGTTTAGGTTAGGTGAGCATAGGTTAGTTTAGTTTAATTTAGATTAGGTTATTTAGGTTAGGTTATGTTAAAGTTAGTTTAGTTTAGTTTAGTTTATGTTAGTTTAGCTTAGGTTAGGTTAGGTTATGTTAGTTTAGTTTAGTTTAGCTTAGTTTAGCTTAGGTTAGGTTAGTTTAGGTTATTTTACTTTAGTTTAGTTTAGTTTAGTTTATAGTTTAGTATAGTTTATGGTTTAGTTTATAGTTTACTTTAGTTTATTGTGTAGTTTAGTTTAGTTTAGTTTCGTTTCGTTTAGGTTAGGTTCGGTTACGTTAGGTTATGTTAGGTTAAGTTAGTTTAGTTTAGTTTAGTATAGTTATGTTTAGTTTAGTTTATAGTTTAGTTTATTAATTAGTTTTGTTTAGTTTATAATTAAGTATATAGTTTAGTATAGTTTAGTTTAGTGTAGTTTAGTTTAGATTAGCTTAGTTAGTTTATTTTGGATTAGTTTACTTTACGTTACGTTAGATTAGGTTAATTTATTTTAGTTTGGGTTAGGTTAGGTTAAGTCAGGTTATTTTAGTTTAGCATAGTTTAGTTTAGTTTAGATAATTTTAGTTTATTTATAGTTTAGTTTAGTTTATAATTTAGTTTAGTTTAGTGTGGTTTAGATTAGATTAGGTTAGGTTAGATTAGTTTAGTTTAGGTTAGGTTAGGTTAGGATAGTTTAGTTTAGTTTATTTTAGTTTAGTTTAGTTTATAGTTTAAATTAGTTTAGTCCAGATTAGTTTAGTTTAGTTTAGTTTACTTAAGTTTAGTTTAGGTTAGGTTAGGTTAGGTTATGTTAGGTTTGGTTAGTGTAGTTTAGTTTAGTTAAGTTCAGTTTGCATTAGGTTAGGTTAATTTAATTTAGTTTAGTTTAGGTTATGTTAGGTGAGTTTAATTTAGTTTATTTTAGTTTACGTTAGGTTAGGTTAGGTTAGGTTATGTTAGGTTAGGTTAGTGTAGTTTAGTTTAGTTTAGTTTAGATTTGACTCGTTTAGTTTATAATTTAATTTATAGTTGAGTTTAGTTTCGTTTAGTATAGTTTAGTTTTGTTTAATTTAGTTTTGTTTAATTTATTTTAATTTAGTTTAGTTTAGTTTAGTATATAGTTTAATTTTTAATATAGTTTAGTTTAGTTTAGTTTGGTTTGGTTTAGTTTAGTTCTGTTTGTTTTAGTTTAGTTTAGGTTAGGTTAGCTTAGTTTAGTTTAGTTTAATTTAGGTTAGGTTGGGTTAGGTTAGTTTAGTTTACTTTAGTTTAGTTTAGGTTAGGTTAGCTTAGGTTATGTTAGGTGAGTTTATTTTAGTTTAGTAGTTTAGTTTAGTTTAGTTTAGGTTAGTTTAGTTTAGTTTCGTTTAGTTTAGTTTAGTTTATGTTAGGTTAGGTTTAGTTTGGATAGGTTAGGTTAGGTTAGGTTAGTTTAGTTTATTTTAGGTTAGTTTAGGTTAGGTTAGGTTAGGTTAGTTAAATTTAATTTAGTTAGATTATAATTTAGTTTATAGTTTAGTTTAGTTTAGTTTATTGTTTAGTTTAGTTAAAGTTAGTTTAGGTTAGGTAAGGTTAGGTTAGGTTAGTTTAGTTTAGTATAGTTTAGTTTAGTTTAGTTTAGTGAATTTAGTTTAGTTTAGTTTACGTTTTAGTTAAGCTTAGTTAGTTTGTTTAGATTAGTATAGTTTACTTTAGGTTAGGTTACGTAATTTTAGTTTAGTTTAGGTTAGGTTAGGTTAGGTTAGGTGAAGTTATGTTAATTTAGTTTAGTTTAGTTTATTTTAGTTTATTTATAGTTTAGCTTAGTTTATAATTTAGTTTAGTTTAGTTTATAGTTTAGTTTATGGTTTAGTTTAGTTTCGTTTGGTTTGGTTTAAATTAGTTCTGTTTCGTTTAGTTTAGTTTAGTTTAGGTTAGGTTAGCTTAGTTTAGTTTAGTTTACGTTAGGTTAGGTTAGGTTAGTTTAGTTTACTTTAGTTTAGTTTAGGTTAGGTTAGCTTAGGTTATGTTAGGTGAGTTTAGTTTAGTTTAATTTAGGTTAGGTTAGTTTAGTTTAGTTTCGTTTAGTTTAGTTTAGGTTAGGTTAGGTTTAGTTTGGTTAGGTTAGGTTAGGTTAGGTTAGTTTAGCTAATTTTAGTTTAGTTTATAGTTTCGTTAATTTAGTTTAGTTTAGTTTAGTGTATAATTAAGTTTATAGTTTAGTTTAGTTTATGGTTTAGTATAGTTTAGTTTAGTTTAGTTTAACTTAGTTTAGTTTAGATTCGTTTAGTTTAGTTTAGTTTAATTTAGGTTAGGTATGGTTAGGTTAATTTAGTTTAGTTTAGTTTAATTTAGTTTATTTAATTTATAGTTTAGTTAAATTTAGTTTAGTTTATAGTTTAGATTATAGTTTAGTTTATTTTATATTTTAGTTTAGTTTAGTTTAGGTTAGGTTAGTTTAGTTTAGTTTAGTTTAGTTTCGGTTAGGTGTGGTTAGGATAGTTTAGTTTAGTTTAGTTTAGTTTTAGTTTATAGTTTAGTGTAGTTTATTTTATACTTAAGTTCATAGTTTAGTATATAGTTTAGTTTAGGCTATTTTAGATTAGTTTAGTTTAGTTTGGTTTAGTTTAGGTTAGGTTTGTTTAGGTTAATTTAGTAAAGTTTAGTTTAGTTTTGTTTATTTAGTTTATTTTATAGTTTAGTTTATTTAAGTTTAGTTTAGTTTAATTTAGTTTAGTTTAGTTTTGTTTAATTTAGTTTAGTTTAGTTTTGTTTAATTTAGATTAGTTTAATTTAGTTTAGTTTTGTTTAGATCAGGTTAGTTTGTTTAGGTTAGTTTAGTTTATTTTAGTTTAGCTAAGTTTAGTTTAGTTTATAGTTTCGGTAATTTATTTTAGTTTAATTTAGTGTATAGTTAGGTTTATAGTTTAGTTTAGTTTATAGTTTATTTTATAGTTTAGTATATTTTAGTTTAGTTTAGTTTAGTTTAGCTTAGTTTAGTTTAGTTTCGTTTAGTTTAGGGTAAATAAGGTTAGGTTAGATTGGGTTAAGTTAGTTTAGTTTAGTTTTGTTTAGGTTAGTACAGGTTTGGTTAGGTTAGTTTAGTTCATTTTATTTTAATTTAGTGTAATTAATTTATAGTTTAGTTAAATTTAGTTTAGTTTATAGTTTAGATTATAGTTTAGTTTAGTTCATTTTATATTTTAGTTTTGTTTAGTTTAGGTTAGGTTAGTTTTGTTTAGTTTATTTTAGGTTAGGTTAGTTTGGGTTAGAATAGTTTAGTTTAGTTTAGTTTATTTTTAATTTATAGTTTATTTTAGTTTTGTGAATACTTAAGTTTATAATTTATTTTATAATCTAGTTTAAAAATTTAGTTTAGGCTATTTTGGATTAGTTTTGCTTAGTTTAGTTTAGTTTAGTTTAGTTTAGAATAGGTTAGGTTAGGTTAGGTTATTTTATGTTAGGTTAGGTTAGTGTAGTTTAGTTTAGTTTAGTTTATTTTATAGTTTAGTTTATAGTTTAGTTTAGTTAAGTTTAGTTTAGTTTATAGTTTAGTTTGCTTTAGTTTAGTTTTGTTTAATTTATTTTAGTTTAGTTTACTTTAGTTTAGTTTAGGTTAGGTTAGCTTAGGTTATGTTAGGTGAGTTTATTTTAGTTTAGTAGATTAGTTTAGTTTAGGTTACGATAGTTTAGTTCAGTTTAGTTTAGTTTAGTTAAGCTTAGTTAGTTTAGTTTAGATTAGTATAGTTTTTGTTACGTTAGGTTAGGTAAGTTTAGTTTTGTTTAGGTTAGGTTAGGTTAGGTGAAGTTAGGTTACTTTAGTTTAGTTAAGTTTAATTTATTTTAGTTTATTTTAGTTTATTTATAGTTTAGTTTAGTTTATAATTTAGTTTAGTTTAGTTTAGATTAGGTTAGATTAGGTTAGATTAGTTTAGTTTAGTTTAGGTTAGGTTATGTTAGGATAGTTTAGTTTAGTTTATTTTAGATTAGTTTAGTTTAGTTTATAGTTTAGTTTATAGTTTAAATTAGTTTAGTTCAGATTAGTTTAGTTTAGTTTAGTTTACTTAAGTTTAGTTTAGGTTAGGTTAGGTTAGGTTAGGTTAGGTTAGGTTAGGTTATGTTAGGTTTGTTTAGTGTAGTTTAGTTTAGTTAAGTTCAGTTTATATTAGGTTAGGTTAATTTAATTTAGTTTAGTTTAGTTTAGGTTAGGTTAGGTGAGTTTAATTTAGTTTAGTTTAGTTTAGGTTAGGTTAGGTTAGGTTAGTTTATGTTAGGTTAGGTTAGTGTAGTTTAGTTTTGTTTAGTTTAGATTTGACTCGTTTAGTTTATAATTTAGTTTATAGTTCAGTTTCGTTTGGTTTAGTATAGTTTAGTTTTGTTTAATTTACTTTTGTTCAATTTATTTTAATTTAGTATAGTTTAGTTTAGTATATAGTTTAATTTTTAATATAGTTTAGTTTAGTTTATAGTTTAGTTTATGGTTTAGTTTAGTTTAGTTTGGTTTGGTTTAGTTTAGTTCTGTTTGTTTTAGTTTAGTTTAGTTTAGGTTAGGTTAGCTTAGTTTAGTTTAGTTTAATTTAGGTTAGGTTCGGTTAGGTTAGTTTAGTTTACTTTAATTTAGTTTAGTTTATGTTAGGTTAGGTTTAGTTTGGTTAGGTTAGGTTAGGTTAGTTTAGTTTATTTTAGGTTAGTTTAGGTTAGGTTAGGTTAGGTTAGTTAAATTTAATTTATTTAGATTATAATTTAGTTTATAGTTTAGTTTAGTTTAGTTTATTGTTTAGTTTAGTTAAATTTAGTTTAGGTTGAGTAAGGTTACGTTAGGTTAGTTTAGTTTAGTATAGTTTAATTTACTTTAGTTTAGTGAATTTAGTTTAGTTTAGTTTAGGTTTTAGTTAAGCTTAGTTAGTTTGTTTAGATTAGTATAGTTTACTTTAGGTTAGGTTACGTAATTTTAGTTTAGTTTAGGTTAGGTTAGGTTAGGTGAAGTTATGTTAATTTAGTTTAGTTTAGTTTATTTTAGTTTATTTAGAGTTTAGCTTAGTTTATAATTTAGTTTAATTTAGTTTATGGTTTAGTTTAGTTTCGTTTGGTTTGGTTTAGATTAGTTCTGTTTCGTTTAGTTTAGTTTAGTTTAGGTTAGGTTAGCTTAGTTTAGTTTAGTTTAGTTTACGTTAGGTTAGGTTAGGTTAGTTTAGTTTACTTTAGTTTAGTTTAGGTTAGGTTAGCTTAGGTTATGTTAGGTGAGTTTAGTTTAGTTTAGTTTAGGTTAGGTTAGTTTAGTTTAGTTTCGTTTAGTTTAGTTTAGTTTAGGTTAGGTTAGGTTTAGTTTGGTTAGATTAGGTTAGATTAGGTTAGTTTGGCTAATTTTAGTTTAGTTTATAGTTTCGTTAATTTAGTTTAGTTTAGTTTAGTGTATAGTTAAGTTTATAGTTTAGTTTAGTTTATGGTTTAGTATAGTTTAGTTTAGTTTAGTTTAACTTAGTTTAGTTTAGATTCGTTTAGTTTAGTTTAGAATAAGTTAGGTTAGGTTTGGTTAGGTTAATTTAGTTTAGTTTAGTTTAATTTAGTTTATTTAATTTATAGTTTAGTTAAATTTAGTTTAGTTTATAGTTTAGATTATAGTTTAGTTTATTTTATATTTTAGTTTAGTTTAGTTTAGGTTAGGTTAGTTTAGTTTAGTTTAGTTTAGTTTCGGTTAGGTTGGGTTAGGATAGTTTAGTTTAGTTTAGTTTAGTTTTAGTTTATAGTTTAGTTTAGTTTATTTTATACTTAAGTTCATAGTTTAGTTTATAGTTTAGTTTAGGCTATTTTAGATTAGTTTAGTTTAGTTTGGTTTAGTTTAGGTTTGGTTTGGTTAGGTTAATTTAGTAAAGTTTAGTTTATTTTTGTTTATTTAGTTTATTTTATAGTTTAGTTTAGTTAAGTTTAGTTTAGTTTAATTTAGTTTAGTTTAGTTTTGTTTAATTTAGACAAGTTTAGTTTTGTTTAATTTAGTTTAGTTTAATTTAGTTTAGTTTAGTTAAGATCAGGTTAGGTTGTTTAGGTTAGTTTAGTTTAGTTTATTTCAGTTTAGCTAAGTTTAGTTTAGTTTATAGTTTCGGTAATTTATTTTAGTTTAATTTAGTGTATAGTTAGGTTTATAGTTTAGTTTAGTTTATAGTTTATTTTATAGTTTAGTATATTTTAGTTTAGTTTAGTTTAGTTTTTGCTTAGTTTAGTTTAGTTTCGTTTAGTTTAGGGTAGGTAAGGTTAGGTTGGGTTCGGTTAAGTTAGTTTAGTTTAGTTTTGTTTAGGTTAGGTTAGGCTTGGTTAGGTTAGTTTAGTTCATTTTATTTTAATTTAGTGTAGTTAATTTATAGTTTAGTTAAATTTAGTTTAGTTTATAGTTTAGATTATAGTTTAGTTTAGTTCATTTTATATTTTAGTTTTGTTTAGTTTAGGTTAGGTTAGTTTAGTTCAGTTTATTTTAGGTTAGGTTAGTTTGGGTTAGAATAGTTTAGTTTAGTTTAGTTTATTTTTAATTTATAGTTTATTTTAGTTTTGTGAATACTTAAGTTTATCGTTTAGTTTATAATCTAGTTTATAGATTAGTTTAGGCTATTTTGGATTAGTTTAGCTTAGTTTAGTTTAGTTTATTTTATAGTTTAGTTTATAGTTTAGTTTAGTTAAGTTTAGTTTAGTTTATTGTTTAGTTTGCTTTAGTTTAGTTTTGTTTAATTTATTTTAGTTTAGTTTAGTTTAGTTTCGTTTAGGTTAGGTTAGGTTATGTTAATTTAGGTTAGCTTAGTTTAGTTTAGTTTAGGTTAGATTAAGTTAGGTTAGGTTAGTTAAGTTAAGTTTAGTTAAGTTAAGTTTAGTTTAATTTATAGTTTAGTTTAGTTTACTTTAGTTTATAGTTTAGTTTAATTTAGTTTAGTTTATTTTAGTTTAAAGTTTAGTTTATACTTTCGTTTACTTTAGTTAATAATTTTGGTTATTGGCTTAGTTTAGTTTAGTTTAATTATGTTTTATTTAGTTTAGTTTAGTTTAATTTAGGTTAGGTTCGGTTAGGTTAGTTTAGTTTATTTTAGGTTAGTTCAGGTTAGGTTAGGTTAGGTTAGTTAAATTTAATTTAGTTAGATTATAATTTAGTTTATAGTTTAGTTTAGTTTTGTTTATTGTTTAGTTTAGTTAAATTTAGTTTAGGTTAGGTAAGGTTAGGTTAGGTTAGTTTAGTTTAGTATAGTTTAGTTTAGTTTAGTTTAGTGAATTTAGTTTAGTTCAGTTTAGGTTTTAGTTAAGCTTAGTTAGTTTGTTTAGATTAGTATAGTTTACTTTAGGTTAGGTTACGTATTTTTAGTTTAGTTTAGGTTAGGTTAGGTTAGGTTAGGTGAAGTTATGTTAATTTAGTTTAGTTTAGTTTATTTTAGTTTATTTATAGTTTAGCTTAGTTTATAATTTAGTTTAGTTTAGTTTATAGTTTAGTTTATGGTTTAGTTTAGTTTCGTTTGGTTTGGTTTAAATTAGTTCTGTTTCGTTTAGTTTAGTTTAGTTTAGGTTAGGTTAGCTTAGTTTAGTTTACTTTAGTTTAGTTTAGGTTAGGTTAGCTTAGGTTATGTTAGGTGAGTTTAGTTTAGTTTAGTTTAGGTTAGGTTAGTTTAGTTTAGTTTCGTTTAGTTTAGTTTAGGTTAGGTTAGGTTTGGTTTGGTTAGGTTAGGTTAGGTTAGTTTAGCTAATTTTAGTTTAGTTTATAGTTTCGTTAATTTAGTTTAGTTTAGTTTAGTGTATAGTTAAGTTTATAGTTTAGTTTAGTTTATGGTTTAGTATAGTTTAGTTTAGTATAGTTTAACTTAGTTTAGTTTAGATTCGTTTAGTTTAGTTTAGGTTAAGTTAGGTTAGGTATGGTTAGGTTAATTTAGTTTAGTTTAGTTTAATTTAGTTTATTTAATTTATAGTTTATTTAAATTTAGTTTAGTTTATAGTTTAGATTATAGTTTAGTTTATTTTATATGTTAGTTTAGTTTAGTTAATGTTAGGTTAGTTTAGTTTAGTTTAGTTTAGTTTCGGTTAGGTGTGGTTAGGATAGTTTAGTTTAGTTTAGTTTAGTTTTAGTTTATAGTTTAGTTTATTTTATACTTAAGTTCATAGTTTAATTTATAGTTTAGTTTAGGCTATTTTAGATTAGTTTAGTTTAGTTTGGTTTAGTTTAGGTTAGGTTTGTTTAGGTTAATTTAGTAAAGTTTAGTTTAGTTTTGTTTATTTAGTTTATTTTATAGTTTAGTTTAGTTAAGTTTAGTTTAGTTTAATTTAGTTTAGTTTAGTTTTGTTTAATTTAGTTTAGTTTAGTTTTGTTTAATTTAGATTAGTTTAATTTAGTTTAGTTTTGTTTAGATCAGGTTAGGTTGTTTAGGTTAGTTTAGTTTAGTTTAGTTTAGCTAAGTTTAGTTTAGTTTATAGTTTCGGTAATTTATTTTAGTTTAATTTAGTGTATAGTTAGGTTTATAGTTTAGTTTAGTTTATAGTTTATTTTATAGTTTAGTATATTTTAGTTTAGTTTAGTTTAGTTTAGCTTATTTTAGTTTAGTTTCGTTTAGTTTAGGGTAAATAAGGTTAGGTTAGATTGGGTTAAGTTAGTTTAGTTTAGTTTTGTTTAGGTTAGTATAAGTTTGGTTAGGTTAGTTTAGTTCATTTTATTTTAATTTAGTGTAATTAATATATAGTTTAGTTAAATTTAGTTTAGTTTATAGTTTAGATTATAGTTTAGTTTAGTTCATTTTATATTTTAGTTTTGTTTAGTTTAGGTTAGGTTAGGTTAGTTTAGTTTAGTTTATTTTAGGTTAGGTTAGTTTGGGTTAGAATAGTTTAGTTTAGTTTAGTTTATTTTTAATTTATAGTTTATTTTAGTTTTGTGAATACTCAAGTTTATAATTTATTTTATAATCTAGTTTAAAAATTTAGTTTAGGCTATTTTGGATTAGTTTAGCTTAGTTTAGTTTAGTTTAGTTTAGTTTAGAATAGGTTAGGTTAGGTTAATTTAGTATTGTTTAGTTTAGTTTAGTTTATTTAATTTATTTTATAGTTTAGTTTATAGTTTAGTTTAGTTAAGTTTAGTTTAGTTTATTGTTTAGTTTGCTTTAGTTTAGTTTTGTTTAATTTATTTTAGTTTAGTTTACTTTAGTTTAGTTTAGGTTAGGTTAGCTTAGGTTATGTTAGGTGAGTTTATTTTAGTTTAGTAAATTACTTTAGTTTAGGTTAGGATAGTTTAGATCAGTTTAGTTTATTTTTTGCTTAGTTTAGTTTAGTTTCGTTTAGTTTAGGGTAGGTAAGGTTAGGTTGGGTTGGGTTAAGTTAGTTTAGTTTAGTTTTGTTTAGGTTAGGTTAGGCTTGGTTAGGTTAGTTTAGTTCATTTTATTTTAATTTAGTGTAGTTAATTTATAGTTTAGTTAAATTTAGTTTAGTTTATAGTTTAGATTATAGTTTTGTTTAGTTTAGGTTAGGTTAGTTTAGTTTAGTTTATTTTAGGTTAGGTTAGTTTGGGTTAGAATAGTTTAGTTTAGTTTAGTTTATTTTTAATTTATAGTTTATTTTAGTTTTGTGAATACTTAAGTTTATCGTTTAGTTTATAATCTAGTTTATAGTGTAGTTTAGGCTATTTTGGATTAGTTTAGTATAGTTTAGTTTAGTTTATTTTAGTTTAGAATAGGTTAGGTTAGGTTAATTTAGTATTGTTTAGTTTAGTTTAGTTTATTTAATTTATTTTATAGTTTAGTTTATAGTTTAGTTTAGTTAAGTTTAGTTTATTGTTTAGTTTGCTTTAGTTTAGTTTTGTTTAATTTATTTAAGTTTAGTTTAGTTTAGTTTCGTTTAGGTTAGGGTAGGTTATGTTAATTTAGGTTAGCTTAGTTAGTTTAGTTTAGGTTAGATTAAGTTAGGTTAGGTTAGTTAAGTTTAGTTTAGTTAAGTTAAGTTTAGTTTAATTTATAGTTTAGTTTAGTTTACTTTAGTTTATAGTTTAGTTTAGTTTAGTTTATTTTAGTTTAAAGTTTAGTTTATACTTTCGTTTACTTAAGTTAATAATTTTGTTTATGGTTTAGTTTAGTTTAGTTTAATTATGTTTTATTTAGTTTAGTTTAGTTTCGTTTAGGTTTAGTTAGGTTAGGTTAGTTTAGTTTAATTCTATTTAGGTTAGGTTAGGTAATTTTAGGTTAGTATAGTTTAGTTAATTTATTTTAGTTAATAGTTCAGTATAGTTTACAGTTTAGTTTATAGTTTAGTTCAGTTTATAGTGTAGTTTATAGTTTAGTTTAGTTTAGTTTCGTTTAGGTTATGTTAGGTTAGGTTAGGTTGGATTAGCTTAGTTTAGTTTAGTTTAGTTTAGGTTAGGTTCGGTTACGTTATGTTATGTTAGCTTATGTTAGTTTAGTTTAGTTTAGTTTAGTCTATTTTAGTTAAGTTTAGTTTAGTTTATAGTTTAGTTTATATTAGTTTATTTATTAGTTTATAGTTAAGTATATAGTTTAGTTTAGTTTAGTTTAGTTTAGCTTAGTTTGTTTATTTTAGATTAGTATAGCTTACGTTACGTTAGGTTAAAGCTAACTTAACGTATGCTAACGTAGGTTAGGTTCGTTTAGTTTAGTTTAATTAGATTAGGTTAGGTTAAGTTAGGTTACTTTAGCTTAGTTTAGTTTAGTTTAGATAATTTATGGTTTAGTTTAGTTAAGTTTAATTTATAGATCAGTATATAGTTTACTTTAGTTTATAGTTCAGTTTAGGTTAGATTAGTTTAAGTTAGATTAGGTTAGATTAGTTTAGTTTAGTTTAGTTTCGGTTAGGTTAGATTAGGTTACATTAAGTTAGTTTAGGTTAGCTTAGTTTAGTTTAGTTTAGTATAGTTAAGTTTAGTTAAGTTTTGTTTAGTTTACAGTTTAGTTTAGTTAAGTTTAGTTTATAATTTAGTTTATAGTTCAGTTTAGTTTAGTTCATACTTTATTTTAGTTTACTTTAGTTTCAGTTTTAGTTTAGTTTAGTTTAGGTTAGGTTAGGTGAAGTTAGGTTACTTTAGTTTAGTTAAGTTTAATTTAGTTTAGTTTAGTGTAGTTTAGATTAGGTTAGGTTAGATTAGTTTAGTTTAGTTTAGGTTAGGTTAGGTTAGGACAGTTTAGTTTAGTTTATTTTAGTTTAGTTTAGTTTAGTTTATAGTTTAGTTTATAGTTTAAATTAGTTTAGTTTAGATTAGTTTAGTTTAGTTTAGTTTAGTTTAGGTTAGGTTATGTTAGGTGATTTTAGTTTAGTTTAGTTTAGGTTAGGTTAGTTTAATTTAGTTTCGTTTAGTTTAGTTTAGTTTAGGTTAAGTTAGGTTTAGTTTGGTTAGGTTAGGTTAGGTTAGGTTAGTTTAGCTAATTTTAGTTTAGTTTATAGTTTCGTTAATTTAGTTTAGTTTAGTTTAGTGTATAGTTAAGTTTATAGTTTAGTTTAGTTTATGGTTTAGTATAGTTTAGTTTAGTTTAGTTTAACTTAGTTTAGTTTAGATTCGTTTAGTTTAGTTTAGGTTAAGTTAGGTTAGGTTTTGTTAGGTTAATTTAGTTTAGTTTAGTTTAATTTAGTTTATTTAATTTATATTTTAGTTAAATTTAGTTTAGTTTATAGTTTAGATTATAGTTTAGTTTATTTTATATTTTAGTTTAGTTTAGTTTATGTTAGGTTAGTTTAGTTTAGTTTAGTTTAGTTTCGTTAGGTGTGGTTATGATAGTTTAGTTTAGTTTAGTTTAGTTTTATTTTATAGTTTAGTTTAGTTTATTTTATACTTAAGTTCATAGTTTAGTTTATAGTTTAGTTTAGGCTATTTTAGATTAGTTTAGTTTAGTTGGGTTTATTTTAGTTTAGTTTAGGTTAGGTGAGCATAGGTTAGTTTAGTTTAATTTAGATTAGGTTATTTAGGTTACGTTATGTTAGGTTAGTTTAGTTTTGTTTAGTTTATGTTAGGTTATGTTAGGTTAGGTTATGTTAGTTTAGTTTAGTTTAGCTTAGTTTAGCTTAGGTTAGGTTAGTTTAGGTAATTTTACTTTAGTTTAGTTTAGTTTAGTTTATAGTTTAGTATAGTTTATAGTTTAGTTTATAGTTTACTTTAGTTTATAGTGTAGTTAATTTAGTTTAGTTTCGTTTCGTTTAGGTTAGGTTCGGTTACGTTAGGTTATGTTTTGTTAAGTTAGTTTAGTTTAGTTTAGTTATGTTTAGTTTAGTTTATAGTTTAGTTTATTAATTAGTTTAGTTTAGTTTATAGTTAAGTATATAGTTTAGTATAGTTTAGTTTAGTGTAGTTTAGTTTAGATTAGCTTAGTTAGTTTATTTTGGATTAGTTTACTTTACGTTACGTTAGGTTAGGTTAATTTATTTTAGTTTAGGTAAGGTTAAGTCAGGTTACTTTAGTTTAGCATAGTTTAGTTTAGTTTAGATAATTTATAGTTTAGTTTAGTTTAGTTTCGGTTAGTTTAGGTTAGGTTAGATTAATTTAATTAAGGTTGGGATAGTTTAGTTCAGTTTAGTTTAGTTTAGTTAAGCTTAGTTAGTTTCGTTTAGATTAGTATAGTTTACGTTAGGTTAGGTTAGGTTAGGTAAGTTTAGTTCTCTTTAGGTTAGGTTAGGTTAGGTGAAGTTAGGTTACTTTAGTTTAGTTAAGTTTAATTTATTTTAGTTTAGTGTAGTTTAGATTAGGTTAGGTTAGGTTAGATTAGTTTAGTTTAGTTTAGGTTAGGTTAGGTTAGGATAGTTTAGTTTAGTTTATTTTACTTTAGTTTAGTTTAGTTTATAGTTTAGTTTATAGTTTAAATTAGTTTAGTTTAGATTAGTTTAGTTAAGTTTAGTTTACTTAAGTTTAGTTTAGGTTAGGTTAGGTTAGGTTAGGTTAGGTTAGGTGATGTTAGGTTTGGTTAGTGTAGTTTAGTTTAGTTTAGTTAAGTTCTGTTTATATTAGGTTAGGTTAATTTAATTTAGTTTAGTTTAGTTTAGGTTAGGTTAGGTGAGTTTAGTTTAGTTTAGTTTAGGTTAGGTTAGGTTAGGTTAGGTTAGTTTAGGTTAGGTTATGTTAGGTTTGGTTAGTGTAGTTTAGTTTAGTTTAGTTAAGTTCAGTTTATATTAGGTTAGGTTAATTTAATTTAGTTTAGTTTAGTTTAGTTTAGGTTAGGTTAGGTGAGTTTAGTTTAGTTTAGTTTAGTTTAGGTTAGGTTAGGTTAGGTTAGGTTATGTTAGGTTATGTTAGGTTATGTTAGGTTAGGTTAGTGTAGTTTAGTTTAGTTTAGATTTGACTCGTTTAGTTTATAATTTAGTTTATAGTTCAGTTTATTTTGGTTTAGTATAGTTTAGTTTTGTTTAATTTAGTTTTGTTTAATTTAGTTTTGTTTAATTTATTTTAATTTAGTTTAGTTTAGTTTAGTATATAGTTTAATTTTTAATTTAGTTTAGTTTAGTTTATAGTTTAGTTTAGTTTATGGTTAATTTATAGTTTAGTTTAGTTTATTTTAGTTTAGTTCAGTTTAGGATATGTCAGGTTAGTTTAGGTTAGTTTACTTTAGTTTAGTATAGTTTATAGTCTGGATTTGTCTAGTTTAGTTTATAGTTCAGTTTAGTTGAGTTTATTTTAATTTAGTTTAATTAAATTTTCTTTACTGTACAATTTAGTTTAGTTTAGTTTAGTTTATAGTTTAGTTTAGTTTAGTTTATGGTTAAGTTTATACTTTTGTTCAGTTATATTAGTTTAGTTTAGTATAGTTTAGCTCAGGTTAGCTTAGGTTAGGTTAATTTAGTTTAGTTTAGGTTAAGTTAGGTTAGGTTAGGTTACTTTAGTTAAGTTTAGTTTAGTTTAGTTAATTTATACTTTAGTTTAGTTTAGCATATAGTTTTGTTTAGTTTAGTTTATAGTATAGTATAGTTTAGTTTAGTTTAGTTTAGGGTAGGTTAGATTAGTTAAGTTTATTTTAGTTTAGGTTAGGTTTGGTTAGGGTAGTTTAGTTAAGTTTATAGTTTAGTTTAGGTTAGGTTACGTTAGGTTAGGCTAGGTTAGGTTAGTTTAGTTTAGATTAGTTTAGTTTACTTTACTTTAGTTTTGTTTAGTTTTGTTTAGGTTAGGTTAGGTTAGTTTAGGTTAGGTTAGGTTAGCGTATTTTGGTTTAGTTTAGTTTAGTTAAGTTTTGTTTAGTTTATAGTTTAGTTTAGTTTAGTTTAGCTTGGTTTAGTTTAGGTTGGGTTAGGTTAGTTTAGTTTAGTTTAGTTTGGTTTATTTTAGTTTAGTTTAGGTTAGGTGAGCATAGGTTAGTTTAGTTTAATTTAGATTAGGTTATTTAGGTTAGGTTATGTTAAAGTTAGTTTAGTTTAGTTTAGTTTATGTTAGTTTAGGTTAGGTTAGGTTAGGTTATGTTAGTTTAGTTTAGTTTAGGTTAGTTTAGCTTAGGTTAGGTTAGTTTAGGTTATTTTACTTTAGTTTAGTTTAGTTTAGTTTATAGTTTAGTATAGTTTATAGTTTAGTTTATAGTTTACTTTAGTTTATACTGTAGTTTAGTTTAGTTTAGTTTCGTTTCGTTTAGGTTAGGATCGGTTACGTTAGGTTATGTTAGGTTAAGTTAGTTTAGTTTAGTTTAGTTATGTTTAGTTTAGTTTTGTTTAATTTAGACAAGTTTAGTTTTGTTTAATTTAGTTTAGTTTAATTTAGTTTAGTTTAGTTAAGATCAGGTTAGGTTGTTTAGGTTAGTTTAGTTTAGTTCAGTTTAGCTAAGTTTAGTTTAGTTTATAGTTTCGGTAATTTATTTTAGTTTAATTTAGTGTATAGTTAGGTTTATAGTTTAGTTTAGTTTATAGTTTATTTTATAGTTTAGTATATTTTAGTTTAGTTTAGTTTTTGCTTAGTTTAGTTTAGTTTCGTTTAGTTTAGGGTAGGTAAGGTTAGGTTGGGTTCGGTTAAGTTAGTTTAGTTTAGTTTTGTTTAGGTTAGGTTAGGCTTGGTTAGGTTAGTTTAGTTCATTTTATTTTAATTTAGTGTAGTTAATTTATAGTTTAGTTAAATTTAGTTTAGTTTATAGTTTAGATTATAGTTTAGTTTAGTTCATTTTATATTTAATTTTAGTTTAGTTTAGGTTAGGTTATGTTAGGTGAGTTTAGTTTAGTTTAGTTTAGGTTAGGTTAGTTTAGTTTAGTTTCGTTTAGTTTAGTTTAGTTTAGGTTAAGTTAGGTTTAGTTTGGTTAGGTTAGGTTAGATTAGTTTAGCTAATTTTAGTTTAGTTTATAGTTTCGTTAATTTAGTTTAGTTTAGTTTAGTGTATAGTTAAGTTTATAGTTTAGTTTAGTTTATGGTTTAGTATAGTTTAGTTTAGTTTAGTTTAACTTAGTTTAGTTTAGATTCGTTTAGTTTAGTTTAGGTTAAGTTAGGTTAGGTTTTGTTAGGTTAATTTAGTTTAGTTTAGTTTAATTTAGTTTATTTTATTTATATTTTAGTTAAATTTAGTTTAGTTTACAGTTTAGATTATAGTTTAGTTTATTTTATATTTTAGTTTAGTTTAGTTTAGTTATGTTTAGTTTAGTTTATAGTTTAGTTTATTAATTAGTTTAGTTTAGTTTATAGTTAAGTATATAGTTTAGTATAGTTTAGTTTAGTGTAGTTTAGTTTAGATTAGCTTAGTTAGTTTATTTTGGATTAGTTTACTTTACGTTACGTTAGGTTAGGTTAATTTATTTTAGTTTAGGTAAGGTTAAGTCAGGTTACTTTAGTTTAGCATAGTTTAGTTTAGTTTAGATAATTTATAGTTTAGTTTAGTTTAGTTTCGGTTAGTTTAGGTTAGGTTAGATTAATTTAATTAAGGTTGGGATAGTTTAGTTCAGTTTAGTTTAGTTTAGTTAAGCTTAGTTAGTTTCGTTTAGATTAGTATAGTTTACGTTAGGTTAGGTTAGGTTAGGTAAGTTTAGTTCTCTTTAGGTTAGGTTAGGTTAGGTGAAGTTAGGTTACTTTAGTTTAGTTAAGTTTAATTTATTTTAGTTTAGTGTAGTTTAGATTAGGTTAGGTTAGGTTAGATTAGTTTAGTTTAGTTTAGGTTAGGTTAGGTTAGGATAGTTTAGTTTAGTTTATTTTACTTTAGTTTAGTTTAGTTTATAGTTTAGTTTATAGTTTAAATTAGTTTAGTTTAGATTAGTTTAGTCAAGTTTAGTTTACTTAAGTTTAGTTTAGGTTAGGTTACGTTAGGTTAGGTTAGGTTAGGTTATGTTAGGTTTGGTTAGTGTAGTTTAGTTTAGTTAAGATCAGTTTGTATTAGGTTAGGTTAATATAATTTAGTTTAGTTTAGGTTAGGTTAGGTGAGTTTAATTTAGTTTAGTTTAGTTTACGTTAGGTTAGGTTAGGTTAGGTTATGTTAGGTTAGGTTAGTGTAGTTTAGTTTAGTTTAGTTTAGATTTGACTCGTTTAGTTTATAATTTAATTTATAGTTCAGTTTAGTTTCGTTTAGTATAGTTTAGTTTAGTTTAACTTAGTTTTGTTTAATTTATTTTAATTTAGTTTTGTATATAGTTTAATTTTTAATATGGTTAATTTAGTTTATAGTTTAGTTTATGGTTTAGTTTAGTTTAGTTTGGTTTGGTTTAGTTTAGTTCTGTTTGTTTTAGTTTCGTTTGGTTTAGGTTAGGTTAGCTTAGTTTAGTTTAGTTTAGTTAAGCTTAGTTAGTTTCGTTTAGATTAGTATAGTTTACGTTAGGTTAGGTTAGGTTAGGTAAGTTTAGTTCTCTTTAGGTTAGGTTAGGTTAGGTGAAGTTAGGTTACTTTAGTTTAGTTAAGTTTAATTTATTTTAGTTTAGTGTAGTTTAGATTAGGTTAGGTTAGGTTAGATTAGTTTAGTTTAGTTTAGGTTAGGTTAGGTTAGGATAGTTTAGTTTAGTTTATTTTACTTTAGTTTAGTTTAGTTTATAGTTTAGTTTATAGTTTAAATTAGTTTAGTTTAGATTAGTTTAGTTAAGTTTAGTTTACTTAAGTTTAGTTTAGGTTAGGTTAGGTTAGGTTAGGTTAGGTTAGGTGATGTTAGGTTTGGTTAGTGTAGTTTAGTTTAGTTTAGTTAAGTTCTGTTTATATTAGGTTAGGTTAATTTAATTTAGTTTAGTTTAGTTTAGGTTAGGTTAGGTGAGTTTAGTTTAGTTTAGTTTAGGTTAGGTTAGGTTAGGTTAGGTTAGTTTAGGTTAGGTTATGTTAGGTTTGGTTAGTGTAGTTTAGTTTAGTTTAGTTAAGTTCAGTTTATATTAGGTTAGGTTAATTTAATTTAGTTTAGTTTAGTTTAGTTTAGGTTAGGTTAGGTGAGTTTAGTTTAGTTTAGTTTAGTTTAGGTTAGGTTAGGTTAGGTTAGGTTATGTTAGGTTATGTTAGGTTATGTTAGGTTAGGTTAGTGTAGTTTAGTTTAGTTTAGATTTGACTCGTTTAGTTTATAATTTAGTTTATAGTTCAGTTTATTTTGGTTTAGTATAGTTTAGTTTTGTTTAATTTAGTTTTGTTTAATTTAGTTTTGTTTAATTTATTTTAATTTAGTTTAGTTTAGTTTAGTATATAGTTTAATTTTTAATTTAGTTTAGTTTAGTTTATAGTTTAGTTTAGTTTATGGTTAATTTATAGTTTAGTTTAGTTTATTTTAGTTTAGTTCAGTTTAGGATATGTCAGGTTAGTTTAGGTTAGTTTACTTTAGTTTAGTATAGTTTATAGTCTGGATTTGTCTAGTTTAGTTTATAGTTCAGTTTAGTTGAGTTTATTTTAATTTAGTTTAATTAAATTTTCTTTACTGTACAATTTAGTTTAGTTTAGTTTAGTTTATAGTTTAGTTTAGTTTAGTTTATGGTTAAGTTTATACTTTTGTTCAGTTATATTAGTTTAGTTTAGTATAGTTTAGCTCAGGTTAGCTTAGGTTAGGTTAATTTAGTTTAGTTTAGGTTAAGTTAGGTTAGGTTAGGTTACTTTAGTTAAGTTTAGTTTAGTTTAGTTAATTTATACTTTAGTTTAGTTTAGCATATAGTTTTGTTTAGTTTAGTTTATAGTATAGTATAGTTTAGTTTAGTTTAGTTTAGGGTAGGTTAGATTAGTTAAGTTTATTTTAGTTTAGGTTAGGTTTGGTTAGGGTAGTTTAGTTAAGTTTATAGTTTAGTTTAGGTTAGGTTACGTTAGGTTAGGCTAGGTTAGGTTAGTTTAGTTTAGATTAGTTTAGTTTACTTTACTTTAGTTTTGTTTAGTTTTGTTTAGGTTAGGTTAGGTTAGTTTAGGTTAGGTTAGGTTAGCGTATTTTGGTTTAGTTTAGTTTAGTTAAGTTTTGTTTAGTTTATAGTTTAGTTTAGTTTAGTTTAGCTTGGTTTAGTTTAGGTTGGGTTAGGTTAGTTTAGTTTAGTTTAGTTTGGTTTATTTTAGTTTAGTTTAGGTTAGGTGAGCATAGGTTAGTTTAGTTTAATTTAGATTAGGTTATTTAGGTTAGGTTATGTTAAAGTTAGTTTAGTTTAGTTTAGTTTATGTTAGTTTAGGTTAGGTTAGGTTAGGTTATGTTAGTTTAGTTTAGTTTAGGTTAGTTTAGCTTAGGTTAGGTTAGTTTAGGTTATTTTACTTTAGTTTAGTTTAGTTTAGTTTATAGTTTAGTATAGTTTATAGTTTAGTTTATAGTTTACTTTAGTTTATACTGTAGTTTAGTTTAGTTTAGTTTCGTTTCGTTTAGGTTAGGATCGGTTACGTTAGGTTATGTTAGGTTAAGTTAGTTTAGTTTAGTTTAGTTTAGTTATGTTTAGTTTAGTTTTGTTTAATTTAGACAAGTTTAGTTTTGTTTAATTTAGTTTAGTTTAATTTAGTTTAGTTTAGTTAAGATCAGGTTAGGTTGTTTAGGTTAGTTTAGTTTAGTTCAGTTTAGCTAAGTTTAGTTTAGTTTATAGTTTCGGTAATTTATTTTAGTTTAATTTAGTGTATAGTTAGGTTTATAGTTTAGTTTAGTTTATAGTTTATTTTATAGTTTAGTATATTTTAGTTTAGTTTAGTTTTTGCTTAGTTTAGTTTAGTTTCGTTTAGTTTAGGGTAGGTAAGGTTAGGTTGGGTTCGGTTAAGTTAGTTTAGTTTAGTTTTGTTTAGGTTAGGTTAGGCTTGGTTAGGTTAGTTTAGTTCATTTTATTTTAATTTAGTGTAGTTAATTTATAGTTTAGTTAAATTTAGTTTAGTTTATAGTTTAGATTATAGTTTAGTTTAGTTCATTTTATATTTAATTTTAGTTTAGTTTAGGTTAGGTTATGTTAGGTGAGTTTAGTTTAGTTTAGTTTAGGTTAGGTTAGTTTAGTTTAGTTTCGTTTAGTTTAGTTTAGTTTAGGTTAAGTTAGGTTTAGTTTGGTTAGGTTAGGTTAGATTAGTTTAGCTAATTTTAGTTTAGTTTATAGTTTCGTTAATTTAGTTTAGTTTAGTTTAGTGTATAGTTAAGTTTATAGTTTAGTTTAGTTTATGGTTTAGTATAGTTTAGTTTAGTTTAGTTTAACTTAGTTTAGTTTAGATTCGTTTAGTTTAGTTTAGGTTAAGTTAGGTTAGGTTTTGTTAGGTTAATTTAGTTTAGTTTAGTTTAATTTAGTTTATTTTATTTATATTTTAGTTAAATTTAGTTTAGTTTACAGTTTAGATTATAGTTTAGTTTATTTTATATTTTAGTTTAGTTTAGTTTAGTTATGTTTAGTTTAGTTTATAGTTTAGTTTATTAATTAGTTTAGTTTAGTTTATAGTTAAGTATATAGTTTAGTATAGTTTAGTTTAGTGTAGTTTAGTTTAGATTAGCTTAGTTAGTTTATTTTGGATTAGTTTACTTTACGTTACGTTAGGTTGGGTTAATTTATTTTAGTTTAGGTAAGGTTAAGTCAGGTTACTTTAGTTTAGCATAGTTTAGTTTAGTTTAGATAATTTATAGTTTAGTTTAGTTTAGTTTCGGTTAGTTTAGGTTAGGTTAGATTAATTTAATTAAGGTTGGGATAGTTTAGTTCAGTTTAGTTTAGTTTAGTTAAGCTTAGTTAGTTTCGTTTAGATTAGTATAGTTTACGTTAGGTTAGGTTAGGTTAGGTAAGTTTAGTTCTCTTTAGGTTAGGTTAGGTTAGGTGAAGTTAGGTTACTTTAGTTTAGTTAAGTTTAATTTATTTTAGTTTAGTGTAGTTTAGATTAGGTTAGGTTAGGTTAGATTAGTTTAGTTTAGTTTAGGTTAGGTTAGGTTAGGATAGTTTAGTTTAGTTTATTTTACTTTAGTTTAGTTTAGTTTATAGTTTAGTTTATAGTTTAAATTAGTTTAGTTTAGATTAGTTTAGTCAAGTTTAGTTTACTTAAGTTTAGTTTAGGTTAGGTTACGTTAGGTTAGGTTAGGTTAGGTTATGTTAGGTTTGGTTAGTGTAGTTTAGTTTAGTTAAGATCAGTTTGTATTAGGTTAGGTTAATATAATTTAGTTTAGTTTAGGTTAGGTTAGGTGAGTTTAATTTAGTTTAGTTTAGTTTACGTTAGGTTAGGTTAGGTTAGGTTATGTTAGGTTAGGTTAGTGTAGTTTAGTTTAGTTTAGTTTAGATTTGACTCGTTTAGTTTATAATTTAATTTATAGTTCAGTTTAGTTTCGTTTAGTATAGTTTAGTTTAGTTTAACTTAGTTTTGTTTAATTTATTTTAATTTAGTTTTGTATATAGTTTAATTTTTAATATGGTTAATTTAGTTTATAGTTTAGTTTATGGTTTAGTTTAGTTTAGTTTGGTTTGGTTTAGTTTAGTTCTGTTTGTTTTAGTTTCGTTTGGTTTAGGTTAGGTTAGCTTAGTTTAGTTTAGTTTAATTTAGGTTAGGTTCGGTTAGGTTAGTTTAGTTTATTTTAGGTTAGTTCAGGTTAGGTTAGGTTAGGTTAGTTAAATTTAATTTAGTTAGATTATAATTTAGTTTATAGTTTAGTTTAGTTTAGTTTATTGTTTAGTTTAGTTAAATTTAGTTTAGGTTAGGTAAGGTTAGGTTAGGTTAGTTTAGTTTAGTATAGTTTAGTTTAGTTTAGTTTAGTGAATTTAGTTTAGTTTAGTTTAGGTTTTAGTTAAGCTTAGTTAGTTTGTTTAGATTAGTATAGTTTACTTTAGGTTAGGTTACGTATTTTTAGTTTAGTTTAGGTTAGGTTAGGTTAGGTGAAGTTATGTTAATTTAGTTTAGTTTAGTTTATTTTAGTTTATTTATAGTTTAGCTTAGTTTATAATTTAGTTTAGTTTAGTTTATAGTTTAGTTTATGGTTTAGTTTAGTTTCGTTTGGTTTGGTTTAAATTAGTTCTGTTTCGTTTAGTTTAGTTTAGTTTAGGTTAGGTTAGCTTAGTTTAGTTTACTTTAGTTTAGTTTAGGTTAGGTTAGCTTAGGTTATGTTAGGTGAGTTTAGTTTAGTTTAGTTTAGGTTAGGTTAGTTTAGTTTAGTTTCGTTTAGTTTAGTTTAGGTTAGGTTAGGTTTGGTTTGGTTAGGTTAGGTTAGGTTAGTTTAGCTAATTTTAGTTTAGTTTATAGTTTCGTTAATTTAGTTTAGTTTAGTTTAGTGTATAGTTTAGTTTATAGTTTAGTTTAGTTTATGGTTTAGTATAGTTTAGTTTAGTATAGTTTAACTTAGTTTAGTTTAGATTCGTTTAGTTTAGTTTAGGTTAAGTTAGGTTAGGTATGGTTAGGTTAATTTAGTTTAGTTTAGTTTAATTTAGTTTATTTAATTTATAGTTTATTTAAATTTAGTTTAGTTTATAGTTTAGATTATAGTTTAGTTTATTTTATATGTTAGTTTAGTTTAGTTAATGTTAGGTTAGTTTAGTTTAGTTTAGTTTAGTTTCGGTTAGGTGTGGTTAGGATAGTTTAGTTTAGTTTAGTTTAGTTTTAGTTTATAGTTTAGTTTAGTTTATTTTATACTTAAGTTCATAGTTTAATTTATAGTTTAGTTTAGGCTATTTTAGATTAGTTTAGTTTAGTTTGGTTTAGTTTAGGTTAGGTTTGTTTAGGTTAATTTAGTAAAGTTTAGTTTAGTTTTGTTTATTTAGTTTATTTTATAGTTTAGTTTAGTTAAGTTTAGTTTAGTTTAATTTAGTTTAGTTTAGTTTTGTTTAATTTAGTTTAGTTTAGTTTTGTTTAATTTAGATTAGTTTAATTTAGTTTAGTTTTGTTTAGATCAGGTTAGGTTGTTTAGGTTAGTTTAGTTTAGTTTAGTTTAGCTAAGTTTAGTTTAGTTTATAGTTTCGGTAATTTATTTTAGTTTAATTTAGTGTATAGTTAGGTTTATAGTTTAGTTTAGTTTATAGTTTATTTTATAGTTTAGTATATTTTAGTTTAGTTTAGTTTAGTTTAGCTTAGTTTAGTTTAGTTTCGTTTAGTTTAGGGTAAATAAGGTTAGGTTAGATTGGGTTAAGTTAGTTTAGTTTAGTTTTGTTTAGGTTAGTATAAGTTTGGTTAGGTTAGTTTAGTTCATTTTATTTTAATTTAGTGTAATTAATATATAGTTTAGTTAAATTTAGTTTAGTTTATAGTTTAGATTATAGTTTAGTTTAGTTCATTTTATATTTTAGTTTTGTTTAGTTTAGGTTAGGTTAGGTTAGTTTAGTTTAGTTTATTTTAGGTTAGGTTAGTTTGGGTTAGAATAGTTTAGTTTAGTTTAGTTTATTTTTAATTTATAGTTTATTTTAGTTTTGTGAATACTCAAGTTTATAATTTATTTTATAATCTAGTTTAAAAATTTAGTTTAGGCTATTTTGGATTAGTTTAGCTTAGTTTAGTTTAGTTTAGTTTAGTTTAGAATAGGTTAGGTTAGGTTAATTTAGTATTGTTTAGTTTAGTTTAGTTTATTTAATTTATTTTATAGTTTAGTTTATAGTTTAGTTTAGTTAAGTTTAGTTTAGTTTATTGTTTAGTTTGCTTTAGTTTAGTTTTGTTTAATTTATTTTAGTTTAGTTTACTTTAGTTTAGTTTAGGTTAGGTTAGCTTAGGTTATGTTAGGTGAGTTTATTTTAGTTTAGTAAATTACTTTAGTTTAGGTTAGGATAGTTTAGATCAGTTTAGTTTAGTTTTTGCTTAGTTTAGTTTAGTTTCGTTTAGTTTAGGGTAGGTAAGGTTAGGTTGGGTTGGGTTAAGTTAGTTTAGTTTAGTTTTGTTTAGGTTAGGTTAGGCTTGGTTAGGTTAGTTTAGTTCATTTTATTTTAATTTAGTGTAGTTAATTTATAGTTTAGTTAAATTTAGTTTAGTTTATAGTTTAGATTATAGTTTTGTTTAGTTTAGGTTAGGTTAGTTTAGTTTAGTTTATTTTAGGTTAGGTTAGTTTGGGTTAGAATAGTTTAGTTTAGTTTAGTTTATTTTTAATTTATAGTTTATTTTAGTTTTGTGAATACTTAAGTTTATCGTTTAGTTTATAATCTAGTTTATAGTGTAGTTTAGGCTATTTTGGATTAGTTTAGTATAGTTTAGTTTAGTTTATTTTAGTTTAGAATAGGTTGGGTTAGGTTAATTTAGTATTGTTTAGTTTAGTTTAGTTTATTTAATTTATTTTATAGTTTAGTTTATAGTTTAGTTTAGTTAAGTTTAGTTTATTGTTTAGTTTGCTTTAGTTTAGTTTTGTTTAATTTATTTAAGTTTAGTTTAGTTTAGTTTCGTTTAGGTTAGGGTAGGTTATGTTAATTTAGGTTAGCTTAGTTAGTTTAGTTTAGGTTAGATTAAGTTAGGTTAGGTTAGTTAAGTTTAGTTTAGTTAAGTTAAGTTTAGTTTAATTTATAGTTTAGTTTAGTTTACTTTAGTTTATAGTTTAGTTTAGTTTAGTTTATTTTAGTTTAAAGTTTAATTTATACTTTCGTTTACTTAAGTTAATAATTTTGTTTATGGTTTAGTTTAGTTTAGTTTAATTATGTTTTATTTAGTTTAGTTTAGTTTCGTTTAGGTTTAGTTAGGTTAGGTTAGTTTAGTTTAATTCTATTTAGGTTAGGTTAGGTAATTTTAGGTTAGTATAGTTTAGTTAATTTATTTTAGTTAATAGTTCAGTATAGTTTACAGTTTAGTTTATAGTTTAGTTCAGTTTATAGTGTAGTTTATAGTTTAGTTTAGTTTAGTTTCGTTTAGGTTATGTTAGGTTAGGTTAGGTTGGATTAGCTTAGTTTAGTTTAGTTTAGTTTAGGTTAGGTTCGGTTACGTTATGTTATGTTAGCTTATGTTAGTTTAGTTTAGTTTAGTTTAGTCTATTTTAGTTAAGTTTAGTTTAGTTTATAGTTTAGTTTATATTAGTTTATTTATTAGTTTATAGTTAAGTATATAGTTTAGTTTAGTTTAGTTTAGTTTAGCTTAGTTTGTTTATTTTAGATTAGTATAGCCTACGTTACGTTAGGTTAAAGCTAACTTAACGTATGCTAACGTAGGTTAGGTTCGTTTAGTTTAGTTTAATTAGATTAGGTTAGGTTAAGTTAGGTTACTTTAGCTTAGTTTAGTTTAGTTTAGATAATTTATGGTTTAGTTTAGTTAAGTTTAATTTATAGATCAGTATATAGTTTACTTTAGTTTATAGTTCAGTTTAGGTTAGATTAGTTTAAGTTAGATTAGGTTAGATTAGTTTAGTTTAGTTTAGTTTCGGTTAGGTTAGATTAGGTTACATTAAGTTAGTTTAGGTTAGCTTAGTTTAGTTTAGTTTAGTATAGTTAAGTTTAGTTAAGTTTTGTTTAGTTTACAGTTTAGTTTAGTTAAGTTTAGTTTATAATTTAGTTTATAGTTCAGTTTAGTTTAGTTCATACTTTATTTTAGTTTACTTTAGTTTCAGTTTTAGTTTAGTTTAGTTTAGGTTAGGTTAGGTGAAGTTAGGTTACTTTAGTTTAGTTAAGTTTAATTTAGTTTAGTTTAGTGTAGTTTAGATTAGGTTAGGTTAGATTAGTTTAGTTTAGTTTAGGTTAGGCTAGGTTAGGACAGTTTAGTTTAGTTTATTTTAGTTTAGTTTAGTTTAGTTTATAGTTTAGTTTATAGTTTAAATTAGTTTAGTTTAGATTAGTTTAGTTTAGTTTAGTTTAGTTTAGGTTAGGTTATGTTAGGTGATTTTAGTTTAGTTTAGTTTAGGTTAGGTTAGTTTAGTTTAGTTTCGTTTAGTTTAGTTTAGTTTAGGTTAAGTTAGGTTTAGTTTGGTTAGGTTAGGTTAGGTTAGGTTAGTTTAGCTAATTTTAGTTTAGTTTATAGTTTCGTTAATTTAGTTTAGTTTAGTTTAGTGTATAGTTAAGTTTATAGTTTAGTTTAGTTTATGGTTTAGTATAGTTTAGTTTAGTTTAGTTTAACTTAGTTTAGTTTAGATTCGTTTAGTTTAGTTTAGGTTAAGTTAGGTTAGGTTTTGTTAGGTTAATTTAGTTTAGTTTAGTTTAATTTAGTTTATTTAATTTATATTTTAGTTAAATTTAGTTTAGTTTATAGTTTAGATTATAGTTTAGTTTATTTTATATTTTAGTTTAGTTTAGTTTATGTTAGGTTAGTTTAGTTTAGTTTAGTTTCGTTAGGTGTGGTTATGATAGTTTAGTTTAGTTTAGTTTAGTTTTATTTTATAGTTTAGTTTAGTTTATTTTATACTTAAGTTCATAGTTTAGTTTATAGTTTAGGCTATTTTAGATTAGTTTAGTTTAGTTGGGTTTATTTTAGTTTAGTTTAGGTTAGGTGAGCATAGGTTAGTTTAGTTTAATTTAGATTAGGTTATTTAGGTTACGTTATGTTAGGTTAGTTTAGTTTTGTTTAGTTTATGTTAGGTTATGTTAGGTTAGGTTATGTTAGTTTAGTTTAGTTTAGCTTAGTTTAGCTTAGGTTAGGTTAGTTTAGGTAATTTTACTTTAGTTTAGTTTAGTTTAGTTTATAGTTTAGTATAGTTTATAGTTTAGTTTATAGTTTACTTTAGTTTATAGTGTAGTTAATTTAGTTTAGTTTCGTTTCGTTTAGGTTAGGTTCGGTTACGTTAGGTTATGTTTTGTTAAGTTAGTTTAGTTTAGTTTAGTTATGTTTAGTTTAGTTTATAGTTTAGTTTATTAATTAGTTTAGTTTAGTTTATAGTTAAGTATATAGTTTAGTATAGTTTAGTTTAGTGTAGTTTAGTTTAGATTAGCTTAGTTAGTTTATTTTGGATTAGTTTACTTTACGTTACGTTAGGTTAGGTTAATTTATTTTAGTTTAGGTAAGGTTAAGTCAGGTTACTTTAGTTTATCATAGTTTAGTTTAGTTTAGATAATTTATAGTTTAGTTTAGTTTAGTTTCGGTTAGTTTAGGTTAGGTTAGATTAATTTAATTAAGGTTGGGATAGTTTAGTTCAGTTTAGTTTAGTTTAGTTAAGCTTAGTTAGTTTCGTTTAGATTAGTATAGTTTACGTTAGGTTAGGTTAGGTTAGGTAAGTTTAGTTCTCTTTAGGTTAGGTTAGGTTAGGTGAAGTTAGGTTACTTTAGTTTAGTTAAGTTTAATTTATTTTAGTTTAGTGTAGTTTAGATTAGGTTAGGTTAGGTTAGATTAGTTTAGTTTAGTTTAGGTTAGGTTAGGTTAGGATAGTTTAGTTTAGTTTATTTTACTTTAGTTTAGTTTAGTTTATAGTTTAGTTTATAGTTTAAATTAGTTTAGTTTAGATTAGTTTAGTTAAGTTTAGTTTACTTAAGTTTAGTTTAGGTTAGGTTAGGTTAGGTTAGGTTAGGTTAGGTTAGGTTAGGTTATGTTAGGTTTGGTTAGTGTAGTTTAGTTTAGTTTAGTTAAGTTCAGTTTATATTAGGTTAGGTTAATTTAATTTAGTTTAGTTTAGTTTAGGTTAGGTTAGGTGAGTTTAGTTTAGTTTAGTTTAGTTTAGGTTAGGTTAGGTTAGGTTAGGTTAGTTTAGGTTAGGTTATGTTAGGTTTGGTTAGTGTAGTTTAGTTTAGTTTAGTTAAGTTCAGTTTATATTAGGTTAGGTTAATTTAATTTAGTTTAGTTTAGTTTAGGTTAGGTTAGGTGAGTTTAGTTTAGTTTAGTTTAGTTTAGGTTAGGTTAGGTTAGGTTAGGTTATGTTAGGTTATGTTAGGTTATGTTAGGTTAGGTTAGTGTAGTTTAGTTTAGTTTAGATTTGACTCGTTTAGTTTATAATTTAGTTTATAGTTCAGTTTATTTTGGTTTAGTATAGTTTAGTTTTGTTTAATTTAGTTTTGTTTAATTTATTTTAATTTAGTTTAGTTTAGTGTAGTATATAGTTTAATTTTTAATTTAGTTTAGTTTAGTTTATAGTTTAGTTTAGTTTATGGTTAATTTATAGTTTAGTTTAGTTTATTTTAGTTTAGTTCAGTTTAGGATATGTCAGGTTAGTTTAGGTTAGTTTACTTTAGTTTAGTATAGTTTATAGTCTGGATTTGTCTAGTTTAGTTTATAGTTCAGTTTAGTTGAGTTTATTTTAATTTAGTTTAATTAAATTTTCTTTACTGTACAATTTAGTTTAGTTTAGTTTAGTTTATAGTTTAGTTTAGTTTAGTTTATGGTTAAGTTTATACTTTTGTTCAGTTATATTAGTTTAGTTTATTATAGTTTAGCTCAGGTTAGCTTAGGTTAGGTTAATTTAGTTTAGTTTAGGTTAAGTTAGGTTAGGTTAGGTTACTTTAGTTAAGTTTAGTTTAGTTTAGTTAATTTATACTTTAGTTTAGTTTAGCATATAGTTTTGTTTAGTTTAGTTTATAGTATAGTATAGTTTAGTTTAGTTTAGTTTAGGGTAGGTTAGATTAGTTAAGTTTATTTTAGTTTAGGTTAGGTTTGGTTAGGGTATTTAGTTAAGTTTATAGTTTAGTTTAGGTTAGGTTACGTTAGGTTAGGCTAGGTTAGGTTAGTTTAGTTTAGATTAGTTTAGTTTACTTTACTTTAGTTTTGTTTAGTTTTGTTTAGGTTAGGTTAGTTTAGGTTAGGTTAGGTTAGCGTATTTTGGTTTAGTTTAGTTTAGTTAAGTTTTGTTTAGTTTATAGTTTAGTTTAGTTTAGTTTAGCTTGGTTTAGTTTAGGTTGGGTTAGGTTAGTTTAGTTTAGTTTAGTTTGGTTTATTTTAGTTTAGTTTAGGTTAGGTGAGCATAGGTTAGTTTAGTTTAATTTAGATTAGGTCATTTAGGTTAGGTTATGTTAAAGTTAGTTTAGTTTAGTTTAGTTTATGTTAGTTTAGGTTAGGTTAGGTTAGGTTATGTTAGTTTAGTTTAGTTTAGGTTAGTTTAGCTTAGGTTAGGTTAGTTTAGGTTATTTTACTTTAGTTTAGTTTAGTTTAGTTTATAGTTTAGTATAGTTTATAGTTTAGTTTATAGTTTACTTTAGTTTATACTGTAGTTTAGTTTAGTTTAGTTTCGTTTCGTTTAGGTTAGGATCGGTTACGTTAGGTTATGTTAGGTTAAGTTAGTTTAGTTTAGTTTAGTTTAGTTATGTTTAGTTTAGTTTTGTTTAATTTAGACAAGTTTAGTTTTGTTTAATTTAGTTTAGTTTAATTTAGTTTAGTTTAGTTAAGATCAGGTTAGGTTGTTTAGGTTAGTTTAGTTTAGTTCAGTTTAGCTAAGTTTAGTTTAGTTTATAGTTTCGGTAATTTATTTTAGTTTAATTTAGTGTATAGTTAGGTTTATAGTTTAGTTTAGTTTATAGTTTATTTTATAATTTAGTATATTTTAGTTTAGTTTAGTTTTTGCTTAGTTTAGTTTAGTTTCGTTTAGTTTAGGGTAGGTAAGGTTAGGTTGGGTTCGGTTAAGTTAGTTTAGTTTAGTTTTGTTTAGGTTAGGTTAGGCTTGGTTAGGTTAGTTTAGTTCATTTTATTTTAATTTAGTGTAGTTAATTTATAGTTTAGTTAAATTTAGTTTAGTTTATAGTTTAGATTATAGTTTAGTTTAGTTCATTTTATATTTAATTTTAGTTTAGTTTAGGTTAGGTTATGTTAGGTGAGTTTAGTTTAGTTTAGTTTAGGTTAGGTTAGTTTAGTTTAGTTTCGTTTAGTTTAGTTTAGTTTAGGTTAAGTTAGGTTTAGTTTGGCTAGGTTAGGTTAGGTTAGGTTAGTTTAGCTAATTTTAGTTTAGTTTATAGTTTCGTTAATTTAGTTTAGTTTAGTTTAGTGTATAGTTAAGTTTATAGTTTAGTTTAGTTTATGGTTTAGTATAGTTTAGTTTAGTTTAGTTTAACTTAGTTTAGTTTAGATTCGTTTAGTTTAGTTTAGGTTAAGTTAGGTTAGGTTTTGTTAGGTTAATTTAGTTTAGTTTAGTTTAATTTAGTTTATTTTATTTATATTTTAGTTAAATTTAGTTTAGTTTACAGTTTAGATTATAGTTTATTTTATTTTATATTTTAGTTTAGTTTAGTTTATGTTAGGTTAGTTTAGTTTAGTTTAGTTTAGTTTCGTTAGGTGTGGTTATGATAGTTTAGTTTAGTTTAGTTTAGTTTTAGTTTATAGTTTAGTTTAGTTTATTTTATTTTATACTTAAGTTCATAGTTTAGTTTATAGTTTAGTTTCGGCTATTTTAGATTAGTTTAGTTTAGTTTGGTTTATTTTAGTTTAGTTTAGGTTAGGTGAGCATAGGTTAGTTTAGTTTAATTTAGATTAGGTTATTTAGGTTAGGTTATGTTAGGTTAGTTTAGTTTAGTTTAGTTTATATTAGGTTATGTTAGGTTAGGTTATGTTAGTTTAGTTTAGTTTAGCTTAGTTTAGCTTAGGTTAGCTTAGTTTAGGTAATTTTACTTTAGTTTAGTTTAGTTTAGTTTGTAGTTTAGTATAGTTTATAGTTTAGTTTATAGTTTACTTTAGTTTATAGTGTAGTTTAGTTTAGTTTAGTTTCGTTTCGTTTAGGTTAGGTTCGGTTACGTTAGGTTATGTTTTGTTAAGTTAGTTTAGTTTAGTTTAGTTATGTTTAGTTTAGTTTATAGTTTAGTTTATTAATTAGTTTAGTTTAGTTTATAGTTAAGTATATAGTTTAGTATAGTTTAGTTTAGTGTAGTTTAGTTTAGATTAGCTTAGTTAGTTTATTTTGGATTAGTTTACTTTACGTTACATTAGGTTAGGTTAATTTATTTTAGTTTAGGTTAGGTTAAGTCAGGTTACTTTAGTTTAGCATAGTTTAGTTTAGTTTAGATAATTTATAGTTTAGTTTAGTTAGTTTCGGTTAGTTTAGGTTAGGTTAGATTAATTTAATTAAGGTTGGGATAGTTTAGTTCAGTTTAGTTTAGATTAGTTAAGCTTAGTTAGTTTCGTTTAGATTAGTATAGTTTACGTTAGGTTAGGTTAGGTTAGGTAAGTTTAGTTCTCTTTAGGTTAGGTTAGGTTAGGTGAAGTTAGGTTACTTTAGTTTAGTTAAGTTTAATTTATTTTAAATTAGTGTAGTTTAGATTAGGTTAGGTTAGGTTAGATTAGTTTAATTTAGTTTAGGTTAGGTTAGGTTAGGATAGTTTAGTTTAGTTTATTTTACTTTAGTTTAGTTTAGTTTATAGTTTAGATTATAGTTTAAATTAGTTTAGTTTAGATTAGTTTAGTCAAATTTAGTTTACTTAAGTTTAGTTTAGGTTAGGTTAGGTTAGGTTACGTTAGGTTAGGTTAGGTTAGGTTATGTTAGGTTTGGTTAGTGTAGTTTAGTTTAGTTAAGATCAGTTTGTATTAGGTTAGGTGAGTTTAATTTAGTTTAGTTTAGTTTACGTTAGGTTAGGTTAGGTTAGGTTATGTTAGGTTAGGTTAGTGTAGTTTAGTTTAGTTTAGTTTAGATTTGACTCGTTTAGTTTATAATTTAATTTATAGTTCAGTTTAGTTTCGTTTAGTATAGTTTAGTTTAGTTTAACTTAGTTTTGTTTAATTTATTTTAATTTAGTTTTGTATATAGTTTAATTTTTAATATGGTTAATTTAGTTTATAGTTTAGTTTATGGTTTAGTTTAGTTTGGTTTGGTTTAGTTTAGTTCTGTTTGTTTTAGTTTCGTTTAGTTTAGGTTAGGTTAGCTTAGTTTAGTTTAGTTTAATTAAGGTTAGGTTCGGTTAGGTTAGTTTAGTTTATTTTAGGTTAGTTCAGGTTAGGTTAGGTTAGGTTAGTTAAATTTAATTTAGTTAGATTATAATTTAGTTTATAGTTTAGTTTAGTTTAGTTTATTGTTTAGTTTAGTTAAATTTAGTTTAGGTTAGGTAAGGTTAGGTTAGGTTAGTTTAGTTTAGTATAGTTTAGTTTAGTTTAGTTTAGTGAATTTAGTTTAGTTTAGTTTAGGTTTTAGTTAAGCTTAGTTAGTTTGTTTAGATTAGTATAGTTTACTTTAGGTTAGGTTACGTATTTTTAGTTTAGTTTAGGTTAGGTTAGGTTAGGTTAGGTGAAGTTATGTTAATTTAGTTTAGTTTAGTTTATTTTAGTTTATTTATAGTTTAGCTTAGTTTATAATTTAGTTTAGTTTAGTTTATAGTTTAGTTTATGGTTTAGTTTAGTTTCGTTTGGTTTGGTTTAAATTAGTTCTGTTTCGTTTAGTTTAGTTTAGTTTAGGTTAGGTTAGCTTAGTTTAGTTTAGTTTAGTTTAGTTTAGGTTAGGTTAGCTTAGGTTATGTTAGGTGAGTTTAGTTTAGTTTAGGTTAGGTTAGGTTAGCTTAGTTTACTTTATTTTAGTTTAGATTAAGTTAGGTTAAGTTGGGTTAGGTTCGTTTAGTTTAGTTTAGTTAAATTTAGTTTATAGTTTAGTTTATAGTTTAATTTAGTTTACAGTTAAGATTATAGTCTAGTTTAGTTTATAGTTTAGTTTATAGTGCAGTTTAGTTTAGATTAGTTTAGTATAGTTTAGTTTAGTTTAGTTTAGGTTAAGTAAGTTTAATTTAGTTTAGTTTAGTTTCGGTTAGGTTAGGTTGGGTTAGGTTAATTTAAGTTAGGTTATTTTGGGTTAGTTTAGTTTAGTTTAGTTAAGTTTAGTTAAATTTAGTTTAGTTTACACTATAGTTTAGTTAAGTTTAGTTTAGAGTTTGGTTTATAGTTTACTTTAGTTTAGTTTATAGATTAGTTTATGGTTTAGTTTGGTTTAGTTTTGTTTAGTTTAGGTTGGTTTATGTTGGTTAATTTAGATTAGATTAGTTTAGTTTGGGCTAGGTTAGGTTAGGTTAGATTAGTTTAGTTTAGATTAGATTAGGTTAATTTAGGTTGGGTTAGGTTAGTTTAGTTTAATTTAGTTTAGTTAATTTATAGTTTAGTTTAGTTTATAATTTAGTTTATAGTTTAGTTTAGTTTAGTTTATACTTTAGTTTAGTTTAGTTTAATTTAGTTTAAATTAGGTTATGTTAGGTTAGGTTAGTTTAGTTTAGCTTAGTTTAGTTTAGTTTAGTTTTTTTTAGTTAAATTTATAGTTTATTTTGTAGTTTAGTTTAGTTTAGTTTATAGTTTAATTTAGTGTAGTTTATTTTGATTTATTTTAATTTAGTTTATTTTAGTTTAGTTTTAGTTTAGTTTAGTTAAGTTTAGTTAAGGTTAGGTTACGTTAGGTTAGGTTAGGTTAGGTTAGTTAAGTATAGCTTAGTTTAGTTTAGGTTAGGTTTGGTTAGGTTAAGTTAGGTTAGGTTAGTTAATTTAGTTTAGTTTAATTTAGTTGGATTTAGAATAGTTTAGTTTAGTTTAGTTAATTTTTGTTAGGTAATTTATGTTAGTTTAGTTAATTTAGTTTAGTTTAGGGTAATTTAGGGTAGTTTAGTTTAGTTAATTTATTTTAGTTAATAGTTTAGTATAGTTTATAGTTTAGTTTATAGTTTAGTTTAGTTTATAGTGTAGTTTAGTTTAGTTTAGTTTCGTTTCGTTTAGGTTATGTTCGGTTACGTTAGGTTATGTTAGGTTAAGTTAGTTTAGTTTAGTTTAGTTTAGTTTAGTTATGTTTAGTTTAGTTTATAGTTTGGTTTATTAATTAGTTTAGTTTAGTTTGTAGTTAAGCATATAGTTTAGTATAGTTTAGTTTAGTTTAGTTTAGATTAGCTTAGTTAGTTTATTTTGGATTAGTTTAGTTTACGTTACGTTAAGTTAGGTTAGGTTAATTTAATTCATTTTAGTTTAGGTTAGGTTAGGTTAAGTAAGGTTACTTTAGTTTAGCTTAGTTTACTTTAGTTTAGATAATTTATAGTTTAGTTTAATTTAGTTTATAGTTTAGTTTACATTTTAGTTTAGTTTAGTTTAGTATCGGTTAGGTTAGGTTAGATTAATTTAATTTAGGTTAGGTTAGGATAGTTTAGTTCAGTTTAGTTTAGTTTATTTTAGGTTAGGTTAGGTGAAGATAGGTTACTTTAGTTTACTTTTGTTTAATTTAGTTTAGTTTACTTTAGTTTATTTATAGTTTAGTTTAATTTATAATTTAATTTAGTTTAGTGTAGTTGAGGTTAGGTTAGGTTAGGTTAGATTAGTTTAGTTTAGGTTATGTTAGGTTAGGATAGTTTAGTTTACTTTACTTTAGTTTAGTTTAGTTTATAGGTTAGTTTATTGTTTAAATTATTTTAGTTTAGATTAGTTTAGTTTAGTTTAGTTTACTTAAGTTAAGTTTAGGTTAGGTTAGGTTAGGTTAGTTTAGGTTAGGTTAGTTTAGTTTAGTTTTTTTAAGTTCAGTTTATATTAGGTTAGGTTAATTTAATTTATTATAGTTTAGTTTAGGTTATGTTAGTTTAGTTTAGTTTAGTTTAGTTTGGTTTAGGTTAGGATAGGTTAAGTTAGGTTAGGTTAGGTTATGTTAGGTTAGGTTAGTGTAGTTTAGTTTAGTTTAGTTTAGATTTGTCTCGTTTAGTTTATAGTTTAGTTTATAGTTCAGTTTAGTTTAGTTTAGTATAGTTTAGTTTTGTTTAATTAGTTTGGTTAATTTATTTTAATTTAGTTTAGTTTAGTTTATAGTTTAGTTTATAATTTAGTTTAGTTTATAGTTTAGTTTATGGTTTAGTTTAGTTTCGTTTCGTTTGGTTTAGATTAGTTCTGTTTCGTTTAGTTTAGTTTAGTTTAGGTTAGGTTACCTTAGTTTAGTTTAGTTTAGGTTAGGTTAGGTTAGGTTAGGTTAGGTTTTTTTAGTTTACTTTAGTTTAGTTTAGGTTAGTTTAGTTTAGTTTAGGTTAGGTTAGGTTTGGTTTGGTTAGGTTAGTTTATGTTAGGTTAGTTTAGTTTATTTTAGGTTAGTTTAGGTTAGGTTAGTTAAATTTAATTTAGTTAGATTATAATTTTGTTTATAGTTTAGTATAGTGTAGTTTATAGTTTTGTTTAGTTAAGTTTAGTTTAGGTTAATTTAGGTTAGGTTAGGTTAGTTTAGTTTAGTTTAGTGAATTTAGTTTAGTTTAGTTTAGGTTAGGTTAGGTTAGTTTACTTTAATTCAGTTTAAGTTATGTCAGGTTAGTTTAGGTTAGTTTACTTTATTTGAGTTTAGTTTAGTTTATAGTTTAGATTTGTTTATTTTAGTTTAGTGTACTTTAGTTTATAGTTTTGTTTATAGTTTAGTTTAGTTAAGTTTAGTTTCGTTTAGGTTAGTTAGTTAGTTTAGTTCAGTTTAGGTTATGTCAGGTTAATTTAGGTTAGTTTGCTTTAGTTTAGTTTAGTTTATAATTTAGATTTGTTTAGTTTAGTTTAGTTTTGTATTTTGTTTAGTTTATAGTTTAGTTTAGTTTAATTTAGTTTAGTTCAGTTTAGTTGAGTTTATTTTAATTTAGTTTAATTAAATTTTGTTTACTGTACAATTTAGTTTAGTTTAGTTTAGTTTATAGTTTAGTTTAGTTTAGTTTATGGTTAAGTTTATACTTTTGTTTAGTTTAATTTAGTTTAGTTTAGTATAGTTTAGCTCAGGTTAGCTTAGGTTAGGTAATTTAGTTTAGTTTAGGTTAGGTAAGGTTAGGTTAGGTTACTTTAGTTAAGTTTAGTTTAGTTTAGTAAATTTATACTTTAGTTTAGTTTAGCATATAGTTTAGTTTAGTTTAGTTTATGGTTTAGTATAGTTTAGTTTAGTTTAGTTTAGGGTAGGTTAGATTAGTTTAGTTTATTTTAGTTTAGGTTAGGTTTGGTTAGGGTAGTTTAGTTTAGTTTATAGTTTAGTTTAGGTTAGGTTACGTTAGGTTAGGTGAGGTTAGGTTAGGTTAGTTTAGTTTAGATTAGTTTAGTTTACTTTACTTTAGTTTTGTTTAGTTTTGTTTAGGTTAGGTTAGTTTAGTTTAGGTTAGGTTAGGTTAGCTTAGTTTGGTTTAGTTTAGTTTAGTTAAGTTTTGTTTGGTTTATAGTTTAGTTTAGATTAGTTTAGCTTGGTTTAGTTAAGGTTGGGTTAGGTTAGTTTAGTTTAGTTTAGTTTGGTTTATTTTAGTTTAGTTTAGGTTAGGTGAGCATAGGTTAGTTTAGTTTAATTTAGATTAGATTATTTATGTTAGGTTATGTTAGGTTAGTTTAGTTTAGTTTATGTTAGTCTAGGTTAGGTTAGGTCAGGTTATGTTAGTTTAGTTTAGTTTAGCTTAGTTTAGCTTAGGTTAGGTTAGTTTAGGTTATTTTACTTTAGTTTAGTTTAGTTTAGTTTAGTTTATAGTTTAGTATAATTTATAGTTTAGTTTATAGTTTACTTTAGTTTATAGTGTAGTTTAGTTTAGTTTAGTTTCGTTTCGTTTAGGTTAGGTTCGGTTACGTTAGGTTATTTTAGGTTAAGTTAGTTTAGTTTAGTTATGTTTAGTTTAGTTTATAGTTTAGTTTATTAATTAGTTTAGTTTAATTTAAAGTTAAGTATATAGTTTAGTATAGTTTAGTTTAGTGTAGTTTAGTTTAGATTAGCGTAGTTAGTTTATTTTGGATTAGTTTACTTTACGTTACGTTAGGTTAGGTTAATTTATTTTAGTTTAGGTTAGGTGAGGTTAAGTCAGGTTACTTTAGTTTAGAATAGTTTAGTTTAGTTTAGATAGTTTATAGTTTTGTTTAGTTTAATTTATAGTTTAGTTTACAGTTTAGTTTAATTTAGTTTCGGTTAGTTTAGGTTAGGTTAGATTAATTTAATTTAGGTTAAGATAGTTTAGTTCAGTTTAGTTTAGTTTATTTAAGCTTAGTTAGTTTAGTTTAAATTAGTATAGTTTAGGTTAGGTTAGGTTAGGTTAGGTAAGTTTAGTTTAGTTTAGGTTAGGTTTGGTTAGGATAGTTTAGTTTAGTTTATTTTAGTTTAGTTTAGTATAGTTTATAGTTTAGTTTATAGTTTAAATTATTTTAGTTTAGATTAGTTTAGTTTAGTTTAGTTTAGTTTAGTTTAGGTTAGGTTATGTTAGGTGAGTTTAGTTTAGTTTAGTTTAGGTTAGGTTAGTTTAGTTTACTTTCGTTTAGTTTAGTTTAGTTTAGGTTAAGTTAGGTTTAGTTTGGTTAGGTTAGGTTAGGTTAGGTTAGTTTAGCTAATTTTAGTTTAGTTTATAGTTTCGTTAATTTAGTTTAGTTTAGTGTATAGTTAAGTTTATAGTTTAGTTTAGTTTATGGTTTAGTATAGTTTAGTTTAGTTTAGTTTAACTTAGTTTAGTTTAGATTCGTTTAGTTTAGTTTAATTTAGTTTCGGTTAGTTTAGGTTAGGTTAGATTAATTTAATTTAGGTTAGGATAGTTTAGTTCAGTTTAGTTTAGTTTAGTTAAGCTTAGTTAGTTTAGTTTAGATTAGTATAGTTTACGTTACGTTAGGTTAGGTAAGTTTAGTTTTGTTTAGGTTAGGTTAGGTTAGGTTAGGTGAAGTTAGGTTACTTTAGTTTAGTTAAGTTTAATTTAGTTTAGTTTATTTTAGTTTATTTATAGTTTAGTTTAGTTTATAATTTAGTTTAGTTTAGTGTAGTTTAGATTAGGTTAGGTTAGGTTAGATTAGTTTAGTTTAGTTTAGGTTAGGTTAGGTTAGGATAGTTTAGTTTAGTTTATTTTAGTTTAGTTTAGTTTAGTTTATAGTTTAGTTTATAGTTTAAATTAGTTTAGTTCATATTAGTTTAGTTTAGTTTATTTTACTTAAGTTTAGTTTAGGTTAGGTTAGGTTAGGTTAGGTTGGGTTATGTTAGGTTTGGTTAGTGTAGTTTAGTTTAGTTAAGTTCAGTTTATATTAGGTTAGGTTAATTTAATTTAGTTTAGTTTAGTTTAGGTTAGGTTAGGTGAGTTTAATTTAGTTTAGTTTAGTTGAGGTTAGGTTAGGTTAGGTTAGGTTATGTTAGGTTAGGTTAGTGTAGTTTAGTTTAGTTTAGTTTAGATTTGACTCGTTTAGTTTATAATTTAGTTTATAGTTCAGTTTAGTTTGGTTTAGTGTAGTTTAGTTTTGTTTAATTTACTTTTGTTTAATTTATTTTAATTTAGTTTAGTTTAGTTTAGTATATAGTTTAATTTTTAATATAGTTTAGTTTAGTTTATAGTTTAGTTTATGGTTTAGTTTAGTTTAGTTTGGTTTGGTTTAGTTTAGTTCTGTTTGTTTTAGTTTAGTTTAGTTTAGGTTAGGTTAGCTTAGTTTAGTATAATTTAGGTTAGGTTGGGTTAGGTTAGTTTAGTTTACTTTAGTTTAGTTTATTTTAGGTTAGCTTAGGTTATGTTAGGTGAGTTTATGTTAGTTTAGTAGTTTAGTTTAGTTTAGGTTAGGTTAGTTTAGTTTCGTTTAGTTTAGTTTACGTTAGGTTAGGTTTAGTTAGGTTAGGTTAGGTTAGGTTAGGTTAGTTTAGTTTATTTTAGGTTAGTTTAGGTTAGGTTAGGTTAGGTTAGTTAAATTTAATTTATTTAGATTATAATTTAGTTTATAGTTTAGTTTAGTTTAGTTTATTGTTTAGTTTAGTTAAATTTAGTTTAGGTTAGGTAAGGTTAGGTTAGGTTAGTTTAGTTTAGTGTAGTTTAATTTAGTTTAGTTTAGTGAATTTAGTTTAGTTTAGTTTAGGTTTTAGTTAAGCTTAGTTAGTTTGTTTAGATTAGTATAGTTTACTTTAGGTTAGGTTACGTAATTTTAGTTTAGTTTAGGTTAGGTTAGGTTAGGTGAAGTTATGTTAATGTAGTTTAGTTTAGTTTATATTAGTTTATTTAGAGTTTAGCTTAGTTTATAATTTAGTTTAGTTTAGTTTATGGTTTAGTTTAATTTCGTTTGGTTTGGTTGAGATTAGTTCAGCTTCGTTTAGTTTAGTTTAGTTTAGGTTAGGTTAGCTTAGTTTAGTTTAGTTTAGTTTACGTTAGGTTAGGTTAGGTTAGTTAGGTTTACTTTAGTTTAGTTTAGGTTAGGTTAGCTTAGGTTATGTTAGGTGAGTTTAGTTTAGTTTAGGTTAGGTTAGGTTAGTTTAGTTTAGTTTCTTTTAGTTTAGTTTAGTTTAGGTTAGGTTAGGTTTAGTTTGGTTAGATTAGGTTAGATTAGGTTAGTTTAGCTAATTTTAGTTTAGTTTATAGATTCGTTAATTTAGTTTAGTTTAGTGTATAGTTAAGTTTATAGTTTAGTTTAGTTTATGGTTTAGTATAGTTTAGTTTAGTTTAACTTAGTTTAGATTCGTTTAGTTTAGTTTAGGTTAAGTTAGGTTAGGTTTGGTTAGGTTAATTTAGTTTAGTTTAGTTTAATTTAGTTTATTTAATTTATAGTTTAGTTAAATTTAGTTTAGTTTATAGTTTAGATTATAGTTTAGTTTATTTTATATTTTAGTTTAGTTTAGTTTAGGTTAGGTTAGTTTAGTTTAGTTTAGTTTAGTTTCGGTTAGGTTGGGTTAGGATAGTTTAGTTTAGTTTAGTTTAGTTTTAGTTTATAGTTTAGTTTAGTTTATTTTATACTTAAGTTCATAGTTTAGTTTATAGTTTAGTTTAGGCTATTTTAGATTAGTTTAGTTTAGTTTGGTTTAGTTTAGGTTTGGGTTGTTTAGGTTAATTTAGTAAAGTTTAGTTTAGTTTGGTTTATTTAGTTTATTTTATAGTTTAGTTTAGTTAAGTTTAGTTTAGTTTAATTTAGTTTAGTTTAGTTTTGTTTAATTTAGTTTAGTTTAGTTTTGTTTAATTTAGTTTAGTTTAATTTAGTTTAGTTTAGTTTAGATCAGGTTAGGTTGTTTAGGTTGGTTTAGTTTAGTTCAGTTTAGCTAAGTTTAGTTTAGTTTATAGTTTCGGTAATTTATTTTAGTTTAATTTAGTGTATAGTTAGGTTTATAATTTAGTTTAGTTTATAGTTTATTTTATAGTTTAGTATATTTTAGTTTAGTTTAGTTTTTACTTAGTTTAGTTTAGTTTCGTTTAGTTTAGGGTAGGTAAGGTAAGGTTGGGTTGGGTTAAGTTAGTTTAGTTTAGTTTTGTTTAGGTTAGGTTAGGCTTGGTTAGGTTAGTTTAGTTCATTTTATTTTAATTTAGTGTAGTTAATTTATAGTTTAGTTAAATTTAGTTTAGTTTATAGTTAAGATTATGGTTTAGTTTAGTTCATTTTATATTTTAGTTTAGTTTAGGTTAGGTTAGTTTAGTTTAGTTTATTTTAGGTTAGGTTAGTTTGGGTTAGAATAGTTTAGTTTAGTTTAGTTTATTTTTAATTTATAGTTTATTTTAGTTTTGTGAATACTTAAGTTTATCGTTTAGTTTATAATCTAGTTTATAGTTTAGTTTAGGCTATTTTGGATTAGTTTAGCTTGGTTTAGTTTAGTTTATTTTATAGTTTAGTTTATAGTTTAGTTTAGTTAAGTTTAGTTTAGTTTATTGTTTAGTTTGCTTTAGTTTAGTTTTGTTTAATTTATTTTAGTTCAGTTTAGTTTAGTTTCGTTTAGGTTAGGTTAGGTTATGTTATGTTAATTTAGGTTAGCTTAGTTTAGTTTAGTTTAGGTTAGGTTAAGTTAGGTTAGGTTAGTTAAGTTTAGTTTAGTTAAGTTAAGTTTAGTTTAATTTATAGTTTAGTTTAGTTTACTTTAGTTTATAGTTTAGTTTAGTTTAGTTTATTTTAGTTTAAAGTTTAGTTTATACTTTCGTTTACTTTAGTTAATAATTTTGTTTATGGTTTAGTTTAGTTTAGTTTAATTATATTTTATTTAGTTTAGTTTAGTTTCGTTTAGGTTTGGTTAGGTTAGGTTAGTTTAGTTTAATTCTATTTAGGTTAGGTTAGGTAATTTTAGGTTAGTATAGTTTAGTTAATTTATTTTAGTTAATAGTTCAGTATAGTTTACAGTTTAGTTTATAGTTTAGTTCAGTTTATAGTGTAGTTTATAGTTTAGTTTAGTTTAGTTTCGTTTAGGTTATGTTAGGTTAGGTTAGGTTAGGTTGGATTAGCTTAGTTTAGTTTAGTTTAGTTTAGGTTAGGTTCGGTTACGTTATGTTATGTTAGCTTATGTTAGTTTAGTTTAGTTTAGTTTAGTCTAGTTTAGTTAAGTTTAGTTTAGTTTATAGTTTAGTTTATATTAGTTTATTTATTAGTTTAGTTTATAGTTAAGTATATAGTTTAGTTTAGTTTAGTTTAATTTAGCTTAGTTTCTTTATTTTAGATTAGTATAGCTTACGTTACGTTAGGTTAAACCTAACTTAACGTAAGCTAACGTAGGTTAGGTTCGTTTAGTTTAGTTTAATTAGATTAGGTTAGGTTAAGTTAGGTTACTTTAGCTTAGTTTAGTTTAGTTTAGATAATTTATGGTTTAGTTTAGTTAAGTTTAATTTATAGATCAGTATATAGTTTACTTTAGTTTATAGTTCAGTTTAGGTTAGATTAGTTTAAGTTAGATTAGGTTAGATTAGTTTAGTTTAGTTTAGTTTCGGTTAGGTTAGATTAGGTTACATTAAGTTAGTTTAGGTTAGCTTAGTTTAGTTTAGTTTACTATAGTTAAGTTTAGTTAAGTTTTGTTTAGTTTACAGTTTAGTTTAGTTAAGTTTAGTTTATAATTTAGTTTATAGTTCAGTTTAGTTTAGTTCATACTTTATTTTAGTTTACTTTAGTTTCAGTTTTAGATAGTTTAGTTTAGGTTAGGTTAGGTTAGGTTAGGTTATTTTAGTTTAGTTTAGTTTATGTTAGTTTAGGTTAGGTTAGGTTAGGTTATGTTAGTTTAGTTTAGTTTAGTTTAGTTTAGCTTAGGTTAGGTTAGTTTAGGGTATTTTACTTTAGTTTAGTTTATAATTTAGTATATTTTATAGTTTAGTTTATAGTTTACTTTAGTTTATAGTGTAGTTTAGTTTAGTTTAGTTTGTTTTTTTAGGTTAGGTTCGGTTACGTTAGGTTATGTTAGGTTAAGTTAGTTTAGTTTAGTTTAGTTTAGTTATGTTTAGTTTAGTTTATAGTTTAGTTTATTAATTAGTTTAGTTTAGTTTATAGTTAAGTATATAGTTTAGTATAGTTTAGTTTAGTGTAGTTTAGTTTAGATGCTTAGTTAGTTTATTTTGGATTAGTTTACTTTACGTTACGTTAGGTTAGGTTAATTTATTTTAGTTTAGGTTAGGTTAAGTCTGGTTACTTTAGTTTAGCATAGTTTAGTTTAGTTTAGATAATTTATAGTTTAGTTTAGTTTAGTTTATAATTTAGTTTACAGTTTAGTTTAGTTTAGTTTCGGTTAAGTTAGGTTAGGTTAGATTAATTTAATTTAGGTTAGGATAGTTTAGTTCAGTTTAGTTTAGTTTAGTTAAGCTTAGTTAGTTTTGTTTAGATTAGTATAGTTTACGTTACGTTAGGTTAGGTAAGTTTAGTTTTGTTTAGGTTAGGTTAGGTTAGGTGAAGTTAGGTTACTTTAGTTTAGTTAAGTTTAATTTAGTTTAGTTTATTTTAGTTTATTTATAGTTTAGTTTAGTTTATAATTTAGTTTAGTTTAGTGTGGTTTAGATTAGGTTAGGTTAGGTTAGATTAGTTTAGTTTAGTTTAGGTTAGGTTAGGTTAGGATAGTTTAGTTTAGTTTATTTTAGTTTAGTTTAGTTTAGTTTATAGTTTAGTTTATAGTTTAAATTAGTTTAGTTCAGATTAGTTTAGTTTAGTTTATTTACTTAAGTTTAGTTTAGGTTAGGTTAGCTTATGTTAGGTTTGGTTAGTGTAGTTTAGTTTAGTTAAGTTCAGTTTATATTAGGTTAGGTTAATTTAATTTAGTTTAGTTTAGTTTAGGTTAGGTTAGGTGAGTTTAATTTAGTTTAGTTTAGTTGAGGTTAGGTTAGGTTAGGTTACGTTAGGTTATGTTAGGTTAGGTTAGTGTAGTTTAGTTTAGTTTAGTTTAGATTTGACTCGTTTATTTTATAATTTAGTTTATAGTTCAGTTTAGTTTGGTTTAGTATGGTTTAGTTTTGTTTAATTTACTTTTGTTTAATTTATTTTAATTTAGTTTAGTTTAGTTTAGTATATAGTTTAATTTTTAATATAGTTTAGTTTAGTTTATAGTTTAGTTTATGGTTTAGTTTAGTTTAGTTTGGTTTGGTTTAGTTTAGTTCTGTTTGTTTTAGTTTAGTTTAGTTTAGGTTAGGTTAGCTTAGTTTAGTTTAATTTAGGTTAGGTTGGGTTAGGTTAGTTTAGTTTACTTTAGTTTAGTTTATTTTAGGTTAGCTTAGGTTATGTTAGGTGAGTTTATGTTAGTTTAGTAGTTTAGTTTAGTTTAGGTTAGGTTAGTTTAGTTAGTTTAGGTTAGGTTAGGTTAGGTTAGTTTAGTTTATTTTAGGTTAGTTTAGGTTAGGTTAGGTTAGGTTAGTTAAATTTAATTTATTTAGATTATAATTTAGTTTATAGTTTAGTTTAGTTTAGTTTATGGTTTAGCTTAGTTTCGTTTGGTTTGGTTTAGATTAGTTCTGTTTCATTTAGTTTAGTTTAGTTTAGGTTAGGTTAGCTTAGTTTAGTTTAGTTTAGTTTACGTTAGGTTAGGTTAGGTTAGTTTAGTTTACTTTAGTTTAGTTTAGGTTAGGTTAGCTTAGGTTATGTTAGGTGAGTTTAGTTTAGTTTAGTTTAGGTTAGGTTAGTTTAGTTTAGTTTCGTTTAGTTTAGTTTAGTTTAGGTTAGGTTACGTTTAGTTTGGTTAGATTAGGTTAGATTAGGTTAGTTTAGCTAATTTTAGTTTACTTTATAGTTTCGTTAATTTAGTTTAGTTTAGTTTAGTATATAGTTAAGTTTATAGTTTAGTTTAGTTTATGGTTTAGTATAGTTTAGTTTAGTTTAGTTTAACTTAGTTTAGTTTAGATTCGTTTAGTTTAGTTTAGGTTAAGTTAGGTTAGGTTTGGTTAGGTTAATTTAGTTTAGTTTAGTTTAATTTATTTTATTTAATTTATAGTTTAGTTAAATTTAGTTTAGTTTATAGTTTAGATTATAGTTTATTTTATTTTATATTTTAGTTTAATTTAGTTTAAGTTAGGTTAGTTTAGTTTAGTTTAGTTTAGTTTCGGTTAGGTTGGGTTAGGATAGTTTAGTTTAGTTTAGTTTAGTTTTAGTTTATAGTTTAGTTTAGTTTATTTTATACTTAAGTTCATAGTTTAGTTTATAGTTTAGTTTAGGCTATTTTAGATTAGTTTAGTTTAGTTTGGTTTAGTTAGGTTTGGTTTGGTTAGGTTAATTTAGTAAAGTTTAGTTTAATTTTGTTTATTTAGTTTATTTTATAGTTTAGTTTAGTTAAGTTTAGTTTAGTTTAATTTAGTTTAGTTTAGTTTTGTTTAATTTAGTTTAGTTTAGTTTTGTTTAATTTAGTTTAGTTTAATTTAGTTTAGTTTAGTTTAGTTCAGTTTAGCTAAGTTTAGTTTAGTTTATAGTTTCGGTAATTTATTTTAGTTTAATTTAGTGTATAGTTAGGTTTATAGTTTAGTTTAGTTTATAGTTTATTTTATACTTTAGTATATTTTAGTTTAGTTTAGTTTAGTTTTTGCTTATTTTAGTTTAGTTTCGTTTAGTTTAGGGTAGGTAAGGTTAGGTTGGGTTGGGTTAAGTTAGTTTAGTTTAGTTTTGTTTAGGTTAGGTTAGGCTTGGTTAGGTTAGTTTAGTTCATTTTATTGTAATTTAGTGTAGTTAATTTATAGTTTAGTTAAATTTAGTTTAATTTATATTTTAGATTATAGTTTAGTTTAGTTCATTTTATATTTTAGTTTTTTTTAGTTTAGGTTAGGTTAGTTTAGTTTAGTTTATTTTAGGTTAGGTTAGTTTGGGTTAGAATAGTTTAGTTTAGTTTAGTTTATTTTTAATTTATAGTTTATTTTAGTTTTGTGAATACTTAAGTTTATCGTTTAGTTTATAATCTAGTTTATAGTTTAGTTTAGGCTATTTTGGATTAGTTTAGCTTAGTTTAGTTTAGTTTAGTTTAGTTTAGAATAGGTTAGGTTAATTCAGTATTGTTTAGTTTAGTTTAGTTTATTTAGTTTATTTTATAGTTTAGTTTATAGTTTAGTTTAGTTAAGTTTAGTTTAGTTTATTGTTTAGTTTGCTTTAGTTTAGTTTTGTTTAATTTATTTTAGTTTAGTTTAGTTTAGTTTCGTTTAGGTTAGGTTAGGTTATGTTAATTTAGGTTAGCTTAGTTTAGTTTAGTTTAGGTTAGATTAAGTTAGGTTAGGTTAGTTAAGTTTAGTTTAGTTAAGTTAAGTTTAGTTTAATTTATAGTTTAGTTTAGATTACTTTAGTTTATAGTTTAGTTTAGTTTAGTTTGTTTTAGTTTAAAGTTTAGTTTATACTTTCGTTTACTTTAGTTAATAATTTTGTTTATGGTTTAGTTTAGTTTACTTTAATTATGTTTTATTTAGTTTAGTTTAGTTTCGTTTAGGTTTGGTTAGGTTAGGTTAGTTTAGTTTAATTCTATATAGGTTAGGTTAGGTAATTTTAGGTTAGTATAGTTTAGTTAATTTATTTTAGTTAATAGTTCAGTATAGTTTACAGTTTAGTTTATAGTTTAGTTCAGTTTATAGTGTAGTTTATAGTTTAGTTTAGTTTAGTTTCGTTTAGGTTATGTTAGCTTAGGTTAGGTTGGATTAGCTTAGTTTAGTTTAGTTTAGTTTAGGTTAGGTTCGGTTACGTTATGTTATGTTAGCTTATGTTAGTTTAGTTTAGTTTAGTTTAGTTATGTTTTATTTAGTTTAGTTTAGTTTCGTTTAGGTTTGGTTAGGTTAGGCTAGGTTAGGTTAGCTTAGTTTGGTTTAGTTTAGTTTAGGTTAGGTTAGGTTAGATTAGGTTAGTTTACCTTAGTTTAGTTTAGCTTAGTTTAGTTAAGTTTACTTCAGTTTATATTTTAGTTTAGTGTAATTTAATTTATATTTTAGTTTATGATTTAGTTTAATTTAATTTATAGTTTGATTTATAGTTTAGTTTAGTTTCGTTTAGTTTAATTTAGCTTAGTTAAATTAGGTTAGGTTAGATTATGTTAGTTTAGTTTAGTTTATTTTAGTTTAGTTTAGTTTAGTTTAGTGTAGTTTAGATTAGATTAGGTTAGGTTATGTTAGGTTAGTAGAGTATAATTTAGTTTAGGTTAGGTTAGGTTAGGTTAAGTTAGGTTAGGTTAGTTTAGTTTAGTTTAGTTGGATTTAGAATAGTTTAGTGTAGTTTAGTTTATTTTAGGTTAGGTAAGGTTAGCCTAGTTTAGTTTAATTTAGTTTAGTTTAGGTTAGGTTAGTTTAGGTTAGTTTAGTTAATTTATTTTAGTTAATAGTTTAGTATAGTTTATAAATTATTTTGGTTAGTAGTTCAATTTATTGTTAATTTAGTTTAGTTTATTTTAGTTTCGTTTAGGTTATGTTAGGTTAGGTTAGGTTAGGTTAGGTTAGCTTAGCTTAGTTTAGTTTAGTTTAGGTTAGGTTAGGTTAGGTTAGGTTAGGTTAGGTTAGCTTAGTTTAGTTTAGTTTAGTTTAGGTTAGGTTCGGATACGTTAGGTTATGTTAGGTTAAGTTAGTTTAGTTTAGTTTAGTTTAGCTTAGCTTAGTTAGTTTAGATTAATACAGTTTACGTTACGTTAGGTTAGGTTAGGTTAGGTTAGTTTAGTTTAGTTTAGATTAGGTTAGGTTAGTTTAAGTTAGGTTACTTTAGTTTAGTTTAGTTTAGTTTAGATAATTTATAATTTAGTTTAGTTTAGTTTAGTTTATAGTTTAGTTTATAGTTTACTTTAGTTTCTAGTTTAGTTTAGTTTGAATTAGATTCGGTAAGTTTAGTTTAGTTTACGTTAGGTTAGGTTAGGTTAAGTTAGGTTACTTTAGTTTAGTTTAGTTTAGATAATTTATAGTTTAGTTTATTTTAGTTTAGTTTATGGTTTAGTTTAGTTTATAGTTTAGTTTAGTTTAGTTTAGTTTAGGTAAGGTTAGATTAGATTAGTTTAGTTAAGTTTAGGTTAGGTTAGGTTAGGTTAGGATAGTTTAGTTTAGTTTATTTTAGTATATTTTAGTTTATACTTTAGTTTAGTTTAGTTAATAGTTTCGATTATAGTTTAGTTTATAGTTTAGTTTATAGTTTAAATTAGTTTAGTATAGATTAGTTTTGTTTAATTTAGTTTAGTTTAATTTATTTTAATTTAGTTTATTTTAGTTTAGATTATAGTTTAGTTTATAATTTAATTTAGTTTAGTGTATAGTTTAGTTTATGGTTTAGTTTAGTTTAGTTTAGTTTGGTTTAGTTTAGTTTAGTTTAGTTAATTTAGGTTAGGTTAGGTTAGGTTAGTTTAGTTTAGTTTAGTTTAGGTTAGTTTAGATTAGGTTAGGTTCGGTTAGATTAGTTTAGTTTAGGTTAGGTTAGGTTAGCTTAGCTTAGTTTAGTTTAGTTTAGGTTAGGTTAGGTTAGGTTAGGTTAGTTTAGTTTACTTTAGTTTAGTTTAGGTTAGTTTAGTTTAGTTTAGGTTAGGTTAGGGTTGGTTTGGTTAGGTTAGGTTATGTTAAGTTAGTTTAGTTTATTTTAGGTTACTTTAGGTTAGGTTAGGTTAGGTTAGGTTAGTTAAATTTAATTTAGTTAGATTATAATTTTGTTTATAGTTTAGTATAGTGTAGTTTATAGTTTTGTTTAGTTAAGTTTAGTTTAGGTGAATTTAGGTTAGGTTAGGTTAGTTTAGTTTAGTTTAGTGAATTTGGTTTAGTTTAGTTTAGGTTAGGTTAGGTTAGTTTACTTTAATTCAGTTTAAGTTATGTCAGGTTAGTTTAGGTTAGTTTACTTTATTTGAGTTTAGTTTAGTTTATAGTTTAGATTTGTTTATTTTAGTTTAGTGTACTTTAGTTTATAGTTTTGTTTATAGTTTAGTTTAGTTAAGTTTAGTTTCGTTTAGGTTAGGTTAGGTTAGATTAGTTTAGTTTAGTTTAGTTTCGTTTAGGTTAGTTAGTTAGTTTAGTTCAGTTTAGGTTATGTCAGGTTAGTTTAGGTTAGTTTACTTTAGTTTAGTTTAGTTTATAATTTAGATTTGTTTAGTTTAGTTTAGTTTTGTTTTTGGTTTAGTTTATAGTTTAGTTTAGTTTAATTTAGTTTAGTTCAGTTTAGTTGAGTTTATTTTAATTTAGTTTAATTAAATTTTGTTTACTGTACAATTTAGTTTAGTTTAGTTTATAGTTTAGTTTAGTTTAGTTTATGGTTAAGTTTATACTTTTGTTTAGTTTAATTTATTTTAGTTTAGTATAGTTTAGCTCAGGTTAGCTTAGGTTAGGTAATTTAGTTTAGTTTAGGTTAGGTAAGGTTAGGTTAGGTTACTTTAGTTAAGTTTAGTTTAGTTTAGTAAATTTATACTTTAGTTTAGTTTTGCATATAGTTTAGTTTAGTTTAGTTTATGGTTTAGTATAGTTTAGTTTAGTTTAGTTTAGGGTAGGTTAGATTAGTTTAGTTTATTTCAGTTTAGGTTAATTTTGGTTAGGGTAGTTTAGTTTAGTTTATAGTTTAGTTTAGGTTAGGTTACGTTAGGTTAGGTTAGGTTAGGTTAGTTTAGTTTAGATTAGTTTAGTTTACTTTACTTTAGTTTTGTTTAGTTTTGTTTAGGTTAGGTTAGTTTAGTTTAGGTTAGGTTAGGTTAGCTTAGTTTGGTTTAGTTTAGTTTAGTTAAGTTTTGTTTGGTTTATAGTTTAGTTTAGATTAGTTTAGCTTGGTTTAGTTAAGTTTGGGTTAGGTTAGTTTAGTTTAGTTTTAGTTTGGTTTATTTTAGTTTAGTTTAGGTTAGGTGAGCATAGGTTAGTTTAGTTTAATTTAGATTAGATTATTTAGGTTAGGTTATGTTAGGTTAGTTTAGTTTAGTTTATGTTAGTCTAGGTTAGGTTAGGTCAGGTTATGTTAGTTTAGTTTAGTTTAGCTTAGTTTAGCTTAGGTTAGGTTAGTTTAGGTTATTTTACTTTAGTTTAGTTTAGTTTAGTTTAGTTTATAGTTTAGTATAATTTATAGTTTAGTTTATAGTTTACTTTAGTTTATAGTGTAGTTTAGTTTAGTTTAGTTTCGTTTCGTTTAGGTTAGGTTCGGTTACGTTAGGTTATTTTCGGTTAAGTTAGTTTAGTTTAGTTTAGTTATGTTTAGTTTAGTTTATAGTTTAGTTTATTAATTAGTTTAGTTTAATTTATAGTTAAGTATATAGTTTAGTATAGTTTAGTTTAGTGTAGTTTAGTTTAGATTAGCGTAGTTAGTTTATCTTGGATTAGTTTACTTTACGTTACGTTAGGTTAGGTTAATTTATTTTAGTTTAGGTTAGGTTAGGTTAAGTCAGGTTACTTTAGTTTAGCATAGTTTAGTTTAGTTTAGATAATTTATAGTTTAGGTTAGGTTAGATTAATTTAATTTAGGTTAAGATAGTTTAGTTCAGTTTAGTTTAGTTTATTTAAGCTTAGTTAGTTTAGTTTAAATTAATATAGTTTAGGTTAGGTTAGGTTAGGTAAGTTTAGTTTTGTTTAGGTTAGGTTAGGTTAGGTGAAGTTATGTTACTTTAGTTTAGTTAAGTTTAATTTAGTTTAGTTTAGTGTAGTTTATATTAGGTTAGGTTAGGTTACATTAGTTTAGTTTAGTTTAGGGTAGGTTAGGTTAGGATAGTTTAGTTTAGTTTATTTTAGTTTAGTTTAGTTTAGTTTATAGTTTAGTTTATAGTTTAAATTATTTTAGTTTAGATTAGTTTAGTTTAGTTTAGTTTAGTTTAGGTTAGGTTATATTAGGTGAGTTTAGTTTAGATTAGTTTAGGTTAGGTTAGTTTAGTTTACTTTCGTTTAGTTTAGTTTAGTTTAGGTTAAGTTAGGTTTAGTTTGGTTAGGTTAGGTTAGGTTAGTTTAGCTAATTTTAGTTTAGTTTATAGTTTCGTTAATTTAGTTTAGTTTAGTTTAGTGTATAGTTAAGTTTATAGTTTAGTTTAGTTTATAGTTTAGTTTAGTTAATTTAGTTTAGTTCAGTTTAGGATATGTCAGGTTAGTTTAGGTTAGTTTACTTTAGTTTAGTATAGTTTATTGTTTAGATTTGTTTAGTTTAGTTTATAGTTCAGTTTAGTTGAGTTTATTTTAATTTAGTTTAATTAAATTTTGTTTACTGTACAGTTTAATTTAGTTTAGTTTAATTTATAGTTTCGTTTAGTTTAGTTTATGGTTAAGTTTATACTTTTGTTTAGTTTAATTTAGTTTAGTTTAGTATAGTTTAGCTCAGGTTAGCTTAGGTTAGGTTAATTTAGTTTAGTTTAGGTTAGGTTAGGTTAGGTTAGGTTACTTTAGTTAAGTTTTGTTTAGTTTAGTTAATTTATACTTTAGTTTAGTTTAGCATATAGTTTAGTTTAGTTTAGTTTATAGTTTAGTATAGTTTAGTTTAATTTAGTTTAGAGAAGGTTAGATTAGTTTAGTTTATTTTAGTTTAGGTTAGGTTTGGTTAGTGTACTTTAGTTTAGTTTATAGTTTAGTTTAGGTTAGGTTACGTTAGGTTAGGTTAGATTAGGTTAGGGTAGTTTAGTTTAGATTAGTTTAGTTTAGTTTATTTTAGTTTTGTTTAGTTTTGTTTAGGTTAGGTTAGTTTATTTTAGGTTAGGTTAGGTTAGCTTAGTTTGGTTTAGTTTAGTTTAGTTAAGTTTTGTATAGTTTAATTTAGTTTAGTTTAATTTTGTTTAATTTAGTTTAGTTTTGTTTAATTTAGTTTAGTTTAATTTAGTTTAGTTTAGTTTAGATCAGGTTAGGTTGTTTAGGTTAGTTTAGTTTAGTTCAGTTTAGCTAAGTTTAGTTTAGTTTACAGTTTCGGTAATTTATTTTCGATTAATTTAGTGTATAGTTAGGTTTATAGTTTAGTTTAGTTTATAGTTTATTTTATAGTTTAGTATATTTTAGTTTAGTTTAGTTTAGCTTAGTTTAGTTTAGTTTCGTTTAGTTTAGGGTAGGTAAGGTTAGGTTAGATTGGGTTAAGTTAGTTTAGTTTAGTTTTGTTTAGGTTAGTATAGGTTTGGTTAGGTTAGTTTAGTTCATTTTATTTTAATTTAGTGTAATTAATTTATAGTTTAGTTAAATTTAGTTTAGTTTATAGTTTAGATTATAATTTAGTTTAGTTCATTTTATATTTTAGTTTTGTTTAGTTTAGGTTAGTTTAGTTTAGTTTAGTTTATTTTAGGTTAGGTTAGTTTGGGTTAGAATAGTTTAGTTTAGTTTAGTTTATTTTTAATTTATAGTTTATTTTAGTTTTGTGAATACTTAAGTTTATAATTTATTTTATAATCTAGTTTAAAAATTTAGTTTAGGCTATTTTGGATTAGTTTAGCTTAGTTTAGTTTAGTTTAGTTTAGTTTAGAATAGGTTAGGTTAGGTTAATTTAGTATTGTTTAGTTTAGTTTAGTTTATTTAATTTATTTTATAGTTTAGTTTATAGTTTAGTTTAGTTAAGTTTAGTTTAGTTTATTGTTTAGTTTGCTTTAGTTTAGTTTTGTTTAATTTATTTTAGTTTAGTTTACTTTAGTTTAGTTTAGGTTAGGTTAGCTTAGGTTATGTTAGATGAGTTTATTTTAGTTTAGTGGATTAGTTTAGTTTAGGTTAGGATAGTTTAGATCAGTTTAGTTTAGTTTAGTTAAGCTTAGTTAGTTTAGTTTAGATTAGTATAGTTTACGTTAGGTTAGGTTAGGTAAGTTTAGTTTTGTTTAGGTTAGGTTAGGTTAGGTGAAGTTAGGTTACTTTAGTTTAGTTAAGTTTAATTTATTTTAGTTTATTTTAGTTTATTTATAGTTTAGTCTAGTTTATAATTTAGTTTAGTTTAGTTTAGATTAGGTTAGGTTAGGTTAGATTAGTTTAGTTTAGTTTAGGTTAGGTTAGGTTAGGATAGTTTAGTTTAGTTTATTTTAGTTTAGTTTAGTTTAGTTTATAGTTTAGTTTATAGTTTAAATTACTTTAGTTCAGATTAGTTTAGTTTAGTGTACTTAAGTTTAGTTTAGGTTAGGTTAGGTTAGGTTAGGTTAGGTTATGTTAGGTTTGGTTAGTGTAGTTTAGTTTAGTTAAGTTCAGTTTATATTAGGTTAGGTTAATTTAATTTAGTTTAGTTTAGTTTAGGTTAGGTTAGGTGAGTTTAATTTAGTTTAGTTTAGTTTAGGTTAGGTTAGGTTAGGTTATGTTAGGTTAGTTTATGTTAGGTTAGGTTAGTGTAGTTTAGTTTAGTTTAGTTTAGATTTGACTCGTTTAGTTTATAATTTAGTTTATAGTTCAATTTAGTTTGGTTTAGTATAGTTTAGTTTTGTTTAATTTACTTTTGTTCAATTTATTTTAATTTAGTATAGTTTAGTTTAGTATATAGTTTAATTTTTAATATAGTTTAGTTTAGTTTACAGTTTAGTTTATGGTTTAGTTTAGTTTAGTTTGGTTTAGTTTAGTTTAGTTCTGTTTGTTTTAGTTTAGTTTAGTTTAGGTTAGGTTAGCTTAGTTTAGTTTAGTTTAATTTAGGTTAGGTTGGGTTAGGTTAGTTTAGTTTACTTTAGTTTAGTTTAGGTTAAGTTAGCTTAGGTTATGTTAGGTGAGTTTATTTTAGTTTAGTAGTTTAGTTTAGTTTAGGTTAGGTTAGTTTAGTTTCGTTTAGTTTAGTTTAGTTTATGTTAGGTTAGGTTTAGTTTGGTTAGGTTAGGTTAGGTTAGGTTAGTTTAGTTTATTTTAGGTTAGTTTAGGTTAGGTTAGGTTAGTTAAATTTAATTTATTTAGATTATAATTTAGTTTATAGTTTAGTTTAGTTTAGTTTATTGTTTAGTTTAGTTAAATTTAGTTTAGGTTAGGTAAGGTTAGGTTAGGTTAGTTTAGTTTAGTGTAGTTTAATTTAGTTTAGTTTAGTGAATATAGTTTAGTTTAGTTTAGGTTTTAGTTAAGCTTAGTTAGTTTGTTTAGATTAGTATAGTTTACTTTAGGTTAGGTTACGTAATTTTAGTTTAGTTTAGGTTAGGTTAGGTTAGGTGAAGTTATGTTAATGTAGTTTAGTTTAGTTTATTTTAGTTTATTTAGAGTTTAGCTTAGTTTATAATTTAGTTTAGTTTAGTTTATGGTTTAGTTTAATTTCGTTTGGTTTGGTTGAGATTAGTTCTGCTTCGTTTAGTTTAGTTTAGTTTAGGTTAGGTTAGCTTAGTTTAGTTTAGTTTAGTTTACGTTAGGTTAGGTTAGGTTAGTTTAGTTTACTTTAGTTTAGTTTAGGTTAGGTTAGCTTAGGTTATGTTAGGTGAGTTTAGTTTAGTTTAGGTTAGGTTAGGTTAGTTTAGTTTAGTTTCGTTTAGTTTAGTTTAGTTTAGGTTAGGTTAGGTTTATTTTGGTTAGATTAGGTTAGATTAGGTTAGTTTAGCTAATTTTAGTTTAGTTTATAGTTTCGTTAATTTAGTTTAGTTTAGTTTAGTGTATAGTTAAGTTTATAGTTTAGTTTAGTTTATGGTTTAGTGTAGTTTAGTTTAGTTTAGTTTAACTTAGTTTAGTTTAGATTCGTTTAGTTTAGTTTAGGTTAAGTTAGGTTAGGTTTGGTTAGGTTAATTTAGTTTAGTTTAGTTTAATTTAGTTTATTTAATTTATAGTTTAGTTAAATTTAGTTTAGTTTATAGTTTAGATTATAGTTTAGTTTATTTTATATTTTAGTTTAGTTTAGTTTAGGTTAGGTTAGTTTAGTTTAGTTTAGTTTAGTTTCGGTTAGGTTGGGTTAGGATAGTTTAGTTTAGTTTAGTTTAGTTTTAGTTTATAGTTTAGTTTAGTTTATTTTATACTTAAGTTAATAGTTTAGTTTATAGTTTAGTTTAGGCTATTTTAGATTAGTTTAGTTTAGTTTGGTTTATTTAGTTTATTTTATAGTTTAGTTTAGTTAAGTTTAGTTTAGTTTAATTTAGTTTAGTTTAGTTTTGTTTAATTTAGTTTAGTTTAGTTTTGTTTAATTTAGTTTAGTTTAATTTAGTTTAGTTTAGTTTAGATCAGGTTAGGTTGTTTAGGTTAGTTTAGTTTAGTTCAGTTTAGCTAAGTTTAGTTTAGTTTATAGTTTCGGTAATTTATTTTAGTTTAATTTAGTGTATAGTTAGGTTTATAGTTTAGTTTAGTTTATAGTTTATTTTATAGTTTAGTATATTTTAGTTTAGTTTAGTTTTTGCTTAGTTTAGTTTAGTTTCGTTTAGTTTAGGGTAGGTAAGGTTAGGTTGGGTTGGGTTAAGTTAGTTTAGTTTAGTTTTGTTTAGGTTAGGTTAGGCTTGGTTAGGTTAGTTTAGTTCATTTTATTTTAATTTAGTGTAGTTAATTTATAGTTTAGTTAAATTTAGTATAGTTTATAGTTTAGATTATGGTTTAGTTTAGTTCATTTTATATTTTAGTTTAGTTTAGGTTAGGTTAGTTTAGTTTAGTTTATTTTAGGTTAGGTTAGTTTGGGTTAGAATAGTTTAGTTTAGTTTAGTTTAGTTTTAATTTATAGTTTATTTTAGTTTTGTGAATACTTAAGTTTATCGTTTAGTTTATAATCTAGTTTATAGTTTATTTTAGGCTATTTTGGATTAGTTTAGCTTGGTTTAGTTAAGTTTATTTTATAGTTTAGTTTATAGTTTAGTTTAGTTAAGTTTAGTTTAGTTTATTGTTTAGTTTGCTTCAGTTTAGTTTTGTTTAATTTATTTTAGTTCAGTTTAGTTTAGTTTCGTTTAGGTTAGGTTCGGTTATGTTATGTTAATTTAGGTTAGCTTAGTTTAGTTTAGTTTAGGTTAGATTAAGTTAGGTTAGGTTAGTTAAGTTTAGTTTAGTTAAGTTAAGTTTAGTTTAATTTATAATTTAGTTTAGTTTACTTTAGTTTATAGTTTAGTTTAGTTTAGTTTATTTTAGTTTAAAGTTTAGTTTATACTTTCGTTTACTTTAGTTAATAATTTTGTTTATGGTTTAGTTTAGTTTAGTTTAATTATGTTTTATTTAGTTTAGTTTAGTTTCGTTTAGGTTTGGTTAGGTTAGGTTAGTTTAGTTTAATTCTATTTAGGTTAGGTTAGGTAATTTTAGGTTAGTATAGTTTAGTTAATTTATTTTAGTTAATAGTTCAGTATAGTTTACAGTTTAGTTTACAGTTTAGTTCAGTTTATAGTGTAGTTTATAGTTTAGTTTAGTTTAGTTTCGTTTAGGTTATGTTAGGTTAGGTTAGGTTAGGTTGGATTAGCTTAGTTTAGTTTAGTTTAGTTTAGGTTAGGTTCGGTTACGTTATGTTATGTTAGCTTATGTTAGTTTAGTTTAGTTTAGTTTAGTCTAGTTTAGTTAAGTTTAGTTTAGTTTATAGTTTAGTTTATATTAGTTTATTTATTATTTTAGTTTATAGTTAAGTATATAGTTTAGTTTAGTTTAGTATAGTTTAGCTTAGTTTGTTTATTTTAGATTAGTATAGCTTACGTTACGTTAGGTTAAACCAAACGTAACGTAAGCTAACGTAGGTTAGGTTCGTTTAGTTTAGTTTAATTAGATTAGGTTAGGTTAAGTTAGGTTACTTTAGCTTAGTTTAGTTTAGTTTAGATAATTTATGGTTTAGTTTAGTTAAGTTTAATTTATAGATCAGTATATAGTTTACTTTAGTTTATAGTTCAGTTTAGGTTAGATTAGTTTAAGTTAGATTAGGTTACATTAGTTTAGTTTAGTTTAGTTTCGGTTAGGTTAGATTAGGTTACATTAAGTTAGTTTAGGTTAGCTTAGTTTAGTTTAGTTTAGTATAGTTAAGTTTAGTTAAGTTTTGTTTAGTTTACAGTTTAGTTTAGTTAAGTTTAGTTTATAATTTAGTTTATAGTTCAGTTTAGTTTAGTTCATACTTTATTTTAGTTTACTTTAGTTTCAGTTTTAGTTTAGGTTAGGTTAGGTTAGGTTAGGTTAGTTTAGTTTAGTTTAGTTTATGTTAGTTTAGGTTAGGTTAGGTTAGGTTATGTTAGTTTAGTTTAGTTTAGATTAGTTTAGCTTAGGTTAGGTTAGTTTAGGGTATTTTACTTTAGTTTAGTTTAGGTTATAGTTTAGTATAATTTATAGTTTAGTTTATAGTTTACTTTAGTATATAATGTAGTTTAGTTTAGTTTAGTTTCGTTTTTTTTAGGTTAGGTTCGGTTACGTTAGGTTATGTTAGGTTAAGTTAGTTTAGTTTAGTTTAGTTTAGTTATGTTTAGTTTAGTTTATAGTTTAGTTTATTAATTAGTTTAGTTTAGTTTATAGTTAAGTATATAGTTTAGTATAGTTTAGTTTAGTGTAGTTTAGTTTAGATTAGCTTAGTTAGTTTATTTTGGATTAGTTTACTTTACGTTACGTTAGGTTAGGTTAATTTATTTTAGTTTAGGTTAGGTTAGGTTAAGTCAGGTTACTTTAGTTTAGCATAGTTTAGTTTAGTTTAGATAATTTATAGTTTAGTTTAGTTTAGTTTATAGTTTAGTTTACAGTTTAGTTTAGTTTAGTTTCGGTTAGGTTAGGTTAGGTTAGGTTAATTTAATTTAGGTTAGGGTAGTTTAGTTCAGTTTAGTTTAGTTTAGTTAAGCTTAGTTAGTTTAGTTTAGATTAGTATAGTTTACGTTACGTTAGGTTAGGTAAGTTTAGTTTTGTTTAGGTTAGGTTAGGTTAGGTGAAGTTAGGTTACTTTAGTTTAGTTAAGTTTAATTTAGTTTAGTTTATTTTGGTTTATTTATAGTTTAGTTTAGTTTATAATTTAGTTTAGTTTAGTGTGGTTTAGATTAGGTTAGGTTAGGTTAGATTAGTTTAGTTTAGTTTAGGTTAGGTTAGGTTAGGATAGTTTAGTTTAGTTTATTTTAGTTTAGTTTAGTTTAGTTTATAGTTTAGTTTATAGTTTAAATTAGTTTAGTTCAGATTAGTTTAGTTTAGTTTATTTACTTAAGTTTAGTTTAGGTTAGGTTAGGTTAGGTTAGGTTAGGTTATGTTAGGTTTGGTTAGTGTAGTTTAGTTTAGTTAAGTTCAGTTTATATTAGGTTAGGTTAATTTAATTTAGTTTAGTTTAGTTTATAGTTTAGATTATAGTTTAGTTTATTTTATATTTTAGTTTAGTTTAGTTTAGTTTAGTTTCGGTTAGGTTGGGTTAGGATAGTTTAGTTTAGTTTAGTTTAGTTTTAGTTTATAGTTTAGTTTAGTTTATTTTATACTTAAGTTCATAGTTTAGTTTATAGTTTAGTTTAGGCTATTTTAGATTAGTTTAGTTTAGTTTGGTTTAGTTTAGGTTTGGGTTGTTTAGGTTAATTTAGTAAAGTTTAGTTTAGTTTGGTTTATTTAGTTTATTTTATAGTTTAGTTTAGTTAAGTTTAGTTTAGTTTAATTTAGTTTAGTTTAATTTTGTTTAATTTAGTTTAGTTTTGTTTAATTTAGTTTAGTTTAATTTAGTTTAGTTTAGTTTAGATCAGGTTAGGTTGTTTAGGTTAGTTTAGTTTAGTTCAGTTTAGCTAAGTTTAGTTTAGTTTACAGTTTCGGTAATTTATTTTAGATTAATTTAGTGTATAGTTAGGTTTATAGTTTAGTTTAGTTTATAGTTTATTTTATAGTTTAGTATATTTTAGTTTAGTTTAGTTTAGCTTAGTTTAGTTTAGTTTCGTTTAGTTTAGGGTAGGTAAGGTTAGGTTAGATTGGGTTAAGTTAGTTTAGTTTAGTTTTGTTTAGGTTAGTATAGGTTTGGTTAGGTTAGTTTAGTTCATTTTATTTTAATTTAGTGTAATTAATTTATAGTTTAGTTAAATTTAGTTTAGTTTATAGTTTAGATTATAATTTAGTTTAGTTCATTTTATATTTTAGTTTTGTTTAGTTTAGGTTAGTTTAGTTTAGTTTAGTTTATTTTAGGTTAGGTTAGTTTGGGTTAGAATAGTTTAGTTTAGTTTAGTTTATTTTTAATTTATAGTTTATTTTAGTTTTGTGAATACTTAAGTTTATAATTTATTTTATAATCTAGTTTAAAAATTTAGTTTAGGCTATTTTGGATTAGTTTAGCTTAGTTTAGTTTAGTTTAGTTTAGTTTAGAATAGGTTAGGTTAGGTTAATTTAGTATTGTTTAGTTTAGTTTAGTTTATTTAATTTATTTTATAGTTTAGTTTATAGTTTAGTTTAGTTAAGTTTAGTTTAGTTTATTGTTTAGTTTGCTTTAGTTTAGTTTTGTTTAATTTATTTTAGTTTAGTTTACTTTAGTTTAGTTTAGGTTAGGTTAGCTTAGGTTATGTTAGATGAGTTTATTTTAGTTTAGTGGATTAGTTTAGTTTAGGTTAGGATAGTTTAGATCAGTTTAGTTTAGTTTAGTTAAGCTTAGTTAGTTTAGTTTAGATTAGTATAGTTTACGTTAGGTTAGGTTAGGTAAGTTTAGTTTTGTTTAGGTTAGGTTAGGTTAGGTGAAGTTAGGTTACTTTAGTTTAGTTAAGTTTAATTTATTTTAGTTTATTTTAGTTTATTTATAGTTTAGTCTAGTTTATAATTTAGTTTAGTTTAGTTTAGATTAGGTTAGGTTAGGTTAGATTAGTTTAGTTTAGTTTAGGTTAGGTTAGGTTAGGATAGTTTAGTTTAGTTTATTTTAGTTTAGTTTAGTTTAGTTTATAGTTTAGTTTATAGTTTAAATTACTTTAGTTCAGATTAGTTTAGTTTAGTGTACTTAAGTTTAGTTTAGGTTAGGTTAGGTTAGGTTAGGTTAGGTTATGTTAGGTTTGGTTAGTGTAGTTTAGTTTAGTTAAGTTCAGTTTATATTAGGTTAGGTTAATTTAATTTAGTTTAGTTTAGTTTAGGTTAGGTTAGGTGAGTTTAATTTAGTTTAGTTTAGTTTAGGTTAGGTTAGGTTAGGTTATGTTAGGTTAGTTTATGTTAGGTTAGGTTAGTGTAGTTTAGTTTAGTTTAGTTTAGATTTGACTCGTTTAGTTTATAATTTAGTTTATAGTTCAATTTAGTTTGGTTTAGTATAGTTTAGTTTTGTTTAATTTACTTTTGTTCAATTTATTTTAATTTAGTATAGTTTAGTTTAGTATATAGTTTAATTTTTAATATAGTTTAGTTTAGTTTACAGTTTAGTTTATGGTTTAGTTTAGTTTAGTTTGGTTTAGTTTAGTTTAGTTCTGTTTGTTTTAGTTTAGTTTAGTTTAGGTTAGGTTAGCTTAGTTTAGTTTAGTTTAATTTAGGTTAGGTTGGGTTAGGTTAGTTTAGTTTACTTTAGTTTAGTTTAGGTTAAGTTAGCTTAGGTTATGTTAGGTGAGTTTATTTTAGTTTAGTAGTTTAGTTTAGTTTAGGTTAGGTTAGTTTAGTTTCGTTTAGTTTAGTTTAGTTTATGTTAGGTTAGGTTTAGTTTGGTTAGGTTAGGTTAGGTTAGGTTAGTTTAGTTTATTTTAGGTTAGTTTAGGTTAGGTTAGGTTAGGTTAGTTAAATTTAATTTATTTAGATTATAATTTAGTTTATAGTTTAGTTTAGTTTAGTTTATTGTTTAGTTTAGTTAAATTTAGTTTAGGTTAGGTAAGGTTAGGTTAGGTTAGTTTAGTTTAGTGTAGTTTAATTTAGTTTAGTTTAGTGAATATAGTTTAGTTTAGTTTAGGTTTTAGTTAAGCTTAGTTAGTTTGTTTAGATTAGTATAGTTTACTTTAGGTTAGGTTACGTAATTTTAGTTTAGTTTAGGTTAGGTTAGGTTAGGTGAAGTTATGTTAATGTAGTTTAGTTTAGTTTATTTTAGTTTATTTAGAGTTTAGCTTAGTTTATAATTTAGTTTAGTTTAGTTTATGGTTTAGTTTAATTTCGTTTGGTTTGGTTGAGATTAGTTCTGCTTCGTTTAGTTTAGTTTAGTTTAGGTTAGGTTAGCTTAGTTTAGTTTAGTTTAGTTTACGTTAGGTTAGGTTAGGTTAGTTTAGTTTACTTTAGTTTAGTTTAGGTTAGGTTAGCTTAGGTTATGTTAGGTGAGTTTAGTTTAGTTTAGGTTAGGTTAGGTTAGTTTAGTTTAGTTTCGTTTAGTTTAGTTTAGTTTAGGTTAGGTTAGGTTTAGTTTGGTTAGATTAGGTTAGATTAGGTTAGTTTAGCTAATTTTAGTTTAGTTTATAGTTTCGTTAATTTAGTTTAGTTTAGTTTAGTGTATAGTTAAGTTTATAGTTTAGTTTAGTTTATGGTTTAGTGTAGTTTAGTTTAGTTTAGTTTAACTTAGTTTAGTTTAGATTCGTTTAGTTTAGTTTAGGTTAAGTTAGGTTAGGTTTGGTTAGGTTAATTTAGTTTAGTTTAGTTTAATTTAGTTTATTTAATTTATAGTTTAGTTAAATTTAGTTTAGTTTATAGTTTAGATTATAGTTTAGTTTATTTTATATTTTAGTTTAGTTTAGTTTAGGTTAGGTTAGTTTAGTTTAGTTTAGTTTAGTTTCGGTTAGGTTGGGTTAGGATAGTTTAGTTTAGTTTAGTTTAGTTTTAGTTTATAGTTTAGTTTAGTTTATTTTATACTTAAGTTAATAGTTTAGTTTATAGTTTAGTTTAGGCTATTTTAGATTAGTTTAGTTTAGTTTGGTTTATTTAGTTTATTTTATAGTTTAGTTTAGTTAAGTTTAGTTTAGTTTAATTTAGTTTAGTTTAGTTTTGTTTAATTTAGTTTAGTTTAGTTTTGTTTAATTTAGTTTAGTTTAATTTAGTTTAGTTTAGTTTAGATCAGGTTAGGTTGTTTAGGTTAGTTTAGTTTAGTTCAGTTTAGCTAAGTTTAGTTTAGTTTATAGTTTCGGTAATTTATTTTAGTTTAATTTAGTGTATAGTTAGGTTTATAGTTTAGTTTAGTTTATAGTTTATTTTATAGTTTAGTATATTTTAGTTTAGTTTAGTTTTTGCTTAGTTTAGTTTAGTTTCGTTTAGTTTAGGGTAGGTAAGGTTAGGTTGGGTTGGGTTAAGTTAGTTTAGTTTAGTTTTGTTTAGGTTAGGTTAGGCTTGGTTAGGTTAGTTTAGTTCATTTTATTTTAATTTAGTGTAGTTAATTTATAGTTTAGTTAAATTTAGTATAGTTTATAGTTTAGATTATGGTTTAGTTTAGTTCATTTTATATTTTAGTTTAGTTTAGGTTAGGTTAGTTTAGTTTAGTTTATTTTAGGTTAGGTTAGTTTGGGTTAGAATAGTTTAGTTTAGTTTAGTTTAGTTTTAATTTATAGTTTATTTTAGTTTTGTGAATACTTAAGTTTATCGTTTAGTTTATAATCTAGTTTATAGTTTATTTTAGGCTATTTTGGATTAGTTTAGCTTGGTTTAGTTAAGTTTATTTTATAGTTTAGTTTATAGTTTAGTTTAGTTAAGTTTAGTTTAGTTTATTGTTTAGTTTGCTTCAGTTTAGTTTTGTTTAATTTATTTTAGTTCAGTTTAGTTTAGTTTCGTTTAGGTTAGGTTCGGTTATGTTATGTTAATTTAGGTTAGCTTAGTTTAGTTTAGTTTAGGTTAGATTAAGTTAGGTTAGGTTAGTTAAGTTTAGTTTAGTTAAGTTAAGTTTAGTTTAATTTATAATTTAGTTTAGTTTACTTTAGTTTATAGTTTAGTTTAGTTTAGTTTATTTTAGTTTAAAGTTTAGTTTATACTTTCGTTTACTTTAGTTAATAATTTTGTTTATGGTTTAGTTTAGTTTAGTTTAATTATGTTTTATTTAGTTTAGTTTAGTTTCGTTTAGGTTTGGTTAGGTTAGGTTAGTTTAGTTTAATTCTATTTAGGTTAGGTTAGGTAATTTTAGGTTAGTATAGTTTAGTTAATTTATTTTAGTTAATAGTTCAGTATAGTTTACAGTTTAGTTTACAGTTTAGTTCAGTTTATAGTGTAGTTTATAGTTTAGTTTAGTTTAGTTTCGTTTAGGTTATGTTAGGTTAGGTTAGGTTAGGTTGGATTAGCTTAGTTTAGTTTAGTTTAGTTTAGGTTAGGTTCGGTTACGTTATGTTATGTTAGCTTATGTTAGTTTAGTTTAGTTTAGTTTAGTCTAGTTTAGTTAAGTTTAGTTTAGTTTATAGTTTAGTTTATATTAGTTTATTTATTATTTTAGTTTATAGTTAAGTATATAGTTTAGTTTAGTTTAGTATAGTTTAGCTTAGTTTGTTTATTTTAGATTAGTATAGCTTACGTTACGTTAGGTTAAACCAAACGTAACGTAAGCTAACGTAGGTTAGGTTCGTTTAGTTTAGTTTAATTAGATTAGGTTAGGTTAAGTTAGGTTACTTTAGCTTAGTTTAGTTTAGTTTAGATAATTTATGGTTTAGTTTAGTTAAGTTTAATTTATAGATCAGTATATAGTTTACTTTAGTTTATAGTTCAGTTTAGGTTAGATTAGTTTAAGTTAGATTAGGTTACATTAGTTTAGTTTAGTTTAGTTTCGGTTAGGTTAGATTAGGTTACATTAAGTTAGTTTAGGTTAGCTTAGTTTAGTTTAGTTTAGTATAGTTAAGTTTAGTTAAGTTTTGTTTAGTTTACAGTTTAGTTTAGTTAAGTTTAGTTTATAATTTAGTTTATAGTTCAGTTTAGTTTAGTTCATACTTTATTTTAGTTTACTTTAGTTTCAGTTTTAGTTTAGGTTAGGTTAGGTTAGGTTAGGTTAGTTTAGTTTAGTTTAGTTTATGTTAGTTTAGGTTAGGTTAGGTTAGGTTATGTTAGTTTAGTTTAGTTTAGATTAGTTTAGCTTAGGTTAGGTTAGTTTAGGGTATTTTACTTTAGTTTAGTTTAGGTTATAGTTTAGTATAATTTATAGTTTAGTTTATAGTTTACTTTAGTATATAATGTAGTTTAGTTTAGTTTAGTTTCGTTTTTTTTAGGTTAGGTTCGGTTACGTTAGGTTATGTTAGGTTAAGTTAGTTTAGTTTAGTTTAGTTTAGTTATGTTTAGTTTAGTTTATAGTTTAGTTTATTAATTAGTTTAGTTTAGTTTATAGTTAAGTATATAGTTTAGTATAGTTTAGTTTAGTGTAGTTTAGTTTAGATTAGCTTAGTTAGTTTATTTTGGATTAGTTTACTTTACGTTACGTTAGGTTAGGTTAATTTATTTTAGTTTAGGTTAGGTTAGGTTAAGTCAGGTTACTTTAGTTTAGCATAGTTTAGTTTAGTTTAGATAATTTATAGTTTAGTTTAGTTTAGTTTATAGTTTAGTTTACAGTTTAGTTTAGTTTAGTTTCGGTTAGGTTAGGTTAGGTTAGGTTAATTTAATTTAGGTTAGGGTAGTTTAGTTCAGTTTAGTTTAGTTTAGTTAAGCTTAGTTAGTTTAGTTTAGATTAGTATAGTTTACGTTACGTTAGGTTAGGTAAGTTTAGTTTTGTTTAGGTTAGGCTAGGTTAGGTGAAGTTAGGTTACTTTAGTTTAGTTAAGTTTAATTTAGTTTAGTTTATTTTGGTTTATTTATAGTTTAGTTTAGTTTATAATTTAGTTTAGTTTAGTGTGGTTTAGATTAGGTTAGGTTAGGTTAGATTAGTTTAGTTTAGTTTAGGTTAGGTTAGGTTAGGTTAGGATAGTTTAGTTTAGTTTATTTTAGTTTAGTTTAGTTTAGTTTATAGTTTAGTTTATAGTTTAAATTAGTTTAGTTCAGATTAGTTTAGTTTAGTTTATTTACTTAAGTTTAGTTTAGGTTAGGTTAGGTTAGGTTAGGTTAGGTTATGTTAGGTTTGGTTAGTGTAGTTTAGTTTAGTTAAGTTCAGTTTATATTAGGTTAGGTTAATTTAATTTAGTTTAGTTTAGTTTAGGTTAGGTTAGGTGAGTTTAATTTAGTTTAGTTTAGTTGAGGTTAGGTTAGGTTAGGTTACGTTAGGTTATGTTAGGTTAGGTTAGTGTAGTTTAGTTTAGTTTAGTTTAGATTTGACTCGTTTAGTTTATAATTTAGTTTATAGTTCAGTTTAGTTTGGTTTAGTATAGTTTAGTTTTGTTTAATTTACTTTTGTTTAATTTATTTTAATTTAGTTTAGTTTAGTTTAGTATATAGTTTAATTTTTAATATAGTTTAGTTTAGTTTATAGTTTAGTTTATGGTTTAGTTTAGTTTAGTTTGGTTTGGTTTAGTTTAGTTCTGTTTGTTTTAGTTTAGTTTAGTTTAGGTTAGGTTAGCTTAGTTTAGTTTAGTTTAATTTAGGTTAGGTTGGGTTAGGTTAGTTTAGTTTACTTTAGTTTAGTTTATTTTAGGTTAGCTTAGCTTATGTTAGGTGAGTTTATGTTAGTTTAGTAGTTTAGTTTAGTTTAGGTTTGGTTAGTTTAGTTTCGTTTAGTTTAGTTTAGTTTATGTTAGGTTAGGTTTAGTTAGGTTAGGTTAGGTTAGGTTAGGTTAGTTTAGTTTATTTTAGGTTAGTTTAGGTTAGGTTAGGTTAGGTTAGTTAAATTTAATTTATTTAGATTATAATTTAGTTTATAGTTTAGTTTAGTTTATTGTTTAGTTTAGTTAAATTTAGTTTAGGTTAGGTAAGGTTAGGTTAGGTTAGTTTAGTTTAGTGTAGTTTAATTTAGTTTAGTTTAGTGAATTTAGTTTAGTTTAGTTTAGGTTTTAGTTAAGCTTAGTTAGTTTGTTTAGATTAGTATAGTTTACTTTTGGTTAGGTTACGTAATTTTAGTTTAGTTTAGGTTAGGTTAGGTTAGGTGAAGTTATGTTAATGTAGTTTAGTTTAGTTTATTTTAGTTTATTTAGAGTTTAGCTTAGTTTATAATTTAGTTTAGTTTAGTTTATGGTTTAGTTTAATTTCGTTTGGTTTGGTTGAGATTAGTTCAGCTTCGTTTAGTTTAGTTTAGTTTAGGTTAGGTTAGCTTAGTTTAGTTTAGTTTAGTTTACGTTAGGTTAGGTTAGGTTAGTTTAGTTTACTTTAGTTTAGTTTAGGTTAGGTTAGCTTAGGTTATGTTAGGTGAGTTTAGTTTAGTTTAGGTTAGGTTAGGTTAGTTTAGTTTAGTTTCGTTTAGTTTAGTTTAGTTTAGGTTAGGTTAGGTTTAGTTTGGTTAGATTAGGTTAGATTAGGTTACTTTAGCTAATTTTAGTTTAGTTTATAGTTTCGTTAATATAGTTTAGTTTAGTTTAGTGTATAGTTAAGTTTATAGTTTAGTTTAGTTTATGGTTTAGTATAGTTTAGTTTAGTTTAACTTAGTTTAGTTTAGATTCGTTTAGTTTAGTTTAGGTAAGTTAGGTTAGGTTTGGTTAGGTTAATTTAGTTTAGTTTAGTTTAATTTAGTTTATTTAATTTATAGTTTAGTTAAATTTAGTTTAGTTTATATTTTAGATTATAGTTTAGTTTATTTTATATTTTAGTTTAGTTTAGTTTAGGTTAGGTTAGTTTAGTTTAGTTTAGTTTAGTTTCGGTTAGGTTGGGTTAGGATAGTTTAGTTTAGTTTAGTTTAGTTTTAGTTTATAGTTTAGTTTAGTTTATTTTATACTTAAGTTCATAGTTTACTTTATAGTTTAGTTTAGGCTATTTTAGATTAGTTTAGTTTAGTTTGGTTTAGTTTAGGTTTGGGTTGTTTAGGTTAATTTAGTAAAGTTTAGTTTAGTTTGGTTTATTTAGTTTATTTTATAGTTTAGTTTAGTTAAGTTTAGTTTAGTTTAATTTAGTTTAGTTTAGTTTTGTTTAATTTAGTTTAGTTTAGTTTTGTTTAATTTAGTTTAGTTTAATTTAGTTTAGTTTAGTTTAGATCAGGTTAGGTTGTTTAGGTTAGTTTAGTTTAGTTCAGTTTAGCTAAGTTTAGTTTAGTTTATAGTTTCGGTAATTTATTTTAGTTTAATTTAGTGTATAGTTAGGTTTATAGTTTAGTTTAGTTTATAGTTTATTTTATAGTTTAGTATATTTTAGTTTAGTTTAGTTTTTGCTTAGTTTAGTTTAGTTTCGTTTAGTTTAGGGTAGGTAAGGTTAGGTTGGGTTGGGTTAAGTTAGTTTAGTTTAGTTTTGTTTAGGTTAGGTTAGGCTTGGTTAGGTTAGTTTAGTTCATTTTATTTTAATTTAGTGTAGTTAATTTATAGTTTAGTTAAATTTAGTTTAGTTTATAGTTTAGATTATGGTTTAGTTTAGTTCATTTTATATTTTAGTTTAGTTTAGGTTAGGTTAGTTTAGTTTAGTTTATTTTAGGTTAGGTTAGTTTGTGTTAGAATAGTTTAGTTTAGTTTAGTTTATTTTTAATTTATAGTTTATTTTAGTTTTGTGAATACTTAAGTTTATCGTTTAGTTTATAATCTAGTTTATAGTTTAGTTTAGGCTATTTTGGATTAGTTTAGCTTGGTTTAGTTTAGTTTATTTTATAGTTTAGTTTATAGTTTAGTTTAGTTAAGTTTAGTTTAGTTTATTGTTTAGTTTGCTTTAGTTTAGTTTTGTTTAATTTATTTTAGTTCAGTTTAGTTTAGTTTCGTTTAGGTTAGGTTAGGTTATGTTATGTTAATTTAGGTTAGCTTAGTTTAGTTTAGTTTAGGTTAGATTAAGTTAGGTTAGGTTAGTTAAGTTTAGTTTAGTTAAGTTAAGTTTAGTTTAATTTATAGTTTAGTTTAGTTTTCTTTAGTTTATAGTTTAGTTTAGTTTAGTTTATTTTAGTTTAAAGTTTAGTTTATACTTTCGTTTACTTTAGTTAATAATTTTGTTTATGGTTTAGTTTAGTTTAGTTTAATTATGTTTTATTTAGTTTAGTTTAGTTTCGTTTAGGTTTGGTTAGGTTAGGTTAGTTTAGTTTAATTCTATTTAGGTTAGGTTAGGTAATTTTAGGTTAGTATAGTTTAGTTAATTTATTTTAGTTAATAGTTCAGTATAGTTTACAGTTTAGTTTATAGTTTAGTTCAGTTTATAGTGTAGTTTATAGTTTAGTTTAGTTTAGTTTCGTTTAGGTTATGTTAGGTTAGGTTAGGTTAGGTTGGATTAGCTTAGTTTAGTTTAGTTTAGTTTAGGTTAGGTTCGGTTACGTTATGTTATGTTAGCTTATGTTAGTTTAGTTTAGTTTAGTTTAGTCTAGTTTAGTTGAGTTTAGTTTAGTTTATAGTTTAGTTTATATTAGTTTATTTATTAGTTTAGTTTATAGTTAAGTATATAGTTTAGTTTAGTTTAGTTTAGTTTAGCTTAGTTTGTTTATTTTAGATTAGTATAGCTTACGTTACGTTAGGTTAAACCTAACTTAACGTAAGCTAACGTAGGTTAGGTTCGTTTAGTTTAGTTTAATTAGATTAGGTTAGGTTAAGTTAGGTTACTTTAGCTTAGTTTAGTTTAGTTTAGATAATTTATGGTTTAGTTTAGTTAAGTTTAATTTATAGATCAGCATATAGTTTACTTTAGTTTATAGTTCAGTTTAGGTTAGATTAGTTTAAGTTAGATTAGGTTAGATTAGTTTAGTTTAGTTTAGTTTCGGTTAGGTTAGATTAGGTTACATTAAGTTAGTTTAGGTTAGCTTAGTTTAGTTTAGTTTACTATAGTTAAGTTTAGTTAAGTTTTGTTTAGTTTACAGTTTAGTTTAGTTAAGTTTAGTTTATAATTTAGTTTATAGTTCAGTTTAGTTTAGTTCATACTTTATTTTAGTTTACTTTAGTTTCAGTTTTAGTTTAGTTTAGTTTAGGTTAGGTTAGGTTAGGTTAGGTTAGTTTAGTTTAGTTTAGTTTATGTTAGTTTAGGTTAGGTTAGGTTAGGTTATGTTAGTTTAGTTTAGTTTAGTTTAGTTTAGCTTAGGTTAGGTTAGTTTAGTTTAGTTTAGTTTATGTTAGTTTAGGTTAGGTTAGGTTAGGTTATGTTACTTTAGTTTAGTTTAGTTTATAGTTTAGTATAGTTTATAGTTTAGTTTATAGTTTACTTTAGTTTATAGTGTAGTTTAGTTTAGTTTAGCTTAGTTTGTTTTTTTAGGTTAGGTTCGGTTCCGTTAGGTTATGTTAGGTTAAGTTAGTTTAGTTTAGTTTAGTTTAGTTATGTTTAGTTTAGTTTATAGTTTAGTTTATTAATTAGTTTAGTTTAGTTTATAGTTAAGTATATAGTTTAGTATAGTTTAGTTTAGTGTAGTTTAGTTTAGATTAGCTTAGTTAGTTTATTTTGGATTAGTTTACTTTACGTTACGTTAGGTTAGGTTAATTTATTTTAGTTTAGGTTAGGTTAGGTTAAGTCAGGTTACTTTAGTTTAGCATAGTTTAGTTTAGTTTAGATAATTTATAGTTTAGTTTAGTTTAGTTTATAGTTTAGTTTACAGTTTAGTTTAGTTTAATTTCGGTTAGGTTAGGTTAGGTTAGATTAATTTAATTTAGGTTAGGATAGTTTAGTTCAGTTTAGTTTAGTTTAGTTAAGCTTAGTTAGTTTAGTTTAGATTAGTATAGTTTTTGTTACGTTAGGTTAGGTAAGTTTAGTTTTGTTTAGGTTAGGTTAGGTTAGGTGAAGTTAGGTTACTTTAGTTTAGTTAAGTTTAATTTAGTTTAGTTTATTTTAGTTTATTTATAGTTTAGTTTAGTTTATAATTTAGGTTAGTTTAGTGTGGTTTAGATTAGGTTAGGTTAGGTTAGATTAGTTTAGTTTAGTTTAGGTTAGGTTAGGTTAGGATAGTTTAGTTTAGTTTATTTTAGTTTAGTTTAGTTTAGTTTATAGTTTAGTTTATGGTTTAAATTAGTTTAGTTCAGATTAGTTTAGTTTAGTTTATTTACTTAAGTTTAGTTTAGGTTAGGTTAGGTTAGGTTAGGTTAGGTTATGTTAGGTTTGGTTAGTGTAGTTTAGTTTAGTTAAGTTCAGTTTATATTAGGTTAGGTTAATTTAATTTAGTTTAGATTAGTTTAGGTTAGGTTAGGTGAGTTTAATTTAGTTTAGTTTAGTTGAGGTTAGGTTAGGTTAGGTTAGGTTAGGTTAGGTTATGTTAGGTTAGGTTAGTGTAGTTTAGTTTAGTTTAGTTTAGATTTGACTCGTTTAGTTTATAATTTAGTTTATAGTTCAGTTTAGTTTGGTTTAGTATAGTTTAGTTTTGTTTAATTTACTTTTGTTTAATTTATTTTAATTTAGTTTAGTTTAGTTTAGTATATAGTTTAATTTTTAATATAGTTTAGTTTAGTTTATAGTTTAGTTTATGGTTTAGTTTAGTTTAGTTTGGTTTGGTTTAGTTTAGTTCTGTTTGTTTTAGTTTAGTTTAGTTTAGGTTAGGTTAGCTTAGTTTAGTTTAGTTTAATTTAGGTTAGGTTGGGTTAGGTTAGTTTAGTTTACTTTAGTTTAGTTTATTTTAGGTTAGCTTAGGTTATGTTAGGTGAGTTTATGTTAGTTTAGTAGTTTAGTTTAGTTTAGGTTAGGTTAGTTTAGTTTCGTTTAGTTTAGTTTAGTTTATGTTAGGTTAGGTTTAGTTAGGTTAGGTTAGGTTAGGTTAGGTTAGTTTAGTTTATTTTAGGTTAGTTTAGGTTAGGTTAGGTTAGGTTAGTTAAATTTAATTTATTTAGATTATAATTTAGTTTATAGTTTAGTTTAGTTTAGTTTATTGTTTAGTTTAGTTAAATTTAGTTTAGGTTAGGTAAGGTTAGGTTAGGTTAGTTTTGTTTAGTATAGTTTAATTTAGTTTAGTTTAGTGAATTTAGTTTAGTTTAGTTTAGGTTTTAGTTAGGCTTAGTTAGTTTGTTTAGATTAGTATAGTTTACTTTAGGTTAGGTTACGTAATTTTAGTTTAGTTTAGGTTAGGTTAGGTTAGGTGAAGTTATGTTAATTTAGTTTAGTTTAGTTTAGTTTAGTTTATTTAGAGTTTAGCTTAGTTTATAATTTAGTTAAATTTAGTTTATGGTTTAGTTTAGTTTCGTTTGGTTTGGTTTAGATTAGTTTAGTTTAGGTTAGGTTAGCTTAGTTTAGTTTAGTTTAGTTTACGTTAGGTTAGGTTAGGTTAGTTTAGTTTACTTTAGTTTAGTTTAGGTTAGGTTAGCTTAGGTATGTTAGGGGAGTTTAGTTTAGTTTAGTTTAGGTTAGGTTAGTTTATTTTAGTTTCGTTTAGTTTAGTTTAGTTTAGGTTAGGTTAGGTTTAGTTTGGTTAGATTAGGTTAGATTAGGTTAGTTTAGCTAATTTTAGTTTAGTTTATAGTTTCGTTAATTTAGTTTAGTTTAGTTTAGTGTATAGTTAAGTTTATAGTTTAGTTTAGTTTATGGTTTAGTATAGTTTAGTTTAGTTTAGTTTAACTCAGTTTAGTTTAGATTCGTTTAGTTTAGTTTAGGTTAAGTTAGGTTAGGTTTGGTTAGGTTAATTTAGTTTAGTTTAGTTTAATTTAGTTTATATAATTTATAGTTTAGTTAAATTTAGTTTAGTTTATAGTTTAGATTATAGTTTAGTTTATTTTATATTTTAGTTTAGTTTAGTTTAGGTTAGGTTAGTTTAGTTTAGTTTAGTATAGTTTCGGTTAGGTTGGGTTAGGATAGTTTAGTTTAGTTTAGTTTAGTTTTAGTTTATAGTTTAGTTTAGTTTATTTTATACTTAAGTTCATAGTTTAGTTTATAGTTTAGTTTAGGCTATTTTAGATTAGTTTAGTTTGGTTTAGTTTAGGTTTGGTTTGGTTAGGTTAATTTAGTAAAGTTTAGTTTAGTTTTGTTTATTTAGTTTATTTTATAGTTTAGTTTTGTTAAGTTTAGTTTAGTTTAATTTAGTTTAATTTAGTTTTGTTTAATTTAGTTTAGTTTAGTTTTGTTTAATTTAGTTTAGTTTAATTTAGTTTAGTTTAGTTTAGATCAGGTTAGGTTGTTTAGGTTAGTTTAGTTTAGTTCAGTTTAGCTAAGTTTAGTTTAGTTTATAGTTTCGGTAATTTATTTTAGTTTAATTTAGTGTATAGTTAGGTTTATAGTTTAGTTTATAGTTTATTTTATAGTTTAGTATATTTTAGTTTTGTTTAGTTTAGTTTTTGCTTAGTTTAGTTTAGTTTCGTTTAGTTTAGGGTAGGTAAGGTTAGGTTGGGTTGGGTTAAGTTGGTTTAGTTTAGTTTTGTTTAGGTTAGGTTAGGCTTGGTTAGGTTAGTTTAGTTCATTTTATTTTAATTTAGTGTAGTTAAATTATAGTTTAGTTAAATTTAGTTTAGTTTATAGTTTAGATTATAGTTTTGTTTAATTTAGGTTAGGTTAGTTTAGTTTAGTTTATTTTAGGTTAGGTTAGTTTGGGTTAGAATAGTTTAGTTTAGTTTAGTTTATTTTTAATTTATAGTTTATTTTAGTTTTGTGAATACTTAAGTTTATCGTTTAGTTTATAATCTAGTTTATAGTTTAGTTTAGGCTATTTTGGATTAGTTTAGTATAGTTTAGTTTAGTTTAGTTTAGTTTAGAATAGGTTAGGTTAGGTTAATTTAGTATTGTTTAGTTTAGTTTAGTTTATTCAGTTTATTTTATAGTTTATTTTATAGTTTAGTTTAGTTAAGTTTAGTTTAGTTTATTGTTTAGTTTGCTTTAGTTGAGTTTTGTTTAATTTATTTTAGTTCAGTTTAGTTTAGTTTCGTTTAGGTTAGGTTAGGTTATGTTAATTTAGGTTAGCTTAGTTGAGTTTAGTTTAGGTTAGATTAAGTTAGGTTATGTTAGTTAAGTTTAGTTTAGTTAAGTTAAGTTTAGTTTAATTTATAGTTTAGTTTAGTTTACTTTAGTTTATAGTTTAATTTATTTTAGTTTATTTTAGTTTAAAGTTTAGTTTATACTTTCGTTTACTTTAGTTAATAAATTTGTTTATGGTTTAGTTTAGTTTAGTTTAATTATGTTTTATTTAGTTTAGTTTAGTTTCGTTTAGGTTTGGTTAGGTTAGGTTAGTTTAGTTTAATTCTATTTAGGTTAGGTTAGGTAATTTTAGGCTAGTATAGTTTAGTTAATTTATTTTAGTTAATAGTTCAGTATAGTTTACAGTTTAGTTTATAGTTTAGTTCAGTTTATAGTGTAGTTTATAGTTTAGTTTAGTTTAGTTTCGTTTAGGTTATGTTAGGTTAGGTTAGGTTAGGTTGGATTAGCTTAGTTTAGTTTAGTTTAGTTTAGGTTAGGTTCGGTTACGTTATGTTATGTTAGCTTATGTTAGTTTAGGTTAGTTTAGTTTAGTCTAGTTTAGTTAAGTTTAGTTTAGTTTATAGTTTAGTTTATATTAGTTTATTTAATAGTTTAGTTTATAGTTAAGTATATAGTTTAGTTTAGTTTAGTTTAGTTTAGCTTAGTTTGTTTATTTTAGATTAGTATAGCTTACGTTACGTTAGGTTAAACCTAACTTAACGTAAGCTAACGTAGGTTAGGTTCGTTTAGTTTAGTTTAATTAGATTAGGTTAGGTTAAGTTAGGTTACTTTAGCTTAGTTTAGTTTAGTTTAGATAATTTATGGTTTGGTTTAGTTAAGTTTAATTTATAGATCAGTATATAGTTTACTTTAGTTTATAGTTCAGTTTAGGTTAGATTAGTTTAAGTTAGATTAGGTTATATTAGTTTAGTTTAGTTTAGTTTCGGTTAGGTTAGATTAGGTTACATTAAGTTAGTTTAGGTTAGCTTAGTTTAGTTTAGTTTAGTATAGTTAAGTTTAGTTAAGTTTTGTTTAGTTTACTGTTTAGTTTAGTTAAGTTTAGTTTATAATTTAGTTTATAGTTCAGTTTAGTTTAGTTCATACTTTATTTTAGTTTACTTTAGTTTCAGTTTTAGTTTAGTTTAGTGTAGGTTAGGTTAGGTTAGGTTAGGTTAGTTTAGTTTAGTGTAGGTTAGGTTAGGTTAGGTTAGGTTAGTTTAGTTTAGTTTAGTTTATGTTAGTTTAGGTTAGGTTAGGCTATGTTAGTTTAGTTTAGTTTAGCTTAGTTTAGCTTAGGTTAGGTTAGTTTAGGTTATTTTACTTTAGTTTAGTTTAGTTTATAGTTTAGTATAGTTTATAGTTTAGTTTATAGTTTACTTTAGTTTATAGTGTAGTTTAGTTTAGTTTAGTTTCGTTTTTTTTAGGTTAGGTTCGGTTACGTTAGGTTATGTTAGGTTAAGTTAGTTTAGTTTAGTTTAGTTATGTTTAGTTTAGTTTATAGTTTAGTTTATTAATTGGTTTAGTTTAGTTTATAGTTAAGTATATAGTTTAGTATAGTTTAGTTTAGTGTAGTTTAGTTTAGATTAGCTTAGTTAGTTTATTTTGGATTAGTTTACTTTACGTTACGTTAGGTTAGGTTAATTTATTTTAGTTTAGGTTAGGTTAGGTTAAGTCAGGTTACTTTAGTTTAGCATAGTTTAGTTTAGTTTAGATAATTTATAGTTTAGTTTAGTTTAGTTTATAGTTTAAATTACAGTTTAGTTTAGTTTAGTTTCGGTTAGGTTAGGTTAGGTTAGATTAATTTAATTTAGTTTAGGATAGTTTAGTTCAGTTTAGTTTAGTTTAGTTAAGCTTAGTTAGTTTAGTTTAGATTAGTATAGTTTACGTTACGTTAGGTTAGGTAAGTTTAGTTTTGTTTAGGTTAGGTTAGGTTAGGTGAAGTTAGGTTACTTTAGTTTAGTTAAGTTTAATTTAGTTTAGTTTATTTTAGTTTATTTATAGTTTAGTTTAGTTTATAATTTAGTTTAGTTTAGTGTGGTTTAGGTTAGGTTAGGTTAGGTTTGATTAGTTTAGTTTAGTTTAGGTTAGGTTAGGTTAGGTTAGGATAGTTTAGTTTAGTTTATTTTAGTTTAGTTTAGTTTAGTTTATAGTTTAGTTTATAGTTTAAATTAGTTTAGTTCAGATTAGTTTAGTTTAGTTTATTTACTTAAGTTTAGTTTAGGTTAGGTTAGGTTAGGTTAGGTTAGGTTATGTTAGGTTTGGTTAGTGTAGTTTAGTTTAGTTAAGTTCAGTTTATATTAGGTTAGGTTAATTTAATTTAGTTTAGTTTAGTTTAGGTGAGTTTAATTTAGTTTAGTTAGTTAGTTAGTTTAGTTAGTTTAGTTTAGTTGAGGTTAGGTTAGGTTAGGTTAGGTTAGGTTATGTTAGGTTAGGTTAGGGTAGTTTAGTTTAGTTTAGTTTAGATTTGACTCGTTTAGTTTATAATTTAGTTTATAGTTCAGTTTAGTTTGGTTTAGTATAGTTTAGTTTTGTTTCATTTACTTTTGTTTAATTTATTTTAATTTAGTTTAGTTTAGTTTAGTATATAGTTTAATTTTTAATATAGTTTAGTTTAGTTTATAGTTTAGTTTATGGTTTAGTTTAGTTTAGTTTGGTTTGGTTTAGTTTAGTTCTGTTTGTTTTAGTTTAGTTTAGTTTAGGTTAGGTTAGCTTAGTTTAGTTTAGTTTAATTTAGGTTAGGTTGGGTTAGGTTAGTTTAGTTTACTTTAGTTTAGTTTATTTTAGGTTAGCTTAGCTTATGTTAGGTGAGTTTATGTTAGTTTAGTAGTTTAGTTTAGTTTAGGTTTGGTTAGTTTAGTTTCGTTTAGTTTAGTTTAGTTTATGTTAGGTTAGGTTTAGTTAGGTTAGGTTAGGTTAGGTTAGGTTAGTTTAGTTTATTTTAGGTTAGTTTAGGTTAGGTTAGGTTAGGTTAGTTAAATTTAATTTATTTAGATTATAATTTAGTTTATAGTTTAGTTTAGTTTATTGTTTAGTTTAGTTAAATTTAGTTTAGGTTAGGTAAGGTTAGGTTAGGTTAGTTTAGTTTAGTGTAGTTTAATTTAGTTTAGTTTAGTGAATTTAGTTTAGTTTAGTTTAGGTTTTAGTTAAGCTTAGTTAGTTTGTTTAGATTAGTATAGTTTACTTTTGGTTAGGTTACGTAATTTTAGTTTAGTTTAGGTTAGGTTAGGTTAGGTGAAGTTATGTTAATGTAGTTTAGTTTAGTTTATTTTAGTTTATTTAGAGTTTAGCTTAGTTTATAATTTAGTTTAGTTTAGTTTATGGTTTAGTTTAATTTCGTTTGGTTTGGTTGAGATTAGTTCAGCTTCGTTTAGTTTAGTTTAGTTTAGGTTAGGTTAGCTTAGTTTAGTTTAGTTTAGTTTACGTTAGGTTAGGTTAGGTTAGTTTAGTTTACTTTAGTTTAGTTTAGGTTAGGTTAGCTTAGGTTATGTTAGGTGAGTTTAGTTTAGTTTAGGTTAGGTTAGTTTAGTTTAGTTTAGTTTAGTTTCGGTTAGGTTGGGTTAGGATAGTTTAGTTTAGTTTAGTTTAGTTTTAGTTTATAGTTTAGTTTAGTTTATTTTATACTTAAGTTCATAGTTTAGTTTATAGTTTAGTTTAGGCTATTTTAGATTAGTTTAGTTTAGTTTGGTTTAGTTTAGGTTTGGGTTGTTTAGGTTAATTTAGTAAAGTTTAGTTTAGTTTGGTTTATTTAGTTTATTTTATAGTTTAGTTTAGTTAAGTTTAGTTTAGTTTAATTTAGTTTAGTTTAGTTTTGTTTAATTTAGTTTAGTTTAGTTTTGTTTAATTTAGTTTAGTTTAATTTAGTTTAGTTTAGTTTAGATCAGGTTAGGTTGTTTAGGTTAGTTTAGTTTAGTTCAGTTTAGCTAAGTTTAGTTTAGTTTATAGTTTCGGTAATTTATTTTAGTTTAATTTAGTGTATAGTTAGGTTTATAGTTTAGTTTAGTTTATAGTTTATTTTATAGTTTAGTATATTTTAGTTTAGTTTAGTTTTTGCTTAGTTTAGTTTAGTTTCGTTTAGTTTAGGGTAGGTAAGGTTAGGTTGGGTTGGGTTAAGTTAGTTTAGTTTAGTTTTGTTTAGGTTAGGTTAGGCTTGGTTAGGTTAGTTTAGTTCATTTTATTTTAATTTAGTGTAGTTAATTTATAGTTTAGTTAAATTTAGTTTAGTTTATAGTTTAGATTATGGTTTAGTTTAGTTCATTTTATATTTTAGTTTAGTTTAGGTTAGGTTAGTTTAGTTTAGTTTATTTTAGGTTAGGTTAGTTTGTGTTAGAATAGTTTAGTTTAGTTTAGTTTATTTTTAATTTATAGTTTATTTTAGTTTTGTGAATACTTAAGTTTATCGTTTAGTTTATAATCTAGTTTATAGTTTAGTTTAGGCTATTTTGGATTAGTTTAGCTTGGTTTAGTTTAGTTTATTTTATAGTTTAGTTTATAGTTTAGTTTAGTTAAGTTTAGTTTAGTTTATTGTTTAGTTTGCTTTAGTTTAGTTTTGTTTAATTTATTTTAGTTCAGTTTAGTTTAGTTTCGTTTAGGTTAGGTTAGGTTATGTTATGTTAATTTAGGTTAGCTTAGTTTAGTTTAGTTTAGGTTAGATTAAGTTAGGTTAGGTTAGTTAAGTTTAGTTTAGTTAAGTTAAGTTTAGTTTAATTTATAGTTTAGTTTAGTTTACTTTAGTTTATAGTTTAGTTTAGTTTAGTTTATTTTAGTTTAAAGTTTAGTTTATACTTTCGTTTACTTTAGTTAATAATTTTGTTTATGGTTTAGTTTAGTTTAGTTTAATTATGTTTTATTTAGTTTAGTTTAGTTTCGTTTAGGTTTGGTTAGGTTAGGTTAGTTTAGTTTAATTCTATTTAGGTTAGGTTAGGTAATTTTAGGTTAGTATAGTTTAGTTAATTTATTTTAGTTAATAGTTCAGTATAGTTTACAGTTTAGTTTATAGTTTAGTTCAGTTTATAGTGTAGTTTATAGTTTAGTTTAGTTTAGTTTCGTTTAGGTTATGTTAGGTTAGGTTAGGTTAGGTTGGATTAGCTTAGTTTAGTTTAGTTTAGTTTAGGTTAGGTTCGGTTACGTTATGTTATGTTAGCTTATGTTAGTTTAGTTTAGTTTAGTTTAGTCTAGTTTAGTTGAGTTTAGTTTAGTTTATAGTTTAGTTTATATTAGTTTATTTATTAGTTTAGTTTATAGTTAAGTATATAGTTTAGTTTAGTTTAGTTTAGTTTAGCTTAGTTTGTTTATTTTAGATTAGTATAGCTTACGTTACGTTAGGTTAAACCTAACTTAACGTAAGCTAACGTAGGTTAGGTTCGTTTAGTTTAGTTTAATTAGATTAGGTTAGGTTAAGTTAGGTTACTTTAGCTTAGTTTAGTTTAGTTTAGATAATTTATGGTTTAGTTTAGTTAAGTTTAATTTATAGATCAGCATATAGTTTACTTTAGTTTATAGTTCAGTTTAGGTTAGATTAGTTTAAGTTAGATTAGGTTAGATTAGTTTAGTTTAGTTTAGTTTCGGTTAGGTTAGATTAGGTTACATTAAGTTAGTTTAGGTTAGCTTAGTTTAGTTTAGTTTACTATAGTTAAGTTTAGTTAAGTTTTGTTTAGTTTACAGTTTAGTTTAGTTAAGTTTAGTTTATAATTTAGTTTATAGTTCAGTTTAGTTTAGTTCATACTTTATTTTATTTTACTTTAGTTTCAGTTTTAGTTTAGTTTAGTTTAGGTTAGGTTAGGTTAGGTTAGGTTAGTTTAGTTTAGTTTAGTTTATGTTAGTTTAGGTTAGGTTAGGTTAGGTTATCTTAGTTTAGTTTAGTTTAGTTTAGTTTAGCTTAGGTTAGGTTAGTTTAGTTTAGTTTAGTTTATGTTAGTTTAGGTTAGGTTAGGTTAGGTTATGTTACTTTAGTTTAGTTTAGTTTATAGTTTAGTATAGTTTATAGTTTAGTTTATAGTTTACTTTAGTTTATAGTGTAGTTTAGTTTAGTTTAGTTTAGTTTGTTTTTTTAGGTTAGGTTCGGTTCCGTTAGGTTATGTTAGGTTAAGTTAGTTTAGTTTAGTTTAGTTTAGTTATGTTTAGTTTAGTTTATAGTTTAGTTTATTAATTAGTTTAGTTTAGTTTATAGTTAAGTATATAGTTTAGTATAGTTTAGTTTAGTGTAGTTTTTTTTAGATTAGCTTAGTTAGTTTATTTTGGATTAGTTTACTTTACGTTACGTTAGGTTAGGTTAATTTATTTTAGTTTAGGTTAGGTTAGGTTAAGTCAGGTTACTTTAGTTTAGCATAGTTTAGTTTAGTTTAGATAATTTATAGTTTAGTTTAGTTTAGTTTATAGTTTAGTTTACAGTTTAGTTTAGTTTAATTTCGGTTAGGTTAGGTTAGGTTAGATTAATTTAATTTAGGTTAGGATAGTTTAGTTCAGTTTAGTTTAGTTTAGTTAAGCTTAGTTAGTTTAGTTTAGATTAGTATAGTTTTTGTTACGTTAGGTTAGGTAAGTTTAGTTTTGTTTAGGTTAGGTTAGGTTAGGTGAAGTTAGGTTACTTTAGTTTAGTTAAGTTTAATTTAGTTTAGTTTATTTTAGTTTATTTATAGTTTAGTTTAGTTTATAATTTAGGTTAGTTTAGTGTGGTTTAGATTAGGTTAGGTTAGGTTAGATTAGTTTAGTTTAGTTTAGGTTAGGTTAGGTTAGGATAGTTTAGTTTAGTTTATTTTAGTTTAGTTTAGTTTAGTTTATAGTTTAGTTTATGGTTTAAATTAGTTTAATTCAGATTAGTTTAGTTTAGTTTATTTACTTAAGTTTAGTTTAGGTTAGGTTAGGTTAGGTTAGGTTAGGTTATGTTAGGTTTGGTTAGTGTAGTTTAGTTTAGTTAAGTTCAGTTTATATTAGGTTAGGTTAATTTAATTTAGTTTAGATTAGTTTAGGTTAGGTTAGGTGAGTTTAATTTAGTTTAGTTTAGTTGAGGTTAGGTTAGGTTAGGTTAGGTTAGGTTATGTTAGGTTAGGTTAGTGTAGTTTAGTTTAGTTTAGTTTAGATTTGACTCGTTTAGTTTATAATTTAGTTTATAGTTCAGTTTAGTTTGGTTTAGTATAGTTTAGTTTTGTTTAATTTACTTTTGTTTAATTTATTTTAATTTAGTTTAGTTTAGTTTAGTATATAGTTTAATTTTTAATATAGTTTAGTTTAGTTTATAGTTTAGTTTATGGTTTAGTTTAGTTTAGTTTGGTTTGGTTTAGTTTAGTTCTGTTTGTTTTAGTTTAGTTTAGTTTAGGTTAGGTTAGCTTAGTTTAGTTTAGTTTAATTTAGGTTAGGTTGGGTTAGGTTAGTTTAGTTTACTTTAGTTTAGTTTATTTTAGGTTAGCTTAGGTTATGTTAGGTGAGTTTATGTTAGTTTAGTAGTTTAGTTTAGTTTAGGTTAGGTTAGTTTAGTTTCGTTTAGTTTAGTTTAGTTTATGTTAGGTTAGGTTTAGTTAGGTTAGGTTAGGTTAGGTTAGGTTAGTTTAGTTTATTTTAGGTTAGTTTAGGTTAGGTTAGGTTAGGTTAGTTAAATTTAATTTATTTAGATTATAATTTAGTTTATAGTTTAGTTTAGTTTAGTTTATTGTTTAGTTTAGTTAAATTTAGTTTAGGTTAGGTAAGGTTAGGTTAGGTTAGTTTTGTTTAGTATAGTTTAATTTAGTTTAGTTTAGTGAATTTAGTTTAGTTTAGTTTAGGTTTTAGTTAGGCTTAGTTAGTTTTTTAGATTAGTATAGTTTACTTTAGGTTAGGTTACGTAATTTTAGTTTAGTTTAGGTTAGGTTAGGTTAGGTGAAGTTATGTTAATTTAGTTTAGTTTAGTTTAGTTTAGTTTATTTAGAGTTTAGCTTAGTTTATAATTTAGTTAAATTTAGTTTATGGTTTAGTTTAGTTTCGTTTGGTTTGGTTTAGATTAGTTTAGTTTAGGTTAGGTTAGCTTAGTTTAGTTTAGTTTAGTTTACGTTAGGTTAGGTTAGGTTAGTTTAGTTTACTTTAGTTTAGTTTAGGTTAGGTTAGCTTAGGTTATGTTAGGGGAGTTTAGTTTAGTTTAGTTTAGGTTAGGTTAGTTTATTTTAGTTTCGTTTAGTTTAGTTTAGTTTAGGTTAGGTTAGGTTTAGTTTGGTTAGATTAGGTTAGATTAGGTTAGTTTAGCTAATTTTAGTTTAGTTTATAGTTTCGTTAATTTAGTTTAGTTTAGTTTAGTGTATAGTTAAGTTTATAGTTTAGTTTAGTTTATGGTTTAGTATAGTTTAGTTTAGTTTAGTTTAACTCAGTTTAGTTTAGATTCGTTTAGTTTAGTTTAGGTTAAGTTAGGTTAGGTTTGGTTAGGTTAATTTAGTTTAGTTTAGTTTAATTTAGTTTATATAATTTATAGTTTAGTTAAATTTAGTTTAGTTTATAGTTTAGATTATAGTTTAGTTTATTTTATATTTTAGTTTAGTTTAGTTTAGGTTAGGTTAGTTTAGTTTAGTTTAGTATAGTTTCGGTTAGGTTGGGTTAGGATAGTTTAGTTTAGTTTAGTTTAGTTTTAGTTTATAGTTTAGTTTAGTTTATTTTATACTTAAGTTCATAGTTTAGTTTATAGTTTAGTTTAGGCTATTTTAGATTAGTTTAGTTTGGTTTAGTTTAGGTTTGGTTTGGTTAGGTTTATTTAGTAAAGTTTAGTTTAGTTTTGTTTATTTAGTTTATTTTATAGTTTAGTTTTGTTAAGTTTAGTTTAGTTTAATTTAGTTTAGTTTAGTTTTGTTTATTTTAGTTTAGTTTAGTTTTGTTTAATTTAGTTTAGTTTAATTTAGTTTAGTTTAGTTTAGATCAGGTTAGGTTGTTTAGGTTAGTTTAGTTTAGTTCAGTTTAGCTAAGTTTAGTTTAGTTTATAGTTTCGGTAATTTATTTTAGTTTAATTTAGTGTATAGTTAGGTTTATAGTTTAGTTTATAGTTTATTTTATAGTTTAGTATATTTTAGTTTTGTTTAGTTTAGTTTTTGCTTAGTTTAGTTTAGTTTCGTTTAGTTTAGGGTAGGTAAGGTTAGGTTGGGTTGGGTTAAGTTGGTTTAGTTTAGTTTTGTTTAGGTTAGGTTAGGCTTGGTTAGGTTAGTTTAGTTCATTTTATTTTAATTTAGTGTAGTTAAATTATAGTTTAGTTAAATTTAGTTTAGTTTATAGTTTAGATTATAGTTTTGTTTAATTTAGGTTAGGTTAGTTTAGTTTAGTTTATTTTAGGTTAGGTTAGTTTGGGTTAGAATAGTTTAGTTTAGTTTAGTTTATTTTTAATTTATAGTTTATTTTAGTTTTGTGAATACTTAATTTTATCGTTTAGTTTATAATCTAGTTTATAGTTTAGTTTAGGCTATTTTGGATTAGTTTAGTATAGTTTAGTTTAGTTTAGTTTAGAATAGGTTAGGTTAGGTTAATTTAGTATTGTTTAGTTTAGTTTAGTTTATTCAGTTTATTTTATAGTTTATTTTATAGTTTAGTTTAGTTAAGTTTAGTTTAGTTTATTGTTTAGTTTGCTTTAGTTGAGTTTTGTTTAATTTATTTTAGTTCAGTTTAGTTTAGTTTCGTTTAGGTTAGGTTAGGTTATGTTAATTTAGGTTAGCTTAGTTTAGTTTAGTTTAGGTTAGATTAAGTTAGGTTATGTTAGTTAAGTTTAGTTTAGTTAAGTTAAGTTTAGTTTAATTTATAGTTTAGTTTAGTTTACTTTAGTTTATAGTTTAGTTTATTTTAGTTTATTTTAGTTTAAAGTTTAGTTTATACTTTCGTTTACTTTAGTTAATAATTTTGTTTATGGTTTAGTTTAGTTTAGTTTAATTATGTTTTATTTAGTTTAGTTTAGTTTCGTTTAGGTTTGGTTAGGTTAGGTTAGTTTAGTTTAATTCTATTTAGGTTAGGTTAGGTAATTTTAGGTTAGTATAGTTTAGTTAATTTATTTTAGTTAATAGTTCAGTATAGTTTACAGTTTAGTTTATAGTTTAGTTCAGTTTATAGTGTAGTTTATAGTTTAGTTTAGTTTAGTTTCGTTTAGGTTATGTTAGGTTAGGTTAGGTTAGGTTGGATTAGCTTAGTTTAGTTTAGTTTAGTTTAGGTTAGGTTCGGTTACGTTATGTTATGTTAGCTTATGTTAGTTTAGGTTAGTTTAGTTTAGTCTAGTTTAGTTAAGTTTAGTTTAGTTTATAGTTTAGTTTATATTAGTTTATTTAATAGTTTAGTTTATAGTTAAGTATATAGTTTAGTTTAGTTTAGTTTAGTTTAGCTTAGTTTGTTTATTTTAGATTAGTATAGCTTACGTTACGTTAGGTTAAACCTAACTTAACGTAAGCTAACGTAGGTTAGGTTCGTTTAGTTTAGTTTAATTAGATTAGGTTAGGTTAAGTTAGGTTACTTTAGCTTAGTTTAGTTTAGTTTAGATAATTTATGGTTTGGTTTAGTTAAGTTTAATTTATAGATCAGTATATAGTTTACTTTAGTTTATAGTTCAGTTTAGGTTAGATTAGTTTAAGTTAGATTAGGTTATATTAGTTTAGTTTAGTTTAGTTTCGGTTAGGTTAGATTAGGTTACATTAAGTTAGTTTAGGTTAGCTTAGTTTAGTTTAGTTTAGTATAGTTAAGTTTAGTTAAGTTTTGTTTAGTTTACTGTTTAGTTTAGTTAAGTTTAGTTTATAATTTAGTTTATAGTTCAGTTTAGTTTAGTTCATACTTTATTTTAGTTTACTTTAGTTTCAGTTTTAGTTTAGTTTAGTGTAGGTTAGGTTAGGTTAGGTTAGGTTAGTTAAGTTTAGTGTAGGTTAGGTTAGGTTAGGTTAGGTTAGTTTAGTTTAGTTTAGTTTATGTTAGTTTAGGTTAGGTTAGGCTATGTTAGTTTAGTTTAGTTTAGCTTAGTTTAGCTTAGGTTAGGTTAGTTTAGGTAATTTTACTTTAGTTTAGTTTAGTTTATAGTTTAGTATAGTTTATAGTTTAGTTTATAGTTTACTTTAGTTTATAGTGTAGTTTAGTTTAGTTTAGTTTCGTTTTTTTTAGGTTAGGTTCGGTTACGTTAGGTTATGTTAGGTTAAGTTAGTTTAGTTTAGTTTAGTTATGTTTAGTTTAGTTTATAGTTTAGTTTATTAATTGGTTTAGTTTAGTTTATAGTTAAGTATATAGTTTAGTATAGTTTAGTTTAGTGTAGTTTAGTTTAGATTAGCTTAGTTAGTTTATTTTGGATTAGTTTACTTTACGTTACGTTAGGTTAGGTTAATTTATTTTAGTTTAGGTTAGGTTAGGTTAAGTCAGGTTACTTTAGTTTAGCATAGTTTAGTTTAGTTTAGATAATTTATAGTTTAGTTTAGTTTAGTTTATAGTTTAAATTACAGTTTAGTTTAGTTTAGTTTCGGTTAGGTTAGGTTAGGTTAGATTAATTTAATTTAGTTTAGGATAGTTTAGTTCAGTTTAGTTTAGTTTAGTTAAGCTTAGTTAGTTTAGTTTAGATTAGTATAGTTTACGTTACGTTAGGTTAGGTAAGTTTAGTTTTGTTTAGGTTAGGTTAGGTTAGGTGAAGTTAGGTTACTTTAGTTTAGTTAAGTTTAATTTAGTTTAGTTTATTTTAGTTTATTTATAGTTTAGTTTAGTTTATAATTTAGGTTAGTTTAGTGTGGTTTAGATTAGGTTAGGTTAGGTTAGATTAGTTTAGTTTAGTTTAGGTTAGGTTAGGTTAGGATAGTTTAGTTTAGTTTATTTTAGTTTAGTTTAGTTTAGTTTATAGTTTAGTTTATGGTTTAAATTAGTTTAGTTCAGATTAGTTTAGTTTAATTTATTTACTTAAGTTTAGTTTAGGTTAGGTTAGGTTAGGTTAGGTTAGGTTATGTTAGGTTTGGTTAGTGTAGTTTAGTTTAGTTAAGTTCAGTTTATATTAGGTTAGGTTAATTTAATTTAGTTTAGTTTAGTTTAGGTGAGTTTAATTTAGTTTAGTTAGTTAGTTAGTTTAGTTAGTTTAGTTTAGTTGAGGTTAGGTTAGGTTAGGTTAGGTTATGTTAGGTTAGGTTAGGGTAGTTTAGTTTAGTTTAGTTTAGATTTGACTCGTTTAGTTTATAATTTAGTTTATAGTTCAGTTTAGTTTGGTTTAGTATAGTTTAGTTTTGTTTAATTTACTTTTGTTTAATTTATTTTAATTTAGTTTAGTTTAGTTTAGTATATAGTTTAATTTTTAATATAGTTTAGTTTAGTTTATAGTTTAGTGTATGGTTTAGTTTAGTTTAGTTTGGTTTGGTTTAGTTTAGTTCTGTTTGTTTTAGTTTAGTTTAGTTTAGGTTAGGTTAGCTTAGTTTAGTTTAGTTAATTTAGGTTAGGTTGGGTTAGGTTAGTTTAGGTTACTTTAGTTTAGTTTATTTTAGGTTAGCTTAGGTTTTGTTAGGTGAGCTTATGTTAGTTTAGTAGTTTAGTTTAGTTTAGGTTAGGTTAGTTTAGTTTCGTTTAGTTTAGTTTAGTTTATGTTAGGTTAGGTTTAGTTAGGTTAGGTTAGGTTAGGTTAGGTTAGTTTAGTTTATTTTAGGTTAGTTTAGGTTAGGTTAGGTTAGGTTAGTTAAATTTAATTTATTTAGATTATAATTTAGTTTATAGTTTAGTTTAGTTAAGTTTATTGTTTAGTTTAGTTAAATTTAGTTTAGGTTAGGTAAGGTTAGGTTAGGTTAGTTTTGTTTAGTATAGTTTAATTTAGTTTAGTTTAGTGAATTTAGTTTAGTTTAGGTTTTAGTTAGGCTTAGTTAGTTTGTTTAGATTAGTATAGTTTACTTTAGGTTAGGTTACGTAATTTTAGTTTAGTTTAGGTTACTTTAGGTTAGGTGAAGTTATGTTAATTTAGTTTAGTTTAGTTTATTTTAGTTTATTTAGAGTTTAGCTTAGTTTATAATTTAGTTAAATTTAGTTTATGGTTTAGTTTAGTTTCGTTTGGTTTGGTTTAGATTAGTTTAATTTAGGTTAGGTTAGCTTAGTTTAGTTTAGTTTAGTTTACGTTAGGTTAGGTTAGGTTAGTTTAGTTTACTTTAGTTTAGTTTAGGTTAGGTTAGCTTAGGTTATGTTAGGTGAGTTTAGTTTAGTTTAGTTTAGGTTAGGTTAGTTTATTTTAGTTTCGTTTAGTTTAGTTTAGTTTAGGTTAGGTTAGGTTTAGTTTGGTTAGATTAGGTTAGATTAGGTTAGTTTAGCTAATTTTAGTTTAGTTTATAGTTTCGTTAATTTAGTTTAGTTTAGTTTAGTGTATAGTTAAGTTTATATTTTAGTTTAGTTTATGGTTTAGTATAGTTTAGTTTAGTTTAGTTTAACTCAGTTTAATTTAGATTCGTTTAGTTTAGTTTAGGTTAAGTTAGGTTAGGTTTGGTTAGGTTAATTTAGTTTAGTTTAGTTTAATTTAGTTTATATAATTTAGTTTAGTTTATAGTTTAGATTATAGTTTAGTTTATTTTATATTTTAGTTTAGTTCAGTTTAGGTTAGGTTTGTTTAGTTTAGTTTAGTATAGTTTCGGTTAGGTTGGGTTAGGATAGTTTAGTTTAGTTTAGTTTAGTTTTAGTTTATAGTTTAGTTTAGTTTATTTTATACTTAAGTTCATAGTTTAGTTTATAGTTTAGTTTAGGCTATTTTAGATTAGTTTAGTTTGGTTTAGTTTAGGTTTGGTTTGGTTAGGTTAATTTAGTAAAGTTTAGTTTAGTTTTGTTTATTTAGTTTATTTTATAGTTTAGTTTAGTTAAGTTTAGTTTAGTTTAATTTAGCTTAGTTTAGTTTTGTTTAATTTAGTTTAGTTTAGTTTTGTTTAATTTAGTTTAGTTTAATTTAGTTTAGTTTAGTTTAGATCAGGTTAGGTTGTTTAGGTTAGTTTAGTTTAGTTCAGTTTAGCTAAGTTTAGTTTAGTTTATAGTTTCGGTAATTTATTTTAGTTTAATTTAGTGTATAGTTAGGTTTATAGTTTAGTTTAGTTTATAGTTTATTTTATAGTTTAGTATATTTTAGTTTTGTTTAGTTTAGTTTTTGCTTAGTTTAGTTTAGTTTCGTTTAGTTTAGGGTAGGTAAGGTTAGGTTGGGTTGGGTTAAGTTGGTTTAGTTTAGTTTTGTTTAGGTTAGGTTAGGCTTGGTTAGGTTAGTTTAGTTCATTTTATTTTAATTTAGTTTAGTTAATTTATAGTTTAGTTAAATTTAGTTTAGTTTATAGTTTAGATTATAGTTTTGTTTAATTTAGGTTAGGTTAGTTTAGTTTAGTTTATTTTAGGTTAGGTTAGTTTGGGTTAGAATAGTTTAGTTTAGTTTAGTTTATTTTTAATTTATAGTTTATTTTAGTTTTGTGAATACTTAAGTTTATCGTTTAGTTTATAATCTAGTTTATAGTTTAGTTTAGGCTATTTTGGATTAGTTTAGTATAGTTTAGTTTAGTTTAGTTTAGAATAGGTTAGGTTTGTTTAGTTTAGTTTAGTTTATTCAGTTTATTTTATAGTTTAGTTTATAGTTTAGTTTAGTTAAGTTTAGTTTAGTTTATTGTTTAGTTTGCTTTAGTTTAGTTTTGTTTAATTTATTTTAGTTCAGTTTAGTTTAGTTTCGTTTAGGTTAGGTTAGGTTATGTTAATTTAGGTTAGCTTAGTTTAGTTTAGTTTAGGTTAGATTAAGTTAAGTTAGGTAGTTAAGTTTAGTTTAGTTAAGTTAAGTTTAGTTTAATTTATAGTTTAGTTTAGTTTACTTTAGTTTATAGTTTAGTTTATTTTAGTTTATTTTAGTTTAAAGTTTAGTTTATACTTTCGTTTACTTTAGTTAATAATTTTGTTTATGGTTTAGTTTAGTTTAGTTTAATTATGTTTTATTTAGTTTAGTTTAGTTTCGTTTAGGTTTGGTTAGGTTAGGTTAGTTTAGTTTAATTCTATTTAGGTTAGGTTAGGTAATTTTAGGTTAGTATAGTTTAGTTAATTTATTTTAGTTAATAGTTCAGTATAGTTTACAGTTTAGTTTATAGTTTAGTTCAGTTTATAGTGTAGTTTATAGTTTAGTTTAGTTTAGTTTCGTTTAGGTTATGTTAGGTTAGGTTAGGTTGGATTAGCTTAGTTTAGTTTAGTTTAGTTTAGGTTAGGTTCGGTTACGTTATGTTATGTTAGCTTATGTTAGTTTAGTTTAGTTTAGTTTAGTCTAGTTTAGTTAAGTTTAGTTTAGTTTATAGTTTAGTTTATATTAGTTTATTTAATAGTTTAGTTTAGAGTTAAGTATATAGTTTAGTTTAGTTTAGTTTAGTTTAGCTTAGTTTGTTTATTTTAGATTAGTATAGCTTACGTTACGTTAGGTTAAACCTAACTTAACGTAAGCTAACGTAGGTTAGGTTCGTTTAGTTTAGTTTAATTAGATTAGGTTAGGTTAAGTTAGGTTACTTTAGCTTAGTTTAGTTTAGTTTAGATAATTTATGGTTTGGTTTAGTTAAGTATAATTAATAGATCAGTATATATTTTACTTTAGTATATAGTTCAGTTTAGGTTAGATTAGTTTAAGTTAGATTAGGTTAGATTAGTTTAGTTTAGTTTAGTTTCGGTTAGGTTAGATTAGGTTACATTAAGTTAGTTTAGGTTAGCTTAGTTTAGTTTAGTTTAGTATAGTTAAGTTTAGTTAAGTTTTGTTTAGTTTACAGTTTAGTTTAGTTAAGTTTAGTTTATAATTTAGTTTATAGTTCAGTTTAGTTTAGTTCATACTTTATTTTAGTTTACTTTAGTTTCAGTTTTAGTTTAGTTTAGTTTAGGTTAGGTTAGGTTAGTTTAGGTTAGTTTAGTTTAGTTTAGTTTATGTTAGTTTAGGTTAGGTTAGGTTATGTTAGTTTAGTTTAGTTTAGCTTAGTTTAGCTTAGGTTAGGTTAGTTTAGGTTATTTTACTTTAGTTTAGTTTAGTTTATAGTTTAGTATAGTTTATAGTTTAGTTTATAGTTTACTTTAGTTTATAGTGTAGTTTAGTTTAGTTTAGTTTCGTTTTTTTTAGGTTAGGTTCGGTTACGTTAGGTTATGTTAGGTTAAGTTAGTTTAGTTTAGTATAGTTTAGTTATGTTTAGTTTAGTTTATAGTTTAGTTTATTAATTGGTTTAGTTTAGTTTATAGTTAAGTATATAGTTTAGTATAGTTTAGTTTAGTGTAGTTTAGTTTAGATTAGCTTAGTTAGTTTATTTTGGATTAGTTTACTTTACGTTACGTTAGGTTAGGTTAATTTATTTTAGTTTAGTTTAATTTAGTTTATTTAATTTATAGTTTAGTTAAATTTAGTTTAGTTTATAGTTTAGATTATAGTTTAGTTTATTTTATATTTTAGTTTAATTTAGTTTAAGTTAGGTTAGTTTAGTTTAGTTTAGTTTAGTTTCGGTTAGGTTGGGTTAGGATAGTTTAGTTTAGTTTAGTTTAGTTTTAGTTTATAGTTTAGTTTAGTTTATTTTATACTTAAGTTCATAGTTTAGTTTATAGTTTAGTTTAGGCTATTTTAGATTAGTTTAGTTTAGTTTGGTTTAGTTAGGTTTGGTTTGGTTAGGTTAATTTAGTAAAGTTTAGTTTAATTTTGTTTATTTAGTTTATTTTATAGTTTAGTTTAGTTAAGTTTAGTTTAGTTTAATTTAGTTTAGTTTAGTTTTGTTTAATTTAGTTTAGTTTAGTTTTGTTTAATTTAGTTTAGTTTAATTTAGTTTAGTTTAGTTCAGTTGAGCTAAGTTTAGTTTAGTTTATAGTTTCGGTAATTTATTTTAGTTTAATTTAGTGTATAGTTAGGTTTATAGTTTAGTTTAGTTTATAGTTTATTTTACAGTTTAGTATATTTTAGTTTAGTTTAGTTTAGTTTTTGCTTATTTTAGTTTAGTTTCGTTTAGTTTAGGGTAGGTAAGGTTAGGTTGGGTTGGGTTAAGTTGGTTTAGTTTAGTTTTGTTTAGGTTAGGTTAGGCTTGGTTAGGTTAGTTTAGTTCATTTTATTTTAATTTAGTGTAGTTAATTTATAGTTTAGTTAAATTTAGTTTAGTTAATATTTTAGATTATAGTTTAGTTTAGTTCATTTTATATTTTAGTTTTTTTTAGTTTAGGTTAGGTTAGTTTAGTTTAGTTTATTTTAGGTTAGGTTAGTTTGGGTTAGAATAGTTTAGTTTAGTTTAGTTTATTTTTAATTTATAGTTTATTTTAGTTTTGTGAATACTTAAGTTTATCGTTTAGTTTATAATCTAGTTTATAGTTTAGTTTAGGCTATTTTGGATTAGTTTAGCTTAGTTTAGTTTAGTTTAGTTTAGAATAGGTTAGGTTAGGTTAATTCAGTATTGTTTAGTTTAGTTTAGTTTATTTAGTTTATTTTATAGTTTAGTTTATAGTTTAGTTTAGTTAAGTTTAGTTTAGTTTATTGTTTAGTTTGCTTTAGTTTAGTTTTGTTTAATTTATTTTAGTTTAGTTTAGTTTAGTTTCGTTTAGGTTAGGTTAGGTTATGTTAATTTAGGTTAGCTTAGTTTAGTTTAGTTTAGGTTAGATTAAGTTAGGTTAGGTTAGTTAAGTTCAGTTTAGTTAAGTTAAGTTTAGTTTAATTTATAGTTTAGTTTAGTTTACTTTAGTTTATAGTTTAGTTTAGTTTAGTTTATTTTAGTTTAAAGTTTAGTTTATACTTTCGTTTACTTTAGTTAATAATTTTGTTTATGGTTTAGTTTAGTTTAGTTTAATTATGTTTTATTTAGTTTAGTTTAGTTTCGTTTAGGTTTGGTTAGGTTAGGTTAGTTTAGTTTAATTCTATATAGGTTAGGTTAGGTAATTTTAGGTTAGTATAGTTTAGTTAATTTATTTTAGTTAATAGTTCAGTATAGTTTACAGTTTAGTTTATAGTTTAGTTCAGTTTATAGTGTAGTTTATAGTTTAGTTTAGTTTAGTTTCGTTTAGGTTATGTTAGCTTAGGTTAGGTTGGATTAGCTTAGTTTAGTTTAGTTTAGTTTAGGTTAGGTTCGGTTACGTTATGTTATGTTAGCTTATGTTAGTTTAGTTTAGTTTAGTTTAGTTATGTTTTATTTTGTTTAGTTTAGTTTATTGTTTAGTTTGCTTTAGTTTAGTTTTGTTTAATTTATTTTAGTTTAGTTTAGTTTAGTTTCGTTTAGGTTAGGTTAGGTTATGTTAATTTAGGTTAGCTTAGTTTAGTTTAGTTTAGGTTAGATTAAGTTAGGTTAGGTTAGTTAAGTTTAGTTTAGTTAAGTTAAGTTTAGTTTAATTTATAGTTTAGTTTAGTTTACTTTAGTTTATAGTTTAGTTTAGTTTAGTTTATTTTAGTTTAAAGTTTAGTTTATACTTTCGTTTACTTTAGTTAATAATTTTGTTTATGGTTTAGTTTAGTTTAGTTTAATTATGTTTTATTTAGTTTAGTTTAGTTTCGTTTAGGTTTGGTTAGGTTAGGTTAGTTTAGTTTAATTCTATATAGGTTAGGTTAGGTAATTTTAGGTTAGTATAGTTTAGTTAATTTATTTTAGTTAATAGTTCAGTATAGTTTACAGTTTAATTTATAGTTTAGTTCAGTTTATAGTGTAGTTTATAGTTTAGTTTAGTTTAGTTTCGTTTAGGTTATGTTAGCTTAGGTTAGGTTGGATTAGCTTAGTTTAGTTTAGTTTAGTTTAGGTTAGGTTCGGTTACGTTATGTTATGTTAGCTTATGTTAGTTTAGTTTAGTTTAGTTTAGTTATGTTTTATTTAGTTTAGTTTAGTTTCGTTTAGGTTTGGTTAGGTTAGGCTAGGTTAGGTTAGCTTAGTTTGGTTTAGTTTAGTTTAGGTTAGGTTAGGTTAGATTAGGTTAGTTTACCTTAGTTTAGTTTAGCTTAGTTTAGTTAAGTTTACTTCAGTTTATATTTTAGTTTAGTGTAATTTAATTTATATTTTAGTTTATGATTTAGTTGAATTTAATTCATAGTTTGTTTTATAGTTTAGTTTAGTTTCGTTTAGTTTAATTTAGCTTAGTTAAATTAGGTTAGGTTAGATTATGTTAGTTTAGTTTAGTTTATTTTAGTTTAGTTTAGTTTAGTTTAGTGTAGTTTAGATTAGATTAGGTTAGGTTATGTTAGGTTAGTAGAGTATAATTTAGTTTAGGTTAGGTTAGGTTAGGTTAAGTTAGGTTAGGTTATTTTAGTTTAGTTTAGTTGGATTTAGAATAGTTTAGTGTAGTTTAGTTTATTTTAGGTTAGGTAAGGTTAGCCTAGTTTAGTTTAATTTAGTTTAGTTTAGGTTAGGTTAGTTTAGGTTAGGTTAGTTTAGGTTAGTTTAGTTAATTTATTTTAGTTAATAGTGAGTATAGTTTATAAATTAGTTTATGAATTATTTTGGTTAGTAGTTCAATTTATTGTTAATTTAGTTTAGTTTATTTTAGTTTCGTTTAGGTTATGTTAGGTTAGGTTAGGTTAGGTTAGGTTAGCTTAGCTTAGTTTAGTTTAGTTTAGGTTAGGTTAGGTTAGGTTAGGTTAGGTTAGCTTAGTTTAGTTTAGTTTAGTTTAGGTTAGGTTCGGATACGTTAGGTTATGTTAGGTTAAGTTAGTTTAGTTTAGTTTAGTTTAGCTTAGCTTAGTTAGTTAGTTTAGATTAATACAGTTTACGTTACGTTAGGTTAGGTTAGGTTAGGTTAGTTTAGTTTAGTTTAGATTAGGTTAGGTTAGTTTAAGTTAGGTTACTTTAGTTTAGTTTAGTTTAGTTTAGATAATTTATAATTTAGTTTAGTTTAGTTTAGTTTATAGTTTAGTTTATAGTTTACTTTAGTTTCTAGTTTAGTTTAGTTTGAATTAGATTCGGTAAGTTTAGTTTAGTTTACGTTAGGTTAGGTTAGGTTGAGTTAGGTTACTTTAGTTTAGTTTAGTTTAGATAATTTATAGTTTAGTTTATTTTAGTTTAGTTTATGGTTTAGTTTAGTTTATAGTTTAGTTTAGTTTAGTTTAGTTTAGGTAAGGTTAGATTAGATTAGTTTAGTTAAGTTTAGGTTAGGTTAGGTTAGGTTAGGATAGTTTAGTTTATTTTAGTATATTTTAGTTTATACTTTAGTTTAGTTTAGTTAATAGTTTCGATTATAGTTTAGTTTATAGTTTAGTTTATAGTTTAAATTAGTTTAGTTTAGTATAGATTAGTTTTGTTTAATTTAGTTTAGTTTAATTTATTTTAATTTAGTTTATTTTAGTTTAGATTATAGTTTAGTTTATAATTTAATTTAGTTTAGTGTATAGTTTAGTTTATGGTTTAGTTTAGTTTAGTTTAGTTTGGTTTAGTTTAGTTTAGTTTAGTTAATTTAGGTTAGGTTAGGTTAGGTTAGTTTAGTTTAGTTTAGTTTAGGTTAGTTTAGGTTAGGTTAGTTTTTTTTAGTTTAGGTTAGGTTAGTTTAGGCTAGGTTATGTTAGGTTAGGTTAGGTTAGTTTAGTTTATTATAGTAGTTTAGTTTAGTTTAGGTTAGGTAAGCTTAATATAGGTTAGGTTATGTTAGGTTAGGTTAGTTTAATTTAGTTTCGTTTAGTTTAGTTTTTTTTAATGTAGTTAAGTTTAGTATAGTTTAGTTTCATTTAGGTTAGGTTAGGCTAGGATAGTTTAGGTTAGCTTAGTTTACTTTATTTTAGTTTAGCTTAAGTTAGGTTAAGTTGGGTTAGGTTCGTTTAGTTTAGTTTAGTTAAATTTAGTTTATAGTTTAGTTTATAGTTTAATTTAGTTTACAGTTAAGATTATAGTCTAGTTTAGTTTATAGTTTAGTTTATAGTTTAGTTTAGTTTAGATTAGTTTAGTATAGTTTAGTTTAGTTTAGTTTAGGTTAGGTAAGTTTAATTTAGTTTAGTTTAGTTTCGGTTAGGTTAGGTTAGGTTAATTTAAGTTAGGTTATTTTGGATTAGTTTAGTTTAGTTTAGTTAAGTTTAGTTAAATTTAGTTTAGTTTACACTATAGTTTAGTTAATTTTAGTTTAGAGTTTGGTTTATAGTTAAGTTTAGTTTAGTTTATAGATTAGTTTATGGTTTAGTTTGGTTTAGTTTTGTTTAGTTTAGGTTGGTTTATGTTGGTTAATTTAGATTAGATTAGTTTAGTTTGGGCTAGGTTAGGTTAGGTTAGATTAGTTTAGTTTAGATTAGATTAGGTTAGGTTAATTTAGGTTGGGTTAGGTTCGTTTAGTTTAATTTAGTTTAGTTAATTTATAGTTTAGTTTAGTTTATAACTTAGTTTATAGTTTAGTTTAGTTTAGTTTATACTTTAGTTTAGTTTAGTTTAATTTAGTTTAAATTAGGTTATGTTAGGTTAGGTTAGTTTAGTTTAGTTTAGTTTAGTTTAGTTTTTTTTTAGTTAAGTTGATAGTTTATTTTGTAGTTTAGTTTAGTTTAGTTTATAGTTTAATTTAGTGTAGTTTATTTTGATTTATTTTAATTTAGTTTATTTTAGTTTAGTTTTAGTTTAGTTTAGTTAAGTTTAGTTAAGGTTAGGTTACGTTAGGTTAGGTTAGGTTAGGTTAGTTAAGTATAGCTTAGTTTAGTTTAGGTTAGGTTTGGTTAGGTTAAGTTAGGTTAGGTTAGTTAATTTAGTTTAGTTTAATTTAGTTGGATTTAGAATAGTTTAGTTTAGTTTAGTTAATTTTTGTTAGGTAATTTAGGTTAGTTTATTTAATTTAGTTTAGTTTAGGGTAATTTAGGGTAGTTTAGTTTAGTTAATTTATTTTAGTTAATAGTTTAGTATAGTTTATAGTTTAGTTTATAGTTTAGTTTAGTTTATAGTGTAGTTTAGTTTAGTTTAGTTTCGTTTCGTTTAGAATATGTTCGGTTACGTTAGGTTATGTTAGGTTAAGTTAGTTTAGTTTAGTTTAGTTTAGTTTAGTTATGTTTAGTTTAGTTTATAGTTTGGTTTATTAATTAGTTTAGTTTAGTTTGTAGTTAAGCATATAGTTTAGTATAGTTTAGTTTAGTTTAGTTTACATTAGCTTATTTAGTTTATTTTGGATTAGTTTAGTTTACGTTACGTTAAGTTAGGTTAGGTTAATTTAATTCATTTTAGTTTAGGTTAGGTTAGGTTAAGTAAGGTTACTTTAGTTTAGCTTAGTTTAGTTTAGTTTAGATAATTTATAGTTTAGTTTAATTTAGTTTATAGTTTAGTTTACATTTTAGTTTAGTTTAGTTTAGTATCGGTTAGGTTAGGTTAGATTAATTTAATTTAGGTTAGGTTAGGATAGTTTAGTTCAGTTTAGTTTAGTTTAGGTTAGGTTAGGTTAGGTTAGGTTAGTTTATTATAGGTTAGTTTAGGTTAGTTTAGGTTACGTTAGGTTTAGTCAGGTTAGGTTAGGTTAGGTTAGGTTAGTTTAGTTTATTTTAGGTTAGTTTAGGTTAGGTTAGGTTAGGTTAGTTAAATTTAATTTATTTAGATTATAATTTAGTTTATAGTTTAGTTTAGTTTAGTTTATTGTTTAGTTTAGTTAAATTTAGTTTAAATTAGTTAATCTTAGGTTAGGTTAGTTTAGTTTAGTATAGGTTAATTTAGTTTAGTTTAGTGAATTTAGTTTAGTTAATTTAGGTTTTAGTTAAACTTAGTTAGTTTGTTTAGATTAGTATAGTTTACTTTAGGTTAGGTTACGTAATTTTAGTTTAGTTTAGGTTAGGTTAGGTTAGGTGAAGTTATGTTAATTTAGTTTAGTTTAGTTTATTTTAGTTTATTTAGAGTTTAGCTTAGTTTATAATTTAGTTTAATTTAGTTTATGGTTTAGTTTAGTTTCGTTTGGTTTGGGTTAGATTAGTTCTGTTTCATTTAGTTTAGTTTAGTTTAGGTTAGGTTAGCTTAGTTTAGTTTAGTTTAGTTTACGTTAGGTTAGGTTAGGTTAGTTTAGTTTACTTTAGTTTAGTTTAGGTTAGGTTAGCTTAGGTTATGTTAGGTGAGTTTAGTTTAGTTTAGTTTAGGTTAGGTTAGTTTAGTTTAGTTTCGTTTAGTTTAGTTTAGTTTAGGTTAGGTTATGTTTAGTTTGGTTAGATTAGGTTAGATTAGGTTAGTTTAGCTAATTTTAGTTTAGTTTATAGTTTCGTTAATTTAGTTTCGTTTAGTTTAGTGTATAGTTAAGTTTATAGTTTAGTTTAGTTTATGGTTTAGTATAGTTTAGTTTAGTTTAGTTTAACTTAGTTTAGTTTAGATTCGTTTAGTTTAGTTTAGGTTAAGTTAGGTTAGGTTTGGTTAGGTTAATTTAGTTTAGTTTAGTTTAATTTAGTTTATTTAATTTATAGTTTAGTTAAATTTAGTTTAGTTTATAGTTTAGATTATAGTTTAGTTTATTTTATATTTTAGTTTAATTTAGTTTAAGTTAAGTTAGTTTAAATTAGTTTAGTTTAGTTTCGGTTAGGTTGGGTTAGGATAGTTTAGTTTAGTTTAGTTTAGTTTTAGTTTATAGTTTAGTTTAGTTTATTTTATACTTAAGTTCATAGTTTAGTTTATAGTTTAGTTTAGGCTATTTTAGATTAGTTTAGTTTAGTTTGGTTTAGTTAGGTTTGGTTTGGTTAGGTTAATTTAGTAAAGTTTAGTTTAATTTTGTTTATTTAGTTTATTTTATAGTTTAGTTTAGTTAAGTTTAGTTTAGTTTAATTTAGTTTAGTTTAGTTTTGTTTAATTTAGTTTAGTTTAGTTTTGTTTAATTTAGTTTAGTTTAATTTAGTTTAGTTTAGTTCAGTTGAGCTAAGTTTAGTTTAGTTTATAGTTTCGGTAATTTATTTTAGTTTAATTTAGTGTATAGTTAGGTTTATAGTTTAGTTTAGTTTATAGTTTATTTTATAGTTTAGTATATTTTAGTTTAGTTTAGTTTAGTTTTTGCTTATTTTAGTTTAGTTTCGTTTAGTTTAGGGTAGGTAAGGTTAGGTTGGGTTGGGTTAAGTTAGTTTAGTTTAGTTTTGTTTAGGTTAGGTTAGGCTTGGTTAGGTTAGTTTAGTTCATTTTATTTTAATTTAGTGTAGTTAATTTATAGTTTAGTTAAATTTAGTTTAGTTAATATTTTAGATTATAGTTTAGTTTAGTTCATTTTATATTTTAGTTTTTTTTAGTTTAGGTTAGGTTAGTTTAGTTTAGTTTATTTTAGGTTAGGTTAGTTTGGGTTAGAATAGTTTAGTTTAGTTTAGTTTATTTTTAATTTATAGTTTATTTTAGTTTTGTGAATACTTAAGTTTATCGTTTAGTTTATAATCTAGTTTATAGTTTAGTTTAGGCTATTTTGGATTAGTTTAGCTTAGTTTAGTTTAGTTTAGTTTAGAATAGGTTAGGTTAGGTTAATTCAGTATTGTTTAGTTTAGTTTAGTTTATTTAGTTTATTTTATAGTTTAGTTTATAGTTTAGTTTAGTTAAGTTTAGTTTAGTTTATTGTTTAGTTTGCTTTAGTTTAGTTTTGTTTAATTTATTTTAGTTTAGTTTAGTTTAGTTTCGTTTAGGTTAGGTTAGGTTATGTTAATTTAAGTTAGCTTAGTTTAGTTTAGTTTAGGTTAGATTAAGTTAGGTTAGGTTAGTTAAGTTCAGTTTAGTTAAGTTAAGTTTAGTTTAATTTATAGTTTAGTTTAGTTTACTTTAGTTTATAGTTTAGTTTAGTTTATTTTAGTTTAAAGTTTAGTTTATAATTTCGTTTACTTTAGTTAATAATTTTGTTTATGGTTTAGTTTAGTTTAGTTTAATTATGTTTTATTTAGTTTAGTTTAGTTTCGTTTAGGTTTGGTTAGGTTAGGTTAGTTTAGTTTAATTCTATATAGGTTAGGTTAGGTAATTTTAGGTTAGTATAGTTTAGTTAATTTATTTTAGTTAATAGTTCAGTATAGTTTACAGTTTAGTTTATAGTTAAGTTCAGTTTATAGTGTAGTTTATAGTTTAGTTTAGTTTAGTTTCGTTTAGGTTATGTTAGCTTAGGTTAGGTTGGATTAGCTTAGTTTAGTTTAGTTTAGTTTAGGTTAGGTTCGGTTACGTTATGTTATGTTAGCTTATGTTAGTTTAGTTTAGTTTAGTTTAGTTATGTTTTATTTAGTTTAGTTTAGTTTATTGTTTAGTTTGCTTTAGTTTAGTTTTGTTTAATTTATTTTAGTTTAGTTTAGTTTAGTTTCGTTTAGGTTAGGTTAGGTTATGTTAATTTAGGTTAGCTTAGTTTAGTTTAGTTTAGGTTAGATTAAGTTAGGTTAGGTTAGTTAAGTTTAGTTTAGTTAAGTTAAGTTTAGTTTAATTTATAGTTTAGTTTAGTTTACTTTAGTTTATAGTTTAGTTTAGTTTAGTTTATTTTAGTTTAAAGTTTAGTTTATACTTTCGTTTACTTTAGTTAATAATTTTGTTTATGGTTTAGTTTAGTTTAGTTTAATTATGTTTTATTTAGTTTAGTTTAGTTTCGTTTAGGTTTGGTTAGGTTAGGTTAGTTTAGTTTAATTCTATATAGGTTAGGTTAGGTAATTTAGGTTAGTATAGTTTAGTTAATTTATTTTAGTTAATAGTTCAGTATAGTTTACAGTTTAATTTATAGTTTAGTTCATTTTATAGTGTAGTTTATAGTTTAGTTTAGTTTAGTTTCGTTTAGGTTATGTTAGCTTAGGTTAGGTTGGATTAGCTTAGTTTAGTTTAGTTTAGTTTAGGTTAGGTTCGGTTACGTTATGTTATGTTAGCTTATGTTAGTTTAGTTTAGTTTAGTTTAGTTATGTTTTATTTAGTTTAGTTTAGTTTCGTTTAGGTTTGGTTAGGTTAGGCTAGGTTAGGTTAGCTTAGTTTGGTTTAGTTTAGTTTAGGTTAGGTTAGGTTAGATTAGGTTAGTTTACCTTAGTTTAGTTTAGCTTAGTTTAGTTAAGTTTACTTCAGTTTATATTTTAGTTTAGTGTAATTTAATTTATATTTTAGTTTATGATTTAGTTGAATTTAATTTATAGTTTGATTTATAGTTTAGTTTAGTTTCGTTTAGTTTAATTTAGCTTAGTTAAATTAGGTTAGGTTAGATTATGTTAGTTTAGTTTAGTTTATTTTAGTTTAGTTTAGTTTAGTTTAGTGTAGTTTAGATTAGATTAGGTTAGGTTATGTTAGGTTAGTAGAGTATAATTTAGTTTAGGTTAGGTTAGGTTAGGTTAAGTTAGGTTAGGTTATTTTAGTTTAGTTTAGTTGGATTTAGAATAGTTTAGTGTAGTTTAGTTTATTTTAGGTTAGGTAAGGTTAGCCTAGTTTAGTTTAATTTAGTTTAGTTTAGGTTAGGTTAGTTTAGGTTAGGTTAGTTTAGGTTAGTTTAGTTAATTTATTTTAGTTAATAGTGAGTATAGTTTATAAATTAGTTTATAAATTATTTTGGTTAGTAGTTCAATTTATTGTTAATTTAGTTTAGTTTATTTTAGTTTCGTTTAGGTTATGTTAGGTTAGGTTAGGTTAGGTTAGGTTAGGTTAGCTTAGTTTAGTTTAGTTTAGGTTAGGTTAGGTTAGGTTAGGTTAGGTTAGCTTAGTTTAGTTTAGTTTAGTTTAGGTTAGGTTCGGATACGTTAGGTTATGTTAGGTTAAGTTAGTTTAGTTTAGTTTAGTTTAGCTTAGCTTAGTTAGTTAGTTTAGATTAATACAGTTTACGTTACGTTAGGTTAGGTTAGGTTAGGTTAGTTTAGTTTAGTTTAGATTAGGTTAGGTTAGTTTAAGTTAGGTTACTTTAGTTTAGTTTAGTTTAGTTTAGATAATTTATAATTTAGTTTAGTTTAGTTTAGTTTATAGTTTAGTTTATAGTTTACTTTAGTTTCTAGTTTAGTTTAATTTGAATTAGATTCGGAAAGTTTAGTTTAGTTTACGTTAGGTTAGGTTAGGTTGAGTTAGGTTACTTTAGTTTAGTTTAGTTTAGATAATTTATAGTTTAGTTTATTTTAGTTTAGTTTATGGTTTAGTTTAGTTTATAGTTTAGTTTAGTTTAGTTTAGTTTAGGTAAGGTTAGATTAGATTAGTTTAGTTAAGTTTAGGTTAGGTTAGGTTAGGTTAGGATAGTTTAGTTTATTTTAGTATATTTTAGTTTATACTTTAGTTTAGTTTAGTTAATAGTTTCGATTATAGTTTAGTTTATAGTTTAGTTTATAGTTTAAATTAGTTTAGTTTAGTATAGATTAGTTTTGTTTAATTTAGTTTAGTTTAATTTATTTTAATTTAGTTTATTTTAGTTTAGATTATAGTTTAGTTTATAATTTAATTTAGTTTAGTGTATAGTTTAGTTTATGGTTTAGTTTAGTTTAGTTTAGTTTGGTTTAGTTTAGTTTAGTTTAGTTAATTTAGGTTAGGTTATGTTAGGTTAGTTTAGTTTAGTTTAGTTTAGGTTAGTTTAGGTTAGGTTAGTTTTTTTAGTTTAGGTTAGGTTAGTTTAGGCTAGGTTATGTTAGGTTAGGTTAGGTTAGTTTAGTTTATTATAGTAGTTTAGTTTAGTTTAGGTTAGGTAAGCTTAATATAGGTTAGGTTATGTTAGGTTAGGTTAGTTTAATTTAGTTTCGTTTAGTTTAGTTTTTTTTAATTTAGTTAAGTTTAGTATAGTTTAGTTTCATTAGGTTAGGTTAGGCTAGGATAGTTTAGGTTAGCTTAGTTTACTTTATTTTAGTTTAGCTTAAGTTAGGTTAAGTTGGGTTAGGTTCGTTTAGTTTAGTTTAGTTAAATTTAGTTTATAGTTTAGTTTATAGTTTAATTTAGTTTACAGTTAAGATTATAGTCTAGTTTAGTTTATAGTTTAGTTTATAGTGCAGTTAAGTTTAGATTAGTTTAGTATAGTTTAGTTTAGTTTAGTTTAGGTTAGGTAAGTTTAATTTAGTTTAGTTTAGTTTCGGTTAGGTTAGGTTAGGTTAATTTAAGTTAGGTTATTTTGGATTAGTTTAGTTTAGTTTAGTTAAATTTAGTTTAGTTTACACTATAGTTTAGTTAATTTTAGTTTAGAGTTTGGTTTATATTTAAGTTTAGTTTAGTTTATAGATTAGTTTATGGTTTAGTTTGGTTTAGTTTTGTTTAGTTTAGGTTGGTTTATGTTGGTTAATTTAGATTAGATTAGTTTAGTTTGGGCTAGGTTAGGTTAGGTTAGATTAGTTTAGTTTAGATTAGATTAGGTTAGGTTAATTTAGGTTGGGTTAGGTTCGTTTAGTTTAATTTAGTTTAGTTAATTTATAGTTTAGTTTAGTTTATAACTTAGCTTATAGTTTAGTTTAGTTTAGTTTATACTTTAGTTTAGTTTAGTTTAATTTAGTTTAAATTAGGTTATGTTAGGTTAGGTTAGTTTAGTTTAGTTTAGTTTAGTTTTTTTTTAGTTAAGTTGATAGTTTATTTTGTAGTTTAGTTTAGTTTAGTTTATAGTTTAATTTAGTGTAGTTTATTTTGATTTATTTTAATTTAGTTTATTTTAGTTTAGTTTTAGTTTAGTTTAGTTAAGTTTAGTTAAGGTTAGGTTACGTTAGGTTAGGTTAGGTTAGGTTAGTTAAGTATAGCTTAGTTTAGTTTAGGTTAGGTTTGGTTAGGTTAAGTTAGGTTAGGTTAGTTAATTTAGTTTAGTTTAATTTAGTTGGATTTAGAATAGTTTAGTTTAGTTTAGTTAATGTTTGTTAGGTAATTTAGGTTAGTTTAGTTAATTTAGTTTAGTTTAGGGTAATTTAGGGTAGTTTAGTTTAGTTAATTTATTTTAGTTAATAGTTTAGTATAGTTTATAGTTTAGTTTATAGTTTAGTTTAGTTTATAGTGTAGTTTAGTTTAGTTTAGTTTCGTTTCGTTTAGAATATGTTCGGTTACGTTAGGTTATGTTAGGTTAAGTTAGTTTAGTTTAGTTTAGTTTAGTTTAGTTATGTTTAGTTTAGTTTATAGTTTGGTTTATTAATTAGTTTAGTTTAGTTTGTAGTTAAGCATATAGTTTAGTATAGTTTAGTTTAGTTTAGTTTAGATTAGCTTATTTAGTTTATTTTGGATTAGTTTAGTTTACGTTACGTTAAGTTAGGTTAGGTTAATTTAATTCATTTTAGTTTAGGTTAGGTTAGGTTAAGTAAGGTTACTTTAGTTTAGCTTAGTTTAGTTTAGTTTAGATAATTTATAGTTTAGTTTAATTTAGTTTATAGTTTAGTTTACATTTTAGTTTAGTTTAGTTTAGTATCGGTTAGGTTAGGTTAGATTAATTTAATTTAGGTTAGGTTAGGATAGTTTAGTTCAGTTTAGTTTAGTTTAGGTTAGGTTAGGTTAGGTGAAGATAGGTTACTTTAGTTTACTTTTGTTTAATTTAGTTTAGTTTACTTTAGTTTATTTATAGTTTAGTTTAATTTATAATTTAATTTAGTTTAGTGTAGTTGAGGTTAGGTTAGGTTAGGTTAGATTAGTTTAGTTTAGGTTATGTTAGGTTAGGATAGTTTAGTTTACTTTACTTTAGTTTAGTTTAGTTTATAGTTTAGTTTATTGTTTAAAGTATTTTAGTTTATATTAGTTTAGTTTAGTTTAGTTTACTTAAGTTAAGTTTAGGTTAGGTTAGGTTAGTTTAGGTTAGGTTAGTTTAGTTTAGTTTATTTAAGTTCAGTTTATATTAGGTTAGGTTAATTTAATTTATTATAGTTTAGTTTAGGTTAGGTTAGTTTAGTTTAGTTTAGTTTAGTTTGGTTTAGGTTAGGATAGGTTAAGTTAGGTTAGGTTAGGTTATGTTAGGTTAGGTTAGTGTAGTTTAGTTTAGTTTAGTTTAGATTTGTCCCGTTTAGTTTATAGTTTAGTTTATAGTTCAGTTTAGTTTAGTTTAGTATAGTTTAGTTTTGTTTAATTAGTTTGGTTAATTTATTTTAATTTAGTTTAGTTTAGTTTATAGTTTAGTTTATAATTTAGTTTAGTTTAGTTTATAGTTTAGTTTATGGTTTAGTTTAGTTTCGTTTCGTTTGGTTTAGATTAGTTCTGTTTCGTTTAGTTT